>OV743718.1:16656866-19390581 GCA_928272305.1 Volucella inflata | reverse complement strand
GAAGTTATAAAAATTGAGGAAAACTCGATTCATTCTGAAAACAGGTAACTAAACTAACTCATTCAACTTTCAATCCCTATCTAATCGTCACTACCCGTATTTTTAATTTCAGCATACTCTTAAGTGACGATGGTGATGGTGATATCGAAAGTATTGAAATCAAAGAAGAAGAGAGTTTCCTTATGATATCTGAAGCGACTTCTATTGCCGATATCGGGAGAATAATAGAGTGCTCATCAGACGGACTTGAAGATATGGAACAGCTAGAATCTTTGGGAAGAAATTCGAAGAGAATAACAAGCAAAAGAACAGTAGAAAACTCAATTTATACCGATAACAGGTAAATACGAGTAATTGGCCATGTGAAAAGCTCAATTTCAATATTGCCAACAAAAATACATAATATCACTCATTTCAGCTCACTCGTAGACGGTGATATGCAAAATTGTGAAGCCAACGAAGAAAATGGCTTTACAGTGATATCTGAGCCATGTTCCTCCAAGAAACAAAGAACACATAAAAGAAAGCCTCAAATAGCTGTGCACCACAATATACGTTCCGCAGTCAGAGACGAAGAGATTCATCAAGCACTAGCAAAAATGATATCGTTGAACCAAATGCCTATTTCATTTTGTTCAAGCGAAGGTTTTCGTCAATTCATGGCAGTTGTTGAACCAAATTATAGGCTTTTGAATGAAGATTCAGTTAAAAAACGGCTTCAGACTATGAAATTGAACATCGAGAAGATAATAAAGAAGGAGATCGGCAAGGCTGCCGGAGTATCGTGTACCTTTGGCTGTTGGACCTCGTCAGAACCGGCATCATACATTACCATGACGGCGCACTTTATTGATGAAAATTGGTTAACACGGTCTTTTACACTGGAGACAAATGAAATCGATACGCGTCATGATACGGAGAATTTAGTTACCAAATTGGAAAATATATTTCAAAAATGGGAGCTAAGTGAAAAAATCGTAGCAGTAGTCACCGACGACGCTCCAAATGTCGTGAAGGCAGTCGAGTCTTTGAAGCAAGTAAAAGAAGAGTTCAATCTAACATGTGCTGCTCACAGTCTTAAGTTAACACTTAATAAAGCCATTGCGTCTGAGTATATTCAAAAATTAATTGAGAAAGCAACAAAGGTAGTGGATTATTTCAAGGGTTCTAGAGCTGTAAGATTTGCGTTGGAACAAAGGCAGAAACAATTATCTATTCAAGTACTACCACTCTTACAATCATGTAAGACGAAGTGGGTCCTTTTCTTTTCAATGCTTCAGCGGCTAATTCAAAACCGTGATCCAGTTATTGATGTGCTAGCAGATCCAACAGTCACCCCCTCTGTAATGGCTGAAAAATTAGATATTTCAGAGCTGGAGTGGACATCTATGAAAGAACTCGCTAACATTCTTCAGCCCATCCAAATGGTTATTAATGTTCTCAGCTGTGAAGACTCACCTACATCGATGGTTCGACCTTTAATAAATAAGTTGCTACAAATACACATGGTGGTATCCGACAATGACTCAGACATGCTTAAACAGTTTAAAATCATCTTTTCTAATGACTTACGGCGATGGTACCAAACATCCGACACAATTTCTGCAAGACAAATTGCCTCTTTACTTGATCCGCGTTACAAAAACCTTGAACATGAATGTTATGATGTTAGAGTTGCCATAAAAGAGAAAGTAAAACAGTTGCTTAAAGATCAATCGATAGAAGATATTACAAATAAAAACAACAGAGACAAGACAGATATCTCTTTGGAGAAAAAAATCGCTTTAGAATTTCTGTATGAAAGAACAAGTGATGGTCAAACAGATATTGAAAACCAGCTGGAAACGTATTTAGGCGAGCCCCAGTTAAAGTTTGACATGAACCCATTTGAATGGTGGAGATGTAGAGAAGATATATATCCAGCCATTGCACTTTTAGCAAGACGATATTTGTGCATACCAGCAACTTCTCTCAGCTCAGAATGTTGCTTCTCTTCATCTAGGAATATTGCAACTTTTAATAGAGACTCATTACATCCAGAAAATGTAGATTTATCGGTATTCCTTTATCAAAATAGAAACTGCTCCCTGAATTAAATGCTTGATAAGGATTTCAATAACGGAATCAATCGAAATGACCATATTTATGTAAATGGGTATTTTTTTTTTTTTTACTGTTTTATTAATTCTTGTAGAATTCTCATCTACTTTTTGATAAGAACATTGACCACAAGTATGTATGTGTATATTTAATATGTATTTGATTATAATTTATTTTTTCTTTTCTAAAAAGCGGAGTAGGTATGAAATGTGTGATCCATCCCATGCAAATTACGAAATATCCGTCTCCAATAAGTGTTTGCCATCAACTTAATCCTTTAGTTGTTCAAATACACATGTGTATTTGATTGATAGCGGGGCACAAACTCGAGGGAAGTTTAATTCCCAAAACGACAATAACTCAATAATTCAAAATTCACGTAGAGGGTTGATTAATCTCACATCATGTTTGCGCACAACGCGGCACTTCGTTTCAATGTGCATGTTGGACCATGGAAAAATAATCGAATGATATCGGCTCCTTCTCTCTGTGCATTCTTTCTTTGCGCCGTTTAAACGGTTTTCTTTTGTTCCATTTGCTACGAAGAATATTTTCCCTGCAACAGGTCATCGGGTTGCTCTGATGTGTGGCTTGTGCCAACATGGATATTGTTTGTTTGCTGGGGATATGCGCGAGTTACTGTTACTGTACCCTTTTTAAATATAAAAAAACAAAAGACAATTTCATTTGAACGTGTATCACCTCAAAGTGAACTTTAATTACTCTCGGAATATATATATGTACATATATACAGTTAAGAAAAATCAATCCATTGTAACATCACGTAGCTAAGAACAATCAATTCCTTGTGACATCACGTTCCATGTCAACACATTGTAATCTTCACACACCACATTAAGTAACATAAATATAATAGCTAAACGCAGTGTTGATTCGGATCGATACAAAGTCGAAAATCTAAAATAAAAATAAATAGCCAGAAACAGTATCGATCCGGAAAAATACAAAGAATGAAGATCTAAAATAATAGCCAAACAGTATCGATTCAGAACGATAAAGAGAGAACGTATAGAGAGCTAATTGATCTTCAAATCAATTAGCAACAATTAATTTGCAAGAATAATAAAATTTTATAACATGTCGTAGTGGGGTGAGTTGATATAGTTTCTTTTGAATTGTTGCGAAGGTAATCCTGCGAGCGGATGTAAAACGGACTCTAATTATCGAATTAATTGCGGTCTATTTCCACTTGCGTACGCCATGTGTGTTAAAATATTTATCAATTTAGCCATTCCTAAGGCATGAAAATGTTAAAAAAAAAAAACATTTTATAAGATGCCATCTTACTGAAAGGCCACTGCCTTAAATAGACCATCGGTTAAAGCCTTATTCGTTAAGGATGGGGCAAACAATACCATGAATTCTTATATCGCACGTTTAAACATATACTTAATTTCCTGCCATACCATATCTGCCAATAGTGCACAGGTGGCACAAAATTAATAATCCTATCGGAAGATTTATAATTTTTGCAAATGGCGTCGTACGTCAATCATATTTGACATTTGTGAACTAGACAGATGCAGAATACAAATAGACAAGCAATGGAGCGCTATACTCCGCTATCAACCCATTCCAATCTCAACAACGAGGAGGGCGATTTTGTGTCGAAAATCATCATGAGTGACGAGGCGCATTTCCACTTAAGCGATAACGTCAATAAGCAAAATCTTCGTTTCTGGGGCACTGAAAATCCGCGTGTGTAAGGAGTGATTGGGCCGTATTTTTTTGAGGACGTCATCGGCAATACAGTCACTGTTACTGGCGAACGCTACAGGGCCATGATAAGCGACTTCTTACTGCCAGAATTAGACAAGCGGGGGCTTGATGAACATGTGGTTTCAACAAGACGATGCAACCGCACACACAGCACGAGCCACAATGGATATTGTGTAGGAAGCGTTTCCTGGTCGAGTAATCTCTCGTTTTGTTGATTTGGCATGGCCAACAAGATCGCCCGATTTAACCATCCTAGACTTCTTTCTTTGGGGCTACTTGAAGTCGCGGGTTTACGCAAACATGTCTCAGACAATCGCAGCCCTCATATTCGACAGGAATACGAACAATTGTCACCGGAAATCTTGCGGAAAGTCATGGAAAATGCGAAAAAATGGGCAAAAATGTGTATCAACACTGGTGGCAGCCACTTGACGGATATCATCTTTTCCACTTTACAGAAAAAATTGTAAGGGTCCACATAAAGATTTCTATCACTCAAAAACTTTTTTTTCTTTCTGAAAAGCTGGTGTACATCTCATCTGCTGTATTTTTAAGTATTCTATGGTTCTTCTATGCAGCACGGCTCATCTCTATATATGTTCCTTGTTATGCTGCATGTGGGATTCCAATAGGGGTGCTGAGAGAAACCCAATGGCTTAGGGGCTTCAGTTTAGGCTCACTGGTCGATGATTATTTAATCGACAATCTTCAATTCCCCAAATATTAATATGAAAAAAAGCACTTACTAGCCACAATATTTCGGAGCTGCAATCGAAGGTAGTGATGCACTGCTACAGTTTCTAACAGTACAAAATGTGCCCTCCTTACACTAAAATAACTCTTGAAACATGCGTCATTTCCATGTATTGCTTGTACATAGATCAATAACAGCAATAGATGTTGCGAAATTTAGCATTGATGGGTGAACATCATGAATTGCTCGCCCAACTGTCAAAAGTCGGAGTTAAATGACAAGTCTGTATTAAAATAAGTGGTTCTTTGGCTGTCGGTTGCAAATGCCGTAATTTTTGCTTTCCTTTTTGCGTTGCCCGTTTCATCTTACTTCTTTGCTGGCAATTATATTTATCTGGCTTTCGGTGTCCTTGGTTTACTTGCTGTAAAGTTACAGTAAATTTTCATCCCAGGCTTTTTGTTTCTCCGCAACAATGTGGATTTAACGCGGTCGGGCAGTTCCCCTTTTCGTTCATAAAATTAAAATCTGTCAAACATACTTACCCTTAATCAATTTTTTTATTCATCCATTCCAAGTTAGCTTTATTATTTTACTCCAGTCATTTGATCACGATTGGTGTACGATTTATATTTCAAAGTAAAATAAGGTCTGGCAGCATTGTTCTTTTTTAACCACTTGAGAACTGACAGCAAGCTCTTTTCAGAACAAAACAAAATAAAATCGCAAGGAATCAGTTGACTCCCGAACCTTGAAAAATGTCATTCCTAGTCCGTGGCGAAGCGTCCGAATCTGACGAGGACACAATAGTCGACAGGGTAAGCATACACTCTTTTTTGACTTCGATTGGGATAAGTAAATCTTATAAATTCGTCCTTAAAGCCTATTGTTTATGCGCAAGCAGTACTAGGTGAAGCAGCTGAATCTGATGAAGGTAAACCAAATCAGTTCACCGGCTATTTAGCTTTTTTAAAAGATCTCAATTTTAAATACCTTTCGTTATAGACGATAGCAAAACTAATGGCAACCAAAGCCTTCCAGAAACCATTCGAACAATCAATAACAACGAATTCTTCCACAAGAAATTGAGTAGGTTGATTTACTGATCTTAATTGAATGGAATATATCTATTCATTGCCATTTTAGTCGAATCAAACATAGCATTGTGGAAAAACCTTACTACCTTTATACGAAACGTAGTTCTCTCTGCATCGAAGCAGCTACTTAACGCTGATCAGTTACTTATTAAATCACAGGTATGAAAACCTTTACCTTTGCCTATCTACTTAAGCAGACTAAACATTTCCTTCTCATTTTAAGGTTTCAATGCAATCAGCTTTGTCATCTCTCAAGCTGGCTCAAAACAACGTAACACAACTGAAAGACAAGACGAACGATGTTCTAACAGCCAACTTTATTCCCGCAATAAATATTTGAAAACAAACTCACAGTTTTACGAATGAATTACTAACTCTTTTCCCTTTAAATCAGTTTTCATCATCAGAATCAGGTACAAAAACATGACTGTTTGGGGAAGGCTCTCGAGGAACATATGTCGCTTCAAAACATCTTGAGAATATTGAGCGTAGACCTCTTTGTTCACTGTGGCCAGGCGACTGGGGAATTCGTTCATTCTTGTCTGAATTCTCCTCTGTTTCTACAAATGTAACAAAAACTTCGCTCTCTGAACCGGCAACAGGATCATCCACTTGAATTGTTTCTGTCCGCCTTGCTGCAGGATTTATGTTTGGAATCCTCGGCAACTCATCACTTTCTCCTATAGACGCGTAATTACGCAGAAGATCGACAGATTCGCTCTCATACTCAAAGTCGGGTGATTCTTCAAAGGTCATGGATTGATTTTGAGTAGAATTGTCGGTGTCATTTAGTCGTTGACTTTTAGATGGACAAAGGGGTGCCCTGCTAGTGTTATTCGGTCGCTTGACTCGATTGCTTGGTGTTGGTTTTGAAGAATTTAACCTTTTTGCTGCAACCGAGGTTTCATTTGTTTGGTAATTATCACACATAGTAATATCTTCGGGCGAGAGCGTAGACATTATAAGGTACGCCTCGAAGATTGCCGCCTTACCCACGCGAAATATAATCGGACTGGAGAAGCATGGAAATAAAAATCGACAAAAAGTTCATATATAAAATGACTTACTTTCCAGCTTCATGAAAATTGATTTTCACTTCCTCATAGACTGAATCAGCGAACAAAAGAAATGCTTTAAACTCCCGAAGACAAAAGGTCACCACAGCCTCCTCAGTGATGTTATATTCAAGAAATTCGCCTGTACTATACAAATTATCTCAGTTCATCATGGATTTTTAAGTTGTTCATTTTACTTACGCTAATTTCATCTCAGATTTCATGAAATTCTCATTCACTCGAGAGCCCTCCACGTAGTTTTTCACGTTAAGACGATCCGTGTAACATTCCATAGTGAGTTCCTCCTCAGCATTGTGGAAAACACTTGCGATTTCCGAGAAAATCTTATGCGATCCAAGAATACTGCAATAAACATATTGAGCTTACAAGTTTTTACCTCAATTTAGCAATTGCCTACGAATTTGGACTATTATCCATCGGGACATCAGCAGATATATTGTCATCGTCGATTATGGAGATGATGAAATGTTTCACTGTCTCATGCCGACAATCCATTTGAACCACAAATTTAGATCGCATAGGCTCAATTTTTATATAGCACATTTGTACCTACAACGAAGGCAGATTCAGATTAGATTGTTGCCGAAAGAGAAGATTAGCGGCCTTACATGTTTAGTTTTTTTGAAAACTCCTAAAGATGCCTTCATTGATAGCCGACAGTAGTTTTCATCGCCATTGGATCCTCCCGACACATCGTACTCTTCAAAGAAATCACGATGGAATTTGAACGTTCCGACTGCGGATTTATTTGCATTAACTGCTCGCAACAAGAACCCACTCTGATCGGCTTCGATGTAGAGGTCTAAGCCGAATTTAGACAGCGATTGAACTGCTTTGGCGAATACTATAGGTACAGTTAGATAAAAGCAAGAAGATAAGTGGACAAAAATATTAAAATCTTACTCCTCGTATTCGCACCGCTGAGAGCGCATTTCATGTTTTGAAATAGATGAATATCTTTAGTTTTGAGCGGCTTTCTTAAAAAAAAAAACATAAACACTTGATTTCTGTCAGCTGTCAAAAGAGGTATGAAAGCTAACAAGCTCTGTTCGTTTTGCATTTTCTTAACTGGCCTGGATGTAAAATATACCGCGATTAATCAAGTAATTTTGTTGATCCCCTCTAAATCTCCAGATTTGCTTTATAAAAATCCACCTCACCGAATTTTATTATAAAACGCCAGGACAATCTCCTTAAAGCAAAAATTGTAAAAGTTATTATAAAATCAAACACATATCAAAAATTCAAAACAATCAATTGTCAGATGGGTAAATCTTGATTTTCTTTGTTTGCTGTTGATTAGGGAATTGTATTCGAGTTGTTCTCTTGTTGGACTCAGGGTAAAATTCAAAACTTTTGTTAAGAAAGCGAATCGTTTGTGTTTAAAGCGAAAGAAGAAATAAAAGAGAGCTGTCAAAAAGTTTCGTGACTCAAAAGGCACTTGTAATAGAAGGCGTCGCACAGAATGAAAAATTAAAAAAGAGCTGTCAAAAAGAGTCGTGACTCAAAAGTCACCGTGTAATAGCGGACTAACGAATGCCAATATTACCTACTAAGGGTTGGTAAAGAAAGAAATCCCCTTAGATGTTCGAATCACAATGAACTTCTTCACAACAAAGCTGTCTTTCCTTAGTTCTTATTAGAAATTCAAACTTAAAAACAATCAATAAAGTTTTCATTCGAACTGTACCTTAATATGAGCCCATTTAAATGCTTTCGAAACGTCAAATAGAAGAAGTATCGGCTTACCGAACAAATTGCAATCTAGTTCTTTCCCATCTTCAATTTTTTTTTTCAGAAAAAGTACGCTTAATTCATTAACGTTGGATTCAATTATGTTCTTAATCCAGGTAGGAATAAATAGAGAAACAATTTTCAAACGAATTCTTCTTTTTCAGTTCAAGAATGCGACAAATTTCCACCACCAATTTTTATTTCTATCGACAAAAAAAAAATCAATTCTTATTATTTTACTTACACATCCCATCACCTACGCGTATATTTTTATGTTTCGTTTAAAATATGTTCTTACCTTTTTTGTGTTTTGTTTTATGTGTTTCATAGAAGTGAAAAGTGTGATTCAATAAGTCTAAACAATAATGAATACGGAATTCATATCGAAAACGCTATGCTTTCATGGTCAACCACTGCAAAAGATTTGGGCAGGCGAACGTGGAGACCATGATTTGTATCAATTGGGAATTGCCAATCCAGATTTTTCGGTTTATCTTGAAAGGCAGAAGAATCTAACCTTTCAGGATCGTGCTAAACGTTTAAAATTACATCAATTTTTAGCGCGTAAGGCAAGTGATCTATTCGATCGTGGATTACTAAGTAGTGCTGGTGGTAATACGAAAGCTGACACAAATGGAACTAATCGTCAAGGTCTGTTTTATTTTTTTTTTTCACTTTTTCCCTTGCCTCAGCATCTAGTATAGAGTTTTAAAAATTCAAAATTCAGATGTAACTGAGACAATTGTTTCGATGCCACCGTATGAGTACTTTTTAAATAGCGCTGCTCAAGATAAGACGAAAGTTTTACACTGCGCTTTGGAGGCTATCAAACCCGGACACATCGTTTATGGAGTGGTGACGAAACCACACAACAATGGAACACAGGTTAAGGTACTCTGTACGGGAGAGCCATTGGTGAGGTACTTGGCGGATATCAACATGAGGGTAAGTTCTGTTTTCTTGTTTGCGAGAACACACTCTTGTTAGTTAGCTTCCCCCTGCCACATTTAATTTAAGTACATGATTATTTGAGTGTTTCTACCTTTGAAATATGACAATTGTAGGCACTCCTTCCAAACGCGTACATGATTCCGGGACATGACAAGAAGGGTAATCCCAAGAATTACGCAATCAACGATTTTGTTTGTTGCGAAGTCTTGGATATATCCATTGATGCTGAGCGAATGACATTGGGAATGAAAGGTGTACTGTGTAAAGATACGACAGCGCCGTTAGGACTTATTTCAGCTGAACAGATTCCTGATTATTACAGGTTGAAGTTGTTTTTTTACAGAATTCTTTTCGCTAAGGGATGTTGATGTATCGTTGTCTTTTATAGACGAATTCATTCGGAATCAGATGAAACTTTTCAGGACTATCTGAAGGCATCCAAGGTTTTTAACAATTATAATTCGTACGAAATGCTGTATGAATCAGTTGGATTGGACATCAATGATATCTATAGCCATATGAAGAGTTTAAAACATCGCTTCCCTTCTCAGGACTATGCAATTGAATTGCGACAGACTCAGGCTAGTAAATGGGCATTTAGGTAAGACAAGTGGATGCTAGCAAATGCTTTTTGTACAATGTTATTTCAGGTCTGTGGCTGATGGTATCGAACATTTTAAAATTGGGCGGCATGTTGAAGCGTTTCAATGTTTAAATAAGGCACTAAACATTGATCCTAGGAATGTGGAAGGACTGGTAGCTCGGGGTGCATTGTATGCCAACAAAGGATCATTCCTTAAAGCTGTGGAGGATTTTGAAACTGCTCTAAAGTTAAATGCATTTCATACGAATGCGAGGAAATACATGGGTGAAACATTAGTTGCTTTGGGTAGAAGTTATGAGGAGGAAAATCTCATTGATGATGCCGTAAAAGCGTACCAGAATTGTTTGAACATTATTCCAAATCATGAACAAGCAAGGATTTCCTTGGATGCCCTGAAGAGACGACCGGGACAAATAAATCCTGTGATCGATATCAACTTGTTGTCAATACCAGGTAAGCGACTATGACATTCTTGATAAATCAGTTTCAGTTGAAATTCTCTCCCTGTTTGTGGTGTTTTCTTTTCTTAATTCTTTATTCGTCTTTATAGTAAGTCTTCAATTTCGATAAGATATTGTTTACGAGTTGCGTTCGTTTAGTAATATATCAGATTTTGTTTAAAGCGTTTTAGGTAATCTCTGATGTAATGTGTTACAACTCCATTCTGGATGTAGATTTCTCATCTTTTTCTAGTGTCGAATTTTTTCCTATCACCCGTAAATATTTGCATTACATTTCTTGATTAATACTCTTCCGATGCAAAATTTCCAGAGATCGAAAAACTGAATTCAAAACTTCCAAACATGTTTTTTTTTTTTGATACGCTCTTGCGTAAGTCTCTGCTGGACACAGATATCTTAATAAATGGAAACTTGTCATCAAATTCTGTCAAATAGTGTCAGTGATCCTTGCGTTTCTCCCTACACAGTTGACTGCTCGAAACATGCAAAGAGATAGCGATGAATCAAGATTGTTATGTGATGCAGGGAAATTCCGTAGTGATGGGATAGCTCTGTCCAAATTGCCTAAAGCTCTATGCTTTACGCTTCTACGTAATCGGGAATATAGGAGACGAAATTGTTGTTAAACTTATCGCTTAACAGATTGGCAAAGGTAAACTATTTGGAAGGTTTTTGTAAAGTCGTTTGGTGAATAAGGAGTGAAAATAACAACGTAAGCATTATCAAGCAAACGCTGAAGTAGAAGTGGTTCGGGAATATTCTTTGAAAGTCGACAGATATGAGGAGACAACTTGAACAGCTAGAAACTATTGACATTGACGTTTAACCATTAGGCTTACCTGGATAATCGCGGCATTGGCTTTCTGTATTATTTCATTTTTTTTTTTTTTTTTTAGAGCGCCGTAAGTTATCAATCAACCGCTTTTAGATCCATTGAGTGAGTTTTCTTGTTCAAAAATGATTCAAATTGTGGAAATGAATTGCGGCGACACACCTAATACTAGTCCTTTCGTTTCCCGTTTAATATTGGGTCAATGTGACACTTGTCTTGCCTTTTTGAAGCAATTTGTGCATCTGACGGCTGCTCTTCTTGCTCAGGATTGACTGATTTAATTAAACGTCTTTAAATCTTGGTCAAAAGTGTTTCCATTGTATTTAAAATTTCTTGCAGGCTCATCGGATTTAAAGAAAAAGAAAAAAACTAAACACCAATCACCAAGCTCCCCAACAGCAAGCAGTGACGATTCATCTGAATCTTCAGCAGAAAGCGATTCTTCAGATGACAGTAGCAACTCAGGTGTGTACTTTACTAAGTATTTTTTTAAGTTTCCCCTTTTGTTTTAGTCGTACAGCTTTTAAATGGGCATCAGTAAGTTGTTTAAAAAATGTGCTAGGTTAAAAAAAAAAACACATTTCCTAACAACTTTAGCGAAATTTTATTTTCATAGAGTGAGTTCTAGTTCTTAACTAACTGAGCACTTTAAAATTTTTAATTAAAAAAAAAAAACAAAAAAACGTTTAAGACTCTGAGGCTGAACGGCATAGGAAAAAATTACGGAAGCAAAAGTCTTTGTCGCCGCTTAGCAAACGCATGGGTGACATGAATGCAGGCAGTGTTGGATCAGGTTTGGAATTTAGTCAACCCTTTCATTTAATACAAAGAGAAGCGAAACCGGACTACAATAAGGTAGAGTCAACTCCACCCGTTCCAGAAATGGTTATTATGTTAAGTCAATCTTTTAGATGGATGACTTTTTAGGAGCTGGAGATGATGATTATCAAACGCGTGTTCAAAAGTTACTTGACGAAGCTTCGAAGCACCGAAAACAGCGGGATGGTAAGTCTGCCTTGTCGAAGAAAAAATTAAAGAAAAAACGAAAGAAGGCCAAAAAGGAGGCAGCTCGTCTAGAGAAAAAAACCAAACATGAGGCAAACTCATTTGGGAATCCCTACATGTAAGTGAAATTACTGTTTGACTAAGTAAATTCAATAGATTTAACGAGTTTTTTTTTAGGGCTACTGGAAATGTAGACCTGAGTGAGAGCCTGGAGAAATATGAGCGTAGCATTAAGGAACTAAACACGTATCCAGAAAAACCCAATGTGAATATGGCTGATAATGATGTTATCTTTGTAGACAACGAAGAACCTCCACCGGCACCATCGTTTTCAATACGATCTACATCAAAGCTTAGTCCAAGAAAGCGAGAATCTCCTCCACAAAAACCTCCAACAATATCAATAAGATCACAATTATTACAAACGGCAAGACCACCAATAGCGCAAATGCCACCGCTTACGGGTCCACTTGGAAGATCAGCTTTATCCACTTATGCATCAGCTTCAAGTTTAACAGCTGCACCTGCTGCACCATTTAAACCTTTTCCTATAAAGGGACCAGTTGTTTTGGACAAATTCGGTTGTTTCCGATTAGTAGCACCTCCACCGGAAGAAGTAAAGGCTTTAGCTCGCCGATCTCGTTCACGTAGTCGTTCTCGATCAGTTGGGCGACGTCGACGTGATCTCCGCCGACGTTCACGTTCGCGATCGTTTGGTCGTCATGATCGTCGTCGTCGCTCGAATTCACGTTCTCGTCGTGGATCACCAATACGTGGGCGAAGACGTTCTCCAATACGAGCACGGCGATCCCGATCCAGACTCAATCGTCGTTCTTTAAGAGATCGACGTTCCCGTTCAAAGGGTCTTCGTTCTAGATCACCTATTCGTCGGCGAACTCCATCTCCATTTAATCCAAATCGTAAGCCTCGATCTAAATCACCAGTTAAACGTAGGTCAAAGAGTCCTGGTAGAGGTGAACGTAAAGGCAGGTACTACAATGCAAATCAGAAACAATTTGGTAATCGAGTTTGGCAGCGACCAGTTGATGAAGATAGAGATGGTAGGAATAGCAGATCTACGAGTAAGTCGCCTAGAGATGGGGCAGATGATAATCAAAATAGTGCCGCTGGACTCATGGGTTCATCTGCATCCAATGCTTCTACTAGTGCTGATGGGCGTTGGAAGCATGATAAATTTGTGAAAGAGGATGGAATTTCACTTGAGGAGATTGATAAAATTATAACTCAAGCAAAAAAGGAACGGAAAGAAGAAATTTTGCAGCGAGACAAAAAGATTTTAAAGAAAAACGCGAATAATTTTTAAAGTTTGGTCCTATTCTATTTCAGTTTAAAAAATATTTGTTTCTGAAGAAATCTTTGAAATAAATATGCAGCGTCTTTAATGAATATAGTCTTTATTTTTTTTTTCATTATTTTTAAAAGCAATTCTAGGCAATTCATTCAGTCAATGAAAAATATTTTTTGTCCTTTCATCAGCTTTTTTGTTTCAAGATGATCAAAGCTATACAGAGGTACTCGACATCTCCACGTTGAAAGGATGAGTTCCCAACAGGTCATCGAAGTTAAACAACATTGGGCGCGGTAAGTTCTTGGATGGGGTACAGCATGTGACATTGCCAGGTGTTGGCGTTTCACCGCGCAGAAGTAGTGTGTTTAAATTATCCTTTTCGAAAAAAAGAATATACTATGTAGGCCCATACTTTTTAGTAAACGCTCAGACTCAAAGATTGCAAAGATATAGTGAACCTCGATAAAATGAAATGCAAAATAAGCTGAAACTCCAGCCGACGTTCACAGAATAGAACGAGCCTGTAAAATGGTGCAAAGCTCCGAAAATGAAGGCAACTCCACAAGCAGCGCGGTAGCAGATCAGACAACTGCTCTCTTTCTGCTAAGACCAAAGTCATTTCTGATGAAAACAAATTGAATAACGTTTTGTAAAAAAGGCCTTTATTATCGACATATTTTCAGAAATATGTTGGATGTCTACAAATCATATATTTGATACCAATGAATGTAGCCAAACAAGAAAAAGAATTCAAATAATTTGTTATCCTGACAGACATTTTTATGTCTGACTAGAGTGTATGCCTTTTGCAGTACGAACTTAATCATATTTGGCTTTAAAACATATTGAGTGATAATGTGCCTTATCGTGTTGTCTGTGATAAAATCTTCCTAAGGTATCATCATCCATCAGTGATGATGATGATTGCAGTTTGTAGGCAATCATCTTTAAAATTCGCCCCCAAAGCACGTCATGTGGTCAATGTCGATAGACATACAACGACATCGATAGTCTTAGCCGAACGAGAGGTACCAGGCCTTACCGTATGTTTATAGGAAGTAGCGCATCTAGTATATAAAAATCAACTGCTGTTTCATAGTCTAACTTAAACTCAAAAACGGCTGGATTGATTTGAATATTTTTTTTGCACTGCCAAAGTTTAAATTCAACACTCCAACACAATGAGATATTGATTATGATAGAATACATGTGTTTATTCATGGCGAATAAAGTATTATGTTTGGGTATGATATCACCTAATCGTCTAATGCACGATGCATTTAACCACGAGTTACAAAGAGAACTACAATATAAGGAAGCATTAGCCGAAGAAATTCGTACGAATGTTCCACAATTGCATCAACAACAAAAGATGGCTTTGATAGAAGCCTTGAACAATGGAACTGGTGGAATTTATTTCCTGGATACTCCTGGAGGAACCGGCAAAACGTTCTTAATATCATTACTTTTGTCGTGGATTCGATCGCAGAATGATGTTGCCATAGCATTGCCTTCATCTGGAATAGCAGCAAATTTATTAGAAAGCAGACGAACTGCACATTCTGTCTTGAAATTGCCACTGAACATGCAAATCAACGAGACAGAATCTTGCAAAATCGCTAAAAACAGCGCAATAGCGAACATTCTACAAGTATGCAAATTAATCGTTTGGGATGAATGCACGATGACCCACATGAGATCACTGGAGGCGCTGGACAGAACTTTGAAAGATCTACGTGACAATCAAAATATTTTTGGTCGAGCCATGATTCTGTTGTCCAGTAATTTTCGTCAGACTCTTCCAGTGATTTCCCGATCAACTGTTGCTGAGGAACTAAACTTCGTGCTTAATCATCAAATTTATGGCAACATGTGACGACACTCCGATTGACAACTAACTTGCGAGTATTTTTGCAACAAGATCCAAGTGCAGATGTGTTTACGAAGCAATTGTTGGATATTGGTAATGGGAAAGTAGAGGAGCGCATTCAGAGTGTTTTTCCAGACGTAGTACAAACATTCAAAAACCATTATTGGCTTAGGGAACGAGCAATATTGGCGGCAAAAAACAATGATGTCGATCATCTTAACGCGACCATTCAAGATTTCGTTCCGGGACAATTATTTTCTTTCAAATCAGTCGGAGCAGTTATTAACCATGATGATGTAGTCAACTATCCCATAGAATTTTTGGATTCGCTGGAATTGCTTGAACTACCACCTCACAATTTGAAATTAAAAGTAGGCTCAGTCATCGTCATGTTGTCTAACATTAATCAACCTCGACTATGTAATGGCACGAGACTGGCTGTGAAAAAGCTAATGAATAATGTCATCGAGGCAACGATCATCAAGGGAAAATACAAAGGACAGGATGTATTGATTCCACGTATCCCGATGATTCCAACGATTCTTGTCATACGATTTTAAGCGGCCCCAATTTCCCGTGCGTCTGGCCTTTGCGATGACCATAAACAAGTCACAAGGCCAGTCGTTAGAATTTTTCGGAGTTAACTTTGAGTTTCCGTATTTCGCGCATGGACAACTATATGTCGCGTGTTAGAAAACCATCATCTTTTTATATTTACGCACCGAAAAGTAAAACAAAAATCGTAGTTTGTAAAGAAGCTGAAATACTGTATTTATTTTACAAATCGGGTTTTCCAATAGGACTTGACAACTTTGAATTTAATTTGTGAACGCACTCTTTTACTAATCATCAAACTCACTGTCAATGTATTCAGTAAACTCAACATTTTCATCATGGTAAAGTACACGAACGAGCAACGTCTGCAAATTATAAAAAATTTTCTACCGAAATTCGGAGTCGGTGACTGCAACTTTAAGAGCGTTAATTCCAATTTTCGGTCGTAATTCTCGCCCTAGTAGACAGGCAATAACAATTTTAGTGCAAAAATTTGAGTCTACATATTCGTTGTGTGATTTTGCCGTGTCAGTAAGACAGCGGGTTGGTCGAAGTGTCGAAAATATCGCTGCTGTTTAGGCGTCCGTAGCAACTATCCAAATCAGTCAATTCTACGGCGTTCTCAAGAATTGGACATCGCACAGACCACATTATGGCGTAATTGGAAGACATGGACTTGGACGACATGTGGTTTCAACAGAATTGTGCCACAAGCCACACAGCACACGTTACAATCGATTTATTGAAGAGTAAGTAAGCGTGTTACTTTAAGAAATGGGCCAGTCGATTGGCCGCCTCGTTCGTGCGATTTAACGCCGCTTGACTATTTTCTGTGGGGCTACGTTAAGTCATTGGTTTATGCCAACAAGCCGACGACGTTGGAAGAGCTCAGAGCCAACATTAAACGCGAAATAGCGGCCGTTTCGGCCGAAATGTGTGGCCTAGTCGTTGAAAACTGGGTCCAAAGAATCGACCGCTGCAAACGTGCCCGCGGTGGCCATATGAACGAAGTCGAGTTTCATTCATAAATGTTTTGATTGTACTTCAAGCCGATAATAAAGTTTTTGAAATACTCGTATCTCAAATGGTTTGCGTTTTATTTTAAAAAAAAGTTGTCAAGTCTTTATTGGAAAACCCTATATAAATAAAAACGAAGAATTCATTTGAAATACAGGCAAGTTTCATTTTATAACTTAACGAAATTTCAACCGTACAGGATTTTTTATTGATCTGAATGATTAAAATTTGGAAGGTTGATTAGGATTAATAATTGCTATCAAATAAATTGCAGGTAAAATGAAGTTTATCGAGTCACCTATTTAGTATTAAATGTCATATACCCTGACCAATGGCCCGGTCAGAAATCAAACCGCGACAGAAGCCGCGGGTAGGGACGATAGTTACCAATAAAATGAAATATTAATTTATTCGTATTGTTAAAATTCTTATATATCTTAAATTTCCTCCGTCCTTTCCTTTTTTTTTCTCACGAATCAAGAAAATTTGAAGCTTTTCCAGAAATGAATTTATTGAAGAATCATTTCAGTTTTGTTTTGTTTTGTCTTGTTTTCAAAAGATGTTTTTTTTTTAGTAATGTAACTAACTAACTGACTTAACATGTTTGTAATATATATGTATATATATACAATCCGTTTCTTCTTCGATTTTTTCTATTGTAATATGTATTTATTTATATATGAATTCTTGTCAGCGAGAACTGATACCTTTATATCTGCAATGATGGAAATTGACAATAAACGTTAATTTGTGTTGAAATGCCATTCATTTTTGCAGACAACAAAAGCTATACAATTAATTTCTCTTATAAACTTAGAGCATTCAAGGAAAATACATCTTTTCTACTTACTCTACATTTTCTATTGTACATACTATTTATCAGTGTCATTTATCAACATCTTTCTTTTGTATTGCTTTCGATAAAAGGCAAAACCCATTAAATCCTCATATCCATTCATCAGCCAGCATTAGGTACTCGTACACCAACAAAGTTGCAACACCATCCCCAAGATAAATGCTCTAATATTCACGTTTGAATTGTATCTCTATGATTTTTGTGTGTACCCGTGAGATAAATTTCGTGGAGAAAAACTTATTTCCAAACATTACGATGTCGTCAATTCTCCAGAGAGATCATTCGTAACAATTACAACTCTGGTCAAACTGTATCTCATTTGCATTCAAATTGATGTTGCATAGAATAAGGGAAGTCTTGGTCATAAAACCATGACCGTTGTAACCACAATTAAGGGAGATATTTTTTACTTTTATTTGAAGTTTTTATTTTGCAAAACACTAACAGTACCAACAGTACCAAACGAGTCTTTAATCACGTCCAGAACTAAACTAAAAAGTGCTCTCAAAGCCCTTGTTATCGAATCCAGTGTTTCCGGTAAGGTTGAAGATCTCATTACGTTTCATTTGTTCGGTTTTACGACGTTTCGCTTTGTTCCTTGTCTCGTTAAGGATCATAACGGACTTGCGACTCATGTGTTTTACTTTCAGGTCCTCTGTTTATGGAAATTAAAAAAAATAAAAAATATCTTGTTAATGTTGATGGTGTAAAAGGGATGAAAGTGAACGATAAAAAGGTTTATGTTTATGATAACATTTTTATATAAAATTTTTACTGAAAGCAATAACAGATTAATAGATTTGGTAAATACTACATTAACGGGTGGTCAGTTTTTATTGGTTTCGCAAGAGATCATAATCACGCATCTCATTAGGCCGAAAACACATCGGATCGGACAAGACGTCTTGTTTTTCACTCAAATGTTCTTGCGCCTCAAAACTTGATTTTATTTATTATGACAATTTATTAACAAATGAAATGAACCAACCAACCATTTTCTCTTGTTTTCGAACACTTGTTTTCTAAAGCCGAACAAAAGGATTCCCCCTTTCGAACACTTAAATCAAACCTATAAGTTTGTCTAGAATGTTAATTTCAAGTACTTATGCCCATCTCCTAAGAGAAGTACTGGCCAATTGGAAAAATCATTTGCTATATATTTGTAAAAGATTTCAGTTCTCATCCGACCAGTGTCAGAAGGAACGGCAACCAGTCTTCCGGCATGTTGCTCACAATTTTAAAGGGCACTTTTTGATACGGAAATACTATGACGGGTGGCACTGTTCCAGAAGCCAGTTTTCTGAGTTCATCAACAGTTCTGCCCTTAATTCTGTCGTTAAGCGTTGTGACCGGAACTCCATATTCCCTACTTTCCTATATCTATATATATATCTTACCTATATCTCTTTGATTCATTTCAAATATCTCTCAACGCGGCATCTAATAAAGCCCCAGAATATTTTTGTTTTGAGATTTATTTTTTATAATTGGCGCGCGCACAAAGGATTTTGTGTACCCTTAAAATATTTTCACATAGCGTGGGCGAAGGAAATTTAGGGAGGGAGAAAAGAGAGGTACCCATGTACGTTGGTCTTAAATGTCTGAATATTGTAATGGCTAGAAAATATAGAGCTCGGAAGAGTATTCCATAAGCGAGTTGTTCGGCTTAGGAAAGAATCACGAAATTTCAGGGTACGTCCGAAAGTGGGCTTGAGGGTGTACTGTTGAGCATTCATAGCGAGACGGGTATTACGGTTGGAGGCTTAGAGGGGCAGAATGCTACTGGCGATTTCTGTGGAGCAATGAAGCCAGATGCAACTTCGAAAATGTGGTCATTTCAACGTAGGTTGTCATTAACGCACATACCGAGACTAGAAAGTTTTTCGGTTTCGACGATGCAAGTGCCATTCATGGATAATGGCTTGGTATTTGAATTTCGCTTTAGCGACAGCAGACAGCACTGTGTTTTGGAAGCATTAAATCCCACTCTGTTGATAGTTCCCCAATTGGTTATGCTGTTAGCATCCTTCTTCAGTGAAGGAATATATTGGATAAGAAGTAGTAGACAAGAGATCATTGATAAAAATTAACAAGAATGTCGGGGACAGAACAGAGCCCTGGGGCACACCAGCTTTTATTTTGTGAATATCAGACTTGAAACCACCTAAGACAACTTGAATTGAACGTTCGGAAAGGTCATTTTTAATCCACCGAAAAAGAGAGACATCGATCCCAATTGCACGCATTTTCGACAAAAGAGCTTGATTCCAAACTTTGTCAAATGCCTTAAAAATATCAAGTGCAACTATCTTGCTTTCGCCAGATTGATGTAAATTTTGGTTCCACTTTTCGGTGAGACATACCATCAAATCACCAGCACCAGTTGACCTGTTTCTACGAAAACCGTACTGCCGGTCATTAAGAAATTTTCGTGTTTCGAGATATTTCATGAGCTGACGATTTATCAGCGTTTCCGTGACCTTGGAAAGAAGGGACGTAAGTGCAATGGGTCTGAAAGAGGAGAGAGAAGAAGTTTCGCCTTTTTTAGGGATGGGCTGGACAAATGCTGTTTTCCATCTGCTCGAAAAGAGTCTTTAAGAGTAGGATTGATGTAAAAGCTTACGCAGTGGTTTTGCCAGCGTTGAAGAACACTTCTTCAGAAGAAGGGGAGATATACCATCTGGACCAGCGGATTTGTGAATGTTAAGATCTTTAAGTACTCTTGCATTATTTAAACCTATTTAATGAAAAACGTTAAAATATTTGGTGATCGAGTTAGGTAATATGCATACGAATGAGTGTGCTGTGACGAAAAGCAGAAACGGCAAATTTACGATAATATAACGACTTTTTTGAAAAGTGTTCGACAACTGTTGATGTTCGGAAACAGGCGACTCTACTACGACAGAGATGATGCACAGGGCAGTACGGAACGCCTTCAGTATAGTAGGTCGGTAGGAAGTCGGCATTGTTATTTATTTAGTTTAGGTAGCTTAGGTTTATAAGTTTAAAAAAAAATATAAAAAAAATTATTGAATTAATTAAAGCAAAGGATTGTAAGACTTCGTCGAAAGACAAAGATTAAGTGTTAGGCTAAGGGGGCATAGGCATAGTGCCAGCAAGTAATAATAAGGTTATTAAGTGAATTAAGCTAGTTTTTGTAAGCGTTTTTTTGTATAGCTATAAGTATAGCCGAATTGAATAAATAGAAAATGTATGTACATTATTGTGAAGAAAAGGAAATGGTCTAACCAAGTGTAAATATACTAAAAACTGAGTTTCTGAAATATTGAACTGAAACAAAAAGTTTTTTAAACGATCCTTGTTAAATTCGAATTCAATTCGGAAAGGAGATTCAAGTCGCGAGAAGTCATTTTCTGCCCTAAAACGGAATATTGAATATTGGATATCGTTAGTTATGATTTTTTCCATTTTTCTTGCAATTGATAGATTCCGCGCCAATTACAATTCTCATCTTTTGATGGAGGGTTATCAAGGTAATTTTTCACTTCTTCGTAAGAATGAAAATGCTAATCGGAAAGCTCATGTTGCATCGAAAAAAGAAAGACGCCAAGTCTGGTTAATACGGCATTTGAGGCAGAACTTTCCACTTCATGTTTGCCAAATAGTTTTATATTTGGTTTGTAACATAAGGATGAGCATTGTTATGGTGGAAAATATCTGATGCGTGTCTTGGGTTGGTATCGGGTTTTCCAATAGGGACTTGACAACTTTGAATTTAATTTGTGAACGCACTCTTTCACTTATCATCAAACTGTCACTGTCAAATGTGCACATTTTCATCATGATAAAGTACACGAACGAGCAACGTCTGCAAATTATAAAAATTTTCTACCGAAATTCGGAGTCGGTGCCTGCAACTTTAAGAGCGTTGATTCCAATTTTCGGTCGTTGGGTTCGTTCGCTCAATGGGTTCGTCAATAAGCAAAATATGCGTTATTGGTCGGGTGAAAATCCACATGTGCTTCATGAATCACCACTTCATCCACAAAAAATGACTGTTTGCATGCCGGCGGCGTTATTGGGCCATATTTTTTCGTCGACGATAACTATCGTCAAGTTACTGTGAATGGGCAGCGTTATCGCGCCATAATCATCGATTATTTCTGGCCCGAATTGGACGATATGGACTTGGACGACATGTGGTTTCAACAGGATGGTACCACAAGCCACACAGCTCACGTTACAATCGATTTATTGAGGAGTAAGTATGGTGAGCGTGTTATCTCAAGAAATAGGCCAGTCGATTGGCCGCCTCGTTCGTGCGATTTAACGCCGCTTGACTATTTTCTGTGGGGCTACGTTAAGTCATTGGCTTATGCCAACAAGCCGAAGATGTTGGAAGAGCTCAGAGCCAAAATTGAACGCGAAATAGCTGCCGTTTCGGCCGAAATGTGTGGCCGAGTCGTTAAAAATTGGGTCCAACGAATCGACCGCTGCAAACGTGCCCGCGGTGGCTATATGAACGAAGTTGAGTTCCATTCATAAATGTTTTGATTGTTCTTCAAGCCGATAATTAAGTTTTTGAAAAAAAAGTTGTCAAGTCCTTATTGGAAAACCCTTTAGATGCGCTTTTCTATGCCGACCAAGCGAAATTTCTAAAATAGTTTTTCACCTTTCGGAGTTTCTTTCATTAATTGATATTGAACCCATTTTCTTTCTTTTTGGCTCTTTCCCATTGGTTTTATATGTTCGGAAGTAGTTGTATTGTTAAATTTCAATGCTTCTGCGACCTGTTCTTGCGTTTAAGTCGAGCCTTCATTTAATTCTGCATCATCGAATTTCTTCTCTGGCTTTCCACGTTCTTTGTTGGCGACACCAAAATCAACACTTTTGAAACGGAGAAACCAACGTCCACAAACCCTTTGCATTGGGCCATGGTTGCCATTAACTTTCATTAACAATGACTTTCAGAAGTGGTTATCTTTCACAAAAAATGTGATAAGACTGCCCGCAAATATTCCTTATCTGGCGCAATTCTGAGCGTCAAAAAAAAAATTTGTTTGCACAATCACGGCCTATGACATACTGGATTTTATTGACAGATGTTTTCCAAGTTTGTTATCATTGGCACAAACATATGGTATGTAACATAGTAGTTAAGCCATCTGTTAGTCAAATCGAAATTTGATATTCACATACCTATAAGTTCCACCGATAAAACTTGGGTCCGCCAAAAGAGAAAAAATCTTGGAAATAAAGAAAATATGTACTATGTAGGTAGACAAAGCATCGATCCAATCATCAAAAAGTCACATTACAGGAAAAATTTCTGAAGTAAGCAAAACAAAATCAAGTTCAGCCTGTTTTCGGGTTTCAAAAGTTAAGACTCTGGAAAATAACTAGAGTGAAAAATCCTATACTTTGTATCATATTATGGGAATGTCTAAAATGTCTTTGCATAATACTATTTGGTAATAAATAACGTGGCTTCCGCCAATCAAAGTGGCTATAAACTAAATTTGCAAACTTCGAAAAGAACTAGACTAGACTGTTGAGGTGAACAAGGAAATTTGGCATTAAGGTTACAGTCAGCGCTGAGGATATGGTAGTGCCAATTCTGAAAACGTACATGTCCAGGAAAAGAAAGAAAATCTTCTTTATTGCAACACCTGCATATGTCTTCTTAACGAGTAAAAAGTCTTGTTTATCGTATTTCGTGAATACCTACACCATTTGTCAATGATGACTAAAGATTCATAAATCTTTGCTTATTTGTCTACAACTGGTTTAAATTAATTAAACATTTCCGAGATTAATGGATGCAATATCTTAGAGTTTTACTTATGGTGATTATGGCAAATTTAATTTAATTACCTTCTCCGTAATATCGCACTTCAAAGTTCCTCACCAAATCACTAAAATCCTGCTGATTTTTCTCACGCTGTTCATGTAATTTGAAAATAGTTTGACGACGGGTTGTACCCTCTTCTTCATCGGTTTCATCAGCTTTCTCATTTTCACCATCGTCATCGTCCATTCGTTTAGGACGTTGTAACTGTTTAGCTATTGTCACTGCATTCCCTTTAATCTCTTGCATAGCGTCGTCTTCTGATTTCTACAAAATAACATTTAACTTGGTATTTAAAATTCAGCATCAAACTATAAAAAAATATTACTGAATTGTTTCCGAACCAATCCAACTTGGTAGCAGCTAATAGTTGTGATACCGTTGCAAATCGATGGAAGAACATCGCTACGAATTGGATAATTAAAATTAAGCCAAAAAAGAGTACAAAACTAAGACCAATCGGATCTAGTTCTTGATATTGGCGATAAATGTAGACCTGCAAATGAGTCTCGTCGTATGTTATGTGGTCCTTTGGGCTAATTGGCCACATTACATGTAGATATTCCTTCTTTAGCTGAAGCAGGATCACGATAAGTATGAATAAAGCATTAATCATAACAAATGCGAAAGCAAACATATTGCGTAGTTCACGAAGACTCTCGGCGATTTGAGCCTTTTTTTCTTTCGTATGGAACATCGGCTTTAGGTAGTTTCGAATAAGATCACGCCAGAAACGTTTCTCTTGGAGGGGTATCTCACCGATAGGTGAATCGACTAAAAGGGGATCATTAACCCAACCGGGAAGGAAGTCTTTGTCAGCTTCCGATTCAGCCTTCTGTTTCTGAAAAGAAAAGATGAGAGAATGATGGTTAGATGAATGTCTGGAATGAGATATGTCTGGAAAATATTCCCAAGGTTAAAAATCATAAACCCTAAAACCCTTCAGTTTAAACTATAACTCTTCTGGCTGAAGGATTTCCTCCCTCCCCCCCTATTACAATTCGACAAAACAATATAAAAATTCAATCGGAAAATATTGTTTTTTGTAATGTATTACAAGTTATTCATGTAAATATTTTCAAACCACTGAACTGCAGATACTCACTATGCACTTTTCGTCCAAAAGTTCTCTGTCTTCATTGTTCTCCCCAATGGTTTCTTTAACGATTTTTCTTTAAAAAAAAAAAACAAGAAAATATTACCCGCTATGCACATTTACCCGTCAGAACCCTCCCAGCTTACCCTTGCAAATCATCAATTTTACTATTTAACTCGGACAAGTTGGATGTAACTACCATTAGTTGCTGTTCAACAGCATTCGACTTGGGATGTGTACACAGCATGCAACGAAATATTCCACCGCATGAAAAATCCATAGAGCCTTCCTCCTCGTTACTGGGTTTCAGAAAACCCAACATTTGTTGGAATTTATTTGGTTTGCTATCCTTTTGTTGTTTAGCCTCATTCGCGTTTGCCTTTGTAGGAAAAAATAACCAGTTGTGAATAATGAAGCTTTCTTCTTTATAACTTATGCCAACTCACCTGA
This sequence comes from Volucella inflata, assembly GCA_928272305.1. NCBI lineage: Eukaryota > Metazoa > Arthropoda > Insecta > Diptera > Syrphidae > Volucella > Volucella inflata. Next base: position 19,365,325 of record OV743718.1, on the reverse strand, counting down.
CCATCGCTTTCGGGCTTCTTCTCCCTCGTTCCCCAGGATACATCGTTCATATTGAAAATTGAGTAAATGAGTAATAACATATACATCGATGGAATTGTGATATAGTAAATGAAACCACACCACAATGCTCCAGCTTCCTGAGGATGCATTAACCCTGCATTACATTCAGTTAAGTATCAAATTGAAGATGATTTATGTGCCTACATACCGGCTATAACTATCTGTCCAGCGACAAGCATAAAAAATAACGATGCCGGTGATAAGGGACCATCTTCAATCATCTGAATGATGATGCCAATAAGTACAGCCATCATGACCAGACAGTATGCTGCGCTGATAACAAAAGCTATCAAGAGCTATAAAACAAGTTATGTACATACGAGTAAAACAAGTCTTCTATCGTCATTGGGGGAGATCATAGTTTACCTGGTATTTTTGCTTAAGGTATAAGCATGACAAGATGAATATCAAAACAGGAAAGAAGTTCCACAAAAACGATGTCCATATATCGATGCTAAAGACTGCAACCAGCGCTCCAATCATCATCATAAATATTGTCCCTGGTCCAAGTATCGTCCCGACCATCAACATAAATTGATATCCAATGTATGGCATTGATATGCTGCTATTATTCTTCACCACCATGTCCGCATCGGCGAGCAGGTCGTAAATATTTGCAATAGTCGATGGAACCCAACGACGTCGCTGGTTATAGAATTCATTGAAGTTTTCTGGCGAATGTGTATATGCATCTGAGGCCGCTGAATATTCCACCCGCATTCCTTGTTTCAGAATCAAAGTGCATAACCAACGATCCTCACCCTGATCATATTGCACATAGTGCATTGGTACTTGGGATACAGTGGTGTACTTTTTCATTACACTATTCTCCATCAGGGCACTGCCACGGAATAAACTAAAACAACCCGGGCTACAGAGTACACAACCGATGACGTGTTCGGTAGATTTTTGCAGCCAATGTCCAATGGCATACTCAAATTTCTGATACCATACCATTGGACCACGTCCAACGGGGTGAATGCGACCACAAGCAGCACCCAATTCATCAATGGCTTTCATACGATCGATAAGTAGTTGCACAGCCTGCGGTTGAAAGTCAATGTCACCATCGAGGGCGAGCAGGAAGGTATTTTCCGCAATGACGGTTTTTCGTTTGGGTGAAGCATCCTCTAGTTCCATTATGCGAAAGCCCAACAAGTAGTACATGTACATGACCTGTGACCAGCGTTTTTTGTGTCGAATTTTATCCTTGTTTTTTAGGTGGGCAATCATTTTCGTTCGCCCTGGCAGTGTCCATACCAGACGACCACCATAGGGCGTTTCAATTTTCATTGGAGGTTTGAGTTTCATCGGGACACCGTAGACTTCAAAGCAAGCTTTCTCAATGCTTTCGATGAGGAGTTTTACGAATTCGTTTAGTGGTGGATTTTTCGGGTCCTGACAGGATTTCGTCTCAAGTTCAAAGGCATCGTCGAAGAAAATGTTTGCTAAAGAGATAATAATGAAACTCCAGGTGTAATTTTCGAATGCAAATTAATTTTCTGTGTAAAACAATGTACTCGAATAACGTTGGAAAATGAGTTGTATGAGTCGTATTCTTTGAAAGAAGTGCTTATGCACATATGTATAGAAATGGCATACTTAAATAATAGACATGAATGGAAGGCCCACGTATGCAACGTGGACGAGTAATTAACTTGAAAATGCTATCACTTATTTGGAAAGGTTTGATAAAACGACTGTACATGTTTTGGAAGGAAAAGAAAGGCAAGAAAGGAAAGAATACTCGTAGTTCAAAATTACACTTTAATATTCCCTTGCAAGTAGCCATTGTGGGAATCTTTGATTGATGTGAGGTGTAGAAATGACGATGTCTTATCTGTCAATAATATTGACTTATATTGTGCAATGCCTAAGAAATACTGAGAGATGAGAAAGTGAAGTTATGTGCTATTTAATTGCAACTAACAAGGCAACATATCTATCGAGCCTCCACGATATAAAGTTTGATCTTCAGGCGACATGATTCTGATATTTTTTATTCGCTATCTGGTTTAAAGTCCGTTTGTTCAACGAAAATAAGCTGCAATGTGGACACAAATTAACTTAATGGGCCTCAGCACCTCTGGAATATTGTTTAAATATGAAACTCTGTGGTACCCACTGCCCTGCAAAATTGCCAGCAAATGAGTATTAAATGTGTTACCATTATCGAAGAAGTTGCTAGGAAAATGTTGGGCTATGAACCGCGAGGAAGAAAACAACATTACGTGGAGAATGTGTGGAGAAGAAAAGAAAACAATCAGAACACACATAAAGAGCCGGGAAAGAAAACACTAGAACAGTTTGAAGCTCTGACAAAGACTGTCCATTGCAAGTTGTTAGGAAATGTAGGTTTTCAATCTGCTAACTGGGAACACCACTAGATGTTTGCTGGATTCGCATGCTAGAACTTGATTGTAAGATCTGCGAAGAGTTTCTCGTCAAAATATTGATGAAATTAATAAAACAGGAAACAATAATATTGGCTTCGTATTGGCCAATATGGCTCTTGCTAAAAAAGTCTTCTTGTAGCCCCCGCCTGATTCGAAAGATAAAGGAAGTCCCCACCTCAGGTACAGGGACCAAACGACTGAGAGTGTCAAGGGTTCAAATGATAAATGTTGACTGACTTGGATCGATATTCAGACAGAGATTTGACGATTTGAGAATTTGAGAACTCTTGAAATTGTCGGTGCGACACAACGGGTGAACCAAGGCCTGGTTTCTAATACTTACCCCGTTGCTCTCGTTATCATTTTCTGCCCAGTGAGAGAGACATACGATCTCGGACGGCAGTAGAGCCACTTACTATCTCATAGGTAGGAGATTTTATTTTTTAAGGTGACGTCAGAAAAGGAAATAACTTCTGTGTTGGCCGAATGAACCCGTATCCATCAATAAATAGTTTATACGAGTGAATCAATTAAATATATAGACATAGTTATGAAATCACTGGACCAATGGTAGACTGCCAGGGAATTCTTTCGATAGTCCATTTGCCGATGTCATCATTCTCTGTACATTAAATAACGATATATACAATACGCTGATAGCAGATATCAAGGGATCTTCAAATAAGCGAGGTGTAACATATCGAAACATTGAAAATAAGACTAGGAAATAGCAATGACTATTTATATAAGGGAAAGATTGTAATATTTTCAGAATTTTAAGTTGCCAGGGTTGGACAAATGAAAAGCAGTTTTGCTCTACAAGAAGCTATACCGCATTATCGGAAAAAAACAGAAACAAACCCGTATTAAAGCAGGTGGTAGGTACTATAGCTGTTCTATCATATCAGGTCATAAGTAACATTACTTGCGATCGATTTCCTCTTTCTCTTGGAACTATTTACTGGGATGGAATGTTTTACCGAAAAGTGAAACCAAGGCATACATCGAGCTGGTGAAATCAAGTTAGTTGTACTTGGTACTTGACGGAGTTTGGCATCATTCTCTTTTGTCGAAAATGCGTGCATTTGTTTTCGACAACTGTCTCCTTCAATGGAAAAGAAACTATTTTTCAAAATATTAAATTCAAATTTTCTTGGATGGCTCGAAATCAGATTTCCAAAACATACAAGCTCCGTTCTGTTTCCGGCATTTTTTTTAAATTTATTTATATACTGATGACAAAACACTCTGCTTTTTATAATCGTTTCCGGAATCGCGTCTTTTCGATTGTAGAACGATGATAGCAGCGTATGTTAAGCTCATTAAATTCCGATACTAACAGCGCAACCAATTAGGGAACTATCAAAAGAGTAAAATTGAATGCTTCCGAAACTTCTACTAAAGCGAAATTTCAATGCCGAGCCATTGTCCATGAATGGCACTTGCATCGTCGAAACATAAAAACTTTCAATTCTACAAAATGTCTAGATTTCTTCAACCGATATAAGAAGTACTTTTCCCCCTCTAATTTGACCTCAATATACGTGGTATTTCTTCGTCCAAAATGTGGGTATAATGGGCACATCTTTTCAGGTGCCCCTAGGACCACTGCACTCATTAGGTTAGATTCAAAACCGTCGATGAAATTCATAGGTGAGCCCAATATTCCATTATCAATTGGCATATTGAACAGCGAACGAACTCTATCGCTTTTTCACCGTGATCTACCGGAATTGTCAATAGCATTCTGCCTCTTAAAATTTTAACCATAACACTCGTCTCGCTATGAATCGGCATTTGTACATTTTTAAGCCCATTTTCAGAAGTACTCTGAAATATCGTGATTATTTCCAAAGCCGTAGAACTCGCTTATGGAATGCCCTGATCGCATTGTAACTTGCAAACATTCAAAACCAACATACCTCACTACTTCGCCCGCGCTGTGATCAAACATTTTAATAATCCTTTGAGTGTCCTCAATTATAAAATACACAAACTAATGTAATGCTAATTGTTACGAATAATATCTCAGTGTATGTTCTAAAGAAATGACTACGAAAATATGTCAGGGGTCCTAAGTATGAAATTCAATATTCAATAAGTGTTGAGGCTAGCGCGGTAATATAAAATTAGAAGGTATTGCTCTATTCGTAACCAACGCCAGCGCCTTTCAAATTTATAGTATTCTCTCTTTATTATGTGAAGAATTAAAAAATATATTGACCTCTGATTGAATAGTGAAAAAGTCTCTCAATACCCATATCACATAAAAGTCTTTCGATAGTCATTTCAAATTTTCCAAGAATGACAAACATATGGTATGCTGGATTTCCTAAGAAATCTGTATGAATTCGCTTCAGTGGATAATAATTTTTTCTAAGATATAAACTGTAGGTATACCATATACGAGTATAGTATTGAAAATTTACAATTGAGCAGTTTGAAGCACCAACCTAAACAGACTATTCCTACTAAGTGAATGAATGCATCCTGAGCACACCTTCAGATGTTATCGTCGCGTGCTCATTGAATTTTCTTCCATCGTACATATACTCGTATGTACGAGTATATGAAGGCATACAATGTGTACAATCAACCGCATAAGCCATTATACAAATTGTAACCCTCGAAACCCTTTTATATCCATCTTACCTTTACTCAAAGTTTCAGTTTAGAATAATACAAAAGAAGTACTCACTCTCCAGCTCATAGTACTCATCATCCTCTTTACAATTATTGAGGTGAATCTTTGCCATTCTATGAGCACATTGATCCTCATCCAAACGAACAATTGATTTTAAGAATTCCATCATCTCTTCCTGAGTTTCATGCCACATTGTTGCGCAGACAATAAGCTGTGGTATTTTATCACTTGGCAAGATATCCGAATCAATATTCACTGGTGCAACTGCTGTAAATGTGTCATTCTACAAAGAAACCATAAGAAACCCTCACAAGATACGTACACGAGTTGAAAATCACACAGAGATTCCATCTATTCGGATAACATACCTTTAATGTTCCATACTCCTCATTCCAATCCACACGACGACGATTCATTGTTATACATTGATCCACCAACAGACTACAGTACCAAGGGCATACAAACAACTTCTCCGTGGGTGCATTCTTATCATTTCTTGGATACCAAATGTGATAGGTGATCCAAAGCTGAGAGCCCCACCATAGTAACCACATCCAAACGAAATCCTTAGTTAAATAATCAATGAACCGATAAATGGGAAGACTTCGAAACGACAAGTAATCCGGCATATACTCATGGAAAGCACATACATCAGCTTCTCTGGCACTGGTCAGGACAACCAGAATGGCGACAGATACCGGTCCAACCACACTCACCGATAGTGAGAAACTGAATTCCTGAATTTTAACTTTACATGCAAACTTTGCAAATATATAACACAGATACGAAGATACAATTTGAATGAGAAGCGTATTGACGATGGCATACGGATTTGACTGGGCTACAAATTCATCTTCCAGCATTGGAACCATTAGAGTATCAGTCGACTGGATTTCTTCTGTCGTTGCCATTGATGTTTCAGTGACCGACGTACTATGGATATCCGTATAGATAGGCGAACTCTGTGAATAAAATACATATGTAAATAAGTAAGATGCAACACTACATCCGAGTTGAAAATCTGTGTTACCTGATGGATGAATATATCATGCTGTCTCCAACCAGCTAGAAATTTCGTAAAGTACGCAGTAAAACTACGTCCATCGAGGACAAAAGCGCTTAAAGCGAATAGCAAACATTTCAACGGTGACAGGAACAAGTATGTATTGTATCGGGATTTCGTCCTTCGAATGGTTTTTGTCAGATAAGCTGAAAGCGATTTAAATCAGACAGATAGAAGGATTTGTGAATTCGATACAGTTATCACGAATATTCGGTGGCAAGTTCTTTACAATTCATATTATTATTTGACAGCTTTGGATTAAAGACTTACCTATCCATGAAAAGCCATTGATGTAATTCTCCCACCAGCGTAGCGAAATGAGCCCAAGGGGTATTGAAAGAATTTGTACTGCTAATTTGTTTTCAGTAGCTGGCCAAATGAATAATGCCGTACATTGACAACACAGTGCTAATAGGCTTAAGAAGGTTGTGAATATGGATTTCAAGTTGCATTTCGGGCCGCTTAGAACGCCTGTTGGTGAAAAGAAGAATATGCGTATGTGAATTATAAGAGAATGGCTAAAACGTTGTCGAAAGTGGAATCACAACAGCTTACAGTAAGACATAGGAAATCACACTTAAGGGGGTTCCCCCGTGTGATGGGTTGAGAAAAATCGATTTTTTTTTTGCATAAATTGGTTCCTTTACATGTGTTCAGGTATCACTGGTAAAGTGATTTTTTAAAATTTGAAGTCATTATAAAGAAACAGCAGTTAGAAGGAGCAGATCTTCGAAGCGCTGAGATCAGTGCTTGAAATTTTAAACGTGTTTCTCTCAAAACTGCGTTTTTCAAATTTTCAGAGGTCTGCCAAAAACCCAATTTTCAATATTTTCAAATGATTCTAGGTCACTAGATGCATGTAGGCTTAGTGATTAAAACGCTTTTTTTTTCTTTCACGTACTCGTAAGCCAATCGGCCAAAATCCTGGAGGAAGTGAGTGTTTTTTTTTTTCAAGGAGGGTGTCTTCGAAATAGTATAACTTACGTTCTAATGAAGACTTTTTTTGAAATTTGTTTTACATTCTTTTGAAATAGTAATAAAATAATAAAAAAAATCCCAAAAAATGCTTAAAAAACAGGCCGTTACGCCCTGCAAAGGTTTAAAGCACCAGTGTTTGAGGAACATTTGGAAATGAATGAATTGTTGCTTGAAGGAAGTCAGGACCTCAATTTAAACCGGAATCAAAAATTCAATACTTGATTACATATGTTGATTAGTTGGGAAGTAGATTTATTGTTTTTGCTAAAGAGGGCAGCTGTGCATTGCACATTAAGTGTACAGATAACGTTTCCGAAAAAATCTTGTCTTAAAAGACTCGGCTGAAGGCGACAAAAACCCCTAGCGAGTCGCTATTAACTGAGAGTATCTATGTACACATAAGTTATTTAAGTACGTATCCACTTATTACGCAGAAAAACTCTATACAGTTGAAAGAGTTGAAAGCAACAGAATTTTCAGCGAGGATCTGTAAATAGTACATACATACGAATGAGGTCTTAATAGAGCGGGCTCGCAAATTGTAAAGTGACCCGTTTGGAGCTCATTGGTTCCATTATGGAATCATGAACATAATACTGAGATCAAAAAACGATTGAAGTTATTTTTCCAATCCATGATTGACAATGGTCAAAGTCGATTTCCAGAATAGCCTCCAAACGGGCAACAATTCGGTTTTTATCTTCTCAATCATATTGAAATGGTGTCCCCGGAGCAGAATAGTGAGCTTAGGGAATAACCAGAAGACACACGGTGGTAAATCAGGCGAATAGCGAATACGATGGTTGTGGTATGATAAGAGTTGAATTTTGGGTGAAAAATTAACTTGCTTTTTCCAAAAAAAGGAAGTTTTGTAACCAAACGAGATTTGACTTTTTTCAGGTAGAAAAAAATCTTTCAAAGTAATCCGAACTGATTCAAATGAAATTTTAATAGCATTAGCGAAGTCTTTAATTGCCAATCGACAACTTGATTTCCTTGACGTGTTGTTCATCGGTTAATGTTGATGACCGTCCATAGCCTGGTCACCTGGTCACCTGGTCATTGTCAGCGTTTATGCGGTAGAAATTTCATTCTGCAAATTAGACATTGTTTTGTTATTCGTAAGGATTTTGATATGAAATTTGACAGAGATGTCAGTGATAGTATTGCCAATATAAAAAAATATATTTGCCAGAATCGATGATCCCACGTATTTTAAAATTAGAATTTCACTTTATTTTTTGATCACAGTCGAATATTTGTATATAGATTTCTTTCTGAGAGTCTGATGAGCGAGGGCTGGAACTACCGTCGACGGCAGTTCATGCAGAAGACAAGACAAGACAAGACGGTAATTTGCGCTTGTTACTAATATGCATAGTACTCGTACCTGTTAGCCAGTTCTTAGTTCAAGTTATCTCGAAGTGAATTTACCAAACAGTGCTAAGAAGTGTTTTTTCAATTTATTATTTCTGCGCAAGTTAGGCATCTTTATATAACGGTTTTGTGTAAATAATAATACTGTACTGGGACTGTACTGTTAAAAACTTTTGTATTTCTTGGTTGTTTGTAATTTTTTTATGTGGCTCTATAATGATACAACTTATCTTCTTGACTAGAATCTAAAAATCAATAGATAAACTAGATAATGGATTAGAAGTTTCTAAAAGTGGAGATGATAGTAAAGCCAATATTACTGTAGATGTTTTGGAAGATGAAGAAGTTGAAAATGTATCTTCATTGCATACACGTTATGGATGTATCGCAAAATTTAGAGGGTATTCTAGTGTAGAAATTTGAAAAAAATCAATTTTTTTGTATATCTTTAAAGTTTAGACCTTCAAGAACACGTCTTCAAAAGGATTTTTAAAAATAAGAATTATTTTCAGAGGTACAGCAGCACAGCACGAACGGCGAGCTTCTGCTGCTTCTTAATAAGGTAGAACAGCTGAAGTAGAAGAAGGCCAATGTATGGATCAGCGACCGCTAATCAAATGTGAATATTAGGTACTACCGGGTGTCCCATAATTCACGTAGAGTCCAATTTTGATAGAAAACACAGATTTTTACTTAGAAAGCTTAAATTTTATATTGATTCATAGAGTGTACCGATTGGGGTTATGTATGGAATAGCACATCGGATAAATGGCCGCCATGATTTTGCTGCCAAGTATGTACTCTTTTATTGAAGTTTTCGATGACCGTTTCGCATAAATGTAGCTGAATTTCATTAATACACCTCCCAATTTCCTCTTTCAAGGCGTTGGTGGTCGTGCATCTTTGACTTTTAAAAACCCCAAAGAAAAAAGTTCAATGGCGTTAAATAGTTAGTTAGTTTTAAATGCATTTTATTTAACTTATCATTACTTCTTACATTCTAACAAAAAATGCTTAAATGCTAGCTTACAATTACTTAACAATCTTATACTAACTTACTGGCCCTACACAGGCACTCTAAGTTACTCTAAATTCTTATATCTATGTCTTTCGACTTTATTTACATTTTATTTCGGATATTTATTTTCTATACTTAAGGCTAAGAAAAACATTGTTAACAAAAACTTAGCATATGGACAATATTTTGTATTTTCTATAAAAACTTAAAATCTAACTTAAAATAAACCTTAGTCTATCTAACCTAGATACACAATACACACATATAAACACATAGACATTATACACACTAATATAGATATATTAGTATATACATTTATATATACTAATATATACATATCTTTCTTAAATGCTAACCTAAACCTATGTAAGCTGGCCATCGCTATTTACAGAGCAAATAGATTGGTCAGCTCTGCCTCATTAGTGAGGCTGGTCCGTAATTGACGGAAACGACGACGAAACATCTTCCCCATCATTCAACCACCAGAAATGCTGGTGCTGCCGAACGACATCCCTCTTATCGCGATTCCCCACCGCCCTACTGAACCTGAGACGATCCACCCTGCCGTGTGCGACGTCTCTGTTGTAGTTGAGTCGCCTGTCCCCAGCTGTTCGAGCGACATGGAAGATTAACGGGATCGCTGATCTTTCCTGGATCAACCCTATCTGATCAAAGTAGAGGAATGCTTCCGGTGGAACGAAGCCGTTGGAGCGCACACTCTCGTGATAAAGGTAATTGGGGTAGTAAGCCCCGGATATCAGGTTATTCGTCGAGGCCATTGCTCTTGCAATGTGCCTTCGAGTCAGCTTAATTACGAAGTTGTCCACTCGTATTAGGTTCGCTCTGTTGTAAAGGACCTCATTAGGATAAAATTTTTTGTACTCCGACTCTGGTGTTCTGTACAAGCGAAGACAAGCCCTAAGGCAAGCCCTCTCAAACACCCGAATCTTTTCCATTAAGCTTGCTCTTACATTGAACCACACGGGACACCCAAATACCAGCATGGGCCTGATAAGGGCCATATACCAGATTATCTTTACCCTCGCATCGAGTTGGCTGCTATAAAACAGTCTCTTTGTAAGGGCAAAAGCGCCTTTAGCTCTGGCTAGAGCAGCATCTACATTTTTGTTAAAATACAGAAACTGATCTAGCCAGATCCCAAGGTATCTGACTACAGTTCGACAGGCAAGAGGCTGTCCGTGTTGTCCAATGATCGAGAACTTTCGCCAATTTTTTCTGGTGTCCCTAGAGGCTCCAGACAACGGCGTCCTAAAAAGAATGGTTTCCGACTTCTGAAAGTTGATTTTCAACTTCCAGTCATCGCAAAATCGTCTTATCTTATCGAAGTCACGCTGTAAGAGAGTATTAATGACCTCGATTTTTGGACCTGTTTTGTACGCTATCAAGTCGTCTGCGTACGCAATAGTATGGGGAAGTGAACCTATCAAATCGCTTGTATAAATGTTGAATAGGATCGGCGAATTGACCGCGCCTTGCTGAAGACATATTATAAAGAATGTACAAGAGTGGTTTACTGATACCCAGACTAGCCAGCTTGTAGAAAAGACCTTCTAACCATACAGTGTCGAAAGCCTTCTCCAAGTCAACTAGGCAGGCACCAGTACACTGTTTTTTGGTTTTATTCCATTGGATATCAGACACCAGTTTAGACGCGGCATGTGAGATAGCATGTCCTGCCTTAAAACCGAATTGATTATCCGGAACTATATGTTTGTCCTCAACCCACTTAGTCAGAGCCCTATTGATTACTTTTTCGAACACCTTACTGATATTCGGAAGGAGACTTATCGACCGGAGATTCGCCGGATTGGATATATCCTTTCCCTTTTTGGGGATAGGTTGAACCACCGCCGTTTTCCAATGCGCTGGATAATGTGCATTATTCATTGCATTATTAAACAGGGTGGTATAAATGTCCACCGCTTCTAGAGGAAGATGTCGAAGCACGATGTTCGGAATACCATCGGTCCCCACTGATTTCTTACTTCTGATTGTGTCGAAGATCTCATGAAGTTCTTCCTTCGAAATGAACGGGGGTTGGCCACCTTCTCTGGCAATGACATTATTTGCCATATTTTCGTCACTGAACCGGGTGAAACCAGAGCCCTCGGATCGCCAGTTCTCTACTTCATTTCGAATATAGAAGTTGTGAACCAAGACGCGATTGTCCAGGTCATAATTAGGGCCAATGATATCATTGGCCTTGTATACTTCCTGGAAAGTCGCCCCTATGGCCTCAACCTTCTCCTGTGGATCCTCGATCACAAAGAAGTCGTCATCATCAGCGGCCTCATTTGTATCAATGCCTGCTATTGTTAGTAGCCGTTCGTTGTCTGTTGTCCGGGCTATTTTAAGACACTGAAGGTCGTTTTGGTTTTTTCTCCGAAATAGTTTATTTATTTGCGGGAACATATTCGGGTTGCTGGTGTTTACAGCCCGAACCTTGTTGTTCCAATACAAACTTACAGCAATTCTGTAATTCTCTTTGATTAATGTTTGAATATTTTTAATCGACGACTTCAGTGTCCTAATCTCTGGGTCTTGTCTGTCTGTAAACTGTCTGTATAAGTTTTTCAGTCTTGTCAGAAGTCTACTTTTCTGTCGGTGCAGTGCGTCAATAGTAGGATTGCGGAACAGATCTTCGTTAGTCGTTTGTTTATACCGCGGTATTGTAGTGTCCATAGTTTGTTTTATTGTCTGGTCCATTCGTTTAAGGTACTTATCAATCTCCTCGTTTGATAAATTCCTATTGGACGGTGGGTGGAGCGTGTTCGAGGAGAGTGCTCTTGTCAAGGTTGCGGAGAAGCGTGTCCATCGAGTCTTACTGTAGTTGTAAGAGTATCTTTGGACAAACTCCCCCAATTCCGCAATTTCGTTGGGAACTGTGATTTCGGTGCTAAAACCGCAATGGTCGCTGTCATACACGAATGTGCGCAGACAGTTAAGCGTTTGTAAATTCGTACCTGTCAGTCGTATGCGTTCGTCATACAGTAATAGATCCAAATAAGACCCGCCTCTTGGAAACGACGGGTTATCCGTCGCTTTAAGACCGAGTCTATACATGGCATCGTGCTGACCCCACCAATCAAGTAGTAGGTTCCCTCTAGTATTTGGCAAATTATTTCCCCAATCTCTGTGTCTAGCGTTGAAGTCCACGCCGATTATAAAATAATTCTCCCCCGATTCCAGCCTCAGAAGTCGAAAAAGTGTGTCGAGCTCTGTAATGAATAAGGTGGATTGTGAAGCCCCAGATGCATAAACAGAGGCCAAGTACAGCCGCTTTCCACTGCGGAGCGGGATGTAAATGACGACTGCCTCTAACACCCGGAACCTGCGTAACACTCCCTTGTACACTCTGTGGAATTCTATGCCTTCTTTAATGAAGATCGCGACACCGCCTCCACGTTGGGAGTTAGGCCGGTTTCTTCTTTTAACAATATAATTATTGTACTCCAGTTCGTGCTCATCGGTTAGCTTGGTTTCGCTAGCGAAAAGCACATCAGGAGTTTGGTCTTGTAGCAATTTAAACATCGCGGCTCTTCGTTCGATCCTAATCAGTGAATTAACATTCACCGCAAGGACCTTCAAAGTTTGCTCCACCATGTGCGTACCCATTACGACATGTGTTGCGTTAGGCCCGGCAGCAGTGCGTAGATCTGGTCCACCCGCTTGGCCTGTTCTTGCACCTGCTGTTGCAGCTGAGCCATCTGCCCTTGGATTGCGAGCAAGATGGCCAGCATGTTAGGTGCAGCTTCTGTTGTTCTCGGCATTGGCGCCGGAGAAGCAACAGCCGCTGGCTGTGCCGTAGCCCCCCTACCTGACGCCATTTGGGCGTAGGAAATTTGGGACGTGACGGCTGGTGTTTGAAACCTAACAGGTGAACGTTTGACCTCCACCTTCTGCTGCCGAGCGAGTTTTGCTTTTTTAATGTCGGCGAACTTAGGACAACCCCGATAGTTTGCGGTGTGTCCCACGTTCCCACATAACACGCACGAGAGCTGCGTCCTATCGGATGCTCCGTCCCTACCCAGAGCACACTCTTCGGAACTGTGGTTCTTTGCGCACTTCACGCATCGAGGCTGCATTTGGCAGTTCGATGCGGCGTGCCCGAACCTCTGGCAGCGAACGCATTGTATAACGCCTTCGCTCCTTTTTAATTTCTCCCAGTGAACCACCTGGTAGTCTAGGACATTGATAGTCCTAAGACTATCCAGACGGCTTTCGGGACTGAGCTGCACCAGGAAGAACGGCAGACCTCGTTTCTCCCGCCTGGCTCTAGCTGTGGTAAATGGCTTTACCCCCACAAATTTGAGTCCTTCGCACTCCTTCTCTTTTAGCAGTGCCAGGATCTCCTCAGGATCAGAAGACGTTTCCAACCCCTTCAGCAGCATCGATTGCCGCTTTTCACACTTCGGTGTGTATGAGTAGTGCTCCGTCGTCGTTTCTTTGAGGAGCTCTTTAACTTTCGCATAGCCCTCCACTGTATTACAGTGGATGGCATGGCGATCGTTTCCCAATCTCTTAATACTAAAATTATTACCAATGACCAACTTACATAGGTCTTTGGTAGCATTTACCTCAAGTTTGTAGGTGTTGATAGGAGGCACCTTCTCCTTCTTCTTCTGCTGCTGCTGCTGTTGTTGTTGTTGCTGCTGTTGTTGTTGTTGCTGTTGTTGTTGCTGCTGCTGCTGGTGTTGTTGCTGCTGCTGCTGCTGCTGCTGCTGCTTCTGTGTTTGAAGCTGCTGTGGTTTCAGCAGTTGTTGTTTTTGCAACTGCTGTTGTTTCTGCTGCTGCTGTTTTGTTTGCTGCAGTTGTTGTTTCTGCTGCTGCTGGTTCTGTTGTTGCTGCAGTTGTTTTTTCTGCTCTTTTTGTTGTTGGGAGCTCTCCACTTCGGATTGCTCCCTCTGCCTGCGTGCAGTTTGTCTCTGCTTAATTGCAAGCACTTTCTTTTTCAGCTCTTGAAGGCTGCTGTTTATGTCGTTTATTTCCGCATCCTCATCTTCTGATTCAGACGCAGCTAAAGAGGCAAAGTTGTTGTTGCCCCCCACATACTGCACTTCATCAGTGATGTGCATCAACGCATTATCTGATTTGTTCTTGCGTTGCTGTGCTGTTTCTGTTGCCAAGGCTGCACCCATTTTCATTTTTTTTGAATTAGGAGTGGTTCTTAGCCTCCTCCTCCTCTGAATAGCTTTCGCCACGGCACCGGCAACAGCATTGTTGCCTTTCGCAACTCCCGTTATGGGAAGAGCGGAGCGCTCTCCAACATCCATCACGTGGTTTTATTATTTAATATTGTTTTTGTTTTTATTTTGCACTAATAATAAAACAAAAAAAAAAAAAAAAAAAGTGTCAAGTTTTTCCAGGGATCGAACTCGTAATCCCACCACAGTTAGATGATCGGCGCCGCTAACTGCTAGGCTACCGAGTCTAATACGAAAATATCGACAATTATCTTTGTTGTAAACACTAAGTCACTGTCTTTTTCACTACAAGAAAGCCGAACACGTATATTCTCTGCGGAGATCCACGAACGACTGACAATGGCGTTAAATCGCAAGATCTGGATGACCAATTCTGATCGCAAAAACGGCCGATTACACGATTAGGAAATGACTCATGCACTAATTGATTTGTTTCTCTGACTGTATGGCACGTGGCACCGTCTTGTTTAAACCACATGTTGGTCACATCCATATCTTGTAATTTAGGCACTAAAAACTGGGATATAATGTCACGATAATGGGCACCATTAATTGAAACTGCCTGACCAGCCACATTTTCGAAGAAGAATGGTCCGATAATGTCTCCAGCCCAAAATCCGCACCAAACAATCACGCGTTGTGGATGCATTTGTTTCTCAACAATTACCCGTGGGTTTTCTGATCCCCAAATTCGACAATTTTGATGATTAACGAAGCCATCAAGATGAAAATAGGCTTCATCACTGAAGATGATTTTGTTCGACTGTAGCTGACAAACCTTCATCATTTTTAAAATATTGCTAAACAATGAAAATGCATTGTTGTTTTGTATAGCGCTCCATTTTTAGTAAGTCCGAAATGTCAGCTGTCACATTGTAATCTTTTTTCCTTTGTCATTACGAGTATTAAATGGCGCAAAATTCAAATTTTGCGTGATTTATGGGACACCCTTTATTATCTCAGTTATGCTGCTGTAAATGTGTTTCAAACAGCGTATTTTTCATGAAACTACTTTTGTCGAGCTGCTGTAGTGGAAGTAAAAAAAATAATTTTCCAAATCGTTGCCATTTTGTGAATTTTTTTAATTTTTTTTTCAGGGGCCGAACCATAGCGACACCTTTTTGTTTTTTTGTTTCAGAGCACTACAAGGTTTCACACCATGTCGGGCAGGACGCACCTTGTTTTTACAGCCCCCACTTCACCACCCTATAACTTTTCGAATTTTTAATTTTTTTGTACTCTTAAAAAGTCGATAAACATTTTGTAAAAGAAATGGATGGTACAAATTTAATTTTTTTTTTATTTTTATCTTACTCTTAAAAGTGCCCAAAATTTAGGCCTCTAGACCAGAAAACCCCCTTAATAGATAACGCACTACTCGTAAAATGGTTACATTCCAAGTAATAAACGACCTCTTGGTTGACTTAAAAACAATACTCGAGTATCGTTGCTTTTGATCGTTGGGATGAAGAAATTGTTCCCTGAAGGGCGTCATTCCAAGAGTTTTTACATATCAAAGGGATGCTGCCAAACGGGATTTCGGTGGATGAAGCCTTATTATTGAAGTACATCATGAAACCACAGATAATATAGTTTACTATAGTTTAAAATATATTATATTAAGTATATTAAACTATAGTTTAAACTACATTATGGCTTAAACTATACTAAACTTTATGGTTTGAACTATATTATCTGTGACGAAACCGATATCTGAAATTTTCTTACGATCCCAGGCAAAAATGTACAAAAAAAACTTCACAAACGTGACTGGTCACATCAGAATGGTACAATGTTATCGATTGGACACATGGCAGGCGAATGCCGTAAGCCGAAGAGGAAATAAGGGGAATGCCACGTCTGTGTTGACATGGTATATGACGCATTAAGCCCGAAGACGAAGATATCTTAAGGGTGCATCAATTAACCAGATGAATTAGTACATACAAGTAGTGAATTTGTATGTACCTATACTTTATTATTTGTACCATAAATTATAAATGTAAAATATTATTAGAAACATGTAAGCCAACCATTCAAAACAGTTAGCAAAATTGAAATGGAAGTTTAATGAAGTTTGCTAGTCATATCGGACGACACAATGAACTATCTGGTAAAATAGGAAAAGCTCTTATGAAGAAAGTTAAATTTAGAAAGGGAGTACCTTGAAGGAAGTTTAAGAAATAACTGAAGACGACAAATATAATAAAAAGTATTTATGTTTAACGAAGATTGAGTTCGAAGAAGATCTTATAATCAATATTGATATTGACTTTGCATTAAAAGACAGATTTGACGATTGCACAATTAAATTAGTATTAGGCAATAAATAGTCATTCCAACGTCTTCGCGCAGTCTGTCGGGGACTGCTTGCATCAGTTCACTTGGAATATCTTCCGATAGATCATACAGTTAATAGACATTATTTAAGTGTAATGTAGTGGTTAAAGGATACTATCCGGGAGAGTAAAAGACCAAAGTTGTGGCAGAGCTACTCTTGGATTTTGCACCACCTAATGCACAATTTCACAAATCCATTTTTGTGAGAGACTTTTTGACCAAAAATGTTTCCAATATGATCTAGGCAAGTACTGTATATGTACGAGTATATGTCACCAAGTGGCCTTTTTCTATTTTAAAAACTTAAATAAGCACTTCGTGGGACTGGTTTTCAGTGGATCAAAGACATACGAGTACCATCTTGATTAAAAAGGTGGCGCTTCCATTTTTCCGATTTGAGTTCTGTTTTTTTTATTAAGTTGGTACATCTGTTGTTGATATTCCCTCTAAATCTTAGCAACATAGCTTGACATTTGTAAAAGTTACGTAGTTAAGAGTACATCTATCTCTGAGTGTGTTGGCGATGTTTTTACAATTTTAGAAATGAATTTAAATTTGCAACAACGAACTTGTATTAAATTTTGCGTAAAAAACGGATTTAATGGTGCGCGAACGTTGGGAATGTTGAAAAAGTGTTTCGGCAACGAATCTCTAAGGATAACGGTTGCTTACCAGTGGCACGAGCGGTTCAAAAGTGTTCGTAAGTGAATCGAAGATGATGAACGCAGTGGCAGACCAACGACATCGAAAACCGACGAAAACATTGATGAAGTAAAAGAAATGTTAGTCAATAACCGCAAATTAACCATCAGAGAGTTAGCGGAGGACTTGAACATTGCCTATGGATCCGTCCAAGACATTTTGGTTAATTATGCAAGAGGCCGTGTTGAAGTCGCAAAAGAGATGATTTGCGAGGCTGAATCCGATACCACATTCATCAAAAGAATCAAAAAAGAAGGCAATGCTCACGGTTTTCATGTATTACAACGGTGTAGTGCATCATGAATCATGAAAGTAGACAAAGAGTATTATTTGGGCGTTATGAGACGTTTGCGTGAAGCAATTCGCCGAGAGAGACCAGAATTGTGCGCAGAGAACTCGTGGATTTTGCACCATGATAACGCACCGTCGCACAATGCCATCATTATCCGTAATTTCTTGACGAAAAATGTAACAAATACCAACAGCCACTGAATTCACCTGATTTGGCTCCCTGTGAGTTCTTTCTGTTCAATCGAGTTAAAAAACCACTACGGGGAACGGGTTTCTGCAGCCGAGAGGAAGTAATAGAAAAATCGCAGGAAGCACTGATGTACATTCCGAAAACCAAATATAAAAAATGTTTCGAGGATTGGAATAAGCGCTGACATAAGTGTGTTCCAATCGATGGGGATTAAGATTACTTATTTAATTTTCTGAACTTTCTGATCAAGGTGGTAAAAGAAAATTTGCTAAGACAACAACAGGCTATCGCAGAATATGACTATATACAGGTATAATGTTAACGGGATTGTTGGTTGGAAAAAATTTAGCGCTTCAAAGGGAGCCTATTTTGAAGGAGACAAAATAATTTTTTATGATTAATTGATTTGTGTTGTTTTATTTGACCAACCAAAAGGTAGAGAAGTTCCTGTTCTACGTACCAAGGAGTATGAAGACGAACGTGATACGAATGTACGATATCATGATGAAATGTGACACATTGGTTGCAATAAGGTAATGAATTCGGTACTAAAGACATGCTAGTTCACTGTTATGAGGAAAAAAGTAAATGTAAACGTTACAAATTGCATGCAGCGTACTGCCCTTTCAGCAAAGTTTGAGACACATGAAGGACTGCTGCACAAAACTCCCATGGAAAGGTGATTTTCGAAATAGTGCATTTAGACTATTTCAGCCTTGTCTTGTTGAGATTGCGTCTGAGAAACAATGATAGATATAAATATCTTATAAATGTCAGCAGGTGTTACGAAATTTGATCTAATAAGAAGTAGAAAGTCAATTGCCGTTGATGCTTCACACAAGGTTCGAGAAAGAGGTCTTTGAAAAAAAAATTGGATTATTACGACGCAAATACTTACTTACTCGTACTTACTGTTACTTACTAATAACCCAACCCAAAATGGACCGGGCTGTGTTTGTAAATTTAAACTGTAAACGTAGCCGATTAGGATTTACGGGTATTCAGAACAATTTTTATTGTTACTGCCTTAAGCCCCAAAAATATTCTAGGCCTATAAACAGCTCAAAATTAATACATTAAGCGGATTCTCTCTAATGTGAAATAGTACGATTAAAAATTAATTTCATTTCAATGGCAGAAATAACATTATTAGTACTAATAACACAAATAAAAGCATTTTCAAAATCTGTGTTCGACCAAAAAAAAAAAATTAAACTTAAATTCAATCCAATTCCACTTCAGTCTTATCAATTCACCTTGAGTGAAAAAAAAAACCTCACAGCTTTTTTTTTAAAAAAAACCTCAGTTTTTTTTTTAAAAAACTTCACATTTTTTTTTTACAATTATATGGTACTCACACAACAATGCAGGAACAAGGCAAACAGCATTTGTTATCATTAAAGCTTTGCACGAATCGATTGCAGGTAGTGCAACGAATGTGAACACCGCTAAACCGATTACATGAAGTGCCTCCATACCTACAACCTAGAAAAAAGAACACGAATAAACAAATCCATCTCGAACCTTCTTAAATCACTAAAAGGCAAAATAAAAGTTGCACTTACCAAGTACACCTCCAGCCATGTGGGTGCTTTCACATCCTTAAACACACAAATCCTTAAGGCTCGAAGGAATGTGAACACTTCGGGTGCAGAAAATGCAAATATAAGCGCCCATATCCATGCAATTTGCTGTTCATCAGGTATTTGCGCGTAAAGTTCTCTTTTCGGATCTAAAACGAAGTAGAAAGTGAGGAGAACTCCATCTATATCTAATGATAGCAATAACCAAGCACTCAAGTCAGCCCCCCTCGAACCCATTTGTCAATGTTCATTAGGTTCTTATCGTCACAAGTCAACACCAGTTGTGGTTAATGCCAGCATACTGACGTTCATACTTACGTCGAATATCACAATATCTCACTTTAGTCCCGGAGGGTATTTGTGCCACCATCAGCAAGTAGCTGAGCTTGGATAGGACCGCCGATCCCAGGACAACAAGAAATACTCCGATATAGACAAGAATTTTGAAGATTTGCAAAACTATTGTTAGCTTAGTCCAATTGGCTGATGAACCGGTGGCTTTCTTCGGTGGAGGATCCTGAAATGAATCCCAGAGTGGCGGTTTATCTTTGCTCTTTCTGTTGGAAATAATTTAAGTTAACATTGAAAGTTAATGAATTGATTAGCTTTGAAGACTTAGATGGGAGTACCGTTTCCTGGAGAAAACATCATCGTCGTTATAATCAAAGGCATCCATGGAGAATAGAAACTTCTCGTAGTAAAGGCAGGTTAAAATGCTTTATGTTGTGCACAGTAATGAAGTTGAAGAAGATGTTGCGACGGTAAAAGACAATAATCAGTTTGATGGTATCGATATGATATCATTTCTGAAGACAAACATTGATAGCTGAAGATAACAGATATTTCAAAGCGGCAAGACAATTACAAAACGTTTCCACTCAAGAAAGGGTGTCGAATAGTGTTCAAATGACGCATTTCATGTTAACTAAAACAATTAATATGAATCAAAGGAAGGTGTTTGTTTGAAGAATAAGATAGGTTTACAGTGCAATTTAGTTGTGACAGTGGATGAATTCGACTTTAAATTTAACAAAAAAATGTTATTCAGTAATTGGGACATGAAAATAACTTTAGCCAGCACACATGACTTGGTAGTGCAAACGAAATTCGATGTTGCATGCTTTGACAAGGATGTAGTGGTCAAAGACCATATCACAGATGCCTAAATATCCACAATCATTAATGGGACAGATTTCGTAAACCTTTTTACTACTCTTTATGACCTTCAAGTTCGTGCTGAAAGATTTTGATTTAATACAAAGTGGTGGCGAAAGATATCATGTTAGACATCCTGTGAGATTTTGTTATAGAAGAAGGTGTGTGGCCAAGGGTAAGTACGCAAACGACTCCTTCTTCTTTTATATATAATTATACGTCAAAATACATGGGTAATGGTTAATTATAGATCAAAAAATAGATGCTTCGTATCAGCTCTGATGCTGCCCCACTTGTGGGGTATACTAACGTGTTTATCTTGAAATCAATGGAGGAGAATGTTCAGTTAAATTTTGTGTGAAATATCAGTTCAATTGATTAAATGTTGCCATTTACTAGAGCCTCAAAGCCCAGGTTTCACCCAGAAAAACCTATAGAACTTTTTGATTTCTTTATAATTTGAATCTATTTTCTATGTCTAAGTATTGAGCTGCGTTTAGAAGAATTGAGTGGGAGGCAGGGGCTTATACTGTTAAACATAATGCACATTTTCAAGAAATGTATGAATGATCCCTGGCTAACCTCAGTAGCAACAAGAGTCTTCGCATTTGAATGATCAATTTCTTTTCCTTCGGCCTATTTTCGAATATCGGCTGTTACTTTATTTTCTATTATCGTTTTTTACCAAGTTTCCCGACGACTGTCTTCATTACTTCATCGGGTCGAAAAGAAGTAAAATCTTTTCTTCCATTGTCAAAATTGAATGCCTAAATCGAAGTCTAGGTCGTCCATTTCGTTTTACAATTTTCAGTGTCACAGAGTGTGAATCGTTTCTTATGGAGTGATGCTTCATAGGCGAGTTGTTTAGCTACTCGTGCAAGTGGGTATTCGTGGGTATTTTAGCATCCGTATTTTCCAGACAGCGCGGTGATTTTTTTTTCGTGGCAAACATTCATTAGTTGGTTGGTTCAAACGTGGCCGTCAATAGTATTTGAGCTACTTGCTGATTTTATGTGGTCTGGTAGTAAGTAGAACTTATCGAAAGTGTTGCAGTAAGGATCGTTTACTGTACCGACTCATGCCTCTATAGTTGGCGCAGTTTAAGGACAACCAACAACAATTTGAAAGTTGTTTCTTTGTTCAGAGCAGCATTCTGATATTCTTTGTACGATGTGTTAATATCTTCTATCTTCATCGAAATAACGCCTCATTGTTTCCTCGACCACCATCATCTTCTGCTGTTCCTCTTAACTTTTCAGTAACGGTGTTCATCCTATCACTTCTTATCGTTGATCTCTGTTCCTTTTATGTACCATTGTTTGGCTGTAAGTGCTTGCCGTCATTCTTCGTTGAACAAGGTTTTTCGTTATCGTAGCCGAGATAAGCTCGGTATCTTTAACGATTTTATAGTTCAGCTTTTACTGGTGTTAAGGGCATGACATTTGAGGTAAAGCATCCTATGAGAGATAAAAAAAACATATTATACAATTGGCAAAAGCTCTTCCAAACTTTTTTGAGTTTAGTTGTACTCGTACCTTGTCAAACTTCCTCTCATTATTTTGTTGGGTGTGGGGTGTTTTTAATATTCATTTCCGTATCCTGCCTATATACGAGTAGTATTATTTAAGTATACAATTTCCAGATATCATCTAATAAAAATAAGTTCTTAAAATGATGCAATTTCGAACTCAAATGAAAGGAGACCATTAGACCTCAACTGAGCTCTCCATAAATTTAAATACAAAGGCCTTGTGTGGTTTGTATATTTCCCGACGTGTTATAGGTATAAATTTGTCCAGCAGAGTTTTGATTGAATTTTCCCTTAAATCTTTGAGTGTATCGGTTGACATTTATAATTGCTTCAAAGAGCCCAATCTATTCTGTGCTATTTACGGCCTTAACGATTAAACCTTAGCTCAAATAATATTCAACACATAAGTGCAATCATTCTTTTACACATGTAAAGGGATTTAAATTAAATTTTCATTATATTGGCTTATAAAGAAATATTAATGTTTCTGTGAACCTGAATATAACCTTGATATTTGACTTACATGCCATACAATAAGGAAAATACCGGCTTATGAAACCTAAGACCAAATAATATTAAATCACTTCTCAATTGCATCCATCAATGATGCTTGTTCTTTTTATTCTATTTCAGAAAAATCTCTCAAAAAATTCGAAGGCATCTTAACAATATTGATCCAATTGGTATCTGCACAAGTCGAGTACATAAAATTTGATACATCTTTATTTAACCCCAATAGTAGCTGCAATTCAAAATCAATACTGCCACCCATTCTCATTCAGCTTTGATACAAATCTCTACCCATAAATGGATGTGACTTGTCTCGGATCTTGTTTAATTTAATGTAAATCAAGTAGAAATTCGGGAGCAAGGGTCGCATGATGATGAAAAAATATTCACCTCAGACCTAGATAAATCCTTGCCCACTCAAGTGTGTATTTTAAAGCCAACACTATCATTATCAACCCATTCGTATTTTTGATTGCAAATAAATTGCAGTCAGGCTTTTGTATTAGAACATTGACTTGTAACTTCATCTATCCTTTGCATAATTTTCTATCTATTCCACTACAACACCTTCATAACGTTGAGGGAAAATTTCATTGATATTAATGTTAAGATATATCTTTTTTTGAGTATCTTGAGGAAACAACATTTACTTAAAGTGCCACGGGTGATGATGGAGGGAATCCCCGAGATGCCCGACATTCTTTGGCAAAGACATTATATTTTGATACAGCCAGCTGACATTTAAAGACAAGGGTATTGTGTCTTCCGACAAGGCAAACTTTGTTTTAGGTCTTCTTGATTAAGATTGTTTTTTTTTAGTTTGGTAGATACTTTTATCTATTTAAAATTGTGGCCGGGGTGAAAATTAAGTTATTTATGTAAATATTTGTAGTTTAAGCATATCTTTCTGAATTCAGAAGGAGAAATCATTTGCATAAAATATTTCTCAGATGTCTGATAGGAGTGATTTAAGTAGAAAACTTCTCTAAAGGCACTCAACACAAAATGAAAGTTCTTTTTTTCTTTGTCTGAACTTTGAAAGATGATTGGGAGTATTTTACATAAGAAAAAGAAATATTTTGTTTCTCAGACGTTTTAAAACGGTGGTTAATCTTTGGCTCATGCAAAGGGAGGATTAACAGCTTATATTCTAGTGCCACATTTTCATGAAAGTTCATTCTTTAAATATTGCTTTGCCAAAAAAATTTTCTACGCTAGAAAGCCGACAAACTATCACATATTGACCATGATACAAAGCTGCATTCTTAAGGGCACATTGACTTTTATTTGTAATGTCCACAACAAGTACTGTAATATTACCTACTTACTTTAGGTGGCGCTAACTAAAGGTCCGGAGTGGACCAGGGCCTCAGTCAACAAGCGTCTCCAGCCAGCTCGATCCTTTGCTACCCGCCTTTAGTTTCGCACGCCAAGCTGACTGAGGTCCCCTTTAATTTGCGTGTGCCATCTCAGTACTTTTCGGACGGGTGTCCATACGCTCTATATGACCCAGCCATCTCAGTCTTTGGATCTTCACTCTTCTGGTTAGGTCGATGTCGCTGTACAGTCCGTAGAGTTCATTGTTGAATCTCCTCCGTCATTCTCCTTCAATGCAGACGGGACCGAAGATCGCCCGAAGAATTTTCCTCACGAAGCAGCCTAGAGCACCCTCATCCATTTTTGATAATGTGCATGCCTCTGCACCATAGAGCAGGACTGGGATTATTAAGGTCTTATATAAAGTAACTTTTTTTGTTTTAGAAAGGGCTTTGCTTTCTTAGCCCAAGGAATCAGCGATTGGCAGGAGTTATTCTTCGTTTGATCTCAGCGCTGGTGTCGTTGACTGAGTTTATAGCGGAGCTTATAAAGTTATACTTGTCAAGGGTAACGTTCTTTTCGAGACATCGGTAACCAATTTCCTTTGTGCTTGATAGCATATACTTGGCCTTGCCCTCATTGATCGCTAAACTCATTTTCGCCGCTTCCGTCTCAATACATGCAAAGGGGCCCCTGACATCACGCTGCTTTCTTCCAATTATGTCAACATCATCGGCGTATGCCAGTAATTGGTTAGACTTTCGAAAGATTTTGCCTCTTGTGTTTGCTCGTGAGTTTTGCACTATTCTTTCAAGTATGATGTTGAAGAAATCGCATGATAGCAGTTAACACGCGTAAGCAGTCACCTATCTGACGGAAATACGAGAAGGCTCAAGTATCCAGTCAGACGCATTGTATGCATTATTCACTTGCATGCGCGAACTTGCATGAGCTTTCCCGTGGGAACCAAGGCCATTGAAGTCAATTGTATCGAGGTTAGATTTTAAGTATGAGTTTCATTGTTAGGCAGTTCTAACGAGCACCTGGTTGAATAAACAACATTTATAACGTTAAGTTTGTGTTTCATTTTAATCCAAGTTGCGCGGATTTAATTTTTTGGAAAACTCCTTACGAAGGACTTTTACTGGCGCCCGAGCAGGGACAGCCCAAAAACTCGTGTGTGAATCCTAAATAAGTAAAATGACTGAAACCCAAATCACTTAAAATTGCAAAAAATCATTTCTGTTAAATCCGATAAGTGAAGTGAATGACACCCAAATCACTTAAAATTCCAAAAAAAATCATTTCTGTTAAATCTGCAGTGAACGAACCCCAAAGTACCTTCAATTCCAAAAAAATTATCCTACAAAAAGAAAGTAGAAACCAATAAGTGAAGTGAACAAGTAAAGTAAACAATTTTTGAAAAAAATACTCGAAGTTACAAACAGTTAAGGGAAAAATAAGAGGAATCAACCATCCTATTTTAAAAGAAAGAAGAAGAAGACCAACTAAGGATTCAAACGATGAGGGGCTGTCCTATATTCCTAGGATTGTAGTAAGATAAATTTAAGCAAATAATTGTAAGGCAAAATATGCCAAATTATTTATATATCTGATAAGACTAACATAGTCTCTTAAACCAAAAAAAAAGAAAAGAAGAAACTCAAGCAGAGTTTATTAAACATAGCTCAAAACTATGCCTAGGGGCCAACTCTCATGAAAAAAGGGGCCGGCTTACTTAAGAATTAATTAATTTTAATCACTAGTGGTGAAGAACCTCATACCCTAGTAGGTCGCTGCGACTTTTTACGCATTAACGACTAAAGAGGATCCATATGAGCCTTCCGAACTAAAGTAGCTACCCCGAAAGTTAATGGAGAGCGCTTAGCAGGCATCTAGGGAACCTTAAACCAACGTCATTCTTTTGACAAAACGATTTAAAATACCTTTAAGAAATAATTAATCAAAAAAAAAAATAAAAAAAAAAATTATAATATTAAGGAAAAATTGTTGCCACTTCTGTTGTTATTTTACTGTCGCGTTTTGTTATATCTAAATTTGTTCATTTTCCGTGCTCTCGAATACTTCCTTGGTAGTCTCTATTAGAATGGATGAGATTAAGACATCCGTCACTCAGCTCACGGGAGCTATAAATTCCGTAATAGAACAGCTTAGGGCAATAGAAGGCCGCATTAGCAGAATAGAACAATTTAATCCACAAGAGTCCATTAAACACGTTAACGAACGCTTAGCTGTTATCGGCAATCGACTCCAGGTTGTGGAGCAGGGAGACAGCTCCGTTCCACTTGCGGAAGTCGCGGTACAATTATGTGGGCCAACATGCGAACAAGACCTAAAGGATATTTCTAAACTCCCTGATTCAGTGAAGGAATTACAAGTCTTTGATGGCAACCCAGTCCAATATGTCTCCTGGGTCTACAGCGTAGAGACAATTCTGAAGGACTATGAAATAGTCCGTAATAAGCCAATCTACCGTGCGATTTTACAACATATACGTCAAAAAATAAGAGGCAGTGCGGATTCTGCTCTTGTCTCATACAATATATTCGATAACGAGTGGATCGAGATTAAAAAAATTCTCTCGCTCCATTACGCCGACAAGAGGGATATCCGTACCCTTGAGCACCAACTCAATCAGCTCACACAGGGTGGCTCAAGAGTTGACGATTTCTATGCCACCGTGAATCATCAATTCTCCTTGATAATCAATAAGATCAGGGCTGAAACTTACTCCACCGAAACCATGAATGCTCTGGTGGAAACATATAGAAACCGTGCCCTCGACGTGTTTGTTCGTGGGCTTAATGGAGATCTTTCAAGACTCCTTATCATTCATAAGCCAAGAACCTTGCCTGAGGCATATTCAGCATGCTTAGAGATGCAAAACCTGAACTTCAGAAACAATTCTCTACATGTCAGGGCATCCAATACAATCTCTTCCCCTGTGAACTACGACTTTAGAGGTAACTCAGGATCTCATCACAATCCTGGGAACCCCAACAAGTCGTATCCTCCTAGAGATCCTGCTCATCATTCACATCATTCGGGGAGGTCAAACTCTCAGCAACAGCATCAACCCCAAAGGCCAACAGGGCCAAAGCCTCCAGTAAAAATGGAAGTAGACAATTCCACCCAGTCTAGGAAGGTTAACTATATGAATTTGCCAAAATCAGCTACGAGGGAATCGAAATCCGATAACTACCCTCGAAAACAACAGCGCCTAAATCACGTAGTGTTCACAGGTCCGGAAAACACTACGAGTGAAGAAAACCCAGAAATAGAATCCACTAAACTCCCCAATGAAGAACCTAGAGGTGAAAATTTTATGGAAGGGGCCTCGTTTCCAGCGTACCATATATAGAATAAGTAACGCGAGACGGGGACGTCCTAAAATTCCTCATAGACACTGGAGCGAATAAGAACTTCATCAAACACAATTTAGTTCCGTGTCCCGACCCCGTAAGAATCCCATTTCATGTCAACAGTCCTGCCGGAAATATCCTAGTTAGAAGCAAAATCTGTGGAAGGTTCTTCCATTACTTAGGCTGCGATCTCGAGATAACATTTTTCATCCTCCCAAATCTGAAATCATTTGATGGTATAATAGGTGACGATACTCTGAAACAGCTGAAGGCTGTAATAGATAGAGAAAAACATATGCTTACCATTGATTCGAATAAAATCATTCCTCTCAAAAACAGCACTTCTGCTGAATTAATTAGTCAAATGCTTACCTTAGGCGAAAATGTTTCCATGTCAGGAAGATCTAGGTTAGGATATCTTTATATGAAATTCAAAAGTCTTTTCGGTCCAGTGGGGAATGAGAAGGTGAAAACCAACGTCCGAGCGGAAATTCGTACAAACACCGACGAGCCAATCTATTCCAAAAGTTACCCTTACCCCGCTTGTATGAGGGAAGAAGTTGAGAGACAGGTAAGTGAACTCCTATCAGAGAACATCATTCGTCCATCCAACAGCCCGTATAATTCACCTATATGGGTTGTTCCGAAGAAGCCAAAGCCAAACGGAGAAAAGCAGTACAGAATGGTCATCGATTACAAGCGTCTAAACGCCGTAACAGTTCCGGATACATATCCTATCCCCGATATCAACAGCACACTTGCCAGTTTAGGTGATGCTCGATTCTTTACCACGCTAGATTTAACCTCAGGGTTTCATCAGATCCTCATGAAAGACAAGGACATTCCGAAAACAGCGTTTTCAACGATGAATGGGAAGTATGAATATCTAAGACTTCCGTTCGGCCTCAAGAATGCTCCAGCAATCTTTCAGCGCATGATAGATGATGTGCTTAAGGAGTTAATAGGTAAGATTTGTTATGTCTATATAGATGACATAATTATTTTTAGTAAAACAGAGGAAGATCATCTAAGAGACATAGAGATAGTCTTTACCAAAATCAGTGAAGCCGGGTTGAAAATCAATCTGGAAAAAACTAACTTCTTGGCTACCAGCGTCGAATTTCTTGGCTATCTTGTTACTCCCGATGGCATCCTTCCAGATCCAAAAAAGGTTAGGGCTATCGAAAAAATCCTTCCACCGACGAACTTAAAGGAACTAAAAAGCTTCCTCGGGTTGACTTCGTACTATAGGAAATTTATCCGTGATTATGCCAAATTAGCCAAGCCATTGACGAATATAACTCGAGGAGAATTTGCACAAGTTCGAGCTAACCAATCGAAAAATGTTCCAATATCTCTCAATGAAGATGCAGTTAAGGCTTTCGAAACCTTAAAGGAGCTACTCACTTCTGCAGAAGTACTTGCGTTTCCGAACTTCGAGAAAAGCTTCAATTTGACCACGGATGCTTCTAATTTCGCGATCGGAGCAGTGCTGTCTCAAGGTGAGCACGGTAAGGAGAGGCCCGTCGCATATATATCTCGTTCTCTGAATCGAACAGAGGAAAATTACGCAACGAATGAGAAGGAGATGCTTGCAGTAGTCTGGGCTCTGGATAATTTGAGAAATTATCTGTATGGAGCAAAAAAGATCAAGATTTACACAGACCACCAGCCTCTTACATTCGCACTGAGTAATAGAAATCACAATGCAAAACTCAAACGCTGGAAAGCAAGGATTGAAGAGTATAACTACGAATTGATTTACACACCTGGTAAATCGAATTTCGTGGCGGATGCTCTCTCACGCCTGAAGACAGAAGTTAACCATCTGCCTACTCTACCTAGTGGAGCCGGAACAGCTGGCGACATAAGCACCGAAACTGCAAGCGAGCTACAAGAAGCACTCTCGGAATCAGCCACAGATACCGCAGGTGAAGGACGAGCCTCCGGGGCAGACTCACTGACTGGTACGGCTGAAGAGGGACTTTGTGAGCTGTCAGACAGTGATACAGATTCGTGCACAGCGCACAGTGCCGACCAGGATAATTCCGACCTAATTCCACATGTAGAAGCTCCAATTAATGTGTTTAGAAACCAACTTATTTTCAGAACTGGCATAGATCTCCGTGCTCACGAGGAACCGCATCAGGGCTATCATCGTCATTTTATTTCTGCCAGAACCTTTTGTCAGGACAATCTCATAGAATTGCTTAGGGAAAACTTAAACCCAAATGTAGTAAACGGGATCAAAATTCCAGAGAGCTATCTGGGGTTGCTACAAAAAGTTTACCTAGAAAACTTCGAGAAATACAAGATTCGTGTGACACAAAGAGTTGTCGAGGACATTGCTAATGAAGATCGCCAATTCCTAATTATAGAGAAAGAACACAGAAGAGCCCACCGGTCGGCAAGGGAAAACAAAGAGCAAATCCTCGAACAATTTTACTTCCCACATATGATGTCCAGAATAAAAAAACTAACTTCGTCATGCGAAATCTGTAATACTAACAAGTATGACCGACACCCCATAACTCCCACTTTACAGGAAACCCCCACTCCAAAGTATCCATGTGAAATTCTTCATATGGATATAATGGAACTTCAAAATGAAAAATTCTTAACCGTAGTTGACAAGTTTTCTAAGTTTTCTAAATTTTTCCACATTAAAGATAAATCAGCCATTTACATTAGATCAAAATTGATTAAAATTTTACATTACTTCACAGTCCCACAAATTTTAGTGACGGACAATGAAAGAGGCTTCCTCAGCCCAATCGTCCTAAATCTCATTAAGGAACTTGTCTACGTAGCCGTGGATCGTTATAACAACACAATACATTCGGTCATCAAACGAAAGCCGACAGACATATTCTTTAATAGGTCCCAAAGAGTAAATTATCAGAACCTTTTGAACATCCGCTCAAAAATCAATAAGGATCTTAGGGGCATTATTAAGCGAAATATGGAATCTAGAAATATAAGGTTAAATCTAAAGAGAGGAAAACCCAGGGAGTATCGCGAGGGGGACGTGATTTACACTGCAATTAAAAGAATCAAAGGAAAAAACAAGCCCTTGTTTAAAAAAGAAATTGTGGCAAAAAATAATCGCGTTACAGTAACAACAGACAGAGGTAGGAAAATTCACAAAGCCCATCTAAAAAATGTTAATGTCCAAAAATAGAAATAGTTTGAGACTCAAAGAAAAAAAAAAAAAAAAAAAAAGGAATGTTTCCCTATATCATAAAAAATTGCAAATTTTATTATAACAATTTTTGCACTTGTATATACTATATGTAACACACCAACGTAACTAGAGTTAAGCTTTTATATTTGTAATAATGACCTTATCTTTAAATAAAATAACAAATTTGTATTACAGTTTAGTTTTGTTGGTTCCCTCGGAAGCTTTGCATATATTTTCATATAAATCGCCAATCGTGACCGTTAGAGAAGGTGACGCCTGGATGACGAATGGATACTTCAGGCTTATCCATGTTATTGACTTAAAACTTTACGACGGACAAACAACAAACTGAACAACTTGTTACGAAGCATGTATCGGATGAAGAAACCCGTCTGGTCTTAAACTACCACTTAAACCAGACCAGGGATCGCTTAAGAGAACTCCCTGGTCCACGGGCAAGAAGAGCTAGATCTATAAATTGGATTGGGACTGCCTGGAAATGGCTGGCGGGTTCCCCTGATGCAACTGACTGGGACAAACTCTTACAAACACAGACTGACTTAGCAACGAACAATGACCATCAGTACAAAATTAACGAGAAGTTGTTTGACGCAACGCATGAGGTTATGAACAAGGTTAACAAAATGATCGACCGCTACAATAACGCCTTACAGAAGGGGGTATCTGAGAAACTTAGACATGACTTACTTGACAAAATACTTATACTAAAAGAGGGAGTTAACGAAATTATTAGGGCCTGCCAAATGGCTAAGACAGGGATAGTGAATAGCAAAATATTAGACTCTGAAGAGGTTAACACTATAATAAACGAGCTAGAAATCCTACCTTACCAAAACGTCGTAGAAGCTGTAGAATACGGTCGACCCTCCGTTTTTACAAACGGAACTTTATTGCTGTATGTCCTATCAATTCCAAAGGTCGCACCCAAAATTTTTCATCTAGTGAACGCTCGCGCTGCAATTAATGACGGAAAACAACTTGACTTAAACTTTACGAAACTACTCATAAACTACGACGAAACGTTCGGACTAGAGGGTGACTGCCTTCATATTGGAAATACTTCCGCATGTGAGGAAAGGGTGGTAAAGAAATTACCAGAAGATACTTGTCTACCAAGGATCCTCAAGGGTGGTACAGCAGCTTGCGACTTTAGGAAGAATAATGCAGAGATCATTGAATTGATCGGAGAAAACACTATCTTTATTACTAACTTTAACGGCTCTCTTTTAGATAGGAACTGCTCAATTCCTTTAGAAGGCACTTACTTGATCCAACTGGACAACGAGACAATCAGCATCAAGGATCGAACATACTCTAATACAATTTCCAAGGGTCTACAAGCACTCCCTCCTGTCCTGGTCAACGTAACTAGCAGAAGGGTGAAAATTGATATAAATCATTTACATGACATCAGTGTTAAAAACATAGAACACATTAAATCCTTAAAAGAAAGTTTTAGTTCTTCTTTAATTACAGAAACTTGTATCATCATAGTAATCTTCATTTCAATCTGTTTGCTGTGTGGAAAGATCTACGGGAAAGCTAACATTCCAGAGCTTCGTGCATCCTTTCGGCGCAAACAAGTCCCTTGCTCAGCCCAGCGTGTTACCAAGGGGGTTCAACAACCCGATGGAAATCTAAACTGCTCAACATGTTCATGTGTAGATCTGCGGGACGCAGATATTTAAAAGGGCGTAAGCAGTCACCTATCTGACGGAAATACGAGAAGGCTCAAGTATCCAGTCAGACGCATTGTATGCATTATTCACTTGCATGCGCGAACTTGCATGAGCTTTCCCGTGGGAACCAAGGCCATTGAAGTCAATTGTATCGAGGTTAGATTTTAAGTATGAGTTTCATTGTTAGGCAGTTCTAACGAGCACCTGGTTGAATAAACAACATTTATAACGTTAAGTTTGTGTTTCATTTTAATCCAAGTTGCGCGGCTTGTTCGCGCGGATTTAATTTTTTTGGAAAACTCCTTACGAAGGACTTTTACTTAGCCCATCGCCTTGTCTAAATCCTGTTTTGACATCAAAGATCTCGGTGAGATGTTTACCGACCTTGATAAGGCAGCGTGCATTCTCCATCGTTATCCTGAAGGATGCCAAAACAAGACATTGCTCACCTCTATAGATCCTGTCATACGCGGCCTTAAAATCGATGAATAGGTGGTGTGTATCGATCTGAAGCTCATGGGTCTACTCTAAGATCTATCGTAGTGTGAATATTTGGTCGATGGTGGACTTTCCTGGTCTGAAGCCATACTGATATGGATCTATCAAGTTGTTGACACACAATTCGGCAGGTAAAATCTTGTATGTGATGTTAAGAAGACTAATGCCTCTGTACTTGGTGCAGTTCAGAGGGTCTCCTTTCTGCGGTATCGGACAAACAATGCTGAGGTTCCATTCAACAAGCATTCGCCCGACCATACTTTGGAGATGAGTTGGTGTATGGTCCTTACCAAGCCATCGCCTGCCGCTTTGAAGTGCTTGACAGTCAGGCCGTCCGCTCCAGCATCTTTGTTGTGCTTCAGCTTAGATATTGCTATCTTCAATTCATCCAGGTCGGATGGACGGAATTGTTGGTCTTCATTGTCCAGGTTGAAAGGTGCATTCTATTCTGCTCATAGAGCTCGTGAGCAGCTGTAGTCTTTCTTTGTAACGCCGCATTGCGTGCGTATTGCTTAGCTGCATGTGCTTGCCGGCATTCGTCGTCAAACCAGGGGTTTTGTTGTGATGGTCGAGTGAAATCCAGCATTCAGAAGGGGTATCTTTGATGGCCTTTTGGCAGTGCTGCCACTGGTCTTCGATGCTTGATGCTGGCGGCAGGGGACCTTTTAAGTGATTAAGAGAGACTCGATCGAAAAAAAGATTTGGCGTTCTCTTGAGATTGTACCTATAGCCGTCTGACGTCGAAACAGAGGAAGTCTTATATTGTGGGTAGGCTGGGTAGCTATGGAACTTAGAAATAACCATCTTGCTTTTGCACTCTTAATCAAATTATGTAATTTACCCCCGACATAATGCGCAATTTCGTTTTTTTTTTTTAAATTAATTAAAAGTCTGTTATACATAATGTGAAACATTTTCCATTTAATTTAGCCGTTTGCTAAATTTATTTTGAATCTTAGTCCGTTCGCTGCTCAAAACAGAAACGAAAAACTTTACTATAGACCCCTTATAATTGTATTTTGATTTCTTTAGAAAAGCTCAAAACTCCAACATCGATCGGATTTTTAAAGAATACGTTGTTGCAGGATTTGCTTTATACTACAATATATCGCACGCAATAATTTCCACTGAAGCAAGTTACTCTTACGCTATATTTCGTGAGAGTCAAATTTTTGTCGCCCCAAAGGCGATGGGTGTTATAGCATCTTCTTTGATTCAGATTTGTTCACATTCGGGGTAACTGGGCTGAGGGAAGTTGTAATATAAATAATTTTGGTTGACATTAAACATTTGTTTTTTAAGGTAGCATATAGTTTATAGACTCCCTAAAAAAGTGTTGTCAGGCATTGATAAGGTTGGTTTTTTTACATAGTATTTTTAATTGTTTTCCTTTTTCCTTAATTTTGCAGAAATATTAAAAATCCAGACAAAGACCATGCACAAAGCTAATTAAACGCTGGAAGATAAATTCAAATTCAAATCAGTATTCAAGAAACTCTTTTTAAAAAAATATATGCATAATCAGAAATCTAAAATGAATATGCATTTTATACCATCATAAATTTTCGTACGATCTGGCTGGCCTTTTCGTCTTCAAAATGGTTATAGAAGGAATGCATGGTATTTGAGCAGTTCATAAAATTTTCTCCATTCTTTCTATACTTCTTAGCTCGGGATATTAAAAGTGATTTATCAGCAAAAGAAATGGAATAGATAGAGAAAAAAATAGTAGCGACGACGAGCAGAACCGAAGGCATAGTTTAGTTATTTATTCAATTTAAAAAAGATTTATGTACATTTATTTTTTTTTAAGACTCGAGCCAAGATATACTGAAATGATTTATTGATTTATTCTTGAATGTTAAAGTTAGAATAAATAGGTGAAACTTTATGAAACTCTATGTGAAAACCATACTTGAATATCCTGTCAAACAAGGTAATTAATTTTCTTGAATTACGAGTATCCGAGCATAAAGTTGTAAGGATGCACCTCACAAGGAGAAACTAATCGTTAAGTACAGTAAGACGCACTTAGAACATTTCACATTTAGTTCACGAACTTTGAAAGGTTCAAGTATAAATAGTTTCAGCTAAGTTCGTATCCATTATATGAGTAAGTCGTTGAAGAATATGTATTTTGTTTAACTTACTGTAGCCTCGAAACGATGTCTTGATACTTTGTAGCTACCGTACTGTGATAGTTTATGTAATTTAATTTGTTTGTTGTCTAGTCAGCTATGTGTGTGTATATCCATACACATACGCTTATTATAGATGGCTCCGTAAATATGAAAGGATGGAGGATTACAGATTTTGTGAACTACGCGAGGAATTGACTTTCCTAACATAGTGCGAGAGTTGCTGGTAAATCATGGCAAAATGCATGCAGTTGGGCTGTAATGTAACTATAAGCTGATTAGACAAAATAAATTCTCTAAGAGGCTATGTGCACAATTAGTGACTTTTCACAATATAGACAGACATATCAATTTTCCAGGGTCTATAAGATGCCCAAAAGAGGCATTAAATTTACTTCGTGACTATCTTCTTTATTTTCTGAGCAGGACCACATGTTTGGTCACCAGAGAACCCTATTGTGCCAGAAATAGTTTGTTGTTATTGAGGCATCCTTACAAGACTTTACAAGCATTACTCGAGGGAATGCTTAAGAGCAAAAACCACAAGATTGGAGCCAGACTGGGACTTCTTCTTCTTTTTATCCTTTTATTAACCTCCGCTTATGGGGTTGGCTAATGTCGCAAACCGCAGAACGCGTCTACATACTGCTCGGTCCTGGATCGCTTCAGTGGTTGGCCCCAGGCGTTGTTGCGCATTTGCCATTTGAGAAATCCAGGAATTCTTTTTCCGACCTCGTTTTCTTACAGTTGGAGTGACCGGATTTTCCGCAGATCTACCAGCTTATTCTTTTCGCCTCAAGCTGTTCGGTTACCGAATTATCTATATGAAGACATCCTATTATATGCGTAGATCTAATGCAATCGCGTTTAGTGACTCCACTAGACATCCTTAACATTTTCATTTCCGCTGCCGTCATTTTATTTTTAAACGCTTCGAATTTTCCACTCCACACTCACTCTGTGGTAAACGTCGTCGTCACATTTCGCTTCCATGCTAACGATTGATCTTAAGTACTTAAAGATAGGGTTTTCGGAAGAACTATTCCGTCTCACTCATATAAGGAATCCCTTCAAATATATAAAAAGAAATTGAGGACAGCAAAGCGTAAATCCTGGTGGTCTTTCTCTGTTTAAATTGCTAAAACCTCCGAGGCATCGCGCCTAAGAGAAAACCTCTCCATAAATTCTTCGATTCCTAGTTGCTTGAAAAAAAATGACAGCTCTTGGACCACCCCATGTGGTGAATCCCTCAATTTGCTACTGGATACCCACTTCCAGGTAGCTCCTCATTCATTCAGGTTTACTGTAGCCGCGGCACAAACTGATGGTCTTATCACAAGAGACAAATTACATTGGGCTCTAGACAGCATCAAATCATACAAGACTATTGGGCCGGACGGTATAATATCGTTTTACCTGACACCTCTGGACATTTTTAGCAGACAAGTAGCTACTAATCCAGATATTCGCCTTGAAGCAACATCGTAGTTAGTTAGTTAAATTGGTTTGACAAAAACTTTCATGTTAGCAGTCCCTCTAGACACTTATGGGAGCAGAATGTCTTCATGGACTACGAATCGATCCACTTTTACACGGATGGTTCAATGACTGACAATGGGGTTGTTGGCAGTGTTTTCGCTGATAAGCTTAACCAAATAACTCATTCCGGCTTCCTAAGCACTGTGGCGTGCTCCAGGTTGAAATTGGAGCAATTCAGGAAGCCTTGCCCTGGCTGGAGAAAAGCATGATATCTGTAATGGATATCCGCACATTTTCTAAAAGTCAGGCGGCTATCAAATCTCTTGACTCTTGTTCTTTTAATTCAAAGACTGTTATAGACTGCCGATCATCTCTCATGGAAATGGCAAAGGAGTTCAATATCCACCTTTGCTGGGTGCCGGGATATAGAGGTACCCTGGTGAATTGTAGGGGCGATAAACTTGCCAAAATTGGTCGTTTCTTACAACAGCCACTTAAATTTAACCTCTTTAGTCCTCTTTAACGGATGCAAGACATATTTGTTAAGAGCTGCTGTGCTGGTCAATCCAGTTAAAGACGGCACGAGTAGTCCTAGATTTTGAAGTTCATCCGACTCTCAACCATTAGATTAATGCCGAATGCCGATTAATTAATGATACCATTGGATTTCTATTGCAGAAGATTTACCCGATCGCAAAATAATGAATGTGAATCTATGAATCAGTGCTGGAGGGACATGACTTTGCTATCAACAGTGGTCACAAGCTCCTGATAATCGCTTTCCGTAAGAAAAATCTGGGCTTAGCCATTTTATTTTACTGGTGTTCAGGCCAGATAACTAAAGTAGGTACCCTTATATTCTGAAATGAACATTAAAAATATATATGAATAATAATAATTATGGTGGGGAGTGTCTCTTTATTGATTGAAATTGAGTTCTTTTGACCATTAAATTTATTCCTTTATAAGCTTTTTTCGTTATAACAAAATAAATTTCTAACTGCAATACTGACTTTTGTATAAACAGTGTTCTAACTTGACCAAACATTAATTTGTGAGCTATTCAAACAACTAGAAAAATCATCTCGAACAAGCTTTTAAATCACCTCCTTCATGTTACTATGCAACGGACTTCTTCAAAATATATTGTAAAACAACTTTCAAGCAAGCCATCCGTATCAACCTTCCCATCCACACATGAATCTCTAAAGGGTCCATCCATGTACACATCCAATATCCGAATCCAAACTTTTTTCCAAATATTTCTACACAAACTTAATGTTAAATTACGTAAAACTTTCCGTGGACAATACAAAAATAAACTTTGACTTTATGCAGCGAAGCATAGAAATGTTAGTAAACACGAGTTTTGAGTTTTTTTTATTATTTGTTTTGTATTTATTTTACGATACCTTAATCAGTAAACATTCCAATAGAACAAGTTTTTGTAAAATAGTTTCGAAACTTTACCTTTTTAATAAAAAAAAAAACAAGATACCATTCAAAGTTTATCGTATCCATATATTGAGGAAAGTTACTTGGATACTGTCAAATTCGGTGTAGTCCTATCTGTCTTCGTTCACATTAACAAAAGAGGTTTCTTTCTTTTAGAGCGTGCTAAGTGAGTGGACAGTATATGCACGTTGTCAAAAAGCAGTCAAATCTAACAAAAAAAATATTCTAGACATTCGATACAATACCTATACACTTAACCCAATCCGCTAGCAACGCTCTAATCGAAGGGTAAAGTTCCCCCACCCTAACTCCAATGATAACACAATTCTTGAACTGATAACGCAAACAGTGTTTTCAACGGCGAAGCAATCTGTACTACTCGATTTAAGACTGTATTCCAGTTGGAAATCGGTCACCCGCGTGGTTAGCAAGCGAATTGTGTTAGTAGCGGCGTCCTACTAAGTGTGAGGATTTTTATTATTTTATTTTTTTTTTTATTTATCTTTTTGGATATTTTTTTTTCTGTGATTTTTGTAAAATAAGTTCATTTGAGTTATTATTTTTGAAAAAGAAAAAAATAAAAATATTGTGATACGTTAAAAAAAACAAAAATTAAAGAAATGATGCTACTACGGAAGGGATTTACCAGCTCAGTATTTGTTACAAATAATATTGCTCCAAGATTGAATCTTTGGAGGTGCCTGAGCAGTCAAAATGGGAACAAATCAAATGTAAGTCTTAAGTAAGTTTAATCTTAAAGGGGTTTCTTCATATATCAAAGTTAAAGGACGAGCACATGTAGGTGATTTGTTTTTAATCATCAGATGTGGGAATATATTCTCGACAGTTTGTAAAATTATTGACTGTAAGGACTTTGTTTAGAGCGCTATTCATTCAAACTTTCCTAACTATTTAAGGTAGAAAAGAGCAGATAATTGTACCGTAGAAATTTTAGTATAACTATGATGAATATGTCAAGCTCCGCAACATGAACTGTCCTAGAAAACATACAATCTAATAAGCTTAAATAAATTAAAATAGAACTGATCCTTGATTGGGATGCAAGCCTGGAATTCTCAAAATAGGAAAAAGAACAAATAGCTTTGCTCAATGACAAGAAAGCAGAACAGAACAGCACAAATTTGTGAAAAATGTTAGATTAAATCAAAACAGAAAAACGTAATACATGTTCAATTCCATTTAATATTGTGCTTACTGGATTTTAAAATTGGAAGAGTACTGAACCACTATCTACAGACTATCATTTTTGACGTTATTTGGCTTTAAAAAAAAATTAAATTTACAAATCGCTGGAATCAAACCACTCTAAACAGCTGCTTCCGAATCTGTTCTTCCACAGCGATAGACGTTTGGAACACAAAGAGGAACAATTTTAATTAGAATGTTCTTCCATTGAACCCAAAACTTGCACTTTTCTGATCTGAACTACTTGTGACAACCTCATTGAAAAAAGCCAATAATTAAGAGCGTTTATCTTTTGTAAAGTGAGTTTTTACTCCTTCGAAAATGAATATAAATTTATATTGAGAACATACGTACTTACCTTGACATCTGTAAGATCAGCATAAACAATTCTTTAAATTGGCCTCTGAACCAATTGACGTTTTTTCATGATAGAATTTAAATCCATCAGTTAATATGTTTAAAAATAAAAACATGCTCTACCTACTCAATCCTTCTTATCGGACATCAAAAAAAATTGGCGACAATTTGTTTGTCTACCATACAAGTATATGCCCGATAAGAAAGGCGGTTATATTTTTCAATACAATAAAAAATTATGTAATCATTTCGTGTGTGTTTACTTGCTCACACTGTGTCTGGCGATTTGTTTTTGACAACAAAATAAACACTGACAACATTAATTTTATTCAGAATTTAAGATAATTTTATTTAAATGTTTCTAAGTTCAATAAAAGATATAGTTTTGGAAACAACAGGTGATTTTCTTATTGTTATCGATATTTGGTGAATTATGGCATGACATTGTGACATATGTGTTTGTATACATCTAATCTTGCCACACCCCAGACATTTATTTGTTGATAATGTTTAATCATCAAATTCCAGATGGATTTTACCTACCCATTCAATTGTAAAGATACAAAAATTAACATTTATTTCCTTTATATCAATTTCTTTAGTTTTTAAGAATAAAATTATTTACTCTCATATCAACCCGATACTGATGCACATATAAAAAAATGTAAAATCCATTTTATTTATATTTATATTTGAACTGTTTTGCGACATCGAAATTTGTAACTCATTAAGATAGTATTAGTAAAGAGATATAATCTGAGATGAATGCCCCTTGTTCTTTGTTAATTTTCTTGATAATGTAATCAGTTTTAACTGTAACAACCCTGCATTGAAACAAATGTTTTTTTTTCAATTTTTGTTTCTTAAAGATACGCGGAAATCTTTGCGTTTAAATTAATACAATGATTCTCTACATTTCTTTTTAATTAAAAAATAAAGAAATAGTCATTGTTGTTACATATGTATATGTTATTACCATTTTGAAACTTGCAAAAATTCATTAGTTTAAGAATAAAAATAAAAATATTTATTAAGCTAGCCAAGAAATGACAGAGAAGAGTCTTTCCGCATAAATGCTTTAAATTACTTCCGTGATATTTAATGTTTTCAAATTTTAAGAGCGATTTCTATACATGAAATCTTGGTTACTAAGCAAAGTTTATCTTAATCTATTAATAGCTGTAGATTTGTATAGCTGTAATCCACACTCTGTTTTTGAGGATGATACAGAATTTTCCCCGAATGGAACACATTGTACAAGGTTGGGCAAAAGTAATGTCATAATGCGAATTGGCTGCCATTTTGTTAGAAACGAAAAAAATTGGGCTCTGTTGAGCTCTGATATCGAGCAAATAAACATCTCCTGAGTTGGTACACATTGGTACTCATTTTATTAATTATTGATTTCTTCTTCAATGCTGGTTTTCAATGTTCGCTATCTATCTGCAACATTAATATCAAAGCACATTTGCATTCGAAGCCATTTGCAAAAACTATAGCACATTCACATTATGACATTGTTTCTGACCCACCCTGTAAATTTTATGGTTGCATTATACAGAGCTCTCATTCCTCAGCCACCAAGCGATGAGTAGTCACAAAATAAGTGACGAACAAGTTCATTTTTTTTTCATACTTACCGCTTCGAATAAACTCTATTAATGAGACCTTGCAGGAAATTTTAGTTTGTGGAATTAATTAATTAGAACCGCCTTTCAAAGTGTTATCCAATACTAGAGCATGCCATTTAAAACCAAGTTTTTATAATTTCACACACCAACTCCGACACTTGGCAGTCGATTATTTTCTACTTTTATTAGTTTTATCACATTTCTGAGTCTATTTTTAATCCGATTAGCCTATATAAATGTGGGCTTACATACATATATACAAAATTCACACTTCAACTTAATGTTGGTGAGGTTCAAAAATTTTCAATTGATACTGATTGAATTGGAGTTGTTTAAGCGTGAAATCAAAGAAAAAAATTCAAAATATCTGCTCATGAAAAAATCGATCGTGCATTCGGTGTACTCGTATGAAGTTCTTCATGTGCACTGCAATGACAAAACATCCGGAGGCCATAGTCATCCCAGGCCCTTGTCACAGGACCGAGGCTGAATCCGGAATCAAATTAGAAATTCCAAAATCGTCTTGAGTCATAAGAGATACGAAAGCAATGAATTTTTAAAACTAATCACATAAATCTTGTAAAGACCCGAAGTCCAAAGTTATTGATTAAAAGATTTGAATTAATGAAGGAAATGTTTGAACACCCAGCGATTACACGAATACTCTTACGGAGATATACCATAAGACGATTTGCCCTTTAGCAAAAGTTCATCTTGATAAATTTGAATAACAAATCATTTGCAATTTTAATGATGTTCCATATCAATCAAACAAACCACGTCATACGTCAAAATACGTCAAAATACGCTTGTTTATGCAAAAAAAAAACAAGCAAAACAAAACTTTATTAAAGTCAAATTTTGTACTTTGAGCATAACGAAATCTTATCAATTAATGCATCACGCCTGTCTACTTTTGTCAATTTTTTCAATACACTCATTTGAACTCTGACCCATAACAGTCATCAAACAATCTTACAACTTTGAAACGGTTTTTACGGGTTAAAACTCAATAAAACCAGTGTTAGCTATGGAATCCATCAGTTTAACTCATTTCGACTTGGGTATCTTTTTCCGAAAAACCTTCGCGTGCCAAGATAAAACATATACAAATACGAGTATATGTACTTATTTGTGCACTGTATGTAGGTGGTTTTGTAGTCGTTCCTATAAATAATTAAAAAAAAAAAAACAAAAACAATCAAAACAAGTACACGCCGAGAGCACTACGTTGTCGCATGATAAGACTAAAAACGATAACAGGATTACCGACACAATATTTGTAACACAACATTTTCTGAGATACATTGAATCAATATAAGGGTGGCTGTTATTTTAATCAGACAATTAATTGTAAGCAATAATAATGTGATATATTTATTCATGATTGTTCTCTGATAAATGGAATTTAGAGCGAATATATGGGTACGGTTCCTGGGTATTTATTTGACTATTTCTGGAGCAATATATCAAATAACTTTAAAAGTCGGTCAGTGTGATTAAGTTTTTATTTATTTATTTTTGAAGTAATCTATTGAAATTTAAGTGGGATAGGTTCTGAAAAGAAGAGACACAAGATTATAAGGGACTAGGGAATAGATTACTGTACAACTCCAATATATATTCACTCTTGCTTAAAATATTCTACGTCTTCTAAAAAGAATCTGTTTTTTTCGGCTATTCTCTTTATTTCGGTCAATGGAAAACTTTTTGATGAATAACTCTTGAACTCATCTTGCAATTGTTGAATTCAAAATTTTGGCGATACAATAATCAACATACATAGGCATCACTAAAAGGTACAAAATCGAATAAAAGATCGTGAAATTCCAAATGAGTACATATCTTTCTTAAGTGGATAACAAAATTCATTATGTCTTAAGTAATTAAAGTACTAAAAATTCTAACTTTAGATCAAGTTGTATCGCAGAAATGTTTCGCTCCAAGGGGAAAAAAGGACCATTTTATGTATATTGCTGTATATTTCGCTTTCGTATTAATGGTACCAATAAAAGTGCTCGCGAATATTAATGAGCATGTGTTATGGTTTCTTTTTTGGACGTACTCGTAAATTAACCACGCTACATTATTACGAATATGATGCTTACCATTTCCATCTTCTTCTTCTTCTTCTTATCCTTTTATTAACCCTTTCCTTGTTATACGAACTTATGCGTAACGAGTTTCCCAATTTTACTGCATCGCTGCTACTCCGCTTATGGGGACACAGAACGCGTCTAGATAATGCTCGGTCCTGGGTCGCTTCAGTGGTTAGCCCCAGGCGTTGTTGCGCATTTGCCATCTGAGAAATCCAGGAATTCTTTTTCCGACCTAGTTTTCTTACAGCTGGAGTGACCGTAGTTGATAGTGCCTTTTTAACCGGATTTTCCGCAGATCTTCTTTGAACGTGGTAATACCAACTTATTCTATTCGCCTCAAGCTGTTCAGTTACTGAATTTGTTATATGTAGATTTCCTCTTATACCCGTAGATCTAATGCAATCGCGTTTAGTGACTCCACTAGACATCCTTAACATTTTCATTTCCGCTGCCGTCATTTTGTTTTTAAGCGCTTCGTACATTGTCCAGCACTGTGAACCGTATATAAGAGCTAGTCTAACAACCATGGTGTAGAGTTTCCCCTTTAATTTAAGTGGAAATTTTCGGTCGCAAAAGATTCCCGAATTTTCCCGCTATTTCATCCATCCCACACTCACTCTGTGGTTTACGTCGTCGTCACATTTCGCTTCCATGTTAACGATTGATCCTAAGTACTTAAAGATAGTGCTTTTCGGAAGAACTATTCCGTC
Source organism: Volucella inflata (assembly GCA_928272305.1). Lineage (NCBI taxonomy): Eukaryota > Metazoa > Arthropoda > Insecta > Diptera > Syrphidae > Volucella > Volucella inflata. The sequence goes on along the minus strand of OV743718.1, from coordinate 19,321,105 downwards.
TAACATTATATCCGGAACAGATCGCAACGGATGCGCAAATGGGCACGTCAGATGCTCCGTCTTTGAACGACTTATTTTAAACCCGTTTCTCTCTAGCGCATTTCCCCATGAATCTAAGGCGTTCTGTAAATCTTCGACGTTATCGCTAAGTATAACTGCGTCGTCAGCGAAGAGAATTGGCGTTACATTTGCTTCGCATATGCAGTCTTTTAAAAGATAGTCGAATACTACGTTAAAGAGGAAAGGGCTAAGTATGCTTCCTTGATGCACTCCGACATTAACTGGAAATTCGCTCGTTAGTCCAGCAGAGCTTTTAACCGCAGTTTTCACATGTCTTGTATTATTCTAACATATGTTTCCGGTACGTTTTGAGACCTCAGCTCGGTCCATATGAGATCCCTAGGCACTCGATCGAATGCTTTCTCGAGGTCGATAAATACCATGTGTAAATCCTTAGACGAATCTCGGTGCTTTTCCATTATTATTCGTAGGCTTTGGATAGCGTCCACCGTCGATCTTCCTTCAACAAATCCACACTGGCTATTATCGAACTTTATTATTTGCCGAAGACGTTCGTTTAAGACTCTTTCGACGATTTTCATTGTGTGTGACATAAGCTTGATTGAACAATAGTTGTTGCATTCTCGAGTGTCGCCTTTTCCTTTGTATAATGGAACCATTGGCATAGGTTGTCCACCATTTCCATATTGAGTATTTATTCCATGTCCTCTTTATAAATAAGGATAATACATACCATTCACTGTGTGACTGAAAGCAATTCAATTTCCTTTATAAAAAACCAAAAATAGAGCTGTTATTTGAAAGAAGGCCTATAACCGCTTAAAATTGTTTGATATATTTGTTGGCAAGTAAGTCTCTAGTATCCCATAAAAGTTGTCCTGCAAAATAAAATGATAGATAGATAGATAAAATGAAAATACTTCATTCGATTGTACAAATAAGTACAAATTTGAGGCTGATTTACAGTTTTATGTCCTAAGTTTTAAATCTAACATGGTTCTTCATATTTTAGCCCTATAAAATCTGTCTTAGACCTTTGATTTTATTTTCAATTAAATTTTCAACAATTCCGCACTACGAAAATTAATTTGAAATTCAAATGCCACTTACTAAACTCTGTAATCTTATCATTTTCGGTGTCGACAGCCTTGTTATTTGTAATTTAGAATTCAAGGAAGTATTTACAAGGTTCTACAATATTTTATTAGGCAGAAAATATCTACGTTTAAATTGCTTATTTTATTTACACACATATATGATAAATGTTAGTTTTCACTGAAAAAAGTTTACTAGCACTAAAGATTCATCCCTGAACTTAGTAACCGTTGGCTTACATACTTATCTTATCAAGCTAAGCACTCAACTGATTACATTTCAACAAATCGCTTTAATATTACCGCACTGCGAACCTCAAATAAATAGATTATTACATCCCAAACAAATCGGAGCAAATCGAGGGTAAAATACCCTTTCAACTTTATAGCACCAGCTCAATAAAATGGCAAGCAGTCTAAGGATCAATTAATCATCCCATTATGTGAACTCATTGTAATCGCATTTAACCGGTCTGACATTATCAATAATTTTGTCGGGCATTTCGACTGAGATAAAGCCATTAATTAGTTACCCAGAGCAAATATACCTTAAGCTGATAGTCCCGAGATAAATAGTCAGTCTTTCATGAATCAAAATACATATACGCATGATAAAGATATGTTTCGATGGTTTAAGACAACTAATGAATCGGTCATGACTTCACGACTCGCCTTTCTAATCACTTTTTCTCTTGGATATCCTTAAAATTTGTATCACTTTCATCAACAACTTCTATTCAATTCTTTGTATTCTCTTTCTTTTCAGCAAAACAATACAGTTCTGGAGAAAAGGGGACTACTCCCAGAAAATAAGTCCACATTCACTGAAAGGAGTCAATTAAAGTACGCGAAACGATTGGTCGTTAAATTGGGCAGCGCTGTCATCACCCGAGAGGATAATCATGGACTTGCCCTTGGACGATTGGCTTCCATTGTTGAGCAGGTATTTATTGCTGATTTTTATGTTACTACCAACCCTCAAACAGCCGGTAAAATAGACAGAGTTAATGCCATGAGAGGAAAGTCAATATAGTAGTACGAATACGAATATTGGCATAAGGATCCGATCCGTATTGGGATTAAATATGAGAGTGAATCAATGATGAAGTCTCTTGACTGCTACTTGCAGATAGAGGACTTTATAAGGATTACGTTGAAATATTTTTCTTGGGAAATCGATAAGCTTTTAGAGCTTAAAGGGGGTTGAGATGTATTTTCTTTTTTACTTTTTTATTTCATTGGTTGGCAACAATCCGCAAAGTGTTCATTAAAATTTGATTGATATCGTGTGCTATGAAGTGTTTAGAAGCTGTTTATAAAAAGGCGTATGCCCCCGTAAATCTCATGAATACGATGAGTATCTTCTATCTACGTGTCACACATAAAAGCGTTTTGTTAAAAGGCAAGGCAAACTGAATGTAACCCTTCTCAGACGGGGTGCTGGTGGTATAGTGAATTATATATGAAACAATTGATATTATATGAGATGGCACTAACGCCGAACTAACAAGGTAATAACTCATCTTATGTTTTGCAAAATTATGTGTCTCGCAGGTTTTAAGCAAATAGGAGATTTTACGGCTGCCCTTAAACGTGACGTCCTGCCTTTATATTCGCCTTATTTAAAATCTTTTTACGACTTTTGTTTCAGTTGCCAGTCCAGTAGTTTTGCATGTAAATACATCTGCTTATACTCATGTATGTCATTGTCGTTTCAAGTTCGAATGTAATATGAGTAACTTCATCCATAGGTGGTGTACGCACTTGTATATGGTTGGCAGTTTTGTTTGTTTTCTTTTGGAATTTAGGAGATTATCTTGGATTTTCCCATACCTATTCCCTGCCCGGGAAAAAGTGTGAACAAGAAGAGATTCTAATGCTGATACACATATTTTCCTACCGGGTATCAGGCATTTGTATGAAGGAATTGTACTGAGTAAATCCGAAAAGCGTTCACATTAGTCTGTCGATAAGATCTTGCCCAAATGGAAGACGAATGCCTTAGTACAGGGACAATGGGTACACATATTATAATTTATTTAATTTGGTAACCTTTTTTAAAAAAAGTCAAAGCCAGGTCAAGGTCGGTTTGCTTTGTTTTGAAAACGGTAATAATTTTTTTTGAAATAGGTACATCACGTTTTATGTGATTTACTTCCTTTCATTTTCGGCATTCAGTCTTCCAGACTGGTTTGAGTGTTGCCCATAAAGTTAACACCTTCAGACACTTACGGAATGTCTTCGTCTTCGTTGGCGTTGCCAACTGATTTTAAAAAGTGTGGATAAAATGAGTACAAAATTATTTAAGGCTTAAGATAACTACAAATTACATTCATTGAACCTGACACATATCTATAGATGTTCGGTACTATCGAGCTTGAAACTGATAATAATTCGATAGGTATCGATTGGAAACTCTTGGGTTTTTTTAGGCCCAGCGTTTGTATTCGTACGCGATGTTTGGGACTGATGCCTCTATAGTTGATTCGTTTAAGATACCCTCTTTGTGGATAAAGTAAGCGTTGCTAGGATTTCATTTAAAAGACATATTTGCCCCGGCGGCATTTCCGACAGCTTCGTAGCATCGATGAAACCTATCTTCTGCATTTTATGCGAAGTTGAAAGAGATTAAAGGATACACATTCGTCAAATACTTTGCTAGCTTACTATTATATATTATTAAATATTTGTTGCTGTGGTCTGTGGAATATTTAAAGGTGTACCTAGGTAGTAGTAATATTCTATACTCTATACTGAAGACTTTATGATATCCATAATACTGGAGGCATGTCTTGCGTCAAACGCGAAATTATCGATTTGATTGACTACTTTTTGATCAAGTTATCCCCTTGTTCATTTGTGAATTACAAGTTTAGAAAAGCCTTAATCCATTTCTATACATGACAGCGTTTATACTATGTCTTGTAACTGCATTACAAACTATGACCTTCTTCCTATTTTGGTGTTAAAAACAACTAAAGGGATTTCAGAAAGTTGCTTATCAAAATATTCTGCCGCATATTACTTTTCTTGTTTGTGAGCGCTAGTTTAGCTTTGATTCAGATTGATACAAGGCGTCCGCTTATGGGTTAAAATCTTTGGCCTTAATCCGTCGAAAATGCATTTTGGAAATGTATACTCCAGTCGATGTCTGTCCTCTTATATCAGGTTTCTGGATGAAGATTATATCAGCATTTCAGCTTTTTAGGAGTTTTGTTAGTTGCGCGGTTACACGTGCCCTGTTAAGTGTCTGAAAATTCCATGTTCTTATCGTAATCGAATGTCTTTGTATTTCTTTTCGTTTTGCAGTGCCATCTAAAAGAACCCTTTTCAGAGGCTCATATGGCAAGGTAGTTGAGAAAGTAAAGGGAAAAAGAAACGTATATTCCGGCTAAGGTTTCATACACCACTCGTGTTTATATCTTCCTCCATACACTCGCTAACTAGTATGGAGACACAAGTCAGGATAAAGAAGACAGTGGAATAAGGAGGTAAACTAATCAGAATTAATACACAAGTATGTACAGTCATATTTACAACTCTGAGCACCGCCGGCAAGTTTGTTGTCGATCACTACGTACGCTATTTGCACAACATGGAAACACACTCCAGCAGAGCTAAACTCCCTCAAGTGCAATAGTATTCAGTTTGTTTAAGTGATTTCTCCATCACCCCATATGGTGTTTTAGTCTTAATTCGTGTTACACTCGAAGGCGAAGAAAATATTTTTTGACATGAAAATATCTACCCAAACTCAAGAAGCATATCATGTAAATTTTAGTGACCTTGACTATTCTATTTGCAGCTTTATATAATCTTAGTCAAGCTTGTTTTTGAATAGCAGGTATTTACTCGTAAAGGTCTCCTTTCCATTGAAATGTCTAAAAAAAGTAAGTCTGCTTGTGCACCGGAAAATTGTCCGTCCTCTTGACGAGTTTTCTTCAATTTAGTTACAGCAGAGAATTCTTCTTCCGGTTCTTTGCACCAGTTATTGAAAATGTTTTCGAATAAAAGGGATGAAAACATATTTTATCCACATTCTCACTCATCGGGAAGTAGAAAACAGAAAACAGCCACCAATACCGACAGCACATGTCCAGAAAAATATTTCATTTCAGTTCAAAACATTATACATGTTATCCCATGTTATCCGCACAACTGAGCTCCATTCTTACCCAGGAGTTACATGTAAACTTTTTTTTTTCTAAGTGACTTCGTTCGAAGAAGTGAACTCTTAAGGGTGGGAAGGAAAAATAAAAATCCTTTCAAAGGGTTTACGAAAATTGGTTTCTTATTAACTTCTAGGTTAAGCACATGCTACTACTACAAAAATTCTCATTATTCTCCAAAATGTGTGCGCGTCTTCATCTGATGTTGCCAATACTCGTATCCAAAATTTATTGGAAAACATGTATTCGTAAACTATTGTAAACGGAGAATTTAAACTGATATATTGTTTTTGTTTTCTTACTGCAAGGTTGCCGAATGCCACTTGGAAGGACGAGAAGTAATGATGGTTACTAGTGGTGCTGTAGCATTTGGAAGCCAGAAACTAGCCCAGGAACTACTCATGTCACTTTCGATGAGAGAAACTCTATCGCCAAAGGATCATTCGCGTCCGGTAAGTATGGAGCAAAATGAGTTAGTCGTAGTCGTTTCAAGAATAACTGATGACGACAATAAGAAAGAACGATGAAATATGTTTTCAATGAACATGTTTTGATATATTTGTTTTTTTTTTCTTTTCATTTTTTGCTTGTGGCATCCTTACATGATTGGGTACACCATAGGAAGCTGGAGTTTTGCTGGAACCTAGAGCAGCTGCTGCTGTTGGACAATCAGGATTGATGTCGCTATATGATGCGATGTTTGCACAGTATGGAGTTAAGATAGCACAGGTTTGTTTTTGTTTCTCTTGTTTTTGTGCTTTTGTTGTGCCGTTTGGCACTGATTTATGTTTACAACAAAATTGAAAGTCTAGTTGAAGGTACGTGGGTGGTTGGTCGAACAAGTGGACATTCAAAAATACGAAGCATTCAAGGACGAGGTATTCTACGCATCTGGGAATCCTCATAAATATGAAAGAGAGAAAGGGTCGTGATTATCGAAATTTACTGAAAAAAAAGGGTTATGGAATAGAAGAAGGAACCATATGGATTGCCTCTTGAGATTTATCGTGTATCAAAGTGCTTTTAGGAGTACGAGTACACTGCAGGTCAAAAGTTGAAGGCTTATTGAAGGCTGATTTCATTCATGCGTGGAGATTGAATCTTATGAATAACATATGGATTTCTTATTTAAATTGTCTAACCAAAACAAGAAGATATTTTTGGTTTTCGATTCGTACTTGTTTGTGACTCTTTTTATCAGGTTTACCTACATAGATTAAAAGAGTCTTACAATAAAGCCACACTTTGATGTCATATTATTTGGAATTCTTGAAACAAACAACTCGTTAAAAATAGGAAAAAATCTTGAAAACCACAACCGAGAAATATCTGCAATCGTTACCCTAGTTAAAGAAGGCAGATCGCAGGGGAAAGCTGCGTCGCAGTTTCAGGGTAAAAACTAAATTCAACCCAAGGATTGGCTTATAGTCATAGGAAACAAAGAGAGTAGAGAAAAATAACACCCGGAATACGCGCCCAAATAAATCAAATACAGAATAAATTGTTGTCCTTGACAATGGAAAAAGGAAGATTAAGAAATGCTGAGCCACTTGGGCGAGATGCTGTTCGATTACTTCCGCTGTGGTCATAGAGCAAGCAAAAAAGGCTAGAATCGGCCAAATAGCCTTCGAGGTTCCTACATATTTATCGCAAAATGTAGACTGTGTGGTTAATACTGTCAAAGATGGAGACGGTTCCGTTGTGGTCTGGGCATATTTCCCTTCAAGTGGAGGAGGGATGTTTGTCAACAGATGTTCAGTAAAACGAGAATTAGCGCCTTTTTTATGTAAATATTTTTAATGCTTCGGCAAAGTTTTTAAATCCAACTCGCTTAAGAACAACTATTGAGACTAAAGATTCATTCAAATTTGGAATGACTATTCGAATTTCTTAAGCTTTACGCCTGGATGTTTGCAAGATTACATAACGTATACTGTATATATTCGAGATCCTTTTTCGGGCTAAGTGGCGTTTACGAGTTCGTTTCATCGCACTTATGAATAAGATCCAAAGCCAGCACTAGTTGTTGACTAGTCTATAACAATTATAGTTCTTATGATGGAATTGCTATTCACATCATCCCAAAGTTTTTTTTTTTTTTCATTTATGCCAAATTACATCCAACTTTAGGAAGCCGAGAAACGTATTCTGTGTATTAGAAAACATAAATACATTTATGACAAATTCATAAGTAAATATGAGTTTGACTTTCAAAATCAATCTAATTTCAAATGCATTAGAATGCACGTCTAGAAAGTTTTCGTTCCAATTTTCACTTTCCGACTAATCATCTGCCACCAATATTATAACGAGGAATTCCATCTTCATATTATCCAAGTTCAGACTTCAATATACGAGTAAATCAAAACTTTTATTTTCCATGGTCTTCTTATTTATTCCTTTCAGGTCCTTGTAACAAAACCAGATTTCTACAACGAGGAAACCAGAAATAATCTCTTCTGTACGCTGTCGGAATTGATTAGTTTGAACATTGTACCAATTATTAATACAAACGATGCTGTTTCTCCTCCAATGTTTATTAAGGATGATGACCTTCCTGCGGGATCGAAGAAAGTAAGTACGATGAACCATAGAATACAACCAACTCAACAGCCATATCGTACAATGTTTCTCATTCTGGTTGGTTTTCTCTATGGTAGGTTATTGCCATAAAGGACAACGATAGCTTGGCAGCTATGTTGGCTGCAGAAGTGCAAGCTGATTTACTAATTTTAATGTCGGACGTTGATGGTATTTACAATAAGCCACCATGGGAGGATGGTGCTAAGCTAATGCATACTTATACCTCCAACGATGCACGAACCATTGAGTTTGGCAAAAAATCCAAGGTGGGACTCCTTTTCTAAGAATACTTGTGCATCGTTCGTTATTCTTGGTTGGAATTCCCTAACTACTATATGTTGTTTTAGGTTGGAACTGGTGGCATGGATTCTAAGGTTAAAGCTGCTACATGGGCACTAGACCGTGGTGTCAGTGTTGTCATTTGCAATGGTATGCAAGAGAAGGCCATCAAAACTATAATTGGCGGAAGGAAGGTTGGAACATTCTTCACCGAATCCACGGAAGGATTTTCAACACCTGTCGATGTTTTAGCTGAAAATGGTAAATATGGTTGCTTTTGGTTTTCTGTTTTCCGGTATTCTGTTTTCTGTTTTCCATGCTCAGTTGGAATTTTGTGTAGCTTTTGTGGGAGTTTTTTGTTAGTTTTAATTAAATAGCATCTCTGACAGACAGAGAACGCAAATGTGGGTTCCTTGATGAAATCCCATTAGGTAACAAAAAAAACAACAAAATGTTGGCATTCTATCCGTAAGAATATTTCTATGGAATTGAAGTTTACATATCGAGTTGAATGGGAACAATGTGTCTATTTCATTTCAGCACGTACTGGCAGTCGGCAAATGCAAGCTCTTACTGCAGAGGAGAGAGCAAGTGCCGTGAATACTTTAGCTGATTTGCTGGTGGCGAAGCAGGATTTTATTTTGAATGCTAACGCAATGGATTTGGCTGAAGCAAAAAAGAGTGGTCTGGCAAAACCATTGTTGTCCAGATTGTCCTTAAATCCAGGAAAATTGAAGAACCTATCCGTCGGACTAAAACAAATTGCTGATTCGAGTCATAAGGTAAGTGTAATGCTTTTACAATTCTGTTGAGATATTTTTTAATCAGAGGGTTTTCTTCTTTCGAGAAAGAAACCATTAACATTGTATAATGTGTTCAACTGCATCCTCAAAGGGCATATATTTAGGAGTAAAGGCTACTCCTTTAAGGTGGGCATTGAACGCACTTTAAGAATGTGTATTTGGAGCACAAATTTAAGAGATTTTGTTTTAATTAGATTAAGCAGGTGCACCTGACCCATATCAATATGTTCACTGAAAACTTTAATTAATTTTCAAATTTAGTTACCTCTGAACCCTTTCAAAGTTTTGGGCTTACTACTTTATTCTATCGATGCAATGTCAATTATCGAAAGCAGACTGTAGCATCGAGTGTCCATCATCTCATCTAAGTAATGTTTGTATCTCATCCGAGTCCCGAATAAAACCAAAGTTTCTTCCAATTTTCGTTGACGAAAATCCTCAAACCATCTCTCCCATAAATACTTGATGAATCGGTTAATTATTCAGCTTAAATCATTTCTCCATAGTATCAAAATGCTTGGAAAAAATACCAAAAATCAACAAAGTACTTGAGAAAATTTTCCCTCTTACCTTCGTGTTCGATTCTGGCATTAAACTTGTTTAAGGCTTGCAGAGGTTTTCTTTTTTGTTATAACACAATATGTGTTTATTTTTAGGGACCGAAATCGGTGCCGAAATTCGAGTTAATCTTTTTCGACAGTTGACAAGGGCCAGGAGTGGGTTTCTTCTACTTCGATGTCATTATTTTTTAGCACACCTGTGTATACTTCATTTTTACAAAAAGAAAAAAAGAAAAAAAACTTTTTCACTTTTAAAAGCCTAATGAAATGGAAAACCTTCGTATCATAACGTAGAGTAGATATTAATCCATGAAAAAATAACAACATCCAGAATAGGACAAAGTTAAAAAGTGAACATTGAAGACCCAAGGGAATATTAGTACGACGTCGACCTTTACTCCATCAGTAAGGAAGAAGGATGAAATTTTATAAAGATAATCACCTGATGGATATTTTTGTCAATTTATCAAGCAATCGAAACTTTTCTAATCAAAAGTGTGTTCCATGTTCACCGGTTAACGGTTTTATATCTTTTCTTTTCTGTTTCATTTTCACTGAATCTTGTTCCTTATGTTTTGGTTGGGGTTTTACGAAAACGAGTTTTATTGTTTCATTTGATAAGTTTTTAATGGTCTACTTCATTGTGATGCTGCCAATAGTATTTTGAAAAGATTTAGCTTCAATATGTCTTTTATATTTTTATTGCAATTTTATAATTGCCTTTTATGATATTTCGTTGATTTGTTTTAGAACGTTGGACGTGTGCTTAGACATACAAGATTGGCAAACAATTTGGATCTAACTCAAGTTACGGTTCCAATTGGTGTGCTTTTAGTGATTTTTGAATCACGTCCAGATTCACTGCCTCAGGTAGCTGCTTTAGCTATGGCATCTGCGAATGGTTTACTCTTGAAGGGTGGAAAAGAAGCGGCTTACAGTAACAAGGCACTTATGGAATTGGTTAAGGAATCATTAGCTACAGTTGGAGCCGAAAAGGCAGTTTCATTGGTTAGTTTAACTGAATTCAATTCATTTGTGTTAAGAGATTAATTTTTTTGTCATATTTTTTAGGTATCGACGCGCGAGGAAATCAGTGATCTGCTATCAATGGAGGATCATATTGACTTGATTATTCCCAGGGGTTCATCCGAATTGGTGCGCAATATTCAAGAGCAATCAGTACATATTCCAGTATTGGGACATGCTGAAGGTGTCTGTCATGTATACGTAGACAAGGAGGCTAATTTAGAAAAGGCGCTTAAAATTGCCAGAGATGCTAAGTGTGATTACCCAGCAGGTAAAATTGCTTATCACATAACAATTGTCATTAAATTTCTGTGAGTTTTAAAATTCGGTTCCAAACAGAAGACGTAATGCTTTAGTGACGATTAAAATTCACTTATTTGATTGTCTTCCTTTTAGTTTTGCCGTCGTTGTTTCCTTGTATTGGGTTGTACCATATGAAATGTCGGATTTTCGCTCAGTTGGAAATAAGAAGTTATTTAGTGAACATTTGTGTTGGAACTTTAAGTTTTCTTATTTTATAAAATAAAGCGGTACGCGTGCTTGACGTGTGAGAATTGTAGGGTTCTCTACAAGTACCGTTATTTTTTTTCCCATGAATTATTTATCTCTTCCTTTACGAATTTATAACAAAAAACAAAAACACTGTGGCGCTGGCAGCCCGGTATGGGCCATGGCCTAGCTCTTGACACTCATTTGTGATGCTCATGTTGTCATATTTTTGTCACTTCTGAGCGGGGCCTACAGTTAATCGCCGAGTCCGAACGGCACTCCTTAGAAGCTTTTTTGTAGGCAATCTACTTTCGGGAGTTTGCCATTGCCCGTCGAAAGGGTGATGGCGATTTGAAAAATTGTTGGTGCGTTAGCCAGGAATCGAACCCAGACTCTCTGCGTAATAGTCCAATAAGCTAACTAACTATCGCGCCATCGCCATCGCCAAATTAATAACGCATCCGCAAACAATTTGAGGATATAGTGGTAAAAGAACGCACTACACAACGTTGGTTTGGAAAGTTCCGTTCGGAAGATTTTAGGCTCGAAAACGATCTACGTGGGAAGCCAGAAACGTTAGTTGACGACCATGTTTTAAGAGCAACGGTGGATGCGGATCCAACGAAATCGATGCGGGAGATCGCACAAAGCATGGAGGTATCCCTAATGACAATAAGGCGACACTTTTTTCTAATGGGAAAGGTAAAGAAACTTGATAAGTGGGTACCCAATGAGCTGAAAGAATCCCAAAAACTACGGCGCCTGAAAATCTGCGCATCGCTTACTTTAAGAAACCAAATTGAACCGATTTTGCACCGGATAGTCAACTGTGATGAAAAGTGGATATTGTATGATAATTGTTAAAGATCTGGGCAGTGGTTGGATGCAGATGAAAAATCAAAACATACCCCTAAGCTCGATCTTCACCCAAAAAAGTTTATAATGACAGTTTGGTGGATATCGAAAGGACCAATCCACTTTTCACTTCTTCAACCTGGAAAAACGATAAACGCTATCAAATACTGTGAGAAAATCGCATGTCAATCGCAAATATTGCATGTCAAATTGGCTGAAAAGCAACCTGCGTTAGTCAATAGGCCCGGTCCGATCCTTTTGCATGACAATGCTTGACCCCATACCTTACAAGTAACGATGCAAAAATTATTGCACTTGGGATTTGAAATTCTTCCGCATCTACCGTACTCTCCTGATATTTGCATAACGGATTACCATTTTTTTTCGGCAATCTGGATTCATTTTGCCTGTAGAAGGTATTCCGGAGCCGTGTAGAGGTTAAAAAAAATTTTAAAGATTTCACTGCCTCAAAAAATTAGCACTCCTACGAAAAAGGAATATTTGATCTTGTATCACGTTGGAAGAATGTCATAGATGCCAACGGATCCAATTTTGATTAAATAAAAATTTACGGAAAAATAATATTGGCTTTTAAATTTTTACTATAAAATCGGATATAATATGTGGTACAACCCAATGTCTTTTCCACCAAAATTAAAAGTATCTCAAATAAAAAATAGGTGAATGGTACGAGAGCGGTATAACAGAATGCTAAGCTGCAAACTCATCATAATAAATTTCTATTGTTTCATAAGAGAACGTTTGTACTTCATCCAGTAAATTGTCGTTAATCGAAAACGGTCACAATCGTTTATTCCTGCTCATCTCTGTATTAACAGACGAATGTGAAATTCGGACGACTTGAAGCAAGGGCGTCCTTAAGGCATACCATTTGATATCTCTTGATTCCATCAACAAAATTATAAAAGGGAACTTCATCGGCGTCAATAAAAAAGCTCAAAATATTTAAAAGAGCAAACATTCATTTTGAAGCTACATTTGATAGTGCGTTGACCTCAACTTTCTTTAATTATAAATCATGAAAATCTTGCTAAATTTCTCTCACCTCGTACCATACACCAATTCATTAGTGCATGTCTTATATATACATAGGTTATCTTGTTCTGAAGTCATGTTCTCACATGGTAAATTCACTTAAGGGTGATTTGGGCTGATAAAGACTGCATTTCCTTATCATGTGCCTCAAAAGGTGAAACATTTTCTTGCTTCTCTAACAGACCCATCTCACGATATGTGTTTGACATGATATTCCATTGCTGATCAGCAGTACAGTTTAGGTTCAATAGGCTCAACTACGTAAAACTAAATTTGGCAATAAGCTCTTTTGTCAAAAACTTGTCAATTTAAGATCATCCTTCTTCGATGGGCAAGAGTTCAACTTTGGATGATTTAAAGTGAGATATTCACAAAATAAATGTTGGTCTGCCAGATAACTGTTAATTTTGTTTCCGAACTCATAATCCTTTTGTTCTTCTGCAAATTGTCAAAGTATAGCATAAAGTTCAAAGAGCGATATAAACAATAAAACCAATTGAAAAATCATCCACAAAGTAACTTAATGTTTCCAAGCATAAGCCTATCTTCTGTCGATAAAGTGGAAAGGACGTTCATTTGTTTGATCTGCAAATATTCTGGAGAGTAATATCACTTAGGATTGTATCAACACAATCTAGATATCTAGCTGTTAATAGACAAACCCTGAGGTTTCATTCTCCGCGATGTTATTGTGATATGGGATCCCGACAAGACTTTTTAAATTTAGCCTTCTGATCCGTTCTAAGAAAGCCTATTTTCTATAGGAGGTGAGGCGTAGAAGTCATTTTTTCTTGTTCCTAAATACGTATTAATCCCTCTAAGTGAATTTCTGTCATAAGACCAAGAGGCTTTGTTTTTTTTGGATTTTCTGAGTCTTTCCAACCTAAGTGACTTTCACCGTTGGAAGATTGGTGGTCTCGTAGAGTGTTTCAATTTGTTTGCCTATGATTTGATCTGTAAGGATTTTACTAATTCAAAGTCATCTGTTTAGAAGCTTTCCGATTTACTTGCATCATTACTCGAGATTTAAATTAAACGGTGCCAAGTTGATTACACGTAAATGCGGTGTGGAATTTGATAAACCTTTGGTTTATAGCAGACATTCTTGGAAACCAAGTAATATGTAGTCTAGTGGAGGATGCCTTTCATAATGCATTATCCATTGCTCTAAAATGTAGTGTGAACTTATACGTCGGAACACGTGATGAAAGCTATATTCCTGACATCACAATGTTCAATATATTCAACTACTGCCATTTGTGGTCCGTTCTCAATTAATCCAAACCGTACTCGTTCTTATTCTTTAAAATTCATTGTACGCAAATAAAAAGGAAAAAACAATTACTCAAGTGAAGGCGTCACTGTCAACAACTAATTGCATCTCTCAAAAAATAAACTGAACCGTAGTTGCTCTCTACAGAAACATTGAGTAAAAATTAACTATTGTACATACTGTCACCAACAGTTGTGTTCTTCCATTGATTCATAATACATAATTATCATTCAGAATTTCAAATGCAGATATGTGTATGACTCATGGGACATATGTGTATGACTCATAGGGATGAACCCTACTTACGAGTACGTACAGTATATACTAGAGCTTTCTTATCTACTTGTACTTGCACAGAAGAAGTACTAATAAATGTCACTCAATTAGCTTCGAGGCAAACACATATTGCACCGAATATTGTGTTCGGCTTGCCGAATTTATTGTAGCAATACTCGTTGTGTTGTGTGATTTATCGAGGACTTTGCAGTACAGATAGATTTTAAGAAGGAAGGAAGAATTAGTCTTTCTGGAAAAAGATTTTCAATAAATAAATTAACTGGTTGTTATTCAATACGTTTAAAGGTTAAATTAGGCGTAGACATATTGTTCTGAGAGTTATTTTTATCCTTTATTTGAGTTTTTCTTTTTTTTCATTATAGCTTGCAACGCTATGGAGACCCTTCTAATCCACGAAGATCTAATGAATGGCACTATCTTCAATGACGTATGTAATATGTTGAAAAACGAAGGCGTTAAGATCTATTCCGGACCAAGACTGAACCAAAAGCTCACCTTTGGGCCACCTGCGGCAAAGAGTCTTCGACATGAGTATGGTTCGCTAGAGTGTTGCATTGAGATTGTCCCGAGTTTGGATGATGCTATTGAACATATTCATACCTATGGCAGTGGACATACTGATGTTATTGTGACAGAGGATGGTAAGGATTTTTTGTTGGCCCAGATTGATAAATTCATAAGTTAAATCTTCTCGTTTTAGATGGCGCTGCAGCCAAATTCCTCTCAACGGTTGATAGTGCCTGTGTCTTCCACAATGCTAGCTCAAGATTTGCAGATGGATTCCGGTTTGGGCTAGGAGCTGAAGTTGGAATTTCAACAGCAAGAATACATGCTCGTGGACCAGTTGGAGTTGAAGGTCTTTTGACGACCAAATGGATCTTAAGAGGAAGCGATCATGCGGCGTCTGACTTCACTGAAAATGGTGGTCGGATTTGGTTGCATGAATCTTTGCCACTATAAATATAAGGGACTTAGGATTGACTGAAAAATGTGTTAACTTTTTGTTTTTTTTTTTTATTAAAAAAAATTGCAAATCGGGAATTTTAATGGATTAAATGAGATATTATAGTTTTAAAAAAATTAAAGGGTTTTTTGATGTACTCGTATGTTAGATACACAAAATATCTGCGTGAAAACCTATATATCTTACAGTGCTTTTGGCAACGAGTATACTTTGTAAACACACACTAAATGTGATTTCCGGTTGCTGACGATGTAATTTAATATTTTAAAGAATGAAAGCAGAACTCTATTTTAAATCACCAAATTCACTGGTTACACATTTAATTTATCTATTAAAAATGGAATTGAGTGTGATTCCGGAAACCAATATGAGACAAAAAGGTTACTACAAAGTGAAGATATGGTCTCTGGGTAACCAACATTTATTTTGTAAATATCAATCGTATTGAATGCTTTAAAAGACTCCAATGAAGGAGAGATTTATCGATAACAAATGCAAAAATTACGCCAAAATATCGCAATAAAAATATTGTCAAGTGTCCTTGAATTACGAAGAGTAACTAAATTGCCTTCGCTGCATAAGTAGTCACTTGACTGCTGAACATAACGATGCTTGTCAAATGAAACAGAATATCCAGAGACGCGGAGGAAGAAGTAAGTAATGTTGAAAACACACCCGATCAGACAAGACGTCTTATATTGGTTAATCACAAAACAATCCATTAGTTCTTATGAGTCACTATATAACCCTGGGCTATCAAGATGCTGCGGTAAAAATTACAACAACAAGCCCTAATCTACACCTTACCTATCCACATTCTTTCCCTTTAGCTCTTCAAAATTCTAGATGGATGGTAAGCAGAAATGCTCCATCAGGCACGGGTGCACCGTTCTTGTATCTTGCAGGGTCAACCACAGCAGGTAGGGAATGGACCATCCATTACTGAAGCTGCTACGACAAACGCGCGAGATAAGCGTCCAAGAGCCTATAACGAAGTGAACGGCTCTTGTCGTTGTGTGGTGTTGTCTCTCCTATCAGGTAGTCTCCTCAGCCACCCCCAAATTTCCTGACCGATCAGTTGTCTTTCTCTACCCCTTCATTTTATAACAAATTTTCACCCTTAAGTAATCAGTGGGACTTACTTAATAAAATAGCATCGTTTTTGTGACAATAAAAAAATTTTCATTTATCCACAAAAAAACGAGACTTTGCCGGGGTGGTTAAAATTTTGAATTTCAGACTTTTTCACTCATCCGAAAAACCAGCTCTCTAGGCCTAGCTTTTGGTCTTTCATCAACAAATTATACATGTACGTAATCAGCGAGACTTATTTAATAAAATAGCATCGTTTTTTTGACAACAAAAAAAATTTCATTTCTCGACAAAAAAAATAAAATTCTACCGGGGTGGTCTAAATTTTGAATTTCAAACTTTTTCACTCATCCGAAAAAACAGCTCTCCAGGCTTAGCTTTTGGTCTTTCATCAACAAATTATACATGTACGTAATCTGTGTGACTTATTTAATAAAATAGCATCGTTTTTTTGACAATAAAACAAATTTCATTTCTCGACAAAAAAAATAAAATGCTACCGGAGTGGTCTAAATTTTGAATTTCAGACTTTTTCACTCATCCGAAAAAACAGCTCTCCAGATCTAGCTTTTGGTCTTTCACCAACAAATTATACATGTACGTAATCTGTGTGACTTATTTAATAAAATAGCATCGTTTTTTTGACAATAAAACAAATTTCATTTCTCGACAAAAAAAATAAAATGCTACCGGGGTGGTCTAAATTTTGAATTTCAGACTTTTTCACTCATCCGAAAAAACAGCTCTCCAGACCTAGCTTTTGGTCTTTCATCAACATATTATACATGTACGTAATCTGTGTGACTTATTTAATAAAATAGCATCGTTTTTTTGACAATAAAAAAAATTTTCATTTCTCGACAAAAAAAAATTAGATGCTGCCGGGGTGGTCCAAATTGTGAAAAAACAGCTCTCCAGGTCTAGCTTTTGGTCTTTCATCAACAAATTATACATGTACGTAATCAGAGTGACTTATTTAATAAAATAGCATCGTTTTTTTGGCAATAAAAAAATTTTCATTTCTCGACAAAAAAAAATGAAATGCTGCCGGGATGCTCCAAATTTTGAATTTCAGACTTTTTCACTCATCCGAAAAAAACAGCTCTCTAGGCCTAGCTTTTGGTCTTTCATGAACAAATTATACATGTACGTAATCAGAGTGACTTATTTAATAAAATAGCATCGTTTTTTTGGCAATAAAAAAATTTTCATTTCTCGACAAAAAAAAATGAGATGCTGCCGGGATGCTCCAAATTTTGAATTTCAGATTTTTTTACTCATCCGAAAAAACAGTTGTCTAGGCCTAGCTTTTGGTCTTTCATCAACAAATTATACATGTACGTAATCAGCGTGACTTACTTACTAAAATAGCACCGTTTTTTTGACAATAAAAAAATTTTCATATCTCGACGAAAAAAAAGAGATGCTGCCGGGGCGGTCCAAATTTTGAATTTCAGACTTTTTCACTCATCCGAAAAAACAGCTCTCCAGGCCTAGCTTTTGGTCTTTCATCAACAAATTATACATGTACGTAATCAGAGTGACTTATTTAATAAAATAGCATCGTTTTTTTGGCAATAAAAACAATTTTCATTTCTCGACAAAAAAAAATGAGATGCTGCCGGGATGCTCCAAATTTTGAATTTCAGACTTTTTCACTCATCCGAAAAAACAGTTGTCTAGGCCTAGCATTTGGTCTTTCATCAACAAATTATACATGTACGTAATCAGCGTGACTTACTTACTAAAATAGCACCGTTTTTTTGACAATAAAAAAATTTTCATATCTCGACGAAAAAAAAGAGATGCTGCCGGGGCGGTCCAAATTTTGAATTTCAGACTTTTTCACTCATCCGAAAAAACAGCTCTCCAGGCCTAGCTTTTGGCCTTTCATCAACAAATTATACATGTACGTAATCAGCGTGACTTATTTAATAAAATAGCATCGTTTTTTTGACAATAAAAAAAAATTTCATTTCTCGACAAAAAAAATTAGATGCTGCTCTAGGTCTAGCTTTTGGTCTTTCTTCAACAAATTTTACATGTACGTAATCAGCGTGACTTATTTAATAAAATAGCATCGTTTTTTTGACAATAAAAAAAAATTTCATTTCTCGACAAAAACAATTAGACGCTGCTCCAGGCCTAGCTTTTGGTCTTTCATCATCAAATTATACATGTACGTAATCAGCGTGACTTATTTAATAAAATAGCATCGTTTTTTTGGCAATAAAAAAATTTTCATTTCTCGACAAAAAAAAATGAGATGCTGCCGGGATGCTCCAAATTTTGAATTTCAGACTTTTTTACTCATCCGAAAAAACAGTTGTCTAGGCCTAGCATTTGGTCTTTCATCAACAAATTATACATGTACGTAATCAGAGTGACTTACTTAATAAAATAGCATCGATTTTTTGACAATGAAAAAATTTTCATTTCTCGAAAAAAAAATTAGATGCTGCCGGGGTGGTCCAAATTATGAATTTCAGACTTTTTCACTCATCCGAAAAAACAGCTCTCCAGGCCTAGCTTTTGGTCTTTCATCAACAAATTGTACATGTACGTAATCAGCGTGACTTACTTAATAAAATAGCATCGATTTTTTGACAATGAAAAAATTTTCATTTCTCGAAAAAAAAATTAGATGCTGCCGGGGTGGTCCAAATTTTGAATTTCAGACTTTTTCACTCATCCGAAAAACAGCTCTCCAGGAATAGCTTTTGGTCTTTCATCAACAAATTATACATGTACGTAATCAGCGTGACTTATTTAATAAAGTAGCATCGTTTTTTTGACAATAAAAAAAATTTTCATTTCTCGACAAAAAAAAATTAGATGCTGCCGGGGTGGTCCAAATTGTGAAAAAACAGCTCTCCAGGTCTAGCTTTTGGTCTTTCATCAACAAATTATACATGTACGTAATCAGAGTGACTTATTTAATAAAATAGCATCGTTTTTTTGGCAATAAAAAAATTTTCATTTCTCGACAAAAAAAAATGAAATGCTGCCGGGATGCTCCAAATTTTGAATTTCAGACTTTTTCACTCATCCGAAAAAAACAGCTCTCTAGGCCTAGCTTTTGGTCTTTCATCAACAAATTATACATGTACGTAATCAGCGTGACTTACTTACTAAAATAGCACCGTTTTTTTGACAATAAAAAAATTTCCATATCTCGACGAAAAAAAAGAGATGCTGCCGGGGCGGTCCAAATTTTGAATTTCAGACTTTTTCACTCATCCGAAAAAACAGCTCTCCAGGCCTAGCTTTTGGTCTTTCATCAACAAATTATACATGTACGTAATCAGAGTGACTTATTTAATAAAATAGCATCGTTTTTTTGGCAATAAAAACAATTTTCATTTCTCGACAAAAAAAAATGAGATGCTGCCGGGATGCTCCAAATTTTGAATTTCAGACTTTTTTACTCATCCGAAAAAACAGTTGTCTAGGCCTAGCATTTGGTCTTTCATCAACAAATTATACATGTACGTAATCAGCGTGACTTACTTACTAAAATAGCACCGTTTTTTTGACAATAAAAAAATTTTCATATCTCGACGAAAAAAAAGAGATGCTGCCGGGGTGGTCCAAATTCTGAATTTCAGACTTTTTCACTCATCCGAAAAAACAGCTCTCCAGGCCTAGCTTTTGGTCTTTCATCAACAAATTATACATGTACGTAATCTGTGTGACTTATTTAATAAAATAGCATCGTTTTTTTGACAATAAAACAAATTTCATTTCTCGACAAAAAAAATGAGATGCTGCCGGGGTGGTCCAAATTCTGAATTTCAGACTTTTTCACTCATCCGAAAAAAACAGCTCTCTAGGCCTTGCTTTTGGTCTTCATCATCAAATTATACATGTACGTAATCAGCGTGACTTATTTAATAAAATAGCATCGTTTTTTTGACAATAAAACAAATTTCATTTCTCGACAAAAAAAATAAAATGCTGCCGGGTTGGTCTAAATTTTGAATTTCAAACTTTTTCACTCATCCGAAAAAACAGCTCTCCAAGCTTAGCTTTTGGTCTTTCATCAACAACTTATACATGTACGTAATCTGTGTGACTTATTTAATAAAATAGCATCGTTTGTTTGACAATAAAAAAATTTTCGTTTCTCGACAAAAAAAATGAGATGCTGCCGGGGTGGTCCAAATTGTGAATTTCAGACTTTTTCACTCATCCGAAAAAACAGCTCTCCAGGCCTAGCTTTTGGTCTTTCATCAACAACTTATACATGTACGTAATCTGTGTGACTTATTTAATAAAATAGCATCGTTTTTTTGACAATAAAAAAATTTTCGTTTCTCGACAAAAAAAATGAGATGCTGCCGGGGTGGTCCAAATTGTGAATTTCAGACTTTTTCACTCATCCGAAAAAACAGCTCTCCAGGCCTAGCTTTTGGTCTTTCATCAACAAATTATACATGTACGTAATCTGTGTGACTTATTTAATAAAATAGCATCGTTTTTTTGACAATAAAACAAATTTCATTTCTCGAAAAAAAAAAGAAAATGCTGCCGGGGTGGTCCAAATTCTGAATTTCAGACTTTTTCACTCATCCGAAAAAACAGCTCTCCAGGCCTAGCTTTTGGTCTTTCATCAACAAATTATACATGTACGTAATCTGTGTGACTTATTTAATAAAATAGCATCGTTTTTTTGACAATAAAACAAATTTCATTTCTCGAAAAAAAAAAGAAAATGCTGCCGGGGTGGTCCAAATTCTGAATTTCAGACTTTTTCACTCATCCGAAAAAACAGCTCTCCAGGCCTAGCTTTTGGTCTTTCATCAACAACTTATACATGTACGTAATCTGTGTGACTTATTTAATAAAATAGCATCGTTTTTTTGACAATAAAAAAATTTTCGTTTCTCGACAAAAAAAATGAGATGCTGCCGGGGTGGTCCAAATTGTGAATTTCAGACTTTTTCACTCATCCGAAAAAACAGCTCTCCAGGCCTAGCTTTTGGTCTTTCATCAACAAATTATACATGTACGTAATCTGTGTGACTTATTTAATAAAATAGCATCGTTTTTTTGACAATAAAAAAATTTTCGTTTCTCGACAAAAAAAATGAGATGCTGCCGGGGTGGTCCAAATTGGGAATTTCAGACTATTTCACTCATCCGAAAAAACAGCTCTCCAGGCCTAGCTTTTGGTCTTTCATCAACAAATTATACATGTACGTAATCTGTGTGACTTATTTAATAAAATAGCATCGTTTTTTTGACAATAAAAAAAATTTCATTTCTCGAAAAAAAAAAGAAAATGCTGCCGGGGTGGTCCAAATTCTGAATTTCAGACTTTTTCACTCATCCGAAAAAACAGCTCTCCAGGCCTAGCTTTTGGTCTTTCATCAACAAATTATACATGTACGTAATCTGTGTGACTTATTTAATAAAATAGCATCGTTTTTTTGACAATAAAACAAATTTCATTTCTCGAAAAAAAAAAGAAAATGCTGCCGGGGTGGTCCAAATTCTGAATTTCAGACTTTTTCACTCATCCGAAAAAACAGCTCTCCAGGCCTAGCTTTTGGTCTTTCATCAACAAATTATACATGTACGTAATCAGCGTGACTTATTTAATAAAATATCATCGTTTTTTTGACAATAAAAAAAAATTTCATTTCTCGACAAAAAAAATTAGATGCTGCTCTAGGCCTAGCTTTTGGTCTTTCTTCAACAAATTTTACATGTACGTAATCAGCGTGACTTATTTAATAAAATAGCATCGTTTTTTTGACAATAAAAAAAAATTTCATTTCTCGACAAAAACAATTAGACGCTGCTCCAGGCCTAGCTTTTGGTCTTTCATCATCAAATTATACATGTACGTAATCAGCGTGACTTATTTAATAAAATAGCATCGTTTTTTTGACAATAAAACAAATTTCATTTCTCGACAAAAAAAATAAAATGCTGCCGGGTTGGTCTAAATTTTGAATTTCAAACTTTTTCACTCATCCGAAAAAACAGCTCTCCAAGCTTAGCTTTTGGTCTTTCATCAACAACTTATACATGTACGTAATCTGTGTGACTTATTTAATAAAATAGCATCGTTTTTTTGACAATAAAAAAATTTTCGTTTCTCGACAAAAAAAATGAGATGCTGCCGGGGTGGTCCAAATCGTGAATTTCAGACTTTTTCACTCATCCGAAAAAACAGCTCTCCAGGCCTAGCTTTTGGTCTTTCATCAACAAATTATACATGTACGTAATCTGTGTGACTTATTTAATAAAATAGCATCGTTTTTTTGACAATAAAACAAATTTCATTTCTCGAAAAAAAAAAGAAAATGCTGCCGGGGTGGTCCAAATTCTGAATTTCAGACTTTTTCACTCATCCGAAAAAACAGCTCTCCAGGCCTAGCTTTTGGTCTTTCATCAACAAATTATACATGTACGTAATCTGTGTGACTTATTTAATAAAATAGCATCGTTTTTTTGACAATAAAACAAATTTCATTTCTCGACAAAAAAAATGAGATGCTGCCGGGGTGGTCCAAATTCTGAATTTCAGACTTTTTCACTCATCCGAAAAAAACAGCTCTCTAGGCCTTGCTTTTGGTCTTCATCATCAAATTATACATGTACGTAATCAGCGTGACTTATTTAATAAAATAGCATCGTTTTTTTGACAATAAAACAAATTTCATTTCTCGACAAAAAAAATAAAATGCTGCCGGGTTGGTCTAAATTTTGAATTTCAAACTTTTTCACTCATCCGAAAAAACAGCTCTCCAAGCTTAGCTTTTGGTCTTTCATCAACAACTTATACATGTACGTAATCTGTGTGACTTATTTAATAAAATAGCATCGTTTTTTTGACAATAAAAAAATTTTCGTTTCTCGACAAAAAAAATGAGATGCTGCCGGGGTGGTCCAAATTGTGAATTTCAGACTTTTTCACTCATCCGAAAAAACAGCTCTCCAGGCCTAGCTTTTGGTCTTTCATCAACAAATTATACATGTACGTAATCTGTGTGACTTATTTAATAAAATAGCATCGTTTTTTTGACAATAAAACAAATTTCATTTCTCGACAAAAAAAATGAGATGCTGCCGGGGTGGTCCAAATTCTGAATTTCAGACTTTTTCACTCATCCGAAAAAAACAGCTCTCTAGGCCTTGCTTTTGGTCTTTCATCATCAAATTATACATGTACGTAATCAGCGTGACTTATTTAATAAAATAGCATCGTTTTTTTTGACAATAAAACAAATTTCATTTCTCGACAAAAAAAATAAAATGCTGCCGGGTTGGTCTAAATTTTGAATTTCAAACTTTTTCACTCATCCGAAAAACAGCTCTCCAAGCTTAGCTTTTGGTCTTTCATCAACAACTTATACATGTACGTAATCTGTGTGACTTATTTAATAAAATAGCATCGTTTTTTTGACAATAAAAAAATTTTCGTTTCTCGACAAAAAAAATGAGATGCTGCCGGGGTGGTCCAAATTGTGAATTTCAGACTTTTTCACTCATCCGAAAAAACAGCTCTCCAGGCCTAGCTTTTGGTCTTTCATCAACAAATTATACATGTACGTAATCTATGTGACTTATTTAATAAAATAGCATCGTTTTTTTGACAATAAAACAAATTTCATTTCTCGACAAAAAAAATGAGATGCTGCCGGGGTGGTCCAAATTTTGAATTTCAGACTTTTTCACTCATCCGAAAAAACAGCTCTCCAGGCCTAGCTTTTGGTCTTTCATCAACAAATTATACATGTACGTAATCTGTGTGACTTATTTAATAAAATAGCATCGTTTTTTTGACAATAAAACAAATTTCATTTCTCGACAAAAAAAATAAAAGGCTGCCGGGTTGGTCTAAATTTTGAATTTCAAACTTTTTCACTCATCCGAAAAAACAGCTCTCCAAGCTTAGCTTTTGGTCTTTCATCAACAACTTATACATGTACGTAATCAGCGTGACTTATTTAATAAAATGGCATCGTTTTTTTGACAATAAAAAAATTTTCATTTCTCGACAAAAAAAATGAGATGCTGCCGGGGTGATCCAAATTCTGAATTTCAGACTTTTTCACTCATTCGAAAAAACAGCTCTCCAGGCCTAGCTTTTGGTCTTTCATCAACAAATTATACATGTACGTAATCAGCGTGAGTTATTTAATAAAGTAGCATCGTTTTTTTGAGAATAAAAAAAAATTTTCATATCTCGACAAAAAAAAATTAGATGCTGCCGGGGTGGTCCAAATTCTGAATTTCAGACTTTTTCACTCATCCGAAAAAAACAGCTCTCTAGGCCTTGCTTTTGGTCTTTCATCATCAAATTATACATGTACGTAATCAGCGTGACTTATTTAATAAAATAGCATCGTTTTTTTTGACAATAAAACAAATTTCATTTCTCGACAAAAAAAATAAAATGCTGCCGGGTTGGTCTAAATTTTGAATTTCAAACTTTTTCACTCATCCGAAAAACAGCTCTCCAAGCTTAGCTTTTGGTCTTTCATCAACAACTTATACATGTACGTAATCTGTGTGACTTATTTAATAAAATAGCATCGTTTTTTTGACAATAAAAAAATTTTCATTTCTCGACAAAAAAAATGAGATGCTGCCGGGGTGGTCCAAATTGTGAATTTCAGACTTTTTCACTCATCCGAAAAAACAGCTCTCCAGGCCTAGCTTTTGGTCTTTCATCAACAAATTATACATGTACGTAATCTATGTGACTTATTTAATAAAATAGCATCGTTTTTTTGACAATAAAACAAATTTCATTTCTCGACAAAAAAAATGAGATGCTGCCGGGGTGGTCCAAATTCTGAATTTCAGACTTTTTCACTCATCCGAAAAAACAGCTCTCCAGGCCTAGCTTTTGGTCTTTCATCAACAAATTATACATGTACGTAATCTGTGTGACTTATTTAATAAAATAGCATCGTTTTTTTGACAATAAAACAAATTTCATTTCTCGACAAAAAAAATAAAAGGCTGCCGGGTTGGTCTAAATTTTGAATTTCAAACTTTTTCACTCATCCGAAAAAACAGCTCTCCAAGCTTAGCTTTTGGTCTTTCATCAACAACTTATACATGTACGTAATCAGCGTGACTTATTTAATAAAATGGCATCGTTTTTTTGACAATAAAAAAATTTTCATTTCTCGACAAAAAAAATGAGATGCTGCCGGGGTGATCCAAATTCTGAATTTCAGACTTTTTCACTCATTCGAAAAAACAGCTCTCCAGGCCTAGCTTTTGGTCTTTCATCAACAAATTATACATGTACGTAATCAGCGTGAGTTATTTAATAAAGTAGCATCGTTTTTTTGAGAATAAAAAAAAATTTTCATATCTCGACAAAAAAAAATTAGATGCTGCCGGGGTGGTCCAAATTTTGAATTCCAGACTTTTTCACTCATCCGAAAAAACAGCTCTCTAGGCATTGCTTTTGGTCTTTCATCAACAAATTATACAAGTACGTAATCAGCGTGACTCACTTAATAAAATAGCATCCTTTTTATGACAATAAAAAAATTTTCATTTCTCGACAAAAAAAATGAGATGCTGCCGGGGTGGTCCAAATTCTGAATTTCAGACTTTTTCACTCATCCGAAAAAACAGCTCTCCAAGCTTAGCTTTTGGTCTTTCATCAACAACTTATACATGTACGTAATCTGTGTGACTTATTTAATAAAATAGCATCGTTTTTTTGACAATAAAAAAATTTTCGTTTCTCGACAAAAAAAATGAGATGCTGCCGGGGTGGTCCAAATTGTGAATTTCAGACTTTTTCACTCATCCGAAAAAACAGCTCTCCAGGCCTAGCTTTTGGTCTTTCATCAACAAATTATACATGTACGTAATCTATGTGACTTATTTAATAAAATAGCATCGTTTTTTTGACAATAAAACAAATTTCATTTCTCGACAAAAAAAATGAGATGCTGCCGGGGTGGTCCAAATTCTGAATTTCAGACTTTTTCACTCATCCGAAAAAACAGCTCTCCAAGCTTAGCTTTTGGTCTTTCATCAACAACTTATACATGTACGTAATCTGTGTGACTTATTTAATAAAATAGCATCGTTTTTTTGACAATAAAACAAATTTCATTTCTCGACAAAAAAAATGAGATGCTGCCGGGTTGGTCTAAATTTTGAATTTCAAACTTTTTCACTCATCCGAAAAAACAGCTCTCCAAGCTTAGCTTTTGGTCTTTCATCAACAACTTATACATGTACGTAATCTGTGTGACTTATTTAATAAAATAGCATCGTTTTTTTGACAATAAAAAAATTTTCGTTTCTCGACAAAAAAAATGAGATGCTGCCGGGGTGGTCCAAATTGTGAATTTCAGACTTTTTCACTCATCCGAAAAAACAGCTCTCCAGGCCTAGCTTTTGGTCTTTCATCAACAAATTATACATGTACGTAATCTATGTGACTTATTTAATAAAATAGCATCGTTTTTTTGACAATAAAACAAATTTCATTTCTCGACAAAAAAAATGAGATGCTGCCGGGGTGGTCCAAATTCTGAATTTCAGACTTTTTCACTCATCCGAAAAAAACAGCTCTCTAGGCCTTGCTTTTGGTCTTTCATCATCAAATTATACATGTACGTAATCTGTGTGACTTATTTAATAAAATAGCATCGTTTTTTTGACAATAAAACAAATTTCATTTCTCGACAAAAAAAATAAAATGCTGCCGGGTTGGTCTAAATTTTGAATTTCAAACTTTTTCACTCATCCGAAAAAACAGCTCTCCAAGCTTAGCTTTTGGTCTTTCATCAACAACTTATACATGTACGTAATCTGTGTGACTTATTTAATAAAATAGCATCGTTTTTTTGACAATAAAAAAATTTTCGTTTCTCGACAAAAAAAATGAGATGCTGCCGGGGTGGTCCAAATTCTGAATTTCAGACTTTTTCACTCATCCGAAAAAAACAGCTCTCTAGGCCTTGCTTTTGGTCTTTCATCATCAAATTATACATGTACGTAATCTGTGTGACTTATTTAATAAAATAGCATCGTTTTTTTGACAATAAAACAAATTTCATTTCTCGACAAAAAAAATAAAATGCTGCCGGGTTGGTCTAAATTTTGAATTTCAAACTTTTTCACTCATCCGAAAAACAGCTCTCCAAGCTTAGCTTTTGGTCTTTCATCAACAACTTATACATGTACGTAATCTGTGTGACTTATTTAATAAAATATCATCGTTTTTTTGACAATAAAAAAATTTTCGTTTCTCGACAAAAAAAATGAGATGCTGCCGGGGTGGTCCAAATTGTGAATTTCAGACTTTTTCACTCATCCGAAAAAACAGCTCTCCAGGCCTAGCTTTTGGTCTTTCATCAACAAATTATACATGTACGTAATCTATGTGACTTATTTAATAAAATAGCATCGTTTTTTTGACAATAAAACAAATTTCATTTCTCGACAAATAAAATGAGATGCTGCCGGGGTGGTCCAAATTTTGAATTTCAGACTTTTTCACTCATCCGAAAAAACAGCTCTCCAGGCCTAGCTTTTGGTCTTTCATCAACAAATTATACATGTACGTAATCTGTGTGACTTATTTAATAAAATAGCATCGTTTTTTTGACAATAAAACAAATTTCATTTCTCGACAAAAAAAATGAGATGCTGCCGGGGTGGTCCAAATTCTGAATTTCAGACTTTTTCACTCATCCGAAAAAAACAGCTCTCTAGGCCTTGCTTTTGGTCTTTCATCATCAAATTATACATGTACGTAATCAGCGTGACTTATTTAATAAAATAGCATCGTTTTTTTTGACAATAAAACAAATTTCATTTCTCGACAAAAAAAATAAAATGCTGCCGGGTTGGTCTAAATTTTGAATTTCAAACTTTTTCACTCATCCGAAAAACAGCTCTCCAAGCTTAGCTTTTGGTCTTTCATCAACAACTTATACATGTACGTAATCTGTGTGACTTATTTAATAAAATAGCATCGTTTTTTTGACAATAAAAAAATTTTCGTTTCTCGACAAAAAAAATGAGATGCTGCCGGGGTGGTCCAAATTGTGAATTTCAGACTTTTTCACTCATCCGAAAAAACAGCTCTCCAGGCCTAGCTTTTGGTCTTTCATCAACAAATTATACATGTACGTAATCTATGTGACTTATTTAATAAAATAGCATCGTTTTTTTGACAATAAAACAATTTTCATTTCTCGACAAAAAAAATGAGATGCTGCCGGGGTGGTCCAAATTCTGAATTTCAGACTTTTTCACTCATCCGAAAAAAACAGCTCTCTAGGCCTTGCTTTTGGTCTTTCATCATCAAATTATACATGTACGTAATCTGTGTGACTTATTTAATAAAATAGCATCGTTTTTTTGACAATAAAACAAATTTCATTTCTCGACAAAAAAAATAAAATGCTGCCGGGTTGGTCTAAATTTTGAATTTCAAACTTTTTCACTCATCCGAAAAAACAGCTCTCCAAGCTTAGCTTTTGGTCTTTCATCAACAACTTATACATGTACGTAATCTGTGTGACTTATTTAATAAAATAGCATCGTTTTTTTGACAATAAAAAAATTTTCGTTTCTCGACAAAAAAAATGAGATGCTGCCGGGGTGGTCCAAATTGTGAATTTCAGACTTTTTCACTCATCCGAAAAAACAGCTCTCCAGGCCTAGCTTTTGGTCTTTCATCAACAAATTATACATGTACGTAATCTATGTGACTTATTTAATAAAATAGCATCGTTTTTTTGACAATAAAACAAATTTCATTTCTCGACAAAAAAAATGAGATGCTGCCGGGGTGGTCCAAATTCTGAATTTCAGACTTTTTCACTCATCCGAAAAAACAGCTCTCCAGGCCTAGCTTTTGGTCTTTCATCAACAAATTATACATGTACGTAATCTGTGTGACTTATTTAATAAAATAGCATCGTTTTTTTGACAATAAAACAAATTTCATTTCTCGACAAAAAAAATGAGATGCTGCCGGGGTGGTCCAAATTCTGAATTTCAGACTTTTTCACTCATCCGAAAAAAACAGCTCTCTAGGCCTTGCTTTTGGTCTTTCATCATCAAATTATACATGTACGTAATCTGTGTGACTTATTTAATAAAATAGCATCGTTTTTTTGACAATAAAACAAATTTCATTTCTCGACAAAAAAAATAAAATGCTGCCGGGTTGGTCTAAATTTTGAATTTCAAACTTTTTCACTCATCCGAAAAACAGCTCTCCAAGCTTAGCTTTTGGTCTTTCATCAACAACTTATACATGTACGTAATCTGTGTGACTTATTTAATAAAATATCATCGTTTTTTTGACAATAAAAAAATTTTCGTTTCTCGACAAAAAAAATGAGATGCTGCCGGGGTGGTCCAAATTGTGAATTTCAGACTTTTTCACTCATCCGAAAAAACAGCTCTCCAGGCCTAGCTTTTGGTCTTTCATCAACAAATTATACATGTACGTAATCTATGTGACTTATTTAATAAAATAGCATCGTTTTTTTGACAATAAAACAAATTTCATTTCTCGACAAAAAAAATGAGATGCTGCCGGGGTGGTCCAAATTCTGAATTTCAGACTTTTTCACTCATCCGAAAAAACAGCTCTCCAGGCCTAGCTTTTGGTCTTTCATCAACAAATTATACATGTACGTAATCTGTGTGACTTATTTAATAAAATAGCATCGTTTTTTTGACAATAAAACAAATTTCATTTCTCGACAAAAAAAATGAGATGCTGCCGGGGTGGTCCAAATTTTGAATTTCAGACTTTTTCACTCATCCGAAAAAAACAGCTCTCTAGGCCTTGCTTTTGGTCTTTCATCATCAAATTATACATGTACGTAATCAGCGTGACTTATTTAATAAAATAGCATCGTTTTTTTTGACAATAAAACAAATTTCATTTCTCGACAAAAAAAATAAAATGCTGCCGGGTTGGTCTAAATTTTGAATTTCAAACTTTTTCACTCATCCGAAAAACAGCTCTCCAAGCTTAGCTTTTGGTCTTTCATCAACAACTTATACATGTACGTAATCTGTGTGACTTATTTAATAAAATAGCATCGTTTTTTTGACAATAAAAAAATTTTCGTTTCTCGACAAAAAAAATGAGATGCTGCCGGGGTGGTCCAAATTGTGAATTTCAGACTTTTTCACTCATCCGAAAAAACAGCTCTCCAGGCCTAGCTTTTGGTCTTTCATCAACAAATTATACATGTACGTAATCTGTGTGACTTATTTAATAAAATAGCATCGTTTTTTTGACAATAAAACAAATTTCATTTCTCGACAAAAAAAATGAGATGCTGCCGGGGTGGTCCAAATTTTGAATTTCAGACTTTTTCACTCATCCGAAAAAACAGCTCTCCAGGCCTAGCTTTTGGTCTTTCATCAACAAATTATACATGTACGTAATCTGTGTGACTTATTTAATAAAATAGCATCGTTTTTTTGACAATAAAACAAATTTCATTTCTCGACAAAAAAAATGAGATGCTGCCGGGGTGGTCCAAATTCTGAATTTCAGACTTTTTCACTCATCCGAAAAAAACAGCTCTCTAGGCCTTGCTTTTGGTCTTTCATCATCAAATTATACATGTACGTAATCTGTGTGACTTATTTAATAAAATAGCATCGTTTTTTTGACAATAAAACAAATTTCATTTCTCGACAAAAAAAATAAAATGCTGCCGGGTTGGTCTAAATTTTGAATTTCAAACTTTTTCACTCATCCGAAAAAACAGCTCTTCAGGCCTAGCTTTTGGTCTTTCATCAACAACTTATACATGTACGTAATCTGTGTGACTTATTTAATAAAATAGCATCGTTTTTTTGACAATAAAAAAATTTTCGTTTCTCGACAAAAAAAATGAGATGCTGCCGGGGTGGTCCAAATTGTGAATTTCAGACTTTTTCACTCATCCGAAAAAACAGCTCTCCAGGCCTAGCTTTTGGTCTTTCATCAACAAATTATACATGTACGTAATCTGTGTGACTTATTTAATAAAATAGCATCGTTTTTTTGACAATAAAACAAATTTCATTTCTCGACAAAAAAAATGAGATGCTGCCGGGGTGGTCCAAATTCTGAATTTCAGACTTTTTCACTCATCCGAAAAAACAGCTCTCCAGGCCTAGCTTTTGGTCTTTCATCAACAAATTATACATGTACGTAATCAGCGTGAGTTATTTAATAAAGTAGCATCGTTTTTTTTGACAATAAAAGAAAATTTTCATATCTCGACAAAAAAAAATTAGATGCTGCCGGGATGGTCCAAATTTTGAATTCCAGACCTTTTCACTCATCCGAAAAAACAGTTGTCTAGTCCTGGCTTTTGGTCTTTCATCAACAAATTGTACAAGTACGTAATCAGCGTGACTTATTTAATAAAATGGCATCGTTTTTTTGACAATAAAAAAATTTTCATTTCTCGACAAAAAAAATGAGATGCTGCCGGGGTGATCCAAATACTGAATTTCAGACTTTTTCACTCATCCGAAAAAACAGCTCTCCAGGCCTAGCTTTTGGTCTTTCATCAACAAATTATACATGTACGTAATCAGCGTGAGTTATTTAATAAAGTAGCATCGTTTTTTTGACAATAAAAAAAAATTTTCATATCTCGACAAAAAAAAATTAGATGCTGCCGGGGTGGTCCAAATTTTGAATTCCAGACTTTTTCACTCATCCGAAAAAACAGTTGTCTAGGCCTAGCTTTTGGTCTTTCATCAACAAATTATACATGTACGTAATCTGTGTGACTTATTTAATAAAATAGCATCCTTTTTTTGACAATAAAAAAATTTTCATTTCTCGACAAAAAAAATGAGATGGTGCCGGGGTGGTCCAAATTTTAAATTCCAGACTTTTTCACTCATCCGAAAAAACAGCTCTCTAGGCATTGCTTTTGGTCTTTCATCAACAAATTATACAAGTACGTAATCAGCGTGACTCACTTAATAAAATAGCATCCTTTTTTTGACAATAAAAAAATTTTCATTTCTCGACAAAAAAAATGAGATGCTGCCGGGGTGGTCCAAATTTTGAATTTCAGACTTTTTCACTCATCCGAAAAAACAGCTCTCCAGGCCTAGCTTTTGGTCTTTCATCAACAAATTATACAAGTACGTAATCAGCGTGACTTACTTAATAAAATAGCATCGTTTTTTTGACAATAAAAAAATTTTCATTTCGCGACAAAAAAAATGAGATGCTGCCGGGGTGGTCCAAATTCTGAATTTCAGACTTTTTCACTCATCCGAAAAAACAGCTCTCCAGACCTAGCTTTTGGTCTTTCATCAACAAATTATACATGTACGTAATCAGCGTGACTTACTTAATAAAATAGCATCGGTTTTTTGACAATAAAAAAATTTTCATTTTCGACAAAAAAAAATTAGATGCTGCCGGGGTGGTCCAAATTTTGAATTTCAGACTTTATTACTCATCCGAAAAAACAGCTCTCCAGGCCTAGCTTTTGGTCTTTCATCAACAAATTATACATGTACGTAATCTGTGTGACTTATTTAATTAAATAGCATCGTTTTTTTGACAATAAAAAAATTTTCATTTCACGACAAAAAAAATGAGATGCTGCCGGGGTGGTCCAAATTCTGAATTTCAGACTTTTTCACTCATCCGAAAAAACAGCTCTCCAGGCCTAGCTTTTGGTCTTTCATCAACAAATTATACATGTACGTAATCAGCGTGACTTACTTAATAAAATATCATCGTTTTTTTGACAATAAAAAAATTTTCATTTTTCGACAAAAAAAATGAGATGCTGCCGGGGTGGTCCAAATTCTGAATTTCAGACTTTTTCACTCATCCGAAAAAACAGCTCTTCAGGCCTAGCTTTTGGTCTTTCATCAACAAATTATGCATGTACCTAATCTGTGTGACTTATTTAATAAAATAGCATCGTTTTTTTGACAATAAAAAAATTTTCATTTCTCGACAAAAAAAATGAGATGGTGCCGGGGTGGTCCAAATTTTGAATTCCAGACTTTTTCACTCATCCGAAAAAACAGTTGTCTAGGCCTGGCTTTTGGTCTTTCATCAACAAATTATACAAGTACGTAATCAGCGTGACTTACTTAATAAAATAGCATCGTTTTTTTGACAATAAAACAAATTTCATTTCTCGACAAAAAAAATGAGATGCTGCCGGGGTGGTCCAAATTCTGAATTTCAGACTTTTTCACTCATCCGAAAAAACAGCTCTTCAGGCCTAGCTTTTGGTCTTTCATCAACAAATTATACATGTACGTAATCTGTGTGACTTATTTAATAAAATAGCATCGTTTTTTTGACAATAAAAAAATTTTCATTTCTCGACAAAAAAAATGAGATGCTGCCGGGGTGGTCCAAATTCTGTATTTCAGACTTTTTCACTCATCCGAAAAAACAGCTCTCCAGGCCTAGCTTTTGGTCTTTCATCAACAAATTATACATGTACGTAATCAGCGTGACTTACTTAATAAAATATCATCGTTTTTTTGACAATAAAAAAATTTTCATTTTTCGACAAAAAAAATGAGATACTGCCGGGGTGGTCCAAATTCTGAATTTCAGACTTTTTCACTCATCCGAAAAAACAGCTCTTCAGGCCTAGCTTTTGGTCTTTCATCAACAAATTATACATGTACGTAATCAGCGTGACTTACTTAATAAAATAGCATCGGTTTTTTGACAATAAAAAAATTTTCATTTTCGACAAAAAAAAATTAGATGCTGCCGGGGTGGTCCAAATTTTGAATTTCAGACTTTATTACTCATCCGAAAAAACAGCTCTCCAGGCCTAGCTTTTGGTCTTTCATCAACAAATTATACATGTACGTAATCAGCGTGACTTACTTAATAAAATATCATCGTTTTTTTGACAATAAAAAAATTTTCATTTCACGACAAAAAAAATGAGATGCTGCCGGGGTGGTCCAAATTCTGAATTTCAGACTTTTTCACTCATCCGAAAAAACAGCTCTCCAGGCCTAGCTTTTGGTCTTTCATCAACAAATTATACATGTACGTAATCAGCGTGACTTACTTAATAAAATATCATCGTTTTTTTGACAATAAAAAAATTTTCATTTTTCGACAAAAAAAATGAGATACTGCCGGGGTGGTCCAAATTCTGAATTTCAGACTTTTTCACTCATCCGAAAAAACAGCTCTTCAGGCCTAGCTTTTGGTCTTTCATCAACAAATTATACATGTACGTAATCAGCGTGACTTACTTAATAAAATAGCATCGGTTTTTTGACAATAAAAAAATTTTCATTTTCGACAAAAAAAAATTAGATGCTGCCGGGGTGGTCCAAATTTTGAATTTCAGACTTTATTACTCATCCGAAAAAACAGCTCTCTAGGCCTAGCTTTTGGTCTTTCATCAACAAATTATACATGTACGTAATCAGCGTGACTTACTTAATAAAATATCATCGTTTTTTTGACAATAAAAAAATTTTCATTTCTCGACAAAAAAAATGAGATGGTGCCGGGGTGGTCCAAATTTTGAATTCCAGACTTTTTCACTCATCCGAAAAAACAGCTCTTCAGGCCTAGCTTTTGGTCTTTCATCAACAAATTATACATGTACCTAATCTGTGTGACTTATTTAATAAAATAGCATCGTTTTTTTGACAATAAAAAAATTTTCATTTCTCGACAAAAAAAATGAGATGCTGCCCGGGTGGTCCAAATTTTGAATTCCAGACTTTTTCACTCATCCGAAAAAACAGTTGTCTAGGCCTGGCTTTTGGTCTTTCATCAACAAATTATACAAGTACGTAATCAGCGTGACTTACTTAATAAAATAGCATCGTTTTTTTGACAATAAAACAAATTTCATTTCTCGACAAAAAGAATGAGATGCTGCCGGGGTGGTCCAAATTCTGAATTTCAGACTTTTTCACTCATCCGAAAAAACAGCTCTTCAGGCCTAGCTTTTGGTCTTTCATCAACAAATTATACATGTACGTAATCTGTGTGACTTATTTAATAAAATAGCATCGTTTTTTTGACAATAAAAAAATTTTCATTTCTCGACAAAAAAAATGAGATGCTGCCGGGGTGGTCCAAATTC
The DNA here is from genome assembly GCA_928272305.1 of Volucella inflata. Lineage (NCBI taxonomy): Eukaryota > Metazoa > Arthropoda > Insecta > Diptera > Syrphidae > Volucella > Volucella inflata. The sequence goes on along the minus strand of OV743718.1, from coordinate 19,285,456 downwards.
TGAATTTCAGACTTTTTCACTCATCCGAAAAAACAGCTCTCCAGGCCTAGCTTTTGGTCTTTCATCAACAAATTATACATGTACGTAATCAGCGTGACTTACTTAATAAAATATCATCGTTTTTTTGACAATAAAAAATTTTCATTTTTCGACAAAAAAAATTAGATGCTGCCGGGGTGGTCCAAATTTTGAATTTCAGACTTTATTACTCATCCGAAAAAACAGTTCGCTAGGCCTAGCTTTTGATCTTTCATCAACAAATTATACATGTACGTAATCTGTGTGACTTATTTAATAAAATAGCATCGTTTTTTTGACAATAAAACAAATTTCATTTCTCGACAAAAAGAATGAGATGCTGCCGGGGTGGTCCAAATTCTGAATTTCAGACTTTTTCACTCATCCGAAAAAACAGCTCTCCAGGCCTAGCTTTTGGTCTTTCATCAACAAATTATACATGTACGTAATCAGCGTGACTTACTTAATAAAATATCATCGTTTTTTTGACAATAAAAAAATTTTCATTTCTCGACAAAAAAAATGAGATGCTGCCGGGGTGGTCCAAATTCTGAATTTCAGACTTTTTCACTCATCCGAAAAAACAGCTCTTCAGGCCTAGCTTTTGGTCTTTCATCAACAAATTATACATGTACGTAATCAGCGTGACTTACTTAATAAAATATCATCGTTTTTTTGACAATAAAAAATTTTCATTTTTCGACAAAAAAAAATTAGATGCTGCCGGGGTGGTCCAAATTTTGAATTTCAGACTTAATTACTCATCCGAAAAAACAGTTCGCTAGGCCTAGCTTTTGGTCTTTCATCAACAAATTATACATGTACGTAATCTGTGTGACTTATTTAATAAAATAGCATCGTTTTTTTGACAATAAAAAAATTTTCATTTCACGACAAAAAAAATGAGATGCTGCCGGGGTGGTCCAAATTCTGAATTTCAGACTTTTTCACTCATCCGAAAAAACAGCTCTCCAGGCCTAGCTTTTGGTCTTTCATCAACAAATTATACATGTACGTAATCTGTGTGACTTATTTAATAAAATAGCATCGTTTTTTTGACAATAAAAAAATTTTTATTTCTCGACAAAAAAATGAGATGGTGCCGAGGGGGTCCAAATTCTGAATTTCAGACTTTTTCACTCATCCGAAAAAACAGCTCTTCAGGCCTAGCTTTTGGTCTTTCATCAACAAATTATACATGTACGTAATCTGTGTGACTTATTTAATAAAATATCATCGTTTTTTTGACAATAAAAAAATTTTCATTTTTCGACAAAAAAAATGAGATACTGCCGGGGTGGTCCAAATTCTGAATTTCAGACTTTTTCACTCATCCGAAAAAACAGCTCTTCAGGCCTAGCTTTTGGTCTTTCATCAACAAATTATACATGTACGTAATCAGCGTGACTTACTTAATAAAATAGCATCGGTTTTTTGACAATAAAAAAATTTTCATTTTCGACAAAAAAAAATTAGATGCTGCCGGGGTGGTCCAAATTTTGAATTTCAGACTTTATTACTCATCCGAAAAAACAGCTCTCCAGGCCTAGCTTTTGGTCTTTCATCAACAAATTATACATGTACGTAATCAGCGTGACTTACTTAATAAAATATCATCGTTTTTTTGACAATAAAAAAATTTTCATTTCTCGACAAAAAAAATGAGATGCTGCCCGGGTGGTCCAAATTTTGAATTCCAGACTTTTTCACTCATCCGAAAAAACAGCTCTTCAGGCCTAGCTTTTGGTCTTTCATCAACAAATTATACATGTACCTAATCTGTGTGACTTATTTAATAAAATAGCATCGTTATTTTGACAATAAAAAAATTTTCATTTCTCGACAAAAAAAATGAGATGCTGCCGGGGTGGTCCAAATTTTGAATTCCAGACTTTTTCACTCATCCGAAAAAACAGTTGTCTAGGCCTGGCTTTTGGTCTTTCATCAACAAATTATACAAGTACGTAATCAGCGTGACTTACTTAATAAAATAGCATCGTTTTTTTGACAATAAAACAAATTTCATTTCTCGACAAAAAGAATGAGATGCTGCCGGGGTGGTCCAAATTCTGAATTTCAGACTTTTTCACTCATCCGAAAAAACAGCTCTTCAGGCCTAGCTTTTGGTCTTTCATCAACAAATTATACATGTACGTAATCTGTGTGACTTATTTAATAAAATAGCATCGTTTTTTTGACAATAAAAAAATTTTCATTTCTCGACAAAAAAAATGAGATGCTGCCGGGGTGGTCCAAATTTTGAATTTCAGACTTTTTCACTCATCCGAAAAAACAGCTCTCCAGGCCTAGCTTTTGGTCTTTCATCAACAAATTATACATGTACGTAATCAGCGTGACTTACTTAATAAAATATCATCGTTTTTTTGACAATAAAAAATTTTCATTTTTCGACAAAAAAAATTAGATGCTGCCGGGGTGGTCCAAATTTTGAATTTCAGACTTTATTACTCATCCGAAAAAACAGTTCGCTAGGCCTAGCTTTTGATCTTTCATCAACAAATTATACATGTACGTAATCTGTGTGACTTATTTAATAAAATAGCATCGTTTTTTTGACAATAAAAAAATTTTCATTTCACGACAAAAAAAATGAGATGCTGCCGGGGTGGTCCAAATTCTGAATTTCAGATTTTTTCACTCATCCGAAAAAACAGCTCTCCAGGCCTAGCTTTTGGTCTTTCATCAACAAATTATACATGTACGTAATCAGCGTGACTTACTTAATAAAATAGCATCGTTTTTTTGACAATAAAAAAATTTTCATTTTTCGACAAAAAAAATGAGATACTGCCGGGGTGGTCCAAATTCTGAATTTCAGACTTTTTCACTCATCCGAAAAAACAGCTCTTCAGGCCTAGCTTTTGGTCTTTCATCAACAAATTATACATGTACGTAATCAGCGTGACTTACTTAATAAAATAGCATCGGTTTTTTGACAATAAAAAAATTTTCATTTTCGACAAAAAAAAATTAGATGCTGCCGGGGTGGTCCAAATTTTGAATTTCAGACTTTATTACTCATCCGAAAAAACAGCTCTCCAGGCCTAGCTTTTGGTCTTTCATCAACAAATTATACATGTACGTAATCAGCGTGACTTACTTAATAAAATATCATCGTTTTTTTGACAATAAAAAAATTTTCATTTCTCGACAAAAAAAATGAGATGGTGCCGGGGTGGTCCAAATTTTGAATTCCAGACTTTTTCACTCATCCGAAAAAACAGCTCTTCAGGCCTAGCTTTTGGCCTTTCATCAACAAATTATACATGTACCTAATCTGTGTGACTTATTTAATAAAATAGCATCGTTTTTTTGACAATAAAAAAATTTTCATTTCTCGACAAAAAAAATGAGATGCTGCCGGGGTGGTCCAAATTTTGAATTCCAGACTTTTTCACTCATCCGAAAAAACAGTTGTCTAGGCCTGGCTTTTGGTCTTTCATCAACAAATTATACAAGTACGTAATCAGCGTGACTTACTTAATAAAATAGCATCGTTTTTTTGACAATAAAACAAATTTCATTTCTCGACAAAAAGAATGAGATGCTGCCGGGGTGGTCCAAGTTTTGAATTTCAGACTTTTTCACTCATCCGAAAAAACAGCTCTTCAGGCCTAGCTTTTGGTCTTTCATCAACAAATTATACATGTACGTAATCTGTGTGACTTATTTAATAAAATAGCATCGTTTTTTTGACAATAAAAAAATTTTCATTTCTCGACAAAAAAAATGAGATGCTGCCGGGGTGGTCCAAATTTTGAATTTCAGACTTTTTCACTCATCCGAAAAAACAGCTCTCCAGGCCTAGCTTTTGGTCTTTCATCAACAAATTATACATGTACGTAATCAGCGTGACTTACTTAATAAAATATCATCGTTTTTTTGACAATAAAAAATTTTCATTTTTCGACAAAAAAAAATTAGATGCTGCCGGGGTGGTCCAAATTTTGAATTTCAGACTTTATTACTCATCCGAAAAAACAGCTCTCCAGGCCTAGCTTTTGGTCTTTCATCAACAAATTATACATGTACGTAATCAGCGTGACTTACTTAATAAAATATCATCGTTTTTTTGACAATAAAAAATTTTCATTTTTCGACAAAAAAAATTAGATGCTGCCGGGGTGGTCCAAATTTTGAATTTCAGACTTTATTACTCATCCGAAAAAACAGTTCGCTAGGCCTAGCTTTTGATCTTTCATCAACAAATTATACATGTACGTAATCTGTGTGACTTATTTAATAAAATAGCATCGTTTTTTTGACAATAAAAAAATTTTCATTTCACGACAAAAAAAATGAGATGCTGCCGGGGTGGTCCAAATTCTGAATTTCAGATTTTTTCACTCATCCGAAAAAACAGCTCTCCAGGCCTAGCTTTTGGTCTTTCATCAACAAATTATACATGTACGTAATCAGCGTGACTTACTTAATAAAATATCATCGTTTTTTTGACAATAAAAAAATTTTCATTTTTCGACAAAAAAAATGAGATACTGCCGGGGTGGTCCAAATTCTGAATTTCAGACTTTTTCACTCATCCGAAAAAACAGCTCTTCAGGCCTAGCTTTTGGTCTTTCATCAACAAATTATACATGTACGTAATCAGCGTGACTTACTTAATAAAATAGCATCGGTTTTTTGACAATAAAAAAATTTTCATTTTCGACAAAAAAAAATTAGATGCTGCCGGGGTGGTCCAAATTTTGAATTTCAGACTTTATTACTCATCCGAAAAAACAGCTCTCTAGGCCTAGCTTTTGGTCTTTCATCAACAAATTATACATGTACGTAATCAGCGTGACTTACTTAATAAAATAGCATCGTTTTTTTGACAATAAAAACATTTTCATTTCTCGACAAAAAAAATGAGATGCTGCCCGGGTGGTCCAAATTTTGAATTCCAGACTTTTTCACTCATCCGAAAAAACAGCTCTTCAGGCCTAGCTTTTGGCCTTTCATCAACAAATTATACATGTACCTAATCTGTGTGACTTATTTAATAAAATAGCATCGTTTTTTTGACAATAAAAAAATTTTCATTTCTCGACAAAAAAAATGAGATGCTGCCGGGGTGGTCCAAATTTTGAATTCCAGACTTTTTCACTCATCCGAAAAAACAGTTGTCTAGGCCTGGCTTTTGGTCTTTCATCAACAAATTATACAAGTACGTAATCAGCGTGACTTACTTAATAAAATAGCATCGTTTTTTTGACAATAAAACAAATTTCATTTCTCGACAAAAAGAATGAGATGCTGCCGGGGTGGTCCAAATTCTGAATTTCAGACTTTTTCACTCATCCGAAAAAACAGCTCTTCAGGCCTAGCTTTTGGTCTTTCATCAACAAATTATACATGTACGTAATCTGTGTGACTTATTTAATAAAATAGCATCGTTTTTTTGACAATAAAAAAATTTTCATTTCTCGACAAAAAAAATGAGATGCTGCCGGGGTGGTCCAAATTTTGAATTTCAGACTTTTTCACTCATCCGAAAAAACAGCTCTCCAGGCCTAGCTTTTGGTCTTTCATCAACAAATTATACATGTACGTAATCAGCGTGACTTACTTAATAAAATATCATCGTTTTTTTGACAATAAAAAATTTTCATTTTTCGACAAAAAAAAATTAGATGCTGCCGGGGTGGTCCAAATTTTGAATTTCAGACTTAATTACTCATCCGAAAAAACAGTTCGCTAGGCCTAGCTTTTGGTCTTTCATCAACAAATTATACATGTACGTAATCTGTGTGACTTATTTAATAAAATAGCATCGTTTTTTTGACAATAAAAAAATTTTCATTTCACGACAAAAAAAATGAGATGCTGCCGGGGTGGTCCAAATTCTGAATTTCAGACTTTTTCACTCATCCGAAAAAACAGCTCTCCAGGCCTAGCTTTTGGTCTTTCATCAACAAATTATACATGTACGTAATCTGTGTGACTTATTTAATAAAATAGCATCGTTTTTTTGACAATAAAAAAATTTTTATTTCACGACAAAAAAATGAGATGGTGCCGAGGGGGTCCAAATTCTGAATTTCAGACTTTTTCACTCATCCGAAAAAACAGCTCTTCAGGCCTAGCTTTTGGTCTTTCATCAACAAATTATACATGTACCTAATCTGTGTGACTTATTTAATAAAATAGCATCGTTTTTTTGACAATAAAAAAATTTTTATTTCTCGACAAAAAAATGAGATGGTGCCGGGTTGGTCCAAATTCTGAATTTCAGACTTTTTCACTCATCCGAAAAAACAGTTGTCTAGGCCTAGCTTTTGGTCTTTCATCAAAAAATTATACAAGTACGTAATCAGCGTGACTTACTTAATAAAATAGCATCGTTTTTTTGACAATAAAAAAATTTTCATTTCTCGACAAAAAAAATGAGATGCTGCCGGGGTGGTCCAAATTCTGAATTTCAGACTTTTTCACTCATCCGAAAAAACAGCTCTTCAGGCCTAGCTTTTTGTCTTTCATCAACAAATTATACATGTACCTAATCTGTGTGACTTATTTAATAAAATAGCATCGTTTTTTTGACAATAAAAAAATTTTCATTTCTCGACAAAAAAAATGAGATGGTGCCGGGGTGGTCCAAATTTTGAATTCCAGACTTTTTCACTCATCCGAAAAAACAGTTCTCTAGGCCTGGCTTTTGGTCTTTCATCAACAAATTATACAAGTACGTAATCAGCGTGACTTACTTAATAAAATAGCATCGTTTTTTTGACAATAAAACAAATTTCATTTCTCGACAAAAAAAATGAGATGCTGCCGGGGTGGTCCAAATTCTGAATTTCAGACTTTTTCACTCATCCGAAAAAACAGCTCTTCAGGCCTAGCTTTTGGTCTTTCATCAACAAATTATACATGTACGTAATCTGTGTGACTTATTTAATAAAATAGCATCGTTTTTTTGACAATAAAAAAATTTTTATTTCTCGACAAAAAAATGAGATGGTGCCGAGGGGGTCCAAATTCTGAATTTCAGACTTTTTCACTGATCCGAAAAAACAGCTCTCCAGGCCTAGCTTTTGGTCTTTCATCAACAAATTATACATGTACGTAATCAGCGTGACTTACTTAATAAAATATCATCGTTTTTTTGACAATAAAAAATTTTCATTTTTCGACAAAAAAAAATTAGATGCTGCCGGGGTGGTCCAAATTTTGAATTTCAGACTTTATTACTCATCCGAAAAAACAGTTCGCTAGGCCTAGCTTTTGGTCTTTCATCAACAAATTATACATGTACGTAATCTGTGTGACTTATTTAATAAAATAGCATCGTTTTTTTGACAATAAAAAAATTTTAATTTCACGACAAATAAAATGAGATGCTGCCGGGGTGGTCCAAATTCTGAATTTCAGACTTTTTCACTCATCCGAAAAAACAGCTCTCCAGGCCTAGCTTTTGGCCTTTCATCAACAAATTATACATGTACGTAATCAGCGTGACTTACTTAATAAAATATCATCGTTTTTTTGACAATAAAAAAATTTTCATTTTTCGACAAAAAAAATGAGATACTGCCGGGGTGGTCCAAATTCTGAATTTCAGACTTTTTCACTCATCCGAAAAAACAGCTCTTCAGGCCTAGCTTTTGGTCTTTCATCAACAAATTATACATGTACGTAATCAGCGTGACTTACTTAATAAAATAGCATCGGTTTTTTGACAATAAAAAAATTTTCATTTTCGACAAAAAAAAATTAGATGCTGCCGGGGTGGTCCAAATTCTGAATTTCAGACTTTTTCACTCATCCGAAAAAACAGCTCTTCAGGCCTAGCTTTTGGTCTTTCATCAACAAATTATACATGTACCTAATCTGTGTGACTTATTTAATAAAATAGCATCGTTTTTTTGACAATAAAAAAATTTTCATTTCTCGACAAAAAAAATGAGATGGTGCCGAGGGGGTCCAAATTCTGAATTTCAGACTTTTTCACTCATCCGAAAAAACAGCTCTCCAGGCCTAGCTTTTGGTCTTTCATCAACAAATTATACATGTACGTAATCAGCGTGACTTACTTAATAAAATATCATCGTTTTTTTGACAATAAAAAAATTTTCATTTTTCGACAAAAAAAATGAGATGCTGCCGGGGTGGTCCAAATTCTGAATTTCAGACTTTTTCACTCATCCGAAAAAACAGCTCTTCAGGCCTAGCTTTTGGTCTTTCATCAACAAATTATACATGTACCTAATCTGTGTGACTTATTTAATAAAATAGCATCGTTTTTTTGACAATAAAAAAATTTCCATTTCTCGACAAAAAAAATGAGATGGTGCCGAGGGGGTCCAAATTCCGAATTTCAGACTTTTTCACTCATCCGAAAAAACAGCTCTTCAGGCCTAGCTTTTGGTCTTTCATCAACAAATTATACATGTACCTAATCTGTGTGACTTATTTAATAAAATAGCATCGTTTTTTTGACAATAAAAAAATTTTCATTTCTCGACAAAAAAAATGAGATGGTGCCGGGGTGGTCCAAATTTTGAATTCCAGACTTTTTCACTCATCCGAAAAAACAGTTGTCTAGGCCTGGCTTTTGGTCTTTCATCAACAAATTATACAAGTACGTAATCAGCGTGACTTACTTAATAAAATAGCATCGTTTTTTTGACAATAAAACAAATTTCATTTCTCGACAAAAAAAAATGAGATGCTGCCGGGGTGGTCCAAATTCTGAATTTCAGACTTTTTCACTCATCCGAAAAAACAGCTCTTCAGGCCTAGCTTTTGGTCTTTCATCAACAAATTATACATGTACGTAATCTGTGTGACTTATTTAATAAAATAGCATCGTTTTTTTGACAATAAAAAAATTTTCATTTCTCGACAAAAAAAATGAGATGCTGCCGGGGTGGTCCAAATTCTGAATTTCAGACTTTTTCACTCATCCGAAAAAACAGCTCTCCAGGCCTAGCTTTTGGTCTTTCATCAACAAATTATACATGTACGTAATCAGCGTGACTTACTTAATAAAATATCATCGTTTTTTTGACAATAAAAAATTTTCATTTTTCGACAAAAAAAAATTAGATGCTGCCGGGGTGGTCCAAATTTTGAATTTCAGACTTTATTACTCATCCGAAAAAACAGTTCGCTAGGCCTAGCTTTTGGTCTTTCATCAACAAATTATACATGTACGTAATCTGTGTGACTTATTTAATAAAATAGCATCGTTTTTTTGACAATAAAAAAATTTTCATTTCACGACAAAAAAAAAGAGATGCTGCCGGGGTGGTCCAAATTGTGAATTTCAGACTTTTTCACTCATCCGAAAAAACAGCTCTTCAGGCCTAGCTTTTGGTCTTTCATCAACAAATTATACATGTACGTAATCTGTGTGACTTATTTAATAAAATAGCATCGTTTTTTTGACAATAAAAAAATTTTCATTTCTCGACAAAAAAAATGAGATGCTGCCGGGGTGGTCCAAGTTTTGAATTTCAGACTTTTTCACTCATCCGAAAAAACAGCTCTTCAGGCCTAGCTTTTGGTCTTTCATCAACAAATTATACATGTACGTAATCTGTGTGACTTATTTAATAAAATAGCATCGTTTTTTTGACAATAAAAAAATTTTCATTTCTCGACAAAAAAAATGAGATGCTGCCGGGGTGGTCCAAATTCTGAATTTCAGACTTTTTCACTCATCCGAAAAAACAGTTGTCTAGGCCCAGCTTTTGGTCTTTCATCAACAAATTATACAAGTACGTAATCAGCGTGACTTACTTAATAAAATAGCATCGTTTTTTTGACAATAAAAAAATTTTCATTTTTCGACAAAAAAAAATTAGATGCTGCCGGGGTGGTCCAAATTTTGAATTTCAGACTTTATTACTCATCCGAAAAAACAGTTGTCTAGGCCTAGCTTTTGGTCTTTCATCAACAAATTATACAAGTACGTAATCAGCGTGACTTACTTAATAAAATAGCATCGTTTTTTTGACAATAAAAAAATTTTCATTTCTCGACAAAAAAAATGAGATGCTGCCGGGGTGGTCCAAATTCTGAATTTCAGACTTTTTCACTCATCCGAAAAAACAGCTCTTCAGGCCTAGCTTTTGGTCTTTCATCAACAAATTATACATGTACCTAATCTGTGTGACTTATTTAATAAAATAGCATCGTTTTTTTGACAATAAAAAAATTTTCATTTCACGACAAAAAAAAAGAGATGCTGCCGGGGTGGTCCAAATTCTGAATTTCAGACTTTTTCACTCATCCGAAAAAACAGCTCTCCAGGCCTAGCTTTTGGTCTTTCATCAACAAATTATACATGTACGTAATCAGCGTGACTTACTTAATAAAATATCATCATTTCTTTGACAATAAAAAAATTTTCATTTTTCGACAAAAAAAATGAGATACTGCCGGGGTGGTCCAAATTTTGAATTTCAGACTTTTTCACTCATCCGAAAAAACAGTTGTCTAGGCCCAGCTTTTGGTCTTTCATCAACAAATTATACAAGTACGTAATCAGCGTGACTTACTTAATAAAATAGCATCGTTTTTTTGACAATAAAAAAATTTTCATTTTTCGACAAAAAAAAATTAGATGCTGCCGGGGTGGTCCAAATTTTGAATTTCAGACTTTATTACTCATCCGAAAAAACAGTTGTCTAGGCCTAGCTTTTGGTCTTTCATCAACAAATTATACAAGTACGTAATCAGCGTGACTTACTTAATAAAATAGCATCGTTTTTTTGACAATAAAAAAATTTTCATTTCTCGACAAAAAAAATGAGATGCTGCCGGGGTGGTCCAAATTCTGAATTTCAGACTTTTTCACTCATCCGAAAAAACAGCTCTTCAGGCCTAGCTTTTGGTCTTTCATCAACAAATTATACATGTACCTAATCTGTGTGACTTATTTAATAAAATAGCATCGTTTTTTTGACAATAAAAAAATTTTCATTTCTCGACAAGAAAAATGAGATGGTGCCGGGGTGGTCCAAATTTTGAATTCCAGACTTTTTCACTCATCCGAAAAAACAGTTGTCTAGGCCTGGCTTTTGGTCTTTCATCAACAAATTATACAAGTACGTAATCAGCGTGACTTACTTAATAAAATAGCATCGTTTTTTTGACAATAAAACAAATTTCATTTCTCGACAAAAAAAATGAGATGCTGCCGGGGTGGTCCAAATTCTGAATTTCAGACTTTTTCACTCATCCGAAAAAACAGCTCTTCAGGCCTAGCTTTTGGTCTTTCATCAACAAATTATACATGTACGTAATCTGTGTGACTTATTTAATAAAATAGCATCGTTTTTTTGACAATAAAAAAATTTTTATTTCTCGACAAAAAAATGAGATGGTGCCGAGGGGGTCCAAATTCTGAATTTCAGACTTTTTCACTGATCCGAAAAAACAGCTCTCCAGGCCTAGCTTTTGGTCTTTCATCAACAAATTATACATGTACGTAATCAGCGTGACTTACTTAATAAAATATCATCGTTTTTTTGACAATAAAAAATTTTCATTTTTCGACAAAAAAAAATTAGATGCTGCCGGGGTGGTCCAAATTTTGAATTTCAGACTTTATTACTCATCCGAAAAAACAGCTCTCTAAACCTAGCTTTTGGTCTTTCATCAACAAATTATACATGTACGTAATCTGTGTGACTTATTTAATAAAATAGCATCGTTTTTTTGACAATAAAAAAATTTTAATTTCACGACAAAAAAAATGAGATGCTGCCGGGGTGGTCCAAATTCTGAATTTCAGACTTTTTCACTCATCCGAAAAAACAGCTCTCCAGGCCTAGCTTTTGGCCTTTCATCAACAAATTATACATGTACGTAATCAGCGTGACTTACTTAATAAAATATCATCGTTTCTTTGACAATAAAAAAATTTTCATTTTTCGACAAAAAAAATGAGATACTGCCGGGGTGGTCCAAATTCTGAATTTCAGACTTTTTCACTCATCCGAAAAAACAGCTCTTCAGGCCTAGCTTTTGGTCTTTCATCAACAAATTATACATGTACGTAATCAGCGTGACTTACTTAATAAAATAGCATCGGTTTTTTGACAATAAAAAAATTTTCATTTTCGACAAAAAAAAATTAGATGCTGCCGGGGTGGTCCAAATTCTGAATTTCAGACTTTTTCACTCATCCGAAAAAACAGCTCTTCAGGCCTAGCTTTTGGTCTTTCATCAACAAATTATACATGTACCTAATCTGTGTGACTTATTTAATAAAATAGCATCGTTTTTTTGACAATAAAAAAATTTTCATTTCTCGACAAAAAAAATGAGATGGTGCCGAGGGGGTCCAAATTCTGAATTTCAGACTTTTTCACTCATCCGAAAAAACAGCTCTCCAGGCCTAGCTTTTGGTCTTTCATCAACAAATTATACATGTACGTAATCAGCGTGACTTACTTAATAAAATATCATCATTTTTTTGACAATAAAAAAATTTTCATTTTTCGACAAAAAAAATGAGATACTGCCGGGGTGGTCCAAATTCTGAATTTCAGACTTTTTCACTCATCCGAAAAAACAGCTCTTCAGGCCTAGCTTTTGGTCTTTCATCAACAAATTATACATGTACGTAATCTGTGTGACTTATTTAATAAAATAGCATCGTTTTTTTGACAATAAAAAAATTTTCATGTCTCGACAAAAAAAATGAGATGGTGCCGAGGGGGTCCAAATTCTGAATTTCAGACTTTTTCACTCATCCGAAAAAACAGTTGTCTAGGCCCAGCTTTTGGTCTTTCATCAACAAATTATACAAGTACGTAATCAGCGTGACTTACTTAATAAAATAGCATCGTTTTTTTGACAATAAAAAAATTTTCATTTCTCGACAAAAAAAATGAGATGCTGCCGGGGTGGTCCAAATTCTGAATTTCAGACTTTTTCACTCATCCGAAAAAACAGCTCTTCAGGCCTAGCTTTTGGTCTTTCATCAACAAATTATACATGTACCTAATCTGTGTGACTTATTTAATAAAATAGCATCGTTTTTTTGACAATAAAAAAATTTTCATTTCTCGACAAAAAAAATGAGATGGTGCCGGGGTGGTCCAAATTTTGAATTCCAGACTTTTTCACTCATCCGAAAAAACAGCTCTTCAGGCCTAGCTTTTGGTCTTTCATCAACAAATTATACATGTACGTAATCTGTGTGACTTATTTAATAAAATAGCATCGTTTTTTTGACAATAAAAAAATTTTCATTTCTCGACAAAAAAAATGAGATGGTGCCGGGGTGGTCCAAATTTTGAATTCCAGACTTTTTCACTCATCCGAAAAAACAGCTCTTCAGGCCTAGCTTTTGGTCTTTCATCAACAAATTATACATGTACGTAATCAGCGTGACTTACTTAATAAAATATCATCGTTTTTTTGACAATAAAAAATTTTCATTTTTCGACGAAAAAAAATTAGATGCTGCCGGGGTGGTCCAAATTTTGAATTTCAGACTTTATTACTCATCCGAAAAAACAGTTCGCTAGGCCTAGCTTTTGGTCTTTCATCAACAAATTATACATGTACGTAATCTGTGTGACTTATTTAATAAAATAGCATCGTTTTTTGACAATAAAAAAATTTTCGTTTCTCGACAAAAAAAATGAGATGCTGCCGGGGTGGTCCAAATTCTGAATTTCAGACTTTTTCACTCATCCGAAAAAACAGCCCTCCAGGCCTAGCTTTTGGTCTTTCATCAACAAATTATACATGTACTTAATCAGCGTGACTTACTTAATAAAATAGCATCGTTTTTTTGACAATAAAAAATTTTCATTTCGCGACAAAAAAAATGAGATGCTGCCGGGGTGATCCAAATTCTGAATTTCAGACTTTTTCACTCATCCGAAAAAACAGCTCTCCAGGCCTAGCTTTTGGTCTTTCATCAACAAATTATACATGTACGTAATCAGCGTGACTTACTTAATAAAATATTATCGTTTTTTTGACAATAAAAAATTTTCATTTTTCGACAAAAACAAATTAGATGCTGCCGGGGTGGTCCAAATTTTGAATTTCAGACTTTATTACTCATCCGAAAAAACAGTTCGCTAGGCCTAGCTTTTGGTCTTTCATCAACAAATTATACATGTACGTAATCTGTGTGACTTATTTAATAAAATAGCATCGTTTTTTTGACAATAAAAAAATTTTCGTTTCTCGACAATAAAAATGAGATGCTGCCGGGGTGGTCCAAATTCTGAATTTCAGACTTTTTCACTCATCCGAAAAAACAGCTCTCCAGGCCTAGCTTTTGGTCTTTCATCAACAAATTATACATGTACGTAATCAGCGTGACTTACTTAATAAAATAGCATCGTTTTTTTGACAATAAAAAAATTTTCATTTTTCGACAAAAAAAATGAGATGCTGCCGGGGTGGTTTAAATTCTGAATTTCAGACTTTTTCACTCATCCGAAAAAACAGTCCTCTAGGCCTAGCTTTTGGTCTTTCATCAACAAATTATACATGTACGTAATCAGCGTGACTTACTTAATAAAATAGCATGGTTTTTTTGACAATAAAAAATTTTCATTTTTCAACAAAAAAAATGAGATGCTGCCGGGGTGGTCCAAATTCTGAATTTTAGACTTTTTCACTCATCCGAAAAAACAGCTCTCAAGGCCTAGCTTTTGGTCTTTCATCAACAAATTATACATGTACGTAATCAGCGTGACTTACTTAATAAAATAGCATCGTTTTTTTGACAATAAAAAAAATTTCATTTTTCGACTAAAAAAAATTAGATGCTGCCGGGGTGGTCCAAATTTTGAATTTCAGACTTTATCACTCATCCGAAAAAACAGTTCTCTAGGCCTGGCTTTTGGTCTTTCAGCATTATACATGTACGTAATCTGTGTGACTTATTTAATAAAATAGCATCGTTTTTTTGACAATAAAAAAATTTTCGTTTCTCGACAAAAAAAATGAGATGCTGCCGGGGTGGTCCAAATTCTGAATTTCAGACTTTTTCACTCATCCGAAAAAACAGCTCTCCAGGCCTAGCTTTTGGTTTGGTTTCAACAAATTATACATGTACGTAATCAGCGTGACATATTTAATAAAATAGCATCGTTTTTTTGACAATAAAAAAATTTTCGTTTCTCGACAAAAAAAATGTGATGCTGCCGGGGTGGTCCAAATTTTGAATTCCAGATTTTTTCACTCATCCGAAAAAACAGTTGTCTAGGCCTAGCTTTTGGTCCTTCATCAACAAATTATACATGTACGTAATCAGCGTGACTTACTTAATAAAATAGCATCGTTTTATTGACAATAAAAAAATTTTCATTTCTCGACAAAAAAAATGTGATGCTGCCGGGGTGGTCCAAATTTTGAATTTCAGACTTTTTCACTCATCCGAAAAAACAGCTCTCCAGGCCTAGCTTTTGGTCTTTCATCAACAAATTACACATGTACGTAATCAGCGTGACTTATTTAATAAAATAGCATCCTTCTTTCGACAATAAAAAAAATTTCATTTCTCGACAAAAAAAATGAGATGCTGCCGGGGTGGTCCAAATTTTGAATTCCAGACTTTTTCACTCATCCGAAAAAACAGTTGTCTAGGCCTAGCTTTTGGTCTTTCATCAACAAATTATACATGTACGTAATCAGCGTGACATATTTAATAAAATAGCATCCTTTTTTTGACAATAAAAAAATTTTCATTTCTCGACAAAAAAAATTAGATGCTGCCGGGTTGGTACAAATTCTGAATTTCAGACTTTTTCACTCATCCGAAAAAACAGCTCTCCAGGCCTAGCTTTTGGTCTTTCATCAACAAATTATACATGTACGTAATCTGTGTGACTTATTTAATAAAATAGCATCGTTTTTTTGACAATAAAAAAATTTTCATTTCGCGACAAAAAAAATGAGATGCTGCCGGGTTGGTCCAAATTCTGAATTTCAGACTTTTTCACTCATCCGAAAAAACAGCTCTCCAGGCCTAGCTTTTGGTCTTTCATCAACAAATTATACATGTACGTAATCAGCGTGACTTACTTAATAAAATAGCATCGTTTTTTTGACAATAAAAAAAATTTCATTTTTCGACTAAAAAAAATTAGATGCTGCCGGGGTGGTCCAAATTTTGAATTTCAGACTTTATCACTCATCCGAAAAAACAGTTCTCTAGGCCTGGCTTTTGGTCTTTCAGCATTATACATGTACGTAAACTGTGTGACTTATTTAATAAAATAGCATCGTTTTTTTGACAATAAAAAAATTTTCATTTCTCGACAAAAAAAATGAGATGCTGCCGGGGTGGTCCAAATTCTGAATTTCAGACTTTTTCACTCATCCGAAAAAACAGCTCTCCAGGCCTAGCTTTTGGTCTTTCATCAACAAATTATACATGTACGTAATCTGTGTGACTTATTTAATAAAATAGCATCGTTTTATTGACAATAAAAAAATTTTCATTTCTCGACAAAAAAAATGTGATGCTGCCGGGGTGGTCCAAATTTTGAATTCCAGATTTTTTCACTCATCCGAAAAAACAGTTGTCTAGGCCTAGCTTTTGGTCCTTCATCAACAAATTATACATGTACGTAATCAGCGTGACTTATTTAATAAAATAGCATCCTTCTTTCGACAATAAAAAAATTTTCATTTCTCGACAAAAAAAATGAGATGCTGCCGGGGTGGTCCAAATTCTGAATTTCAGACTTTTTCACTCATCCGAAAAAACAGCTCTCCAGGCCTAGGTTTTGGTCTTTCATCAACAAATTATACATGTACGTAATCAGCGTGACTTACTTAATAAAATAGCATCGTTTTTTTGACAATAAAAAAAATTTCATTTTTCGACTAAAAAAAATTAGATGCTGCCGGGGTGGTCCAAATTTTGAATTTCAGACTTTATCACTCATCCGAAAAAACAGTTCTCTAGGCCTGGCTTTTGGTCTTTCAGCATTATACATGGACGTAATCTGTGTGACTTATTTAATAAAATAGCATCGTTTTTTTGACAATAAAAAAATTTTCATTTCTCGACAAAATATCAGATGCTGCCGGGTTGGTCCAAATTCTGAATTTCAGACTTTTTCACTCTTCCGAAAAAAACAGATCTCTAGGCCTAGCTTTTGGTCTTTCATCAACAAATTATACATGTACGTAATCAGCGTGACTTACTTAATAAAATAGCATCGTTTTTTTGACAATAACAAAATTTTCATTTCTCGACAAAAAAATGAGATGCTGCCGAGGTGGTCCAAATTTTGAATTTCAGACTTTTTCACTCATCCGAAAAAACAGCTCTCCAGGCCTAGCTTTTGGTCTTTCATCAACAAATTATACATGTACGTAATCTGTGTGACTTATTTAATAAAATAGCATCGTTTTATTGACAATAAAAAAATTTTCATTTCTCGACAAAAAAAATGTGATGCTGCCGGGGTGGTCCAAATTTTGAATTCCAGATTTTTTCACTCATCCGAAAAAACAGTTGTCTAGGCCTAGCTTTTGGTCCTTCATCAACAAATTATACATGTACGTAATCAGCGTGACTTACTTAATAAAATAGCATCGTTTTATTGACAATAAAAAAGTTTTCATTTCTCGACAAAAAAAATGTGATGCTGCCGGGGTGGTCCAAATTTTGAATTTCAGACTTTTTCACTCATCCGAAAAAACAGCTCTCCAGGCCTAGCTTTTGGTCTTTCATCAACAAATTACACATGTACGTAATCAGCGTGACTTATTTAATAAAATAGCATCCTTCTTTCGACAATAAAAAAATTTTCATTTCTCGACAAAAAAAATGAGATGCTGCCGGGGTGGTCCAAATTCTGAATTTCAGACTTTTTCACTCATCCGAAAAAACAGCTCTCCAGGCCTAGCTTTTGGTCTTTCATCAACAAATTACACATGTACGTAATCTGAGTGACTTATTTAATAAAATAGCATCGTTTTTTTGACAATAAAAAAATTTTCATTTCGCGACAAAAAAAATGAGATGCTGCCGGGGTGGTCCAAATTCTGAATTTCAGACTTTTTCACTCATCCGAAAAAACAGTTCTCTAGGCCTGGCTTTTGGTCTTTCAGCATTATACATGGACGTAATCTGTGTGACTTATTTAATAAAATAGCATCGTTTTTTTGACAATAAAAAAATTTTCATTTCTCGACAAAATATCAGATGCTGCCGGGTTGGTCCAAATTCTGAATTTCAGACTTTTTCACTCTTCCGAAAAAAACAGATCTCTAGGCCTAGCTTTTGGTCTTTCATCAACAAATTATACATGTACGTAATCAGCGTGACTTACTTAATAAAATAGCATCGTTTTTTTGACAATAACAAAATTTTCATTTCTCGACAAAAAAATGAGATGCTGCCGAGGTGGTCCAAATTTTGAATTTCAGACTTTTTCACTCATCCGAAAAAACAGCTCTCCAGGCCTAGCTTTTGGTCTTTCATCAACAAATTATACATGTACGTAATCAGCGTGACTTATTTAATAAAATAGCATCGTTTTTTTGACAATAAAAAAAATTTCGTTTCTCGACAAAAAAAATGAGATGGTGCCGGGGTGGTCCAAATTTTGAATTCCAGACTTTTTCACTCATCCGAAAAAACAGTTGTCTAGGCCTAGCTTTTGGTCTTTCATCAACAAATTATACATGTACGTAATCAGCGTGACTGACTTAATAAAATAGCATCGTTTTATTGACAATAAAAAAATTTTCATTTCTCGACAAAAAAAATGTGATGCTGCCGGGGTGGTCCAAATTTTGAATTCCAGATTTTTTCACTCATCCGAAAAAACAGTTGTCTAGGCCTAGCTTTTGGTCCTTCATCAACAAATTATACATGTACGTAATCAGCGTGACTGACTTAATAAAATAGCATCGTTTTATTGACAATAAAAAAATTTTCATTTCTCGACAAAAAAAATGTGATGCTGCCGGGGTGGTCCAAATTTTGAATTTCAGACTTTTTCACTCATCCGAAAAAACAGCTCTCCAGGCCTAGCTTTTGGTCTTTCATCAACAAATTACACATGTACGTAATCAGCGTGACTTATTTAATAAAATAGCATCCTTCTTTCGACAATAAAAAAATTTTCATTTCTCGACAAAAAAAATGAGATGCTGCCGGGGTGGTCCAAATTTTGAATTCCAGACTTTTTCACTCATCCGAAAAAACAGTTGTCTAGGCCTAGCTTTTGGTCGTTCATCAACAAATTATACATGTACGTAATCAGCGTGACATATTTAATAAAATAGCATCGTTTTATTGACAATAAAAAAATTTTCATTTCTCGACAAAAAAAATTAGATGCTGCCGGGTTGGTACAAATTCTGAATTTCAGACTTTTTCACTCATCCGAAAAAACAGCTCTCCAGGCCTAGCTTTTGGTCTTTCATCAACAAATTATACATGTACGTAATCTGTGTGACTTATTTAATAAAATAGCATCGTTTTTTTGACAATAAAAAAATTTTCATTTCGCGACAAAAAAAATGAGATGCTGCCGGGTTGGTCCAAATTCTGAATTTCAGACTTTTTCACTCATCCGAAAAAACAGCTCTCCAGGCCTAGCTTTTGGTCTTTCATCAACAAATTATACATGTACGTAATCAGCGTGACTTACTTAATAAAATAGCATCGTTTTTTTGACAATAAAAAAAATTTCATTTTTCGACTAAAAAAAATTAGATGCTGCCGGGGTGGTCCAAATTTTGAATTTCAGACTTTATCACTCATCCGAAAAAACAGTTCTCTAGGCCTGGCTTTTGGTCTTTCAGCATTATACATGTACGTAATCTGTGTGACTTATTTAATAAAATAGCATCGTTTTTTTGACAATAAAAAAATTTTCGTTTCTCGACAAAAAAAATGAGATGCTGCCGGGGTGGTCCAAATTCTGAATTTCAGACTTTTTCACTCATCCGAAAAAACAGCTCTCCAGGCCTAGCTTTTGGTCTTTCATCAACAAATTATACATGTACGTAATCTGTGTGACTTATTTAATAAAATAGCATCGTTTTATTGACAATAAAAAAATTTTCATTTCTCGACAAAAAAAATGTGATGCTGCCGGGGTGGTCCAAATTTTGAATTCCAGATTTTTTCACTCATCCGAAAAAACAGTTGTCTAGGCCTAGCTTTTGGTCCTTCATCAACAAATTATACATGTACGTAATCAGCGTGACTTACTTAATAAAATAGCATCGTTTTATTGACAATAAAAAAATTTTCATTTCTCGACAAAAAAAATATGATGCTGCCGGGGTGGTCCAAATTTTGAATTTCAGACTTTTTCACTCATCCGAAAAAACAGCTCTCCAGGCCTAGCTTTTGGTCTTTCATCAACAAATTACACATGTACGTAATCAGCGTGACTTATTTAATAAAATAGTATCCTTCTTTCGACAATAAAAAAATTTTCATTTCTCGACAAAAAAAATGAGATGCTGCCGGGGTGGTCCAAATTTTGAATTCCAGACTTTTTCACTCATCCGAAAAAACAGTTGTCTAGGCCTAGCTTTTGGTCTTTCATCAACAAATTATACATGTACGTAATCAGCGTGACTTATTTAATAAAATAGCATCCTTTTTTTGACAATAAAAAAATTTTCATTTCTCGACAAAAAAAATTAGATGCTGCCGGGTTGGTACAAATTCTGAATTTCAGACTTTTTCACTCATCCGAAAAAACAGCTCTCCAGGCCTAGCTTTTGGTCTTTCATCAACAAATTATACATGTACGTAATCTGTGTGACTTATTTAATAAAATAGCATCGTTTTTTTGACAATAAAAAAATTTTCATTTCGCGACAAAAAAAATGAGATGCTGCCGGGTTGGTCCAAATTCTGAATTTCAGACTTTTTCACTCATCCGAAAAAACAGCTCTCCAGGCCTAGCTTTTGGTCTTTCATCAACAAATCATACATGTACGTAATCAGCGTGACTTACTTAATAAAATAGCATCGTTTTTTTGACAATAAAAAAAATTTCATTTTTCGAAAAAAAAAATTAGATGCTGCCGGGGTGGTCCAAATTTTGAATTTCAGACTTTTTTACTCATCCGAAAAAAACAGTTCTCTAGGCCTGGCTTTTGGTCTTTCAGCATTATACATGTACGTAATCTGTGTGACTTATTTAATAAAACAGCATCGTTTTATTGACAATAAAAAAATTTTCATTTCTCGACAAAAATAATGAGATGCTGCCGGGGTGGTCCAAATTCTGAATTTCAGACTTTTTCACTCATCCGAAAAAACAGCTCTCCAGGCCTAGCTTTTGGTCTTTCATCAACAAATTATACATGTACGTAATCTGTGTGACTTATTTAATAAAATAGCATCCTTTTTTTGACAATAAAAAAATTTTCATTTCTCGACAAAAAAAATTAGATGCTGCCGGGGTGGTACAAATTCTGAATTTCAGACCTTTTCACTCATCCGAAAAAACAGCTCTCCAGGCCTAGCTTTTGGTCTTTCATCAACAAATTATACATGTACGTAATCTGTGTGACTTATTTAATAAAATAGCATCGTTTTATTGACAATAAAAAAATTTTCATTTCTCGACAAAAAAAATGTGATGCTGCCGGGGTGGTCCAAATTTTGAATTTCAGACCTTATCACTCATCCGAAAAAACAGTTCTCTAGGCATGGCTTTTGGTCTTTCAGCATTATACATGTACGTAATCGGCGTGACTTACTTAATAAAATAGCATCGTTTTTTTGACAATAAAAAAATTTTCATCTCTCGACAAAAAAAATGTGATGCTGCCGGGGTGGTACAAATTCTGAATTTCAGACTTTTTCACTCATCCGAAAAAACAGCTCTCCAGGCCTAGCTTTTGGTCTTTCATCAACAAATTATACATGTACGTAATCTGTGTGACTTATTTAATAAAATAGCATCGTTTTATTGACAATAAAAAAATTTTCATTTCTCGACAAAAAAAATGTGATGCTGCCGGGGTGGTCCAAATTTTGAATTTCAGACTTTATCACTCATCCGAAAAAACAGTTCTCTAGGCATGGCTTTTGGTCTTTCAGCATTATACATGTACGTAATCGGCGTGACTTACTTAATAAAATAGCATCGTTTTTTTGACAATAAAAAAATTTTCATTTTTCGACAAAAAAAAATTAGATGCTGCCGGGGTGGTCCAAATTTTGAATTTCAGACTTTATCACTCATCCGAAAAAACAGCTCTCTAGGCATTGCTTTTGGTCTTTCATCAACAAATTATACATGTACGTAATCTGTGTGACTTATTTAATAAAATAGCATCGTTTTTTTCACAATAAAAAAATTTTCATTTCTCGACAAAAAAATGAAATGCTGCCGGGGTGGTCCAAATTTTGAATTTCAGACTTTTTTACTCATCCGAAAAAACAGCTCTCTAGGCCTAGCTTTTGGTCTTTCATCAACAAATTATAAATGTACGTAATCTGTGGACTTGTTTAATAAAATAGCATCGTTTTTTTGACAATAAAAAAATTTTCATTTCTCGACAAAATATCAGATGCTGCCGGGTTGGTCCAAATTCTGAATTTCAGACTTTTTCACTCATCCGAAAAAACAGCTCTCCAGGCCAAGCTTTTGGTCTTTCATCAACAAATTATACAAGTACGTAATCAGCGTGACCTGCTTAATAAAATAGCATCGTTTTTTTGACAATAAAAAAATTTTCATTTCTCGACAAAAAAAATGTGATGCTGCCGGGGTGGTCCAAATTTTGAATTTCAGACTTTTTCACTCATCCGAAAAAACAGCTCTTCAGGCCAAGTTTTTGGTCTTTCATCAACAAATTATACATGTACGTAATCAGCGTGACTTATTTAATAAAATAGCATCCTTTTTTTGACGATAAAAAAATTTTAATTTCTCGACAAAAAAAATTAGATGCTGCCGGGGTGGTACAAATTCTGAATTTCAGACTTTTTCACTCATCCGAAAAAACAGCTCTCCAGGTCTAGCTTTTGGTCTTTCATCAACAAATTATACATGTACGTAATCTCTGTGATTTATTTAATAAAACAGCATCGTTTTTTTGACAATAAAAAAAATTTCATTTTTCGACTAAAAAAAATTAGATGCTGTGGTACAAATTTTGAATTTCAGACTTTATCACTCATCCGAAAAAACAGCTCTCCAGGTCTAGCTTTTGGTCCTTCATCAACAAATTATACATGTACGTAATCTGTGTGATTTATTTAATAAAACAGCATCGTTTTATTGACAATAAAAAAATTTTCATTTCTCGACAAAAAAAATGAGATGCTGCCGGGGTGGTCCAAATTCTGAATTTCAGACTTTTTCACTCATCCGAAAAAACAGTTGTCTAGGCCTAGCTTTTGGTCTTTCATCAACAAATTATACATGAACGTAATCAGCGTGACTTACTTAATAAAATAGCATCGTTTTTTTGACAATAAAAAAAATTTCATTTTTCGACTAAAAAAAATTAGATGCTGTGGTACAAATTTTGAATTTCAGACTTTATCACTCATCCGAAAAAACAGTTCTCTAGGCCTGGCTTTTGGTCTTTCAGCATTATACATGTACGTAATCTGTGTGACTTATTTAATAAAATAGCATCGTTTTTTTGACAATAAAAAAATTTTCGTTTCTCGACCAAAAAAATGAGATGCTGCCGGGGTGGTCCAAATTCTGAATTTCAGACTTTTTCACTCATCCGTAAAAACAGCTCTCTAGGCATTGCTTTTGGTCTTTCATCAACAAATTATACATGTACGTAATCTGTGTGACTTATTTAATAAAACAGCATCGTTTTATTGACAATAAAAAAATTTTCGTTTCTCGACAATAAAAATGAGATGCTGCCGGGGTGGTCCAAATTCTGAATTTCAGACTCTTTCACTCATCCGAAAAAACAGCTCTCCAGGCCTAGCTTTTGGTCTTTCATCAACAAATTATACAAGTACGTAATCAGCGTGACTTACTTAATAAAATAGCATCGTTTTTTTGACAATAAAAAAATTTTCATTTCGCGACAAAAAAAATGAGATGCTGCCGGGGTGGTCCAAATTCTGAATTTCAGACTTTTTCACTCATCCGAAAAAACAGCTCTCCAGGCCAAGCTTTTGGTCTTTCATCAACAAATTATACATGTACGTAATCTGTGTGACTTATTTAATAAAATAGCATCGTTTTTTTGACAATAAAAAAATTTTCATTTCTCGACAAAAAAAATGAGATGCTGCCGGGGTGGTCCAAATTTTGAATTTCAGACTTTTTCACTCATCCGAAAAAATAGCTCTCCAGGCCTAGCTTTTGGTCTTTCATCAACAAATTATACATGTACGTAATCTGTGTGACTTGTTTAATAAAATAGCATCGTTTTTTTGACAATAAAAAAATTTTCATTTCTCGACAAAAAAAATTAGATGCTGCCGGGGTGGTCCAAATATTGAATTTCAGACTTAA
Organism: Volucella inflata; assembly: GCA_928272305.1. Classification (NCBI taxonomy): domain Eukaryota; kingdom Metazoa; phylum Arthropoda; class Insecta; order Diptera; family Syrphidae; genus Volucella; species Volucella inflata. The sequence goes on along the minus strand of OV743718.1, from coordinate 19,260,995 downwards.
TCACTCATCCGAAAAAACAGATCTCTAGGCCTAGCTTTTGGTCTTTCATCAACAAATTATACAAGTACGTAATCTGTGTGACTTATTTAATAAAATAGCATCGTTTTTTTGACAATAAAAAAATTTTCACTTCTCGACAAAAAAAATTAGATGCTGCCGGGGTGGTCCAAATATTGAATTTCAGACTTAATCACTCATCCGAAAAAACAGCTCTCTAGGCCTAGCTTTTGGTCTTTCATCAACAAATTATACATGTACGTAATCTGTGTGACTTATTTAATAAAATAGCATCGTTTTTTTGACAATAAAAAAATTTTCATTTCTCGACAAAAAAAATGAGATGCTGCCGGGGTGGTCCAAATTGTGAATTTCAGACTTTCTCACTTGTCCGAAAAAACAGCTCTCTAATCCTAGCTTTTGGTCTCTCATCAACAAATTTTACATGTACGTAATCTGTGTGGCTTATTTAATAAAAAAGCATCGTTTCTTTTGACAAAAAAATTTTTTCATTTTTCGACAAAAACATGAGATGCTGCTGAGGTGGTCCAAATTCTGAATTTCAGACTTTTTCACTCATCCGAAAAAACAGCTCTCCAGGCCTAGCTTTTGGTCTTTCATCAACAAATTATACATGTACGTAATCTGTGTGACTTATTTAATAAAATAGCATTGTTTTTTTGACAATAAAAAAATTTTCATTTCTCGACAAAAAAAATGAGATGCTGCCGGGGTGGTCCAAATTTTGAATTTCAGACTTTTTCACTCATCCGAAAAAACAGCTCTCTAGGCCTAGCTTTTGGTCTTTCATCAACAAATTATACATGTACGTAATCAGCTTGACTTATTTAATAAAATAGCATCGTTTTTTTGACAATAAAAAAATTTTCATTTCATGTACATTATCTGTGTGACTTATTCAATAAGATAGCTTCGTTTTTTTGATAATAAAAAAATTTTCATATCTCGACAAAAAAAAAAGAGATGCAGCCGGGGTGGTCCAAATTTTCAATTTCAGACTTTTTCCCTCATCCGAAAAAGCAGATCTCTAGGCCTAGCTTTTGGTCTTTCATCAACAAATTACACATGTACATAATATGTGCGACTTACTTAATAAAGTAGCATCGTTTTTTTGACAATAAAAAAATTTTCATTTCTCGACAAAAAATATGAGATGCTGCCGGGGTGGTCCAAATTTTGATTTTCAGACTTTTTCACTCATCCGAAAAAGCAGCTCTCTAGGCCTAGCTTTTGGTCTCTCATCAACAAATTTTACATGTACGTAATCTGTGTGGCTTATTTAATAAAAAAGCATCGTTTCTTTTGACAAAAAAATTTTTTCATTTTTCGACAAAAACATGAGATGCTGCTGAGGTGGTCCAAATTCTGAATTTCAGACTTTTTCACTCATCCGAAAAAACAGCTCTCCAGGCCTAGCTTTTGGTCTTTCATCAACAAATTATACATGTACGTAATCTGTGTGACTTATTTAATAAAATAGCATTGTTTTTTTGACAATAAAAAAATTTTCATTTCTCGACAAAAAAAATGAGATGCTGCCGGGGTGGTCCAAATTTTGAATTCCAGACTTTTTCACTCATCCTAAAAAACAGCTCTCTAGGCCTAGCTTTTGGTCTCTCATCAACAAATTTTACATGTACGTAATCAGCGTGACTTATTTAATAAAATACTCGTAGCATCGTTTTTTTGACAAAAAAAAAGAGATGCTGCCGGGGTGGTCCAAATTTTGAATTTCAGACTTTCTCACTTGTCCGAAAAAACAGCTCTCTATGCCTAGCTTTTGGTCTATCATCAACAAATTATACATATACGTAATCAGCGTGAGTTATTTAATAAAATAGCATCGTTTTTTTGACAATAAAAAAATTTTCATTTCTCGACAAAAAATATGAGATGCTGCCGGGGTGGTCCAAATTTTGATTTTCAGACTTTTTCACTCATCCTAAAAAACAGCTCTCTAGGCCTAGCTTTTGGTCTATCATCAACAAATTATACATATACGTAATCAGCGTGACTTACTTAATAAAATAGCATCGTTTTTTTACAGTAAAAAAATTTTCATTTCTCGACAAAAAAAAATGAGATGCTGCTGGGGTGGTCCAAATTGTGAATTCCCGATTTTTTCACTCATCCAAAAAAACAGCTCTATAGGCCTAGCTTTTGGTCTTTCATCAACAAATTATACATGTACGTAATCAGCGTGACTTATTTAATAAAATACTCGTAGCATCGTTTTTTTGACAAAAAAAAAGAGATGCTGCCGGGGTGGTCCAAATTTTGAATTTCAGACTTTCTCACTTGTCCGAAAAAACAGCTCTCTAGGCCTAGCTTTTGGTCTATCATCAACAAATTATACATATACGTAATCAGCGTGAGTTATTTAATAAAATAGCATCGTTTTTTTGACAGTAAAAAAATTTGCATTTCTCGACAACAAAAATGAGATGCTGCCGGGGTGGTACAAATTTTGAATTTCAGACTTTTTCACTCATCCGAAAAAAACAGCTCTCTAGGCCTAGCTTTTGGTCTTTCATCAACAAATTATACATGTACGTAATCAGCGTGAGTTATTTAATAAAATAGCATCGTTTTTTTTGACAATAAAAAAATTTTCATTTCATGTACATAATCTGTGTGACTTATTCAATAAGATAGCTTCGTTTTTTTGATAATAAAAAATTTTTCATATCTCGACAAAAAAAAAATGAGATGCTGCCGGGGTGGTCCAAATTTTCAATTTCAGACTTTTTCCCTCATCCGAAAAAACAGCTCTCTAGGCCTAGCTTTTGGTCTATCATCAACAAATTATACATATACGTAATCAGCGTGACTTACTTAATAAAATAGCATCGTTTTTTTACAGTAAAAAAATTTTCATTTCTCGACAAATAAAAATGAGATGCTGCCGGGGTGGTCCAAATTGTGAATTCCCGATTTTTTCACTCATCCAAAAAAACAGCTCTATAGGCCTAGCTTTTGGTCTATCATCAACAAATTATACATATACGTAATCAGCGTGACTTACTCAATAAAATAGCATCGTTTTTTTACAGTAAAAAAATTTTCATTTCTCGACAAAAAAAAATGAGATGCTGCCGGGGTGGTCCAAATTGTGAATTCCCGATTTTTTCACTCATCCAAAAAAACAGCTCTATAGGCCTAGCTTTTGGTCTTTCATCAACAAATTATACATGTACGTAATCAGCGTGACTTATTTAATAAAATACTCGTAGCATCGTTTTTTTGACAAAAAAAAAGAGATGCTGCCGGGGTGGTCCAAATTTTGAATTTCAGACTTTCTCACTTGTCCGAAAAAACAGCTCTCTAGGCCTAGCTTTTGGTCTATCATCAACAAATTATACATATACGTAATCAGCGTGAGTTATTTAATAAAATAGCATCGTTTTTTTGACAGTAAAAAAATTTGCATTTCTCGACAAAAAAAATGAGATGCTGCCGGGGTGGTACAAATTTTGAATTTCAGACTTTTTCACTCATCCGAAAAAAACAGCTCTCTAGGCCTAGCTTTTGGTCTTTCATCAACAAATTATACATGTACGTAATCAGCGTGAGTTATTTAATAAAATAGCATCGTTTTTTTCGACAATAAAAAAATTTTCATTTCATGTACATAATCTGTGTGACTTATTCAATAAGATAGCTTCGTTTTTTTGATAATAAAAAAATTTTCATATCTCGACAAAAAAAAAATGAGATGCTGCCGGGGTGGTCCAAATTTTCAATTTCAGACTTTTTCCCTCATCCGAAAAAACAGCTCTCTAGGCCTAGCTTTTGGTCTTTCATCAACAAATTATACATGTACGTAATCTGTGTGACTTACCCAATAAAGTAGCATCGTTTTTTTGACAATAAAAAAAATTTCATATCTTGGCAAAAAAAAATGAGATGCTGCCGGGGTGGTCCAAATTGTGAATTCCCGATTTTTTCACTCATCCAAAAAAACAGCTCTCTAGGCCTAGCTTTTGGTCTATCATCAACAAATTATACATATACGTAATCAGCGTGAGTTATTTAATAAAATAGCATCGTTTTTTTGACAATAAAAAAATTTTCATTTCTCGACAAAAAATATGAGATGCTGCCGGGGTGGTCCAAATTTTGATTTTCAGACTTTTTCACTCATCCTAAAAAACAGCTCTCTAGGCCTAGCTTTTGGTCTCTCATCAACAAATTTTACATGTACGTAATCTGTGTGGCTTATTTAATAAAATAGCATCGTTTCTTTTGACAAAAAAAATTTTTTCATTTTTCGACAAAAACATGAGATGCTGCTGAGGTGGACCAAATTTTGAATTTCAGACTTTTTCACTCATCCGAAAAAGCAGCTCTCTAGGCCTAGCTCTTTGTCTTTCATCAACAAATTATACGTGTACGTAATCTGTGTGACTTATTTAATAATAGAGCTTTTTTTTTTGTCGAGAAATGAAAATTTTTTTATTGTCAAAAATACGATGCTATTTTATTAATTAAGTCATACAGGTTACGTACATGTCTAATTTGCTGATGAAAGACTACAAGATTTTGCACATTTTCAGCACCGGCGGTTATCCTACTTCAAGGTTCCTGTTTCGTCTCTGAAGGCTTCTGTACAGGTTAACTTGCGTCGGCACCTTGTGCTTACCTGCTGGTAAAACGCCTGTACGTTATTCCTGGAGTACAAATTCTCAATATCTTCGATCACGCTTGTCTCGAGCTCTTGTTTTCTTTCTTTGGTGATACCTGGTTCCTCCCGTCTCTTCTGCCTGAAGGGTTCGCGAGCGGATCTTACTCTGAACTTTTTTTAAAGGTTCTCAGTTTGGAAATGATGTTCTCTTCTAAGTCTGTATCAAGAAATTTAATTTGATTTACATAAGTCTCAAATACGAGTATGTTTTGACATAAAATGTGTTTCTACTTATGTTTGCGGAGAAATGCGCTGGACCAATTTTATACCATGCACTGATTGAAAACTGAAAAATCAATCAAAAGGGAGAACTTTTTGTATCCGGTATTCTGTTCCTCATGTTTCGACCATTGATGCTTTTGATTCAAAACCTTAAAAAGTTGTACCCATTCATCCCAAGACCACTCAAATAAATAGGACTCTATCAAATATGATTTCATTCGTTTGAATTCCTCTGATCCCTTATTGTGGCAAATTCAATTCCCTTCCACTCCAATTCTATTATGATTGGAACAAAAAAAAGTACAACGCACTAAACTTTATTCGAGCATCACAACATCTACAACCATAAATAAACGTGTGCACAATTATATTCAATCAAAATTGGAATCCAACAATAAAGAAAAAACAAGACAATAACCACGAAAAAATTACAACCACCATCTATCGACATATGTATGTGTATATATTTAAGTAGCGTTGTATCCCTTTGAATTTTTCAATCATTATTTCCAATACATACGTCAATACTCGTATTTATTGCTTCTATTGAAACATTCCATCATCAAACGATGTAACCTTTGTGCACAGGACAACCAAAAAGGGGATAAACAGGATTCACAAATCTGTGAATATTCCTTTTTTTTTTGTTGGTATGAAAGGATTTCCCTAACTTCATAACATCGGTTAGATGCTAGGAGCTCACTTATCTTATGTTAGTCTTTTGTCATTGCTGTCGCAGCCGGAGTTCGTGTTGGCGTTTAGTTTATAAGTAGACAGCCGTAAGTAGTATCCGGTTAGATAAATTTCTTTCCTTTCTTGTAAACTCTTCCAGTCAACGTACGCAGGAGGGCAATAGCCCTGTTCATGTTCATTCTTAAATTTAAAAAGAAGAGAAAAACAAAATATTTTACGGTTCAACTTTGACTCGAGAATTGAATGGATTGCATTGGTTGTCGTTTTTATTACGATTTATGAAAGAAAGCACTTTTAGTATGAAATGAGGGAACAATATCATATGGTATAGAGTGACTTTTTTGCACATATGTATGTATCTATTAAAAAGGCAATGAACCTAAGGTACGGTTTATATTTCTAAGTAGTTGTAAAAATTTTTTGAATAATTGAATAGGGGTTGCACATTTTTTGGGTACAATGTGGAGGAAGAGATCTGGAAAACTATAAGTAAATTAGAGACTAGTATACCTGTAGGAGTAAATGGACTACTCAGGAAATTTTTAAGCCAATTATCCGAAATGTTCATACAAAAAAGAAGAAAATAAATAAACTACGCTGGATATATTGTCAAAAGGTTTTTTTTTTGTTGGTAAATCTGTAACCTGCGGTCAAATATCAGTATGACTGACGTAAACTTCGAGAAAATTAAGAAAATTGTCCTCGCGGATCGTCGCGTGAGCATTAGGGAAATAGTCGCCGATGTTGGTGTCTCGTTCAGATCGATGCACGATGTTTTAGGCAAGAGACAAGTTTAAGCGCGGCTTGTGCCGTGAGAGCTGAATTTGTTGCAGAAACAGCATCGCATTGATGTCGCTAAAAAAATGGTTTCTTTGGACCAACATTTTATCGATGCCATCATTATTGGTGACATGAACTATGAACATATAAGAATATTAAATAAGAAAGGAAAACGATTAAATGGTGCATTGAAATTTCTTCCAATTGGGTTGTTCGTGGGTAGGGAGGTCCTAATCGTAAAAGCGTCTGCCATTTTCATTTCCCTTTAACAATGAAAATAAAAACAAACCAATATGAGTACTCTTACTTTTCTTGTTTCAAAACATATATAATACTTAAAAATGGATAGCAAAAAATGACCGGATTGATGGTTATACGGACGGTTGGACAAGCGGAGAGAATGACAAATCCTTCCAAATTAATATGCGAATAGAGGGCACCCCCACTTCATGGGCTACAAACGGCAAGCTACACCTCACTGTATGAGTTGATTCCATCATCTCCATCACTCTTGTACATTTTTACCCATATTGTACCATCATTTCATTAAAACTTGACACATGTCTATCAGTAGTATATTCTAAGGCTATTGTGGTTTGGCCTATGGCAGATTGACAATAATTTATACATTTTTATTTTAGTTTGTAAAAGAAAAACGATACATACATAAATTAGACATTAAAAATATCCTTTAACCATACATTTTCTATATGGAACGGCGTTTGTGAAGTAGTTGTGAAGTAAATCCCACGCTCGGACTCCATTTAATATTTGAGTTTCCTCATCTATTTCGAGGATATATGAATTTAAGAATCTCGAATTTCTTTAAAAAACAAAACTGGACATATGGCGAGGAAGTAAAATACTCATACGTCTTCTCGTATCGCCATATTCTCAGCTGTTCAACATAGCAAAACGCAATGGGGACTAGCAAAGGTATCAAACGGCTCTTACCACCTACAATAAAGAAATAAGAAAAGCTAAAAAAATAGCTTTAAGAAATTCTGCGAGACAATCTCAAGCACACCTACGGCGGTAAGGCTATACAAGGTCGGAAGGAGTATCAACCTCGCTTAAGAAACCAGACGGCAGCAACACTGAAAATGATGACGAGAAGGCACTGCTACTTCTACGAACTCATTTTCCAGTGAGCTCACCTAGCACTGGCTTCGGGAATAGAACAATTTCAGCTCAACCTCGGAAGAATGACTGGGAAATCGCATCAGTTATATGCTCTAGGGGAAGGCTGGAATGGGCAATAAGTTCCTTTCACCTCTTCAAGTCCCCAGGTGTGGATGGTATTACGCCAGTTTTATTACAGAAAGGACAAAACGTACTACATCCACAACGGAGCCCTACAACGGAAAGGAGCCAACAACAGCTGTCAGGCGTACGCTGATTACATAGTATTAATTGCCAGAGGAAAGTTCGAAGAACCTCTCTGCAACATTATACAACGAGTTCTGAGAGTAACCAGGAATGGTGCCTTAGGGCCGGGCTGAACATAAATCCGGCTAAGACCTCGATAGTCCCATTCACAAAGAAAAGGAAACTTCAAAGTTCTTACTTCGATTGTAAGGCACACCATGATACCGGTCAATGATGTGAAGTATCAAATTAATAATGGCTGCCGAAATTGAGCATCGAAACGCTAGAGGCCTCTGTGTCTGTATGCAGCAGGAGGATGCACTTGCAATCATAATTCACAATAGAACTTAAGTTAAACTAATAAAAATAAAAATATAACAGGTCATATAACATTAAACATAGAAAAAAGTAAGAGTATAAGCAACAAAGTGCAAGTGAATGAGGGACTGTGGTGAAAGACAGAGAGCTAAGGGGAAGCGAAAACTAGCAAACACATGCGCCATTATTTTCAGGTGGTTAATGGGCGTAATGGATTATGAATCGATGCTTCTCCAACGCTTGTAATTCCATTTTGTTTCATATGGCTGTGGTATTGTTCAAGGAAATCTCACATCTCGGCTTTGTTTTCCTTTGGCTTTCAACCCTCCAGATCGGCTTTATTAGCACAAATAAATATTTTATTTTAGAAATTCAGTAGAATTTTGAATTTAGAAATAAACTTTCATAATATACATTTGAATTTTTCCATATCATTGTCAAAAACACCATAGTCGAACGTTGGGGTTTATAATTCAAAAATTGCTGCTACTGAACTACTACTGAACTACTGATGATAGCCACTCATTTTTTTTTTTTTTTAAAGCCCGTATCTTTGAACACTTTTTATGGTATATACGTGAAAACATACCTGTATGTTATCCGATATTCAGATTCAAGTCTTCTACTGAACTCATGCTTGGCAATCATCCAGGTCAGGGTGTCTCTAGTTCATAGGTATGTACGAGTATATAATACCCCTTGGGACCATTTTCTTTTATTTGGGTGATTTATGTAAGAGCGCTGTCTTACCTTAAAAATATGTTTTCTTGGTCGCAGATCCATGAAGGAAGTTAATTTAAGATACGATTTACGAACATCCAAGTTAAAAAAAATAAATGGTATTCGTAAGTAATAAATTGCTCGAACAAGAGTGTAAATATTTATCTTATAAAAAGAAGATTTGTTAAATATTTTGCTGCACTTAAATCACAAATAGCTGTTTAAACTTTACTTAATTGAATTACTTGCACAGTGTTAATATTTTAAGGCGATTACTAATTAATTTTCGAAGGTCGTATTTAAATGAGGATGATCTGGCTTGCAGCGTTGGTATTCAACAGCTCTATACACTTTTGACCAATTTGATGAATATGCATTACAAGTAAATTTCTGGATTATTAAGTTCAGATTGTTATCTTTGGAGTTTGGACAGACTCAGTTATTTGCGGAATAGTTAGAATAACATGGAATATTCGATAATGTGCAACTAAAACCTTATGCCATGCCTACATATATAGGATGTTCATTGTGGTGTTTTGATCTATTCATGGTTAGTCTGTAAAAGAAAATATCACCATCTAACTACAATGGATTGGCAATGGTTAGCTGCATTATGAAAACTCATATGGAATGTATAAACAATTAATCTACCCTCTTCGCGTGGAAGCATTCTCCAGTAAGCATCGTTATCAATTACGGGGAACCTAATCTAATTCACATATTCCTTACCTTGTCCTCCTCTGGGTTTGAGTGTACAAAAGTATGGAATATTGGAATACAAGGCGTTTTTCGGATAAACAGCTTTACCCGGAAATTATCTTTGTGTAAATAGTACATCCTTGCCAAAGAAGAGAGAAACAATGCAAGAGATAAAGAATTTCCTCAAAACTGAAAGAAAAGAAAGGATATTCAGACTGCATTCTTTATCTATCCTTTAGAGCTAGCTGCAAATGAAATAAGATCCATGCAGCAGCAACATGAGCAGCAAATGTGTTAGTGTGTGGTATCACGCAGAGTAAAGCCAGAGCGTCTGAAATGCAAATTGCATAAGGACAAAGGAAAGGTACTCCTCACAATCAAAAAAAAAAAAACACTGTGGCGCTGTCAGCCCGGTATGGGCTATGGCTAGCTCCTTGACACTCATTTGTGTTGCTCGTGTTGTCATTTTTGTCACATCTGAGCGGGGCCTACGGTTTATCGCCGAATCCGAACGGCACTCCTTAGAAGTGTTTTCAATGGCAATTTTACTTTCGGGAGTTTGCCATTGCCCTCCGAAAGGGTGATGACGATTTCGAAAAATCGTTGGCAATGCCGGGGATCGAACCACCGACCCTCTACGTGATAGTCCAATGAGATAACCATCGCGCCATCGCCACCACCAATTAGCTAAAGATATTTTAACTCATTGTCAATATACGCTTAGATCTGAAGAAGCGATGAAGCCCACTTTAAAAAGAAAATCCTTAAGTGATATAGCCATGAAATCATTCGAGTCGCTGTGAGGAAACAAGTATCTCTGCAACCACTCTCAAGAGCCATTGGATTTATTGGCCATATGAACATATTCTTGTTTTCATTTAACCCATTCACGCCGAGGTGATCAGAATTTTTACTAACTTTTCAACGTGTTTATTTATTATGTTATCGGACCAAAAAAATAATGCAATATCTCTATTCCTACGCGAAATTTGATGCTCTTTCAGAATCAGAGCTCAAAATTTCGATTTGACACCGAGAAGGACACGAGATATGAGGACACTACCAGAACGAAAGAATTTTAGATGCATCTTTACATTTATAGAGATATCAAGACAATGTATTCTCAAAAAGAGTCAATTTATGTATTTATTTCGATCCTATACCAGCGGTAAGAGGTTCGAAAAGCTTTAGCAACAAGCCCCGAATCTTCAAATTGACTAGAAAAACTCATTGCCGAATAGGAATATTCCTATGGACATTGTCAATTCGATAAGATATGCACGTGAAGCATCTCTAAGCGTGACGATAAACTCATTTTTAACAAGAAGAATCCACGATTACAACGCGAGGATGTTGCTTTCCTTCGTATTTTAACGAAACATGTCAGTTATAACAAAAAACTACCCTGATATTGTACGAGATCTAATTCAAAGTATGTACATCTTTGGTGCTTTTGACCTGGAAGTTTATGAGTTGAATCTCAAAAATTTTGGACTCTGGTGTGGATAACAAAAAGAATTGGAAACCAGCGCCTAGGTAAATTCATATGCAAAAAAGCTAAAGGGACCAATTTGAGACTTAAACAAAAATGCATTTCGAATGTCTAAAACAATATCTGACAAAAAAATTTTAATATCAGTCCGTCATCTATGTTTAAGGAGAATTGACCTATAGTATATTAAAAAGGACTATATGGCGACGAGCAAAAAATCAAGAAGGACAAGCAAGCGTAGTATGGTGCCTCAATGCAAGGTTTAACCAGGAAGTTATGTATGGATTTGGATATGAATATTCATGGAGATTGTTGAATAAAGGGCACTTTAATTATTGTAGTAAGTCGCGTTTGTGGGGTAAGCTTTAAGTAGCACTGCTTTGCTTTAAGGATTTCGTACGCTCGAATGAAAAATGGAACCCTTATAGAATCACTCGTGTGTCTGTCTGTCCGTATGTCACAGCCAATATGCTCTGAATCTACTGGACCGATGAAGTGGAAATTGGGTACACATATGTATTTCTGTGACCCAAACACGGACGTTTAACGTCAATAAATGAATTTTGAGCATGGTGATCAGATTTGGGGAGCAAATTAGGAAATTGAAAAAAAAATTGTAAACTGTACCTTGTGACATATTAAAGGGCTTGTTATAAGGGTCTCGAAAAATGGATGGATGAAAATCGACTATTCCTCTCCCATTATCTCCGAAACTACAGAGCATACAATTTTGGAAAAATACAGAAAATATTCCTTTACCTATAGATTACAGGAAAACATAAACTTATGGTATAAGCATAACGTGGTAAGTGTGTACAAATTAACATTTGCCGTTTGAATGTGTGGAAGAACACGTTTCTTTTCAACTAGAATGTTAAGTTTATTCTTGTGATAAATTATTTGAGTTACCTTAAACAAATTTGGATCAGATTTAAAAGAAATGGGAATGTATGGAACCCTCTCCAAGCGAGGTTAACTTGCACTTGTCCGCTTTTTTTTTATTAGAGGGAGAACTATTCCGGAAATCGCAAAACCTATGAATCTGAAAAAAAAGGAGACTCCAGTAAGCTGTATATCTAAGAGATGTGGCGAATTTTCGGTTCAGCAAGGTGCTTAATGGATGCAACGCTGTCTTGTCGGAACCACATGTCAAGCAGGTCCCTCTCGTGCATTTTGGGTGAAAACAGATCGAGATCATTGCACCATAGCGAACGTATTTGGCGGTATCGGTGTTTTCACGGTAATCTTTAAAAAAATAAGGGCCAATGAGTCCGTGGTACCAAAAACTGCACTAATACAGTGCCTTTTTCCGGGTATTTTGGTAGCTCTTTCTCCAGTTTTTATAAAGCTCACTAATCAAAAATCCGACGCTGTGGCAGGTCGTTCGGCTTCTGTTCTTGCAGCTACATTTTGTAAGGTTTCAGACCAAGATCTGTACGTAAAATATTCTACGTATTTGAGTAAAACAATCCCAATTTCTTCGAACGGCGACGAATGGACAAATCGCCGTCTTCATGAACACTGGCGGATACAGCAGTAATATTTTTCTCTCTATCCTCTCGTGTGGTAAGATACGTGGCTTGATGTCCAATAGCGTGAAATCTGTGCGATATTTGGTCACTATGACATGAATTGATTGCTTAGTAGGTGGGTTATGACGACCTTAAAATGGTCGGAGTGGGTTAAAAACATTTCTTACAGGTAACGAATTTTGATATTGTAGTAAAATTCAATAATTTGTAAGGGTTGTCCGGATGTAAGATTTTTAATGATAGAATGCAGTATCAACTGAGCATCTTTGACTTTACCTCATGTCACAAATCACGCGTGAGTTATGAAGACCAGAACACTGAAAACACCGACCAGCAAAAAAATCAACCAGCATTACTCATTCCCCAGATTTAATTTTTGGTAATATAACTTTTTCGTAAAAATGTTTTATATATATCGGTTTATATCTGAAACTAGCGGCCCCGGCTTCCCATGAGTGTTATTTAGAAAACAAAAGACGTGAAGAATGTGAAGTACTGCCTTTGATTATAAATTTTCTTTACAAACAATGTTTGTAGTTGACTTTTCGTTACGCAAAATGAACAAATTTTGTTTGGAATTGACGAGCTGTCCATGGGAAAAGTATTCAACGCCAAGGTCTAAGCCCGCAAAGTTGAATATCTAATCTTGTGATTTGTTAATAGGAATTGAAAATGACAATTTAATCTTTTGAATTGGAATGGAAGATCCGTTGGTACCAATGGAATCCGCGGAATAAGCACGGTCGTCGTTGACATTACCTACTCGATCGTTAGTAGGTGACAAAATAGCTCTCTTCTTGAACCACATTATAGTCTTAGAACTTATATTATTAATTGTGGAAAAACGTTGTTGACTAATTCTTGAAGATCATTTACTAAAATGCAAAGGTTTTGATTATGCAGATTAACGCTTCCATTGTTCTGTGACATCTGTACATTTCCCATTTTGAGCAACAACTCTAAAATATGCCGGTGTTCATGTGCTGACAACAACACTATCATATTTGTTTTGGGTTCTAATCTATTCACCAATGGCCAAAGAAACGTGTCCCTCTTCAGACCACTGGTAAGATTTGCCAAAAGTCACCAGAGAACAATAGCGTGCATTCAATTTATGGTGAATTCGTTCTGCGCTAATTGAAAACTTGTTCGAAATGGTACTTTGCTTTGAAATTCCTGTACCTCCAGGAGCATCAAGAAAATAAAACTTTCCTTCGTTTCTGACAATTGATGCTAATAACGCATCGTATACTCTTTTTTTATCTATGTTCATGCGATGTTCATCTTGAGCTACAATTTGTTTAAATAGTTTAAATTGATCATAGGAAATTTCTCTTTTATATTCAACGTTAGTTAATTCAAGGTTCGTTATATTTGTAGACATCGGCAGTCCTAAATCCGAATTGGATTTACCCGAAAGTTCTTCTATTACCTTATACAATTCTTACAATGCTTCATCAAAAATATTTTGATCATATTGGACATAATCTGACATTAACTCTCGCCGTCGTCGTTTCAGAGAGATACAATATCGGCCAATTGATAAAACACTATAATAATGGCAAACAAATGCCTTAAAGACCTCGACGAACTGGAAATAGTAGCTTCCGTTGATGTGTTGTCCAATTGGGAGTCGTCTTCCAAGAGACCCATTGCTTTGCATGCTGCTTTATAGGTATTATTAGTTACTTCTTGTATAGTTCTAAGGTGGGAAAAATTGGCCCTTTACAATCTCAAGTGAAAACATCAGTTTTTTTCAACTGGAGTCACTTGTTTCCACCGTTGAAAGGTTTTAATCCGGCTTAATTTTGTTCACTAACCACACTTTTTGTAATACGATTTTTGTTACTTATTTCAGACGTTACTCCATTCGATGATTCTCTTGTTAATTTAGTATCCTGTAAATGTGTATCAATAACTATTCGTCTAAACCTTCTTAAAATTAATTGTTATGCTTTTGACGCAAGCTTTCCTTCATGTCTATTTATGATGCTGTTTTCGTTCCTGTTCCTATCTAAAGGCGGTATGTACTATATATATACATCCTCATTTTATGAGTTTGAATCATCCTGATAATATAAGGACCGTTCTCAATGTAATCTGTGAATCGAATCAGGGTATCAATATTTGTCATATAAATGCTGAAAGTGTGAGATCTAAATATACAGTCTTGCACCAATTATTTAGTACTTCTAAGATTGACATTTTAATGGTTTCTGAATCTTGGCTTAACTGTGATATACTGTCAGAAATGGTGAAAATTCCTAATTTTGTTTTGTTTAGAAATGACCGTAAAAAAAGGGTGGGTAGTGGTGTGTGTATTTATGCGAAAAACTGTTTTAAACCAAAATTTGTGTATGAGTCTTCCAAGTCTATTATACAATTTTACTGTTTAGAAGTCAGTTCTGCACATGATAAAATGCTCCTTGTTGTAGTGTATTCGCCCCTCACTGTTTCATTGAGGAAAATTTAGCGGAACTGCAAGACACATTACTAAAACTACATCCAAAATACAGTAAAATTTTGGTAGGTGGTG
This sequence comes from Volucella inflata, assembly GCA_928272305.1. Taxonomy (NCBI): domain Eukaryota; kingdom Metazoa; phylum Arthropoda; class Insecta; order Diptera; family Syrphidae; genus Volucella; species Volucella inflata. The sequence continues at coordinate 19,245,933 of OV743718.1, read as the reverse complement.
ATTTTAATGTCAACATTTTAAAGTGCAATAATATAACTAGTCAATTTCATTATTTCTGTGATAAATTAAGGTTGTCAGTAGTGAATTCTCGCTATCCCACCTGTTTTAAGTCTACGAATAATCCCTCGTTACTTGATATGTTTCTCACTAATTGTGCTTCGAGTGTTTTATGTTTTGACCAAATTAAACTGACAAGCGAATTCATTCATGATATGATTTTCTGTTCTTTTGACTTTAATATAGATAGATACAACTGTGATAATACCTTTAGTTTTAGATCGTTTAAGGACATCAATCATATAAGGCTCACGCGCACGCTTTATAGTTTAAATTGGCAAAACATATATCTATCGGCCAATATAAGTGAAAAGGTTGAAATCTTTAATAATCTAGTCAACTCCTTATATAATAATTTTGTTCCAGTTGTTACTAAGCGTGTTAGGTCTTGTTCTTGTCCGTGATATAGTAACGAAATTCAACGTAAGATTACTGAGCGTGAGCGTATTTTTAAGAAATTCAAACGAAATCCTACACTGGAAAATAGACAACAATACTGTATTGTACGCAACGAAGTTACAACTCGTATCCGTAACTCTAAAAGGTCTTATTTTTTAAAGAAACTTGATCCTAAATAAGGGTCTAAGCAACTGTGGAAGAATCTGAAAGGTCTGGGTGTAGTGACTGATAATAAAATATCCATGTGTTCATTATCCCCGAATGAAATGAGTGCGTTTTTTTTCTCTGGATCCTCCTGATCCCACTCCTCTTAACCTAGATCTGTGTTCTCCTGCTTTGTGTCATAATTTCGGTTTTCAGTGTATTACTGAATTCGATGTATTCAAAGCAATTAACTCTGTTAAATCTAATGCCACAGGACCTGATGGTATATCACCTCGATTTCTTAAGCTTATACTACCTCATGTTATTTGCTACATACATCATATATTTAATTACGGTATATACAGCTCCCAGTTCCCAGATAGTTGGAAAATAGCTAAAATTATTCCTATACCCACAAAGACTAGTCCAAAATGTCCTGCCGACTACAGACCAATTAGTATTTTGTGTTTTTTGTCAAAAGCTTTTGAAAAGGTTTTATCTCTCCAATTACAGAAATTCCTGGATGATAGTAATAAGCTCTCGAAATGGCAATCCGGTTTTCGAAGCAAACACAGTTGTGAATCTGCTGTTCTAAAAGTGACTACTGATATTCGATCTGCTTTAGATCGTAACGCTATCTGTATAGCAGTTCTTCTAGACTTTTCCAAAGCCTTCGACTGTATTGATCACTCTTTATTACTAACAAAGGTTAAAAATAGTTTTAATTTTTCAGACTCCTCCACAAAGCTACTAAGCTGTTATCTAAGGGGAAGAGAACAGTCGGTCGCCACAGAGCTTGGCTACTCAAACTCTAAAATCATTCACGAAGGCGATCCGCAAGGGTCTGTTCTGGGACCACTTCTGTTCTCCCTTTTTAACAATGAAATCCCAGGTATTGTTAAGAATTGCAAAATTCACATGTACGCTGATAATGTGATTATATATTTTTCGCGTCCTATTGGTCTTATAGAGGACTGTGTTGCTAGAGTGAATGAAGATCTTGATAACATATCCAACTGGTCAAAAGCTAACAAATTGAAGTTGAACCCCGACAAGACAGTTTGCATTGTTTTTTCAAATAATGACTTTTGTTCAAATGATTTTTCACCTGTTGTCCTTGATGGCAGCCTCGTTAAAGTTGTAAATTCTGTTAAATACCTTGGTTTCCATATTAACTCTTCACTTATATGTTGTGATGCTATAAATGACACCCTGAAAAAAGTTTATAGTGGACTCCGCCGATTGCGATACTCGACGAACTACTTGCATCACCTCGTAAAAACAAGATTAGTTAAAACGCTTATAATGCCTTACGTTTTGTTTAATTGTTCTGTGTTCCCTTGTCTTGACTCTGTTTGTAAGAATAGACTAAAGGTTGCGTTTAATGACTGTATCCGTTTTATTTATAATATTCCTAGGTCCAGTAGTGTATCCACTTTTACATCCTCAATCTACGGTCTGAATCTTAATCTGTATTTAAACTTCCGCAACATATTAAAACTATTTAAAATTATACAAACTAGATCTCCTAGTTATCTTTTTGAAATCCTTCATTTTGCACAATCTAATAGAGGTAAAAAACTAATTATACCTTCATTCACACATTGCATTGGAGAGCGATCCTTTTTTGTATCTGCAATTCGCGCCTGGAATTATCTTCCACATGAATTGCAGGTAATCAACTCTTATGCCGTCTTTCAGAAAAAGCTTTTCCTTCATCTTTCCGATAACCGCATCCTAACTTAAACATGACTTTTCTTCTTATTTAATGTAATAATTATAACATAATTTTTACTTATTTATTTATTTACTTTCATCTCTCTTTATTTATCCCTTTTATTTTATTTTGTATATTATCTTAATTATTCTCAAAATGTATCATAGTTGTTAATATATCGTATAATCTGTAACGTCTGGAAAACTGTGCTTTTAAAAGATATCCTATCTTGTAGTATCAATGTAATTTTAATCTAAATACAAATACAAATACAAATACAAATACAAATACCAATAGATGGATATGTGGCAACACACGTTTCGGCAACTCAACAGTGTACATGTGGCAACGTTGTACAACGTGGTATCTCGGGGTAAAAATGGTTTAGTGTGCGGTGGCCACTTTCCCAATCGATTGCAACTTGCAATCAGTGCTCAAGGGGTTGTTAGTACCCTTAAAATGATTGCACACAGCGCGGTCTGACAATTTTTGTTCTCCCCTCCAAAACTACGTAAAAATTATGCCGGGTGTAGGCAATAATTGCCACAATTCAGAATTCATTGAATACAGATTTGCTGCAGGTAGAACTTCAACATGTTTGAAAATTTAAAGAAAATTTGGATGCAGGTAATTCATATCTTTTGTAGCTCGACAACAGTGATATTACTAAATTGAACTGGCGAATTGGGATGTGTGTAGCCTTGCACATAATTCATTCCTATTCAAACGTCCTAGAAATTGTGTGTACAAATTTCCTCGTGTGTTGGCGATTTTAAGAATGTATCTCTTACGTAAGCAATGTAAATTTATTTCTCATCGACTTGGTGTCAAAATATTTCTTTTTTCTACTTACAAAAAAACTTAATTAGGTTTTATTATATATAAACCTTCCGTGAACAATTATCTAAATGATGGTGAAGACCGCATGAACATCCGTTGTGTGGTTAAGGATGAGTTAGCGGCCAAACAGACAGACACGAGAAGACAGAATTTGTTTTAAACTATAGGTATGTAATGATGATGATGTATTCTACTAAATTGCAACAACCGTTGCTATAAAAATATTATCTTAACATATGGAACAATATTTCAAAAATTATGTTGAATAAACTTACACGTGAACCTCGAAACAATTTTCGTGGTTTGAACCGTAAGCAATCTTCTGTAAATGAACACTCCAGGCAGTGCATCAAAAAACAATTTGCCATCCGATAATGCTGCGATAAAGTGCAATCCTTTCGCAAGGATACTACAAGAGCTATCATATATTGAAACTTTAATGAGTCACTTAACCGGCACGTGCAAACACATCTGCAGTTACCAACACCTATTCGACAATCCCCTTAAGCTTCAGAGAAAACAAAAACAAATGACGGTAAGTTCTCCTTTAAATTATTACACAGTGCTACGAATCTACGTCCACCCACATTTTCTCTCAACATTTTTATGTTGTGTCACTTTCGCATCCCTTGTTTGCAAGGCATGCTTTACTTAAAAATAAAATCCTTGAGAAAAAAAGAAAATAATCTAGCTTACGGCATAGGGATTTAATGCTTTATGAATTAAAGACGGCTTGTCTTGTATTCACAACGCAGCGTACTTTCTCTTTACAAGTAAGCGGAAGAACGGACAACACAAACACCAGGCAATGTAAAATAAAAATACAAGACTTAAAGAAAGGATTCTATTGAAAAGTGACTTCCTGAAAGGTACTCGTAACAAAAAAGTTACTCGTACTCCTATATCCTTCGGATGGTACTCGTAGGTAACGAAGTTTCCATTCAAATATACTGTGTGTGTCCAGTCCAAGAAGATGTAAAACTTGTACTTGTTGGAGGCAAACAAAAAGAAAAAAAATAAAGTATCATATAAAAAACAAGAAAATTCCTTTTTATTGGGGATTTTATGGTGAAACTTTAAAAGTAAGAGTTTAATTAATTCCTGAGGCGTCATTGAGCGGACGTTATTTTTACTCCTTCACTTAAGTTAGTCGTTTAGGTAGTGATGGGGGAGTAGTTAGTCCTTGAGGAAGTGGCCTTCAGAATGATGAAAGTTTGTTACTAAATTACGACAGAGAGATTATTTTTAAATATTTCGTGATTACATGCCGCTGGCAATAGGTGTGGAACTCCGTGAAAAGAAGACTTACCAAAGAATTCAATTATTTAATGTGCTTAGTGAGAAACGGAAATGTTTTTAATTGAAAAATTATCAATTACCTGACTTTGACGGTTAAAAACTGTAAAGGTAGCTTTATTTCATAATTCCCTTTCGATTTCAAATTGAAATTTCTATCAGCTACCTACGCTTTTATTCTGAGATTCGATTCAAATGGAAATTCATTCGAAATCAAGCAATCGGTATTCTAACTTTCCGATTTGTCTCAACACCTTTCGAAATTTCAATTCTGAAATTCGATTGAACCGAAACACATTTCCCCTTTTACTCGAACGAAAGTTTTTGTCTGAAGAGAAGCAATCTGTATGTAAACCATTGTTCTTGGTTTAAAAATGTATTTTTATTTAATAAGATAAGTTGCTTCATTTTTAATTGAAATTTGTGTCACTGTTAAGACTGTTATCGACGGCAAAAGCCGAGTTTATTTGGATGCGGATTTGTTGTTGGAGGCAGACCTAGGCAAGAAGTCTTGAGTTTCCGGCATGTGAACAAGCACCTCTTTGCAATCCGCTTCAAGGCTTAGTCTTCCAACATAAGCCTGATATGCGCCCACGCCCATACAGAGGAGAAAGATGAAGACACCAAAGATGCCTTTTATGAGCTCTTGAACAAGACCTTCGAGCAATGCCCTGGCTATGACACTAAAATTGTGCTAGGCGATATTAATGCAAAGCTAGGAAGAGAGGGGATCTTTGGAAGAACTGTTGGAAGATATAGCCTACACGGCACCACGATAACGGATTCAGGCTAATCGACTTTGTGGCGGGACGAAACATTGTTGTAGCTAGCACGTGGTCCCCCAATCTCGATATTCACAAGGGGACTTAGAGACCAGTGGCAAGACTGCCAAAAAGCCATCAGAAATACCGTTGCTATCGACCACCCCAACGAAGCCACTGGTTTGATGAAAAAAGCCTGCAAGGCAATGCAGCTAAACAAGATGCATATAAAGAAGCGCTGTATAGGAGGACTGGAGCTGCTCACGGGCTCTATAAGCAGAAGAAGAGAGATGAACACCGGCTTCTCAGGAGGAGAAAGAAAGAGTCGAGGAAATTGAGGGATGCTACTCTAGAAATGAGATTCGGAAGTTTTTCCAAAAAATAAAAACAACATGCCACGCCACAAACCCCGAACCGAAGCCTTTATAGACGAAGAGGGGAAGTTTGCATTCGATGCTGAGAATTTGAAAAGATCATTTCTGTAGACTATATAACGGCGATGACGAATCAAATACCGCTGTCAGGCAGAAGACCAACAATTTCGTCTAATGGCACCTCAGAATTGTTCGTCCGATCCTCAAGACAGGAGACCCTCCGAACTGTCCCAACTACAGTGGCATCAGTCTTCTTAAAATCGCCTACAAAATCTAATCTGATAGATGCATATCAGTGTGGTTTCAGGACAGGAAAGTCCACCATCGACCAAATATTCACATTACGGCAGATCTTGGAGAAAACCCATAAGCTTCAGACCGATATTAAAGCCGTATATGACAGCATCTACAGAGAAATGTCTAGTTTTAGCATCCCTGGCAAACTCATCCGTATATGCAGGATGACGATGGAGAATGTACGCTGCTCCATCAACGTCGGTAAATATCTCACCAAGACCTTTAGTGGCAAAAACGGATTTAGACAAGGCGATGCGTTGTCATGCGATTTCTTTAAGATCTTATGACGCGCAGCACAAGAGGCACCATCTTCAAAAGTCCGTCCACCTACTCGCATACGCTGACGATATTGACATAATCGGAAGAAAGCAACATGATATCAGTGGCACCTTCGCGAGCATTGAGACGGAAGCGGCGAAAATAGGTTTAGCGCTTTACGACGGTAAGACCAAGTATATGCTGTCAAGCATACTAGACTCAGCACCGACGTCTCGGACAAAACTACACCCTCGACAGATATAAGAATCCAATTTTTGATGTTCTGCGCTGGCACCATCATTCATAAGTCTGCTGGAATTTCGGTATTCACTAGGAAGGAACTTTGAAGTTGGTGGTAGAATTTGGTTTTGGCGATTTGTTAGGCTGTGTGCACTCCAACGACAAATGCTTGTTTGAGCGGACGTGTTCGGACTGGGATCTTGCTGTGTCTCGTTTTAATGCACAAGAGCCAAAAGAAAAAATTTAAACAGTTTTTTTTATATTAATTTGAATTTCACGCGTGTTAGCGAAAAAGAAAGAAAAGTGCGTGGGAGGACGGAAGAAAAGTCTGCAATTGGAAGGAAAAAAATGCGTACAAATGCCCATTAGGGAAACCGGGCGTAAGCTTGAACTCGCTTACGTTACTGTTGAAAAAAAATATTTTATTACAAAGGGATTGCCATTACTTCTATAATATAAAAGCCGCTTCTGTGAGTAAGGCTTGTTACAAGACATTTTCACACATTGAAGGTAAAAAGTGTAGAAGGACAAATTTGTAATTCCTTGGCTACCTCAACTGATGAAAATTGTAATATATTACAGAAACTTAAAACTTTTATATGTTGACACCAATAAAAACTACAAGGAACTTTGCAGGAGAAAGAAAAAAGCCTACTATGAATCGGAAGCATTAAAAATACAACGGTGTAATAACGCGACCGAGTTCTGGAAGTTAACTGAGAAGTTTAACGGCAAGCAATTTAGTATCAATAACCAACTGTCACCTAAGATACTCGAACTGCGCTTTAAAGGTTACTAAGCCAAGATATAAGTAGGAGTCTACTTCATTATGCTGCTCCTGGACGGAAAAATTATGTCCTGGATGCAATAATAACCCCTAGAAAAATAACCCAAGCACTTAATATGCTCAAAGATGGAAAACCGTCAGGATCGGATCGTATTCTGGTAGAATTTTACAAATACGGAACAGAAGAGCTTATGGTAAAACTAAGCAGTATTTTTGATAATGTATTGGAGTGTGGCGTAATACCCCAGCAGTTTAAAGAAGCGATTATTTCTCCAATACATGAGAAGGGAAGTAGGACAGACCCTGCTAACTATCGAGGAATTTCCTTTTTGAATGCCTCGTATAAAATTTTCACGGCTGTGTTTCAAAAAAGTTTGACAGCTTGGATCACGGATAATAAGGTTTTCAGGGAATTACAGACGGGATTCAAACCTGGGTACTCAACAGTGGACCATACTTTCGTGTTAAACAGTATTGCAGAGGCATTCTTAGCGAAGGGTACAAAACTTTGTGCCTTTTTTGAAGATTTTAAGGCAACGTTTGATACAGTGGACCGAAACGCACTGCTCCTTAAACTCTACAATATGGGAATCCCTCTCAAATTTGGAAGGGTCCTACACAATTTGTACCAGGATACACAAGTTGCTGTGTCGAAAGGCGTGGCACTATCGGATTGGTTCCAGACTTAATCTGGAGTCAGGCAAGGTTGTTCATCGAGCCCGATATTATTCGCACTCTTTATTGAGGACATTGTTGATGTTCTACCAAGAGGTGTGGAATATGCCGGTATGGTAATCAAAGCACTTCTCTTTGCTGACGATATTGTGCTCCTAGCTCATTCCCCTGAAACACTGCAGCGGATGATAAATCGTTTGGCTGAATATTGCTGCTTATGGAGTCTCGTGGTCAACCTAGAGAAATCAAGGGTTATGATTTTTGAAAATGGTTGAGGAAGAAACCATACCAACGAGAGATGGTCTTTTGATGGGGATCAAATCAATTTTATCAAGGATTACAAATACAAGTACCTTAGTGTGGTACTAACTAAAAATATGAGAATGGAGAAACAATTGAAAGAGAAACTCACGAAGGTTAGGACTGCAATAAATCCAGCTTGGAGTAAATGTTTTTCAAACGTAAATATGGTATAGCTCAAGTGTGGAATAATAAGAGGTATGAAATCGTCGAAAAACTTCTGAGATACTACGTCAAGGGAATTTTCCACCTGCCGCCCAATATTCGTACACCGAACTATTTGCTGGCAATCGAGACAGGACTATCTCCCATATTTATGGAAACATTCAAGCTGCAAGTTCACTTTATTATAAAGGTACTGGGAATGGAAAACCATCGTCTACCTAAGATTGTTACATGCAGGGCTATTAGGAACAGGACTTGTTGGTTTGGCGAGTGGATAGATTTAGCCCATAGTCTTCAAAATTAGAAGTCGGTACTGACGGAGCTCTGCTTAAACCTGAATCGCCAATTTAGAGATGATAATTGAAGAGCAGCGGAGAGTAAACCATAGGAGATTATTTAGTCGGCTAACCTGTAACACATATAATAACTGTTTTCGGGATAAGAATACAACACAGGTGATCTCAGTGATGGTGAAACTGCGAGGCGAATTGATTTATCTAAAATTTACACCACACACGAGTGATCTCCCCGTGATTTATGGAATATGTAATACAAACGAGAGGGAGGACGTTTTCCACTTCATAGGAAGACGCCCAACACTGCGGGAAACAAGGCGATATTTCATTGGAACGGACTATTTATTAGAGGAGGGGGTTATTAACCACCTAAATGAAATGAATATTCCCATATTGTACGAGTTCTGCAAATCAGCATTAAATTATCGATAAAGGATATTAACTGAAAATTAACTTCACATAAGAACATTGTACAATGCTTTTACATGATTTTGTACTTTTAATGATATTGGAAAAATTAATTGAATAAAAAATCATTTACTACTACTACTACTTCTACTAAAACGGAAAAATTAATTCTCTTTTGATTGTATACAATTCCTCCAGTTTCCCAGCAAATACTTGATGTTGTAGCTCTCGAGTCACTTTGTCTAATGACTGTCTAAGCATCGAATACTTACTCGGACTCGTTTCACAATTCACATGGGAATGTAAAGAAAGAGTCCTCATTACTTAAAATGTTTTGAATGAGGACATCCGACAAGCACATCCTCTATTATTAAACCAAAACAAATTGCACAAAAGTTGTTAAAGTTAATTCACAGCTACACCTTGTGGTTAAGAAAGGTTTTACTCAAGTAAAATATTTCTTTTTCCGTGAAAGGAGAAAAGTGTAAACAATTTTAACTGGTGGAAGCTCATCAAATTGTGCATTTCAACATCTGCATTCAGGATCATGTGAATAAGGGATTATATTTGCAGATCACGTTTTCAATTTAAGTTTTACAGATGGTACGAAGTTGGGATAAAAGCAACTTTTAACGAACCAATGTGTTCGTAAGATAAAAGAATTCCCGAAAATGCTTTGTGTATGATAGAAGAGGCGAATTCATTTTACTCATAAGGGTTTCCAATTCTTAAATTGAATAAAAGTTCACTCAGAAATCCAAGAAAATTTGAGTGAAAACAGATGCAAACCTGGAACGAAGTTGGTTTTTGATTAAAGGAAAAAGGTAGAACTTCAGAGGTTTTGTTATAACAAAGAGGAGGAGCCCTGAAAACTTTTTCTGTTTATTCGCTATAGAGATGGAAAATTATTTCTTTCTTAAAAATATTTCACGTTACAAGTTCTGTCTATGTTACACCATTAGCAATTTTCACAGCGCCAACAATTTTCTACTTACGTTGTCTTATCAGATAGGCAACACAAAAATTAATTAAGACTTTTCCTTTACTCAAAGTGTAAGATCAACGAACTACAAATTTAATCGTGTCTGTTTAATAACATCGTACACGACAAAAAATTAAAGAAGAACTTATAATAATAAAAAAAAATCAACTGTATTGGTTTATTTTGTTTATTTATGAATGCTTTGCAATTAATATGTTATCCAATCTCCTCCATTATCAATAATTGCTTGGAGTCTTCAAGGCATGCTTTCTACTAATCTTATAGCATAATCTTGAGACAAAGATCTCCATAAAACTAGTATGTTTCGTGATAATTGTTTGACCGTCGAGATCTTCTTTCCTTGGAGCTTTAGCTTTATGAATGCCCAAACATTTTCAATGGGATTTGCATCCGGCGACTGTGATGGCCAATCTAAAACATCGATGTCATTTTTGTTTCCACGCACAAACGAGGGCGGGTCAATAAGTCCGTGACTTTTGGATTAAAACACAGATTTTTTGATAAAAAAATAATTTTATTTTTCAACGTAGTCTCTCTCTATACACTTTGTCCAACGCTTCTCCAATTTTTTTATCCCTTCCAAAAAAAATGATTTGTCGAGGTCCTCAAAATAGGCCTTTGTTTGCGAGATGACTTCATCATTGGAGTCAAATCTTTTTCCACCAAGCCATTTCTTCAGGTTTGGGAACAAGAAGTAGTCGCTCGGAGCCAAATCTGGAGAATAGGGTGGATGAGGGAGCAATTCATAGCCCAATTCATGGATTTTTGCCATGTTGTTACACGATTGCGTTTGTGGTCGACTGTGAGCAAACGCGGCACCCATCTTGCGGAAAGCTTTCTCATGCCCAAGTGATCATTCAAGATGGAAACCACTGAGCCATGCGAGATCCCTACGGCTTCCACAATCTCTCGCACTTTCAATCTTCGGTCGGCCAACACCATATCGTGAATTTTTTCGATTGTTTCGGGTGTAGAGACCTCAACTGGGCGTCCAGGACGTTCGGCATCTTCAGTGCTTGTACGGCCACAACGAAATTCAGTAAACCACTTTTTTATCATTGAAATCGATGGTGCAGAGTCCCCATAGTATTTATCAAGCTTAGCCTTGGTCTCGGTAATGGTTTTTTTTCGCAAGAAATAATGCATAATAAGCACACGAAATTCACTTTTTTTCATTTTCTCCTCAAATTAGTGAGTAGTCTGATAAAAATAGCTGTCAAACACAAACTAACTGACGCAGCAAGTTTAAATTTTGACAGGAGTCAACTGATAGATGCCTGTTGACAGGAGCAGTGTTGCTGTTTCAGTAAAGAGGTCAGAAATTCAAAAAGTCACGGACTTATTGACCCGCCCTCGTATATTCCGCAGTTTCGTCTTCTTCCATGCAAAGACAACATTCAGTTTCCTGAATGAGGCGTATTTTATGTAGGTGATATCGAGGATGGCAGTGCCCTTTAAGAAATCTAACCAGTGTCCTGGTCCTCTTTCAAGTTGGAGAGATTCTTTTGATTTTTTATGAAAGGGTTTGGTGGTTCGCTTGGCCTAACGAAGCCCTGGGGTGTCTTCCCAAAGTGATATACATATTCTCTTGCTGAGTTTTTTGCTAAATTCAGAATGCAACAGAAAGGCATATCTATTGAGGACGCGTAGAGAAATTTGGCATCTTTTTGACAACTTATGCTGAGAAATTGTGTTTCGGAGGTGGCATGATATGGGATGCCTGAAAATTGAGTTTTGGGCAAGCTCCTTTTGTGGCAAGAGCATTCTTGAGGGACGCTCTAGAGGAGCGTTACAAGAAATGAGAAATAGGGCATTCCAAATCGTCGCGGCTTGGAGCGACAGTGTGGTCATTGGCGTATCAGGGGAAAAGTCTGAAATGATGATCGTCAAGGGCGACTCATTAATAAGACGTCTTCCCACAATCCGTTTGAATGGTATGACCATTGGATATGGTATGTGACGCAAGTCAAATATCTGGACTGGGTATAACCATGAGCGAGAAATTGAACTTCTTACCACATTTGGAAGTAGCCAAAGACAATCTCACAAACGTTGTGGGCCAGGTGAGGCCCATTATGCAGACTCAGTAAGCGTGCTGTGCGTACCATACCTATATGGTGGAATTTTTGTTGCTTGTGCAACATTCGGGGCATCAGTGTGGAGCGACATAGTCACGACTAAGTGGGGTGTCAGAAATATCCTCTCTTGCCAAACAGTGGTCTTACTTGGCTGTTTACCCGTTTGCCGCACTACGAAGGCACTCCAGGTGTTGATAGGAGTACCACCTCTTGACTTAGAGGCTATCCGTCGTGGATTAGCCTTTAGAGTAAAGAGGGGTATACGGGAGCGTGATTGGGTGTCTAATAATGGAGTCAATCAGATGACCTTCCGGGAGCGTAAGCCCCTGTTAGACGAATGCGTCATATCTAGATGGCAATCTAGATGGGATGATAGTGAAAACGGTAGAGTTTCTTACTGCATCAAGAAGGATGTCTTATTCATGCGAGAGCAGCCTGAGCTGAGATTTAATCTCAACTTGGGCTTTCTTTTTACTGGTCATGGTTCCTTTAATGCATTTTTGCATAAAAGGGGCCTAAGCCAGGTAGAACGCTGCTTATGTGGAGCTTCCTTTGAAGACTGGATACACGTTTTGTGTGAATGTTCTCTATATGATGATATAAGGGATCTTGAAGCTATGGGCGTAGGTTGTGAATACGGTGCTTGCGAAGTTGGCAGTGTTTTATCTGATAACGCGCAAATAGCAAGGAATCAGTCCTATGTGAATCGAACCAGGTAGTCCTGGGCAATAAGGTGCCCCACTGGAAATAACCGGAAGGTTGCGAAGCTACACTAGAGGCTATATTCTAGTAGCACGGGAGGTCGAGAATCCCTGGAACTCCGTTCCGGCCTGACCTAGGAGTTGCCTCCCTTGTGGGAGTATCGTGGTGGCTTTGGTCGCGGGAAGAGTAGGCTATATGGTGCTTGGATATCACATGTTTGAGCATATGTTGTAGCGTGCTACGACGTGTACCCAACTATTTGATTACTATGACACTAATTGGTCTGCTCGATGTGTAGTGGCCCTGCGATCAGGTGCCATGACCCACAGAATGGGAGAGTTTTCCAGGGTCTTACACACGACTTCTAGTAGGTACTAGAGGTGGTATTAATACCATCCAAAGTGCGCTGATTGACTCATTGTATTAATCCTATTATGAGCGAATGCGCTCCATGGGATAAGGCCTACACGGCAGGTGTCCATGTTAAACACAAGAGACATTCTGTAACAGATAGGCTCAAGGCAAAATAACTTTCAAGGAGTCTTAGAGCTAACCGATGTTAACCCGTCGTTAAATCTACTTTTTTGAAGAACATTTTGCTTAAAATATCTGAAGTTGATAGAGTCCAAGTTCCAGTAATTCAGATGTATCCTTCTACGATTAAAACTTAACCATTTTAGGTCGGTAGACAGGTTTTATTTATGGCTCAGGAATCATCGTTTTCAAAAGTCATTGGGGCGTCGTGTCGCTAGAAACGCAGACTTATACAATTTCAAAGCTAAAATATTCGGATATTGGTCTATGTCGAAGATCTTGACGTTAGTTGCTTTTCTTTTTAAAAAGAAATATATTTTGTCTTCATAAAAGAGAAACAATTGCTCAGTTCGAACTCTTTTTTTATCAGGCAAAAGTTTTGATTGTCAACGTCTTTATTTAACGATTCTTTTGGATTTTATTGCTATGATACACTCTGCACAAATTTGCTTATAAAGATCCCGAGCAGTTTTAGTTGTTTTTATAGAGACCGATTATACGCTGCTGGATTTGCATTTAATTAACTTCTACTATCACTCAAGACTTAAGTTGCATTCTACTATCACTGCCACCAGGAGGAGGAACTTCGTCTCAGTTTTGTTCAGGAGTTTATGTGTACCGAGAAACAAAATAGTTTTTCGAGACAATTATAACTTTTCGGGGGTTGATTTGATTTGTTTGTTGATCCAGAACGGACCAAACAAATATTGATTTCTTATTACTAAGTAAGAGACTTTGGGTAAGAGATTTATTCAATAGTCTGATTTTCTTCAGTAGGTCGAGATACCAACCAAATCAACCATAAGCTTTAAGATGGAACAAATGGGCGAAATTCCATCAAGTCAATGGTGGAACGTGAGTCCATTATACGTAAACGTGTATGTGAATTTTTGTTGCCTGGTAAAAATTGAGTAAACCTTCTTGAAATAAATCCATCAGCAAATAAAGCGGCTAAGCTGTCATTAGAAGATTGATTGCGTTTCAATATATTTTCATTAAATGTCATTACCACTGAACTTTTACTATTTACAGCCAACAACCGCAATTTTGAAACTTCAGCTAGCGCTGTGTCAATAGCAATGATGTTCTCTTTCTTTCAAAAGAGAAAAAAACCACAATTCGGCCACGTAAAATACTTTTGCAATGAACTGAATGAAAAGATTTAATTTACTTCCATTCCAGATCACCCCATGGTCTATGGATTTCCGAGTAATGTAACAAAAACATTTGTGGCGTGAATAACCGCGCCCAAAGCGCCAAAGGCATTTTAAATGGTTTTATCCCACCTCTGACAAGGGTCAAGGTTTCACTTTTATTCCCATTTCCCCCCATAGCCCCCCATTCAATAATGGATCCCATCTTTATTATTTAACGCGTGCTTATGAAAATTTCAAATAATGTTGACTGTTTAACACGGTATCACACAATTGTCAACACAAATAAAAATTACTTGTCAAATGGCATATTACCTGCTCTTATCCTGAGTGTGACGTTTAATTAAATATTCACACGTCCATTCAGAGGCAGACACAATTATTGTTCAATTGAGGTACTAAAGTTTCATTTAGGGGAGAAGGAATTTCCAATGAGTTATTGTATGGCCAGATGTATGTGTGTATTGTATTTGATGTACGAATTAATGACAATTTCTTTGTTAACAAATTAATTGAGTGTTTGTTTGGATTTTTTTTTTGTCATGTAAAAGGGGTTTAATTATATATGACTCTCAATCCATTAGATATTTATATGGATTGCATATAAATTATCATTTGCAGACTCACTTCTCGGAGCGACTATCTCTATGAAAGAAGGATTCGATCGGGTTGGATTTCGGGTGGAAACTCAAAGAATGGAGTTTTCGTGTTCAAACTTCAGACGACTATTGAAATTTTTGACAGGTTAATGCATGTGCAATGGGATTATTTATTTGGTAAGCTTTTAAGTGGGGTTTTTCCATAGAATGTCAGGATGAAACCTTGCCTTGACGTCTGAAGTGCTGTGCAAGCTTTATTTGTACATTTACATAATATTTGCAATGGCGAGTTTTTAACACCGAAATAGTTTTAAATTATACAGTACGCCCATTCCTTTACTTACTCACTTTACTTTAAGTGGCGCTACAGTCCGGGGTGGACCTGACTTTCAGACAGAGCAACCAAGAGTACCCTCATCCTGTTCTTGGTATGGACATTATGCCTCTATGCCATAGAGCAGGACTGGAATTATTGAAGTCATATATATAGTAGCTAAGCTTTAGTTGTTCGAGAGAGGGCGCCAACTCCCTTACTTTACATAAAAGGGAATTTAATACCAAATGTGATCCAAACTTGCAATAACAACTTATACGACTAACTCAAATCTTAATGCATGACCGTGTTATCATATCTATAGACTATTGCTGAAGCAAAAGAAACGAAGCGTATATGTATGTTACTAACTATAACAAATGGTTTTCTCGAATAAAATTGATAAAGCGCGTCTTGACGGCTTAATTTTAGGCCACATTTATGGGCAATCGGGTTTTTAATCTCTCCAATAACGTACTGAATGATGACTTGAAGGGTCTAAGTCAGTTTCTACTCAATGCCTTCATGAAAACTATAGCACATACAACTATTCTGCGGAAGACATGCTGACTAGATCAATGTCGTGCATATTTTAGAAGAACTTATCAGTGATGGCGGTGATGTTAGTCAGCGAATTCAAAGCGGTGACAAACCCAATTATTCCACTTTTGTGGGTTAAACTGAGTAAAATAAAAGAAGCTCTTTCAATCATTAGCTAGGGTAGGTTTGGTTAGGTAAAACAGGGTGTGCCATAAGACACAGACACTAGGCACCAAAACGGGCCCATCGCTATCCCCTGTGGGTCCAGTTAAAACCAACTCCAATTCGCAAAAACTGAAACAGTCTCCATATTAAAATACCTTATTTCTCTACAAAAGTTTTCAAAGAAATATTTTCCTAAGAATTTCCTTCGGCTACGCGATATTGCGTCTCATTCACATAGTATGTGTCTTCAACCGCTTGTAAGTCCCAGCAGAATCTTCAAGTGTCTGTGTTTGTCAGTTTAAGTCTCTTTGCGTGTTCCAGCAGTAGACAGTGTCCTGTCAGTATCCCTATTAGCGTCCTAAGCTTATCCCTATTCAGCTTAATAAGCTTCCTAGATCTTTTACCGTCGAGAAGTGGCCATAGAGCCTTTGATACCCTATGTCATTCCAGATTCAACCACCTTATGCTGGCGGCCTTTATGGTTTTTTCTTCAATAGCGCCCCTTACCGTCCAGAGGTCCAGAGGTTTGACATCAGCAACCTCACTATTGTCGAGTAGCCCTCCTCTTCTTGCAAGCTCGTCTGCTTGTTCATTTCCTTCTATACCGCAGTGTCCTGTCACCCAGCACAGTCTCACCCTGTTCTGAATGCATAATGCTTTGAGCATTGTGCGACAGCCCCTGACTGTGTCAGAGTTCATGTTGGTTGACTTCATTGCCTTAAGAGCGACCTGGCTGTCGTAGATAGCGATATCTCTTCCGGATACCGATCTTGTCTGCATCAGCTCAGCCGCTCTGAGGACCTCTGATTGGAAGACACTACTAGTGTCCGGCAGCCTTATGGACACTCTCAGTTCCAGGTCCTCCGAGAACATACCGGAACCTGTTCCTTCCTCTGTCTTCGAGCCATCTGTGAAAACTGCAATTTCGTTTGATCCTATCACTGCATTTTCTTGTCAGTCCTTTCTCTCCGGATATATTATATCACACGGAATGTCTAAATCGATTAAGGAAGGGGTTTCATCCGTTTTAATAGTATTGCCTGGTAGTAGCTCCTCCGGGATCATGGCGTGTCCGAAGCTACTGCTTTTGAAAAGACCCAGATGAGTGGGTCCAATCATACTGTTGCCAGCTAGTATTTTTTATCTGTAAATCAAGCGGTGTTAGGTGCGGGAAAGTGTCCAATGCTGCCGTAGGGGTAGTACGGAGAGCTCCTGTAAAGTCTATGCTAGTGCGCCATATGTCAGTATGGGTCTCACCACTACCGTATATAGTCAGTACACCATAGCAGGTTTTAGGCCCCAAATTTTTCCCTCAGTTCATTTCATATGAAAGGAGCATTATATTCCTTTTTGATTCTTTCCCCTACGTTGAGATTCCAATTCAGTTTGTTATCCAGAATCACGCCAAGATCTTATACTTTCTGGTAAAAAGAACCAGTTCCGTTTTGGAGGGATTGACAATGAGACCACACCTGCATGCCCAAGTGCTGATCGTCTTCACGGCAAGCTCCATGTTCTCACTTAAACTGTTTAAGTATTTTCCCCGCACTACCTATTTTATGACTACGCCATCCGCGTATGCCGTGGCGCTAATGTCCATTGAATTAAGCTTTTTGAGAATGTCATTTATGACCAGTGCCCAAAGGAGTGGAGATATGACTGCTCCTTGAGGTATTCCCCTGGTCAATGACATTCTAGCCGAGCTTTGTCCAATGGAACAGTTTATTACCCTACCTAGCGACATGCATAAAAGGAAAACCCTTCGAGCAACTCAAAATATATGCAAATGCGCTAATGGATAACAAATCAGTCATGCTTAGAACGAATACCTGTATTTCCGTTTTTCCCAGCCTGCAGACCTAAATCCACAATCTATTTAAACAGAGTTATCGTACCGAAATGCGAAAAATTAAATTACTCATGCACTCGCAGCCACCAAGAAAATTGCGATGACGATGATATCTCCCAACGTGTACTCCCATCTCCATGAAACGATTCTCCTAGTGATAGTCTGAAAACGTAGTGGATATGTCTCCAGTGATGAATTAAATGTCATAAGAAGCTTACTCATCGTATACTCTTATTTCGAAAGTCAGGATATATTCAAAGGGTATGTCAGTAAAACACTTGAATTAGCAAATATTGGATCTTCAATCTGCAACAAGTGCAAATTTATGTTCTTAAATGCAATGATCTATTCGCTGACAGAAGTATGTACACTTGGGTTATTTATTTAGTTAAATTGAATGCGTCTTGTCACTAGTACAGATTATCAGCCGTAATGAAGACTCTGGCGGTTATAATTATTTTGCTTTCTTGTATAAGCATATCTCAAAGCTATAGCTTATGACCAACTAGGCCAATTTCGAATGCCTGTTTAGACCATGTATTTGGTCATATTAATGAAATACGTATTAGTCAATGTTAGGTGCCAACTTTGATCTCCATGTTACAGATCATTTTATGACAGGTATTTTGTTCTACACCTAGAATGGCAAGCCTAGAAGAAATAACTCTTCTCCGACTGTAACTTAAATTAGATTTGGTCTACGGAATGTCAAGTTGTCATCAACCAAAAGACGAAATATTGTAAACACATCTGCATTTGCTGGAATGTTTTCAGTATGTAAGTATTCTACGCTACTTAAAATTTGACGATCTAATGGCCGAATGTCGTAATTCCATCCTTTTTCCTCATCATGTTCTTTCATTCGACGCTCTGTAGTCGGTTTTGTGTCAGTTCTTGAACCTGCATTTCTTTCAATGTCTCTGTCGTCGTCAGAATCGGAATCAGGTGGTGCGGTTATTTGGGATTGTGGGGTGTTATCAGATTTGTCGAGAGATGCATACATACGAGACGGGGACGGATGAGATGTCGGCTTCGTTGTTTCTAAAATATCGCCATTTATTACCTGACTATCATGTAGGCTTCAACGGTCAGGTGGCAAATAATCAGGGAAAATATCTGAATCTGCCACAGTATCATCACAGTCAGGTACATCACTTAGCCCTTAGGTTTCATTTTCTCCTTCATACGATGAATTTGACTGATCATTTTGTTCGTAGTCACTCTCTTCTAATTTTCTTATTTATTTTTGCGTAAAAACTAGAAATTCATAAGAATAAAGTACAAAATTACAAGCACGTGTGTTTTGTTTTGATTTTATACTATACTAATGCAATATACGTCATTTGTCAATCAGTTATTTCTCATTTATTTACAAATGAATGTACTATATACTATATGGGCACAGACCACATGTGTTCTGTGGACTCATGAGACAATTTTTGGTCGTTTTTGTTCTAGAGAGTCCACAGATCATATGTGGTATGCTCTGAAAAAAACCATTTTCCGTTATGTATATATATATTTTAGAACATTATTTATTTTCTTACACCTGTTAGATACCGATTTTCACAAGAACATAACTGGACGTATGAGCAATATCCAATTTGAAATTTGTGCTGTGAACGTATTAAAAATATGCGTAAGGGCCATGGACTGGCTTTTTCACACTCATTTGTGTTGCTCATGTTGTAATTTTTGTCACATCTGAGCGGGGCCTACGTTTTATCGCCGAATCTGAACGGCACTCCTAAGAAGCTTTTTCATAGGCAATTTTACTCTCGGGAGTTTGCCATTGCCGATTCGAAAAATTATTGGCGATGCCGGGAATCGAACAACGGACCCTGGTGTGATAATCACTCACTCAATAAAACACTAAAAAATCGCTTCAAAAAATGTATCAGAATGATAATCGCGAAATCAGAATGTGCCGCAATTTATACTTTGATTCTACCATGCATAGATCACAAGGCAACCCAAAAAAAGAGTGGAAAACTATTAAACTGGATAGTGATGTTGTTTCAATTGAAGATCCTACTACGATTGCAAATAAATTAAACAACTTTATCGCTTCTATTGAACAAATATCTTCCTCAAATGATTTCTGTGATCGACAGCTTAGTAGAGAATACAGCTTCGTAGTGGAAACTTCTGGTTTAGCCCAAGCACTGGGTCTGAAGTTTACGATTTAATCAACTCGCTCAAAAACTCACACGCTTGCGTTCAGGATGGTATCTCCAACCTAACATTAAAGAACATCGCCTTGGATATTACTGATATCCTAGCTTACCTTTTCAATCTTAGTATCTCCACAGGATATTTCCCCACCAAATTTAAATCTGCTAATGTTATACTTATATTCAAAAAGGGAAGTCGAAAAGAGGTTAACAACTATAGGCCGATTTGCTTGTTACGTATTGTGTCTAAGATTTTGGAAAAAGATGTAAAAAGTAAGTAAGTAGCCCAGCAGCTACCTCAAAGGTATACGCTTTGTAAGCCCTTTGCAATTTGGATTTAGGGAGGGGCTATCTACCGAAGATGCCCCTCTAGAGTCTGTATTATTAATAAAGGTTTGGATAAAAATAAAAAAAATTGCGCTAGTCTGTTCGTCGATATTACTTAGGCCGTCGATATGGTTAACCACTGCATTCTCCTTGACAAATTTCATTCCGTTGGGTACTATTCACAAATGGTTTGCGTCCTTTTTAAAACATAGAACTCAAAAACATTGGTATAGCACAAGGGTCTGTCTTCGATCCTATATTGTTCGTAGTGTACATAAACTCCCTGTTTTATCTTCCATTCGAAGGTAAAATAACAGCTTTTGCAGATGATATCGGAATCGCAATATAGTCTACTGGCCAGACATTTATACTACTGCAAAGTTTCCAAGCTAATGTTTGTTTTTTCCAAAATATTTTTCATCTTTTTTTTCAGTTTGTGTAATATTTATAATATTTAGCTAAATTTAAAAAAAAAAAACGTCTAAATATTGCTGGCCCCACATAATTCTTGACAAACAGCACTATTTGAATTTTCAAATAAAAATGCTACTAACTGTTCTTATTATAACTATACCTTAACTTGCATCTATACTATAAATGCATCTAAAACAAAAGTAGTGCACGTACGCGCCCCATCCAAACGATCGGATGATGTTCATATATTCCACCGAAATTACTGCTCACGACTACCAGTCAATGACGTACCAATTGAAGTAGTCCGAAGCATAAAATATCTTGGAGTAACCATTGATGAGCACTTTTTATGGCGTGAGCATGTACATAAATGTCTTGCGTCTTCAACTAAAGAGCACTATATTTGCAATGGTATATCTTAGGTGATACTCACATCTCGACGTGCAAAAGCCGCTATACTACTCGCTAGCTGAGTCACGCATAAGATATGGGATTCTGGACTGGGGAAATGCAGCCAAATCTCATCTGGATAAAATATCTAATCTAGAGCCTCGTCTAGTTTAAATTTATAGACCTAGTAATTCGTCTTTTAAAGTTTTAGATGTGAAAGCGATCTTCAAGATGACGATATTGCTACACTATATGGATGACCGGCGTTTTCTGCAAACCATACGTCATACGCTAAACACAAGACGTCGAGCCCAAGAGATGCTAGATGTTCCGGAAACCTTCAACATATACGGAAATCGAGAACGAACTTAGATCTGCCATCCCAAAGTTACTCAACACATGTCCTCAATTCAAAAAAAAACATTCCAAACTTTAAGAAAAGAAAAAAAGAGCTAAAAAAGTATTTGCTTCAATAAAATGTGTTTTGTAAAATAAAGTAATAAATTATTTATCATTTTGGATTGCATTCTTTTATAAATTCAGTTTTATGATTGCAATCATTGACTTCATTTAAGACTTAAAAAAAAAAGAAGAATGCAATCACTATTCATTTGGCATCGAAAGAATGCACACCTTTTTCTACCATTCGATTGAATGCAATCATTTATGAATTTATTCATTATTTTACATTCATTTGCATTCTTTTGAATGTTCTTTAATTTTTTAGCAGATATTTACAGGTTTAAGCATGTTTATCTGCATGCCAAAAGTATACAATCCCTCCCTAACCAAAAACAAATTACTTTTTCTTTTTTTTTTGGAACAAACGAGAAAATAATTATTGTATTGGAATATTTTTTTATATAGTTAAGAAATAACATACAATATATAACATAAAAAATGTCTTTAATTAAATAAAACGAATAGATTATGATACAAATGTATATGGTTCATATAAATAAAACAATAAAAAAAATCATCGCCCCAAAATCGCTGTAAGTATAGAGTAAATTTGTATTTACTGAAACTTACTCGTATTTCCGAAAGCAAAACGTTCCACTTACAATATATTTCAATATTTACATTCCCTCTAACTGATTACTTACTTACTTTAGGTGGCGCTACAGTCCGGGGTGGACCTGGGCCTCAGTCAACAAGCTTCTCCAGCTAGCTCGATCCCTGGCTAGCTGTCTCCAGTTTCGCACGCTAAGTTGGCTGAGGTCCTCTTCCACTTGCGTGCGCCACCTGAGTCTTGGCCTTCCTCTACTGCGCTGTCCCTCGGGGGCGGATTCGAAGACTTTTCGGACCGGAGCATTGGTGTCCATGCGCTCTACATGACCCAGCCATCTCAGTCTTTGGATCTTCACTCTTCTGGCTAGGTCCATGTCGCTGTACAGTCTATACAGTTCGTCGTTGTATCTCCTCCTCCACTCACCGTCAATGCAGACGGGACCGAAGATCGCCCGAAGAATTTTTCTCTCGAAGCAACCAAGAACACCCTCATCCATTTTTGATAATGTCCATGCCTCTGCGCCATAGAGCAGGACCGGGATTATTAAAGCCTTATAAAGGGTGACTTTTGTTGTCCGAGAGAGGGCTTTGCTACTCAATTGCCTTCTTAACCCAAAGAAACAGCGGTTGGCAAGAGTTATTCTTCGCTTGATCTCAGCGCTGGTGTCGTTGTCTGTATTTTTAGCGGAGCCTAGGTAGACAAAGTCCTTAACTACCTCAAAGTTATATCTGTCGAGGGTGACGTTCTGTCCGAGACGTCGGTGTTGGTTATCCTTTTTGTTTGACAGCATATACTTGGTCTTGTCCTCATTGACCGCTAAACCCCTTTTCGCCGTTTCCGTCTCAATACTCGCGAAAGCGCCACTGACATCACGCTGTTTTCTCCCGATTATGTCAATATCGTCGGCGTATGCGAGTAGTTGGACGGACTTTTGAAAGACAGTGCCTCTTGTGTTTGCTCGTGAGTTTTGCACTATTCTTTCAAGTACGATGTTGAAAAAATCGCATGACAGCGCATCGCCTTGTCTAAATCCTTTCTGGACATCAAAGGTCTCGGTGAGATCTTTACCGACCTTGATGGAGCAGCGTGCATTCTTCATCGTCATCCTGCACAGACGGACGAGTTTGGCAGGCATGCCAAAACTAGACATTGCTCTATATAGCTCGTCTCTATAGATGATGTCATACGCGGCCTTAAAATCGATGAATAGGTGGTGGGTATCGATCTGAAGCTCATGGGTCTTCTCCAAGATCTGCCGTAGTGTGAATATCTGGTCGATGGTGGACTTTCCTGGCCTGAAGCCACACTGATATGGACCTATCAGGTTGTTGACGAAAGCCTTCAGGCGTTCACACAATACGGCGGATAAGATCTTATATGCGATGTTAAGGAGACTGATGCCTCTGTAGTTGGCGCAGTTCAGAGGGTCTCCTTTCTTGAGAATTGGACAAACAATGCTGAGGTTCCATTCATCGGGCATACTTTCGTCCGACCATATTTTACAGATGAGTTGGTGTATGCTCCTAACCAAGTCATCGCCTGCCGCTTTGAAGAGCTCGGCAGTCAGGCCATCCGCTCCAGCAGCTTTGTTGGACTTAAGCTTCGATATGGCTATCTTCACTTCATCCAGGTCGGGTGGACGGAATTGTTGGTCATCATCGTCCAGGTTGAAAGGTTGAATCTGCCTGACAGCGGTATTTGGTCCGTCATCGCCGTTATACAGTCTGCAGAAATGATCTTTCCAAATCCTCAGCATCGACTGCGATTCTACTACGATGTTCCCTTGTTCATCTCTACAGGCTTCGGTTCGGAGTTTGTTTCCGCGGCATGTTATTTTTACCTTTTGGTAAAACTTCCGAACCTCGTTCCTGGAGTAGCATCTCTCAATTTCCTCGATCGCGCGCTTCTCATGCTCTTTCTTCTTCCTCCTGAGAAGCCGGTGTTCGTCTCTCCTCTTCCGCTCATAGAGCTCATGAGCAGCTCTGGTCTTTCTAAGCAGCGCCGCGTTATATGCATCTTGCTTAGCTGCATGTGCTTGCCGGCATTCATCATCGAACCAAGGGTTTCGTTGTGGTGGACGAGTGAAACCCAGCACATCAGAAGCGGCATCTCTGATGGCGTTTTGGCAGTGTTTCCAATGGTCTTCGATGCTTGATGCTGGCGGCATTGGACCTCTTAAGAGATTAAGTGACACTCTATCGGAGAAGGACTTGGCGATCTCTTGCGATTGTAGCCGTCTGACGTCTAATTTTCTCACAGCATTAGTTTGTCTTGGCGTAGTTTGGGATATCCGCAACCGTACCTTGGCTACAACAAGGTAATGGTCCGAGTCGATGTTGGCTCCTCGGAACGTACGGACATCCATAATGCTGGAGGAGTGTCTTGCGTCGATCGCAATGTGATCAATCTAGTTGACTGTTGATTGATCAGGAGTTCTCCAAGTCCCCTTGTGTATGTCGAGATGTGGGAACCGCGTGCTAGCCACGACAATGTTTCGCCCCGCCGCAAAGTCGATTAGCCTGAATCCGTTATCGGAGGTGGTGTTGTGCAGGCTATATTTTCCGATTGTTCCACCAAAGATACCTTCTCTTCCTAGCTTTGCATTAAAATCACCGAGGACAATTTTAATGTCATAGCTATGGCATTGCTCGTAGGTCTTGTTGAGGAGCTCGTAGAAGGCATCCTTGGTGTCGTCATCTTTCTCCTCTGTGGGGGCATGCGCGCATATGAGGCTTATGTTGGCGAATTTAGCCTTGATGCGGATTGCTACGAGGCGCTCGCTCACATGCCGGAAGCTGAGGACTTCTCGTCTTAGTTTGCCTCCGACAACAAATCCGCATCCAAATAAGCGCTGCTTTTGCCGTCGATAGCAATTGCCGTAGTAGATGTCGCAGTTTTTCATCTTCTTTTTGTCCGGCCCATCCCATCGCATTTCTTGGATGACGGTTATGTCTGCTTTGCAGCAGTCTAGGGCTTCCGCTAGTTGCTCGGCTGCACGTGGTCTATTAAGGGATCTAACATTCCACGTGCATATCCGAGGCTCGTTGTCCTTAAATCGTTTGCGTGGGTTGTCAACAGTAGATCCGTCCATATCCGAGGCTTGTTGATGCTTCGTAACTTAATCTTTTTTAAATGGCCGGGCAGTTACCCCGGCGGCACAACCCCCAACCTGGAGGACCAGTTCCACTTTGAGTGCCCCTAGGACGAGGGCTCGGTTACACCGAAGCCAGTAACCCGTTCCGGGATGTGAGCGCTGCCGTTGGCCCTTATAGGACTCATCCGCCACCATCTCTTTTCCAGGATCCTGACTAAGTCCTGGAAATCCTTTCCGGCCTGAGCTCCAAATATGTCGGAGTAGCCCGGATAAGGTCTTGTTTTGTTTTTCCGACACTAATCCTGGTTAATGGCGCAGGAAACTCGCCATTTGCCCCCTTCACTTCGCAACCTCTATTGAGATTCCCAGATGGCGCCACGGGGAGGCGTGAAGTAGGACTTATTAGCAGAGCTGCAAGATGTTCGGCTGCAGAGGCTCATTCTCGTCATTTAAGGAACCAGCACCTGTCGGTGCTACTTCTTCTTCTACTTCTACGAGGCCTTATACTAATCGTTGCCATCTCCCTCTAGCTGATTGGCCTTCAGTAATACCAGCTTCTCACAATTTCCATCTACAAGTAATCCACGGCGGGAAAGATTTATCAACCCGGCGAATGAAAATATATGCTCTATAGACGCGGATGAAGGCAGAAGCGTGTTGTATCTTAAACCACGCTGAGTTGACAGTTATATACCAACTTTTTTTGCCCTTTACTTCACGTTAAGAGACTTTGTTTTTCAACTCAATGCAAATGAATGTAAAATAATGAATGAATTCACAAATGATTGCATTCAATGGATTGGTAAAATAAAAGAATGCAATCTTTCGATGCTAAATGAATGGTGATTGCATTCTTGTTTTTAAATCTTAAATGAAGTCTATGATTGCAATCATAAAATTGCATTCTTTGAATGCTTTCCTTAATGATTGCATTCTCTTACAACTCTGATAAATACATTGAATTCATTTGAAATCGCTTCAAAACCCATTTTTTAAACATCCACCTGCAAATAAGCATTTTGCTTCGCGGGTAAAATTATATATGTATATAAAATGAACATGAAAATAAATGGAAAACAAAAAAAAAATTGTGACTAAGCAAATTATATTTAAGTTACAATACAAAAACACTATCTGAAGAACGCTAATGCTCAAGGAAACTAAATGCAGTGTGTAATTTCTCCCCCCTTAAACCACATAAGCACCTAATAGGAGCGGAGCACAAAGAAACTAAAATGAATTGAATAATGATGACACTGCTAGTCAAAAGGCCATCATTTTTGAATAACGAAGAATTTCATCAAAACAACTTTATTCAGTCCTTTAAGACTACCCATGCTTTCTTCGTCTTTTATTTTGATTTCCATTGCTATAAAATTGCCCTCTCATTTTTGTTTGAAACATTGTTTCTACACTTTAGAGAGTGAAACTCTTATCAACACACCGGCTTTTTATGGCGCATGCCCCCAACATGCAAGTGGACATTTGCAGTTTTCCTATCAAGAAATTCCATTTTACCGACAGTCTGAATCTAGCCTCGTGCAAGCAAACTACATGCTACGTAGATATGTTTTCTTGATTTCATTCAATATATTTTCTCCGATGACTGGTGGTACTGTGTCAAAAAAAAAACCACAAATTCATCTCAAGTCACAGGGTATACCAGTCGGAGCTCAGAGATAACGAGGTAAGCCATCAGCTTGATTTGGTTTGCTTTTCTGGTACGTGACTGTAATACAAAGCTAAGGGTGATTAAAATGAATTACGTGGAACGGTCAATTTGAATCGATACCATCCCCTATATAGTAGACCGGTACCGATGGGATGCAGTTTAGGATTACAATGGTATCATCCCACACCATGCTACAGAGAAGACCATAAACAAGGTAAGGTATTGGGATGGAAAAGTGATGCTGTTGGAGGAATGTCCTCGCTACCGCGTTTTTGTGTTGATTCTGCTCCTGGATGGGTGATTTATTTTATGTGGAGCCATAAAGTGCGATACTGCACCGAAGCGCAATGTAATGGAAAAATCTTCTCTGTTTCCTTTGATAAGTGTCTTCTTTGTTTTCACCAGGCACCAGTGCAGATAGTACCAGCACCATGGGTATGAGCATGTGACTGTATTCATTGTCAGGTTTTATGTGCAGCCTTGGTAAGACTATCAATTTACCTTAACACCGATAAACCGGTGGCGGTGTTCTTTTTAAAAAATATCCTTTTTTTAATGGAAAAATTAAAAGTAAACAAAAAGTCAGTGTTGAACATTTGATGAAGTATGTAACTTATACTCGTGTGTATGTGTTTGCTAAAGTGCCAATGGAGTCAGATTCAAGCTGTTTTATGTAAAACCACTCACCGTATGCATTGGTAGCTTTTACCTGCCTTTGAAAAAACTAATTCATATGCAAGCAGACACATCCACTTTCATTGTAACCTTTAAACGGACAGAGAGCGTTGCCATCTGGTCGATTTGTTTGTATTTTTGCTCTGTTTTCAATTTGAGTTGGGTTGGAATGCCTTGGTCTTAAGCTTCACCAGGTTAAGGAGGAATAATAAATTGAAATATGTTTCCGTTCCCAAGATAAAAATTGTTTGTAACTTACAAAAAAATATAGTAATATTTTTCCACTTAATGTGGTAAATAAGAATTGGCTTTTTCTGACCTTTTCCATAAAAAAAATAAACATAATGAAATGTATCCATTATAGCCCATTTCGTATCAGATGAAAGTTTGTTTACTCGTACAAGGAATCTACGAATTTAAATATAAGTTTGAAGGTCTATCTAATTAAACTGACTTAAACTAACAAAGGAGGTGGTCAGGCATTGCTTGTAACGAGCACTTTGGCGAGTGCAGTACTTTCTGTATGTTCTTTTACAGAATTATCCTATTTTCCATAGAAAGATGGGTAAACGTTTCGGTGATAAACTGCTTATAGTGTCATAACTCAACACATCATCTGCAGTCAGGCACTTACAGAGAGAACTCCTCAGTGTCATCATCACTCTTACAGCAAGCGTCCCAGGATGCAGTGTCGTTTATGCCTTATTTATTATGCCTTGTTTATTAAGGTGCTGACAATGGTGTAGAACCCCCTTGCGTCGGCATTAATTTGGTTAGCCGGCATCTTTGAGTATGATACAATCTGCAGTTATTCTCATTTAAACCCCAATCGAGGATGCAAGCAATACAAATACGAACACAACTTCGAATCCTGAAAAAATCTCCTCTGAGTGTTTCAAGATACTCGTAAGTTCATTGACGAGTTCACTTTTCGCGACCTGAAACACAAATAAGAGCCAATATATGAAGTCTCTGGACTACGTTCAGAAAACCTTGCATTCTCGAACTAGTTTTGAATTGGTTAGAGAGTTTAGCAACGCCTTAAGAGGCAATGTCCCTTCACACGTAAATACTTCTACTTATACAGCTATTCTTAATAATATATATGTAGTTCATTGGCATAAGGATTTCATAATATATTTCCTATTGTCTTAGGTCATAAGACACTGTCACGTGCGGAAACACGCAAAGAGACTCAAATTGTCAGATACGGATATTTGCAAGTTGTTGGGGACATAGCGCACATACTGTGTGAATGCGAGGCAATATCGCGAAGTCGGAGAAAATCTTTACGGAAATACTTTTTTCGAAAATCTAAAGAAATTAGACAACACAAAATTCTTGGCTTGTGCAAAGAAATTGCATGTTTCAATAGGGAGATTGTTAAGGTTTTTGCTCCTTAAATATAAATTAAATTGGTTCCATAGGAATCGCGATGGGCCTGTTTTGGTGCCTAGTGTTTGTGTGATGGCATATTCATCGCACTCCTGGTTTAAACGTACATGACCTAGATCATGAGATTAAAAAACAAGTGTGGTATTTGTACCAAAAACTGTTTGTTTTGAAAATGCAAATGGCTTTAAAGGTACTGGCAGTGATATGAATATCAAGAAGAAGCGATTCTTCAGTGCTTCTAAAGCAAATCCATAAATGCATGGAAATAGTTTCTATTAAACTAATTAAGCCCGTTCTCTAAAGTCTGGTAAGAGCAGCAGTAACGTATTTTCGGGGAAACTCGTTCATTAGATAAAAGTTTTTTTGGTCTAGTTATAGCCAGAAAGTTGACAGATTCTTTCGAGGTATTCCGATGCTTCCGTTTCCATCAACTTTTCAACAAATATCTAAACATTCTTAATTCTCATTTTTCGCTACAAAAACATGGACATTTTCAACCTTTTGGAAGCCATTGTCGTAAATTCAAGCTCGGTCTATGCAGAAACTTCGTGTGAACGTTCATTATCGCTGATGTAAACACATCAATAATTGGATAGACTTTCAAAAAAACTTATGACCGTGAGCTTTTAGGTATTTTATTTTCGGATCGAAGCCGGTCGATTTTGAACCATTAGAAGGAGAACAACTGCAGGATGAGGAGCTAAAAACCTTACTTCTAGAAATGAAAGATCTAGTGTTTTGCAACTTGTCATCAAAGAAAATGCACCTGTATGTGCCCAAGTCCAACAGAAAAATCAATCGTTATGACGTGGAACTCGAATTTACAACTGACTTAGGCAATTAATTTCCATCTACACTTAATACGGAACTATACAAAATCTTGGGAATGAGACATTGGGGACGATGTTCCATGGGATAATTGAAAAGCCTTGGATTCCACTCCAGCTGAACTTTTATGTGGTTAAACCCTTCGCCTACCTGGAGAGTACCTTATAGAATCTTTCTATAACATGGCTTTGGAAGATTTTGTCAAGGAAAACCTTAAGAAGAGCTGACACTACATAGAGTGGAACACAAAATGCTAAAGTATCCCTCCAGAAGGTACTAGAAAGCTGCAGTTATGTGTTTATGAGAACTAACACTGACAACAACCGTATAAAGGCCCATACATTGTCACGCGCAAACACCGAAAGTATTTTTCTGTTAAAATAAAAAGAAATAAAGATATTTCCACGGAAGATGAAAAGTCGCCTTTTCGTCGTCGATGAAATACTGTAAGACACAAAAAAAAAACGGAGTAGACAAAAGTTTCATTCGAACCAGTGAAAGACAATAAACCTGTAAACGACACGCCTTTTTTGAATTTGTTGTTTTTCTCTAAAATATTCATCATCAAAATACGAGTACTTACAAATATCTGTACAAATTCCAATTCCGAACAATGTACTTAAAAGCGAATTTGTTAAAACCTTTTACTATTCCAAAAAGGTACCAGGAGTACAGATATGTCTCGTGTTTTGTGTGAATGCCTGTCTTAAGACTTAAGTTCACAGGATACCCATACATATGTACATGGGAGCAAGGATACGCCTTGCCTTCGCTCTTCATCAATTCCTTTGATAACAATTCGGAACTGTGTTAAAAGCACCATTCCACCCTTGGTATGAGTCGAGGCTTACCTAAAATCTCTTACTGTTCTTAGGGTCACAGAACCCAGTATTTTGCAACTCTACATCGTGTGTGACAAACAGGTGCACCCTCCCACCATTTTAGGTTTAAGCGACAGTCACCGTGATGCTCCCATAAGGGAGCCTTACGCAGGGCATTACGCAGGTAATTGATTATAGCATAACGCATCAGCCTTCCCTCTAGTTGGAGACTGGCTTAAGTCATTTCGTCCAGATAAAACCATTACCGTCTTTGGCTGCAGACTTTCGACCAATTACCTTGCTTGCCAAAAGTTTTAGGAAAAGTCGTCGCCAAGTAAATTTCAAGTTATCTAGATCATCATAAGCTAATTGCTTCGGTCCATTCTAGTTTTCGAGCCAACCATAGTTGTTCTACAGTTAAAAGTAAAATTCTCGATTACATATGGATTAACTATGACTCCGACTTCCTGTGTATACTTTGACACAGCTTTTGTCACAGCTTTTCAACCACTCAATTCTTTCTAAAAAATTAAGAAGATATTTTGAATTTAGTGAAAGTTTGCTGCGTTTCATTACTAATTACTGATATAATCGCTGTTAAATCTTCTTATAATAGGAATATACTTGCAGGAGTACCTCAGGACTCAATACTGAGCCCAATATTGTTTTATTAATGACCTCCCTAAGGTTTGCTTAAACACTAGCCTCTACTTCTATGCAGATCATGCGCAAATATACTCGTACTTATCCAGACCTATTGGTCTAGTTGAGAATCTGGTTTGCACGTTGAATGATGATCTACTCGCAATCTACCAATGGTCGCTACATAATTGTTTGACCCTTGACCCAGCCAAGTCTCAGCTGATTTTAATATCCAAAAAAAACTCTACAATACTGAGTTACTGCCGCCCATTTACTCAACGACACACAATTGCAATTCGTGGAGACTGTAGCCAACTTGGGTTTTAGGATAAACTGCTTTCTTTCCTCTGTAAGCCACATTAATTACTCTGTGGGACGAATTAACGGAAGTATAGGCAAACTTTGGCTGATCTCTAGTTTTACTCCTATTATTACCAAGCTGAGACTTGTTAAAACATTACATGTAGATATTTATTATTCATCGTCCGTGTACTACTAACTCGTCTCCCTATCTCAACATAAACTTACTGTCGCATTTAATGATATGGTTAGGTATGTATGTGTACGGGCTCCGCCGACTCGACCACATGTCCAATCATCATCAGTTCTTGCATATTACTCGTAGGTGCTGTATCTTCTTGCACAAAATTATTCAAAAGATGTCCCCACCATACCTGTTTGGAAAACTTTAGTTCGTTCCTTAAATAGCAATCTTCTGGTAGAAAGAACTATTGTTGAGGGAATGAGGACACTTAATTTGTTCCCGGTCAAGACGATTCTAGAACTTTTCTGGATCTTTTCTTTGTTAGCGATTCGGACGATATTCTTCTAAACGACCAACTGTCTGCACCCGCCTTCTCTAAGCACGACCTTCTGTTTTTAACATTTGACTTCTTAATAAATTGTTCTGTTTTGTACCATGAACATAGGGACTTTAACGGCATTGATTAGCGCCAGCTGGAGCTAGACGCTCATAGTGCTGAATGGGATCGTGTGTTTTTCATGTCCTCTCCCTGTGATCAAATTGACTTTTTAAACCATAATATTTGTGCTCTCTTTAACAATTATGTCCCCATCAAAGTGAAACGAAGGTATTACGCATGGACAAAGTCCGTGGTTCTTATCGCACAACGCAATCGGGCTCACAATGAGTGGAAACGTTACAGGTTGGATGTACATCTACAACTTTATCGCTCCTTGCGAAATCAGGTAGTCGACAAAATCAGTGTAGCTAATAGAAATTCTTACAGTAACAAATTAAATCCATTGATTAAGGGTCGAAAGCTGTGGAAAAATTTGTGGGCTATCGGTATCGGCAAATGGAAATTATGATGATGATTTGGATTTAAACCTCCTCAATAACTATTTTGTAATGCTTCCGTTTCCTGTTCTTAATGTCGTGCGCTTAAATCCGTCTGCCTTTGGTGAACTCAGTTCATTAGTTAGTACTTTTGAGTTTGCTTGTGTTGATAGTATGGAAATTGTTGCTTGTTTGTTATCCGTTGAATCAAATGTTGTTGGTTTTGACGAAATACACCCCAATTTGTCAATATAAGTCTACCAGTCATTCTTTCTTAATTAGTGCATGTCTTTAATTATGTCATAACCACTGGTATATACCGCTCAATGGAAAGCTGCTAAAGTTGTGCAAGTGTCCCAAAAGTACAGATTATCGGCCGATCTCTATCCTTCCTAATTTATCTAAGGCCTTTGAGAGAGTGTTGCAAGGACAAACGCATTCAATTGAACAACTTACTCTCAGTAATGCAATCCGGGCTTAGGCAAAACCACAGTTGTATTACGGCAATGATTAAAGTGGTAGATTAACTGTCATTTTTGCTTGGTTTCGCAAATTCAGCAATAACCTTAATGTCGTCATATCTTCAGCAAAGAAAACAAGCCGTCTTAGCGGGTCATCATTCATCCGACTTTCTCTATAACTGTAATGGAGTTCTACAGGGTTCGATTTTAGGACCCCTTCTTTTCCCACTGTATGTTAATGATACGGCGATGTACAGCCGTATCGAAGTTGCCCTCTTGGTATGATAGAAAATTGTGTAAACTAACGTTGGCTGCCAGAGTATCACCGGTGATCACAAATATTGAATCCATACAAATGTTTTTTTTTTGGACATTACGAACATTCGCGTCCACGAGCTTTGCCTTTTTACTCGCAGTTTCAACCGACGCAGTAGCTTTAAGCTCAGTATAGCACTTTTGACAGTAATGTCTCTTTCGCCTACCATCTGTTGTAAGTGCCGTTGAAAGTGTAAATATATGTTTTTCTTCTATAGGTCTTCGTGCAGTTAGTGAATTATCTTGACCACTTAAATAAATAATAATATTTTGACGAAACTAGGATATCTGCTCATATCCGTCAACAATTTTCTATAATATTTAGACGGAGAATCGTGATCATCTTCACTGATCTGATACGGAGTGAACATTTCTGACAATTGCTCTAAAGTGTCTCCAGTTGCGGGAGATTTCCAGGTTACCGGAATTTCTATTTGACGCCCTCTGTTGTAATATCAGGTACTGCTACACTCATTTCCCGACTTCGTTGCCCATT
The DNA here is from genome assembly GCA_928272305.1 of Volucella inflata. Lineage (NCBI taxonomy): Eukaryota > Metazoa > Arthropoda > Insecta > Diptera > Syrphidae > Volucella > Volucella inflata. The sequence continues at coordinate 19,211,966 of OV743718.1, read as the reverse complement.
TTCATCAGAGGTGTTATCACTTGATAAATCAGTAGTATAATCCGGGATCTAATCATCATCCCAATCCGAACTAATAGCGCCCGAACTTTCACATCAATTGTCTGTCGCTTCAAACATTTTAATTATTTGCTCGGGATCCATTTCTCTATTAATTTAATACATCAAATATAAAAATTATAAAGTACGTCCACTCTCAGCTATAAACTTTACACCGAATGACTTCTTCCGCCGGGTGATCACTGGTAATACACGTTAAAAAAATAAATAAATAAATTTATGTTTTGAACACACATGTGTCATCGGTGATCACTACATGAAAACATGCTCAAATATATTCTGACAGATCCATTACTGTCTGTGCAGAAGATCTCAGTCACCAATTCATCATAAGATGCTTATTCCTGCTTGCCACCTGGGGAACGATTTTTGACGTGATCACCGGTGATACACTCTCAGCCAACGTGTTAATACTGATGTAGATAGTATATCAACCTGGTCAGATAAAAACGGACTCCATTTGAATCCCTTTAAAACCAAATGTATCGTTATTAGCAAAAAAAACGTTTAACGTTTCCTATTTTCCCGATGTTTTTCTTCGTGGCTCCAATATGTCTTCGAATGTTGCTTCGAATATGTCGACTTACTTACTTACTTTAGGTGGCGCTACAGTCCGGGGTGGACCTGGGCTTCAGTCAACAAGCTTCTCCAGCTAGCTCGATCCCTGGCTAGCTGTCTCCAGTTTCGCACGCTAAGTTGGCTGAGGTCCTCTTCCACTTGCGTGCGCCACCTGAGTCTTGGCCTTCCTCTACTGCGCTGTCCCTCGGGGGCGGATTCGAAGACTTTTCGGACCGGAGCATTGGTGTCCATGTCTTTGGATCTTCTGGCTAGGCCCATGTCGCCATACAGTTCGTCGTTGTATCTCCTCCTCCACTCACCGTCAATGCAGACGGGAACGAAGATCGCCCGAAGAATTTTTCTCTCGAAGCAACCAAGAACACCCTCATCCATTTTTGATAATGTCCATGCCTCTGCGCCATAGAGCAGGACCGGGATTATTAAAGTCTTATAAAGGGTGACTTTTGTTGTCCGAGAGAGGGCTTTGCTACTCAATTGCCTTCTTAACCCAAAGAAACAGCGGTTGGCAAGAGTTATTCTTCGCTTGATCTCAGCGCTGGTGTCGTTGTTTGTATTTATAGCGGAGCCTAGGTAGACAAAGTCCTTAACTACCTCAAAGTTATATCTGTCGAGGGTGACGTTCTGTCCGAGACGTCGGTGTTGGTTATCCTTTTTGTTTGACAGCATATACTTGGTCTTGTCCTCATTGACCGCTAAACCCATTTTCGCCGTTTCCGTCTCAATACTCTGAGCGCCACTGACATCACGCTGTTTTCTCCCGATTATGTCAATATCGTCGGCGTATGCGAGTAGTTGGACGGACTTTTGAAAGATAGTGCCTCTTGTGTTTGCTCGTGAGTTTTGCACTATTCTTTCAAGTACGGTGTTGAAAAAATCGCATGACAGCGCATCGCCTTGTCTAAATCCTTTCTGGACATCAAAGGTCTCGGTGAGATCTTTACCGACCTTGATGGAGCAGCGTGCATTCTCCATCGTCATCCTGCACAGACGGAGGAGTTTGGCAGGGATGCCAAAACTAGACATTGCTCTATATAGCCCGTCTCTATAGATGCTGTCATACGCGGACTTAAAATCGATGAATAGGTGGTGGGTATCGATCTGAAGCTCATGGGTCTTCTCCAAATTCTGCCGTAGTGTGAATATCTGGTCGATGGTGGACTTTCCTGGCCTGAAGCCACACTGATATGGACCTATCAGGTTGTTGACGAACGGCTCTGTAGTTGGCGCAGTCCAGAGGGTCTCCTTTCTTGAGAATTGGACAAACAATGCTGAGGTTCCATTCATCGGGCATACTTTCGTCCGACCATATTTTACAGATGAGTTGGTGTATGCTCCTTACCAAGTCATCGCCTGCCGCTTTGAAGAGCTCGGCAGTCAGGCCATCCGCACCAGCAGCTTTGTTGGACTTAAACTTCGATATGGCTATCTTCACTTCATCCAGGTCGGGTGGATGGAATTGTTGGTCATCATCGTCCAGGTTGAAAAGTTGATTCTGCCTGACAGCGGTATTTGGTCCGTCATCGCCGTTATACAGTCTGCAGAAATGATCTTTCCAAATCCTCAGCATCGACTGCGATTCTACTACGATGTTACCTTGTTCATCTCTACAGGCTTCGGTTCGGGGTTTGTTTCCGCGGCATGTTATTTTTACCTTTTGGTAAAACTTCCGGACCTCATTCCTGGAGTAGCATCTCTCAATTTCCTCGATCGCGCGCTTCTCATGCTCTTTCTTCTTCCTCCTGAGAAGCCGGTGCTCGTCTCTCCTCTTCCGCTCATAGAGCTCATGAGCAGCTCTGGTCTTTCTAAGCAGCGCCGCGTTATATGCATCTTGCTTAGCTGCATGTGCTTGCCGGCATTCATCATCGAACCAAGGGTTTCGTTGTGGTGGACGAGTGAAACCCAGCACATCAGAAGCGGCATTTCTGATGGCGTTTTGGCAGTGTTTCCAATGGTCTTTGATGCTTGATGCTGGCGGCATTGGACCTCTTAAGAGATTAAGAGACACTCGATCGGAGAAGGACTTGGCGATCTCTTGCGATTGTAGCCGTCTGACGTCGAATTTTCTCACAGCACTAGTTTGTCTTGGCGTAGTTTGGGATATCCGCAACCGTACCTTGGCTACAACAAGGTAATGGTCCGAGTCGATGTTGACTCCTCGGAACGTACGGACATCCATAATGCTGGAGGAGTGTCTTGCGTCGATCGCAATGTGATCAATCTGGTTGACTGTTGATTAATCAGGAGTTCTCCAAGTCCCCTTGTGTATGTCGAGATGTGGGAACCGCGTGCTAGCCACGACAATGTTTCGCCCCGCCGCAAAGTCGATTAGCCTGAATCCGTTATCGGAGGTGGTGTTGTGCAGGCTATATTTTCCGATTGTTCCACCAAAAATACCCTCTCTTCTTAGCTTTGCATTAAAATCACCGAGGACAATTTTAATGTCATAGCTAGGGCATTGCTCGTAGGTCTTGTTGAGGAGCTCGTAGAAGGCATCCTTGGTGTCGTCATCTTTCTCCTCTGTGGGGGCATGCGCGCATGTGAGGCTAATGATGGCGAATTTAGCCTTGATGCGGATTGCTACGAGGCGCTCGCTCACATGCCGGAAGCTGAGGACTTCTTGTCTTAGTCTGCTTCCGGCAACAAATCCGCATATAAGTTGCCGTCGATAGCGATTGCCATAGTAGATATCGCAGTTTTTCATCTTCCTTTTGTCCGGTCCATACCATCGCATTTCTTGAATGACGGTTATGTCTGCTTTGCAGCAGTCTAGAGCCTCCGCTAGTTGCTCGGCTGCACGTGGTCTATTAAGTGATCTAACATTCCACCTGCATATCCGAAGTTCTTGTCCTTAAATCGTTTGCGTGGGTTGTCAACAGTAGATCCGTCCATATCCGAGACTTGTTGATGCTTTTTTTTAAATGGCCGGGCAGTTACCCCGGCGGCACAACCCCCAACCTGGAGGACCAGTTCCACTTTGAGTGCCCCTAGGACGAGGGGTAGGTTACACCGAAGCCAGTAACCCGTTCCGGGATGTGAGTGCTGCCGTTGGCCCTTATAGGGCTCGTCCGCCACCATCTCTTTTCCAAGAATCTGACTAAGTCCTGAAAATCCTTTCCGGCCTGAGCTCCAAATATGTCGGAGTAGCCCGGATAAGGTCTTGTTTTGTTTTTCCGACACTAATCCTGGTTAATGGCGCAGGAAGCTCGCCATTTGCCCCCTTCACTTCGCAACCTCTAGTGAGATTCCCAGATGGCGCCACGGGGAGGCGTGAAGTAGAACTTATTAGCAGAGCTGCAAGATGTTCGGCTGCAGAGGCTCATTCTCGTCATTTAAGGAACCAGCACCTGTCGGAAGATGCTACTTCTACGAGGCCTTTACTAATCGTTGCCATCCCGAATATGTCGACACTGGCAGAAATTTGATGGATGTCACATAATTATACTCCCCTGAAAAAACGTTTGTTGCTAGCTAAAACAATCATTACTCCTGTACTTAGTTATGGTTGTGAAACTCTCTGTTACTGTAATGTTAATAGCAGAAGAAAGCTTAACCTCGCTTTTAATAATATTGCGCGTTATGTTTACAACCTAAAACGCTTTAACAAAATCTCAAACTATACAAAATCAATTTACAATATAACACTTGACTACATAAAAAATGGTTTGAAAGCTGAATTCACTGAGTCATGTCTGCTATGCGAACTCCGAGAGATACTAATTCGTAGCTGATTTAATCTTGCAGTGGCCTGGCAGGAAAGGTTGTAAGCGTCAACGATGCGATTGTTCACAGCTGTGCTAAGCATATGCAATGACACCTTTATCTTTTAAAGCAAATGTCTTTTAATGACAACACAAAATCGAAAACCACTTAACTATGAGTTCCCTATAAAGTAGTCATGTGTAACGAAGTTTTGTGTACTCCTAAGAGCACGAAGGCAGTCCCAGAAGTACCCGACCTGACCAAGACATGGCGGTAGTTGTTTGAAAATATCACTGTATAAAAAGGACGCAGTCTATAAAGCATATGTTTCAAGTTTGAAAGCGCCACGTCGCTTAGTATTTGTTTGGCAGCCATCAATAGTGAATTTGTGAAAATGGAGAAAATTGGTCATCGTTATGTGATACAATACTTTTATTTGAAAGGCATCAGCCCAACCAATATAAAAGCTGAACTGGATTCTACTCTGGGTGATCCTGCTCCTTCATTTACAACAGTAAAATTTTGGGTTGCTGAGTTTAAACGAGGCCGTGCGAGCCGCCAAGACGAGCACCGCGGTAGTCACCAAAAATGGTGACTGGATGGATTCGTACTGGATGATCGTCGACCGAAAGTGCGCGAGCTAGCAGACATTGTAGGTATTTCAAAAAGTGCGGTACATCGCATATTATTTGAAAATTTGGACATGAGAAAGCTGTGTGCAAGATGGGTGCCGCGTTTGCTTACACTCGATCAAAAACAATGTCTTGAAGATGTTTCAATTGAGTGTTTAGCGAAGTTTCACAGCAACAAAGCAAAATTTTTGCGCCGTTTCATAACAATGGGTCCATCACCTTACACCTGAGGCAAAAGAAAAAAAAAACACTGGATTCAAAAGCGAGAACCGGCTCCATAGAAGGCGAAGACCGTTTCATCTGCAGGCAAGGTCATGGCGTCGATTTTTTGGGATGCGCGTGGGATAATTTTCATTGGCTATCTTGAAGAAGGAAAAACTATCAACGGCCAGTATTATGCGAACTTATTGCAACGTTTGAGCGAAGAAATCAAGCAAAAACGGTCGCATTCGGCTAAGAAGAATGTGTTGTTTCATCAAGACAATGCACAAGCTCACAAATCCGTTATTGCAATGGCCAAAATTAATGAATTAAAGTTTGAATTGCTACCTCATGCACACTATTCACCAGATTTAGCCCCCTCGGATTATTTTCTGTTCCCAAACCTGAAAAAATAGCTCAATGGTCAAAGATGTTCCAACCATGAAGAATGGCTTTTTTGAGGAGCAAGAAAGTTCTTATTATAAAAAGGGTATCGAACTTTTTGAACATCGCTGGGAAAAGTGTATAGAGCTGAAAGGCGATTATGTTGAAAAATAAATAAATTTTTGTGTTTTCTTTGTTGGGTCGGGTACGTCTAGGACCGCCTTCGTATATATATACCTAACCTAACAAAAAGAAGGCAATAATGTCCTTAAAATCATTATACAAATAGGAAGGGCAAGCAGTAAGACCAAAGGCTCAGTTGCTTTTAACAAAAGCCCTTTAATTGGCTGTTATGTACACCATTCTGTTTAATTTAAAATGTAAGAATGTAGATGCAGACACCATGTTGCATCAATAAATTAACTTCACAATTAAATACTATGGCAGCAGTGGAACCTTTGTTATAAATTAAGGAAAATCTGTCCCTCTTCATTCTGACATAATAAAAAACTCCTGGCCCAAAAAAAACGAGGAGAGAAAGAATGTATATTTGTCGAACATATTAATTAAAACGCAGCAATGGACTGATTAATGTTCGCAAATGGCAGTGGATACAACAAGTCCCCCGGCGGGAGCGCACATCCTCGTATTTTGGTGTATGAATTTTGGTGCATGTTCTCCCCAGGCGGTGCCTTAGTCTCTTCAATAAACGTCATTAATACAATTTAATCAATGGAAATTTATAATTGTTTCTCTCTTGCAAATAAGTGAAATAAAAAAATCCTCAACGCAATCATGAACATACATATATATTGTAAATTCAATCGACATCATCGATTACAGCACAAGTTCTCAATTAAATAATTTTTCAATGTTTTACAAAAAGCCGACATTGATTTTAATACTTATTTTTATTTTTATTTATTTTTATGTTTTATTGGATTCGATGGAAGAGAGGATGAAAAAGATTGAAACTCTTTCAATATCGCCGAAGATGGACGATAAATGTGGCAATATTTCAGAGCTTCATATGGGGACTCTGTTTTGGTTGGTGAGATTATGCCCTCGGTGCTGTGGGTAGAAAATATTCATTTCAATTTGTTGGAACATTTTTTTTTTGCCTTCTCAACGTTAACAGGTTATTTGCAAACGTGTCGTATTCAATGGGTGAGCAATTTAACTGATTCAGATCGATAAACAATTTAAAACAGTTCAATATACCTTAATAGTTCATTGAACAAAATAATGGCATGGTGGAAGATTTTCTGTATATTTGATAGGGTTTTCGAGAGGTTCACACGTAAATTAAGGCAGCAGAAGTGACCACGCAGAGTGCTTCCCTTTAATATGATTGATGGAAGAAGATGGTTGATACATCTATGACTAAGGTACATTTGAGTTGTGGTTAAGATTAATTTCAGGTGCGGGTAGATAGCATTAAATACTTAATTCAAAAATATACTTGAAATATCGTTAGTGCCTACCTTTGTTAATAAATAGTTGACGATTGACTATGAAAATTCGTAAAGAAAGTATATTTCAAGTCAATTGGGAAAGGACGTCATGAAGGGTTATGTTTTAGAACTAGAAATAAGTCGGCAAAAGACGTACTAGACTCGTGCGTAGACACACTGAACTAAGTGGAAAACTTAGTGCACAACACCAGGCACATTAATACACTTATCTTGTATAATTGGGAGGCGGACTAATTTGCTTGTCATGAAAAGGGATCGATAGGAGTTTAGAAATGAAAGACGTATTAGTGCTCTTCGCTATCTGTTAGAAAGTGTGCACGAGTTCATGTTGGTAAGAGTCATGGACGGAATTCAAGGATATTTGAGTGTTTGAAAAGGAACTGCAAAACAAGGTAGGATTTACATCTTCTGATGCATTTCACTAAACTTTTAAGCGCAAGTGCTAACAAGAAGCCAAAAGAAACAGGTTTGTTAACCCCAAATAGAGTCAATGGCGAAGAGAAATTTCGAAACAAAATAAACGGAGCCCTTAACGGATCAGCGGCAGTGCTCACATCCACGAACGGATTACTGGCTTCAGTGTAACTGACCTTTAGGGGAAATGGACCTTTAGGTTGAAGGGTGGCTATATCACAAACATCCCAAAGACAACAAATGCTGTGGGGAATTTCGACGCAAGATGGCTGAAATTGCAAAGGATCACCAAATCTTTTTCTTATTTAGCCTTTCTTAATCTCTCAAAAGTTCCACTACCGCCAGTATCAAGCATCGAAAGCCGGTAGCAATACTGCCAACAAGCCACCAGTGATGCCGCTTCTGATGTGCTGGTTTTCATTCGATCACCACATTGAACCCCCGGGCAGCACATGCAGCTAACTCACGAACACTATGAGCAAAAGACGAGTGACGAACACCGGCTTTCAGGTGTCTAGGAGCATGAGGAGCGAATCGAAGCCTCTAGGGACGAACAAGGGAACATCGCAGTATAGTAATAGTCCATGCTGTGGATCCGAAAAGAGTATTTCTGTAGACTTAGACAGCGATGACGAACTAAATACCGCTGTCAGGTAGAATAAATCTCTTAACCTCGACGATGTTGACCAAAAATTGTATCCACCTTACCTGGATAAAGTCTACAGTCCAACTAAACAGCTGGAGTAGACGGCTTGACTTTTGAGCTCTTCAAAGCGGCAGCCGATGACTTGGTAAGGAGCATACACTAACTCATCTGTGAAATATACTCAGACGAAAGTGTGCCCGATGAATTGAACCTTGGCATTGTTTGTCCGATCCTCAATAAAGGAGACCCTCTGAACTGCGCCAACTACAGAGGCATCAGTCTTCTTAACATCGCATACATGGCATGGCATATATCTCCCATATAGTGTGAAGGCCTAAAGCCGTTCGTTAATAGCCTGATTGGTCGATATCAGTTTAGCCTCAGGTCAAGAAAGTCCACCATGGACCAAATATTCACACTACGGCAGATTCTGAAGAAAGCCGATGAGCTTCAGACCGAAACACACCATTTATTCATCGATTCTAAGGCCGAGTATGAGAACATCTATAGAGACGAGCTGTTCAGAGCAATGTTTGGCCTTGGAATCTCTGCTTAACTCATCCGTTTCTGCAAAATGACGATGGAGAATGCACGCTGCTCGACCAAGGTGTCAAAAAACGATTTAGACAAGGTGACGCGTTGTCATCTGATTTCTCAGGTCCAGTTCGAAAAGTGTTCGAATCTGCCCCCGAGGGATAGCACAGTAGAGGAAGACCGAGGATCAGGTGGCGCACGCAAGTTAAGAGGGATCTCAGTCAACTAGACTGTAGCGCAACCTATTGTTAAGTAAAGTATAGTATATAATTAATTAATAAAATTATTTTATTTAAATTGTAATCGCCTGTTTTTCGGGCACGAGCTTTTGAAATAATCCAAATAATTCTAGTCCACGATGCATCGTTTTGGCTGACGTTGTTTCCGAATGGGAAAACCAAGATCTAGATGCCAGAAACAGTAACAAGCGATAAGCCAAAGGTGACTTTTTGATCTTCCTACATTGTTTTGTTTATTGCCAGTCAGTCCAGTTTAGCAATGATGAATATAAGGCTAAAGTCTGAATGAAGCTTCTCAAGATTGCTATGTTACATTCCTAAATTTCGACCATAGTCCACCGGATGGACCGACCTTTCCACGGTCGTCTTCATTTATTGACTTCTTCTTCATTCCTTCAGACCTCAAAATCAATGCTACCTCCGATATTTGCTCGACGTTCGCTATACCATCAGATCACTTTGGTGTTTCTATTAATGAAGACCTCGGTAATTACTTCCTCGCTCTGATATCTTCACCAGCAGCACTAAGAAGCTTTAAAAATACTAATTGGGGAACATTTAGATAAAGTGTTCATAACAACATATCCCTCTTAAACATACCATCTGAAAGGAGCATCTCAAATTCTTAAATTGACGATATAATTGTAGAAGTGACCGCAAAAATGACAGCTGCTATAGAATCTAATCCAGTCATATGTGATAGGGGGTGGCCGTGGTGTAGTGGTACTAGCCATCGCTTCTCATTCGGACATTCAAGGTTCGAATACTACTCATGACAAGTTTTTCATTGTCTACTTGGAACTTAGTCAGAAAAATCTGAGTGTGAAGGCATAACACTGACATGTAGATTTGGCTGTTGTACAGTTTCAAGCACAAAACGACCGTTAAAATTCACAACCTGACATTCCTAGTGAAGAAAAACTCTCCGTCCTATTCGCACTCCCACCCCTGGAAAATCAATATCGACACCAAACACACCTGAGTTTCAAACCACTACATCACAACAACTTTCCTTTCTCCTCCTTCTATCTTTCCGCCTGCACCCTGGCGACAGTAAAAGGGTATCATAAACCTTGAGGCACGCGTAAATTATAAAAAAAACAAACATATTTGACCTTACTTTTAAGCTTAAAAAAACTCGGAGCTTCTGCTTAAGACGGTAAAAAAGAATCTTCTACAAATATCTTAAAAAGGTCAATTTTGAGTACTGCAACTCTCATCGAGAATTCAATGCCTCACCATTCTCATCACCAAAAGAGTCGATATTGACCTCAATAATGCTTTTAGAAAAAGACTACAAGACATACGATCCTCTCCTCAAGCATTCAAAAAAATTGACAGAATCACTGGAAGAAAATTCTTTGGCACTGACATCTCCCAAACCGTGCTCACCCCTATCGGCGTTGAGCTAGCTGACAATGAATCAACACTAAAGGCCTTTCAAGACATTTTTTCAGCCTTGTATACAGAAAAAATTCCAAATTTCGACAGTAGTTTAAGCAACGAGGCTTGATCCACAGTTCAACAATTTAAGTCTGTTGAATGCAGCATGCCCATTTTCATCTAACCCCTCATATGAACCTGGTACCGCACCTTTTACAAGCCCACAGCATATCCAAACCATAGATCCAACTTTAAAAACTAGTAATCCTCAGGATGTGATGGAATATCAAATTTTATATTGCTTAAAAGCTGTTATTCCCCCGATACAGTGGTTGAATATATAGACAACCATTGCATTAATAATGGCCAGCTTGGAAAATCTCAAAAATATTACCTAATGCAAAAAAACAAATCATTACTCTCAAGCATTAAAAAACTTTTTGAAAAAATTTTAACTGAACGAATTACCACATTTTGTGACGACAACAATATAATTACTAGAAAAAAACATGCCACAGAAGACACCACACTTCAGATTTTATCTCAATACTGTCGGGAATCCAAAATTTTGTAGAGGGTGAACCAGAAAGAATTCTATTCGCAGATGATACCTTTATCACAACTAGCGATATGAGTCCACAAAAAGCACTCCTAAAATTACAACAAATACTTCCATTACTAGTTGGCTACTTGCAAAAATGAGGCTTAAATATTAACTCTGAGGAATGTACTTTCACCTAATACCGGAACACTAGCGGAAGGAGCCATCGTCTTGCCGTAAAGGAAAGCAACACACTTACATTACAAATTGGTAACGAACCACTTCCTCTATGTTCTGAAATTAAATATTTAGGGATTCACTTCCACAAGAGGTTTCTTTTTAACGAACATGAAAGAAGGACCGTTTTTAAAGCAAAAACTATAACCTCTACGTTGAAACTAATACTGCACTCTAAAGCAATGGCCAAAAACACCAAGGTACTTATTAATAAAACCTTAATTGGGCCGAACATAGCATACGGGTTCGCCTCATGGTTTACTAATTCTCCCACGGTAGCGGAAGAATTCGAAGAATTCGAAAGAAAAATCTTAAGATTTTGCTGCGGAAAATTCAGAAGAACAAACAAAAAATATTTTTCAAACGACACAATATACGAGTACAAATCTTGTAAAATAACTATAACTGTTTGATCAATCTAACAAAAAATAAACTCCAACAAATCGAAAATAACCCGATTGCGCTAATCTTATCCTTGTTTTATACGAACCTAGAAGATTGTTGGGAAAGCAACTATTATATTTCGCCCTTTAATATGTTAAATGAGAGCTCTTTATCAATTATTACACCAGAGGTAAATAGAGGTACATTGATTCCCTTCTATGTAAAGTCAGCTAGTTTTAATCTGAGAGGTTGGACATGTCCGTATCTTCCGAATTATAAAATTAAAACAAAAAGTTAACAGCTACACAAAATGCTCGAATTATAAAATCATGATTAATAATAGAAGTTATTAAATTTACTGCCATTAAATTAAAATTTGTATATGGTGTGGAATATCCGCCCAAATGTTATATCTACCTAGTCCTGCCCTAAGTTCTATTACAAAATTTCCAGCACTTATCGTTCAAAATTTCTTCCGGGAATAACCTTTTTTTCAGAACACATGCACTGATCAGTGAAGACTACTAGCCAGTTTGGTTTCAGTTTCCAAACTATTAACATGGAATAGGGCGTTAAAGACAATCGAGTCCCGGTAATAGCGTTGCATAGATGCGATAAGAGTGGTGACCAAATTCGCGAGTTGCTAAAATCTATCGAAATATCGAGAATATTCGTTTACCGAAATATTGCTCGCTTCGCCAAGGAGTGGTCGCCTGCGCGTACCAAAAGATTTTGTTCAAGGAATTGGATATATCAATCAGATCCATGTGTAGGCTGATTCGGGATGACCTGCATATGAAAGCCTATCGTCGGTGCACGGGTCATTTTCTAACTAAAAAAAAATTAGGCTTGCAATATGCAAGCGACTTTTGCAGTGTCATGCGAACAATGGCCATGAAAACATTCTGTTTACGGATGAAAAAAAGTTTACCGTGGAAAAAGTTTCAACAAACAAAATGACAAAATTTATGTCACTTCATCTAAGGAAGCGATAAAAGTTGTTCCAAGGGTTCAAGGTTGACATCATCCCGCTTCTGTAATGGTCGCTGACCATGTTGTCGCATCCCTCCATTTCACCAGATGTAAAAACTGGTGCAAAGGTTTACCAAGAAGTTGTGCTAGAGGGTGTTGTGAAGAGTTTGACCAATAGCCTTTTCAATCGATACAGCCAAATCCCCGCAGGAGTGGCTCAGAGTCAATATTCCTGGCTTTATAGCAGCAGAAGATTGGCCGTTGGGGAAGCCGGAACTGAATCCACTGGATTATGGTTTGTGGTCAGAATTGAAGAACATGGCCGGCAAGATTTCTTACAGAAATTTTGAAAGCCTTAAAACAGCATTAACCAGAGCAACGTCCGCAATCTCCATGGAAACCGTAAGTGCCGCTATAGTCCAATGGCCACCCCTTTTGGAAGGTTATGTTACAGCAAAAGGCAGTCATTTCGAGGGAATTAAACTTTTTTAAATATCCTATTGCTAAGAGATGGTGTAACTTGTATTATTTCATTGTTGTTATTCCATTGGAACATGCATTGGAAAGCTACTGTCATTGTATGTCATTTCAGTATATGTCATTCATTTGAAGCGTAAACAACAATAATTTTTTTTCACTCAAATATGTCGAACTCTTCGCTTGAAAAAGTGTTTTTGCGGGGAGTTCTTCTTCATTAATTTAATATGAAGAAAACTTCTGCCGAAAGTCATCGTATTTTGGTGGAAGTTTATGGTGAGCATGCGCTAGCTGAGCGAACGTACCAAAAGTGGTTTGCACGATTTCAAAGTGGTGATTTTGGCTTCGAAAACGATGAACGTCCTGGGCAGCCATAAAAGTTTGAAGATGATGAACTGGAAGCATAACTCTATGAAGATTGTTGCCAAGAACAAGAAGAGCTAGCAGAATCTTTGGGTGTCACTCAAGCAGCCATTTCAAAACGTTTAAAAGCAGCTGGATATATTCAAAAGCAAGGAAATTGGGTTCCACATGAACTCAAGCCGAGAGACGTCGAAAGGCGGTTTTGCATGTCCGAAATGCTGCTGGAACGCCACAAAAGGAACTCATTTTTGCATCGGATTGTAACTGGTGATGAAAAATGGATCCATTACGACAACCCCAAGCGCAAAAAATCATATGTGAAGCTCGGCCAACCAGCCAAATCAACGGCTAAGCCGAATATCCATGGCGAGAAGGTAATGCTCTGTATTTGGTGGGATCAGATGGGTGGGCTGTATTATGAGCTGTTAAAACCGGGTGAAACCATCAATGGACAACGCTACCGAACACAATTAATCCATTTGAAGAGAGCAGTAGCCGAAAAACGCCCGGAATATGCGACTAGACACGAGGCAATAATTTTCCATCATGACAACGCTCGGCCCCACGTTGCTATTCCGGTTGAGAACTATTTGGAAAACAGTGGATTGGAAGTCTTACCCCACCCGCCTTATAGCCCAGACCTTGCCCCTTCTGACTACCATTTGTTCCGGTCGATGCAGAACGCCCTCACTGAAATACGGTTCACATCAGAGCAGAATATCAAAAATTGGCTTGATTCATTCTTGGCTCCCAAGCCGGCGCAGTTCTTTTGGGATGGGATCCACAAATTGCCAGAAAGATGGGAAAAAGTCATAGCTTCAGATGGGCAATACTTTGAATAATACTATTGTACATGTTTTTCTTAAATAAACGTTCAAATTTTGAAGAAAAAAAACCGCACGAATTAAGTTATATACCCAATATATTGAAATGAAACAATTTTAAATATAATATGTTTACTGTTTTCTTTAATAGCGTTTTATATATGTAACAGAACTTATGGCAAGACTAGGTAGTCATAGTTTTAAGTTCCATAAACAATTAATAGACGATACGAATGCCGGGAGCAAGCACACACACTACAAGGTGACGCAAAATTAATTTTGCATCCAATTTTGTTTTTGAATTACTTTTTTACTAAATGAAAAAAAAAATGATTTTGAGTGACGGAAGTCTTTATTGGATTTTTTAAATTTTTTCTGCTAAGTGGAAAAGATGATATCCGCCAAGTGGCTGCCGCCAGTGTGCCCATTTTACCGCATTTTTCATGACTTTCCGCAAGATTTTCGGTGATAACTGTTCGCATTCCTATCGAATGTTCTCCTTAAGGGCTACGATTGTCTGAGGCTTATTGGCATAAACCCGCGACTTTAAGTAGCCCTAAAGATCTGGCGATGTTGCTCGCCAAAACGGGAGATTACGCGACCAGGAAACGCTTCCTTCACAATATTTATTTTGGCTCGTGCTGTGTGTGCGGTTGCACCGTCTGTAGCGTTCGGCAGTAACAGTGACCGTATTGCCGATGGCGTACTCAAAAAAATACGGCCCAATCACTCCTCCCGTGTGAGCGCTGCACCACACAGTGGCTTTGAGTGGACGTAATGGCTCTTCGTGCATCACACGTGGATTTTCAGTGCTCCTGAAACGAAGATTTTCCTTATTGACGTAACCGCTTAAGTGGAAATGCGCCTCGTCGCTCATGATGATTTTCGACACAAAATCGTCCTCTTCGTTTTTGAGATAGAGGATGGCTTGACAGAGAAGTATAGCACACCACTGCTTGTCTGTTTGTATTCTGCCGCTTGTCTAGTTCACAAATGTCAAATATGATTGACGTACGATGCCATTTGCAAAAATTAAAACATCCTCGGATAGTATGATTAATTTTGCGCCAACTTATATATAAAGCTATGCAATTAGTTTAAATATCAATAAAGAATGTAGTACTACGACAAAATGAGAAATATCTTTTCCAATAGATTTGGCAGACATAATTTATGAGTCCGCTGTAGATTACTTATGCTGAATGAATTTGTGAAGAAATGTATGTGCTTCAAAAGTCTCAATAAAGAATTGAATTGAATTGAATTGCTGTTGAAGATTGAGAGTCATCTCACAGTTATATATTGTTATTGGCTCAAATATCAGGCTTAATTTACGAGCACCGTACCTCATTCCACTTGAATCCTATAAAAATTTGGAAATGTTTATACTAATGCCGCCGGGGTAACTGCCCGGCCATTTAAAAAAGATTTAGTTACGAAGCATCAACAAGCCTCGGATATTGACGGATCTACTGTTGACAACCCACGCAAACGATTTAAGGGCAATGAGCTTCGGATATGCACGTGGAATGTTAGATCCCTTAATAGACCACGTGCAGCCGAGCATCTAGCGGAGGCCCTAGACTGCTGCAAAGCAGACATAACCGCCATCCAAGAAATGCGATGGGATGGGCCGGACAAAAAGAAGATGAAAAACTGCGACATCTACTACGGCAATTGCTATCGACGGCAAAAGCAGCGCTTATTTGGATGCGGATTTGTTGTCGGAGGCAGACTAAGACAAGAAGTCCTCAGCCTCCGGCATGTGAGCGAGCGCCTCGTAGCAATCCGCATCAAGGCTAAATTCGCCAATATAAGCCTCATATGCGCGCATGCCCCCACAGAGGAGAAAGATGACGACACCAAGGATGCCTTCTACGAGCTCCTCAACAAGACCTACGAGCAATGCCCTAGCTATGACATTAAAATTGTCCTCGGTGATTTTAATGCAAAGCTAGGAAGAGAAGGTATCTTTGGTGGAACAATCGGAAAATATAGCCTGCACAACACCACCTCCGATAACGGATTCAGGCTAATCGGCTTTGCGGCGGGGCGAAACATTGTCGTGGCTAGCACGCGGTTCCCACATCTCGACATACACAAGGGGACTTGGAGAACTCCTGATCAATCAACAGTCAACCAGATTGATCACATTGCGATCGACGCAAGACACTCCTCCAGCATTATGGATGTCCGTACGTTCCGAGGAGCCAACATCGACTCGGACCATTACCTTCATGTAGCCAAGGTACGGTTGCGGATATCCCAAACTACGCCAAGACAAACTAATGCTGTGAGAAAATTCGACGTCAGACGGCTACAATCGCAAGAGATCGCCAAGTCCTTCTCCGATCGAGTGTCTCTTAATCTCTTAAGAGGTCCAATGCCGCCAGCATCAAGCATCGAAGACCATTGGAAACACTGCCAAAACGCCATCAGAGATGCCGCTTCTGATGTGCTGGGTTTCACTCGTCCACCACAACGAAACCCCTGGTTCGATGATGAATGCCGGCAAGCACATGCAGCTAAGCAAGATGCATATAACGCGGCGCTGCTTAGAAAGACCAGAGCTGCTCATGAGCTCTATGAGCGGAAGAGGAGAGACGAACACCGGCTTCTCAGGAGGAAGAAGAAAGAGCATGAGAAGCGCGCGATCGAGGAAATTGAGAGATGCTACTCCAGGAACGAGGTTCGGAAGTTTTACTAAAAGGTAAAAATAACATGCCGCGGAAACAAACCCCGAACCGAAGCCTGTAGAGATGAACAAGGGAACATCGTAGTAGAATCGCAGTCGATGCTGAGGATTTGGAAAGATCATTTCTGCAGACTGTATAACGGCGATGACGGACCAAATACCGCTGTCAGGCAGAATCAACCTTTCAACCTGGACGATGATGACCAACAATTCCGTCCACCCGACCTGGATGAAGTGAAGATAGCCATATCGAAGCTTAAGTCCAACAAAGCTGCTGGAGCGGATGGCCTGAATGCCGAGCCCTTCAAAGCGGCAGGTGATGACTTGGTAAGGAGCATACACCAACTCATCTGTAAAATATGGTCGGACGAAAGTATGCCCGATGAATGGAACCTCAGCATTGTTTGTCCAATTCTCAAGAAAGGAGACCCTCTGAACTGCGCCAACTACAGATGCATCAGTCTCCTTAACATTGCATATAAGATCTTATCCGCCGTATTGTGTGAACGCCTTAAGCCGTTCGTCAACAACCTGATAGGTCCATATCAGTGTGGCTTCAGGCCAGGAAAGTCCACCATCGACCAGATATTCACACTACGGCAAATCTTGGAGAAGACCGATACCCACCACCTATTCATCGATTTTAAGGCCGCGTATGACAGCATCTATAGAGACGAGCTATATAGAGCAATGTCTAGTTTTGGCATCCCTGCCAAACTCGTCCGTCTGTGCAGGATGACGATGAAGAATGCACGCTGCTCCATCAAGGTCGGTAAAGATCTCACCGAGACCTTTGATGTCCAGAAAGGATTTAGACAAGGCGATGTGCTGTCATGCGATTTTTTCAACATCGTACTTGAAAGAATAGTGCAAAACTCACGAGCAAACACAAGAGGCTCTATCTTTCAAAAGTCCGTCCAACTACTCGCATACGCCGACGATATTGACATAATCGGGAGAAAACAGCGTGATGTCAGTGGCGCTTTCGCGAGTATTGAGACGGAAACGGCGAAAATGGGTTTAGCGGTCAATGAGGACAAGACCAAGTATATGCTGTCAAACAAAAAGGATAACCAACACCGACGTCTCGGACAGAACGTCACCCTCGACAGATATAACTTTGAGGTAGTTAAGGACTTTGTCTACCTAGGCTCCGCTATAAATACAGACAACGACACCAGCGCTGAGATCAAGCGAAGAATAACTCTTGCCAACCGCTGTTTCTTTGGGTTAAGAAGGCAATTGAGTAGCAAAGCCCTCTCTCGGACAACAAAAGTCACCCTTTATAAGACTTTAATAATCACGGTCCATCTCTATGGCGCAGAGGCATGGACATTATCAAAAATGGATGAGGGTGTTCTTGGTTGCTTCGAGAGAAAAATTCTTCGGGCGATCTTCGGTCCCGTCTGCATTGACGGTGAGTGGAGGAGGAGATACAACGACGAACTGTATGGCGACATGGGCCTAGCCAGAAGTGTGAAGATCCAAAGACTAAGATGGCTGGGTCATGTAGAGCGCATGGACACCAATGCTCCGGTCCGAAAAGTCTTCGAATCCGCTCCCGAGGGACAGCGCAGTAGAGGAAGGCCGAGACTCAGGTGGCGCACGCAAGTGGAAGAGGACCTCAGCCAACTTAGCGTGCGAAACTGGAGACAGCTAGCCAGGGATCGAGCTGGCTGGAAAAGCTTGTTGACTGAGGCCCAGGTCCACCCCGGACTGTAGCGCCACCTAAAGTAAGTAAATTATACTAATTTATCAAATTATGAAGAATTTGAAGGAAACTAAAGGGTCATTCATTTTTCGATTACGAAAGTAAAGCTAAATAAAACAAACACAGCGATACATTTTTGATGAAAATTTTAATTCATTATAAAGTTTGGCCATTAAGTGTGAAAAACAATATCATTCAAATGGTCGCCTCGGAAATATTCGCAGCATGCGATTCTTTTAAGGTAACTTTTTACCACTTTTTCGCACATTTCGGGCGGTATCTCGGCCATAACTTGAGTAATGTTGGTTTTTAATAAGTCTGGCGTAAACACGGTCTTTTGCGTAGTCCCACAGAAAAAAATTTAAAAGTGTCAAATGATGATCTTGGTGGCCAATTGAAATCGCCAAAACGTGAAATTACGCGACCAGGAAACTTCTAAAGCAATAAAGCCATAATTGGTCGTGTTGTGTGGCGTTGTGAATGGTCAGCAGGCTTCAATTGTTGCGTAAGTTGAACTTTATAAGGATGGAGATGCAAGTCCAAAGTGGGGTGTACGACACGTTAAATTGCTGCGAGCTCAGAGAAATCGATAAATTCGGATCATCAGCAACACTTGCACTTATAGCAGCAATATTCGACTGAGAGTGCATTACAATGATTCACAGGACTTACGCCATCAGTAATGCTTCATTTTTCTTCAAATTTCTTCACATTTTTACCGATTGCTTGCGTAGTTGGTCGATTATGACGATCATAATCATCGCGTAACGCGCGAAAAGTGGCTACGTTTGAATCACCACTTTTGTAGTAAGTTTTAATAATTTTAACGCGTTGTTCGAATTGTAAGCGATCCATTATTGTAAATGGCAAACATTATTACATTACATATTATGACACTTCAAATGACAGCTAAGTTTGGCAGGTGTCAAATGCCAGCGTTACCAACGTGAAAATTCGAAATGAATGACCATATACCATTATAAAGTTCCTATTTTCAACATTGACAAAAGAATAAAGTTTTAGAAATCCTTTACAGTCCAGAAAATCGAACAGAGCATATCGTACTGGTGTTTACTAAACTTCCAAACTTAGTTTCTTAACTTCTTCCCTTTCCCGTAGAAGACGGAAATGTTTAATAATTTGTACCTTACAGTGACCATACATATCAAGACTGAGTAAAAAACTTCATTCATTCATCATGCATAGGTTCATTTCTATTCAGAAATGAATTTTACAAAACATAAAACTAATGAATTTGTCTTAACTATTGTCATATAAAAAATCTGAGCAATTACTATTCTACAAACATGCTAACTTGCATCTGTAAAGACAATAAAACGAACGTGCCCTTTGAAAAGTAAGTAGAATGATACGTAGGTTAGGTTAGGTATCCTAGTCGCAATGAATCAGCTCGTTTCCATTTAAAGACAATGGCTGTCTTAAGCTTGACAACTTTTCTTCATGAGTTCCTTGGAGACGCATAATCTTTGTGCATGCCATTAATAATTTATATTACATTCTCATATATCCGACAAAGCAACACCCATGGGAATGATTTTCTGAAAATAAATAGAAGCAGCTCCCCTTTCTGCTACACATTCTGATTTTCCCGGAAATCTAACAATTTTATAGCACCGAGAAGCGAACAATGCCTGTCTGTATCCCTATATTCCGGTTTGATAGACTTACATGGTACAGCTATTTCAGGGGAGCTCTTAAATGAATTTCAATAATGACAGGACGGGCTTAGGTAGGAGGCAGGTATTTGAAGGTTAGTGTTGAAGGTGAACATTTATGTCATACGTTTGTCATATGATTCAAAAGTTCTTTGGAATAGCTCAGGAGCACCTTTAATTTACAAAAGAAGGACGTTGTCCTTGCCAACGGCATGACGAGTTTTAAATGTTGTACATTTACTCTTACTATTGTATCATAATAGCACTTTTGTCCCACAGCACAAGGGTAGGGCGGTAGTACTCGTATTATAATTTGAATGTCACAGGATGAGAAGGAACTTCTTAAAAGGATTATGTTTAACAAAATTGAAAAGAGAAAATTCAAATACTTTTTTGAATAACTACTGCAAAAAATTGTCTTCTTCATGGGTAAAAGTTGTCCATGATTTTATTTACAACAGCGTTTGCGAAGTTAAAAGTTACAAATATGGGCGACTTTGCCAGCAGGACTTGGTTTGTTAAATTCTTAAAAAATGGCGCTTTGGAATTGCCTTGCTAGATTTCATACAGAAAACTTTTCTTCTGCAAAGTTAAATTTGTTTTACATCATTTCAGCTGGGTGTAATTGAGAATTTGTCTGCTTTGTTTGGGTGAATTGTTTGTAAGGGGCTTTAAATATGATTTGATGTAACAAAATTGCTCTTGTTAAACACACTTTGTCACTGAAAGGCGTAAGCACAACAAAAAAGTTTAACATAAAATTAGTTCAGGTTCCTTCTTTGTGATTCTCATAATTTTGTGTTATTCATATTTCGAATTCCTCTGCACATAGGTATACTGTTTTTTTTAAAAGTTACACTTTTTGCAATGATCTGGTGGAAGAATTTCTTTTCGGAGACTGCACCGGTTACCAATATTGACCAATATTAGCAAAAAAAAATCAAAATCAAACTAAAACTCATTGCTGTGTACTTTTCAGCGTTGTAAGCTGAAAAAACATTTGTTTTGTTTGTTTAATGTTATACTGCATTATATATCTTGTTATTGGGCAGACAAATGTGCCACTACTAGTTGTTACGGCAGCAACGCTCACAATGTTTCCTTCACCTGGTGTGTCTGATTTACTCGTAATTCTTCCGAGAAGCCATTTAGTTGGAGATATATTGGGCTCCTTGCTGATGATTAAATCGCCAAGTTTGAAGTTTGGTGTTTTCTTCTGCCACTTGGGATGCTCCTGAAATGTTGTTATATATTTCAAGTGTCATCTGCTGTGAAGGTATTTTAGTAAGGCAATCGATATCCTCATTATGGACCTGAGATTGTACGACTTTCTGCATTTCATTCAAACACCGACTTGCACCTTGAGAATAAGTGCCTTTGTCAGTATTTATAATGGAGCAACTTGCAAGGCGAGACACGAATCTTCGCAATGCAGCCAGAAATGCATCAGCGGTCAAATCACTCACCATATCCTTTTTGGAGAAACACACGAATAACGCGATGAATCGGAAGTGTTGGTTTACTTAAATTTTTTTTTTTTTTTTTATAATTAGCGCGCGCTCAAATGGTTGTTAGTACCCTTAAAATGATTGCACACAGCGCGGGCGATGGAAAGTTAGGGAGGAAAGAAAGAGAGGTACCGATGTACGTTGGTCTTGAATGTTTGGAAGCTATAATGACTAGGAAATGAAGAGCTCGGCAGGACATTCCATAAGCGAGTTGCTCGGCTTAGGAAAGAATTACGATATTTCAGGGTACGTCCGAAAATGGACTTGAGGGTGTTACGGTAGGAGGTTTGAAGGGGCGGAATGCTTCTGGCAATTTCTGAGTAGCACTGGTGGGAAAAATAGCGATCAAACAGGGTGAGACAGGAGACACTACGTCGGTGGTCGAGGGTGCCAATCGATTGTGTGATATTAGCATCACCTATTAGTTTTATCGCACGGTTTTGAATCCTTTCTAGTAGGCGCAAAGAAGTTTTGCGAGCACCTGACCAGATGTGAGCATTGTACTCCAATTTTGGGGGTTGAAATCCTTATATACTGAAGCCCGCTTAAGGAAACCTAGACATTTCGCAGCATTTTTTGTGACTTCGAATATGTGGTCATTCCAACGTAAGTTGTCATTGACACACATAACGAGAATGGAAAGTTTTTCGGCTTCAACGATGCAAGTGCCATTCATGGACAATGGCTGGGTATTTGAATTTCGCTTAGGCGGTAGCAGACAGCATTCTGTTTTGGAAGCATTAAATTTCAATCTGTTGGTAGTTCCCCAATTGGTTATGCTGTTTATATCGGAGTTTAATGAGCTTAACCTACGCTGCCGTTCCCGTTCTACAGCCGAAGAGCAGGGACGTGATTTCGGGAACGAATATGAAAAGCAGAGAGTACTGTCGTCAGCAAAGGAGTAAATTGGATTAGAATTAGCAGACAAGAGATCATTAATGAAAATTGAAAAGAGTGCCGGAGACAGAACGGAGCCCTGGGGCACACCAGCATTTATTTTGTGAATATCAGACTTGAAACCATCCAAAATAACTTGAATTGAACTTTCCGAAAGGTAATTTCTAATCCATTGAAGAAGGAATCATCGATCCCAAAAGCACGCATTTTCGACAAAAGTGCCTGATGCCAAACTCTGTCAAATGCCTTGATGTAAACTTTGGTTCCACTTCTCGGTGAGATATGCTATCAAATCACCAGTGGACCTGTTGCTAAGAAAACCGTATCATAGAATAGTGACACTAGTTCGTAGCCAGGTAAC
Organism: Volucella inflata; assembly: GCA_928272305.1. NCBI lineage: Eukaryota > Metazoa > Arthropoda > Insecta > Diptera > Syrphidae > Volucella > Volucella inflata. The sequence goes on along the minus strand of OV743718.1, from coordinate 19,189,077 downwards.
TTCAGATCAGAGTGATCTGAGAGGTGTGGGCTGGGATCTACCTGTGTTTCACTAAGTGCCAAAACAGCTGGCCTGTATTTGCAGACGTGGATGTACGCAGAAAAATTATTACTTTTCAGCCCTCTTATATTGGCTACATGCACTCTAAATTCCCGAGTTATAACAACAAACAAACACAAGCACTTACGATACTTAACAAGGCCGTAAGGTGAAATTTTTTTTGTTATTGGTTCACCGAATCAAAGTACACCAAAGTACAACAAAAGTATAACAAATTACAGCAACAGCAGTGGCCAACTGCAAGAAACAAAGCAACAGCACTTTGACCGGGGGGGCAGGAGATGGGGAATGCCCGCGCTATGATTTTTTTTTCGCTGCACAGCACTCGCACAGGTTTTTTTTTTATGTGCACGAATTTGGGATTATCATGGGATAATTTAATGGTGAATAGGCCAGCATAGTCGCACCCAGTATTAGAAAACGGTCGGCTTGCTTGGGTACACTATAGTGGTAAATCACTCATGATCTGAGTGCCTGTGCTTGTGCTTTTGCTGCATAAAACACAATTTACAAGCGTGAACGTGTTAAAAGCCAAACTCTTCCAGCAGAAACGATAAATTTTAACGGATACGCAGAAGTGACACCGCTGGTGATCTTTTGCGATTGTAACAATGTGCCATGAAGGTTGTTCATCTGCATTCCGCATACTGCATGGAAGTATTCCGAGTCCAAATTGGCCCCATGGAATCTGAGGATTTTTGTTGTCAATGTTGGGAGTCCTTTTTTGATAACAGCATATACTTGTTTTTTTCCTGATTTAACGTGAGACCAATTTTAGCCGCTTCCACTTCGTTAGTTGTGAATGCCTCATTGACATCTCGATGTCTTTGTTCAATAACGTCGATGTCATCTGCGTACGCAAGAAAACTTGTGGAATATCGTTCCCTTCTTTTGGCTAGTGAATTTTGCACGATGTTGAAAAAGTCACATGACAGCGCGTAGCCTTGTCTTAAACCTCTGTTGGCACTGAAGGTCTCTGGTAATTAGTTTCCGACCTTAATGGAGCAGCGAGTAAACACGGCACTATAAGTTAATGAGCAAACCAATTACCCATATCAGCATTTCCTGCACATGTCATACGCCAGCACGATCACCCCAAAACACTTACCTTTAATCCCCGTGTCAGCTTTTTCTCTATGGCCCAGTACGGTAAACCCAATTGCACGCACTCACCTTAAATTCACATAGTCACCATTTCCGCTATACCTCAGCACAGTCACTCCAAATGCATTTAGATCAATAAGCAAAATTATTGTTAAGGATGGCTACGTTTAGGTTCAAGAAGAGAAAATAAAGTCAGTCGTGAGCAGACTGGAAAATAAGACACAAGTCTCACGTACAGCTCGTCCATGTGCACACTGTCATATGGGGCTTTAAAGTCTGCAAACAGATGGTGGGTGTCGATCTGCAATTCTTCTATCTGCCGTGGTGTGAATATTTGATCGATGGTAGACTTCAATGGAGGGAAACCACCCTGTCAGACTACTCATGATCGGTTTCAAGCGATTGCACAAGCCGGAGGAGAAGATTTTGTAGATATTCAGGAGACTAACTCCCCTATAGTTGGCGCAGTCAAAGGGATCTCCTTTCTTGTTGATTTGGCAAACGACGCTGATGTTCTATTCATTGGGCATGCTTTCTTCTGACCATATTTTGCAGATGAACTGGTGCATGTTCCTTACCCGGTCATCTCCAGCCGCTTCAAATAGCTCAGCTGGAAGCACGTCTGGGCCCGTCTCAACTTCGTCTAGGTCAGGTGGACGGAATTCTCTGCTATCATTGTCCAGTGTTGATGGTTCATTCTGCCTGACAGTGGGATTGTGGTCATTATACAGTCTGCAGAAGTGGTCTTTCCATATTTTCAGCACCGAATGCGATTCGACTACAAGGTTTCCTTTCTGGTTTTGTAGCCCTGGTATGTTATTATAATTCTTTAATTTTCGAACGTCATTCATGCCGTAGCATCTCTCCATTTCCTCGACCGCGTGCTTCTTTTCTGTGCGTAGAGCTCACGAGCAGATGTCGTCCTGCGTTGCAGAGCATCTTTATATGCCTGCCTGCGCCTGCCTACATTCGTCATCGAACCAGAGGTTTATTTGTGATGGTGGTTTGAAACCAATTATGTCAGATGCTACTTCTCTGATGGTTCGTTGACAGCATCCGAATTGGTGTTTTATGGATTGTGTAGGGGGCCCCGGACTTTGCGAGAAGGAGACGCGGTTGGCAAAGTCGAAAATGTGTGGTCTGACTCGACTCTGTTGTGCTCGTGATATACGCATCCGTTTTCTGGCTGCAACAAGGTACTCATCCGAGTCTATGTTGGCTCGGACATCAAGAATGTTGGAGGAGTGTCTGGCGTGGATCGCAATGTGGTCAATCTGGTCTTCGGTTGATTGGTCCAAGTCCCCTTTTGGATGTTGAGATATGGAAGCCTCGTGCTGGCTACTATGAGGTTGCATCCCGTTATGAAGTCTAAATACCTGAGTCCGTTTTCGGATGTGGTATCGTGCAGGTTTTTTCCCCAATGACGCTTAGCATTCAGGTTTCAAAGGACAATTTTGGTGTCAAAGCTGGGCCACTGGGCGTATGTTTTGTCTAAGAGGTCATAGAACTCGTCTTTGGTCACGTCATCCTTTTTTTGTTGAAGGATGTTCCTGAATTAGGCCTCGATGAGGATTTTTACGAGGCGTCCCGGAATCTTAAGATTCTCTGCGTAACAAATCCGTATCCAAATGAGCGCTTTCTTAGCAGTCACCGTAGTAAATATCGCATTTTTTTATTCGTCTTTTATCTGGTCCATGCCATCGCAGTTCTTGGATTGTTGTAATATCTGCTTTATAGCAGTCTAGGGCCTCCGCGAGTTGCTCGGCTGCACGTGGTCTGTTCAAAAACCTTACATTCGTTGTCCTTTTTGAGTTTTTTGGGGTCGTCAACATTGTATCCGTCCGTATCCGAGGCGTTTGGTTGTCTTTGAATCATTTGAGTCAAATTTTATGAATGAGGTACGCATTAAGGTACAAAATAAATTTCCTAGGTATTGGCCTTCAAAGTTACATTATATAAAAACATTCTCCTTGAAACTAAAATAGGGTTCAATTTTCAAAAAGTTAACACAAACAGAGACTGATTTAAAATAATTCTCAACAATTAAAATCCCTTTGGGAATCCTTGAAGAGAGGCTTTTCAGTTGAATCCATTAAAACCCCTTTATGCGCTTTTATTTCGTAATGTTTACATAAAAAGTAACTCGTATTATACCTATACGTACAAGTAATCCTATTCTCCAAATATTTACCCTGCATTTTCCACACGACGGCAGAGAGAGAGAGAGTTTTTTTCCATTCAGCAATAATTCCATAATAAAATTTGATTTAGTGAACAAATTTCTTGAAATTCATAGCCATGAAGAAGCATGAAAGGGTTCAGGAGTGACTTATACGTTAATGCTACATGAGCCGTTTTAATGGCCTTTGCAACATGGAATGGAGAATAAATATTCAAGTTTCCTTGACGTTAATTTTTACAGTCAAGTAGAATAAACTTTATAATGAGGAGTTTTACACAATTGATTAAGAAAAAAAAAGGACGAACATTTTTAATGATGTCGCATTGCTCACTGCTAAAAATTGGTAAAGTATTTAACGAGAATATTTTGTGACATTCACATAGGGCTAAAATAAAAGAACGTCTTGTTTGAAATGCAAACAATTGTGGGACCACTGTTCTTCACTATAATCGCCGACTCGACTTTTTTAAAATCATCCAATTCTGTTTTGAAAAGTCCAAATATAAAGTAAGCCATCTGTTGTTTTCGTTTTATTTATTTCTTTCATCAACAAGCTTAGCTTATAGATTACGAGAATATAACAATAAATATAAAAATGTGTAATCACAAAAATGAGTAAAAAAAACAAAAAAAAAAAAACTATAGTATAATAAATAATTACTGTAGTTAAAGGGCTAAATTAGTTTGCAAGCAATCTGAATAAAATGCATTTGAAGCATAAATTGGCAGCATAAATAAAATAAAAGTGTAGGACACTTAATACGGGATCAAAGAACGTCTCTCACAAACATTATCTCGTGTGCATGCCTTCTGGCACTGATTGACATTATACCTAATAGCCGACATCAAGCTTTATAAGAACGCTCAAAATACCAACGCATTTTAAAGATGACATATTTTGCAAAGCGCCTCTGCAATCTTTCAATACAATCCGAGTGGGTCAAATATATCGGATTCCAAACAACATCGGCATATTCAAGTTTTGACCTGACTAGGTCAGTAAAAAGCGAAAGAAAAGTATGGGGATCAGAGAAATCTTTCGAGTTTCATTTGATAAACCCAACTAGTGAGTTAGCCTTTGCAACAATGTATTCATTAATAAGTGGCAAAATTTGATCTGTTGAAGAATATCATCAATGAAGATAATGAAAAGAAGCGGTCCTAGATGACTTCCTTGTGGAACTCCAGAAGTGGAGGAGATTAATCTAGAATACCTGTTATCAAGACAGACTTTCCGGAACCTACCAAATTTAATTACAAAAGATCTAAAATGGACCAGATTAGATGTTTTCGAACGACCCGAAACAAAACCATGTTGAAACTCTGAAATATACTCTTTAATGTGAAATTCTTATTGAAGCTAGATTTTAAGTAAAAGTTTGCAGATAAAACTTCAAAAGTTTTTTTAATATGAGTGCAGGAATACCGTCAGCTCCAAACTTAGGATTCCATAAGAGGCCGCAGATAGAAGCCTCAATATCCTGAACCTTCAGAACTACATGATAAGCTAAAATCGATTTTGAACATTGGATATGATTCAGGCAAAGTAGGTATCACTGAGGGAGAAAAAACAGATTCAAAAAACTGTGCTAATAGTTCGACGAACTTTTTAACGTCATTGGACACAGAATTGTTATTTAACATTTGCGTAGGCATTGGAAGATTTTTAGTTAATGACAGAACAAAAGGATTTGGAGCTTGTTTTCAACATGAATTATGAAAATGTCATGTAAAAGGATTATAAAACCTTTTTTTTTAATTTTTTTAATGGAAAAATCGTCGGCTTTGATTTATATTTTCTCACGGAGCAAGGAACAAATATGGAAAAGCCGACATTTATTATGAAGACAAAATGTTTATATAGTACATATCTACATTTCAAGGAGACATAGATTTTCAAATTCCGTATCCCAGTTGAAAGAATTAAGACACTCTCCTAAGCCCACAAAATATTTAGAGATCTAACCGAACACAATTCTGCTTTAAAATAAGAACATAAATCAATTTCCATCATCATTTGTTTATGATGAATTGAGTTATTCAGAAGTGGAAAGGGCGCTTCAGACACATTTGTTTTGACTTCATTAACATTTATAAATGCAAGATCTAATAATCTTTTTAGCAAATTTACGATTGGACTAACTTTTTTACGTTACATGGAATTAGCATTTTGTCGTCTTCAGTTCAAGACTAATTTACATCACCAAAAGCACATAAGATATTTGTTTCTGAACAATAATGACACATTCAAAATTCTCTATGCATATTTCATAAATATCTAATCTATTACCTGATGCAGTGCCATCGCAAAAATTTACCCACCAAAAATTAATAAAAAGTACAGTAAAAATAGAACTTAAAAATTAAAGGTATTTGTTTCATGTCTCCAAATCTGTAAAAATTAACAAAACAAATTTATCTTTATTTTTAACAAATTTTTTAATTTTTTCAGGAACTCCTTCTATCATTGTTTTTATGGTTTATCTGTCAACTTTTTAGAGCGATTTTTCCAACATTTTTTAAATTCTTCCAGGGTGTTGACTGCTTCTTTGGTGGTTCTTAACCCTTATTTGACCAGGGCCCAATGTCTTTCAATTAGCCTTAGTTCTGGTGAATTCGGAGGATTGGCCTCTCTGGGCACCACCGAAACGTTGTTTAGCTCATACCAATCCATCGCTCTCTTTCCATAGTGATATGAGGCAAAATCAGGCCAAAATAAGGGGAGTTCTCGATGATTGTCGTAAAAAGGCCTTAAGCGTTTCTGCAGGCACTCATTTACATAAATTTCTCTATTTATTCAGCCAGTCGCGATGAAAGGAAAAAAAGGAATTTTTTTGGAAATTTCGCTTTAGGCTGGGTTCGAAACTTTGCTTCAACTTTTCCTCTATCTTTGGCGGTATAGAATTCCTGCCCCGGAAGCTGGTTAAAATCAGAAAAAACATGCGATTCGTCGTCTATTACAATGCATGAAAATTTGGTCAAAAAATTTGATTACAAAAGTTTTGGCCATTGTTTCACACTCAAATTTTTTTTGGCATTCCGATCTGGAACCTTTTGGACTTTGTATGATTTCAAGCACGAATTTCTCTTCACTGAGTTCATCAACAAATTTGAACATTATGCTGTTTTTGCCAAATTACGTTCAGAAATGTTCTGATTTTTTTCAATAAGGCTCAAAATCTTAGTAACCGTTTTTGGGTTCATAAAACCGGATTTTCGACCAGACCCCTCTTTTCTTTCAACTGGTAGGTTCTCTTTATAACTCTTAATGGCAGTAGCAACTGTTTTCCTATTTACTTTTAGTTCCTTTGCGAATTTTATATACGTCCACCCTGGGTGTGCTAAGTGACACTTAATAATATTTTTTTCTTACATCCAATTCAGATTCCATGTTGATTATGTTAACTACCAAACTGAAATGGCATAAAATTTAAAAATAATAGAACCATTCCCAGCATTACAAAAAAGAAGAATTTGAGTGATTTCCTTTAATTTTTGGAAGTAAATTCGAAATGAGAGTGGGTACATTTTTTCGAAGATAAATCTTGTACTCCCGATATCAGCCAGAAAATAGATTTGGTCGAATCCTAAATTCGGCAATACTCGTATGTTTTTAACCATAAGAGATTTTGACAGCTTGTGACATAAATAAATCAGACGGTGACGGGAAATAAGGCCCAATGAAATAAGGCCACATTTGTAATTTGGCTTTACATTTACCACGCAACAACGCTTTTTTGTTATTCAATCTTATATCGAGAATAGGCGATCTGTAAAAGTAACATTTCGTAAAATTCTTTAATTTTTCGGTCTAGTGAGTCCGAAATTCGTGTAATAGTAAAGCGTTTTGAAGAAACTGGTTCGATATTGGGTCAAAGTCCACATCAGCATGCTCGGCCAGCACGTACACGCCAAAATATATCTAAGCACTGTGAGCGAAAGTGTTCAAAACCAGCCAGACACCTCAATTCGTGGAACTTTAAAAGTAAATCTTCATTCGCACTCCTAAAAAATCCAAATTACACAAAAATTTAAACTTTTAGACCATCAACGATATATTAGATTTGTTAACTGGATGTTGGATCGGCAGGACAATTTGTAATCGAATTTGATCTTTCCTGATGAAGCCCATTTTTAAATGGATGGGTACGTAAATAAACAAAATTATTGTTTCTGAGGAACGGAAAACCCATGCTAGATTCACGAATAACCAATGCATCACGTTGACCTGCTATGGTCATCAGTGATTAAATCCGTGCGGAATGAAGGTGACCATCTTGGACTAACACCGAGTGACGATTACAAGCTGGCCTTGAAAGCGCTGGGTGGCTGCATCAATTATCTTCAAAAATGTCGTCTTGAGGAGAAAGTTCTCCCCATGGCACGCTATTACATGTATATTCTTCCTGACGTGCCAAGGCAAACCGGATGAAAAATCTTATGGTGCTCGATTCCATTACATTATCCAATCTCAGGATTACTGGCGAAAAACACTCTCTATACAGCTCTTTAGATCAATGCTGAACTAAATTTAGTAAGCGTTTGCTTCATTATTGGGTGTGCTCTCCAAACTGCAATGCTGATGTTATCATCGAAAGACAAAAAGCGATTTCTGACCTGATGGCAACCGATGAGGTGTTAAAGGAAGCCCGTGCACTAATGGCTCCTTTGCCCGATTTCGAAAGACATTTGGCTCAGATTCATTTGTTTGGCAATAAAGCTGTAGCAGATAGTCATCAAGATGGTAGGGCCATACTGTTTGAGGAGAAGATTAACAATGAAAAGAAGATTCAGGTAAGAAAGTGAACATTCAATAGAAATCTCTATAGCTACTCGTATAATATATTTGTTCGGTTTGCAGAATTTTATCAGTATTTTGAAAGGCTTTGAAAGTCTTACCAAAATCCCCGAAGTCTTTCAAAGTTGTGGGTCGGCATTGATTAAGCGTTTGTCATAATTCCATCCTGATGGTGTAATTCCCAACATGAGCAAAATTCTAAAATTCTTCAAGGTAAGTGTAATCCTTTTAAACTTGTACTAAAGCACCTAACTAACCTCCACGATCTGCGAAAAGCATTCGATCATGAGGAAGCACTGAAGACCGGCGTTATAGCTCCAGAAAAAGGAGTTGATCCCGAATTTGACAATACCGAAATCCGCATCGAAGAAATAAACCAGGAACTCAAGGAATATTTGGTACAACAGGAAAAACATTTTGGTTGCCGGTTGAGCTACTTTGGAACAGAAAAGAAACGTTTTCAGTTAGAAGAAAGTCATGCCAGAAAGACTGGTAATCAATATTCCCTAGAGGGACAAAAAAAAAAAGGATCAAAGCCTGTCCGGCGTTTTCATACAAACGAGACGAAGGTGAGTTCTTTATGATGTCTGCATAAACTTTTATTTAGGTTTATTTTCTGTTTTTAGAGTTTCCTACAGCAAATGCAACAAGCTGAAGATGATCGCAACAATGTTCTCCGTGATTTGTCTCGTAGAATTTTTGAAAAATTCTCCAATCACTATGAGCTATGGAAGCAGTGCGTTGATAGTGTGGCGAACTTAGATATTCTTTGCTCACTTGCAGAATATGCACGCAACCAGAATTCTATTTGTATTCCAGAATTGGTGGAAGATGCGGAAACGCCATTCATTGAGATTGAAGAGGGATACCATCTGTGTGTAGCTGCAGAAACATATGTATATTCCAAATCGAACTGTTTTAGGCTATTCCGAAGCCGTCATTCAATTAATTTTTGGTTAGAGGAGTTATTTATCTAGCCTTCAAGGTCATGCGATTTGACACCTTTAGACCTCTTCCTGCGAGGTTATTTAAAGAGTAGGGTTTATGCCAAATACCCAACGACAATTCAGGATCTCAAACATAACAACCAAACTGAAATTGCTATCATTAACCCACTTATTCTTCAAAAAACCATCAATAATTTTGATCTTCGTATGGTCGCTTGCAATAGAAGCCGTGGTGGTCACATGAACAATGTTGTTTCTCATTCATAGTTGATAATAGACCAAACTTAATCAATCAATTAAATTTTATATTGACATCACAATAAATATGTGTTTAATTTAATGAAAACTTCCACACTAGCTTATGGGTCACCACGCAGCAAGTTTGGTGGCAAGGCAAACAGCGGATTACCTTATTAAAAGGTAAATATGGTCGAAGGTTACTTCTTATAAAACTTAAACATACAAGGGAGTACCCAGTCAAATAGGTACGAAAATAGGACTAGTCTGGGAGATGGGAATAAAAATCATGCTCAACATCAAGTCCACGATAAGCAGGGAATATGAAAAGTCACATTTGAATTAAATCCATGTGATAACAGGCCATTAATGCTCATTTAACTTGGATGATTTCCCATATGTCTGAGCTCGATGGTTATCCACTCTGCCTAAGGTGCCATTTGCATCGATATACATCAAATTCCACGAATTCAAGTGGATTAGTGGATAAAAATCCCAACATCGCTACTAAATGTGGACTTAGTCTCGATGCTTAAAGTCTGCCAATTGTACATAATTAAGCATTCGTACGTAGTTCTATGTATGTTATTCTGTAAGGACACCCACTATGAACTGTTCAAATAATTCCTCTCCATATTTAAACAATTTAATAAAAGTAGTTTTCTAATTGTCCTTTTTAAATCCTTGCATATTCAGGAAACGAATTCCAATCTCAAACTCACTTACCCCCTCAACCAACTATTTCAAAGGCAATCACCCTTTCGTATTTAAAGAGATCCAAACATTTACAATTTAATAAACCCTGTTCACCAAAGAAGTTGCAATGGGTTTATTGGCTTTACTTCTAATGGCAACGTTTCCACTAGTACTCATACCCCCTACGATACCCTAATCTCCATAAGCCGGTCAGCATTGGTATTTTCACTTCAACATGTTTTTAGCTACATACAAACAATTTCATTTCAATGTTTTCTTTCTCGAACATCGATAACACTTTTCATGAACATTCTAATCGTATTTTAACCATACCTCTGTGATGTTTTACCAGCCCAGTCAACACCCCGTAATGGCTATCCACTGCAATGTGCCTTTAAAATATGTACACACTGTCCTGGCCATTAAATGAAAAACGTACAAGCCACAGTCATGTACATACTCGTAGTTCTGCTCAGTCCTGAAATATTTTCTATTTAGAATATCTCCTACGCTGAAGTATTATTATACATGTATATACATTTGAAGCAAGATCATCTGAGGCTAGTGCTGGTACCCTCTCAGGGACTAAACGACCCACATAAAATGGTTGAAAGAATGTTTTACTAAGCATTTAAATGGTGTGGTACATGTTCGAGAAGGTCGATTTAAATAAATGTATTCGGAACCTATGGAGAACCTCTTTACTTTTTTGAATTAATTGAAAGTGGTTCCAGAGATTGTGAACTGTGTAATGCATCATCCAATATTCTGTCACATAATGTCTCATTATAAAGAAAAAAAAAAAATAAACACTGTGGCGCTGGCAACCAGGTATGGGCCATGGCCTAGCTTCTTGACAATCCCACCATGAAACCATGGGTTTTCGTTTTTTTACATTTATTTCCCCTTTTCAGAGCAATATCAAAAACAACTGCAGCTGCAACTTTCTGCTTATGTGACATCACGATGACCACTCTCAACTAATAACAACAAAAAAGAAATACTGTGGCGTTGGCAGCCTGGTATGGGGCATGGCGTAGCTTCTTGACACTCATTTGTGTTGGTCATGTTGTCACTTTTGTCACTTCTGAGCGGGGCCTGCATCTTATGGCCGAATCCGATCGGCACTCCTTAGAAGCTTTTTCAATGGCAATTTTACTTTCGGGAGTTTTCCATTGCCCGGCGAAATTGTGATAATGATTCGAAAAATTCTTGGCGATGCCGGGGATCGAACCACGGACCCTCTGCGTGATAGTCCAATGAGCTAACCATCGTGCCATGCATCGCCACCACCGTCTCATTATAAATAAATCTTCTGTCAAATGTCAAAGACTGCTCATCATTCACTCCTTAAGCCTTAATATAACTTGGAATCCGCCAACATCAATTCAAACACATTCTCATTGTTTTGAAACCGCCTACTTTCCGGCTTTAGAAGTCACGTTGTGTTTATATAGTACTTCGTATCTGGAAACTCGTATCATAAGCACGCTTAAATGAACTTTAATAAGAGCAGCGGAAATGTGCTCTGTGGCTATTAAGGTATTCGACTAAGCATATGGCGTAACATAGGACACTGTTAGTGGGCTTTACGTTCGGATGCAGTATTTGCAAACACAAAACAATATAATATTTCAACTGCATGCTTAACTGATGCTATTATTGCCTACAGGATGCAAACTTTAAAGTATCCGTTGCAAACTTGTTGTGATAGAACGTTCTCGTAGTACCTGTTAGTGTACCTACAGAAGATTTACAGCGCAGTACAACGAAACTATTTGGCTTTCAATGAATGCTTAACAAGGTGACGTACAAAACTACAAGCATTCGAATCTCTACTGCAGTTAGTTTGAAGTGTTTGCATGTAAGGAACTTTCAAAAGTCAATTTGCTATGTGAATTAAGCACTAGAATAGGAAAACTCGTGATGCGAGATATTCAGAGTTTGTTGTTTGTCTTCCATAAAGAAACGATTTTTTCAGTTGGGCCTAGGAAAGTCAATTGAACCAGAATTTTTATGTAAAAATCTCTCCTCGAAAGGAGAAGCTTTCATTTTCACCATACTCGATTGTCTTAGTGCTTACTTTGCTGCGATGATTGAATCCATTTGATTTTGTTAGTTTTTCATAGGTGAAACGAACAGAGGTCATGTTGTCAAATTTTGTTATCAAAATGCTTTGGAGCCAGTTTATTGGCATGTGATGCGAAGCCTTTGTATCTTCGACTGACAAGGTGCCTGTTAAGACTATCCACGATTTTAATCTAAAGACGATGTAAAATCAGAAAAATATTTAAGATATGAAGATTTTGTTTTTAACACCACCACACACGAGCTTAAGCTAAATTTGCGTCGATATTCTCTGATGTCGACTGGAAAGGCGGAAACCGAAGTAGCTAAGTCTTATATGACATCGAAGCATTTATAACACATTCACCAGAACGAATTCAAGCTCGTTAAGTTGCCTTAAACAGAGAATCTCTATGTGGTTTTCGGTCACGTCTGACATGAATGAACGTTGGGGAGGCTGACTTACAACTTCAGCACTTTGAATTCACTTCACTGGCACAACACAGTAAGTAAAGTCTTTACAATTTTTGGCACTTGAAGAAGGAAGTGGAATTCAACCAAGTACGCGTGCATAACTGGATCTAAATTGTAAGGGATCGAACTGACTAAAGAGACATGTTGGTTGAGGCCCAGGAGCACATTAGTCTGTGAGGTCTTATCAAAAATAAAAGTAATTAAGGTTAACATTTGAACTATCTTTTTCCAAATCACTTCAAATTTGTAATGTAACTCTTTCTTTCTCTGCAGTTGGTGTTCCTTTGATTTACCAGTCAGGTTTAATCTGTTTTCTGACCAGTTTCGGATTAACTTATCCTAAATTCTAGGTAGAAGAGAATGGATTATCACAAACAATTAGAGGATGGCATTACAGGTTCTGCTTCATAGGAAGTTATTGGTGTTACTCATCGGTCGCACTCATTTCGGACCGTTTTTATTTCTTAACTACAATATTTTGTCTATTCTATCGTATTGTTTGCAACAAAGCCATCATTTTTCAAGGTCGTTCGGGCTACAGAGCCTGTAATTGTTATTTTTTCAGGAAAATTAAATATAATGTTTTTGACGATTCGTTTCAAATCGGTGATAATGTTGTACAATAACAAACTGTTATCTTAATCTACACAATTAAGACCACCCCAAATGGGTTTTCAAACCTTTTAAGGCATTCATCGCACGGACGCGACGTGGCAAATGCACACATCTACCCATTTTAGAATTTTTAGAATTTTAAGACAAATCTCAAAAATCTGATTACAATTTGAGTACCACTACTCAATACAGGATTCGACAACTGAGTACGTCTTTTGAAAAAAAAAATTCTAAACCAAAGCATTTTTGTTTTGAAGCAGATTTTAGTTCGCTTTTCGAAAATGATATTATTAAGGTTTTTTGGGAACCGATGTACCATCTGAACTATCCTGCATTTAAGTCACTACTGATTGATCTTGTTACTCGTCACATTCGTGAAATATGACTGAGCGCGAAGAAGCGTAATAAACTTATACTTTAACAAGTGTAAGGTGTGACATCATCCTGAGATTTTATTTTTTAAACGCACGTTGAAACATTGCAACGATTGATGAAGCTTCCATATTATACACTGTTCTGGGGTTATTAGAACAATATCCGTTTTTCCCAAATGTATGTTTCACATAATTTAAAATATAAGCTTTTTAAAAATACGGGTTCATCTGAAACTTTTTTACAATAAAAGCCAATCAACGTAGCAACACGGTGTAATAATGAATACCCACGCTTTTCCCAAGTAACATCGCCTGATATATTATCATTTATGTCATATTTCCAACACCGTTTTTGTCGTACGTTGTCCTTTTCTCTCTTTTTGCAGCTGAGCAAAAAAGTATCTCGCTGCCATGCCGATCATCTTTAGCTGTGTTTTTTTGCACGTACATTTATTAGCTATCTTCGCAAAAAAACGATCATCCCCGCTTTAGAGTTCATCATAAAAACTTGGTAGCACAGCCATCTCTACGGCGTTTAGTGGTGGCTCATGTGTCGGTTGGTGAACAAACTTAAATTGTTTTGAAAAAAATTTGTAGGCGAATGTTTGACATTTTTGCTAATTCATCGAAATAATTCATCCGAAACGAAGAAAATATTATTTGGAAGCACTGTTTTATGTCCGCTTAATAGATAGAGGATATAAATTGACCTAGCGCTAACCACTATGTTATTTTTGTAATTAACATGCAAATTACATTTTAAGCAGATAGCGGATTTGAAAAAAAAACACGACTTTTGTCAACTGATTGCTTGCACTTGCGCGCAGGTTGTAGGCCTAGTATAATTCACTTATAAAAGATGGCGCGCATGTCGTTCCGGCAAGTGTATTTTAGCGTTTTTTGAGTTTCCTAATTCACATTTGCCATCCCAATCTTGTTCATCTCAGTGTTGATCTTGATAATGGACAGAAGGTTTATTTCAAGGCAGGCACTACATGAAATGTTGCTGATGAATTTGCCAAGTCATTATTGTACGCAGAAGTTTCAAAGTAATATACATGGAATGCTAAATCCAAGAAGTTCCTACGACCTAAGCAAGACATGCTTATTAAAGGCTATCAAAATCTGTATTCGTCTGACACATTGGACCGTATTTACATAGTACATCCAAATAATGCCGAGTGTTGCTATTTGAGAACGTGCTTGATAAATGTCATAGGTCCTACTTTATTTGCAAATTTGAGAACAGTTGATGGCGTAGAATGTCAGACAACACTGGCAAACATCATTGACGGACGCATGTTACAGCTGTCATCCGCGAGTAATTTGATCAATGTTCGCCATTATTTAAATCACATGCTCGCCATCCAACCCTATATGTTTATGGCAAAAATTCAGAGAGAATTCGAGCGAGGACATTTTGCATCATGTCCGTACCGGTACGGCAATGACAATTTCATTGAAGTTTTCGGACAATATTTTAAATTAAGCACTGATCGAAATCAAAGACATATGCTTAACCGTCAAAAAGAAAGGCTGTGGGTTCGCCCTAAATTTGACGAAAAACGAGCTGACATTCGAGCAAAAAGAACAGTACAAACCCTTGACAGATATGGAATTAAAAGTTATTTTAGACAGAAAAATAGATGTGTGGTTGCAAGACAAAGTGGCAGTCGGGATTTTGTAATGTAAAATCTTTCAATTTCAAAGACATCTTAAATATACAATTAGATTAAGTATTTGTGATAAATTAAGACTTTCATTTTGGGCAAACTAAACATTTATTCACCTTGGCATCATTATGCATTTGACCTTAATCATGTCGATTAAGTGAGTGAACAATAGTAAAATGCTAATGATTTTCGTGCCTTTGTTGAAGCAAATGACCAATTTTTGTTTGGTAAGCAAATATTAGCCTACGACACAATTATGAATGCTGTTTCAAATGGCAAAGGTGGTCTGTTCTCCGTTGATGTGCCTGGCCATCATAAGGCATTGCGGCTACATGATTAGATGGTGGCAGCACAAAGCATTCGGCGCTCAAATTCCCATGGAATAGGCATTTATCTAAGACTCAGATATGTAACATTTCAAAAAGGATCTGGCATGACTGAAATTGTGCGAACATGCAAGCTTATTGTTTGGGGCAACGGCACTCATAAAATTAAGGATCGAATACACAATCATTTGGTGGCGCCCTCATTTTATTATTAAAGTACCAGTAGATGCTGCCACAAAATCTGTTTCAGTTCCATTAAACATCATAATTCCATCGATCTAATCATTCAGAAAGTTTTTTTCGCAAATTGCTACTTATTATTTAAATCATAAATGGCTTTGCGAACGTGCTATTTTCGTAGTAGAAAACACCGATATCAATGCAATAAACCACTCAATTCAAGAACAAATTGCAGGCGTTTCTGTTAATACAAATCGATTGGCAGCCTCATAAATGCGGACGAAGTGGTAAATTATGCAATCGAGTTTTAAATTCTTTGGATCTTCCTTGTGTGCCCCTGCACAAGTTGTCACTCAAAGTCGGCGTGCCAATTATTTTCTTGCGCAACATTAATCCACCCTGATTGTGTAATCGAACAAGGCTGGCTTCGAATAAACTGATGCGGCATGTCCTCGAGACAACTATTCGTAATGGGAAGTCGAAAGGAGAAGATGTGGTCATCCCACGCATTCCCATCATTTCCACAAACATGCCATTTGATTTCAAACAACTGCATTCGACTTGCATTCTCAATGGCAATCACCAGGGCCCAGTGAGTGATTGACCTTTAAGTAACATGATAGATAGTATATGCATTGTAAATTGAAATGCAAGAGGTAAACGAGGTAAAAAAATTAATGTTGCACTCATCACTGAGACTTAAACCAAACCATAACATAAGACTTTCTACCGCTGATTATAAATGTTATCGCGTTGATGCAATTAATTGTAGGGATGGTGGCGTTGCCATCTTAGTTAAAAGATCAATTCAACATTCGCTTTTGCCTGTTTTGAGAACGTCTTTAATTGAAAATGTCGGTGTAGAAGTCCAATTGGGAAACAATCGTGTCCTTACATTTTTTTGTGTATATTTTCCTGGTGGTCGTACGTCGGATCAAGCGATTTCCGTAAGCTGTTCTCGGCAAACTGTTTATTTGTAGTCCTTAACTGGACTATACTATACTCGTACTCTCAAATTTGGCTACCGCTCTACCTGTTTTTGTGTTGTTTACTCCTAGTCCTACGTAGATTCCTTCAAGTTCTCGTGGCAGTCTATCTGTTCTTGACATATTTCTAACGAACAGTCCTAGTCTTACTTCCGAGCCGCTGTTTATAAAGGATCTTAGCTCTGATCACTATCCAGTTCTCTGCTAGCTTTTATTAGCAGGAGTACAAATCGCAATGCTTTTACAAAACAAAAAATGCAAACTAGTTGCGCTACAGATAAAAAATTAATAAAATGTGTTTGGTTTAGCTGCATGAAAAGTTTCGATGATTTTTGTGTATAGTTTGACAGCTGTCAATGTCAAACTGTGTCAACATTTCTGTTCAGTAAGGTTTGGCAATTTATCTTGAATCATTTAACGGTTCCAAATTTTGGAAATTTACTTTGAAAAAAATAAATTTGTTCGTGAAGTTCATAGAGCAGTTCGTAAATTTTACAGTTAACATAACATCGGCCTAGTGAACAAGCAATTTATGCAGTTATTGATCATTTAGGCACTAATTTTACTCTTCTCGATTCAAAACCATCAACAAGACAATGAAATGTGTGTATCGAAGAGAATATTACTGCTGCAGCGTGAGTTGTTGAAGAAAACGACGAAATGTCGATCGGTCGCCGTTCTCAACTTGTTGCCCTTTGTCCTTCGATTACGTGGAAAATTTTTTGTTACCAAAAATTAATCAGCTAATCATCGACGATATTTGGTTCCCACAAGACGGCGCAACTTGCCATACAGCGCGCTAAACCATAATTTTTTTGCAAAATCAATTTGGTGTCAACTTTATTTCCAGAATTGGTTCTGTTAACTTGACCCTTGTTTGTGCGACTTAACGCCTCTCGATTACTTTTTATGGCACTATGCTATGCCGATAAGCTAGCAACTCTTGAAGCATTGGAAGCCAATATTCAAGCCATCATTTACGCCATACGCCCAGATTTATCGGAAAAAGTAGTGAAAAATTTGACTGATCGAATGGATCATTTAACTCGTACCGGCGGTGGGTATATACCAGAAATCATATTTAAAAAATAAATAAATGAAATTATCTACCAGATTACAATAATAAAAAGTTCATTCCAATAATATTTCTATCTTGTTTTATTATTTAAAGTTCTCAAGCTTTTAAGAATACACCCTTTACATTTCTTCGTGGTGGGATTCAAAGCCTAGATGCAGTTCAAAGCAAAGATGATATTGATTCCTTGATCTGTAGTCTCACTGAAATTATTTTGAATTCTGTGAGCGAATCCGTGACGAGGGTTTCAAAACAAGGCTCTGTTTTCAAAATCCCATTTCATATTACTTATCTGTAATTGTACAGAGGTACAAACAGACTGAATCTCAAAGATTTGTCCGGAAGATTTGACTGGAAAAGAAAACTAGATTTATTAGAAAAAAATGCAGAACCTTTCTGGAACCTGGCCAAAATAATTAGAAACAAAAATCGGCAATTGCCTCACTTAAAAGATTTTCAACGCACTTTCTATACAAATATCGAAAAAGCAAACGCACTTGCTGATATTTTTTTTCGAAAACCAGCAAACTTTGCTAAATATCGGTAAGATGACATAGTACAACTTGAGTAAATATACCCTCCAATGTTTTTGTAAGTGTCAATAAAATATCCCTGTATGTAAATAATTTGTATGCACGTAAAGCTGGTGGTGCAAAATATCTACATCAAAAAATTACCATTGTCTTGAACTAAATTAATTACATTTATTATTGTAATGCTTATCTTCAAATGCAGTATTTCCCCAAATCTCTGGAAATGTGCTAAAGTGGTCCCGGAATTCAAATTCGGAAAGCCTCCCGACCGACTTGGGAATTACGAGGCATTTGATTCGGTTTGGCACAAAGGACTTATTGACAAGTTGATCGAGCTATACTCTCCACATTATCTGTGTAAAATAATACAAATTATTTTGTCTGATCGTTATTTTAATGTGCATGTGAATAGAAGTACGTCAAGTGTTGAATTTGTACCCGTCGGTGTACCACAGTGCTCAGTGCTCGGCCCTACTCTTTTCAATCCATATACCTCAGATATTCCAGAATTTACAGACTGTGAAATTGCTGTATTTGCTGATGACACCAATATATTTGCATCAGATGAGTATGCTTCTAGATTGGAAGCTAATCTTTAATATGCTATGGAAATATTGGCCAGATATTATAAAAAAATGAAAAATGAAAGCGAATCAGGAAAAATTGCAAGCTATTTTCTTTACGCGAAGAAGAAAGACTTGCTTTCTTTCTGGGCGATTTTTACAGTTAAATGGACTAGAAGTTGAATGGAAGAATTTCGTTGAATATCTAGGTATATATCTGGATCCTAAGCTGACATTTAATAAACATATTACAAGAACTATTAATACAATAAAAATCGCTACAAAATTAATGTATCCATTTATAAATCGAAACTCTCACTTATCTAAAGAGAGTAAGATAATCATGTTGAAAGTTAACTCATATAAGAAAGCTTCAAGTTGCACAGAATAAAGTTTATAAATTGATGTTAGATATACCGTAGTATTAATTTACAACTGATGTGCATGAAAGAGCGAATGTTGAAGTGATGTCCTACAGAATACTAAAGTTAACTGAAAAGTTTAGAGATAGCTGCAATTTTTCTGACAATCCGCTTGTTGACAATCTGATTGTATGATTTTTTTTCTTTTGTTTGTATATACGAGGGTTGTCTGAAAAGTTTCCGACCGAACAATGATACAAGACATTTTTTCTCAAAATTTTTTTTTATTTTTCTACATAGTCTCCTTGTAACTCTACACATTTCTCCCAGCGATGCTCCCATATCTCTAACCCGTCCAAATAGTTCTTCGAGTTTTTCTCTGCAAAATAATTGTTCACGAGTTTGATTGCCTCCTCATTTGACGAAAATCTCTGTCCTCCGTCCGCAGTTTTTAGATGAAGAAGTCGCTTGGGGCTAGAGAAAGACCGCGCGTTGTCTTAGTGAAACAGGATTTTCTTTTTCTGCAAATGTGGCCGTTTTTCCGCAATTTCTGCCTTCAGCTTGGCAAGTAATGATGTGTAGTATGCTTCTGTAATTGTTTTTCCTTTTTGAAGATAATCGATTAAGATAACTCCTTTACTATCCCAAAAAACAGTCGCCATCGCTTTCCCAGCCGAAAAAACAGTTTTTGCTGTTTTTGGAGCCGGCTCGTCCTTTGCAATCCACTGTTTTGACTGAGTTTTTATTTCGGGCGTATAATGGCGTATCCAAGTTTCATCTACAGTAATTAATCGGCACCAAAACTCGGATTTATTGCACCTAAACTGCGCCAAAAGAGCGTTTTTGGTCTAACGTAAGCAAACGCGGCACCCAACGCGCGAACAGCTTTCTCATGCGTAAATCTTTGGACATTTTCATAACCTCAACCTTCTCTCTCACTTTAATTCGGCGGTCGTCTAACACCATTTGGTGAACCTTAGCAATGTCATTGTCAGTGGTTGCTGTTCTTGGACGTCCCAAATGTTCATCATCTCCCAAGCTCTTACGGCCACGTTTAAATTCAGCTGCAAAAAATTTCACTGTGGTGAATGATGGTGCAGAGTCCCCATACACAGAGTCCAACTCATTTTTGATTTACGTAGGCGCATTGCCTTTCAAAAACAAGAATTTAATAACTGCTCGCTACTCAATTGTTTTCCATTTCCACAAAAAACACTCACTCAAACGACTGTCAACTAAAAACTGCGAGTCCGAAATGACTGAAACTCCGGTAAGTCAATGTCAAAAGATGCACAACTAGCATTAACTAGCTTTTATTGACGAGTGTCGCTATCTTTACGTTGCGGTCGGAAACTTATCTAGTCATTTATACTCTTAAAAGATAACAATATAAATAATAAGACATCCCAAATGTTAAATCTCTGTAATATATATTGTGCGATAACTTTAATCATTATAATATTTGTATACAAAATAAACTATCTATCTACTATCTTACCCTAGATCACCGTGTATTCATCAGCATTCACAGTTGTTACTTGGAGGTACTAGCACTGGAAGAATTGCTTATATTGACACTAAAGACTCGGTGCTTGAAGAAATTGAACGAGATCCATCTACTTCTACAAGAGCAATAGCACGACATACTGGAATCTCAAAATGGACCATACACCGTGTACAGAAAAAAAGAAGTTCCACCCCTACCATTTTAAACGAGTGCAAACTCTACAACCGAGAGATTACCACGGAAAATTTCGTTTTTGCCAACAGATGCTTGTGAAAATAGAACAAGATCTGCAATTCTTTGGAGCGATGAATCAACACTAAAGAGAAATGGATACTTCAACATGCAGAATCTCCACAGTTGGCAACTTTCAAATCCGCATCTAATGCGAGAAGACAGGACCCAGTACTGGCTTCAAATAAATTATTGGACTGGCATATTAAATGGAAAGATAATTGGACCATTTGAACTGCCTGAGAACTTATCCGGTCAAAGCTATGTGGAATTCCTTCAAAATGATCTGCCAAATTTAATGAAAGATGAGGTTAGAGAATCTCATTGGTTTTGAAATGATAGGTGTCCTGGCATTATGCAGTAAGTGTTCGTGCGTATTTGTATAGAGCGCTTCCCGATAGATGGATTGGCCGTATGGGGCCTATTTTATGGCCTCCATATTCTCCCGACCTAAATCAAATGGATTTTTTTTATTGGGGCTCCTTAAAGAAGAGGTTTACTCTAAGCCCGTCAGGAGCGGGGCGTTATGCGCGTCTTCTCAAAAGAGCTTTTGTTCGAAGATGTTGAGCTTGCATCAGAGTCGGTGGGAGACAATTAGAACATTTACTGCAATTTAAGGTCAAATAAAGTTTAAATAATGTTTAACATCGTTTTTTACTATTGTACATCCTTATGAGCATGTGCAGTTAAAGATAAGTTCAATTTTTAAAATTTTTCATTTTAGTGGAATTTGCTTCTTCTGAACATTAATAGTACTACGACATATTTTCATAATATAAAATACTGTATTATACCACTTTATAATCTGTATGAAACACGTATTTTTTTTTTTACAGTTGGCCAATTAGATTTCCATACAGTTTTTTACACCCTTACTGCTTAAACTTTACAAAAAATAATCATTTTCCAAATTTCATGCTAAAAATTAAATTTAAAATATTTTTTTTTTTAAAAATGGAGCAACAGCTACTCATAATATTTAGTGCATATCTTATCTTAACATAAGAAAACCGAAAGATTTAATTTTTTTGATGCCGTAGTGTTAAGAAACGTAAAGTCATGTGAAAAAATAGACTTTTTTAAGAAAAAAAACATATCTTATATACTAATTGGGATAGATCTTTTTTTGTATTTTATTTTGAGTGCCCGATAGCCCACCTATGAGGTATTTCAGGCTTATCGATTCTTTCCTGGACACCCTGTATATTCTTAAAAAATAAGAGTATAAACAATTTTTTCAAGAGTTAGACATCCCAAATGTCAAATCTCTGTAATATATATTGTGCGATAACTTCAATCATTATAATATCTTTATGTGAAATTAACTTTCTACCTATCAATCTTACGTGGCCAGTTGTATGTTGCATGCACACGATCCGGACAGCCAAAAGACGGAAAACAAAAAAATATTGTCTTCCAAAAAGCAGTTGAATAATATCATTGATACTTCTCCTTGGCAACGATTAGTATAAGGCCTCGTAGAAGTAGCATCTTCCGACAGGTGCTGGTTCCTTAAATGACGAGAATGAGCCTCTGCAGCCGAACATCTTGCAGCTCTGCTAATAAGTCCTACTTCACGCCTCCCCGTGGCAAGACCTTATCCGAGCTACTACGACATATTTGGAGCTCAAGCCGGAAAGGATTTCCAGGACTTAGTCAGGGTCTTGGAAAAGACATGGTGGCGGACGAGCCCTATAAGGGCCAACGGCAGCGCTCACATCCCGGAACGGGTTACTGGCTTCGGTGAGACCGACCAAGGGGCACTCAAAATAGAACTGGTCCTCCAGGTTGGGGGTTGTGCCGCCGGGGTAACTGCCCGGCCATTAAAAAAAAAATTAAGTTACGAAGCATCAACAAGCCTCGGATATGGACGGATCTACTGTTTACAACCCACGCAAACGATTTAAGGACAATGAGCTTCGGATATGCATGTGGAATATTAGATCCCTCAATAGACCACGTGCAGCCGAGCAACTAGCGGAGGCCCTAGACTGCTGCAAAGCAGACATAACAGCCATCCAAGAAATGCGATGGGATGGGCCGGACAAAAAGAAGATGAAAAACTGCGACATCAACTACGGCAATTGCTATCGATGGCAAAAGCAGCGCTTATTTGGATGCGGATTTGTTGTCGGAGGCAGACTAAGACAAGAAGTCCTCAGCCTCCGGCATGTGAGCGAGCGCCTCGTAGCAATCCGCATCAAGGCTAAATTCGCCAATATAAGCCTCATATGCGCGCATGCCCCCACAGAGGAGAAAGATGACGACACCAAGGATGCCTTCTACGAGCTCCTTAACAAGACTTACGAGCAATGCCCTAGCTATGACATTAAAATTGTCCTCGGTGATTTTAATGCAAAGCTAGGAAGAGAGGGTATCTTTGGTGGAACAATCGGAAAATACAGCCTGCACAACACCACCTCCGATAACGGATTCAGGCTAATCGACTTTGCGGCGGGACGAAACATTGTCGTGGCAAGTACGCGGTTCCCACATCTCGACATACACAAGGGGACTTGGAGAACTCCTGATCAATCAACAGTCAACCAGATTGATCACATTGCGATCGACGTAAGACACTCCTCCAGCAATATGGATGTCCGTACGTTCCGAGGAGCCAGCATCGACTCGGACCATTACCTTGTTGTAGCCAAGGTACGGTTGCGGATAACCCAAACTACGCCAAGACAAACTAATGCTGTGAGAAAATTCGACGTCAGACGGCTACAATCGCAAGAGATCGCCAAGTCCTTTTCCGATGGAGTGTCTCTTAATCTCTTAAGAGGTCCAATGCCGCCAGCATCAAGCATCGAAGACCATTGGAAACACTGCCAAAACGCCATCAGAGATGCCGCTTCTGATGTGCTGGGTTTCACTCGTCCACCACAACGAAACCCCTGGTTCGATGATGAATGCCGGCAAGCACATGCAACTAAGCAAGATGCATATAACGCGGCGCTGCTTAGAAAGACCAGAGGTGCTCATGAGTTCTATGAGCGGAAGAGGAGAGACGAACACCGGCTTCTCAGGAGGAAGAAGAAAGAGCATGAGAAGCGCGCGATCGAGGAAATTGAGAAATGCTACTCCAGGAATGAGGTTCGGAAGTTTTACCTTCTTCTTCTTCTTATCCTTTTATTAGCCCTTTCCTCGTTATACGAACTTATGCGTAACGAGTTTCCCATTTTTACTGCATCGCTGCTGCTCCGCTTATGGGGTTGGCTAATGTCGCAGACCGCAGAACGCGTCTACATAATGCTCGGTCCTGGATCGCTTCAGTGGTTAGCCCCAGGCGTTGTTGCGCATTTGCCATCTGAGAAATCCAGGAATTCTTTTTCCGACCTCGTTTTCTTACAGTTGGAGTGACCGTAGTTGATAGTGCCTTTTTAACCGGATTTTCCGCAGATCTTCTTTGAACGTGGCAATACCAGCTTATTCTATTCGCCTCAAGCTGTTCGGTTACCGAATTCTTTATATGTAGACTGCCTCTTATACCCGTAGATCTAATGCAATCGCGTTTAGTGACTCCACTAGACATCCTCAACATTTTCATTTCCGCTGCCGTCATTTTGTTTTTAAACGCTTCGTACATTGTCCAGCACTGTGAACCGTATATAAGAGCTGGTCTAACAACCGTGGTGTAAAGTTTCCCCTTTAATTTAAGTGGAAATTTTCGGTCGCAAAAGATTCCCGAATTTTCCCGCCATTTCATCCATCCCACACTCACTCTGTGGTTTACGTCGTCGTCACATTTCGCTTCCATGTTAACGATTGATCCTAAGTACTTAAAGATAGTGCTTTTCGGAAGAACTATTCCGTCTAATATTATATCCGGAACAGGTCGCAACGGATGCGCAAATGGGCACGTCAAATGCTCCGTCTTTGAACGACTTATTTTAAACCCGTTTCTCTCTAGCGCATTTCTCCATGAATCTAAGGCGTTCTGTAAGTCTTCGACGTTATCGCTAAGTATAACTGCGTCGTCAGCGAAGAGAATTGGCGTTACATTTGGTTCGCGCATGCAGTCTTTTAAAATATAGTCGATTACTACGTTAAAGAGGAAAGGGCTAAGTACGCTTCCTTGATTCACTCCGACATTAACTGGAAATTCTCTCGTTAGTCCAGCAGAGCTTTTAACCGCAGTTTTCACGTTTCCGTACATGTCTTGTATTATTCTAACATACGTTTCCGGTACGTTTTGAGACCTCAGTGCGGCCCATATGAGATCCCTAGGCACTCGATGGAATGCTTTCTCGAGGTCGATAAATACCATGTGTAAATCCTTAGACGAATCTCGGTGCTTTTCCGTTATTATTCGTAGGCTTTGGATAGCGTCCACCGTCGATCTTCCTTCAACAAATCCACACTGGCTATTATCGAGCTTTATTATTTGCCGAAGACGTTCGTTTAAGACTCTTTCGACGATTTTCATTGTGTGTGACATAAGCTTGATTGAACGGTAGTTGTTGCATTCTCGAGTGTCGCCTTTTCCTTTGTATAATGGAACCAAGAAGCTACTTCTCCATTGATTCGGCATAGGTTGTCCACATTTTAATTTATTTAAAAGTTTCGATAGCCAAACGCCGCCGATCCCCTCCATCTTCGATCAAAACTCTGATGGAATGCTGTCTCGTCCCGCCGCTTTCCCCCGCTTCATTTTTCCTATTGCTATAGGCACGATATCACGTGGAAACTGTTTGTTAAGCAAGTCCTTGCAGTATTCAAGCCACCGGTCACAAATTTCCTTTTCATTTGTTAGTAAGCGACCGTCTGCGTTTTTGATGTCTTTCGGCGAGGTTATTTCCATTGAATTTTTTCTCCTCTGTGCAGCGAGCTTAAAAATATTTGGCATTTTAGTACTGTACGACGTTTGAACTTCTTGGATAGCTTGTCTTCTATCCGCCGATCGTGAGGATATTTGTTCCAACTCCTGGTACAGGTTTTCCGCTTCTGCCGCTCGAGTTCGAGCCAGGACTTTCTTTGCGATCTTTTTAAGACGCTCGTGTTCAAGAGCCAGTCGAGCTTTTTCGATATCGTCGCTCCGATCGCATTTTGTCCACGCTTGGAATGCACTCTTCTTGTCGGCCACAGCTCGTTTGGTTTCGTCATTCCACCACCATGTTTCTTTGCCGACGTAATGGTATTTCGATATAGTCCCCAGATGGGACTTTGCGAGTGTTATGCCTTCCTCGTGCATGCTGTTCCACATTTCTTGCGGGCTAAGTGAATCTGCTATACCATTTATATTTTGAAGTACTTCTTTAGCCAGTGCGATAAATCTTGCGCTTCTTTCCTTCGATAGATTATACCACCGGATTTTTGGCTTTCCAAACGATGCCCGTGTTTTCGGTGGTTCCGCCGTGAAAAATTCTGTAATGAGCAGACGGTGTTGGCTTACTAGCGATTCTCCAAGTATTACTTTACAGTCCTTAACACGGTTTCTCATCGACATTTTGCAGAGGTGATAATCTATTTGCGTTTCGTGGCCTCCGCTGCTATAGGTGATGAGATGTCGTTGGTGTTTAATAAACATTGTATTTAAGACGGTTAAGCCGTACGCCCTACACGCTACAAGGATGTCTTCGCCAGCTGAATTTCTGGTTCCAAAGCCTTTACCGCCGTGGCAGTCCTCATAGTCAACATTTGTTTCTCCGACGTGGCCATTTAAATCTCCGCCTACGAAGAGCATCTCATCGATAGGTATATTTCTAAGCAAATTACCGAACTCTGACCAAAATGTATCTTTTTCCGATTGGCCGCATCCATTTTGTGGAGCGTACGCGCTAACAATGTTCCACGTTTCATTGTGTATGACGAGTTTAACACTCATCAAGCGGTCGCTTATTTTCAAGATACCAACGATGTTGTTTAGAAGATCCGCTGCAACAACGATTCCAACACCGTTTCGGAAGTTTTACCAAAAGGTAAAAAAAACATGCCGCGGAAACAAACCCCGAACCGAAGCCTGTAGAGATGAACAAGGGAACATCGTAGTAGAATCGCAGTCGATGCTGAGGATTTTGAAAGATCATTTCTACAGACTGTATAACGGCGGTGACGGACCAAATACCGCTGTCAGGCAGAATCAACCTTTCAACCTGGACGATGATGACCAACAATTCCGTCCACCCGACCTGGATGAAGTGAAGATAGCCATATCGAAGCTTAAGTCCAACAAAGCTGCTGGAGCGGATGGCCTGACTGCCGAGCTCTTCAAAGCGGCAGGCGATGACTTGGTAAGGAGCATACACCAACTCATCTGTAAAATATGGTCGGACGAAAGTATGCCCGATGAATGGAACCTCAGCATTGTTTGTCCAATTCTCAAGAAAGGAGACCCTCTGAACTGCGCCAACTACAGAGGCATCAGTCTCCTTAACATCGCATATAAGATCTTATCTGCCGTATTGTGTGAACGCCTGAAGCCGTTCGTCAAGAACCTGATAGGTCCATATCAGTGTGGCTTCAGGCCAGGAAAGTCCACCATCGACCAGATATTCACACTACGGCAGATCTTGGATAAGACCCATGAGCTTCAGATCGATACCCACCACCTATTCATCGATTTTAAGGCCGCGTATGACAGCATCTATAGAGACGAGCTATATAGAGCAATGTCTAGTTTTGGCATCCCTGCCAAACTCGTCCGTCTGTGCAGGATGACGATGGAGAATGCACGCTGCTCCATCAAGGTCGGTAAAGATCTCATCGAGACCTTTGATGTCCAGAAAGGATTTAGACAAGGCGATGCGCTGTCATGCGATTTTTTCAACATCGTACTTGAAAGAATAGTGCAAAACTCACGAGCAAACACAAGAGGCACTATCTTTCAAAAGTCCGTCCAACTACTCGCATACGCCGTCGATATTGACATAATTGGGAGAAAGCAGCGTGATGTCAGTGGCGCTTTCGCGAGTATTGAGACGGAAGTGGCGAAAATGGGTTTAGCGGTCAATGAGGGCAAGATCAAGTATATGCTGTCAAGCAAAAAGGACAACCAACACCGACGTCTCGGACAGAACGTCACCCTCGACAGATATAACTTTGAGGTAGTTAAGGACTTTGTCTACCTAGGCTCCGCTATAAATACAGACAACGACACCAGCGCTGAGATCAAGCGATGAATAACTCTTGCCAACCGCTGTTTCTTTGGGTTAAGAAGGCAATTGAGTAGCAAAGCCCTCTCTCGAACAACAAAAGTCACCCTTTATAAGACTTTAATAATCCTGGTCCATCTCTATGGCGCAGAGGCATGGACATTATCAAAAATGGATGATCTTCGGTCCCGTCTGCATTGACGGTGAGTGGAGGAGGAGATACAACTACGAACTGTATGGACTGTACAGCGACATGGACCTAGCCTAGAAATAAGTAATCGACCAAGCTTTAAAATCTATTTACCATTCCACAAGATCAGTTGTAAAAACATAAAATAAAATAATTCCAAACCCATGAAACCCCTTAAGCAACAAAAAGATGTCAAAGAAACTTCCATTAGATCGATTTTCAACTATTTAAACAAGCACTTAAGCTTTTGGAATTCTCATTTAAGAAAGATGTTTTTAGAATATTGCTGCAGTACGCTTTTGTATAAATTGCAAAAAGCGATTAAAATAAGGGAAAAATTACATTTGGGCATTTTCACACCAATAACGAACCTGAGGCGCATTTACATTTACTGTGACTATCCGAGGTGACCAAGCGTCCACGTCTGGAGACTACCGGTGGGAACAATCCCCTCAGTAAAATTGCTTAGAACAGTACATCACTATATCTTTGTCATTGTATGAATACTCGTACACCACCGCATGTATTTGTTCTGTACATCAGCGAAGTAATATCGGGACGAATGGCAATATGTGTCTCCAATGCGAACATGATGCTACACAACTACAAACTATTAGCTAAAACATAACAAGTAATAATGGGTTAACCATTTTGATAAAAAGACGTCAAATCCATAAAAAATGCGATAGCAAATCACGAATTTTATGGAACAGTATTGTCCACTTGAATTTCTAATTGAAAGCGCCCGAAATGAATTATTACGAAACGTAATAGTGCAGTTGCCATCATATTGAAAACTAAATTCGGGGCAACGAAATTCATTCAAGAACACTGCCAATAAAGAAAACGATCTCTACAATCGTAGATTATGTTAAGTGGCATCTGCCGAGTGTGGGATAGGGTATAGCATTCTACAATAGTGCAGGGTAGAAACATAAAATCATGAAATTTAATCTCTATTTCCAGCGGAACAATTTTGTCAAATTTAAATCCTCAATCAACATGAAAGAAACAATTAGACCATTAATTTCATTCCAAACGTTTAAGGACATAATTGCAGGGCAGATGCTTAGAAGCACGGCTACAATATTCACTCAACGAATGCACACCTACTGTTGCAAATAAGGCCAGTTCCAAAAACAACCATGAACCCTCGCCGACACAAGAGCAAATAATTTGCCCAATAACCAAACAACCATGTGTCGACGAGGCGACGTGCATGCGTTATACGAACACGCAAACATTTGTTCTCAATTAGGCGTTAATAAATCACGATTTCATTCATGGCGCTGCTGGATCCTTTCCCGGATTCCAAAATAAATTACATACGGCCAATGCTACCAGAATGCCGTGTTCAGTAGCATTTACATTAAAATATTCCAACCACCTACTTTCGTGCTTCTTTTCTAATAGTGACGGGAGATTTTGAAAGCTTTTCATTTATTTTTTCTCACGAGCTCTTAAAGCTGTTTTAAGGAATAAAATAAAAGAGATGCGTAAACAATAAAAGGGATAATGCCCATAAATCCCATTGTTTTTGTAGTAGGTAACCATATCTTTGCCTTTTCGGCAAAGTAGCTCATGTTTAATTCCGGGCAAATTTTTTTCCCAATTTCCTCTTTCTTTTCTTTTAGGATGAAAAAAAATCATCATATTCTTTTTCAAGTTTGGCACAAAATCGCATATGTAAATACGAGTATGTTGAATTATAGAGTTCAAATGAAGGTTGTTTTTTGGCCCTTTAGTATGAGAAAAGGTCATCAATCAATGCCGTACAGATTAGGGTTTTATGGTGAAGGCTTTCAATACCACATGTCAGGAGTTGAACGTAATTGTTTGCACATGATGGGCAGCATGAACTCTATTGGTACTATAAAAAGGTAAATAAGGACAAGTACTGGACAGATATTGACGAACAAAAAATAAAGATTTCCTATAATTGCTTCAATAGATTGGGAAATTGATGTTCGACCTTTGCGTTCGGTGATGCCATGTGTATTAAAACGCAACTCTGATAGACATGAAGATAGTATGAGTTAGTTTAAAAAAGATCTGAAGTACCCAAACCTTGCTTATTCCAAAAAATTGAGCTTGAAGCAGATAACTGCAAGTTAATTTGAGAATGTACAGTTTTTTGGGACGCACTTTGAAGGCTGGATTATCTGGATTGGATTTTATGTCGCGATTACGCGATTACTAGATTAATTAACTACTTATGACGGCTTTAGGAAATATTGTATAGAAAACATTGTTCTGAATGTGTACATTAAAATGAAATAGAGGATGAATTCGTCAGATTTATCGAAGACATACAGAACGCCACGTGAAACAACACTCCCGTTTGGAGAAATGGTATAGTAAGTAGCAAAGTTAAATATCCGCCGGAAATAAAAGAACGGATATATCAAAAGGGGGGAGCACGCAAAATGTGGCAACAATCCCGCGCTCCCCAGCATTAAACTTTATTAAACCAATTGGGTAATGAGCCCAAGAAAGCAAACAAATATTTCAATAATCGAAAGATCTCCACCTATCTTGACTGCCGAAAAGTCAAAATTATTCACATCTACTGCTGAAAACCCACGCAAACGATTTAAGGACAACAGACTTCTGATATGCACGTGGAATTTTAGGTCCCTTATCAGGCCACGAGTGACAAAACAACTAGCGGACATTACGGCCATCCAAAAAATGCGATGGGATGGGCCGAACGGCATTTGTACAGTGCCTCGTAGCAATCCGCATCAAGGCAAAATTTACCAGCATCAGTCTGATATGCGCGCGCGCTCCCAGAGAAGGAAAAAGAAGAAGACACCAAAGATGCCTTCTATGAGCTCTTGATCAAGACCTACGAGTAATGCCTTGGCTATGACACTAAAATTGTCCTCGGCGATTTTATTGCAAAGCTGGGAAGAGAGGAGGTCTTTGGTAGAACTGTTGGCGGGACGAAACATTTTCGTAGCTAGCACGCTGTTCCCCCATCTCAATATTTACAAGGGGACTTGGAGAATCAACCAACTGTCAATCAGATTGACTACATTGAGGTCGACGGCTTGCATCATAGATGCCGCTTCTGATGTGCTGAGTTTCACTCGACCACCACAACGAAAACCCTGTTTTTACAGCTAAGCAAAGAGCACGCAATGAGGAACTGCGACAAAGGACTAGAGCTGCTCACGAGCTCTATGAGCAGAAGAGGAGAGACCACCACCGACTTCTCAGGAGAAAAAAGAAAGAGCATGAGAAGCACGCGGTCAAGAAAATTGAGAGATGCTGCTCCAGGAATGAGATTCGGAAGTCATACCATAACGTAAAAAAAATATGCCACGGACACAAGCCCCGAACCAAAGCCTGTAGAGATGAACAAGGGAACATCGTGGTAGAATCGCAGTCGATGCTGAGGATTTGGAAAGATTACATGTGTAGACTGTATAACGGCGAAGACGAAACAAATACCGCTGTCAGGCAGAATGAACCTTTCAACCTGGACGATGTAGACCAAAAATTCCATCCAACCGATCTGGATTGAGTGAAGATAGGAATATCCTTTACGACGAGCTCTTCAAAGCGGCAGGCGATGACTCATCTCTAAAATATGGTCGGACGAAAGTATGCCCGATGAATGGAAACTCAGCATTGTCCGATCCTCAAGAAAGGAGATCCTCTGAACTGCGCCAACTACAGAGGCATCAGTCTTCTTAACATAGCGTAGGAGGTCTTATCTGCCGTATTATAAGAACGCCGGCAGAAGTTCGTCAACAACCTGATAGGTCCATATTAGTGTGGCTTCAGGCCAGGAAAGTCCACCATCAACCAAATATTCACACTACGGCAGATCTTGGAGAAGACTCATAAGCTTCAGATAGATTCACACCATCTACTTATCGATTTTAAGGCCACGAATGACGGCATCTATAGAGATGAGCTAAATACAGCAATGTCTAGTTTCGGCATCCCTGCCAAACTCGTCCGTTTGTGCAGGATGACGATAGAGAATGCACTCTACTCCATCAAGTTGGGTAAAGATCTCACCTAGACCTTTGATGTCCAGACAGGATTTAGACAAGGCGATGCGTTGTCATGCGATTTTTTCAACATCGTACTTGAAAGAACAGTGCAAAACTCACGAGCAAACACAAGAGGCACTATCTTTCAAAAGTCCGTCCAACTACTCGCATACGCCGACGATATTGACATAATTGGGAGAAAGCGAAAATGGGTTTAGCGGTCAATGAAGCAAAAAGGACTCTGAACACCGACGTCTTGGACAAATCGTCACCGACGACAGGTATATGGTATCTTTGAGTTAGGTAAAGACTTTGTCTACCTAGGCTCCGGTATAAATTCAGAGAACGATAAGAGCGCTGAGATCAAACAAAGAATGACTCTTGCCAATCGCTGCTTCTTTGGGGTAAGAAGGCAATTGACTAGTACATGAATCTTCCAAATAGGGAGTGAGATTGCTTGAATTAACCGCCTCTAGATGAAGCGATATCATATTGCCAATAAACGAGCCAGATTCAGACTTATCCATAAGGTTGCAATTTAGGCCACCACAGATAACTACATATGTTTGAGGAAATACATGAAATAGCCTCAAGAACATCTAGCAATAGAGTTAAATTATCCGTTTGTTTGGCCTATAGAGAACACCAAGTATTAGCTTTTCAGTTTTACATGTGCTTTCAACAATTAAATAGTCAATAGGATACCCAGGAGGTGATTCGCGCATGACTTCACCCCTAAATGGTTTTCATGCGACCAACTCGGTTGGCCTTCACATTTTTCACATTGATGCGCAGCCAGGTTTCGGGTACACATACTGCATCGGGATGAGAATTATCAAAGGTATAGCGGAATTCGTCAATTTTAGGCAAGACACTTTGCGCCTTAGAATGGCAGATGTGAAACCCATCACTCTCAATCATATTGTGGAGAGATACAAATTGCCGGTATTGGGTTGTTTTATCATATTATCGTTATCCAGGTTCATAATATAATAACGGAAAAGTAGCATAATAACTGAGGTGGGAATGAGAAACATGAATATAATTATCTAATAAAACAAATAGATAGATTAAACAAATAGTGGTTTGACTGACCGTGCTCGCTAATTGGACCATCATGCAGAGAGTCTGGGTTCGATTCCTGGCTGGGTAACCAACAGTTTTTCAAAACGCCATCACCCTTTCGGCGGGCAATGGTAAACTCCCAAAAGTGAAATTGCCTACGAAAAAGCTTCTAAGGAGTGAAGATCGGACTCGGCGATAAACCGTAGACCCCGCTCAGATGTGATCAAAATTACAACATGAGCAACACAAATGAGTATCAAAAAGCTAGGCCATGGCCCATACCGGGCTAAACAAAGACCGTGGAGCACTTTAAGTATACGCAAAGAAAGCTAAGCCAAGCAACATTTAGCATACATTCTTGAAAGATTAAATAATTTTTTTAGAATAATTCAACAAAGCTTACCCATTAAGGTGCACTTTCGCGAAGATTTTGTAGCACAGAGTTTATATTGCCTGGCACTGCTTTCTCTAGTTTTACGTCATTTAAGAAGTTTGCAAAGTTAAAAAGCAAAAGCAAACGGTTTCCGTTTTACAATGACTAATTGGATGAAGAGCGAACAGTTCACAAAAGAACACATTTTGTCATAACATACGAGTATATAGAAAACTTTAAGGTGTCATGGCAAATAAAATATCCCAGTTAATTTATCTACTGTTGAAAATCTAAGAAATGGTACTCAGACGTTGTCAAATGACTAAACTTAATTAAAACTTTATCTTGTTGCAAATCACAAAAATACAAGCGATCAAAATAAGTCATTCGTAAGTACTTGTTTATTCCTCAAAATTTCACCCTGTGCCACCATGACACAATCATCCAATCTCATTCAGTCCTTTGCCACAGCAATCTTTTCAATGGAAATTCATGATGTTCTGTCTGAAAGAGTCTATTCTAGACCTTAAATGTCTTCACAAAAAAAAGACAAAAAAAAAACACTGAGCACTAATTTATAGTAGACAAGTGAAATTCTCTTATACAATTTCCAGACAAATTGCCAAAGTCAAAGGAAAATGCCAAGGACAAAAGCTTTGGTACTCCGAATTATTTCAGTAAAGTCGTTGTGCAGTTTCAGCTATCAAGAAGGTTTGTACTAGTACTACTACCAGAATCAAACCAATTAGACAATGTTTCTTTGTCTAGTGTCTTTTTCATCATCATTCTCGTCGGTGTCATCCTTATTATTCTCATTCTCCTCATCACGACTGCATTTACTTCTAGCCAACCGATTCCACACCCAGGACCCGAATGAGTACCATTTACACTAGATACGGAGAGTGGATAACCAGACTAATATTGTACTCGTAGATACAAGTAGTATGAATCCGTTAATTGCAATTCTGTCTTTGAGGTTCTTTTCCGAGAGTACTAATATATGTATGCCTTTCCGTCTTTTTGTCTAAGCCTCTGGTATAAGTGTCTATAACTTTTATGGCCTTTTTGAGGCAAAATTTCAGGGAAAGTGCAAATTAGAGATAGCTTTTGGAATCGGTTTGACTATGTAAGAGTCATAGTTTTAATGCACAATGACTAGATGTGAGGTTGTAAATTGCTTTGCACAGCTCCAGGTAAACTGTAAATAAAAACGACTCACAGATGTGTACTTACAAACTCTGTTAGGAGATAATTGTGTGCTGAGTCCGTAAAGGGCCAGCAAGACCATGTACAAAGCATTTAGCAGATGCTATCATTTAGAACTTCTGAGAAAGTTAGAAGAGGAGAGCTTTCTACGAACTGAGCAAGTGTCTGATACTTTATATACTTAGATGATTCTAGAGTAATTGGAATGGTTGATTGGTGGACTCTAGAACTACTATGAATCCTCTGAAAATAAAACTTAAATGCGTTTTTTTGTGAAGGCACTATAGGTACCTATACAATACATAGCAAAACCTCAAACAGAAGCAAGAGTCGAAATAATGGCGTTAAGTAGAGTCAAAGTCGATGGCAACAATCTAAGAGATTCTGTAGTAAACAGAAAATATATTTTACGACAATCTACTATTGAACTAAGAAAGCTATATACAAATAAGAAGCCAACTTACTTTAACCGTGGACAATGGAAATCCCATTCATCAGTCTTGTATAAAATAGCGTACAACGCTTTAAGTACTAAAAATGTGAACGTCTGAAATTATGGCGGATAGCCTTCTCAGTTTGTATTTGGTAACTAACCAAATTATCATTGTTCACCGTATGGCTAATAGATCTTAAATCTAGAAGACAATGTCGCCATGGTTTCGTCATCCATCTTCCTGTCTAGGAAGACAAATGAGAATGCGCGCTTCTACATAATTCGTGATATGGACACAATAGAGATGGCGAAGGTCGGTCCCAAGCTGAGAAGAGGATGAAGGGAGTTCCAAAGAGGACAATAGAAGTAAATCTCTATAAAAGAAAAAAATCCCTCATAAAGTGATGGGACAGCGAAGATCGGATACCTGGCGACCTTCGACTTAAAGATAGCCTTCCTGTGGTTATACGGGTAGACCACGAGTGACAGTTTATCCCAACACCCGTGGTAATCACAATCGAAAACGAAGCTTCTACAATCGTATCATCAAGTATGAATGTTTTAAAACATCCGAAAAAATTTCAAGATGGAGGACTTTGAAGAGAACTTGTTAAGTGACTCAGTCTGGGAAACCAACAATTTGTGGAAAAGTTCCTTATCGGACGAAATGCAGCCTGATAGGCCTGACGTGCGTAAGACCTCTGAAAAAGTGGTGTTGACTAAGTCCAAGTATGCCATCTCCACTGACCTGAACCTTTTTGCTGCACCCCTAAAATGGAAGTCAATAAAGCCATCAATAGTTGGGAGAACTCAAATAGCATCTCATACTGGGAGGATATTCCAGGTCCAATGAAGACCAAACCACCCATCCTGCCCATCAACAAAATGTGAATAGATGTCTAAATCTAAGTCGGCACTCTTAACCTAAGTCAAGTCTCTTTGGAGTGCAGACTTTGTCTCGAAGACGAAATAGCTGAACACATTTTATGTGGCTGCCTAGCCCCTAACGGAATCAGACAGAATACTTATTTTCTTCGGGGAACAACTCGGCTCCATTGAATGAAGTGATTCCCCTGCAAGCAGAGTAACTGACTTCATTCGCAAAGTGAAAAACCTTCCACCCTAACCACAGCTTCAACAAAGCGGTACAAGATTACAATACAAATCGTGCATTGAGGCAAAGCGAACTTAATCGCCAAATAAATGATCCATAATTTATCTAAATCGTGCGAATTGAGTTAAAACGTTCAGACCTTGAACGCCATAAGTGCATGCTACAATCAGAAAGTGAAATAAGTCTTACAAATGGCATCGGATTTTGATTCGGTTTTGACATCTTTTAAACAGACAGAATTATAATTTGGATTGAATAAACAATGGAACCTGGCTGGGTCACCAACAATTTTTCAAAATCGCCATCCCCTTTCGGCGGGCAATGGCAAACTCCCGAAAGTAAAATTGCCTACGAAAAAGCTTCTAAAGAGTGCCGTTCGGACTCGGCGATAAACCGTAGGTCCCGCTCAGATGTGACAAAAATAACAACATGAGCAACACAAATGAGTGTCAAGAAGCTAGGCCATGGCCCATACCGGGCTGCCAGCGCCACAGTGTTTTTTTTTTTTTTTAAACAATGGAACGCTATATTCCTATAATCGTCACGATGTTCTTGAAGAACAATTCGTCAGTGGTTTTAATGCTACATGAATTTCGTGACTGTGTCCTGGCTGTCCAGCTTGTTCAATTTGGTAATTAGTCACACGACTCTTAGAGACTTGAACAACGCGAAACTGAGCAAGCCCTGAAAGGCCTTCTACCTCTCGTTCACCCACGCCATTGGTAGTTCCGTACACGTCTCTGCAGTGCATTTTCATGAAAGACTTGTGAATATTTTCTTGCAAAGTGCCGTCAGCTCGTCAGTTGGTGTGTATTGACGTCAAATCTACGATAACGCCCTCCTGAATCTCATCATCGGAAATGACGATTTTGCGTCAAAAAATAACGATGAGTGACGAGGCCCATTTGCACCTATATGTGTGGTTCCATGATCAAACAAAATTTACCATTCTGGAGCATTGAAAATCCGCGGGTAATATACGAAGAGCCATTGTATTAAGTCAAAGTCTCTAAGGCTGGAAATTACGTGGTTCCTTCAGAATGGATCAACAGTGCATATTGGATAAGCCAAAATCGATATTCTGAAACGTTTCCCGGTCGTCTGATTTCGTGTTTTGGCAATTTGCCAACAAGCCACAAACTCTGGTGACCCACAAGGAGATCATCTTTTACTTACTTACTTTAAATGGCGCTACAGTGCGGGGTGGACCTGGGTCTCAGTCCACAAGCGTCTCCAGCCAGATCGATTCCTGGATAGTTGCCTCCAGTTTCGCACGCTAAGTTGGCTGGATTGCCTTTCCACTTGCCTGCGCCACCTGATTCTCCATCTTTCTCTAATGCGCTGTTCCTCGGGAGCGGATTCGAAAACTTTCGGACCGGAGCATTGGTGTCCATGCGCTCTACATGACCCAGCCATCTCAATTGTTGGATTTTCACTCTTCTGGCTAGGTCCATGTCGTTGTACAGTCCATGCAGTTCGTCGTTGTATCTTCTCCTCCACTCAACATCAATGCAGACGGGACCGAAGATCACTCGAAGAATTTTTCTCCAAAAGCAACCAAGAGCACCCTCATCCATTATCGATAATGTTCATGCCTCTGCGCCATAGAGCAGAACTGGGATAGTTATTGTCTTATAAAGGGTATCTTTTGTTGTTCGAAAGAGGGCGTTACTAGTCAATTGCATTCTGAGACCAAAGCAGCAGCGATTGGCAAGATTTATTCTTCGTTTGATCTCAGCGCTGGTGTCGTTGTCTGAATTTATAGCGGAGCCTAGGTAGACAAAGTCCTCCAGTCGAAGGTGATCAATCATTCATTATAAATGGAAAAACTTCCATTAGGTTGACAAGTTTACACCATGGTACGAGGGCGGGTCAATAAGTCCGTGACTTTTGGATTAAAACACAGATTTTTTGATAAAAAAATAATTTTATTTTTCAACGTAGTCTCCCTTGAGCTCTATACACTTTGTCCAACGCTTCTCCAATTTTTTTATCCCTTCCAAAAAAAATGATTTGTCGAGGTCCTCAAAATAGGCCTTTGTTTGCGAGATGACTTCATCATTGGAGTCAAATCTTTTTCCACCAAGCCATTTCTTCAGGTTTGGGAACAAGAAGTAGTCGCTCGGAGCCAAATCTGGAGAATAGGGTGGATGAGGGAGCAATTCATAGCCCAATTCATGGATTTTTGCCATGGCAACTGCACATGTGTTTGTGGTCGACTGTGAGCAAACGCGGCACCCATCTTGCGGAAAGCTTTCTCATGCCGAAGTGATCATTCAAAATTGAAACCACTGAGACATGCGAGATCCCTACGGCTTCCACAATCTCTCGCACTTTCAATCTTCGGTCGACCAACACCATATCGTGAATTTTTTCGATTGTTTCGGGTGTAGAGACCTCAACTGGGCGTCCAGGACGTTCGGCATCTTCAGTGCTTGTACGGCCACAACGAAATTCAGTAAACCACTTTTTTACCATTGAAATCGATGGTGCAGAGTCCCCATAGTATTTATCAAGCTTCGCCTTGGTCTCGGTAATGGTTTTTTTCGCAAGAAATAATGCTTAATAAGCACACGAAATTCACTTTTTTCCATTTTCTCCTCAAATTAGTGAGTAGTCTGATAAAAATAGCTGTCAAACACAAACTAACTGACGCAGCAAGTTTAA
This sequence comes from Volucella inflata, assembly GCA_928272305.1. NCBI lineage: Eukaryota > Metazoa > Arthropoda > Insecta > Diptera > Syrphidae > Volucella > Volucella inflata. The sequence continues at coordinate 19,149,938 of OV743718.1, read as the reverse complement.
ATTTTGACAGGAGTCAACTGACAGATGCCTGTTGACAGGAGCAGTGTTGCTGTTTCAGTAAAGAGGTCAGAAATTCAAAAAGTCACGGACTTATTGACCCGCCCTCGTACTTGGTTTGTTGTATGTGGCAATACTTTTAGCCTGTCTTGCAAATTCGAAGAGTTAAGGTTCTCAAATTGTAAGATCATAAGGATATGAGCTCTTACTTTGCAAGACTTTTTTTTTATAAATCTGTACTTTTCTTGCATTTACATTTGAATGGTAATGATACGCCTAATCTATTCACTTCTCCTCCAAAATATTTGCTTCGATGAAAACTAACCCTTACGCAATCTCTAAATAGAAGGCAAAACTTCAAAAGGATATAGATTTTCCGCGAAAAAAAAACAGAGCCTCATTGTTTTCTTTATGAAATACAGTTAAGTGTGAACCTGATCTTCTTGCCTTAGTCAGTCGCATATGAAGTCCTCTTCCCCATAAGCCCTGATTATTTCTTCTCTTGGCAATTACCATAACAACATCAGTTTCGTTCGCATTTGATTGTTACGTTGCTGGCCCAATGGCCAGGTTATAATTATAACTTCAGCAGTTTGGGAATCATCGCCACCCAGGTCCGGTAGGTAGTATCGGCAACATTTGTAAAAAGTCATACAGGCTAAGTTATTCTTCTTCTTCTTATCCTTTTTTTAACCCTTTCCTCGTTATACGAACTTATGCGTAACGAGTTTCCAATTTTTACTGCATCGCTGCTGCTCCGCTTATGGGGTTGGCTAATGTCACAGACCGCAGAACGCGTCTACATAATGCTCGGTCCTGGATCGCTTCAGTGGTTAACCCCAGACGTTGTTGCGCATTTGCCATCTGAGAAATCCAGGAATTCTTTTTCCGACCTCGTTTTCTTACAGTTGGAGTGACCGTAGTTGATAGTGCCTTTTTAACCGGATTTTCCGCAGATCTTCTTTGAATACAGGCTAAGTTATTATTTTCTAATAAAAAAGCTGTAAGTTGGATTGTCCATAATACTTTTTCCTGATGGATTAATTGTTTTATGTAGCTGAAATATCCTTCTGGAAATTGATTACAATAGTAAAATATTAAGAGCACAGACATTTCAAAACTGCAAATGCGTAACACGAGTCAAACAAAATAGTCCACATCTCCAATCAAAACACTCAAATGTTTGTGTTGGTCTCTTTCCAAAACAAAACCTCAGTATGCTCGTAATCGTATTTCGTATGCTTCCTAAAATCTAAAAGCCATATGCCTAGCCTATGTTATGTAAATCAGAAATCTCTATATCTCCACCAAACCGAATTACCTTCCATTCCCAAGTCAATTCGTTCAATCAGAACACTATCCCTATGGAAGAAAAAAATCGCCAATCCCTGGCTATAGTTATCTGGCCAACTGAAACGAGGATAACTTGAAAAACTGTCACGTGTCAAACAGGATATGCAATTCGCCCAAGAAAAACCACGACTTCCTGATTGAAGGGTTACATTTGAAAAGAACTCTATACCTCAAACTCCACCAAAAGTGTATCACGTATTCGAATCCAATGAACCAAAAAGAGAGCTCGAGAACAAAAAAGGATTGACAAAAGTTGCCTTTGAGTGAACGTGAGGTGAATTGAAAAAAAAGAATCTTTCTACACATACATATGTACTCGGATAGAGAAAGAAATGCTGAACTTCAAAGGAAATAAAAAAAAGGGAACGCATTAGAGCATACTCCTTGGGTATCCTTTCGGTTTTTTTGTGTGGAATATTAATTTTATTAACCTCAGACAGGTAGTCTTTGTGGAATCGATGACTTTTGGGGTCGGGTTTATATCAGTTGTCTGCTTTTATTGTCACAAAGGGTGCTCTCTGGGTTTTCATGGCAATGGTAGCTTTATCGCGGCTTTGCTTGAGCACTTGTTGAGACATTGAATTTGAGAATTGGTTCTTGTATTCTTGGATAGAATTAGTTTCCTTTGAGTCTGTGTCATGGAATTCGCATTACACTCTGATTCTCTTGTGGTGGTGCAGAAAATTCGTTTGATGGCGATTCTTAAGAGTTTTTACAGCCTGTATAACCTCAATTTAAACTTGAGATATTTTTTTGATGGTTGTTTGGCATAGCGAATACTTCCGTTCGGATTGAGTTTAAGGACGATAGTCTGACATATAATATGTTAAGCTTGACACATGTTTTCATTAGAACACAGTTGTTTACTGTGCCCATTTTACTAACTGTTTCGAAGACTGTAAACGGAATGTCGTCAACAATTTTAAGAGTGTTCGCTTCAAAGACGTTCATCGTTTAACAGTTGAAAACCAGATCTGGCAGAAATCAACATCAACCAAGCTCTCAAAGAAAAATTCAACGAACATGGTATGGCAACGACTTAAATGATCTTAACGCAATATTTGCTCATTACAATTTGTGCGACTAACACGCTAAGAAGAAGGCATAAAGTTAAATGCTCTTTTTGCAGCCGTTTGCACACTCGGTTCTTCGAAACTCGATTATGGATATAAGTAGACCTCGGTGAAGTTTTCTGCGAACACCCATACGAAAAGAAGAAGTTTGACATTTGCAAGTTATTCGTACTTCATATACCTATGTCAATCCTCAGCTCATTGGGGATCCTTAACTCGGTTCCGCATTCACGGTAGCAATTAGTTAAAGAACCTCGCATACGATTTGATAAGCGATATCTTCAAGTTAAAGAGCACAGACCAAGACCAGTTTATGTTGAATTTCGTTCATTTGAAGTCTCTTAAAACTACTGCTACTCCTGTATCTTCTAACGCCAAAGACTTATGGAATATAGGACTATTTTCGTTTGATAAAATAAAATTTGGAGCCGAAATGGTCACAGCTACGACTTCTTCCACGGAGTCGTGGGTGGTTAAAATAATCATCCACATATGTACGCTTCAATCCACCGCTGCAGGATATACGTTGCGGAAAAGTTCAGCATGATAATAATTCTTAACGAACTGAGCACAGATGGGCGAACATCTCCGGTCAAACATCATGACTTTCATTATGAACACAGTGGGCACCCGAGAGCTATCGCCGTCTCTCCATAGAAGTCGTTGGCACTTCTTCTGATGCGTTGGAACATCTCCTTCACGTCGGCATTCACAATTATTGCTCTTTCTCAAAATTTGAAAAGACCGGCGTGAAGCAGCACTCGATTATCTGGGCCCTTTAGATAAAAAAATGTTAAGACTCACCGCTTCAACGGTAACGACAACATCGGAAACAACCCTCGGCTCCGATGAACATTGGGGCGTACCATACTCTGGCCCATTGTCTATTAAGTTCCTCGTCAGAAGCAGTTCGCGCGTACCCTTTGAAGACTTTTTCTTCCTTTCTTATAGATGAGGCTTCCTCTTCAAAGATCGTTCCAGGCCTCAAAACCATTGGGATAGCTGTCCGGAAGTTTCACCGTATCGTTCGTCCATAGAAGACCTTTCTCGTACACCTTGTTCACACGTTTTATGGTCTACCACATAATGTTCACAATTCGGGTGTCCTCTCGACTGACTAAATTCCCCCTGGAAGTTTTCACACCAAAATCTTTCGAAGAGAAGTTGTGACTGACTAGCTCGTGCAGGTCTATTTGATTCTTTATAGCGTTATGTATCATCAAATGCATGAAGGGTTTGGCATGAAGCGCATGTTTCAGTGTCCTTGCCGTGGCAGCGGCAAATTTGGCATGATCTGACCCGACAGAGGTCGTACCCTTTAGTAAGGATATGTCCGTTGCAGCTCACCCACAACCACAGACTGAGCTGGAAGATCCAAATTCCTTACTGTGTAAACATTCTTGAGAACAAGTTTCTTGCGTCTTCGAACTCCAGACACTGAAAGCCACGTTCTTATAGAGTCTCCTTTCGTCCGCTAGAGAGCCAAGTGCCAGTACAAGAGGCACAACCCGTGACATCAGCGGCGCTTTAATAATTATTGAGACAGAAGTGACGAAAATGAGTCTATTGGTCAATGAGAACAAGTATGCCAACACTGACGTCTCGGACATAACTTTCAATTAGTTAACGACTTTGTCTATCCAGGCTCCACTACTTATATCAAACGAAAAATATATCTTGCCAATAGCGGCATTTTTTTTCTAAGAAGGCAATTAACCAGCGCTTGAACAACAAACGTGACCCTATATAAGACATGTATAGCACAGATGCTCGGACTTTATCAGAAAGAGATGAGATTGTTTTGAGAGGAACATTTTTATGGTGAATCTCGGTTCTGTCTGCTTAGGGAATGAGTGGACAAGGAGATACAACAACGGACTGTATGGACTGTACCGCAACACAGTGACTTCCGAACGACGGAGATTATTAAGATCAATGCTCCAGTCCGAAAACTCTTCGAACCCGCCCCAGAGAGACAGAGCAGTAGAGGAAGACCGCGACCCAAATGGCACACGAGTTACATTCTGTTCGTATGCAGCAAGCCATGGATGCAAAAGTACGTATGCAAATTACATTTTTTCTATTTTATTTAAATAAAAAAAAATATATTATTTATTAATCTTTTGAGCAAGTTCGTTCATTACACTGATACTGAACTTCAACTAACTGTTCAATTTATTTTACTGATCTATTTATACATTTTATGATTGATCGAGTTGGGTGGGCTTGAGTCGTACAAATCAATTATTCTACCAAATGAAACCTAACACTTATGGGATGCGATATTGTTCTATGAATTGGTCTGGGCGTTGGATTGTGTCGTTGCTGTTGCAGTTTCTGCTATCTAAGCACTTTCTGCCTAAGTGTTGTGTCTGCGTCGTGTCGGTTGCTGCTGTAATTTCTGCTATCTAAGCACTTCCTGCGTAAGTGTTGTGTGATTGCGCCATGCGTTAACTCCCCTCTTTCTTAAGAGAAACGTCCCGTTTCTTCAAACTTTTCGGATAGGTTTTTAATTTTGGTGTTCAGCTCGCTGAAAACGATTTCTTCAATTTCCTTTGAATTGTTTATATTTCTTGAAATTTGTATGGGGAACTTTTTCCTTATACCGTATATGGTAAAACTGATGACTATGATTATTAACATGAATGTTGTTGTGGATGAAATCGGATGATTTGTAATTTCTTTTTTCATGGAATGAATTATATTAATATTCTGGAATCTTAATTCTCTATCTTCGGATTCTATATATTCAATTGTGTCGTAATTGTTTAAATGGCTTGTTTTTAGGTAATTCCAAATTGCTGACGTCGGGTTTTGATATGTCGTATTGTCGATTATTGTTGTATTGTCAAATGTAACTAAATAGACGCCTTCCACTGGATGTCCATCGATTGTGTGTTTGCCGGAAACTAATATCGCTCCATCTTTTATAATTTCAATTTCTTTATTTTTTTCTTTAATTTTTAAGCATTGCCCTTTATTATTATTTAATATATCTGTTAAACATGATTCTACTAAATTTAAAATACAAAATATGTTTCTCAACTCGATCTTACACTTTTTAACATTTAAAAACTTATCATTACATTTTACAATTTCATTATTTATTATAAGTTTTCCGTCTTCATGGCTTATGGCCCTTGCTTCAAATAAAATACAATTTATTTTAGTTATTGGATATTTAATATGAATAACTATGACATCTTTATTTTGTATAATTTTAAATTTAGAAACATCCATTAAGTCCGTTAAAGTAACGCTTTCATGTTCGTGATTTGAAATTTCTTTAATTTCTTGAAGGTTTAAAATAGCTGGGTTTAATATACCAATTTTAGCGAAAGTTAATGTTTGAATTGTATTTTGCAATTCTGTAATTATCAGTTTATTTCTTTCCCTAGTTATTCTTATTTTTGACTGTATTTCTAAGTCTTTGATTGAATTAGATAATTTATTGATTGAATTAAATATTTCGGAATTTGTAATGAATTGTTTGTTATTATTGTCTGTAAGTTCTGAAATTTTATTTGTTATAAGTACTAAGTCGTCATGGTCTGGTGTTCCTGCTATCCATTTCCAAATGGATCCTAATTCATTGATTCCTCTCTTGCTTCTGTGTCTTGTCATTCGTAACTGTCCTAATAATGATTTAATTAAACTTATTTCTACATCGTTATTATAATTATTGTCGTATAAATTGTTATCTTCGTCGGTAATAACTTCGTATTTTGTATAATTATTGTATTTATAAAAATGAGTTTGCGTTTCTTCTACTAGTTCGTTTATATAAGTTAAATTGATAATATGGAAAATGTCACCGTAATCTTCGTAGATTGCCGTATTGCCTTGTTCTATAAGTACGTAATTTTCTCGAGTATAGTCAGTTATTTCTGTGGACGCTATGTCTATTAGTATTAACGAAATTATCCAGATCATTTTCCTGGAAAGATATTTAAAATTCTAAGTCTTAATATTGTCTTTATGTACTATTCTATTTCTTTGATGGATTCTAACTTTATTTCCTAGATCTTCCTTGACTTTTTGTTTTTTATATTTTGCCAAAAGTTTGTTTCTATTTCCTACAATTTTTTCATAAATAACTTTATTGGGGGCATAAGTTTTAGTATTTCTATTTTTATTATCTCTTTCTAACATTTTCCTCTGAGCTTCTATTAGCTTTGATTCTATATCTATATGTATTACTTTATTAAAGAGAACTTCATAAGGTTTTTGGTTAGTAACTGAATGTATTGTTTTATTGTATTGTTGTGCGGCTCTAAAGATTGATTCTACATCACTTATTAGATAAAATTCCTGTTTTAAGCATCTTGCAATTTCAATTAAAGTGGAATGTGCCCTTTCTACCTGGCCATTTGATGTACTATGTTTAGGATCGCAAAAATATATCTCAATGCCTAATCTTTTCATTAAAGTTTTAAATTGTTCTGATGAAAAACCTGGTTCGTTATCCATTGTTATTCTTTTAGCTTCTGGAAAACTTTGTAGTAATTCTAAAACCTTCTCGTCTAATTTTGTTTTATCTTCAATTAATTTTACAACTAAGAATTTCGAAAACGCGTCAATACAAGTTAAAAATTTTAATTGTTGAGCGAAAAATATATCTAGGTGTACCTGCTCCCCCTCTTTCTTAGGAATTGGAGCCTCTCCAATTGGTATCTTTGTTGGATGTCTATCGTATTTGCTTTTGTTGCAAATTTCACAATTTCTAACGAATTCCTTGAATTGTTTACTCATTTCGGGCCAATAATATGATTTATAAATTTGTTTGAGGTTTTCTCTGTAACTCCTATGTGCCCGTGTGTGTGTTTGCTCTGTTATCACATGTTGATCCTCACTATTTGTAATATCTATTGGAAAATTTTTGGCATACAAAAATTTATTATTAAAAGTTTCTTTCAATTTTCCTTTAATTTCATACAGATCCTCCGGCGTACAATGTATTGCGATTATCCCTGGTTGGATATATTCTTTTAAAATTGTTATAAGGTTAACTACGGTATCATATTCTATAATGTGCCTGGTTTTCCCAAAATTTCTGACCTGTTCATGAATAGTAAAATTAGCTTTGCTCAGCAATATTTGCTGTTTAAATTGATTAAGAGGTTTTGAAGTTTCCTTAATTTCCGAATTATCGCTGCTTTCAGCGGAATGTTGTGTTCCTGTTATTGAAGATCCGTCTGATAAGTTATTTAAAATTTGCCTAGAAAGTGCATCTGCGACTATGTTTGTCGTACCTGGCTTGTATATTATTTTGGGAGCATATTCTTCAATAAAAGCGTGCCATCTTTTCATTTTGGCATTAGGATTGCGGGTTGATACCGCGAAGGTTAATGGTTGGTGATCCGTATGGATCTCTAAATCTGAAACTCCATAAAGGTAGTTTCTCAAGGTTTTCAAAGCCCAAACAATGGCATAAAGTTCTTTCTCATTTGTCGCATAATTTTGTTCCGTTGAATCTAGAGTTTTGGAAATAAAAGTTATTGGTCTACCTTCCTGTGTGAGTACACCACCTATTGCATTATTTGAAGCATCTGTTGTAAGAATAAATTTCTTATTGAAATTTGGCTGTACGAGTTCTACTTCATTTATTAATGAATCTTTCAATTTTTGACAGGCTGAAATTCCCTCTTGGTCTAATGTGACTACTGTTTTCTTTGATAAATGTTGGGAGACTTTCCCATTTTGTCCTAATAAATGTTTTGTTAGGGGTTTAGCTACAGTGGCATAGTTCTTTATGAACTTCCTGTAGTATCCTGTCATACCTAAAAAGCTTCTTAACTGTCTTAAGGTTGTAGGTATTGGGAAATTCGATATTGCTTCAATTTTCTTGGGATCTGTCTTAATAATATTATGGCTTACAATATATCCTAAATATTCTACTTCTGATTTAAAAAACTTCGATTTTTCCAAAGATATTTTCATGTTTGCTTTTTTCAACGTTTCGATTATTTTTCTTAAGTGCTTCCCGTGGTCTTCTAAAGTTTCCGAAAATACAATTATATCATCGATATATACGTGACAGATTTTTCCTATGTGTTCACGCAGTATGTTATCCATCGCTCTTTGGAATATGCTTGGAGCATTTTTCAACCCAAATGGCATTCTCAAAAATTCATACTTCCCATTATTTACTGCGAAGGAAGTCTTCTCAATATCATTTTTGTTCATCTTTATTTGATGGAAACCTGATTCTAGGTCAATGGTAGAGAAATATTTCGATCCACCCAAATTTGACAATATAACATTTGTGTCGGGTATCGGATATTTATCAGATACAGTTTTTTCATTTAGTTTTTTATAGTCAATTACCATTCTAAGCTTGGGTGTTCCATCCTCATTAATGCCTTTTTTCGGCACTACCCATATAGGCGAGTTATATGGACTTTTGCTTGGTTGAATAGTTCCTTCATTCAACAACTTTTTAATTTCGTTATTCACAAACGAGTTAACAGATAGAGGGTAAGGATACTGTTTGCTCCATATAGGAGTTTCAACAGTTGTGCGTATTGTTGCCTCTACATCTGTTCTAAACAACAAATTCGTATTTATATTGGAATGCATTGTTTTTACTTGATTTACAATTTCGTTCCTCATTTCGTCAATATTTAGTGTATTGACCTTATTTACGTTGTTATTAGTTCCTTCAACTAATATTTCTTTTTCCTTGCTATTAGTTTTTCCAACTAATATCTTAGAGGTTTCTGATGAATCATCTTTATTTTGATTCTGAATTTGATTTATTTCTTCTTTTATTGTTTCGGAACCGTCTTCCGAGGTAAACATATCTTCACTATTTCCACCTTGAGTTAGTGTCCCTTTTTTAAAATCTAATATTATTCCGCTTTCGTTTATAACGTTAAAACCTATCAATAAATCTGCTTCCAGATTTGCTAATTCATAAAATCTTATCTTTTTATTAAATATATTACCTTCATAAAAATGTGTGATAATAGAGTACCCATTAATGGTTTTAACTCTCTTCTTAATCGCTAATTCCTGTCTAAACGATAAGATATTAGGTCTACAGTAAGAACTTGTAGCACCTGTATCTATGAGAATTTTTATTCTCTTTCCGGTTCTATTGTTTTGTCTGAATATATAGGGCAGTCGAGGCGATCTTCTAAAAAAGCGTCCTCATTTATGTTATTTACCCTTTGATTTTTATTTTGAGGCTGTGAACTACTGTGAACACTTTCGTGTGGCCTCTTCTCAACCTGTTGGTTAAATCTTTGTTGATAATGGTTATTAGGATTATGGGGGTTGTTATTAGGGAATGTGTTACCCTGCCTGAAATTATTATTATTATAATTTGGTTTATTCGTGGTTTGTTTTGATCTATCTACATCCATTGGTTCCGGTTTTGGGGGATTATTTCTCTTGTTATTATTGTTATTACTTTGGTTATTATTCGGATTGTTATTTTGTGGGAACCTAAGGTTATTTCTATAATTATTATTCCTGTTATTATTATTATTATTATTAGTGTTGGATGTGGATTGGTTACGGCCGAATTGCATAGCAAAATTGGCTCTTAAATTATTTGATTCCAATTCTTGTGCTTTCGCTAAAGCACTAGGCAAATCCTCGGGGGATAGAGAGAATATAATGTTTGATAAAGGAGCGTTAAGCCCTGTTATAAATACGCGAAGAGCATTACGTCTGTTGATGTTATTTAGTTCTTTCGTGAGTGTCGTGTCCATACCGTGCGTCATAATGGTCTTATTTATTAATAAGGTCAACTTCTTGTTGACTAAATTATAGTAGTCGATTATTGGCAAGTTTCCTTGTCGTAATACGCTGAGTTCCTGCTCGATTATATGAGCTGGTCTCTTGTCTGCGTATGCAAAATCTAAGCGTGCAAAAATTGCATCGAAGTTGAGTACCGTTCCGTGATTGGTTAGAGTATCATTCGCGTTAAGCGTGACTTTGTTCCTTAATATAGTAAGGGCAGCAAAGTATTTGCGGCTACCTTTCCTATAAAGGCTCATTGAATTGTTAGCAGCTTCTCGCCAGCTAACATAGGTGTTTGAGTTACCAGAGAATTCTGGTAAAGATTTAATCACATCTAGTGATTCGTTGCAGACAATGTCGTCATCAATTGTCTGTGGAGAATAGTCTGTGACTACATTCAAACCTGTCACTAAGGACAATTGAGTCTTTAAGCTGTCGATTTCAGCTTTAAGGGAGGCTGTATTGGCTACGATAAGCCGAGCTATTAAGTCTTCATTATTTACCGCCATTTTTAAATTTATTCACAAATTTTATACTTGTATTTTATTTTTAATCTTTCTTTCAAAAACTCACTTTCAAATATTTTAATTAAATCAATTTTACATACATTAAGTTCTTAATTATAAAAAGATTTTTTTTTTTTAAATATTTTTCTTCAAATTATTTTTTATATAATATATTATATAATCTTTTTTAGATTCTACCTTAAAATTCTACTGGATACTTTTTCTTACTTCTTGTGGTTTTTCTTCTTGTGGTTTTTCTTCTTGTGGTTTTTCTTCTTGTGGTTTTTCTTCTTGTGGTTTTTCTTCTTGTGGTTTTTCTTCTTGTACACTTTATTTGGTTCACTTTCTTATTCTTTTTCTCCCTTTTGGGATACTTATTTTTTCTTCACTTAAGGGTTTTGTTTTTTTACTTTTCTCCCTTTTGGGATACTTGTTTTTTTTTCACTTGTGGGTTTTGTTTCACTTTTCTTTTCACACCATACTTTTTATTTTCTGGTTTTTTTTTTTTTTTACTTGCCTACCGTTGGGCGCCAATTACATTTTTTCTATTTTATTTAAATAAAAAAAAATATATTATTTATTAATCTTTTGAGCAAGTTCGTTCATTACACTGATACTGAACTTCAACTAACTGTTCAATTTATTTTACTGATCTATTTATACATTTTATGATTGATCGAGTTGGGTGGGCTTGAGTCGTACAAATCAATTATTCTACCAAATGAAACCTAACACTTATGGGATGCGATATTGTTCTATGAATTGGTCTGGGCGTTGGATTGTGTCGTTGCTGTTGCAGTTTCTGCTATCTAAGCACTTTCTGCCTAAGTGTTGTGTCTGCGTCGTGTCGGTTGCTGCTGTAATTTCTGCTATCTAAGCACTTCCTGCGTAAGTGTTGTGTGATTGCGCCATGCGTTAACTTGCATACATAAACATGTCACTAGAACAGTAGCAGCGGCAAAACAGCAACAGCCGATTATACTGTTGATTGGGAGCTTGAAAAAATTGTAGAGTGCATTGATTGATAAGTCTCTCTAGCCCCTTGGTTCACTTTCTGAAAAATAGTCCCCATCCCAGAAAGCTGCTTTGTCTTTATAAATGCTTAATTCTACACTACCAAACTTTCTAGACATACCTTTGGCAAATATTAAATACAGCAAAGCACCTCGAGTCATAAACTGCTCTTAAAGCAAAAATAGATATAACTTTCCACGTTGCGCTGCAAATGCTTCCGTAATGTCTTTGAGAATAAATACTTGAAAACCCTGTCCTAAAGCCAGCTTGGAATTCATTTAGTAGACCCACTATGTCTATCATGGAATTTCATCTTTTATGAAGGATACTTGTTATTGCTGTATAAGATACTATCAAAAATATTATGCTTCTTCAGTTGCAAGACAAGGACCTGAAGTCTTTCTTGAAAACCGGGAAAATCAGCAATCCTTTGAACAGATGCTGCAAAACTCTATGTTTCTTTATATAATGAAATAAGCCTTCTAGTGTCTTAGTCAGCTAAGTGACCGTATCCATCAGATCTAGGTCTTTCTGTCCCTTAAATGCTGCATCTCTTTCTGTAATAATATTTGGGACATCGAATCTTTCGCTGACAAATGTTGTATGTGCATCGGATATTGGACTTAAATGTTTACTAAAGCATTGAAGAAGCATATCAGTCTTTAAAGTATCACTGATACTCGTAATAAACTCATTCCCATTTAGCCTCGTAACGTATCTCCAAAAGTCAGTTGCATTTTTACACTCGGCAAGCTGTTAAGCTTTGACCTCATACTGCGATGTCATTTATCTTAAATTTATTTTGCGTGTTATAATTTTAGTCATGCGAAACAGATTTTATTTGCCGAAAATTGCTCACGGTATTGCTTGGTTGTAGTGATGTCTGAAGTATCCGTAGACATTGTACATCGAACCTTTTTCACGAATTTAAACATGATAGATTTTACGTCCTGATAATATTTTGATCAAACGAAAGGAAAGATTGACGATCTTTATCAACAGTTGACACCACCACTTTGTAAACAAATCTGATATCCGATATACTGCAAACTGACTTAAACTTTTTAGACAGATTTATACAGAACTTTGGATCCAAACCAAAATGTCACTCTATCACCTATTCTCAAAATCACTTCTCAAGGCCAGGACTTAACAAAAAATCAACCGCATGTAAACAATTTAGAAAGTTTATCCTTATCCTTAATTATAATTCACTTGGTATAAAGCACGTGTGGAATAATTATTCATTAACGTGCATCATCTGTCAGCCTAACGATGATGGCACACTACAATTCAATTAACAAAGTAAACTTGCAAAACTAATCAGCCATATGATTAGTAAGGTACACGACTATGCCTTCATATGGTAAATATTATTTCTTGAGTTGTCTCTTGTTTGAACTACTCGTATTAATCCCATCAAACCGATGAGTCTAATTGGGAAATAATTAATTTTCAAAAAGTAAAGAGTTCAAATGTATTTGTCTTGTCAATGGAACTTGAACACGTTGAAGGATACAATTTGAGGATTTATTTACGAGTATATGTACATACCTTCCCATGTGACGGAAGGTAAACTACTCGTATGTAACTTATCAGAATTGAAATTGGCAGGTGGTGAAGCAAAGGTTATCCCGCAAAACAAAGATAAGTACACTTGTTATATCTCCGTAACTAAACACCAATTGTAAATACTCGTACTTATTTCTTCTTCTCAAAGTAATCACCAACTACTGGTCTCGTCCTACAGGACTTAACTTAATAACCTTTTGAATGAGTGTACTGGGCAGGAAGGAAACAGCAACACCAGAATGCTCTATTGAAACGCACTGACTATTCAATGGAGGTCATTTTGTGTTTATGGTCAGCTTGGCAGAATAAGTCAATTTACTTTACGGTCGATGAAAACTGTTTAGGGGTAATCAGGGTCAATTAATCCATGGCATTTTCCAAATACGAGTGCTTGTTGAGGTAAGCAATATAAGACTGATATATCTGTTGCATAAGGTTCCCCAAAAATGAAATGAATGGAATTATTTTTGGCAACACAAGGACGAGGAACTTTTGATCATCATGTATTGTAGAACGTTATATCTTTTAAAGTCAATCAGAGAAGGCCGCAGGATGGTTGCTGTAGAAATAGTGTAGCACTGGGAGATTTTAATCTGACTATTTCTTCACATCAATTGTGCATATTTTACCTCCACGTGGTCACTGTCGAGTACTAGTCGGTGTTCATTCAGAATCAACTTTCTAAACTCACCTCCGAAAACAGATTCAGGCTAATGATTGTCGAAAGATGTACGCGGTTGCGATCTATTTACAAGGGGACTTGAAGGACGCCTGATAAATTAACCGTCAACCAGACTGACCACATTGCGATCGAATCAAGATACTCTTCTACTCATCTAACTCTTCTAACTCGAGCTAACATCGATTCATACCATTACCTTGTGCTACTCAAGATACGAGTACGGTTGCGGTTTTGCCAAATAACCCAAAGACAAGTTAGTGCGGTGAGGAATTTAGACTTTAGGTGGCTACAATCGCAAGAGATCGCCATATCGCTTTCCGATCGAGTGGCACATACTTTCTCAAAAGGTCCACTGCAACATTTCCAGAAAAGCCATAAGAGATTCCTCTTTTGCTGTCCAGGGTATCACTCGACCATTACAACGAAACCCCTGGTTCGATGATGAATACCGGCAGGCATATACAGCTAAAAAAGATCCATACTAAGCGGCACTGCATAGAAAACCCAGATCTGCTCACGAGCTCCATGAGCAGAAGAGGAGTGAAGAACACCGGCTTCGCTGAGAAGCGCGCGGTTGAACGTTTTACCAAAAGGTAACATAAACATGACATAGGCACAAACTCCGAACCAAAGCCTGTAGAGACGAACAAGGAAACATTGTGGTAGAGTCGAAGTCGATGCTGAGGATTTGGAAGGAGTATTTCTGGAAACTCTATAATGGCAAAGTCGAACCAAATATCGCTGGTCGGTAGAATGAACCTTTCAACCTAAACGATGAAGACAAGCAATTCAGTCCACTCGACCTGGATGAAGTGAAGATAGCCATAAGCTTAAGTTTAGGTTTAACAAAGTTGCTGGAGTGGATTGACTGCCGAGCTTTTCAAAGCGAGAGACGATGACTTGGTAGAAAGCATACACCAACTAATCTCTAAAATATGTTCGAAAGAAAGAATACCCGATGAACGGAACTTCAGCATTGTTTGTCCGATCCTGAAGAAGGGAGGCCCTCTGAACTGCGCTAACTACAGAGGCATCAGTCTTTTGAACATCGCGTACAAGATCTTATCTGCCGTATTGTGTGAATGCCTGAAGTCGTTCGTCGACAACCTGATTGCTCTATAAAAGTGTGGCTTGAGGCTCGAGGTCGATAAAAAGGATTTACACATGGTATTTATCGACCTCGAGAAAGCATTCGATCGAGTGCCTAGGGATCTCATATGGGCCTCGCTGAGGTCTCAAAACGTACCGGAATCGTATATTAGAATAATACAAGACATGTACGGAAACGTGAAAACTGCGGTTAAAAGCTCTGCTGGACTAACGAGAGAATTTCCAGTTAATGTCGGAGTGCATCAAGGAAGCGTACTTAGCCCTTTTCTCTTTAACGTAGTATTCGACTATCTTTTAAGACACCAATTCTCTTCGCTGACGACGCAGTTATTCTTAGCGATAATGTCGAAGATTTACAGAACGCCTTAGATTCATGGAGAAATGCTCTAGAGAGAAACGGGTTTAAAATAAGTCATTCAAAGATGGAGCATTTGACGTGCCCATTTGCGCATCCGTTGCGACCTGTTCCGGATATAATGTTAGACGGAATAGTTCTTCCGAAAAGCACTATCTTTAAGTACTTAGGATCAATCGTTAACATGGAAGCGAAATGTGATGTCGACGTAAACCACAGAGTGAGTGTGGGATGGATGAAATGGCGGGAAAATTCGGGAATCTTTGCGACCGAAAATTTCCACTTAAATTAAAGGGGAAACTCTACACCACGGTTGTTCGACCAGCTCTTATATATGGTTCACAGTGCTGGACAATGTACGAAGCGTTTAAAAACAAAATGACGGCAGCGGAAATGAAAATGTTAAGGATGTCAAGTGGAGTCACTAAACGCGATTGTATTAGATCTACGCGTATAAGAGGAAGTCTACATATAAAGAATTCGGTAACCGAACAGCTTGAGGCGAATAGAATAAGCTGGTATTGCCACGTTCAAAGAAGATCTGTGGAAAATCTGGCTAAAAAGGCATTATCAACTACGGTCACTCCAACTGTAAGAAAACGAGGTCGGAAAAAGAATTCCTGGATTTCTCAGATGGCAAATGCGCAACAACGCCTGGGGCTTAGCACTGAAGCGATCCAGGACCGAGAATAATGTAGACGCGTTCTGCGGTCTGCGACAATAGCCAACCCCATAAGCGGAGCAGCAGCGATGCAGTAAAAATGGGAAACTCGTTACGCATAAGTTCGTATAACGAGGAAAGGGTTAATAAAAGGATAAGAAGAAGAAGTGTGGCTTGAGGCCAGGAAAGTCCAACGTCGACCGAATATTAACGGCACATCTTGGAAAAAATCTACGAGTTTCAGATCGATACACACCAACTAATCATCGATTTTCAGGCTGCGTATGACAGCATCTATAGAGACAAACTATGCAGGGCAATGTTTAGTTTTAGCATCCCTGCCAAACTCTTCCGTCTGTAAAGGATGACGATGGAGAATGCATGCTGCTCCATCAAGGTTGGAAAAGATCTCACTCAGACCTTTGATGTGAAAAAAGGATTTAGACAAGTCGATGCACTGTTATGTGATTGCATCCACATCAATCTTGAGTGGCACAATTTTTCAAAAGTCTTTTCAATTACTCACAAACGCCGGTGATATTGACATAAGCAGTGTGGTGATAGATTGAACAATCTGAGCTGCCCATTAGTTTTGTGAGCACAAAACAGAGTAGCGAGTTTGGAATGCACAAAATCAAGTAAATGAGTAATCCTATTGCAGGATTATTATTGTACAATGCTTGAACTAAAAACCTGACGATGTTTAGAATATGGAGTGTATCAAGTCCAGAGAAGGTTATGGAACTCACGGGCCAGCTGCCAAGCTGTGTTAAATGGAAACATGAGCAAACTTGTATTTTAACTTGTCTGTGAGACATGATGGAACGACAGTATGTCTAACGTTTAGGGAAGTAACTTTAAATAGTTAACTTTTGGGACGTTAGAACTGCTCCAACCTCTGATTTGAGTCACAATGGAAGGCTGTATCTACGAGTAAAAGCCAAATTCGAGATAACAAACGATCAGCACACACATTTTTACTTTTACATTCAATTCAAGTGGGTGAATATTGTGCCACTTGCTAACTTAGGAGCAATAATTATTTACAATTTAAAAATAGAATACCATTAGAGTGCTATCCGAATTGTATTCCTGAATTAATTGGCATATCTGGTTCACTGCACGTTTTTGAATCTATTTCCGAGCTTCAACGGAAACAAGTACTCATACTCAAAATCAAGACGATTTAGAACTCGCTCCAACTTTTGAACTAATATCTCAACTGACAACTCAAAGACTTTCCGTTTATAATGAAGGTTACCCGAGCGTATTGCGCTGTTAATGGCTTCTATTTTTCATTACCATGGAGAGTGTGTTTGCATAGTGTACGGGTAACAAGCAAAACGAGCTACACTTAGAGGACTGGGACTTCACGCAAGCATGACTACATGCTACTGCACTACTTGGCAACAACATCATTTTTCCGCTAGTTGAGTCCTTTGATTAGATCTTTCTTATTAGGCGATGAGAAACTTTATGGTTTTCAACAATTTTCCAAAGAAATCGTCCGTGGTTATCAGGTGAATTCATTTCAGCTGCAGCAACCTCCCATCGAAACACACATGGAAGCTTCATATCAGGCCGCAAATGACTCTGTTGAATACATGAAATACAGAAGCAAACTTTTGCAATCACTTTGTCACCAACTCACCTACTATTTTATCTGATATTTTGAACTCAACCACATTGGAGAGAGGAAGAAACTTTTAGACGACGGAATGGAAATGTACGAGTATGTAGGTACAAGCTATTACGTTTTGAGATACGGAGTTAATTCAGGTGTGTGTCCTTAAATTCGTCCTTTAACAAGTTTTTAGTAAACTCACGTTCTGAAACAGATTGTGTATCTGGTCCCGGTACAAAATAGTTTGCAAGATGATACCTAATTGAAAAATACTGCTCGAGGATATGTGAATGGTAATGTGTGGAAGTTTTAAGAACAGGTATCTGGAACTAAAAACCTTATATTTATTGAATGGTACACATGTGTGGAAAAGACAACCAGAACAAGAACTTAAATTCGAAATATGTACTGTAATAGAATGAAAAGAAATATTGTATCTTCATATCCAGGAGCCAGAGGTTTCTTGTCTTTGAGAATGTGTTTTTCTTGAATCCATAGAGCCTTAAATATACAAACTTGAAACAAGGACAGGAGAATATTTCCTATTCCCTATTGAATTGCATCCATGTGCATATCGGATGTATAAAAGTCCGCATAAAGAGAGATGACACTACGGTTGTATGCAGTTGGGGATACTAATAGAGAAGATGCATGGAATTAAAGGACTTCTACCTAGAAAATGGTAGAGGTGATATTCCAACATTACTTTCCCTGATTGATTAAAATAACAGGGATTTAGCTAGATTGTATTTTTGTCTTTCATACGTGTCAGGACTTTTTTTATTCTTTTGAAAGATAAGATAAAGAGTCCTTCATGTCTTTGCTTCGTCTTACAAAGACAACATTTATATTCTTTGCCAACCTTTTGTTACGAAATCTGGTAATGGGATACTTTTAAGATCCTTTCAAGGAGGAATTGAACTCCACAATGCCAGTGGGAACTGATCTTAGTCCTTACCTTAGTCCTTTAAAGTGGCATTTTTGATATAATATCAAAGACCTGAATTTGTACTTGTCCTTGAGTTAAACAAACATATTTAGTCGTAAGTCTTAGAAGACGCTCACAGCGAATGCTCCATCGTTTATATGAACAATAAATTTTTCAAAAACGTCACAAACCGCTGGAACGTCTTTGCTCAAATTTTGTTGAAGTATTCATATAAAATCAAGGTCTTGAATGACTCGGTGTTTGGATGAGGGTCCTAAAAGTGCCTAAGTCAATTCGCACTTAGCATTTTCTAGAGGCGTTATCTTTCAGAGTGTGTTTCAGAATTAAAAGCGCATTCGACAAGTAGCATTCCTTCGGGTATCACGTACGAAAAGTTTATAGAAGATTTTTCGGAAGCGAAGATAAAAGACAGTGTTAAAGGAATAACCCCTGTGTTCGAATCAAGTAACATACTCTTTAAAGTGGGGGTAACAATAGGAAGCCTCAGGTACCGACCGCTGAAATGATTGTTGCATTTTATCAAAATTTACCGATGAATTAAGGGCAGACGAATACGTACTAGAGGTCGATGTGAAACGCAGGTCGTCATATGACGCGAGATGAAAAAAAAAACGTAGAGAAGCTTCGAGAATATGGATATCGTTTCCATCGACTCAGAAAAGCATTCTACAGAGCTCTCAGAGATTTTATTTAGACGTTCAGGACGAACGTTAAGTGTGCATAACTTACTTAAGTGGCGCTTCAGCCTGGGATGGACCTGGGCCTCAGTCAACAGCTAACTCGATCTTTTACTGACTGCCTCCAGTTTCGCACGCTAGGTTAACTGAGGTTTGCTTCCACTTGCGTACACCACCTGAGTCTCGGTCTTCCTCTGCTGCGCTGTGTCTTGGGGGCAGATTTGAAAAATTTACGGACCGGAGCGTTTGTGTTCATCCGCTTAGAAACTTGGTTAGATCTGATATTTTGGTGTAGAGAAATTGCCTAACGCTTAAAATTTCAGCACAAGCGTCGCCCATAATTGGCGCAATTGAAACACGCAAAGTTGTTAGTGATATTGAAGTGTTTGGCAGTCTTTCCGTAGATCTCTACCGATAGTTACAGGAAATAACTTCAAGCCCACTGCCTCCACTAATAAAGAAGTTTTGGAACAGCGTAACCTTTCACTCAGAATGTAAAAGACTAAAAAGACTAAAGCTTGTCAAGCTGCCAGCATATCACGGCCCAAAACGAAACATTGCAAATATTTACCAGCTGACTTACAGACATTATGAAAGTTTTCTAACCAAATCACAACACAACGAACAATTTTATGAGAGGAAAGACGTAGTCTAGGAAAAACAAAATCGCTATGCAACAAAATCAATTGACTCAACAAGGGTAAACATTGAATAAAATATATAAATAGGTAACATTTCAAATGCAATTAAAATACATCGCTTGGAACCAAAAATAATGGTGTGTAGTGGTGGTTGATACCCAACTGATTTTTTCGTAAAACATGTACTTTATTACTTCTATGTTACATATTTCTCTTTTGATCTGCAGTGCCACTACACTGTGGTGTTGGCAAATTTGCGGACTTTATACCTTTTCTATGGTATGGTATGCCCTCTATGACATTTTGGATCACCTCGTTACTAAGGTCAGAAATATGCTGGTGTTTATGCATTCCAGCCACCCAATTATTTTTCATTCCGCCCCTTTTTTAAACCTTGCTTTAAACTTGAGGTTCTACCCCTTTTCAAACGACTTTTGTTGAATGCGATCGCTCAAATATATTTGTTATATCCTTCATACTTTGTTAAGCATTGTGATAGGTATGTAAAAGCTATATAAGCGACTGTCGTATGTCACCCTGACGTCTCAATGTCATTTCTCTGTCAGAAAAAAGAGCGAACGTGCGACGATTTCAGCCAACACACACTGGCTCTTGGCACGAAGACTCCTTTCATATATGTATGTATAGGTAGGGTTTGCCACTTCGGAAAATTCGCTTTGACGATAATCGATCTAAGTTTCTAGCGTCTTTCCCTAATTATGAAGCGTGTTTTGCATTGAAAGCCAACATAACACTGAACACTAACCTGGTGTACTCCAACTTTAGCTTCGAGTTGTGCACATTTGGGTGCTGTTGAAATAGGGTAGGCACTGAGAAAAGTCAACCTGGCGATATCCAGTGTTGAAACTATCTTCTACACATCAATTGTGCTACTCGTAATAATACCTCCACGTAGTAACCGTCGGGTACTGGTCAATGTTCATCCGGACTGGACTTGCTAAACTTATAAACGCTAGTGCTGACCAGCAGACAAATATAGCAGCACTATAAACGGAACAGCGGAGGAGTTCCCCAGAAAGAATCAACAGTGGAAACAATCCTGAACGAAATGAGACAGTATCCCGGCTACTGCGACATATCTGGAGCTCAGGCCGGTAAGGATTTCCGAGACTAGGTCTTAGAAATGAGATGGTGTCGGAAGAGCCCTTAATAGATCAACGGCAGCACTCATATTTCAGAATGGGTTACTGGCTTTCAGTATAACCGACCCCGCGTCCTAGGGGTATCAAAAAAATGGAACTGGACCTCCAGGTTGGAGGTTGTGCCGCAGGCTAACTGCCCGGCCATGGAAAAACTTAAAAGTTCAGAATCGTTAACAAGCCCCGGAAACGGACGGATCTACTGTTGACAACCTATGCAAACAAATTAAGGCCAACGAACTTCGAATATGCACGTGGAATGTTAGGTCCCTTAACAGGCAATATGTAGCTGAAAAACTAACTCAGGCCCTCGAATGCTGCAAAGCAGAGATTACCGCCATCCAAGAAATGCGATGGGATGGGCCGGGCAGAGGATGACCGCGATTTTTACTACGGCGATTGTTATTGACGGCAAAAGCAGCGCGTATTTGGATGTGGATTTGTTCTTGGAGGCAAAATGTCTTGAGATTCTGGCATGTGAACGACCGCCTCGTAGCAGTCCGTCTCAAGGCTAAATTTTCCAACATTAGCCTTATATGCGCGCACGCTCCTACAGCGAAGAAAGATCACGACACAGGAGGTAGCGCCTTGAAGCTTTTGATCAAGACCTACGGGCAATGCTCTAACTATGACATTCAAATTGTCCTCGACAAATTGTCAGCTTCGACAGATATAACTTTAAGGAAGTAAAGACTTTGTCTACCTAGGCTTCGCTATAAGATCATACAACCACCCCACCGCTGAGATCATGGACTTTATCGAAAATGGATGAGGGAGCTCCCTCCGAGTGATTTTCTGTCCTGTCTGCCTACACGGTGAATGGAGGAGGAGGTACATCGATGTATGGACGGTACAGCGACATCAACCTATCCAGAAGAGTGAAGATCCAACAACGCTCCGGTCCGAATACGAATCCACCCCCGAGGGACAGCGCAGTAGAGAAGGACCGAAACAAAGGTGGCGCAGGCAAGTTAATGGGAATCTCAGCCAACTTAGCATGCGAAACTGGAGGCAGCTAGCAAATGATCGAACTAGCTGGAGACAGTTGTTGACTGAGGCTCAGGACCACTCCGGACTGTTTTTTTTAACTTATGTAACTGGCGATGGCGCGATAGTTAGCTCATTGGACTATCACGCAGAGAGTCTAGGTTCGATTCCTGGCTGGGTCAGCAACAATTTTTCAAAAATCGCCATAACCCTTTCGGCGGCCGTTCGGACTCGGCGATAAACCGTAGGCCCCGCTCAGATGTGACAAAAAAAAAAAGGAAAACGTGAGCAACACAGATGAGTTTCAAGAAGCTAGGCCATGGCCCATACCGGGCTGCCAGCGCCAGTGTTTTTTTTTTTTTTGTTTTTTATGTAACTCCCTCTCAGCAAAGACATAAAATATTCCCTTTCAGAAATTAAACCAAACTTAACGTAAATTGAAATTAAATCGTTGATATTTTGCACACCTTTTAAGGGATTAAATGGCGTTGACTTGAACTATACGAGTATACTCCTCCAATCGATACAAATAATTGGCAAAAATTCTATAAAAGAGTTTCAACAAAATGTCATAAATCAAACTGGAAGTGACAATACCTTACCAGATAGCCCGACCGCAAACAAAACTCAAAACTCGAAAATTAAATTGGATGGCGCTTGCAGGTGACAATTTGTGGTTGTTCTTTTAGCCTGGACTTTTGTTAGAGATAGGTCTGGCCTTGACATGGATATAACTAATTAGATAACATCAGACTTCACATCAATTGTGGTCTCTGCGGAGTAATCTAGATGTGATTAGGTGAAGTGTATGCGGAAAAGCATGCGGTTTATATTGGCTTTGACATGAGATATGCTTCTTGCTATAGATGAGTGCCAGAGGTATGGAGTGTTGATCTAATAGTTTTGTGGTATAAATAGACAGTTTGATTTACATTTATATTGAGGCATGGGGTGGGATGTGCTTAAGAATGGTAAGTGAGGAGGTAAATGACGCAAGAGTCGTTGAGTTCTATATCTTTTGCGTAAGAATTGGTACGTTTTAAGTAACGAAAGATCACAAGATATTTACAACAACATAGTATACTTGCCCATCTTGGAAGTTCGACAAGTGTTCTTTATGCTTTACTGTGCTTGTTTTGCGTATAGTGAGAGGAGTCTTTAAAACTAGGTTTAAAACTATCCCGATGAAGCTATCCGTGAAGCTATCGCCGTGATCAGCACCAAGGCTTAGCTGCAAAACATCAGCTTGCACTTACCGATAACACTTTCACATTATTAAAGAAAAATTTAAAATAAGTCAAACCTCTAAACTTTTGGCTGATTACCAGAAAATCACTAAATTTACGAATCAACGACAATTTTCGACTAGTAAACTTTCTGCCAGTTTACACAACACGCCAAATAAACAAGATTCAACGTTTGACGCTTTGCAATGCCATGAAGTATCTATAGCCTATGGAAAACATCTGACTCAACAGGTCTTCTCAAAACTCTCAACTTCGGTATAGCAACCTTACCAAGAACATAGTTAGTTGCCAGCAAAAGGTAGCACGCGACACATAAATAGTTGGCCTTATACGGAAAAATGTAATATAACTTGCATAAAGAAAAGGATGCGAGCAAATGGCACAGAGTCGAGGAAGAGCATCTTGTCACCAGCTGCCTGCGAATATGGAAGTGCCTATAGAATCTCCTGTATCCTCTATAGGCCCTGCAATAATATAAGCACACATATAACAATTTTCTCTACGAATAGGTTCACTATCGTCTCGTCTATCGATTATTGTTTCTAAAGTTTGAGTGCTACTGACAGCAACATACCTGCGTCAAAAATGACACCTGTGTTGCCATTCTCCACTGTTTTGTTGTGTGTACAAGTCTATTCAAATTAACGAAATGTAAGTAACTATCAAAAACTTAACCATATATTGCAGAAAGAAGTTTAATAATATTTATTTTAGGTCAGCAACACCAAAACAAAGGGAAGTCTTGCTTAGTTTCATGGAGGAGCACCCTGAAATGGCCAAAATCTATGTTTCGAAAACGGTTCAGGGTAGGTCGGATATAAACAAACTGCGGAGTAATCTCGTAAATTAAGCAAATGCCACTCGGCTGCCGATAAAATCTATATGTTCGTGGAGAAAGGTATAGTATTACTCTGTATATGCACACAGAGACTGGTTCAAAAGTCGTAATTCGAAAAAAATCTTTAAAATAATGGCTTCATCAATAAAGTGAGTAATAAATGCAACAATTAACAATTAAAGTATTTGCGCATTTTGATATGATATTTGCATATATATTTGACCGTCGTCATATGACGACGTTAGGAGAATATGTGTACATTTGTCATTTTTCGTTTATTTCAGGAATTTGTCTTTAGCCGAGATAATAGACATAATAGATGAAAGTGAGGATACAATTCAGGATGTTTTTATTGAGCCACCCCAAGTCAACGATCTGATAGATGAAGATTCGGGCAAAGAGGACGAGATCTTGAATGTTAATCACCTCTATCGGAGTCAATTATTGGCATCAGCAAGTCTGAAGGCGTCGAGAACAGAAGTTTCTTCCAATTCTTTCAAAAAAGCAAGTAAGTCAAAAGAAAGTTTTAATGAAATGTTATAGACAACAGGGGGTTAAACTCTTCCACCTGTCAATTTTCCCGTAACTGTTGCTGATGATATTGGAGACATGACGGCGGTTCAGTATTTTGAAATGTTTTTCGACGACGTTTTGATTGAAGCCATCATAAATTCCAGTAAGGATTACTGTTTGTCCAAAACTGGCCGGAGATTGAATTAACCATACTGGAACTACGGGTGTTTTTGGTCATTTTGATCGTAGCTCGCTACAAATCATTACCAGGAATGGCAATGTATTGGCAGACAGGTGATGATATACGCAACAACGCGATTTATGAAGCCATGAGGGGGGATACATTTGATACTATTATGAAATGTCTTCATTTTCAATCAAATTTGGACTTGGACACATCAGATAAATATTGCAAGCTTAGGCCGCTCATTTCGCATCTACAAAAAAAGTGTATGCACAATTATCAACCCGCAGAAGCTATGGTTGTATATTTTGGAAAACATAGTTACAAGCAAGCAATTCGAAACAAACCAATGCGGTTATCTGATAGCATTTGATCCATATCAGGGAAAAATGTATAAAGGAGATGAGACAATGCAAAAGACTTTTGAAAATTTGCCTCTACAATCCTTCATTTACTTGATGGGTATCCTATAAATACATCCACATTTCCTTATCACATTTATGGTGACAATTTGTTCACAACATATCCGCTGCCAAGAGAATTGAAGCAACGCGATTACAATTGCACAGGCACTATAAGAGCTAACCGATTCGGGATTTCTTGTCGTCTTACCAATCCGAAGGACTTTGAAAAGACGGAAAGAGGCTCAACCGAAATTGTCACTTTGAAGTACAATGACACTACCATATTTTTGAGCCGGTGAAGGATAATTCTGTTGCTGCCTCCACATCTTTTGCAGCTAATCCAAGAACCACTGTTTGAAGATACCTAAAGAGCAAGAAAAGAAAAAGTTTCTGTTAATATTCCTCATGCTATTCGAAATTATAACCAGAACATGGGCGGTACCGACCGAACGAACCAGAACATAAATGAATATCGCATATCCATCCGCGGAAAAAAATGGTGGTGGGTATTATTCACATGGATGTTGGATGCCTCTGTTCAGAATGCCTGGTTGCTGGCACGGGCTCATTCAAACTCAAAAAAGATGACCCACGTCGTGATTTGGCCATGTCCTTTTTACTGCAATCAAAACATCATCCAAAAGGGCACAAAAGCTTAGCACATATTCCCGGAGCTCAAGTAATTCGTTTCGACCAAATCGGGCACTTTGTAAAAAAAACTGCTAACTACAAACAAAGACGATGTGCAGGAAATGGCTGCAAGTCTACTGTACGGACAGAATGTTGCAAGTGTAATCTGGCACTATGTATCATGTGTTTTCAACCATATCACACTGCATAAATTTTATTTATTCTTATTTTAAGAGCTGTAAAATATGTTAAGCTATTTTCTTTTCTTATAAAATCTTTCTTTTTTACAAATACAAATTAATTTTTAATATTACTTTTATTGTTTGTATTCTTATTCTCCTAGTGTCGGCATATGACGACACCCGGTTAGAGCGTATTCATATATCTTGTGAAATTGTTGGACTAATTTTAATACGTGTTGGTCCATTTCGAGATACAGTGGTAGGTTTCATTACTTTTGGATAAGTATTTCGTTACTCCGGAGAATATGGGTTAAGAAGACGGGTGGCGGTTGATCTGAAGAAGTTCCTATAAAGGAGCTTAAAGAAAAGGCAATCAAATAGCCTCGCTTCGAGCTGCAGTTTCTGGTAGCAGTGCCAATTCTTTTGGGGCATCTCATAATGCAGAAACAGAGGAACCAGATGACCTCGAAAGAACATTACGTGCTACTCGTATAACAGGAAGTCCTGTTGAAGAAAGAGGTAAGCTGTATCATTACATTAAACTACGTAATTTCAATATTAAGCGACTTCATAACATGTACTTTTTTTTCAAAAATTCATCGTATTTTGCTGCCAGCACTCCAAAACGAACAAGGCTAAGCAGTAAGGAAAACGAAAATGAAAAATTAAAGATTCTAAAAGCTCAAGTGGAGCGAAATCGGCAAGAAGCAGTTCTCCATTGTCGGGTTCTAAAACTGCTAAAAAGAAGAAATGAGATTGAAGAAAAACAACTACAGCACACTGTGCAACAAAATAAGAACCGAAGACCAATACCTTAATTCTTATCGCTTTTTAAATTACTGACATACAAATACTGCCTTGATTGAAATGTGATTTATGCTAGAGAATATCACTTTTTTATTAAAAACTTTAAACCAACAGCAGTTCTTTTATGTCGTCTCTTATTTTCTCGGCATGGTGTTTCATGCGGCTATAGGATATGTTGGAAGTTTGATTTGAGTTTCCTATGGCATGGGTATCGTAAGGTTCCCACTTCATGGATATTGTTCTCCATATTATGATGTAGGCAAATGTTGTGTAATGCAGCACAAACATTAGCAAAAATAGCAGTCTTACTCGGATCATACCTGCTCTTCCTTTCCTCCAATAGGATTCTCCATCAACCTGAGAAATAGAACAAAATATTAAAATTTCAAGCAAAGCAAAGGTAAGAGCTGGTTACATATGTACCTTTATAAACACCATCAAATCTTTCAATTAAATTTCTTGCCTTTGCATGGACTTTATTCAAATGGGGTTTTTGTTGGTCACTAGAAGTGCGATATGGTGCAAATAACCAAAGCTCAAACGGGTATCCACTGTCTCCTTAAACATTATTGATTTAAATTTCTCAATTAGGATTGGATCAGTCTTAGAATACCCAAAAGCCAATTGGTGTGGTCTCTCTCATTATAATTCCTTTCAAAAAGGGCTCTTTCATTTGAATGCTTCCAAACTAGAGAATGATGAGCAGAACCAGCATATTTAGGATTTATTGCCGTTATTTTCATTTTGTGGTCACAGATCTGAAAAAAGGAGTCATTGTTATTTGTTCAGTATAACTCAATTGATAATCCTGTAATACTTACAAGCATCAAATTTACTCGTATGCTGTGCTTTCCTTTCCTATTAAAGTAAGCCTCTTCATTTACTCGTGGCCTTTGTAAGTACAAGTGTGTACCGTCTATGCATCCTATGACTTATAGATGAAAGAGTGCTTTGAGCGACATAGACACCATCATTCCCCATTAGCCACTGGTAACAACCTCCACAAAGTACTTCCAGGGTAGCAGCAAGTCCTAATATTGGTGGTATATGTGTGGACTGACAACCACTATCTAAATTTAACGTGTCCAATACTAATACAAATTTATAAAACAACATATAGTATATATACATAAATTATATCTTTTATTTATAATGTCTACTTTTTTGTTGGCAGAGATAATGAATTCGACGTATCTCTTAGTGTTCATCGCATGCGTATTACTTATAATTTTTCTTCGTTTTCGATTTCGCTTTCATTAAAAAAACAAAACACTGTGTCGACAAAACCATTTTTTTTATTGTTAATAATATCTTTTTTATTCTTAACTTGTAAAAGTTTCACACTTTTACAACAAATTGTAGAACGATACCTCTGTCGTCTGGACGATAGTGTTTGACAGTTTTTGGGGTTACATGAAGCAAGAGTTTAATCGTCAAAACGATATCGTCTAGACGACAGTAATTTTCAGTGTTACGTGAAGCAAAACTATCGTCGAAACGATATCGTCAGACGATTGTCGTCGTGCGGGATGCAGGCACAGGCCTTTAGTTAATTTCATCTGTTTATTTGGAATGTATCTTCACGTATCAGTTTAAGGATAAGAATCAATCAGGTAATAACGATATCTTTAGTAGACTTCATCATCATGAAATTCGTAATTAATTTAGCTTACAGCCGTACAATTTAGCATAAATAAATTCCAAAACCCCTCAAGAGTTATTCATGTATAATAGCTGGGTGTTAAAATTTAGCTTTAATGACAGAAGACAGCACTGTATTTTTTGAAGCATTAAATTTGACTCGGTTGGCGATTCCCCTTGAAGTTATGCCGTTTATATTAAAATTGAATGAGCTTAACGTTCAATGCTATTCCCGTTCGAAGCAAAAGCAGAGGAGTGTATATGAATCCGATAAGAAAAGCAGAGAGCATTGCCACCAGAACACTAATATATGTACTGAACTGAAAGTGGCCGACAGGAGATCATTAATGAAAATTAAGACGAGTGTGGGTTACAGAACGGCACGCCAGCACTTATAACATGGAAGAATATGAATGGCCTGTACTTATTTTAAAGTTGTCAGTGGACAGATTTGCCTAGCTAACTCTTTGGACAGATATGGCAGCTGGAATGTCATTAGAAATGAGCGTTACGATGGAAGATGGATCAGAATTTTGAATGTTTTGACGAATGACTAAAAATTCATCCGTCCTTTGGGACATTGTAATATTGTTTGCCTAAGTTTTTGGTTGTACTGAACTTGACGGTAGTATACGCCTTTCGACACACTGCAGATTCATCGGCGCGCTGTGAAGACGTAAGAGTCTTATCTAGTAAACTTATTAACTAATATTGTGCGTACAATATAAGTATTCCATGCTTTGAATTTGCTGAACGAAAAGAATGTCCTACGGATGGAATGAGTGCATGTTACCCCTATACTCTAACACATTGCTATAGAATAACTTTCGTGTTCTAGGAAGCTTATACGAGTTAATTTAAGGGGCATTTTGGTAGAAGTATGTTGTTAGAGACCGGTTTTCATGAGGTTGATCTTTTGCTTTAGTTTTTCGACTCAGATTATACTTTGTATTTTGAACAATTTTTATTTTAATATTTTATATTTAGGTCTTAATTATTCGAGGTGTTGTTATAACTAACACAGCTTTGCTTTCTGCTTCATGCCATTTTAAATTTATCTAATCACTCCCTTGAACTTGAGAAGAAATAATCATTTAACTTTGACTATAGACAAGATTGTCAGTACTCTTGCCTTTATCTCACGTGTACGTTGTAAGATCCATAGTGGAGACTATTCTTCTCAGTCTTATTTCATTTTGGAAGCACGAAAAAAGCAAGAACATTACAACAATGTTGTAATTTAAGAGACATCATACTGGCTGTTATGCATATGCATGTGATCATAATAGAATCTAGCAAGGTATATAAAGGGTGAGCCTACAGCTAGTGTGGAAGTTTTCTTCAAATTAAACAGACATTTATTATGAATTTTACTGACTTATTGATAATTATTCATTCAATATTCAAAATTCAATAGTTTAAAAGGCACATTCACAGGTATTAATATAATTTTCTAGAATTTTAACCATGAATTTTGCAGTTAATATACTTTATGAACGTATTGAAATGGTGTCTTTTTAACACTAAGTGGTACTTGGATTAC
The DNA here is from genome assembly GCA_928272305.1 of Volucella inflata. NCBI lineage: Eukaryota > Metazoa > Arthropoda > Insecta > Diptera > Syrphidae > Volucella > Volucella inflata. The sequence goes on along the minus strand of OV743718.1, from coordinate 19,119,839 downwards.
CAGTGGTAAGTGTATTATTTATTGAATATATTAATTAATTTCATGAAAGCCGCGATAAGAGAAAGAAGAAATTTTCGTTACATGCAATGAAAGGTAAACAGTAAGAAAAGAAAGGCAACAAATTTGGGGGCAAAAAGATGACTACGTACGAATTGTAATGAAACACATATAAAGATTAAGAAATAACCTGCATTAGTTCTTCTACGCTTGACCTGGAAAGTAGCCAGGTTCTTAAGTTCTTAAGGAATCTAAATTTGGATTTAACAAGATTGCACATATCTAGGGGAAGTCTGTTGAATATGAAGGGTGCTATAAAGGTTGAAAATCGTCTGTAGTTCTCTTTGTTCACTCTTGGCACTTTGACTGCAGACGGTTGCCTAAAAGTATATGTTAAGGTACTACCTCTTCTGCGGTTCAAGTAACCGCCGCGCAAATAAAACATTCTCAACACTTTATAAACAAATAGGTGTCTGAGTGGCAATATATTAAGAGATTGGAACAATGGAAATGATGGCTCCCATTTGGATTTAAACATCATTACACGAACTATCTTCTTTTGGGTGGTGATAACAGGTTGTAGGCTTTTAGCATAGGCGTTGCCCCAGCACGAAATACCATATTCTTAACGAGAGTTGACAAGCGCATAGTAAATAGTTTTCAGTAGATTTGATGGCATTAATTTACGTAGGTGAAAAATCTTGGTCATAGCTATATTTAAACATTTTTTTATATCGGCAATATGGGCTTTCTAATTCAGTTTGCTGTCAATGGTCACACCGAGATACTTTTTTTTTTTTTTTTTTTTATTTACGCGCGCCTCAAGAGGTTTGATACCCTTTTACTGTCGCCTTGGCGCGGGCGGAAAGATAGAAGGAGAAGAAGGGAAAGTTGTCGTAATGTAGTGGTTTGAAACGCAGGTGTGTTTGGTTTCGATATTTACTTTCCAGGTGTGGGAGTCCGAATAGGACTTAAATTCTGAGACAGATTCTAGTTGTATGCAAATATTATTATTATTATTATTATTATTTGTTTATTTATTTCATTGCAAACTTATACTATAAATAACAAGGTTATATAATCACAAAACAAATTAGGCATGAAATAATGCAGTACATTCTGTTGCCTAATGGACAAGTGACGAATGTATACTTATAAAAAAATGAAAAATTAAATTAAAAATATTAAATTCAAAATGTTGATGGGGAAAAAAACACTGTATATGTTTCAAAGAAGAAATAAATAAAGCAGAAAATCCAAACAGATATTACAAATAGGTTAAGTTAATGGTTCCAAAGTTTGTTCAATATCCGTGTAATTAAAAGAACAAAGCCATTTTTTAATATTCACTAAAAAAAACGGTTTTTACTCTTTCGCATCTAATGTTATCAGGTAGCAAGTTAAAAAGACGAGTTGCAAAAACAGAATAAAACCTAGAAAAGTGTATTTTTTTAATTGCTGGTACTGTTACAAAATTCCTGGTGTTATTATGCAAGTTATAATTTTCATATGTTCTAACCTGATAATAACTTTATAGCAGTAGACACTTTAAAGGAAGAAATTCGAGGTTCCTAAAAAGTTCTTAGCTATGCGTTGTACGATTCACTTTGCAGATGATTCTGACAGCATGTTTCTGCTTAATTAACAAGGGTTGGATGTGAGAGTAATATGCCCCACCCCAGCAGGATAACCCATACTGGAATTTAGATTTGAATAAACCATTGTAAACTAGCTTTAAGATAGTTGTATTACAATACTGACTTAAGTGGTACAACTGCTTTACTACTCTATTCATATACTGTTTCAAATAATTAGCATGATCCTTCCAACTAAGTCTAAAATAATACCCAAATATTTAAATTGTTGAACACACTCAATATCGAAGCAGGAATCACAACAATTAGTGTTGTGATCAAAACTAATCGAATTCTGTGAAAAACAGATTAAAGGAAAACGTGTACAATTCAGGCTATGGTAAGATAATGAAAAATCTTGATAGTCCATGCATCTGATATTAAAAAACATACTAATTACAAGTTTATGATGACTGAACCATAATCTCAGTAATTCAAGATCGTGATTTACATCCATAAAAATATTAAAATCATTGCTATGGGAGTAGAAAATAGCAGTATCATCAGCAAACGCAGAAATTATTCCTTTGAAAGGTTGACTAAACAGAGAGTTAACATAAAATAAAAACAAAATAGGACCTAAGACCGATCCTTGTGGAACACCTGTATTTATAAATTTCAGCGAGCTAAAAGACTCTTTGATCTTCACCATCTGCTTTCGATTTGCTAGGTAAGAAGCAAACCAGTTAAAAATAAACCCTCTAAAGCCCGCATTATACAGTTTATTTAATAATAAAGAGTGGTCCACTGTGTCAAATGCCTTAGTTATGTCTACAATTAGAGCTATTAGAGAATCGCGAAGATAAACTCCTTCGATGATCAACTGATTACAAAGAGAAAATGACATTACTTTGGATTTGCTGCTTACAACCATTTGGTGGAGCGTAAACCAGTTCTTTAGTATGGAGAGGTCAGTAATCATTTCTGTTTTTATGGTGTCCGCACTAGTAGTGACATAGGAGAGAACCAAATCATCAGCAAATGCTCTAATATTTCCCTTTAGTGTTAATTTAAAAATCGAGTTTATATAAATAATAAAGAGGAAGGGCCCAAGGACCGATCCTTGGGGAACGCCAAGCCCGAGGCTATCTAAAGACGAGCTTAGAGTAGCGTTTGCACGCACAAGCTGTTTACGGTTTTGAAGGTACGAGTAGAACCATTTATTAATATTGCTTCTGAACCCAATTCTATGAAGAATTTTTATTAAGAGCTGATGATTGACTAGATCAAATGCTTTTGTTAAATCAAGGAAAAGAGCAGCAGTTTTTTTACTCTTGTCGAGTCCATCGTGAATATCTTCTAAGAACAACAATATGGCATCTTCAGTAGACTTGCCTTTGACAAATCCAAATTGATTCTTGTTCAAGATTTTAAATTTATTGAGGAACTTAAGCATTCTATTTGTAGTTATTTTCTCCAAGATTTTTGAAAAAACCGACAACAATGAGACAGGTCTATAGTTATTTGTGTATTGGAACTATTATAGGGGTCTTAAGACACTCCGGGAATATACCACTTTCAAAACTGAGATTAGTTAAATAAGTTAACGGCTTAATGATGTGGTCACTCGACATGAAGTTCGATCTTTGCCAACCTATGAACCATATTGTTCATGTGACCACCACGGCTTCTGTTGCAAGTGATCATCCGAAGGTCGAAAATGTCGATGATTTCAGTTTGGGTGTTATGTATGAGATCCTGACCTATCACTGAGTTATTGCTCTTCAAATACTCTTCAAATAACCTAACAGGACGAATTCTAAAGGTGTGCGCACCTCTAACCGAAATAATACGATCTTCAAATTTCGTACGCAATAGATTGATTGATTAATAGCTTATGTGGGTGGTATCACCATTCTATCGAAACCAGAGATTACCCAGACCAAATTCATTAAATTTTGGAGAAAAAAATGGCCAGTACACATGTTGCATAATCCGCACCCTACAAAATAATCTACAACAAACTGACTTTATTTAGCAAATAATTCCATGGCATTATTGTTTGAATGTGATGCTGGGCATGTTGCCTCCGCTTGTGGCTCGTACATGGCCTTATGTGGAAGTCACACACTCTTTGCAGTATATCATGCTGTATTTCGCGTCGAATGTTGGTTTCAAAGTGCTCAATTCTTTCTGGTTTATTAGCGTAGACATGCGACTTTACATATCAACAGAGAAAATAATCCAATGGCGTCAATCCGCATGAACGAGGTGGACAATTTACGGGTCTATTTAGTGAAATTAATCGTTCGTCAAATGTTTCATTCAGTAAATGAATCGTATCGCGCGCTGTGTGGCACAGGGCGCCGTCCTGCTGAAACCATACGTCTGCAACATTAATGCTTTCCAATTGAGGTACAAAAAAGTTAGTAATGGTGTTTCTGTACCGTTCACCGTTGACTGCAACATCCAGACTATAATCATTCATGAAGACATATAGACCAATACCATACCAAAGCGCAAAAAACGTTAACTTTTTCTGGATATAATGGTTTTTTGACAACGGCTTGCCGATAATCATCACTCGAAATGCGGCATTTCTGCTTATTGGTAAAGATATTCAACAGAAAGTGTGTTTCATCACTGGAAAAAAAATTGCATCGCTCCAAATTCTAGATCAATAGCAATGTCTCTTTCGGCTCATCCACCAAACGTACGGCTGGAACGATGGTCGCATGGCTTCAATTCTTGTATAAGTTGAATCGTGTAAGCACGATAACCAAAATATTTACACAAAAATGTTTCATAAATTGAATGAACACATTTGGATCATCATAAACAATACGCTGCACACTATCAATAGCTTGTTGTATGCGCACTGTACGACATAGAGCCATCACTCTGATGAACGACTATAAGCACAATAAAAAGAAAATTCAAAACAATCGAAAACAAATTATCTGTCACAGAAAACAATTAAATTTAAAACAATTTTAAAAGAAAATGTAAAGTAATAGATACACAGAAAATGACAAAAAAAAAACCGACGTAAATTAGGCATACGTTTCTCAACTGCGTTGGCCTAATAAAAGATATCCCCTTCAACCAACATAGTAACAAGAATGTTGAATACACACTCATAAGTTCCCATCTGAAATCAATGTAAAGGATAATTTCCAATAGAAGTATGCCCCATGCCTAAATCAGCAATAATATTGTATACACAATATCAATGTCAAGGGACATGCTACCATCTACCATCTCAGCAACCAACTCAGCTGCCACTCAAAGATCCCTTATTTGAATGAGAAAATATTGAAAATATAAATTAAAATATTAAATTCATTGCCATACCACCCTGAAGCTCAAAGAATAATTTAAAATTCAATTTAACTGCAGAAAAATAAGCAAAGAAAGGTTCGTAGGGAACGAGCAGAATCTACTCAATCGACCGCAAGCGAGCTTATCCTCATTTCATATTCCAAACCATCTCTAAAGGACTGAATCATGAGGAATTCTCGAAGACTCTACCTATCTCTACCAAAGCACACTTTAGGTATTCCGAATTCAGTAGAAAATACAGGGATGGATACTACTCATCTATGTATGATACCTGCGGCTCGATGCAATTTCTATCGTGGTAGGTACATCGTCGTTATAAGAATAAACCAAATTCGTTTGGAACTTCATAGTTTTGGGTTTTGGAAATAGCGAGTCATCGAAGTTATTGGATTTGATGCATGATATGAATATTTCACTTTCGGACCATTGGCACAGAAGATAATCTCAGTATCATAGCACCAGGTTGTGAATCTGAGAAGTTCAGATTTTTGGCTGACGTTGAAAATGCAAATAGGAATACCTCTTTGTGTTCAAACGATTTGGACATTAAATAGGTTTTATGAAAAAGAGCAATATTAGGCGATTTTTTTTCCATGGATCCCTTCAATCCATTGCTTTTATAGACGAGAAATTTGAGATTTTTTTTTTATTTTCAGCAAATAATGGACTCTAGCAATTGTACTTTTTAAATGGTTATCCATTCCTAAAGAATGTGATATGTTTAGGAATATGTCGTAAAAGTTTTTTTTTTTTCAAACTCGATAGCTCGATGAAAATTTTTTAAAATTGCGCAAGCATTTGAACGATGAAGGACTTAACTGTCCTTCAATTCCAATCGAGGATACAAAATAAGGAAATTCCCGAATCCAAACAGAATAGTTGTAAAAACTAACTATCCGAGTCCCGGTGGCGTTGAATAATAATAATAATAATAAAATAAATTGTTAGCACCTACGGAGTGTAGGTGTACAGCATTTCGAAAATGTTTATTCAATCCGAAAACTTTTGATAATTGAATGCCTTTCAATCCTTTTTATTTAATTACTTACTCAGGTTCCGCTTATGTTCAGAGCAAAAATAGGCCTCAATCTTCAACTCTCTTAAGCCAATTTCGTCTTGCACTCTTGCACTCTAAATTTTTTGAGATCCTCTTTGACTGGTGTGTGTCATCTAAGGTGAGGTCTTCATTTACTGGACGACCTTAAGGCCTTAGCCTTAAGAAAGAAAAGAGTGATTCTTTGTTTATTGTCTACTGCGATTTTATTGACAGATTCGATTTTAGGGCCAAGTTAGACGAAGTCATTTTCTATTTCTAAATCACAGCCTTTGGCTATAATGTTCGGCCTAATTCGCAGAGCTTATGTGTTAGTTCTTGTTGAAGGGACTTAAATACTTAGTTTTGCCCTCACTTACCTTGTAACTAAACTAATTTTGGCAGCTTCTGCTTTAAAACAGTGAACGTTCCGGTGACATCCCCCTTTATCCTCCCATATATATCGATATCTTTGGCGTATTTAGTTGCACAGGCGTTTATAAGAGTGTGCAGGTGCTCGCTTGTGGATTACATGTTAGCGCATACTGAGATTCCATTTATTAGCCATACACTCTTGATGTATGATCTTCACAAGTCATTTCAAATAGCTTCGAATACCGCGCCCGGTAGGTCTTGATGGCTGCAGCAGCTTTGTTGTTAACATACATTTCTGAGGGTCGTTAGACTATTGAGATTTTCCAGGATTTTATTCACTATTGCCAAGTTTACACTGTGTACAACACAATTAACACATCACATTTCTTAATAATAGTGTAAATATAGGTAATTCTTTAACATATGTGCCCCTGAAGAAGTAAACTACAGTGGAGCCAGAATAAAAAAAATAGACTTCGAAACTTTTTGCTGGTTTAATGGAAAACTTTAACGATTTGACGTGTGCCGAGGAAAAGAAATAGACACTTGTCCAACTCTTTTACAAACTCTGAGTCATTTTGCTTTTGCAACAATGTAATTGAACAATAGAGGAACTTGCAATACCTTACGACAAAAACGAATGAAAGTTGTTTGTCCGTATTACCGTATTACTTCATAACGGCAGCTAATACACTTCCAAACTAATTCTGGCATTTTCCCTCAAACTCTTTAATACGCTCACGTAATATTCCTTATCTAGTACTGCCTGGTCTAAAGGAAGAAATTCGGAGTAGACCACACCACTGCCCGCTGTAAACTTTTTATACCAATCGTACGCTTCTGTTTTCGGCATTGTCGGGTCTTGACATTGATCAAGTCTTAGTCAAATTCTTTTCTAGGGTTGATATCCTCGGGATGTCATCTGCAGCAGCAACCAAATGTTGTATTGCTAGGTTTGGAATCCAGTTCCTTTCGGCTAAAGATTTTATATCATTAATTTTGAAAAGTTCTTGATCGAAATTGCATTCAAACTACAAAATAACTTTGGCAGAATGTACAAAATTTGTCGTTATTTGCATCTTTCCAAATAAATAAAACTGCCGAATGCGATAAAAGTGTGTTTTAAGTTAAACATCCAGGTAAACAGGTAGACCTTGTTAAAATCGTGACTAAAATGAAATTCTTTAACCAAACATAACAAGAGGATGTTATGGTGTACTGCATCTGGGACGCGCACAATAACAGTTTTTCATTGCATAAATATTTAAAATTCTACCAAAATTGCATTTCAGATAAGTGGATAAGTTAACTGCGATGAGATTTTCAAATATTCAGTACTACGAGGACCTGAATGCAGCAAATCCTTTTTTGTCGGCATAGACAGGAGTAGTATCTTTTCTCTGTACATACAGCATTTCATTTCCGTTTCTTATTCAACGAAATGTGCAGATTTTTCTTCATTCCTCCCAGATAAATATTTCAGCATTCTTGTTGTGCACTGATTGCAAAGGGAAATACCACCTAGTTACCGAAGCTGAAAAGTAGCCAAGGTGCAAGCTGAATTCCAAAAGTCATCAAATGGACTTTCAAAATTGGCATATAAGGAAGACCCTAAGGACATTTAAGAAAAAAAAAACACAAATGTAAAAGTGACGGAAGAAAACTACTAGGGATTAGAAGACGAACATCGTGCGCTCACATACTTTGAAGCCATGACACTCCCAAGCAGAAGTACCAAATATTCGACGGACCCAGTTTTCCACGTTTTCTCTGATGTATTTGGGGCATAAACAAAAACGGATTCATCGCGATCCCTAAGGAACCAGTTGAATTTATATTCAAAGGGCAACAAACCTAAACGCGATATTGCCTCGCATTCACACAGTATGTGTTTTATGTCCTCAACAGCTTGCAGATTGCCGCGGAATCTGCAAATATCCGTATTTGAAAATTTAGGCTTATTCCTGTTTAATTTTATTAACTCCCTAGATCTTTTACCGGCAAACAGGGGCCAGAGAACCTTGAATACCCTCTGTCGTTCAAGACTAGAACACCCTAGGTAGGCAGTCTTTATGATTTTTTCCCTAAAAGGGTCCCTTACTACGGATGAATTGATGTTAGCAACCTCGAGTATACTTCCTTTTCTTCCAAGCTCATCCACTTGTTCGTTTTTCTCTATAGAGCAGTTTCCTGGCACCCAGGATAGTCTCACCTGGTGCTAAATGTATAATGCTAATTGGGCACTGTGCAACAGCCCCTGGCTGTATTAGAATTTATGTTAGTTGATTCCATTGCCTTAAGAACGGCCTGGTTGTCGATGTAGATAGCGATATCTCTACCGGATACCGATCTCATTTGCATTAGCTCAGCCGTGCTGAGGACAGACAGAACCTCTGATTAACGACATTGCTTGTGTTCGGTATTCTTATAGACACTCTTAGTTTTAGGTCTTCTGAGAAGATACCAGCACTTGTTTTCGAACCGTCTACTGCATTTTTTGTCAGTCCTCTCACTTCGGATATATTATATCATACGGAATGTCGAAGTCGACCAAGGAAGGAATTTCATCCATCAGAATTGGATTTGTTGGCAGTAGCTCTGCTTGGACCGTGCTGTATCCGAAACTACTGCTCTTGAATTGACCCAAATTTCTTAGTCGTATCGCACAGCAAGTTTCTTGATCTGTATATCAAAAGGTGTGTAATACTGCCGTAGGAGAAGTACGGAGCGCATCTGTAATGGCAATGGAAGCCGTTCTTTCATACTAGTGCGCTAGTAAATTTGTGAAGATAAATAATAACTGATGTTATACCCGCACCAAGTCGAGAACATAACAATTAAACCAATACTCAAAATTCTTACATGGACTGTTAACTAACTTTAACAAAAAACTTAGCTTCGAAACAAATATTATTTCCCCTAAACATAGTTTCATTATTGGGGGTGATTTTAATGCAAAAAAAAATATATCTACTTTGGCTCAAAATGCATTTCATAAAAAAGTAGAATGCTACACGAAGCTGCTATGGTGAACAATTGTGCCTTCTATTTCACGGGAATGAAAGCGCCAATTGGTACCATAACAAAACTAGAATTTTTCGATTTCTATATTTTAAAAGGAATAACTAGGAAATTTATAAAGGTTGATGAAACTGTGACCTTTTCTCTGAGAAAGGGTCAATCCCAATTGAAAAACAGGAACGAAAAAGACATAGTGGCTGTAAAACTACGGGCGGGTCAATAAGTCCGTGACTTTTTGAATTTCTGACCTCTTTACTGAAACAGCAACACTGCTCCTGTCAACAGGCATCTGTCAGTTGACTCCTGTCAAAATTTAAACTTGCTGCGTCAGTTAGTTTGTGTTTGACAGCTATTTTTATCAGACTACTCACTAATTTGAGGAGAAAATGGAAAAAAGTGAATTTCGTGTGCTTATTAAGCGTTATTTCTTGCGAAAAAAAACCATTACCGAGACCAAGGCTAAGCTTGATAAATACTATGGGGACTCTGCACCATCGATTTCAATGGTAAAAAAGTGGTTTACTGAATTTCGTTGTGGCCGTACAAGCCCTGAAGATGCCGAACGTCCTGGACGCCCAGTTGAGGTCTCTACACCCGAAACAATCGAAAAAATTCACGATATGGTGTTGGCCGACCGAAGATTGAAAGTGCGAGAGATTGTGGAAGCCGTAGGGATCTCGCATGGCTCAGTGGTTTCAATTTTGAATGATCACTTGGGCATGAGAAAGCTTTCCGCAAGATGGGTGCCGCGTTTGCTCACAGTCGACCACAAAGACATGTGCAGTTGCCATGGCAAAAATCCATGAATTGGGCTATGAATTGCTCCCTCATCCACCCTATTCTCCAGATTTGGCTCCGAGCGACTACTTCTTGTTCCCAAACCTGAAGAAATGGCTTGGTGGAAAAAGATTTGACTCCAATGATGAAGTCATCTCGCAAACAAAGGCCTATTTTGAGGACCTCGACAAATCATTTTTTTTGGAAGGGATAAAAAAATTGGAGAAGCGTTGGACAAAGTGTATAGAGCTCAAGGGAGACTACGTTGAAAAATAAAATTAGTTTTTTATCAAAAAATCTGTGTTTTAATCCAAAAGTCACGGATTTATTGACCCGCCCTCGTAATTCGGAAGGCTTCAGGAAAGAAATTGAAGAAACAGTCGAACTCGAAGTCCAAGTTTATTGCTTTGTTGAAATCACCTTACCACGTAACCAGAGGGTAAAATCAGCAAACATTTACTTAAAACAAATTAGAGTATTATACTTATTTTTACGAGTGCAACAGTATCCCATTTGTTACCATATAAAAGAATAATTTTTTCCATAAGAGTCAAAAGGGGGAAGCGTAAAGCTTTGCTTAGAACCTCTGTATTTCGTAGAGGATAGAGATCCGATGCGTCCCCACTAATATGATTTTTGTCTTGAAATATGTTAATGAATCTTCTTCACACTATACGAGGCACCCAGTGGGATATAATAATTTGTTTCGGGTTTGCCTTATCCCATTAAGTGACTGACATAATGATGCGTAGTTGAGTTTTGAATAATTCTACAAGGTGGCGCAAAATTAATAATCCTATCGGAAGATGTTATAATTTTTGCAAATAGCGTCGTAAGTCAATCATATTTGACATTTGTGAACTAAACATCTGCGGAATACAAACAGACATGCAATGGAGTGCAATACTCCGCTGTCAAGCCATCCTTAATTTCAACAACGAAGAGGACGGTTTTGTGTCGAAAATCATCATGAGCGACGAGGCGCATTTCCACTTAAGCGGTTACGTCAATAAGCTAAATCTTGATTTCTGGAGCACTGAAAATCCACGTTTATGGCACGAAGAGTCATTATAGCCATTCAAAGCCACTGTGATTGGGCCGTATTTTTTTGAGGACGCCATCGCAAATAGGCTCACTTTAACTGGCGAACGCTACATGGCCATGATAAACGACTTCTGACTGCCGAAATTGGATGAGGGGGACTTGGTGAACATCTGATTTCAACAAGATGGTGCAACCGCCTACACAGCACGAGCCATAATGGATATTGTGAAGAAAGCGTTTCCTGGTCGTGTAATCTCCTGTTTGGCCATTTGTCATGGCCAGCAAGATCGCCCTATTTAACCATCCCAGACTTTTTTTTTGAGCTGCCTCCTACAATCGCAGCCCTTAAAGAGAATATTCGATAGGAATGCGAACAGTTATTTCCGGAAATTTTGCGGAGTCATGGAAAATCTGATCAAACGGGCACAAATGTGGAGTAAAGAAGTAATTCAAAAACTAAATTGGATGAATAATTTTGCGCCATCTTACTAAACACTACACCTAATTTGAGCCACAAATTTGCTACACTACTGCCAAGCATTGACAAAGAACGTGGAGCCTGAAGAGCTCTGTTTTGCATCTGGAAATAATCATTTATATCATATAAATCAACTGTGAAGGATAAACCATGCACAAAGCAAAGAGATAAGTCTATCATCTTATCGGCCTTCTATTATTCATAGATATGCCAAAAGTATCGCAAATATATTTTGCTGCTTATAACGTTGAGTATTCCGAGCTGTGTTTGCAATCTCATTAATGAGTTTCAAATGGTGGTGCGCAATGTTATTACCTTAGTAAGCAGCTTCTAATCAGTACAGGAGCCTGTGTCTGAAGACGAGCGAAATAATTTTAAATTTGTTATTAATGGCGATAACACGTTAACCTTGACTTAACTGTGTTGATACAATGCTCTGGCGACTAAAGAGGTAGCCGTACTTCTGGACGAGTAGGAATGGGATAAAAGAAATATTGTTATGAGCACAGTATCCGCAGTTTTTGGAAGATCAATAAGCCAACATTTAAACATAAAACATAATATTCATCGCGCAAATCAGGAAGAGCTGCGGTAAGAAAATGTAAATGCCGATAGGGTGGGTAGGATGGTAATGCCTTCTCCGACTTTCACAGGTCATTCGCAATATACACGTATATTATGCACGAATGCCGGTTTTTTATCATTATCGCTCAAGTAGGCTTTAATAAGTAGAGACCTTCATGTGGGGCAAAAACTTTAGGACAGACATGACTTGATAGCCAGGGTATTTAAATTAAATAAAATTAAGCGTCAGTTTGATCTTCTCACAAAATAAATGTACTTGGGGAGACTCACAAAATGCACAGATTTTTTTATGTTTGGATGAAAAGATCAGGGCAAACGACATTGACCAAGTCATTATCTGACTCCATCAAATCCTTAAGAGTCCCCTGTAGCTTGTAAAATAGAAATTCACGGTGTATGAAGAATAATTAGTGTTGAAAAAATTTCCAAAGAGGTTTGTTAGCGAAAATATCACAACATTAAATTCACTACCGAAGTGAATATGCACACGCAGGTTGTTAATATCGACATGCTGTGGATTGTTTCGTATTCACCGGTACCTACTTTCTATATCATTTGATACTCATACTAGTGTGGAGCCCGCATAAGAGTTTAATTGACCAAATACATTTGTAAATACGTGAATAAGGCTACAGTTGCTCTTTAGCACACTTACCGAGTTGAAACATCCACATGTAGCGCATTTGGTTGTTCATTTGGATAATGGCTAATGGACTTATTTTGATCGCAATAACGTGAGAAAGCGTTTTTGAAAATCCGTGACAAGCAATGCTCTTGGCATAAAAAGTTATGGGCAAAAGATATTTCCTCTAAGCCCTGATGAGCGAAGAAGTTCCATCATAACACACATATGATAAGCAAAGTAGAGCATTTAGGCTAGTTGTAGCATCCGAGATCTCTGTCACATGGCTTATTACAGCAAAGCAGAGGACACAATGTTCATAGTTTCAATAGACTTAGATAAACTCCCGTGAGGGGTTTCCCTTAATCCAATAAATGAGAAGACAATAGTTTTTCGAAACTGCTCTATAATTGCATGGGATAAGTGAACGATGTCAAATAGTAAAGCAGTGGATGATGTAGACCGAACATGATACGACATCTATCAAAATAATAAGGTTATAAGCAAGCTCACATCCCTCTTTTATGGAGGCGGTTTTCGACAAACGCTCCCTGTTGTTGCACGAGGTGCTCAAGCTGATGAAGTGAGTGCCTGAAGGCAGAGCCTCACAATTACAACAATGTTCTTGACAATTGGCGAAGAAACTATAGCGGGAAGAATGGTCAAGTTAGACTGTCAAAGACGTTTGGTAAAATTATTTCCACGTTAGAGGAACTTGTTCGCTTCATGTACATAGATTCAACACATACTATATACCAAATCAAAGCAGTTTCTGAGTGTTTAAAAGAGATATTTCGATACATAATGACAAAACCGCTGAGGTGAAGTTGTACACACGTCGACAAACATCGCAGGCGATTGAAATGACGCCACTTCTTATCCTGTAGAATTTCTGAATCCATCCAAATGCAATGAGCTTAAAGTCTCTAAAATAATGCAACGAAACCCGACATAAAGTGATGATATTGCAAAGAAATTTTCTTGAAACGGAAATTTCTACGGATTGTGGCGTCATTACCACGTATTCTTCTCAATCTAAATAATAGTGCATGCCAATTTAATCGAGGACAGTTTAATGTGAGTGTTTTTCTCGCCAAATGATAATTTGGATGCGCAAATGGGCACGTCAAATGCTCTGTCTTTGAACGACTTATTTTAAAGCCGTTTCTCTCTAGCGCATTTCTCCATGAATCTAAGGCGTTCTGTAAATCTTCGACGTTATCGCTAAGTATAACTGCGTTGTCAGCGAAGAGAATTGGCGTTACATTTGCTTCGCGCATGCAGTCTTTTAAAAGATAGTCGAATACCACGTTAAAGAGGAAAGGGCTAAGTACGCTTCCTTGATGCACTCCGACATTAACTGGAAATTCTCTCGTTAGTCCAGCAGAGCTTTTAACCGCAGTTTTCACGTTTTTGTACATGTCTTGTACATACGTTTCCGGTACGTTTTGAGACCTCAGCGCGGCCCATATGAGATCCCTAGGCACTCGATCGAAATCATTTAAACCCATACGTTTACTCATGTGACTCTGAACAACGTAGACGAAGTAGAGGGTAATTGCTGGCTCTCAATAAAAAAGTCTGAAGTGAAACATTAGAAACCAGAACTGTTTTCAAGGCCAGACAGCCCAAACCTTCAACGACTTTGGACTGACGTTATCTATTTTCTTCCATTGTGGCCACAAACTTTTTTAAATTCTGAATAAAATGACGGAACATCTTTTCGATATTACGCACAGATTTTACTTCGTTCTTTTCATGAATGCTCCCACTCCAGTCCAACAATTTATTCCGTCGCCGTCTGGGTTTTTCAAAAAGATTTATTTTTCCACGGAAACAAACAATGACAATGTCATAGAATGAAACAACTCACCCGTAATACCAAGATTTCATTTGATGCATTAGCATTAGGTTCAAAGCCCAAATGTCTGGCCTTGAACATCGAAAAGACAAAGCTAACGACTCTTGTATTACCAGAAATAGAAATGTCTCCCAATTTTGTCCAAAGATGCCGTCCTTATCATCGTATTGTCCTTAGAATTACAATTTTGAATATCAGAACTGTTTGTGTTCGATTTATTCCCTGCTTCGCCTGAAGGAATAAAAAATAGCAACACAGGATGGCACAGTATTAAAAAATTTACAATCCAACATACATACATACGAGTATATGCATGGCATCTGTTTGGCATACAAATTATTCTTTATTTATTGTTGGCGTACATTTCTCTTAGGACCGCGGAATGCCTGTTTTTGGGATGCCATTCCTTTGAAGGCTTTTTTTGTTATCGCCATCGGTTTGTCTGTTTTTGTCGCCATGCAAGCTAATAAAGTGAGTGACTTGTTTCGTGGAATAGTAATGAGTGCGGTTATATTTTTGTATCTTATGGTATGGTATACAATATCTAGTGATTGAGTAAGGGAATGATTAAAATTCAATCCGAAGGCAATAACCTTCAATGACATGAGAGGTTATTGTACTAAGTCATGGCATTGCGTCGGAGAATGAACTGTCTCCCAACACTGATGGGCATGTCAATTAAGGACACTTCATAGCCTGGCTATGGTATCGATGCGACAACAATTTGAACAAAATTTCAGACAAAAGGAGAAGAAGAAGAACGTATCCCTTGCTTATGTTGATGATGTCGTCTTATGTAGCAGAAGTTACAGAGTAATCTGGTAACTTGAAGCGACATATGTATGCTAATCAATGCAATGGCATTTAGGTTGATGCAGGATAATGGTGTGAGGAGCAGGAGAAAAAGATAATTACTGTAAAAATCAAATATAACAAAACTGAGAAATTGTATATACTCGTATACAAATTACAGAAGGAATTTTAAGCAAGCGTAATGAAAAAGAACTTGAGCGGGCAAATGTTTCCAACAGAAAACTTTGTATGACGTGAACACTGTGCAAGCCATTACTTCTTCATTACTCTGCTTTCGAAACAAAACAAAAAAGTTGAATAAGAAAATTCTTAACGAGATGCTGAAGAGAAGGGACTTTGCATTTAAGCTAAAATCATATCTTTAAATGAAGAGACGTCTGTAGAGATGAAAAACACAAATTTATAAAAGGGAGATCTACCTCGAAAAAGAACATACTCGTATCTCGGTGACAATTATTTCTTGATTTCTTAAATTGGCAAAAGTGCTGGCTTCTCTAAGTAGTTTTGCTCAGTGGAGTTGCACACTGTGCATAATGTTCTTATCATCGGCTTTTTGTATAGAGGTTGCTCGTACTGTTTGACATATAGTTCATGTAGGCTGGCAATAGTCGATCTCTGCCTTATTATATCATGGGTGTGTGCATAATAGGATATATCCCAACCACACCTTGAGTCTTAAGGATATTATGTTATACTTAATTACTTTAGGTAGCACTACAGTCTGGGCTGGACCTGGGCCTCATCAACAAGCGTCTTCAGCTAGCTATCTTGTGCTAGCTGCCTGCAGTTGCGCACGCTAAGTTCGCGTGCATGCGCCACCTGAGTCTCGATATTCCTCTACTGCGCAGACGGGCAAGTTTGGCAGGGACGGCAAAACTAGACACTACTCTGTTTATCTCGTCTCTAAAGATGCTGTCATACGCGGCCTTAAGATCGATAAATAGGTGGTGTGTATCGATCTGAAGCTCATGGGTCTTATCCAAGATCTGCCGTAGTGTGAATATTTGGTTGATGGTGGACTTTCCTGGCCTGAAGCCACCCTGATATGGATCAATCAGGTTGCTGACGAACGGCTTCAGGCTTTCACACAATACGACAGATAAGATCTTGTATGCGATGTTAAGAAGATTCATGCCTCTGTAGTTGGCGCATTTCAAAGGGTCTGCTTTCTTGAGGATCAGACAAGCAGCTTTATTGGACTTAAGCTTAAGCTTAAGATATAGCTATCTTCACTTCATCCAGGTCAGGTGGACGGAATTCTTGGTCATCATCGTCCAGGTTGAAAGGTTGATTCGGTAGATTTTGCCTGACAGGGGTATTTGGTTCATCATCGCCGTTATACAATCTACAGAAATGGTCTTTCCAAATCCTCAGCATCGACTGCGATTCTACTACGATGTTCCCTTGTTCATCTCTACAGGCTTCGGTTCGGGGTTTGTTTCCGTGGCATGTTATTTTTACCTTTTGGTTAAACTTCCGAACCTCATTCCTGGAGTAGCATCTCTCAATTTCCTAGATCGCGCGCTTCTCATGCTCTTTCTTCTTCCCCCTGAGAAGCCGGTGTTCGTCTCTCCTCTGCCGCTCATAGAGCTCATGAGGAGCTCTGGTCTTTCTATGCAGCGCCACTTTATATGCTTCTTGCTGCATGGGCTTGCCGGCATTCATTATCGAATCAGGGGTTTCGTTGTGGTGGACGAGTGAAACCTAGCACATCAGAAGCGGCATCTCAGATGGCGTTTCGGCAGTGTTTCCAATGGTCTTCGATGTTTGATGCTAGCGGTATTGGACCTCTTAAGAGAGTAAGAGACACTCGATCCCACATTTTGATTGATGATGAAATAATAGCTTCATTAACTAAATCCGCTGACTCATTGCCGTCCCTCACTGTTAAGTTCAAGGCAGTGAGTCAGCTATTATAGAGAGAATTGAATTTGCTTTGTATTTGCTTATATTACTGAACCTTACCTCCCCTTATTAACCCTAATGAGACAGTTCCTTATCTTTTCAATTTAATTAAATCAAGCCCAACAAATAAAAAAATTGCTTCCTAAAAACGTTTATCCGTTCTATCCAAATAGACATACTTTATGAATTTTTAAGCACTCATACATGGACCACCAAGCTCTAAATAAAAAATAAACTTCTTGTTCAAAATACTCAATTAAGGTGAATACCAGAAAACATAAAATCTCACTAATTGCTAATTAAAAAGTTATAAGCATTCCTTTCTCTCCCGACATTTTCCTCAATTTTGATTTGCATCTCCTATTTCGAGATTGATTAAGAACACATAAAGCAAAGCAAAAAAACTTGTTCACTTAAATTATTTCCATTTCCACCTAATAAATGGCGAAAAAAAATTGAAATTACCCCCCTCCGACTAATGAACACAAAAACTTTGACTCATTATAGGACAATTAAAAAAAATCCACTCACCCTCGCTGAAAAATTGAAAGCAGAATAAGGTTTCCATAACCGAGGCAACAGTATCTTTGTGTGAATTTTTTAAACGGATATTGAGAACTTGATTTGGTAATTATGGATTTAAGTGTAATTAAGAGAATGAGATTTTGCGAGCTTCGATTTGTTAACTGAACTTTGCAATTACTCAATTCAGGATAAGATGTCAGATGCCTGGGATGGGTGATGGTAATGGCGTGTGCAAATTTTAAAAGTGTGAAATATTCGCTTAGTAATTTGAGTAACTTGGAAAACAAAGCAAAACCGCGGAGAATGATTGGTAATTTCTTTGTCTGATGAGTTTTGAGATGATTTTAATGGACCTATACCTACTAAATAAAGATTTGAAATCAATTTTTTAATTAAAATTTTGCGCAGCGGGCATAAGATCGTTAATTAATCAAAAAGTTACCTTTCAATTTACAGCAGATACTTAATTCAATCTTCTTTGGTTTTGAATGTGGTATGTGTTTGGTTACACAATTCATTAACTTTCATTTCTCTTAATTGTCAGTTTGTTTTGAGTGTTGTAAATTTTTTTACCCATCAGTTGTACCATGAAACGATAACCATAGGGTACTGGTCGATGTTCATCCGGATTCGACTCATTAAATTTGTACTCGTAAGTGCTGACCAGAAGACAAAATAAACAGCTGTATATATAGAGTAAAATTCCGCCTCTTCCCTAAATTCGAAAACAAATTTATAATAGGCGCAAACGCAATGCAAGAGGAAGAATATCTTTTCATGCACTACCCAGAAAGTGCAGAAAGGGCCAGATCTCAATACAGATCACTCATATGCATTCTTCATATTTGGTAATAAAATTGTAATAAGCCCATGCCTAGTGAACAAGTTAACTAACTGAATATGTTTCAGTTATCTTCTAGAGGAATGCATCGAACTATAAACAATCGAAAAGCAATTAGAAAATGAAGTTAGATATACAAACGGCTGCTTAGGTTGCAAGGCCCAAATCAAAAAGCAAAGCAAAGAGAAACATACATATATTCCACGGAAATATGCAACATTATATCGGAAAAGATGAGAGCTCGTAAACGCTGACAATTGTAGAGAGCGGCAAGATTTAATAGTCTAAAAAATAAGCTCAGAAAAAGATCGTGGAATTAAAAAATGCATCAGTGAAAAGATAATCATCTCACATACGATGCTAGTACAGAATACTCACTGTGGAAGGCTACAATAGAAAATTAAAAGACCAACAGCTTACATTCCGCCAGTTAGAAGCAGCAGTGGAAACTAGGTTAAGACAAACAAACAAAAGTTCTTCAGCTACATACGAAGACGGGAGAAAAATTCCAGCAGTAACCTTTTAGGAAACAGCCAAAGAAGTCGAAAAAAACTCCGGGATTTGACCTAATCACATAAAATAAGTGCTGCGTTTAGAATAAGGTAAATCCCACGTATATTGAGGATCACGGGACTTATTATGGTACCAGAGCCGGGCAAATCGCGCATTGAAGTTACCTCATTTCGTCCCAACTCACTGCTCTCAATCCTCTCAAAGCTATTTGAAAAAATTATTCTGAAACGAATTCACCCAATCATAGAAGAAAAGGCATTGATACATAACCATAAATTTGGATTTAGAAACTGGTACTCAACTACAGATCTGGTTCAAAGAATAACTGAATAGATTGGAAAGAACAAATATGCTCTTCTATCTTCCGATGTAACACAGGCTTTCGAAAATCTCGCACAAAGGATTAGTCCATAAGCTACAAAAATATATCCTGAAACAACACTCAGATATACTCGTATTAGAGTCATATTATTACTATTATTAAGAATGGAGATCAGAACTTTGGATTGAAATACAATATATAAAAGCTGGAGTATCGCAAGGTAGTGTGTTAGGACCTGTGCTTTTCCCCCGTGTACACGAACGACGTATTTATTTATTTATTTAATAAATAATAAGATCTAGGCTCTTTTACAAGTACATAAATCAGGATGAATTAAAAGCATAAAGTCATAACGTTATAAAATAAAATATAATGAAAAATAGGAATATAATCTAATTGCAATCAGATATTGAATACATTATTTACTATAATAAAGTTAATTGCTTGTGCCCCAATTTGCCCTATAGATTCTTAAAATAGTTGAAAATAGAATTACCAAAATTTCTTGTCCCTACCATACGCCTAATATCGTATGGCAACAGGTTCCACAGCCGAACAGCGTGAACAAATATATGATCAAATGAATGAAAAACATATCTTATCATGGCTTAAAAAGCAAGTTCTAATTTACGAAAAGAAAATGAGTCAAGAGAACTGTAGATTAAACAGCAGTAGCTTATTTGCGATACTAGTAGACATTTCACAAGTTTTAGGCTAATGTTTACTGGAGTATAACGGGCAGAAGTCCAGAGCATACGCAACGTTTAATAAATACATATTTTTTAACAAGTAGGTTGGTGTGATCACAGGCCGTAAGACGATTGTTCAAAATAATTCCAAGACTTTTTACAGTTTCGTAGGAACGAATCTTCTCTCTAAATAGGTAGACATCTGGGTTTTTGTCAACATTGCCAATGTTCTTGCCAATCGGTAACCCAAGAGACTTTTGTGAATTAAGTTGAAGACCTTTTCGAAAGTGCCCAACGATTTATCGCACTTAAATCCAATTTAAATTTACTGACACAATTCCCGAGTTCCGACCGCGAGGCTGACAAGTATAATTAAACATCGCCTGCATATAGGTGTATCATACTATGCTTACACACTTGGGGAATGTCATTTATATATAAAACGAAGAGCAGAGACCCAAGGATTAAGCCTTGTGGAACACCTTTGCATAGTCCCAGCATTGTACTATAGAGACATTTCCGTGTAAAAAAACCTGTTGAAACCTTTCACTGATGTAGTTCCGAATCAGTTCAACGGCTCTCCTATCTAATCACAAAATGATGAAAATGAAACAATTTAGTTAGAAGGTTACAAAGAGTAAACCATTCGAACTAGCTAAGTAGGTGCGATGTTAATTTTATATGTTTGTGTTGTGTTATTTAACCCTCATGGCTGCACTGACGAAATGCGCTATTCACCCTACAATGTTTCTTCTCTCATTTAATTTTATTACGCGCTTAGGACACAATTCCATTCCGTTTATATGGCATAACCCATCTTTACTTATGTCTGACTATATTCTAGAGATAAGTGGGTGTATGTTTCTAACCAAGGCATCTTCTACCGCTTTGAAGAGCTCGGCACTCAAGCCGCTGCAACAGCTTAGATATCGCTATCTTCACTTCATCCAGGTCGTGTGGACGGAATTGTTGGTATACTCGTACATCGTCAGGAATAATTTCTTGTTTATTAAGAAGAATTACAATTCAGCCCATGGAATTTCGTTTCAATAGTGCCCTTCTATTTTGATTTATGTTATTCCAATAACCAACCAATTTTTTTTTATTAAAAAAATAATCGCAAAAATTGGAGTGCGTATAAACGAATGGTTACCACTGCACAAATGTCAAACAAAATCTACTTTACTTTTACTTTTAAAATCATTTTTTTACTTCTTTCAATATTAGCTTATATTCTAGACAAAAATGCTTAAATCTAATTTCACAATGACTGTTACTTATCTAGCTTACTGGCTCTTACCGAACTCTCTAAACTTAACAATGTCAATATATTTTGCCTTTCGGCCTTAAAACTATTTTACGACTAATGGTCTTATCTATCAATACAATCCAAATATTTCTAAGAAAAGTTCTGGAAAAAACTTATATACTATATCATTTTTTAATTTTTGTATAAAACTTAAAGCTATGCCCTATTCTACTTAACCTACCTAAGCTACTTAGTATAACCTAAATATAATCGGGGTGGTGAGCACTTGTAGACTCTCACTCCGGGTGGTCACCATCTCGATTGCGATTTCGGGCGCCTGGCAGTCCTTAACATCGTGCACAAGCACCGCCCAGACTTAACTGATTCCATGAAGCATCAGTCACTTCTTAGAAGTGCCGCCCCATGTTAACGAGCCCGGCCTTTCCACGAGATCCCCCTAACTATCCTAAATCTAACTTAAAACTAGGAGAAGTGTGTTACCTCAGTAACGTACCGACCTAGGAAAGCATGACTACCCTCCCTACTTCCTTAAGCCACCAGAATTCGGTGAACTGTTTTTCGGCATCGACCCGATCCCTTTCCGCAATCGCGGGACTAAAACGGAGGAGCTCCTGAGCATTAGCGACATACCCGTCGTAGATGAGCCGCTTGTCCTTCGCACCGCGGTGGCGGTGGTATATTACCGGGATACCATCCCTACTTTGCACTAAACCTTTAGCATCTATATGAAGAAAAGCCTCCGGCGGAATGAAGCCCGATAGAAGTGAGCTCTCGTGGTACATTTCATTGGGGTAATAAGCTCCAAAGATCAGGCTGTTGTCGCTGGTCATTGCTCTTGCAACGTGCCTTCGAAATTGTCAATCCTATTCAGATGAACCCCATCGTAAAGGGCTTTGTTGGGATAGTATTTCTTGTACTCTGATTCTGGTGTTCTATACAAACCCAGACAGGTCCTAAGACACCGCCTTTCAAACAAACAAACAAAATCTACTCGGTATTCAGTGTGAACGCCACAGTAAGATTTCGTAAGACGTTTGGCGAAATCTCGGGAAAACCGCCAGGTTTACCATCAAAACATACATCGTGTGTGTGAAGGGAGACGCAGGAAAAAATATTATACAGTGCGGGTTTTCTAGCTCTCCTCCGCTACAGGTGGTATCATACTGTTGCATGCACTCAGTCACTGCAGTTGCTGTAAGTCATTTATGGCACGGTTAATGACTAGGTGCATGCAACAACTGATGTATAGCGTGTTGTATGTGGGAATTTTGTTTTGCACTGTTTCGTATTGCTGTTAGGGCATAGGGCATAACACCTACAACAATGTGATTCAGTAAACCAATGACAAACAATTTTCACGTCACGGCCTTGCTTAGTATGGTCCGTGTTTATGTCTTTTGTGTTTGTTTGTGATTATGACTCGGGAATTTAGACTGGATATAGTCAATATTCGAGGGCTAAAAAGTAATCACTTTTCTGCATACATCCACGACTTTAAGTATAGGCCAGCTGTTTTGGCACTTAAAGGACGGTGTGTTGAGATCTTCGCTGCGGGAAACAACTTGACCCAGCTTTTAAATGAGCTCGCGCGAATCCCAGACGTTGACAGTCATACCGCCAACATATTGGACTTATTTCTAACCTCTCACCCTGATAAGTTCACCGTTGATATGCTCTCTCCTCTAGGCACTATTGTGTCATATGTCATACATATACACAGTTAGAAAAAAAAAATCGAAAAGAATAGTATGGCAATACAAGAGAGCCAATTGGAGCGGACTTAACACCTTCTTTAAGAATTTTAACTATAGTTATGTTTCCTCGATAACGGCGTGGATGCCACTGCTGTTATGCTCACAGACACTATTCTTATTGGAATGAGATCCTTTACCTCTAACCGGATAAAGAGTATCAGACTAAAGGACAAGGCGTGGTACGACTCGAGCTGTAAAGAGGCCATCAGGGTGAGGGAATTGTGTTTTCGGTCCTATTAGACCAACCCCACAGAAGAAAACCGGAAAAAATTCAAACCCGCCAACGCCTTTCTTAAGCTTGTCAAATTTATATACGACCAAAAACTGAGGCAAAAAATACTACATTGTCCTAAAAGTATTAAAAATTGTTGTTCGTTCGTCAAAAAACATTAGAACTTTTGCCTTATTCTCCATCCCAAGGCTCATTTATAATGACATTCCAGCTATTATCTCTTTGGACAAAGTCAATCTGCTTGCTGTATACTTTGCAGTCAGCTGAACGCTTCCAGATTGTGCTTTGCCTTCGCCTACATTTGGGTGCGTCGAACCTTCAATGGGACAAATCCACTTTCGCACTCGTGTAGTAGCAAGAGTACTTAAAGATCTTAACATTCACAAATCAGCTGGTCCATATGGTATATCTCCCCTTCTTCTGAAAAGATTTTCTTATACGCTGGCAAAACCACTGCGTAATACATTCCATACATTCTACTCTTAATGACACTTTCCGAGCAGATGGAAAGCAGCATTTGTCCAACCCGTCCCTAAAAAAGGCGAATCTTCTTCTCTCCCCTCCTACAGACCCATTGCGCTTATGTACGTCCCTTCTTTCCAGGGTCATAGAAACGGTGATAAATAGTCAGCTCATGATAAGTATGGCAACATGAAAACTTCTTAATGGCAGTAAGGTTTTCGTAGCAACAGGTCCATTGGTGATTTGATAGCATGTCTCACCGAAGAGTGGAACCAAAGTTTACATCAATCTTGCGAAAGCAAGATCGTTACGCTTGATATTTCTAAGGCATCAGGCTCTTTTCTCGAAAATGCGTGCTTTTGGGATCGACGACTCTCTTCTTCAATAGATAATAAATTCCCTTTCGGAACGTTCAATTCAAGTTCAAAATCAATGCTGGTGTGCCTCAGGGCTCCATTCTGTCTCCGACACTCTTTTTAATTTTCATCAATGATCTCTTGTCTGCTATTTCTAATCCAATTTACTCCTTTGCTGATGACAGTACTCTCTGCTTTTCATATTCGTTTCCGAAATCACATCCCTGCTCTTCGGCTGTAGAACGAGAACGGCAGCGTATGTAAAAGCTATTTAAATTCCTATATAAACAGCATAACCAATTACCAAAAAAGTGGAACTTAATTCTTCCAGAACACAATGCTGTCTGCTGTCGCTTAAACGCAATTCAAATACCCAGCCATTATTCATGAGGGGCACTTGCATCGTTGAAATCGAAAAACTCTCCATTCTCGGTTTGTGAAATGACCATACAATCGAAGTTGTCACTTTTGGACGATTCTCGCTTATGGAGTGCCCTACCGAGCCCGCTTTTCTCTTGTCATTATAACCTCACAATATTCAAGACCAACATACATCGGTACCTCTCTTTCACAAACTTGCTGTTGGTCCATTATTTCCACAGAAATTTCTTTTTAAAATTCTCACAGTTTCGGCAACATCGCATCCACTTTGGAAGTAATTTTGCAATATTTCTCTGCGTTGCTCAATCATAAATTGATCCATTTCACACCTGGAACATATAACGCTGAATTTCGGTAAATTTTTTGAGTCCGTAAGAGCTGCCGATGTCAAAATAACTTATGATTCAAAAACATACCAATGGCCCATCCTTTATTATTGTGAATTGTCAGAGTTGTCTCAAATTTAATTTAATCGCCTTAATTCGTCTACGGAAGAACTTCAAAAGAGGAATACACTTATAGGAAATCTTTTAAGAGAAGCTGAGATAAATTAATTTAAACCAACTATCCTCTTACTACGTCATTAAAAGGATTAAATTCCGGTGGTCGTTTTTTCTTTAAGAAGTAAAGCTCTTTTAATGCTTAATTGGGTAATGGTAATGGTATGCATTCTTAAAACTCCACTGACATGAGAGTTGCTTAATTATTTTTCATCTCTATGGAGTTCTTTCCTTTACTCTGCCTGAAGTACAAGTAACCGTAATTCGTATTAAAATTGGTACGAGTAGTGCCATAGTACCGAGAAATATTTTATTAAATTTGCTCAAGTATCTAAGGTTATGAGAGGACATTTTTAAAATCTTCCTCCTATAAGCTGATTTTTTTACGATTTATAAGATGAGGGTCAGAGCAAAAGGACTTATCTTTTCGCTTTAGGTAAGTTAAAAGATTTACGTCTTCGATGCGGTGCTGAGGTTGAAACACAGCCAATGTCTTTTAGGAAGTACTCGAATTGTTTCGGTCTTTTATCCCCTTGAGAGGCTCTTAAGTCAAGGAGATCTTATTCTGAGCTTTTGGATTTTAAGAAGCAGTAATCCAGATTCCAGTGGCAATGTGAGTTTTGTTTTAGGAACTGTGCATTTAAACTAAGCCCTTATATGGAGTAATGCCAAAAATTATAAGCTCTTAATATAATATGTTTCTGAGGCATACATACTTATGGGACTTTCTTTGTTAAGAATCATTGCAACATAAGAAAAATTAAATTTTGAAATCTAAGGCTAACAACCATCATAGTTTTTGGGGCGTGATTCCTAGAGGCAACGTTTTATTTGGTTTAAGGTTCTATTTGAACGGCAAGTACTCTTATTCCAGCCAACAGAAGATGGGATTAAATCCAACCTTTGAACTAGAGCACCGCCAAGGTAATTGACTAAAGCACTGGTCAAAATATGGTCCGCGAACGGTTTCAAAACTCATACATCATGAGTAGTGTGAGCGCGGGAAACGCGGAGTCCGCTGAAGGCGGGAAATTCATTTATTCGCTGCTCCTGTTTCTCAACTCATTTCTCAACTCGGTTTTCAACTCCAATAAAATATTTAGCTGCTTTTACATTGATATTTCTTATATGTACTCGTATATAAATACAAGAAATACCTTTATCGAACAACACGGTTAAAGCTCGAATTGAACGAATGTCAAATGATATCGAGGAGCAACTAGTTTCAAAAATCAAAAATTCACCATGCTTTGCCTCGCAGTGTGATGAATCGACTGACATTTCTAATTGTTGTCATTTACCTACTTGTGTTTGTCCGCTTTTTAGACAACAACATAATCAAAGAAGAATTATTGATTTCACAGGAACTGGAAACAACATCAAAAGGTATCGACGTCATGAACATAATATCGAAATATTTTCAGAAACTTATCATGGGATGATGTTTTGGTCTGGCGACGTTAGTAAAACAGAAGAATCCTATGGCAATAACAACGCATTGTATTATACACCGTCATGCGTTAGCTTCGAAGACTCTTCCTTGATGAGTTAAGAATACAATACAATTAGCCATAAGTGTGGTAAGTGTTATACTCGTAAAAGCAGTGCCTTTAATACACGCCTTTTTAAAAAACTATGCTCTGAAATGGACGCAGACCATGAGGCGCTACTCTTTCACACAGAAGTTAGGTGGCTATGGAAGGGCAATATGTTGAGAAAATTGCACGAACACAGGGCAAAGGTTGAGATTTTTCTTGCTGACAAAAATATTAATGAGTTGCTGAAGCAGTTATCTGATCTGACATTTTAGATGAATTTATCTTATTTTGTTGATGTTTCAGGAAAAAAAAAGTTAGATGATGTTGCAAATATATAGTATTTATCTTTGAAGATAAACTTCGCGCCTTTTTTTTGCAAACTTCGGTTATGGTTAGGCAAAATTGGGGCGAACAATTATTCTGGATTCTCGACATTAAAACCACTTTTGGAGAACGAAAAGTACTCGTATGTCGTCAATCGGGCAAACATACAAGAAAACATTAAGAGTCATCTTCAAATGTTGATTGATGAATCCAATCGTTTCTTCCCGGAATATTCTGAAACAGAAACTAAAGTTGATCAAAAACTGATTCGCAACCCTTTCAGCATGGATGCTGGTGAAGTTATAGAAGAAATTCAGGAAGAACTCGTTGAACTTCAAAATGACAGAAACTGTAAGGGCGTATTTAAATCTGATTCACTTGAGAAGTTTTGATGTAAAAAAAGCAATTTCTTACACCAAAATTCGAGAAATCGTCTTGCGCTCTCTAATGGTTATGCTGACTTATTAATGCGAATAAGGGTTTTCCGCTTTTTTTGTAATTAAAAACCAGGCCAGGAATCGCTTGAAAGTAAGTGATGATTTGCGTGTAGCTTTGAGTTATAAAATTAGTTCTAGGATTCCCGAACTTGTGCAGAAGATTCAAAGTGATAAAAGTGGTCCCTGGTCAAGAAAAGGTTGGGAACCACTGAACTAGAGAGTGTTTGAAAGGAATTTTCTTCCTGACCATCATTGGACTTACAAATTGGTCAACTATTTGAAACATTGAGCACATTCCATATCGGGTGGTTACCTTACGGTGACGTGAAATAAGGCCAAATTGAAAATGAACCGACTCCCGTTTGGCCTTCCATTATATAGAAATTTGTGAAAAACAATGCAAGCCTTTCAATAATTCAAAATTGTAACAATATGCTTGCGCCTATAGCCAGCCTGACAGTTGTTGACATACGATTGACGGGGCGACGAAGTCAAGTGAGCGGCTAAACCTTCGTTTTGAACAACAAAATTAAGCCACATTTTTTGGCTTTTTGGTTAACACGTGAGCTCTTGTGTTGACTATGGGTGGTCTTGCTTCTCAACAGATACCATGACTGGCAGCAACATTCGGTGGCGTAGTTCTGAAAATATCATACTTACGATAGGACACGTATTTGCTGTGCTCCCGTTCATTGTTAGGTTTTCATGAAAGGCCGTGCCTTTTCCATGCTTTCGAAACAGACTTCTGAGAATTTTTTTCCCAGCCAGTAATTACAGCGGTACAAATTACTAACTTTGGTGGAACGCTACGTTTGAACTATAAACAAATTCATAGAGAAACTTCTTTAAATTTATGAAAACAACCAAATTATGTCAGGGTTGTCTATTAAAGATGCGATGCCACCTGGGCTGGTTCCCATAAAGATGGGCTGGATACCTTAATAAATGCCCACTTATCTATCCGACACGTTAAAGAATCAACTATAGAATTATTGGAGACCATTAAAATAGTTCATGTAAGGAAGAAAATCTCCATTTCACTTGATGAGACAGCATGAATTGATTAAATCTCATTAAAAAAAAACAGGCAGAATGTTTACTATATGGCTCAAGCAGACATGGAATTCAATGTCTGTCATACTACGCCTAATACGTCTTTAATGTATCGCTCCGTTACTTAGGTTTGTAATCATGTTTTAAGCTTATGCCAAACTTATATATTTATCTGTATACAATGATATCTTCCTTAGACAGGGTGTTACATTTCCCACGCTCAAAAAAACCCTTTTGATGAAAGAAAAACACCGACAATCAATTAAAGTAAAATTTAAAAACTCGAGTGTCTAAGAAAAGGAAAAGATAACAAATCAAGAAATAAAATTTGAAAAGTTTTTTAAAATGTATTCAACCTTGTAAAGAGCAAAGAAAGTCCTTACAGCTGATTTACTCACAACTAGTAGGCGTCTGAGATGATTTTGAGAGAAGGGACCGTTTGGTAGTACCCCAGTCCCTATAATAAAGGATTTTCTTTACAGGTTTGTTGTCATGTTTATTTGACCTTTCATCTGTTTACTTTATGTTGCTGATGTGCATTTGCTTTTGGACTCGCGATTGGTTTTTTATTGCAGTGTATTCAATACCATCAAACTGACCTTCGGTGGATTAAAAAAGTGAAAATTTTGCCCTGTTTGCCTGCCTTGGTTGTTGTTTTCTGCAAAAACCGTCAAGGCAGAAGTTCATGAAGAAGAAAAAAGTGAAAAAATAATTTTTTTGGCCACGCTTATATTCTCCCAGATCTAAGAGGAATATGCCTTCTTGGATGACAACTCAATCCATTTCTACACCAACGGTTCAAATACCGATAGTGGGGTTGGTGGTTGTGTTTTTGCTGATAAGCTTAGCCCTATCCTTAGAAGGAGTTCCTCCTCCCCAATCACTGTTGCGTGTTCCAGGTGAAAATTCTGGCGAAGCTCTGTTCCGTCATAGGAAAAATGTAATATCTGCATCTGTTCCCATAGTCAGGCCGCTTTCAAATCCCTGAACTCATGGTCTCCTAATTCAAAAGCAGTCGTGGACTGTCGATCATCGCTCTTAGTTTAATCCTTCGAAATAGAAAGCATCTTAGCACCGATCATAGGTGTCATCACTGAACACTGTCTTCTAGGTGAACATGCAAGAAGGCTTGGTATGTTTATTCTCGACTTTTCCAGAAGCTGTACGGACGAGGAGAAGGTGGAGACAATCCCTTACTTTTTCTGTACATGTCCAGCTCTCTCCCAAAGAAGAAATCAACACCAAGGAGCCTTCTTCTACAATCAGGAAAAGAAATTAAAAGTCTCCTACGCTTTATCAAAAGCTCCAAATGGTTTCTAGAGTAGGAAATTCACAAATCCACGTGGCATCATTACGGACCAATAGGCCTACAGCCAATTTTACCCAAACTAACCTAATATCTCTTTGACCACAAGGAGTCAGATTCTTGATGCTTGATTCTGCCATATGTGTACCTACTACAGTCTTCAATTTTCTTTGTTTAAAGTTGAGTTGATTTAATCAAATTAAATCATCGTGGCAATTCCGTTATATGAATCGCTTTCATACTAAGCTTGTCTGCGTATAATCGTAACTATATTGTGTTGTTAAGCGTTGCTTTGCTGTCAAGGAAACTTTGCAAGTGACTTCACAATTTGCGTGCAAATAAAATACGTTCCGTAGTTAAGGGGAATGAATGTATTATTTTTATTCGCAGGACTGGGAAAACAAGTTGCATCTTCTCAAATTTTCTTTAGATCTTCGGAAATATATGTAGATACTTTGCCACTGGCATTATCGTCACTAAAATTGAGCCTTTGGGTAAGAACACAAAATTAATTCCGCAGTGCAAACGTTGCCAGGGATTTAACCACACGCAAGCGTATTGCCAAAGAGAACCGCGTTGCGTCAGATGCGCAGGAACTCATCCATCAAAGGATTGTGTTGTAAGCAGACAAACCTCTGCGATCTGTGTCAACTTGTAAAGCAAAGCGCAAAACAAACCCCCAAAAACTGTAAACCGAAGAAAGCAAAGACTGGATAAAATGACGGAAACGAAAGAAACACCAAATGTCTCTGTTATTAAAAACCTTAAGGTGAAAATGTCTTAAGAAAGACCGCCAAGCGTTACACGTAATTCCTTTACCATTTCAGCCATTTACTTCCCTCCGCGATCCAAGGTCACAAAAGATATTATCAAGAATATATTTATTTCGCTTGGATCTGCTTTTATAATTGGCGGTGACTTTAATGCCAAACACACTTTTTGGGGCTCAAGATGTGTTTCCCAAAAAAGTAAATTGGTCTATGAAGCTGGTATGGAACACAACTGTGTCTTCCATTCGATGGGTAAGCCGACTTATTGGCCGACAGACACAATGAAAATACCCGATCTTGTCGATTTTTCCATTTTTAAAGGAATCTATGAACAACAATTACATAAAAGTTGATGAAAACTTCGATCTTTCCTCCGACCATTCTCCAGTCAAACCAACAATGAGTGACACACTCATTAAAAGACAAGTACCGCTTCGACTAACTGGAAGGATTCAGGAAAGAAATCGAAGATAACGTGAAATTTAACGTATCAATAAGATCACAACTTGAACTTGAAATCGAAGTTGACTACTTCGTGGAAATCGTTCAATGTGCTACGTGGAACAACACACTTCATCAACGACAAAAAACGGAGAAAAATAGCACAAAATACCCGCCAGAGATAAACGAAATGGTAAGGAAAAGCACGCAAGAAATGGGAAATTACTCGAGCTCCGCAGGATAAAAGACGTCTAAATTAACTTTGTTATCTGCTCAAAGAGACTCTTAAAAAACACAAAAATTGCATAGTAAATACGTATGTCGTGAACTTGACGGCAGGAAAAGAAACGAATTACTCGCTTTGGTAAGCATTCAAAGGCTTCAAAAGGCCCAAAACCCCAGCGCCACCATATTTACAATAGCAAACGCAATTCTTCTGAATTAAGGAATATTATAACGAACTTAAAACCAAAAAAAAGATACCGGATACGACCTGATAACCGTGGAAGTCCTTAAAATGCTGCCCTTAAAAGCACTCACTAAGCTCTTACATATTAGTAACGCGGCTTTCAGGCTAGAATACGTTCCGTGCCAATGCAAAGTTGCAGAAGTAATTATGGTGCTAAGAACAGGATAACCTCCGATTGATAAAAAATCATATACTATAGACCGATTTATCTCCTTCCGATCCTGTCAAAATTTTTTGAGGGGATCCTGCTTAAATGTTTAATGCCAATTATTGAAGACACAAATCTTATACCAAACCATCTGTTCCACAATTGACCTGGTGCATAGAATTACCGACGTAGTTAAAAAAGCTCTGGAATAGAAAAAGATTTGCTCAAGCGTATTTCTTGACGGCTCTCAAACCTTTGACAAGGCTTGGCACGAAGGTTTAAAGTTAAAATTACGGCAAATTTTGCCGTCGAAACTTTGCAACAGATTGACTAAGTATCTTGAAAATAGAATTTTTCGTGTTAGATACGGAAATGACGTATCGCAGTTTAAAGATATATTGGCCAGTGTAACGCAGGGAAGTGTGCTCGGTTCACTCCTGTATCTCTTATATACAAGAGATATACCACAAGTCGAGGAGACTGTTCTTGCCACCTTTGCCGAAGACACTGTCATTTTAGTTGTCGGAAAAACAATAGAAAAATCAACAGCGAAATTGCAAAGCGCTCTAAATAAGGTACGAGGGCGGGTCAATAAGTCCGTGACTTTTTAAATTTCTGACCTCTTTACTGAAACAGCAACACTGCTCCTGTCAACAGGCATCTGTCAGTTGACTCCTGTCAAAATTTAAACTTGCTGCGTCAGTTAGTTTGTGTTTGACAGCTATTTTTATCAGACTATTCACTAATTTGAGGAGAAAATGGAAAAAAGTGAATTTCGTGTGCTTATTAAGCATTATTTCTTGCGAAAAAAAACCATTACCGAGACCAAGGCTAAGCTTGATAAATACTATGGGGACTCTGCACCATCGATTTCAGTGTGGTTTACTGAATTTCGTTGTGGCCGTACAAGCACTGAAGATGCCGAACGTCCTGGACGCCCAGTTGAGGTCTCTACACCCGAAACAATCGAAAAAATTCACGATATGGTGTTGGCCGACCGATGATTGAAAGTGCGAGAGATTGTGGAAGCCGTAGGGATCTCGCATGGCTCAGTGGTTTCAATTTTGAATGATCACTTGGGCATGAGAAAGCTTTCCGCAAGATGGGTGCCGCGTTTGCTCACAGTCGACCACAAACGCAATCGTGTAACAACTTCACAGGAAGGTTTGGCGTTGTTTAATCGCAATATGGAGGAGTTTTTGCGCCGTTTTGTAACCGTGGACGAAACATGGATCCATCACAACACACCAGAGAACAAACAACAGTCAAAACAGTGGGTTTCTAAGGGTGAATCGGCGCCAAAGAAGGCCAAGGTGGGTTTGTCAGCCAATAAAGTTATGGCGACTGTTTTTTGGGATGCACGCGGGATAATCCACATTGACTACCTTCAAAAGGGAAGAACAATCAATGGGGAATATTATGCCAACTTATTGGACCGATTCAATGACGATTTGAAAAAAAAACGACCTCATTTGACCAAGAAAAAAGTTCTTTTCCACCAAGACAATGCAAGGGTGCACACATGTGCAGTTGCCATGGCAAAAATCCATGAATTGGGCTATGAATTGCTCCCTCATCCACCCTATTCATCTCCGAGCGACTACTTCTTGTTCCCAAACCTGAAGAAATGGCTTGGTGGAAAAAGATTTGACTCCAATGATGAAGTCATCTCGCAAACAAAGGCCTATTTTGAGGACCTCGACAAATCATTTTTTATGGAAGGGATAAAAAAATTGGAGAAGCGTTGGACAAAGTGTATAGAGCTCAAGGGAGACTACGTTGAAAAATAAAACTATTTTTTTATCAAAAAATCTGTGTTTTAATCCAAAAGTCACGGACTTATTGACCCGCCCTCGTATATGACTGGACAAAGATCCGGCGGATCACTCTCAACGAGACCAAATCTGTGCAAGTAAACTTAACCTACAGAAAAATAAGTCACCTCCCCATCCACATAAATTCGGTCTGTATTCCGTTTGCTAATGAGGCTAAATATTTTGGCATGACTCTCGATGCAAAGCTAAAATGGTAGATGCGCGTGAAAAAGAAACGTTAGGTACTAGAATCTAAATATAGAGAAATGTACTGGCTACTTTGTAAATATTGCAAGCTTAGCGTAGAAAACAAGCTGCTTTTATATAAGCAGGTTCTAAAACTGGTGTGAACTTATGGTATACAGCTCTGGGGTTGTTCCAAGAAAACAAATATTAGTACGAGTATTTTACAAACTTTTGAAATTAAATTCCTACGAGAAATTGTACATGCACCGTGGTTTATAAGAAATAATGACCTGCATCGTGACCTTGGATATACTTCTGTCGAAGATGAAGCAAGTAACTTCGCAAGAAACCATAAGATCCGGTTAAATGGGCATATTAATACTACAGTCCTAGAAATTCTGTACGAACACAATTTATTGCGCCGTCTTCAAAGAACTAAGCCTCTGTACCTGGCACGATAAATTGAAACCGCGTTAAAAAAGCGGACATGTACATAGTATCTTTCAATGGAAAATCACCTACCATACGAGATTATATTGTGATGAAAAAGCTGCTTGATAAGTCCTGCTTATTTGCGGTATCAAGCGTAACTATCGAAGGGAGTTGTTTTTAGTGAATAAGAGTCTCACATTAGTATGAGCACACGCTCGCCATCCTCATAGTGTCTGATGGAAGATTTTCACCTGCCCTCGCCGGGGAAAAAAAAAAAAAAAAACTAACATTATCCAAATGGGCCCTTCGGAGTGTTCTGAGACGCAATGTGTGACGCCATCATAAGCAATCTTCATAGAGCTCTGTTTTGTTTCGTGCGTAATAGACTCTACGTTTGAAGATTTGAAAAAAAAATTAAAAAAAGGACATCAACCAAAGCACTCAAATATGTTTATTTTCTTGTAAATATTTGTATATATTTGAGTTTTGGAGATTGAACCCTCAGCATCAGAGGTGATCACTACAAACAATAGCAGTGGGTAAGACAAGAAAAATAAATTTAAATAAGAAATTAGTTAAATTTCTGAGGTTCATTTCACGTTATGGATTTCTGTTCATAACCCTTAGAGCACTTACCCCATCTAAAAATAACTGTTAGAGAAAGGGTCAAAAGAAAAGAGTCCCATATGGGACTGAGAACCCGGAAATAGAATTAAAATAACTGATAATGGAAGCACATAACTCCCATACAACTACAAACAATTTCTAAATGTCACTCTGTTAAAATATTTCGATCTTTTAAATTATTTTTAGACTGCCAACATTTTTATTTTTTATTTTTTGGTTGACTGACACAGTTGCGCGGCGGTACAGAGCAGCACATGTGCCAAATGGAATTTTTTCCCATGCGAATTAAAGTTTTTTAATGAAAATCTTGTTGGATGCAAAAGTTTCTTGAAGTCTAAATGACACACACAAGGGGAAAACTGAATGTTGATGTTGTATGCAATATTAATGCGAATCGTCGCAGAAACTTTTTGTATCTGCTTAAATGTCTCAATTAGATATTTAAAACTGAGAAATTTAAATGAACACAACGAATGAAATACAAGTTACTAAGAAGGTTGTTTTTTTTTTTTTTTTTTTTTTTCAAAATTTGCCTTTTCTGTTAGTCCTTTGTGCAATTGCAACTTGTTTTCGCACAGTACTTACCTTGTGACTGCGATTGTTTTTTTCAACTAATTTTGTAGTTCTATTTTCAATGGAGTTCTCGCTATCGAAACTCTTTTTTGAAAAAAATGAGCGTTTCAGAGAACGCTTGGACTTCTTTTAGAATCACGTTTAGTTACATCCACTTTCGTAACATTTTCTTTTCCAACATTGCCCAACATAGCGTGCATTTGTTAAAGCTGGACAAATTACTGTAGTATAATATATTACGAAAACTTGAGTTTAAACCGTGCGGTTTTCGCGCCAATTGAGTCACTCCACATATCGCCTAAGTGGTTAATGGCAGAGCTTAAGTATTTAAATTGACACGATGATTCCTTCTTAATAGACATCAAAAGTTGGGATGCTTATATTTGGTCTAAGTTTGACTGGTTCCTAACCCTAGAAGTTTACTCGAGCTTTTAGAATTGCCTGTTATAGCGCCATCGTAGGTGAATAGAAGAAAAGTTGTTCCGGACTCTTTGATGTGTTGCTTCAATAAAAATTATTAAACGGCTTTTAAAAACAGCGGGCTCTGAAAATTATTTCGGAGTATTTCAATTTGTACTTCGAGTTCTCTGGTGATTTCCGTTGTACATTTAATTTTCATCTCGAGCTCTCAGTGCTGCCAAAATAACATCACTGGGAACTCTATCGAACGCTTTTCTAAGTCAATGAAGACTATATCCAAATCCGTTGAAGCGTTTCGACATTTTTCCGTTTTTTATTCGCATGTCTTACTTGGCGATGGCGATGGCGCGATAGTTAGCTCATTGGACTATCATGCAGACAGTCTGGGTTCGATTCCCGGCTGGGTCACCAAAAATTTTTCAAATCGCAATCACCCTTTCGGCGGGCAATGGCAAACTCCCGAAAGTAAAATTGCCTACGAAAAAGCTTCTAAGGAGTGAAGTTCGGAGTCGGCGATACACCGTAGGCCCCGCTCAGATGTGACTAAAATTACAACATGAGCAACACAAATGAGTGTCAAGAAGCTAGGCCATGGCCCAAACCGGGCTGCCAGCGCCACAGTGTAAGTATTGTATTGTATTGTAAACTATTGTAAACTTAATTGACACTTGGCCACACAATTAATAAACTAAATTGAAAGATTGCTTCAAATGTCAAAAATATATTTTATCGGGATGGTTTTAATTCAATTTTCCAAGATGAGTGCACAAAGTAAAATACTTGTTCTAATGATTATTGCATAACGTGCTGATGGTACAGTAGAACTAAAAAAAAAGCGTAGAATTTGGGTGAAAGAGTGGTTAAACCATTTGTGTCATTGCTCTTTAAAAAAAAACTTTTGACAAAACAACAAATTATCGCTCGAAATTACAAACTAACGCGGGAAAATTTTCTTAAATTTGACAGCTAGTCAAATGACTTGCCCACACACAGTTCAATCGAGTTGAAAGAGTTTTCAGTCTCCAAAATTCAAAATCTTTTGATATTTCTTCAACCAACTCGCCACCCGTCAAACTGATCAATTGACAATACTACATACGTGTTGAATTCATCATGATTTGACTGAGTTGATGGTAGAGTTGAATCGTGTATGGTCTGGTTTAAGATCGTTCAAAAATTTGAATGTACGACATCTATTTTACCGATTGGTTGGTAGTTGTCGGCACTTCTAGTTTCGCCTTTGACTTTATAGGACCGTAAACTAGACACGACATCTTGCAATGCCACACAAAAAATTCAGTGTAGTGATTAACTATTGTACATTTACGGGAATCGAACACTGTGTGGTGTCTTACAACGACTAAATGTTTATTCAGAATAAAATCTTCGATTACATGCAAAAGTTAAGGATCAATGTAAGTGGCGTACATTTATTCACAGAAGATGGTGAGTTTTCGTGCGTTTGTTATCTTTTCTGGATCAGACCTGGTGCTAATGCTAAAGCCCCTTCATTAGTGCCAATATTTCAGTGTGAGCATCGATAGACATTTGCTCGTGTACTACTGTGATTGCATCCTCAATATTTGGAGCATACTCTAGGTGTTGCTTCTATTTGCAGAAAGCTGATACTTCTCATGTGCGGTTCTATACTTATTGCTAGTCTGCACATAAGAGCCGAGTAAACAGGGATACTATCGTAAGTACCTTTGTACTTTGTACCTTTGTACCTTGTCTTTGATTAGGAAGATGGAAATCTTGCAAAGACACCGATAGTGCCGGATTCTTACCGGGTAAAAACACCTCCTTCAAACATTCGCGTGTCGAATTTTACCCTCGCGGAACCACCGTTATGTATTTCTTTACGCGGATCGATGTAAAGCAGTTGCTGTGCTAACATTCGCTTTACGTATGCGTTCTAGGCATCTAAGATTGCTAAGAATTCCTGTCGCCTCGTTGCTTACCGCAATTCAGTTTTCTTCACTGGTGATCATATGGCTAACTATGTTTTATATAGTCGGCCATTCGGCGAGCCATGACCCGTTAGAAACTGCGTCAAGTAGAAATTTGTTTCACCATGCTTCCGTTCAATCTAGGTGCTGACCTTTGTTATCAACCCTTGCGTCCATCTTCCTTTCTGCGTTTCGTTCCACTGTTGTTGCCAGACCGCTAAGCTCTCTCTCGGCTTTTCTTCTGTGAGTGTCTAACCGACCATTTAGTACTCGTCAGTTGTATAGTCCTTTCAGTTCGTCGGCGAGGATGTTGATGGGCGGCATTGAAGACACGATGAGTATGGCGTTGTGGGATACCGTTCGAAATGCACTTCCGATCCTTAAAGCGCACCTGCTGTAAACGGACTTAATTCCGCGGGCATGTGATTTTACTTTCGCTCCATTTGGCCATAGCTCTGCTCTGAACAACTGTATGGAGCTAGCGACCCGCAACTAGTAGAATTCTTTTATTTTGTCTTGGTCCTCCGACATTGCTCATGAACCTTGGCAGGGCACTGACCGCTTTTGATGACTTTTCACAAGCGTATTCCAAGTGGTACATGTATGTAAAATGAGAAACAACACCACTCCTAAGTATTTAATAAATGATCGTGAAATGACATCGTATTCTCCGACTTTAAGACTAATCGTCTCGCGTACTTTCCGATAAGTAAAACTTCGGTTTTATGATCCGCAAGTTGCAATGCGACCACGAGGAACCAGCACTTTATTGTTCTTACGGTCTCACCACAGAAGAGTTCTATTTCTTCGAGGAATTTGGCAACGACCCCGACTGCGATGTCATCCGCGAGACCGATGATTGATTCTTCCCGTAGAATTGGTAGACGTAGGGTATCATCGATCCTTGTGGCAGACCACCTGTTATTAAGAACTTCTTGATTCCGTCTTCTTGATAAAAAAAAAAGGACCCTGTCTGTGAAGTAACTCGAGGTAATTTGTAATAAATACACCTGTACATGCATTCGACGGAGACAAGCGTTTTGTAAATCCAGCATTAATACAGCGCGGTATTTTTCTGTGCCTCCTCTCCAACGTTTTCCTTCTATTGCGGATTGAGCTCTACTTGTTACTGCGTTGATAGCATCTATTGCTGATCGCGACTAATGAAAACCGTACTGATGTTCCGCTAGATCACCCACTGCTTCGATTGCAGAATCAAGTCTATTATATATTACTCGTTCGAGGAATTTTTCTATCGTGTCCAACGTACAAAGCGGCCCATAAGATGGGGGTTCATAAGTCGTTTGTTTCCTTTCGGCACCAGTACAAGTCGCTGTCGCTTCCAGGGTTCTGGCAAAGTGCCCTCTAAAAGCGACGTCTTGTACATTTTTTAAAATATTTCCGGCCGAGTTCGCACGGCTGTCTTTAGCACTCGATTCGGTATACCGTCAAGCTCCGGAGCCTTTCGATCTTGTTTTTTATTTCATATTCTGAAAAGTTCTTCGCTTGTAATTGCTGGGATTGGGGCACTATCGCTCTCATTTTGGTTGAAAAGTATCCCATTTTCGTGCCGAGGGAATAGAATTTCCAGTGTTTAACGAAGTAACATCGGACACGTAGGCGATTGCATTCGGGGACCTTTAAGTCTTCTTGTGAAGACATCTTCATTTAATTGGTCGTTAAGGTCCCTAAAACATTGTCGTTTGCTGCAATTGATCGCTGGCTTTAACCGAGTCCGTGCTTCTCGATATATTTCGCGTAGCTGTAGTGTGTTTTCGGTATTCCGGGACCGATGGCAGGTTCTTTGCACTCGATTACAAGAAGATCTAAGTTCCACGATCACGTCTACCTGTGTCCTTTAATCCTTTTGTATAGGTCTATTATACACAGTATCTCAGTCACAGAATCTAATGTGCCAACTCCTCCAACTCCAATTCCTCTGTTGCACATAACGTTCTTCTAATGATTTTTCAAATGGCCGGTTCAGAAACATGCAACGATTTGTGGTGTCGTATCTAAGTTTCAAAACTGCCTTACCATATAAATTTTATTCATCAAATTTGATTTTTTTAACAGGCGTCGCGTTTGTGGAATTTCACATTCAATAACATTCCTTATCTAACGTGTCCCATTGTAACATGTCCCCGTCATATAAGAAGTTAGTTACGAGAGAAAAATTACAGTGCAGCACATATTTCTTTTGAAAAATGTCATCTATTAGCAAAAGATGAATTCCATCAGCACTGGCAGTTGCAACCAATAAATCCAATCGGAATTTTCTATTTTCCGATTTTACGTATATCAAGCAAACTATAGCAATTTTTCCTTTAACTTCAACCAGTAGTGATAAACGCGGTTGTGTTATCTTCTAGAAAGAATGCACTTCATTTGATATTCTTAGTTGTATGTGAAAATCAATTGGGCTAAGCCATTGAAAGTGGATGTGACGGTTTCCTAAGAATTTAATACACGCCCTGTAAACAAGAAGATTTTTATATGGCAGTGGGTTTATCTCTTCACGTATGTATACTAAAAGCATCTTAGATGAAAAACGGATAACAGGTATTCGATTCAATTTGTTGTATGATAGTTGGTCATTTTAAGTAAAAGAAATGGTTATTGGATACGCAAAATATAATAACTGGACGCCCAGTAGTTTTTCGAATGTTGTAAAGAGAAGACGACTTACCGGTCTGCCAAGATGTACATTGTGGGACTTGTTTAGCCACAAATGTAGCCAGAAAATCGTATGATAATCTTACCATATTTACCAGAAGTGTATATCACCAATTATGCTTAGAGAACAATTAGAAGAAAATTACATAACGACTATCAACCATCAGCCTTGTTGCAAATTTCGCGAATTTAAGTTTACGAATTATAATAACAAAGGTGCCGGACTACCGGCAACCAAATCAAACTCAAAAAAAGACGAAGAGAGAGCAAAAAAACCCGCAACCACACAGATAGATGGTGGTTGTAAAGCGAACAAAGAGTATTGCGAAAAATAGGATGGGAGGCTAAAAGAGTATCACAAAAAAACCGGAATTGCAACAAGCAGCTGGTTCAAGCTGCACACA
This sequence comes from Volucella inflata, assembly GCA_928272305.1. Classification (NCBI taxonomy): domain Eukaryota; kingdom Metazoa; phylum Arthropoda; class Insecta; order Diptera; family Syrphidae; genus Volucella; species Volucella inflata. The sequence continues at coordinate 19,079,000 of OV743718.1, read as the reverse complement.
CCGGCTGCTCAGGACGGGCGGGGTTCGAAAAATAGCGATGGTAAACAATAGAAAATGGATGTCACCCAATTTTTAAGTGAAATTGGGAAAACACGATAAAAAACCCACGATTTACCCAACCTAACACAAGAGGTTACTATTTCCCTGTTAGGGAATTAAAATGTATATTATTTTCTTTGAACAAGGGGGATGACAAAGCCATGCACAGTACCACACCAAAGGGTTGGCTCACAGCAGAAAATTGTCAAAGAATTTAAGGCAACGGTTTACGGAAGGCCCACGATTCCATACGATCATTCAGTTGATATCTTAGATGACTCACTCCGGGTTACGGGGTTTAGCACAGGAAGGCGGTATGGAAAATTACGAGGTCGCGCACAAAATTATCAAGAAATCCCAACTCGGGGCTGTCGCACAAATATATATATCTGTGTATATGTATGTGTCTAAAGGGGTACTTATCTGTTTTTCCTTCCTACTTAGGGTCGGTCTTGTCTAAACGTCGGGGTTGGTGAGGGGGTTGAATACATCCCGCCACAGTAACAAGGTAGTTGAGGTCGGGTTGTCAGGTTATTCGTGTCTTCGTTTTTTTTTTGTGTCTTTGCTACTCCGGGTCGTTGTGGGATTTTATTTTGTTTGTTTTTCTGGTTGTTCGTTATGTAATTTCTCCTTGTTCGGCTTCGTCTTGGTTCTGGTTTTTGTTGTTTCTGTTTTCTCGCTGTTTTTGTTTTGCTATTTGTCCAGTCTCTATTTTTTCTTTTTTCTATTTTTTTGTGTTTTAGTTTTGTTTTCGTTTTTCTTATTTTTTTATACTCTCCGCTAGACGGCTAGTTATTAATTAAACTAGCCGCGCATTACGGCTTGTTCCCATTCACAGATCTCACACACACATTCGCAGCTCCACTATTTCAGCTGCCAGAGCAAAGGGACCCACTCCCAGAACTCCGACAGCTTCTCCATGCGGAACCACCCAATCACACCAGTCGATGTTTTGTTAAGTTTGTCGTGTTCGTCTTGTCTGTCGAGTGAATGCTTGGGTCCATATCACACCCTCGGAGACGAGACACTTATAGGGGACAATTAAGTGGAGCTCAACTTTTGACCACCAAGTTGAGAAGAAAACTTTTCCAAGAATGCTTTTAAGGGCGGGCCGTAAGTCTCCTTGCAGACAAGAAAATACCAGTGACGATCGTGGGGAATTGTTGGCTTTCTTCACAATTTTTTTTTTTCAATTTGGGGGTGTTTTGGGGTTTTACAATTTAAAGTCGTTTAACAAACAATTTAATTATTTATGGCGGGCTCTCGGCCATTGCTGGTTTTATCGACATCTCGGGGCATCAAGGGGGCAGACGGTCCGTCGGCAAGAGTCTGCAGGCCGTCCGCCTGGCTCTATCCGGGGTACTTAGATGGTCATCTCTAGAGCGGTAGGCTCCTGTACCATGGCATCCAGAGCATGACGGAAGAAAAGAACGTGGACAACACAAGAAAAGGCAGGAGGGCAAAGGAGTGAACAGACGACAAAAGGACCAAAGGGAGTGGAGGATTTTTGGGGCGTGATTTGCAAGCAAAAGCCTTAACTATGACTCCTTTTCAAATTTAAACTCATAATCAAAAGGTGAGCTATAAGCTACTTCCTTTTCAAAAATGCGTGCATTGCACCGTGTTAAATTAATTTTAAACTTACTACAATAAATACTAAGTTATACTGTATAAGGATACGCATATAGCTAACTGCTACTGGAGATAAATGGTTGAAAGGAAACAATTCCAAACTAGTTTGCTTTCAAACATTGTACAGAAACTCCGAAGAAATGCACAACAAGTAACCACTTTTATAGGAAACTATTTCAAAATACAACATAAAGGAAATTCAACTTCAAGCACTTTACAAAACAACAAAAACTTAAGACGAACTACGTAAAAGATTTACTTATGTGATATATATATATATATCAACCGAAACTAAACAGAGAAAGTCGAGTGAAGGTTACACGAAGGGACTTCCGAAATTTGGGGTAATAATGTACAGAAACACCTCCTTATCTTATACTGAGACACTAGTAATAAACCTATGAATCTTAGACAATCTTCGTGGACCCGGTAATAACATTTACATTCTATCTGACAGTGAAGTAGTCATTTTTTCCCAAATAAAGTCATTTTATCTTGACGCCAGGAGACTGTATGAGGGACCAGCGGCAGCACTTGCATCCCAGAACGGGCTACTGGCTTTCGATCTAACCAACCCCTCATCTTAGCGATATCAAATATGGATCTGGTCCTCCAGGTTGGGGGTTGTACCGCCGAAATATCTGCCCGGCGATGAAATATATACAAAAGTTACGAAGCAACAACAAGCCTCCGATACGGACAGGTCTTCTGTTGACAATCCATGAAAATGAATTAACGACAACGAACTTCGTATATGCACGTGGGATGTTATGTCCCTCAACAGGCCACGTGCAGCGGAACAACTAGCGTTGGCCTTAGAAATGCGATGAGATGAGTCGGACAAAAAGAGGATGAAAAACTGCGGCATCTGCTACGGCGATTGCTATCGATGGTTATTTGGATGCGGACTTGTTTTTGGAAGCAGACTTAGGTAAGGAGTCCTGAGTTACCGGTATGTGAACGAGCGCCTTGTAGCAATCCGGATCAAGGATAAATTTGCCAACATTAGCCTGATATGCGCGAACGCTCTTACAGAGAAGAAAGATGACGACACCAAAAATGCCTTCTATGAGCTCTTGAGCAAGACCTACGAGCAAAGCCGCAGCTATGCCATTAAAATTGTCCTCGGAGACTTTAAATCTAGGAAGAGAAGGCATCTTTGGTACTACTGTCGGAAGATATAGCCTGCATGACACCACCTCCAATAACGGATTCAGGCTTATCGAACTTGCAGCGAGGCGAAACATTGTCGTAGCTAGCACGCGGTTCCCACATTTCGACATTTACAACTGTCAACCAGATTGACCACAGGAACAAGGGAAGATGGTAGTAGAGCCACAGTCGATGCTGAGAATCTGGAAAGATCTCTTCGTAGACAGTATAACATCGATTATGAAACAAATACCGCTGTCAGTAAAAATGAACCTTTCAACCTGGATGATGTAGACCAACAATTCCGTCCACCCGACATGATGGACGTTAAAAGTATGCTTGGTGAATGAACCCTCAGCATTGTCTGATTCTCAAGCAGGGAGACACTATGAACTCCGCCAACTAAAGAGGCATCTTTCTTTAACATCGCTTAACATCTTATCGCTTAACATCTTAACATCGCATACAAGATCTTATCTGCCGTACTATGTGAACGCCTGAAGCAATTCATCAACAACCTGATAGGTCCATATCAGTCTAGTTTCAGACCAAGAAAGTCCTCAACAAACCTTATATTCACACTACGGCAGATCTTGGAGAAAACTCATGAGCTTTGGATCTATACACACCTCCTATTTATCGATTTTAAGGCCGCGTATGACAGCATCTATATAAACGAGCTAAACAAAGTATTGTCTAGTTTTGTCATCCCTGTTAAACTCGTCTGGCTGTGCTTACGATGACGATGGCGATGGAGAATGCACGAGACCTTTGATGTTGAAAAAGGATTTAGGCAGGGCTATGCGCTATCGTGCGATTTCTTCGACATCATACTTGAAAGAAATCTGCAAAACTCCCAAGAGGCACAATTTTTCAAAAGTTCGTCTAATTACTCGCCAACGCCGACGATACTGACATTATCAGAAGAAAGCAGCGTGGTTGCGGCGAAAATGGGTTTAGTGTCAAGCAAAAAGGACACTGAACACCGGCACCTCAGACAGAACGACACCGTTGACAAATATAACTTTGAGGTAGTTAAGGATTTTGTCTACCCAGGCTCCGCTATAAATTCAGACAACGGCACCAGGGTAATTTTAATAATCCCGGTTCTTCTGTATGGCGCCGAGCATGGCCATTATCGAAAAATGGGTGAGGGGGCTCTTGGCTGCTTTTAGAGGAAAATTCTTCGACTGATGTTCGGTCCTGTCTGCATTGAAGGTAAGTTAAGGAGAAGATAAAACGACAAACTGTGTACAGCGACCTAGCCAGGAGCACGAAGATCCATCGACTGAGATGACTGAGTCAAAAGCTCGACCTGGCTGAAGACGCTTGTTGATTGAGACCCAGGTACACACCGGACTGTAGCGCCACCTTAAGAATAAGAAGAAGAAATGTTCTCTAACTGAAAAAGATTAAGACACCTTCCTACTAGACTTAAAACAAAGGCTAACCTCAGATTCTGTTCAGAGCCTTTCGTAGACGAAAAACGAACATAAGAATTTTTAGAAGTATCTATTCAAGAAATTTTTGCCCGTAGTGAAAACTTACGGCAAATAATGTGCATATGTGAATTATTCAGAAGACATCTGAATATCTATTGTACTTAATTTACAATTAGATATTATTTAGAAGTGATTTAAAAACGTAATTTTCCTGGTAGTATGCGAAGCACCAGGTTTGCCTATTTTTTGTATATTGATTGCCTTAAACGAGTCCAAATGAACAATACATTAGCCATTCCATATCACTTCACATTTAATCATTGGTAATGCTAATCAAATTAACATCTATTAATGTCGGTCAGCTCCAGCATCTGTTATTTGTAAATATTGAGACAACAAATTAAATGCCACAGCCCACTCGGATAATTATCAACACTTAAGATACAATTGCAGATCTCAAAATGCAGTTTGTAAGGATTAAATGTAGAATTAGATGCTACATCCTCAGTGTTTGCTATTATACCATATAGCATTCACTGGCAGAATTCAAACTAGCACAAAATAAATACCACAATTGTATTAGATTGCGGAGATGGATAAGATGGGAGATTTACTTGTCCTTGTATTTACCTTTTAAATAGGATAGCGTTGTGCAAACACACTGAGAGGCAATTACCTGCAGATTTGCAGCTCTTAACTAGTCCTAAATAAATATTGCAATAGAAAGACGGGTCACTAACATCAATTGACACAGATTCAAAGCTCTTCAACTCAGAAAAAAAAATAGTGCACTTAATTCCATTGGATAAATTATCTCTTGAAGCTGGTTGTCTTTAGTGAAAAATTAGAATATGAAGCCCATTTAGAAATATTATGCCTCCAGGTAATTTAGTCTCAGCTTGAATGTATCCGATGACATGAAAACATAACCACTATTCGTATGTTTGCGTTCCAGGGAAAACCACTTAATTTACTCTGTTAAATAACCTAAACTATAGAAAATGTTTTCGAAATATGAAAAGTAACTTTTTCAACGTTGTATAGGTACTTACCAAATGCATATACATTCATAAATGGAGATGTACTGTGTGTTTAGCTCTGTGTTTCGTGTGTTTTCCAGAAGAACATTTTAAGACACTTAAGTGCAGTTTTAAAGTACGAGTATCTTTAGCTTTAAGTACCTTGGTAAAACTAGGAAAATAAAAACAACTGTAAGAAGTATACTTATGGGATTCGAGAAACTATCTTTGACTTTTAAGTGCCATGCCATAGTTAGACATCTCTTAAGTTCTACTAAATTGGAGAGCGTATGTCTTTTTTCTATTCTTTTGTTGAAAAAGTAATAATTAGTTTGAATGCATTAAAAATTTGAAAAAAATAAACAAAACAGCTTAAGGGTTAGTACGAAAACACTGTGTGAACGAATGCTTGGGGATTCATTTAGAAACAACAATAGTTAGAGCAGAAAAATATTTAGCTTGCCAGTGCTCCTAAGGCGAATGCAAACTTTATTCACTTAAGGGAAAGAGATTATACCGATGAGGAGGGGAATGTGAGGAATACATATGTATGCTACAGGGAATGTTTTTTTTAAACAGGCAACAAACTTTATTCATTTTGTTGAACAAACATTTTGTTTTGGGCTCATAAAACTATATCTTGGGCGATAGTTTGGTTAAGAAACGAGAACAAATACGTCAAATACGAGAACCATGCTCGGGAACTGCGTATAAAATAATTAGAACGAATTATAATTCTGCTGGTAGTAAATTTAAAAATGTTCAGAGCTAGGATATGCGATATTCTCGATTCGTCGGATCGTGCACAAATACCCTCATAAAATCCAGTTCGTCCAACAGCTTAGATCTAATGACCCACAAAAATGTTTAGAGTTCTAAATATCGCCGAGAATGACGAAGAATTTTCGGGAAATTTTATGATGACCAACGAGGCGCATTTTCATCTGAGAGAGTTTTGTGACCAAGCAAAATAGCAGATTATGGAGTACACAGAAACCCAAACATATCCATCAATATCCCTTTTACTCACTTTGTGTTACTGGTTGCTGTGGCATAACCTCAAATAAGCTTAAAGCTTAAACTCTCAATTGAACGATTTGAGAAAAAATAATGTAAACAAAAAAAAACGCGCCATGATGTTGCAGTTTGTGACAATCTCTGGCTTGTGCAGGCAACTTCGAATTTTATTTATATATACACATGTAGTGTATGTTTTATTGAAAATTTTATTTGTTTTAAATTAGTTTATATCAAGGAATATTAAAATAAATTAATTTATATATTATTTGGATTCTAACATTTTTGTGGTGGTAAATAAAGTGAAAAAGTGAGTGTTTTTTTTAGTTAGTTTTACATTTATTGGAGAAAAAAGGATTGTTTCTCATAGTTTCCCCTTCAAATTAGGCTCATTACAAAGCCTAATGTCTTAACTATTTGAAATCATCAAAAACTTTTATAATCAAGCCATTTTTCGCCATGGCTAACGAGGCAAAAAATGCTTTAATAAAACCAAAATAATAAAAAATTGTTGGTTTTTGTTTGCTTTTGAAATTTGAAAGTATATGTTAATGTGTATAAAAAGTAGATCCTTATATATAAAGACATTTAGAAAATTTCTTACAGATATGGATTTAAGTGGTTAGTGATTTATCAAATCCTTATGCGTTCTCGTTTAACATTAAATATATATTCTTGATTTCGTTATTAAATGTTTGTTGTGAAAAGTATTAGTCTTCGTCTTATGTGGCAGGTGGTATGTATAGATTTCATACATTTCAGTTTTAAGAACATAGACGCTTTCTTGAAATTTCATTTTCAGAATGTCTTTCCATGTAACTAAAAAGGAAATGTTTGGAGTCTGGATATCAGAAACCAAAATAAAGCGCGTTGATGCACTTTTATCGTTTGTTTTGAGTTTTTTTAGCCATGTAAAATTTTCAGAAGATGCAATACAATCACTCAAACAAAGTATAAAAAATCTTTGTCTAAAGTTTGATCAACGGTGGTCTAAAAATTGTAGACATCGTGATCGCCTTAAAAATGAAAACGCTTCCTGGCTACATGAACATTATTCTCTGTCACAGCAAACTTTATGTGAAATTCCATCTCCGTCAAATTCGAAAAGTTTTGGTAGACCAAGAAAAACATTTGATGATTACTGAGGCAAGATTTAAAAGAAGCAGGTGTAACCCCTGTTACATGAATATAGCCATGATGAAATTCCAACTGCATATGCAACTAATCTTAGTACTAGTGGTAAAAGGGATACTGCTACTGTGGTAAAAAGACTCACGGATAGTTCTCCACACAAAGGGGTTAGTTTTTGAAAAAATGTGCTATAACAGAATCCAGTGCGGAATGCGATCTTCAAGCTTTAGTTGACCATAGTGTTAGGCGCTTATGTTTTTTGCAGAAAAGTGTGTTAATCTCGCAACACATTAAAACTGGTTTGAAGGATTTGACATTGCTTTTTAAATGGGGATGCGATAGTGTACAGCAAAGGTCTTATAAACAAAAACCCAGTGCCGGAGAATTGTATGAAGAGAACCTTAAACGAACGTCTTCGGCAAATAATAAAGCTCGATAATAGCCAGTTTGGATTTGTTGAAGGAAGATCGACGGTGGACGCTATCCAAAGCCTACGAATAATAATGGAAAAGCACCGAGATTCGTCTAAGGATTTACACATGGTATTTATCGACCTCGAGAAAGCATTCGATCGAGTGCCTAGGGATCTCATATGGGCCGCGCTGAGGTCTCAAAACGTACCGGAAACGTATGTTAGAATAATACAAGACATGTACGGAAACGTGAAAACTACGGTTAAAAGCTCTGCTGGACTAACGAGAGAATTTCCAGTTAATGTCGGAGTGCATCAAGGAAGCGTACTTAGCCCTTTCCTCTTTAACGTAGTATTCGACTATCTTTTAAAAGACTGCATGCGCGAAGCAAATGTAACGCCAATTCTCTTCGCTGACAACGCAGTTATACTTAGCGATAACGTCGAAGATTTACAGAACGCCTTAGATTCATGGAGAAATGCGCTAGAGAGAAACGGGTTTAAAATAAGTCGTTCAAAGACGGCGCATTTGACGTGCCCATTTGCGCATCCGTTGCGACCTGTTCCGGATATAATGTTAGACGGAATAGTTCTTCCGAAAAGCACTATCTTTAAGTACTTAGGATCAATCGTTAACATGGAAGCGAAATGTGACGACGACGTAAACCACAGAGTGAGTGTGGGATGGATGAAATGGCGGGAAAATTCGGGAATCTTTTGCGACCGAAAATTTCGACTTAAATTAAAGGGGAAACTCTACACCACGGTTGTTAGACCAGCTCTTATATACGGTTCACAGTGCTGGACAATGAACGAAGCGTTTAAAAACAAAATGACGGCAGCGGAAATGAAAATGTTAAGGATGTCTAGTGGAGTCACTAAACGCGATTGCATTAGATCTACGCGTATAAGAGGAAGTCTACATATAAAGAATTCGGTAACCGAACAGCTTGAGGCGAATAGAATAAGTTGGTATTGCCACGTTCAAAGAAGATCTACGGTTACTCCAACTGTAAGAAAACGAGGTCGGAAAAAGAATTCCTGGATTTCTCAGATGGCAAATGCGCAACAACGTCTGGGGCTTACCTCTGAAGCGATCCAGGACCGAGCATTATGTAGACGCGTTCTGCGGTCTGCGACATTAGCCAACCCCATAATCGGAGCAGCAGCGATGCAGTAAAAATGGGAAACTCGTTACGCATAAGTTCGTATAACGAGGAAAGGGTTAATAAAAGGATAAGAAGAAGAAGAAGAACCTTTATGGCACATCGATGGTTCCTATTCAAATTTGTTACAATATATAGGTAGAAGATCAGAAGAAAATCGTTTGGAAAAATCACGCTCCTTCATCAACAAGATACTGTCGGCCTATTTTATTTGCAAAGGAAACAACAAATTTGATAAAACATGAAGTTGATCAAGTTCTTCAATAAGAACGAGTAAACTCCTTATCGGCTGTTAAAATTGACGAATACGGTTTTGAAGTTGCTGTTAAACCTGTTTCAATGGTAGATGGTAAGGTTTGTACTGCCCTTTCAAACGTTACATCATCTTCTCAAACTTGTTATATTCATCAGAGATGAGTAATCCAAAAAGTATATCCCAAAAGTTTGAGAATCAATATGCAATGTCCTTTGGTTTATCTCCATTGCATTCTTAGATTAGATTTATGGTATGTGTCCTTCACATAGCCTATAGGATTGAAGTAAAAATTTGGCAAGTGGAAAACCAAGAGCATAAGAACAATGTGAAAATTAAGAAGAAAATGATTTAAGAGAAATTTAGAAAAGAAACTGGATTACTTATTGACATACCTAGCCAAAAAGCTGGTAGCACTGTTGCGGTAAAATTTACCACAACAAGTTCTACTCTTTTCCTTTCCTCTCGGCCTCACTTATCCACATTCTTTCCTGTTGGTTCTTCAAAATCCTAGAAGGGTGGTGAGCAGCCATGGGTCCATCAGCCATTGGTGCACCCTCCTAGTATCTTCAAGGATCAATTACAGCAGGTAGGATGAACGGTCCGTTGAAGTAACCATTTGGAGGAAGGCGTGAGACCAGCGTCCAACGTTTTAGTGAACAGAAGACACTCTCAAAGTCGTCGACTATTGCCCTTGTATTGTGTTGTCATTCCAAATTGATCACTGTCTCTCCTGATCCACTTTTTGCCCCAACCGTTCACTTTATGTCCGTTGTCTCCTTGGAGAAGTATATTAGCGGGAAGAATTGGTGGGTTCTTGAAGTCTGTCTTTTTGCTTTAATGCTTGTCGGAGGGGACAACAAATAGGTCCACGAAAAAGAGACAGGAGTCTCCATGAGAGTGACGGGCGGTCACTCCCACCCAAACCCTTTACGCCTAGATCCAGACGGACGGTCTGGAACCCTCTGCGTATAACTGATATCACCGACGCTCTACTTGGTGACGGACGGTCACCCACCGCAATCCGGTGTACACAAAAAACATTTTTAAAATGAATAGCTCTGTAAAGACTTAACCCCTATCTGTGTGCCCCACATTACCGAAACACATAACCAAAGGGACTCACTGGGAGGTCGTTAGGTTGTATTGGGCATCGTTTCAAAAGTAGAACTTCCTCCACAAAGGCCCGTCGTAGTAGTTTCTCGTTTCGCCCTCACTTCACCCCATTCGATCATTATTAGAAACGGATAATGATCAAGAAGTGTGAACTTGGTTAGGCCATATATTGTTGGCAAATTATCTTTTTCCTTTTTTTTTGTATATTTTGAGAGGGACTGGAGTTGCATTGGGGCTGAATGCAACCCATTGGAAATCCCAATCTTGAAAGAAATCTCCTCAAATGTGGGAAATAAGAATGGGACGTGCATGAGTGTGTGTGAGAGAGGGAAAACAACGGTGGTCCAAGAAACGGTGGCACACTTCAGCAAATTTGGGGAGTGATGCACACAAAATTGCCCCGTGTATGTGAGACCTACGGTCCGAGCTTATAGCTATGGCGTAGGGTTAACCACTTATTGGTTGACCATCAAAAAGTTTACACAACAAAAAAGTAAAAGAAAAAAAAAAGGAGGAAGACTAAAAGTTTCAAACAAAGCAGGAAGTGAGGAGGAAACAAGGACGAATTGAAGATTGACAGTGGAGGTAGTTCTACGGATGAAGGATAAGTACCCCTTGTTTAGAAATAGGCTTTGATATATATATAGAGTCGCGTTACCCCGGGTGAATCTTTTTGGGCATCCAATTCTAATATGTGGTACCTTCTGTACCCCGCTCAAAAGAAACGTTGTGTTGTTGCCGCCTCTCAGCCTAATATTGTTCCCATTTTCGTGGAAATAAATCCCTTTTATAACGTTCTACAAACACGGATTTTTTGTTTTTTTCTTGCGTGATTTTTCCTTTCGATTTCCATTACGGCATACGGTTTTGCACTTCCGATCGGAAAAAGGGCATGGCGCCTAACTATATCAACGAAATTCTTTTATAGTGAAATTTTCTTTATAATTATTTTCCTGAACCCAGCCCAGCTGAGGTTCAGCAAACAATTTGCTGCCAGTGCAAATTTTCCCAGGGCATTTTTTTTTCTTTTTCATCTCTGATCCCAAGTGACAGATCGTCACACTTTTAACCACCGTCTGCGTGGTTCGGTTTTTTTTGGTGGTTCGAACGTTTTTTTTAAGTTTTGGTTTTGCCGGCAGCCCGGCAATTGAAAATATAAAATTTCGTTGTACAACAACAGAAACGATGGAAACACAGCAAGATGGTTCTTCAGAGATGAAACAAAATCAGCCAACATTACAGGCATCGACATAAAGCTTAAGAGAGCGTTCCACATCGTTTTAGAAGAGTGGATCTAATTCATAGACTGTTAATTACTTCGGACTCTTATTTAGCTGGTCTAAGGAGCGTTCCAAAAAGAAAAATAAGTTGCTTAGAACCTGAGGTTGTGAAACTTTTGGGGTTAATAATTTAAGAGTTAATAATACAAATTTTTGCTTGTTTTAACGCAATATATAGATGTAAGACATTTAAAGGATCTTTTAGGTCAAATCTAATTTATGTAATTTGGATATTAAACACTAAACTAAGAAAAAAAAATTCTGCCAAAAATTCAAAGTACAAGCGTTAATAATTTAATTCCGCTAGTTGTGCAAATTCCCATACTGTGCGTTGGGATGAATTGATATCACTACAGAACAATGCTTCAGGACTTCATCCTTCCATTCGTGCAAGCGAACAGCCATGTTGAGCACATTTGCTCCCACCGCTCGCGAGACAATGAACTTGTTGCGATAACAAACCACATCATCTCAAAAAACAGCGATTTGAAATGGCCGTCGCGATAGCCTGATCTGTCGGCCCTAGACTTTTTCTTATGGGGTTACTTAAAGAAAAAGGTTTACATAACCAAACCATAGACTAAAGAGGAACTGAAACTAAACAATCTCACAGAAATCGCACAAATTACACCGGCAACATTTTAAAAAGTCATGGAAGGGGCTATTAGAAGAGCCTGTGGGTACATAAATTCAAATGGTGACGACTTAACCGACATAATTTTCCATACGTAGGTAATGTAAAAAAGGCCCACGAAATAAACTTTTATTTGTAATTAATCTTATTAGTTTTTGGCATTTCGTTATTTTCTACTAAACACTGCAATTTCGCAAAAATTATCGGACTGCCATGAAAATAGCGAAAAGGTTCAAATCAATTAAAGGGAATATAATTAAAGGACATATATCATAATTAAATAAGGAGTAAGTATAGAATGATCAGACATTCCGTGGATTGATATTTAAAGTTACATAAGTCATTAACTTCTTCTTCTTCTTATCATTTTATTAACCCTTTCCTCGTTATACGAACTTCCCATTTTTACTGCATCGCTGCTGCTCCGCTTATGGGGTTGGCTAATGTCGCAGGCCGCAGAACGCGTCTACATAATGCTCGGTCCTGGATCGATTCAGAGGTAAGCCCCAGACGTTGTTGCGCATTTGCCATCTGAGAAATCCAGGAATTCTTTTTCCGACCTCGTTTTCTTACAGTTGGAGTAACCGTAGTTGATAGTGCCTTTTTAACCGGATTTTCCGCAGATCTTCTTTGAACGTGGCAATACCAACTTATTCTATTCGCCTCAAGCTGTTCGGTTACCGAATTCTTTATATGTAGACTTCCTCTTATACGCGTAGATCTAATGCAATCGCGTTTAGTGACTCCACTAGACATCCTTAACATTTTCATTTCCGCTGCCGTCATTTTGTTTTTAAACGCTTCGTTCATTGTCCAGCACTGTGAACCGTATATAAGAGCTGGTCTAACAACCGTGGTGTAGAGTTTCCCCTTTAATTTAAGTGGAAATTTTCGGTCGCAAAAGATTCCCGAATTTTCCCGCCATTTCATCCATCCCACACTCACTCTGTGGTTTACGTCGTCGTCACATTTCGCTTCCATGTTAACGATTGATCCTAAGTACTTAAAGATAGTGCTTTTCGGAAGAACTATTCCGTCTAACATTATATCTGGAACAGGTCGCAACGGATGCGCAAATGGGCACGTCAAATGCTCCGTCTTTGAACGACTTATTTTAAACCCGTTTCTCTCTAGCGCATTTCTCCATGAATTTAAGGCGTTCTGTAAATCTTCGACGTTATCGCTAAGTATAACTGCGTCGTCAGCGAAGAGAATTGGCGTTACATTTGCTTCGCGCATGCAGTCTTTTAAAAGATAGTCGAATACTACGTTAAAGAGGAAAGGGCTAAGTACGCTTCCTTGATGCACTCCGACATTGACTGGAAATTCTCTCGTTAGTCCAGCAGAGCTTTTAACCGCAGTTTTCACGTTTCCGTACATGTCTTGTATTATTCTAACATACGTTTCCGGTACCTTTTGAGACCTCAGCGCGGCCCATATGAGATCCCTTGGCACTCGATTGAATGCTTTCTCGAGGTCGATGTGTAAATCCTTAGACGAATCTCGGTGCTTTTCCACTACTATTCGTAGGCTTTGGATAGCACCGACGATCTTCCTTCAACAAATCCACATTGGCTATTATTGAGTTTTATTATTTGCCGAAGACGTTCGTTTAAGACTCTTTCGACGATTTTCATTGTGTGTGACATAAGCTTGATTGAACGGTAGTTGTTGGATTCTCGAGTGTCGCCTTTTCCTTTGTATAATGGAACCAAGAAGCTACTTCTCCATTGATTCGGCATAGGTTGTCCACATTTCAATTTATTTAAAAGTTTCGATAACCAAACGCTGCCGATCCCCTCCATCTTCGACCAAAACTCTGATGGAATGCTGTCTGGTCCCGCCGCTTTCCCCCGCTTCATTTTTCCAATTGCTATACTTATTTCTTCGATTGAAAAGTCCGAAACTTCCTCCTCGAATAGACCAGTTGTCGGCACGATATCACGTGGAAACTGTTTGTTAAGCAACTCCTTGCAGTATTCAAGCCACCGATCACAAATTTCCTTTTCATTTGTTAGTAAACGACCGTCTGCGTTTTTGATGTATTTCGGCGAATTGAATTGAAAATCGCCTCAGTGCAGCGAGCTTAAAAATATTTGGCATTTTTGTATTGTACGACGTTTGAACTTCTTGGATAGCTTGTCTTCTATCTGCCGATCGTGAGGATATTTGTTCCAACTCCTGGTACAGGTTTTCCGCTGCTGCCGCTCGAGTTCGAGCCAGGACTTTCTCTGCGATCTTTTTAAGACACTCGTTATCAAGAGCCAGTCGAGCTTTTTCGATATCGTCGCTCCGATCGCATTTTGTCCACGCTTGGAATGCACTCTTCTTGTCGGCCAAAGCTCGTTTGGTTTCGTCATTCCACCCAGATGGGACTTTGCGAGTGTTATGCATTCCTCGTGCATGCTGTTCCACATTTCTTGCGGGCTAAGTGAGTCTGCGATACCGTTTATATTGTGAAGTACTTCTTTAGCCAGTGCGATAAATCTTGCGCTTCGTTCCTTCGATAGATTATACCACCGGATTTTTGGCTTTCCAAACGATGGCCGTGTTTTCAGTGGTTCCGCCGTGAAAAATTCTGTAATGAGCAGACGGTGTTGGCTTACTAACGATTCTCCAAGTATTACTTTACAGTCCGTAACACGGTTTCTCATCGACATTTTGCAGAGGTGATAATCTATTTGCGTTTCGTGGCCTCCGCTGCTATAGGTGATAAGTTGTCGTTGATGTTTAATAAACATTGTATTTAAGACGGTTAAGCCGTAAGCCCTACACGCTACAAGGATGTCTTCGCCAGATGAATTTCTGGATCCAAAGCCTTTACCGCCGTGGCAGTTCCCATAATCAACATTTGTTTCTCCGACGTGGCCATTTAAATCTCCGCCTACGAAGAGCATCTCATCGATAGGTATATTTCTAAGCAAATTACTGAACTCTGACCAAAATTTATCTTTTTCCGATTGGTCGCATCCATTTTGTGGAGCGTACGCGCTAACAATGTTCCACGTTTCATTGTGTATGACAAGTTTAACACTCATCAAGCGGTCGCTTATTTTCAAAATACCAACGATGTTGTTTAGAAGATCCGCTGCAACAACGATTCCAACACCGTTTCGTCCATTGACCGTTCCATGGTAGAACATCTTAAATGCCTTAGTTTTTAAATCTAGAAAACGCACTTTATTTCCTGTATTACACCACTTCGTTTCCTGTACGCACAGGATTTGTAGAGTTCTGCGATGCATAATCGCTTCCAGTTCTAAACTTTTTGAGGTCATCGATCAGACGTTCCAACTTGCAAACCGAAGTTTAGGAAAATATTTTGGAAACTTCATTTTGCCAGCCCCCGGAATCAGTCGGGCTCTGACACAAGCACTTCTGCTTGCTCTGGGATCACCCGAGTGCGTTGCAATCGTGGTGCCCAGCGGGGTAGTGCTATCAACTGCAATCATTTCCATGAAGTTTAAAGTTTGAGTGGTTTGACACTTGTATGCTCATTTCGAATTGATTGACTGTTCTTTTACCCCACCGGTAGTCTCCAGACGTGGGAACCCACTGATTGCATACAAACTTGTGGGATAGTTTTAAGGTGTTAAAGTGTCACAGGCTCATTTTTGGTGTCATAGTTGCCTGTATATGATTGGTGTCCCATTTAGTCGCCTCTTACGACAAGCTGGGACGCACAGCGGCACTATTCTTTATCCGATGCCGCACGGACATAAGTCATTAACCTTTTGTTGTTAAAAAAGCTTCTGCTTCGACAGGATTATAACCAATTCATAAATAGCGTTCAAAAGGGATCAAACTCCCACAAGGGGAATCGTTATCCAATTGAGTTTGTTACCTTCCGGCATATTTCAATTATAGAATGTGCTTTAATCAATTAAATGGCTTCTGTGTGGCTATTCCTAGCAATTCCAGCTTACATATTTGGCTCCGAAATTTCCTGTGTTGTGAAACGTGATTGATTTCAAAGGAACCAATTAAAAATGCAGAGTTAAAAAACCATAACAAATTTTAGATCAACAGAAGCGAAAATATGTAAATTTCAAAGTGTGTACATATTTCTGGAAGTTATTTTCGACATTTTCGGAAAACAACGACCAGTGTTGCATTGCAAATAACGCACATGTTGCATTAATGAGCTGTGGTGCAAATATGTACATCCGAGTTTGCTGGTGTACTTAGTTTATTGACCTGGAAAATTAAATGAAAAGCAATACTATGAAATTGAATATTGTCCCTTCGGCAAAACTATACACACAAAGCATCGTTCGAAATACGGATTAAATAGGAATGAAGGGCGTCATATATGTAATTATTATTACACATGGTTGAGACGAACAACTGTGTTAGAATCGCACAAATTAATACGTTCTTAATGCATATGTTAAAAAAAATATTAGAATAAAACACAGAAAATTGACCTCCTTTGACAAATAATTTTATGGCATTAATGTTTTAATGTGACATTGTGAAAGCTCTTTCGTACTCGAAAAAAAGAAATTTTAATTTGCTTGCTGGCTTAAATCATGATTTAGAAGTACCACGTAGGTTGTTTACCCTATTTTAATATGTAACAAAACCAAGTTGATGTTATTTAACTTAATCAGCTGTGTTTGTGAAGATTTGCTACTCAAATATCACTCGCTGGGATATTCTGGATTTCGTTTTGAGAATCTATATACCGCTGACCATATACCTACTGCATTTAAACTTGTTGCCTCGATAACTGTCTGAGCAGATAGGTTGAAGACCTGTCGTATAATACTTGAGGAGAAACTTTGTTGGAATGACAATACAGCTAACTTTAAACAGTGCCTTAATAATGTTCTTAGACAATTACATACAGGTAAACGCAGTATGGGCTTACATACTGGCGTAGAACATGTAACAATAGAATTGAGCGCTTACTTATTAAACAAAAGCACGCCATTCGTCTAACTCTACGGTAAATTTTAGATCTCCTAGTTGTTAAAAAAATTTAAAATACTTCCCTTAAAGCACCTTTATATTTTTATAAAATTTTTCAACAAATTGGGTTATACATCTGCCAGATTTTATCAAAACCGCGATAGAAATCTTGCAGTAGTACCACTTGCAAGAAAAACTAACTTTTCCCATTTTTCCGGTATCACTACTCCCCGTCAGTTTAAGTATCTACCAGATGGTCTCAGATGCGAGAGAGTAAAATCGGTTTTCTGAAAGAATGCCAGATATTGGCTTTTTCAACTTACAGCTATTAAAAACTTACTTACTAGTGAAACTTGATTCTGTCTCGGAGTTTGTAAAATATATATTGTATTTCAATTTTTAATTTTTTTTACGTTGTATTTTTATTGCCGCACGGTTATGAAAAAAATTAAAAAAGTTACGAAGCAACAACTAGCCTCGGATACAGACGGATCTACTGTTGACAACCCATGCAAACGAACTAAGGACAACGAAATTCAGATATGCACGTGGAATGTTAGGTCCCTTAACAGGCCACGAGCAGCCGAACAACTAGCGGAGTCCCTAGACTGCTGCAAAGCAGACCTTACCGCCATTCAAGAAATGCGATGGGTTGGGCCGGGCAAAAAGAGTATTAAAAATTGCAATATCTACTACGGGGACTGTTATCGACGGCATAAGCAGCGCCTATTTGGATGCGGATTTCTTGTTGGAGGCAGACTTAGGCAATAACTATTGAGTTTCCGGCATGTAAACGAGCGCCTCGTAGCAGTCCTCATTAAGGCTAAATTTGCCAACATTAGCCAGATATGCGCGCACACCCCCACAGAGTAGAAAGATGACGCCACCAAAGATGCCTTCTATGAGCTCTTGAACAAGACCTACGAGCAGTGCCCCAGCTATGACATCAAAATTGTCCTCGGCGATTAAAATGCAAAGCTAGGAAGGCATCGTTGGTAGCACTGTCGGACGATATAGCCTGCATGACACCACCTCGGATTCAGGCTTATCGACTTTGCGGCGGGACGAAACATTGACGTAGCTAGTACGCGATTCCCCCAACTCAATATTCACAATGGGACTTGGAGAACTCCTGATCAATCAACCGTCAACCAGATCGACCGCATTGCGATCGACACAAGACACTCCTACAGTATTATGGTCGTTCAGAGGAACCAACATCGACTCGACCCACTAACTTGTTGTAGCCAAGTATGGTTGCGGATGAGGAATTTCGACGTCAGACGGCTTCAATCACAAGAGATCGCCAAGTCCTTTTCCGATCGAGTCTCCCTAAATCTCTTAAGAGGTGCCTTGTCGCCAGCACCAAGCACCAAGCACCGAAAACCAGTGGCAACACTGCCATGGGAGCAAGAATACGCCTTGCCATCGCTTGTTTACCACTTGAAATAATATCAATGCGGAACTGTGTTGAAGGCACAACTCCACCCTTGGTATGATTCGAGGCCTACCTAAAACCTCTTACTGATTTTAGGGTCTCAGTACCCAGCACTTTAAGTCACTCCACTCCGGGTATTGAGCCCTAGCAGAGTCACCCTCCTTACGATTTAGGTTTAAACCACTGCCACCGTGATGCTCCCACAAGGGGGTCTACCTCAATAAGTTAGTCCCAGACCGAAGTCTGGGGGGCTCCTTACTCCCACGGTAGCGTGTTTTAAGTCCTGGTGTGGATTGCCGGCGGTCTTGCCACTCAACAAGACCTATGACCGGCTGTGGCGAATGGTCTGATGATGTAACGACGTCATTGATGAAAGAAGCCTTGATAATTGGGCCCGGGATAACTATACAAAATGCTTTATATTGAGAGAAACAGCAGTTTTCTAAGTATAAGGGCAAAAGGCCTCACCGATTTAGCAAGTCAATGGCTGCATTTGACTTATACTCGTAGATAAAGGGAAAATGTAATAAATTAAGAAACCTATTGATGATGTTGCTGGGATCTAAAACATAAAAAATGTATCCTGCTAGAAACATTTATAAGGCTTTTATTATTTATTTATGCGGAGCTCAAAAAGAGAATTTGCATCACAATTCATAAGCGGACAAGGTATCTGTTTCCAACAGAATTAACATACTTATTGCTTGTTATAAAATGCTATAAAAACCTTTCACCTACCACAGATGATCGACCGAAATCTGAGAGGTAGATCCTTAAAGCAAAGTTTTCCCATTTAATGTCTTATTGCTACCAAGTTAAATATCGAGCTCATTCAATTTGGTAATTTTTCTTCAATTCCATTCATCTAAATGAAGTACTTTCTTCTCAAGTGTTTTTGTCCTAAATTGCTCATAAAGCTCAAAATGAATTATATCTATTGCTGAAATCCTGACTCACCCTATCCATTTTTCAGATCAATTTATCACCTCTAACTGCAAACTAAAGGTAAACTAATTAATTTCCAAATTTGCAAAAAGCAAAGCAGGAAAAACCATTCAATCGAGACAATGAAGAGCACTTTCCAATGATGGTTTGGCAGGACTATTTAAATTTAATTACGATCTGTAGTGAAAGTTTTCTTGCTTTAGGCACTTTCACCAAACAGTTTTTTTTGTAGCTTCAAGCGAAGAAAAGTTGCTATCCATGCGATTAATTTGCAGGATGCATTCGATTGATCTAGAGACCAGGCTCGACATTCACTTTTATTTACATAGACTCACTGGAATAGTTACCAAAACTATTTTTAAGTTTATGGAGAAATATGAGGTATGGCAGCAATTATATATTGTTTTAGGGCAGAGTGACGGAAGGAGGCTTATATTGTATGAAACCAATTATCGCTATGACAAAATGTCGTCACAAAAGGGAACACGAGATTCAATTATACTGTAATAAAGTCTACCGCCCATCTATCGTATGTTGTCGTAGTCCTGAAAATGGAATCTTTGAAGTAGGAAGAGATGATGGCATGAAACGATTTAAATTCAATGAAGGGACATCAGGAGGTGTGTACGGGGTTATTTTCACACTTAAGAAGTGCTTAGGGCTACCGAGAAAGTTCTGAACGAGTCACAAGAGCCAAAGAATTTCTTCAGGGAGTCACATGATGTCTCTTGTGGGGTTTTGTGTGGGAGAGGAGTAAAAGAAAGACATGTTAGCTTCATTTACATATTCGTAGCATCAAAGTAAAATTCTTCAGAGTCTGCTGGGTAATGATGATATATGAGAAGAAGCTCACACTAAGATATAAGGACGTAGTACTAGGCAACCTTGTGATGCAAAGAGAGGAGACTCTCTCTGTGTTGAATCTTATCGTTAGGATGCATTAGTGTGAATTTTCGAGGTGAAGATATTTTAGCAAGGATGACGTAAAATCATGTTTTGTAATGACTGCTGACTGTACCTTAAAATAGTCAGCAAAAAAACATAGTGTTCCTTCTAGTTCGGTAATGATAAACTACTTTATCTTTGACATAGGATTGCGATTTGGATCTGGTTTTGACATTTTATTACGAATACAAATAAAGACATTCCAGCTTCATCAGATCGGGTAAAATTTTTTCCATGTCATTTTTGTTTTTACACTTCTTTACTTACTTAGATAATGCGGCATTCGGGTGTGGGCCTGAGACTCGACTAAAAAAGCGAGGGTAATACAACTGCATTCGTTGGGCTCGTCTGCTTCATAAATGTGCCTACAAAGGATGCGCCTGGTAAATGTTTGGACCATATTTATGGGCGCTTCAAAGCCACTTTATTTCGGCATTGTGGATAGTCAAATTACCTTACTTTCTCAAAGAACTATAATTAACTTTATTGAACTGTCCCTTAGAAGAGTCTTGGTCTGACTTTTATTCTTGTACTGATACTTCTACATTCTGTTAAAAATACTCATAGATTCCCTTAAAAATCATATTCGAAACTGTTCTTCATCTTTGCGCTTCAAAAAGTTGGTAAAAATACTAAAACCGTGGATATCTAAGTATTTACTAAAAAGAGTTTTAGGCAGAAACAAAATTGAAATGAAGTGCAATAAATATACTTTTTGGGATTAAAGAGAAATTACAAGAAATTGTATAGTTGGTGTGGTGAAAAGTAACCTCCTTGACCTTGACTATATGTACCTTGAAGTTCGTTCATATTTAGGCAGACATGTCAAATTTCGGTGCGATACTGTGTTTAGTTTTGTTTTGACAGCTGATTGTTGTTGACGTGTTTTGCATCATGTTGAGTATGGACAAAACCGATTTTCATTCTCTCATAAAACATTATTTTTTGAGAGGCGAAACGGCTAAGGAAATGAAAGAATAGTTGGATAAATATTATTGGGCTAATGCTCCGTCGGAAAGCAGCGTCAAATATTGATTTCGAGAGTTTCGTGGTGGCCGCAACTCCACTACCGATCAAGTCCGCAACGGCAGGCCCTCCGATGCGGTTACGGAGGACAATGTCAAAAAAATACATGAAATGGTGTTGACTGACCGGAAAGTGAAGGTGCGCGAGCTAGCAGATACCACAAATATAAGTACTGAGCGCACACGCCATATTTTGGGCAATATTCTGCATATGAAAAAGTTATCCTGCCGCTGGGTGCCGCGTATGCTAATTTCTGACCAAAAACACGAACGCGAGAGCACTTCGAAAGAGTGTTTGACTTGCTGATATGGAGTCGGGCGGACTTTTGGCGTCGATTGGTATCTGTTGATGAAACCTGGATCCACTATTACACACCAGAGAACAGAATGAGTGCCGGGCAATGGACTGAAGACGGCACGAGTGCTCCGAAGCAGCCGAGGGAGGCTCAATGGGTCGGAAAGGTTATGGCATCGGTTTTTTGGAATTGTCATGGCATACTCTTCGTGGACAACCTCGAAAAAGGAAAAGTCATCAACAGTGAGTATAACTGTGCATTATTGGAGCGATTGAAAGCCGAAATCGCTGCAAAACGGCCTCACGTGAAGCGAAAAAAATTTTGTTTTTGCAAAACAATGCGCCGGCGCACAACAGCATCCAACCACGGCTAAAATCAATGAATTACGGCTCCAATTTCTGTCTCATCCACCGTATTCGTCCGATTTGGCTCCCTTGGACTATTATCTCTTCTCAAACCTCAAAAGATGGCTCATCAATAAAAAATTCAGCTCACGCGAGGAAATCATCGACGCTACGGAGGAGTATTTTGCAGACCTTCCGGAAAATTACTTTTCGGACGGGATCAAGAAGTTGGTAAATCGCTGAAATAAGTTTATCAAGCTAAAAGGAGACTATATTGAATAAAACAAAGAAAAAACATTTAAAAAAAAAATTGTTTTTCATTCCCAAGGAGGTTACTTTTCACCCCACCTAGTATATAGGTTATGGGGAGGATTCCGATTTGTCGCGATAGATATTGCACGTTACAATTAGAGATTACGTTACAGATAGGCACTAGAAACGGTGTTATCATATCATGTATTTTGGTGTACAAGTTTGTATGCCTCTTCGTTGCCGTTGACAAGCTTATGTGTTTGACGAATTTAACTTACTAAATCAATGTAGGTTCTTTCAAGTAGGATATCCGTCTAACAGTTTGGTGGGTAGGTTTTCAGTATCCTCAGTACTAGTGATCTAATGACTGCGAGTTTATTACTAAGACTGCTTGCTCGTTCCTGTAGATTTTTTTATGAGCCTCGATGAGTTAACACATTTTTTTCCATAACTTAGCTTGTCGTATGCAACACAGACCGGGCTGGCCAGCTCGATCATCTGTTGGCTGCCTACAGTTTCACATGCTTTTTTGGCTGGTGTCCCCTTCCACTTGCATGCGTCACCTGAGCCTCGTCCTTCTGCCTACTGTGCTGTCCCACGGAGGCGGATGCAAAGCCTTTGTGGGACGGAGCGTTAATGTCGATCTGCTTTATACGGCCCAGCCTACTCAGTCGTTGAATCTTCACTCTCCTGGCTAGGTCGATGTTGCTGTACAGTCCATACAGTTATTCGTTGTATCTTCTCCTCCATTTACCGTCCATGCAGACGGGACTGAAGATCGCCCGAAGAATTTTTCTCTCGAAGCAACCAAGAACACCCTAATCCATTTTTGACAATGTCCATGCCTCTGCGCCATAGAGCAGGACTGGGATTTTTAAGGTCTTATATAGGGAAACTTTTGTTGTTCAAGACTTTACTACTCAATTGCCTTCATAGCTCAAAGAAGCAGCGATTGGCAAGAGTTATTCTTCGTTTGATCTCAGCGCTGGTGTCGTTGTCTGAATTCATAGCGGAGCCTAGAGAGACAAAGTCCTTAACTACCTCAAATGTAGACTTGTCGACGGTGAGGTTCTGTCCGCGACGTCAATGTTCAGTGTATTTTTTCCTTAAGAGCATATACTTATTCTTCCCTCATTGACAGCTAAACCCGTTTTTGCCGCTTCCGTCTCAATACTTGCAAAGGCGCCACTGACATCATGCTGCTTTCTTCCAATTATGTCAATATCAGCGGCATATGCCAGTAATTGGACAGGCTTCCGAAAGATTGTGCCTCTTGTGCTTGCTCGTGAGTTTTTCCCTATGTTTTCAAGTATGATGTTGAAGAAATCGCATGACAGCGCATCGCCTTGTCTAAATTCTTTTTTGACATGAAACGTCTCGGTAAGATGTTTACCGGCCTTGATGGAGCAGCGTGCGTTCTCCATCGTCATCCTGCACAGACGGAAGAGTTTGGCAGGGATGCTAAAACTAGACATTGCTCTGTAGAGCTTATCTTTATAGATGCTGTCATATGCGGCCTTAAAATCGATGAAAAGGTGCTGTGTATTCCGATTCCGCCAATGAATATTTGGTCGATGGTGGACTTTCCTGGTCTGAAACCACGCTGATATGGACCTATCAGGTTGTTGACTACTACTACGAGGGCTACAATCGTTCACACAAGACAGCGGATAAGATCTTGTATGCGATGTTAAAAAGACTGATGTCTCTGTAGTGGGTTCAGAGGGTTTTTTTTCTTGGGAATCGGACAAAGAATGGTGAAGCTCCATTCATCGGGCATACTTTCGTCCGTTTATACTCGTATTTTACAGATGAGTTGGTATATGCTCCTTACCATGTCATCGGTTGCCTATTTGAAGATCTCGGCAGTCAGGCCGTGCGCTCAAGCAATTTTGTTGGACTTCAGCTTGGATATTGCTATCTGCACTTCATTCAGGTTGGGTGGACGGAATTGTTGGTCTACATTGTCCAGGTTGAAAGGTTGATTCTGCCTGACAGCGGTATTTGTTTCGTCATCGCTGCTATACAGTATACAGAAATGATCTTTCCAAATCCTCAGCATCGACTGCGACTCAACTACGATGTTCCCTTGTTCGTCTCTACAGGCCTCGGTTCGGGGTTTGTGTCCGTGGCATATTTTTTTACCTTTTGCCAAAACTTCCGAATCTCATTCCTGGAGTAGCATCTCTCAATTTCCTCTATCGCGCGCTTCTCATGCTCTTTCTTCTTCCTCCTGAGAAACCAGTGTTCGTCTTTCCTCTTCTGCTCATAGAGCTCATGAGGAACTCTAGCCCTCCTATTCAGGACCGCTTTATATGCATTTTGCTAAGCAACATGTGCTTTCCGGCATTCGTTATTAAACCAGGGGTTTTGTTGTGGTGGTCGAGTGAAACCTAGCAAATCAGAAGCGGCATCACTGATGGCTTTTTGGCAGTTTTGCCACTGGTCTTCGATGCTTCATTTTACCTCTTAAAAAACTAAGAGAGACTCCGTTGGAAAAGGATTTTGCGATTGTAGCCGTCTGGCGACGAAATCTCTCACAGGATTAGCTTGTTTTTGCACTGTTCGGGATATCCACAATCGCAATTGAAAACAGCAAAGTAATAGTCCGAGTCGATGTTGGCTCCTCGAAACTTTCGAACATCCATAATACTGGAGGAGTGTCTTGCGTCGATCGCAATGTGATTAATCTGGTTGACAGTTGATTGATCAGGACTTCTCCAAGTCGCCTTGTAAATATCGAGATGTGGAAGTCGTGTGGTAGCTACGTTCGACCGCAAAGTCGATTAGTCAAATCCTGTATTAGAGGTGGTGTCGGACAGGCTATACCTTCCTACAGTACTCCCAAAGGCGCCCTCTCTTCCTAGCTTTGCAACAATTTATTGTATTTTAGATGAGGGGTTTAGTTTAAAAGTATACAAAATTCAATTCATGCAAGATCTGAGGCCTGCCAACTTCCTAAGTGATGTCGAATTTATACGAAGGAAGGACCTTTAGATCCACATGGATGTCATAGGATTATTTATATACTTTGCATCGATTGTCTGTTGAACAGCTTTTACGAAAACATGCACATGTACTCTGATCACACTTTAAAGAATGGTATGTCTGAGCTGCCTTTTGTTCTGATGAATATGCCTCCCTTTATTATACATGGCATGATATATGTATTTATATAAATGTTTTTGAATTCCGTCTGATGCATGATACCAGAACACTGGTGACTGCGAATGTACGAAATTCCGTGCTGGTGAATGGCTTGGGCCATGAGCTAGGAAAGGAATATACTTGCTTCTTAACGACTTCAAGACTGATGCGATGCTGCTGTCTCATGTGAATAATAACCTGAAAATGTTAATTCGATTCCGCCAATGAATTGAAACACACTGAACAATTGAACGCTTCAATAAATCTCGCTTAAATAACGGTGTAAATTAAATTGAATTTCAAGTCACTTTTCTTACACTCTTTCGAATCCCTAGGGAGGAATGTGCTACTTCGTCGCGAACGGAGGAGGAAAATGATTAATTACGTTTGTAGAAGGATTTCTTTATGTTACAACATTTCCATTTGTTTTCTAGAAAAAAAAAACTCTGGAGTCCTTTGAGAAAATACATACATATGCCGTACCTGTGCCAAGAGTTCCTCTTCCCTGGGTCGACCTTATCCCCATGTCGATCCTACCTTTGTGCCGACGTCAATCTTGTGATAAGCCAATTCCTTAAGGAACTTGTTTACTGCGAGATTTTTATCTTTGCGTCAATTTTATCCTCCTTGTATAAAAGTAACATCAGGCGGTGTCCTTACGTCGAATAATAAAGTTTACATCAACAGTCTGCAATTGAGTTCTGTTATATAATTATTTTCTTTTTTCTTGACGACACGTCTGTAGGATGTAGAAAAGAAAAGGTAAATACCTAGGTACCTATGATGTTGTTCGTACTAAATGTTTTCTGTAGATACTTTATAAATATTATGTGATTATGCCAGCTTGGAACGACTTTTGTGGGATGATTCCAGCTTTATTTGTAAGTTAATTACAAGGAAAAACCCCTGTCTTATCTCTCATTATCGCTTAAGAATGGATTATAAATAAGGAAAAGATCCATTAGATCCCAGAGTTCTCCTGTGTGTAAATCAAAGTTTTTTTTTATTGATCAACACATCTCAAACAATGCATTTGTCATGCTTTTACCCTTAAACTGCGAAAAAGTAAACGGGTCCAGCCGTAGAGAGATGGCAACTTTAGTTGCCAATGGGAGCAATGAGTTAAATATATAAGAAACATAGTAAATAGATTGTCCAATTTAGTTAGATTGCTGGTATTCTTCAAAACATTTTGAGGGATGCAAAGGAACATTGCATTTTTTGGAGAGAAATGTGGTTCGTTTTGAGCGTTTCTTACAGCCGCGCCTGTATTTGGATTCGCCCTTTGTCATTATATGATCCTTTCTATCTGTTCGGGTGAAGTCCAACACTGAGTCCGGTGCGAAGGAATTGCTGGGTCGGACTCGACTTTTTGATACAGCATAGCTTTGCAAAATATATGCAGCACACTGTCTTCGAAATAAAAGCCAGCCTAGAACGCAGGATAAATCAGTAACCCATGCAAAGAAAGGTCACCACCATTTCTTAGTTCCGATATGCGTTCTGTAAGTTGACAGGAATTGGTCACATATAGTATCACCTAGTATATCGACACCTCGCATGTATTGATTATAAGCAGCAATCGGGCCAGCAACGTTTAGTTGTACGATCTTCCAATCAGCTCTGGAATACTTGCTACTTGTTTTAACAGGCTCATTGTTAAAACTGTAAGAACAGCATTGTCAAGCCATCTAACTGCTAACAGATCTTCAGAGGAAGTTAACATTTGATATCCTCTTTTTCCCTTTGAAAACCTTTTTTTATCAGCTAAATTCATACAGCGTACTCTATTTTCCCGCAACGTTCCGGTCCCTCCTATGTTTCATTTGCTTAGTTCCTCTAGTAAAGCCACAGATGTGAACAAATTGTCGAAATAAAGTTGAGCGCCTGGCAAACAAGACGCATATTCCAGGAGTCCCAGGACTACGTCCCCATCATTCTAGTAAATGATCCACAATATGGTTCTGCATGAACCAAGTAGCCACTGGAATCTTTTTTTAAAACGAGAATTGAGCAATAAGTAGGCAACACGATTTTGTGCCAAGAACTTCTTGTAAAATGCAAATCCAAACAAAAATGATCCAATCCGGCCACAGTGCAGTAATTTCCTTCCCATTTGCCTCGAACCTTATGGCTCGAGAACCATGAGACCGTTCTATAATCATTATATATTTTGATCCCGTCAATACTTGGTAAAAGCAAAACAAAATTTAACGAAGAAAATTTAAAATCTTATAAAAGATTTTTGGATTGGAATATATTGAAGGCTGAGTTTCTACTCTGGAAGACAAAATGTCATGAAAAACAGCTTTAGGAGGTTGCAGTAAAGATCTTCTTCCCAACATACAAAGACTTTTACAAATTTTGGCAACCTTACCAGTATCGACATGTACACCAGAAAGAACGTTTTAAAAACTAGTTTAAGATAATTCTTTACTTTGTTTTATTGAATATGGTTCCTTTTTCTTAACATATTCCTACTGAGATTATGCTTCGTCAGCATCCGCTGTTGTAGGTGGTGTTGACGGCGGCAGACCAGCTTTGATCGCTAAGTTTTCACGATATGTTCTCCAGTTTGTAAGTCTGTTATCATATCGTACTGGCGCATGTTTGGTGCTGCATATTTTCTTGAACATAATATGCATATGGTCTGGTGGAGATGCCTCATCGGACATGTGCCAGTCTTCTACAATTTCAAAAGAAAACAGAGAGTGAGGTCTAAGTTATTTTGCATATAACGCTGCAGGTAGAATATCCCCTAAAACTTGTACGCACTGTTCTGCGTAGAAAATCTCTACAAAAGCAGCCCACAGAAGCGTTAAGTCCAACTCCAATCGCCGTTAAACAACAACCGTCACACTCGGAAAGACTTAAAAAGACAGCAGTCACAACTAAAGAACAGCAACAACCACGACATCACCAACAACATAATGCAGAAAGAAAGCAAGCAGCAGCGATAGCAATACAACATCCAAAAGCACCAGGCCATCAAGCTGTTACATGTGCCCAGAAGCAAACCAAAAACCTGAAAGCGAGCAACAGCATGAATCTTCATCAGTGACTGAGCCCATGAGTCAACAACAACAGCAGCAGCAACAACAACAGCTGAACAACAGTACAAATTCGAAGCAACTTCTCTACGAGGAAATTTTTTGTTTAAAAAAAATAAACATAGACTTTCTTAACACTGTCCAGGAACTGAAAGAAGAAAATAAAACTCTCAGACTATGGTCATTAACCTTGAAATTAAACTGGAGGGAGCAGAAGCTGGTGGAGAATGTCATTGAAATTGTTGGCGTACCAGACGCTTATAACAATAATGCTGAGGAACGCGTGCAAAAAATGTTCGGTGATATACTAAACATCTCTGCCATTCCTGATGAAAAAATCCTAGAAAAAGGAATTCGTCAAGTGAATTGAAGCGTACGCACAATAACATTATATGTGTGCATCTCTCATCGCTTAATGTTAAACAGAGAATTATGAAAAGCAAACAAAATGGAAAAAAGAAGCTGAACTAATCGTTATTTGCTGGTGATAGTAAAACAAACATTTTTATCAACGATTGTTTCTCTAAGCACACTCGTGCATTGTATATATTCTGAATATACCTCGTCAAGTCATAAATCATAGAACACAGAATCACAGAATCAGGTACACAGAAAAATCAGCGCCAAATGAAAACGAATTAATATTTAAACAATTTTTTTTTATTTTTATTGGGTTATTCAATATCTACAAATCTTAGAACAACTTATTCGAAATGACTTCCATTTGCCATCTAGCAGGACTCATTGATTGCGAGACGCACTTCATGCATGGGGAAATTGTCCACTGCACGGACAAGGGCTCGCTCCAACGACTCAATATTTGAGTGTCGAGTAGAGCAAGCCAAGCCCTCTTATACGCACCAAAGCTTGTAATACAACCTGTTGAGGTTTGGACTACCAGCTGGCAAATCATTCGTTGGTATGAAGTCCGGAATGTTGTTTTTGACCCACAGTTGAGTCGTTTTTGCTTTGTGAGCTGGAGCAGAGTCTTGCTGGAAAGTCCATGGCTTGTTGTTGAATATTGATTGGTTGAGGGAATTCACAATGGGTTCCAAGACGGTCGATTGATATACTTTGGCCGATGTTTTCACTCCTTTCTCGAAAAAATGGAGCTTGGTAATGCCATAGTAGCACACTTCCCACCATATCATTACAGACGCGGAATGATGGCCTCTTTGAACCTTCAGGATGAGTTGGGATGCTTCTCTCTATGACCGAGCATACACACGATCGTTCTGCTTACTGAACGATTTTTCTACGGTGAAGATTTTCTCGTCAGTAAACAGAATTTGTCTGTGAGCGTTCTTCGCGTACCGGCTGAGTAACGCTTTCGATCCTCGCTTGCGATTTTTCTTCAATGCGACCGTCAGCAGGTGTCCAGTGTGTCGCTTGTACGCGCTGAGTCCTAAATCTTCTTTAATAATGCGAGACATGGATTTTTACGAAATTTGCATTTCCCGCGACAAGATTTTCTGTTTTCGCAGCGGTTTTCGGTCGATTCGTTTTTTCACGGCTTTGATCGCTATCGGAGGCGATGGCGCGATAGTTAGCTCATTGGGCTATCACGCAGACAGTCTGGGTTCGATACCTGGCTGGGTCACCAACAGTTTTTCAAATCGCCATCACCCTTTCGGCGGGCAATGGCAAACTCCCGGAAGTAAAATTTGCCTACGAAAAAGCTTCTAAGGAGTGCCGTTCGGAAACGGCGATAAACCGTAGGCCCCGCTCAGATGTGACTAAAAATAACAACATGAGCAACACAAATGAGTGTCAAGAAGCTAGGCCATGGCCCATACCGGGCTGCCAGCGCCACTGTGTTTTTTTTTTTTTTTTTTTTTTGATCGCTATCGGAGTTCTCACAGTGCGCGGACGGCCGGATCTTTGATGGTATCATACGCCACCTGTATCCTCAAACAACATCACAGCACTATACACAAAATTGCGAGTGATTCCAAGGGGTCGCAACGTCCTAAACATATCGCCTTTTTCCATGTTGCATTTAAGTAGGCCAACTACAACAATTCAATTTTGGATGTCGACCCATTGCATAATTGTAAGCAATTTATGTCAAAAATTTTTTACCTCAGTGAGTTCAGTTGTGTACCAGTATTTATGACGTGATTAGGTAGTATACCTGGTTATGTCAGTGACTCCTATTCTGCAGGGAATATACGAGATTTGTATGATTTGGATGAATGTGACGTGAAGCGCTATAACTTGGTGAGTGCAGTGCAGACATTATAAAAATCTCTATAAACGTAGGTAATGAAGATTATACTTTTGTTTGTGTGTACAGATTTAATTCACAGTCATTTCATGTGTTTCTATACGAATTTCAAACGAATTTCAAACTTTTTTATATGATGACAAGTCGAAGGTTGTTTTAGGCGATTTCAATCTGGATTTCCTAAACGCAATTCCTGTGTTAGATTTATATTTTGCGCTTATTGCAGAGCATGATTTAACCTCTTTAGTGATTGATAAAGTCCGTTTGATAAGATCGTATAAGGCAAAACTCGTTTATGAAAACCGGTTTGGAAGTGGCATTTGCATTAGCAGATAAAGAAATATTTCTGCTAAGATGCTTTGAATAAAAAAATTTAAAGAGTGTTCGATTTTTGTCAGAGACGGAATTATTTTAAAATGAGTGTCGCGTTTGCATCACGTTATGAAGCAGTATTCTTGTGCACGCATCCAAAAGGACCGAAAATGTCATACGAAGCAGCTGCTAAACACATGAAAAAGTCAAAAGCATTTGTTGGCAAGTGGGTGAACCATTATTCCCAAGTTAAAAATGTGGATGATTTGGCGGATCGTGGGTCTACGCCAAAAACAACAAAAAAAAAGGACAAAATGATTCTACGCGTGTTTGAAAAAAATCCTCTTCTATCGTTACGTGAAGGACAAGGGATTTTACGTAAAAGGGGTCTAAATGTGTGTTGTGATACGATACGAAGACGTTCACTAGCCAATAATGTAAAATTTCGAAGCACAATAAAGAAACCACTACTGTCAAAAAAACACGTAGAAAAACAACTCAGTTGGGCCAAGGAGAATTTGGACAGAGATTGGAACAACGTTATTTTTTCGGATGAAGCTTCGTTTTGGGCATGGTCTCCTATCACTCATACCTGGTGTACACAATCCAATAAATTAATCCAGCGGACCGTCAAACACCCGGCAAAGGTGCACGTTTGGGGATGCTTCTCAAAACAAGGATTTGGCAGTTTGTTCATGTTTTCAAATAACTTAAACGCACCCAACATGGTCCAAATTTATAAGAAGGCTTTATTACCATCTGCCCAAAGGTGATTTAAAAGAAGGAATGAGAATTGGTTACTGCAAGAAGATAATGACCCGAAACATCGCAGTCGTTTGTGCAGTGCGTGGAAACAAGAAAATGACGTCGATGTTTTAGATTGGCCATCACAGTCGCCGGATGCAAATCCCATTGAAAATGGTTGGGCCTTCATGAAGCTAAAGCTCCAAGGAAAGAAGATCTCGGCGATCAAACAATTATCACGAAAAATATGAGTTTTATGGAGATCTTTGTCTCAAGATTATGCTATAAGATTAGTAGAAAGCATGCCTCGAAGACTCCAAGCAATTATTG
Organism: Volucella inflata; assembly: GCA_928272305.1. Lineage (NCBI taxonomy): Eukaryota > Metazoa > Arthropoda > Insecta > Diptera > Syrphidae > Volucella > Volucella inflata. The sequence goes on along the minus strand of OV743718.1, from coordinate 19,046,738 downwards.
ATAATGGAGGAGAGTGGACAACATATTAATTGAAAAGCATTCAAACAAATAAACCAGTACAATTGATTTTTTTTTATTGTTATAAGTTCTTCTTTAATTACTCGACCAATTGCAGATACTTGCATTGACCATGTATTTAGTCGGTTTTTAACAAATAGTCTTAATGTTTACATTGGTATCAACCTCGATCTTCAAATATCTGAAGATGGCTTAGAAAGTAAAAAAGAAAAAAAGCATAGTTTTCCAAGAGAGTTGAATAAAATTAACTACGAGCTGCTGAATAATTTACTGCGTTTCGAAAATTGGGAAGAGAATAGGAAAATGTATCGGTTGTTAATTTATTTTTGACGATATTACCTATAAATAATTATAATAAGCTCAGTTAGCTATGTCACTATCCCTAAAAAGTCAGATTTCAGGCTAAAGCCTTGGATTAACTGGTTATTTCTTAGGAAAATTAGGCAAAGACACAAATTATGGAAAAAGTGCCCTAAACATCCATAGAACGCTAGCTTAAAGAGTCGTTATAACCGTATGAGTCGAATCATAAATAATGAAGTACGAAAATGCCGCGATGATTACTATCATATTCAGATAAGGGCTGCGCTAGGGAATCTTAAACAAGAATGGAAAGTGATCAAAAACATTAAGAATCGATGTGTAACCAAGAAAAATAATTCTTTTGTCTTAAAAAATGGAAATAGTGAAGGAATTTAACAAATACTTTGCTTCAATTGGGCAACAATCTTTTCAAACAAATAATCTAAACATTTGTAATAATTTTTATCCTGAACCCAGGCTTACAGATAATAGTTCTGAAAGAGATACCTTTTTTTTCGAACCAATTTCTGGGGTTGAGATTTTGAAGACCATTCACTCCTTAAATAGCTCCAACTCCTGTGGCAGCGATAGTATTTCCAATGTTATGCTTAAAAACATTTCCTTCAATATTGTAGATATTTTGGAGCATATTCTTAATTTGAGTATCCTGTCGGATGTTTTCCTGAAGTTTTAAAATGTGCTATTGCTATTCCTTTCTTTAAAAAAGGAAGAAAACATGAAAAACTGAACTATAGACCAATTTCGCTGTTGTCTTCTATCAGTAAAGTTTTTGAGAAATGCGTAAAGAAAAGAGTGCTAGTGCAGTTCAATGCAATTTGGGCTTAGAGCTGGACTATCTATTGAAGACGCCCCTTTAGATTTTTGCTCCATTATACAGAAAGTTTTGGATGGAAAGAGATCTTGTGCTGGACTCTTTGTTGATATAACAAAAGCGTTTGATATGGTTGACCATAATATTATTCTAAACAAGCTATATAATATAGGTTTTCGTGGTTCGTTACATAGTTGGTTTATGTCCTATCTAAAAGACAGAAAACAAAAAGTGAAAATCGAATCTAGCCTAAGTAACTTTATGGTTATCAACCTTGGTGTCCCTCAGGGCTCGGTCCTTGGACCTATATTATTTCTTATATATGTCAACTCCTTCCTTTCAACCTTCAACTTGGACGATGATGGCCAACAATTTCGTCCATCCGACCTAGATGAAGTGAAGATAGCTATATCGAAGCTTAAGTCCAACAAAGCTGCTAGAGCGGATGGCCTGACTGCCGAGCTCTTCAAAGCGCCAGGCGATGACTTGGTAAGGAGCATACATCAACTCATCTGTAAAATATGGTCGGACGAAAGTATGCCCGATGAATGGAACCTCAGCATTGTCATCATCATCAGTCTCCTTAACATCGCATATAGGATCTTATCCGCCGTATTGTGTAAACACCTGAAGCCGTTCGTCAACAACCTGATAGGTCCATATCAGTGTGGTTTCAGGCCAGGAAAGTCCACCATCGACCAGATATTCACACTAAGGCATACGAGTATCTTGAAGGAGACCCATGAGATCGATTTTAAGGCCGCGTATGACAGCATCTATAGAGACGAGCTATACAGAGCAATGTCTAATTTTGGCATCCCTGCCAAACTCGTCCGTCTGTGCAGGATGACGATGGAGAATGCACGCTGCTCCATCAAGGTCGGTAAAGATCTCACCGAGACCTTTGATGTCCAGAAAGGATTAAGACAAGGCGATGCGCTGTCATGCGATTTTTTCAACATCGTACTTGAAAGAATAGTGCTAAACTCACAAGCAAACATAAGAGGCACTATCTTTCAATAGTCCGTCCAACTACTAGCATACGCCGACGATATTGACATAGTCGGGAGAAAGCAGCGTGATATCAGTGGCGCTTTCGCGAGTATTGAGACGGGGGCGGCGAAAGTGGGTTTAGCTGTCAATAACGGCAAGACCAAGTATATGCTGTCAAACAAAAAGGACAACCAACACCGACGTCTGGGGAAGAACGTCACCCTCGACAGATATTACTTTGAGGTAGTTAAGGACTTTGTCTACCTAGGCTCCGCTATAAATACAGGCAACGACACCAGCGCTGAGATCAAGCGAAAAATAACTCTTGCCACTGCTGTTTCTTTGGGCTAAGAAGGCATTTGAATAGCAAAACCCTCTTTCGGAAAGAAAAAGTCACCCTTTATAAGACTTTAATAATCCCGGCCCTGCTCTATGGCGCAGAGGAATGGACATTTTCAAAAATGGATGAGGGTGTTCTTGGTTGCTTCGAGAAAAAAATTCTTCGGGCGATCTTCGGTCCCGTCTGCATTGACGGTGAGTGGAGGAGGAGATACAACGACGAACTGTATGGACTGTACAGCGACATGGACCTAGCCAGAAGAGTGAAGATCCAAAGACTGAGATGGCTGGGTCATGTAGAGCGCATGGACACCAATGCTCCGGTCCGAAAGTCTTCGAATCCGCCCCCGAGGGACAGCGCAGTAGAGGAAGACCAAGACTCAGGTGGCGCACGCAAGTGGAAAAGGACCTCAGCCAACTTAGCGTGCGAGGCTGGAGGCAGCCTAGCCAGGGATCGAGCTGGCTGGAGAAGCTTGTTGACTGAGGCCCAAGTCCACCCCGGACTGTAGTGCCACCTAAAGTAAGTAAGTATATGTCAACTCCTTGTTAACCCAGCCATTTGTAGGAAAAGTCAGGGCTTTTGCAGTTGACCTTGGGATCGCATATGATTCCGCCGATCCCGTAAACTTAGTGGCTTATATAAACCATGATGTTGAATTGCTAAGACTTTGTTCCACGGAGCACAAGCACAAGACAAAACTTATGTTTTTCAGTCTTACCACGTACGAGTCTCCAGATATTGAGGTCGTATTCTATGCTTCTAAGTGTGCAAGGTTTAACATGTTTCACTTTCCATCTTCTGTCTGTCTGTCTAAGATGTCTTTCAACGTGAATGTTCCCTGCCAGGACAGTTGCTTTAAAATTGAAAATGTAAGCTATTTGGAATACCTAGGTGTTGTTATTGACCGAAATTTAGGTTGGTCTAATCATATTTTAAGTTTAAAGCAATATCTGTTATCTGCCATTCGGTCATTCTACCATCTAAGGAAGTTTTGTCCTTTTAATACTCTAAAAACAATTTATTATGGGATATTTCATTCAGAATTGCAGTACGGTATAGGATGTTGGGGAAGTGCTTACCTGAGTAAAATTCAGTCGTTGATTATTCTACAGAAGTATGTCATACGGAAGATCTGTGGTTCTTCTCGTCTGGCCCACTCCATGGAATTATTTAGATACATGCAAATCCTACCAGTTGTGCCTAACTGTTTGGTCTTTGTTCTATTTTAAGGTCTTACAAATATTTTCCATCCGAGGTGGTTATATGCAGAGTTCGATTTCTGACGCTTACAACTTGAGGAGCCATCAACAATCTCTTGTTGCTATTCCTGCTTTTCGTACCACCTGCTACAGAAATTCATATCCTATTCTATCCTGCAAATTATTTAATAGTTTCCCTGTAGATACAAGATTCATTGGTAATTTGCGTACTTTCATGAAAACAGTTCAACAATGGCTTTTTAGCTACAATCAGAACGAAATCGAAATTTTGCTACACTACATTGACTAATAGCTTTTAATTTACTCTTAACTAATTTTCCTTGTGAAATGCTTTTCCTTTTGGCATCTAAAATTAAATGGTTCTTAATTTTTCTCTTTTCTTATATTGAATTGTTCACCCCACTCTCAATAGTTTAATATAAAGTGACATTCGCCTCTATTTATGTTATTTATTACAAAATGTCACTTACTATTCTCGCATTTTTAGCTGCAACATATTTTTTTATTTTTTTAAATTATTTGTAAATTGTAAAACGAGGATAATGATAAAATAAATAAAATAAATAAAAATAAAATATTGCTAATGACTTTTGCTAGTATTCACTTAAATTAAATATTTTCGCAGTCCTATGGAACCATTTTCATTTGCCTGACATTTTCTAAGCAGGTCAGGTAGGTTTTTTTTAATAAAAGCTTCAACTTTCTTCCTAACTTAACGTTATTTGATAATAGATAGAAGAGGAAGAGATGAGTAAATTGCGTGTAAATGAAAATAGATTTAATGAGATGCCAATCGACTTAACCTGTGATGAGCCAATTAATTAACAGAATAGCTATCACGTCCATGCGTTTCCTTAAGGCATTCAAAATATTAGGGTTGAAGTAGTTTTGATAAAATAGTCCAATAAAAGGATCGCTCCCGGAGTAATATCGAATAGAAAATCGAAGAAAACGACGTTGACTTTTGAAAGCGCCACCTTGGCTGGAGTATTTAAGCAGGGTGTGGAGAGATGTGCTGATGAGACAAATTTATTGTGATTTATAAGGAAGTTTTGATGAAGAATTGTAACAGAATGCATTCAAGTTGAGTGAAAAAGAAAATTGTGTTTCAGACATAAATTAAGAGACTCGGTTACTCTGAACACTTTAAAGGTCCTTCCTCACAAAGAGGAGTTTTAACTGCAAACAAGGTGCAGAGGATGACTTAATAATAATATGCAAATTGAAAGCAATTTTCAATAATGCTTGCAGGCATGAGAGTATCTATTTAAGTGTTCATTTCAACGGTTTACGCTGTAAAGTACCTCCATAGTTGGTAGTTCAAATGTGTTATAACCTAGAAAAATTCATGTCGATGGGGAAAACTATACCCTTACAAGTCGTATTCACCTTGATGCTTTAGCCAACATAGAGTGAATACGATAATAAAAGCGATTACGATGAAGACACCGATTGAACACAAGCATCATCGAATTCGTATATAGACTTTTCATGAAGTGCCCCAAATACGAGTATATACCTTTCCATTTGACTTCAACTAGGATTAGAGCAATTCCTGTCGATTTCCTTTTCGAGCCAACTTTTTAAATTATCTCATAACAGACCTTCTTGATGGAGCGAAATAAGGATTCAACTCGTTCTTAACCGAAACAGTACAATTCGAAATGTGATGGAGAAAAGGATGTTCACACTCTTATAGCTGTCGTCATCATGATTACCATTTTCTTCTTTCAATCTACACACGATCTTCATCTTACACCCCAAAACAGTGTTTAGTACAGTACCTCTAGAATCCTTTCCTTAAGTTTAATTGACCACCCCTTCGAAGTGTTGTTGTTATTGCTTTCTTGATGTTTGTACTGAACAACAACAGCATGCAAATGATGAGGCGGTTGTAAGATGTGCCCTTCTTGCTGGTGGATGTCAGTTAACATCCGAGTAGTGGGGATAGCTTTTGTTGGGGACTGGTGAAATTGATAGCTAGTTGAGTTGTGGGCCATTCTATGGTTGGCTAGGGGTTGAAGGCGAATGAGGAAGTATTTTCCTGTTAATGTCGGGTAGCTCAATTAAGATAAATTTGAAATGGTTTTTCCTATCTGTTGTTGAAGTACAAGATGAAGAAGTAAAACAGGAAAAGATGTTCGCCCTTAGTGATGACTCCTGGGCTTCTTGCTAGTTTTGTTATTGTAGTCTAAGTAACTTTTTTCTCTGTGTTGGGTTTGGTGCAAACTTGTGGAATTAAATTAAAGATGTTGAGGAGTACTTTAAATGAGAAAACAGAATTTCAGGAAAGGACAGGAAATGAGGATTTGTTCTACATAATGGTGAGTAATAAAACTGCCTGTGGGAGAATTGTTTTCTAATCTCTTTTTACAGGACTGGGAGAGGTGCTTTATACGTAAATGGTTACATTGTGGTTAGTCATTCAAGGAAGCAGACGAAATGATGGTTATAATTTGTTGACAGTTACGTAATTTTGGTCCTCTGAGTTTGAAATTCGGGATTGGTTTTATAGTTTTAAGGAGCTAAATTACCCACAGTCTTGTTAAATACCAAACCAAAACCAGCTGAGGTAGATTTGAATACAACTTTGTTTGTGTAACTTTGATAAAAGACGGATTCTAAAGTCAGATGCATATGTAGTTTCCTTAAATATTTTCAATCTTGGCTGCTGGAAATGTTTTCAGAGTATTGCGATGAATTCTGTTAACGCCTCTAATGACAGTCTTAACAGAGACGAGTTATATAAAGCTCTGTCTGCTACTGGCATCTTTGCCAAACATGTCTGACTATGCGGAGTAACAATCCGAAAAGCTGTTATGAAAAGGTGCTGATACCACAAATGTCAGAAAAGGCTTTAACATTTCTAAAGCTCTTTCGCCAGTTCGTCGACCTTGTCATTACCGTCAATGCCCTCATATCTAGGAACCCACCATAGTTGATCCAATTCCTTGAGTAAGGTTTTTGAAGGGTTTTGAAACAGTACATGACTGATTTGGAGTCAAAGATGTGCGAGCTAAGGGCATTAACAGCTGCTTTACTTCTTCTTCTTCTTAGGTGGTGGCACAGTCCGGGGTGGACCTGGGCCTCAAACAGTATTCCTCTCCAGTTAGCCCGGTCTTTGGCTTATTGCCTCCAGTTTCGCACGACAAGTTTTTTGAGATCATCTTCCACTTGTATGCGCCACCTAAGGCGAGGTCTTCCTTTACTGCGTTGTCCCACCGGATTGGATTCAAACACTCTGCGGGCCGGAGCGTTAGCGCCCTGTTCGTCGGTTTCCCGATCGTGCTACCGAAGATGTCCTCCTTTCTAATCTTGGCATTAAAATCGCCCAGGACGGTTTTAACGTCATATTTAGGATATTGCTCGTAGGCTTTGTCGAGGAGCTCGTAGAAACTATCTTTGGTAGTGTCGTCTTTTTCTTCCATTAGGGCGTATGCGCATATTAGGCGTATGTTAGCGAATTTAGCCTTGATGAGGATTGTCATGAGACGCTCGCTTATATGTCGAAAGACTTTTTGCCTAGGTCTTCCGCGTATAACAAATCTGCATCCAAATAAGCGCTGTTCTTGCTCTTTATAACAGTTATCGTAGTAAACATCACAGTTTTTCATCCTTCTTTTGTCCGGCCCATCCGATTGCACTTCCTGCATCGCGGTTATATCTGCTTTGTAGCAGTCGAGGGCCTCTGCTAGTTTTTCGTCTGCCCGTGGTCTGTTCAGGGTGCGAACATTTCACGTACAGATCCCAACGTCGTTGCCCTTATCTCTTTTAGCTGGGTCGTCAACAGTCAATCCGTCCTTATCCGAGGTTTTTGCTTGATTCGTTACATGGGAGTTTTTATGTGGTTAGGTTGTTAGCCTTACGCACAACCTCCAGGCAGGAGGGGGGTTCCTTAGTTATTCCCCAAGGACAAAGGGGGGTGTCAGTAACACCGCTCCGGGGGTGTAAGAGCTGCCGTTGGGCCATGAGAGAGCTCATCCGCCACCATCTCCATTCCAGAACCCTGACTAGCCCTGGAAATCCTTATGAACCTTAGCTTCAAATATGTCGAAGTAGCTCGCAAAGTGTCTTTGCCGTCCGATTGTTGACTCCGCCGTTGATTCCATAGCTACTTGAATATCAGTCAATATGTGGATGTTTGCACCTTTGATACCGGAGTTGTAGATAGGGCTTTCTGATGCATACAAATTTAAGTCTTGAAGTATATTATTACATATTACCTATGAGTATATACCTTATGAAAAGACATCATGATTAAAAAGTATACAATGAACACTATGCCCTTTTTCTAATAACAAATTGGTTTGAAATTTTGTCGTACGTTTGCAAGCAAGAATATAGTCTATATGAGAAGAAAATTTAAGTTTCGAATCAAAAATCAAAGCTAGATCTTCAATTCAAGTTTTTCGAAAAACACTATAGATCATTTTGGAGACATCTGCAATTATAAACATTTTTAAAATGCAAAAAGATTTTAAGCACAGCTCGATTAAACAATGAACGGATCTTGTTTATAAAAGTATTAAATAGCAAAGGCCCTAACAGGGTACTTTGTGGGATACCAGATAAGAACTCAGGACTCAAGAATTCTATGACATACTGTGTCAAAGCTTTCTTGAAATCAGTAAAAACAACATCAATTTGATATCCTGATTCAACAAACTAAAAAAGATATTTTGAAAATAGCGTCAAGTTGGTTAAAGTAGATACACCCGATACAAATCAATGTTGATGCAATGGCAATTGTTCTTTGATTACTTTTGATTCAAACAATTGGGAATATTCCATGATAATTTTCAATATTTTATCGGTTACCAACCTTAAAAAAAAATGCGAACTATAAATGAGTATTTCTACATCTGAAAATGTGCCAAAAGTTAAGGATAAATTGAGAATAAGTCCTAAAGGAAGAGCAAGGATAAAATGTAATATTTGAGAATATCAAATTGAATTTAGTCAGGTGCCGCAGATTGGGAGGAGTTCAAATTGTATAAACCTTGGGAAACATCGTCAATAGATATAGTGTTCCAATTAAAGTGTTTGAGTCACATGTATCATGACCAGAAATAGAAGAAAGATTAGAATGATCAACATAAAAAAATTCAAAAAAACTTAGCAAAGATAGCATTAAACTCCATATTTTGCACAATGCTATTTATTTTGCGTTAATTGCTTAAGAATAATCAGGATTTAGGGTTCTTTGAGATTTAAGACGCAATGTTCATTACATATTGGTTATATAAAAATAAATTCAAAAATTCATATTCACATCGCAATTGACATCGTGTAAATCAGATTTTGACTTTTTGATTAATTTAAATGCTTTGTTTTTGACATTCTTTAAGCTATCTAATTTTTTGATCTGCCATGGTAATTCAAAAAATTTTTTGTTTCTTGTTCAGACGTACGAACTAGCTAGTTGTAGACCGGAAAGAATAGTCAACTATTCAAACGATTCTTAATAATTGTTTATAGCAATATAATTTATTTTTGAAATTTCATAGTTATTCAAAATTCAATCTATTATTGACGGAGTACTATTGTAGATGGAAGCTCTAGCCATAGAGCAATATGATGGGTCGTGAGTTTTTTTTTTATAAGACAACAGCTTCTCTTACAGTATTAAATCTAAAATTATGTTTAATGATTACGGCAATTATTTTTTTTTTAATAAATTGAAAGTTAATATTAATCTTAATATTTAAAACACACCATTTGCCAGTAGAGTAATTTCAAAAATAAAATATCGTGCACTTTAAAGCCATCGTATTATTTTCTGTGGTGTTTGTAAAGTAACAAGTTTGTGCTAATAAACCAGCAACAATTGATGAAGCAAAACTTTGTTCCAAGACATGCATTTGCCCAAAACTATTGTCAAATATTAAATGACATGAAATAACCTTTCAAATTAATTTAACCAATAATCATTTTGTTTGTTTACTTTAACAAAAACAAAACCCCTTTATCGGAGAGTTACTGTCTGTACAGATATCAATTTTTTCATAAATTCTAGAAATTTTTTAAACCATCATTTACTTGTCCTGAAAATATAAATTTCTTCGAAATATCAACCGGAAAATTCAATTCCTCATGACAGTTGCATATCTTTTTTTTTTTTTTTTAGGTAGCGCTACAGTCCGGGGTTGACCTGGGCCTCAGTCAACAAGCTTCTCCAGCCAGCTCGATCCCTGGCTAGCTGCCAGGTCCTCTTCCACTTGCGTGCGCCACCTGAGTCTTGGCCTTCCTCTACTGCGCTGTCCCTCGGGGGCGGATTCGAAGACTTTTCGGACCGGAGCATTGGTGTCCATGCGCTCTACATGACCCAGCCATCTCAGTCTTTGGATCTTCACTCTTCTGGCTAGGTCCATGTCGTTGTACAGTCCATACAGTTCGTCGTTGTATCTCCTCCTCCACTCACCGTCAATGCAGACGGGACCGAAGATCGCCCGAAGAATTTTTCTCTCGAAGCAACCAAGAACACCCTCATCAGTTTTTGATAATGTCCATGCCTCTGCGCCATAGAGCAGGACCGGGATTATTAAAGTCTTATAAAGGGTGACTTTTGTTGTCCGAGAGAGGGCTTTGCTACTCAATTGCCTTCTTAACCCAAAGAAACAGCGGTTGGCAAGAGTTATTCTTCGCTTGATCTCAGCGCTGGTATCGTTGTCTGTATTTATAGCGGAGCCTAGGTAGACAAAGTCCTTAACTACCTCAAAGTTATATCTGTCGAGGGTGACGTTCTGTCCGAGACGTCGGTGTTGGTTGTCCTTTTTGCTTGGCAGCATATATTTGATCTTGCCCTCATTGACCACTAAACCCATTTTCGCCGCTTCCGTCTCAATACTCGCGAAAGCGCCACTGACATCACGCTGCTTTCTCCCGATTATGTCAATATCGTCGGCGTATGTGAGTAGTTGCACGGACTTTTGAAAGAAAGTGCCTCTTATGTTTGCTCGTGAGTTTTGCACTATTCTTTCAAGTACGATGTTGAAAAAATCGCATGACAGCGCATCGCCTGAAACGTCTCGGTAAGATGTTTACCGGCCTTGATGGAGCAGCAAGCTTTCTCCATCGTCATCCTGCACGGACGGAAGAGTTTGGCAGGGAGCCCAAAACAAAATATTGCTCTGTATAGCTCGTCTCTATAGATGCTGTCATACGCGGCCTTAAAATCGATGAACAGGTGGTGGGTATCGATCTGAAGCTCATGGGTCTTCTCCAAGATCTGCCGTAGTGTGAATATCTGGTCGATGGTGGTCTTTCCTGGCCTGAAACCACACTGATATGGACCTATCAGGTTGTTGACGAACGGCTTCAGGCGTTCACACAATACGGCGGATAAGATCTTATATGCGATGTTAAGGAGACTGATGCCTCTGTAGTTGGCGCAGTTCAGAGGGTCTCCTTTCTTGAGAATTGGACAAACAATGCTGAAGTTCCATTCATCGGGCACACTTTCGTCCGACCATATTTTACAGATGAGTTGGTGTATGCTCCTTCCCAAGTCATCGCCTGCCGCTTTGATGAGCTCGGCAGTCAGGCCATCCGCTCCAGCAGCTTTGTTGGACTTAAGCTACGATGTGGCTATCTTCACTTCATCCAAGTCGGGTGGACGGAATTGTTGGTCCTCATCGTCCAGGTTGAATGGTTGATTCTGCCTGACAGCGGTATTTGGTCCGTCATCGCCGTTATACAGTCTGCAGAAATGATCTTTGCAAATCCTCAGCATCGACTGTGATTCTACTACAATGTTCCCTTGTTCATCTCTACAGGCTTGGGTTTGGGGTTTGTCTCCACGGCATGTTATTTTTGCCTTTTGGTAAAACTTCCGAACCTCATTCCTGGAGTAGCATCTCTCAATTTCCTCGATCGCGCGCTTCTCATGCTCTTTCTTCTTCCTCTTGAGAAGCCGGTGCTCGTCTCTCCTCTTCCGCTCATAGAGCTCATGAGCAGTTCTGGTCTTTCTAAGCAGCGCCGCGTTATATGCATCTTGCTTAGCTGCATGTGCTTGCCTGCATTCATCATCGAACCAGGGGTTTCGTTGTGGTGGACGAGTGAAACCCAGCACATCAGAAGCGGCATCTCTGATGGCGTTTTGGCAGTGTTTCCAATGGTCTTCGATGCATGATGCTGGCGGCATTGGACCTCTTAAGAGACACTCGATCGGAAAAGGACTTGGCGATCTCTTGCGATTGTAGCCGTCTGACGTCGAATTTTCTCACAGCATTAGTTTGTCTTGGCGTAGTTTGGGATATCCGCAACCGTACCTTGGCTACAACAAGGTAATGGTCCGATTCGATGTTGGCTCCTCGGAACGTACGGACAGGAGCGTCTTGCGTCGATCGCAATGTGATCAATCTGGTTGACTGTTGATTGATCAGGAGTTCTCCAAGGCCCCTTGTGTATGTCGAGACGTGGGAACCGCGTGCTAGCCATGACAATGTTTCGCCCCGCCGCAAAGTCGATTAGCCTGAATGCAGGCTATATTTTCCGATTGTTCCACCAAAGATACCCTCTCTTCCTAGCTTTGCATTAAAATCACCGAGGACAATTTTAATGTCATAGCTAGGGCATTGCTCGTAGGTCTTGTTGAGGAGCTCGTAGAAGGCATCATTGGTGTCGTCATCTTTCTCCTCTGTGGGGGCATGCGCGCATATGAGGCTTATGTTGGCGAATTTAGCCTTGATGCGGATTGCTACGAGGCGCTCGCTCACATGCCGGAAGCTGAGGACTTCTCGCCTTAGTCTGCCTCCGACAACAAATCCGCATCCAAATAAGCGCTGCTTTTGCCGTCGATAGCAATTGCCGTAGTAGATGTCGCAGTTTTTCATCTTCTATTTGTCCGGCCCATCCCATCGCATTTCTTGGATGGCGGTTATGTCTGCTTTGCAGCAGTCTAGGGCCTCCGCTAGTTGCTCGGCTGCACGTGGTCTATTAAGGGATCTAACATTCCACGTGCATATCCGAAGCTCATTGTCCTTAAATCGTTTGCGTGGGTTGTCAACAGTAGATCCGTCCATATCCGAGGCTTGTTTATGCTTCGTAACTTAGTTTTTTTTTAAATGGCCGGGCAGTTACCCCGGCGGCACAACCCCCAACCTGGAGGGCCAGTTCCATTTTGAGTGCCCCTAGGACGAGGGGTCGGTTACACCGAAGCCAGTAACCCGTTTCGGGGTGTGAGCGCTGCCGTTGGCCCTTATAGGGCTCGTCCGCCACCATCTCTTTTCCAAGACCCTGACTAAGTCCTGGAAATCCCTTCCGGTCGGAGCTCCAAATATGCCGGAGTAGCCTGGATAAGGTCTTGCCACGGGGAGGCGTGAAGTAGGACTTATTAGCAGAGCTGCAAGATGTTCGGCTGCAGAGGCTCATTCTCGTCATTTAAGGAACCAGCACCTGTCGGAAGATGCTACTTCTACGAGGCCTTATACTAATCGTTGCCATCCAAAAAGTTGCATGTCACAAGGATAAAATGGCATAGACATTTTCAAACGCCTCCGCTCTCAACACTTAACCTTGGAAATCATCTAAGGTATTTTTATTAAACTTGGAAACTCACCTTTTTGTTTACTTACTATTTTTTGGATCAGAAAAATCTACGGTTTTTTTTTTTTTTTTTAGTTGATCAAAAAAATGCCTTTTCAATGTACCTAGACCTAACAAGCCACTCTGATTCCCAATACAACTCTGAACAACGTTTGTGGTTCAACCAAAGTTTCGTAGTCCCTTGGGCTTTTTTTTAACATATTCCTGTATCCGTTTCAGTGCTGCCAAATGTTTACCATTGTTTAAAGTCTTTACATTCAGTAGCCTTTCGTTCATTATATTGCAACTTGTTTGAAGAGGAGTAAACGTGTGCGTATTTAAATACAACAATCAAAATGTAAATCGTCGAAATGTATAGAACTTTAGATTTACCGAAACCTCTCCAAAAGCACTTCATAGTCCATTCAAACTGCAAACCATAGTGTAGACAAATGTACATATACCTGATGGAAAAGAAAGGTAAAGGTTGAGTTTTATTTGATTTCGATTTTGGATACACGGAGCTGTACGAGTATTTATTTGTTCATGCGTGAGTTTAGAGATTATATTTACCAATGCTTGCTTTAGAATAGAATCCAGGTAGTGTAGTTCTAAAAAACTCGGAAAAAATGTGGAAGTGTATATGGATCAATTTTAAGTAAATTGACACAGCGATGTTGAAGTGAATGACAAATTGGATGAACATATAGAGACTGTGCTCCAGAAGTCCGATTGATGCAGTAAAACTACCCCAAGATCTTATTAAGCATGAATTAATAGGACTAGCCTTTATAACGATAGTTCTAGGTCTTCGACACTAGGAGAATCATTACTTTGATCATATCATTTGAAATCTGGTGATTGGTATTTAAGGACCCCCTTTATCAAAGCTTTATTTTTCAATTACTCGCATTGGCAACAACGTGGTTATTATGCTTTCTTGTTTGAATTGTGGCCTCTAGTCGATAACCATTGGTATCTGATGCCCTCCTTTATGACAATTTATGACTCTACTCACACTATCCTCGTCGCCTTTTACAACTTAAAAGCAATCATGGTCTGTCAATGCATCATTTCCTTTTGCGAATAGTTCCCTTTCATCATATTCCCCCATCAACCCGCACTTGTTGCATTTCATGTCTTTCGCAGGACAGTTCGGAAAGTTCCCCACCTACCTACCTACCACATCTACTCCAATCATCATTTTCCATTTTGCCTCATGTCGAGAAGATATTTTATTGCTTGAAGTTGGTGGAAACAACCCTTCAGATTAGTTATTGATCGGCTCGAAGACTTGACACATTGCAGTGATTTTCGCTAAAGAACATTCATTTTCAGAAATGTTTTCTTTAGACCGCTTGGTGCCCACGAATCCACCATCTTATCTTTTAGATAGGATATGTATCTCAAAAATTTCTTCTCTATTTAAATTCTCCCTTTGCCCCGGTCTAAATGATCGAAATAGATGGCGTTCGAAAGTAAAATTTATTTTTGGTGAAAAATATTGGCCAAGCTTGCTGACCAACACTTTTAAGGAGTCAGCCTTCTTGCCCTCTATTGGCTCAACTAGAGCACCCGGTAGATTGAATGCTACCTTTTAGAGTTGTGGCTCCCCTAAATGCAATAGCTTGTTTTCCTCGTCACATTGTCTTTGATTTCCTCTGCCACCAAAAGAATGAGAATGAGCCGTACCACTTCTCCCATTCTGATTTTATTATCGACTTATAGATGACTGTACATAGAAAAGTATTGATTTCGCTCATGATTAATGACCTTATTTCTCTTTATAGTTTTTTTTTTTCTAACTCTTTAGCACAATTCAATGCGAACACCTTTTCCAGCGAGAATATTTACCCTTAACAAATTTCCCTTTCTCTTCTTACAATTAAATGTGATTCCATCAAACTTCTAATTTAATGGAATGCCAGTAATAGTTTAGTGTTACTCCAAAATATTAACTCTCTCCGTCAATCTAAATGGCAAGACTACGAGTATAACAAAAAAAAAACAACCGAGCAACTCATATTTATATGGGTGGCCATTGGGCTATAGCAGCACATACGGTTTTTATGGAGATCGTGGACGTTGCACTGGTTAATGCTGTTTTAAGGCTTTGAAAATTTCTATGGGGAGTCTTGCAGACCATGTTCTCCAATCCTGACTACAAACCATAATCCAGCGAATTCGGATCTGGACTCCCCGACGGCCAATCTTCTGATGCAGTAAAGCCAGGAATATTGGCTCTGAGCCACTACTGTGTGGTTTTGGCTTTGTGCGTTTGAGCAGATTCCTGTTGGAAGATCTGTATCCATTGAAGAGAGTATTGTTCAAACCCTTCACAAAACCCTTAAGCACATTTTCTAGGTTTACCAACCAGTTTTTACGCCTTTGTCACAGAAAATAAGGGATGATGTCCACGTTAGGCCCTTGAAACAACTTTTTTCGCTTCTTTAGATGAAATGGCGTAAATTTTTTCATTTGGTTTGTTTTAGAAGAATTCTATGATCTCTACTCAGATCACTCGTCAGTAATCTTTAAAATCTACAGGAGCATAGCAAGGACAGAAAGACCGCCCAGATTGACGAATAAGGAAACAACCTGGGAAGAAATTGCAATTAAAATATTGCTTTAGGAGTTCCACTTACGACGTTGTTGCAAATAGAAGACGAAGTTGACAAGTTCATGGAAATCATCCAAAGAGCTGCGTGGAACAACACTTCCTTTCGAACAAGAGGAAAAAAACAGGAAAGGCAAATATACGCGCCCGATATAGAAGGCCACCTACGAGAAAAAAGGAAAGCACGGAGGAGATGGCAACAATCCACGTGCGCCCCCGTATAAATTCTATTTGAAATAAGCTAAAGAAAATGCTGAAAGAATACTATATAAGAACCGTGAGACTTTTAATTAACTCGAAGGCTTGACTGCGGACAAGAGTTCCAATTATTCGATCTGAAAAGCCATGAAGTCGATTAAGAAACCTGTTATGTAATTGACACCGATAAAAACAGTCAACCGTGAATGGACAAAAGGAGACAAAGAGAAAGCGAATTTGTTTGCCGACCACTTGGAAGAAACATTCAAACCGTTCGAAGGACGTCAATTGGGCCAAGAACTTAATTTCAGAACAGGATCCGAGAACTACAATATAAAATCCGTATCACTATCTGAGCTAAGGCAAACAATAAAAAACCTAAAAAATAATAAGACTCAAGGATACGATTTGATTACAAACGAAATTCTAAAGGAACTACCTCGAAAAGCGTTTGTCAAGCTCCTCCACATTATAAATGCTTCCATGAGACTTTTATACATTCCAAGCCAATGGAAAATAGCAGAAGTCATAATGGTTCCAAAACCGGAGAAATGTCCAAACGACAGAATATCATACAGGCCTATTTCGCTCCCGCCGATAATTTCAAAAGTCTTCGAAATCCTCCTGCTTAAACGTTCAAAACCGATAACTGAAGAAAGACGATTAATCCCGGATCACTAGTTCGGCTTTAGGCTCAAGCATTCCATAATCGATCAGGTCTATTGGATAACAAATTTAATTGAAAACGCACTAGAGGGAAAAAACATAATTTCAAGTGTTTTTCTCGATGTATCGCAAGCCTTTGACAAGGTATGGCACAAGGGCTTGAAGTATAAGTCACAACAAGTTTAACCAGTAGAAATGAATAAAATACTCGAATCTTATCTTGAGAATAGACTGTTTCGGGTTAGATATGGGATTGAATACACTGATTTCAATGAAATTCAAGCCGGCGTTCCACAAGGAAGCGTTCTGGGGCCATACCTATTCTTACTCTACACTAGAGACATACCTCTAGATGAAGAGACTATGGTAGCCACGTTCGCGGATGACACGGCGATCCTCGCCACTGGACAAACAGTTTAATCCTCGACTGCTAAACTTCAACGAGCTCTGAACAAAATATTTGAGTGGACAAAGAGCTGGCGGATCGTGCTAAATGAGACTAAGTCAACACACGTCAATTTCACGTACGGAGAGATAAACAGCTTACCTTTATTCATCAAATCGGTACAAATACCAAATGCAAACGAGGCGAAATATTTGGAAATAACCCTAGACCGAAAACTGAAGTGGAAATCATACGTAAAAAAGAAACGTGAAGAGCTCGAAATCAGTCTAAGAGAAATGAATTGGCTTATCAGAAGATACTCTCAACTAAACACATATAACAAGACGAAGTAACAAGCTTTGCTCGTAAACTTCGCACTCGTCTTATGCATCATTGCAACAAGGAAATAATTCGGAAATTGGACGAGACAAATCTTGTGCGGCGACCTCAAAGGTGACCGTTCGACTGAGCAGCTTAAGGAGAAACCGTATGAAATAATGGTTATAGTAGGTGCCTTCGCTTTTTAAAGCTACCTACCAAACGCGATGAACTACAGAAGATTGAGTGACTTGTTAAGGAAACTTAGTCGTAGTCTTATAAAAAATGGGAGGTTTTTTAGTGAGTAAGAATCTCACACTACCACGAGCGCGTGCTTATGGTGGGCAAAGCTATGCCACTGTGGTAGACAGTTGGTGCTCGTGCTTATGGTGCCTGCTGTGGTGGTGTGGTGGTGCCTATTAAGGTTTTTACCTGTCCACGGAGAAAAAAACAAAAGAAGGAAATTTATTTGTTGAAAACTTCTTCTACGGTAAAAATTTACTCATCCGTTAACAGAATATTTTCATGGCCATTGCCCGCATGCCGCTGACAAAGTCGCTTGCACTTTCCAGCCTAATTTTTTTTAAGTTGAAGAGTTAGAAGATGACCCGTGGACCAACGATAGGCTTTCATTTGCAGATCATCCCGAATCAGTCTAGAGATAGATCTGGTTGATATATCCAATTCCTTGGACATTATCTTGTGCTTCCTAAGGGGATTTCTCCAAATTCGTTTACGCGCTGCCTTAACTACCGCATTCGTACTCGGAGTTAATAATCTTGACGTAGTTGGGGCTGTAATTTCTGTAAAATCGAATCCGGTCGGTGTGGATGGTATTCACCCAGTGTTTATCAAGGCAATTCTGCTAAAATTTTGCCCTATATCACAAACATTTTTGATACGATTTTCACTACCGTGTTATATCCTTACCAGTGGGAATTGGCAATAATTATCCCAATACCAAAAAACCTCGATTGCACTGAATTTAGACCTATCTCCATACTACCTTTTCTATCGAAAGTTTTGAAAGAATCTTGCAATCACAAATTAACAAACATTTGAGCAATAATGAGCTTTTAGCAAAAATAAAGTCTGGTTTTCGTACGAAACACAGCTGCACTACAGCTCTTCTTAAAGTCATAGATGACATATGTACGTATTGATCTTGACACCGACATTAGCTTTCTAGTACTACTCGATTTTTCTTAAGCTTTCGATATGGTCGACCACACTATCTTATGTAATAAATAACGTTATTCCCTCGGTTTCTCAGCGTTGTCAGTAAAGTTAATGTCCAATTATCTCTGTGGTAGAAAGCAGGCAGTGTTTGTTCAAAATGCCTTCCCGTTCGTAATGCTGTCCCAATTTTAGGCCCATTTTTGTTCTCGATCTACATCAACGAGATTCCCACCATAATTCAAAATTCGATGATGCATATTTACGCCGACGATGTCAAGGTTTACCAAAATTTTCCTATTGGTCTTATTGAGAACTGTGTTGAAAGCATAAGCCAAGACCTAAAAAAACATCTCTGAATGGTCTTCGCAGAACAATTAAACCCTTAATCCCTGTAAGTGTAAATGTCTCGTTATATCCCGAAACAAATTAGATCTTTCGTACTTCCCAGTTATTAATCTAAGTAATTCACATATTCAATATGTCGAGTCAGCTAAGAATTTGGGTATAGTGCTCAACCGGACCCTTACTTGGAATGACCACATCAATAATAATGTTGGTAAGACCTATGGAGTTCTGCGATCGCTTTGGACAGCTCAAACGTATACGCCCCTCGCAACTAGAATGATGTTAGCCAAATCTTTAGCCATTCCAACACTCTTTAATGAATGTGAAACTTTTTCTAATTGTAACGCCGAAAGTAAGAGAAAGCTAAAAGTAGCTTTTAATACGAGTAGTATAATACGATATATCTTTGAACTTCGCCGATATGACCACGTATCACATTTATCTAGTCATTTGAAAATTCTGTTAAATAACGCACAATAAAGAAATTGTTTAATGTACTTGAAACGCGTCAACCATCATACTTATATGACAAGCTACAATTTCCGGCATCTCAGAGATCTTTCAGCATTATTATACAACGCGTTTCATATTTGGTATCAAAAAGACAATTTTT
The DNA here is from genome assembly GCA_928272305.1 of Volucella inflata. Classification (NCBI taxonomy): domain Eukaryota; kingdom Metazoa; phylum Arthropoda; class Insecta; order Diptera; family Syrphidae; genus Volucella; species Volucella inflata. The sequence continues at coordinate 19,027,186 of OV743718.1, read as the reverse complement.
ATTAACTGCCATACGACTGTGGAAATCACTACCAGTACATTTAAGAGAAATCGGTGACAAGCGAATTTTTATAAAAAGTTTACACTCATACTTTTCCAATTGTAGCGATGACTGTTTATACTTTTTATGGCATCTTTTCTTAATTTTTATTTTCTTTATGTTTAATTTATTAACTTATTAATTTTCAATAATTTTTTTAATGTAATTTATAGTAACTTTCAGTTCTATTTTATGTACACCTTTCTTATCTGTAGAGTTCACTTTTAAATATTGTTTCAAAATTGTTTTCCATATTTATAACATCATAAAATCAAAAGATTTATTCTTAATGTGTAAGAAATATCAGAAATAAATAAATACAAATAAATAAATAAATATTCCGAGTGGTTTTAACAACTCGAAAATTTGTCCGCCACTCTTTCCGATTCTCGATTCTCTTTAACGCCCCACTCCATGTTAATACTCGTAGTTTGCAAACTGAAACCAAACTGACTAGTAATCTTCACTGATCAGTGCATGTGTTCTGAAAAAAAAAGTTAACTTATAGCAGGACTAGGTATATGCATCCGTATCTAGATATGCGACGTAAGGAACTTCCTTATTTATTACGAGTAGTTCTGAATGGTTCGACACTAAACACCATTATGGCACTAGTCAGTCACTCCCTCGGGCGGAACCGATCTGTAGAATCCTGTTTTTTTTGCTTTTAACCATGCTGTGCATTAAGTAGAAGATTAAATATTCCTTTACTCTGACCATCATTTTAAGACTTCTACTCTGATTTAGTTAAACAAGGATTATTGGTCCTGATTCGAGTATTATCCCAATTTCAACACAAAGTCTTTACTGAATTAAATTCCTCCTCAGCATCATCAGGACCTTAGTGTAAATAAGACCAAGTTACGAACAAAAGTAAATATTTCCATCTTCACTAAACTCAAGATTACCAACTTGACAGTTAATTTAACAGTCGATGAAATTACTACATAACTGTCGTCTCCCCCAAAAGAAAACCAAATAAAACTCCAAAGAACAAACATTAAAAGTTCACAAAACTCCACAGTCAGCCGAAACTTTTTTCTTCGGTTAATAACTTTCACTCGATAAGAGTTTAACGAAAAAAATTGTCTTTATCGGTTTAACGGATACTTCATCAAATTGTACTCGAATTTAAGGAAATGTTCATGAAAAGCTCCTTAAATTTGGCGACATGAACTGCATGTTAAATGAGAGGAATAATTTATTCCCGATTTACGACAATTGAATGTTCAATAAGCCTACCAGAACGATGACAAATGCGTTTCTTTAATAAAGGACTTGAAAACTAAATATACGAGTACTTCAGTACTTCCAGGGACGCTTTACATAAAAAGACAAAAAATTCAATCGTCTGTGTTGTCAATCGATAGTTTGTTTTTTGTTTTTATGTAATTCTAAGAAAAAAAAGTTTTACTCGGAGAACCAGCTGTAAATTGACATTTCGCTATGAACTTGGGCTGAAAAAGATTTTTAAAGATAACTCTTTCCTCGATGGTATTCCGGTCCAAAAGGAATATCTTTAATGTACCAAAAAATTGAAGGTGGTAAATGTTTCTTGTGTGAGCTAGTATGGAAGTTTTCATTGAATTAACCACACAATTACTGTGATGTAGAATGTTATGGATTAATAAAGTTCGGTCTATGGCAATTATGAATGGACTACAACATTGTTCATGATTGTTGTTGATGATTTTTTTAAGAATAAGTGGGTTGATAGCAGCAATTTCAGTTTAGATGTTATGTTTGAGATCCTAAATTGTCGCGTGGTTATTGCCATAAAGCTTACTCTTTATATAACTCGCCAGGAGGTCTTGAGGTGTCAAATCGCAGCACCTTAGAGGCGAAGCAACTTCTCCGCTAACCGAAATAATGCGATCTTCAAATTTCGTACGCAGTAAAATGCAGTAATTGATTGACTCTTGTGCGCGGTAGAATTATTCTGTTAAAACCAGAGATAGTCCAGACCCAATGCATTCAATTTTGGAAGAAAATAGGCGGTCAACATGCTTCGGTAACGTTCTCCACTCACCGTAAGTGTATCTCCAGCCTCATCTTCGAATAAGTACTAGCCAATGATGACACCAACCCATAATCTGCACCATACTATACAGTGACTCTTTTGGGATGCATTGGTTTTTGGGGAGTCTCGGTTCAGTTTTCCGGTCCACAGAAACGACAATTTTGTTTATTTACGTACCCATCCATCCAAAAATGGGCTTCATTGGAAAAAATTAAATTCGATGACAAATTATCCTGGGGATCCAACATCCAGTTAACAAATCGGTGATTCAAAGACTTAAATTTTTGTGTAATTTAAAAATTTCCTGTAAAGTGTTTCAAGTTGGAACCGATTGTTGACTTCGGCGATGAATTGAAGTGTCTGGCTGGTTTTGAACACTCTCGCTCACAGTGGTGATGCTGTCCGACCCGATACGAACCAGTTTCTTCAAAACGCTGTTAATCGAAAACTTCACGAATTTTAGAAATATTACTTTTTCGTCATAACTCTGAATGCCAAAAATGCTTGGTAAACGACTCCATGACTTAAATTGCCAAAGATTGTTTGACATTTGTCAAAAAGATCAACTACATTTAGTTCAGTAAATGACAGACATATCATCCACACCATCTGTTGGCTCACCCTTTAGTACATATTGTAATATAGAGACAAGAATGGCCTTTTCCACATATAAGTTTTAGTAGACAGACGATCTGCTGAAAGCGGATTATTTCGTGTCTTTTATATTATATGTAGAGGAACTAATCCTGCGGGTCGCAGTTCCATCTTATAAGGTATGGATCGTTATCGTCTACGACCCATCGTCATCCAACAGACAAGAAGAACGAGTTATTTCTATAGCGTTAGTTTTGGTTGTCGAGAGAAGTCAATAATATCTAGTTGTAAAAGGTGTTTTTCAAGGCAGTACCAATTTTATTTTTGATTGATCAAGCGATTGATTTCAAAATCAAACTACAGGCCCAACATGGATGAATCTAATGAAAGTCATCCGAGAAACAAAATTGCCGACCACTTATTTGTGGCCGTATGTCTTCAATATACATTATTCATGTCCAATTATTCAATTGTTTTGGGTTATCAGCGTTGACTAGAGACTTTTTCGTTTCCCAAAATTACAACATCTTGGACGACAATTTACCTGAAATTATGCGTTGACTGAATCTTCATCATTTATCATAGCTCTTAAGTGAATAACATTAACGAATACATGGTGATGAGATTCATTTTTGAAAAAAATATTGTCCGGTTACTTCACCAACCAGTCTTCTCTCCAAATGCGACAATTTAGCGTATTGACTGACCGAAAATGAGCCTCCTCAGTCCTTCCTGATAACAATGCCTCGATAAATTACCGGTTGCCAGTTGATTTTGGCCCCATTCACCGAAATTTCGACCCGAACGATGATCATTCGGCTTCAACTCCTGCACTAGCTGGGTCTTGTAAGCCTTCAAACCAAGATCTAAAATTGTTCTTCGTAAAGTGAAGGAACAAAGACGAAGCTATTATGAACAACTTCGAATCAATAAATTTGAATCTTATGCAACAATCTCCTGAACGAATACAATAGTCTCCCATTATACAGTCTTTTTATGCGCTTTGGTGCCACCGCCATTGTGCGAAAATAATCAACAGTACGGCGAATATCGGTAAACAGTAAAGGTTTGGCTTGTCCCAGTTTATTGCTCAACACGATCTTTCTTCACTATCATCGTGCACGTCTTGGTACCGACAACCCAGATGTGATATGATCGATCGTATGCATTTCCTTCTAGGATGGATTTGAAGACATTTCGTTGGGCATTGTTCCTTAAGTCGTTGATCCCTTCTGATGGCAATAATTTGTTTTACACTTATTTAAAAATTAGGCTTCATATTCATACCTTTATGAGGCAACGTAGCTTCTCCAGTGATATCGCTCTGTGGTATATTAAGGGTTAATTTTATGTAACATTTGAAGCCGCATCATCGTTATTGTTTAAATTACTGAGAGTAAGCGAAGCAAAACAGTTATTATTAAAAAAAAAAAAAAACACTATAACGCTATCAGCCCGGTATGGGCCATAGCCTAGCTTCTTGACATTCATTTGTGTTGCTCATGTTTTCATTTTTATCACATCTGAGCGGGGCCTACGGTTTATCGCCGGGTCCGAACGGCACTCCTTAGGAGCTTTTTCGTAGGCAATTTTACTTTCGGGAGTTTGCAATTGCCCGCCGAAAGGTTGATGGCGATTTGAAAAATTGTTGGTGACCTAGCCAGGAATCGAACCCAGGCTCTCTGCGTGATAGTCCAATGAGCTAACTATCGCGCCACCGCAATCGCCAATTATTAGGGCGGTGAACATCTACGTCGTCAGTTATGAACCACTTTTGCAGTGACACTGTTACAAAATTCCAAGAAATATGTCGATAGGGTCAGGATAATTATAGAAAAGGGTGGCAGTGGCTCAAGTGGTTGTGAACTAGCTTCCAAATCGAAAGGTTCTGTGTTCGAATCTCAGCCGTGCCCGAAAGACTTCAGTCAACAAAAATCAAGTAAGATATGGTGTTGACTAGAATACAACAACAAGTCAGCTCTCACTAACAATTTAGTCCCCCTATTAAATGTAGGATGCAGAGCATGGATCAAAAGATACACTGACCCCAAACATCTTTCTTCTCTTTCTGTCAAATTTTTCAAAAAAAACTTAACACATGCTGAGGCATTATAAGCGTATTCACACCCTCTTGATTTTTAAGTTCTTAAACAAAATAAAAATAAAAATAGGGCTGCAAGAAGATCTGCTTTTTAATTCCTGAGGTACCTACATAGATTCAAAGCACTGGAAGTGTCCCTTGCGTCCATCAATTCGGCAAACCAATAACAAATTTTCCACTTCGCATTCTTGTTTAGCATTGTCGGTGTTTGTGTTTGTTTTGTTATTTTTTTGAAATGGCTCGGTAATTTAGAGTTGACATAGCAAAAATTCGCGGACTGAAAAGTAATCACTTTTCTGCGTACGTCCACGTCTATAAATACAGACCAGCTCCGCCCACATCTCTCAGATAATTCTGATTTGAAACTACCTGGCTTCGAACTAGTGCCACTATTCTTCTCTCACCGCGGTCTTGCCATTTACGTGCGAAGTGATGCAGCTTACCAAACTCCACCACAATGTAGTCCCTGTTCCAATCATCGTTGTAAATAAGCCCAAGCGAATCCCAGACGTTGATAGATATACCGTCAACACCCTGAACTTGTTTCTAACCTCTCACCCTGATAAGTATAGTGTGCTTTCACCTCTAGGCTCGTCGGACCATTGTGTCATATCAGCTTAATTCTCGTACATTGAACACACAATTAGAAAAAAAATTCTTAAAGAATGCTATGGCAATACGAGAAATCAAATTGGAGCGGACTAAACACCTTCTTTAGAAATTTTAACTGGTCGTCATGTTTCCTTGATAAAGACGTGAATGCCGCTGATATGATGACAGATACTATTCTTTTTGGAATGGGATGCTTTTACCCCTCATCGGATAAAGAGTATCAGACCAAAGGAAAAGACGTGGCACGATGTAAAGGGGCTATCAGACCAACCTGAAAGAAGAAAATCGGAAATAATTCAAAAGAGCCAGGAATGACTACAACGCCCTTCTTAAGCGTGTAAAATTTCTATAGCAACAGGTCCACTGGTGATTTGATGGCATGTCTCACCGAAAAGTGGAACCAAACTTTACATCAAGCTGGCGAAGGCAAGATAGTTGTACTTGATATTTCTATGGCATTTGACAGAGTTTAGCACGAGACACTTTTGTTTTCCTTAATGGAATATAAATTACCTTTAAGAACGTTTAATTCAAGTTGTCGTGGGTGGTTTCAAGCCGGATATTCAAAAAATAAATGCTGATGTGCCCCAGGGCTCCGACTCCGACACTCTTTTTAATCTTCATCATTGATTTCCTGTATGCTACTTCTAATCCAATTTATTCCTTTGCCGACGACAGTACTCTCTGCTTTTCATATTCGCTTCCAGACTCACGTCTCTGCTCTTTAGCTGTAGAACAGAAACGGCAGCGTATGTTAAGCTCATTTAATTCCGATATTAAGGGCATAACCAATTGGGAAACTATTAACATAGTTGAATTTAATGCTTCCAAAACACAATGCTGTCTGCTGTCGCTAAAGTGTAATTCAAATACTCAACCATTATCCATGAATGGCACTTGCATCGTTGAAACCGAAAAGTTTTCATTCTCGGTGTGTATGTCAATGAAAACTCTGTAAAAGTATCTCCGCAATATCTGTAGTCTTGAGAAGGAATTCTCTGCAACAAGTCTCATGTCTTTTCGTTTAACACAAAGATAGCTTTAATTAAATCGGCAGTGGTGGTGTCCATCCATGTTAATAGTATCCAGCCAGCTCTAATTTTAGGTTTGCCGATTGTTCCTGCGGATTACAACTTATGGTATGACAGCCAATAGCTTTGTACTAAGGTAGTAGGATTCTAGGTCTTTGGGAACTAGAGTTCATCTCACTTTGCTAGTTATACTGTTTCAAAAAACCTCGTGGTAGGTTCTTATTAGTTGGATACTTTAAGAATCTGTTATTATTTGTGGATCAGCCATTGTATTGTGCTCCGACAGGTCACGTTTCATATGAAAATCTGCATGGTGGTAATTTGAAAGAACCTTTGCTCCCATGATTTTAATTTGACAAGGCCACAGAGTGGAAAAATTATGTTCTCGAAAGAAATGTTATAAGATGTACACCAGGAGGGTGTTAAATTTTATCTAAGAGCATACTCGATAAAACAAAATACACTACAGACAAATCTTTAGCATTCTATTGGTCTTGTAAAATGCAGAAAGAGCGCGTTACCTCAAATTTTATATTACTCAAACTTCTCTTGAAACTTTATTTTTTTTTACGACTCGGATGCTGTAACATTTCTTACAAGCTTGTCAAAATAGGTATCTACGTGAACGTAAATGCTCTCGAAGTTTTGACAGATACAATGACATGCTTAAAAGTGTCAGCGTCGTAGACAATTTTTTAAAGCAGTTAATTTTCACATCTGGGGTATTGTATACATTTGTTAAAGAAATTGCTTATATAACCCTCTAACTATGAGTTTGATGATACAATCATATCCTCTATTCTATGAAAAATTTCAACTACTTGACGAAGTTGTAAATTACTCTGCTACGTGCTAAATTCTGTGCAATAAACACCGACGGAGTGAGTGTGCATTCGATGAATATCAAAAGTTCACATTTAACTTGCACTGCTAACTGCCTTAAGTTATCTTCTTTAAGCATATATGAAAGTTATTGTACTTATGGAAAGATAATGAAATTCACTTTTAAGATCCTCAAACAAAAGCCACAATTTTGAACTCACATTCCTACTCCCTTATCCTTTTTTTTTTTTAAAGTAAAAATATAATTAAAAGAAATTATCAAACCCAAGTTCAAAGATACAAAGAAATTTGTCACTTCACCAAGCACCAAGTCATCCAATTAAAACGCTTCACTTAAGTCACTCAATCTCAGGCTCCAAGTCTCCTTTGAATTTTCCTCTTTAATTACAAACACATTATGCCCTCTGGATACCCAATTTCAGTTTGAATTTCAAAATAAGTTCAAATTATTGCTCGTCAAAGTCTTGCACCCATTTCATGGTACGAGTAGTCATCATCCATGTCTCCCATCATCACCCATTAATTGACATTTTCAATTAAATCGTTCCGCCCGACAAATTGTCAAAGTACAAAGAATATTTTCCAAAAAGGAATTTTCAACACTAACACAATCATCCAAATTTTCTGTTTGTAGCTCTGGATTTTAATGATAACTAAAAAATGATTTACTTTTCCCTTCATTTAAAAAAAAAAAATTTTTCATTATTAAAAAATAAGAAAAAACATATGCACATTTGGCATCATTCAAGTCAAGGTATAGTATATGTGTATAGGTAGATATCAAGTTGAGCACAGATTCCCTGCATGGTTTGATTAAAATGAGATGGGGATGTTTATACCTGAGTGTCATTCTGTGGCGCAGTTGAAATTTCAAACCAACTCCAACAACGTACAACCCAAGGGATGATTTAAGGCCCAAAGTACTGACTCAACTCAGCAGAGGTTTCTGTGGGACATGTGAAAATAGTGAAAAGTTTCTCAATGAGATAGGTTCAGGCTTTATTGAAATGTTTTATGAAGAGGAACATCCCACATTCGATAGCCACCCTATGGATCTCAATTAATGTGGCATGGTAGCAGAGTTCATATATGTAGCTTCAGAAAAAAAAACTGCATGTACATTACACGGAAGATGTTATTCGAGTAGAGAATACAAGTAGACTCTGTCAAGTGAGGTAACGGGGTAGGTGCTATTTTAAATTGATTGCTTCGAGTGTTGTGGGTAAGCATTTCATGAGAGGCATGCATACGGTGTTAATCCGATTTTGGTCCGTTCTATGGTAAACCTAAATCTATTTCTGAGAAAAAGTCCTCAGTATATTGTGGATGTATCTGTTAGCAACTTCGAAATAATTATGACGTTCGCCATTTTTAAAATAAACCTATGAGACTGCACTCTCCAAATGTTGCTAGTTGCTAACTTGAGAGTTGATGGAAGGTCCTGCTATCACACTTCACTCGATTTTCCTCCAATAAGTCAGAGTCAGAAGTTTTCTGATTTTGTTTGTTATGCTAGTATGGATAATATATTTGAAATCATTCCAAATACTCATTCTATTTACTGAACTGATCCTCTTTCTAGACCTTTTTACTAAATATGATTTAAGTGATACTTTCCTAAGTGGATCTTGGCCTCAACTAATGGCCCTCTATGTAGCATGATCTTGACCTTATCGTTTTCCCCTTGCTCATATTAGGTTGGCTGAGGTCACTTTCCGCTAAAGTGTCGCACTTAAAGTTTTGTCTTTTCGGTGCGTCTTCAAGTTTTGCGCCGGAGCAATACTGTTTATTTGCCCGATATGGCACTCTTTAGACCAAACAGATCCTTGTTGTATCATATCCTCAAAATTCTGCTTATGTCGAAACCAACGAAAGTATGTTTGTCCACTTTAAATTGACCTGTAAAAAGGCTATCAGATCTAGGGAGCAGGCTTTTAGATCCGTTGAGAAGAATAAAAAAAAAACAAACCAGAGTAACTAATTTAAGAGTAAAAAATTTGAATACGACCAAAAATGGAGGCAAAAAATACGACAATGTCCCAAAGGTGATGGCCGTGCATCAAAAATATAAGAAATCCTGCTTCATTCTCCCTCCCAATGCTCATTTGTAATGAAATTAAAACTTTTAGCTCTTTAGACAGAGCTAATTGCTACACACTTTGCGGCTAGCTCGACACTTTAAGATAGTGCCTTGCTCCAACATACACTCGAGTATATCAAATCTTTAAGGGTGGAAGTTCCCGAAACAAGCTAAATTTTTATGGATTTTTTTAGTAAATGAAAAGTTTGTATTTTATTGAACAATTTTTTTTTTTGCAAGATGGCGACGCTGCACGGCGTCAATCTCGAATGTTTTTGAAAATGACATGCAAGCTGGAAGCTTTGTTTTTCATCTGTAACACAAAATCAAAATCCGTATTCTTAAAAACGTTGTTTCTCCTACTCCAAGCCCTTAACCGTAGAGTGACCTTAAAACAAAAATTCGTTAACGTCGTTATGGGATCGCGTCGCGTAGAATTCAACCCATAAATGTACTACTGCCGTTTTCGTATTCCTAGACCGATTGTTCATATAGGGTTCAGCTAACCACATCTCGAGTTCACGAAGAAAGTTCTTTCTGTTTGGACCAGTTTGAATTGGTTGTTGTTGTTGTTTTCCTCATTTTCTTTATAAATAATATAGGCGTTAGGAGTGGAAATATCTATCATATTCGCAAAAACGACTATCGGCCAACGACAAGCTTTGCATTTGCAACTGTAGCCTGACAGCATCTATTAACTTATTCGGCATCTTCTTCGGCTCCGGGCCCAATTCCACATTTGCGTGAAGAGTACTATGCACAACAGTGCATTTGTTCTTTCGGCCAACATAAGACACTAATGCCGTGTCTTTTGTAAATGCAAAAGTTGTTTTATATAAAGGCAGCCGTTTGCACTCTAATAATTCTGGTGGAATTCTTTTTTCATTTTCCTACATTGTACCAACCATCGATACGCCTCTATTGAATAACTCTTTGCCAAGTTCGTAAGGTGAAAAAAAATTGTCAATCGTGACGTTGTGACCTTTACTTCCGTGAGATCCAATACTACCCTTTTTCCCTGATTTTTCTCCGGTCTAGTTATGCCGGGCTTTTTTCAAAGGTAAGGTTGAACTCTCTAAAGCTAAAAGTTTGTGAGCATACTAACAGCCGAAATTTGAGTCCATATTTTTCAGGCATGGATGGCAACGATTAGTATAAGGCCTCGTAGAAGAAGCATCTTCCGACAGGTGCTGGTTCCTTAATTGACGAGAATGAGCCTCTGCAGCCGAACATCTTGCAGCTCTGCTAATAAGTCCTACTTCACGCCTCCCCGTGGCGCCATCTGGGAATCTCACTAGAGGTTGCGAAGTGAAGGGGGCAAATGGCGAGTTTCCTGCGCCATTAACCAGGATTAGTGTCGGAAAAACAAAACAAGACCTTATCCGGGCTACTCCGACATATTTGGAGCTCAGGCCGGAAAGGATTTCCAGGACTTAGTCAGGGTCCTGGAAAAGAGATGGTGGTGGACGAGCCCTATAAGGGCCAACGGCAGCGCTCACATCCCGGAACGGGTTACTGGCTTCGGTGTAACCGACCCCTCGTCCTAGGGGCACTCAAAGTGGAACTGGTCCTCCAGGTTGGGGGTTGTGCCGCCGGGGTAACTGCCCGGCCATTTAAAAAAGATTAAGTTACGAAGCATCAACAAGCCTCGGATATGGACGGATCTACTGTTGACAACCCACGCAAACGATTTAAGGACAATAAGCTTCGGATATGCACGTGGAATGTTAGATCCCTTAATAGACCACGTGCAGCCGAGCAACTAGCGGAGGCCCTAGACTGCTGCAAAGCAGACATAACCGCCATCCAAGAAATGCGATGGGATGGGCCGGACAAAAAGAAGATGAAAAACTGTGACATCTACTACGGCAATTGCTATCGACGGCAAAAGCAGCGCTTATTTGGATGCGGATTTGTTGTCGGAGGCAGACTAAGACGAGAAGTCCTCAGCTTCCGGCATGTGAGCGAGCGCCTCGTAGCAATCCGCATCAAGGCTAAATTCGCCAACATAAGCCTCATATGCGCGCATGCCCCCACAGAGGAGAAAGATGACGACACCAAGGATGCCTTCTACGAGCTCCTTAACAAGACCTACGAGCAATGCCCTAGCTATGACATTAAAATTGTCCTCGGCGATTTTAATGCAAAGCTAGGAAGAGAAGGTACCTTTGGTGGAACAATCGGAAAAAATAGCCTGCACAACACCACCTCCGATAACGGATTCAGACTAATCGACTTTGCGGCGGGGCGAAACATTGTCGTGGCTAGCAGAGAACTCCTGATCAATCAACAGCCAACCAGATTGATCACATTGCGATCGACGCAAGACACTCCTCCAGCATTATGGATGTCCGTACGTTCCGAGGAGCCAACATCGACTCGGACCATTACCTTGTTGTAGCCAAGGTACGGTTGCGGATATCCAAAACTACGCCAAGACAAACTAATGCTGTGAGAAAATTCGACGTCAGACGGCTACAATCGCAAGAGATCGCCAAGTCCTTCTCCGATCGAGTGTCTCTTCATCTCTTAAGAGGTCCAATGCCGCCAGCATCAAGCATCGAAGACCATTGGAAACACTGCCAAAACGCCATCAGAGATGCCGCTTCTGATGTGGTGGGTTTCACTCGTCCACCACAACGAAACCCCTGGTTCGATGATGAATGCCGGCAAGCACATGCAGCTAAGCAAGATGCATATAACGCGGCGCTGCTTAGAAAGACCAGAGCTGCTCATGAGCTCATGAGCTTCTCAGGAGGAAGAAGAAAGAGCATGAGAAGCGCGCGATCGAGGAAATTGAGAGATGCTACTCCACGAATGAGGTTCGGAAGTTTTACCAAAAGGTAAAAATAACATGCCGCGGAAACAAACCCCGAACCGAAGCCTGTAGAGATGAACAAGGGAACATCGTAGTAGAATCGCAGTCGATGCTGACGATTTGGAAAGATCATTTCTGCAGACTGTATAACGGCGATGACGGACCAAATACCGCTGTCAGGCAGAATCAACCTTTCAACCTGGACGATGATGACCAACAATTCCGTCCACCCGACCTGGATGAAGTGAAGATAGCCATATCGAAGCTTAAGTCCAACAAAGCTGCTGGAGCGGATGGCTTGACTGCCGAGCTCTTCAAAGCGGCAAGCGATGACTTGGTAAGGAGCATACACCAACTCATCTGTAAAATATGGTCGGACGAAAGTATGCCCGATGAATGGAACCTCAGCATTGTTTGTCCAATTCTCAAGAAAGAGACCCTCTGAACTGCGCCAACTACAGAGGCATCAGTCTCCTTAACATCGCATATAAGATCTTATCCGCCGTATTGTGTGAACGCCTGAAGCCGTTCGTCAACAACCTGATAGGTCCATATCAGTGTGGCTTCAGGCCAGGAAAGTCCACCATCGACCAGATATTCACACTACGGGACCAGATATTCACACTACGGCAGATCTTGGAAAAGACCCATGAGCTTCAGATCGATACCCACATCTTATTCATCGATTTTAAGACCGCGTATGACAGCATCTAAAGAGACGAGCTATATAGAGCAATGTCTAGTTTTGGCATCCCTGCCAAACTCGTCCGTCTGTGCAGGATGACGATGGAGAATGCACGCTGCTCCATCAAGGTCGGTAAAGATCTCACAGAGACCTTTGATGTCCAGAAAGGATTTAGACAAGGCGATGCGCTGTCATGCGATTTTTTCAACATCGTACTTGAAAGAATAGTGCAAAACTCACGAGCAAACACAAGAGGCACTATCTTTCAAAAGTCCGTCCAACTACTCGCATACGCCGACGATATTGACATAATCGGAAGAAAGCAGCGTGATGTCAGTGGCGCTTTCGCGAGTATTGAGACGGAAGCGGCGAAAATGGGTTTAGTGGCCAATGAGGGCAGGACCAAGTATATGCTGTCAAGCAAAAAGGACAACCAACACCGACGTCTCGGACAGAACTTCACCCTCGACAGATATAACTTTGAGGTAGTTAAGGACATTGTCTACCTAGGCTCCGCTATAAATACAGACAACGACACCAGCGCTGAGATCAAGCGAAGAATAACTCTTGCCAACCGCTGTTTCTTTGGGTAAAGAAGGCATTTGAGTAGCAAAGCCCTCTCTCGGCCAACAAAAGTCACCCTTTATAAGACTTTAATAATCCCGGTCCTGCTCTATGGCGCAAAGGCATGGACATTATCAAAAATGGATGAGGGTGTTCTTGGTTGCTTCGAGAGAAAAATTCTTCGGGCGATCTTCGGTCCCGTCTGCATTGACGGTGAGTGGAGGAGGAGATACAACGACGAACTGTATGGACTGTACAGCGACATGGACCTAGCCAGAAGAGTGAAGATCCAAAGAGAGATGGCTGGGTCATGTAGAGCGCATGGACACCAATGCTCCGGTCCGAAAAGTCTTCGAATCCGCCCCCGATGGACAGCGCAGTAGAGGAAGGTCAAGACTCAGGTGGCGCACGCAAGTGGAAGAGGACCTCAGCCAACTTAGCGTGCGAAACTGGAGACAGCTAGCCAGGGATCGAACTGGCTGGAGAAGCTTGTTGACTGAGGCCCAGGTCCACCCCGGACTATAGCGCCACCTAAAGTTAGTAAGTAAGGATGAAATATATTTTGCAGAAATGACCATCGCCAATGGAATCCCAAAAGCTGCTCATCAACAGTTTGTATTTTAAAAAATGTCTAGAATCGGGGCAAATTATTCGGTTGCACGGTTTTGCATTCTGCTCAGCACGTTGTCGAAACGAAGAACTCTGTTCATATATGTGAAAGTTTTGTTTGACATGATAGCTCGAAACATCGGTCTAATTTTTCGTCAAACAAGTCCGCCACCGCTTCGTTCTTTGATCTAAGCAATACATTCAGCCTTACAATCAGAAAATGTAAAGAAACAAAAACACACTTTTCCATTTTCGAAAAAGCGAGACGTTGCGATGCGAGTTACACCGGGACGCAATGATAACACGTTTTCTCTCCGCATCCTGCCAGTGTTTTCTTGAACTGGCGATAATTTCCAGACTCTTTCATCTTTCGAAATTAATATGCGAATTGGGAAATTTAGTGCATCCGATGAATCCTCAACATTTGAAATGCACTCATCTTGTTTAGGTTCATATTCGTCTTCACTGTCTGAAGAAAAATCTGTTGCGTTACTATCTTCGTTCACTGCATTCCAATCTCTTCGTTAGTCAACAATTTTGTAGCTGACATATTTGTATAACTTCACAATATCTATTTTATAACTTTTATATACTTTTTCACAATATTACAAATATTTCGCAGTATTTGCTTACGTGTATAACCAAAGAAATACCTTCACTTTATGAACTGCATAGAAGCTGTATAGTAAGAATAACATTTCTTGCACGGGGATTCCCCTATTTAAAAAGAAAATTGTAAATTATACCATGGTTCCACTTTTTCTAATGGTATGAAGTTAGTGTTGAGCACAAGTATGTTATGCTACATAAAACAGTCATAAAAGAAAATAGTTTGTGCGCTGAAAAATGTCTATGGGTAGAATTGTACCCACGAGGACGTTAAGCGTGTATTTGTAAAACAATTTATAAATGTTTCGTAAAAAGACGGCTAACATTACTTTTTCATTGCAAAACAGGATTTGTAACAAAGTCAAGAAAGTGCAGCTTCGCTTGAAACCCAAAAAAAAAATTAATTTTGGAAAAATTATTGAGATCAGAAAAAGTAAGTCATTTATTTTTTACCAATTTGTTTAAAAAATTTATTTAATTTCCATTGAAAATCATATTTCATAGAATAGAATTAGAATAATCGGACTATTACTTTCTGAGTTATGTTGCATGCCGTTATTAAAAATGTAGTTTTGAGAAAAATCGATTTCAAGTTTTCTGAGAAAAAATAAAACACAATTTTTTGACTTACCGATTAACGGGTTTGTCATGCTAAGATACGTTTAATAGCATCTAACCTTGCCCTCCTTCTTGAACAAAATATACCCTGTTCATGCACTGCTAAAATCGAGCGTGCACCTGCGGCCGAAAATACGCTGCCATTTTGAAACGAATAAAGATTTTGCTTTGAAATTTTAGGCGACATTTTTGAGATGTTATAGAATAAGTAGAATAATTTTCAAAAAATAAAAAATGTTGGGACCCTCCTTCCTTAATGAGAGAAGTCCACTTTCGCACTCTTAATGTAACAACAGTGCTTAAGGTTCCAAAAATATCCCCTGGCTCTGTTAGTATGACCCTTCTTCTTCTGAAGAGGTGTCTATTTCTAAAACATTTAACAAAGTAGGACTTGGTTTCAAGTTTAGTGGTCACATTGTTCTTAATTTTCATAAATGATTTCTTCTAATTCAATACATTCCTTTACTGACCACAGTACTCTCTGCCTTTTTCCAAGCTTTTATTTAACTTGCAATGTATGCTAGCTTGTTTAGGTTAAATCTTGCAAGCTGGATGAGGACTACTTCTTGATATCCGATTGAGCTGAGATATTGCATGCACTTTAAGTTCTGTTGAAATACAATATGCAATACTTCAAAATGTAATATTTTCAAAATGGCCGCCGCCGCAAGTTGGCGGATGTTGTATTTTTTGTCAACCCTCTTAATATGGGTATCAAATGAGAGGCATTGAAGAGTAGAAGACGATAAGGTTAGTGACATTACACAAAACTGAATATTGCCACAACTCCAGGATAGCGGACTGATTTTCTTGCTTTCGGATAGCTTCAGCACTCAGGGTTGACTCCCAGCGAGGGAACTCCTCAACGGAGTTGTAGTAGTAGTAGTAGTCAAAAAATTGTGTATACGCATTCAATTATGTTTTAAAATCTGGTATAACTTGAATACTGCACCTTAGCTGGCCTTACATCATGACTTGTGTAATATGGATCAGCTTTGGAGAGCATAAATGTACGAAACTGATATACCATCCATTCGTATAGACTCCGGTAAAGATGGTGTCCACATTATTTAGCCCAAATCTGTGCAATTTACGGCAAAATATTGTCATAGCACTACGAAGAACGTTGCCAATTATATTTTGCCGGGCCTGCACAGTACACAAAATGCAGGGCAGTACTGTCAACCATGCCATTGTATATTTAGGGTCAAAACTTGCTGCTGCTGGCCGAGCATATGTGGCTTTAAGTAAGGTCAAATCACTAGAATATTTCCATGTAGAAGAAGTAGATTGTAGTAAATTATCATACAAGCGACTATGCAACAATGGCGCATTAATTGCCATTCCCAACCAAGCTTGTTGGGAACAGAGAAATGACTGCTTCCCGAAGCGTTAGCGTCACTACAAAATCATTAAGGTCAACTGATGCAATATGGCTCCACACTTCTGGAGTCATCAGAAGAAGAGGTGGATTAATGAGCAAAGGAAGAGGATTATAATGAATTAGAAATAGTTCATGTTCTGTTCTGCCACGCTAATGCAAACAACATTGGATCATATTAACTTTTTAGCTCTATCTGGAAGAGCCATCTTAATTGTCCAAGAGACCATGACCCGCGTCTATCGCAACTACTTTAATTGGGTCAATGTTAACTCATTGAAGGGAGATTTCGTCGAAAAACTTTTATCGTCAGGGTTTTACCGTCGAAGTTTGACTTGCTCCACTAATCCCTCTCAAAAATACTCTTACAAAACTCTAAATCAAACTCGAAACTCATTGTTACACAACTTTAAGTTAAAGTTTAATTTTTGGTAACAATAAAGAACTATTTTAGAACTTTTTCTCTGCAGATAATCATTTCCACGTATTTCTTTTTCATCTTCATTTTCCTTTCTTCAAACAAAAGAGAAATGCTGAACATACATATCCTTGCACTCTCACTCGTTTTGTGTATGCGTTCCATTGTGTACCTAAAACAAAAGACCATCATTTTGAATTTAAACGATGAAAACGTCATAGTTTTAAATGTGAGCACATTTAACAATTTTCGTTGAATCAAGTGGATTAACTCGTGCATAAGAAGAAAATTACTTTTTTTTCTATTCAAGTTATACCGTTAATACCAACTGAGTATACGCATAAGTTCTTCATGACTACAACAAAAAGGAATAAATCAATGTGGTTAATGTTAAAGACTGTAGTAATTGTAGCACGGAACAAGTAATCATGTAATTGCGAAAACTGCACCTGCTCAGATGGATTCACATGCCTTGGATGCAATAAAAAAGGTATCGTCGAAGTATTTCAGATATAATGAGGCATTGTTATAGCTACTGATGGATGAAAATAACTGAACATGCATTTTTAATGGAAAATGTCAATGGCGTTTAAGAAATACTCGTATGCCAATAGGCATTACAATTTCTTTTTAACTCTCACATTTGTATTGAACATGAGAAAAGTTTGATGAAGTTTCGGCTTAATTATTAACTCGAAAGGAGGTTCTTTATTAGTTTGAGTTGTTGCAACAATTGTGTCCTGTTTCATGACAGCTGACATTTTCTCCTTTTACTACAATTAAGTAGAATAAGGCCATTTTTTTTATTTTGGACGTTGTCACTTAAGTTCTGTTTTTATATTTTTTATTTTTTTTAATTCTTAACTTATTTTTATTTATGATTTGTAACCTTAAAACTATCTTAATCCTACTTAAACAATGTAAGCCGGCCATGGCTTAAAATAACCTACCGACCCGCTTTGCTCCCAAATGAGGCTACATCGGAATTGAAGAAAACGACTTCTGAGTTTGCTCCATTTCACTTAGCCATCAGAATTGGTGGTACAGGTGAGCAACATCTCTCTAACGTACTGCCGTGTGTTTTTTTTTTTTATCAAAATAGAGAGCGAATCCGTTGAAGCGCACACTCTAGTGAAAAAGACAGTTAGGGTAGAAAGCCGCTGAGGTCAGATGGTTCATCGAGGCCATAACTCTGGCAATGTGCCTTTAAATCACCTTAGTGACGAAATTGTCCGCTCTTATTAGGTTCGCTTTATTGTATAAATCTTAATAAGGATAATATTTTATGTAGTCTGACTCTGGTGGGCGAAGGCAAGCCCTTAGCCAGGCCCTCTGAACCCCACAGGACATTAAAATACAATCATCGGACAGATAAGGGTCATGTATCAGATAACTTTCATTTTCGTATCGAATTGGCTCTTTTGTTATGGCAAAAGCAAAAGCATATTTTACATATACATAAAGTAAAACGGCGAAACATACCTTATGATTTACAATATCCCATTTAAACCATGTAAAAAACTGAAAGATATCCTGGTATCCTGGTATTGTACTGGAAGATCTGCAATATAAGCAACAAATATGCTTATCTGATGCCTCCAGATATTTAAACCTCTCCAGCTCATCTAGTTCTCCCACAATGTTGGTAATGCTGAGATTAGCGTTGCTTATAGCAGGGACTTATTGTTTACTGTCAGGACTGATTTCGTTTTGTGGTCCACTCCCACTATTGAATAAATATCTCGGCATGGTATTCTATAAGCGAGTTTTACGGATGAGACAGAATCGCGATGTTTAAGAGTACATATGGACTTAAGGAATTCTGTTTTTTTTGCCAGAGTAGGGGTAACGGAGGTTAATTGACCTCAGGGGCAAGTTGACTCAACGCTAATAACTTCAAAACAGTTGTTCTATCGAATGCAACTAATCCCTTCGTCTCACATTGTCTCTTGCCTGAGTCGGACCTCGTTCGGGAGTGATCGTGAAGAAAACAGTTTTTGCATTCAATTCCTTTTTTGCTGTTTTTTCTTTCTTTGTGCTTAACGTAATTTTTTTTTAGGAAACAGTATGTGCTTTTTAAGAAGTGTTGGTAGTTTTTGAAATTTTGTATGTATTACTAACGAAAAAAATTATTGAAAGGAAAGGCCGACCGGGGAAAGTTAACTTTTTTTTGGGGTAAGTTGACTCATGCATGCATGCCGGCTTATTGTTCAAGAGGGAAGGGCTGCCCGATCAGTTCTCGTGGTAATGCAATTCCTTGCAAAACACTGCAAAGGTATTTGCAAAAATTTAAACAAAGACAGCTGCAACAGCATTCCACCCTTATAACTGAGCTATCTGTGGAAAACTGCGGATATGAGAAAACAAAGCAAATTCTTACGACCGAAGAGGAAGCATCACTGGCAGAATATTCAACAACCACAGCTGACATATATTTTGGAATGAAATCTCTAGAAGTAAGAAAACTCGCCTATGAATTGTCTGTAGTAATCCAAATTCATGGATAATCAAGAAGACTCCTAGTGAATACTGTTTTTTTTATTTTATTAAAAGGCATCCTGCTGGTTCCCTTCGAAAGCCACAGGCAACAAGCATGTCCAGGGCAACGTTATTTAATAAGCATAATATGTATGCGTTTTTCACAAATTTTAAAACTTTTTATAAACGCCCTAAGTTGATCGCCGAAGATATCTAGAACATGGACGAAACAGGTGTGACAACTGCTCATGTTCCTGATGGTTTTGTGGCTCGTTGTAGTATCAAAAGACTTGGATCGATGCCTTCGGCTGAGAGAGGGACTCTGGTAACCTTAGCTGTTGCTATTTCTGCTAAAGGAAATACAATCCCTCCATTTTTCGTGATTCCACTAGCAAACAACAAAGATCGTATCGTTAACGGTGGGCCACTTGGATCAACCGGTGCTGCAAATCCTACGGGATGGATGAAAGAGGAGCAACCACGAATCACACATGGAAATTGGATGGTGAGCAACCCGGTAAAACTTTTTCCTATATACAATATTCCCCCGAACTGGACAAATCGCAATTTACAACGACACACCGGAGAAAAAAGCACTCGAGAAAAAAAAATGCTAGTAAAATCGAAAAAGGTAAAAAATAAAACATCAAAACCAAAAAATATAGCAAAAATGGGCACAAAACTAAAACGAAACAAAAATAAAACATCTTTTGACATCAGAGGACGACCAACTTTTCTTCGTATGTAGTGCTTCCGCAGTCGTTAATAGGCCCACACAAAATGTTCCAAGGGGAATCTAATTTTTTATTGTTGCCAAAACTGCAACTCTGACGATGACCTAGATGACTAATAGTTTTTTTTTATTTTTATTTTGTCTATATCAAAAGAAATGATTTTTATTTATTTATTTGATTTTATTTGTGTTACCAAAAGGAGTGCCTTTAATCTGTTTATTTTATTTATTTTTTAATATACCACACGAAGTGCCTTTATTTTTTATGTACGAGTATGTATTATTGAATTAATTCTTATTATTATTATTGTAATTCCATTTTTTATGCTTTTATTATCAAAAAGGTGAAAATTACCTCATAGAATGTGTCAACTTACTGCTTACGGTACTGGGGTTATTTAACCCATTTGAGGTCATTTTGTAAACTTAACAAAAAAACGCTCTAGCATTACCTAATTTTAGAAGACATATTTTTTTATAAAGCGAAAAAGATGTTTAAAAAAAAGGGCATTTGATTCGTTTTAATATCTTTCTTAGTTTTTTTTTGTTTGAGTCTACTAGCCCCGGTCTCCCCTTAACATAAGTAGCAGAACTTAGTCGGTACCTGTACGTGTGAGGCACTAACAACACTGAGAATTTGTAGTTTTTAATTAATTTCGTACCTTAGCTTCTAGTCCATAAAAAGTTGAGAAGTATTAACCGATATATCCATGATAGTAAATGACATTCTTGTAAGCAAACAATTTGATCAGTAAAATGGAAAGTAAATGAGCACCAATTCAGTCAAATAATGCTATGTGGTGGACCACGTTTCTGCATTTCTGCTGCATCGTTCATCGACTGGGCAATTATGTGGATCTCAGAACCATTCTCTAGATTGGTCTCTATAAAAACATCTCACTAGTGCGCATTTTATTGATTATTATATTTATTTTCTTTCACCTCTCATAATTTTATAATAGGAAAGATGCTTAAAATTTAATATGCATGTGGGTCAGGTTCCTAACTCATTTTTCTTCCATGCCAATTATAGTTCTGGTGACATCTGCTGGTTACTCTTCAA
The DNA here is from genome assembly GCA_928272305.1 of Volucella inflata. Lineage (NCBI taxonomy): Eukaryota > Metazoa > Arthropoda > Insecta > Diptera > Syrphidae > Volucella > Volucella inflata. Next base: position 19,005,890 of record OV743718.1, on the reverse strand, counting down.
AAGTGCACGGAATTGTACTGCGCGACGAATTCTTTGTTAAGTAACGCGTTACCGAACTTTTTTTAACCTTTGATACCCGTAAGCAAATGTCCCAGATTATATTCAATATACATATTTTTAGTGATATAATAAATCTAGTGTTTAAACGTTCTCTAACTTTCTGTTAACTAGACGTCATGCATAGTGTTACTCAAGGTTCAAATCAACTTTGAGCGTACTAGGCCCACTATCAAGATGCTTGCCTTTTGTTCCTTACTGCCATTTTTATCTCACCGTTTCACTACCACGTTTGCTGATTTATCTGAAGCCAGCTTTTGAAAGGCTGAGCAAAGTAATGTATTTTAGGGAAGACACATTCAAAATGGAATCAAGAAATCAAACAGAGCCACTTTAAATACTATCCTTCCCGCATATTTATCTGTCATCAAAAATTGGGAACAAAACTAAAGACATTCTATTTCGCCTGCTTCCTGTTCGTGTACACAAAAAATTTCATTGATTCGTTCATTCCAAAGAATTTTTTTAAATCGTTTGGCCCTGAAATATTTAGTTGTTGCGTGTGTCAAGCATACGGAGTTGTGTCAACACATAAATTTTTTCTTAAGAAGAAGATGCTCTTCATTTCAAAGTTTGCACGACTTCCCTTTGGGAAAGATTCAGGGTTAGTTTGGGATGTCAAAGACATTCCTGTAAAATTGTTGTTTATTCCTTTAATTGATTTTGTGATTTGTGTAAAGAAATGATTTATCTGTCGATGTGAGTGGAGAGGAGTTTGACTTGGCTGACTGCAATTAAGGCATAACGATTTCCTTTAATCAATTCCTATTTCTCATCTAACACATTCCTATCACGATGAAAAGAAATCGGTTCTAATTATAAATCAAATCACTTCCTTCTATCAAGAGATGAGAAAGATTCACAAAAATGGTTGTCTGTCTGATGGAAAGAACTTTCTTTTGGATTTGGAAGAACAGTCAACCTTATAATTATTTGTTGGTATTCCAAGATTAGTATTCCACGTCAAACGTCTTTCTAAAAATTGTGATTAGGCAAACTTTACAGGTAATGAATATATTTCCCGTCCAAAAGTATAGTACCTGTTATTGAACGTATTTTAAAATCATGACAGGCATCATTGATTAGAAAAAGTCGGGGTATAAAGACAGATTGTAATGCGAAGAGAAGCTTCAAATCTATCCTGAAGTCAATAGCAAGTGATAAACTATTAAATATTTCATAGTTCCCCAATACTACGATTGTATAAGTCCGGCATCAAACTAGGCAATGCAACATACGACTACACATCAATTGTGCTTATTTCCTCCCCCTGTGATAGATATCAGATATTGGTCACGTGAGTGAGACACAACAACTAAACAGTAATACAAGAAATTATGCATTAATTCAAAAAAAAAAACACATAAACATCAAAATGACAAATTCTTGAGGCACAAATAACGGTGCAATTCATGAATACAAAGAACTACTGTTTTTAAACCAAAGCTGTCCGAATAGAGAATTTTTTGTTTTTTGTTAATTTTTTTTTAATAAATTAATTTTTTACTATTGTAGTTTTTATAACAGAGTTTTGAGAAAAATATTCAATTGAATAAATAAACTTAAATAGAATTTCAAATTGGCACATTCATTGCCTTGTATAGATTCACATTCGTCCAACGAAATACTCACACAGTATGCATTTTCATAAAACAAAACGAATACGAGCTCACATTCATTTAAGTGAATGATTCACCACAATTGATTCATCTATTGCGTGCATGATGTGAGCTCTGTTATAAAGTGTTCGATGGAATGTGAGTGTGTGAATACTGTAAAAGGCAATGTACTCGTGTGTTTCGAATGTCACGCGCGATCTTTAACTTACAGTTACAAACAAAGCCTTATTGATTGACTTGACAGGCGTAAAAACTTAATTAAAATAAAAAAAATAAATAAAGACTTATGATTCCATAAATTTGCCAATATCTTAAAATTATTTAAAATTTAGTAGTTTCTTTGTTTATTTCCATTACGAGCTACTTGAATCCATTCATAAGCTTGTGAAACGCTTATTCATTTCACAGTTAACGTGAATGAACTGTTTGAATGAACTTTTTAAGTGCGAGTCAACTACGCATTTAAATGTTCTTGAATGCAAACAACCAATGCATTCGAATTCAATCATATTGCTCATAATGAGCTTGGCTGTCATATCATACAAGACTCACACTTGTTTATTTTCTGTGTGCGTGAGAGTGTGTATGGCTCGTCCTATAGCGAATGATTCACTACCGCAAATGAATGAATTCATGCGATTAGCACCAGGTCAAACCCAGCTCGTGGCCAACAGCAACTCCCAGTGTCGCTGAAACCGAATTCGCCCAAAACCAACACATCCACAGGTAAACCGGGAGTTTCTGATAAAAAGCAGGTTAAACAGAAGAAACAGTTAATCGAAACCCCTTCCACCGCAACCGCTCCAAAAACGGACCTACGCTCACCAAATATCTCCGCAAACTCTTGGCTCTCTCAGGAAACTTTTCATGCTGAATTAGCAAAACAAACCGAACCTCTAATCGCAACCTTCAAGGAAGAAATGCACAAAATTCGGAATGAACTGTTGCTTAAGGTTCATGCTATCGAATAGCAATTAACTAAACACTTTTACAATACCAGCTTGAGCATATCAAATTTGACACAGCTGACTGATCATATTGAATGCACTGTGGCAAACGTAGTTAAGAGGGAGGTGTCTGAGATAAGAAAGCGTCGCGATGTCCTGGAGAAAAAAGAATTTCTGGCCGATGCTGTTATTTTTGGACTCCCTAAGCTCGCGGATGAAAATCTGCATAGCATATTCAACAAGCTTTGCATTACTATTGACGTACTATGAACGACAGCTTGTATCAAAGGAATTGAATTCTTCTCCAGCATGCAGTCCATTTGAAGATCACATACCTTGGATCGGAGTTCATCAAATTCAGTGAGAATGAAAAAAGCGTAGCCATAGATGATCTTGACAGTTTAAATGCTGCCGCCTTTTAATTTTTCCCTTATTTATTTATTATAAATGGCCAAAGTTTACTTTTTTATGTTTTGCTTCCGTCAATATTCTATTACATGTTTATATGTTATTATGTTTGTTTGTGTTCTTGTGTTCAATGGAATCAACTGTTTATAGTGGTGGGTTCAGTCTGAGTGAAATGGATGAGAACTTGTTTCGAATGATTCGTGACTTACGTTCGCGGAAAAAGAGCTTACATACTCGTACATGCCATATCAATGCCCTAAGTCTGAGTCCGAAATTGAATGAATTTAGGTGTTTGTTTATTAACTCTTAGGTGGACGTTATTTGTATACCACTGGTATTTAGGATTTAAGGAAGAGATTCACAAAACGAAAAATCAAAATTTGGTTCAGAAACTCTATCCTTCAAACAACATCTAGTATTCACGAAAAAAGGCAACTTTAATATTAAAACTCTTGCAAATGATGATACTGAGTATCTGGATCTGCATATTTACATACACCCTACCTAAAATCCAACTCACGGAATTCAGTGTTTTTCCATCCTCTCTACTCATATATAATATCTTTTTTCACTTTATGGTTTTCAGTGAAAACACCATCACATCGCATCTGCTATTGCGAAAGAGAAAATCATCCTCCAACTGAAGCAATTGATACAACAAAGCTCAAAAAATCACAAGAAAAACCATCGGTAGACTTGAATGATTCCAACTCGATGGGTGTTTGTGAATCAATTTTTTTCTGATTCTCTTTGTTTTTCCAAACTAAACTGAGTTTTCGTTTTTTAAAAAAATGGTTGGTTATGGTCTGGTACAATGCGAAAAACACATTTTCTTTTGATGCGGTAAGTTTGTGGAGTGTAACGTGGCTTCTGAAATTTCATCAACCATCAACACTTCAAATTCCAATTCAAGCACACCTGGTCTGAGGCAGCACATAGATTCCAAGTCATTCAGTTTGTCCTTAAGCCACATAACACCTACACACGAGCATGCATAACGCATTTTCTCACACGGATTACGATGACACTGTAACTCATAATTAGGGTTGCCACTTTTTTAAATTAAAAATGGTATATAACCGAAAAGATATTATTCCCAACTTTGACATTTTATGAATAAGTTTTAAAATAAATCAATTGGTGGTGGTAGCCTTGAAAGATTCCCCGTTTTTAAGTCGAATGAGCAAAATTGATAAAAGTGCAATTGTCGTTAAAATGTACAGGGTCACCCATTCCATTGTTCAGAAGGAAATTTGACTCAAATAATTAAACACATTTGTGATTCGGGTTTCTATCAAATGTTTATTTCAGTAAGTATATTGTTTCGATCTTGCCATTATTATCTAACAAAATGCAACATCATTCAAATGTTTTCTACGGGAGCTCTTGCAGGACTTGACTCTAACTTATGACATGACCAGGCCAAATTACACACCATACAAAGACTTCTTGTGGATGCAATGGTCTTTCGACATTAACATGTGAATTGTCCTTTGCCCAAGTGTGAAATTTTTTTTTGTTAATGTATCCATCGAGTGAAAAATAAATGTTGTATGAAAATCGGTCATCTAAATGTTAACTATCAGTGGTTCAAGTAAGTTGAACTTCATAAGGGTGTTAATGCAAATCCAAATAAAAAATAAGCTTTATTGTGCCGTAGGACAAGAACAAACGCTGTGAAATCGATAAACTTAAATCTTCTTTTACAATGTCACTAAAGATAGCCATATTTCCTGTAAAATGTTCAATTCGATGATATTGTGGATAGGCCTAAAGACACCTATAACAGAGCCTTTTTCCTCGTCTTTTTGACGGTTTTCCTATAGTACGCTCAGATGAACGAAATCGGACGAAAACGGACGAAAACGTACCTATTACAGAATCATTCTTCGATGAGGCTAACTACATCCTAACAGCACCACTATAATAAGACATCTAAAACCACTCTACCTATGAGTATTACAAGCGGATTTAAGGTATAAAAGAAGCGTCTGATAAGCGTTTTTTTTTTATTGTCGTCTTGGCAGAATAATGGCCATATTATGCTTTAATTCTGACATCTACACCAAACATTCACTCACCTAGGATGCATTAACTATTCCTGTATTTTTCGAGCACCAAATTTTGATTGTAAACGTAGCGGCCGAAATGCAAATGCGCCTTATCTGAAAAGGTGACTTTTGAGAAAAATTGTCAATTTCGAGCTATTCTAAAATCGAAAGAGAGAAGCGATAACAAAGAGGTGATCAATTGGACCATCTTAAGCTAAAATTATCTCCGGCTTATGCGCGCTTTGTAGGCAACAACTGCAGTATTTTCCGTTGAGCCCAATCATCAGACCAGTCTCACGAACTTTCTTCACAAACTTGGGCACAAGTCGAAATCGCCTAAGTCGACTTAGGGCAAAATTGAGTTCTTCAAACTACAAGATTTAAAATCTGTGGTTACAAGCAAAAATAGCCTAAGTTACTTTTTCCAATTTTCCAGGAGAGCAGTTTGAATGTTTTTTGTGCGATCGCTAAAAACGATAGGACTTATGGAAAATGTGTGTGTGCAAACTGGATAGCAAATTACTTTATTCTTTTTCTTTGTTCTATAATTCAAAAACCATAAGAGATACAAATAAGATAAAAATATGGCAAAAAGAATCGAATATTACATCCGGTGGTGTAAAAAACGCAATTTCGACATAAGTCGACTTAGGCTATTTTTGCTTGTGACCACAGATATATAGGTACAATAAATTTTTTATGTTTATGTTTATTAAATATTTCAACAGCATTTATAGTAGACTTTACATCATCTTTAAGTTTAAAATAGATAAACATTACTATGCTACATTATATTTTAATTTAAACTAACTTAACATTCGTTAAGCAAACACCAAATATAAGAAAAAAATAAATAAAAAATAAAAATTACAATAGAAAGAAAGAGAAAAAGAAACAAAAAAAATTAAAATGCAAATAATTTACTCAAAATGGTATTTTCTGTATGTGTTGCCTGCAGTGTGCCGAAAGAGAATATCACCAAAACTGTTCGTGTTATTGAGCCTTCTGACGTTTTGGGGGAGGGCATTCGAGAGCCGAATGGCATGCACAAAAAACTGGCGTTGCGAGACCTGGTATGTAACACGGGGCAGAATTAAGTTCAAGGAGCGATATATGTAATTGTGAAAAGTGTAATTTTTTATATAAATATTGAGGCTGTTTGGTGTTTAAGATCTTGTGTGAATACTTGACTATACAAAAGTCTAGATACTTGTCTACTTGTCTACTGAGCAACCAAGAATATTTTAAGCGTAGGTGTAAACATGGTCAAAATGCTTAAGTCCATAAACGTAACGAGTAACATTGTTGAATGCAGCCTGGAGACTACGATTAATAAGTGCCCCGTTGCAGCAAAAAACTTTACAACTATAAGATTAGTCTAGTTTTCGATAGAATATAGCCTCGCGACAGGGAAAGATTTCTGAGGCATCCATAAATTTTCCCGATTACCATTCGAATATGATCATCGCAATGCAAAGTTGTATTGAACTAAACGCCTAAGTTTTTTACGAGTACTTTATCGACAAAACCTTATTGCGAATCGCCAAGATATATAGTATGTTAGGGAAGCATGTGGTGTTCAGATCAGTTCTGCTTATTACAAGACATTCGGTTTTATTTGGTTTAAGCAATATGAAATTTTCTTCGGACCAGGTGAGAACTTTTCTCAAATCTTTATGCTGTTTATAGGTCGCATCTTCAACCAAACCGAGGTCACTACTAACATACAGCTGTACATCATCTGCGTTCATGTGCACCGATGAATTTTGAATGACTGTTGGAAGATTGTTTATAAAAATTGTGAAGAGTAGTGGATCCAAAATCCTTGGGGAACATCCGTTCAAGTTGCAACAAAAGTAGATTGGCAGTTGTTTAAGAAAACAGCTTGCTTGCAACCGGAGAGATAAGAACGAATAAGGTCTGCCGCGGAAGAAGAGAATCCAAAAGTTGCACGTTTATTAACGAGAAGTCCGTAAATGACTGAGTCAAATGCCTTGGAGAAGTCTAGAAGCATCAGAAAAGTGAAATGGTCATTGTCGCTCGCTGCCCGTATATCATCCGCTACCTTAAGTAATGCTGAAGTGCAGCTGTGGTATTGCCTAAACCCAGATTGATGTGGACAGTGCAGGTTGTTACGTAGCAGGTGAGCTGACATTTGAAAGTGAACAGACTTTTCCAAGCCTTTTGACAAATACGGAAGGATTGCAATGGGTCGGTACTCTGCAGGCGAGTTACTGGTTGCTTTCTTATTAAGCACTGGGACTATTTTTGCGGCTTTTCAAGATACTAGAAACGATGATGTCGCCACTTTAGTGTTGAAAATGTGTGTTAGCGGTGGAAGAATGTGCGGCAGAATAATTTTTATAAAATGGGGATGGATTCCATCAAAACCAATAGTTTTTGATTTTATTACAAGAATTGCCCTTACAACATCAGTTTGTTAATTCTACTACAATTTACGTCGCTAGTATTAAAATTCTGGAAGTTATAAAAACTTAAGCAAAGCTTAAGTCGAAATTCTTAAACTTTTATTTTGGTAACACAATCTTAAATATGCTGAGAACAGAGCTCATATGAACTTTAAAAGGAGTAAATCTCTACCGGATTACGAATTATTTGCTCGGTTGAGAAAAGAATATATTTTTCTTCCTAAGTTCCTATCGAATAAATATATTCAACGCTTGGAAAGGAAACTTAAATCCAACCCAAGGTGCTTTTGGGCGTACATAAATTCCATACGGGTTAGCATCGGTTTTCCGTTTACTATGAATTTTCTAGGTAAATAATCCAGTAATCCCAAAGATATTTTGAACATGTTCACATCATTTTTTTAAAGTTTTTATGATTCCTCCAGCCTTACTTCTTTTAATGAGGATTAGTTCGGTGCCTTGCATGCATTTACTGCCACAAGTTCTCTGGTACTTATAAGATCCGAATTATTGTTAGCATAACAGGATTTGAAGGACAGTAAAAATCCAGATTTCTTGGGGTTTACCCAGTCGTTTTAAAATCTTGCGCTAATTCTCTTAGCAACCCACTGCTCTATATTTTCAATAAGTCAGTCATTTATTGATGAATGGAAATATTCTCTTATGACTCCAATTTACAAGAGTGGTAAAAAAGACCAAATTTCGAATTATAGACCAGTTTTCTAACTGTTTGTTATACCTAAACTCTTGGATCGCCTAGTGAAGGAACGGATGGTATTCATCTAAAGCAGCTTTATTAGTGATTCTCAGCATGGATTTTGGAAGGGTGGTAACCAATGAGTTCGATTAGGAATTACAAGCAAGTGCACGTAGTATATACTGATTTCGTGAAAGTCTTTAGTAAAATTAACTTATATATCCTTCTAAAAAAACTTGAGTGTTATAGATTTTTCGGCCCATTACTTTCGTGGTTTGAATTCTATCTGTTTGGTAGAAAACAATTCGTTTCTATCGGACATTTATTTTCGGTTTGAATTAACGTTGTGTCTGGTGTCCCGAAAGGAGGCCATCTTGGGCCAATCTTTTTTCTCATTTTTATCAATGCTTCGCCGAGAATTCTAAAATTTTTTCATTGTCTTTTGTATGCGGATGATATAGAATTTTTTGTGAGTATTTCCAATTTGTATTTATTCCCCCCAAAGGATTCTTAGGGCCAGACCATTGTTATGTGAAGTTCATCATTCCACTTTATACGGTGACGAAGAGCCTTTTAAGTTTTGCTGTAGATTATTTAATCTTGTATATGATCAACTTGATATTGTATTACCCAGAACAAGATTTAAGGAACTCGCATTGTTAGCATTAAGCTAATTTATAATTATGGCACTTTATTTATATTTTTCCTTCTTTCTTGGTCTGTTGTTGTACCTCCATCGTATATCTAATAAATAAAAATAAAACTAAAGGGTGAAATTGAAATATTAAAAAATTTAAAAATGGCGTCATTATTAAAGTTTAGCTGATGTGATCAGTAGTGTTGTGAATTATTATTACGTTTTAGTGCATAAATTTGTGTGGAAATGTCTTTTATTTACTCAGTGATTCAGTGAAACTTATAGCTTCCCCTTAATTCCATTTATAGACCTTTGTGTAAAAAAAAATCCTCCAAATTAAATAAGTTCGACCAAGGAGCTAGAAGTAAAGGAACACATTTACAAACTCCCAGCTTGAAGCATAAGTAGCGTGATACTGCTAAGAAGTATTTAAATGCCGATCTCAATCTTTGAAGAATGTATAAATTATATACAGAAAGCACTAAAGTACTAGTTATTATAGTACAAAATATTAAGAGTTATTATTTAAAACGGTGAACACAGAATTTAAAATACCGAAGTTAGATACTTGCGCAACATGCGAAAGATTAATAGCAAAAATGAAAGTGGCTCCGAATGGAGAAGAAAAGGCGATTTTGGAAGTAAAATAAAAACGACATTTGGATAGGGCAGAATTGGGATTTGCTGAGAAGGGAAAAGACAAGGAAAGTGCAAAAAAAAAACTTCAAAGCCTGTGCATTTGATTTGCAACAGGGCCTACCCCCACCATTTCTGAGAAATTCTTTGAGTTTCTAGTATAAACGCCAGCTCTGGACATTTAACCCTACAGTACATGACCTGGAGACCAGCGCCGCTAAGTATCTTATATGGAACGAGGGGATTGCACCTAAAAATTACTGCAACTCATACTCAGAACAGATTAAGAATTTGTTTGCCGACCACAATTTTTTAGAATAATATGGAGTGCGACAGCGATCAAGTACTCATTGAAAAAAAGAAGAAAAAGATGGTTGTTCAAATCCATGTGCCAGGAGACTGGTATCACTTTATTACGAGTAAATCAATTGGACCTAAGATGGCAATCGCCGAAATGAAAAGCTCGGATTTTTCAACTTTAATGAGCTTGCGAAAACAAAATTTCGATTCAAGAGAGTTAATAAAAGGGCGTAAGGGAGTAAGATGGCTTCGCTACACTGAGGGTTTAGACAAGATATTGTATAGAACTTCACTACGTGACGACGAATCCTTTAAAACACTGAGCTAGGAAAGCGAGATGTAATTTCTCTAGAAAAAAGTGAATAAAAACTCCTTTTGACTATGATAATAGGTACATTGTTAATAACCAATGCAAACATAACGTTTGTTAATTTTGTGATAATTTTTAAGACAAAATACGTTTGGAAAGATAATAGTAAAGTGATGATACAAGCTGGCGCAAAATTAATCATTCTATCGGAAGATGTTATAATTGTTGCAAATGGCGTCGTACGTCAATCGGTGATGTTAGCGCAGCGTGAATTTCGACGTCAGCAAACATTCCGGCGCTAAGCTACTCGACTCGAACAGACCCGAACCACCGGGGACCATACAGGGCGTAGCCGCCACTGGACTGGTCGTTCGGCCGAGAATATCGCGGTTGTGGCTGCCAATGTCTCCTCTGAGAATGAAAAAAACATCAAACAGACGACGGACAACGCAATTGGGCATCACCAGATCCTACAGCGAGTTTTAGTTGCACAAAGTGCAAAAAGTGCATCAGTTAATGCCTCCTGACCGTCAGTCGCGTGTAAATTACTGTCAAGCCATCCTCAATCTAAACAACGAATAGGACGATTTTGTGTCAAAAATCACCATGAGCGACGAGGCGCATTGCACTAAAGCGGTTACTTCAGTCTTCTTTTCTGGGGCACCGAAAATCCGCGTGTGATGCACGAAGAGCCATTAAATTTATTCAAAGCCACTGCCGCAGCACTCACGCGGGACGAGTGATTTGGCTGTATATATTTTAGGACACCATCGGCAATACGGTCACTGTTACTGACGAACGCTACAGGGCCATGATAAATGACTGTTTACTGCCGGAATTGGATGAGCGGGACTTGGCGAACATGTGGTTTCACAAAACGGTGCAACCGCACACACAGCACGATCCACAATGGGTATTGTGTAGGAAGCGTTTCCTTGTCGATTTTGCATGGCCAGAAAGATCGCCCGATTTAACTATCCCAGACTTCTTTCTTTCGGGCTACCCGAAGTCGAAACAGGCACAAATGTATGTGAACACTGGCGGCAGCCACTTGGCGAATATCATCTTTTCCACTTAACAGAAGAAATTGTTAATTATACAATTGTTAATGAAGACTTCTATCACTCAAAATCATTTGTTTTGTGTAGTAAAAATGTAATTCAAAAAACAAAATTGAATGATTAATTTTGCGCCGCCTTGTAGAATTTGCAATTTCTTTGATCATCGTACAGAACTCAACTTAACTCAACTTAGGTTTTTTCTTAGTAAAAAACAAAGTAAGCTTAGGTTTCATTTTTCTAAATTTGCAATTTACTTGCTAACAAATCACGCCACACTGGAAGAGATAGTCAATGCCCTCACCTTTGTGAAAAATTTAAAGTGATATAGTCATCTCCTAATTTCCCACACCAATCTAAAACTTCAAACACGTTTCCTGAATAGCTAGTACGGAAGATCGACTTAGGCTTTTGACCATAGAATTCACACTGCTTCGAAAATATCCACTTTCGAAGCGACTTGGCAAGTTTTTCTTAACCTTTAAGCATAAATCGATCTTTTTTACGACGAAAGTATTATTTTGAGTAGGAAGAGACTCTTCCGTGTCAAAATAGCATACGATTCAAAAAGATACCAACAGATAGCCGTAGTTGTGATTGCAAATTTGAGTAGATGATTACTTTCCTTTGTGCCTGACTTCTGCCCCAAACTATCGAATTTTAAACTGAAGAAGTCAACAGAAATGTTTCCTTGTTGCCATACTGACACAAACTTATAAATATTTTAAAGTTAGTCAGTCTCTATTCTGTACAATAAAATGCAATCTCTGTAACCGAAACTTGGGTAGAAATTGTAGTTCAAATTGTCCCCCTTGAATATAGGCTCAGCAGATATAGGAATATACAGAGATGAATAAGACTCTCTGAAGTGTGATTTCATGTCAATTAGAGCGCAAATATAGTTTATTCGTAACTCTTTGTATTATTTGTACAAATGAAGCCTGGAAAATATTTTTTTGTTTTTGCTTAATTAAAATATTTGTAGCGATACCATCTAGCCCTCTGACTTTACTCGTACTTCTTCTATTGACTTTTATATATTTTTGCAAGGGCTTATGGGATTGCGTTCATATAGTGGCAACCTTGGTCTAAGGCCCATTTCCATTGAACTGTACTCACACCTTTTAAATGCAAAATGCAACGAGAATATGCAGCGATTGAAAGCATGTCCTGCAGTTACAATTGATATCAGAAACACTATAAAATGTTGCGTATGTCGACCCTCTGTGTGAAAATCGATAAGGAAATCCTGTCATAGTTCAATAAATCTCTACTTCCACAACACCAGTCACTGGTAGTTATCTCTCATGTAACACTCTTGACCCAAAAATTGAAAATCTCTGTAAAATTGACTGCCAACAATTTTGGCAGTACCGCCCCGGGGTGTCAAGGATAGGTTACTTCCTGATTCCTGTAACTCTTTCTCTCTCCATTAACCATTTCCAAATGCACAATTATGTGTGTGCAAAGTTTGTGTTGGAGCAGGAAGTGGTTGGATGTACATATATATAAGTGAATAAAAGCAATTATCCTTAATATCCTTCATGGTTTTTGACTTGATACGGTGGGTCAGTAAGAGGAGGAGAAAATATTTAGGAAGAGAGGTAAGTTCAGTAAAGCATTCAAGAGGTGTTTGCAAAATATTTAGTTAAGCGAATGGATGTCTGCGTTTTGATATCTATCACAAAGACCTGCCCGTGATGTTACTAATGGCTTTTTGGAATTGTTATTGTAGGTGTGTTGTTATGGGGCTTAACCTGATTACGTATTCGCCTATATAATACATTTGTGGTCGGACAACAACGGACGCATACACACATGTGAATTGAGGGTAAGTATTTGATCTCTGGCAGCGCGAGTGCTCTCCCACAGATAGTGTATGCTTTATTCGAATTAATTTCAATTCAAGGAAGGACATTTGGAAATGAGTGGCTTACACTTTTTGGAATTTCTACTTCAAATAGGGGACGAGATTTGGTTAATTTTAAATGGATGTTTGTAGATAAAGATAAATGTGGGCCAAATATAACGATCAGTTGAAGCAAATACTTAATATAAAACTCAGAGTTTAATCTAGATTAGATTATGAGTTGGGTGGAGTTTTAGAACAAGGTTGATAGACAACTAAACATTTTACTTAAATTTTTTCAAAGGAGGGAATTTTTAGTTAAAACAGTGCAGACAGCCAAAATTTATGGATTAATACAATTTCTTCGATCGATGTGTTAAGGCTCTAGGAGTTCACACTTTCTGAATATCCCACGAAAGTTGGCTGGAATAAGTCATTTAGTCTAAGATCGTTTTGACAGAATAGTACTGGATATGGAAAATTTGTCATTTGTCACAAACGATACTCAAATTCGATTGAAGAGCGTCAAAATTAAACATCAACAGCTGTTACAGACTCATTTAATTTAGCAATTATGGTGCTTTCTATTTTAGTGCTCCAAACAATTAAATGATAACCGAGGTGTTTTTCTTTCAAATGTATATAACTTGTTTAGTAAAATACGATACAATATGGCTGCACGTATGTACTCGTATCACTCTTGTATCTTCCGGTAAAATAATCATTTTCTTAGCAATTTTTACCCGAACACAGAAATCCAATATAAGTAACAATCAGTACAATGGTAACCAGTAAGAACAAATCGAATTTTATCTCAATAACAGCATACTTTACTAACTTTAGGTGACGCTATAGTCCGGATTGGAGCTGGGCCTCAATAAACAAGCGTCTCTAGCTAGCTTGGTTAGCTGCCTCCGGTTTGGCACGCTAAGTTGGCGGAGGTCCCCTTCCACTTGCGTGCGCCAACTAAATCTCGGTACTCCTCTACTGCCCTGTTCCTAGGGGGTGGATTCAAACACTTTTCGGACCGGACCACTGGTGTTCATATGCTGTATATGACTCAGCCATCTTCACACTTCTCGCTGTATAGTCCATGCAGTTCGTCGTTGTATCTTCTCCTCCACTCACCGTACATGCAGACGGAACCGTAAATCACTCGAAGAATTTTCCTCTTGAAGCACCCTCATCCATTTTTGATATTGTCCATGCCTCTGCGCCAAGTCTGAGCGACGAGTGGCCTTTTACTGAACGACGTCGGCCGAGCGATTAGTAGTGAAAATGTCGTTGTCGAGTCCTGTCCAATTTTGTGAGAGAGTACGATGGCGATAGTGATCTTGATTATATAAATGTTACAACAGAAATTGAAATTGAGATAACGGAAATAAATATAGTCACACGGCGATGAATATACGAAATGAGTTAGTATAATATTTTCGGAATTTTGGACATTAAACAAATAAAATTGTATTTTAATATTAATTAAATAAAAACTCACCTGCTTGCAGTATTTTTATTTCGAAAGCCTTTATGACTGTGCTGCCATAAAATCGGCCGGCTTTGCATAGCTAAAATTAATATTTCCAACTTTTTTTTGCTCCATTTTCACTTTATTGCTGACCTATGAACTACAAAATCGGAATAAAATTGAATTCAGAGCGACATAGCTCTTTCGCCCAAAAAAAATCGCTTATTGCTTAGCAACTACGTGGCCACAGCCCTAAGATTCCATATGTTTTAATTTTTTTGCGTCGCTCAGGTACTCGCCGCTCATCGCTCAGGGCCTGGCCCCAGCCATAGAGTACGACTGTGATTATTAAGGTCTTATATAGGGTAATTTTTGTTGTTCGGGAGAGGGCTTTGCTAATTGCCTTCTTAGCCCAAAGAAGCAGCGATTGGCAAGAGTTATTCTTCGTTTGATCTCAGCGCTGGTTTCGTTGTCTGAATTTATAGCGGAGCCTAGGTACATAAAGCCCTTAACTACCTCAAAGGCAAAACCTGTCGATGGTGACGTTCTGTGGGAGACATCGATGTTGAGTGTCCTTTTTGCTTAACAGCAAATACTTGGTCTTGCCCTCGTTGACCGCTAACCCATGTTCGCCGCGTCTCAATACCAGCCAAAACGCCGCTGACATTATGTCAATATCGTCGGCATATGCGAATAATTAGATGGACTTTTGTCAAGATTGTGCATCTTGTGTTTGCTCATAAGTTTTGCACTATTCTTTCAAGTATGATGTTGAAAAAATCGCATTACAGCGCATCACCTCGTCTCCTTTCTTGAGGATAGGAGATGAGTTGGTGTACACTCCTTTCCAAGTCATCGCCTTGCGCTTTGAATAGCTCGACAGTCAAGATGCCCGCTCCAGCAACTCCGCTAGGCTTCAGCTTAGATATTTCTATCTTCACTTCATCCAGGTCAGTTGGACAGAATTGCAAGTCTACATCATCCAAGTTGAAAGGTTCATTCTGCCTGACAGTGGTATTTGTTTCGACATCGCCATTATATAGTCTCGAGAAAAGATCTTTCCAAATCCTCAGCATCAACTGCGACTCTACTACGATGTTCCCTTGTTCGTCCCTACAGGTTTCGGTTCGGGGCCTATGGCCGTGGCATGCGGCATGAAGCAAGTACTCGTCTCTCCTCTTGAAACCACGTACACCAGAAGCAGCATCTCTGATGGCCTACTGGGAGTGTTGCCACTGGTATTCGATGCTTGATGCTGGCGGCAAGGGAGCTCTTAGGAGATTAAGGGAGACTCGATCGGAAAAGAATTTGGCGATCTCTTGCGATTGTAGCCGTCTGACGTCGAAATTCCTCACAATATTAGCTTGTCTTGACTTTGTTTGGGATATCCGCAACTGTACCTTTGATATAACAAGGTAGTGGTCTGAGTCGATGTTGTTGTCCTCGGACATTCATAATACTGGAGGAGTGTCTTGCATTATGTAGACGCGTCCTGCGGTCTGCGAGATTAGCCAATCCATAAGCGGAGCAGCAGCGATGCAGTAAAAATGGGAAACTCGTTACGCATAAGTTCGTATAACGAGGAAAGGGTTAATAAAAGGATAAGAAGAAGAAGAAGAGTGTCTTGCGTCGATCGCAGTGTGGTCAGTCTGATTAACGTTTGATTAACGATAGTGAGTATCAAGATGCGGAAACCACATGCTAGCTACGACAATGTTTCTCCCCGCCGCAAAGTCGATTATCCTGAATCCATTATCGGAAGTGGTATCGTGCAGGCTATATCTTCCGACACTAGTACCAAAGATGCCCTCTCTCCCTGGTTTTGCACTAAAATCGCAGAGAAAAATGTTAATGTCAAAGCTAGGGCATTGCTCGTAAGTCTTATTCAAAAGCTCATAGAAGGCATCTTTGGTGTCGTCATCTTTCTCCTCTGTGGGGTCGTGGGCACATATCAGATTATCTTGGTTAATTTAGCCTTGATACGGATTGCAATGAGCCGCTCGTTCACATGGCAGAAACTCAGGACTTCTTTCCTAAGTCTGGTTCCTAAGTCTGCTTTCAACAACAAATCCGCTTCCAATTAGGCGCTGATTTTGCCGTCAATAACAATCACCGTAGTAGATATCACAGTTTTTCATACTCTTTTTGTCCAGCCAATTCCATCGCACCTCTTGGATGCCGGTAATGCCTGCTTTCCAGCAATCCAGGGCGCCTGTTAAGGGACCTAACATTCCACGTGCATATCCGAAGTTCGTTGTCTTTGTTGTCAACAGTAGATCCGTCCGTATCCGAAGCTTGTTGTTGCTTCGTAACTTAAGTATTTTTTCCATGGCCGTAACACGATAATAAACTTTTTGCTGCCGGAAATTGAAGCCGTTGATTTCGGCTTCATTTAGTTCCAGCAAGATGGGGCTACGACACACACAGCACGCGAAATAGTGATTATATTGAGAAACAGGTTTGATGGACAGCTTATTTCGCGTTGCGGAACTGTAAATTGGCCACCTGTGATATGACACTTTTAGACTTGTTTCTTTGGAGTTATGGGAAGTCAAAAGTCTTCGCTGACAAGCCACCTACGATCTAAAATTGAACGTGCAGAATGAACCATGTACGGCATAGTCGCGGGCAACATTTACACGACATAATATTTAAAAAGTAAATGTCAGACATTGTTCTTTCAGGTCATTATAAATTTTCTACCATCCAAATTATTGTGTTTTGTTTGAAATTAAAAAAAAACAAGTCTTAGTAAATTACCCTTAAAAAATAATCAAATATATTAATATCAATCATTTATGTTACAAAAAGTGGAAGGCATTTAATCACACAATGTTGAAAAATCAAGAAACGATCTAATAGCAACAACCTTATCTTTATCTACTTCTCTCATTAAAATTCGCGAATTTTTGAATCACAAGCATCTAACAATAGTCGACTTGAAGTTTTTCCATGATAACAGTTATTGACTTTTATTTAAAGAAAAGGCTTTCCATTTTGCTAAAGCAGTTATGTAAAATTTTCACACAAAGCCCACTTTAAAAGAATTTATTCAAATTTAAAATTGTTGCCTGTTTGAATACAGATACTCTCTCATGCGCCTGAATCTTCTCAGATAAGAGACATTCTCATTTAACTGTCGAATTATGTCAAAATTTATGAGAACGATAATCGAACAGGCCGTAGAGATTACACTTTAAAAGGAGTGAATGCATAGTCCTTAAAATTTGCAGAACATGATAAATACAAGGATAAATTCAAAATAATAAGGTTACAAAGTCTATCATGGATCATGGTTCATCGGTTCAATCCAACACAAATAAATTTCAACTGTCCAAAGCTACAATTTTCTCTTGTCACATTTTTGAGAAAAAACTGTGAAATTATACAGCGCGCTTTACCTACTTGAACAAGGGCGGGATACTCCTTTCTGCACATCCGATTTAGAACATAGTGTTCGTATCTTCAGAATACACCTCCTTTTTTGAGTAAAAGGGGAAAAATGAGAAAATTTATAGGAAAAGGAAATATATGTG
Organism: Volucella inflata; assembly: GCA_928272305.1. Lineage (NCBI taxonomy): Eukaryota > Metazoa > Arthropoda > Insecta > Diptera > Syrphidae > Volucella > Volucella inflata. The sequence continues at coordinate 18,987,891 of OV743718.1, read as the reverse complement.
TACACGGTTTTAATTTGTAAACTAGCAGTTACACCAGTATAGTAGTTTATGCCGAGCACTAATCTTTGCTCTGTATAATTTCCTTTTCCTTGCAAATACCAATGTTATAGTGGAGGTGTAAATTTAAACGATTTGAATTGTTTTTGAATTTGAGTGTTGAGGAATGGTTGTATTTAAAATGTCTCGTGCTTAAAGCAGTTCGTTGAAGTGATATAATGCTGAATGAAAAGATACCTTTCTAAGGACTTAGTGAAATTTCGGGTATCCCTATTATTAGCAGTTAACAATTGCCTTTTTAATTAAGCCATGTTAATTGCTTTTTTGTTGTGTTCTTAGAGGTAATATATGATGGTAGTTATTATTGGAAAGGCCTTTTGTCTTATGGTGTGCCGAGGTGCAATTATTTACAAAGATGTTTCGGGCAAGACAAGGTCGTTGTTTACTTTGCTAATGAAGTGAGATACTGAATTTTCATTGTCTCACGTGACTTGAATATTAAAATAGACCCACAAGCTTTTCGTTTCTCATATTTTGCAATCAAAATAAAATATTATATTATGGATGCGTAAGGAGGTATTACTAGTTAGATATATTTTACTGCGACATAACCGTTGCCATACCTATCAACAACCTTCGTTGAATGTCATTTTCAGCTCAGCTGAATTTACTTTTGTATAGGAATGAAATTTTTACCATTTTGAGGGTGATGACTTCAGCTTAGGGTTTTGCCATAGTCCAGGACTTATTAATACAAGAAAAATAAGTCGTAAATTCAGTCCTATTAAACTGAAGTGTAAGACAGCATACATTTGTTCACACCCTTGAATTTTACCATAATTTTGTCAGAAATGCCTCTTCTGCACAGGCATTTCGAGGTTCATTCTGTATATAGCCTGCTCTAAGTCGATAGAATACAGATATACTAAAGATATGTATGCAAGGCAGGAACAATAAAAGAAGAAGTCAGGTATTCAGAATTATTTCTCTTCTCTTCTGATTAAAGTGTTTGAAATCCATCAATCTCTCAAATTTATGCAGTTTATTAAACTTAACTTACTCCATTTTTCAGAATAAAATCATCTTGAATCAGTGTTTTCGATCAACGGCCGGAATGCCCTTTGGGAAGCTATTTAGATGGCTTCACAGTAAATTGCACGATACCAATTTAAGGCGAATGCGGGGAATGTTTGTCAATTAAAATTTAATTTTTAGCCATAAAATCATAGGTGGGGAACATTACCATTCTACAAATTGTGTGAATCGCCAACATGTACGAGTACATAGGTCGCATATTGTTATATGTGTGGGTTTTGTTTTTGTTTTTTTATCTAACGAGGTAAATAAAGATTATGTCAATCAACCCACATACTGCCGTCAGCGTCATCTCCCAAAATGATCTGCAAGGACAATAGTGGGCCAACAACCCAAACAAAAATCCCTTCGCTGTCTATTTTCCATCTTATACTCACCCATTGTTTGGTTCGTGCATCGAAAATAACACTAAGGCCCAAAAAATGTAGAACGTTTTCTTTTTGAAAGCTCGAAAGGGTGAACGACCTTAGATGTGGGTACTGCGAGAGATAAAGAAATTTTGCAATAGAATCATATGACAAATACAATGGGGTACCAGCAAAAAACGGAATTGATGTGTTGACAAGAGAGGAGTTGTTAAGTAAGCAACACGAGATACGGCAACAAGAGATTCGATTAGAAGTTTTCGGTGGTGAAGGTTTCAACAATCAGAGATCAAAATTTTGTGAAAAAAAAAAACGAAGTAAAAAGAAAAACTAACGAATCTTAACGCAACCACGGTAAATTAAAAGTAAAGAGTAAAATTAAATACCAAGAAACAGAACAAGAACCTAAAAAATAGAACCGGAACAAGTAAATTGTCGAAAATTCTCAACAGGGAAGGCAAACTCCCACATTTGAAGAACCGCAGAAAAATAACCGCAGCCTATCAGTCTTCAGTAAACCTCTACATGGACAACTATGAAATGGATATCCACTCCCTTACTTCCTTCTTAACCGCCCCTATTTCACCCTAGCAAGGATCTCCCCAGGTTGTAATTATCATTTGATATTTTAAACCAGAATATTGTGGTATATATGTGATAAATAATAATAAATAGAGTGTTTTGAAACAGAATAACGTTTTATCATTTCGAACCCTAGCCGAAATATTACATTGGTGTCAGAAGTGGGATAAAACTTATTCTGAGTGCTGTGAAATAAAAAAAAAAAAATAAAAAAAAAAAATAAAAAAAAAATGGCACGTACATTGCTGGAGCTAAGTATACCCCAGCTGAAAATTGAGCTAGAGAAGCGGAATCTCTCCGCGGCTGGAGGGAAAAGTGATTTGATTCTTCGGCTACAAGAAGCGATCGAAAAAGATGGAAAAGATCCGAAATCCATTTTGTTCGACGTAGAAGAAGAACATGTGAGCACAGGAGTTGACATGGCCGTTATGATGGAATTACTCCTTGGATTGAATTCTAAATTAGAAGAACAAAGGAGAAGTATGGATTCTAAGTTAGAAGAACAGAAGAATTCCAATGTTGCCGCGCAGAAAGACACTGTTGAAGAGTTCAAGAATTCTCTAGAAGCAAAATTCGAAATAATCGATCAAAAATTAAATATGCACGAGGCAAAACTCGCAAAGGTTGGAACCGAATTCCAGGAACAGTTCGTGAAAGTCGAGGAACAGTTCGGGAAGGTTGAAAACAATATTGAGAATCTTGCTAAAGAACTAGAGAGAGTGAAGAAACAGAAGGTCCGAGAAATTTCTACAGACAGCCCTAGAAGGAAAGAGATGCAACCGCCTGTTTTCGATGGCCAAACGTCGTGGCCAATATATAGAAGGCAATTTGAAGCAGCTGCTATGACCAACAACTGGGACGACAGAGAAAAGTCGATTGCGCTCACGCTGGCACTGAGAGGTACAGCTGCGGAATTGCTGCAAACCATCTCAGAAGATAAACAACTCAACTACGACGCTTTGGTTAAAGCCATAGAAATGCGCTTCGGAGATGGCCATATGCAGCAAGTATACAGAGTCCAACTGCGCAGCATAGTCCAGAAGAGGGGCGAAACACTTCAGCAGTTGCAGGCCGATATTGAACGGTTGGCGCATTTATCTTATCCTAATGCCGGTGAAGACCTTATCAACGAGATGGGTGTAGAGGCATTTACCCAAGCGATTGAAGATAGGCAGTTGCAAATGGCTGTAAGAATGTCTGGAACACGAACCCTCCCTGAGGCCCTAGCATTTGCCCTGACGATGAAAGCTGCCGACCAAGCATCTCAAGAAATCCACCGCGTGAGAGAAGTGACAGCCGTGGAATGCTCATGCCAACGAGCAGACGTCGTGGAGCGGAACAGTGTGCGTGGAGGACAAGTTCGTTGTTGGAACTGCAACAAAATAGGACATCTGCAGCGTCAGTGCTGGGCTCCACTTAAAGAACGCAGTTGTTTACAATGCGCTGCTGGGAGGCATAAGAAAGAAGAATGTAGCAGGGAAAACATCTATACTGCAAGCAGCGCATCATCAAGTCAACAGGCGGGAATACGTGTAAGGACCAACTTCGGGGGGCAGAAGTCGGTTTCTGGAATTGACGCCCCCAAGATCAAAATCCAAGTCTCCCAAACAAAACGAAGTAACAAGAGCTTTAAAGTGGAAGCCCACATTGGCCAGAATAAATGCGTGGCCACCATTGACACCGGTGCCACCGCTTCCATTATAAGAAGGGACATCGCTCCTGATTCATGGCTACACAATACCAGTAGCAACTGTCTGGAAACAGTAACAGGAGCGACGGCGGATGTGTATGGAGAGGTTCTTCTTGCGATCAATCTGGCAGGACTAACATTCCCCCACGTATTCCTAGTGGCCGATATACGCGACGAGTGCATCATTGGACTTGACTTTATGAATGCGTATAATGTAGTGCTTGACACCGGAACTCATGTACTTAAGTACAGGAACGTTGAGATTCCGATGGTGTTCGGGAATGAGAATGCCGCATGCCTGAGGACAGTATTCAGTAACGACTACGAGATACAGCATCGAAAGGGAAGCCTTCACTCTAATGCGGATGCTCTGTCCCGGCGACCTTGCAAATCTGATTGCAAACATTGCGCACGACAAGAAGAAAAAGATGCGGTATCCACTCAACGACTAAGAGCTGAGCCCACTGACGGTTGGAATGAGAGTGAAATGCGAAACGCCCAAAAAGAGGATCCGGATATCGAGCCAATACTCGCTTGGAAAGAACACGAAGAAAAACCAGATTGGCAGGAAATATCCAGTAAAAGTCCCGAACTAAAGGCATACTGGGCACAGTGGGACTCCCTTCATGTTCAAGATGGTGTTTTGAGGCGAAGGTGGGAAAGCTCGGATGGAAAGTCATTTGTGATGCAGCTCGTTGTGCCAAGGTCGAGAGTCAGTGACGTGCTAAGGGAACTGCACGATGGAGTATCCGGAGGCCACTTGGGAGTGAATAAGACGTTAGAAAAGGTGCGAGAACGTTTTTATTGGGTGCATGCCAAGGACGATGTCGAAAATTGGTGCAGAAAGTGTGTCACCTGCGCCGCCAGTAAAGGCCCGAGGGTTAAAAATCACGGCAAAATGCAGCAATACAACGTTGGAGCGCCATTCGAGAGAATCGCAGTTGACATTGCAGGACCGTTTCCTGAAACCGAAAATGGAAATCGCTACATTCTTGTTGTTATGGATTACTTCAGCAAGTGGCCTGAGGCTTTTGCTATCCCTAACCAAGAAGCCAAAACCGTGATTGAGCAGATCGTTTACAACTGGGTGAGCAGGTTCGGCGTACCGATGGAATTGCACTCGGACCAAGGGCGCAACTTCGAATCCAAGATTTTCCAAGGGGTGTGCGAGCTACTGGGTATCAAAAAGACGAGAACAACACCGCTCCACCCACAATCGGACGGGATGGTAGAACGCTTCAACAGAACCTTGAATGAACACCTATCAAAGGTCGTTGGCGACAAGCAATGCGATTGGGATAGGCAAATTCCAATGTTTCTATTAGCCTATCGGAGTGCAGTACACAACACCACAGGTCACACTCCATCGGAAATCCTTTTCGGTCGAACAATCCGGTTACCTAGTGAATTGATGTTTCGATCACCGCCGTCTGAAGAGAACAGAAATGAAGACGACTATGTCGCAGACCTCAGACGGATTATTAGGGACGTGCACCAAAGAACAAGGGATAAGATCAAGATAGCCAGTGACCGCATGAAGACGAGGTATGATGTCAAGGCGACCACAACGGGATTCCAGGAAGGAGATCTAGTGTGGCTATATAACCCTCATAGATGGAAAGGCATATCACCCAAATTACAGCAAGACTGGGAAGGACCATATAAAGTCGTAAAACGCATCAACGATGTTGTCTATCGCATTCAACGAGGAAGAGGCAAGATGAAAGTGGTTCATGTGGATCGAATACATCGCTATATTGGGCAGAATGTCGAAGAGTTTGTTCGGGACGAACAAGTTTAAGAGGGGGATATTGTGGTATATATGTGATTAAATCAATTATCCAGGGTTGCATAGTTTTAGGATCATACAAACTCTCCACGTTGGAGAGTTCAGTTATTACCCCAGTTTCAAACCAGAAGTTACCAGAAAGAACTAGAACCCGACAAATGTAGTATAAATACAGGATGAGAAACTGCGGACGATAAGTTGATTTTTGGAAAGCGATGGAAAAGGACCTAAGTCTTACTAAGTGAAAGATAAGAGATTTGAATTGTGAAATAGAAGTGAAATTGTTTGTGAATTGATTGAAAGTTGTATTTAAATAATAATAAATAGAGTGTTTTGAAACAGAATAACGTTTTATCATTTCGAACCCTAGCCGAAATATTACAATATGTTTTCTTCTTAAAATTTGATTGTTCAATTGTACTAGCATCTTAAAAAGCACAGTTAGAATAAACAAAACAAAAAACCCCAATAATAAAACACCACAGTCCAGCAATGAAATGAAAATGAAAATAAGTTCAAATCGTCCAGCGAAGGAGTGCACGTCCACTCTGCATAATTTTGTCACACACCGGTGAGTACATTTACTTTTATGTCTAATATACAGTCCGTTTGATAAGATCGTATACGGCAAAACTCTTTTATGAAAACCGTTTTGGAAGGGGCATTTGTATTAGCAGATAAAAAAATACTTCTGCCAAGATGCTTTGAAAAAAAAAATTTAAAAAGTGTTCAATTTATGTCAGAGACTGAAGTATTTTAAAATGAGTAACGCGTTTGCATTTAAGTAAATAAACAAAATAAACCAGTACAATTGATGTTTTTTTATTATTATAAGTTCTTCTTTAATTTTTGTCGTGTACGATGTTATCAAACAGACTGTACACTTTACAAACACGGTATGAGATACGAGTAGTATTTAAGAAGAAGCACAATATTCTTAACTAAATTATTAGATTCATGAAAAACTGTGTTAATGATTAGATACATGCCAATCTAACAAAAATGGAAATAAAATGTAGCTGCGGTTAGTCAATGTTGGTGGCAAGATCCCCCCCGATTCCGACGAGCAAAAGATGGAGCTAGAGCAAGCATGCCTGCTACAACCAACTGATCAACCACCTTTTACTTCTTGCCCGGACTGGCCTTTCTGGTTGTGTCTGGAGGTTATAGGGGTAAGTGAAAGGTATTGGGGAGGGTTCTTAAAAAGTAATTATTCGGAAGGCTGGGATATGTCTCTGATATGTCCTACTTTCTCTCTGGACCAAAGGAATCTGGGTTAAAGTGCACACATCCCCCTCCCATCGTTATAATCGCCCAGTTCAAGGATAGGTTATAATAAATACATACCGCTAAAGTGTGGGTGAGTTATAATAAATAATTTATAACGTTACAAAGTACTTTCATGTACTTCTTTTTTCGTGATATTCTGGCCGAATACGACAAATACGATAGATTTTTACATTAACCGTTTACTTAGTATTTAGTATTTATTTTATTGTTATATTCATAATAAATAAGATATAAATTATACATCTTTTAAGTTGCACATGCTTATATTATATTTCAAAGTTGCACACATTTCAAATAATACACTCAAAAATTATATAAGAAATTCAGTTTTCAAAATGAAATGAAATAAAGAAGAAAAGAGAGGGAAGAAAGAGAAGATATGAAAAGATAGGAAAGAACAGGTACAAAAAGAAAATAGAAATGCAGAAATTAGGAATTTTCGGCAAAAAATGTAAAAGCCTTTTCGCGAAAGTGTTTGTGTTGCTAATAATATTTTATTATTATAATACTGAGGGGAAGGTGGTTCCAAAGATGAACGGCATGAATATATAATTGCCTTGAGATCACAAGGTACTTAAATCTGGATAGAATTATTTGTAATGTCGATTCCATCTCACAAACTAAATATGGTCAAAGAGATATTTTGGTTCTTTACATTGTATTACAACGCTTCGACTGCCATTGAACAGATCCACTAAATTTATTCCCGAATAATCGTAGTAGATTGCAGACGTATCCACTGTATTGGTAAAAAGCGCGTTAAGTGTCAAGAAAACTCAGTCGTGATGTGAGAAAGGAGGTGCCAGAAGTCATGAAGTCATAATGCATAACCAAGTTGGTGCTAGAAACTTACAATGTGGATGTACAATTTGGTTTAAAAAGTGTGGGCTGCTTGGTGTTAATAAAACTTAAGCCAAAAGAATCCACCATCCCGATAAAATGTTTATTTTTATTATCTAATAAATTGAGATTAAGATCCCCGCAGATCAGAATATCTGTGTACAGAGGAACTAACTCCTCTAAAAAATTTCTTATTAAGGTAGAATGCGCTACATCAGGTGCCAACTAAAATTTACAACATTCACTCACTATTTCATTAAATACGAGTAAATATTCTATTGCTTCGTTGAATGAGGACTTTTTATGACATTAAAATTGAACGAGTTTTTAATAAAAATAGCAAGCCGTCTACTTTATTTTTGAATTTTGGGCATTTGGGTGACGGATATACCTTTATTTTGTTTGCATAATATATCAACCAGGATATTGCGTTCGACCATGACAACACCACCCCCTGATGTTAGAGCCAGAGAGAACATATAGCAACAACAATGAGATCAACACTCGTAATCAATGGTGTGACATAGAAGGTTGAAAATAGATTTGGGGTTTTCATTATGCAGCTGTGGAACTCCAGAGATAATAGCGTCCGCAGCAAGATCTCTTCTCTCAAGCGCATCACACCGTTTCTTAAGATCAGTCATCTGCTCTGCATTTCGGTTGTGGATAGCAAATTCTTCACTGTGTCTTCGATTCTCTCTACTCGCTTCACCAATGCGTTGAGTGTTTGATCATATTTCCTAAACTCAGGAGTCCATTTCAATTCCATACTTGTAATATGCCTCATGAGATCAGTGCGCAGCTTGCTTGGTTCTATTGTGAAGCGAGTGGCAATTTCCTCTGTATGAGTCTTCAAATGTTCCACTAGATTATTGGCAGTAAGGGTATTGTTGATACATGGAAGCTCCGGTGCATCTTTAGATGTGAGCTTCGACTTGGAGGCTGGGGACCATCAGATGGTGCATTCTTGGGTTTTCCGTTGCGCCTTTGTATCGGAGCTGGAAAGCCAGTGGTTGGTGTATTACCTTTTTTTTTCATAGTAGAACGGGTGATTTTTAACTCAAGAGAACTCATAGCAAATGAAAGAAGCACCAACGCTTCTATTTAACGAACAAACATCGAATTTTTGAATTTCCCGCCCATAAAAAATATTAATTTGAATTTTTCATTATGTAAAACTTGAACGTTAGCCCAAAATGTAAACTTCTTAAGAGAATAAACTCAACGCACTTAGTTTTCTTCCTTTCCTCGTTGGATTCAGTAATCACTAAATTGTCAACCTTTAAAGCCAATCGTTCTTTGAAGTTTCAAATAAATAAAATAATTTATAACAGTTTTGAAGTGGAAACAGCTTTTTCTTTTTCTTTAGAAATTCAATTGGAATTTTACAGAACTCTTTTGAACCTATTGTTATCAATGAGATAAGCTCTGATCACAACCCATTTTTTTTCGTCCTCGGTGGTCAGGGAAGAAAAAGTTGCAATATATTCAAGATATCGAAAATGCTAACTTGTCGCGATTTTGATGAAAAATAATGTCTAGATTCCGAAATATCCCAGTAGATTTAGGGTGTCTCCCGCAATAATAATGTTGATTCCATCTTAACTATATTTACATCTAATATACTGGACGCGGCTGAAAAATCTATTCCATCTATTGTATAAGGCTTTCTTCGCCTATTTTACGACTTAAAAAATTAGAAGCAAATCCACAAGAGCTTGGGAAAGATATCGACAGCCTTTCTTAAGACAAGAATTATCAAATTATTTTTATAAATAGTGGTAGATCCACAGGGATTGTTTTATTGGACATAGAAAAGGCAATTGACACAGTATGGCATGACGGTCTCATCTTTAATTATACTCGTACTTCCCTTTATTTGTCTGTAAACTAGTTCAACGGTTTTTGTCAAATCGTTCCTTCAAAGTATATATTAATAGTGGTACGTCAAATTTAATAACAATTCACGTGGATATTCCGATTTTGTACAACTTATACATGTCAGATTTTCCAAAACTGCCAAATTTTGATGTCGCCGAAATTTTTTCCTCCCACGAATTTGCTCTTTACATTAAGAGCAATTTAGAAAATAGTATGTAAATATTAAAAAAAATACTTCGCTAGGTGGAAAATAAAACTAAATGAAGATAAAATGCAATTTATTTTTTTTACCAGAAAAAAAAGGGATTTGCTTTGCACTCAGTTTTCCATTATAGATCAATGGAGTAAACATACCATGGGAACCCTGCGTTAAGTACTTAGGAGTGCATATTGATAGTAAATTAACTTTAAACGAGTAAATAAATAGGACAATAAGAAAAGCTGGTATCGCAATTAATAAGCTATATCCATTCAACAACAGAAAGTCACTTCTATCAATAAGGAATAAGGTTACTACATACAAAGTTATCTTTCAGGCAATTTTGCTATATGGATACTAAGTATGAGAAGATTGTACAAGACGTCATTTGAAAAAATTACAAACATGTCGAAACATAATCTTAAAAATTATGCTCAATCTACCTTGGCATTATTATACACTGGATGTTCAAAGCAAGACGAACGTTGAATTGCTTTGTCCAAGAATTAAGAAACTAAAAGATAAATTTCTTGAACGATGTGAGAATCCACTTGTTAATGAATAAAAAGTAAACTACATTTAACAACTAGGTTCGATTCCAGGCTGGGTCACCAACAATTTTTCAAATCGCCATCACCCTTTCGGCGGGCAATATATATTCATTGCCATTCATCATTATTTGTTTATTTATTTATATGTATATTTATTTTTTTATTTCTTCTTTTTCTTATCCTTTTATCAACCCTTTCCTCGCTATACGAACTTATGCGTAACGAGTTTCCCATTTTTTCTGCATCGCTGCTGCTCCACAATGGGGTTGGCTAATGTCGCAGACCGCAGAACGCGTCTACATAATGCTCGGTCCTGGATTGCTTCAGTGGTTAGCCCCAGGCGTTGTTGCGCATTTGCCATCTGAGAAATCCAGGAATTCTTTTTCCGACCTCGTTTTCTTACAGTTGGAGTGACCGTAGTTGATAGTGCCTTTTTAACCGGATTTTCCGCAGATCTTCTTTGAACGTGGCAATACCAGCTTATTCTGTTCGCCTCAAGCTGTTCGGTTACCGAATTCTTTATATATAGACTTCCTCTTATACGTGTAGATTTAATGCAACCGCGTTTAGTGACTCCACTAGATATCCTTAAAATTTTCATTCCCGCTACCGTCATTTTGTTTTTAAGCGATTTGTTCAATGTCCAGCACTGTGAACCGTACATAAAAGCTAGTAGAACAACCATGGTGTAGAGTTTCCCCTTCAATTTAAGTGGAAATTTTCGATTCCCGAATCTTCCCGCCATTTCGTCGACCCCACACTTACTCTGTGGTTTACGTCGTCGTCACATTTCGCTTTCATGTTAACGATTGATAGTGCTTAAAGATAGTGCTTTTCGGAAGAGTGAGTGTTATGCATCCCTCGTGCATGCTGTTCCACATTTCTTGCGGGCTAAGTGAGTCTGCGATACCGTTTATATTTCGAAGTCTTTAGCCAATGCGATAAATCTTGCGCTAAGTTCCTTGGATAGACTATACCACCGGATTTTGGATTTCCAAACGACGCCCTTGTTTTCGGTGGTTCCGGTGTGAAAATCTCTGTAATGAGCAGACGGTGTAGGCTTACTAGCTTTTCCCCAAGTATTACTTTACAGTCATTAACACGGTTTCTCATCGACATTTTGCAAAGGTGATAAGATTTCGTTGATGTTTAATAAACATTGTATATAAGACGGTTAAGCCGTAAGCCCTACATGCTACAAGGATGTCTTCGCCAGCTGAATTTCTGGTTTCAAGGCCTTTACTACCGTGGCAGTCCTCATAATCAACATTTGTTTCTCCGACGTGGCCATTTTAATCTCCGCCTACGAAGAGCATCTCATCGATAGGTATATTTCTAAGCAAATTACCGAACTCTGACCAAAATTTATCTTTTTCCGATTGGTTGCATCCATTTTGTGGGGCCTACACGTTTCATTGTGTATGACGAGTTTAACACTCATTAAGCGGTCGCTTTTTTTCAAAATACCAACGATATTGCTTAGAAGATCCGCTGCAACAACGATTCCAACATCGTTTCGTCCGTTGACCGTTCCATGGTAGAACATCTTAAATGCTTTAGTTTTTAAATCTACAAAACGCGCTTTATTTCCTGTATTACACCACTTGAAGAGTTCAGCGACGCATAATCGCTTCCAGTTCTAAACTTTTTGAGGTCATCGATTAGACGTTCCAACTTGCAAACCGAAGTTTAGGAAAATATTTTGGAAACTTCATTTTGCCCGCCCCCGGAATCCGTCGGGCTCTGACACAAGCACTTCTGCTTGCTCTGGGATCACCCGAGTGCGTTGCAATCGTGGTGCCCAGCGGGGTAGTGCTATTAATTGCGATCATTTCCATGAAGTGTATCTAAAGTTTGAGTGGTTTGGCACTTGTATGCTTATTTCGAATTGATTGACTGTTCTTTTACCCCACCGGTAGTCTCCAGACGCGGGAACCCACTGATTGCATACAAACATGTGGGAAAGTTTTAAGGTGTTAAAGTGTCGCAGGCTCGTTTTTGGTGTCATAGTTGCCTGTATATGATTGGTGTCCCATTAAGTCGCCTCGTACGAAAAGCTGGGACGTACTGCGGCACTATTCCTTATCCGATGCCCCACAGAATATATTTATTTTTTAATTAATTATTTATTTATAATATGCACTTACACACATGTATAAACATATACCCATGCACTATTGCGTCCAAAAACTAGTCGGAATTTTTCGATTTAAATTACGCGGGTAAATATTTTCGCTCAATATATTTTTTTTTAAGTTGGTACAACTGTTACTGACTTCCATACCAAATAATATGTCAATATATTCATAAGTGTTTGAGTTACGCTTGGTTTTGTGCGCCACAAAAAGTGAATTTGGCGATTCTTACAATGTCTGAATTTATTCAACAAAGAAGTGCGATCAAATTTTGTTTCCTGTATAGAATAAGTGCTGCAGAGCCCTGTCAAAATCCAAATATATGATTGGTATAAATTGTTCAAAGAAGGTAGAGAACGCGTTGAAGACGAAGAGCGCCCTGGTCGACCACCGACCTCAACTGACGATGCTCACATCCAAAAAGTAAAAGAATTAGTGCTTGCGAACCGTCGATTAACTATAAGAGACATTGCTAATGAAATTGGCGTATCAAAAGGATCAATTAATACCATTTTGAAAGATGTTTTGGGCCTCAAACCTGTCAAGTCTCGATTGGTACCAAAAATGCTGAATTTTCTCATCCCACACTGCACTGATTCTTTGTGAGTTTTTCGCCAAAAATGCAACCAAAATCGTTCCGCAACCACCTTATTCGCCTGATTTGGTTCCGTGTGACTTCAGGCTATTTCCAAAACTCAAAAGACCACTCTCCGAGGATACAGTTTTGAGTCGATTGAAGACATTAAACGTGAATCGGCGCGCGCTCTGAAGGCTACACCGGAAGAAGACATCGAGGACTGGAAAAAGCGGTGGCATAAGTGTATTATATCGGGAGGGCACTATTTTGAAGGGGACGAAATTAATTTGGAAGAATAAATAAAAAGTTTTTGATTTATAAAAAAAAAAATGTATATAATTTATTTTTTATTTTTTTCTTTGAATTGAGGTTTTTCTTCTCGTAGTTTCCTCCGACCTTAATATTTATCTTAGATTAATCAACATATGCTATTCTAGAGATAAGATCAAACAGTTCCCATACTCTGTAAAATGTACGATATCAAATCTGAATGTAATTTAATACACGAAGTAAATATCTATTCACAATTTTGTAATGAAATTTTTGGTCTTGTTGGCCTCTTTAATGATGTTTTTCGAATTTTGAACAATTTTTGATCATCAGTACAGATGACACAAACATTCTGTCACTTCAAATGAAATTACTTAAATGTCATAAATGTCTGTCATTTTGAGAGTACATCAGTAAAGGATCTACCTTTCCACTTGTAAATACCAATAAGAGTCAAATTTTCTTTGAAACGTAACTTGTATGAATTCGATTTCAGATTTCGTGAAATTTAGTTCAAAAAAATGTATCTAGACAAACGTTTTTGATGATTTCTGATTTATGATAAACTTTAACATAACCCTGGATACATTGTGAATACACTTATGTATTTTCTGACGACTTAAAGTTGCTTTAATAATTTCATCAAATTTAAGTACCACACTTATCTTTATCCTAATTGAGTAAGAGAAATCTGCTGATAATGTGGCTGTTCATAGACGTAAAAGGATTTCTATCAAATAGATGGCACAGAAGTATTTATCATAGTCAAACTATCAATCAGATTTGTCAACGTCCCAGATCAAGTCCTCGTCCATGAAAATGTAATTCCTAAAAAGTCTTTATCGTCTGGAACTGTCTCAACCATGACCTGAATAACCAACAATGACAATCCGAAGTCTAATAACGTGAGTAGCATTCTGATAACCAAATCAAAAGGAAAAAGTATCTCGAAACCATATGGCATATTGTATTGCGATGACGATGAAAAAAAATACATTTCTAGTAATTTCCCTTAATAATGGACCTTCTGCCAACCTTCAATCATTCTTAAATCCTATTGTGGTTCCTATAAGAATAGTCGGAACTTTAAAAATGAGGCCAGCTTCTATGTTTGCGTTTGTTTAAACTTATTTTTTTATTCAGAAATACCTTTAATGGCGATGTGCATGAACTATTCACCTAAGTGTTGCATCGATTAAATTTAATCAACCTGTTGTACGAAAAGGGTAAATTCAAAGTTTTCTAATTACTTTAAGGTATATGCAAACAAATTAGTAGTGCTTTGAATTAGAAATGGATGGCCGAATTTTCTGGTCTACAAATCACTGCGGCTGGTGTCAATTATATGATTTGTAAAGCATTAAGGAACATGTCATTCGAGACTATTATACTAGGCACGTCTTGCACGTTTTCATCTCCGAAAGCATTATTTTCTTAAATATGGCAACTTAGAGGCAGATATAAGATGCATGTATAAATAGGAAAATAGTGTGAATTTGTGTTTTTGTACATTGTGACGGCAGGGTTAGGGTGTATATTTCCTTGTGACAACGGAGTGGCACGCTGGGGATGCACGGTAGTAGCTCGTCGTATTAGGGAGGAGATCTTGTTGTCACTGTGCTACTCGCACTATTTCTTATTTGCTACTCTCTGCGGAAAGAAGAAAAAGTGTGGGATGCCGGAATGTTTGCCATTGCAAAAAAAATTAAAAAAAAACACGGTTACCAATTCCCATTACTAGTTCTTAGGTTGGCTGCTCATGAGCTCTATGAGCGGAAGAGGAGAGACGAACACCGACTTCTCAGGAGGAAGAAGAAAGAGCATGAGAAGCGCGCGATCGAGGAAATTGAGAGATGCTACTCCAGGAATGAGGTTCGGAAGTTTTACCAAAAGGTAAAAATAACATGCCGCGGAAACAAATCCCGAACCGAAGCCTGTAGAGATGAACAAGGGAACATCGTAGTAGAATCGCAGTCGATGCTGAGGATTTGGAAATATCATTTCTGCAGACTGTATAACGGCGATGACGGACCAAATATCGATGTCAGGCAGAATCAACCTTTCAACTTGGACGATGATGACCAACAACTCCGTCCACCCGACCTGGATGAAGTGCAGATAGCTATATCGAAACTTAAGTCCAACAAAGCTGCTGAAGCGGATGGCCTGACTGCCGAGCTCTACAAAGCGGCAGGCGATGACTTGGTAAGGAGCATACACCAACTCAACTGTAAAATATGGTCGGACGAAAGTATGCCCGATGAATGGGACCTCAGCATTGTTTGTCCGATTCTCAAGAAAGCAGACCCTCTGAACTGCGCCAACTACAGAGGCATCAGTCTCATTAACATCGCATGCAGGATTGTGCGAACGCCGTATAGGTCCTGATCAGTGTGGCTTCAGGTCAGAAAAGTCCACCATCGACCAAATATGCACACTACGGCAGATCTTGGAGAAGACCCATGAGCTTCAGATCGATACACACCACCTATTCATCGATTTTAAGGCCGCGTATGACAGTATCTATAGAAACGAGCTATGTCTAGTTTCGGCATCCCTGCCAAACTCGTCCGTCTGTGCAGGATGACGATGGAGAATGTACGCTGCTCTATCAAGGTCGGTAAAGATCTCGCCTAAACCTTTGATGTCCAGAAAGGATTTAGGCAAGGCGATGCGCTGTCATGCGATTTTTTCAACACCGTACTTTAAAGAAAGTGCAGAACTTACGAGCAAACACAAGAGGCACTATCTTTCAAAAGTCCGAGCAACTGCTCGCATGCGCCTACGATATTGACATAATCGGGAGAAAGCAGTTTGATGTCAGTGGCGCTTTCGCGAGTATTGAGACGGAAACGGCGAAAATGGATTAGCGGCCAATGAGGGCAGGACGAAGTATATACTGTCAAGCAAAAAGGACAACCAACACCGACGTCTTGGGCAGAACGTCACCCTCGACAGATATAACTTTGAGGTAGTTAAGGACTTTGTCTACCTAGGCTCTGTTATAAATACAGACAACGACACCAGCGCTGAGATCAAGCGAAGAATAACTCTTGCCAACCGCTGCTTTGGGTTAAGAAGGCAATTGAGTAGAAAAGCCCTCTCTCGGACAACAAAAGTCACCCTTTATAAGACTTTAATAATCCCGGTCCTGCTCTATGGCGCAAAGGCATGGACATTATCAAAAATGGATGAGGGTGTTCTTGGTTGCTTCGAGAGAAAAATTCTTCGGGCGATCTTCGGTCCCGTCTGCATTGACGGTGAGTGGAGGAGGAGATACAACGACGAACTGTATGGACTGTACAGCGACATGGACCTAGCCAGAAGAGTGAAGATCCAAAGAGAGATGGCTGGGTCATGTAGAGCGTATGGACACCAATGCTCCGGTTCGAAAAGTCTTCGAATCCGCTCCCGAGGGACAGCGCAGTAGAGGAAGGCCAAGACCTAGGTGGCGCACGCAAGTGGAAGAGGACCTCAGCCAACTTAGCGTGCGAAACTGGAGGCATCTAGCCAGGGATCGAGCTGGCTGGAGAAGCTCGTTGACTGAGGCCCAGGTCCACCCCGGACTGTAGCGCCACCTAAAGTAAGTAAGTAAGTTCTTAGGGTTGTAACGTAAGCTTAAACTTGATCACTTTGATTTAAAAACAATTTTATTACAAAAGGATTGCCGCAACATCATCTCAATTGGAGTAAGAAAGGGAGCCTTCTTTTTATTGTCAGAAGGCTATGGTGTTAGGCTAAAAATGCCTTTCAAGGGCGAAACAGAGAAATGCCTACACAAGACCACTTACTGCCGAAATAAATGGCAATATTTATTAAGATTGGCACTAAGCGCCATCCACCAGGCCATTTGGTAGCCACTAGGTCCTACATTTCCAAAGTGGCTTTTAAGCATTGTACTATCCGGTCCCTTTTGCGCAAGAGACCAAAAAGCAGATTGGCTCTCCGGAATTGGGTTTGTGCGCTGTTTTAACTGCCTGACTATATAGAAAATCAACTTTTACCAAGCAGCCAAGAATTTTGAACGATCACGACTCTGTAAAACAAATAAATCTGCCTTGATACCTTGAAGAGGTCATATATAAAGCCGAACATTTAGCAATAGCCTATTTCGTCTATTTTATTGTGGTTCTGTTGTAAGCACCAGGCTGACACAAGGAGTCCTGAACCTTCTGATCCTCCACCTTACAAAAATAAGGTAAATATTGCAATAATATAGAGGGCATACACCAAATCTTTCCAAAATATTCTCAGAGGAAGGAAATAATAGATAGAACCTCTGTGTAGACAGCCTTTACACTATGCCAAATATTGGATTATCGGACTAGTTATAATCGCATGATTTTGTATATCGTATTGAGTTATAAGTAGAAAATATATTTGAACCATCTGGTTTGACATCTGGCTTTGGGTCTGAGAGATCCATAATTTAAAAAGGGCATCTAAAATACCTATACAAAACAGGGAAAACTAAAAAAATAAAGGCTGGATATATATATTTTCGTACATATACACAGAGTCTATTTTTGGAATCCCTACCAAGCTCGTAAGATCTTGGAGAGTAATACGGACAAAGCTTGCTAGTTATTAAGAGTAAGCATCAATTTAACAAAACCCATTGCTGTCAAAAAACGATTAAGACAAAGTTTAAGGCAACGCTTACTAGTCATTAAGTACATTTTTTTTTAACTAGCTCGCGCTGAAAGAGTTATTTGTACCCTTAAGATGATTGTACACAGCGCGGGCGGTGGAAAGTTAGGGAGGAAAGTAAGAGAGGTACCGATGTAAATTGATTTTAAATGTTTGGAGGATATAATGACAAGAGAATAAAGAGCTCGGGACGGCATTCCATGAGCGAGTTGTTCGGCTTATGAAAGAATCACGATATTTCAGGGTACGTCCAAAAGTGGGCTTAAGGGTGTACAGATGAGCATTCATAGCATGACGGGTGTTACGGTTGGAGGCTTTAAGGGGTGGAATGCTACTGGCAATTTCTGAGGAGCACTGGTGGTAAAATTACCGATAGAATAGGTTTAGACAGGAGACATTACGTCGGTGGTCGAGGGTGTCAATCGACTGTGTAATATTGGCGTCACCTATAAGTTTTATCGCACGGTTTTGAATATTATCTAGCAAGTGCAAATAAGTTTTAGGAGCACCTGAACAGATGTCAGCATTGTACTCCAATTTTGGGCGGATGAAAGCCTTATATATTAAAGCCAGATCAGAGGGGGTGAAATATTTCTTACATCGCTTGAGGAAACCTAACCATTTCGCAGCATCTTCGGCGACTTCGAATACGTGGTCATTCCAACGTAGGTCGTCATTGACATACACACCAAGAAAGAACAATTTTCGGTTTCAATGATGCAAGTGCTATTCGTGGATAATGGCTGGGTGTTTGAATTTCGGTTTAACGACAGCAGGCAGCATTGTGTTTTGGAAGCATTGAATCCAACTATGTTAATAGTTCCCCAATTGGATATGCCATTAATATCGGAATTTAGTGAGCTTAACATACGCTGCCGTTCTACAGCTGAAGAGCAGGGACGTGAGTCTTGGAACGAATATGAAAAGTAGAGAGTACTGTCGTCAGTAAAGGAATAAATTGGATTAGAAGTAGCAGGAGATCATTGACGAAAATTAGAAGGAAGCCCTGGGGCACAACAGCATTTATTTTTTTAAATATCCGACTTGAAACCATCCAAAACAACTTGAATTGAACGTTCCGAAAGGTAATTTATAATCCATTGAGGATGAGAGTCAACCCCAAATTCACGCATTTTCGACAAAAATGCCTGATGCCAAATTCTGTCAAATGCCTTAGAAATATCAAGTACAACTATCTTGCTTTCGAAAGATTGATGTAAAATTGGTTCCACTCCTCGGTGAGACATGCCATCAAATCACCAGTGGACCTGTTGCTACGAAAATTGTACTGGCGTTCATTAAGGAATTTTCGTGTTTCGAGATATTTCATGAGCTGGCGATTAATCAGCGTTTCCAAGACCTCGGAAACAAGGGACGTAAGTGCAATGGGTCCGTAAGAGGAGAGAGAAGAAGATTCGCCTTTTTTAGGGACGGGCTGGACATATGCTGTTTATTGAGTAGGATTGATGGAAAAGCTTACGCAGTGGTTATGCCAGCATAGAAGAGCATCTCTTCAGAAGAAGGAGAGATATACCATCTGTACCAGCGGACTTGTGAATGTTGAGATCTTTAATTACGCTTGCTACTACTGGAATGTCATTGCAAATTAGCGTTGTGATGGAGAATGAGGCAGAATTTCTGACATTTTTGATGAACGTCCAAAAATTATTACTACGTTTGGGACACTGTAGTAGTTTTGGGCGTATAGAAATTTTACACGCTTAAGAAAGGCGTTGCAGTCATTCCTGGCTTGTTTGAATTTTTTTCGGTTCTTCTCTGTCGGGTTAGTCTTATACGAGCCAAAAAACATTACTCTTTCCCTGACAGCCACTTTACGGCTCGAGTCGTACAATGCCTTTTCCTTTGGTCTGATACTCTTCATTGGGTGACGGATTAAGGATCTCATTCCAAAGCGAATGGTGTCTGTGATCATATCAGCAGCGGCAGTTATAATTCCTAAGGAAGGTGTTAAGTCCACTTCAATTGGCTTTCTCGTATTGCCATACTGTTTTTTTAGGAATTTTTTCTCTAACTGTGTGGTTAATGTACGAGAATTTAGCTGATATGACACAATGGTCTGACAAGCCTAGAGGTGATAGGTTAAAAACAAGTCCAATGTGTTGGCGTTATGACTATCAATGTCTGGGATTCGCGTGGGCTCATTTTACAGGCTGGGTCAAGTTGTCGTCCGCGGCGAAGATCTCAACACACCGTCCTTCGGGTGTTGTCTGTCCAGAATGTCGAAGTCACCCAGAATTGTGTAGGTATATTTTAATCGTTCGTAATAACGATTTCAGTATGAGGATACAGGGATACGATTCTTTGTATGGAGTCAGAAGGGAACAAACTCGTTAAAGGTTGAATCGCTGTCCAGTTTGGGGCTTCTGTAAATAAAGCAGTACTGGATAACTTACTTAGGGAGATGGAATGAAATTGAGTTCCAAATTGGAACAGGGACTACATTGTGGTGGAGTTTGGTAAGCTACATCACTACCCACGTAAATGGCGAGACCGCTGTGAGAGAAGAATAGTAGCACTAGTTCGAAGCCAGGTGCTTCAGATCAGAGTGATCTAAGAGGTGTGGGCTGGGATCTACCTGTATTTCACTAAGTGCCAATAGAGCTGTTCTGTATTAAAAGACGTGGATATACGCGGAAAGGTAATTACTTCTCAGCCCAGGAATATTGGCTACATCCAATCTGAATTCACTAGTCATAACAACAAACACCGACGATACTAAGCAAGGCCGTGAACAACAACATATCAACAATATGGAACAGACCACCAACAAAATTGTCATTCGCAGTCTGCAATCCATCGGTTGTTACATACACTCAATCATTGCTTTTGCCGTTTAAGAGAATTCAGCAACAGCAATGACTGAGTGCCAGCAACAGCACTTAGACTGGGGGTAGGAGATAAGGGATGCCCACACTATGGTTTTTTGTTTTTTTTACCTTCTCTCTAAACGGCACTTGCACTGATTCTTTTTTTTATTTGTTTTTTTTTTATACTCAGACAGCGAGAAACTAATTAAATACGAGTGCACACGTCGTAGGTCAACTCGGTACTCAGACCAAGACCATTGCTGTCAAAAGACTATTAAGACAAAGCTTAAGGCAAGCCAGCACCAAAGGTTGGTAGAGCTTCTAACATACGCTGGGGGCATTGGATTCCCTTACGCAGCACGTTGAGCTTCAGTCTGTTAGCATTGAAAGAGGCCAAAAGTGGATTAAACTATGAACCAAGGCAAAATCGAGTATATGTGTATGCTGTTAGTAGGAACCGATGAATAATTAGTTATCAAATTTCATACCGAATCAAACACATTTTCCGGTCGCTGTTTCTTTCGCATAAGAAGGCGAAATCAGATCTATCAGGGAACACATGAAAAACGATTTATAAGCCCCTCTTTTTTTTCCATGTTTTACTCTTTGCCGGGTGCTTATCATGTTATATTTTTGTCCTAAAAAAATCTGCGTGTGTTACATTATTCACATCACTCTCTATTTTCAGGAGATTTTCGATTCCCCAAACTTGTTTCTATGTCATCAACAAAAACCTTCATGTGGCTAATTAATACTCAAACATCACGAAAACCAAAGTCCATGAGGCAATTAAAAGAATTTTCATGTGTTAGCTGTCAGATGTCCTGGAGAGACTTCCACCCCAGTTCTACTTTCAACAGCAGTACCACCTATTTCCCTATGCCATGTGTTCCTCCGTGTTGGGATTAATAAACGAAACCCAACCAACCAGCCACTTCAGGTCATATATTTCACAAAGTACACGCGAAAACTTTCTTACCACTGAAGCATGCATAAATCTGAAATTTCGCCCATATTTTGCAGATCCTTGCATTGAGTTGGACTCGAAGAAAACTACATGCATGGTGGTGGTCAGTTAAGTAAACTCCTTCTTGGTCAAATGGTGTTTCCATTAATAAATCGAATACGATTACTTTTTCCTGGCTTACTAGCGCAAAATATACACATCCTTTAGGATACATCCCTTACCCTCGTGTTTTTTTTTCGAGTGAAGTGGAAGAAAAATGAGAAACGAATTTCGGTCCTCTCTCTTCTGGTCTTAATGCCATCAGTTGACATTGTGTGCACCATACAACCGTAATTTAAATCCTTTTCCGCTGAGTGTAACATAAAAAAGGATAACAAGACGACGTCCTTCATCATTCCTTTTCTTTGAATAATAAATTAAAGCGAAAAATTGTGGGATATGAATGAGTTGTGTATTGAGGTGTGAAAAAGGACAATTGTGTTAAAAGGCATTGTAGATTTTTTTTTTAAAGAAACACTAACGAAAATGAGGGGAATACAGAAATATTCTTCTATTTTCAAAATACCGAAGCGGAACAGTTCCGGATTCTTAAATTCTTTTTATATTCAATTGCGCTTGGGTCATCTGGATCTAAGTATAGCAATAGTAAGGGATTAGCGTAATGGGCATTCAATTTTAACTCTTTAGAGATACTCTTAATCCTTATAGATCAATGTAGTTGATGGATTCTGTCAACTCAGATTTTTTCCTTAAATTTAAAAAGCTCAGAGGCATTAATCTGTCGGTAATCTCGGAAAGAGAGCGAAATCTTATGACATTTAAGAAAACCTGCTTCATTCTTCATCCTTACCTTTACCTTTACATCCTACTTGTTGTATGTATATGTACCATCGTGTGGTGGTTTAAGAAATGGGTTTCAGCTTTATCCATTTCATACTCAGATACATTGATTCCTCTGTAACTGCCCTGCGCCGTTTTGGATAAGAGCTGACAGCTAAGGTTAGTAAGCTGGAGTACTAAAATATTTTGCAAGGAAGTTCTCTAAAGTGTGCCTATGACAGTGCCACTTTCCTTATCTCATTGTGATCAGAACTGTAACGTCGATTGGTTCTTGCCCTATTCCAATAAAATGCTATTCGTTCGAATTGTTTGAACATAACTTCCGCAGACTTTTGAGTAGCAGTAGGAAAAACCTACCCTTTACTATCTTCGAATATAAAGCAGAGCTAGGAGACCATATTACAAAGGAAGTTTTCAAATTTATGTCTAATGAGTTCCTAGAAAAATTAACTTCATCATACAATTATATTTTTGATATAGATGCGGTACCAGAGAGTCTTAGAAGGAGTATAATATTCACACTATCAAAACAGAGACGTGAGAAACCCTAAAACAAAAATTTCCAGTGAATCATTTAAGAATTCATCACAGATGGTGTACGTGAAAACGACTCGGTTAGTAAGTTCCAGACAGGTTTCAGGAAGGGTACTCAGCGGTGGATAATATAGTCTTGCTGACCAGCATCGCACGAACTTATTTTAGCAAGTGCAAAACCTCTATGTGGTCTTTGTCGGTTCTAAGGTAGCAGTTGACAGAAAGACATGGTTCTATAAATTCAATAACTTAGAAGTATCAACGCGGACAAAAAGGTTGCTTTATGGACAGGGAAAAACAATTCAAGTTGATTTATTCAGAGATGGTTGTTAAGCAGACTTGTCTTTAAAGTTCACTTCTCTTCTCATTGTTCCTTGATGAACTCACAACAACTACATCTTTGGTAGGATAGTTGGTCAGCATAGCGGCACAAAGAAATATCACTCTAGCAAGCACACGATTTCCCCATTCCAGTATACCCAAGGAGACATAACAGTCTCAGGATCATTAAACGATAAATTAAAAGGTTCACCTCACGATAAATACAATACGTGCCTACAGTATTCTGAACATCAAAACGTTTTAGGCTCACCATTGACACGCATTACCACCTTTTTGCACCCATAGTGAGAATGGGGATCCCCCTAGCATCACAACAAAGAAGAACTTCCGCGAGAATTTATACCCAACTTAGAAAAGCAACAATCACTAGAATCTTAGCCGAACTCGTATCTCGAAATCTTTCAACATCTCCTATGCCACCAGCATCAAGTACCGAATACCAATGGCATCCAAAGTGCCATCAGAGAAGCCTCAACTGATTCGCTGGGTTTCGCCCGACCACCACCAAGAAATCTCTGCTTTGATGAAAAATACCGGCAAGCAGATGCAACTAAACAAGAAGAGTAAACAGCGGTGTTGCTGCGAAAGCCGAGAGCCTCTCGTTAACTCTACGAACGGAAGAACACTCGTTGCCCCAGAAGAAGAAAACAGAGTACTGGAAGAGAACAATCGAATATGTTGATATGTTTAACTTCAGCAATAACATCGGAAATTTTACTTACTTTAGGTGGCGCTACATTTGGGAGTGGACCTGGGCTCCGTCAACAAGGCTCTCCAGTCAGGTAGTAAGGGAAGGTAAATATTTGACTCTGCTACGAATTTTAGCGACTGCACCTCAGCAAAAATAAAATGATAAATCACTCTTGCTAATCGCTGTCTCTTTGGGCTAAGAAAGCAATTGAGTAGTAAGCCCAACCCCAAAACTAAGGGGACTCCTTATAAGATCTTTACCAACCCTTTGGAGGAGAAGATTCAATGACAAACAATACGAGATGTACAGCGAGGTTTAGTCAGAAAACTAAGCATCAGTCGATTGAGATGATGAGGACATATAGAGCGAATGGACACTAATGCTCTGGCTCGCAAAATCTTTGAATTTAACCCGGAGGGACAACGCAGCGGAGGAAAATCTCACCTTAGGTGAAGAGCACAAATGAGAAGCCTAAACCAACTTGGGGTATGCAACTGGAGGCATTTGGCTGAAATCGACCTACATGGAGAGGTTTGTTAGTCAAGGCCCAGGATCTCTTCGAAATGTTGCGCCACCCAAGAAAGTAATAAGTCCAAGGTATTCCTGATCTTAACTCCGACATTAAAATATGTATAGTTCGTTGCTTGTATTGATATATAATTTCACGTTTCCAACTAAAATGAAAAAATGAAACATTTGCCAGAACGAACTTGACTCCGGTTTCTTTTAAGATATTTGCCGCACTCTGAAAGGATGCTCTCTCATTGAAAAGAACTTAATGATTAGCTACTAATATCAAAATCTGGCACCAAATCAACAACTGGTGCAGCTTGCTTTCAATGCAAAACTGCCTCCATTCATCCAACTTTAACTTGGCACAGTAGAAATGCCAACATTAAATAATTTCAGTTGAAATTACCCAAAATCTTCGAAGTGGCAAACAAGTTTCAGTCTCAATTCTTTTTGCTAACTTCAGTCAACTACTCATCCGATTCGTAGAACTTGAAAAATCAAAACTTAAAAGGTTATCCTTTAATCCGGAGCCAGTACCTAACTACATAGCACAAAACCCAGAGAAACTTAAATGACAACCCACTCTGCGGGGTTCAACATAGTAATGTCTTACTTAGAGATACACATCCCCACTAGTGGCCATTCTTAAACCATTTGACAAAGATCAAATGAAAAAAACAAAATTTGCACTTAGGATTTTCTCCTTCTCCTATTCAGTAAAGAAATGCAATTGGGTTATCTTGGCATATTCCTTTGTTCGCTACTTAGTTTCCTTATTTGCGTCTTTTTTTTTAATTCAAGATACTGATGAAAATTTTAGAGGATTTAGAAAAAAAGGAAAGAGTAAATAAGACTGTGAGGGAGAGAAGACTGAAGAAGTACAATATTTTGAAAGTTTTATCCTTCTTCCAACTAGCCTGCACCTAAGTGTGATTTAAACACTTGGACTGGGATAATGCGGAGCCACCAAGAGTCACCAAGAGTGGGAAAATAAAATAATGCGCTGAACTTATTATGCAATGTTATTAACTGGAAACGGTAAAGGGATAGATAAGGAGATTAGCTACAAACAGAAGATCGTACTCAGCTATCATAAGACAAGTGAAGGAAAAAATTATGAGCAAATGCTTATGGAGTACAAAAAATTGTAAAGCTGTAAAATAATATGACGAATCACTCAACCTGCTACTGCATACTCGTTTTCCAGGTAGCTCCCCTTTTATGGCTAGCAACAATCATAATAGAACTATTTCTGCCGCGATAAAAATTACTGGACAAACTGCTCTGGGCACTGCATAGCTCCAAACCATATAAATCTGCTGGGCTGAATGGTAGATGATTCACTTGGGGACTTGATCAATCTCATGCTAAAGAGCCGAATTATCAACTCCAAACTGGGTGGGTCCTCTGTCAAAAGAAGTATCAGCAGAGGTACGCCGCAAGGCGGTGTCCTCTCACATTTTCTTTCGAACTAAGTGGTTAACAAACTGCTGATATACCTGGAAGAGGGTGGTAGCAGGGTGGTTGCGTATGCGGATGACGTTGCTATAGCCGTCTCAGGAAAACATCTACATACGATTAAAGAGCTACTGCAGTATAATCTTAACATATTAGCAAGCCGGGCGGATCGCTGTAGACTGGGAATAAACCCCCACAAAACCGATCTTGTCCTCTTCTCTAGGATATACAAAATTCCAACCATAGACCGTCCCTCAATCAACGGTACCAGTTTGGTTTTCTTTGATACAGCGAAATATCTGGGTCCAATTTTCGATAAGAAACTAAGCTGGAAACCTATCATTCAAGAAAGAGTAAAGAAAGCCTTAGCAGCTTTATTCTTTTGCAAAAAAGCCATCGGGAACAAATGGGGCCTCCAACCTCGCAACACCCATTGGTGGACGGCCTTAGACAAAGCAGTGAACTTCATTCATGAAGCTAAGTAAATTTCAAAGAACAGCATGTCTGGGTATAAGTAGAGCCCTACGTACGAGTACTACTCCCTCCGGTGCTCTGGACACTCTGTTTCACCTGACACCCCTCGGCATTTATAGCAGACAAGTAGCCGCCAACGCAGCTATTCGCCTTAAAGCGACTTCATAGTGGGCAAATAAACATTTTGAGGAATCCTACCAGAAAATATCGACTACACCATACCCAAACAATGGTTTGACGAGGGCTTCCATGTAAGCATTCCCTACAGATCCTTGTGCGACGAAACTGCCGTCCCGGATAACAATTCAATCCACTTTTACACCGATGGTTCAAAGACTGTCAGTGGGCTTGGTGGTGGTGTTTTTGCCGATAAGCTTAACCTTGGCCCACTGTAACGTGTTCCAGGCGGAAATTCTGGCAATTAAGGAAGCTCTGTCCTGTCTGAAGAAAAATGTAATATCTGCAATGGATTTCCGAATCTTTTCCGATAGTCAGGCCGCTATCAAATCCCTGGACTCATGCTCTCTAAATTCAAGAACAGGCATGGACCACCGATCATCTCTAATTGAGATGGCGGAGAAGTTTCAGATTTACCTTTGTTGGTCGCCGGGATACAGAGCATTCCAGGAAATTGTAGGGCCGACAAACTTGCTAAAATTGGAAACACTGTACCTATCACACCTAAAAAGGAAGACATAGGTCTACCTATCGGTACGTTCAAACAAGAAATAAAGTTGGATGCTAATAAAAGAACAAACCATAGATGGCGGTTGGATCAAATCTGGCCAAAGCTAGATCTGAAGCTTTCCTTTGAAATTCTGAATTCTTTGTGTTATATTTCTAACCATTGTGTTCAGAACAGACTCTTAAAATGGCAGTTGTCATACCACTTCATAAAAAAGGTGATGTTATGCTACTAAATAATTTATCGACCAATTTCCCTTCTTTCAGTCTTCCGTAAAGTGTTTGGACGAGGTATTACAGTCCGTTTGATAAGATCGTATACGGCAAAACTCGTTTATGAAAACCGGTTTGGAAGTGGCATTTGCATTAGCAGATAAAAAAATACTTCTGCTAAGATGCTTTGAATAAAAAAATTTAAAGAGTGTTCAATTTTTGTCAGAGACGGAAGTATTTTAAAATGAGTGTCGCGTTTGCATCACGTTATGAAGCAGTATTCTTGTGCACCCATCCAAAAGGACCAAAAATGTCATACGGAGCAGCTACATGAAAAAGTCAAAAGCATTTGTGAGCTAGTGGGTGCACCGTTATTCCCAAATTAAAAATGTGGATGATTTGGCGGATCGTGGGTCAATGCCAAAAACAACAAAAAAGCAGGACGAAATGATACTACGCGTGTTTGAAAAAAATTCTCTTCTATCGTTACGTGGAGGACAAGGGATTTTACGTAAAAGGGGTCTAAATGTGTGTTGTGATACGATACGAAGACGTTTACTAGTCAATAATGTAAAATTTCGAAGCACAATGAAGAAACCACTACTGTCAAAAAAACATGTAGAAAAACAACTCAGCTGGGCCAAGGAGAATTTGTACAGAGATTGGAACAACGTTATTTTTTCGGATGAAGCTTCTTTTTGGGCATGGTCTCCTATCACTCATACCTGGTCTACACAATCCAATAAATTAATCCAGCGGACCCTCAAACACCCGGCAAAGGTGCACGTTTGGGGATGCTTCTCAAAACAAGGATTTGGCAATTTGTTCATGTTTACAAATAACTTAAACGCACCCAACATGGTCAAAATTTATAAGAAGGCTTTATTACCATCTGCCCAAAGGTGGTTTAAAAGAAGGAATGAGAATTGATTACTGGAAGAAGATAACGACCCGAAACATCGCAGTCGTTTGTGCTGTGCGTGGAAACAAGAAAATGACGTCGATGTTTTAGATTGGCCATCACAGTTGCCGGATGCAAATGCCATTGGAAATGTTTGGGCATTCATGAAGCTAAAGCTCCAAGAAAAGAAGATCTCGGTGGTCAAGCAATTATCACGAAAAATACTAGTTTTATGGAGATCTTTGTCTCAAGATTATGTTATAAGATTAGTAGAACGCATGCCTCGAAGACTCCAAGCAATTATTGATAATGGAGGAGATTGGATAACATATTAATTGCAAAGCATTCAAGTAAATAAACAAAATAAACCAGTACAATTGATTTTTTTTTTTATTATTATAAGTTCCTCTTTAATTTTTGTCGTGTACGATGTTATCAAACAGACTGTAAATCTCGATTCTTATCTTTTTGAGACAAAGTACATCTTATATTTTTAAAGAATTATAGAAACTATTTCGAGTTCGTTTGGCCATTCTATCCAACCGATTTGCTTAATTTTTTTTTAAATGAAAGTTACTCGTACTAATGTCCAGATGAATTATAAAACATTGGATTACATCTATCTTTTGTCGTTCTCAAGTTATCAAAGCGTTCAGTGAAAGGGTATGAGAAGAGAAAGAAAGTGTATGTGAAATCAGTGACCAATTTGGAGATATGTGGTCCTTCAGCTACCAAGATGGGACGACTTCCTGTGGATGGGGATTATAATATGACGTGTTTTTCTTCAGGTGCCAAAAAAACACGACGATTTCAATTATTGGTGATGGGAATTGTTTATTCCGGACAATTTCTCATTGTTTATATGGAAATGAATATTGGCATACTGAGATACGCTTAGTTGTTGTTGATAATATTGTTAAGAAATGGCGTATGTACAAGAATTTTATTATTAGAGATGAGTCTTATGGACAAAGTATTTGTAGCGTTAGTGATTGTAAGCATGTGATGGTTATTAATTGGCATAAAGGTGGACATGATGAACTTCAAAGTGCAAGTGAGCTATTTCCTGAACATATGTTTCAAGTTCATAGAGAAAATAATGATACAATTACTGACTGTGATCCTGGTCATTATTATTCATGATTTACTCTTTGTAGGATTAGACCCAGGGTGGAATCTCTAAGTAATTAGAACGGTCTTCGTCGAAACACAAGTCTCTGGAGGATGTTTGAGAAAGATCTCATGGACTACTCATGGAACAAATACATTCTGTTTATTGGTCTGGAGTGGAATCTGAGAGCAAAGAATGCAACGTTAGAACTTTTGCCTACGAAGAAGGAGGGTTCCCCATGTAAACTTTTTTTTTAATTCACAGTCGAGAAAATAAAGATAAAATTCAAAGAACTAAATTATCTATTAATTCTAATATATAAAGTAATGTTGCGGAGCAGATCGGGGCGATCTAGTTTAGCAAGCACAATGTTACAAATAAAATAAGTTCCACAAGAATGACTAATACCGGTGTATGGGCACTAAAGCTGCTCATAAGCTCTACGAGCAGATAAGAAGAGACGAACACCGGCTGCTGGTGCTGACGGCCTTATTGTCGAGCTTTTCAAAGTAGCAGGCGATGACTTGGTAATGATCATGCACCAACTCATCTCTGAAATTTGGTCGGACGAAAGTCGGATTGCTCTAAAGCGCAGATGCATGGACATTTTCTAAAATGAATGAGAGTGCTCTTGGTGCATTGAGAGGTAAATTCTTTGATTGATTTTTGGTCCCGTCTGCGATATCGACTTGTTAAGTTATGTAGAGCTCTTCTCTCTACTAACCAATACTAAATAATGGAAACACTTGTGTTTTTCCCCTCATTTTGTTGCATGGATCAAATCCTATTTAGAAGACCGAGAATACAGGGTCATCTTCAGATCTTCAATCAAAGCAACATCTGGTGTTCCTCAGGGTAGTCACTTTGGACCAATTATCTTTGTTCTAACCATTAACGATGCAAATCCAGGTTTAACGAATTCAAATCCTTTTATTTCTCTGATGACATGAGAATTTCTAAAGTCATTTTCCTGCCTTCTGACTCCTATTGCTGGCAAGATGACTTAAATAAGTTTTCGATATGGTGCAAGTAAAACTTGTTGGTGCTCTATGTCAACAAATGCCAAGCAATAGCCTTTACCCGCAAACGTCTATCCCGTCCAAGAAACTACTTCATCTGCGATGAGCCTATTCCTCCTATACCGTAGTATGGGATCTAGGAAAAATATGTGACAGGGAATTGAATTTCGACTCACATATTGAAAGCATTATAAATTAAGCTTACTCTGTACTTGGCTTTATCAAACGCTGGTCAAACGAATTTTCCAACCCTTACGTTACAAGGTCCCTGTAGACTACTTTTGTAGACCTCTTCTGGAATGTTGCAGCCAAGTTTGATCACCCTATAAGCAAATACATATTCAAAGAATTGAAGCAGTCCAACGCAGGTTTATCCATTTCGTGGTCTACCTTGGGCGGATCTATATGGATTACCTCCCTATGAAAATAGGCTAAAACTAACTAAACTGAAGTCTTTGACGTAAAAAGCAGCAAATACAAAATTAAAAAAGCCCTGCTCAATATGCTACTCTCTTAACATCTTCCCCGACCAATATTTTTCCTCGTCCCATTAGGTTGGACCCAGGCCAATAATACAGATTGAGCTGCGTGGAGACGCTTGTTCATTTCAAATTCTGCTGAATATATTGCCACAAAACAAACATAGGCAAATGAGTGCCTATTGCAAGATGTATTGCAATAAAGCCTAAAACTCAAACTCAATCTATGAGATAAGAGCAAACAATTATACAGTCTCAACTGATTCTGGTTAACAATCCTATGGGTATTCAATCCTTCAATGTTTTCAAGACAATTAAAACAAACAGAAAATAAATTGATTCAAAATTTAAAGAACCATTTACATACAGACAAATTTTCTAAAAATGGATTCCTTTACATTAGCATTAAAAAAAAAATGTTTTAAAATGAAACTCACTTAGACCTTGAGTTTATTTACAATGGATCTAAATTAACGACACACTTCGCTTTATTTGTTGTTTCCTTTTCTATATTTTAACCTTGTATTCTTAATGAAAGGATACTCAGATACTTGTACATCTTAGTCATCCATCAACATCCTTTTTTTTATAATAAAAAGTTTTATTAGAAAAAAAAAAAAATGTTTCTGAATTTTAAATACTTGATTAAAGGATGAGAATAGGAGCAGATCATTGTCCTTAAACTTGAGGAACATTTTATTCTTCAGGATTTATATATAAATCTTCTTGATGTTGTTGGTGTGTTGTTTTTGGTTTTCTTTTTTCTCGATTGTAATTTTTCATTTTAGACTAATGAGATTCGGATAAACACATGTTTTTTTTCTTGAGTATAATTTTAAAGCGAGATGTTTACAGGAATTAGGACTGTGTGAGGTAACTAACGGTGTGGGGGAAGTTTTTGCTCTTCAGAGGAGTAAACAACATAAAAACTGATCGTCCTCGGAATTTTGTTAACTTAAATTGGGTAAAGTCGGGTATTTTCAAGGTTTAAGAGCAAGCGAGATGAGAGCTGTTTAACAAAACACAAATGTCAACTCCGTGTGCAATGAGTAGACAGATAATAGTCCACAAAAAAAGGACGGAAAATAGCTATGTTAGTTTGAAAAAATTGTTATTTCATCAAGCTTATATTACTGAATCGCTTTATGAAGCAAACTATGCGCTAACTTTACCGATATTTTATCTGCTTTCCTGATATATTTTCTCTGAATGTGTTTCCTTACAAAGTTTACTACTTTTTGTTTGAATATCTTTTAGTAAAACTATAATTAGGCTGCAGAGTCGATAGTACGGCGACATGTTTACACCCCCACTTGCCAAAACTCTTATGCTGTAAGCTCTCTTACTTTAGGTGGCGCTGCGAGGTGGGGCCTCAATCAACAAGCGTCTCCAGCAAGCTCGATCTTTTACCAGCTGCCTACAGTTTCGCACACTAAGTTGGCTGAGATCCACTGTCACGTGCGTGCGCCACCTGAGTATCGGTCTTCCTCTACTTCGCTGTCCCTCGGGGGCGATTTCAAAGACTTCTCGAACCAGAGCATTGGTGTTCATCCGCTCTACATGACCTGTGGCTAGGTCATTGTCGCTATATAGTCCGTACATTTCGTCGTTGTATTTCCTCCTCCACTCACCATCAATGCAGGCGGGACCGAAAATGACTCGAAGAATTTTCCTCCCAAAGCAGAGAAGAGCACCCTTCGAGCAACAATAGTTGTTCAAGAGAGGGCCTTACTAGTCAAATGCCTTCTTAGCCGAAAGAAGCAGCGATTGGCAAGAGTTATTCTTCGTTTGATCTCAGCTCTGTTGTCGTTGTCTGAATTCATAGCGAAGCCGAGGAAGACAAAGTCCTTAACTACCTCAAAGTTATATCTGTCGAGGGTGACGTTCTGCCCGAGACGTCGGTGTTGGTTGTCCTTTTATACTTGGTCTTGCCCTCATCGACCGCTAAGCCCGTTTTCGCCGCTTCCATTTCAATACTTCCAAAGGCGCCACTCACATCACGCTGCTTTCTTCCAATTATGTTAATATCATCGTAGTATGCGAGTAATTGGACGGACTTTTGGTAGATTGTGCCTCTTGTATTTGCGCGTGATTTTCGCACTATTCTTTCAAGTATGATGTTGAAGAAATCGCATGACCGCGTATCGCCTTGTCCAAATTTTTGTTTTACATCACAGGTCTCGGTGAGATCTTTACCTACCTTGATGGAGCAGAGTGCATTCTCCATCGTCATCCTGCATAGACGGACGAGCTTGGCAGGGATTCCAAAACTAGATCTCTCGTAGTGCGAATATTTGGTCTATATATATTCCTAGCCTGAAACCACTCTGATATGGACCTATCAGGTTATTGACGAATGGCTTCAGGCGTTCACACCGGCAGATAAGATCTTGTGTGCGATGTAAGAAGATGCCTCTATAATTGGCGTAGTGCAAAGGGAGTCTCCTGTCTTGAGGTTTGGGCAAATAATGCTGACGTTCCATACATCGGGCATACTTTTTCCCGACCATATTTTACAGATAAGTTGGTGTGTGCTTCTTACCAAGGTACGAGTAGATTCGATCGGAAAAGAATTTGGCGATCTCTTGCGATTGTACCCATCTAACGTCGAAATTCCTCATAGTATTAGCTTGCTTTGGCATTGTTCGGGATATCCGCAACCATACCTTGTCTACAACAAGGTAATAATCCGAGCCGATGTTGGCTTCTCGGAAGGTTCGGACATCCATAGTACCGGAGGAGTGTCCTGCCTCGATCGCAATGTGGTCAATCTGGTCAACGCTTGATTGATCAGGGGTTCTCCAAGTCCCCTTGTGAATATCGAGATAATGGAACCGCATACTAGTTACGACAATGTTTCGTCCCGCCGCAAAGTCGATTAGGCTGAATCCGTTATCGGAGGTGGTGTCGTGCAGGCTATATCTTCGAGAGTGCTACCAAAGATGGTCTCTCTTCCTAGCTTTGCATTAAAATCGC
The DNA here is from genome assembly GCA_928272305.1 of Volucella inflata. NCBI lineage: Eukaryota > Metazoa > Arthropoda > Insecta > Diptera > Syrphidae > Volucella > Volucella inflata. The sequence goes on along the minus strand of OV743718.1, from coordinate 18,953,950 downwards.
CGAGAACAATTTTTATGTCATACCTAGAGCAATCGTCGAAGGTCTTGCTCAAGAGCTCATAGAAGCCATTTTTGGTGTCTTCGTTTACGTGCCGGAAACTCAAGACTTTTTGTCTAAGTCTGCCTCCAACAACAAATCCGCATCCAAATAGGCGCTGATTTTTCATCGTCGTAGTTTTTCATCCTCTTTTTGTCTGGCCCATCCCAACGCATTTCATGGATGGTGGTAATGTCTACTTTGCAGCAGTCAAGTGCCTCCGCTAGTTAATTGGCTGCATGAGGCATGTTAAGGGACCTAATATTCCACGTAAATATCCGAAGTTTATTGTCCACAGTTCGTTTGCATGGGTTGTCAACAGTAGCTCCGTCCGTATCCGAGGCTTGTTGTGGTCTCGTTGCTTTTGTATATTTTCCATGGCCATGTCCCTCAAAATAAATAAGCCAAGAAAAAATAAATGTTCTCAACAAAGTGAATGCACATAGGAATACAACTCTTATTTATTTCATAATTGTGGTATGTTATATAAAAAATAAAATTGAATTAAAACACAAACAAAACAATATAAATCGTATATTATAATAAAGACACAAGGATTGCGCATCCTTCTTCTTCTAGGATTAATATCTTATTAATTATTATTACGATGTTATTTCTTCTACATTTACAACTGTCAATATCTATTTAAGTTTAAATGTAGTTATCTATCTGTTTAAGTTTAAATGTAAATATACAATACAATACAAATATACAATGTACAATACATTTGTACATTAAAAAAGCGAATAGCTAATAAAAAAATAAGAGCATAGCAATAATAAATAAATGTAGGTATTAAAAAAATTGTCAAATTCAGTGAAAAACAAAAAACGGATAACAATAAACTGTATCCATCTCTGACAGAAAAATCATAGGAGAGAAAATTGTAAGGATATATCCGGTTATTTTATAAGAAAAGGAAAAAAAGCCAATAGAAACCGGCCATTCATAATATACCGCTATTATATCCATCCTATTCAACCTTGTATATATTATTTCTAAGATCGGTTAAGTTAGTGTTATTATGAAAAGACTAAAGTGTCGAAATTAATCACTTTATAAAGTTCTATAAGCAACAGCTATTTCTAAAATTTTATTAAAGAAAGTCACGCCATGTTGGTATTTATTTTGTTAAGCTTCTTTAACTTGCAAAAAAAACAGAATATCCATATATTTCAGCCTCCGGTAGTAGCCATTGAAACTTATGGAGTAATTTCCAGGATTCCCTCTTGCAAAACGATATGAAAGTTCGCTCTTAAAGCATCATGCCCCCAACGAGTGAATAAAAACCGCAGGAAACCTCTTCGTAAGTTAATGTGCATAATACAGGGCTTTTAATATGATTTTGCTGCAATTACCGTCTGGTTGTTTTGATTGATTTTATCCTGGTCTTTAGTAAAAGGCTGAAAACGAATTTTTGAAAGAAAAAATTAAAGTGAAAATATTTTACTTTTATTGTCACAGCACAACCAATCTGACCATGTCTCCAAACTGGCAATAACTCCCAGCAGGCCACTGTAAACTATTACAACCTCACGGTACTCAAAAAAGTAACCAATTTCGAATAATTATTGTATACACAACACATCTTCTGCGCTGACCCTGATTGTGACATATTAATTACTGAACACTTCCAACATCGAGGTAGGAACCCACCATAGGACATGAAAGTGTGCACAATCCACTAACCAACAAGCGTGTCAGTCACCGTCAGAAAGAAAAATTCTCCAAAATAATTGCGACACACGTTAAGGTGTATTTATGGTTGGACTGTTAGACATGACATGGTTGCACTAGCATTAAAAGTGCGTCGGCCAGCCGAAACCACGTTAATAAAATTAAGGTGACCTGTTGGTGGTCAACGCTACAGCATGTAGTCAAATTAATTTTACTCACGCAGGATAATGATACAATAGCCAGGAGGCATTATCGCCCTCTAAATTGTGAAGTAATTTGTATGCTTTGCCATTTGATGAAACTGTACGGATTACCTTGTGTGGCGGTAATTTGTCCAGATCCGTCCTGTAAATGATACCAAAACTTCATCAAGTATTTATCTTTTATCGACACATAAATCTCTGACACAAAATGTGTGAAGAAAATACTTACATGTGTTCGAAATCGTAAAGGTGTGGGAAATTGGAAAATGATTATTTCACAAGCAATTTAGAGAAGATAGCAATGACTGGTTCTATACTGCTGTATGTATAGTATATTCCTGCACGTTGTCGAACCATTTGCGAGTAAGTAGTGACTATCTAAATTTAACTAACCAATACTGGAATAATTGCAGAAGATAAACTGATCAATTTTAAATAATTTAAAAGTCAAGTTAACTCGGGACAATGACTCTAAAAAATGAAGGGACCCTTCTATCCCAGATGACATGTTTGCTCCCTCGTTTATAGAGAAATGAAGTAGTGAAATGATGAAATGATGAAATTCCGAGGAAAACAGATTTGCAAGCTCAATCGTAAACTAAAACCTGAACCATGCTACAAAGCAGCGAGAAAAGGTATATGGTATCAACAAAATCCGATAAGCGAAGTGTGAAGTTTGCTTATGAAGATTGCCAAAAAATGTGAGAGGAAGCAATCTGTTCTACCGGAGTTCCGGGGGCATCTGTTTTCCAAATTTTAAATATCATCTGCAGAAAACAAATTTCGTTCCAACTAACCACAGTCAGCATTACTTTTAAAACAAAGATTTGCTGTTTTATGGTTATGGTATGACTTGTTGTCAAAAATAGAGCATTGAGCGTGAGCTATATTTTCCCTCCCTAAAAGATCTTTCATTTTTAATGGAGACTTCGTTGAAGTGGCTATAAAGTAATCTTTTAATACTATAAAAGCATGTCGGTTTATCCTTGTCATCACGGTTTCTCAAAAACTGCTAGACGTAGGGATTAGCCCAGTTATTCCTTATTTTGCCTAGATGCGAGATAAGAACGGATTCTCAGAGATTCAAGATCTAAGTGGCATACAGGGGGTTGTGATTGAATTTCCTGACACTAAAAGTCGTTTACACAGCCCTAGCTCAATAATGGCTCATCATTATAAACTATCCCTCTGCGTTGTCTTGGGGCTAAGCAATGCTAACAACAATTAATCAAATCATCGCTCACAATTTGCCTTTAGTGGAGACCATTGCCAGCAGTCATGTTCCGGTGTCTATCGTTGCAATAGTGTGCGTGTGTAGATGGGGGGCGCTACAACCTTCAGTAAAAAATAGAAAAAAAAACAATCAAAAATAAAGTTTTCAACAGTGCTTACAGCTTTCCGTTAAATTGTGCCTACCAACAGAAATTGTTGGGGTACAAAATCGTCGATGACTGCATTATTGGCAAGTGTGTTGGAGTATTATTAAGACATTTCAAGTGCTGAAAAAATGAAGGCTTGTCTCAAATCATCCTACTCGTGGCCAAAAACAAAGCAGTTACACCTTACGAAAAATGTGAGAGTAAATTTGGGAAATGACGTGTGTCGAGAAGAGTTTGTGCCACTACTTCTAAATATAGGCGATGGAAGCGCTGAAGAGAAGGATGGAAAAAAAGAAATTCCCCATAGTTTGTACCACATCGTGAGCGACATAAGGGCGTTCACTGAAAATGTTTATCCGGATTGAAGAAACATCAGTGCCAAATCAATTATATGGCTGACGGAGCGATCTATATTAACACCAAAAAATGATGCAGCTAATAAAATCAATGCTTACCTGTTACTTAAGTTTAACGCTCCAGAAATTGAATACAAGTCTATTGATTCAATAGTAGATGCAGTAGGTTGGTGGATTGACGAAACCAAACGAGCTAAGGCCGGCAAGAAAAGTGCATTTCAAGCGTGGACAAAATGCAATCGGAGCGACGATATCGAAAAACCTCGACTGGCTCTTTATAACGAGTGTCTTAAAAAGATCGCAAAGAAAGTCTTGGCTCGAACTCGAGCGGCAGCAGCGGAAAACCTGTACCAGGAGTTGGAACAAATATCGTCACGATCGGCAGATAGAAGACAAGCTATACAAGAAGTTCAAACGTCGTACAATACTTAAGAACCAAATATTTTTAAACTCGCTGCACAGAGGAGAAAAAATTCAATGGAAATAACCTTGCCGAAATACATCAAAAACGCAGACGGTCGCTTATTAACAAATGAAAAGGAAATTTGTGACCGGTGGCTTGAATACTGCAAGGAGTTGCTTAACAAACAGTTTCCACGTGATATCGGGCCGACAGCTGGTCTATTCGAGGAGGAAGTTTCGGACTTTTCAATCGAAGAAATAAGTATAGCAATTGGAAAAATGAAGCGGGGGAAAGCGGCGGGACCAGACAGCATTCCATCAGAGTTTTGGTCGAAGATGCAGGGAATCGGCAGCGAATTGCTATCGAAACTTTTAAATAAATTAAAATATGGACAACCTATGCCGAATCAATGGAGAAGTAGCTTCTTGGTTCCATTATACAAAGGAAAAGGCGACACTCGTCGAAAGGGTCTTAAACGAACGTCTTCGGCAAATAATAAAGCTCGATAATAGCCAGTGTGGATTTGTTGAAGGAAGATCGACGGTGGACGCTATCCAAAGCCTATGAATAATAATGGAAAAGCACCGAAATTCGTCTAAGGATTTACACATGGTATTTATCGACCTCGAGAAAGCATTCGATCGAGTGCCTAGGGATCTCATATGGGCCGCGCTGAGGTCTAAAAACGTACCGGAAACGTATGTTAGAATAATACAAGACATGTACGGAAACGTGAAAACTGCGGTTAAAAGCTCTGCTGGACTAACGAGAGAATTTGCAGTTAATGTCGGAGTGCATCAAGGAAGCGTACTTAGCCCTTTCCTCTTTAACGTAGTACTCGACTATCTTTTAAAAGACTGCACGCGCGAAGCAAATGTAACACCGATTCTCTTCGCTGACGACGCAGTTATTCTTAGCGATAACGCCGAAGATTTACAGAACGCCTTAGATTCATGGAAAAATGCGCTAGAGAGAAACGGGTTTAAAATAAGTCGTTCAAAGACGGAGCATTTGACGTGCCCATTTGCGCATCCGTTGCGACCTGTTCCGGATATAATGTTAGACGGAATAGTTCTTCCGAAAAGCACTATCTTTAAGTACTTAGGATCAATCGTTTACATGGAAGCGAAATGTGACGATGACGTAAACCACAGAGTGAGTGTGGGATGGATGAAATGGCGGGAAAATTCGGGAATCTTTTGCGACCGAAAATTTCCACTTAAATTAAACGGGAAACTCTACACCACGGTTGTTCAACCAGCTCTTATATACGGTTGACAGTGCTGGACAATGTACGAAGCGTTTAAAAACAAAATGACGGCAGCGGAAATGCATGCACGCGATTGCATTAGATCTACGCGTATAAGAGGAAATCTACATATAAAGAATTCGATAACCGAACAGCTTGAGGCGAATAGAATAAGCTGGTATTGCCACGTTCAAAGAAGATCTGCGGAAAATCCGGTTAAAATTGCACTATCAACTACGGTCACTCCAACTGTAAGAAAACGAGGTCGGAAAAAGAATTTCTGGATTTCTCAGATGGCAAATGTGCAACAACGCCTGGGGCTTACCACTGAAGCGATCAAGGGCCGAGCAGTGTGTAGACGCGTTCTGCGGTCTGCGACATTAGCCAACCCCATAAGCGGAGCAGCAGCGATGTAGTAAAAATGGGAAACTCGTTACGCATAAGTTCGTATAACGCGGAAAGGGTTAATAAAAGGATAAGAAGTAGATGCAGAATAAGTTGTTCATTACCCGCACGAATTCCTACACACTCTTAGTCCCCTAGGCATTCCTTCACACAAATTGATATTGAAAGTAGGCGAACCTGAAATGTATGCCCTCCAAAAATGTGCAATGGGGCCAGATTGCAGATAAAAGAAATGCAAAAAAATTGATAGTGGCCATAATCCTTTCTGGATGCGGCCAAGGAGAAACTGTGTTCATTTATCGCATCCCGCTTATTCCATCTGATTATCCGCTTTGTTTTAAACGAGTGCAATTCCCAATTAAAGTCTGTTTTGTCATGACTATAAATAAGGCTCAGCGTCAGTCCTTAAAGAAAGCTGGGGTTGATTTAAGGGCAGACCGCTTTCCTCATGGCCAACTTTATGTGGCGTGTTCGAGAGCTAGCACATCTCGTAATCTGTCAATTCTACAGCCTGGGGGAAAAACGGCAAACATAGTTTACAAAGAGGTGTTGCACAAATAAGGGAACGCATTGGCATCTCTAAGATTTTCAAAACACCATCAAATAAATTGACAGCTCCATTGTTATTCATATTAATACCCGGACTTAGAAAATTCATGTTGACTCTACCTCCTCGTAGTGCATTCTGGTTAACACCAAAATTTTCAGCTTCATCAGTACGAATTCGTAAATTCTTAGATGGTTTATAAAAACCTCGCAAATTAATTTCAATATGAAATCGAATGAAATAAATTAATTGCACACAAAATTAAGAAGGAATGTACATGCTTAATAATTTGCAACTAAAATAGTTTATGTCCACGAACGAAGCCGGGTGGGTCAGCTAGTACTACATAAAATAAATATGGTAGTAACTTTGAATAATAAAATAGAGCGCCCTTTTCTTGAAATTAAGCCCCGTAAATAAAGTTGAAGCAATAGAAACAGAAACTACTTTAGTTCATCTTGCTTCGTTAACCATAAATTGAATAAAGATTCTCCTCATCATAGGGTGATTACCCGCGCTAGCTTAAATATATGGATAAAGCTAAGCTTTCTCTAACATCTGTAAGGTTTTTTTTCGATAACTAAATGCAGTTTATGTCTCGATTGACTCCTCATATTGACAAGCAATTAAGTGTCTCTATTAATGAAGTTTAGCTAAAAGGGCACATCTTTGTTATTTGTCATATTGGATTTTGAATTTCATTGACAGCAATCATCTACTTTATATATAATACTTATAGTTTGAATCAATACTGAGTCACGATTTTTTAAAATTTATTAAAAACAGATGAGGGATCAACTGACCTATGATTTTGCGTAGTGCATTCATGTGGTCTCAACAACTTCAAAAACTGGTTTTTGCTATTATATAAGTCATGCCTTTCTAGAGAAATCTGATGACTACTGATTTGTTCACAATTCGGGAAACAACTCATTTTTGGAGGCTCTTTCCACCAGTGAAGCAGGAGTCCTGCAGATGGATCACTGCACTTACCATTGCTTTTGTAAAGCTGGGATTTGTAATCAGAGAACGATCTCATTTTTTGTAATTTAAGCTAGGCGACAATAGTCAAAACATCCGTCTATCTGACCAAAAGGAGGTAATGATAGCAATAATTAAGCTTTAATTCAACAAAATTACCGGCATTCATAGTCGAGGTACTCAGAGCTATTATTATAGAAGTGAACATAAACCTTTTATTTGTCAGATCTTGTCATTATCGTTTTCCCGATCCACAAAAAGAAGATCACTTGAGCTGCGCCAACTATAGATCAATAAGACTTGTCAATATTGCATACAAGATCGCATCTGCCGTGTTACTTGAACGCCTTCGTCAACAACCGGATTGAGTCTTATCAGTAGGGCTTAGACAATGTTCACAATACGGCAGATCCTAGAAAGATCCCACTTCTTATGTTCTAAAGTCGTATATGACAGCATTGATAGAGATGAGGTGTATAGTTCTTTGGCGTCCTTGCCAAACTCATTCGTCTGTGCAGAATGACTTTAGAAGGCATAAACTTGCAAATGTCTTTCCAACTTCTGACTTACGCCCATGATCTTGAAATGATTGGTTAAATACAGCGTCGCCGTTGCATTTGCTAGTGTTGAAACAGAAGCTGCCAAGTAATGTTTAGCGTTAAATAGGGGAAAACTAAGTATATATGGTGATTAAGTAGGCAGAAACAACATCAATGGATTGGACACAACGTCACAATGAGCAGTTATAATTTGTCTACTTTGTGCCTCTGCTATAAATTCCGCTAACGAATTCTCACCAGAAATTTGAGCTAAGAACGCAGAAAACTAGGGTACTCTTTGAAAGTCTTTAGTGATCACAGTCCAACCTTGTGACACTGAGGCATGAAATCTATCGAAAGCGGATGAAGATATCCGAAGTCTTTTTTTTCAGAGAAAAGGCGTTCGAAAAACTTTTGGAACCGGAACTATACGAGTTGTACAACGGCAACAACCTAGCCATTGAACTGGGCACCAATTTCCTAATTCTACTAGGCAATGTAGACCGAATGGACATCAACGGTCCATTCCGAAGACTCTTCAATTCGAACCCGATTCCGATATATTCGAACCCGATTCCAACGCAGTAGAGAAAGACCTCGCCTTAGCTGGCGCACGAACGTTTCATAGAAGTGGACCTCAGTTAATTTGAAGTATGCAATAGAGGCAATTGACTACGAGCCACGGTTACATAAGAATCTTGCTGTTCATCTGACCTAAGCAGCTATGGGATGGGTTATGGCTAAGGTATATTCTAAAAGTGTTTAGTTAGTGACCCAACCCTACTTACTATATATCCTTAACCTGTCTATAAAAAACAAATAGAAAGTTAAGAAATTCTCCCTAAAATTTAACAAAACTACCTCTGGCCTTGTGATAATTTAAACGACTTTATCTTACACTCATCTTACAGACAAGGTCTATGGCCTAACGTTCAGTCAAAACGTTTACTAAAACTACCACTAACAGAATTATCGCCTGATATAAAACACCCTACAAGATCGTAAACATAAACCCACCCAGAATCACTAAAATCTCGATTGAGTATTTCCAGCAACAGCCTACTGACGGTCATAAAGTCAGCTCCCATAGTTTTTCTTGTTAAACAACAAAAACATGGAAACGACAACGGCCGTACCTGTACGTAAATGGATTAAGATCCGCACATTTTTATTACCAATCCAAATAGCTAATAAAATTTATACACAATTTCCCAAAGTCACACGTGTAATAATGACGCGTATGCTTTATTATTCATTTTGATATTCTATCTATCACTGGATGTCATGATTTATTTATACTAAAGGATTTATGTATAAAAAAATAAAATAAAAACCCGAAAAAAGGGACATTCAGCGGAATCGTGGCTGTAGGTAGGTACAAACGAAACAGTCTGAAACAAAACCAATCGAAATCGAAAATGAAAAACCGTACGTGTTGTGAAATATTGCAAATAAATCAACGAGGTTGAGGTGGTTATTTTGCAATTTAAACAAACGGATTTGCAAAGGACAACGATTCCCAGAACAATTTCAAAAATAAATGAACCAGCGTTGTTAATTTATGATTTCCTTTTTGCAGTTTTATTTGAATTTATTCATGCAATGGTCGGCACTAATATTGATTAAATTTGTTGTTGTCTGGTCTATTTATTGCTGATTTACTAATAGGGCGGTTCAGTATTACCAACAATATTTGAAATACTATGAACTTGAAAACTATACCAAAGTCTGAGGGTTTTTTTTTAACTTTCTAATAGAGAAGTTCTTGCATTCACATCGACAATAGAAATTGAAAATTTTGTGATGTCTTTATGTTTTAAGGTGTCCATAGTGTTTTTAGACAGGTTTTAAGGAAGTGTTTGTGGGAAGCAGCATGGCCACATACCGTCACTAAACCTTACCGCCGCAAATAAACAGCGTCATTGGCTTTGCCCTGCGAGACCGCCGTGAAGTAAAACTTTGTGCAGCAGGTGGATTACTCTTTGGCTAGAAATTATTGGCTTTTTAGTCAAGTTCTCGTATTTTGTCATACTGGCTTATAACGTGGTCGACGAAAAAAAAGAGCTGTAAGCATATGTATGGTGTATATGATGCGTGTGTGTTTACTTCGCTGCAGAATTATTGATTTGTACCACTCTCCTCGCGGACCTTCTTTATTTAACGGGGCTGGTAAGACAGTATGTATCTTCACATAGGAGTATTTGCTGCGTCAGCACGTCTCATTTTTTCTATCCTTCGCAGCTCGTTTTGGACGTTTGATCTCAATGTGGAAATCTCCATCCAATTTTCTACTGACCCTAAATTTTGGCCACCTATTGACTGTGCGTTTGGTTTTTCAGTTCTCCATCGCAGAAAGCATATGCAATGGAATATTACATGCTTTGCATCTTCCTCTTGATTTGGGCAATCTGGGCAAAAAGGTGAGCTATCGTGCCCGAAGCAGTGTAGATATTTTCTCTACCCACTGTGAACATATCGGAACTGCGTAAGATGGTAGTTACAGTTTCCATGCTTTCGGTTTGTTAAAACTTCTATGAACGGGATAGATCTGTGCCCTTCATAGTGATGTTTCACCGAGCTTGCTACTTGATCATTGAAGTAGCTCTTTCTTCTTCCTCGATCATTTTAACGACTGTTGCCTTTTGGTGACTAAATATTCTCCTATTACAGACCGCCTGCATCTCGTCCGCATCGATATCAATGAGTTTCATACCGTTTCTGTGTGTTCTTATGTGTCAGTTTTTTCAGTCCACGATAGCTTGCAAACGAATCTTCCTATCGACAGATAATGGGACTTCATGCATAACAGCGGGCATTCGATTTTGACTGGAATCCGTCAGTGACTTTTTAAGTTATTAAAAAAAATGTTCGAAATACAATAAATGTTTTCTTAAAGATAAACGAGTCTTTTGAAATTTCTACAGTACTAATCGAAACCTATTCACACGCATCTAAAATTTAAATAAACAAAATTATTTGAGTTACTCAAAGAACGGTGAAAATTTTATCAAATCACTTGAAGTTTTTATTCAACTCTTCCTTTGTCGGCAGAAAGGGAAACAAGACCATCAACCACACTTCTTAAATGTTCATTAGACTTAGTGCTCAGGTTTAATCTGTTTTCTGACCAAATTCGGATTAACTTGTCCTAAATTCTAGTAGAATATGATATACCAAGAACTATTGGAAGTTAGCATTAAATATTCTGTTTCTCAGGAAGTTCTTAGTGTGATTCATCGGTCCCACTAATTTCGGCTAGTTTTTCCTTAGATGTCACTTTAGTAACAGTAGCTGAAAAATATTTACTTTCCACTCGGATGAGAGGCATGGAATATCTTTCACAGGAATTTTTTAACTGCTGGGCATCACATGTTCAGTGTATTGTTCAAATTAGCTAATGTGAAAACATTTGTGTTGTATTACGTTCATAAGTATTAAGTATTTCTTTTATTGCCGAGATACATCACAATATCAGCAATTTTAAATCTAAGATGTGAAAGATTACACAGATTAAACATCAAAGTACTTCTTTATCTGCTTTTGGGAAGGTCCAAGACTGTGAGCCATAAAGCAGGACCGAAATGGTAACAGACTTATTAAAACCTGTTCTTTCTGACGAAAATGGGCTCTGTTACACAATTGCCTCCTGTAGCCTAGAAAACAACGATTTACAAGAGTAGTTCCGTTGCTTGTTATTGCGAAGTCAAGCTAGGCGTACTCCTTAACTATCTCGAGGATATAACACGCTGTCAGATCATTTTACCCATGCTGTTGGTGATGTGCATTTTGTTGTGATAACAACATGAATTGTAGTCATCCTGTTACATCAATGTCATATAAATACGAAAGTTAGAGAGCGGACTTGAGAAAGAATTTTTCTTCATATCTTCCCCGATTCTTTCTATATGGATATAAAGAAGTAGCTCGTCGCCCTGATAGAGTAGCCGTAATTTTTTATTTATGGAAAAACTTAGCCTAGCAGAGCGTCTGCACGAAGCCAGTAATGTATACTATACGTGATGATTGTGATGAATCGACTCGACGCCGTTCTCAAGAACTTGGCATATTTTACGTATGGATGTTGGTTTAAAAGCTTACAAAATTTGATTTGTGCAAGAACTGACGCCGACGGAGCTTCCGAATCGTCTTTATTTCAGTCTTTGGTTCCTAAAATGTTTTAATAAGTTACATCCTTCTCGACCAAAATTTTGCTCGGCGATGAGGCCCATTTCTGGCTAAATGGCTAAGTCAATAAGCAAAATAGCCATACTTGGGATAAAGAGCAACCCAAAGAACTCATTGGTCCATATTCCATCAAAATTGAGGCCAGACGGAAACTGTGAATTGCGCCCGGTATCGCGCCATGGTAGCGGACTATTAGCTGCCTGAAATCGAAGCCTGTGGTCTCAATGAAATTAAGTTCCAACAATACTTACAATAGCCCGCGAAACTAACTATGGATTTATTGCGAGAGCGATTAGGTTAAGAGTTAATTTCGCGCTCTTATCGGTGAATTGACCGCCTTGATCACATAACATCACACATTTAGAAGAATTGGAGGCCAAGATTACTCGATTCATTTGTCACACACCAATCGTAATACTCGAAGGCGTTATCAAATATGAGAACTTCAGAATGGACAATGTTAGCCGCATTCGAAAGAAATAATCTTCTAGAAGTATTAGACGTAAAGAATTATTCTTCGGTATGATAATTTTTTTTATGATTTTTTTTTGTTATACAAACAAAAGTAGGATTATTAAATAGAAATTCCGAGAAAATTACAAAATTTACACTAGAACATTTAAAAAAATGGATTCTAAATTTGCATATTCAAACTCTAAACGCCAATACTTAACGCATATCGCGAACCTTCCAGATGATGTTAATGCTCTTATTAGTCGAGGAAGCTTATTAAAAAGTCGGCACGTCGAAACTGTATAACAATTTCGAGAAGCTATTGTTCTCGAAATGGGCATAGTCACAACATTCGAAAAGTTTCTACGAAGATTATAATCGGATATTATCCGAAATTAAGATTTCCCGATCTGGCAAAGAACATTTTTAAAACTTTAAAACTATACAAATGGTGGAATGGAAGATTTTTCATGTCACGAAAAGTTTCTACGAAGATTATAATCGGATATTATCCGGAATTAAGATTTCCCGATCTGGCAAAGAACATTTTTAAAACTTTAAAACTTTAAAACTATACAAATGGTGGAATGGAAGATTTTTCATGTCACGAAGCAAAGGAAAACTGGAATAACGACAGTGTTTTCTGCATATATGGTTCCCGAAATAACCACCGTGTGACACTCCCATTGTTCCAATTTGAGTTCTATTTTTTTTTAAGTTGGTACATCTGTTGTTGATATTCCCTCTAAATCTAAGCGTCATAGCTTGACATTTGCAAAAGTAACGCAGCCAAGAGTACATCTATCTCGGTGTATTTGCCGATTTTTCCATTACTTCTTCTCGGCTACTGAAACGCGTTCCCCATAGTGGTTCCTCAAATGGGAGCTCCACACGGTGGTTATTCGGGGAACTTTTTGATCAAGGACCATAATAAATAATTTTCAGTAGGCAAACGCCCTTTAAGTAGGAAAAATGTCTGAGAGTGCAGCGAGAATATTTCTTTAAGTTTTGCTTATGGCAAGCAAAATTCATCTTGGAGTCAATAATGAGTCCCAAACATTTAAACTCTTGTACATTCTCAATAAGAAAACACTTATCAATGCATGAAAGGGTACTTCTAAAAGTTGGAGAACTTGCTGCTGAAGAACAAACGCAACCTGACAATCTAAATCTTTGACAATTCGATCCATGAAAATACAGCTCAACATTGGACCCGATTGCACAGGATAAATAAAAAAAAACATAATTTTAGTTTTGGAGCTTATAATTAGTCTATGTTCGGCAAACCAGATTCTAAATATGAAGGTCCCATTTTATTGCAGCAGCCAGGTTTAAAACACTTTCCTCGCCTTACACCATCCTATGTCATCAGCGAAGGCAGTAAGTGATCCTTTAAGATTATGGTCAAAAAGCGAGTTACTCGTAACAATTTTGCCGATGGGGTAGAAAAATTAATAAGCCTTATAATTTTCGAGCACAAGAGTGCGTGGTATCCATATCGAAAGCTTTTGGGAAATCGAGAAGGGTTAAAATGGTAAGTTCATTTCGATCGAGACCATTTCGAATCTCATCAGTGATAAATAAGAGAGCGGGTTTTGCAGCTTCGCTTTCTTCGAAAACCCGATCGATACGGGCTGATGTTCTGCGAGGTGTTGGATTAATAGTGCAAGGAGAGCTTTCTCAAATATCTTAGAAAGGTATGTCAGAATTTCGATTGGTCTGTATTCAGATAAGTTACTATTGGCCTTTTTCCCATTCCATTGAGAATGTGTGTCATACTAGGTGGGGTGAAAAGTAACCTCCTTGGGAATGCAAAAAAAAATAGTTTTAAATTGTTTTTTTATTTTATTCAATATAGTCCTCTTTTAGCTTGATACACTTATTCCAGCGATTTTCCAACTTCTTGATCCCGTCCGAAAAGTAATTTTACGGAAGGTCTGCAAAATACTCCTCCGTGGCGTCGATGATTTCCTCGCGTGAGTTGAATTTTTTATTGATGAGCCATCTTTTGAGGTTTGGGAAGAGATAATAGTCCGAGGGAGCTAAATCGGGCAATTGGAGCCGTAAGTCATTGATTTTAGCCGTGGTTGCGATGCTTTTATGCGCCGGCGCAATGTCTTGCAGAAACAAAATTTTTTTCGCTTCATGTGACGCCGTTTTGCAGCGATTTCGGCCTTCAATCGCCTTAATAATGCACAGTAATACCAGCTGTTGATGGTTTTTCCTTTTCGAGGTAGTCCACGGAGAGTATGCCACGACAATCCCAGAAAACCGACGCCAGAGTCTTTCCGACCCATTGAGCCTCCCTCGGCCGCCTCGGAGCACTCGTGCCGGCTTCAGTCCATTGCCGGGCACTCATTCTGTTCTCTGGTGTGTAATAGTGGATCCAGGTTTCATCAACAGTTACCAATCGACGCCAAAAGTCCGGCCGATTCCGCATCAACAAGTCCAAACACTCTTTCGAAGTGCTCTCGTGTTCGTTTTTTTGATCAGGAGTGAACATGCGCGGCACCCAGCGGCAGGATAACTTTTTCATATACAGAATATTGCCCAAAATATGGTGTGCGCGCTCAGTACTAATCTTTGTGATATCTGCTAGCTTGCGCACCTTCACTTTCCGGTCAGCCAACACCATTTCATGTATTTTTTTGACATTCTCCCTTGCAACCCCATCGGAGGGCCTGCCGCTGCGGACTTGATCGGTAGTGGAGTTGCGGCCACCACGAAACTCTCGAAACCAATATTTGACGGTGTAATTTGACGGAGCATTAGTCCCATAATATTTATCCAACTTTTCTTTTGTTCCCTTCACCGTTTTGCCTCTCAAAAAATAATGTTTTATGAGAGAACGAAAGTCGTTTTTGTTCATGCTCAACATGATGTCAAGCACGTCAACAACAATCAGCTGCCAAAACAAAAGCAAAGACAGTATTGCACTGAAATTTGGCATGTCTGCCTAAATATGAACGGACTTCAAGGCATCATAACATCAATGAGGTTACTTTTCACCCCACCTAGTATATGGAAGAATGACTGGCAACGGTTGACAAATAAATTTAGGGTGTATCCCATCTAACCCAGTTGCATTTGACTTCACTGACAATACCGCCACCACGACATCAAGATCTGAGACACTGAGAAAAGAAAAACTTTCTGAGTTTCTGCAAGCACTAATCGATTCCTCCAAACGCCAAACTTACATTTGGACGAGGGACAAATTGTTAATATTCGGCTTATGCTCTTGTTTGCTAACTCCTATTTGTCGCACATTTTTCCAAAGATTTTTACCTACGGTAGATGGGTCAAGTTTGTGTTTATTAAAACGTACTTTGGCCTTTCGTATTTCACACACCACCGTACTTCGAGGTTGTCGATACATATCGTGTAGTCTCACTTGAATATTAATATTTTGGCATACTCAGCTGTTGTTTACAATTTTTAGCGACTTTTTTTTCGTGTGGTTTTCAATTGCTTTAAAATACAATAAACCAAATCGACAAAATTTGTTGTTTATACAGCTCTTTTCTTAAGTTTAAAAAACATCCAGACAATATAAGACACTGCGCTGTCTTGAACTAAAAACGGATATACCACTCTGTATAGACAATAACTTTCGGTAAAGGTTAAAGGGAAAGCAAGTTTGGAAACGAAATTAATTGAGAAAAAAAACTTTGTCACGGCTTGAATAATAATTCGCTCGATTTCTTTATTTATTGGAGATTTGTCTAATAATCAGAACTTCTTACAAAAGTTCAACCTCGCCAGAACTTAACTTTTAAGATGATTCGCTGTTGCCACCAAGCTCCATTTCTGCGAAAAAGGTGTTAGAAAACCCTGTGAGGGTGTTTCAAACGTTTAAAACGTTGAAGAACTCTTTAGCAAACACTATTGACAAATAAACCATGTACCTTTCAAAACTCCGCTGCAGCTCATACAACATTTTGTGGAACTAGGTACCTATATATTTACCTTTTTAATTTAGAGCCAAAAAATGTTCTGATATTGAATGCTCGTTAACACCAAACTATTATTTATTATATTGTTATATTGTTATAACTCGCCTTTACTAGACTTATTGGTGAGTATGCAAGCCAGGTTTGGTTAACGACGGCCAGCCTTTGTGACTTGAAGCAGTTCGGTGAAGACTTATTCCTTACTGTTGTGCAATTCGCGGTGTTTCTTCGTTAAATACTTATATATTTCCTACTTACATAGATTAGTTCAAACTAATAAATTTTCAACTACGATGGCTCACTAACTTTCCAGGAGTGCTTCAAATGAATTTCATGTAACCACCGATCTGCGTTCCTCTTCAATCTCAATTTTCACTGCACCGATTACGGTTGGAGCGAACTTCCGAATAGCATAATTCCGGATATCAGTTTTAATATCAACAAGTCAAATCCCATCACTTTTCACAATGCTCCCTGAATTATAATTTGAAAATTCGAATTTTATTATGTGGCTTAACTAAGTGATTTGCTGAAGTTGCGATATTTAACTCCGTAAAAAGTTGGTGTATCATGAAATATTTTAAGTTATAATAACATGTATGAACTAAATGGTGTTTACAAGTGGAAGTGAGAAGTCAGCAGAATTTCATTATCTCGATTACCAATGCACAAATATTTATCTCCATAATAAACTGTCTTTTTCGCGCCTAATATACACGAATACAAATAATTAAATATTGGTTTAGTAGCCTCATTAGATATGCATGGAAATTCAGCTGCACAAACAATTTGATTTCGCTTAGAGTGTTGCATTAGTTAACCAGTCTCGATTTTGGTTTAATTAAATTTAAATAAACAGTCGAATGTAGTGCTGAGAAAAAATCGAATACAAAAAAAAGTCTTATTTATTTTTAAATTTTTATATATTTACGTAACCCTGAATTTCTCAATCTAGTTGCATCATTCACTCATTGATGCCACCTAAGGGTGGGTCTTTCTGTACTGCGTTATCCCAGAAATCAAAGTCTACCCGGCTCAGAATTTAAATAGTCTATGCGCTAGCCATCTCAAATAACTGATTGGAATAAACTATAAATTTTGGCTCTTTGACTATGCCAACTATACATACATTTTTAAACAGGGCTTCTGTGATTCCTCCAAAAACTTTGTGAACAACTTGCTTCGTTCATACCTGCACAGTTTCAGGCTATAAAAGTGGCGGATTTTGAAAAGACCTAGGAATTTCAGATCTAAGCTCATCTTCTAAATGGTGGCATGGGGTGCTTTATTAAAAATGAGTACAAAGTTAGTGAAGTGAAAATTGTCGACTTACTTAGCGCTAATGTTCTTAAAGTTTCTATTGACATTAACTGTGTCGAAAATGTTTTCTTATGTTTTTATAGACTACACATGCATAATATCGTGACGTTGCTAGAAGAATTTTCACTAGATACCTAGATATCCCACGAGAAAACATCGACAACACCATACCCAAACAATGGCTTGACAAGAGCTGTGGGAGGAAAATGCCTTCCTTTATGACAATTCAATCCACTTCTACACCGACGGTTCAAAGACTGTAAGTTGGGTTGGGGGTGGTGTTTTTGCCGATAAGCTTAACCTTAGCCTCTTCTTCCGCCTCCCCAGTCACTGTAGCGTGTTCCAGGCGGAAATTTTGGTTTTCAAGGAAGCCCTATCCTGGCTGAAGAAAAATGTAATATCTGGAACGAATATCCACATCTTTTCCGATAGTCAGGCCGCTATCAAATCCCTGGACTCATGCTCTCTAAATCCAAGATCAGTCTTGGACTGCTGATCATCTCTAATGGAGATGGCGGAGCAGTTTAACATTCGCCTTTGCTGGGTGCCGGGACACAGAGACATTCCAGGGAATTGTAGCGCCGACGAACTTACCAATATTGGAACCACTATACCTACCTATAACACCTGAAAAGGAAAACATAGGTATACCTATCGCTATGTGAAAACAAGAACTAAAGCTGGAAGTAAATAGAAGAACAAACCATAGGTGGACGGCTGGATCGACATGTTTAGCGACCAAAAAAATCTGGCCAAAGCTAGATCTGAATCGCTCCAGGGGTTTAATTAAGAAGGCTTGCCATGTTTATTAACGACGAAGCTGCATGGACGAGGAGGAAGAGGAGACAGTTCCGATATGACTTCAAACTGCTTAGCTCTTCTGGCATGGTCTAGCCAGCTTTATCAAGCCAATTTTATCCTACCAGAGTGGTTTCGGGAAAGTGCTTGGATAATTTTTATGATAGATTGACCAATTTTTCTGTAAGCCTCTGCGAGGAGTACGTTTTTGATTTCAACATCACCGACCACCCCATGATAGGTCTGTTCATACCCATTGGTGTTAATAAAGAAATTGATGCTGTTGTCAAAGTTACTAAACTGGTCACAAAAAGTGCTTACGTAGAACTTAAAAGCAATCTTTTTTATGAGTCCTTGGGTGATGTTTACATAGAAATGATTTTATTAAGGAAACTTGAAAAGGCTGGATTTCGTGGCTTTATTCTACATTGGTTTAAGTCTTATTTCACAAATAGATCTCAAAGAGTAAGATTTGGGGAAACCAGGAGTGATATTCAAATTTAAAATTTAGAAGTACCCCAGGGTTCTGTTTTGGGACCTATTTCGTCTCTCGTTTACATTACGAGTATATTAATTCCTAGCTGGTAGACAACAATCTGTAGTCGTTGGAGATCGAGCATCTGAAATGTTATCAATGACAACTGGTGTACCGCAAAGGTGTATACTCAAGCCAATTGTTTTTTCAATATACGTGAACGAGCTCCCTAATGTTGTACAACACTCCATTGTCTATATGTACGCAGACGATGTGCAACTATTAATAAAAAATTTTATTAGTTTAACAGAATCTATAGCATTAAAAATGAAAATATAAATGAAGATCTCCGTAATATACTGAACTGGGCGCAGGCTAATAACCCGAGAAAATCAAAAGCCATCGTTACTTATCGGAATAACATGTATCTGACCTCTTTTCCATTGCTGCAGCTAGGGGACACAGACATCGAATATGTTGAGCCGGTTCGAAATCAAGGTGTTACCTTTAATCGTACGCTATCGCGTGACGTTTATATCACTGCAACAATTGGAAAAATTGATGGCTATACCCGTCTTCTCTGGGCGTCATGTGCCTATACACCAACAAAAACAAAAATGCATGTTAATGACAATTTTACTAAACTGCTTTGAATTATTTGGTGAGCTCGGCTTCAGGGCGAAAAGGAAATCAATTGTAGTCTGCAACAATATTGCAAGATACATATATAACCTACATAGATACGACCATGTTTCATCGTATGCCAAAACAATCTTCGGATGTTCCTTTGAAAATGTACTGCAATACTTCTCATTGACTTGTATTTACGACATTATTCCAACACAATAACCAGACTATCATTACAGTAAGCCGAGGTTCCCTATATCGCAGCGAACGTCTGTACTAATCCAGCCAACGTACTGCTGTTTAATATCAGAACGCCAGTTCTAAGTTCATTCCATAGGAGGATAAGTAACGCAAAACACTTCAAAAAACAACTCCTCACACATTTGGCCATTGATCACAACTTATTTATCTTTTTATATATTTAAAGTATATCTATTATTTCTATTATATTTTAAACATTGTACAAATTTATAAGATTTTTATAATCTTAAGGTGCAACCAAATTTTTTTTTCAAATAAAAAAAAATTAAATTAAATAAAACTTAATTCTGGCATTTTTAATTTTTGAAAAATCTCCCGAATTCATCGAAACTCCAAACTTATGCAGTCAGCAGATAAATACAAAACAGTAGTGGACAAAAAAAAAATTATGCTCAAAAAATTATTTATCAGCGCTTCCCAGTTTTAAAATTTTAATTTGGTAAACTTTAAAATTATTTCTAAAGAAAACTGCATCTTAAAATCACATAAAAGTAATTATAATCAGTAAGGATAACCCCAGTTACACAAAGTTAATTTGAGACAAACTCCGTAACGCTGGCAAACTCGGACAAACAAAAGATTTACTTGTAATCTACTGTTCGAGATTTGATACAAATAAATAAATCTAAATCTAAATCTAAATCTAAATTGATCTGCCACTAAAAATGTGCTGCTTAGGAGAGAATAGCTAAGCCTGCTCTTCAATAAATTGCGTATGAAAAAGAGTTCAGCTGTTGAGTTGCAATTGGATATACAGATCTTTATTTCTTATAGATCTAATTTACACTTTTAATTAACATCCATATACAAATTATATGATGTAAGCCTAAATACGGATCCTTGAGTTATACCGCATTTTATATTTAATGGGTTTGGTGGTAAATTAAGGCAAAAATAAAATAATTATTAATAATTATTAATAATTATTTTATGTCCCATTTGCGCTAACGGGCATCGATCGCATGAGATGACTAGGACATAAGGAGCGAATAGACACCAGAGTCTTTGAATCCTACAACGCAGGAAGTTCTCACGCTAAACGGCGATCATAAATTGAAGTTGACCTAAACCGACTTGAACTGCGCAACTCAAGGGTAACTTCGTGTGAACTAACTGGAGAGGAATGTTATTTGGGGGACAGGTTCACCCCAAACTGTAGCATCACCATATTAAGCAAGATAAGGACTAAAAGCGAAAACATACTAGACTGCGTTCATTGAAGGTGCAGAAGGTGCTTAAAATTCACATGAAAGCATTTAAGAAGAGATAAGTTGTAATGTCAAAGAATAAAATATTTCATGGGATCGGACAGAAATTTCTTCGATTCGCTGGGTTGTTTGTCATATGTTTTGCTTCCAAAAGACTGTTTTTTTTCTAGGCAAAGACCTCATGGTGATTTACCTTCTGTTAGTGTTATAATATTACTCTTAAATGATTGACATCAAAGCATTTTGGTTGATTGACATTTTCCCAGTGTGTTGTTTAGGGTTGAAAGAGTTTGAAGGGATTTACATGTGTGGTGTTGTTTTGCTTACTTTTGACATTCAACTAACTGCGTTACCCATACGTTTTTTATAAGTTCAGATCGACGTGCAATATTTCTTCTTATTAGCTTCCATATGTACAACGAGTTTTAAGACTGAATTGTTCCAATAAAGCCAGACTAAATTATTTGAAAAACAACTTTTGGCTTCGACTGGTCCTTAAGAAAAACAGAGTCGCTACCGTTCACTTTTGTTGTCTATTCTGTTTTGGGTTTCATGTCGTTGTTGGTATCTTGCTGTCGTCAAATGTCTCTAACTTATGCTCAGTCTGCTTGGTAAAGCTTAGCTTACTCTGGGCATACAAACTTTATCCCTTGGCTATTCCTATTTCCATGTTTTTAGCCACAAAGGCCCTGTGGAGGGGGTTTCCTTGCTTGTCACCTCAACCTAGAATTTTTTTTTATATTACTTTGGACCATAGTCTTCAGCTTAGCCTTGTGCTGGTTGGTTTGAAGTTCAAATTCCTCATATTCACGAACTAACTTGTTTACAACTATCCGCTATGATTATTTTATGTTGAATTTTAGTTTTTAAGGACTGAAGTGATGTAAGCAAAATATGTTCCATTAGTTCCTGAAAAAAGTTATCCACTAGTGTTAGCTACATCAATTAATGGCATGAGGCAATCCAATATGTCAATGTCCGGATTGTGAAATTATCAAGATCAATGGTTAGTTAAACTGGTTTTAAACTTTTTAAAATTTTTTATGTCGGATTGTTGATCATGCTGCGATCATCTGAGTAAATCCTGGAAGCTCACCCAAGATTTTTTTCGGACTTAATATTTAATTTCTCAAATTCTTAAAGAACCCCGAATCATTTCCGTCTTAGTAACTAAAACGCCACCGTGAAAATGAGCAGAGAATGGAAATGAATCTGATAACAACAGCTGCAGCAATGTTTAAATTACAATATAATTAGGAACTACCAAATATTACACTACTATGATTTTCAGGAGGTACCTTAGGATGTCCTAAAGGATATACATCCCAAGATGTTCGAGTATGCCTTAAAATACTGTATTAGAGCCCACTTGGAATACTATCCCTGTACATAAATTCTAAATGCTGCCGGCTACAGTTCCCTGAAAACCACCTCGACCTGTAGCGCAATCAGCTAAACGTCGGTCGCTTTAAGCAATCTTCTTGTATACCATAGTATACCCGTTAAAGTGGAAAAATAAATAAATGAACTTCGAATTGGAGGCGTCAGTGACTAGATAAATGCTCCGTACCTTAATTACGAAGAATTTGTCTTACTCCTTTTTGGAGTAGTGGATGGAACCGTACTGAGAGAACGCTGTGTTTTCTGAGGAATATAATATCTGATATCCTTCTGATAGCCATCTTTATGAAACTTGGCCACTGTCAACTGGAAAGGGATTACCTGGTCTATGCCAATGAACGGTTTCCTTTTTCTGATTATCCTGCTCTTGCTGGGAATAAAGCATTTCACCAAGCTGGTTTTAAATACTCGTAGTACCGCTATTGTCGCGAATATTATTTGTCTAGCCTATATATTTTTTGACTTGTTCATTCGAATGGTATTTTTTATTTCTCAGTACAACCAAACGATTTTTGTTATGTAACCTACCACACCCTAACAGACTGACATCATAATCTCAAATATGTAGTCCTTCGCGTTTTTGTTTTCTTTCAATTAATATCAATCTCAAATTATTTATGTCGGCAGTATGTCCACTTACCAGCTGAGGAAGAACATCCCATTTTAATAAAATACGGCACTTTTTCAACAAGAATTTCATAAACAACTCACTTATGGCACTGCCTGGCATCCTTAAAGACGAATTGTCAAACTCTTACACACCCCTGATATTAGATGACAACAATTTCTCCAACGCTCTCACTGGTTTTGGCCGTGACATGAATTTGGAATGAATTAGTGCGAGGAATTAGGTTTGCCAAGTGAGGTGGTAAGGTACACATAACTGAAGTGGGATAGCTTTTATTTTTGAGATTTTGTGACGTTTCTAGGGCAAATAATGCGACATCTATAGTGCTTGTGTGGGCCTCGTGTTAAACAAATCACAGTAGGAGCAGCGAAGGGGTCGGTCCTGGGACCCGACTTTTGGAACATATTCTATAATGGGATCCTCCGCACCGAAATGCCTAACGAAACCTACTTGATAGGGTACGTAGACATTGGAACTAAGAAAGTTGAACTGAGGTATGAGACGTGTCTACATCTGGATGGAAACCCATGGTCTCAGTCTTGCATCGGAAAAGACCGAGATTGTCCTACTGACCAGGAAACATATCCCGACGCAAGTTTAATTCCGTATAGGCCCAAAAGTAATCACAAGCAAAAACGCGGTAAAGTGCCTTGGAATAACTATCGATTCCAAACTCTCTTTCTGGTATCATATTAAATCCGCTTCCGAGCGAGCTGCTAAAGTGACTCCATCACTTAGCGGGCTCATGGCAAGCGTTGAAGGACCAAAGGAGAGCAAAAAAAGGCTGCTCATGACAATCAAACACGCTATCAGTATGGATTCGAAATATGGGCAGATGCACTTAAATAGAAGATGCACAGGAAGCAGATGGCAGCAGTACAGAGACTTTCGTAACATAAGTTTTTACCGCACTATATCAGAACCAGCCGCTCTTGTCGTTGTAGGAGTGACACCCATTGACCTCTTAGCCGCAGAGAAAAAAGCTGGTGTATGAGAAGAGGACGCAAGTAGGAGTGGAAGCGTCAACCACTGAAGCAAAGAGTTCACCAAGCATCTACGGCAACTAAGATGGAACTCCGAAACAAGAGGTAGATTGACCGCCAGGCTAATCAGACTGCAGAGACATCGCTGAATCGACAGAGCGAAAGCAAGATAAATTATTACACCACGCAGTTCTTAACCGTACATGGATACTTTAATGCATACCATCGAAACCTTGCTGAAAACCAAGAAGAGAGAAGAAAGCCAGAGTACACACTCATAGAAGTACATGAAAAGTCATGAGCTGAGTTTTTCATATCGCCTAAAAAAAAATATATCTTAAAGGATTACAAAGAGGATAAAAACATATATCGGAACTCCTAAGCTCAAACGAGGAAGGGGAATGTACGACCGACGACGGAGTATAGAACAAGGGAAGCTATCACCCTGAAGTAATGGAAAAGCGGCCCCGGGGTGAATAGGCTGCTTCATAAGGGCCACATGATGGACAGGGCGCTGTTCCAATGTCCTTATACAAAAAAAAAATAGTGCTTGTATCTATGAGAAACACTAGTTGGTACCATCTGATAATAAAGCCCTTGCATTGCACTGTGGCTAATACATTTTAAACATAAAGGACTTCAGAAAAATGTCCATTCTTTGACAGTTTTCCTTTTCAATTAAAATAGTCTAACTATAAGAGAGAAATAACCAAATAATCCACATATCTATGTATAGACAGTGGCCAACGTCATTTGATGCTTGAACCACTTAATTTTTAATTTATATTTTGTCGTCAAACAAAATCGATATAACCCAACTTTCCCATTAATTTTGATGTTCGTCGTCCGAGAGATTTATTTATTCCCATGCTGGCGATAGCAGACTTATATTGTCAATTGTACTGCCACCACATTCTGCATGTTGAAATTTGGTTCAGCAATTTATATTCACTAAAATATTTGAATCCATTAATCGAGTTCTGATTGCAGTTACTGCCATCTGGTCTATACATGTACTCGTATATAACTATACTATTAAGCAATTGTCAATTTAAATTTCACTATATAATAAATATCTGACAAAATAAGCAGTTAAGCTCGCAGGGTTAATTTCCAATTTTTCAATTTGTCTCTGTATTATTTTACCAATCAAAAAGTAAGCCCTGGGGTCCTACAAATTGTTGCTATAAATTCCCAGAGATCTAGAATGTCATAACAGAACTCATCAACTTATCAACTGTCATTTATGAATCTTTGTGAGTGGAATTAAATTTCCATTTTCCATAGATAGATTTCACTATAAGGGACAAACTCATAGATGTGAATTAAATTATAATTGTGTGAGTGATCACTTTGTCATCCTGGACAATTGAAATTATCAGATGTCATTATGACAAACTATAATACAAATTAATTACAACCGACGTTAACTAAGAGAGCTTAGGGGGAGAGATATATTGAAGATCAAGTACCAGTTTCAGTTGAGTATAATTCCAATTGCTTTGATCGGGTACCGAGTGAGTACTTAGACACACTCCTTTACCACAGAGAGAAACTATTCATTAAATCAACGAGAGCTGTTTAAATGATATACTTACTTTGGACTCAATGTCATTCTTTGTCTTAAGCTGTAATTGTGGTGTGGTTCGTACCTCAAAGTTCTACAGTAGACTTCAAATAGGTTATCTATTTGTGTGTGAATTGCAATTGCCTTTGATTGAATTTATTTGCTCCTCATTGTATCCTGAAATTTTTTGTCACATTCCCGACAATGTATTGAAAAATGATTTTGAATTTGTTGGGGTAAAGTGTACCTCTCGCCATGTCCTTTTTTCTGTTCCTTTTTATGTTATTTATGTCGTTGGCAGCCTAGATATCATAAAACCAGATTTGTTTGATATACTTTTATACCAGAGTAGTGTGCATCTTATGCATGGTTTTTTACCATACTGTTCGCCATTTTGGGTGGATGGTGGTTGGGTGCTGTAGAAATAGGGTAGGCACTGAGAGATGCAAACCTGGTTATATCCAATGTTGTAACTATCTTCTACACATCAATTGTGCTTACAATACCTCTACGTGGTAACCGCTGAGTACTGTCAATGTCCATCCGGATTGGACCTGCGTAACTTATAAGTGCGAGTGCTGATGAGCAGACAAAAATAGCAGCACTAAAAACGGGACAGCGGATGAATTCTCCAGATGGAAACAATGTTGGAAAAAATCCCGCAACAAATGAGACCTTATCCGGGCTACACCGTCATATTTGGAGTTCAGGCCGTTAAGGATTTCCGAGACTAAGTCAGATGGTGGCGGAAGAGCCCTTAATGGGCCAACAGCAGCACTCACATCCAAGAATGGGTTACTGGCTTTCAGTCCAACCGACCCCTCGTGCTACGAATACCACAAAATGGAACTGGTCCTCCTGGTTGAGGGTTGTGCCCTCGGAGTAACTGCCCGGTCAGGGAAAAAATACAAGAGTTACGAAGCAATAACAAGCCTCGGATATGGACGGATCTACTATTGACAACCCATGCAAACAATTTAAGGAGAACGAACTTCGGATATACATTTGGAATATAAGGTCCCTTAACAGATTGTCTTTGGTGATTTTAATGCAAAGCTAGGAAGAAAGGGCATCTTTGGTAGCAATGTCGGAAGATATAGCCTGCACGACACCATTTCCGATAACGGATTCAGGCTAATCGACTTTGCGGCGGGACGAAACATTGTCGTAACTAGTACGCGGTTCCCTTATCTGGGTATTCACAAGGGGACTTGGAGACCTCCTGATCAATCAAGCCTCGACCAGATTGACCACATTGCGATCGATGCAGGACACTCCTCCGGTACTATGGATGTCCGAACGTTCCGAAAAACGTACATCGACGTAGCCAAGGTACGGTTGCGGATATCCCGACCAACGCCATGACAAGCTAATATTGTGAGGAATTCCGAAGTTGGACGGCTACAATCGCAAGAGATCGCCGTCGAGTCCGATTAAGTCTCCCTTAATCTCTTAAGAGGCCCCTTGCCGCCAGTATCAAACATCGAAGACCAGTGGCAACACTGCCAGAAGGCCATCAGAGGTTCCGCTTCTGATGTGCTAGGTTTCTACTCGTGTCAGAAAACACCGAAAGATTAGAGACTAATACCGGCTTCTCAGGAGAAAAAAGAAAGGGCATGAGAAGCGCGTGGTCGGGGAAATTGAGAGATGCTACTCTAGGAATGAGATTCGGAAGTTTAACCAAAAGGTAAAAAGTAATATTCCACGGACACAAACCCCGAACCGAAGCCTGTGGAGACGAACAAGGAAACATCGTTGTAGAGTCGCAGTCGATACTGAGAATCTGGAAAGATTACTTTTGTAACGGCGACAGCGAAACAAATACCGCTGTGAGGCAGAAAAAGAGCCTTTCAACCTGGACGATGATGCCCGTTGAATGGAACCTTAGCATTATTTATCTGATCCTCAAGAAAGGAGACCCTCTGAACTGCGCCAACTACAGAGGCATCAGTCTTCTTAATATCGCCTAGAAAAAACTTATCTGTTGTATTCTGTGAACGCCTGAAGCCGTTCGTCAACAATCTGATAGGAAAGGGACTTTTCAGGCCAGAGAAGTCCACCATCGACCAGATATTCGCACTACGGCAGATCTTGGAGAAAATTCAAAAGCTTCAGATCGATACACACCACGTACTTATCGATTTTAAGGCCGCGTATAGCAGCATCTGTAGAGACGAGCTATACAGAGCAATGTCTAGTTTTGGCATCCCTGCCAAACTCGTCCGTCTGTTGACGATGGAGAATGCACGCTGCTCCATTGAGGTCGGTATGTCAAAAAAGGATTTAGACAAGGCGATGCGCTGTCATGTCACGAAAGAAGAATTCACGAGAAAACACAAGAGGCACTATCTTTCAAAAGTCAGTCCAACTACTCGCATACGCCGACGATATTGACATAATCGGGAGAAAACAGCGTGAAGTCAGTGGCGCTTTCGCGAGTATTGAGACGGAAGCGGCGAAAATGGGTTTAGCGGTCAATGAGGGCAAGACCAAGTATATGCTGGCAAGCAAAAAGGACAACCAATACCGACGTCTCGGACAGAACGTCACCCTCGAAAGATATAACTTTGAGGTACTTAAGGACTTTGTCTACCTAAGCTCCGCTATAAATACAGACAACGACACCAGCGCTGAGATCCAAGCGAAGAATAACTCTTGCCAACCGCTGTTTCTTTGGGTTAAGAAGGCAATTGAGTAGCAAAGCCCTCTCTCGGACAACAGAAGTTACTCATAGGTATATAAGACCTTAATAATCCCAATCCTGTTCTATGGCGCAGAGGCATGGACATCATCAAAAATGGATGAGGGTGCTCTTGGCTGTGATTTTCTGTCCCGTATGTATCGAGGAGAATATTTCGAAAACAAACAGAAATTGTGTTCTAATTATTTTTCCTGCAGGCAGTCCGGGATATTATTGGCGTCACTGTGTATACTCTCTTTCTGCCTTTTAAGTGTGAAGTGTTTGCTGTTTACCTTTATAAACCCTATTTCATCTTTACCATTAAATTAACGGTAACAGAAGTGTTATTTCTTCAAACAAATCATATGCTACATAAATCCTTTAAGGAGAAGTTAAATTACATCATGGACAGCTTCCAAAACCCGAAAAATCGAAATCGAAAACTGAGAGTACCGGCAAGGCAAATAAGGCCTGGTCGTGGCAATACATTTTTTTTACGAACCTATGGATGTTGTTGTCATCCTGGATAAAAACTTTTATGAGCTAGACACATCACGACGTAATCCTCCAAGATGATGCCAGCCTTATGGAAATCAGGTTTCACATAAGAAACAATGGCCCCTGAGTTAAAGTGGCTATGATGAAAGCGATGCGTGAGCTTTCTGGAGGAACAATGTTCACGAAATAATATCACTGCAGCTATTACCAGACTTCAAAGAACTCAATGAATATCCCCAGTTTTAATTGACTCTAGTCTGATTAATGACAATAGAACTCATATTGCTGCCAGAAAATTAAATCAAGTTTCTCTGCGCCCAGAATATGAGGCAGAGAAGGTATGTAGTTGGGTCTTACGATTATCTTCAAAACCTATATAAGATATGGCACTGATATGATCATGGAGGACAGAAACATTTTTTTTTTACCTGCATCCGGTTGTTATTCTGGATGCCGCACTAGAAACATTATGTTTCCATAGTTTGTTTGAGTTCTGTTAAGGTTTAAAAATTCCTAGAATGCAATGTTAGTTTCATAATCAGTGAACATGAAAATTCTAACGGAAAAATTTGTTTTTTTTTGTGGAGTAGTTGGCTAATTTATCTCTTATGTATATCCGTTCCTTAAAAATACACAAATTATCATTTAATCCTACTTAATCATAGCAAAAATCAGCATTTCCGCTGTAAAAATAATGACAGTTTTTTTAATTTTATATCGACATGCGATCATCTATAAATACCGCCAACCTGCATTTACCTGCATTTAATCTCCCACAAAAGCGCTATAATACTTAAAATGATGTAAACACCTCCATAAATGGCCGAATAATTGAAAAAGAAAAACACATTAATTCTGTTAATGTTTTATTTCGCTATAGGTCTATGGCGAAGCTATAGATACATACAACATGTAACGAGTTTGTCCATAAAATATGGATAAACACGTTCTGGAAAAGGTAATAACTCAAAATTGATCACGTTAATCATTTCCCCCTTGAAAGAATAACACAACCTTACCACTTTCCAGTTATTATGGATTCGCGATGTTATTGTCCTTGCAACAAGGGTTGGAACTACGAGTGCTTATGTAAGTTGCTACAAACAACTCTTTATTTTACTTCTCTACAAACGCCTACTGTGAATGATAACTACGAGTAGATGTGAAGTTATAGGCCGAAAATAATTTCACTGAAAGGTGAAAAAGATAATCTTTCAGAATACAGCAAATCAAGGCCTGCATCAGCAATTCAAAAAAAAATAAAAAAATTATCCAGTCAGCTTTGAACAAAATACAATAATGTGCATTCATTGAGTTGAAAGATGTTAAAATCTGTAAATACGACTACTGGGTGACTTTTTTGCTGTTTTGCTTCTCAGTGTTCTATTTTTGATAGCTCAGGCGTGATTTGTGACATGTATCAAACGTGCTCAGCTAACATTGCCATTTCATTAAGGAAAGACTTACACTCTAACAACGCTTACAAATTATTAACCTGCTGAGCAAGAAACCAAATTTGGCACCAATTTCTAGCCACCTACCCGTTTGCGTAGAGTGCTTATAGAGGAAAAAATATTGCTGCTTAATTCAAAAGTATGAATGAAGACCGTGATTTGTTCATTGGTTGCCGTTCGAAGCAATTGAGATTGTGTAACTCAATCTTGGTCTTACAAAGTATAGCTCGTGCAAGAACCGAATATAAACGACCCGCCACAGTAGGTGTAATTGGGACTCAGAAAAGATCCGCTTTGTTATCGGAAATTCTTGAAAAGTCTTCAACAAAGCTCATTTCTGGTTGAATGGGTATGTTAATAATCAAAACCGCGATATTTGGTCCGATGAGCAACCTTAAGCAATGCAAGAGCTGTCAATGCATGCAGAAAAATGCACAGCTTGATGCGGTTTATGGTCTTACTTATTTAATTTAAGTGGCGATATAGTCCGTGGTAGACCTGGGCCTCAATCAACATGCGTCCATTTTTGAAAATGTCCATGCCTCTGCGCCATAGAGCAGAACTGGAATTATTATGGTCTTACATAGGGTAACTTTATTTGATCAAGAAAGCAGCAATTGGCAAGAGTCATTCTTCGTTTGATCTCCAGGCTGGTGTCATTGTCTGGACTCGTAGCGGATTCTAGGTAAACAAAGTCCTTAACTACCTCAAAGTTATATCTGTCAAAGGTGACGTTCTGTCCGAGAGTCGGTCTTCAGTGTCCTTCTTGCTCGATAGCATATACTTAGTCTATGTACCGAAGTACATATTAAGATTGATCAGGAGCTACTTTACCGAAAGGTTACTCCTCTACGACTCCGACGATAGGACGAAATTATATAAAACTACAGGGGCGTGCCCCAAGGATCAGTGTTAGGTGCCTTACTGTAGAACGTGATGTATGACGACATTCAACGACTCCCAGTCCCCACCGAAGCCGCCATTATAGGTTTTGCGGATAATATTGCTATTGTAGTCGTGGCGAAATGACTTAAAGAAATCGAGTTGTATTGCAACGAAGCAATAGCACTGATAAAAAACTGATAAAAAACTGGCACTGATAAAAAACTGGCTGCGCGATATGAGTTTAGACCACGCGGAACATAAAACGGAATCCGTTCCCATTACGAGAAGGAGGGTGCTAGAGACGATAACTATAAAAGTCGGAGAGCACACAATTATTTCTAGCCCATTTATGAAATACCCGGGAGTGATGATTGAAGTTCTGCTTAATTTCAAGCATCAGCTCGCATACTTTTGCAAGAAACCATCGAAAGCGATAGGTGTTCTTTCGAGACTCATGTCGAATGTCGGCGGCCCGAAATAAGGCAAACGATTAATGCTTGAGAGAGTTGTAGCCTCCATACAGCTGTATGGGGCACAAATATGGTCTGACGTTACGAATAAAAAGACACACATGAAGGGAAATCGGTGTACAGATTATATGCACTGCGAGTTAGCAGTGGATTTCGAACGGTATCCCACGACGCGATATTCGTACTATACTCGATACTATCGATATCTTAGCTTCAGAAACTAGGTGACTTTATGAAAATCGCGTCCAAATCGGCCCATCCATAAATCAAGCGAACAAATTCGAAAGAGGCCGCAGTATAGAAGCGTGGCAACAACAATGCTTCTTGTGTTTGCTCGTGAGCTTCGCACTACGAGTATTCTTTCAAGTATGATGTCAAAAAAATCGCATGACAGCGCATCGCCTTGTCTTAATCCTTTTTTAACATCAAAGGTCTCGGTGAGATGTTTTCCGACCTAGGTGGAGGAGCGTACATCATTCTCCAACGTCATCCTGCACATACAGACGAGTTTGGCAGGGATGCCAAAACTACCTATAGACATCTCTCAGATGCGGCCTTAAAGTCGACAGATCGGTGGTGTGTATCAATCTGAAGCTTATGAGTTTTCTCCAAGATCTGCCGTAGTGTGAATATTTGGTCGATATTGGAATTTCCGGGCATAAAGCCACAAGTTCGGTGAACAATTTATCTCTCGTTTTGGATCGGTGAATTGGGCGACTAGATCGTGCGACGTCTATAGACTTATTTGTATGGGGATTTGTTAATCACTCATCTATGCTGATAAGCCGGAGCACCTTTTACCAGCCTTGGAAGAGAACATTTCACATGTGATTATCGAGATACAAGCCATTATGCTCGAAGAAGTGACGCAAAATTTGACTCTTCGTATGGACCACTTTAAACATAGTCATGGACACTATTTACATGAAATACGAGTAATTTTTAAAAAGTGAATGGCAAGCAGTGCTTTATTAACTTGAATAAAAATTGTATACACTTTTTCAAGTTTTTGTGTTTTTTTGACAATTGAAAACCAAGCACTTAAGAAAACATCCATCATAAGATTTCTAAGAGAAGGTTTCATAACGCAAAATTCGACTTGGCCTTCATTTTCGTATGAAATATCGTTGATCATCGTTCAGAAGTCTCGTTTGCTTACCAAGAAAAGTACCACCAAATTCGAAGGACCTCAAATCAGGTAAACTACTTATAGCTCAAGTACTATCATTCTAATTTTTCTTAAGTATTCAAAGCATATGTATTGGCTCAGTCATTGAAAGTAACTTGAGTACCCAGAAATCCTGCCAATCTATTAGCAGATTCCCCCTGCAACATGATATATAGGTACCTTAAAATCTTATTCATAATGAAATCCCCTTTTTCCATTGTGAATCCCCTTGTTGGCAAAACTTTCTTGAAAACAGGTCATAGAATCATTTCACTTCAATTTATCTGATTAGAAAATTAATTTTGAACAAAAGATAATTTCCCTTTCCCCCACTTTCTATTCGACTGAGAATCATTTACCTTAATTAATTCAATCGCGAACTCGTAAAGCATTTATTATGACAAAATAATCGTACGTTCCACTACCCTTCCTGCAACATCTGGCACCCTACGAAAATCTTTTTGACAAATTTCAATTCAAGTCCTTACAGATGCTCCAAATCCCATTCACTTTACAGACTCTTCGTATTATCATGCTCACATCTCTCTGACAGTAAATCTCCTACGGGAAAAAGGTCAACTTGAAGTGAAGCTATTTTAATCCATTTTATAAGACCTGCCGCAGAAAAGTGAACGTATTTGGATTTTGTTTCAAACGAAATTCCTATGGAAGGGAAGAATTTTGTCTGAACGAGGAAGCTCTTCCTTTCTTTTATGTGAAAATGAAAACGAAGAAAAGAAATAGAGATAAAATGTCGTTATCATAGGGAAATGGAATTGCCTTTGCTGGGGAATAGGATATGTGTGCTAGTTTTGGTTAAACGGCGCAATTTTATTGGGCCAAAGGTTTCCTTTTGTTGGTGTTAAAAGTGTCACATTTAGACTATTTGTGGTAAAAGACTTGATGGAATTTTGCATATTTGCGGCAACTGAACAGTAGTTAATGTGACCCTTAAATTGGGAATCTCAAATCCCTTTGCTGGTTAGCTGGACGGGAAATTATCACTTAGGGTAATGTACAGAAATACTCATTCCAGTTTTATTTCTTTGTTATGAAATGGATTTAAGATAAATGAACAAATAAATAAATCTGAGCATTATGACAGTAGATATTCACTCACATGACCGTATTTTATACTCTCAGTTCAAATTGAAAACGTGACACATCAGACAAATGCTATCTGCCTTCATTATTTTACAATTTCTACAGATACTATTTATCCTCGTGGCTGTGTCATCTATCCATGAAAATAAATATCAAATGTGGGTACTCCCCACAAAGGGTGGTAAATTCTGCAATGCATACGAGTATGTACGTGAAACCAATTTTCTAAATTCCACTTGCTTGTGCTCACTTTGTTGCCACCTTGACAGGGATAACAAAAAAGGAAAACTAGATTTCTCAACTCACGTTAGCCAAATACGAGTACTCGTATGTGGATACCAACTCATGCATGTGTTTTCGAGTATATTGCGTTTAACTAGCAATTTTCAATCTGTCCACTGCAGTTTTCGTATCCATACGTAGAAATTCAATTTGGCGATATTTTCTTTTAGTGTTGTATTTTATTTTCTTGTGTTTTATTTAGTTTGAAATCGAATATCAACTTCAAAGATATCATGGCGCCCTTCAACGAACGTAAATTCGACGGAAATTTCGGAAGTTTCCATTTCGCGTTTTCTCTATATGATGCGATAGGGAATAACTTAAAACAGGAAATGAAACCTGCAAATTTGATAGTAGTTGGGTGTTGTATGATTAGTGTAGAGTCGTGCAGATAACAAGTGCTGCAACTACAATTATTGCTCATATCAATCGACCGTATTTTATCCCATTGTGTCATATATCAAGTCCAGCCCGGCTTGATATTTTGAACTCCTAAGCAAAAATTAGCAAAACAATAATATGTTTGTCGGAAATGAATATTATTTAAAAGAAAAATACACTACGCCATCAGTGGCGTGGACAATCGGCATAGCTACGTATACGAGTATCTTATAAGCATCTGTTCGAGTAGCATTTTTCGAGATTAAGTAAGCAAGGCTTTTTCAAAGGCTAAAACAGATATGGAGAATAAATCGTACTTTAATTACAGGTAGCTCTCATATCCATGATATCACTGTACGTGATTATACCTACATATAAACTTCGAAGCAACCAAGGGCTTTTGATTAAGACTAGCTGACTGACTATAATCGTGCACTCCAAAACAACTTTCTGATTGTATGATTTTCGGAATAATGGGCTACATTCAGCTGAGCAACCAGCGGAAGCTCTAATTGCTATAAAGCCTGACCAAAAATTATTGATGAATACAATAGAAGCAGCTTCTATTTGAATACCAATTTGATCTATTAAACTATTTCACTTGTAGACTGATACGTTTCTACAAAAGAAAAAGCTGACACAGAAGAATGTTTCTGTAGGTATAAGCTCTTTGTTCGGGGCATCATCTTGCTTCCGGCACTTGGAAAGGTGCAGGAATGACTTTTGGAGAATATGCCCGAACCAATGCCTCTTTTCCAATTCGGGTTCAAAAACGGCAAGTCCATTGAGGACGCTATGTCTTCTGCTCAATTGTTCGTCTGAATATGTCTTATGCATCTTTATCAATTTTAAAGGGCGCTTTGACAACTACAACTAGGGAGGTGTACAGAAAATGCGTGATGTTGGCTGCCAAGAAATTGAGTTTTGGAAAAGCTTATTTTCTGGCAGAAGTGCGTGTGTTAAGAATGACGCTATCAATGAATGTGTGAATGCTTAGATTGAATGCCCCCAGGGTTCCATTCGTGGTCCATTCAGTTGAAACCTTGTGACCGATCCCCTAATGAGGCTGACATGAGAGCTCTGTAAATGTCGCGCATGTCCAGGTAAACTGCCAGTAAACCGACCTCCCATAATACGAGTATATTTGAATGGTGACAGCCTCAGGCATGTTACCCAAGTAAAATATCTGGGAATAACATTGAGTGAAAGGCTCTTCTTTCATCTTCTTATCTCATTTGGTAAGAGTCAAAAAGAATTTGATGACTTTGTTGGACTGGTAAGGCGCATTATGCGGTAAGATTGAAAACTCAGCATACATGCCCTGCGTACCATATATTATGGCCTTTAAATTGCCTATGTAAGATTTGGGGCATAAGTGTGTGGTGTAGTGCAACAAGTCAGTGTATCGTGATGGCTGTAGGTTGTTACCCACAATCGCGGATAGGGTAGATCGACTGGAGCTTGGAAATCTTATGGTTCAGCATAGGTTGTAGCATGTTGCGGCTTGTGTTCAACCAATTTATGACTATAGAAGGAATCAGTCTGCTCGATGTGAAATGGCAACCGGGTTTCATGGCCCACAGAATGACGGAGGTTTTAGATAGGTCTGAATCTTTTAACAAGGGAGAAGATCGTGCCATATACATGATTTCAAGTAGTCCATTAAATAATACAAAAATAATTTTTTGAATATTCCTTAAAACTGTTGGCCTTAAAGATCCTAGTTTTAGTTTGTATAATGTACACGTTATTACAATCCTTTTAGGCCACCCAAATTAGTCGATTATGGAACCCTGAATACTAAAAACCCCTGTTTCTGATCATGGTTCACTATTTTTTTTTACTTTGTTGATCGAAACTCAATTTCCATTAAATTGTAAAATCAATCAACTGGTGAACTCCATAGATGTTGGAAAAGGATAAACTAGGAACCATTTCTTTGAATTTGAAATCTTTAAGTCGGTCCTCTTAAGATCTGGAAGAATTTCTAGTTAAAATTTAAAAAGATCATGAACGGTTTGTATTCTTGAATATAATATTCCATTATCGATGCAAATTTTATAGTTTTCTTGTTGCTTTTCTCATAGCAGTACCTGAAACCAAATTCAGAATTCAAAAGAATGAAAATAAAAACTGCCGACCGTGTTCTGTACGATCACTTGGACATATCAATCGCAGAACGGCGAATAAACATCAATTCTTTGTCACCTTTGTTCTTCGCAAATGGAATCATTAGAGCTGTCGTTTTTCTAATCGCACACCTATATTCCTAGTTTCTAAAATTTTAACCGCGCGATTTTGCCAAGCTTCTTAACGTTTAAATCATCACGCAACAGTTTGCCCTATCAAAGTGCCAGTATTAGATATGCCTTCATGACAACGATTGACTGTTAACTCCCTCAAATAGGAGTTTGCAATATAACGAAGGTTTATCGTTGGCACTACAATAAAAAGACACGTGAAATTCTGTTAGCATAGGTAGGCCAAAAGTTTACAATGTGGTCACCCAATGAATCCCATGACAAATGCAGGACAAAAGTAGGGCCCTGTTATGAACTGCTTTACAAAACAGAAGCATACACAAGTCCATTACTGGACTACCTGTAAAATTTTTTCAATTTGGCAACAGTTTGTGCCCAATTAGTGTATCCCAAATAATCCTCTAAAAATGGTCTCTTTCAAATAGTTCAGAAATAGTTAGTTACTTACTAAGGTTGTTGCTTCGGTAGAAATTCAAAAATGCTCCAATTACGGCATACCATGGAAACCATCTTGTAGTTCAGTTTCCAATATCTTGACACGAGACAAATAAATCATCTACACCCAAATGCCTCCGACCTACATAGTCCTTAAACTTAATTGTTGAGTTCTTGAGACAAAGTAAAAAAAAAAAAAAAAAGAAAGGGAGTCTCCCTAAGTGCACTGAGCTGAATGAATTATTTTGATGAAGACAAAAGGATCTAATTAATCTGGTACCACGAAAACAAAGGAGTTTTATGATATATTGTACGTTAACATCAAGCAAAATGTAATGACAAGACAAAACAACAAACGTAAGGCTCACAAAGGTTGAAGGACCTGCGAAAACGTAACAAAGATTTACGACGCAGTAAAGGTTATTTTGTATTCAAAAGTACAAAGCAAATATGTATACATTTGCATTTTGCGGTTGAAGCTTATCCCATAAGCAGTGAATTTTGATCACAGCCATTAAATTGTAACTTCCGCATTTGTTCTAAAATTTTGAGAGAACCCAACACCCTGATAATGCTATAAAGTGACAAAAAAGTTAAGAGTTTCATTAGATTTTCCACCTAAAGGTTGTTGTTTGTTTTGTCAACAAAAATTGTACGAGTATTTTAAAGAAATGACGTAAGCTACAGAGCACTGTATAACCTACTATATTTTTCATAAACAAAACTCAGGCTGCAAATCTTTTCCTGGCGACAGTCTTCATAATACAAAAAGA
This sequence comes from Volucella inflata, assembly GCA_928272305.1. Taxonomy (NCBI): domain Eukaryota; kingdom Metazoa; phylum Arthropoda; class Insecta; order Diptera; family Syrphidae; genus Volucella; species Volucella inflata. The sequence continues at coordinate 18,915,925 of OV743718.1, read as the reverse complement.
TTCGGAAACGTTTGGGTTTCGGTATCTAATTAATCGGCAAACATAGCCTTACTTACATGACAGCAGACAAATGCTGTAAATCAACATTTATTTTGTCTCTTTCAAATATGGCTTAATTTGAAGCGGTACATATTTTCCAATGAACAATCCAATTTATGTCTTGTCAAAACGGGTCCAGCAGAGTGATAATTTGAGTGAAATAGGAAAAAGTCACAGGGTGTCATATCTGGAGAATACGGTGCTTGCTCAATCATATTGGTATTGGTATTGGATTTTCACAAAATTTCAAACAAATAACTTTTTTTCTCGTTTATCAAAAAAGTAAAATATATTTTGTAAAAGAGCTTGAAGATTTCTTTGCAACATATGAAGATTGGACATATTACGATTGGGAACAAGTAAGCCAAATCAAATTATGTGAAGTAAAACATCTCTTTTGAAGAAAGACAAGTATTTCAAAAATTTTGTGAGGTTATTTTGTCAGATGAGATAAAGATTTGCCGGTTCCAGTCGGATGGAAGGTCCAAAACCTCTCATGTATCAATCCAAATCAAATCATTCCCACCATTAGGCATGGAGGAGGTTCTGTATTGATGTAGGGTTGGATAACTAGGAAAGAAGTAGGACCATTGACTCGTATCGATGGGGTAATAAACAATAAACAAGGAGAATGATTTAGTCATACAACGATCTTGCTGTTGAAAATGTCAGAAATCAGAATGATAGCGACCTGAAACACATCGCTAAATGCGTCAAAAAATAGCCCATAAACCAAAAATTTTCACCGCTAACGTGGTTTCTACAACATCCAGACATCAACCCTTCAGAAAATATTTGGAGCCACATAAAGAAAGTTCTGGCAGCTTATGAATATTCACCGAAAGCAGTAAACGAACTTTAGGAGTGAATCAAGGCTGAAAGCATTGTTTTACCTGGCGTAATGATAGTGAAACATTAGGAAAGTATGACAAAAAGAATTAAGGAACTAAGTCAGCAAAAAATTTGTGGATTTATTCAAATTTTGTTTAATCGAGAGCAAAACCGCTGCCTCAAACTTTTTTTCCTGTTCAAAAATGGTCTACCCTTTTTTCATAACCACTACTATAGTATAATTCTAACAAACAAAAAAAAAACAATAGACTTTATTTTTGATTCTAACCAAAAAGTTATATCAATTTTATAAAAAGAGCAACAGCCGAGGTATCTTTAAAAGCGCACCGAAAAAGCCGCGGCTGCCTTGAACCTACGAATTTATTACTCTTGTTGGAATACACAAGGTGGCGCAAAATTAATCTAATTTTGTTTTTGAATTACTTTTTTACTAAATAAAAAAAAATTATCTTAAGTGATGGAAATCTTTACTTGGACCATTATAATGTTTTCTGTTAAGTGGAAAGATGATATCCACCAAGTGGCTGCCACCAGTTTTGATACACATTTGTGCCCGTTTTATCGCATTTGATTTGACATGACTTTCCGCAAGATTTCCGGTAATAACTGTTCGCATTCCTTTGAAATATTCTCCTTAGGGCTGCGCTTGTCTGAGGCTTCTTGCCATAAACCCGCGAATTCAAGTAGCCGAATCGGGCGAACTTGCTGGCCATGCCAAGTCGCCAAAACTCGAGATTACGCAACCAGGAAGCGTTTCCTTCTCAATATTGATTGTGGCTCGTGCAGTGTGTGCGGTTGCACCGTTTTGTTGAAACCACATGTTCACCAGGCCCCGCTCATCCAATTCCGGCAATAAGAAGTTCTCCAGTAACAGTGACCGTATTGCAGATGGTAGCCTAAAAAAAATACGGCCCAATCACTCCTCCCGCGTGAATGACGCACCACACAGTGGCTTTGGGAGGATGTTATGGCTCTTCGTGCATCACAAGCGGATTTTCGGTGCCCCGGGAACGAAGGTTTTGCTTTTTGACGCTACCGCTTACGTGGAAATGCGCATCCCGCATGATGATTTTCGACACAATATCCTCCTATTCGTTGTTAAAATTGAGGATGACTTGACAGTAATTCACACGCGGCTGACTGTCAGGAGGCATTAACTGATGCACTGTTTGAACTTTGTATGGGATCATGTGCATGTTTTTCACTAAAATTCGTTGTTGGGCTCGTTTGGTAATGGCCAATAGCGTGGCCCATAAAGTGGTTGATGTTTCTTCGTTTTTAGCGACGTCGGCAGCCACAGCCGCGATATTCTTGGTCGGGGGACTAGTCCGGTGGCGGTTACGCCCTGCATGGTCTCTTGTGATTCCAGTCTGTTCCAGTCGAGTAGCTTAGCGCCGGAATGCTTGCCCAGTTGGCATGACACGATTAGGAAGTCGACGCCGAAACTCACGCTGCGCTTGCATCACCACCGATTATTGGCCATAAAAATCGACACAATTATTCTACGCTCTTGCGGAGTATAGTGCACTATTGCTTATCTGTTTGTATACTGCAGCTATTCTAGTTCACAAATGTCAAATATGATTGACGTACGACGCCATTCGCAAAAATTATAACATCTTCCGATAGGATGATTAATTTTGGGCCACCCATATACAGTCATTAGTCTACGAGAATAAGTCAGATACGACTTCGTAATCAACGTTCGCCAGAATATTACCAATATACTTCTCCAGATGCACGAAAAAACGTTGGAAAGTGTTATTTTCAGATTTTGTTTTATCCAAGTCAACCGCGGAGTTTATCCGCCTGAAATCAAATTTAAGCACTAATGTCACTATTGTGTTGTGCGCTACTTTACTGCATAAGGCAACAGCTGCACAAAAAAATTTAATCGCAGTTGATTAAATCTAATACTACTTAAGACGGCTTGCCGACTATTGACATTCCTCTGATGATTTTGTGATTCATGCAATCTGAACTTCGCTCGAAGTCTGTGTTTTTGAAGAGATCCTGAAATGTTTTTATAGTCTTATGGCATTGATGTTTGAATATGTTACTGGGGATGTGGTCACCGCGGCTGCTGCGTACATGGCGTAATATGGAGTTCAAATTTTTTGTATTCAAGTGCTCAATTGTTTATGGTTATAGACATGCGAAATTAATCTAATGGCGTCAAATCGCACGAACAAGGTGGCTTGACAAATGTTTCTTTCAATAGATTAATTAGATCACGCAGTGTGTTGCATGTGGCGCCCTCCTACTGAAACCACATGCCTGCAACATTAATGCCTTTCGATTGAAGCACGAAAAAATCAGTAATCATGTCACTAAACCTTTCACCGTTGACTGTAACTTTCCGACCATAATCAATGTTGAAGACATGTGGACCCATAAAGCGCCCTAAGGGGTGATTTTTTCTGGATGTAATGGAATTTTGATAATTCTGGCTTGTGGATTATCATCGCCTCAAATGGGGTTATCCTGTTTATCGACATAGCCATTTAACTAAAAGTTTGCTTGGTCACTACCCTAAATTTTTAAAATAAAATTGCGGATCAATAGCAATGCTTCCTTTATCAAATGTATGGCGCAAACGATGTGTGGTTTTACTCCCTTTATAAATTGAATCTTGTCGACGTAAAGTGGATGGACATAAGTTTAATCCTTGATCACGATGACGAATTGATACATTTGGATCATCATTAACACAACGCTGCACATCATTAATCGCTTGTTGTGTGCACACTGTACGACTTCTTGACGTCTATAACATCTGGAATCATAATACATTTCTGAAGTTTTCTTCGTGTTTCTGAAGTTACATGTTAAAAAGACGTTTCTCTTGGTCGGTCGGTAGTTCGAGCCCCTTCACTTCATAAGTTATCTAAAACCTCCTTCATTTCTTTTATCGGAACTCCGAAGTTGCCGCCTTTACAGCTTTTATAGTTTGGCCGAGTTCTGGGCACGTCGGCGCCTAAGACATTGCAATCATATATCGTTTGCTTCTTTGCTTTTAGTTTCTTAAGTTATATAGGCTTTACCATTCTGAGCATCTACGTCACGTCAAGGTTGATAATCACGACGAGGTTGTCAATTTTCTACTAGAATAATTCTTAAAACAAAATCAGTGAGTGGTCTTTGATCCAAGTTGGAAAATTGGTATCGCCATTGCATGTAAGTTGCAGACGGCTGTTAAAAATTGGGGTGCCATTTAGAAAACCTTACAAATGCTATTAAATTTAAGCTAACGAAGAGGTGGATAGATTTGTATTCTTAGGCCTAAGACTGTTTTGCATGGCTGCTAAGATATAACACGCGAGCAACCAACCCATAAAAAAATACAAAACAATTGAATATATACGAGTATAGTACTTCGAAAAATTTCTTATTTCGGTAGTCTGTGGAAAAAGGGTATTTTTTGATAAGGCCACCGGTAAGAATAATAAATTATTTTGGTGTTCATTCATATTGCTTCATTTTGCTCCTAATTACAATTCAAGACCTATAACGTTTCTGGTACTTTACATTTTTCTTCTTATTTGTACCTGATAATCTTTACTCGATTTTTTCGAGTTTCTTTCCCAAGGTCATCATTATGGCCTTTCTATATCTTCTTCATAAAATCTTAGTCCGTAGGGAAATCAATAAAAACAAATAATTACAACAGCGGCTTGAGAAAGGAATAAATCAGTTTTGTCTGCGAGATAGCCACCTCCAATATCGTTTTTCCTTACAATCATGCATGTATTCATCCAACTAGGAAGAAGTTTTTTTTTCAGTTGGAAATGAAAATCAGAAAGGATATTCCAATTAAATATAGATATATGAAAATATGAACATGATTTGGAAATTGGAAATTAAATATTCTTTTTTGTTTGGCATGAGATAAATCCAAATAGAGATGGCCTCTTACCAGAGAAGAACTAATTCCATGGAAATATCTTGAAAAATAACAGCTTATTTGATTTAGGGAGCACATAACATCTTTTAAAATAAAAATTTCCTGAGGATAGAAGGATTGCTAGGAGGGTCTTTAGTTACCAACGAGGTTTGGGAAATTAAATTTTATATTCAGTATTCGAGTTTGAGGTCCGCATTTATTGCATCTTGAATCGAAGTTACCACAATTTTTGTGGCCAGAGGCTACACAAATCCAGATCCACAGACGGATCTCCTGAGGATTGAGAGGATTTAATAATCAAACCTTATATAAAAGGTATACACGACGAGTAAAATGGGGTGAACAAATTATGGATGCTTTATTTAAAGGCACTGTGGATGAATCTTGTGACAATATCGAAGGGGAATCTTTTATAAGAAAAAATAAATTTGAAAGTCAGCATTATATTAGATTGATCAATTTATTCTTGGGCAGAAAAATCGCCGCTTGGTTATAACTATCTTTTATACCAAAAATGTGTGTTTAAAAAAATCGCAGAAGTGATCATTGAACATGCTCATATTGGTATATCGAATCATATAGCAAACTTTACGAATAAACAGATGTAAGGACAAGACAACAATAAACAGAAAATATGGAAAAGAACTATTGAAAAAGCTTAATGTTATCATCACATTGCAAAAGTCTTGCTCGCCAATAAAAGTAAACATTTGGAAGTTACGTGGCTAGCAAAACTGGACGACTGGACAGATTTTGTATTTGGTTTGAAGAAAACGGCTACAATTTAAAGCATTTCCGGAACGTGAGTAATCATATGATGAATCTGGCTGTAAAAATTAGAAGGATATCTTACCTAATGTCCCTGCGTTTGTACCATATGGTGGAAAGCTAGTAATTTCACAAGTCGGCTTATTTTGAAACTAGTCGTTTCTCATGTTTTTACTTTTAAGTGGTCCAACTATTTTGTTTTCTTGTCTTTTCGTGCCAACTTGGTTGGAATCTAAGCCACATTCCTTTCCGAATCGGATTTTTCGCCGACCTTTATCAAGCGTTGAGTTCATTTCCTCAGCCTGAAGTTTGTCCACTATCAACTTATCGCATACTTCTCATTAGACCACATTTTGTTACACCCGCTGATACGAGTACTTTCAGCATTTTCATGTCGGTTGCTATTATTTTACCTCGAATATTCTCAAATATAAAGGTGCGTTTGCTAAGGCAGAAGAAGGTCGTATTTAAATGGTGAGCGAACAGCTTGTGTGGAAGTTTTCATTAAATCAAAAACACATTTCTTGTGAAATCAATGAAGAATGATCGTCAAAATTATCGATGACTTTTTGAAGAATAAGTGAGTCAAAGGCCGGAATTTCCGCTTGGACGTTCTGTTTAAGATCCTGAATTGTAGCTGGGTTATTGGCAAGACCTTACTTTTCAAATAACCCCACAGAAAAATGTCTAAAGGTGTCAAGTCGCATGATATTGGAGGCCAATTATTTCCTCCTCTAACAGAATAAATTGATTGATTGATGGCTTGTGTGGGCGGTAGCACCATCGTTCAGACACACTTCATTCAATTTTGGGAAAAAATAGCCGGTCAACATGTTACAGTAACGTTCCCCATTTACTGTGAATGTTTCTCAAACCTCATCTTCGAAAAGTACGGGCCAAAGACTTTTTTTGGATGCATCGGTTTTTCGTGAATCTCGTAAAGGTTTGTCGATCCTCAGAAACAACAATTTTGTTTATTTACGTACCCATCCATCCAAAAACAGGCTTTATCGGAAAATCAGATTCGATGACAAATTGTCCTGGCGATCCAACATCGAGTTAACAAATCGGTGACATTGTAGATGGTCCAAAGACATCATTTGTTGTGTAATTTGGATTTTATATAGACGTGCAAGTGAAGATCAACTTTGAAAATTCGCCATAAAGTACCATAAGTGAGGCCCAATTGTTGACTTCGGCGATGGATTGGGCCGCCTGGCTGGTTTTGAACACTTTCGCTCACAGTGGCTACGTTTTGGCGTAGTTTGACCCGATACCGAACCAGTTTCTTCAAACGCTTCACTATTGCACGAATTCGAGACTCGCTATTATGTTGACCGAAAAATGCACGAACTAAACGAATTGTTACTTTTACAGATCGCCTATTATCGGAATAAGATTGAGTAACAAAAACGCGCTGTTGCGTCGTAAACGACTCCATTACTAAAACTGCCAAAGATAGTATGAGATCTGTCAAAAAGATCAACCACATTAAACAGTTAATAAATGACAGTAATTGCCGGACAACACCCCCCCCCCCCCCCACAAACATTATGTCTACTGGGGTTAAATCGCAGCTCTGAGGTGGCTAACTGACATCGCCAAGGCGACTGATAACACGATTACCGAGCTTAGCCCCCAAAAGATCGATTGCTTGATAAGCTGTATGGCATACCGCGCCATTGTAGTGAAATCAACGTATGTTAGTAAGAAAATAGAATCATGGCTCTGTAGCCCTCATCGTCAGAATATTTGTGAAAAAATTAGCTCCAAACTGTCACTCTATGTGGATTCATTCGCTTCTCCATTATAGCTCGATCCCTAAATTCAGCAATTTTATTTGCTTACATAACCTCTGAGATAGATATACGCCGTGTTAAAACCAGAAAAATATTTTTCGGCAACCAATTTAAGCTGCTTTAAGGCCCAAAATGAGAAGCGATAACTAAGCGGATGATCGTTTGCCTTCAATAACTGAGTCAGGTGGACTTTCTAAGGGAAAAGTCGGAGATCTTTGTGCAAAATTTACACCAGGCTGTTGTCTGAAATAATGTAGTTGGCGTTGTGTTAACCGTATATTTAATGGAACAAATTACGCAAACGTTGGTCCTTCTAGGTAGCATACTTTCTAAGGATGAAATCATGAAAATGCTTTAATATTTGTTTCCATACTTAGTCTAAATAGCACAGCAAGTAGGCTATCGGGTCTAGCAGATTTGCTGTTCCCTGGCTATCTTGAGTTCATTTAAGTGAGTTAGATGAAAATCTTGGCTTTTGTCGCCTTAGTAATAGTCCCGAATATATTTTTACAAACCCTTATATTTATTCGATATTTGGATCATAGATTAAAGGTTTTTATATGATATGCAATTTTCAAGCGGTCTAAATGAAACATTAATCACATTTATCAAACACGATGAGTTAGTTGCCCAGTTGAGTAAAATCTATTGTCAAAATATTTAATTCATATTCTTGTGAATAACTTTTTGCAAAAATTGTAGGCTTATCTCACAGCCTAGATCTGCGTTGTATCTTTTGAGGGAAAAGTTATTGGGCACATTGATGACATTAGATTTCATTAGAAGGTTTTACGATGTCACGAGGCTCGCTATAAGGCTTATCTATAGAACTTTATCCTGTGTATCGATTTTGGGAAACCATGATATATTCAATTTAAATTTGTTTCCTGCACCAAAGAAAAATAAGAGTGGGAAGAAAGCCTATATCTTCTTAGGCCCAATAGATTGTCTGAGACTAAACCGCATCAAATTATGAGGTATCATTCGGCAGCATTTATTGCTTGTTGTTCTTTAATTCGATCGCCGCCCCGATTTCAGGAATTTGAAAAATAAACACTCCAGCACTACAGTTTATTCTTTGTGCAGTTTAAAATTGGTTTTTCAAAACTACTTCGAACCCGCCAAGAATTCAAGCGAGATGACCCATAGGTCATAATCATTCGAATACGAGTACATTGTAACTAGAACAATATGTTAAAAGCTTAGTTCCGTTGGTGTTTTATTGAATATTGACATATTTTTTATATGATTTATTGCTACGCTTTTAGAATCACTTTATTAAAAGCTGTAGGAAATTGATCTATCACAAATTAAAATCACTCACCTAAACCAATTTCTAACATCTGGATATGTATGCTAATGAGCATATTTTAGTAAAAAAAAATGGATACACTGCAAATTCAGTGATTGGAGCAGCACCAGATATCACTGAACAGATAATCAAATTCCTAAAAAAGGAGACATATTTGTACAGCTGTTGCTACCATCATGACTCCTACATGTTATCCAAAAATAGAAAAATTTTATATATTCAACCCTTCAGACCGGCAGATGGCTTCATTTTCCATGAAATCAAGCCTCTTCTGTTCGCACTAATGGTTCAACCAAACGAACAGATAAAGGAGCAATTTCAACTTCTAATATTAAATTTACAATTATTAATTGAATATTGAGTATCTAGATGTTGTATAGAAGAAACAAGCCAACCACCACACCCTACAATTGATTTTTAGATGACAGAATTGCTCTCACAACATATTTCTGACGAGTCATCTTCCTCAACTTCCGACTGTTAATGACGTTGATGGGTGAGATTTTGGTTTTTAATAAGAAATGACTGCAAGTTGGTTTCTTGTGCTGGTTTAAAATATTTTGATGGTTGGTCTTTGAGTCTGTTATTTAAAATTTCGTGGCGAACTTGCTGTTTTTGATGTGCTATCAGGAATTATTTTGATGAGTTGACAATGGACATTGTATTCAGATGCTGGGGATGGTGTGACCTGAAGAATGTCCATTAAACATTTCAAAATTATAAGAGATAACTTCTAGTAAGCAATTAAATGAATAAGCAATGAGAGTTTGTGGAATCTGACTAGAAATGGCCAACAATGTCACAACTATAAGCACTGCCATTTGGGTTCGAGTTATTAACAAAGTCTGAATCCCTGGTTCAAAAAGTAAGTAATCGTAGATACCAGGAAAGCTAAATAGAACCTTTTGCATTCCTGAATGGATTATAAAACAGTTCAGCACCACAGTAGTATTGTATTTAGACCATGCGCTCAAGTTATTCTATGTAAATTCCGCAAGTATCTAAAGACATCTGTATATACTTATATATTTACTCATGCAATCATGAGTTAAGTACATCAAACCTCTGTTAATAAAGCTCATATTTTCTCCGAGATTCTTTACGACAAAACGGTATGGCCTTGCAATTCTGAAACGAGGTGAACCAAATCCAACTTTCTTTGTTTTTTTTTTTTTTTTTTTTTTTTTAAAGGAAAGGCATTATTTGAACAGAAGGAGAATCAGTGAAGAATAGATACTACACTCTGTTGCACGATAATTCATTCCTATTTTTTATTTAGTTCATTTTTTGCCAAATCTAGGAAAAATAAACTAGATGCTTACCTGTAGATACTCTTGCTTGTGTTCCTTCACAGGGCCAATTTCCAAGATTTCTTCAAATTAATTTGGCTGATGCATTTCTTATATATTTGCTGGATGTATACATCATACTCCTATACTCGTTTTTTTTCTACAATAAAAGATTGTATAAGATTAAATAAGATTGTGAATAATAGAAGTGGATTGGTGAAATGCAAAGTCTACTAAATTGGCAACATAAGACGTTTTTTTAAATAAGGGGTTTTGCGGATAAAGCTCTTATGTAACGCCAGAGAGCAAATTCCAAAATGGTAAATAAGGGCTTCCAGGTGTACAATAAATTGATTGAGAACAGGTTACTAACTGGAGCATAAAGAACATTTTCTGAAATCATTAACTGTAGGTTCTGTTATTACTAGGACAGTTTTCCGCTTTGCAATGCATACAGATGTGTTTAACGTTGTATTTTAAGTAATGGTGAAATTTTCAGATTGAAGCGTCAGATCCTTCAGAAGATAGTGGCAGTTGGTTATTGTGGTGATATGAAAACCACCGTTGTTTCATTGAAACTTCCGTCCACATCAGGATTTCGGAAAGGGAAAGCTGCCTATCTGTTGAAAAATGTTTACATGACCTAGTATCATTGGCTCTATGTTTGACATCATTGACTTCAAATTGTGAAAATTTCTATTCACTAAAAAATTTGAATCTGCCAAACTTGTCCGTCTGCGCAGGATGACAATGGAGAATGCACGCTGCTCTATCGAGGTCGGTAAACATTTTACCCAGACCTTAGATGTCAAAAAAGAATTTAGACAAGGCTATGCGCTGTCGTGCGATTTCTTCAACATCATACACAAGAGGCACTATCTTTCAAAAGTCCGTCCAACTACTAGCATACGCCGACGATATTGACATAATCGGGAGCAAGCAGCGTGATGTCAGTGGCACTTTCGCGAGTATTGAGACGGAGGCGGCGAAAATGGGTTTAGCTGTCAATAACGGCAAGACCAAGTATATGCTGTCAAGCAAAGAGGACAACCAACACCAACGTCTCGGGCAGAACGTCACCTTCGACAGATATAACTTTGAGGTAGTTAAGGACTTTGTCTACATAGGCTCCGCTATAAATTCAGACAACGACAACAGAGCTGAGATCAAACGAAAAATACCACTTGCCAATAGCTGCTTCTTTGGCTAGGAAGGCAATTAACTATTAAAGCCTTAATAATCGCAGTCCTGCTCTTTGGCGCAGAGGCATGCACATCATCAAAAATGGATGAGGGTGCTCTTGGCTGCTTCGAGAAGAAAATTTTTTGAGTGATTTTCGGTCCCGTCTGCATTGATGGTTAGGGAAAAAGGAGATACATCGACGAACTGTATGGACTGTACAGCGACATCGGCCTAGCCAGACGAGTGAAGATCCAACGATGTATAGAACAACGAGCGCATGTATAGTACACCAATATTCCAGTCCGAAAAGTTTTCGAATCCACCCCCGAGGGACAGTAGAGGAATATCGAGACTCAGGTGGCGCACGCAAGTGGAAGGGTACCTCAGTCAACTTAGCATACGAAACTGGAGGCAGCTAGTGCCACATAAACCAACTTTGACTCATTATGTTCAAGGAGCAAATGTGAATATCCCGGACGCCAATAAAATACTCCGAAAAAGTATTTGATATCGAATGGATAGTATTGCAAGAGATCACTAAGACCATTGTTCATCGTGTCTCGTTCAACCTGTCAAGAAGTATAAAGCTACCAGCATCAGCCCCTAAATATCTGTCAGCGTGCTGTCAAAGATGCCACATCTTATGTGGGGCCAAAGGCAAATGCAACATTCCATACTTACAGCAAAACTTGATTTCTCGCAAGGAAAAAGAAACGACTAATATACTGGCAGTATACTCGTTTGATGGAACTTCAATAGCGTCTGCTTAGTTCTTAGAAGTGGGAACCCGATAACTTCAGTAATAATGGAGAAATAAGTCTTCTTAATATAGTGAACAACATTTTATCTAATAAATGTATGGGCAGAATTGCAGTCAGCCTAAAGAGTGTGAAGTATGCACAGGGTGTATTTTCATTGATTCAGATGCTTACGATAAAGCACGAACCTTGCCACCGAGTATGATTCTTTGGATCCATAAAGCCATAAAAATATAAATTACATTTTATGATTCGGTTGTCTGGTGGAAAATATATCACCAAACTCCAAAGAATGTTCTGTCTCATATTTTTGTGAATTTGTATCATAAGCTCCACTCTCAGTGTCGACTATCTTTGGCTCTTTTCTTATTTTGTTACGAAAATACGAAATTGAGTACAAAAAATGTTTCAGACAGAGTTTAAACTAGCAATGGTACGTCAGGTCTTGTGCAGAATCGGCGGAGAAAAGTATCGGCCGCTGTTATGAGGGCAAATTTGCGCTCAAGGTCTTACTAGACTCTGTCATTATGTACGAGTACTAACAAGCTAGCACCAGGATGCAAGTTTTGACTTAACGGAGTTTGAATGCAGAGGGTCCCAGGTTACAACACGATTGCCAAAAATGAAATCGCAATCGAAAATTGTGAATATCAAACCATCCAAGACAACTTGAATTGAACGTCCCGAAAGATAATTTCTAATCCATTGAAGAAGAGAGTCTTCAATCCTAAATGCACACATTTTCAACAAAAAAGCCTGATGCCAAACTCTGTAAAATGCCTTAGAAATATCAAGTGCAACTATCTTGCTTTCTCCAGATTGATGTAAACATTGGTTCCACTTTTCGGTGAGACATGCCATCAAAACACCAGTGGACCTGTTGCTACGAAAACCGTACTGCCGGTCATTAAGAAGTGTTTCGAGATATTTCATGAGCTGACGATTTATCAGCGTTTCCATGACCTTGGATAGAAGGGACGCAAGTGCAATGGGTTTGTAAAGGAAGAAAGAAGAATGTTGAACTTTTTTAGGGACGAGCTGAACAAATCCTGTTTTCCATCTGGCCGGAAAGAGTCCTAAATAGTAGGATTGATGCTTACTCAGTGGTTTTTCGGCGTAGAGGAACACCTCTTCAAAAGAAGGGGAGATATACCATTTGGACCAGAGCTGACAGCTATAATGTCATTACAAATGGGCGTTGGAGTTAAGCATGAGGCAGTATTTCTAATATGTTTCTAATATTTTTGATCGAACAACAATTTTTACTACCTTTAGGACACTGTAGTAATTTTTTGCTTCAGTTTTTGGTCAGTACCTTAAGAAAGGCGTTGCAGTCATTACTGGCTGGTTTGATCTTTTTTCGGTTTTTCTCTATCAGGTTAATCTTGTAAGAACATTTTTCTAACCCTGACAGCCTCTTTACAGCCCGAATCGTACCACGCCTTTTCTTTTGGTCTGATACCCTTATTTCGATGAGGGATAAGGGATTTTATTCCAAAGAGAATAGTGTTGCGCATTGGGCTCGTTAATGGTCGAATTGCTGTCCGCTTTGGGGCTTCTAATAATAAAGTAGTAGATTCAAATGAAAGTAAATTCCGGATTGAAACAAGGACTACATTGTGGTGCAGTTTGGTAAGCTACATAACTACGCACGTAATTGGCGAGACCGCCGCGAGAAAAGAATAAGAGCACTAGTTCGTAACCAGGTTTTTTCAGATAAGACTGATCTGAGAGGTGTGGGTCCACTCTAAATTTCCGAGCCATTACAAGAAAAAAAAAAACACAAACACCGACGACGCAACAAACACGTATACTGCAATATTCGTTGAGGCCTGATCAAAGCAGTTGTCTGGGTAATTGTTTCAAAATTGTTTCATAAAAGTTTCAGCTCCAAAACCTTTTTCGTGGAATCCAATAATTTGGATCTGTGCTGAAGACGGGCTTTATAGATCGACGTGCTCTATCGAAAATTCGATTATAGAGAAAGAAGAAGTTTTCTGCTGACTGCGATTATTATCAACTGCAATAAATGGGCAGTTGTTTGCATTCAGCTGTATTCTACCAGTGAGGTATAAAATAAATTCATACGAACATACATACACTGGACACCATTAGGTTAACTTTGATATAGACCTCATATTTTATAACATTTAAACCATTTTTGTGCTTATGTCCCTATTACGTTTCAAAAATTAAATTTAATTAGTATCGGTCTTATCATGAAGAGATCATTGGAAACATCAGAAATCAGATATTCGAATGCATCTTCTTCAGAACACCACTTCATCATGCACTAGCAACATGGCAGCAACAGTTTATTTTCCAATGAATATGTATCTAAGCAAAACTTTCGTCAACATTTTCCTATAAAACACTTTCCAGACGAGATTCCCTATTAACACAAGCTGCTCGAAGGCGCATGAGCCTACTCTCAATCTCTCATTGAAGAAATGAAAGTGTGTAAAAATTTTGATATCACAGATTTACAAATGACCAAACAGTTTGTATCTGGCCTTCAACGGAATAGGTCGGGTAATTCGCTAAAATATTGTCCCATGCTACTTCCGGTTATCTATGCACCATTAAACGCGTCGCGTGTGATGTGATTCGCTCTATCATTGCTTTATTTCCTTCAACTTCAACATTGCGGTCTGATCTGGTTTCAGTTTTTTTGCCTTTCGAGTGTCCCTCATTCCTTGAGAGAATGAAAGTTGTGTTGAAAAGAAAGTCGAAGCTTCCTAAGGATAGCTATTGTGTTGATCCTAGCACCACCTACTCCGGTAAAAAGTGAAATCAAAGTGAGTCTACCAATTAATTGTTTTTATACGGAGAAGAAGGAAAATATCTAACATATATGTTTACCACCTCGTTTATCTCTGTCATTGTTGGTGATACATTTTAGTAACGTGAGTGTGTTTAATCACGTATTTTAAGAAGGGTCCCACGTAACGTATATCACTTCGAAACTTCTTCTTATTTTTGTTTTTTCAAGTTTTTGCCTTGATTTCGGTGTGTGGTTTTCGGTTGTTTTCTCTGTTTCTGTTGATTCATCTTCTGGCAAACTTTTGGTATTTGTTTTTCCTGCTCCTTATTCTCGTGTTCGGATTTTGTTTACTTCTAGTCTTGTGGATGTGGTATTTCGTTGGGTACACACCCTCCATCTTCTACGTCTAGTGATAATTAGCAATCGGAAGAAGTCGTCTACATCCTTTTCACGATTTTTACTCCAAAACACGTGCGGTGCTTTTTCGTATTTTTTTTTTTTTTTTTTTCTTACTGGTGGCAACGTAAACGTATCTCAATTGTTGTTCAATATAAAATTGCATTTCGTCAATATAGTGAATACTAAGTGGATAGATAGTAAAACGACGAGGATATCCAGCAGCAAATAAAAAATAGATAGATAGATATACAAACATAACAAAAACAAAAATTGCATTCAATAATAAAGCAACAAGAGGACATCCCTTTAACACGATGTGATGCAGATTTGATCCAAGTGGCAGACATTGAAATTCAACTCAATTCCCATACGAACAATAGAACTACGATGGAAAAGTATAATTCTCTCTATGGTAAGTCGGTCTCTTGTGTACTCATACAACTTGTGTAAGCAGTGTGCACGGTTTTTATTTTGTGTTATCTTTCCTGAACCGGAAATACCTAGGTACTCGTACACTATAGGTAGATCCTTGTAACTTTGATGTTTACGTGAGACAATTCGTTTAACTTGTGAATATACATACTCGTACACATACGAGTATATGTATGTAGATACCATTTGTATCTACAGTTTTTATAAAGCTTGAAATAGGATGGAAGGGGGGACTAAAAAGGCGAAGTAGATATGATGAAAATTAACAGCAAATATGTACTGTTTTTGCTTGTTCTAGCCGTTTTAGTGCCTCGTGTCCTTTTGTTAGAAATTTATAGTCGTTTTTATGGTATAAGCAACTATACAAATGGGATTTTCCTTTTTTTATTACTATTCCGACTATGTACACACACTGTATATCACTGTAGAAGGTGACATTTGATTGAATTTTGAATTTAATAAAAAAAAAATGCATGATATGATTGAATATATGGATAAGAAGAGGAGTTACCGTTGGGACTTGATTCTATTGAAATAGGAAATAAGAAAATAAGTGATGATATGGTATTTTATCCCAAGATTTATTTCCCTATCAAGTTAAATTGATTATCACTAAACTACCAATTTTATCTGGGAACACTCGCCCTCTGAACTGAGGAAAAAGGTTCTCAATAGCATAAAACAGATTGGGTTTCTTTAAGCTTGATTGCACAACAGCGTAGGAAACATCACGACAACACAGTGTTATGCCCGAATGAATCTTTCGAACATCAACAAAAAGAAGTCAACGTTTATAATCAACTGAGTGCTTTCATCAACTCATCATTAAACAAAGATACAATTTTCACAGTGGGATGGTGTATTGAAAGAAGATAAAATCCGATACACCATTTGTTTGGTTGGGCAACATAATAGGAATGAAGGATTTGCCAATCATCATACGCACATGGTCCAAACAAAATAAATTGAAATCAACTGATGGATGAGCTTAAAATTAGATCGATTGACAAGTCACTTTTGAAGATTTTGTAGGCTATGCTGGGTCGGGATTTAATCAGCAATTTATGGTGGTCATTGCTAAGTTACAAGCTGGATTTAGATCAAACACTCTTAAGCACCCAATCATGACATCGATGAATGAGCCCTTTTAAGAACAACATTACTTTACTATAGACCATTGCAAGTACATATGAAAAACATTGATTGTTACTTAAAATTCCTAGAATGGTTTTTTTTAGAGAAAAAAACAGGAGGGGAAAAAATACTCGTTTAAAAGACTTGACGGTCTTTTTAGATTTTTTTAGCAAATAAGGAAAAAATGCTTACCCTAAGTGACTATTTTTTTCTTCAAAAATCTGTTCCAACTTTTATGCTTCTTAACAAATTAGGTACTTACGAGCTCTTGTGAAGTTCTGGTCTTATGTCATCACAAAGGACTTTGGCAGCGAAAGTCTACCTACTCGACATCGTGAGTCGAATACAATCATGCCTACTTATGTTACCATGTTGTAGTAGCCCTAACGTTTATTTAATTTCTCGCTGTCCACACGGGCTAAAGATTTATGAACATCGAACTTTCCTGACTGACATGATTTGCAATATCTTGGCAGAAATTTTGGGATTTCATGTACGTTTGTTATTTTTGGTGTTTTGACGGTGGCAACCATCGCTGGGTTAATGGTATGTAGTCTTTGATTCTTTGATGCGGGTGGATTTCTTTGGATTAAGAACTGGCGGATTGTATTTACATCGCATAGTGACTATTGCTTAATCCTAGGTATGTAGCATGTGTACACCTAAAGGGTCTACAAAGTTACGCATCCGAGCCTTATATTACGCCAAATATTACTCTTCACCCTGTGCAAGGCTTTAATTTCGGGTCTATTTACTATTGAAAATCCTGAAACCCGAGTCTTACCACAATCTAGTCATACTCAACGTGTATGCCGATACCCATGTTTTATTGGTTTTCGGCCTTTTACTGACATATCTCTGCACTCTGCTTGGAAAACCATTTATTCGGGATTTCAGTCTTCATTAATATTAATTCGTACACCACTCATCAAGTTATATTCAAAAATTTAAAAGCATTAAACAGTTTTGTATATATGAAACAGGGATTTGCTAATAGATGACCCTAGCTGTCACTGTAATAACCATCAATCTGCGTCATTTGCGCCATTTCATTCTTGGCAATTGGCAAACGCTTACAAAAATACAAGTAGTAGTACTAAACGTGCCTAAAAAATCCGATTTGAGAACAACGTTGATTTTCTGTTGTCATTTGAAGGAAACTGCTCCAGAATCGCATCAAATGTACGTCGAAGATTTCAGTGAGTATGCTCTTGGTAAGTCATGGTTCTTTGAGTGATTTCAAAAATTCAAAAGTGGCGATTTTGATGTGAGAAATGAAGAAAGTGTGAGACCGCCGAAAAGAATTCGAATTCGAATTGAACGCTTTATTGGATGAGGATAACCTTCAAACGCAACAACATCCCGCGGATTAGTTGAATTTTACACGAAAAGTCGCCTCCATATAATTTTGCTTCATGATTTTGGATTGTTACATACAGAAAAAATGGTCACGAAATCGATTACTAAGAATAATACTTAATTGTACCTATAGGACACGCAATTCCTGAGCAGCGCTACAGCTCTTAAAAAAATGGCTCAATAATTGGTTTTGTTCAAAAGAATAACAATTTCCTTTTGGGGTGACACAAGTTTTCTGACAAATGGGAAAAAGGGTAAGACGAGCGATGCGCAATACTTCCAATAACATTTTTTTTTAATCGTTTTCATTCAGTCAACGTGTATTTTCAATATACAGATTTGTCTTATTTTCATACTTGGTAGCGAAAAAGAAAGAAAAAGGCCAATCACTTTGCTCGAGTGCTATATAAAGTCTAAAGACAAATTTATTATGATCGTAAAAGAAATAGTACATAGTTTGACAAATTTAAAATGTATGACTATATTCAGGATGTCCGGTGGGATATTTATGTTTTAAAATTTAATATCGCGAACAGTTATAAGCCGGCCGGGACGGTTTCACTCTGATTTGAATCTTTTTGAGTGCGGACTTATTAATTAAAATGTCACAGTGGTCGGGAGAGCATCGTGGTGATTCTCACGTTATTGCGTGCGGGAAGTTTTGTTCATGCTATAATATTGATTGTCGGGCCAAGGGCTAATTTAATTCGTTCGTGGGTGCAAAGATTCCTACAAACTTCTTAAGCCCTAAATGCGCCACATTTGGCTGGGGCTAAGTAAAACGTCGAGTACCATCGAAAATGTGGAAGCAGTGCAACGGAGCTTGCGCGAAGATCCAACAGCTTCAATTCGAAAAAGAGCGTTCTCTCTAGGCCTCCCAAAAACTACGATTAGTGAAGTTTTAGGGAAAGACTTAAAATTCCATCTTTTTAAAATTCAAATGGTGCAATAACGTTAAGAAAATGTCTTTAATTTACGAAAAAAAATTTACGAACTAATTATGGAGAAATTCCATACAGTAAATTGCATCTTTTGTCCAAAGGAAAGTATTTGGTGCGCGTTATCGACGAACGGAATCGCCGACCGGTTTTTTTCGAAAATGCCAGGGAACAGTCGAAATTATGCAAACATGATCACAGATTATTTTTTATCTCATTTGCGAGCACATCCATCTTACTTACTCGTCACATACGTGGTTTCAACAAGATGGGGTATGCGGAGTGTATACCGCTAGAACCACCATGAATTTGTAAAGTGAAAAGTTTCCAAGGAAACTGATCAGCCGATTTGGAGACGTTCCGTGGCCACCGAGGTCTACAGAAGACAAATCTGGGCACGTTGCCATTATCAAATGCATCAGGCTACCAACATACTTGCGGAATGGAAAAATGATATTTTCTTTCAGCGCATCTGCAACCTCTCCTGAATTGACTGATGGATCTGAAGGAGTCGATACAATATTTACCACATTTGCTGCATACTGAAATTGATTTGGATGAATAGAAGCATCTTGTAGACGTCTGATTTCTAGTCTTTCAATATTCCTTTTTAAATGGTCACACATCCTCATTACATCCTTCTCTCTGAAGCTGCTACAAGGCCATCGTCAATATAAATTGCTTAGATTATTATTTTTTTTGAAGTGATAGCTTACAAAGACACATCGATCAGTGTCAGTAGGTCTCAACTCGAAATTCCTTAAAAGTTTTGTAAATGTCTGGTTCCAAGACTGCTTGAGACCATACAAACTCTTACTTACACACTTGCCCACTGTTATCGTTGTACGTCTTTGGTTGCTGCACGTATATCTCCTCTTCAATTTTTCCGTTCAAAAATGTCGTCTTTATATTGAATTGCATGATGATTAACCGTTCTGCCCAGTACAACTCTTACCGAAGAGAATCTGACCGCTGGTCTATATGTTTCAGAATAATCAGTTCCATATTGTTGACTAAACTCACAAGCATTCTTCTTTTGGTATACCCATTTCGAGTTAACTAACTTTCGATTCTTTGGTATTGATACCAAATCCCAGATGTCATTTCTTGCCAGTGACGATTTTTCTTCATCCATTGATTAGATTCTTGATAACTTAGATCAGCTTCATAGCTTCACAGTAAAACTCACAATACCTGGTTTTTGACTAGTGTTCTTTTTCCTGAGCCTACTCCGAATATCAGCTGGGTAGGATATTGATTTACGTTTTTGCTCACCCTTTTAACTTCTAAAGAAACTTCATTCCCTTGGGTATTTTCGGCTTACGATAGTTGTTGAATATTACATTTCGAGATATTTTATTCTTGTTTTTTTATGGTATGTACGCAAATATCCAATTTCAGCTTTAATACCAAACCAATGATCAAATGGAGTTTTCCCTCGCACTGAATTCGTGCCCGTTTTATTAAAAATATGAACAGCAGTACTTACCGCCTCCGCCCAGAGCTTATTACTTAAGATTTTGGTGTGAATCGTTGATCTATCTGCTTCCGTTAAGGTTCACATTTCGCACTCAGCATGTTCGAATGTATAAGGCACTGTTTTCTGATGCATAACACCCTGTGTACTATAAAGTTTTTAACATTTCTTAATATATTTCAATCCATTATCAGTCCTCAAAACCGGTCTCAGCTTCCACCTCCTTTAGAAAAGTCTGTAGAAATCAACACAGCTCGGATTTTTCATTCATAAAATACACCTTTCGATAATGGGAAAAAATCATCCTCAATTGAATTAAAATATGTATTTCGAACCCCAAATTGATTGCTGTTGTGTTTGTCCACAAACATCTGTGTGAATTAGCTGTATGATGGAAGTGGAAGTGCTTTTATTATATTTAGTTGGATACATCTCGATGTTGTTTTGTTTTTACAACCTGACTCGCTAGTATTGATTGAGAAGCACTTCGACCTAAAAAGATCTTTTGTGCTGGAGGAGTCAGAAAGAAAATTAGGTTACCAACAGGGATGTCCCTTATTTCAGAGATGTCGAATTGTTCTCTTAGGAAGATGTTCCGCTTGATTCCATTTAGGGCTGGACAGTCACAAAAATTGTATTCAGCTGTTTCTTCGTCTTCGAGACAGAGTCGACTTTCTGCGGAGTCAGCAAGTCCTATTTTACTGAGGCGATATCTGAAATCATTGTTCCCTTTAAGGTATCCTACAAGGTTTCTGATATCATGCCGATTTAGATTCAGACATCTGTCGGCATTTTTATTAAAGGGTAGTATGGCTCGTTTGGCCTGCCTTAGCCCTCGAGTCTCCTCTCAGTATGAGATGCATTTTGAGTGCTCCTAGGACTTAATGGCTTAATTAACTGCTGCTTTAGATGTGCAGCAGAACGGTTAAGGTCCGTTGAAGCGGGTTTCTGAACCTTTCCTGGCCAGTTTGTCTGCCTTTAAGTTTCCGTCAACGCCCTCATGCACCATATTTTTAAATTTTCATGCTACAACTGCAGGAACCTGATCAAAAGTATCATTTGAGAACAATCGAAGACCTTTGTCAAGCGCAGTATTCAGTGAGAACAAATTGACGTTTATGTCTGGAACATAGAGAACGTTAACCATAAAATTTTATTTCCAGATTCACCTCATTTCGCGCTTGAACTTACTTTTACCACTCTCTGGACAATCTCGCTTCCAGTGCCTGTTTTTCTTGCACACAAATCATTTACCTTGCTTGAAATGCTGTCGCCCTTTGTCCTGTGGTCTTTTATGATCGAATCCATACTTCTTTGCCATCAATGCATAACTACCATCCTCCCCGCTATTTAATTGATGAGACTTGGAACGTATTTCTTCCATCATTTACTTCGAAATAAGATTATTTTTCATTTGTGCTTCTCGTGCCATATACTCTCACGCGCTGTAAAAGTGATTGTATTGCTCAGATAAAGTCAGTTAGCCCTTTGATATGGTCATCGAGTCACAAATTCTTTTCCCAACATCTGTAACTTATTGGACAAGGGCTTACAACTTAGAAATACCATATGTGTCGTCACATCATCAGTCGGATCCATCGAGAACATGTACAATTTTTGTTGAAGCATATGAATGCTCTTCTTTGATTTTGCGTCGTATACAGTTTCGAGTTTCAACCACATGTCCTTTGGAGTTGTATAAGTATATATAAAGTTATTCAATGAGAGAATATATTCTGTAATTTATTTTTAAGCACAACTTTGGGCGTACACCAACCTTCGGGCGTCCACCAACCACCGCTGAATCTAAACAATGTCATCCGAGAGACAAAGTTTTCGACCACTTTTTCAAGGATTTGCGGCGGTATGTCATCAACAACATGAATAATGTTAGCTTCCAACGTAGACTATCGATTTTACGTTTCTCAAAAGAAAGAAATCAAGAGGCGTCAAATCATAAGATGTTAGATTTACAGGTCCATTAAGCGAAATTATGCGTTCATCCAATGTTTCCTTCAATACGTTGTTTATTTCGTGTGCTGTATAGCATGTACCGCCATTCTCCTGAAATCAAATCTCTTACACATGCATGGTGACAGAAAGTCATTTATCAAGGCTCTTTGGCGAATATCCTTGACGGTTACATGCTAATAAGCTTCATGTTTTAAAAACAAATCCGGTGACACCACCATCCCACAGATTACACAAAAGTATTCATTTTTCGAGATATAACAGAGTTTCAAAATTCTCATATGGATTATCTTATCCGAAATTACAACAATTTTGCTTATTGACATACCCATTAGGCCAGAAATGAGCCTCATCGCTTGACACAATTATTCAATAAAACAGCAGATCCAATGCCAGTTGAATTTGGTCCCATACAACGAAATTTCCTCGCAAAAAATAGTTATTCAGCTTTCTTGCACGGGCTGAATCTAAGCCTTCAAACTAAGATCTTTTCTATTTTTCTTTTACAAAATTGAGGGACTGTCAAATCGATAAAATGTTGTTTTCTTCAATGCTACTCTAAACAGATGCAAATTTTCTTCAGGACCGATCTTCTCATGCTTGCCGGCGTCACTGAAACTTCTAAAGAAAATGTTGTCCGAAAACGGTCAAAAATATGGCTAATATCAGTCTCAGATGCTGGGTGTTATATGATGTAAATCCCCTAAAGGTTTGGCGAGCAGAACTATAATTTTGGAATCCAATTTCTAAAATTTGGTAACCTTGTCGAAGCGTGAATAAAAATCACACTGACAGTATAAATATCTGAAGTGGTAAAGGGTAAAAAAAAACACAATTTATGTACAATATTATATTTTTTGAAATTAATTATGAGCCTCCCCCTAATTGCTCGTGTAGCCAAACTGTGTAATTTTGTCTTTTTTCTTTGATCCGCGGATTGCTCCAAAGCCTGCATTGCTTAACTGTGACAGGTTTAGTTGAGGCATCTCTCAATTTTAGATTTTCGACTTTTTTTCTTTTAAGAAAAAATCTGATTCATTCATGACTTGATGGAGTCATCTGTCGGAAAAGAGCAGGCTGTCGATAGATATGCAGTCGAAAGTGATGTGATAAAGAAAAAAGCTGGGATTATCCAGGTCTCATAAATAAGAACTTGGTTGGTTCCCACTAGCTAGTGAAGATATTATTCTACAAATACATCAGTTCAAAAAGAGGCTTAGATGAGTGAATTAGGCTTGATACAACCGGAGAATAACTTCGAGGTACTTCGTACGTAACTCGTTTATACTATATGAAACCTCAGCGTTTTCGGCCTTTGGAATAAGAACTCTGACCTATAACTGTTGCAAAACGAATAAAATGACTATTGTCACAAGATTCGTTGAAGATAAATATTGTCTGCTCATTTTAATAAAGGACTGAATCCTAGAAACCTCTGCTCCAAATATATTTGAATAAGTTATGACAAAAATTGTTGTTTTATCATGTTATTTTTTCTGCAGCTTAGTTTGCAAAGAGTTCCCTTAAAGAAAATGCTATTCTCTAAACAGGTAGCTGCTATATTAAATATCTAAGACCACCAATACGGGACAATAAATAAAAGGAAAAAGCACGCATACTAGACAAAAGTTAAAGAAAACCACTTAAATATGTATTAAATAAAATTTGCGTTATTGAGGTTATATCGTGTAGTTACAGCCACTTGGTCATCATTTGTTTCCTCATTTAACTCTAAATATGCACTTATTGGGGTATTAGGTTCAAAACTTGAACTACTCGATGCTTTGATTTAAAATAAAGGCAAATGTTGTGTAGAGCTGCACATACATTTACTTTTTGAGTTGTTTTTTAGGGCTGTATTGCAACTGTCTTGCTCCAAGAAAACATAGGAATCAGTTTTTTAGAAGTCGATTTGTTCTTTCTACAGTAATCCTTGGTTTTGAATGAACTGTATTGAACTTCACCTAATTGTTGTTTTTCCCTAGTGACCTATACGGAGTCATTCAAAATGGGTAAAGGGGCTTCCAGCATCACCTTAAAATTAAATAAAAAAATAATGTTCAGTCAAAACAAAAAAAGAATAAAATTTACTAACCCATCAACCAAGTATTTCGTTCGCCTCTGTCAAAACATCTGAGGTCACTGGTATTCCAGAAATGAGAGTCAAAGCTGACTCCAGGATGCCTGACATGAACGAATCTTACTCGTACATACATTCGATGATCACAAACCTAGAATTTCAGTTACAGAAATGACAAACCGATGCATACATTTTAATATTGTCTACTTATAATTATACTCGTAGTATTTATACTAAAGAAACTTTTCTTATTGTCGTTCTGATTTTTTTGGGGGAAAAATCCGCATGTAAGTACTATTGACACATCCAATGATTCCTGGAACACCAGCTTTTTGATAAGACTTCAGATTGGTTTAGTATTGTTCCTCTTCTGTGGTGCGAAATAATTGTGTCTTTTGCGGACGAATAAAAGTTTTCGTTACGACGATTTTTTCATTCAAAATCCTACTTACGGCAGGTTGGGCTTAACATAAAAATAAATCGTTTCCTACACAGAATTACGCATTGTTGTTTTCGAAAAGCCTTTCCTGGGCTACATTAAGAACATAAAAAAATGCCTCTTTGCTTAACTACGAGTAAAAATACATTTTGAACCTTAAATTGAAAATGATTTACTTTAAATTTTAAAATGTACTCTCCTATGTTCATCTGGTAAATCTAATGAATTTGAATTCGATCTAATACGTCTATGTATTCGTATTAGATCCTTTTTCCTTGTTACCTCTTCATCCTCGCTACTCCAAAACATTAACATTTAAATGCTGTCCATTTTGTTCACCAAATTATTTTCAAATATTACCGACAATTGATTTACTTATGTACTCAAATATAACAACATAATAGATATACCTAAGCTGGCAACTTTATATACAAAAAACATAAGTGGGATGTTTTATATGTGAAGCATAAGTAATATGACACTCAAAGGCGTATCGCTACCTTGTAATACCACTTAACCGCCCCCACTCAAAGAACGACAAGAGTGGATCTACTTACACGCCAGTGAATACATCACTAGAAACCTTGAGCTTTACTACAAATTTGGTACTTTACTAAAATAAAATTATTGTCAGTTTAAATTGAAATGGTTTAACTTAAGTCCCTCAGACATTAATTTAACTCTTATACAATAGCAAACCTCTGCATTTTCGAATTTTCTAAAGCAGTAAAATGTCTTAAGACGCATTTTTAGAATACTAAAGCGCGAGTTCTTTAAAAGAAGGCTCCATACAAAAGAAAATAGAATCTGCTATACCTACTCAAAAGTAATTTTTTGATTAAAATATTTATATTCCAAATTAGACCATCTGAATGCTTTAAGCCGGAAAGATATCTTTCATTGCCTAAGGGCAAGAAACGTGAACCAAGATCCCGGAAATAAGTCTATCCTGTACCAACAGCTGAGATGAACATTTAAAGAGCTATATTAGCACGTTCATATGCATATGCCGCTGAATTTTTTGCTAGGACAAAGCGGCATATCCCGTCCAAGTTTGCTATCCTCTAAGACACAAACAGGCCACTGCCATCTAGTTTTCCATTTAATTCTGTATACAATGAAACCTTGTGTTCCAGTAGAAAATAAAGAATTTTGTAAATTGTCCCAGCAATCGGTTCATAAGCTACGGTGGGTGTACTTTTCAATCACCATCTTAAATTTCAACTGTCCCCGAACGTGTTAAAAGCTTTTCTTAAAAAAAATTGCAGGTCAAGATTAGCCCTAAGGGCAATTTTTCATTTTTCTCGTCCTTTTCACATTCTTACACCAGTACTTCTTACAAATCGCTACTTTCTTCAAAACAAAAAAACATTCGACGATATGTCAAAATAAGCACAATTCGTCTTCTAACGAAAGAGTACATACAGTGAAAGGTAAGTTCAAACCAATAAAATTCTAAATATCAGTTAATTTCACAACTTAAACAACTTACTCCACGCGGACATGTTTCCTTTTAACTGTCTCCTATCATACATCAATTTCTCTTACTATAAACAAAATACAGAAAGAAAGAATTACATGCTCAACAGGGGGTATACTCGTATATCGGTAAACGTGAAGATAAATTATTTTATGGCTCCTTAAAGCGACACATTCTGTTATTTTATTACTCGTGCTCACTCTGGTGTGGGACTAGAACATTTCCCTTGAAAATAACACTGTACTCGTACGTGTTTGTACGAATGCTCCCACCATGATTTTTGTTTTTCTTGTAAAACAAAAAGGTTTAAACAATAAAAAGAACATTTTCGAAAGCCACTGACAACAAGTCTGAATTTTCAGACGCGTTTCTGGCTGTATCTATAGGTACGAGTACCATGTGTATGTTAGAATGTTTGATTTGATGGATAAGATTAGTTCAACGGATATACGAGTACAAATTGTAAAAATTGATTTTAACACATCATCTGTTTTATTATACTTGAGAAAGTTTGTTTTTCAAGTTCTTCAAAGTTGGTAACGTACTTGTGGGTATACGAGTATTTATGATCGATTTATATTTTTTTTTTAAATGAAATATCGCCCTTGAACTTGAACACATATAAATCTTTTCAAATCCTATTAAGTCCAGTTGAGTGGATATAATTCTGTCTAAAGTGTGATGGGAATGGGCATCAAGGACACGTTTTATTGCGTGTATATTCTGAAGTATAAAAAACAGATATCTTGTAATGGCTTTCTTGAAAAAAACGCCAACATCAGTATAGGTAAATGTAATGACCAGCAATTGGGGGCCCGAACTTTTCTTTATATAAAAATATTTTACTTATATGTTTGTCAGAATAGCCCGACTACTCCTCAAGCAGTTTTAATGTGAGTCCCTGTTGATTCAAAAGAAATGGATATTTACAACTCAGCCTGTACAATTATAGTCCTATCACAGACGATGTGTCCAGTCTGAATATTCAAGGTTTGGTACTATTTGTATGCCCCAGAAGGACGCTTTCTCTATTGCCTCTCTTGTTTGCTTGTGAATGAAAGTCTTTTGGTTGTCTTTATGTCCAGTTGTTTTACATATCCGATGCCCAATTATAACTACAGGGGGGCTGATGAACAACCCTAAATAACACTTTTTTTTTACAGTACATGTACGAGTATTTTATTTCATCTTATTCTTTTATTATTATTTTATTTATGCGATACTAGCGTATCTATTACTACCCTATAAAATAAGAATGTGAGAAGCTAAAAATTTAAGATTATGTGAAAGTGAGGATAAAAAAACACAAGCTATCTGTAAATACAATACAAACAGACAGTATAAATAAAACTATCTTATGTGATAACTCCCTGAACCAGCTGACGTTGTTCCACCCTTTCTGGTAGGTAACGCATTGAGTCTGATATGAAGTCCCTGTATAAGAAAGTTTAGACAGAAGAGGTCGTTGGATCGATTGGAGGATTGGAGGAGCAAGACACTTGAAAAATGGCAGCGCTTATGATCATTGTCACAGAATC
Source organism: Volucella inflata (assembly GCA_928272305.1). Classification (NCBI taxonomy): domain Eukaryota; kingdom Metazoa; phylum Arthropoda; class Insecta; order Diptera; family Syrphidae; genus Volucella; species Volucella inflata. The sequence continues at coordinate 18,888,011 of OV743718.1, read as the reverse complement.
GTTGATAGCTGCGGGTTATTTCAATGAAGAAAAATAAGTTGCTGCGTTTAAAATTAAAAATGGGTAATAACAGTATAAATTTAATGAAATCTTGCATTTAAATATGAGTTATCAAAATTCACAGAAACTTTAAACTTCATTGGAATGCGTGACACTTACACATTGTCTCCTATGAAATTTTAATTTAATATTCTTGCTGTAATGATATTTCCAATAATTTGTTGAATAGCCAATGCTGTTCCATTCCAAAGTCTGGGTGCACTTAAGTTTCGAAGCAAAATTATGGATGGTGGAAGTCCTTGTTAATCGAGTGAGTTCAACAATTCGGCGGGGTTATTTACGCTTTCATTTACATTCGCAACTATGTCAATTGACTTAAACGGAATTCAATCACGGAGCAATGTAACCCGTATTTTGAAATTGATTTCATCAACTTTGAACCAAAATCCCTCGTTCACTGAGCAACTGATGAACACCATTATTATCGCATAGATTTGGAAATACCCTTCCTATTAAATCGTTGTTCAAATCAACAATATTGCAGAAATTCTCAGGCAATTTAATTAATTGTGTAATTTGATGAAACCATTTTTGCCATCACCAATATCCAGTAATTGCCCGGAAAATACGAGTATTATACATTCTTCAGCTCATAAAAAGTTTTGTAGTGCAACAAGCATATTACTTGCGATTTACAATGTATTGACTTTTCGCCACAAAATAGATTTTAAATATGCGTTGATTTTATCTGCGTACGTTGAACGTGAAATAAGAGGTACAATATCTCTTAAATCAGATGATAATGAAATGATGTACCTATATGTATCTGTTCATTAATCCTAGATAATAATTTAGCACTTCTGCAGTTCTTTAGTCATGCCTGAGTATTTTTTGATGTTACATAGTGCATTATCATTCATATGTATAGTATGTTTAATGGTAGCTTTAGAGCCGAGCAGGCTGTTTTATTTATTATTATTTCAATAAACCTCTTACACAGTAAGTTTAGAGCTTATAAGGTTGTGGAAGATTTACAATTACATAAATAGTTCACAATATCAAAGTTAAAAAGCAAAAATGGAAGAACTATGAGAGTTAGTAAAAATAATGATACAGAATTCAAAATGATATTGTTACAATTAATAAAAATATAAATATAAATTTAACTTAAAAAATATTGAACATATAAATTTAAGAAAAAGAAGAGGAAGGAAAGGAGAAGATAAAGAAAAATAAGCTTGCTTTTAAAGAGAGAATTCAACTGCTAAGATTTGATAAATACGAGTATATAGTTAACTGTTTTTTGAAATGTAGTGCGTCGTCTATTCCCTGTAATTGAAGAGGGAGCGAGTTCCAAAGACGAGTAGCGGCAATGAAAAATTGTCTCTCAGATGTTAGGCAAGAGAACCGCGGCAGAATTAAACAAGAAGATCTGTTTGATACTGGAAATCGGAGCTTATTAAACAAATACGAGGGCTGACATGTTTTCAAAATATTGAAAAAAGAACCAGCTTCCGAAACTTGATGTAGTTTTCGAAAGTCATGCTCAGTAGATTTTTAGATAAATGGGTAAGGTGATCATACTTCCTCAGACCATATATATAACGAATGATGCTATTAAATGCTACCTGTAACTTTCTTTTGCTGGCAGCATCACAATTATAAAAGATTTCACAACCATAAATGAGAACTGGAATTGCCAAAGACTTTGCAAGTAATAGGCGTGTGTTCAAGGGAGTAAATTGATGTGCTGTCCATAAAGTACGGAGAACGCCGTATGTCCTACCAACTATGACATTAATATGATCGTTCTATGTAAGCGTTCTGTTGAACACCACGCCTAAATTCTTTGAGGAATTGACAAAATTTATTGACAAGCCATTTACCTTAATGGGTGGGAAATATGTTAAATCTAAAGTTTTCTTAGATATCACTAGACAGTTGCATTTAACTGGATTCAGGGTCAAACCATTTGTTACTGACCAATCTGAAATCAGTTTGAGGTCTTCATTTATTTTACAGACACAGTCTTCGGTAAGGCCAAGGGCACAACTTTTAAAAACTTGCACGTCATCAGCGTAGATATGTATTGACGAATGCTTAATAACAGCAGAGATTTCATTGTTATACTGCATGAACAGAAGAGGGCCCAGAATTGACCCCTGAGGAATACCTCTCGTCAGGGGAAGAAATTCAGATAAATTATTATCAACGGCCACCGCCTGTGATCTTCCGGAGAGGTAGGAAGATATCAATCTTATTGCTACCTGTGAGACGTTAAAGTAGTGTTGTAGTTTATGACACAGGACTGTGTGGACGACCGTATCGAAAGCCTTCGAAAAATCTAAGAGGACTAAGAACGTAATATGACCTTCATCTAAATTTGACCTTATGTCATCTATGACCTTAAGCAAAGCAGTAGTGCAGCTATGTTTAACACGAAAACCAGATTGGACAGGAGTCAACAAATTGTTACGGCTTAAATGTTCACTCAGTTGCTTTTGTATTATACGTTCGCAGATTTTTGCGAGATAAGGCAATATAGAAATAGGTCTATGCTCATCACCTATGGATTTTTTTGGGATTGGGATTATTTTTGCCATTTTCCACCGTTGGGGAAAAACTCCAGTTGTCAATATCGTGTTCATCGTATGCGTTATGTATGGCAAGAGCAATGGGAGTATAGCTTTTATGAACACTGGATGTACTCCGTCAATTCCCACTGCATTACATTTTAAAGAAAGAAATCTTTCAAGAACATCTCGACTGTCAACATTTACAAAACCAAGACCCGTATCTCTTGAGGGTGCAGCGCAATAGAAAGAGTAATTTACTCTCGTAAGTTCAGGCCAAGGATGCGATAAAAATTTGCGGTTTAGATCGTTAACGTCTATGTTACAAGAAAAGCCTGGATTTTGCTTTCCCATGCCCAAATCCCGTAAGTTTTTCCACAATACACGACCTCCCGCATTTGTTTGGAAACGGTTGACATAAAACTGGACCTTAACAGCTCTAATCTCTCGTACAACATTATTGCGCAAAGTTTTATAGGCTTGGTAGAGTTCTTCAACCCGATAACGCTTCCAGCGACAATAGGCCTGATCACGCTTCACGATGAGTTCCCGTATCTCCCGAGAGAACCATAATGTTGACTTTCTTCCAGATACCCTAGTTTTTAATGGAACATGAGTATCAAAGAGAATATTTATATTGTTATGCAGGAATTCAACCCGGTCATCTGGTGACGGCATGCGATAAACAGAGTCCCATGGTATATTTTGTATATGCTGCTCCAAAGAAAGTCTATCAACACTTCTAAAATCTCTGAAATGGTAAAAGAAATTCGGACGTTTATCAATAATAAAATCATAATCATTGCAATCGCAAACATACGAGTAACTCTATCATTAGCGGCCTTTTGTTTGTTTGTTCATTTGTCATAGCAAATTAAGCCAAATTGTTAGTATAATTCGGCAAGCCGTTTACACTTAACAAATTTTTAAAACGTTTAAATTTCATAAAGTAATGTGGATTCTACACTTTCATTTATTTAATTTACTTTTTAATGACGTTGGAAAATGATTTAATTTTCACTTCTGAAATTAATACTTTTCATTACATTGTGTAAATATGAAATAACTTTATTACAGCATGACAGAATAATGTAATACTGCATCATTTGGGAAAGTAATATCTAAGGTATCTTTTCTTGTTTCATCGCCATGACTCGTACTATGTAATCCAAATGAAGCTTTAGGGTATCAAGGAACAGAGATGCAACTCCTATCTCTAGGTGAAGCATATAATTTAGAGAACTGCTGGGAAATCTGAAAATTCACTTGAGGAACTTCCCTACATTCTCGAAGGAGCTGTAGACTTGGGCTGCATAGAAAGGATGGAAGTTGCAGTAGCTCGGAATATTTTTTGCTTCGCGTTATCTGATATATGTTTGTTGTTAAAACAACTTACCGAAACTGCACCTATTGCTCTCTTAGCTTCACTTCATTTGGCTTCTAGATGTTTGTTCATCCTTAGGAGGAAAGTAATCAAATCTCCGAGATATTTATACTCTCGCACAATCTCGGCCCGCTCACCTTGCAATTTCCACTTTTCACTTAGAGAGTATCTGCCACCGCCGCAGTTCCCGAATATCATCTTTGACTTTAATAGGTTAACAGCAATTATCCAAACTATTAATCGTTAACTGCATAGTATCTATGGTATCTGAGAGGAAGACAATATCATCCGCAAAAATAAATGCTGGGATTTTTGCCTGTCCTCTATTCGTCCCTTAAAATTGTTCGCTAAATCATTTACGTACGAGTTTAAAGTCATCGCTTCAATAATTTCCAACCCATACCTGTACTCCCATTCATAACTAAAGCATTTGAAAGAACCATGCAGAAGAAAAAGGCTGGCTAGTTTCCATTGATAAGAAAACAGCAACTTCTGCAACGTATGGCACGATTATGGGCAAGATTTCCAATATGAAAACAGGATACATTTCATCTTCTCCGGTCGCGTTGGGTCTAATTTGGAAAAAAACTTCAACAATCAATACTTTAGAACTAAAAAAGTTGAATGATTCACTGAATTAATTACCTACGAATATGTTAACAATATTGTTGGACGGGCTTGGAATATTCGGAAATGAAAGTGGTTTAATGCATCAATGTCAATTTTATCGTTGCAGTCCTTGCGTTGTTAACCAATCCCCACTTTTCCCAAATTTTTCCAGAGTTGTCGTCCCCTCATTGTAACACACAATTTTTTAATATACCTACAAGCTTTTTTGGTTCTTATTTTGTTCACTTCTTGGTTACGTAAAAGCCGACATATATAATGCTGAGAATCTAGTCTGAAGAATTTCCATTGTTTGTAACCCTTGTCGCGTTGTAGTAATATCTAGCGAATTTCACTGTTTTTCTTCAAGTAGAACGAAATTATTGAATACTTTACTTTATTTGGAATTTGCGCATCAGTTGCGACCTGTTCCGGATATAATGTTAGACGGAATAGTTCTTCCGAAAAGCACTATCTTTAAGTACTTAGGATCAATCGTTAACATGGAAGCGAAATGTGACGACGACGTAAGCCACAGAGTGAGTGTGGGATGGATGAAATGGCGGGACAATTCAGGAATCTTTTGCGACCGAAAATTTCTACTCAAGTTTAAGGGGAAACTCTACACCACGGTTGTTCGACCAGCTCTTATATACGGTTCACAGTGCTGGACAATGTACGAAGCGTTTAAAAACAAGATGACGGCAGCGGAAATGAAAATGTTAAGGATGTTTAGTGGAGTCACTAAACGCGATGCATTAGATCTACGCGTATAAAATTAAGTCTATATATAAAGAATTCCGTAACCAAACAGCTTGAGGCGAATAGAATAAGTTGGTATTGCCACGTTCAAAGAAGATCTGCGGAAAATCCGGTTAAAAAGGCACTATCAACTACGGTCATTCCAACTGTAAGAAAACGAGGTCGGAAAAAGAATTCCTGGATTTCTCAGTTGGCAAATGCGCAACAACGCCTGGGGCTAACCACTGAAGCGATCCAGGACCGAGCATTATGTAGACGCGTTCTGCGGTCTGCGACATTAGCCAACCCCATAAGCGGAGCAGCAGCGATGCAATTAAAATGGGAAACTCGTTACGCATAAGTTCGTATAACGAGGAAATGGTTAATAAAAGGATAAGAAGACTTTATTTGGAAGGTAATAATAGGCCTTTACTCTTTGTTATGCATTTGCGACTTCATGTTAGAAAGTTCGTCAGAATAGTCTAGACGAGTGCACCAGGAACTGTCTACATTATTATTCAAATCGATTACTTTAAATAAAGACAAATTCGTTGTTTTTGTTATAACTATACACCTCAGGTCAGGTGCTTTTTGCGAAAATCGAAGTTTCTTCAAATCAATTTATTGGCAAATTTTAGTTGCAATTCTGAAATAATCAGCCTGGCTACGTCAGATTTCGCTCCATCCTCTGAAACCTTTCAAAGTCGAGAGCTATTCTCCTTCGTCGTCGCTCGGAAAAAAGAAATAAATAAACGTTTGGTAGAAGTATCTTTAACTCCGTTGTGGAACATATTGGACAATATTGTTTGCTGACAAAATGTGCCACGTCAGACATAAGACTGCAGTTTCATATATTTTTATTTGTATACGAGTATTATTATCAAATTTCTGTGCAGAGCTGTATGGAATGCCTACATAAGTATTACACATATATTTATTTTATATTCTTGTCGAAATGGAAGGTTTCACTTAAACGGCAGCATCTATTGCAGCAATCGTTTCCTGCATCCGAACTCTAAATCAAAATAGGCTTTTAAAGGCTTTTCCATGATCGTAACATACTCGTATTTACTAACCTCGGCATAGTTTGATTGTTTAGAATATTGCAGCGAAACAGACGTTTAAATTCTCTTTAGACGCATTTAATAGATTCCAATGCGTGTGACGACGCACAATCAAAATTCTTATTGAATCATACCAATTGTTTATTGTAATCAAATTTAAGAACCGGCAAACAAAAATTGACCATGAGTTAAGTATTGTTGGTATGATATAACTGAGGTGCTTTCTTCCATAGTTGTTGTAGGTTGGGAGAATTTATAAAAGTCCTTGGACTAGTCTTCTTGTGTTTTGATTGTGTTGAATTGGTTGCTGAAAACGTTGGCCATTATAATATTCCAGCAATGCTGTCATTTTAAATATGATAATTTCTTAAACTTAAAAAAAGAATGGTATTATCATTAATGACTTTTAATAAAGGTCGTTGGACACTCAGAGTTTTATCTATATGTGTTTTTAACGCAAGTATACCATATCTCATACTAGATTCAGCAAGCGAGAAAGTAAACCAATTTATGGACAGCGATAGTAGTATATCTTCTAAAGCATACCATTGCAAACATAGCATTCTTAAATTGGAGCTGCGAACGATGTACTCGTATATTCTTTGATCATCTATGATGATTCCTAGATACTAGATGCTTTTGACAACTTCGATAGCTTCGATCGAAGGTCTTCGTTTTTGTGGTAGATGTTAATATTAGATAAGGATGGCAACGATTAGTATAAGGCCTCGTAGAAGTAGGATCTTCCGACAGGAGCTGGTTCCTTAAATGACGAGAATGAGCCTCTGCAGCCGAACATCTTGCAGCTCTGCTAATAAGTCCTAATTCACGCCTCCCCGTGGCGCCATCTGGGAATCTCACTAGAGGTTGCGAAGTGAAGAAGGCAAATGGCGAGTTTCCTGCGCCATTAACCAGGATTAGTGTCGGAAAAAACAAATCAAGACCTTATCCGGGCTACTCCGACATATTTGGAGCTCAGGCCGGAAGGGATTTCCAGGACTTAGTCAGGGTCTTGGAAAAGAGATGGTCGCGGACGAGCCCTATAAGGGGCAACGGCAGCGCTCACATCCCGGAACGGGTTACTGGCTTCGGTGTAACCGACCCCTCGTCCTAGGGGCACTCAAAATGGAACTGGTCCCACGCAAACGATTTAAGGACAATGAGCTTCGGATCGGATATGCACGTGGAATGTTAGATCCCTTAATAGACCACGTGCAGCCGAGCAACTAGCGGAGGCCCTAGACTTCTGCAAAGCAGACATAACCGCCATCCAAGAAATGCGATGGGATAGGCCGGACAAAAAGAAGATGAAAAACTGCGACATCTACTACGGCAATTGCTATCGACGGCAAAAGTAGCGCTTATTTGGATGCGGATTTGTTGTCGGAGGCAGACTAAGACAAGAAGTCCTCAGCTTCCGGCATGTGAGCGAGCGCCTCGTAGCAATCCGCATCAAGGCTGAATTCTCCAACATCAGCCTCATATGCGCGCATGCCCCCACAGAGGAGAAAGATGACGACACCAAGAATGCCTTCTACGAGCTCCTTAACAAGACCTACGAGCAATGCCCTACCTATGACATTAAAATTGTTCTCGGTGATTTTAATGCAAAGCTAGGAAGAGAGGGTATCTTTGGTGGAACAATCGGAAAATATAGCCTGCACAACACCACCTCCGATAACGGATTCAGGCTAATCGACTTTGCGGCGGGGCGAAACATTGTCGTGGCTAGCACGCGGTTCCCACATCTCGACATACACAAGGGGACTTGGAGAACTCCTGATCAATCAACAGTCAACCAGATTGATCACATTGCGATCGACGCAAGACAATCCTCCAGCTTTATGGATGTCCGTACGTTCCGAGGAGCCAACATCGACTCGGACCATTACCTTCTTGTAGCCAAGATACGGTTGCCGATATCCCAAACTACACCAAGACAAACTTATGCTGTGAGAAAATTCGACTCCAGACGGCTACAATCGCAAGAGATCGCCAAGTCCTTCTCCGATCGAGTGTCTCTTAATCTCTTAAGAGGTCCAATGCCGCCAGCATCAAGCATCGAAGACCATTGGAAACACTCCCAAAACGCCATCAGAGATGCCGCTTCTGATGTGCTGGGTTTCACTCGTCCACCACAACGAAACCCCTGGTTCGATGATGAATGCCTGCAAGCACATGCAGCTAAGCAAGATGCATATAACGCGGCGCTGCTTAGAAAGACCAGAGCTGCTCATGAGCTCTATGAGCGGAAGAGGAGTGACGAGCACCGGCTTCTCAGGAGGAAGAAGAAAGAGCATGAGAAGCGCGCGATCGAGGAAATTGAGAGATGCTACTACAGGAATGAGGTTCGGAAGTTTTACCAAAAGGTAAAAAAAACATGCCGCGGAGACAAACCCCGAACCGAAGCCTGTAGAGATGAACAAAGGAACATCGTAGTAGAATCGCAGTCGATGCTAAGGATTTGGAAAGATCATTTCTGCAGACTGTATAATGGCGATGACGGACCAAACACCGCTGTCAGGCAGAATCAACCTTTCAACCTGGACGATGATGACCAACAATTCCGTCCACCCGACCTGGATGAAGTGAAGATAGCCATATCGAAGCTTAAGTCCAACAAAGCTGCTGGAGCGGATGGCCCGACTACCGAGCTCTTCAAAGCGGCAGGCGATGACTTGGTAAGGAGCATACACCAACTCATCTGTAAAACATGGTCGGGCGAAAGTTGTTTGTCCAATTCTCAAGAAAGGAGACCCTCTGAACTGCGCCAACTAAAGAGGCATCAGTCTCCTTAACATCGCATATAAGATTTTATCTGCCGTATTGTGTGAACGCCGGAAGCCGTTCGTCAACAACCTGATAGGTCCATATCAGTGTGGCTTCAGGCCAGGAAAGTCCACCATCGACCAGATATTCACACTACGGCAGATCTTGGAGAAGACCCATGAGCTTCAGATCGATACCCACCACCCATCTATCGGTTTTAAGACCGCGTATGACAGCATCTAAAGAGACGAGCTATATAGAGCAATGTCTAGTTTTGGCATCCCTGCCAAACTCGTCCGTCTGTGCAGGATGACGATGGAGAATGCACGCTGCTCCATTAAGGTCGGTAAAGATCTCACCGAGACCTTTGATGTCCAGAAAGGATTTATACAAGGCGATGCGCTGTCATGCGATTTTTTCAACGTCGTACTTGAAAGAATAGTGTAAAATTCACGAGCAAACACAAGAGGCACTATCTTTCAAAAGTCCGTCCAACTTCTCGCATACGCCGACGATATTGACATAATCGGGAGAAAACAGCGTGATGTCAGTGGCGCTTTCGCGAGTATTGAGACGGAAGCGGCGAAAATGGGTTTAGCGGTCAATGAGGGCAAGACCAAGTATATGCTGTCAAGCAAAAAGGACAACCAACACCGACGTCTCGGACAGAACGTCACCCTCGACAGATATAACTTTGAGGTAGTTAAGGACTTTGTCTACCTAGGCTCCGCTATAAATACAGACAACGACACCAGCGCAGAGATCTAGCGAAGAATAACTCTTGCCAACCGCTGTTTCTTTGGGTTAAGAAGGCAATTGAGTAGCAAAGCCCTCTCTCGGACAACAAAAGTCACCCTTTATAAGACTTTAATATCCCAGTCCTGCTCTATGGCGGAGAGGCATGGACATTATCAAAAACGGATGAGGGTGTTCTTGGTTGCTTCGAGAGAAAAATTCTTCGGGCGATCTTCGGTCCCGTCTGCATTGGCGGTGAGTGGAGGAGGAGATACAACGACGAACTGTATGGACTGTACAGCGACATGGACCTAGGCAGAAGAGTGAAGATCCAAAGACTGAGATGGCTGGGTCATTTAGAGCATATGGACACCAATGCTCCGGTCCGAAAAGCCTTCGATTCCGCCCCCGAGGGACAGCGCAGTAGAGGAAGGCCAAGACTCAGGTGGCGCACGCAAGTGGAAGAGGACCTAAGCCAACTGGAGGCAGCTAGCCAGGGATCGAGCTGGCTGGAGAAGCTACTTGACTGAGGCCCAGGTCCGCCCCGGACTGTAGCGCCACCTAAAGTAAGTAAGTAAGTTAATATTAGCTGTTGTTTGATTTGGTGTGCGTATGTTCATAACTTGATTTTTTTTTTAGAGTTTATTACCTAACTATTGTCATGACACCATCGTGTAGCGTTATCAAATTTATCCGGCATTATTCTATTTGCGACATCCAGACACTCGTGCTTTACCACGATAGCGATATTATCTGCGTAAGGAAATGCTGTACTTTATTTGAAGACACGTTGCAGTTCTCTAGCAAATATTGTAAAATAAATGGAATTGAGCCTAATTAAGAACCTTTTGGTACACCATAGAGGATCTGTTTTTCATTACTTATTTCATGGGATACTTTTATACTTTTACTTTTAATGTTCTCCCTGCTAGGTAGTTCTCTATCCATTTTGCCGAATTTCCTCTTACTCCAGTTCCATACAGATTATTTAAAAGCTGTTAATGTGCGAGTGTGTCAAGTACCTTGCTAAAATCGATGAGCATAACCAGTACGTTCTCCCAACAGCCTCTCAGGAATCCACATTGGTTTGTTGTGAGAGCCCCGTCTTTTATAATGAAATCGGTTAAGCGCCTTACAACAATCTTCTCCATACACTTTTCGACCTATAATTAATGATTTCGTTTTTAATTCAATTTGTATAATTAACAGGAATAACGATGTCTTTAATATACTTGGAATACAATACTGCTGAAGACTTCTATTAATGATTGTTTTAACAATTAGCGTCAAATGCACCGCGTTTAAATCAATTGCTCTTATATCGGGTTTTCCAATAGGGACTTGACAACTTTGAATTTAATTTGTGAACGCACCTTTCACTAATCATCAAACTGTCTCCGCCAATTTATTCAGTAAACTCAACATTTTCATCATGGTAAGGTACACGAACGAGCACCGTCTTCAAATTATGAACATTTTCTACCGAAATTGGAAGTCGGTGACTGCAACATTAGGAGCGTTAATTCCAATTTTCGGTCGTAATTCTCGCCCTAGTAGACAGGCAATAACAAGTTTAGTGCAAAAATTTGAGCCTACATATTCGTTTTGTGATGTTGCCGTGTCAGTGAGACAACGGGTTGGTCGAAGTGTCGAATATATCGCTGCCGTTCATGTGTCCGTAGCAAGCGATCGAAACCAGTCAATTCCATGGTGTTCTCAAGAATTGGGCATCGCTCAGACCACATTATGGCGTATTTTGCGTAAGGATCTTGGTTTACACCCATACAACATCAAGCTGATTCAAGAATTGAAGCCGATGGACCGTTTGAAGCGACGTACGTTCTCCGATTGGGTTCTGGAGAATATGCGCCAAGATGGTGAATTTCACCGCAAAATCATCTTCAGTGACGAAGTTCATTTTTGGCTCAATGGGTTCGTCAATAAGCAAAATATGCGTTATTGGTCGGGTGAAAATCCACATATGCTTCATGAATCACCACTTCATCCACAAAAAATAACTATTTGGTGCGGTTATTGGGCCATATTTTTTCGTCGACTATAACGATCGTCACGTTACTGTGAATGGTCAGCGTTATCGCGCCATGATCACCGATTATTTTTGGCCCGAATTGGAAGATATGGACTTGGACGACATCTGGTTTCAACAGGATGATGCCACAAGTCACACAGCATACGTTACAATCGATTTATTAAAGAGTAAGTATGGTGAGCGTGTTATCTCAAGAAATGAGCCGCCTTGTTCGTGCGATTTAACGCCGCTTGACTATTTTCTGTGGGGCTACTTTAAGTCATTGGTTTGTGCCAACAAGCCGACGACGTTGGAAGAGCTCAGATCCAACATTGAACGCGAAATAGCGGTCGTTCCGGCCGAAATGTGTGGCCGAGTCGTTGAAAATTGGGTCCAGCGAATCGACCGCTGCAAACGTGCTCGCGGTGGCCATATGAACGAAGTCGAGTTCCATTCATAAATGTTTTGATTGTACTTAAAACCGATGCTAAAGTTTTTGAAATATCTCAAATGGTTTGCGTTTTATTTAAAAAAAAAAGTTGTCAAGTCCTTATTGGTATCTTATCTTATTATCTACTTTAGGGCTTTGATTTGTTTGTAGGCAATACAGAATTCTATAGAATTCTGCCTCGGTGACTTCTTCTAAAGAGATGGACTGGGCAATGTAAATATTGTTATGATGATAATTCTGTTGACTGCATTTATGTACAATTTTAGACGCCTAGTTTGAAAATTGTTCGACAAATTCGTCTACAATAGTCATCAGTTCCTCGCTGCTATCAAAATTTTTCAGAATTACAATACTTCATCTATGGAACGCTTATTCTAGAATTTCATTCAAGACATTCCACGCCTTTCTCGGATTGTTTCTAGCACTGCGGAATTGGATCTTTTAGTAATTTGACTTCATTGTAAGAATATTTGTGTACAGATAGTTCGGGAAGTGTTTGTATTTGTTCTCATAGCTTTGCCTGTACGGGTTGTTTTGTTATTTTCTGTAGAGCTCATTTCTTTTCTTACACATTCGAGTTATATCAAGTGTTATTAGGTTTCCTTTGGCGTAGCTTATTATTTTTTTTTCTCGATTTTGTGTATATTTCAGTCATATGAAGTCGGTTGACATCAGGTTTTTCGCAAAGGCTTTGGCAGTCAGTCGGTGTTCCTTTTTGCTGGCAGCGTAGGAATATTTCAGTGGTTAAAGCATTTAGTCAGTTTTGCTTCTGTAAAAGCGTATGCACTCAGTTAAGTTGACTAATAGTAAATTTTTAATGAAAGCCACTATTTTTTCGCAAAATTCAATAGTTTTTTCGTTCATTTTGTTTCCAAAAGCGAAACATAACTGCACCCCACTTGGCATACTCTTTCAAACCAAAGTTTATGAAGAAGTCATTGTCATTCTCCGATGGAGCAGATTTAATAGCTTCCTTCGAAATTTCACTGGAAAGGAAAATTGTCATACAACTCGTATTTTATTACCGATACGATCTTCTACCTTCAAACAAAGTAGAAATTTTGGATGTTCGTGAAAACATGAGTAACTCTGCTTTCTTCAGTCATTCCAAACCTCATTCATCATTACACTTGCATCGCCGCAACCAAAAAATACTGTATCTCTTACTTATCTCTTCCTCTGATAGGGCCTTTGTTTAAAAGGCATTAACCCAGCCAAAATTGCTCTTAAGTTCGCCCTGAGCTTACAGGAAAGAATTTAAGACAACGCGATAAAATTCAAAGGTGCTCTGAGTTGACGCCCGCTAAAGCCAACGCAATTACTTTTACCTTAGGTGATTCTATTGCTAAATTTGCAACCAGTGATCCAAAGAAAAAGTCATTATAATACCGAGCGGTGCTTTAAAGCTTTAACCGTAACATTAGTCGGACGAACTCTTAAAAAATCCTGATTTTTTTTTCTTCTTAGGCCGAACAATGAGTTTATAAAACTCTCTTCCGAGGTCCCTTGTCCAAGTCTTTATAACCTGCCAGTATTCAAAAGCAACCCAAATCAATATTTCTGTTATCTCCCCTTCAACCCTGCTCTGCAAACGTTTGAATGGTACATAAAATCCCTTGAGCGCGCACCAATTATAAAAAAATCAAAACCAGACATGACTCCGTTTAAATTTTAGCAAGTATTCGCCCCAGTATAACCAGTATAACCAGAAAAACTTGGATTGATGACCCTTCCGGCTTTCTCTTTTGTGTAGTTATGTCAGTTGTCTGTGGATCTCAAAAGTGCAGTGCCAAGTGCAATGACTAGAGAATGTGGGTATAAGACTTCCGTGTAGGACATTCATATTTAAAAACATTTTCTAAATTGGTAAAATTATTATAATTGAAAAGATAGTTTAATGTTTATCCGAAAAGTGTGTAAACTATTCATGAAATGCGAGTAAATGAAAGGTTTTTGTCAATTTGGGTTTGTGATTCATACGATTCAAACAGTTTTAAATGTGAAATTACAAGCTTGCTTCGTCAACCTTTAGATTTAAAATTTACTACGAAATAAATTTGTATTCAGAAATCTTGAATGTATTATGCAAACCATCTGATAATGATGACTGCTGTTAGTAAAATGGGTTCTTGGAGAGGTTGGATGAAATCAACCCCGTAGGACTGTCGGGTTAATAATAGATAATTCAGTTTTCACTTCCAAGAAGGAAACATTCAATTTTCTCTTGAAGAAAAAAAGCAAATGCAGAAAGAAGAAGTTGGTCGTGGGGTCCAGCTGTGTAGGTACCTGTTCAGGTATTAAATTCTTAAGTCAGGCATGCTTTCGTTCTGCAAGCAATATGGAAGGAAGAATTTAATATCCTCAATAGTGGTATTCATAAAAACATCAGAATGGATAGACGGGTATTTTTTGCTATTATGAATTTTCCTTACTAAAGGATTAGAGATTGAATCAATTTACGTTATCAATCAAGTACAGGATTAGTTAGCTAAAAGAAGTTATGAGCTGCGAAATTTAAATTCCCATATACCTTATGGCAAAATATGTGTAAATGCAAAAAAGACTTATTTTGGTTAAAATGTGGGAATGATTTGGATTAAAACGATTAAAATTAGTCTCAATAAGGTTTTTTCTATTTATTTAACAGCAAAAGTAGCTATTGTAGTCTCTGTTGGCTGGATAAGAAAAGGAGACTCATACCTAGTATCCAGCCTTGTGGAACTCCCGCATTTATGTCCTAAATTTGTTCAATCGTCTGTTTTTGTTCGGCAGTAATTTTATTTTATCTAGAATAATGTTATTAACTACTTTAAAAGTCTTACGTGCAATCTTTAAGTGTGCAAGTCGATGAATAACGTGTGACTGATTGCCCTTAAAAGCATATGAAGCGGCAGCGCTAATAAAGAACCATCCAGAAAGCAATTTGAATTTCAAGACGTTCCTTAACCTCTTCTGTCAATGAAACGGTATGGCCGGATCTTTACCATTTTCAAAAATTTTCTGACTTTTCCACCTTACATACTGTATGCAGAAATATATTTATTTCCTATTTCGTAAAAAAAAATTATTTGTTTACATATGTCTGTCAGATAATTTGTTTGTTAATTGTGTTATGTACAGTAAAATAATAAGAAAGGGTGCAACACCTTAGCAGACCTGTTGAGAAAGTCAGAGATGATTTTAGTGGCGCTGGAAGAGATGCAAGCAGAACTCGATCGAGCTCTTGAATATAAATATGAATATTTGGCCCGTGATGGCAACAAAATGGAAACAATAATCCCCTACAGCAGGTCATCTTTTTAGATACTATTCGAGAAGATAGCAACTACATAAGACGGGGAATGCCTAGTTAACATCTTGGCATCTTCAAAATAGAATTTACGGTAGATAGAATCGTTCTCGTTATGTGCGTAGCGAATGGAAAGGTCCAATGAGAATTTGTAAATACGAGTACAATGAAAGTAGCACGAAAAAACAGAAGAAAAAAAGTAGAAATCCATTAGAAAAGAAGCAATGTATGCCTATTTTGCTCTTTGTCTTGCCGCTAGAGTAAATCACGCAATCATGCAGAACTAAGAGCAGCGATGTCGCTAGTCCGATTTTGGACTATCGACCGGTTTATAATGGACAATGTGAGCTCATCATTTGGAAACTAAGTTCACATCGACAGAAGTTATATGAGTCGACGAACAACTACAAAGGAAACACAAGATTTACACAATATATAGTATACCTTCGAAGCTTGCCAAATCTGGACTTACTTTTGTTGGAATTATTCAACGGAATAAGAAATACATTCCTTAGGAACCGGTTTCTGCTTTGCTGCGATCCACAATCTACTTTTTTTGGATTTTAAATAATGTCGCAGGAGTGCCTTATGTACGGAATAAATCGAAAGCAGTCATTTTAAAATCAGCACATCATTATCACTTTCTTTTTTTTACAAAACGCTAGATGTCGCAGTATTGACATCTTTCATAATTTACGGAAAAGTAAATGATATGAGTGCAACCAACAAAACTAAAGCACGTCGACAATTTCTGCAGTCTTTGATGAGGCAGTCCGAAGCAAGAATGAACAATCTAAAGGTAATAAGAGTGTCTTCTGTTCGAAATGGCATGTAATCTATTTTTTGAGCACCATTGCATCATTGGATTCCACAGTCCAGTGGTAGCCAAACATCAATGGATCAGAAAAATTCAGATCTGAATGCATTGCCTGGGATGAGCCTGTTTGTATACAGCGCTATGTTTAGTTACATAAATTCCATAAATATGTAAATTAAGAAAATACCATCGTTATATCAAAAAATTATGTGGAAAAATGTTAAAATTGCTTATTTCCCTACAAAATTTATAGAGGCACAGCTGGAATAATTCCATTGCTTGCGAATCGCCGCAGACTCTACAAATGTCTGTATCTGCAAGTTTCAGCAGGAGATAGTGTCCTGTCAGGATTCCAATTATTGTCCTAAGCTAGTTCCCGTTTAATATTATTACCTCCTTGGATCTTTTACCATCAAAAAGTAGCCAGACGGCCTTGGATACCCTCTGTCCTTCAAGACTAGACCAGACTAGACTAGTTGGCAGTTTTTATAGTTTTTTCCTCGAAAGGGCCCATGGATTAGCAATCTCACTATTATCAAGTAGCCCTCCTCTTCTTGCAAGCTTATCCGCTTATTCATTTTCCTCTATACCGTAGTGTCCTGGCACCCAGCACAGTTTCACCCGGTTCTAAATGCAAAATGCTCTGAGCATAGTGCGAAAGCCCCTGACTGTATAAGAGTTGATGTTAGTCGATTCCATCGCCTTAAGAGTAACCTGGGTATTTATGTAGATAGCAATATCTCTACCGGATACCGACCTCATTCGCATTAGCCCAGCTGCCCTGAGGGCAGCCAGAACCACTGATTGGGAGACAATACTTGTGTCCGGTAGTCTTATCTTAGTGCTGGGTCTTCTGAGGAGATACCAGAACCTGTTCCTTCCTCTGTTTTCGAACCATTAGTGGAAATTGCAATTTCATTTATCGTGATTACTGAATTTTCTTGCCAGTCTTCCTCCTCCGGATATATTATATCATACGGAATGTCAAAGTCGATCAAGGAAGGAATTTCATCCATTGAAATTGGATTACCAGGCAGTAACTGCTCTTGGAACGTATCGTGTCCGAAGCTACTGCTCTCCAAGCTACCCAAATAAGTGAGTCGTATCGCACTGCTGCTAACAAGTTCTTTATCTGTAAATAAAGCGGTGTTAGGTGCACTTTCAGGAAAAAAGCAGGCTTTGAATATCGTGTGTTTTTGTTGGGTTTTGCTGATGCTTAACAGCTAGTTCTTATTCTTCAAAGTTTTTCATTACGCTATTTAACATTAATTCGTATATCCGGTTTAAAGCTGCAGATAGTACAGAATTATGATTTGAAAGCATAGAAAGATACCAGCTAGTCTGAGTTAAATTAACTCTTTATATGAAGAAAGGACGACGCGAACTGTCTTTTTGTTGGTGAAAAGAATGGACTCCATATTCGATCGATTGATTCCAAGCCTTTTGCAAAAAGCGCAATTTTTTACTGATAGTGTTGCGATGTTGAGCCCTTGAACTGAGACTAAGAACTGAGCGCCTTTATCAAAACAGTCACACTATCAGCGCAGGCTTCCGAATCACAGCCATTTAACTTTTATATAACCAATATTTTGGTAATAACGAGGAGTCAGTAGAGCGGTGTAGAGACTCTGAACTCGTGAGTCTAATTGAGCACTTCGAATTTTGTGGCAATCTCTTTAATGATCAACCTTTTATAAGCTCTTTCCTCGGTGTCCAGTTGATATGTTAAAAGCCCTTTACCAAACGATGTAATCCGACTTCATGGACATTATTGTCGAAACCCAAGCTTGATGCAATCAGTATTGGCAACTCGAGCAGAACGTCATTTAAGCTACCCAATTCTTCTTGGTAGCATCAAATGTACAGGGGAATTGAGAAAATCTAAAGGCGTGAATAATTAAACATTTGTAAAATTAAGTCATGGATTATAGGTTTGCATCTAAATGGAATTAAAGTTTCCCTTCTTTAGTGCATTCCTGTGTATTTCATATGGGGGACGTTCTAGTATTATTATATATATTACTTATAATATAATCTGTGAATATTCGTATAAAAATTGAGATCAATCCGTTAAAATTGTTCACACTCAATTGTTCTCTTAATTTTCGTTCTTAAATTGAAATACCTAAATACAAAAATGCACAAAAGCATATACAAATATTTCATTTTAAATTACTTGAGCTAATAATTGTAATATTAGTATTTTAAGTTGAAATGTTCTCAGCGCAAATTAAAGCGATACTGCCTTCAGAAATAAAAACTCAAAATCCATGACAAGCGGACTACTTACTACCCAGAGCTATGAGACTTTAATTTATCAAAGGATATGTGAGCAACACACATAGTTTGATATGTCATTAGTTTCAAATTTCTAATTTAAAAAAAAAGAAATAAATTATAAAATTGCAGGCAGTGTATGTTAATGGTGAAATGTTTTAATTGAAAATTCGTTTGTCTTTTGATTGCTTGATTTGCAATTTTTTTTTTATTTACTTTTAATATTGAAGTGCGACAATGACCTAATAGCCAACCGAAAAGAATGGATACCAGAGACGGATACTTCCAAAGATCTCTGGCATTTAAATCAATTTTCATAAGACAGGCCTATTATCATTTCCAATAACTTAAAATTTAAAATGGAGGGTCTGGATTTCTTGAAACCTAGAACCTGCGTGCTGAGAATCGGGAATCCTTTTGACTGAAATATGGTTCTCCGTTTTCCAAGGACCAAGTAGTCGCAGTCGCGTTTCAGCTTTTTGGACAGATTTCAAATCTAAGGGTTCATTCCATCAATTCTCCTTCTACAAAACCAATAAATCTCCCATTTTGTACTAGGTGGCGTGTGATAAATTTCGAAAGTGCCATAAACCAAAACACTCAATTTAAATAAGATTTGTTAGCTTATTTATTTTCTATACAATTTGCCATTTCATGATAAAAGTACTGACACTGCAATTTCGAATCGTTCTTATTTATAGTATTTCACGAAACTTAAAGAACTCTGTCGAAGTTTGCTGTATACTCATTCGCCAGCTAAATATATTTTTTTTTCGAAAGAATTGATTGACAAATTTTGCACTCAATATACTCGTAGGTTTTTAGATATTCACATACCAATAAGAATGAGAATAGTGCGTAAGAATGAAAATGTCTCGCTATGGTGGAATCATGTTAGGAACCCAATTTATTGATTCCTCACCGTTCACAGCAACTTGGCCTTGCAATTCCACCCCATAATATAAATCAAAACATAGCTTTCTTGAAAACACGATTTGGCAATAAAGTCATTTCGAGAAATCGACCGTCAATTGGCCTTGAAAGTTACGCGATTTGACGCATTCACATTATTTTGGTGAATATAGGGATTTGACTATTTTCTTTTTATTGAAAAATTCACGTGCAGCGTCTTAACGCCAACTATTTTTATAAGGTATTTAATGGCCCAGCCTTTGATGTTATTCACAGTAAAATAAAGCTCCCCCTTGCTTCTTCTGGTTTCGTGCGCTTAAAGTCAATAAATTCAGAAGCACTGTGTTATTATCAAATGACGTTATAATATTCTTTGGTAGGTTGTGCAAGGTCAATTATTAACTAGTTTCTTAATAATGTTAAGATTAAGAATGTTGAACAACTGTGCTGCTAGAATTTTTTCCAGTTTTTTTTACTAGTCACAGGTTCTGTCACCAGGTTTAATATACGATTAAAGGAATGCTCTCAGCTAAAATCACCAAGAAAGTTAATATTTATATAATTTCTCCAGCTCTGAAAAAAAAACGACTAGGCAGAGTTCTCATTCGTCTGTCGAAGGTAAGACAGTCATACTAAAGATATTAGATAAATTAAAAAGCTCAAGGTTAAGAGTATTGTAGATTTTTTGTAACTTGTGGATATTGTCAAAGAAATGTTTATGCTCATTATAAATTGAGACGAACAAAGGGTTATTGCTGAAATCCAGACTTTGAATCAATTTCACTTTAATGTATAAGTAACTTTGGTGCTTCGGATAATATAGTATAGTTACGTCTTCCTGATGTTGTATGGTTGCATCTTAAAAACAAATTAGTAAGTATTACCTCCGTAACTATCACTTTCTCCCAACGTGATTTAAAGTTATTTGTAAAGGTTCTATCATTCATCTTTATGACCTCTGATTTGATTCAGAAGATTATCTGTAGGCATTATGACTCCGGAAGAAGTAAAAGTACTTATTGGTCCAGTTTGACAGCTATTCAGAAAATTTGGAACGGGTTGTTCCAATATTCTTGCAAAACTTGAAAGCACTCAACATATCATTGGTTCAAGCAATGAAAATATTTCTTTTGATGTCCACCAGCAAGAAAATCGTCTTTGATCGCAGGTGCAATAGCGGCTCACGTTGGTGTTTTGAGGTCAGTGGTGCAGATATTTCTCGTTGCGATATATACTAACTTAAATCCACAAATAAAAAAAGCTTGAAGCTGAAATACTGTATGTCAAGCAATTTCCAGAAAATAAATAAGCTGAGTCCTGAGCATTAAGCACACATTATTATCTAGAAAATAAAAATTAACATTTAAATATGACATAGATGTTTCTTCATCATCTTGGTTTACGTAGCCACATTACGAAATCATATAAAATGGCAAATCTTCTACATTCTTTTACTTTTATGTGCTTCGAAGAATATTATTTTCCTGTGATAAACGTGGCCTATAAATCGAGTGTACTTTGGCAAGCCTGTCACAGATACTAACTCTAAAAGGAGATTAAGTGCTTCCTTTGTCATTTTAGGCTTTTATTAGTTGCTTGTGTATAAATTTACTCATTAATACAATTCGCTTATTAGATCTGAGATAAACATTTTGAAGGAATGCTATTTTATCCAGCTTTTATAGCAAGTATATGGCTAAATTATATTCCATTGAAATGAGTGTGTTTTATCTTCTGACCATTTTCTTACTTCACCTCTACATTTGTGGAATTTCGGAACCTCAACTGAAAGAGCACGGCCTTAGAGAAAACGTCAGAATCTGTACCAACTAACTCTAACTATTGGTGTAACTTTGAATGGGAAAACGATTAGATTCATTGCCAGATTCTCGTCTTTCACACTCTTACATATTGGGTATTACAATTATCATCTTCCGACTCTAACAACTGCGACATACTCGTAGTTCATTGAAAATTATATCAGAAAATAACTATTCAAAATTTAAAATATTTCCGAAAAATCTTAAAACTTAGCTTTATTCGTTTAGAAACTTACGCTCAATAGCAGTATTTATTCTGAATTACTAATGAAAAACATGACCTCTAGGGTTTTTTAGTTATGAAACTGTTTCGATGTTTTAAGGGCTGGGGTGTGACATCGCAAATCCAGCACACGGAAGGTGAACTCTATTTTGGGAAAGGAGCTTCAGAGCAGGGTGACATGATACTCTACCCAGAATTCAGAATTTTAAATAATTTCTACTTGATAGGGTTTTATGTTTAAACAAAATCAATAGGTACGCCTAAGCAGTCAGGCCAATCACTTACTTGTATGCTTTGCAAGCACACGAGTTTGTTCAACCCCTTTCCGGGACGAATCTATATCCCAGTTAAATTGTTTAATGACAATTGTTGCAGTTTGGTCTTTTCAGAATAGGTTGTTTGATTTATACTTTTGGTGGTGGGTTCGTGTATAGCAAGCTTACATTCCATAAAGCTGTTGAGGTACCTTGCATAACTGATTTGACTACCAATGTGTTGGCACAAATTATTAATCTTTAACAAGATGGAACTACTGCGATGCTGCTCTTAGTCATAATCCTCTCGGACGCTACTATCTCATGAGAGCATAGTCTGCTCGTGTCTAACTAACCGATGTTAACTCCAAAATGTCAGAATAGCTCAGCATGATCAGTTTTATTTTAATATACCCATGGCATCACTGACACCATTTGTGGTATTGTTCCCTTGAATTCGACTAACAAGTAGAATTTCACAGGGAGGTGAAAAATTTCCTTCGAACATATTTCAACTCAAAATGTTATAGCGATGTCACACTATTCATATTCCTGAAAAATCGCATTTGCTCAAGCTCCCACTCTTCAGATATTTTACACCAAATCGACGGAATTGTAAAAAATGTATGAGAACATTAGATTCAAAAATTCATTAGCCTTTGTCTTTTTATGTCAATATTAAGTAATAACAGTTTAAGGCCTCTGGGATGTCTGTGATTTGTTATACGAGGGCGGGTCAATAAGTCCGTGACTTTTGGATTAAAACACAGATTTTTTGATAAAAAAATAATTTTATTTTTCAACGTAGTCTCCCTTGAGCTCTATACACTTTGTCAAACGCTCCTCCAATTTTTTTATCCCTTCCAAAAAAAATGATTTGTCGAGGTCCTCAAAATAGGCCTTTGTTTGCGAGATGACTTCATCATTGGAGTCAAATCTTTTTCCACCAAGCCATTTCTTCAGGTTTGGGAACAAGAAGTAGTCGCTCGGAGCCAAATCTGGAGAATAGGGTGGATGAGGGAGCAATTCATAGCCCAATTCATGGATTTTTGCCATGGCAACTGCACATGTCTTTGTGGTCGACTGTGAGCAAACGCGGCACCCATCTTGCGGAAAGCTTTCTCATGCCCAAGTGATCATTCAAAATTGAAACCACTGAGCCATGCGAGATCCCTACGGCTTCCACAATCTCTCGCACTTTCAATCTTCGGTCGGCCAACACCATATCGTGAATTTTTTCGATTGTTTCGGGTGTAGAGACCTCAACTGGGCGTCCAGGACGTTCGGCATCTTCAGTGCTTGTACGGCCACAACGAAATTCAGTAAACCACTTTTTTACCATTGAAATCGATGGTGCAGAGTCCCCATAGTATTTATCAAGCTTAGCCTTGGTCTCGGTAATGGTTTTTTTTCGCAAGAAATAATGCTTAATAAGCACACGAAATTCACTTTTTTCCATTTTCTCCTCAAATTAGTGAGTAGTCTGATAAAACAAAAATAACTGACGCAGCAAGTTTAGATTTTGACAGGAGTCAACTGACAGATGCCTGTTGACAGGAGTAGTGCTGCTGTTTCAGTAAAGAGGTCAGAAATTCAAAAAGTCACGGACTTATTGACCCGCCCTCGTATTATATTGTTGTTTGGGCTAAAAAATATTGTCAGAATAATTAAGACACTTACGTCAATATATTATGTCCCAGTTGAGCTATTGGCTTTATATAATCAAGCCAATAAGCTCTAAGAGTGTTTCTGCGATATGTAGCCATATGATCCAAATGAAATACTTTTATGATGTCGGTAGTAAGATTAATTAATCAGAATAATCCGCGCGAGCTGATTCAATTTTTAAATAACTTGCTTACTACCAAGTTTTTATTCTGGTTTATTGCTTGTACAGGGAAGTTCCGGTTTTTATCAATAGACTACGAGTATTGTTATTAAGCAGCTGAATCGACAATTCGGTTTCTAAACAGTCAGATTACTGACTCGGTTGCTCGGTAAAAACATTTATTTTCTTTTAGACCAATCATGGATATATGTTTATTTGCGGCTTACCTTGACAAATGGTTCGTAGGGCTATAAAATCTTTACTCGTGAAACACGAAAAATGATGTTAGATAAGTATGCATGTAGTTTAAGTTGATATGACACATTTTCATAGCAAAATAAGCCTAGATGTGATATTCGCATGCTTCCGCGAATATCAATCCATCATCGATGCGATCTTAAAGGCCTTTATCTTAACAGTCAACAAATGCCTAGTGTTCTTCTTCTAGACCAAGAAATTCCTGTTAGTTGAAAAGCAAAGCCATGTAATATTTCAGCTTGTACCCAAAAATTGCTAAGCCTCGATTATTTATACGGCAACTAACCTTTATCTTATTGCATGGTGAAGAAAATGTCAGATATCCAAGAAGTTGTTGTTAAAGGAGAAATTATTAACAAAGCTAAAAGTGTTTTCCTATTCTTCTTCACTAGTACCTAAGACCTTCATTTATTTTCACTTAAGCTGGCACGAAGAAGCCAATTTGAAGTTACTCTAAATGCCAAGACTATATTAGGCTACTTTGAGTTGGACGCTTAGTTCCTTTTTTGAAGTTATTCTAGGAAAATACCACAATTATCTACGAATTTACCTAAAATTTTGACGGCAGTTCTGCTAGGCGATGACGGAAAAACTTCGTTTTACCTCCGTGTTCAAATTTTACCGAGTAGCAGGAAAAAAATTACAAAATTTCCGGAATTACTATTCCTAAACATCATCCAAACCAAGGCATGCATTGTATCCTTAGAGAGGAATAGTAACGTCAACTCCTAAACAAACCCAAATTCAAGCGCTATAAAGTACGAGTAGTTTGTTTTAGTCAAAGTTCTCAGAAAAGGATATTCAATATGTGTTATGCATCACGAATGACAAGCAAAAGGATATGTACCGACAGCGACAGAAGACAAGGAGGAATGCATCATTCCCACATGTGGGTAGTATGCATGAGCGAGGGTTCCAGTGGTTTAACATATACACATACGTATGAATGAAAGGCTAAAGAAGCACTGTAAAATATATAATAAGGAGCAACTTTTTGCAGTTGTGGTGTTTGCGTTTGCTTTGGACGATTTGTTGAAATATCACTCACCGGGAAACCCTTCTCTACGACTGGTTGGGGTTGTAAGGTTTTGGTAGTAGTTCAATTTATTTTAATGTACTCCCATCTTCTTTACGGTTTTCCCGATACGATTACAATTATATTGGTATTGCGAAGAAAAGATGGAACAAGTAAATGCTACTGGTTTCCCCTGTGTTGGACTAAAGATGGTTTGACTCTTGTGTCATATCACATGATTTGGAAATGTGATTTCTACTAATCTGGTGTTGACACTTTCCAATTGATGAGTTTTAGGCTTTAATCTAAAGAAGCTTAGACATTATTATTTCAGAGTACTCTAACGTTCAAAAGCACCATGTCTCCGTCTAACGCGCCGAGCTTCGATCGCACGAAACAAATGGTATTGTAGTAGAAATTGAATTCTAGTCCCTTCTTAATACACCGAAGGGCTCCTCGCAGTAATCAGATCCCAAGGAACAAATCGAAGCACCGATCGCGAACTGAATATTCACACCGCGTCGTATAGACTGTTTCAGTTATGCCTCATAGCCCTCCCTGTTTAGGATAATAAGAATGGCAATGACATTTGCATTAAATCTACCTGCCACTCGAAAAATCGAAAAATTATGCTTACTAGAAACACAAAGACCAATAGAAGCCTTTACCGAGGTTGTTGGCAGTCCCAAAGGTAGTTCGGGTCCTGGTATTTATTTCATGCAATACTTTTGGCACAATTGCGCCACATTCGAGGTCATTTGTGGAACCATCTTCAAAAATTCAACTTTTCTCTTACTAGCCGAAATTTTAGCGAAAGTCAGTCTTGAGATGCAAGAACAATTTGACTTTGTATTCCTGCAGCAACCGGAATCCTGGTGCTATTGCGGCAGATTGAATATTCATACCATAAGACCCTAGTTAAAAGAGAGTCAGTGCACAGGGTCATAGAGACTTACTCGAAAGAAGCAGTTTCTACAAAGTCAAATTCCAAGGATAATATAGGTAGCCTTGAAATGCAGCTCATAATTCAAACATAATTTTCCAAAAAAGCTTAATTGATATATTAATATACTGCCGCATCTGAATAGGCCTGGTTGAAACTATTGAGGGAGAGCCAAAAAAAAAAAAAACTCTGTGGCACTGGCAGCCCGGTATGGGCCATGGCCTAGCTTCTTGACACTCATTTGTGTTGCTCATGTTGTCATTTTTGTCACATCTGAGCGCGGCCTATGGTTTATCGCCGAGTCTAAACGGCACTCCTTAGAAGCTTTTTCGTAGGCAATTTTACTTTCGGGAGTTTGCCATTGCCCGCCGAAAGGGTGATGGCGATTTGAAAAATTATTGGTGTTCTAGCCAGGAATCGAACCCAGACTCTCTGCGTCCAATGAGCTAACTATCACGCCATCGCCATCGCCCGAGAGCCAACAAACAGATTCTAAAACACTTCTAGCATCCGCGAGTAAAAAACCTGTGTTTCAGCTACACCCTCGTATAGTTGGCCAATGTGTCACCAAAATGTGTGTCGCTTTAAGATGACAGAAATAGCAAAAGTGTACTTGTTCGTGTTGTATACGAACGCTGATACAGGGGAAGATTGTTATCGTTAGCATTTTTCGATACAAAAGCTTTTTTCGCTGTTCATCAAGGGTTCGGTGTACAGGCCAGTACCAAATGTGCCAAAATTAAAAAATATACCATCGCTGGCACTGAATAAAATATCAGCCTCATTTGTTAACACAGCAGATGACAGATACTCGTATCAGCTACTTAGTTGGCGATTCTGATCAGGCTATCCGAGAAGTGAGTCTCAACACTCACTATAGGTACTATAGGTTTTATCAAATTTCATGACCGTGTATGATCTGGCCGCTTTTGAGAACATAAGCCACGCTGCTAGTTTCACTGAGTGCTTAGATCTTCTTGCAAAAATCTTAAATAGAGCAACTAAAAATTCCAGTTGTTCTCAAAATTAGCCTTAGTAGACCTATTTTGAAATTTTCCCTATATGGACTGCCTTTGGACATGTCTGTGCGTAATATTGAGCTACTTATTGAAACAACGAATGTTGCATTCTAAAGAATCTGACTTTCTCAGTGCAAATATAGGGGGCTATTAAGCAAACAGTTTTATCGAAGAGAACCTTTTAATCAAAGTACTGCTTTAAAGTATCAAAGTATCGCAAATTTTGTTTTGTACTTCCGCCAAAAGTAAATGAGCGTAGGTATGTAACCAAAAAACGTTCAAAGGGTAGAATTCTTATTCATTATTTAATCTTAAGCACGATTCTCATTAAAAATCAGAAGCAAAAACTCATTAATTTCCCCTTAAATCTCCGAAGCACATTGCAAATTTACACAAAAATCTTCAAATTCCTTAAGGCCAAGGAAGAAAATCGAAAAAAGGAAAAATCGAGAAGAAAATAAAACTATCTCAGAAACTACCATCTATCTCAATGATTCCGTTCGCGTTGTCTTAAGTGTCTTTTATTGACAAATGACACTTTCATCCATGACACACAAAGAGCAACACTCGATATTCGGAGCATTGCGAAAATCGAAAAAAAAAATAGTTTCGATAAATAGATCCGGGGTAATTCCATCTGTCAAGGACTTGTTTACTATTCCAGAACCGTCCCAACTTATTTGTTATTGGTAAATTGAATCCGCCTTAAGTTTCTTTTAAATGGAAAATATATGTCCTAAGCAAATGTATATACATATGTGTATGTATGTGTTAGTGGGGGGATAGTTTTAGTTTTCATATGACCATTTGCCAGGGCTTAAATAGATGTGAAGAAAACTTTGCTGTTGGTATTTCCCTTTTTGTCTTTGAAGGATGTTTACGTCAAGAGAAAGATGTTACTTGGTCTTTGGGATAAGTGATCCATGAACGATAGTTGATGATAGTACGAGTAGATCCATGTTGATGGCAAAGGAGACCTTCAAAGTTGATAAACTTAATTTTGATTGACTCTTTCTTAATCTTAGTTGAAGGATATACATTTCAACTTTGTGTAAGCAAAGCCTTAAAGTCCCACAAAAAAGATATTGAATATCCCTTCGCGTTGGCGAAACTTCAGCGATTGTCTGCAACCTTATGTCCCCTGTTGAATGTGAAGGGTTAAAGAATGCGAGAGTTAAGTAAACCCCTATTTTGTTGAAATAAATTTAATTAAAAGAAAAGAATTAAAAAGGTTGAACCTCCTAGAATTCTTGTTGAAGAGTAATTTTAGCAAGAATAGAGTGGTTACGCCTGGTAATGCTGCAGATACGTATACAATTTAATAATCGAACCTCGTGTGGAAAGTAAATTATTTTGAAAGTTTCTTCAGATATACGAAAAACTTGGGGCTCGAGCACATGTATTTAAGAACGTCGAACGCAGGAAATAAATATCTCAATCCTTGCATTCAAAGGCGTTGCATTCTGGGAGGCTCTTCAATACTAAATCTTCAATTGCTAAATCTACCTGCCACTCGAAAAATCGAAAAATTATGCTTACTAGAAACACAAAGACCAATAGAAGCCATTACCGAGGTTGTTGGCAGTCCCAAAGGTAGTTCGGGTCCTGGTAAATATTTATTTCATGCAATACTTTTGGCACAATTGCGCCACATTCGAGGTCATTTGTGGAACCATCTTCAAAAATTCAACTTTTCTCTTACTAGCCGAAATTTTAGCGAAAGTCAGTCTTGAGATGCAAGAACAATTTGACTTTGTATTCCTGCAGCAACCGGAATCCTGGTGTTATTGCGGCAGATTGAATATTCATACCATAAGACCCTAGTTAAAAGAGAGTCAGCGCACAAGGTCATAGAGACTTACTCGAAAGAAGCAGGTTCTACAAAGTCAAATTCCAAGGATAATATAGGTAGCCTTGAAATGCAGCTCATAATTCAAACATAATTTTCCAAAAAAGCTTAATTGATATATTAATATACTGCCGCATCTGAATAGGCCTGGTTGAAACTATTGAGGGAGAGAGCCAACAAAAAAACTCGGTGGCACTGGCAGCCCGGTATGGACCATGGCCTAGCTTCTTGACACTCATTTGTGTTGCTCATGTTGTCATTTTTGTCACATCTGAGCGGGGCCTATGGTTTATCGCCGAGTCTAAACGGCACTCCTAAGAAGCTTTTTCGTAGGCAATTTTACTCGAGGGCTCGAGCACATGTATTTAAGAACGTCGAACGCAGGAAATAAATATCTCAATCCTTGCATTCAAAGGCGTTGCATTCTGGGAGGCTCTTCAATACGAACTTGATTGTCGCGCTGACGGCCCAATCCATGTTAAAGGCCAGTCGATAGTTTCCCTATTAAACGCCGTTCAGGTTCCCATTTAAACGGTGTCGGTACCGCCCTTTGAAAGCCTGAGTACACCATTCAGCGAAATTGCTCATCGATTACTGAAGCTTTTTTTTTTACAAATACTGATGTCTAGGTACAGTGGTTTATGTCCCGGCTATTAAATAAGGTGCGCCACAGTCGATGCTGAAGACTTGGAAAGAGTATTGTGTAGCTTGTATAACGACGATGACGAACCAAATCCCGCTGTCAGGGAGAGTTAACCTTTTAACAAACAATTCTGTCCACCCAACCTGGATGAAGTGAAGAAGTGTAGTATCAGTGGCGCTTAAATAATTATTGAGACAGTAGTGGCGAAAATTGGCTTAGCGGTCAACAAGGGCAAGACCAACTATATACAGCCTAATAAAAAGTACACCCAACTCCGACGTTTCGGACAGAACGTCTCCCTCGACCGATATAGCGGTACGAACGCTCGCCAATCGCTATTTCTTTAGGCTAAGAAGACAATTGACTAGCAAAGCACTTTCTTGAACAACAAAAATGACCCTATATAAGACCTTAATAATCCCTCGATGCCGTAAAGACATGGACATTGCCAAAAATGGATATGGGTCCTCTTGGCTCCTCTGAGAGAAAAATAATTGGAGTGTTTGTTAGTCCCGTCTACATTGACGGTGAGTGGAGGAGGAAATACAACGACTAACTGTACAAACTCAACAGCAACATCGACCTAGCCAGAAGATTGAAGATCCAACGACTGAGATGGCTGGGTCATGTGGAGCATATGAACACCAACGCTCCGGTGTGAAAAATCCTAAAGGAAGATGTGCAACTCAGGTGCTGCACGCAAGTGGGACCTCAGCCAACATAGCGTGCGAGACGAGAGATGGTTAGCAAAAGATCGAACTAGCTGAAGACTCTTGTCTTTTTTTTTAACAACGAACTGCGCCGATAGATTTAATACTTACACATATATTTTAAGCTTGTAATCCAGTATCTCTTTAGTTCGCAAACTGATCTGATCTTTCGTAGGCAAGCTTCCTATATACCGTAGCTGATTCGATTAAGCGTTCATATACATTTGCGCACTGGAAGTTGGTGTAGTCCCTTACTTAAGTATGAGTCTTAATCGATTTCTAGTCAGATATGTTTTCAATACAAGTGTCGTAGTGTAGGAGTCATATTTTGTTATCATCTACACAACGTCAACAGCTAAAATAGCGACTGCAGATATCAAAAACCAGCAAAGGAGAAAAATTGTCTAAAATCATAATTATTGGGAACAGTAATAAAAAGTTTTACGCTTTCGTGACATTAAGAGGTTGATGATGCTGTATATGATAAAATTTTAGAGAGCACCCTGTTTTTTAGATCAAATAAAATATGCAGTGTACGAGTAAAGTAAGAAGTCTTAAAAGTTGATCAGTGACGCGTAACTACAGATGTCTTGAAGAAGCGAATTTTAAAATAAAATTTAATAAAAGTAGTAAAACTTCATCAGAAACTAAAAGAAATTGGAAAAATCTTTTCGGAAAAATGGGTCCGATGGGGTAATTGCATATGTTTTTTTGGTTTATTTTCCACAGCCTTAGTTTTGGAGTGAACAATGGCGAAGCGAATATTTAATTTTGCAAATGACTATTGAGGGCTCAAGGAAGCCCTAGAGAGCATTTTAAATGAAGAGGGTGATCTCGACGTCAGCTATGATGTAGTGGCGATTCCCTTAGACCCGAGTATCCCCACAAATGAAGAAGAAGGCCATGACGATGATGTGCAGCAAAACATACTTCCGTGTGATATCCCACGGAGAGTTGAAGTGTTTGAGTCCAGGATTGACTATGATTGGGATAGTAATGTAGTAGATAGTAGTAATGATGATGAACCGTTACACCCAGAACCACGTTGGTGTAAATGTGACGGTTGACTTACCCTCAACGGAGAACAATGTTCAGAATCGAAAGGCAAATGTTGAAAACGAGCTCAAAGACCAAACGCTAGTCAACATTTTTGAAAAGTTTTTTGATAAGGTGGTTTTTGACATGATCGTCCTGAACACAAAGTTATATGCTGTTCAATTCAATTCAATCATGAATTTCAAGTAACTGTAGATGACCTCAAAACTTGTTTTTGGAATTCTACTCTTGACTAGATATTACTCACTTCCTCGAGAACGATTGTACTGGTCTCTTGATGAAGACATGATTCAAAAGCAATGCTTAGAAATCGATTCATGGAAATAGAGAAAGTCCTGCATTTCTGCGACAATAAAGCCGGTGCCGGATCCGCCGATACGGTGTGCAAAGTATGACCACTTTCTGATTTGCTGATCAAGAAATTTCTTCAGTGGGGTGTATTATACAAGAATCTATCGATAGATAAATCTATGATAAAGTCATCATAGACGTCATCCAACTAAGCAGTTTATAAAAGGTAAGCCAGTGAGATTTGGAAACAAAAACTGGATGATTGCAAGTGCAGATGGTTACTGTTACGCTTTCGATGTATACTGTAGTAAATCAGCAGGAGAAACCAGTAATGATCCTTTGGGATCAAATGTAGTGAAGAACTTATTGAAAAGTAAATGCCGTTCCCAATGAGTATAAGGTGTATTTTGACAACTTGCTTCACCAGTCACGCTCTACTACAAGACCAATGTGAACGTGATCAGCTCCATTTTCGTCGAAGTGTCGCCCGATTTCACTTGAGCCGCGTACGAAAGACACGATGGCAGACGTCGTAAACCTCTCTCGTCAGTGCCAAATATGAATTAAGATGGTGTTGGACACTTCCCTCAGATACTACAAAACCAGCTGCGATGCGTCGAATGCCATATGAGAGCACGCTGTCAATTCTAAAGATGCATCGAAAAAGGATGTTTTGAAAAATATCACACATAAGCCCATTGGCCTCAATTGAGAACGGCTTATTTTTATATGTAAGGAATATTTTTTGTTTTTGTTTTTTTTTGCAGAAAAATGTATAAGTAGCCTCTAATGGAACGTTCATAAAGGTTTTTTTTCAAAATGTTTTTAATAGTTTGTATTTGGGCGCAAATGGGCTACCATAATATTTTGAACCATATTTTCTCCCTTAAAGAAAAGGTCACTTTTGCCAATGTAAATTGCATAAACTTACATAAAGCACTTCTAACACAATTGGGTTTATTCACACCACACGAATGTCTATTTTTCGTCTATATTTAGGCAGACAAAAATAGATTTAAAGTATTACTGGGTATAACTATAGATTCGCTATTGAAAAGACAAGTATATTTTGGCAATCCAACAACAAACTAAATACTAGCCGAATTTCAACTCTTGTAAATCATATATTTAATGTGCGATAGCAAAATATAATTTATGAACAACATTAAATAAAATAAAACTACATAAATAAAAAAATAAAAATTATACGTGTCGGCTAAAATATCATTAAAACAACACTTTTCTTTACAACACATTGAGCTAAGTTCTTAATTAACAAAATAAATTTGGAGTTATACGAGTAAGTACCTAATTCTCAGATATCCACGTATACCACCACCAGGGGCAAAACAAAACCTGCTACCATATTCATTGGTTGCAATTAGTTATTCATAGCACTTGCACGTGGCTTAAATGGATTAACTGAAATTTGCTGATAGCAACATAACAATCTATAAAGAATGCTATCTACAGAGATGAAATCCGTTTTTTTTTTGTAAACAATTTTATTTGGGAAAGCTTTAGTTTCAGCAGAATGGACTAGCTTGCTACATTCAATAATGAATCTTTTGTATACTCACTAAGTTCAAATTACGTGTTATCTGCTGGAGACTTATGTATCTTCACTTAAAGTATCTAATAAATATAAGGGAAAGGTAGACCTTGAAACTAGAAACAGCAGTTGGCAAGGGCCATAACTCACCAAGGTGGATAGTTTTTCATATAGGACTTACAAATTATAGTTATTTCGTTAATATATGCACGTTACTTAGCTTTCACTGACTACTCGACAAATTTCTGTAGGTTCTGCCGTAATACTTAATACATAGCCTACGATTTATACCGGTTATGAGAATTCATTCGATTGATATATGCAAGAAGAGGTGCAGGTATTGGTTTTAGTCCGAAATGTGTTGTGGCAAGGCAAGGCATTTCTGCCGATTGCAAAATCGACTTTCTTTTATAGCACTCACAAAGCTTTTGATAAACTGCCTACAGTTTATTACAGCATCAGCGATTATTAGCTTTTCTTAAAACGAATGTAGACCGTAATGTAAACGACCTCATAAGAATCCAAAGCATATCTGCTGAGTGTGTTCATATGCGCAATGCACTTTGGAATTATCTAAGAAGTGGCGAATGATTATAGGAACGCCTTAAGCGTAGTTTGGAAAGAGCTATGGACGAAGATACTTCTCTCCATACACACTTTTGTCACAATGTATATAAGGATTGCGTATAACTTCGTTTAGCCGATATCAATTTTTTAACGAGAAGTGAAGAAAGTTGCCATCCTGAACGAAATTTTTCACACACGTACATAGCCCGGAGATTATGACATTGAAGTCGTCGATCAAAAACCTCCAAACATTAATTAAAGAAAATTACAGGTCTTTTGTAAGTTTGTATTGGAACAATAAAATTCAGGCTATAAACACCAAAAACCCGAATATGTTCCCGCAAATAAATAAAATTTTTCGAAGGAAAGATCAAGACGCCCTTTCATGTCTTAAAATCGCCCGAACGTCGGACAATGAACGCATACTTTCAACAGCAGGCATAGATCCAAATGAGGCTATTGATGGTGACAACTTCTTTGTGATCGAAGATCCGCAGGAGAAGATCGAGGCTATAGGAGCGACTTTCCAGGAAGTGTACATGGCGAATGACACCATTGGCCTAAACCACGACTTGGAAAATCGAGTCCTTTTGCACCATTTCTATCTTCAAAATGAAATGGTGAACTGGCTGTATATTCCTTTCAATATGCTCACAGATAGACAGTTCATCGTGAAAAATGGCGATGTGACTTCTACTGGTACATTCAACATTAAAAACGGTCTGCAACATGGTGCGGTCAATTCGCCAATCCTTTTCAACATTTACACAAGTGATCTGATAGGTTCACTTCACCATGCCATAGCGTACGCAGACGACGTAATCGTGTACAGATCAGGTCCAAAGATTGAGGTTATAAACATTCTTTTGCAACGTGACTTCGATAAAATTAAACAATATTGCGACGACTGGAAGTTGAAGATCAAGTTTCACGGACAACCACTTGCTTGTCGAAATGTAGTCAGATACGAGTACCTTGGGATCTGGCTAGATCAATATCTATATTTTAACAAACATATAAATGTTGCTCTGGCCAGAGCCAAAGGTGCTTTTGCCCTTACAAAGAGACTGTTTTATAACAGGCAACTCGATGCGAGCGAAAGGTGATCTGCTACATGGCCCTTATCCGGCCTATGCTTCTATTTGGTTGTCCCGTATGGTTCAACCTGAGAGTAAGTCTTTTGGAAAAGATTCGGGTGTTTGAGAGGGCTTGCCTTAGCGCTTGTCTTCGCCTATACAGAACACCAGAGTCTGAGTACATGAAATTCTATCGCAATGAGGTCTTGTACAATAGGGCTAACCTAATACGAGTGGACAATTTTGTTATTAAGTTGATTCGAAGGCACATTGCAAGAGCAATGACCTCGTCGAATAACCTTATCTCTGGGGCTTACCACCCCAATTATATGTATCACGAGAGAGCTCGCTTTGACGGCTTTATTCCTCCAGAAGCGTTCCTCTACCTCGACATGAAAGGTCTGATCCAGGATAGATTAGCGGTGCCGTTAATCTTTCATGTCGCTCGAACAGCTGCGGAGAGGCGACTTAACTACGATAGAGACGTCGCACACGGCAGTGCGGAGCGTCTCCGGTTCAGTAGAGCGGTAGGGAATCGCGACATGAGGGATGTTGCTCAGCAGCACCAACAATTTTGGTGGCTTATTGAAGGAGCGGATTCTACGTCGTCGAATTCCTCTAGCACTAGTTAGCTTCGTTAAGGAGCAGGGTCGGCAGCCTAATTTTCTAGCCGTGGCTGACTTACATTGATTTAGGTAGGATTAGGATAGTTTTTAAGGTTGAAAAAAATGTATCTATTTATATATATTGTATATATTGTATATATATATACAAAAAACAAAAATACAAAAAAAATATTATAAAACAACAAAAAGATGGGTAACCTTCGGGCAACTTCTCAACAAAAAAAATAATACCTAATTTATAAGATAATTTTAAGTAGATTAAGTAGCCTAAGTAGATTAAGAATAATGTTAAGGTAGTTCATAAGTTTTAGTTTGAAGTTTTAAAAGATGATAAAAAAAAATAAGTTAATTTACTAAGTTTTTGTTATAAAATTATTTTCTTAGTTTTAATTGCAGTTAATACAACATAATTTAAAAATGAAATGTACGAAGCGTCGAAAGACAAAATTTAATTGTTAGGTTTAATTTAGAGTGTCCGCATGGGGCCAGTAAGTTAGAATAAGATAATTTTAAGTTAATTAAGCTAATTTTTAAGCGTTTTTTTGTATAGCATGTAAGAGTTATTGAATTGAGTTGAATAAAAATGCATATTAAATGAAATGAAAATGAATTTTCACACGCGTTGTCGTATTTCTGTTGCTGTAGCTGTTGCCCGCGGTTTCACCCGCGTTAAATTTGGACTCGATTTCTTTCCTTTTATAAGCCTGTGACATGTCCTTAAAAAAATGCACTGCGATATTTAAAGGGTTTAAAGTTTCTTGATGAAACGCTCAACTAAATTTTACATGTGAAATTGACATGATAACAAACAGTGACTTTTAAGATGGCATGTATGGCATTGAGGTCATATCGTGGGGAAAATTTTTTGTTTTGCATTTTCTTTTACCTCGTTCATATTCGTATTTATTTTGCTCTCGTCATATCGTGGTATAATCGTGCGAAAGGTGGTGTGTTTCCGTAGATATACTCAATCATACTCACCATTATCTTCACCAAATCATTATTTTCTTTCTCCTTTTTTCCACTTCGATAATTATTTACCACCAACAAATTAGGTATCTGTAGGAAAGCCATAGTTTCGTTAATAGCTTTTTAAACTTCAATTTGTTTGCATTGACGAAAGATATCGCTTTGCTTTTTGTTTTATGTTGAGACTAAGTATGTTTCGAGTTAAACTAAAAAAAAATATTAAAATCCATGCAGGAGTTTTTGTGTGACACGCGCACAAAGTAGTATACTAGAAAAGGAAATTGGCTGATGGTCACTTGAGGCTTTCCTATTTCACAATCGGCAAAATGATTTAATACCCGATAAGAGGTACCATACCTTTCCGAAAACTTCTTTACACCAAAAGAAAGCTGAGAGCACCTTCAAGGTTTTCAACGCGACATTTTTAGCGCAACAAAACTTCTCTGATCACGATGACACCCAAATACTTGAGTAATTTCAAGAACAGATGATGAAACATTAAGCGCTAGTAGAGCATCTCCAGTCCGCTACCCTCTTCTCGTAAACAGAACATAAACAAGTCGTGAACCACAAGTGATGTTGGTCTGAGTCACGCAAGGTGAGAACTTTATTCCAAAACTACTGTGTGGTTTTGGTACCCCATAAATTTGAAATAAATTCCGACTCTCCCCAAGAAGAAGTGCAATAAGGTGCAGAGAAAAAATGTTCCAATTTAATGAATGAAATAAAAAAAAAAACATTTCTGTGCAAGAAAGTTTATATAAAATTTAATTAGCAAAATTTTCAAAATTTCGAACTTAAGACAAAAATAGCTAAACATAAAGATAACACAACAAACAAATAAATATAATTACAAACACAAATAACTCAAGTCAGAAAAGGAACTATAAGATTTCAAATAAACTAAATATAAATGCAATCTACAATACAAAAAAAAACTTTTCGAAATTGTATGGTAGCAATTCTCGGAGATCTTGATGTGGTTACAGGGTATAAGAAAAATATCACGAGTGTGCATAAAGCAGATAATGCACAAAGTGGCATTTTCGTTGATTAAATTATTTTTAGTTTCCTGGCTCTTTCAAATTACATTTCATCTTTTGTTTTTAAATTATTATTGTTTGTGGGAGATATTCGAAAAGCCATTCCCGTTGCAGTCGAACTTTTTAAATAAGTTTTGTTATTATAGCATTTCCCCTTGGCTTTGGTTTGGAGGTTCGAACATAAATAGTATTCCGCTATCCATAGCCGGCATTAAAAAATTAAAAATGTTAAAAAGTGTATGTTATGTGTTACTCACGCACGAATTTCATTTTTGTTATCAGTGGCTCCAAAAAAAAGTTGTTTAAGTCAATTGAAAATACTATTTGAAATTTAAATCTACTAGGCTCGCCCGTCGCCGAAATTCGACGATTCACAAAAGCAACAGTTGTCGTGTACACAACAAAAGTATCGTCACTCGTCACTATGTTTTTTTTTTCCTCATTTTGTTTAATCTCTATTCCACTTAAAGGCTCAACGATAATAGGCGAAAGTAAACTGAAGCTACTGTCAGAACTGGACGAAAAGTTTCTTTACGTTACTTCAAATGGGCAAGTTGCCCATAATAGGGGTTTGAAAACGTATCAATCTGTCAGGTCATGTTGTCATTTGTTTTTGTGTTTTGCATTTGTGAAAACTTTTAATTCGGTGCGGACTAAAATTGGGAAATTTGTTAAAGTAATTGTTGTTTCTAATATTTATAGAAGTAAAATATCGAAAACAAATATGTAAGTTGTAAAATAAGTGCTTGTAAAGTGTTTAGAAATTTCGTACTTTAAAAAATGTAAGCAAAAAGTAGGATTCAATCTATGGAAATTTTCAGTAGCATTTCACTGTCTCGGATATTGTCTTGTTTAACTTTATATTAAAACACAACTTTCTATTATACACTTTTAACTAAATATTGAAAGGAAAAAAAACAACACAACAATTTCTTTATGTTCCACAAGTGCTTTGTTTACGTTTTTGGAAGCACGATTCTGTTCAAACCAAAATTTCTCAACACTTCACAACCAACTATTTCTAAACTTGCATATTTGATGTCGACATTTTAACTTAACAATTTTCGAACCGAATTTAAGTTTTTTACTGCAATTGGTTTTCACACACAAGCTTCCTGGAATTGACCTCGCAAGAAAAAGGCACAAATCCACAGTGAAAATACTAAAGATGATTTTGATAATCAAATACATGTGTTTCCTTCTAATATAAATGTTTTTGAAAGAAATTACAAAATTCGCAAAAAAAAAAAAAACAACTTTTTGAGTTATTAAATTCAATATTCAAAATGTCAAATTTTCGTTCGATACTGATCGCAATTTACGTAGGAAAACTAAAGTGAACGAAAAATCGAGCATTCCGACATTATGGGTGCGAGATACAAATCACTTGTAATCGCACATTTACGTATGTAGTCGTACGGGTCCTTTCGCCTATTATGGGTCTGCCTTTAGAGTAGGAAAACTCTTTTGCAATCGTAGTAGTTACTTTCACAGTGCCAAACTTACATTAAAAAAACAAAACAAAACATTTCATACGTCAAGGCAGTCAAACAAATTCCTTATATATAACCACATGCACAAAAACGATTCGACTATACGCTTATCCCTAAAGGGATAAAGGAAAGATGTCCTTTTCTTTACTATTGACTTTCAAGGGCAAGCAGACTTGAAAATGTTTTTTTTCTCTTAGTATAGCTGGCCATACACGACGAACATGTTCGTGCAATCTGTTCATGTTTATGGTCTTGTTCGACGTTGGTGGTACTCTTGACGAACCGATCCAATGTTTATGAAAAATTTCAAAATTTGAAGATTTGTTAGCGAGCATGTTCGCCGTTTGTGGCATTGTTTTTTGCGTGCACATCAGCGGAAGATAAAAAATGGCAAGTTTTAACAAAACGTTTCTTTTGGAATTTATCGAAATTCTTAGAAATATTTGTTTAAGACTTTCGATCCTCGAAACTTTGTCCAGTTCCTGTGTTTTGTGTTCCATTAACTGGACTGACCAAACTCAGCAATTCAATATAGGTTTCTGAATCCATTCTAAGAAATTTTTGAAAATCTTCTGGTGCAGACATTTCTAATTTTCTCAACAATTTTGTATGAGTGCGATCGTTTCTACCATACATCCACTCTTTCGTCCACTCTCGCCTTTTTTGTTTATTATTTTTTTCCTGCTTTCGCTTTTTGCATATTTCTTATGCGTCTCCATATTTTCTTATTGAAAGTTACAGCAAAAGTGAAGTGTGTGGTCAAACGTCAACGAACAAATCGCACGAACATATTCGTCTTGTATGGCCAGCTTAAGCTACGCAAAGCTGTAAATATTGTAAAATTTCGGCGAGGGTTCGAAATTATAACACGTTATTCTATTTGAAAACACTTAATTTATTATTATTTAAAATAACTTCCAAGTAATTCACAGCGGATTTTACTACTATCTCACAATTCAAATCCCTTATCGTCCACTATTAAGACTTAAGGACTGAACAGAATGTGAATCTGTATCTGTATCTCGAAGTTGGGTGTTATTCAACTTCGAGATGCAGATTATACATGTATTGAACTTTTGAAAGTTCTATATCAGACACAGATTCAAGCCTTAGATTCACATTCTGTACAGCCCTTAAACTCTTTTTCTGTCGCTTTCCAAAAATCAACTTAACTCACGCTGTTCCTCATCCTGTAATATACCACATTTGTCGGGTCCTAGTTCTCTCTCGTATCTTCTGGTTTGAAACTGAGGTAATAAATGAACTCACCAGAGAGAGAGAGTGTTCATTAATGATGTATGCTCCTAAGGTTATGCAATACTGGATTCCTGATTTTACAACATCTATATCCATAGATATATGTAAAGTTACCTAATCTTTTACATGTTTTACCAAGGTTTGGTAAGACACATTGTGCACATCTACGCACTTTCCAATGGTGTAAGTATCATGCCATTCGGTTCAGTAGAACGGTGTAAAAGTGTACGACAAAAATAGGCAGCACGTTTTTATATATAGATTCCAAACTGATCTCATTCCACAGAATGGTACAGTCCATTTGGCATTTCGCGGTATGGCCCATTAAACTTTTGGGGGGCAATATGCATTTGTATGTACATGGCTCTTTTTTTAAATTCTGATACTACAACTTTTAAGAATATTGTCAGAAAATTTGAAGTCATTAGGTCCAAATTTTTGAAGGCCCAAGTCTGGCAATTGAATCTCCGAGTGCTCGGTCTCCCTTGACCGTTATTACACCCGACGCGGCAAGTATTGGAGTTTTTAGCAGCTGCCCTTTTCTGTTTCTCTCTTTTTAATTTCTATACGCGTAAGTAGACTCCTTAGTAGTTACATTTTTAAAAATACACCTGATTTTTAGAGGATTGACGATTCTATGTAAGTTTTAGAAAAATAATTATTTTCTCTATTTTATTCATGTATCCAACTTTAATCACGTTTTTCTCAAAACTTTGTTTTTTTTAAGTCAGTAGTCGAAATTTCTCGAAAATCTTTGGACTGATTTTGCTTAAAATTTTCACACTTCTTTAACACACTAAATACTCGGTTCTGAATGAAGGATTTTTTTTCAATTATAACTTATTTTTTAATTAAACAAAAAGAGCAATTTTTGGCAAAAATCGGAGATTTTTGATTGCACCTTTATCAAAAATTCAAAAATGAATATTTTGTTAATTCCTTCGTTAAAAATAAATTTATATACTAAAGAAATCTTTTTGGTTTTTTAATTCGGATGAAGCAATCATTAGTTATCCTGACTACCGCATGAAAACTTTCTTTTGAGAGGACTCGCCTCTCACCACTACCACTGAGCTCAATTTTCAATATTTTTTAATGAAAATTCAGCAGAATATTTTTAGAATAAAGCTTTAAAATTGTACAAAAGTTTTAAAAATATTACAATACTAAATAAGGTACTTGTACCTATAGGTATAGTAGAACCTTTTTCCCCCTTTAAGTTAATTTTCCCTGTAAAAAACACTGTCTTTTAGAATAGGCCAGAGAGGAAAACAAACTGGTCGAGAAAATTATTTTTATTTCATTTTCAATCAACGAAAATGCTGTTAGTATATTTTCAATACATAAAAGAGGCAATGTAAATTATTTTTTGAAAATTTTGTTAATTCACAGACACATCTCATGGTCTTTTCAAAATTTGGAATCCTACTTTTCTTCTCAGGGCTTTTGCTTATGAAATGTGCCGGGCATTTCATCTATTAAAGTTATAATTTTTTTGCCATTAATATGGTGTGTACAAATCATTTTCCGACATCGGGCGTTCGATTTTCATGAAAGTTTCATGTTTGTAAGTAATGTTTTAACCACCTGGACTCGTTGGAAATTTCAGTAAAAATTGATTTTTTATTTTATTAAGACCCATTCTTACACCTTTAAAATTTATATTAATTGTCTCATCCTTAAACGTTGGGCGGTGGTCGTCGAAAAACTCACGAGTTGTAAGCCTCCGTTTTAAAGGTGCATTGACACAATTTTGCTTCATGACATTTATAATTTTCATTCTTTTCACCGTTTTTTCTTAATTTTCATGTGGATGATGAGCTTCACTTGTTTTAATCGGTTCTTTACTCTGCTCAGTCAGAGGCTGTCACACAATGCACAAAGCATTATGCATTCAGAACCGGGTAAGACTGTGCTGGGTGCCAGGACACTGCGGTATAGAAAGAAATGAACAAGCGGACGAGCTTGTAAGAAGGGGAGGGCTACTCGACAATAGTGAGGTTGCTGATGTCAAACCACCCCTCTGCACGGTAAGGGGCACTATTGAAGAAAAGACCATAAAGGCCGCCAGCATAAGGTGGTCGAATCTGGAAGGGCATATGGTATCGAAGGCTCTATGGCCACTTCTCGACGGTAACAGATCCAGGAAGTTTATTAAGGGATAAACTAAGGACGCTAATAGGAATACTGACAGGATACCGTCTACTCCTGAAACACGCAAAGAGATTAAAACTGACAAATACAGACACTTGCAGATTCTGCGGGAATCTACAAGCGGCTGAGGACATAACACACATACTGTGCGAATGTGAGGCATTATCGCTTAGCCGAAGGAAATTCTTAGGAAAATATTTCTTTGAAAACTTAGAGGAAATAGACGGCACAGTTTTCAAAGGCCTTCTTGGCTTTTGTAGAGAAATTAGGTGTTTTAATAGGGAGACTGGTTAGGTTTTTGCCAATTGGAGTTGGTTTCAACTGGACCCACAGGCGATCGCGATGGGCCCGTTTTGGTGCCTAGTGTTGTATCTTATGGCACACCCTGTTTAACATAACCCAACCTTACCTAACCTTACTCTGCTCACAATTTATTTTGCTGCCTGTGGAACTTTTATCAAAATAGCAACTGTAACGAGAGAGATTATTTCTTGTATATTTTTTAACGTATATTTCTTTTCCTTCCCGGTAGTAAATCAATACACTATTTTTCGAAATTTAATTTGATTTTAACACACTATTTTATCACAACTCAACTTTGCACCGTTTTTACAAATTACACATGCTAGTATGACAACTCGGCTGTACACATCAATGCAAACCTTAAGAATAAGTTCAAAAGGTCTGATAACTAACTGTAGTTTCAAGGTCTTTACTCAATTATTGTTGTTGAAAATTAGTTCCCTCTTTAAACTTTTGAGTGTGATCTAAGTTCCCATAAGACTGTGAAGTCCCACCGTGCATGAGAACGAAGTACAATTTACCAAAGTGGATTTAATTCCCACTCAGGACTTATTTCCCCGCACCTACAAATACTAGGTAATTTCTAAATGAGTTATAAGTGTTCAGTAAGTCTATATCGATTGAGATTTCTGCTAAGATTTATTCAAAAAGTGTTTTGAGCCGTAAAAAAGAACCTATTACGTTTAAACGAAGAGGGGTCGATTTTCTAATATTACTTTGAAGGTGCTTAATTCCGTCATAATAACAAATCTTTATTTTGCAAAAGTTCCTTCCACAGTCTATTTTAGACATTATTTAATTTGGAACTCACCTTTTGTACTCAAAGTCAC
Source organism: Volucella inflata (assembly GCA_928272305.1). Taxonomy (NCBI): domain Eukaryota; kingdom Metazoa; phylum Arthropoda; class Insecta; order Diptera; family Syrphidae; genus Volucella; species Volucella inflata. The sequence goes on along the minus strand of OV743718.1, from coordinate 18,844,585 downwards.
TTGTCCAATTATGAAAATGGATTTCTAATTATCTTAAAAGTCTTCCTCATTGAAATATCTTAGCCATCTCTTGAAAATAAAATTCCGAAATCTTTTGATTTTCTTACACAAAAATAAACCATTGTTTTGCAGATGTAGAGCATCTGGGAAAGGTGGCTTTGTAAGAAGGAATTCCAATTTCACCAAATTGAAATACTCCACTTTGTCCCTATCTCTTGGTTAAACAAATCTCCGGTAAAGGCTCAAAAGGAATATACAAATCAAAAAAAACAAAAACCAGAAATATTAAATAAAATGAAATAATTCGCATTCGCATTCGCACCATATCGCCATAAATCAAGTGAAATCACATTGAAAAATGGTACATACCTGCCTAAGCACTGCTTGTCCTCGCGGAGGGTTGCTTGCGCAATACAAAAAAAACAGCATCTTCAACAAGATGTACTGTGTAGAGCACTCCAGTACTTCTACAAACGAGATCTAATGTAATGAAACATTTACCTCCGCCCTTGCCATTTGCCGAGAAAAGTTTTTATTGTGTTAGAGCGAGCCTGGTACACTGCTTCGTCGTGTCCTAAACACTAAGTAACGACGTATGGTGGCATAAAATTCAATTTTTTCCTTCTTTTCAATGCCCGTGGCGCGCCATGGCAAATCATTCGGAACGGGAATTTTTATAAAAAAAACAAAACACATGCACATACACAAACACAAACAAAATATATATAAGAGTATTCCTAGTGGGTTGAAGGCCCTGAAAAGTTTTTAAATCTGTTTTCGGGTCATCAAAAAGTTTTTATTAAGTTTTTATTTTTTATTTTTAGTTGAACCAACATATCTGGTGGAAGGCCTTCGTCCTGGTGCATTGAAATGTAAGCTGCGTGGGTATTGAATTTGTAAGAGAGACTGAAAGTTGGAGGAAATAAATTGGAGTTTATCGAGATTTTGGTAGCTTAGGTTGAGCGATTGATTTCATTTTGATTATTAAACGCTTTGATGAGTTTCGTTGAGGATTTTGGTATGCTTACTCCTCCCATAGTACTGCTGCTATAAAACAATCGCTATAGCAAAGTAAGTGGGAAGGGTGGTCAGCGAGTACCTCGTGACAAAAGATGTTGGGTTAAGATAGAAATAACTTCAATGTGCCAATGTGAGGATAGAGTTGCTCCATGAAAACCTATTGAAACAGACCACTAGGTAAACATCTACCAGATAAATATATACATCATCTAATTTTAATATGAATATAATGTAGCTATAAGTACCCAAAATTCTTTTATGTCATTTACCGCTCAAAGAGAGCAAGACAGTCACACAACACGTAAGGAGCGGACTTGGTCTGTACCTCGTTTTAGCAGTTTCTACAGCAGCGATTGTGTCCCAGACCCAAGATTTAACGATAATATGGTATCTTCTAATTGTATATGAATCAACCTATCTCCAGAATTGCATACAAGTCAAGCTGTATCCAGCGGGCGTACATAGAACATTGACGGAAAGAAGGACATGTGGAATACTTATATGAAGTTGGCACTTCCTTCAATGCCATCTCATCAACTCGCCCATTGCACTAATTCAATTATCTGTGGTGATGGCGGTGGCGAGATACTCGTAGTTAGCTCATTGGACTATCACGCAGGGAGCCTGGGTTCGATTCCTGGTTGGGTCACCAACAATTTTTCAAATCGCCATCACCCTTTCGGCGGGCAATGGCAAACTCCCGAAAGTAAAATTGCCTACGAAAAAGCTTCTAAGGAGTGCCGTTCGGACTCGGCGATAAACCGTAGGCCCCACTCAGATGTGACAAAAATGAAAACATGAGCAACACAAATGAGTGTCAAGAAGCTAGGCCATGGCCCATACCGGGCTGCCAGCGCCACAGTGTTTTTTCGCCATGGATCACTGTTTCTTTGTTTTTTTTTTTTTGTCGCTAAGGATTTGTAGTCTTCATGGATACTAGTAACTTCAAACCTACATACTAAACCCATACTTTTTATACTTCAACCACTGCCTCTGTGCAACTACCGTTAGGTATTCCTTCGAGGCGCTGGTTATCAAATCAAGCTTTTCGTGTTGTATCACCTTCTTCTGAGGTTTCTGCAGCTCCTGAGTCATCTGCTGTTGCTTTCTTAGCTTTTCTATTCTCCATAGCTCGTTGTAAAATGTATGTGTTTAAAAATGCATATATCCCCTCATTTTCCTCTAACTTCATCATGTGATTGATGGTTAGCGACGATCTGGGTAAAGTTGTTTTGCGTACAATGAAACGTGGGCGTGGATGTGAGTTGTCATGCTCAGAACTGTGGAGATCTTTGCGATAACCACCGTGGCCAGACTGAATATTTGCGTTCTACCCAATCATGAATTGTCGGTAAGTCCATCTGTCTTTCGTTGTATTATCCCAGCGAGTTTGACGCAGTGTGGTGGATAAATTTGAGTCCACTGGACTGGTTCAGTGAACGATAAACCAACACCCGTACGTCGAAGAAACGCAAGATCGGCCAAAAAAATCGGCGCTATCCGTGAGAGTGTGGAGATGAATCCGAGGCAGTCAATTGCGTCGCTGACCATAACTTAGCGAATTTCGCGTCATGATTTGGGCCTGCACCCGTACCAAACTGACCCATGAGGTGAAGGTAAACGACCATAGAAAACGACAAGTGTTCGCTGAATCTGGAGTCTGGAGCAGTTAAAAACTGAATCAATATTCATCGAAAAATCATCCTCAGCGATGAGGCTCTTTTCTTCATGAATGGGTTTATCAACAAACAAAACAGTCGAATTTGGGACACGCGAGATCCAAGAGCGTCCAATCCTTTTCTTTGTGGATTTTGGGCTGGAGGCGTCATCGGTCCATATGTCTTTGAGAACGATACTATAGGTCAATGGTTACCAATTTGTTTTGGCCTGAATTGGATGATATGGACACCAACAACATGGTGGTTTCAACAGGATGGCGCTACATGCACATAGCTCATGCCAAATTGGAAATTCTGCATGGGCGATTCGAGGGTAGGGTCATCTCAGGTGGAGGTGATGTGAACTGGCCATCGAGATCGTGCGAATTGACCTGATTACACTTTTTCTTGTGGGGTTTTCTGAAGTCGCAAGTCTATGCGAATAAGCCACAAACAACAGCGGCTCTTAAAGCCAATTTACACCATGCCATCGTTCAAATTCAGCCTGATTTATGCACCAGTGTCATGGAAATTTTGACATTTCGGATGCCCGCTACCCAGAGAAGCCGTGGCAGTCATTAGAACAATGTTATATTCCACACGTAATAGCATAAATAGGAGTTTGAAACAAATAAAAAATGTCGATGATACCTCCACACACTTTGTTTTATTTAAATTTAGAGATACTCGTAGGAAGCGCTTAATGAAAGACCCATTATATCCTCAACATGTCGGTCTCCTTTTGGTCTCTGTCATCCCAATGCCTGCGTCCAGACTGGGGTAGCATACAACAAATCTAATGTGACAACTCTAGAGGGTAGGATCCGTTTAACTTATCCAGGTTTACCATTGCTTAGCAATATGTGAGTAATCTGAACGGTCCATGATATTTAAAAGCTTCTTCGGATCTGATGATCTCGTTACCAACCTGGAAGTTAACGAACTCTACAGTTTTTCGACTGGTTATGAGGACAACTTCTGTTTTATGGTCGAGTAGTTCGAAGCTTAAGTCCAACAAAGCTGCTGGAGCAGACGGCCTGACTGCCGAGCTCTTCAAAGCGGCAGGCGATGACTTGGTAAGGAGCATACACCAACTCATCTGTAAAACATGGTCGGACGAAAGTATGCCCGATGAATTGAACCACAGCATTGTTTGTCCAATTCTCAAGAAAGGAGACCCTCTGAACTGCGCCAACTACAGAGGCATCAGTCTCCTTAACATCGCATATAAGATCTTATCCGCCGTATTGTGTGAACGCCTAAAGCCGTTTGTCAACAACCTGATAGGTCCATATCAGTGTGGCTTCAGGCCAGGAAAGTCCACCATTGACCAGTTATTCACACTACGGCAGTTCTAGGAGAAGACACATGAGCTTCAGATCGATACCCACCACCTATTCATCGATTTTAAAGCCGCGTATGACAGCATCTATAGAGACGATCTATATAGAGCAATGTCTAGTTTTGGCATCCCTGCCAAACTTGTCCGTCTGTGCAGGATGACGATGGAGAACGCACGCTGCTCCATCAATGTCGGTTAAGATCTCACCGAGACCTTTAATGTCCAGAAAGGATTTAGACAAGGCGATGCGCTGTCATGCGATTTTTTCAACATCGTACTTGAAAGAATAGTGCAAAACTCACGAGCAAACATAAGAGGCACTATCTTTCAAAAGTCCGTCCAACTACTCGCATACGCCGACGATATTGACATAATCGGGAGAAAGCAGCGTGATGTCAGTGGCGCTTTCGCGAGTATTGAGATGGAAGCGGCTAAAATGGGTTTAGCGGTCAATGAGGGAAGACCAAGTATATGCTGTCAAACAAAAAAGGACAACCAACACCGACGTCTGGGGAAGAACGTCACCCTCAACAGATATAACTTTGAGGTAGTTAAGGACTTTGTCTACCTAGGCTCCGCTATAAATACAGACAACGACACCAGCGCTGAGATCAAGCGAAGAATAACTCTTGCCAAGCGCTGTTTCTTTGGGTTAAGAAGGCAATTGAGTAGCAAAGCCCTCTCTCGGACAGCAAAAGTCACCCTTTATAAGACTTTAATAATCCCGGTCTTGCTCTATGGCGCAGAGGCATGGACATTATCAAAAATGGATGAGGGTGTTCTTGGTTGCTTCAAGAGAAAAATTCTTCGGGCGATCTTCGGTCCCGTCTGTATTGACGGTGAGCGGAGGAGGAGATACAACGACGAACTGTATGGACTGTACAGCGACATGGACCTAGCCAGAAGAGTGAAGATCCAAAGACTGAGATGGCTGGGTCATGTAGAGCGCATGGACACCAATGCTCCGGTCCGAAAAGTCTTCGAATCCGCCCCCGAGGGACAGCGCAGTAGAGGAAGGCCAAGACTCAGGTGGCGCACGCAAGTGGAAAAGGACCTCAGCCAACTTAGCGTGCGAAACTGGAGGCAGCTAGCCAGGAATCGAGCTGGCTGGAGAAGCTTGTTGACTGAGGCCCAGGTCCACCGCGGACTGTAGCGCCACCTAAAGTAAGTAAGTAAGTTCTAGGTTGGTGACTACAGTCACCCGCCTCCAAGGCTCTGCTAAACATGTTACTCCATCGTACATAAAGTTCCACAATAAGGACACTACGACCGATATCCATATATCTCCGGTAGTGACGATGTAGTATTTTTGATCTTTATGCGTAGCCCCTCTGTCGATGCATATTTTGGAAACTATCGGCGAGGAAAACCAGTTCCTGGTAATTTCCCAATTTCCTATTGGAAAATGTAATAAAAAATCTCTTATTAAACAGCATCCTTGTAGTCATTTGATCGATTCTTTTCAAATATGTTGTAATTCTACAATGATGAAATCAGGAGCGCTTTCTGTAGGTGTCCTGTCTATAAATAAACCGCTGTTGCAGCTGAACCTCAGTTGATCTATCTGTATAAATGCTCCACTGCAACTGTGGGAGAAGTGCTTATTCAACCAAAAATTGCGAAGCTAATAGTACTTCTCATTGCTTCTCCAACAGAATAGTGACCTAATTTTAAAGAATGGCCTCACAACTACTTTATGAAGTCAATGGTCATACAAGAAGAGCAGACATAAAACAAATTTGTATCGTACTCTTTATAATCATGCTGATCTAGATAGCCTAAGTTCAGCTTGCCTTATCTTTTGTACCATAAAAGTGAGTACTAACCTCTTGAGAATTACCCTCATTTTAAAAGTATTGACTGGGCATATGTGCCGTCCTAATTTTTTCCAGTAAGAATTTTTAGAACTATACGATTTATAACCGTATCCATTCAATATTACTGAAATTTCTTCGTATACGAGAAGATAGAAACACCAACTGAGCATTTCGTATACAACCGTGTCTGTATTTACATCAAGGAAAGCTCTAAAGGTGAACTTCCGTATGTAAAGGCATTTCTTAATCTTTCATCATATCCGGTATTACTGCATGCGTATTGTAATTAAGATATAAATTTGTCCTCAATCACAACTACCGATCATTCGAATTGAATTTTTAGCAGTTAAAATAACAGGCTCTTGTGCCCCTTGAGGTTGGACTGTTATCGGATGTGAGTAGGCATGGCTCAAGTAGTAATTTTACCTTGGCCTTAAAATCGGACGGTTCGAAATTCAATCCAAGCCGCGCTCAAGAATAATCTTTTCTTCAGCCAATATGCATAACAACAGATGAGTGTTTGCTACAATACGACACCACTTCCAATTTCACTTATGATTTAACCTCTCCACTGGATGTAGGATGCCACCCATAGAGCGAAATTGCCACTGAGCCGTAACATCTTTCTTTCTCTTAATGCCCCATTTTCCTAACAAGTGTTTTGAAATTCAATTTATTTTTGGGAGAAAATTCCGGAAAATCTCTTAAAAATGCACTTCAAATTCACGATAACTACAATAGAAATTTTCTGCAACAAAAAAAAATATACTTACGTCGGCTTATATCTTCTAAACCCTCAAATTCATTTAAAGTGTATCACTTGAAAATTCCAAGCCGTTTTGCAGCTTTCAAATTTAGACGAAAATTCAGAGATTACCACTCCGATCGAAAAAATATTTGAGTATAAATAAGCGGGCTTTTCAGTTCTAGCAAATAATTTTTTTAGGGTTGGTAGTACTACCATTGACATCTGTGCCAAATTTTATGTCAAAATCACAATTTGTTTCATGTTTTAGTGTTTTGCAAGTCATCTTCTACACGGTACGAGACAACTCGGCCTGATTTTCGTTATTCTCTTTTGGGCTCGTGTCGACACGTTACGATTGCCCAGAGCAATTTTTTCTGTCTCGCCCTTCATTCGTAGTTTGCTACATTCAGAGGTGGTTGCTGTGTCAGATTTTATAAAAACAAAAACGGAGCTCGTACTGATAATGAATGTGGAAAATATTTGAAATTTTGAGTAATTTAATGGAGTGTGTTAATGGTTTTATTGAAATTATGGATGTAGATGAAACCAATGATTAACAAATACTCCTGGTTTTGCCTGAAAGTTGCGAAAAATCCGTGGCTTTGTCTAGGAAAAGGATGAAAAGATTGTCGTTAAAGCCTTGGAGGGAAGAAAGAAAAGGCTCATATTCTTTTACTAGAGAATAAAAAATGAATGATCAATGCGATCAATTTTAGATTGACGGAAACAACGTTAAAAATGCTACTATTCGTGGTTGAAGAAGATTTGCGGCGAGAAAATGCATTAATGAGGGATGCAATTGCTCCTGCGAGAAAACTCTCTGCAACATTAAGGATTCTGACAACTTGTAAATCCTACACGAGCAGTTATTATCAGATAAGGTTATCCATATCTTTTCTGATAAACCAGTGCCTACCGGAAGTGTTTGGACCCATATATAAGAAATTAAAAGCAAAATAATAAAAATTAAGTAAACATATTGTTTTATTCATAAAATATAAGAACTAAATAGTAAGGAAAAACTTAATATTAGAAATCGTTATCATCGAATATTCCCTGCATGGATTCTTCCCGTTTTATTCTATTTACATAGTCGTGATGACTGACATTATACAAATTTTCATGCATTTGAAAATGCATAATTAAAAATTCAATCAAATTCGATTTGAGTCTATTTAAAATTTTCCATGGTTAAAAAGTTATAACACACACTGAACACGCTCACTTCAATAATTCTTTCGTTCAAAACGAACTCACGCCGGCACAAGAATAAAACAAATGAATAAAATGACGAAGAAGATAAAGGAGAACACGCAAAAATTGGTACGATTCTGCTTACCCATCCGAGTCGGGTTACCTCCTCTACTTCTTCAGCCCCCTTCCCTGACATTTCAGAATCGGGCCGAGTCGTCTCGTACCGTGTAGAAAATGACTAAACAATAAAAGGCGATTTTTACAATATCTCATTTTTTTGAGCAAAGAAGTTGCATTAAATTTTGTTTTCGGAATAAAATCTTTCCTACAGAAACGTTGAGGCCTTTGGTGACCAGGCTATGTCACAAAAAAATGTTTAAAAGCGGTACAAACAATTCAAAAACGGCAGAGAAAGCGTTGAAAACAAGGATCGTTTTGGACGGTCACCAACATCAACTGATAAACAAAACGTCATGGCAAAGATTTGGTGCTCAAATATCGCCGATTGACAATAAGAGACCTTGCCGATACTGTCAAGATTTTATTTGAATCAGTTCGGACCATTTTGAGAGATGTTTTCTGCCTGAAAAAAGTCAAATCTCGTTTGGTTCCAAAAACATTGAATTTAAAAAAAAAAAAAATGTTGCATTTACATCTGTGAAAAAATGCTTTCTGACTATCAATCGGTTATGAAACACACATCATTTCTGGAGAACAGACTTGGATCCATATCTACGAACCGGAAAGAACCCACCAAACGACTTCCGTGCAAAAATGAAGGTTATGTTAACAGTTTTCCTTCATTATCGTGATGTGGGAAATTGTGAATTCCTTCCGCCTCGCGCCGGGGCAGAACTGTAAACAAGGAATATTATTTGACTGTTATGCGTTGTTTACGTTATTCGCAAAAGGATGCCACAATTAAGGGCGTGCAACTCTTGATTTGTTCCCCATCTCACACTCCGAAGAGGGGGGATTTGAAAAGTTATAAGTAATTGCACTTATTTTTTGATCACAATTCTGCATTTGTTTCATATCTTTTAAAAGACAACTAAGTCTCAACCTTTTAGAATTGACTAATAAGATATGTTTGACTACCTACAGGTGAGTTGCCGTCATAGTTCAGAATTTGTGCAAATATCGATTCTCTAGTCATGAAGAGTGGTTCTATAATAATATGACGCCTCACATATCTCGTATTTTGATTTTGGGTAATTCCATTACAACCGACGCAACATCGTTAATTTCACTTTTCTAAGAGGTAGGTAGTAGTGATTTTGCAAATCTGGCAGATTTCTCAAATTTCACTTGTGGGAAACTCATTTTCCTTGTCAACGAGTATATGTATGTTACTACCCAGTTCTGTCACGTACTCAAATTGAATAACTTTCCTAGCATTCGGCATATATTTACTCTCTAAAGGACATTACAAAAAATTGTACAAATGTGCATATGGTGTCCACAAACAACTCATTAAGTCTATTCTCATATTCTGAATACTGTGTCGGTGTTTTTGCTTTTAATGATTTCAGTTTGGTTCTGGTCCCGTTTTCATGCTGCTTCAGGGTTTGTCCTGGTTTATGCTTGACCCAACCTGACAGACTAAATGCTGTGTGGGCTCACATATTCCCAAGAGCAGTATCCAGATGTTGCTCGGTTTTTGGAAAACATTTAAAGGCAGAACACAGGAAAATGGTTTGTGGTTCGAATGCCATGTCTAAAATGAGAACGTCAAGGTTGTTGAGCTCCCAGGTGATTGCTTTATATGGGATATTTTTTGACTGTTGATGGTCAGTGAGGCGGTAAGTCTACAAGTACACTAGAAACAATTGTTACGTGGTTTGGCCTGTTGAAAACGAAATAAGTGGTTTGACATCATGATTATTGAGGTAGGCTTTGCAAGCAGTTAAATATGGTTGAAAGTGCTAACTTTTGTTTTGAAAAATAGTCCAGTATTAGGGTGATGAGTGCTTACGTAACTGAGTGATCATTTATCTTTACGCTCTGACGCTGCTATTTATAAAGTGTGCTTTATATTAAATGAAATTTAATAACGTTCCTCATGTAATAAAAATAAAATCTTATTGTTATGTCAGACAACACCACTGTTAATGCTGGACATGATGTTTAATAACCGACAGGATTCAGACCTTTTAAACAGTGAAAAGCATTTGACCCCTCTACATATACAAGAAAAGGTAGAATTAAGGTTTTGAATCACTTTTAATTCTCTTTAGTCAACATCGATGTTTTGTCCTAAGCTTTTTTTCTTTGTTAACGACATGTAATTCATTTGCTTCAGGGCTAACTCGTTTCAATCACAGAAAAAGTCTCTAGGTCTACGCGAGAGAGTAACTCTCATTTCAAATGATCACATGATGGTGCAACTACTTACCAAGATCCGGTCCACTTGTGGAATAGTGAATAGTTGCACATTACACCGAGTGCATTGCCAGATCAGCTTTGCCGGGATCTCGAGCTGATCCTGGCCTTTACAGCTCAAGATGATGAATACTATCATATGCAGCTTCGAAGTAAAGAAAGTGAAACATGGCTTGAAATTCGTTATTTTTTTTATTGATGGGTCATCGAGCATGCCTTTATCTACCAATATCTGGTTGAAGATTTGGCGGATATTCCCTACCAAAACAACACCTCACTGTTTAAATAGCTCCAATGATTCACCCCAATAGACCAGCGTCCTGGTAGTTCTTCAGCTGGCAATGGCCTCCCTTCTTATCTTCTTCTTAATTAACGGCTACTGGAAGTATTGCAAAACACATTTACTAATCCCTGCGTTTCGGTAACCGTTGCCTAATTAAGCTGAGTTAAATTCTTCGAGTTTGCATTGAAATAGGTCTGAAGTGATTGTTTAATCATGCTCGCCGCTCAAGGTATGGTATTTCTTTAATGCGCTCACCGTTCAAAAGTAGAAACCGAAGATGCTTTAGAGCCATTTAACCTACTTATCATCTATGGTGGCTGACCACATTGTAAAGTTTACAGCTATATTTTGTACTACAAAGCTTCAATAAAAACAAGACAGATAATCATTTGCGATCTAAGCACTTGGATGAGTAGGATGATAGAATATATTTCAAGTATAATCCCGAAAATGTCACATGACGGTACACCAACAAATCATTTCTTGATATCAAACCGCTCTGTGAGATTGCTCCTTACCTTAAAGGAGCAACTGGGGTTAAATATTCATATTCCCATTCTGCACAAGTTTGGAGAGAATTGCAGAACTAGCAAGAATTGAGTTCGTAGTAAAGTGCTTACTTTTACTCCCCGTGGTGTTTCCTGGTAATTAAAAATCTAAATCGTTACTAACTGGCAGGACGAGCTCAACCTGCTGGCCTACGACGTTATAGGGCTCACAACACTGTACGTATGACTTCAAATTTAAGTGGAAAACTGCGATATACTATGATGCTTGCTTTAGAGAAAAGCTGATTCGCTGCCTCCAATAAGGTGACAGTGTATTTGAGATAAAATATTCATGGTATGAAGTTTCATTGCGTTAATTGGTTGGGTCACTCTGCCTGATATCAAAATGCCCGGAGCACTGAGTGTGACTTCTTCTTTTTCTTCTTATCCTTCCCTCGTTATACGAACCTATGCGTAACGAGTTTCTTACTTTTACTGCATCGCTGCTGCTCCGCTTATGCTGTTGACTAATGTCGCAGACGGCAGAACGCGTTAGCTTACTGCTCGGACCTGGATCACTTCAGTGGTTAGCCCCAGGCGTTGTTGCGCATTTGCCAACTGAGAAATCCAGGAATTCTTTTTCCGACCTCGTTTTCTTACAGTTGGAGTGACCGTAGTTAATAGTGCCTTTTTAACCGGATTTTCCGCAGATCTTCTTTGAACGTGCCAATACCAGCTTATTCTATTCGCCTCAAGCTGCTCGGTTACCGAATTCTTTATATGTAGACTTCATTTAATACGCGTAGATCTAATGCAATAGCGTTTAGTGACTCCACTAGACATCCTCAACATTTTCATTTCCGCTGCCGTCATTTTGTTTTTAAACGCTTCGTACATTATCCAGCACTGAGAACCGTATATAAGAGCTGGTCTAACAATCGTGGTGTAGAGTTTCCCCTTAAATTTTAGTGGAAATTTTCGGTCGCAAAAGATTCCCGAATTTTCCCGCCATTTCATCCATCCCACACTCACTCTGTGGTTTACGTCGTCATCACATTTTCCTTCCATGTTAACGATTGATCCTAAGTTCTTAATGATAGTGCTCTTCGGAAGAACTATTCCGTCTTACATTATATCCCGAACAGGTCGCATCGGATGCGCAAATGGGCACGTCAAATGCTCCATCTTTGAACGACTTATTTTAAACCCGTTTCTCTTAAGCGCATTTTTCCATGAATCTAAGGCGTTTTGCAAATCTTCGACGTTATCGCTTAGTATAACTGCGTCGTCAGCGAAGAGAATTGGCGTTGCATTCGCGTCGCGCATGCAGTCTTTAAAAGGCAGTCGAATGCTACGTTTAACGGCTAAGGACACTTCCTTGGTGCACTCCGCCATTAACTGGAAAATCTGTCGTTAGTCCAGCAGAGCTTTTAACCGCAGTTTTCCCAGTTTCCGTACATGTCTTGTATTATTCTAACATAAGTTTCCGGTACCTTTTGAGACCTCAGCGCGGCCCATATGAGATCCCTAGGCACTCGATTGAATGCTTTCTCGAGGTCGATAAATACCATGTGTTAATCCTTAGACGAATCTCGGTGCTTTTCCACTACTATTCGTAGGCTTTGGATAGAACCGACGATCTTCCTTCAACAAATTCACATTGGCTATTATTGAGCTTTATTATTTGCCGAAGACGTTCGTTTAAGACTCTTTCGAAGATTTTCATCGTGTGTGACATCAGCTTGATTGAGCGATAGTTGTAGCATTCTTGAGTGTCGCCTTTTCCTTTGTATAATAGAACCAAGAAGCTAATTTTCCATTGATTCGGTATAGTTTGTTCACATTTTAATTTAATTAAAAGTTTAAATAGCCATTCGCTGCCGATTCCCTCCATCTTCGACCAAAAATCTGATGGAGTGCTGTCTTTTCCCGCTGCATTCCCCGTTTCAAGATTCAAGATTGCTATACTTATTTCTTTGATTGAAAATTCCGAAACTTCCTCCTCGAATAGACCAGTTGTCGGCACGGTATCACGTGGAAAATGTTTGTTAAGGAACTCCTTGCAGTATTCAAGCCACCGGTCACAAATTTCCGTCTGCATTTTTGATATATTTAGGCGAGGTTATTTCCATCGATTTTTTCGCCTCTGTGGATATTTGTTCCAACTCCTGGCACAGGTTTTCCGTTGCTGCCACTCGAGTTCGAGCCAGGACTTTCTTTGCTACATTTTTAAGACGCTCGTTTTCAAGAGCCAGTCGAGGTTTTTCGATATCGTCGCTCCGATCGCATTTTGTCCACGCTTCGAATGCATTCTTCTTGTCGGCCACAGCTCGTTTGGTTTCGTCATTCCACCACCATGTTTCTTTGTCGACGTAATGGCATCCCGATATAGTCCCCAGAAGGGACTTTGCGAGTGTTATGCTTTCCTTGTGCATGCTGCTCCACATTTCTTGCGGGCTAAGTGAGTCTGCTATACCATTTATATTTCGAAGTGCTTCTTTAGCCAGTACGATAAATCTTGCACCTCGTTCCTGATTTTTGGCTTTACAAACGATGCTCGTATTTTGGTTGGTTCCGGTGTGAAAAATTCTGTAATGAGCAGAGCACTGAGTGTGACTATACTACCAAATTCGTTTACTCATCTCTTCATGTATCTGCTCTGGTTTTATTGACAGAACATTTCTTCTGAATTTTGGTTTATTTTCTAATGAATAGTTGGACCCAGAATATCACTGCAGCATTGTTGATGGCTTCTGCGAGAAGGTTGTATATTTATCGAGAGGTTGAGGAATACGTTCTTGCTCTGATAGTATTTTTTGTTCTAATATATCATACATCAGATTGTAATTCAAATCTTTGTTAGAATGTCCTGATACTTTTAGTACTGGTTGAATACCATGCATTGATCACAAAATGATTCATTTTGTTGACTATTTGTTCACCAGGCGACCACCTTTTTTCGGAACATAGTGGTGGGAGACCGTGTGCAAAAGCTAACTCAAATGAAACTCCTTATTCAATTGCCACACGAAATAAGAGTGGAGCAAATATATTATCCAATTTTTTTTTATAGATACATCGTTTAGCAGCGTCGTCCTTTGCTTTTGGAGTAGCATATCAGACTGATATTAGCTTTTTTAATATTGCTGTGGATTATTGCTAAGTAATCGGGCCCTTTTCAAAAACTCATCACTTCTTGCCTTAGATGTTATTGTTGATGTTATTGTATTGAAAAAATGTATTCCGTGTCGCTATATGTATGTATCGGTATCAATGGCCTTAGTTGAGAAAATGAGTAAGTAAGGAAAATGAGTAAGTAGTATGTTTGATGTCCCGAAATAAGTCAATAAGCCTATCTAGCTGCGGTTTATGTCAAGATACAATACTTTCTGTGGTTATATAAAGAATAAGGAGATAAGAAAAAATCCAACTGGACCAAATAAACTTGTATACTTGCATATACGAGTACATTTATCATCCTCCGAAACACATCTCAAAACTCTGCGTTCCATTTTTCAAAGTTAATTGTTTTCTTGTTATCTTTCAGGTTTAGTTCAGGTTCGAATTTGTGTACGACAAGTACCGTAATAAACAATATTCATGTCCCACGGCCCGAGGAGCTTGTGCATATAGGAACATAAACTACACCTACTTCTACAGATTAAAATTCCAAGTCATGAGTAAGCTTTTAAGCGATATGTACGTGCATACAGACTAAGAGTGCATCTACCACCCTGAGGTTGGTTGTATTAAAAAGTTTATTTCTGCAACGTGTTAAATAGTTGACAGTTGACTAAAGTTTATGCAATGTGTTACGCTATTGCTTACAGCTAGAAACCACCACTTACTTCGGATGGAAATTTTCAATCCGAAAAGCAAAAATTTATCTCAAAGCCGATAAAGTTTGACTGCAACTACCAAATAACAGTACACCTCTATCGAGAAGGATATTTATTTTCTTCAAGTTATATCGTATCCGATAGTTGTGGAAGCAAGGCTGATTGGATTTTATTTATGAATATTTTATGAGCTCGGCTACCATTCTGTGGGCATGACTATATACTCGTTGGTAATGGCATCGATTTTCTAACTACAATTTCGACTGTAAGGGTACCTTAACTTTCTTAAATTAAATATTTAATTTCGAGAGAGTCGTTTCAATTTCATTTTGAAATTTCACTCCTTTTAAAAACGGTGTGAGGTAAAAATAAAATCATCTGCTTTGAGGAGTTATTAATTTATTTCAACAGTTTACCAGGAACAAAACAATCGAAAAATACCTTCTACGAGAATTATGTATGTATGCAGCGCGTGGTATGAAATTTAATTTTGAAAAAAAGAGTAGAAGCAAAACTGCAAACAATTTTGATAACAGTGGCGAATTATTAGCAAAACCAAAAATGAAAATTTTGCTAATAGGCAAATTATAAAACAAAAAAGAGCAGTAATTAGTTCTTTAGTACATGGACAGGGATTATAATTGATGGCAATTTACAAGAGATTATTTTGCCATTAAGTTGAAATAAAGTTGAAATCACACATCACGAGGCTTACGGTGAGGAAAGGAAGTAGGTGCAGTGTATTCAATCGATAGACACTGTAGTTATATCAATTTAATTTAATATTCAATTAATGCTAAGCAGTCGGCAGTGAATTGTAATCGTGTCTAGTGGTAATTAATGTTGGATGTTCTGCCTATCAACTGCAGATTGTTCTTGAATTGATCAATAATCGGTACAAAAGTTTTGAGAGCCCAGTATTTTAAAAGATAATTCAGGTCAATAGGAAAACAAACTTCGCCTGATTAATTCAATGCATGCTATGAGAAACTGTTTATTTCATTTAGATAAAGATCTTTTATTTTGTAATCAAATGTTCAATTTATTTAGTACGAGTACCAGCACTCACCACATCAGCACCAAGTGCCTAAAACCGCATGCGATGATAGGCCGAAAGCTCACCTATCTGCTCTATTGTTATCCCTATCAAAGTTAGCCGCAAAATGTGACGAAACTTTCAATAGCAGCCTTAAAAAATTAGGCAGGAAGTTCTAACGGAGATTTGGGGCATATTCTCTGAGCCGAAATATACCAAGTTTATCGAGGACTTAATTTCCCGTGTTCCCAAAATAGAAAAAGAGTCACACCAAACTCAGCGAATTCATCTTTTAAGCTGCGTTAGAAGAAACCTTGCATTGACAGTTGTATGGTTCTCTGTAAAGCTTTAAACGCATCCTGGCTGCCAATACTAGACCCCTTCACCGAATATTTACAATATAGTTCAAATATAGTTAAGATTGCGTATATCTCCGCTTGAAATACGAGATCACATTTTTCAAAAAGGCTCCAGTGCCACTACCAGCAGTAGATCCAAGTGAGTTTAAAGATTTATAATGTCGGACTTTTCTAGTTTGTATCGAGGAGGGTAAAAAATGGACACGAAATTATAGTTCAAGTGCTTATTTCGTAAGCTAACTGTGTTTACTTGCATCGCATCGATATCTATAATTGTACTCATAGAATGTTCTATACTGTCGTTGATAAATAGGGAAGGTCCGTCTCTAGCATTTTCAGATGGATGGTAAGCATGGAAAGCGCGGTATCCTCTAATTTTTATGTTACATTCCTTTTCTTTCCTTTTTCTTTTGAACTGAGTTTCGAAAATCAAACATATGCCAACATTGTTATTACACAAGTTAGGTCTAGTTTGTCTTTTTTTTCTAATGTCCATTTGCGTTCCATGTTAATATTTTGAGCAACTGTTTCATATTCATACTTGAGTTCCTGTTTTGCTAGTTTTAAGCACGAGATTGCTCATATTTTCAAATATAAGTTTCTTTGTTATGCTTTGCCTACAAAAAGACCTTGTGAGAGTGGATCTGGAGTAATACTACTTTGTTTATTATCTTGCGATGCGACTTGCGCATACGTTTAGGGGCCAGAAGATGACGGCTATTTTTTCCAACCTTTCTGGCACAATCTTTTCCTTGACAAGTTTTCTTTCAGTCGCTACTTTCCCTTCGGATTTTTCCTGCTTATCAGGGTTCCGAACCCGTAAGTAGGTACGCGCCTTTTCCAGCACCTTGGCTACTTTGCAACCTCTATTGTTCGCTGGGTGCTTCCCTTTGTAGTTTATACAAGTCGCTGCATGCTGTTTATGGAAGCTGCACTTTGCGTTTACCGGCGCATTTTTGGCATCGTGCTGCCTTTTTGTCAGTAAGTCTGTGGTTTACTGAAAACTTGACAATTCTTACACTGCAGGATCGATCTGGTGGCGATGGCTCGATTTTGGTTACGATATTTAGTCTATTTTTGATATTAAAGATATCGTCTTTATTATCTTTCTTTTCCAAACGAAATAGAAACAGCAGAAGTTCCCGCTTGACGACGATTTCTAGCTGTTGTTCCGTCTGCTGCTTTTCCTTCTTGTTGATATTTATAGTGCCGAGAATTTGAGAGCGTTTAGCTGGAAGATCTTTCATAATGTCTTCTTTGGTGCACGAAGAGTAAGGTCATCCCGCTATAACACACAATGGCCTTTTTAGCTTGTTTCTGTAGGATTACCATTGGGTCTTTTCGGTATTAAATTTTTGGGACACTGCTCAGTAGCCGTTTGAATCATGGACGTGAATTTTCCAAACGTCATTATGCAGCGACGCAACGTAACATTAAATGTCGATGGCAATGTTACTTTGAGGCAATGCATTGTACTATAATCCGAAATTCTAATTAAGTTAAATTGGGGGCGAGGAAGGAATTCTATTTCTTTCTGTTTCGCTTTCGACTACATACGCTTGTCTTCTCTTCGTTTATTTACTTTGCCTTTTCTTCGACTCCGTTTCTCGTGTTAAATGAAAGTACTTTAGGGTCGTATTTTCTTCTCGGAGTATTCTACCTCTTTCTTATACCCGTGATGGAGTAACTCTATTTTATTTAGTTTTGCACGGAATTTGTTGTTTTGCTCCTCAAAGCTTTTGCGTTTCTCTGAGTCCAGTTGTGCGCATATCAGCATTACCGGCGGACTTCTTTAGCCAACCGATCGACAATCGATTTTGGTGCTGGCGATCGAGACACCTTAGAACTTTTTTGTGAAAGGGTCAAAGGACTGCAATAAATGACTCTCCCAAGAATCCGTAG
Organism: Volucella inflata; assembly: GCA_928272305.1. Taxonomy (NCBI): domain Eukaryota; kingdom Metazoa; phylum Arthropoda; class Insecta; order Diptera; family Syrphidae; genus Volucella; species Volucella inflata. The sequence continues at coordinate 18,826,517 of OV743718.1, read as the reverse complement.
AGACGACCTCAGTAAAAAGTGCATTTACCAGTAAACCTGGGCTTCCACCTGGGGTAGTGTTTCTTGTTATTTCATTTATTGGTTGTTTTTTTATGTGGTACACTCGGTGTGCGGATTGACTATCTCGAATATATTCTGACCCCAATCAGATAGTTTTTCAAAGATTTTGCTAAAAACCGGGAGAAAGAACATTGGCCTATTATTTCTCATATCGACTGATGATCCTTTCTTGTACCCAGGAGCGACGTTCGCGCATTTGTGGAGCTCCTTAAGTACTCCTAAGAAAAAATCTACTTTTTAATATGGCTACTAGCATATTAACTATAAAGCACTCAATGTGTTTTAAAACGTTACTGGAAATACGAGTACCTCCAAAAGCAGACAACTTCGAGTTTTCATGAAGTCAATACTTTGTATCGGTTTGGGTTGTCTGGTGTTCAACTAAAGTAGTCGTGTAGAGCACTAGCAAAAAGAAGCTTATCAGATGATTCACATTCGTTCGCTCCTATTATTGTAGGTTTTTATTTTAGGGAAAATTAATTCAATATGTCATATACCAGATGCCATTCCCGTCTCGAATTCCAAGTGCTTAATATGAAGACGCATGAAGACACATCACTCATCATCTCATAACTCATGAAAAAGAACAATTTTGATTTTGTGCAGTAAATTTGTGTAATTTTTTTTTGGAAAAGTGTTTGCTAAGGGTTGGGTTTAATTTCAGCCCTGTCACTAAGTTATATGTAATTTTTTAAATCAAATCAAATAAGACCATGCGATCCCAACAGGGCTAGTTAGTGTAGCTGCCTTCGTAAATCCCAACTTTGGCTGAATTGTAAGACATTGAAATCGACTTTATGTTGTATTATTTGAATTCATGATTGACATTTGTTTTTAAGGCCCTTATTGTGAGCATCGATAGTCGATTCATAATCGACGATTGTCGGCAGTCGATTGTTGATTTTGAGTTTTGGTATTGTGTACTGTGATTGTGATCGACAATTGTCGATTAATCAGTCGTTCGTTGTCATAGAAATTTGCGGTCGTTTGTTTGTTTCAAAAAAATAATAAGGAATTTTTCATCTGAAAATGTAAATGTCAATTCACAATAATTTGTTTTTTTTTGTCGATTGAAATACACAATACCAAAAACAAAATCAATCGACGCAATCGACAATTGTCGATTCGATCCACAAACGACATTCGCAATAAAGGCCAAGTTTCACTTAGTAAAATCAACAATCATTTAAAAGTCAATATATTGAGCAATCATTTTATATAATCGGTAAATTGAAGTCAATTTGAGTAATTAAAAATTAAAAAAAGGACATTGAACTAAAATTAAGTGAATTCTTCTTGAAGTCACAAAGCTTCTAGTGATTGCAAGTGCCTTCAAAACCATTTCAATGAGTGTTTTCATTTCAGTGATTTTATGATATGATTTCTCAATTCATTGGCTTCAGGATGACTATTACGCATTTACAAATATTTTTTACGCCAATTCCTAATGATTGCTTTCTTTATGACTGTTGTCCATATTCAATTGTCATCTTCATTCTTCTTCTTCATCTTATTTTTTTGTAAACTTAAAATACACAACTATATGGTAAATAAGTTGGTGTCGGCCAGTTTAAGCAGCAGGCAGATTTAATTTACTGGAAAATGAATGTTGGAATGAAGTTTAAAAGAATATATGTATTGTAAATATTTACATGTACATATCTCAGGGAAGATATAAAATAGAATTACGATGGTGTGAAGTTGCTTACTGCGAAGGAAGAAAAAGAAAATTTTCTGAAGAAATGTCTTCCATGAAATGCAAACAGCAAATCTATTTTTTTTTTGTTTTAAGAAGGAGGGAATAAAGAAAATTAATATTGCAACCACATATAAAAAAATTTAAAAAAATCTGCAATCATGAATAGACACCACAATAGGGAATTGTTTAAGGCTTATGACAAAGTCACATCATATTGCTTCTACTGGAATAAGTCGAAGATTCTTTAGATTGTGATGATAGTATTAACCTGAGCTCACTTGAAGATGAATCCTCTGAGATCCCAGAAATCAAGGAGGAAACAGCAAAGCCTAGTAGATTTCTTGAAAGAACCTCAAGTGAAAAACTAATCTGTCAATCTGGTTAATCTTGAAAAAGATTTTGAGTGTTTTAGATAAAAACGGATACTATTTATCGATATATGTATCAACATACATCAACCCAGTGTGAAGTATTATTTATTTATTGATTTCTTTACTTTTTTTTCTAAAAAACTGGTTCAATGAGGTATCATAAATTGTGATAAATCTCAAAGGTTAATAAAGTTTCATATTTCATATAGATGTGCCTCCTGATTGAATACTAGCGTCTTACTATTTTTCTTTGGTAGTAAGTTCTGACTTATTCTTTAATGCCTCTTTTGAATCTGAAGGGAGGAGTCAGATCCCCTTTGTATTATAATAAGTCATTTTATCATTTGGTCCTGTGAGAATGGGCTTGGTTCACAAAGACGCACTAGTATGTTGGTGGTTATTATATAAGCTGACCAGGTGATGCGATGGACAAAAGCAGCTAAGGACTAAAGTTTTCCGACGTGGTTTTTCGTTGCTGCATACCAAAATTGGAAATGAGAAAAGAGTTATCGACCAGATTATGACAGCCCTTCTTTTTTCTACTACCCATCTGCGAAGACATACAACTTTCATTTCTACCATATGAAAATGTTAAATCAGTGCTGATTTTCTAGTATCCTACAGGTTCTAGCTGCATTTTGTTCTTCTTACAATTACTTTACCCACATGCTAACAGAAAATATGCTTAAATAGGGGCTTAAAATAACTTAACGAACTTATACTAACTTACTGACCCTTCAAACGGGTACTCTTAGTTAAACTATATTCTTATTTTATGTCTTTCGACGCCTAGTTTATCTTTTTAACTAATATTTATTATTCTTATACATCTATTTAATCTAAAAAAAAACTAGTTTTTTAAAAAAAAATTAGTGATTGATCAATTTTTTATGTATTCATATAAAACTTATACTTTAACTCTAGCCTAACTATACAATCTAACCCAGCCTAATTGTGAGCAAACTTTAAGTTACTTACCTGATAGTTAGCTAACATTGGCTTCTAACTAGGCTAACCAGGATTTGAAGGAAACGACAAAGGATTCGGATCTTCTTCACTCAACCACCAAACATGTTGGTGCTGCAGAAGAACATCTTTTTTATAGCGGCTTGAAACCGCCCTACTTAACTTGAGACGTTCAATACGGATGTGTGCGACTTTCTCAACTTTCTTGTAGTTGAGTCACTCTAAACGTATCCTGGATAAGCCCACGTCGAAATAGCGGAACACTTCATGGGGGATGAAGTCTTTCAAGCGCACACTCTCATGATATAAGAAGTTGGGGTATTTGGCCCCAGGTGTCATGTTATTGGACCAGGTAATTGATGTTGTAATATCCCTTCAAGTCAACTAAATAGTGTTCTGTAAAGGCGAAAGCAAGCCCTCTCAAACACTCGAATATATTAGCATGGACCGGATGGGGGCCATTTAGAAGATAACTTCCACCCTCGCATCGAGTTGGATGCAAAAGCACCTTTGGATCTGGCCAGAGCAGCATTTACATTTTTGTTGAAATACAGATATTGGTCTTGCCAGATCCCAAGGTATCTTACTACATTTCGGCAAGCAAGTAGCTGGCCGCGTTGTCCAATGATCGAGAATTTTCGCCAATTTTTCCTGGTGTCCCTTGCGACACCAGACAACGGCGTTCTGAACAGAATGGTTTCTGACTTGAAATAAATCAACTTCCAGTCATCGCATAATCTGCTTATTTGTGCGAAGTCACATTGCAAAAGCATGTTATTGACCCCGACTTTTGGACCTGTTCTGTACGCTATCAGGTCGTCTGCGTACGATATACTATGGGTAAGTGAACCTATCAAATCACTTATGTAAATTTAAAATAAGATCGGTGAACTAACCGCACCTTGTTGCAGACCACTTTTAATGTGATATGTTCCAGCAGAAGTCCCATCGCCATTTTTCACGATGAACTGTCTGTTGGTAAGCATATTATGAAGAATATGCAAAAGTGGTTTGCTGAGGCCCAGTGTGTTCGGCTTATAGAAAAGTCCTTCTTACCATATGGAGTCGAAGGCCTTTTCCAAGTCAATCAAACAGGCTCCAGTGCACTGGCTCTTACTTTTATTCCAATGGATATCTGAGACCAGTTAATGGCGGCATGTGTGACATCACGCCCCGCCTTAAAACTAAATTGATTGTCCGGAACTATATTTTTTGTCCTTAACCCACCGAGTCAAAACTCCATTGATGACATTTTCGGAAGGAAACTTATCGATCATAGGTTCGCTAGATTAGATGTATCTTTACCCCTTTTTGGAATGGGATAAATTACCACAGTTTTCAAATGCGCATTATTCATTGCCTTGTTAAACAGAGTCTACTTCTACTATTACGGCTTACTTTATCACCTTGAGGAAACGATTTTCAGATGCTTAATCCGCATTAGTCTTTACCACATTTACTTACGCTGCTCGAAATCCATTTTCTGGTTCATCTTGCATGCGAACCAGACAAATTTATTCAGTGTATTCCAAGTATTTCATTTCAAAGCTTCAACTCTTCATAGGATTGTGTTTTAACCTACATTGGTAGGTTTCCACATTAGTGGAGTGGATAATCAATAACTACGTTCAAATAAAATCTATAAACTAACGACATGTTAAGTTTATGCCCAAAAATCTATGATTTTTTTCGGGTTTGAATGGCGGGGGAAAGAGACACGTTTCCATATTAGAAATTTTCACTCATGGCATTACTTACTTATATTCTGTCAGAGGGAGAAATTGCGATTGTCTACTACAACCAAATAGCATGTTGTTTTATTGCAAAACAACAAAATGCAATTTTAAGGTGGCAAGTTTGAAAATTCTACATTGTGGTTGAAAATCTAATTGAGAACATTGTAAATGTTTGTATTTTCTCAAACCTCAGATAGAATCAGCAACTGTCATTTTAGTTCTTATTTGTGACCCTGGCAACATTGTATCACATTGCACGGTCCAATTAATTTATTCACCCAATTAGTCACTGGGTATTATATTGGAAAGCAATAATGCCTGTCAATGTTCAGTTAATGGAGAAGAATGGTTTTGAATAAAAGTGAACGGCGTGTCTATGTATAAATAAGTTTATTCCGAGGACATTGAGGAATAAAGACTTTTGTATAGCTTTCAGTCTCCTTCGTGTGCAGGTGACCTAAGGTTTCTACAATACTATATTCAATAACGTCTGCAGAAAGCAAATTCCCAGGTAACAACTCATTCAAAATATTGTTACAATGTCATTTAAATCTTAGATAACATTTCAACATGGGGAAAATATGGTTTTGTACCATTATCACAGTTTCTCATTTATGAACTTTATACTCTTTACTCGGTTACTCCGGTAATAACGTCAAAAAGTGCATGCCCTATTCGAAACCTTTCCTTCCCTTACCACAATGACGACGTGGAAAAATCTAACTCTACCATATACTGCAATTTAGGTAACAACCTTAAAAAGCATGTTCAAAATGTCTTAAATGCATCTAGCTACTTCGAAAACTGAAAACAAATTCAAGTTTAACAACGAGAACGTTTCTACTCGTATGTTGTATAATTGAAACAAAAAAACCAGTTTGCGAGGCATGAATCTTTTATGCCCTAGACACTGGTGCAATGGTTTTGATTAATAGCAGGTTAACCTTCTTTCATAAAACATATAGTACTTGTATCACTACCACTTGCACCAGTTCCACTTTTCATCATCTTCTAAGCGAACAACCAGTGAACAGCACTTCTTCCAGTGAATGCTTGCAACCATTTCAATCAAGACACCCATGCTTAAATACATATATACAGATCCACTTGAGAAGATGATTCTACAAATAAATATATATATACTCGTACATATGTTTACAAACAACAACAACAGATTGAAAGTGGTCTTTCCCCGAAATTACACACTAGCAGAGCTAAATATCAGCGATGCATGTTCTCTGAGGACATGCAGGGCACAGATATGTACATATATGTATGTATTTGCATATGTACTAACATTATACATACATTTGTGAGTTCGGATGCATTTTGTCATCCTAGTCGCCGACGTCATCGTCATAGTAATGTACAAAACCCACAAAAGACTAAAAAGTTGAAAAGCTGACGATTTGATGGCTTTCGGGGTGAGATTTCGAGAGTGCTTGGGGCTGAGTACCCAGATACGAGGTTTGGTTATGAATTGAACCATGGGATGGTAGACAACACATCTTTCTTTTTTCGTAACTGGGAATTGCAGTGATGTGATGAGATTCTGAAGGAAAACTCTATGAAAGACAGTGTTTTTCTATATGCCAGGCAAAGACTACATGTGGTGTTGTTTGCTAGAGCTACCATTATATACTTAGTTCAATGCTTATCGTTGTGCAACATAGGAGAACTGGAAATACGTACTGCATCATGAATAGAATAGTAATAGTGAATCTATAGCATGGTTTGCAAGGTTATCTTTTCATGCAAAAGTGCATCAAGTACATTTTGTTTCAATTAAGTGTGAAAGTGGTGTCTTGGGTTTCTTGGGTTTCTTGCATTAAAGGAAAAACATGTTTCTTTCATAGCGAGACAGCGAAGCAGTGTTTATAAGAGATATGTGCTTCGTCATCAAAAAATGACTTTTTTTAAAAAATACATGCATGGTAGCTTGGTGACTCTATTAACACATAAGATGAACTCGAGAACAAAGTTTCAAGCTTGATCTGCTCCTCCACCCAAAAGCAATGATAAAACCAACTTCACTGAAGATGTTATTAAATAAAAATTTGATCACCCCTGTGTCAGTATATGAGGTCGGAAAAGAACATTTTCTGACGTGAAAGTTGAAGCGCAAATTTTCGAATGATTATACGGTTACAGGTATCTCACTCAAACTTTTGTCAAATCTATCAGAACCAGATGAATTTTGTTACATCTACCGAACTAAAAGATCCTAAACAAAGTGACATTTGCCAAGCCAAGTATGGTTAGGTTTCATAGGAAAGAAAAAAATTGATTTCTTGAAAATGAACTAAATTAGAGAACATAGAAACAACGCTCAATCTCAAACAGTCAGTATGTCCTTTTATCTGACTATTTACAATAAAAACATAAGATGGGTTAAAGCTCATAGTTTTTGTCTCTAAGTACTCGTACAAGCTGCACTCAACATCAGGAAATTTTTCTTCTACGAGTACAGTCTCAGAAGAGGCTCAAGCTATTAATCTTTGAACGAGAAAATGTGTAAACAAAAACATCACCCTAAATTCTACGCCATTCGTCAACTGTCAGGTTCCTGTATGAGTTCATCTTTTCAGTTTCAATATTTTCTGCTATTGACTATGTTGCCTTTCAATTAGACGCAAGTCTTCCTCCATTGTTGCTATTATTTCTCAGGAGTTAGTTCTTAAATTAACCACCTGCAATCTCTATAATAGAAATGTCCCGCTAAAGACAATGGGTTATGATAACTGCCCATAATTCATTTTCCAGGTTAATATCGACAACCGACTACCCTGACATGGAAAATTTACTTCCGCACTCGAAAGAAAATTCGCATCTTGTTACTTATAGAGCCTGCATTCGCTCATAAACATTTTTAAAACAAGCTATGCATTGGGGATATATACTAAAAAGCTGGAGAGAAATCTCAGTAATATATGTTCCCAAGGTAGGGCGCACACCATCTGAACAACCAAAATCTTACCGACCGATTAATCTCACACCCTTTTCCCTCAAAATTATGGAAACAATTCTAGACAGTCACATCAGAGATGTGATATACGTATATGCACGTATATTCCACTTACACAAAAACCAACATGCCTACCAAGCAAGAAAATCAACTACCGACGCTCTTCTGAATCTCACGTCAAGAATTGAGAAATCACTCAAAGACAAATAAGTAGCGGTTGGTTTCTTCCTAGATATCGAGAGAGCGTTCGACAATATGGAACATACCCAGATGCATCCATTACACAGGGGTAGATAATACCACATGTAGGTGAATAAAAAGTATGCTCGATAACAGATATATCCAATCCACACTCGGCAGCAAAAAACTCAGCATCAGGGCTGCAAAAGGATGCCCCCAAGGGGGAGTACTTTCTCCTCTATTATGGTGCATTTTAGTAAATGAGTTACAGACAATACTTAGCGACGACGGGTTCTATGTCCTCGGATATGCAGATGATGTTGAAATCCTAATCAGGGGCACATTTGAAGAAACCATCTCGGATCGCCTCCAGAGAGCACTTAACCTATTCACTAACTGGTGCAAAAAGGTTGGTCTTTGCGTCAATCCCAAAAAAAGCACTATAGTTGCGTTCAACAAGAGAAGAAAGCATGGAAAACTAAGAAACCCCACTCTCATGGGCGGAGCAATTGAGTTCTTAAAATAAGACAAATTCTTGGGATTTGAAAAGCTTAACTGCAATACTCACCTCTCCAAGGCAAAAGACAAAGCCAGGGCCTCACTATGGACCAGCGAAAGTTAAGCCGGCAAAAACTGGGGCCTAAGTCCCAAAATGATGCTGTGGATGTACACTGGCATAGCGAGACCCAAAAAACAAAACAAAAGTCCGTTCAAGCAAAGCTCCACAAACTATAAAGACTAGCTTGTATTAGCACTACCGGTGCTATAAGAACATATCCTACGCAGCGCTCGAAGTCATTCTTAACCTCGCACCCTTTCAGCTCCACATAATGAAAGAACCTATAGCAAGTGCCTATATGTTCATCACTGAAGATGAAACTAACTCCAAGATAGTACAACCAGAGTTAATTAAAGAAACGAAGAACAACGAACTGCTTGGAATTACTTTTACAGACAGATGTCTACCAAAGTACAACTTCACTCACAACATCAAAGTAACCTTCCCGGACCACAATTCGTGATACCCAGACCATTCTGGCTCGCAGAAAAGGCACACCATTACTGGATAAATAATGAAGATAACAGACAAGCCCAATTACTGTAGCCAAAAGCTTCCCACAATAAAACGAAACAACTCCTAAACCTAAACAGAAGTCAGATTCGAATGGTATCACCGGACACCGTCGAGTCAAGAAATATTTTATGGTCATGGGAATAGCACAAGGCAATATTTGCAGGTTGTGCAACGAAGACGAAGAGTCAGTAGAACATATACTATGCCACTGCAGCTGTCTAACCAGAACACGTCCACGTTACTTAGGTAAATTCTACCGCGAAGCAGAAGACGTTTCTGTCAGTTCCCCCAAAGATCTGTCGACAATTATTGTCAAATCACGATGCCGTTCGTTGAACTTTAATTATGTGGTTATCACAATGGGCCCAATTGAGGCCGCAGTGAGAAGGTCTTCTTTCCCACATCTCACGTAATCTTATCTACTTATAGAGCCAAAAAAAAGATATTTCATCTCCAAACATCCATCAACCCCTTAAGAAACTTTGAGGGTCAATCACTGATCAGTTAGAACTGTAAAAAAAGACAAAATGTAAGCGCATAATGCTCTACCTCCCAGTCGAATGCGGAACTCGAGTTTCATTAAGAAGAGTCAATTGTTTTTTGATTCTACGGCAGAATTCGCATAGGGTCACACAAAAAAGATGCTGTTGGCAAGGAAAGAATATAAATCCAAGTTGTGTTTCAAAATGAGTATGCCTTACTTTCTAAGTAGACTCTAACATGCAAGTGAGAAATATTTTTTTCAATTAAACGTACTATAAGGAGTTCCACAAGATTCCATCCTATGACCTATCTTATTCAGCCTTTTTCCTACAGTTTGTATAACATAAATGCCTCTGCTTATTTTTATACCGAGCAGATTTGTTTTTCAACACCTCCTGAAAAATAATCTTATTCTAAAACCCACAAAAACTTAGCTCATTTTTGAATCTTAATAATCAAATCGAACTTTTGCTGATTGAGCACTATTGAGTAAAGAAAACGAGCCCAATTCAAATCATACTTACTGACCGATGAATGGCTTTGTTAACAAGCAAAATCTTAGCATTTGGCTAAATGAACAACTGGTTGCTTTTGATGTTAGATATGTAAATGAGCCTTACTTTTTCTAATAAGATGCAGACGAATCATTTAGAGTCAATAGAGACTACTACCGCTTCATATGAACTATTTTTTTTTTGGTAGTTGGAACTTGTAAGCCTGTAGAACATGCGAGCTTAAAAACAGTTATGCATTCTTAACCTAGTGCATGCCACAATATACAAAGTTCGGTGACTGTTTTATCATCAGAATTCAACTCTTTTATTTACGATTACATTAAGCCTTGGGTATATGGCACTGAAGTCGGAAAAAGTCATGGAATATTGGGTGCAGCACATACGAATATATTCATGCAATCGATTCCGTGGAGAACTTTGAATGATGAAAATTTGTTTGATAGCTTAAAAACACTTAAAGTTTTTTAATGTTAAAATCGGGACATCTAATGAAAGCCCTATAAATATAGTACATTTTTCATCTTATCACTAGCTTTTTCTCTAGGATACTTGGTATTCAAAAAATTGCTTGTGTGTTATGGGGTTACTGCCTAACAAACATTAAGCATTTCTTTGGTTTATAAAACTATCTGAGTCGACAGTCTACCCTGTTAAAATGTACAGTCCGTTTGATAACATCGTACACGACAAAAATTAAAGAAGAACTTATAATAATAAAAAAAAATCAATTGTACTGGTTTATTTGTTTATTTACTTGAATGCTTTTCAATTAATATGTTGTCCACTCTCCTCCATTATCAATAATTGCTTGGAATCTTCGAGGCATGCTTTCTACTAATCTTATAGCATACTCTTGAGACAAAGATCTCCATAGAACTCGTATTTTTCGTGATAATTGTTTGACCGTCGAGATCTTCTTTCTTTGGAGCTTTAGCTTCATGAATGCCCAAACATTTTCAATGGGATTTGCATCCGGCGACTGTGATGGCCAATCTAAAACATTTTCTTGTTTCCACGCACTGTACAAACGACTGCTATGTTTTGGGTCATTATCTTCTTATAAATTTTGACCGTGTTGGGTGCGTTTAAGTTATTTGTAAACATGAACAAATTGCCAAATCCTTGTTTTGAGAAGCATCCCCAAACGTGCAACTTTTCCGGGTGTTTGACGGTCCGCTGGATTAATTTATTGGATTGTGTACCAGGTATGAGTGATAGGAGACCATACCCAAAAAGAAGCTTCATCTGAAAAAATAACGTTGTTCCAATCTCTGTCCAAATTCTCCTTGGCCCAACTAAGTCGTTTCTCTACGTGTTTTTTGACAGTAGTGGTTTCTTTATTGTGCTTCGAAATTTTACATTATTGGCTAGTAAACGTCTTCGTATCGTATCACAACACACATTTAGACCCCTTTTACGTAAAATACCTTGTCCTCCACGAAACGATAGAAGAGGATTTTTTCAAACACATGTAGAATCATTTTGTCCTGCTTTTTTGTTGATTTTGGCGTAGACCCACGAACCGGCAAATCATCCACATTTTAACTTGGGAATAACGGTGCACCCACTTGCTAACAAATGCTTTTGACTTTTTCATGTGTTTAGCAGCTGCTTCCTATGACATTTTCGGTCCTTTTGGATACGTGCACAAGAATACTGCTTCATTACGTGATGCAAATGCGACACTCATTTTAAAATACTTCCGTCTCTGACAAAAATTGAACACTCTTTAAATTTTTTTATTCAAAGCATCTTAGCAGAAATATTTTTTTATCTCCTAATGCAAATGCCACTTCCAAACCGGTTTTCATAAACGAGTTTTGCCGTATACAATCTTATCAAACGGACTGTACAACACATACTTAGTATATTGCGGGTATGTCTTCCACCGATCAGCACGGTTTTACTTTCTGCAGCTAGCATGGAGGCTCAGTGTATCCTATTGTGGTGAATCCTTGTACTTCTTCTCTTCTAAGAATTGAATATGATTCCGAGACCCATTGATCAATTAATTGTACTTCACTATTTAAACTTAGTATTTTTCGAGAAAAAGAAGGATGTATGAAGGAATTTTGACCACTAAAACTCCTTAAAAATGAAAATAGTCGGCTACAACTGCCTTAAGGTTCTGAAGAGTGTTCAAATAGCCATTAGTCACTCAACTGAACTTTAGCAACTTTGCTAGTTTGAAATTAACGGTCTATAAATTGAAGTATTACTTGATTGATCTCCATATAATTAAATGGCATGCTCTGCGAGCACGAATTTACCCTTTTCTAATTTTGTTCACAATTATCCTAGTACCTACTATTATGGTTGGAATCAAGCAAACAAAATGAATTACACCCACAAAGTGTTGGCATGTACTTCACATATATGTAAAACTTAACAGACTAAATATAGCGTTTAACTTTCAGTGGTATTCCAAAGTCCCCCAGTGAGCCCTTAAAAGCACGAACATATCTATATGGAGTGATTGTTGATGTCGGAAATAATCGTTCGCGTGACTTTCCACATGCAATACTTTCACTATACACAGGAAAGATATTTTGTTCTTTTTTTCCTATACATGTATCCATTTCTAATCTTTCGACTAAAGGACCTTTGAAAGTTTTCCTATTTTCGAATTACCCAATATTTGAACTCACTTTTCAAGCCAAATACGCACATTGATATTCGTTTTAATCTCTGTCAGATGAAGGATTTATCGATCATTATATCTTAGTTATTGCTTATAGATAAATAGTCGCGTGATTGCGTTAAAATTTCTTTATATTGTTTCCCATGTACTTCATCTGATTTGAGGTTACTTTCCGAAAAACTTCCAAGGATACTTGATGCCATTCGCAAAATGAACAGTATCCACTGATGGGAGGAGATGCATAAAGGAGGTATTACCGATAACGATGATTCTATCTAACCTTTAATACCACCATGACAGTTTTAAAGAGAATGCACTTACAAAACATAGATGAATGGATAGGGGGAAGAATTTTTTCGCTAATGAGAAAACCGGGAATTCTATACAAGTACATATTTGCCATCAAGGATACTTTTAAAAGAAGAACATATAACGTAGATACTTCTTGTCAATGGGAATAGCTAACGAGAGTTTAATCCGCAGAGAAGGGAATGATAAAGCGTTTGATTTTCTGGGGAATTAGCGGTGACGAAACGAAAAGATTAAGGGCATTTTCTTTAAAATTCTGAAATTTAGGTCAAAATTGTATTTGCGCTATGAAGGACAGAACTGCAGGTTGAAAGGTTATATGGAAAATAAAAATTTTTTACAGTATGTACTCGTACTTCGGTGAGATTACAAAAATTATTTTATTTGACGATCAAAGTCATTCAGTTTGCAATGGTATTGCTATGTACAAGGCAATCGTATCGAGCTGCAGCTCAATTTTTGTCTGTGGTTCGTAGAAGAGGCAGGAAACAAAATAATTGCATCACTGATGAAAACATACATACATATATACATGGTAAGCCCCTGATCTCGTATTGATCAGCAACAAAAGCGTTATAATTGGCGCAAGCATATGCCATAACCACAAGGTACCTGGTAGTGCATATGTGTGCAGTACGTACATTAAGATTACTTGTATGCGTTGTATGATAATAACCGACTACAGAAAGATGCAATGGCCACACAAAAAGCAATATCTCTCGAAGGGATTGAATTACGAGCCTCCGCACTTTAGATCAGACACAACATTATGAAATAATGAAACTCTTAGTGCATTTTTTCATACTCCAGCTACTTAAAACGACACCTGTAGTTGTGCTCTAGGAACACAAATAGTTTTCCCATTCCGAGTTGTGTTTGATGAGAGACATCACAAAGGTTGGAGGGAACTTCATCAATACAGCAAGCGTAATTCAACATGTCATTGCGACTATGTGCTCTGTTCACTCCGCCTGAAGAATTTTTCGAGTATTTGGGAGGCGTTAAAACCATTTGTCAAAATTTAAAGGCTGAAAAGGTTTCTTAGTACCTTTTCGAAATTTAATCCGAAATAGTCTGTCTTAAACCATCGAGACAAAAACTTATCGATACATATTATCTCAGCGGTAGGATAGAGGATTTTAACTAAAAATTAGAAGGTTTTGACCAGTTCTTAAAAAAACTTAAAAATTACACAGAAAGTCTGCGAATGAAGGACGATAGTTCAAAAGATCAGGACAGAGCGGACATCTATTTTTAAAAACTCAAAGTTGTTCAATGACAAAACAAAGCAACACTGTTAATTCTGATTCTTGCCGACGAGGCATGTCATAGAACTCTCCATTGACAAAGATTTATGTTCTAAATGGATCATGTTTAGCATAGTTGCAGCAATTAAAAAATCTTGACAAATTTTGGTGAGCAAAATACCAAAGGGAAGCCCTAATAGAATGCATATGTATTACATCGTTACCGGGATCTGGACAATGATAGAGACAAAACCGTAAGATAAGAAATACCCGAAGTTCTTGGCTTAAGTATCTTGGGCTGACTCTATATGCAGATTGTTAATTATTAAATTAGAATTTGCCAATGGACCGTCATCTCAAATGCAACTTGTCACTTCAGAATACAAGGAGGTCCATTTGGAATTAATGAGGTAACAGATAAGTTTACAGAATGGCTAAGTATGAGACATGTGTCTACGAAAATCGACCGCCAGTGAAGGATGCAGCTTTACAATCAGGAGGGAGCACCCTTAATAACTTAGTGTATAGATTTTTGTTTCCAATCCAAAAGAGATGTACCCTGGTTATAGACCAAACATAAATTCCAATGTCCTTGAGTATGTGTGCATATGTGTGCGGACAGTGACACTATGAATGTTTATGATTTTCTTTCTCGTGGTATGGAAGGATTGATGGAAGGAATAATAGTGGTACCCTGTTTATTGTAACTGCAAAATTGTAATGCCAAATAATAAAAAATAAAATATTCCTTCCTTGTTAATAGGAAGATAACTTTCTACCCAAAACTCAACATTCTTTCAAAAAGGAAAGATAAATTCCCTATTAAAATTGGTTTTATATACGAGTAGTACTGTGCCTGTTATCCGCAAGGGTGAATACAGCATCGTCAACAAGGTATTGTCATTTTTGAAATCACATCAAGCTATGTCATTTTTATACGAGAATCTTTTCGTTTCCAAAGTTATTACAAAATTGTATTTAAAAAAAAATCACTGTGGCGGATACTTAACATTTTTATAGAATCCTTTCATGTGGAAAATTTATTTTCTGTTCTTTCAGTAGAATTTCTATTAGAAAGATTATTTATTACAACTGAAAGCACCTAATGAGTCAGAAAAGTCAGCTTCCTCCTTCTTGTAAGGATAAGGACATCAGTTTTGAGAGGATTGGCTAAGACCCCATTTCATACATAAAACCTCTTTCTATCCATGCTCTCTCGAATGAAGGAATTTAGACCTGCCACTGCCACTGTCAAATTTTATGTCAAAATCTACATTTGTTCAATAGTTACGCACGTGTTTTGTGAACAACAAAAAGTTAATATAACTATTTTTACAATTTCTGATTGTACTGAGTATAGAAGTTGCATTAAATTTTGTTCGGGGAATACAGGCTAAATGTCGGGTCTTCCAATAGGGACTTTACAACTTTGAATTGAATTTGTGAACGCATTCTTTCACTAATCATCAAACTTTTACTGTCAGTTTATTCAGTAAACTCAACATTTTCATCATGGTAAAGTACACGAACGAGCGATGTCTGCAAATTAGAAAAAATTTCTACCGAAATTCGGAGTCGGTGACTGCAACTTTAAGAGCGTTAATTCCAATTTTCGGTCGTAATTCTCGCCTTAGTAGACAGACAATAACAAGTTTTGTGCAAAAATTTGAGTCCACATATTCGTTGTGTGATGTTGACGGGTTGGTCGAAGTGTCGAAAATATCGCTGCAGTTCAAGCATCCGTAGCAAACGATCCAAATCAGTCAATTTCACGGCGTTCTCAAGAATTGGGCATCGCTCAGACCAAATTATGGCGTAAGAATTTTGGTTTACACCCATACAAGATCAAGCTGACTCAAGAATTGAAGCCGATGCACCATTTGAAGCGAAGTACGTTCTCCGATTGGGTTCTGGAGAAGATGCGCCAAGATGGTGAATTTCATAGCAAAATCATCTTCAGTGACGAAGCTCATTTTTGGCCGCCTCGTTGGTGCGATTTAACGCCGCTTGACTATTTTCTGTGAGGCTACGTTAATTCATTGGCTTATACCATCAAGCCGACGACGTTGAAAGAACTCAGAGCCAACATTGAACGCAAAATAGCGGCTGTTTCGCCGAATTGTGTGGCCAAGTCGTTGAAAATTGAGTCCAATGAATCGACCGCTGCAAACGTGCTCGCGGTGGCCATATGAACGAAGTCGAGTTCCATTCATAAATGTTTTGATTGTACTTCAAGCCGATAATAAAGTTTTTGAAATATCTCAAATGGTTTGCGTTTTATTTTAAAAAAAATTTGTCAAGTCCTTATTGGAAAACCCTATATAAAAAATGTTCTCAAGTGCTACAAACAATACAAAGAAGGCAGAAAAAGATCGTCCAGGACTGTCATCAACTGATGAACAACACGTCAAGGAAATCAAAGATTTAGTACTCACTGTTTACATTTCATTTGGATCGGTTCAGACCTTTTTGAAGGATATTTTCTGCCTGAAAGAAGTCAAATCTCGTTTGGTTCCTAAAACAATATTTTTTTTTGAAAAACCAGCGTCAATATTTCGCCAAAAATTCAACTCATATAATCTTAAAATCATCGATTTAGCACTGGTTATTCCCGAATCTCAAGAAACCACTCCGTTTCGACAATTCCGAATGACGATTTCGTTATCATAAGTGTATTGTATCGGGAGTATGAAGCAATAAATTTAAAAGTATAAATAAAAAATTTCACCTTATTTCTCGATCCCAGAGGTACATTCTTATGTATATATCATAGTAAATACAACATTTTTTCATTCTATGTTGGTCTAAGTGCTGACGTTGCTGGAGTTTCTTTTTGAATCAAGTAGCACATTATATTTCTAGTGGAAACCATAATCTTTTCACTGATTTTCGTCGCACTACTTTAACCTGTTGTTCACTATCATAAAGATTTACCAAAACATTTCTTAAGTACTCTTGGCATTTTGATTTCCAAGTTGAAGTAAATGTACTTCAGAATGAGCCTTATTAGATGGAAAATTACCTTCATGATTTGGGACACTTCTTTCTACTACTCAAAATACCCACAGAGCTTATTTAATTGTATCTTAGGTCCCACTAACTAGTATGAGTACATCCCTGTTTCCTTCAACGAGATTCGAGTGTAATTAGACATACTCGTAGATACAAACATATTACCAACATTTGTGAACGAATCAGCATTAATTAGAGTGCCATTAGCAATGTGATTACGAATCGATGTATCCTTGTGGAATTTCCGGTAGATGTATACTCAAAGGTCAAAAATATCTTTAATTAAAATGTTTTTCTCCTTAATATTTGCTGTTTCATTCAAGTCGTTCTCGGGTAAGGATTCACAACTTGTATCTGGTTGGTTTCTTTAGTAAAATGCCTCGTTCTATCGTGGAAAGGGATTTTTAAAAGAAAACTGCCGGCATTTTCTGCATTTCTGCATTATTATGCGCCAAGTCCGTGTGCGTTATGATCTAAATTTCCTTCAAATAATTATATCAGCATCTTTCGTATATAGTACTTTCAAAATCTATCAAATTTAGATTATGACCAAAACAAAGGCATACATAATTCTACTTGGCAGTATTTTATATAAAGCTATAAGATATAGATTTTGAAAGAAAACTTTTTATTTTAGTTTCAAAGATTTTGCTACTGCTGAACAAATTTTAATAATCGAATCGAGGACATGAAAAGGTAAAACAAAATTTACCAGCTTCATTGAGCATCCTTTTTTCCTGTAATTCAAATTTTCTCGGATAATACTCGTAGGTATATGAAAGTACAACGGAAAGGTTCTCAGTATGTAGAACATTACACATACGGTACGATTATGTATTCAGCTTAGCAAGGGAATTTGTTGAATTTAAATTTTAAGTACAAACAAAGGATGGAAGTATGAGAGATTTATTTCATAGCTTTAAGGATATACTTTCATTACGAGCAGAGCTCATTTCATAAGGAGATAAATTCAAAGGACTGTAGGTGGGTAAATGATCTTATGATCTTATTCTTGTTTCATGAAATGCAAAAGTGAGTCTATTGAACTGAAAGTGTTGCACGAACATATAGATATACTCGTAAGATGATAGTGGGTATTTATATAAAATTTTGATAAATAGATGCAGGAAGTAATGGTATACTTTACTCTTTAGTAAGCTTGTTTCGAATTTAATAAGATTTTATGAAATGTGAACATATGAACAGATTTCTGTTGTTGCTCAGCTTGTGTTCTGCCATCATTTGTTTATGGATTATATACAATGGCTGGCTTAAGTCACTGAATGGTTGAACTCTATTTTATTTTCTAAAAAGGTTTTCATACTTTTTAGCCTTGTACGCAGTCTTTGCTCGATTCGGTTGCTTGTGTCCAGTTCGATTGTGCCGGTTATCCACTCTCTATTCGAGTTTTCGGATTTTTACAATACTTATCTACATCCGTAACTTTATTTTACACTTGCTTATATATAAAAGGGAATTTTCACGATAGTCAAAGTTTTTTAGCTCTATATGATAAGAAATCTTTTTTCCCAGGATTTCAATCATATTTTACGTCGTGGTTCTGATGTATGTAATACCATTTGACTTGGGTATTCTTATGCAACAATGATTAAATGGGCAATTCGCTTCTGGGTTTGGTTTGATGACGAATGCTGACAAGCACATACAGATATGGAAGATGCGTAGGAAGTGGCACTGCAAAGAAAGACTAGAGCTGCTCACGGGCTCTATGAGCAGACGAGGAGAGACGATTACCGCAGTCGAGGAAATTTAGAGAAACTATTCTAAGAATAAGATTCGGAAGTCGCACCAAAAGGTAGAAACATAAAACCGATACAAACCCTGAACCCGAACCTGTAAAGACGAACAAGAGAACATCGTAGTACAGTCGCAGTTGATGCTGAGGATCAAGAAAGATCATTTCTGTAGACTGTATAGCGGTGATGACGAACCGAATATCGCTGTCAGGCAAAATGAACCTTTCAACTTGAACGATGTAGACTAACAATTCCGTCCACTCGACCTGGATGAAGTACAGGTAGCAATATTTAAGTCTGAGTCCAACAAAACTGCTGGAGTGGACGGCCTGACTGTTGAGCTCTCCAAAGTGGCGGGCGATTTCTTGGTAAGGAGCATACAACAACCCATCTCTAAAATATGGTCAAACGAAAGTATGCAAGATACTCGTAATTGGAACTTCAGCTTTCTTTGTCCGATCTTTCAGTAAGGAGAGTCCCTGAACTGCGTCAACTACAGAGCCATCAGTATTCTTAACAAGGCATACGTCGTGTAGACGCCTGAAGCCCGTCTTCAACAACTTGATAGGTCCATATCAGCATGGCTTCAGGCCAGGAAAGTCCACAAACGACCAAATATTCATTCTACGGCAGGTCTTGGAGAAACCCCATCAGCTTAAGATCGATACACACCACCAATATATCGATTTAAAGGCCGCATAAGACACAATCTATAGAGACCAGCTCCATCAAGGTAAAGATCTCACCGAGACCTTTGATGCCAAAAAATAATTTAGACAAAGTGATGCGCTATCATGCGATTTTTCAGCATCAAACTTAAAAGAATAGTGCAAAACACATGAGCGAACACAAGAGGCACACTCGTTCAAAAGTCCGTCCAATTACTCGCATATGCCGACGAGATTGACATATTCGAGAGAAAGCGGCGGGATGTCAGTGGCGCTTTGGCGAGTATGGAGACGGAAATGGTGACAATGAACAAGACCAAGTCAGAACGTCACCTTCGACAGATATAACGTTGAGATAGTTGAGGACTTTGTTTGAGCTAAGAAGGAAAGTCAATCCTTAGTCAATAGCAGAGCCTTTTCTTGAACAACAAAAATAACCCTTTGCGCAGGCATGGACAGAGGAGTGATTTTCGGTACCGTACTGTATGGACTGTACAGCGACAATCGAAAGTGCAGATTCAGCGACTGAAATGGCTGGGTCTTGTAAAGCGGATGAATCACAATGCTCCCGTCCGAAAAGTCTTCGAATCAGTCCCCGAGGGACAGCGCAGTAGAAAAAGACCGAGACTCAGGTGGGCGCACGCAAGTGGAAGGGTACCTCAGTCAACTTAGCGTGCGAAACTGGAGACAGCTGGCAAGAGATCGAGCTAGCTGGAGATGCTTGTTGATTGGGGTCTTGGTCCACCTAGGACTGAATAGCCACCTAATGTAAGTAAGTAAGAGCAGAAGTAAGACGAATTTTTTCATATATAATTTGACTTAACTCAACAGCTCAGCCTATCCACTAGTATGCAACATGTCCATAATACAATCAATAGTTGCGTCAAATAGCAAGCTATCTGCTACATATAGCGATCGGGAACCAACTTTTCAATGATACAATAATAACGAGGAAAAAGGTTAAGACTTACTTTCGCATAATCTTCAACACATTTTAGCGGCAATATCGTGTTTAATTTTGGCACATCTAACGTCTGTGGTTTATTGGCATAGACCAATGACTTGACTTAAACCTAGAGAAAAAAGTCCCGATGTGAGTTTCTTCCTGTGAATATGTCAAATTATGACTAAAGCTTTTGAAAAGCCGTGTTTTAAGCAAATGACCAATAATTCGATACCGGAATACCAGTCTGGATTTAGACGACGATACAATTCTGAAAAGTTATTAAATCGGCTATTAACACAATAAAAAACAGATCTAAATGACTAGAAGGCAATAGATCTTCAAAGGACATTTAAAACAAAGAGTGGGTGTTTAGGGGGCCAACATGTTATTTTCGCTTATGAAATTGTTACATGTAGAGGAGCAGAAGCAGTTTTCTTTGTTATAGTTATGGGCCACTACCCATACCCATGATGGCTTGTATTCTAAAGTTAAAACGAACGAAGCCCCTGATCGACGGATTCTGTCTGTGCCCTATGGTGCATAAACTATAACCTGTGACACAACAACATCTAATTTGGTATTATACAGAGGTAGATAGCTGTCTAAGTCACAGAAGCTCTCTCAAATAAAGGTTTTGAAAACTAATCATGATGTGATATAACCTGAAACTTGCCTTGTAGTTTGTAAAAAAATTGCAGAAAATAGGATTTTTTCAAGCAAATCTGGAAAGTGTCACGATAAGACCGCACTTTGAATATTACTTTACAATAATTATTTTTGCTCATAATCAGTTAAATTGGCGTCTAGAAGAGCAAAATTGTCTTATTACAGAAATTGAAATTTAAGATGAACTGCCAATTTGGTTTTTAGCCCTATAACGTTTTGGTAATGAATGATACTTTAAAGTGTTCTTTAACGCTTCATGGAACTAAAATAAAAATTAAAATTGGACAGCATTCTTTGAAAACGAGAATGATATAAGGAGAGTCCGTCGAACAATTGTTAACTTTTTTATGTATAGATTCGGCGAGAGTTTGTGGGAAGCCTTTTCTGTTGAATGGTTTTAATGAACTGAATATTTTGGGCAAAGAAACATTAGATGAAGTTTGGAATTCAGAGGGGGGACAATCAGTCTACCAAATGCAGTGGTAGACCTTCGTTAATTCCATTTATTTTGAAGAAGTTGAGAAACCACGGGACCTTTAGAAGTAACAAAGAAGATAATATTGCAGAAAGAATGTAATGTGTCTTCTTTAAGACTCTTGTTTAGATAGGAGTTAAGGATCCTCTTTTAAGGAATTTTTTTTTTTTTTTTTTTTTTTTTTCCCGGCGAGGGCAGGTGAAAATCTTCCATCAGACACTATGAGGATCAGAAGCGCGTGCTCATAGTAGTGTGAGATTCTTACTCACTAAAAACACCTCCCTTCATTGTTGATTTTAATACCGCAACTAAGTAGAACTTATCAAGCAGTTTTTATTTCATAAGTTAGTCACGATTGGTAGGACACTTTCCAATGGAAGACCCTACATGTTCCGCTTTCTTAATGCGGTTTCAATTTATCGCGCAAGGTCCAACGGTTTAGTTCGTTGAAGACGGCGTAGTATGTTTCGTTCGTCCAAGACTTCTAGGACTGTATTGTTGATATGGCCGCTTAACCGGACTTTATGTTTTCGTGCGCAGTTCCTGACTTCATCTTCCACGAAAGGAACTCCGAGGTCTCGATGCAGGTCATTATTTCTTATAAACCATGGGGCACGCACAGATTGTCGTAGCACTTTATTTTCAAAAATTTGTATTATATTTACATTTGATTTCTTAGTACAACCCCAGAGTTGTATACCATAGTTCCACACCGGCTTTAGCACTTGCTTATAAAGAAGCAGCTTGTTTTCTAAGCTTAGCTTGGAATGTTTACCAAGTAGCCAGTACATTTCTCTGCATTTGGCCTCTAGTTCTTTTCGTTTCTTTCTAACATGCGTTTTCCATTTAAGCTTCGCGTCAAGTGTCATTCCCAAATACTTAGCCACGTTTGCAAAGGGGATACACATCGAGTTTATAGAAATGGGCAAGTGATTTATCTTTCTGTAGGTGAAGTCAACATGTACAGATTTTGTCTCATTAAGGGTAATTCGCCAGATCTTTGTCCACTCGTAGACTTTATTTAAAGCAGTCTGGAGTTTCGCCGTTGAGTCTTCTATTGATTCTCCAACCGCTAAGATAGCGGTGTCGTCAGCAAAAGTAGCGAGAACAGTATCCTCGACGTGTGGTATATCTCTTGTACATAAAAGGTACAAAGTGGGCCCAGTACGCTTCCCTGCGGTACTCCGGCTAGGATATCTTTAAATTTCGAAACATCATTTCCGTATCGAACGCGAAAAATTCTATTTTCAAAATAGCTTGTCAATATATTATAAAGCTTTAATGGCAAAATTTGTCGCAGTTTGAACTTCAAACCTTCATGCCATACTTTGTCAAAAGCTTGTGAGACGTCAAGAAATACGCTCGAACAAATCTTTTTTTCTTCCAGGGATCTTTCAATTACATCAGTAATTCTATGCACCTGATCAATTGTTGAATGCTTAGTCCGAAATCCAAATTAATGGCTGGGAATAAGATTTTGGTTTTCGATAATTGGGAGAAGACGTTTAAGCAAAATCCTCTCAAAGATTTTCGACAGGATCGGTAGAAGAGAAATGGGTCTGTATGATTTTTTATCGTTTGGAGGTTTTCCTGGTTTTAGTACCATAATGACTTCTGCAACTTTCCACTGGCTTGGCACGTATTCAAGCCTCAGAGCCGCGTTAATAATGTGTAAGAGCTTTATAAGTGCTTTTTGGGGTAGCATTTTCAGAACTTCTCCGGTAATAAGGTCATACCCCGGAGCCTTCTTTGGTTTTAATTTCCTTATTACAGTTTTGATTTCAGCAAGTGTTGCATTTGTCATTACAAAATTACTATATGCTATTTCTAAAGAATTGGTGCCGGGTGCCAGTGTCGGGCCGTCGGAGGGCTTGAAAATTTCTTCAAGATAGTCGGCAAAAACCTCCGCTTTTTCCTTATCCCCCTTAGCCCATTCGTTATTGCCGACCTTGATTGGTGGCGCGGGGATTTTGGGCCTTTTTAAGCATTTTAAAGCTTTCCAAAGCGAGTAATTTGTTTCTTTTCCTGCCGTCAGGTTTTGAACATATGTATTTACTTCGGAATTTCTGTAACTTTTAAGAGTCTCCTTGAGCAGATTACAGAGCTTGTTTAAGCGTGTTTTATCCTGCGGCGCTCGAGTTGTTTGCCATCTTTTGCGAGCTTTTCTTTTTTCTCTTATCATATCTTTTACCTCAGGCGGGTAGTTTAAGTTACGTTTAGCCGTGTTTTTTCGTTGACAAGGTGTATTGTTCCACGCAGCACATTGGACTATTTCAACGAACGAATCCACTTCGATTTCAAGTTCAAGTGCTGCTTTAAGTGAAACGTCTAGTTCTAGGTTATTATTAATCTCATTTCTGAATCCTTCCCAATTAGTATTTCGTCCAGTTAGTCTTAATGGTCCTTGTTTTTTAATAAACGTGTCTTTCATTGTCAGTATGACTGGAGAATGATCGGAGGAAAGATCGAAGCTTTCATCAACGTTTATATCCGAGTTACGAATTCCTTTAACAACGAAGAAATCGACAAGATCGGGTATTTTCGTTGTGTCTGTTGGCCAATAAGTCGGCTTGCCCGTTGAATAGAAGTCACAATTGTGTTCCATACATGCTTTATAGAGTATTTTACCCTTTTGGGAGACACATCTTGATCCCCAAAAAGTGTGTTTGGCATTGAAATCACCGCCAATCATAAAAGCCGATCCAAGAGAATTGAATATATTTTTAAATATATGTTTTGAAGGCGTAAATCATGGAGGACAGTAGATGGCTGAAATAGTAAAGGAGTTCCGTACCGATTTTACGCGCACCGCAATTAGTTGTACAGACTCGAGCTCTACTTTTATATCTTCGTTGTGCTCAAGAGACTCTTTAATGTATACAGAGGATCCGCCTCTCGCGTTTCCCGAAGGGTGATACGCGTAGTAGTCTTTAAAACCTCTAATTTTTGCAGATGACCCATTTTTCAAGTGGGTTTCGGAAACCAAACAAACGTCAATGTCGTTTTTCCTTAGGAATAACTCAAGTTCATAAAGTTTTTCTAAGATTCCGTTTGCATTCCAGGTGAGTACGTTTAATTTTTCCCTTTTCATTTTTTAGGCGAAGGACGTTTTTTATTGAACCTATTTTCAAACTTCTTTAGCTTATCTAAAATAAGTTGATTGATTTTGTTTTGCTGCTCAAGCTGCGCGAGAAGCTCAAGCTGCGCGAGAATTTAAGGAAATGAAAACAAAACAAACAAACAAGATTCGTTTCTGGAGATGATTGAAAATCTTTGAATTCCTGGTTATATTAAGTCGGCTAATGCAAAGAAACACATGGTAAAGCTCTAATTGCTGCAGAGAATACTGCGCATAAAGCAAGAGGCGATGTGTATGCAAACAACGAATTTGGTTTTAATTTTTATATGCGAAGCTCTAACAGATAATACTCGTATGCTGGAGGGTTCTTAGAAAATTTTCTTAAATAATTAAAATCTTCTCATATAATTTTAAAACTAAATCAATAATTTTATCATTGGTCTTTTGCCAGGCATTCAGAAAGATATTTACTTACTATTGATGTACCTACCTAAAATTAAAAACATTTTATTATCACTATTATTATAACACTGTTTTGAATTTCACATTTGCAACTTACCTGCTTGGCTAACAATTTATCGTTTTCTTTCTTTTGCAGGTATGTGTCCATCTGAAATTGATATGCTTATGTTTGGAAGAATGAGAATTAAATTCTGCAATTAAGGAATGTATAACACTTAGTTTGAAACCATTCAGCTTTTTAATATTAACAATGTCTTATTGCTGGCCCTATCATTGTCAATAAACGGCGACTACTGTACAGCTATTAAAACTTAGATGAAGTTCTAAGTTCTAACAATTCAAGATTTTTACAGGAAAACCAAGATGTCTTTAATTTTCATTTTAAATTAATTAAAACCTTACAAACAGCCCCTGCTATTTGATGGCTTGGGAACACTTTTCTAAATTTAAGTTTATCAAAACAAAAACGTAAGCAACTTTGCCAAGACGATTTCTTCTTCATAAACGCAGCTGATTTTCTTAATTATTTTTTTTTATTTCAAATTTTTTTTTTAAAGTTTCCTTAAGAGTTTAACTGATTCTAGTCTGCCTTCATTCTGGTCTTCCATTTCTGAATGATGTAGATGAATATCCTTCAAATCGTTTTTCATTTCAGTTCTGTGTTTAACATTCTAACATGTTGCTCAGACGAATGTAAAAAATTTTCTATATATACGAGTACAACATTTTTAGGCCGGTTGCGAATATTGTTATTTTATATGAGTGAGGTCACTACTCATTCCCTATCCTGAGATGGTGAAACGAAGACAATTTTGGAAGCAGCACACCAAAAAAAGGTGAAACGAAAAATAAAGTATCAGAACCATGGAAAACAAAAAAAACTTTTTTGTGACTCCTGCAAAAAATGCGATTCTTCAAATAAGATCGGCTTGCGGTACCGATTTTTAGCTTTGATACTTGACAAGTTTATAGCACTTACCCGCACAGAACTGTACTGTATTCACAGAATGGTAAGTTGAATGATCAGCCACAATCACAAAAGAGAGGGGCTTCATTATCAGCTTCACAGTCACATGACTACGATAAATTTGTATGTATCCTATCTAAAGTGGAATCCCTTCTACCAACCTGAAGAAATTGCGGACTCTAGCCGAACTCTACGCAAAACAGATAAATTGAAAGCAGTATCTCTAAGAAAGAAACAGAGATTAGCTGAGAACAATGAAGCAACTCAGTCGTTGTTTTAGTTCATTATGGGTTATGGCAATCTGTCCGTGGACACTAGGTCTTAAACAACAACTTAGTTTTGTGTATATATTTTACTTTGCTTATTCATATTTCTTTTTATATATTCATATATTCATAAACCTTAAGGCAAAATACTAGACATATATATTTTTCTATATACAAAAGCAATACGTTTTTACATTACAAACAGTTTGATAGTTTACGATAAATTAATTCGCTTACGTTAACTGGAGGTCCACTGGTCTGCGTCTTTTCAGTCATCTTCATGAATTAGCCTCTTGGTGCGGCAGATTTTGAATTTCATTGTTTGTATGTCTTAATATGGTAATTTAGTGTTTTTACTGAATATTGTTATTTCGTCCCTGACACTGGGTATCTTTAAGTCACGGTTTATGTCTTCATTGGTAACATACCAGGAAGCATTGACAATCGTCCGGAGTAGTCGTTGAATGAGTTCAATAATCATTTGGCGGCTGCTAACCAAATTTGGATGCTGTAAGTCAATATTGGTTTTATGGATGTTTTATATGGTAAAATTTTTGTATTGAATTGAAAGTTTTGAATTTCTTCCTAGAAACCAATAGAGTAGTCTAAATTTGTTTTTAATTTGGTTACATTTTTGAATTATGTGTGGTAGGTATTGCGCAGAGTTGTCAAGAGTAATTTCCTTGCTGTTTAGCGTTATGTGGGTGTATATATTCCTTTTTTTTGTGTATATGACTTGGACAGTTTTTTCTTCGTTAATATGCCCCATTTGCGCGACCAGTCGATTGTTTCGAATAGTACTCGTATATACAGTCGACTCTCGTTAACTCGAAACTCGAAGGACTTTTAAAATATTACGAATTACTGAGAGTTTGAAATATCAAATGGTTCGAAATTGTCGAGCAACAAAAACTTATAATCTGTACCCAACGAAAACTGAAGCTAAACACCAAACGGAAGTGTGTGTCAAACTTCATAATCCTTTCAATAATAAATGCTCGTGCAACGATGATAGAAGTTTAAACTTGTCTCAAAATATACCTCTATGCAATCTGACAACTTTGAATTGTCGAGTGTTTTACGCCTATGAGTTCGAACGCGTCGTTTTGTTACTTAGCGATGATTTTTTTGTTCGAATTACCAAGTGTTTCAAAATGTATGGATTTTCTTCGAAATATGAAGAGATTTTCTAGGGATTTCGTGATAACTTTGAATTTTGGAGAGGTTCGAATTATCGCTAGTTTGAATTAACGAGAGGCGACTGTATATAAATTGGTTAGTAGCCGTTTGCAGGTAAGTACATGACGAAAGAATCACAGCATCGAGTCTTGTGTTAAAGAATTCGGTATGTCCGCCGTGTACGAGAAGTACAGTAAAGGTCCCAGAACGCTGCCTTGGGGGACACCTGCATCTATTTCACATAAGTCCGAGTGTTTGTTGCTGCATTGAAGCATCTATCGTCTAGGTAACTTTTAAGTAGTTCAAAGTAGTCTAGGAGCATTGTCTTTAGTTTAAGAAATAGCCCTTTGTGCCAAACGCTATCAAATGCCTTGGCAACGTCAATGTAGACTGCTACACAGTATTTTGTTGGATACTCTGTGCACTTGTTGTATTGTTGAATGCTTCTGTCTGAAACTAAATTGGTAGTCTGGGATAAGGTTGTTTTGGTTTAATGTCCTGTCTATATGGTCCAGTAGAAGTTTTTCAAAGATCCTGGAAATAATCGGCAATAGACTAATAGGTCTGTATGAAGATGTTTTGTAGCATCTTTGCCTAGTTTGGGAATCGAAATCGCCTTCGAGACTTTCCATACTTTTGGAAAATAGTTTAGCTTTAGAATTGAATTGAAGATATACCTTAGATAGGTAATGGCTTTGTCAGGTAAGTGTTTCAAGATTTGTCCAGATCAGATGAAAGTACAAATGCCTTTAACGTTATGTTCTTTTTGTGGGTTCTTAAGTTCATTTACTGCTTCGTTATGGTTTGCTTTGTTAGTAGGTGACCTGCTACATTGCCAGATTTTTTGTAGTCTTCGCTTTTCTTTGATTTGTTGCCTTAAGTATTTCGGTGTAAAGGATGCTAAGTGGTTAGGTTTAATGTCGGATGTGGATTTTGTTGCAGCTGAGTGAACTAAGTCAGTGAGATAATTATAACGCTTTCGATATTTTGGGGCGATTTGAGTGGAACATTTAGGTCAAGTTTTTTGTCATTTATATCATGGAATGTTTCCCAGTCTATTTTGTGGTTTGTTAGGGGTGGAAAATATGGTATATTTTTAACTTCAGTGAAGTAATCAAGTATCACAGGAGAATGGTCTGATGAAAGGTCGAAACAACAATTTATCGTCAAGTGGTTAAGGTTAATGTTCTTAGTTATGCAAAGACCAACGAGGTCTGGTTTAAAATCGAGAAATCTCTTTTGCAATTTTTTTTCTTTTTGAACCACAATATTCTAAATACTAACAGATTTTCATATCAAACCGTAATGTAGTAAGTAAAAGAGTGCCTTTTGTACCTAAGCCCCCTTATCGTTTCGCTTTTTTCAAACAAAAACTTCGGGCGCAGATTTTAAAATGAAATAAAAATTATTCGCGGGCCTAATGATACAAATTTTGAAAACGAACATAAATTGATGATATGATACAATGTAATCAGCACCAGACCGATGAAAAGCTAACTTTAATTACTGTTGCTTGTGAAGGTTATTTTTTTGAAGTAATAAAACATATATCATTTCAGTCATATACATAAACCTTAATCAACTTAAGTCTTAATTAAATCCATTTCATCTCCACAAAAAATGTATTTCGCCCTTCAAAAACCCAGCAGACATCCAAAAATCAGCCAAAACCAGCGAGCCACTTAATTTGCCTTTTGTAATTAAATCCACCGACCTTCATGTACTCACTAATTTACTCATTAAGTGTCATAAATTCAATATGCGCCCAAAGATATTAAAGACACGAGTAAAAATTAAAAGGACACAGGAAAGTCGCTATTGAGTCAACTCTGTGCTCTAACGCACACACACTTTCCTTCTACAAACGTTTGAACGCAAGTGGAAGTACCTCATAAAAGCAAAATTCGGAAACCTTTCAGGACGCAACATTTCTCACACCTCAATATCGTTGACAGTCAAATACTTTGTCGACGGTGATTACTACGGCAACTACCACCATGAGCATCGTCCTAAAGTACAAAAACAACCACTTTCCACATAGAAAAACCGTCCTAATTGTTTGTACGGGTATGTTTTTGGTTCTATACTCGGCATTTTCCTATTTGCCTGTCATCAGTAACCTCATCAAATCGTACTTTGCATCATTCAAGCTTGCCGGCAGGGTTTTGGAATCTTTGAAAAGACTTGCTATGGCATTTTTGGATGGGTCTAGGAAGAAAAAAAACCCTTCAACAAAGGACGTCAATCCAATTCCGTTGAAGGATCCCTATTAGCTCTGTTGAAAAGAGGCATACCAGTTGAAAGGATGCGAACACCAGCAGTGACAACGAGCTGACAAGGACAAGAACATCAGTTACATCATTCGGCAGGCCACTTTCATTCATTTGCAGGATGCAAAATAACCCACAAACACATCAGAGCACGTAATAGATACACGCACTTGTGTTCTGACAGTTTTTGTCCCTTCACCATAGTTTATGATCAAACTGAGTAAAACAGAAGAACACGACGAATTCCAATTATCAAGATTTTTAATTACAAATGCCGACATGTGGAGTGATACCGACAAGTCCAGATTAATTGTAACGTTTCCATTTAACCAGAAACAGCAGTAAGTCATCGTTTTGGGCAACGAATTGGTATACCAACTAAATGCGTGGAAGGATTCAAGTCGAGGGGGAATCCGTATACCAGTGAAATCCTATTCGGTTGGTCTTAATCAAGATCATACGAAATGGAATGAAATTAGGATGGACTGTTGGATTATTGGATTCGATACATCTGTTCTGATACGAAGGAAATCCACAGAGGATTCTTGGAAGTCATATCTTTGATTGCTTTAGAGATGTAAAATTAGAGATTATAAATGGGATTTTTTGACATTCCCTTAAGAATGTCCTTATTAGTCTGAGGTTCCATTAGAGACAAACATTTCAAACTTAAATTACTGCATTGAAATGAAATGATAACTTTACCACCTGCACTGGCACATACATAACATACGAATGAATCAACAAGTTCCCATTTTCATGTCATGCTGCAAAGGACAAATATGGACAAAGTACTATATTTTCACCTTGAAATAGCTCTTATGCTGTGTCTTACCTCCTAAGGTGTAACTCCCGGATGAAATGAATAAAACTGTGTTTAAAAAGAGGAGGTATCTTCCTTTTGATGAACATAGGTCTTCCATCGAACATGGAATGCGCAAAGAACTTGTGTATTACCTGGAGCCAGAATTTCTAAATAGTCCTTTTGGAAAATTTCATTTAAGCACTTTAGCGTCATAATAATAATATAAAAGAAGAAGAGATAAAAATAAAATTTTCAAAGAGAAGGAAATTCCTTTGAATAGATGGATGGTGGTATTTAAACTTCCAAAGAGTTCACTAAGTGAGAAAAGTACGGCAATGTTATTAGATATGAATGGAATTTGAGGAAAATGGTGTTTAAACATATCTAATATGATGCAAGGAATCGTCACGGAACGATTTATTTTTCTCTGGCTTTTATAAATGAAAGGGGGTTATATTTAATTAAGACACATGTGATATAATGAACATTTTTTATACAATGCTATAATCCTTTTGAAAAGAGGTTTAAATGCAGATTCTTAGGACAATAAATCAGATACCCCAAGATTGGTTTAAGCTAAAAATATTACTAGTCAGTCAGCACAAACCAAGATTCCGAAAGATTTAGCCATCAAAAATGTATCCATAAAACTTTATTACCCTGGTGCATGCAATATAAATTCAATAAGAAACGACCATATTATTTTTTCACTCAGAACATATACTCCTTTTTAATTTGCAGTCTTCTCCTTCCTTAAACTAACTTATCGTTTCATTCTTTCATGATGCTTTGAAAAAAAGAACGTAACAATCAAAAGACCACGACCACTCTTAAAATTCTGGACCACTTGCTAATTTTTTTTTGGCAAATTGAGTTAAGTGATGAAATAAGATTTTCGTGTTTGGTGTAACTTAGCTTGTTGATCTGTTCTTAGCAACCTAGAACATGTTACATGATTTCAGATGTCATAAGGAAATGAATGTATTTTGTACCTATCCCCGAACCGTCATAGTGGGAAACTAAAAGGTTTCGATTGCAGCCTTATCCACTTTTACATAAGAAACAAATTTGATTTAAGTACACATAATTCAAAGTTCGCTAATATGTTTCGCAAGCAGTTGCTATCTCAGCGCTGGTGCCGTTGTCTGAATTTATAGGAGAACCTAGGTAGGCAAAGTCCTTGACTTCTTCAAGGTTATATCTGTCGAGTGTAACGTTCTGCCAACGTCATGGTGCTGAGTGTCCTTTTTTCTTGACAGCATATACTTTGGTCTTTCCCTCGTTGACCGCTAAACCCATTTTGAACTGTAATACAGATTGCTAACTTAAGCACTAATCCAAACGAGAGTCGACCAGCGCGTTATAAAGTGATGTAAGGCACCAGCTGCATCCGCAGCCTAAGACAAAATTTTTCTATTTTTTGGCTCATATTGAGTCACTTAATAAATTTGGGTTTATGAGGATGAAATGAAATTGTATAATATACCGGGTTATGCTCCTTTCAGTTGTTGCAATGAATCTTATTCTTCAGGTGGTGTTGCAGTTTATATTGATGAGTGTATTGATCACAAGTTCTCCAAACTTGTCATACGTAGTGCAGATGTTGTAAAGTTGTCGTTTTGCTATCAAAACGAAAACTATACAATGGTGTGCTTGTATAGATTGCATGCCTTTAGTAAAAGTTTGTTCCTAGAGGAATTTAGCAAAATTCTTTGTATGAATAAAACTTGTAATTTATTAATTGATATTAATATTGATATTTCTAATGAGTCCAATATTGATACTGATAAATATTTGTTCCTAATGGCCTCGCATGGTCTCAAATGTAATATATATGACCCTACCCGTATAACAGAATCTTCAAGTACTTGCATTGACCACATTTTCACCCGGTTTAAAATCTGTAATAAACTAAAACTTTCTGGAAGTGTTCTCGATTTAAAGATTACTGATCACAAAATGATCGTTTTATTATATGAGTATGAGTCAGAAATTATATCGAAACCTCCTTTAGTAATTCAAAAAAAAATGCACTAGACAATAGATTATACTTCATTACAAAATATTTTGAAACATGAATTTTGGGATCAGGTTTATTCGGAAAAGGACCCATCTACTTCATACGCTCTTTTTATTTCAATTCTGCAAAAACATATAGAGTCATGCACTTCTATATCCTTAAGAAAATCTAATAGAAATAAGTTTCTCAAGCCTTGGATGAATGGGTCTCTCCTTAAGCAGATTAAAAAAAAGAGTAAAATAAGTATAAAGCTAAAAAAACATCCAAACAATGAAAATTTAAAAAAAAAACTTCCTTAAACTTTGTAAGACTGTAAGCGCAAATGTTGAATTGACTCGAGAAAGGTATTATCTTCATTTGTTTGAAAAATTGAAGGGCAATATTAAAGAAGAATGGAAAGCAATCGACAGCATTTTAGGGAAAACACCTAAGCTTAATATAATAGAAACCATTGTAGTTGATAATGCTACTCTTACAGATTTTAAAAATATATTAAACAAATTTAATGAATATTTTACAGAAATACCTGCAACATTGAATCAGTCCATTCATTTTAGTGGTGATTGTAACTGTTTTAGTCAACAGTGTATAAATACTGAATTCTCACATCCAAATAGTTTTGCTTTTAATCCTATCACCTCTTTTGATACATACAAAGCTATTTTATCCTTAAAAAATAAAAACTCTTAAAACTTCTTAAAAAAAAAAGCCTTTTATATTTCAGATGTTTTGAGCCACATATTTAACTTAAGTGTGGAACAAGGCTGTTTCGCACAACAACTTAAACGTGCTGAGGTTATTCCACTCTTTAAAAAAGGAGATAAAACAAATATGTCTAACTATAGACCTATTTCAATCCTTCCTACCTTTTCTAAAATATTTGAAAAACTTATGGTCAATAAAATTTATTCTTTTCTAAATAAAATATGATTTTTTAGCGATAATCAATTTGGTTTCCGCTCCGGGAAGTCAACCGAAGATGCAATTCTTAGGCTATGCAGCCAGCTTTATGGCAGCTTAAATGATAATAAGTCTACTATGGCCCTCTTCATTGATATGACAAAAGCGTTTGACATAGTTGATCATGATATACTACTAGGCAAATTACATAGTGCAGGATTTAGAGGCGTGATTTTTCGATGGTTAAAATCTTATTTAAAAGAGAGAGTTCAAAAAATTATTATAAACGGGACACAAAGTGAAATTCGGCTTTTAAAAAATGGAGTACCACAGGGATCTGTCCTCGGCCCATTGCTTTTTTTAGTATACATCAACTCAATCTTTAAACTTCCATTAAACGGTATTTCGACGGCAATTGCAGATGATATATCATTTACCCACCAGTCAAATTCTAATTTTAATTGTGAAAAAATAATAATAATTAGTGAAAAAACTAAATTCATGACCTTTAAAACCTCTGGTCATCCAGTTTGTAATTACAACCTGTTTTTTCATGCTACAAATTGTAGGCAATTTAGCTTTCCAATCCATGATTGTGGAATGCGCAACTTTCAACATAAAAATTCTTGTTCTGATTCGTGTTTCAAAATCAATTTAGTGAAGAATTTCAAATATTTAGATGTTACAATTGATTCTAACCTCAATTGGAAAGACCATAAAAAATCATTTGATGCTTATAACACGAAAAATGTATCTCTTAAGGCGATTTTGCTCTAAAAAGATTCTCAAAACAATATATTATGGCCTTGCGCACTCTAAACTACAGTATGGGTTATCTAGTTGGGGTGGTTCCTATGCAAATACTTTTAGACCTTTAATAATTGCTCAAAAGCATCTTATTCGTATTATCTGCAACAAAAATCGTTATACTGAAAGTTGACCTTTATACAAGAAATTGCAAATTCTACCTTTGAGACATCTTTATATTTTTAAAGTACTTAAAGAATTTTTTAAACGAAGTGGCAATATTTCCAGCAGAAACTCGCAATTATATAACCTAAGAATAAACAACATGCACCTGGTAACTGTACCCACTGCTCACAAAACTCATTTCTCTAACTTTTATACTGTCGCAGCCCCTAAGTCTTTTAATAAATTACCTCTGTCTATAAGGCAAACTCCAAATTTTAAATCTTTCTCAAAAATGGTAAAAGACTGGCTATTCACGATTGACTTAAATTGTATTGATAACTATTGTTGAAAATTTATTATTAAACAAAAAAATATATATATATTTATATATATTTTCACCCCACAACAGTTTACAGTTGATTATTATTAATGCAAATTTTAATTTACAAATGTACCATTCAACACTAACTTCCCAGTTACAGAATGATAGCTATTATTTATTCCTTTAGAAATTGTAATTGTTCTTATTTTAAGTTGAAAATGAAAACTGAATAAATATTGAATTGAATTGAATTGAATTGAAATTGGAAGCTTGTGTTTGTGAAATATTTAATTCAGGTATTTTATAACATTTTTAGTATGCGCTTTCCAATTAAGTCTTTAGTCCATAGTAATACCTTGATATTTAAATTCTGAGAGATTCTGGTTGCATGCAATAATTGTTGGAATTACGATTATCACAGTTTTCACCATGTTGACCAACTCCTTGACTTTCAGTATCATTTGTTATAGGGAAACACATAATTGTTGATTTACTGCTAAACCGTCCGTGAGGCATCGGATAAAGAATAGTGCCGCAGTGCGTCCCAGCTTGTCGTAAGAGGCGACTAAATGGGACACCAATCATATACAGGCAACTATGACACCAAAAATGAGCCTGTGACACTTTAACACCTTAAAACTTTCCCACAAGTTTGTATGCAATCAGTGGGTTCCCACGTCTGGAGACTACCGGTGGGGTAAAAGAACAGTCAATCAATTCGAAATGAGCATACAAGTGTCAAACCACTCAAACTTTAAACTTCATGGAAATGATCGCAATTAATAGCACTACCCCGCTGGGCACCACGGTTGCAACGCACTCGGGTGATCCCAGAGCAAGCAGAAGTGCTTGTGTCAGAGCCCGACGGATTCCGGGGGCGGGCAAAATGAAGTTTCCAAAATATTTTCCTAAACTTCGGTTTGCAAGTTGGAACGTCGGATCGATGACCTCAAAAAGTTTAGAACTGGAAGCGATTATGCGTCGCAGAACTCTACAAATCCTGTGCGTACAGGAAACGAAGTGGTGTAATACAGGAAATAAAGCGCGTTTTCTAGATTTAAAAACTAAGGCATTTGAGATGTTCTACCATGGAACGGTCAATGGATGAAACGGTGTTGGAATCGTTGTTGCAGCGGATCTTCTAAACAACATCGTTGGTATCTTGAAAATAAGCGACCGCTTGATGAGTGTTAAACTCGTCATACACAATGAAACGTGGAACATTGTTAGCGCGTACGCTCCACAAAATGGATGCGACCAATCGGAAAAAGATACATTTTGGTCAGAGTTCGGTAATTTGCTTAGAAATATACCTATCGATGAGATGCTCTTCGAAGGCGGAGATTTAAATGGCCACGTCGGAGAAACAAATGTTGATTATGAGGACTGCCACGGCGGTAAAGGCTTTGGAACCAGAAATTCAGCTGGCGAAGACATCCTTGTAGCGTGTAGGGCATACGGCTTAACCATCTTAAATACAATGTTTATTAAACATCAACGACATCTTATCACCTATAGCAGCGGACGCCACGAAACGCAAATAGATTATCACCCCTGCAAAATGTCGATGAGAAACCGTGTTAAGGACTGTAAAGTAATACTTGGAGAATCGCTAGTAAGCCAACACCGTCTGCTCATTACAGAATTTTTCACAGCGGAACCACCGAAAACACGGGCATCGTTTGGAAAGCCAAAAATCCGGTGGTATAATCTATCGAAGGAACGAAGCGCAAGATTTATCGCACTGGCTAAAGAAGTACTTCAAAATATAAATGGTATAGCAGACTCACTAAGCCCGCAAGAAATGTGGAACAGCATGCACGAGGAATGCATAACACTCGCAAAGTCCCATCTGGGGACTATATCGAAATACCATCACGTCGGCAAAGAAACATGGTGGTGGAATGACGAAACCAAACGAGCTGTGGCCGACAAGAAGAGTGCATTCCAAGCGTGGACAAAATGCGATCGGAGCGACGATATCGAAAAAGCTCGACTGGCTCTTGAATACGAGCGTCTTAAAAAGATCGCAAAGAAAGTTCTGGCTCGAACTCGAGCGGCAGAAGCGGAAAACCTGTACCAGGAGTTGGAACAAATATCCTCACGATCGGCGGATAGAAGACAAGCTATCCAAGAAGTTCAAACGTCGTACAGTACTAAAATGCCAAATATTTTTAAGCTCGCTGCACAGAGGAGAAAAAATTCAATGGAAATAACCTCGCCGAAATACATCAAAAACGCAGACGGTCGCCTATTAACAAATGAAAATGAAATTTGTGACCGGTGGCTTGAATACTGTAAGGAGTTGCTTAACAAACAGTTTCCACGTGATATCGTGCCGACAGCTGGTCTATTCGAGGAGGAAGTTTCGGACTTTTCAATCGAAGAAATAAGTATAGCAATTGGAAAAATGAAGCGGGGGAAAGCAGCGGGACCAGACAGCATTCCATCAGAGTTTTGGTTGAAGATGGAGGGGATCGGCAGCGTTTGGCTATCGAAACTTTTAAATAAATAAAAATGTGGACAACCTATGCCGAATCAATGGAGAAGTAGCTTCTTGGTTCCATTATACAAAGGAAAAGGCGACACTCGAGAATGCAACAACTACCGTTCAATCAAGCTTATGTCACACACAATGAAAATCGTCGAAAGAGTCTTAAACGAACGTCTTCGGCAAATAATAAAGCTCGATAATAGCCAGTGTGGATTTGTTGAAGGAAGATCGACGGTCGACGCTATCCAAAGCCTACGAATAATAATGGAAAAGCACTGAGATTCGTCTAAGGATTTACACATGGTATTTATCGACCTCGAGAAAGCATTCGATCGAGTGCCTAGGGATCTCATATGGGCCGCACAGAGGTCTCAAAACGTACCGGAAACGTATGTTAGAATAATACAAGACATGTACGGAAACGTGAAAACTGCGGTTAAAAGCTCTGCTGGACTAACGAGAGAATTTGCATTTAATGTCGGAGTGCATCAAGGAAGCGTACTTAGCCCTTTCCTCTTTAACGTAGTATTCGACTATCTTTTAAAAGACTGCATGCGCGAAGCAAATGTAACGCCAATTCTCTTCGCTGACGACGCAGTTATACTTAGCGATAACGTCGAAGATTTACAGAACGCCTTAGATTCATGGAGAAATGCGCTAGAGAGAAACGGGTTTAAAATAAGTCGTTCAAAGACGGAGCATTTGACGTGCCCATTTGCGCATCCGTTGTGGCCTGTTCCGGATATAATGTTAGACGGAATAGTTCTTCCGAAAAGCACTATCTTTAAGTACTTAGGATCAATCGTTAACATGGAAGCGAAATGTGACGACGACGTAAACCACAGAGTGAGTGTGGGATGGATGAAATGGCGGGAAAATTCGGGAATCTTTTGCGACCGAAAATTTCCACTTAAATTAAAGGGGAAACTCTACACCACGGTTGTTAGACCAGCTCTTATATACGGTTCACAGTGCTGGACAATGTACGAAGCGTTTAAAAACAAAATGACGGCAGCGGAAATGAAAATGTTAAGGATGTCTAGTGGAGTCACTAAACGCGATTGCATTAGATCTACGCGTATAAGAGGAAGTCTACATATAAAGAATTCGGTAACCGAACAGCTTGAGGCGAATAGAATAAGTTGGTATTGCCACGTTCAAAGAAGATCTGCGGAAAATCCGGTTAAAAAGGCACTATCAACTACGGTCACTCCAACTGTAAGAAAACGAGGTCGGAAAAAGAATTCCTGGATTTCTCAGATGGCAAATGCGCAACAACGTCTGGGGTTAACCACTGAAGCGATCCAGGACCGAGCTTTATGTAGACGCGTTCTGCGGTCTGCGACATTAGCCAACCCCATAAGCGGAGCAGCAGCGATGCAGTAAAAATGGGAAACTCGTTACGCATAAGTTCGTATAACGAGGAAAGGGTTAATAAAAGGATAAGAAGAAGAAGTTGATTTACTGCTAAACACCATTTGATAACGAGTAAGCCACCAAAGGGAGAGATCCAGCATACGATGGTTTTGTCGTAAATGCGATAATGTTACCGGTTAGCGATATGTTAAATATAAGAGTTTATATAAGTAAGGAAAAGAAATGGTTCTAGGACTGACCCTTGAGGAATCTATATATTTGAACAAAAAAGTAAACTATTAGTATTAGAAAGTTGTATTTTCACAAAAAAGTGTTCTTTTTAAAGATGGAATAAAAACTACATGAGTATGCTATCTCTGAATCCATATTTGCAAAGTATCTTCAACAACAATTTGTGGTTACTTTGTGATGCCCTAATCAGATCAAAAAATGGAGCAGCAGTTTTGCTGGTTTATCCATTTCAATGTTTATTATTTCCGGCAACGGCTGTATAGCATCTTTGGTACATATCCCTGTCTTGAAACTAAATTGAGATGTACGAAGGATTATTATAGAAAAAAATTAACCATTCTTTGAGATTACATCTACCTCAACTTCATCTTATGGAAAAATTTTATTTTCAAGTCAAGATTTTTGGTGAAAATTTGAATTGTTGCAAGAGAAACTAGGTTTATGACTTTAACCCATTTCTTAAAGAATTTTGTGCTTTTTACGTCATTTTTGGATATCACATTTTCTGATAACTAAATACTTTTAAAACTATTGTCTTTATTTGTTTTGCCCAACAAATCATTAATTATATGTATTCCATTGCTGCTTAGGATTGAACCTGTTTTCATTAAATTTTCTTCTGAAGTACGTTTCCCTTTATTTACTCATTTTAAAACATCCTTTCGCATATTTTTGTAAATATTTCATTTCCACTGTAAGTATAATTTGTTTTTGATTCTGGCATTGTAAGTATTTTTAACACTTATTTTCTCACAAATGGTTTAATTTTTACGTAACTGTGGTTTTGTTTTACGAACTTACTAATAGAAACTTAATCAGGAAAAGTATTAATGAAATTACCTAAAGCGTTCGAAGGGTTATACTATATTGCATTGCACTCTTACTACCTTTAATTAAGTTTAATTTTACCCACATCTGTTCATACTGACCTTACTTTAGGGAAAAATCTTTCATTCTACTGGCACGATTATCAGCCTCTTTCGCCTAAAAGTAAGAACAGAAGAGTTTAAGGCTATACAGGGTGAGTTTTTTTAACTTGAGACATCCAAATTAATCGAAAAATACGCCATATCGCGAAAAATGTTTCAGACAAAAGTCACAAGGTTCTGAAGGGGACATAAGATGGTGACCACGAATTTGACCTTGAGAGCCATTGAGGAATACGACTAAGCAATGAAAATCAGTAATTATCATTTGAAAAATCAAAAGTGACCTTCGTTTGACCTTGAAAATGGGTCTCAAGGTCAAACTCATGGTCACCATCTTATGTCCCCTTTAGAACCTTGTAACTTTTGTCTGAAACATTTTTCGCGATACTTTGTACTTTTCGAGTGATTTTGATGTCTTAAGTTTTATGGCGCCCTCTGACGGGAAAAGAACGCATTTTTGAAAAAAGTGTTTCATGTAAAAGAATTGTAATTTTTCACGCAGATTACGAATCTGTCAAAAAAATTGGGGTTCCCATTAAAAAATCAAAAGTGATCTTCATTTGACCTTGAAAATGGGGCTAAACGTCAAACTCGTGGTCACCATCTTATGTCCTCCTCAGAACCTTGTGACTTTTGTCTGAAACATTCGAAAATTCGAAAGACCCGAACAGTAGAAGGTATTTAAGTAACAAACTGCCCATTGAAATGTTTTTCGAAGGAGGAAGTGACACTTAACTCCAACAACACCATCGAGACATTTGAAGATGACTACAAAACACCGGCTCTACATCTCACATGTAACACAATTAAAACTGTCCTTACGAAAGATGAGCCCTTGATTGTTTTCGAATAGAAATAAAAGAAATCGATTTGAGATACTCGTACTTAAGACTATTGTTGAAATACAAGCAAAAATTGAATTAAACACTTTTTTATACAGTCAAAAAGGTTTTGTATCGAAAGCTAAAATTGATGGACCATGGAAATTTCGGTTCTTATACCTACATATGTATATATGATATTAAAACATGTTGAAAAAGAGTTATGAATTCAGATAAAAACAACTGACAGTATGCTTTAAGGTCAAGACAAGATTGTTAAATCGATAGTGCCAGATTTGTGCCGCAAGAGTGCAATAACAATAATAAGGTTCTGCTTGTACCGAAAAAAAAAACTGGAGTGCGGTAACACCATAAGAATGTTTTTTTGTACCTACTACAGGGAACTATATATGAAGCGATTACAGACTCTCTACCCAATAGAACACGAGAGGCAAGAAACCCTAGAACTCAAAAAAGCCCTACTTAAAAGACTAACTTGTATTCAATTCGAAATCGTAAGAAGTACAGTGGTACCGAATTTCTAACCAAGAGAACAAGCTAAGACCTGGAAGTGGACCAAATTAGCTTTCCCTTAAGCTTTAGGAATTCTTAACAACATCACCTTTAGCATTTTTGATGTTTAAGATTTTGGAGAACTATGAATTCTTGAAAAGATGTAACTCATAGATTATGGCACCAAGCGAAATGAAGATATTTACAGTTCTGAATATTTTAACCAACAAATTATTGGACCTAAGACCGACGTGATCAAAGATACTTCTCTTCCCATCCTGGCTGGTACAAGGGTGAAGTTCAATGACTAATCTGGACTCAAATCTCACATTCCACAATGAAAAAATTTAAATTTTCTTTGCAACCGCCGCCATTTTCCCTGGCAAATACAAGCCACCGAAATGAAGTTTTTTTATTCACGAAAAGCTTCTCATTCACCCGTCTTTCGCAGCCGGTAAGAAATCGTAGATGACTTGTCCACAAAATGACAAAACAAAAACAATGAATGTAAAGACTATAGCTTGACCCACACCGGGATGTCGCGCCACCAATTTGTTCTTATGAACATCAACGTGCAGTTTATACACCATAAAATATCAAGTATCTACAGCTAGATCAAAACAAAAGGTTCTCATTACGAAATTGTTATTACTATAAAGATTTTAAATAGAACAATAAAATGCATTTTTAGTAAAGTTCTCACAGGCTGTTTTCAGACCTGGACAAAAGAACAATGTGGAGCAAATGTTGCCTTACACAAATAAAAGAAATTTATCTTGACAGTTCGAAAAAACATCTTTACTTCGGGAAATTAACGTCAATTCACCAGAACCGGCAATATTTCATCAATTTCGAAAGATGTCACATGACAGCAATGTTCAAATAGATAGTTTTTTTATACCAAAAGTGACAGCGATTAGGGTACTCTAGCAAATCGAGCAGGTTTTGTTGGTGCTATTTAAGAGTATCATCTGAAGGATCAGGTGGATAGAATCAGGCACATAATACAATATTGGTGCTAAAGTTACATACAAAAGATGTTTTTAAGATCATGAGCTCCTTCTAGGTATTTGGAGATGGTGTAACCTGAAGATGGTTATTGCATGCAAATCACGTTGTAAACCTCCCTTCCCTCCCAAATTTTCATGTTTAGACCCAGCGGGTAACGATTTGATAAAAAGCATACACTTACATACTTGTCTTCGAGATTAAGTCGAAAAGAGTTAATTCTTCTGGTTTGCTCATTAACATATTAGAAAACTTTCTATGCCAACTCTTAAAACATCTCCAAAGTTTTACAACAGACTCTGATTTTACTACATCCTTATCCAAGCATTCTTCTACGATTTCTGTCAATTTTTTATCTAGCCGATGTACTATATGTATCTTACATCAGCTTTGCTAATAGAGTTCACGAACTGCTATCTTTTTTGCAATGCCACTGTCTTACTACATCCGCTTGTCACAAAATTTGTACTATTTATGTGGTATCAAATGGTATTCCCTACTTTATACAGCTCTCAGGTACGAATTTCTATTTTCCTAGTTGCATTTTACTATGGTTGACTTTAAATTTTTTAGGAATTCAAAGACCATTTTGATTCCCGTAAATATGAAAATAGACTTCTCGTTAGTAACAGCTGGAACACCATCCGCTAGTACCCTGCTTTTCCTGCCAAGGGACTAGCTTAAAAGAATAGAGACAGTTTGGCAATTATATGTAATGTGGCAGAACCTGCCCTCCAAATCAAATTG
Organism: Volucella inflata; assembly: GCA_928272305.1. Lineage (NCBI taxonomy): Eukaryota > Metazoa > Arthropoda > Insecta > Diptera > Syrphidae > Volucella > Volucella inflata. The sequence continues at coordinate 18,783,444 of OV743718.1, read as the reverse complement.
ACCTTTTAAGTTGTCGAATCCATTCCGAATCATGGAAAAATACATTCACCGACAAACTCATATGTCGGCCTAGCTTGACGAATTGTGGCATAAAGATAGCTTATTGTGTTCTTTCCATAATTGTACCTTCTGTTAAGGAAAGAAGTAAGAGAATAAGAGACACCTTTGTCTACGATTTCCATCTTCGAAAAATGTTGGCCTCCCTGCACACAATTTGAAATTTGTGCTGTATTAGAATGCGACCTAAACTCCAAGGATATTGGCATATTGGAAGATTTTGAGGACAGGTCGAACTCAATTCTCTATTCTTTTATGTAAAAAAAATGGTCTAGAAACCTTAAAAAATGTAAGCTTATTAACATCAATTTACTGACAAACTTTTAAACCCAACTACTTTTAAATTAATTTTGAAAATGCCTTTTATTGAAGTGTGTACAAGTGTGTAGGTAAAGGCTCACCTCTAGCTGATAGCCGTTGTATCTAGTGCTATATATTCTTTTTTATATTATTATTGTAATTTATTACTTAACAATAAGACTTAATAATAATAACAATAAAGGCTCACCTACTCAATTTAATTTCATGAGAAATTCATAGGTCTGCCTTAACTTTAGGGTTCTTAAAATTTGAGTGAATCACCACCTATCTCATGTGAGGTATTTGAATTTATTTACGAACATAATCAACCCTCAGAAACGCCCATATGCTTACACATAATTTCCAAACTTGTTCCATTCAATTTCTCTAAAGACACTGACCTTAATTCCTCAGTCTGGTCGATACCTTTAACCCTAGACTTTCAATGAATGAAAATTCAATAAAATCAATTCAATGATGTTGTGTTTGTGTACCCTTAATTCAGTTCCAATTTAATGCCAATACAATTTTCCAACAAAAGAGGTAATGGTCAGAACATAATCACGAGACAAATCCAATTTCATAAATTATCTCAACCCAATTAGGATCCTTTTGACATGTCAGTATGTGTGTGTTTGTGTGAACGTCTCAATACAATTTAAATACAATGAACGAACTCTGAGTAGTCATTTCAACGTTTACATAATAATACACTATATTTTGAGTTAAGCCCTGAAAGAGGGTTAACATCTGTTGATGGGATTCTCTTTTTTGTCGTTACTGCCATACTTCGCGTTTATGTTCAACAGCAAAACTGAATCATAAAATGCCAATTGGGTGATTCAGATACCAAATACACATCGTCTTTTAGTAAAATGGCTAGGTGTGGAGAGATTCGGGAATGTATCTATATTATTCGTATCCAACATAACTTTCACATAACTTTGGCGACTTTATGGATTTGACATTATTCTACCATCTTGGCTACACATATTATGGAATTAACTAACGCAACTGAAGTTATTAACGACCAACAAACTCATAAAGTCAACATGGAGTGGCCGGATATAAATACATCTCCTGTAGGCTGTTACTTACATAACAGAGTTTTGTAACCTGCGTGCACATTAAAAAAAATGAATTTGTTTCTGACATTAAGGATAAATAACTTGGCACGTGTCATATAAATCAAAAATATGTCAGTCGGTAAATGTAGTGATTTTCCTCCCTAACCAATAAAGCCGAATTCGGAAAGGGCTTACCCACCTCAGTTCGACAAGAAATTTCCAGTTGCGTTTATTGTTTTAGTTTTCGAAAACGACTCCAGATTTATTTGCTTCTGAAAGGATGTTCCCATGACAAATATCTTTAAACTCTTTTCGATGAAATTCATTATTCACTTGAATTACTGTCATATGCTGATAGAAAATTCGGGAAAGGCTTTTAAGAACAAATGCCTAGGGGGTAGCGTTGAAAGTAAATTGAAATTGATGTCTCTTCGACAATGGGTACATCTGGATATGTACTTTATCTTTTTTTTATGGAAAGGATATATGAAAGACAAAGCAATTTCGATTATTCAAATCGATTTGGGATGTTTTTGTCAACGCTTAGAATGGGTTAGACATTCATTGTTTGGCTGGGAAATATTTGAATGCTGCTAGGCACTTATTATCTTCGCACAGTGCCAAGAAAAATTTAAAAAAAAAATTGAAACCATGTCTGCTCTTATGAAAATTGTCTGCCCTTGGTTTTGTTAATATTTTAAACAAGGCCTGCCATATCTTAGATGTGATTTTGTTTGCTTTTGATATCAGAAGACTATTTTGTTTTCGTTTAGTTTTTTATATGGAAAACTTAGATTCAGCTATCCCCGACTGAATTTGATGACATGTTGGACAACTTGTCCACAAATGGCAGATATAAAACTTTAAGGGAGTCAATGACACTGTCTACGTAGGATCCACGATTAATTCAGACAACGACACCAGTGCTGAGATCAAACGCAGAATAACTCTTGCCAATCGCTGTTTCTTCGAAATGAGAAGGCAATTGACTAGCAAAGCCCACTCTCGAACAACAGAAGCTACCCATATGCTTCTTCTTGCTCTATAGCGCAAAGTCATGGAAATTACTAAAAATGGATGAGGGTGCTTTTGGCTGCTTTAAGATGAAAAGTGGTCGTGCGATTTTCGATCCCGTCTGCATAGACAGTGTGTGGAGGAAAACATACAACGACGAACTGTATGGACTGTACAGCGACATCAACAACCGAGGGACTCAGTAAGGGTTGTTGACGTGCGACTCAAATAGAAGCGGACCGCAGCCAACTTAGCGTGCGAAATTGGATGTTGACGAAAAGTAAAGCTGACTGGAGACTCTTGTTGGTTGAGGCCCGGGTCCACCCCGGACTGTAACGACACCTTAATTAAATTAGTTATAAAAATGAATAGGGGATTACTACTCTCTCCCCCTTCTTCTCAATGACCAGCAGTATGGTTTAAGTAGCAACAAGTCCACAGCTATTTTTATGACATGTCTCACTGAAAAGTGGAATCTAAGCAATCATCAATCAGGCTATATCAAAATAGTTGCGCTTGATATTTGTAAGACACTTGACACAGTTTGTTATAAGTCCCTTTTGTCGAAAATGCGTGCATTTGCGATCGACGACTCTCTTCTTCAACAGTTTATAAATTACCTTTCAAAAGTTGTGTGTGATGGTTTCGAGTCTGATATTCACAAAATAATTGTTAGTATGCCCCAATGGCTCTTTTGTCCCCGACACTCTTCTTGATCTTCATTTATGATCTTTTGTATGCTTCTTCAAGTCCAAGAAATTCCTTTTTTGATGATAATGCTCTCTGTTAATCTTATTCGTTCCAGAAACTCAAGTCACTGCTCTTCGGTTATAGAACGGACATGGAAGCTCATTAAATTCCGATATGATAACCAGTACAGGGGACAACCAACAGTGTTGAATTGAATACTTACAAAGCACAATGATTTCTGCTGTCGCTTAAGCGAAATCTTAACATTTCACCCTGATCAATATAGGTATACTCATGTGTATAAAGCATTTAACGTCTCAAAGATTGAGTACAAGTTAGGATAAAGTCATTTTTCGAATACCAATGAAAAGTGTCAATGTTCAATCTCTATTACTACCATCAGTTTTCCATTAACATTGCAAGTAGGATTTGCGATACCGTAAAATATAATATGATAGTTGGCAGATCAACCTTTCAACCTGAACGATGATGACCAACAATTCCGTCCACCCGACCTGGATGAAGTGAAGATAGCCATATCGAAGCTTAAGTCCAACAAAGCTGCTGGAGCGGATGGCCTGACTGCTGAGCTCTTCAAAGCGGCGGGCGATGACTTGGTAAGGAGCATACACCAACTCATCTGTAAAATATGGTCGGACGAAAGTATGCCCGATGAATGGAACCTCAGCATTGTTTATCCAATTCTCAAGAAAGGAGATCCTCTGAACTGCGCCAACTACAGAGGTATCAGTCTCCTTAACATCGCATATAAGATCTTATCCGCCGTATTGTGTGAACGCCTGAAGCCGTTCGTTAACAACCTGATAGGTCCATATCAGTGTGGCTTCAGGCCAGGAAAGTCCACCATCGACCAGATATTCACACTACGGCAGATCTTGGAGAAGACCCATGAGCTTCAGATCGATACCCTGATCATCGATTTTAAGGCCGCGTATGACAGCATCTAAAGAGACGAGCTATATAGAGCAATGTCTAGTTTTGGCATCCCTGCCAAACTCGTCCGTCTGTGCAGGATGACGATGGAGAATGCACGCTGCTCCATCAAGGTCGGTAAAGATCTCACCGAGACCTTTGATGTCCAGAAAGGATTTAGACAAGGCGATGCGCAGTCATGCGATTTTTTCAACATCGTACTTGAAAGAGTAGTGCAAAACTTACGAGCAAACACAAGAGGCACTATCTTTCCGTCCGTCCAACTACTCGCATACGCCGACGATATTGACATAATCGGGAGAAAGCAGCGTGATGTCAGTGGCGCTTTCGCGAGTATTGAGACGAAAGCGGCGAAAATTGGTTTAGCGGTCAATGAGGGCAAGACCAAGTATATGCTGTCAAGCAAAAAGCACAACCAACACCGACGTCTCGGACAGAACTTCACCCTCGACGGATATAACTTTGAGGTAGTTAAGGACTTTGTCTACCTAGGCTCCGCTATAAATACAAACAACGACGCCAGCGCTGAGATCAAGCGAAGAATAACTCTTGCCAACCGCTGTTTCTTTGGGTTAAGAAGGCAATTGAGTAGCAAAGCCCTCTCTCGGACAACAAAAGTCACCCTTTAGAAGACTTTAATAATCCCGGTCCTGCTCTATGGCGCAGAGGCATGGACATTATCAAAAATGGATGAGGGTATTCTTGGTTGCTTCGAGAGCAAAATTCTTCGGGCGATCTTCGGTCCCGTCTGCATTGACGGTGAGTGGAGGAGGAGATACAACGACGAACTGTATGGACTGTACAGCGGCATGGACCTAGCCAGAAGAGTGAAGATCCAAAGACTGAGATGGCTGGGTCATGTAGAGCGCATGGACACCAATGCTCCGGTCCGAAAAGTCTTCGAATCCGCCCCCGAGGGACAGCGCAGTAGAGGAAGGCCAAGACTCAGGTGGTGCACGCAAGTGGAAGAGGACCTCAGCCAACTTAGCGTGCGAAACTGGAGGCAGCTAGCCAGGGATCGAGCTGGCTGGAGAAGCTTGTTGACTGAGGCCCAGGTCCACCCCGGACTGTAGCGCCACCTAAAGTAAGTAAGTAAGTTGGCAGATAGCGCCCAAACTCAACCTCACAATAGATGACAGAAATAACATTTTAAAGAAATCATTAACGCGGGCCTTTTGAATTACTCAGTCTTGGTTATATTTTGAGAGAATGTATTCTAATCAGCTTGAAAATTATTTTTGCCTTAGACACCTCAAGAAATCAATAATTTTAAAATGTTGTTCTTTTTAAATTAAGCAGCTGTTTTGTGGCATCGCCAAAATTAGATAGTAGATTTGCATCAAGTAACCGTTGCGGGCAAATCACACCCCGAAAATGCTCATTGGTCCCCTTGTTGACTGCTTTATTCCTTTGCCCTCCTGCCTTTTCTTGTGTTGTCCGCATTTTTCCTCCTTTGTTATTCTCTGGATGCCACGGCGTAGGTTGGATTCACTGGATTCCGGTTTCCTCTCTCTACCTACTGCTCTAAAGATAGGCACTTAGGTACCCCGGATAAAGCCAGGCGGACGGTTGAACGGTTTGCCACAAAATTGTTCCGGTCCGGTACCCTTTGCGATCGTGGGCCTTCGGTTGACCGCTACCTTCGTTTTCTTGTTCAAATCTTATTTTGGTGTGACCAACACCTTTGGGGGGTACAAATTACTCGTACATTTGTCTCGATTGCTTTTAAATATGTGCACGGTTTTTCACCCCCCTTTTCAAAAGAAAAATAATTCCCCATCAGAGATGCATAATTGGTTTTTGTTTTATTTTCCCAAATTTTGTAGCATTCACTTTGCATTGATTTGATTTTTTGATCTGCATTCCTTGCTAGGCAGCCAGCGGTGCATCTTGAGCCAGCTACTTATTGGAACTCCGGTTTGTCCATTGGGCCCCCATTCTATTTTTCATATCCCTCTTCATTCGCGTACCAACAATCATCCATGTGGTTGTGCTCTTTTTTCGTTTTGTTTTGCTAAAGTATGATTTTTAAGGGATTTTGTACCCTTAAAATGTTTGCACATAGCGCGCACGAAGGAAATTTAGGGAGGGAGAGAAGAGGGGTACCGAAGTACGTTGGTTTTAAATGCTTTAAGGATGTAATGGCTAGGAAATAAAGAGCTTGGCAGGGCATTACACGAGCAAGTTGTTCAGAAAGAATCACGATATTGCAGGATGCGTCCGAAAGTGGGCTTGAGGGTGTACTGATGAGGATCCATAGCGAGACGGATATTACGGTTGGACGTTTGAAAGCGCGGAATAGAACAAGGTGAGGCAGGAGACATCGCGTCGGTGGTCGAGTTTGTCAATCGACTGTGTAATATTGATATCACCTATAAGTTTCATCGCTCGATTCTAAATCCTATCTAGTAGGTGCAAAGAAGTCTTAGCAGCACCTCAGCAGTTGTGAGCATTGTACTCTAATTTTTGGCAGATGAAAGCCCTATATATTGAAGCCAGATCAGGAGGGGTGAACAATTTCTTACATCGCTTGAGGAAACCTAGAAACTTCGCAGCATTTTTGGCGACTTCGAATATGTGGTCATTTCAACGTAAGTTGTCAATGGCACACATACCGATGTCAGTTTCAACGATGCAAGTGCCATTTATGGATGGCTGGGTGTTTGAATTTTGCTTAAGCGATAGCAGACCGCATCGTGTTTTTGAAGCATTAAATTCCACTCTGTTGGTAGTTCCCCAATTGGTTATGCTGTTAATATCGGAATTTAATGAGCTTAAGATACGCTGCCTTTCCCGTTCTACAGCCGAAGAGCTGGGCCGTGAGTTCGGGAACGAATATGAAAAGCAGAGAGCACTGTCGTTGGCAAAGGAATATTTTGGATAAGAAATAGCAGACAAGAGATCGTTGATGAATATTAAAAAGAGTGTCGGAGACAGGACGGAGCTCTGGGGCACACCAGTATTTATTTTGGGAATATCAGAAAGATAATTTGTAATCCATTGAAGTGGAGAGTCGTCGATCCCAAATGCACGCATTTTCGACAAATGAGCCTGATGCCAAACTCTGTCAAATGCCGGCATTTCGGCTCCCCCCTAGGAAAATATTTTTTTAAATTTTAAAATCGCGGATTTTGCAATAATTCGAGTACGTTTCAGTATAATGGAAGAGCTAAGACTATCTTAAATGAAAGAGTGGATAGTATGCAGCAGCATTAAAATTGTAAAGCAAGTTGTTGGCAGTTCAAGCTTTTTAAGAACAATACAAGGAAATATTTCTCGCTGTTCAGAACGAAAAAGTCTTTGCAAGCTGAAGAAAATTAATTTTAACTGTTTTTTACAACAATAAGGAAGAGAAACTTTCACCACCATATTATTGAGGTCTTTCAATTCGAAGAGGTTACGAAGGTATGCAACAACTTAGGGGTCTAAAAAATATTGGGCAGTTTATCTGTCTTTTGATAAGGGCGTAAAATTTCAACCCTTTGTCAGTTTACATCTTGCTGGCTTCTCCGCGGGTGTAAATTCCAATACTGGTGCATCTTCAAAATGAATTAAGTAGTTTTTATGAGTTTTACCCTTCCTTTGGTAAAAGATAACAAATAATGTCGTTTTGATCTTCCTTTCTTCCTTTCATTTCTTCCTTTCATTTCTTCCTTTCCAGTTGCCGTTTTACCACCTATCTTAGTTTCTGTTTACCAATGATTGCTCTTACCATATCCAGCATTTTTCGAGGGTATTAAACAGACGTTATAATCTTGCAAATATTTTGACTAATTTTGCATCAGTACTTCACTTCGAAAGTATTTTAAAGTTAACTTAATTGTCACTGCTATAGAGAACTTTTTGGTAAACCACCATGTGGGTCAAATAAGTTTCGAGAATTCTTGAAAAACAGAATTCATTACCATATCCCGTCAGACTCCGCCAAAATAAACGTAACTCGTATAGCTGAATTCACTGTATATAGAAACGTGCTGTATGTATACATCTTCGTGATTTGAAAGCCAACAATTGTCAATAATTCAGTTTATTTGTTACAAATAAACATAAAACTCAATTCTTGAGTGTTTGACAGGCTCAGCGATTGTTAGGGACTGTTTTCATGCTTACGTGGGCACATAAAATCGACAAAAATAGATCAAAATTCTCGTAAAACACAGATTCGAATTCATTCTTTCAAAAGGAAATGTGTCAATCATTCGAGCATGTATCTTTGTCTATACCTATATGTTCCGCCTTTATTGTAATTTTGTATCTCTTTTCCCCAAACTAAGAAAGATAACTGTAAAATCCACTACTAAATATCAACGGCACATTGCTTTATCCCTTTAAGATATTCAATCCAATAATTCATAAAGCTGCCACACTTATTATGGCATAAGCGTAGATGGAATTTAATCTGACAAAAGTATATACTTCTGTTGACAGATGATGTCAAAGTATGAGCAATAACCTCACTAGGAAACCCCCAACTGCTAAGCTAACGTCAAAGTAAACATCATGCTTATTTATTAATGTACTCTGACAGTTTGCATTTGTACTCGTATCTATGCTTTGTTCAAAGCACCAATGCCTATGGCAATCCAAACCAAATGAATTGTATCTTTTGTTTATTTTTGTGACGTAAGAATTTATTATGATTCAGCATACTCGTAATAGAGCATACGCATGTGAAGGTTCCAAAGGACACACCAACGTTCAGAATCAAAAAAAAAATTCGCCTTACACATTATTGTTACAAACACGGAAATGGTTTGATTTACATATTTCCTTTCGCATGTGCCTTTAAGACGTTCATTCACTTGAAGGGTGTAAATTGACGCGGTACCTCTTATCCTTACAAAAATCATAAATTCAATTGACGTATCTACTGGAAACGTTGATTAATAGTAATATATTACAGTAGAAATATTCAAATTGGAATTGCGTTTTAGGCAGGAGACAGAGGTTTCTATTTTTGGCCTGACAATTTGAGTCAATGTTAATATAGGAAGGAAAGTTGTTGCCCATACGGATGAGTGACTCTGACGATTTATGAATAGAATTGCCTTTCAAACATAAAATATGGCAAGCGATAATAGAAAAGAATAACTTTTAACACATTTGAACTGATTAAGTCACTTCATACTTATTTTTATTCATGTTCTGTATCCTCTTGTGAGCCATAGGACCCTACACAATGGGAAATTGCGTACAGTCCTCCCACTTATTTCGTTGCTCTCTTCATTTGCATTTTGAAGACTGCTTCTCCTTTCGAAGACATCGCTATAATATGTATATGTATATACTCATATTTCCGTTTGTCATATATCACGTAATGCTAGAATTTCCTCATACCTCATTATAGCACCCCTAATATGATGTAACCCTATTCCTCTTTTTTTATTGCATGATGACCCATTACTTTTTTCATCAGTGTACGAGTACCATAAGCATCCTGCAGGTTCGTCAGGCTTTTATGCCTTTTTTAAAGCAGTTTATAGTTTGACAGACCAGTTTGGTTAACCGCCATCCTCCTAGGCGTCTATGCGATCGTAAGTGACTACTTATCGCATTTGAAAATATCTCTGAGCCTTGCCTACAGATGCCTTTCTACACATTCAGATCATTTATCATAATGACGACTGTTGACCAAGACTATTTAATGTTACTAGTTACTCACGTGGCTGGCAAAAGTAGTTCTTTAATGCTTCCTGATGCTAAAACTCGTTTGCATATATTCATAACTAGGTTTCTCTTTTCCAATAAAGGCTGTTTTGAAAGGGAAAACTTTAAATTTGGCAACACTGTTCTCTGCGACAGCCGATTTGACAGTTCTCGGTTGTTTTGAGGTTAGGTTTGTTTGGCAAAACGCCGGAGCAACATTTGCAAATGGTTAAAATTTATTTCGAAAAATATGGTTCAATTCCAGAAACTCATAGGGCATAACGTGCATTTTATAGTGCTAAGAGCCATTTTCGCAATACGTGCACTGTTTTTTTTTTTTTTTTTAATGCATTTTATTTTATTCTTCTTACATTTACTATACTTACATGCTAACAGAAAAAATGCTTAAATATTAGCTTAGAATAACTTAGCGAACTTATATTAACTTAATGGCCCTTCAAACGGGCACTCTAAGCTAAACTATATTATTGTTTTATGTCTTTTGACGTCATTACAAATAATAATTATTATTCTTATACATTTGTTTAAACTAAGAAAATAAGTATTGGGAAAAAAATAGTGAACGAAAAATTCGTAACCATGCTAAAATGGTGCAGGGACATAAGTCCCATTATTTTACTTTGAGGACCCAAATTGAATTAATTTCTTTTTTAAAAAAAAATTGTGCATTTATAGGGAATGTTATTTTAAACAAGGTGTGTCATAAGACACATCACTAGGCACCAAAACGGGCCACAGGAAGAGTTTTATGTCCTGTCAGGATTCCTACCTATATTAATGTCCTAAGCTTATCCCTGTTTATGTTAATTAGCTTTCTGGATTTGTTACCATCGTGTGACCATAGAGCTCGGATACCCTATGACTTTCAAGATTCGAGCACCTAATGTTGGCATTCTCCATGCTCTTTTCCTCGATAGTACTCTTTACTGTGCAGAGGGGTGGTTTGATGTTAGCAACCTTATTATTTGTCGAGTAGCCCTCCTTTTCTTGGAAGCTAGTCCGCTTGTTCATTTCCCTCTATACCGCGGTGTCCTGGCACCCAGATCAGTCTCACCCGGTTCTAAATGCATAATGCTGTTCCTTCCTCTGTTTTGGAGCCTTCTGAAATTTTATTTGGTCTGATTACTGCATTTTCTTGAGAGTCCTTCCTCTCCGGATACATTGTATTATACGGATTGTCGATTAAGAAAGGGACTTTATCTGTTAAAATAGGATTGCCTGGCAGTAGCTTCACTAGGATTGTGCCGTGTCCGAAGCTTCTGCTCGTATAGTTACCCAAATTAGTGATTCGAATAGCGCCCCTGCAATGGCTATGGGAGCCATTCTTGCACCGCCGCTTATTTTCCGTAGATCGTTTTCTTATTTGTTGCTTTCCACCGTGCTAGTGCGCTATATGTAAGTATGGGTCTCATCAGCACGGTATATAGCCAATACACCATAGCAGGTGTTGTTCCTACACTCCATTTACATATAAAAAAGCGTTATATGCTTTTTTTATTCTTTCCGCTACGTTCAGATTCCAATTCAGTTTTTTGCCCAGAATTACACTACACCTAGACGCTTCGCGCTGTCGATGGGGGCAGATTCACTTCATTGAGTTTTGGGAATGTGAATTGCGGTATCTTGTACCTTCTTTATAGAGAAAGGCACTTCTTTAATTTCTGATGTTCTTCTGAACAGTGGAAAAATAAACAGAAATTTAGTTTTTCGTCACCTTGCCAGCATTCAATTTCATACCATAATAGTCGGCCATGCCCGTTTTGCATTGTATTTTAAAGATATGTTCAAAGTATTTAAAGCCACTTTGTACCCTTTAATCTAGATTTTGTAAGGGCAAATACAATCAGGAAAAGGAATGAAAGAGGAGTTTTTGATATTAATTTACTTCGCAAGAATCGACAAAGTATTAAACCTTTTAAGATAATGGCTTCTTTTGCGAGCATGAGTTTATTGGACATAAGCCAATGACTTAACGAAGCCCCACAGAAAATAGTCAAGCGGCGTTAAATCGCACGAACGAGGCGGCCAATCGACTGGCCTATTTCTTGAGATAACACGCTCACCATACTTACTCTTCAATAAATCGATTGTAACGTGTACTGTGTGGCTTGTGGCACCATCCTGTTGAAACCACATGCTGTCCAAGTCCATATCTTCCAATTCGAGCCATAATACGCCATAATGTAGTCTGAGCGATGACCAATTCTTGAGAACACCATTTTCGATCGTTTGCTACGGACACATGAACGGCAGCGATATATTCGACACTTCGACCAACCCGTTGTCTCACTGACACAGCAACATAACACAATGAATATGTAGACTCAAATTTTTGCACTAAACTTGTTATTGCCTGTCTACTAGGGCGAGAGTTAAGACCGAAAATTGGAATTAACGCTCTTAATGTTGCAGTCACCGACTTCGAATTTCGGTAGAAAATTTTTTTAATTTGCAGACGTTGCTCGTTCGTGTTCTTTACCATGATGAAAATGTACTGAATAAATTGACAGTGACAGTTTGATGATTAGTGAAAGAGTGCGTTCACAAATTAAATTCAAAATTGTCAAGTCCCTATTGGAGAACCCGATAGTAGCGCAGAACAAGGACAAATTTACTGAGAATCTTTGTGCTGAATTTATCACAGCAATCTCGGTTAAAATGTATCATCATTAAAGAAGACAAAAGTGCAAAAAAATACACGCACCATTCAAGTAGGTACCAATATACATACTTGTATCTATATTCAGCGATGCAAAGTTAGCTAATCTGAATAACTTTTGTTTTCGCCCATGCTTCATCCATTACCCGAACCACCAACAGTAGCAGGTGGACTCGGAATTTTTAGGATAAAGCAAACTTTAGTCCTAGAGTTTAAGATGCAAATTTTTCTCCACACAAACATCTCAATCGATTTTTGAAATCATTACGATTGGCCTTAATGCGACCTAGCATAAACGATTATTCGAAAAATATTCAAATTCTCTATTATGTTGGTCCATGCAGAGAACGTGGAAAATAAAGTCAGATAATTGTTTTAAAATTGTTTTAAAATTGTTTCCCTGGTTTTTGTTTGTTTCATTTTTGAGTTAACATAAATCGTTGGAATAGACAATTCATGTAAAGCAGAAGGAAAACCCCTAGAATTTTGTTTTGAATGTCATCTCTTTGTCATCTACATGGAGATTCTCGGGAAGCATGGAAGGAAAAAAATGTAAAACTGTAGCAGTTAGTTGTGAAGATAAATGAAAAATGGTTAAGAGGTTCACTAATTCTATTTAAATGCTGTCCACTGAAAGAACATCCTTAGAAGTTTGATAATTTTTTATGTTTATGTGAAGAGCACTCTTGTTTGTTATGAAAGTAAAATGATTTTACAATTTCTCTAAGAGATTTTGCTTTCATCAAAATTTCTAGTTGGAGAAACTTGAAAAAAGGACTAACAACTTGAAGAATATTATAAGGTAGATTATAAATTACATTTTTAGCAAATTTGGTCCTTTATCATGCTGACATAATTCGGTTACTGTTTTACTTAGTTATCAGACTAGTTTGTAGAGTGCTTATGTTATAATAAAAGCCACAGAATCTTAAGTCTAGGAACTTAATGGCAGTATAATTGTATCTCCTCCACTTTTGGAAAAAACGGACAATATCCTTAGTTTAAATAAGAAAGCTCAGACGCATTGTCAAGTAGATCGTGGATTTTCGAAGCGGTAAAATATATTAAAATATAAAAAGTTTCGTGAACCGTGATACTTGTAAACTTCTCACAAGGGGATTGCGGCATTAAGATGCACCATCTCATAAATACTTCTATAAATCGCAGAAACATATAGTATGTAAAGAACGAGAGCTTGATGCTATGGTGAACGTGATAATATTCAGCAACTAATTCCAGTTAATAAGGTAAGTTGCAGACATCGAAATCATAGGTTTTACCATTTGTTTAAGCACAAAAACGCATTTTATAAGGTAAGATGAAAGCTACAGGTAGTGGTACATTCTTTCGAACAAGTCTACGGAGTGGGTTAGGCGAGGCAATTTACATACATTTCTTATTGCACATTTTTGTAAGACAGTCAGCTGTTGGATTTGATTGAGGTATGCGCCTCTCCATACGCTAATTCCATACTGCAGTCTCTAGTGAAAGATACGTAGAGCAGATCGCAGATACATTTTTGAGATTGAAATATGCTCGCACCAACTTAAATTACAGTTCCAAGGTTCGCTTATCACAGACACAGTTTAGCAAGCTATGTCTACAGCAAGTTGACGCATGAAACTTAATGTCAGAGTCTGGTTATTCTTTCGCTGAAAGACTGAAGTACATTGATTTAGTCTTACTGCTTACTACTAGCTTGTGCTTGGCAAACCAAAGTCTGAGAAAGTGGCCATCATGATTAATGTCTGCAACTAAATTTAACGGACTTGCTGAACCATACGCAAAAGCAAAGTCGTCAGCAAAAGCCTTTACTTTACCAATGAATGGGAGTCCAAAGATGGAATTGACATAAATTAAAAATAAAATGGAACCAAGTATAGAGCCTTGAGGTATGCCTCGATTGATTAATTCTAAGCTACTTAACTTATCACTTATTTTTACCTTTTGTAATCTTTTCTTTCGATGAAAAGCAAACCAATCTAATATAAAAGAGCATACAAAAGAGCGTGCTGTGATCAACCATGTCGAAGGCCAGCGCAGTATTTTTTAGCATCAAGATCTTTGTAAATAGATGTACAAAAGTCTATTAGAGCGTCTTACGTAGAACTACTTTTTCTAAATCCAAGTTGATTTTCGCTAAAGAAATTAATTTTATTCAGATATTTAAGAACCCTGCCTCTAATAGTTTTCTCAAATATTTTTGATATTGAAGAAAGGAAGGAAATCGGTCTATAATTGTTTTTTTCTTCTTTTTTTGCCTGAAAATATTAGCTGAAAATATACTCAAATTAAAAATGTGGGCCAAGATATCAACGACAATATTTTTTTATGACAATATTGTAAATACCATCGTCACTACAAGAGTTCGTATTTTTGAGTGAATTTATTATTTCTAGCAACTCGAACCCTGTAATGGATTCGAAGAAGAAACTGCTCCTTACAAGGTTGTCTACTCCAAGACAAGATGCAGAACAATTGGTGCAGAGGATTGGAACGTCTGTGGGGAAGGATAATTCACCCACTGAGGCAAAGTAGGCATTAGACTCATAAGCTACTGCTGTTCGATCTGTAGTGTCCACATTTCCATTATTAAGAATAATATGTAGATTCGCTATAGTTTTGAGTTTTGCGATTTATTAAGATGCTTACAATTTTCGATTCTTTTTTAAGATTACCTTTTGGCGTTACCCATACTGCTCTGGTAGAATCGATCATGACAAACCAAGATTTCGTTATTGATTTTTTTTGCACCGATGAGTGTCACGATTTTTCAAAATATAATTAAGTGGACTCTTGTTGCATTTACTATGCAGCTTATGTTTGAGTTGGATTTTTTTTTTAAGATAATTGTTCATCCAGGGTTTTAGCCTAGTTTCAGGTTTTTTTGTTGCTCAGTGGTTAAACTCGAGGCATCAATGTCATTCTTTCTCTTTATAGCCCTTGACCCATTGTTATTTTTTGTAGCTGGTTTAGGCTTTTACTGTATGCTGTGACTCACAACTTAGTTCCCAATCTTTTCTTTTTTCTTTTATCATTTCCTTTATCTCCAGCGGATAATTTAGTCTTTAATTTTTTAGTTTCTTCCTTTGATAGAGTTTATTATGCCACACAGCATATTTAAGTGAAGTGATCAACCTCGACTTCCGCCATAGCCCTACATCTGTGGTATGCGAAATTTGTCAAGAACTCCATTAATAGGTGATACAGCTGGTTAATTACAAGAACCAGAGAATAATAATTTTGTTTCGCTTTCATTTCCAATAAGCAGAGAGAGCTGTAAAGATACTTCGAGAGAAATATTCTTTATAGAATACCTGAATCTGTATGCCATCAGGATGAACAAATAGTGTCGCTCTCTATTAAATATACCGAAACTAGTCAAAGAAGGTAAGGTGCAAAAACCACATTGTCTCTGCTCATCGCACAAGTAGGCCATTATAATCGAACTTAAAAGGTCTTTGCATCTTAATACTCATGGTCTTAGATGTATAGTAAGTAAGGTAATATCTACTTTATATATATATTTGGAATACTGGTTTCGACTTTATTACACAGGTAACAACGCTCTCATCCTCTTTTGAACTCAAGATGCACACGGCATTTAAAATAAGGTACCCCTGGTACAAGGTTGTGAATTGCGTCAGTGCTTTCCCCATGTCTATGACATTTATGACTATAAAAAAAAACAATCTATAAACTCCCCGGAGCTGTGACAGTCTCGGCGGTAAATTTACCACTGATTTCAGGATCAGCGGCTTTTTCTAAGACTCTTCTTAAAGATTTAATATGGGACTAATAATTTTCAGCCCTCCTATCGTGTCGATATGAATTTGCATTTAACATGTGCATGATTAAGACTGGCTATATGTAGACAGTTAATTTCATTTTGCTGCTAACCCTATTCTAGGTCCAGCATCCTTCCTTCAAATTGATTTTCAAGTTGGCAAAGAAAAGATACGGGTATAAGGGTATTTTAAAAAGCTTTATTTCGGATATGTTCATTAGTCAAAATATCTCTCACTATGTTGAAATAACGAAAAACTGTCTTCCAATATGATGACGCATTTGAGCATTTTCAGTTTAAGATCACAATGTAGCTTAATTTACCGGATGTGCAGGAAATCCTCTCGCAATTTCCCAGTTTAGTCACACAAAAGTTTATTTCCCATGGTCCATCCTGAAGCTGATTTGATTAATGAATCTAAAAGAAAAGAAAGATACTTAACTCCTAAACACCGACATTTTGGCGACAGAAATAAGTAAATTACCAAACCAATAAGAAGAGATTGTCCTTAAATTTGAGTGCCTACCTTCCAATACTCTACGGATCAATACCACGAGAACATCATAAAAGAAGACGTATAAGGCCCTTTTGATATAACGTCATTTCCGCCCTAAGTCAATATATTTCTATAAAAATGGTTCTTCTTTGAGTATCATAGAGAAATAAAAAGAAAGAGAACACACATATAAGAAGATATACAGATATTTATCTACTTTGAGTAACAATGTATACGAGCTGTTAAAAGTACTTCCTAAGGCACGTCTGCAATGGAATTTCTCAGGGAAATGAACTGGCATGCGGTATTCGTGTTCTCTGGTCCTCTTTTATTTATTGAAGCGCACTTAATTCAGTTGTGAAATAAATTTCATTTACGTAATTTTGAATTAATCTTAAATATCCGTAGACATTCAGTTGCGTGCACGATGTGTGTCTATTTCTGAAGCATTTTCTGACGGAGGGTGGTTGCATCTGCTATTTTTAGGAGAGTGTTTGAAATTGTTACGAAATATCTGAAGGAGTTGATGATATTCCGAGACTTTAACAACGGACAGCGAGTACCAAATGAATCAAAGTTTGTTTTTTACTTTCGAGATTTTCTACGCTATTAATATTTTAGTCCGACAACAATCCTGCGCTTAAATCAAGCGTGCAAGTTGCGAAAGAACTTGGGCAATTACCCATTTTGTTATGCCGGGAGGTGCATTACAGTGTGTTAAATAAATTGGGTCTTCTTGACATATGTGTGGTGATGGCGATGGCGCGATAGTTACCTCATTGGACTATCACGCAGACAGTCTGGGTTCGATTCCTGGCTGGGTCACCAACAATTTTTCAAATCGCTATCACCCTTTCGGCGAGCAATGGCAAACTCCTGAAAGTAAAAAAAAATTGCCTACGAAAAAGCTTCTAAGGAGTGCCGTTCGGACTCGGCGATAAGCCGTAGGCCCCGCTCAGATGTGACAAAATGAAAACATGAGCAACACAAATGAGTGTCAAGAAGAAGCTAGGCCATGGCCCATGCCGGGCTGCCAGTGCCACAGTGTTTTTTTTTTTTTTTGTTGTATATAGTGGTGTATTTTTCAAGTTCCCAGTTTAAGCCAATTTGACAGATAATATCTTATTTGGACTCAGAATGCTATTTCCAAAGTAGAGCCAAACCAACGGCTTCAAATTGAGTAAATTTATTTTGAAAATCACGCCGATCCAGCTCACGTTCGGCAAAATGACTAATCTGAGCAAGTAATTCAAAAATCTATAAACTATTTCAGTTATTCACTTACTATAATCAAAAAAACGCATCATATTTCTAAGAGACGTTAAAAAGTCATCCCACCTGCATTTGCAGGTTTAAGTAGAGCCGCACACGATAATAACATAAATTAACACATATTGAATGCATAAAATATATGAAACTATTCCCATGGATTCATTACTTCCGATAATGATACCTAAAAAATGCTTTTCACGGTTTCCGGTGAATAGCACCTGCATAAATGCTTTTTAAGTTCGAAGAACATGCAACTGATGAAGGTAAATTGGATCACACAGGCGTCTTTTAGTCTTGAGTTTAAGGTTTTTAGGAACTTTTCTCTTTCGACTATCTAAAGGGTGAGCGAACAGCCAGTACTGAAGTCTTCATTAAATCAAGGACACATTTATTGTGAAAATAATATAGAATTCTATTGATTGATTTATAAAGTTGGATCCATGACAATTATACAACAATATTTCTGTGACTACCACGGCTTCTGTTACAAGCAACAATCCGAAGGTCAAAATTATCGACGACTTTTTTACGAATCAGTGGGTCAATGGCCGCAATTTTAATTTGGGTTTTATGTTTGAGATCCTGAATTGTCGCTGAGTTATTGGCATAGACCTTACTCTTCAAATAAGCCCAAAGGAAGAAGTTCAAAGGTGTCAAATCGCATGACCTTGGAAGCCAATCAACTTCTCCTCTAACCAAAATAATACTATCTTCAAATTTCGATCACAATAAACTGATTGTTTGATGTGTTGAGCGTGGGTGATAGCACCATACTATTGAAACCAGAGATCGTCCAGACCCAATTCATTTAATTTTGGAAAAATAATAGCCGGTCAACATGTTGCGTAAACGTTCTCCATTCACTGTAACCGTCTCCCCAGGCTTGAAAATGTTCGGGCCAATGATGCCGCGAACCCATAATCCGCACCATATAGTGATATTTTTTGGATTATTCGGGAACCTCGTATGGGCTTTCCGGTCTCCAGAAAAGACAATTGTATTTATTTACGTACCCATCCATGACAAAATGGGCTTCATCGGATAAGATCAAATTCGATTCTTGGCGATCTAACATCTAGTTAACAAATCAGCGACGTCGTGGTCCAAAGTCTCCATTTGTTTTGTAATTTGTATTTTATATAGGCGTGCAAATGAAGGCACCTTTCAGAATTCACTATAAAATGCCATAAGTGCGGCCAAATTGTTGACTTTGGCCACGAATCGATGTGCCTGGCTGGTTTTGAACAAATTTGCAAATTCACTGTAGTGTTGTTTTGGCGTGTATGAACCCAGTTCTTCAATACGCTTCACTAGGGCGATTCTGTAAACATAGAAGAATTCACGAATTTTACTAAATGTAACTTTTACCAATCTTCCATCGTCGTAATAAGACTGGTTAACAAAAATGCGTTGTTGTGAAGTAAACGACTCCGCCGTGAATTCAGTCAATGACACTAATTGACAGCCAAAAATCACACCATCTTTTGGCTCATTCTTTACAAATAAAAACTTAATTTTAAAAACAAAAGACAATAATACTCATACTCAGCGCTCATTTATAATGACACTCCTCCAACGTCGCTTGAGTGCACCAAATCTTCAAGGGGACAAATCCATAATAAGATCTACCCCGCTCATTTATCAAGGCTCTTTCCATCTATGACAATTGTTTAATAAAGAGGGGGTAGAGCAAAACTGGACTTATCTACAACATCATCAGACTTTTACGCCACTAATCCTGGCTATGATTTGTCCAGTTACACGTTGCCGATCACAGGTCTTGTTGAGTAATAAGACCACCTGTAGTCCATACCAGGACTTAAAACACGGTACCGTGGGAGCTAGGAGCCCCAGGACTTCGGTCCGGTCCTAGCTTGTTGAGGTAGGCCCCCTTATGGGACCGACACGGTGGCTGCGGTTTAAACCTAAATCGCAGGAGAGTCACCCTGCTGGTCTCACCCGATGTAGTGCTGCAACAGGTACTGGTTGCAGCCACACTAAGATTAGTAAGAGGTAAGCCTCGACTCATAACCAGTGTGGAGCTGCTCCCTCAACACAGTTCCGCAGTGGTAACTTTATATTTAAGATTAGCATTGGCAGAGCATATCCTTGCTTCCATGGATATATGGGCATCCCTCGAAAACTAAGTCTTCTCAACAGGTGGTCACGTAAATCACAAGACGTTCTGTACAGTAATAAGAAGGGCCATGATTTTCATGCAGTTAAAAACGCAAAATATGCCCTTAAAATAAGCTTTTAAGAATCGCAAATATGCACTTTTTATATGCATTTAGACCATGGCGAAGCCACCTATAAGGATGTGGTTTATAACGACCAGTCGCTTTTAAGGACCAATTTCTCCCCCACGTGGTTGATTATTGCACAAGTAATCTTTCTACGAGCGTTGTCTGAAAAGTTTCCGACATTTTTTCTTAAAATTTTTTTTTTGACATAGTCTCCTTGTAACTCTACACACTTCTCCCAGCGATGCTCCCATCTCTCTAACCCGTCCAAATAGTACTTGGCGTTTTTCTCTCCAAAATAATTGTTCACGAAGGTGATTGCCTCCTGATTGCCTCCTAAAAGCTCACTCCTGCGAGCGCAGTTTTTAGTTGAGGGAACAAAAAGAAGTCACTTGGGGCTAGATCTGGTGAATAAGGCGGATGGTCAAGCAGTTCAAACCGTAATGGATTTTCGCCATGGCAACCTTTCAGGTGTGAGACGGTGCGTTGTCTTGGTTATACAAGATTTTCTTGTTCTGCAAATGTGGCCGTTTTTCCACAATTTCTGCCTTCTGCTTGGCAAGTAATGATGCGTATTATGCTCCTGTAATGGTTTTTCCTTTTTGAAGACAATCAATTAAGATAACTCCTTTACTATCCCAAAAAAACAGTCGCCATCACTTTTCCAGCCGAAAAAACAGTTTTTGCTTCCTCTTTGCTTTGACTGAATTTTGGTTTCGGACGTATAATGGTGTATCCAAGTTTCATCTACAGTAATTAATCGGAGGCAACACAGCGTTGGAAATGTTCATTCGAACACGTTTTTGGCCTAACGTAAGCAAACGTGGCACCCAACGCGCGGACAGCTTTCTCATGCCTAAATCTTGATGTAATACTATATGTAACAAAAACGTTCTTTGGGCATTTTCATAACCTATACCATCTCTCTCACTTTGATTCGGCGGTCGTCTAACACCATTTGGTGTACTTTAGCAATGTTATCGTCAGTGGTTGCAGTTTTTGGACGTCCCGAACGTTCATCATCTTCCAAGCTCTTACGGCAACGTTTGAATTCAACTGCCCAACATTTCACTGTGGTAAATGATGGCACCATCATTCCAGTCCCCATACACAGAGTCCAACTCATTTTTGATTTGCGTAGGCGTATTGCCTTTCAAAAACAAGAATTTTTTTATAAGAGCTCGATACTCAATTTTTTCCATTTTCACAAAAAACACTCATACCGACTAACTCAAACGACTGTCAACTAAAAACTGCGCATCCAAAATGACTGAAACTTCTGTAAGTAACTATCAAAAGATGCACAACTAGCATTCACTAGCTTTTATTGTCGAGTGCCGCCATATTTACGTTGCGGTCGGAAACTTTTCAGACAACCCTCGTATTTTTGAAAAGTCGGAAAAAACGACCGTTGGTTGAAACGACCAGATAAACTGTATGACTGTAGTTAAACTTTGAATTTTTGAATTTTTATTCCGTTTTTAAAACAAAGTCTTTTTATCTTAAGGACTAAAAAACAATAATGTTAATTAAATAAATAAAAATGTTGACAAATTATAAAGATCTTCATTTGAAAAATTAAATAACAGAAGTAGGAATATTTTAACATTTTATTTAGGTTTTCAAACTTTTTTTTTTTTAATTTTGAGTTAATATTTTTTTCGGAAATATGTACAAAATAAGCATTTATTATTAAAAATATGCAAGAATATGCACTAACAATTGGATGCCAATTTGTTCTATTGCTTCTAATGTGTCTCAAAAAATATGCAAATGCATCGAAATCTTTGCCCTAGTAAAAAGAGTACTTTATATATCTTCTTCTTCTCAAGAGCTGTTAGCCCCGGGTGTAAGTCCACTATTGTCTTACCCTTAATGAACCTTTCCGAGTAAATGAAAAACAGCAGCAGCAGAAAGTAAGATAGTTTGACCTGGTCAAGGAGGAGGTCAGGAGGTTATGAGCCTTTTTTGAAAGTGCCTGTATTTGGAATCCACCTATCTCGTTTACAATAGATTAGAAAATACCTTGGATAGCTTGAAGTCTAATGTGGGCAAAATATTTATGTGCTGGTGTGCCCCAGGGGCTCGCTTTGCCAACGACAATTTTTCTTAATTTTCACTAATGATCGCTTGCTTTCAACTTCTAATCAAATATATTTCGTAGCTGAGGATGGAAGTCTCTACTTTTCGTATTGTTTCCCAGAGTTGGGGAAAGCTGATTGCTATGAGTGCTTTTAGCTTCAATTGTTTTCTGTCCACCCTTTTTTTTCGCCCGCTCCGTGTGCAAACATTTTAATTTATGTGAGGGCGTGTTGTTGATTAGAAAAACTTTCCTTCCTAGCTTCGTCTCTTCATTTCGTTTTTTTCGAAAGCGATCATTGAATTCCCTCCGGTCTAGTAGAAGTCACGTATTAAACGGCTGTCTCTCTATACAAGTTCTTTAGGGCTTTAACCTACGGTTTTATCCACTCAATTTAAACATATTTAGTTGAGAAGTATAGCGCCACAATACCGTGCTTGAACTTATGATGGGTGTTGCATAGTTTTGAAGTGACAGCAGTTTATTGTTTCTGCAACAGAGAAGCGCCGTATTTGACAATAGATCTTTCAATATATTTGCTGGGTTTCATTTTATAGACAATAAACTTCAAATCAAATTGATGATATTGCGCTGAGTTGACTGGTGATATCGGAATATTATTAGAAATGTGATCACTTTTTTACGAGTATTCAAGCTAATTACATTTACAAGCCTAGCTCAAAGCAATCTGCTGCTCAATATTTTCTATATCCCAAACGATTTGAACAAAGGGAAACCCTCTACTGCTATAATCCATGGCCGTGGCATTTCACTTCCGTTTTCATATTTTGGTGGTGCTGAGTCCTCTTTGTTGTTTTCTCCCCCTGAAAGTGGATACTCAATTAAAAAAATAAAACCTCTGGTTTCTGACTTAGAGGTTGTTCATTTTCCATCCGAAATTTCTTTTTAATTGAAGTTTGAGGTTTCCGGAAATTATGAAATTTTTCTTAGAAGTCTAGAATCACTGTTTTTTTTTTTTTAGATTCCCCTATCAATTGCGTGCAATGTATTTGATATCTTGAGCTGTTCTTGTAGAAAATTCTGTATTTTATCCTCTAGAAAGATCTTTTTTGTTATACAACTGTTAAATGATTGTGTATAGAGGACTACAAAGTCTTGCTTAGTTTAAGTGCGCGAATAGATTGGTTTCAAAATATTTTAGAGTAACTCATTGCAACAGCTGACAATATTCACATAATGAACTGTTGGGGCACTGAGTATGGGATGGAATTACGCCGCCCTACAATTTTACCTTTGAGTATTTTTTAAAAAGACGTTTTCGGTTTCTATGAAATTACCATGACACCCATGCTTTTCCATCTGAATCCACTACACGCGCTTACGTTTAAGTAAAATCGTTCTTCGTTATTTATATCAACTGAAACTTTAACCCTCATTTGACGCAACTTGCTATTGTTATCGTCACCGTTACTGTTTATCCTATTAAACTCATTAGAACTTTATCAACCTTCAAACATGTAGGTTGTGTATCTTATAAAACTTCACAATTACTGTCGTTCAAAGTTGTATCTACAACATTCGATAAACAAAATCAAATCGATAGCTCTAATGGTGGTGGAAAGGAAGTGGGCTTTGAGAGTACTCATATTTCTACGAAAAACCCCAAAAGTTTCTAATGCTTTTTGCTTATTAAATTATAAGTTAGGAAGTGTTTTCTTCGAAAAAGACAAGGATGTGTAACTACAGAAGTTGTGCTGAATTGAAATTGGAAAGACTTAAGTATCTTGTGTGACACTAATTGAAGAAAATCGCGTTGGTAACGGTTTTAATGAGTTCCTTCCGAAAACTTAACAGATACATTCTATAAATGAAAAAGTTGACACCACTTCGTTTTATTAAAGTGATCTGGAATTGGGGAATTAGTTGAAAATAATTTGTGGTGAGATTAAGTAGCAGGAAGAGAAGATGTTTCAAGGGATTTGATCTTCTGAGTGAAACTAACTATAACTATCGCAATGGCAGAATATTCAACTGAAACTATGTAGGATTTAGACTTAAATTCGAGGAATCGTTTATAGAAAAGCTAACATAGAGTAAATGTGGGGTTTGACTCTGTTGGGTAATCGGGATCTACTTCATTTTAACATCTGCGACGACAACGAGTGTAGGCGGTTGGGGTTTTTTAAGTAAGATAGGCGCTGAGTAATTTCAGTGTGGCGATAAACAACAGTTCATCAGACTAATAGGTTTAATGTATTGGGTCTATAACTTAATTCGTGCGGTTTGCTAAGAGATGGCGTAATTTATATTATTCCACTGGAACACGCGTTGGAAAGCTACTGTCATTGTACTTCATTTCAGTATATGTCATTAATTTGAAGCGTAAACAACAATAATTTTTTTTCACTCAAATATGTCGAACTTTGTGCCTGAAAAAGTGTTTTTGCGGGGAGTTCTTCTTCATAACTTTAATATGAAGAAAACTGCTGCCGAAAGTCATCGTATTTAGGTGGAAGTTTATGGTGAACATGCGCTAGCTGAGCGAACGTGCCAAAAGTGGTTTGCACGATTAAAAAGTGGTGATTTTGGCTTGGAAGACGAGGACGTTCCTGGACAGCCAAAAAAGTTTGAAGATGAAGAACTGGAAGCATTACTCTATGAAGATTGTTGCCAAACACAAGAAGAGCTCGCAGAATCTTTGGGTGTCACTCAAGCAGCCATTTCAAAACGTTTAAAAGCAGCTGGATATATTCAAAAGCAAGAAAACTGGGTTCCACATGAACTCAAGCCGAGAGACGTCGAAAGGCGGTTCTGCATGTCCGAACTGTTGCTGGAACGCCACAAAAGGAAGTCATTTTTGCATCGGATTGTTACTGGTGATGAAAAATGGATCCATTACGACAACCCCAAGCGCAAAAATCATATGTGAAACCCGGCCAACCAGCCAAATCAACGGCAAAGCCGAATATCCATGACGCAAAAGTAATGCTCTGTATTTGGTGGGATCAGATGGATGTACTGTATTATGAGGTACTAAAACCATCAATGGACAACACTACCGAACACAATTAATCCGTTTGAAGAGAGCAGTAGCCGAAAAACGCCCGGAATATGCGACCAGACACGAGGCAATAATTTTCCATCATGGCAACGCTCGGCCCCAAGTTGCTATTCCGGTTAAAAACTATTTGGAAAACAGTGGATGGGAAGTCTTACCCCACTCGCCTTATAGCCCAGACCTTGCCCCTTCTGACTACCATTTCTTCCGGTCGATGCAGAACGCCCTCACTGAAATGTGGTTCACATCAGAGCAGAATATCAAAAATTGGCTTGATTCATTCTTGGCTGCCAAGCCGGCGCAGTTCTTTTGAGATGGGATCCACAAATTGCCAGAAAGATGAGAAAAAGTCATAGCTTCAGATAGGCAATAATTTGAATAATACTATTGTACATGTTTTTCTTAAATAAACGTTCAAATTTTGTTATATACCCAATATATATAAATTTATTCAAACCCCTAGTAGTAGAAATTGAGTGAAGATCTCTTTTATCTTGTACTTGCCTAGCTAAACCTATGAACACCAATGTTCAACATGAGGATTATGGCAAAACTGGACTTAGATCTCGTTTTGAGTAGCCCATAAGTAAAACGGCTGCCAAATTATCATACTCTTAGATTTTTGAAAATCGCGCTTTTAAATAAAATGGCTCTATGAGGTCATTTAGAATTTTTATACAGCAGCTAGCGTTCTGCACTGCCATAAACGGTCTTCAAATCAGCGTTTCTTTAAAGTTACGAGATTTGGCATAAGGTAAACATATGGCCGAATGTAGATTTTCCATGCCTTCAACCTTTTTTTATGAATGGATGCCTTATTATTGATATAGCGTCTTAAATTTTCTCACCAAACACATACATTCTAAATATTGTCATTCATCGGCCGTCGTGCAATGTTAAATTGTTCCTTCTGTCTGACAACGAAATGTTTTTTCAACACCGACTGTGACTCTTATATCATAGTGCGATCCATGGCTCTGCATTTTTGCCCTTCTTAAGTTTTTGTTTAGTTCTTTTTGCTGGAACTTCTTCCATGGTAATCGCATATTATTTAGCTGCACTTTTCATCAAGACATAAGCTTCATTGTGGCTCGACTTCTTGAGGGGTCTTGGAAAATTCAATAAGAAATGCCGTTTTCTTCAAAGTGGCAGGCTATGACTTAGTAAGTTGCATACACCATCTTAACTGCAAAATCTGTTTAGACGAAAGTATGCCCGATGAGTGGAAACTTAACATCGTTTGACCGATCCTCAAGAATGGAGACAGTCTGAACTGCGACAATTACAGAGGCAAAAGTTTTCTAAATATCGGATTCCATGGCATAATAGGATAGGATTTTTTCCATGTCTTAATAGATGTACACGAAAGGCACAATCTTTCAAAAGTCTATTCAATTACTTAAATACGCCGATGTCTGTGGTATTTCCTTGAGTATTGAGATGGACGCGGCAAAATTGGGCTTAATATTAAGACCAAATATATGATGTCAACAAAAAATGGCAGCCAAAACCGACGTCTCGGACATGACGACTCTCCTGATAGATATAACTTTCAGGTCTACAAGGATTTTGTCTACCTAGGCTCCGCTATGAAATCCCACAACTGCTTGCTAATTATAGTTATTCCTAGAGCTAAGATTGTGTACTAGAGGTCTGCAATGAATGTCTTGAAACCATTTCCAAGACATTTGTTTTATTACGAGTACACCTTATTAGTGCACTCATAGCCTATGAGCTGAAATGAATGAATTTGCTATTGTTTGATTACTATGTAAGTGTTGTACTCATTTTCAACAAAACTCATAAGGTAGTGCACTCATAAGAAACGGGTACTTACAAACGAGTACTATATTAAGCGAGTACTCTCTCAAACGAGTACTCCCTCAAACGAGTACTCTATTTAGTACTTGATTTATTGAGAACCGCTTTAATATGGAATTGAAGAAGGGAATCCTAAAAAAGTAAGCCTTGCTTACCTTGCTATGTTAAAATAAAATGAACACATGATACGAGTACATTTAAAAAAAATATTTTTCTTTTAAATCTTTTGTTGCTTATTCTTAGCTTACCATTTGGAATTTTGGTTTTGATGGCTGAATTTATTATTATATTAACATATGACATATGTTAGCTCCATTGTGTAATATGTCGCCAATACTCAATAGTTTTCTAATAAAATGTAAGTTTTCATTTACCTTCACTTAGCAGACGCTAAAACCCAATTGATCATTGCACTCAGTGTAGATCTTACAGTTAACATTGAACCCGTTCTGGTAAATGCGAGTACCCACGCAAAGAAAAGAAAAAAAAACATTGCACTCATTTTGCTGACAGATGATTTAAAGAGTAGTGGACTCGTTTTTCTCAAACGAGTATCCATATTACGGATATTCATTTGCGTATAAATGCAATGAATAGTGCACTCTGAAGTACTGTACTTTTTAAGTGAGAGCAAATGAATACATTCATGCAGACCTCTATTGTGTACCAAAGCCTTCTCTCGATCAACACAAGTCACCTTGCATAGACTGCCAGTTGAGGAGGAGATACGCATACGAACTGTAAGGCGGCTGCAAAGCAGCATCCATTTAACCAATGATGGCTGAATTGTGTGGATGAAATGGACACTTATTCTGTGGTCCGAAAGGTTAACGTACAGAATCGGATGCAGCTGGCTAAAGATTAAGTTCCAAACTATAACCCCACCTTAACTGAGTAAGTACTTTGTGTACAGAAGGTAGTCATTTGAATGTTTTAGGCGTGCTATCTAAGATGACATTTGTGTCCGATGCCCAAGTCCGTTTTCTGCGCTCTGATCATACGCCTGGCCTAGGATGCAATTGGCAAAGTCATCCTTTTATTCTGTTCAGGTATAAACGAGTATCAGACATGTATTTTGAAATTGTATCTAGATGCAAATTGTAATCAGACATTCGCTTGAAAGCATAAAACTAAAGGGAAAAGTGCAGGTCATGGAAAAAGTCGCCAATACCTCTAGACACTTGAGGGAAAGTTCAGATATATCCTATGCCCAAGGTGTTTTTTTTTTGGTAGCAAATTTCATTCTCAGTTTATTGTTATTCACAAGCTATACTGTAGTTTAGCATTTAACTAGAATAAAGCAGTTCGTTGTCTACTTAATATTGATTTTTATTTGCTAATCCTTCGGGACTTGCTGAAATGGGTTTAATTGAATCTGAACTCAAATTCGAATACTAACCATTTATTTTAGTTCAAGGCTAGTTTTGCAATTAAGCTTTCAGCATTCATTTCAGTAACAGTCAGATTTACCATTAGTTAAATGGTTTCTGTATTGATAAATGTCATTTGTAGATATAAAAAGGAAAAAAAACTAAAAAAGAAATAAATACAAAACTAAGACAATATAGTAAACCTCAAGGATGGAAGAAAATAAGGAGAGCATTTCATACTGATTAATAACATTTGTGCTGTTTCATTAATCAATGTAGAAAGCTCCCATTCATGTAGTCAAATCACACTAAAAACCGTCGACATCAAACTAAAAAAATTAATGACCCGTCAATTTATTCACCTACTTGTATCGGCGATTCCCTTCGTCTACTTGGTCATTGGAAGCCCACAAAGTCAATTAAACCGAAGCCGGAAATACTATATAAAAGAAAAGTTGCCATGAGTCTTGGGTTGAAATTTAATTTTCTTAATTAAAAATTATAAAACAATGGAGCCAGAAAGCCAGGGAGGGAGCAACAGATTTTTTTTAAGAGATTATCATTGTAAGGCACCAGAGCTAAAACCCATCAAAAATAGCTTTGTAATAACTTAGTCGTAAATTATGGGCTGTAATTGACGAGGTTATTTGTACTTGCAGCCAAATAAGATCAATTTCAAATTAATTAATCGGAATAGGGTTGGAGAATTTCAGTAAATTTGCTGAGATATTGCTGGGGATTAAGGATTTATGGGAGAGAAATATGGATCCAGAAAGTTAAATATTTCATAATACATCGATCTAGAGAGGCATATTTATCGTACATTTCTGTGTTATTAGCTTAGGTATTTTAGGAAGGTAAATTTGAATCTAGTTAACCATATTAAATTGTCTTAATAATTGAAGACACGAGCATTAGAAAAAATAGGACATTTTCTGCGGATTAATTCACACACAGAAAAAAATTGTTCTATTTGATTTAACTTTTACTTCTACTGAACACGATAAAGTTTAATACATACTTGAAGTGCATTGGAAAAAATATGTTCTATTTAAAGAAGAAATAATCAAATTATATTAAGGGTAAATATGAGATACGCTTTGGTTAGGTTTTTTTTAATAACTCGGAAAAGCCTGGTGGATATTGGTCAAAATCTAATGGCCCCGATACGCGTGAAGATGCATATTCTGCATCGACTTATCCTGTGCTTAGGAATGGTTCCAAGTCATATCTGAGCTAATTGAGGAAGCATCGCAACGGCGACGTTAGATTTCAGTTAGGAAAATTTTGCATCTTTCTTTCAAATATATGAAATCCTGTTGGCAATGAATTGCCTATATAATGGGGAGGATCGGTGTAGGGTGTGGTTAAAGGGAGCTAGTCCGAGAAAGCAAGAATTAACTGAACAAAGTTGGTAGACTGAATTCATTAAGTCTATCTTAGGTCACAGGTCAAAATAAGATCACGGGCAATGAAATCGCTGATGAAGTAGTTAGACAAGCCACAGAAGAGAGTTTATCTATTGACAGTTGAGTTGAGTCCTGTATGTATAACAGAAATGTAAATCACTTTAGCAAAAATGTGAATTATTTAAACAAACCTTTATTACAAAAATACCAACCTAAGGTATCAATACCAAGATGTCATCCACTCTTTGGCAATTTTAGTGATGGAGTTGGTTACCACGCAACAACGCGCTTAAGTTCCTTACTTACTTACTTACCTAACGGGCTCCCAACCCGTGGAGGGTCCCTGCCTGGGACACGACTGCCTACCATCCTCTTCGGTCCTGGGCTCACTGCTTCTAGTTTTCCAGACCAAGCGGTCTGGCATCCGCGATAGCTTGGTCCTTAAAACAGAGGTTCGGTCTTCCTTGTCATCTCGAACCTGAGGGCTGGGATTCGAAGATCCTCTTAGCTGGAGTATTATTGTCCATTAGCTCGATGTGGCCGAGCCATTGTAGTCAACGTGTTTTGGCTTTTCGGACTACATCCACATCTTGATAGAGCTCATAGAGTTCGTGGTTATATTTGACGAAGAATTTTCCTTTCAAAAGTGTTCAAAATCTGCTCTGCTTTTCTGCTTATCATCCAGCACTCGGCACCGTAGAGTAGAACTGGCAAGATCAAAGTTTTGTAGAACATGATTTTCGTCTTTCGAGTTATGAGTTTTGAACCCAGTTGTTTCACCAAACCGAAGTAGCAGCGGTTTCCTAGAGTAAGTCTTCGTCGAATCTCCACAAAGGTGTCATTCGTGGAGTTGATATTTACTCCAAGGTAGGTAAACTCCTTAACCAGTTCGAAGTTGTTTTTGTCAACAGTGACGTTTTGTACTAGGCGGTGGACAAATGCTGTATTGTTTATTGACAACATGTACTCGGTTTTGCCCTCGTTTACTTTAAGGCCAACACGTTTCGCCTGTTCTTCAATTGCCGTAAACGCTCCTATAACGGCTTGCTGGGAGCGACCGATGATGTCGATATCATCTGCATATCCCAGCAACTGGACGGATTTGTGGAAGATAGTGCCTTCCGTGTTAACACCTGCCCTACGCACTATCTGTTCCAGTACTAGATTGAAGAAGTCACATGATAGCGCATCTCCTTACCAAAATCCAGTGCACGTTTAAAATCGTTCCGATGTACTGTTTCCAAACTGCACATTGCATCACATGTTTTCCAACGTAAGGCGACATAATTGGATCAGTTTTGACGGGATCCCGAATTCGGCGATCGCATTGTAGAGCTCTACACGATGAATGCTATCGTATGCGGCTTTGAAGTCGATGAAAAGATGGTGGGTATCGACTCGAAATTCATTGGTCTTTTCCAGGATTTGTCTGCTGGTAATCCATCAGAACCGGCGGCCTTGTTATTCTTCAGCTTTTTCAAAACGGCACCGACCTCTTCTTTACTTGGAGGGTTGACTGCATGTTCATTGACTGGATGTTCGTGTTCTTCTTTCCCTAGCACTCTCTCTACATGATGCCCATTTAGCAGCTGCTGGAAGTGGTGATTAAACACATCCACAATTCTTTGTGCTTCGGTGACTAGATTTCCTTCACTATTTCGAAGAGCCTGCGTTCCAGGCTTGGGGCCAGTTGCTTGACTTTTCTATAAAAAGTCCGGATGTTGTTTCTATCCCCTTGAACTGGGAGGCTGCGTTTGTGCTAACGCGTCCAACTTGAAATATCTTTTTCTGAGCGGGTCGTAGGTTTTTCTCGTTGGACAGTCGAGCTCTAAGTTTTGCTGATACGAGAAAATGGTCAGAGTCGACGTTGGGCCCTCTGAATGTTCGTACATTCGGGATGTTGGATGCATATTAATTAGCACATGGTCGATTTGGTTGGCGGTTCTACCATCTGGGGACCGCCAGGTTGCTGTGTTGATTCTTAGTCTTGGAAATCTAGTGCTACTCATCACCGTATCACGTGCTGCTGCAAAGTCGATTAGTCGGAGGCCAATATCTGTTGTCGTGTCGTGAAGGCTGTGCCAAAGTTGTTTTCCTTACCGATTTTGGCGTTAAAATCCCCAAGTACGATTTTGACATCATACTCCGGACAGGCTCTATAGGCTCCATAGAAAGTCAAAAAATTCCTCCTTGATAGGATCTTCGGCTGGTGTTGTAGAACACGCTCTTGATGCGGATCACAGCTAGGCGATCACTTATCGGTTTTAAGTCGATGACCTTTGACCTGAGCCGATTTCCCACGGCTTATCCGCATCCTAGCATGTGTAGTCTTTTGTGACAGCTGTAATAAATGTCGCAGTTTTGTCGTTTTTGACCTGATTCTATACATCGTATCTCCTGGATCACGGTAATATCTGCCTTTTACCGCTCGAGGACAGATTCAAGTTTTTGAGTAGCACCCGGCGTATATAATCTACGTACATTCTTGGTCTTGTTAATTTTTGAAAGGGTCCTTTATCCAACGCATAGCATGTCTCTCTCATAACTAGGCTTTTTCTACGTGGTAGGGAAGTTAGCCTGACGGCACAACGCCCAACCTGGAGGACCAGTTCCATTTTTTGCCCCTAGTACGAGGGGTCGGTAACACCGAGGCCAGCAACCCGTTCCGGGATGTGAGTGCTGCCGTTGGCCCATATCTCGTTTCCAAGACCCTGACTAAGTCCTGGAAATCCTTACCGGCCTGAGCTCCAAATATATAGTAGCCCGGATAAGGTCCTGTTTTGTTTTTCCGACACTAATCCTGATTCCTAGATGGCGCCACGGGGAGGCGTGAAGTAGGGTTTATTAGCAGAGGTGGAAGATGTTCGGCTGCAGAGGCTCATTCTCGTTATTTAAAGGACCAGTACCTGTCGGAAGATGCTACTTCTACGAGGGTTTTGAAGAAACTGGTACAGTATTGGGTCTTATTCCATATCAGCATGCTCGGCCAGCACGTACACGGCAAAACATCATCACTGGGAGCGAAAGTGTTCAAAATCAGTCAGGCTCCTCAATTCAAGTCGAACAATTGGGCCTCACTTATGGTACTTTGCGGCGAATTTAAAAAGTTGGTCTTCATATGCACTACAAAATCAAAGTAGTACAACAATTGATGCCCTTGGACCTTGGACCGCCATTTTTTATCGAATTTTATCTGTTCCTATGAAGCCTATTTTTGGATCGATGGGTACATAGATAAACAAAATTTTCTTTTCTGTAGACCGGAAAGCCCAAACGAGATTCCCGAAAAACCAATGCATACCAAAAACAAGACACTGTATGGTGCGGATTATGGGATGGCGGCATCTGTGGCCCGTACTTTTTCGAAGATGAGACTACAGAAAGAGTTACAGTGAATGGAGAAAGTTACCAAAAATGTTATCCAAAATTTAATAAATTGAGTCTGGACGATCTCTGGTTGTGACAGGATGGTGCTCCCGCCCACACAGTCATCGATCAATCAATTTATTTCATACGAAATTCGAAGATCGCATTATTTCGGTTAGAGGAAAAGTTGATTGGTCGTGCGATTTGACACCTTTAGACTTCTTCGTTTGGGGTTATTTGAGAGTAAGGCCTATTTAGAATCTCAAACATTCCATCCAAAGTGAAGTTGAGGCAATTGACCTACTTATTCTTTAATAAGTCATTGATAATTTTAACCTTCTGATTTTTTTTTTTTCCTTTTGTGGGGGGGGAGAAATGCCTTACGCACCATAAGGAGGTCTGTTGGCGCTGACCATCCCCGTATCCGGCTCTCTCCGCATGCTTTCATATCATACAGACTATAACTCCTTTCAACCCTATGGCTTCTGACACAACCCCCTGGGACCGCTTTTCGCATTACTTCAAGGGGCTGTGATCCTACACCCTTTTGGATTGACGTGCTTTTCCGGTATTGTTCTTCTTCTCTTTTCTTTCTTCTGAGAATATCTTTTACAAACTGGCAAATTCTTCGCCAGTTCAGGTCACTCGTCAGCATTTTAGCCATTTTAGCAGGCAAAAAATGTGTGATGTACGTCGTCTGCTGGGGAGTCGCCGTACTGGCAGGGTGGGCTATCCGTTTTGCCGATCCTATGTAAAAAAGCTTCAAAATTACCGTGTCCAGTGAGGAACTGGGTGACGAAGTAGTTGACCTCACCGTGTTTCCGGTCTTTCCACTCAGCCATATTTCATATCAGCCTCGCTGTCCACCTTCCTCTGTTTTCCGAGGTCCAGCGCTCTTGCCACTTCCGTATCGTTTGCTGCTCTGCTTGGTCGATTGCCGCTTCCAGATCGATCATTACCGTGTTTTCGTGGACGTTCTTTCTTTGTGCCGCTTGGAGTTCGATGGGAGTCACTCCTGTGACTACAAGGACGCTGGTTCCGACACCGTTCGGTAAGAGGTAGCCACGCGTAGAGCTCCACGTCTTTGCACTGCCGCCATCTGCTTCCGCTACTTTTCTTGTCGAACCGCGTCTGCCCAGATATCACTTCCAATATAGGAGAATGGCATACGTTGTCGACATTAATAGCCTGCGCTTACTTGGCGTTGAGCCACCTATGTTCGCCATTAGCCTACTGAGTGATGTTGTAACTCTAGAGGCTCTTTCCGCTGCGTTCTTTATCTGTTGCCAGAAAGTTAGTTTTGTGTCAAGCCTCAATCCCAAATACCCCGCGTCCTTGCTCTTGATGACTTCAGAGCCAATTTGGAAGTCTATTTGTGTCGAGATTTTCTTCTTCGTCAGAAGGCCTATCTCAGTTTTCTCTGTTGCCAAACTAAGACCGTGCTCATCCATCCAGAAGGTTGTTCGTCGCATGACTTGGTTCAATTTTCTTTGCGCGTTTTCAGTGTCTCTTGCCGTTATCACTGCCGCAATATCGTCTGCGTAGCCAACAAGAAAGGTGTCTTCTGGCACCTTCGGATTGGCGCTTACAACAGAAGCCGTGGTGCTCAAATGAACAATGTTGTATTTCATTCATAATTGCCATGGACTAGGCTTTATAAATCAATAAGATTCTACTTTGTTTTTGCAATATGTGTCCTTAATTTAATGAAAACTTCCACATTAGCTGTTGACTCACCCTTTATATTAATTGAAATTATTCCTGGCTTATTCGATCTTTTTTGCTTTTAATCTGTTGCCCTGGTCTCATAAGATTGAAAAAATAAAACGGAGAGAGTCTCTTTACATCTGTTAAATACTCTTTATACAAGGATTCCCAAAGAAGCTGTTAAGCCCGGTCCAATTGGCTTCTCGTTTTCTTTACTATATAGTCAGTGTTCAAGATGCGAACTGATATGGCACCATAGAGTGGTCGAACAAGCTTAGAGGGCAGAGCACATCGACAGTGTACCTATCAAAGTTTGAAGTCGGAAACAAGTTCAAGTATTGATGGTATAAATGTCAACATTAGGTATCCGCATGGGCTCATTGCAAGCTCGGTTTAGTTATTTTTGCAAGTACAAGCCGATTCTTGATTGGAGTCTGATGCGGTGATGCAATGCAACATAAAGCATAATATTGTAGTCGGCAGTTTGCTTATAGAGATTTCATTTTACCCAGAAAATGTGGAGTTCCAGATTGGAACAAAGACCACATTTTGATCTCTTCAGATGCAAAGACAAGGACGCAAGTTCTCACCATATTATAAAATTAGAAACGATTACCATTCAAAGAGTGACATCAATAAGTTTCAAATTAAAAATATATTAAACAAACACGCAGACACTTTCAGCCATCTGGATTACCTCAGCCCCTTTCTACATCCTAATTCTTTTGATTATAACAAGATTTTCATTTCTTTTTGTACTATGACAGGGTTCCAGATTCACATTTCCTAAGACAAAAATAAAATTATAATAGAAACAAAAAAAAAATAATAATTACACAGACACTTTCCGGACGTTCAGTAGAAAAACTACTGGGAGAGGGTAGAAAAGTCCAAAAACAAAATAAACAAGCATCTTGTTGATGTCGGTGGGAAACCAAAACAATTACAACCAACCTCACGGCTATTGTATACTTCAGACCTATATCTTCGTATCTATTCTCGGTATATTCAGCCCTTGACTTATTCCTTTCTATCATAATGGTCACTTGGGATACACCCTAACCGTTGCCATGAATGAGGCCATACAAGATGCTCGTATATTTTATTATTCTCTCTAGTTTCTTTTGCTTTATTTTATTTTATTTTTTCTCGTTCTTTTCCTCTTCTATTTCTCATATCTACGATAAACATATCAGATCCTTATATTTCTGTGGTAGGTAGGTAAGGGTATCCCTAAAGATATTTTGTGCCTTTTAGGTAGATATACACCTTGAGGAGAATATGCCGCCGCCTGTTTGGAAAACATATTTCCCTATAACAACCACGGATATTTTACCCCCTGTGGATGTCATATGTTAGGTAAGGATAAAGAAATAAGACAAAATAGAAAAAACAAACGAAAGAGGCACAGGTGAATTAAAGAAAAAAATATCAAAAATCATAAATAAAACGCAAAGGAAAAAATTGGAGAATTTACCTTCTATTCCATAATTTACAAGAGCATCAATCTTTTGATCCAAAAAAAGCAAAACCCATCCGATGGGCTTCATTGGCTAATGGTTCGAGAGCTTTAATATGGAAGATAGCTTAGATATTATTTTTGGATGAAACGTACTTAGCATCCGGTTGGTATCCGAAGGTCGTAAATTATTGAATTTGCATGAGCCGCCCTACAGACTAGATAATTTCAAATCGATTTGAGAGATTTATTACTGAATTTGGTTCATTAATAGCTAAGAATTTCACAAAATGATTTATCGACAATATTTTCGATGAGTTGGAGAGCTTGCCTATAATTATTAACCTTTCACTACGATACTTAAACGGAGATGTGAATTATTATGGTATGCAACTAGGGGATATTTATGTCAAATTGTTTTGAAAATATGGTATTCTACCAACTTGGCAAAGTTACAAACACATCAACTGCCAAAAGTGACGTTGAATTTAATTCAACAAATGGTATCCTTTAGATAGTGACCATATGCTACTCGTAAAATCAATACCATTCGGTCCACAATACCCCAGAATCATTATTGAGACAAAATACCATTTTCCTTATCGAAAAGGCAACTTCCCTCCAATTATTTTTTAGTCCAATACTAAATTTAATTTTAAATGAAACCCATGAAGTTTTATTGAAATAAAAGGGACCGAAATATATAAAGGTCGGTAATATCTCTTGAGTTTCATTTAATGAAATCAATTAAGGAATTAGCGCACCCATATTTTTTCCTATTTTGTTATCATTTTAGTAATATACCGCTATATTTTCGCGGGGCTTTATTTTTTTTAGCAGTTTTTTGATTTATTTGAATATTTTTGTGCATGTTTGCATAATCTTTTTCCATTTTCTTTGTGATACGTGCTTCGTATTGAAGAAAACCGCATTGCAATCGTTTTTTTACACTAGACCTAAGATGTACCAATTTTGGCTTCCGTGGTCCCGTAAGAATTTTAATAAGTCTATTGTAATGAATGCATTTTGAATTGGATTATTTATTAGTATTTAGTGATTTTTGTGCAAGCAAATACGAAAATAACGGCAGAAGAAGTCGCCAGGGGACTGGCTTTGGTTGAGGAAGGGCGAAGTGTCCGGTATGCCGCCAATATCATTGGCAAATCAGAAACGTCTTTAATAAGAGCCCTTAAAAGGTACAGGGCAACGCACTCCTTCACCCGGTGTCCAGGATCAGGTCACCCCAAAATAACTTCCTCCAGGGATGACCGATATTTGGCACTGCAAAATTTACGGGATCGTCATCAAACAGCGGTTGAGCTATCCCAGAGGCTATGAGCTGTTAGAGGCACAGCTGTAAGTTCACAAACGGTGAGGCGACGATTGGTAGAAAATGGCCTAAAAGCAAGAATACAACGTATTCAATGCCGTTTGATAATCCTGTACGATTTGGATCTTGTAAGCCTTCAAACCAAGAACTTGGCATAAAATTTTCCGTAAAGTAAACGAACAAAGGCCTAGCTATTCTGAATGATGTCGAAACGATAAATTTAGATCTTCTTCAACACTGTTCTGAACGGAAGTAATAGCCTCCACTGCATCTTCCAAAGAAAATGTTGTGCGAAAACAGTCAACAATACGCAAATAGCGGTCTCAGATGGTCATAGCATGGTGCAAGTGCTTTTATGGGCTCACAATCTTGACGTGATACTGAAAAAAATTCAGTTCTAATGACATATAATCAAGATCGATTTTTGCCGCTATCTAGAAATGCTCTTTTTCAAATAGAATTCCAAGTGTACTTGTATACCTCTTCCGAAGCATTAATATTTATCGGAGCATTTACAAGAGTAAACTGAAGAATGTCGTTAGTTTCTCATTTGAATTGTAAAGCGATTAGAAATTCTAGAGTTTATAGTTTACTATTTCATTAAGCTCTACGCATACTGAACTAAGTTCTTTGCAATTATTGTTTTCAAATCACCACCGCTTGTCCTTCGAAATATGTTTACTTATTTTATCTTTACTTGGGCTCTATGAAAGAAGGAAGAAGATCCGGATTTCCAGTGACAAGGTACATTTTTGGTTAAACGGATTCGCAAATAAGAAAACTGCTCTCAAACGAATAGCTAAAATATTGTATCTTAAACTCGGAGTCTTGTTAGATATGTGATTTTAACAAGACGGTGACATGGAGACGAAGTTCAGTGATCGAATCCTGTGATTTAACACCTTTAAACTAAACGAAACAACAAGACCTAGAGACAATTCTGGAATATTGACCGAATAATATGAAAAGTCATGGAAAATGCAAGCCCATCTTTGGCTAATATTTGAACGTATTATATTTAATTTCCTATGTTTTTCTAATTATATTCACCAGTTTAAACCCTCCTTTTTGTTAACAGACAATGTTACATTTTGGACCCGTCAATTATACAAGGTGGCGTTATAATTTTTGAAAATGACGTTGTACGTAAATCATATTTGAATATGTTAACTAGGCAGCTGCAGAATACAAACAGACAAGCAGTGGAACGCTATAATCCGCTGTCAAGCGATCCTCAATCTCAACAACGAAGAGAACGATTTTGTGTCGAAAACCATCATAAGCGACGAGGCGCATTTCCACTTAAGCTGTTACATCAATAACCAACATTTTCATTTCTGGGGCACTGAAAATCCGCTTGTGATGCATGAAGAGCCTGCACATCCACTCAAAGTCACTGTGTGGCGCGGCGTTCATGCGGGAGGATCGATTGGGCCGCATTTTTTTGAGGACGCCATTTGCAATACGGTCACTGTTACTGGCGAACGCTACAGGGCCATGATAAACGACTTCTTACTGCCAGAATTGGATGAGCGGGGCTTGGTGAACATGTGGTTTCAACAAGACGGTGTAACTGCAAACACAGCAGGAGCCACAACGGATATTGTGAAGGAAGCATTTCCTGGTCACAGCCCTGAAGGAGAATATTCGACAGGAATGCGAACAGTTATCACCGAAAATCTTGAGGAAAGTCATGGGAACTGCGATAAAAACGGTCACAAATGTGTATCAACACTGGTGGCAGTCATTTGGCGGATATCATATTTTCCACTTAACAGAAAAAATTGTAAGGGTTCAAATAAAGATTTCCATCACTCAAAATAATTTTTTTTTATCTAGTAAAAAAGAAATTTAAAAAAAATGGATGATTAGGTTTGCACCACCTTATAGATCACTCTTTAGTTCGAACGAAATTCACGGAAACCAAATCTGCAGTACTCGAATTTTATTTTATTTAAAGTGATCAAACTGTATATCATTACAGATGAGATTTTAACGAATATAAAAACGAATTTATATCCAGGTACGATTTATCACGGAAAATCAACTATTTTTTCTGGAAAATCTTAAATGAGATTCGTGAAGTAAATGAGTTGGATTGAAATTTCAAATTGTACTTCCAGAAAATGATTAAGGTCTCGACAACACTACGCGATGCCTGTTTGAAGAAAGACCGTCTATACCGTAGATACAAGAACACCCGCATGGACGAAAAGTACAAAAATTAACTCAAGAGATTTCGAAACAATTAGAATAAACAAATCAATAATACCAAGTCAACTTACAACTAGAAACAATTTTCGAAGTGCAAATACAACTCTAGAGAAACTAGGGAATAGTACATCTTTTTGGATCACAGCGAAAGTTCGTGCCCGATTTGAAAGTGAAGTGAAACACAAGCGATTAAAGTTAAAAGAGAAGAAACAAACAAATTTTACAAATCAATTATATTATATATGCATAGTCACTGTTATTTTCTATAACTGTCTCCCAACGTTTTAAAAGATTGTGGATTCGGTTTTCATTCATAAAACGTCCTTACGAATTTTTGGACGGCTACCATAGAATCAAATTTCAGGTTCTGTAGGGACCGAAACAGATGAAAATCTAGAGAAGCAAAGTTAAGGGAGTACGGTGGTATCGGGAGACATCTGCCCTAGCGTTTTCATGATGAAAGATGACGCCTTTTCAATTATTCAAAATCGGACGATTTTCTGAACTTCCCAATTAAGCTTAGAGATTTGCTCAAATTTAAAAGGAGAATGAGCAAAATTATGCAACCAAACAGATAGCAATACTTTCATTAGACGGAATACAGCTTTTACCACGGATTCTACACCTTAACTGTTTGTTTCCTGCTCCTTTTTTATTCCACGTCACCTGTTACGAGTGGAAGCAAAAAAAGATCGTTTTCATGACATCTAAGCAGAGGACTGGCTATAGAGACGCGCTTCAGCTTAATTTTTTCCCGTCAATTAATGCGACACCCACTTGTCAGTAAACCCAAGATTCTTTAAAGGCGAAATGCTGGCGAATCGTCAATATTAAGCCTCTCAGCAATCTCCGCAATCGGAATCTTTTGGTTATTTTTCACTTGGGTCGTCATCAATCCCGGAAGGCAGTCTAGAATGGGGTTGCTCATCCAAGGTCATATCACCGTTCTGAAATCTACCAAACACATTTAAACGCTCCTTGGAGCGAAGCACTTCCAACACTCACTCCTTTTCGAAACAGCATTACATGGCGTTCTGCATTTCAGACATTCTTCTAAGCACACAATTTGACTTCTATGGTACACATCGAGTCCATAAAACAAACAATAGTTGCGTCATAAAGAAAGCTCTCCGTCACGTACGAAGATCGGACCCAAACTTATGTAATGATCCAACATCAAACGCAGAAAGGCAGTAAATGTAGCCAGCAATCTAGTGAAAAACTTTTCAACTTACAATTTTCATGATTAAGATTTTAGTTTGCAGATTAGCTTGTTGCCGATATCAAAAGCATTACAAACTATATTCCATTCCATAAGATAACGTCAAACATCCGATGATTTTTCGGTGAAGTCAGTGCGGAAGAAATTTTCAAGACGATAACTGCAGTAGAAAAAATAGGTCTGCCTGTGAAGGTGCTATAAGGTCAAGAGATTTAAAGTATAATGAAGGTGTTTTGGCGTTTTTGCCTCTGCCGATGTTCTGAAACTACTAGAGATATGTGACAAGACCAACTTCAGGAGTATAAGCTACTTGCTTACAATTTTGGCCATACTACCTCTTACAACAGCTAGCGTTGAGAGAACATTTTCAACAATGAAAAGGATCAAAACAGTATCCCGAAGCGTCATGAGCCATCCAAGACTTAGCGCACTTAAAATGCTGACTGTTCACTCAAGTATCCAAGTGGATCCAGATGAAATGATCGAAATATTGTCTTAAAAAAAAGCAAGGCGTCTATTGCTATTAAAAAGACAATATTACAAGAATTATTATTTATTACATTTAATTTACATAAACATTTTTGTATACAGAATTATTTCTTCGAAATTGAACAAGCCCACCCCGAAACAAGATCCTGGCTACGGGCCCGCCTACGGTTGATTAAATACCT
Organism: Volucella inflata; assembly: GCA_928272305.1. Taxonomy (NCBI): domain Eukaryota; kingdom Metazoa; phylum Arthropoda; class Insecta; order Diptera; family Syrphidae; genus Volucella; species Volucella inflata. The sequence continues at coordinate 18,741,570 of OV743718.1, read as the reverse complement.
TAAAAAATATAAAAATTAGGTAAGCAATAGTAAAGGTCTTATTATTTAAGCAAAGAAAAATAAACAAAGTGACGCACATCCGTCTATCACAGTTTCTTAAACATAAATTTTTGCACATGATCTAAAATTGTATGGCATTTTATTATGACGAATGCTAAACTCGAAGATATGTCAATGTACAGATACTTTGGAATAATGGTGGGCTACTACTTGAAGTGAGACTACAGTATTGGGCAGCTGATGAAGAAACTTTGGCAATCTACCTAAGCTCTTTTCCACCTGTGCTATATTAATGTCCACAGGAGGTTCTTCGGCAGTTCTACTTCTGCTTGGTCATGTCGCACTTCAGGCACAGCATCATCGACTGGGACATAAGCCACAGCTCCAAAAACTAACCACGATTCGTCGAAGTATTCCGAAAATGATGATGATGATACAAGGCACCATCTCAACAACTACCTATTGTAAATACAAAAATAAGCTACAAAACAGAAATACTGTCCCGATGTATTTGAATGACTACAGCCAATATGTAGTAGCAGTTACAGCTCCAATCGAAAATATATTTTATTGACCTACCAAAGCACACAAATTCTAATAACTAATACATAGAATTTTACTTATGTAAATTTTCCAACAGTTTAAATAAAAAAAAATTAATGTACCTGTGTAGAGGTGAAAATACAAAAAAGCAGACAAAGCACCACAGCTTTGCAAAACAAAATAATATTATTTGTAAAATTTTGAATCCATGAAAGTTTAATTCAATTCAATATGCCCAAGTGACGTGCAATTTAAAAGAATATTTCTTATCTATTATCTTCATATTTATTTTCTTTTATCCAATTAGCAGAAGAAGTTTTCAGGATACCTAAGAAAATCACTGTGGGTCTTACATTATATTTATGTCATTCTAATTGAGCCCCTGAGCATCATTTAATTTAGTTTGACAACATTTAACATTTAATAACAGGTCTTTCTGTTGCTATGATAAGACTCAAACTTGTCTCTTTGTATTGTTTAAAGCAGCGGAGGTATAAGCTGTATTCTACTCCACCGTCTCTCTAGTTTTCACAATTTTTTGTTTCCATTAGCATGTTTCCTATGTGTGTTACTTTAAAAAACTCACTGTCAACAAATATAACAAAAATATTTATTTTTCACACGAACGAATATTCGAAAAGTTTTTTTCGCTTCTGGCTATACTTGTAAATATGACACTTTTATTTAATTTCTCTCTATTCTTTCCGCTTTAAATTTGTCCCTCAGGCTTAGAATTTGTGAAATATTCAAAAACAAAAAAAAATTATCTACACCCTCTTACCCACGTTTACAGTAGTAGTTCCTATAACGTAACATTTAATCAAGAAGTTAGTGTACTAAGTCTTAGATCCGCTTTGTTTGAAAAGTTTCTCTAACTCTTCTCTCTTCACCTAAATTCTATCAGGATAATAGCATATCTTTTGCAAAAAAAAAAATACCTCAAAAAAATTTATTTCGATAAGTCGCTGAACACTTTTACCAGCCCCTGGAGTGAGTTTAATGTTTTCCTGTATCTGATAGAGGACAATTTGGAAGGACCGCCCGTGAAGAGTCTTTTTCCAGTGTTTGTCACGCCTCTTAAGATGCAAGTACAAGTTTAAATTTTCCGGAAGAGGCGATGTTGTTACATATTCTCAGATATACCCTTTCAAATTTGCCTTGGATGGTTGTAGAATTTGCCCATTTGCACAGTTTTCTCACATTGCACAAGTGTTAACGTTTTTCTTTACCACCCACTCTTCTCGTACACTACGCGAAGTGTTTTTTGGTACTGAATTTTCTTCAAATGCCAAGCAACCGGAAAAATGATGTCCTTACAACCAGCGCAGGATGCATGCAAATTTTCGGAGGGTTAAGAAGTCAAGTTTTCTTGATGCTTGTATTAACTTTTTGAAAGGTTGGTTTAAACTTTTTGTTTGACTAAAGCTAGGGACTTTGAAGCAATTACGCCAGGGTATACTTGTTATATTTGATATAGAGATACTTCTCTGTTTTCATAGTGTAGTGCTTCAGCATTTATGCGGAACACAGATCCTCAAAAAAGTAGAAAAAAAAATAAATTCTCCAAACTCGAATACAGAATCAAAGGAAAAAGTTTTTGTTGCGCATAATAATCAAGTCTTATGTTACTAATGATGTCCGGCACATCCATATGATGCGTAGTTTAGAACTTCTACATCAAGTTAAGGGGGAGGGATTATAAAAAACAAATTGAATGGTATTAAGAAGACTCCGATACTGGCAATCCATTGGACTTTCGAAACAAGTCAAATGAAAGACTACGACTCCTGGTTAGGGGTCACTTAAGCATGCGTCCTTTATGAAATAAACTTTGCTCAAGTGAAGATTCAAACAGTTTCATTGTTTGTTTAATAAAATAGTTAAAAACTGTCTTTGAAACACCAACTGTAGTTTTATTCTCACACTCAAGTGGCCAGGTGGGATTGGATTTATAACTGAAAGCCATTCGCCATTCAATGGCAGCTTGATGTCGATTAAGCCTGCATGATGTCAGAAATTATTTATGTTCATCTTTTCTCTTTTTGTCATCAGTTTCGACTTCCTTCTCTTCAAGCTCTTCCCGCTTCTTGATGACACTGTGCTTGATTTACCAAAGACATTAGTGCAGAAGGTCCTGCTATTAAGCCGATAGCTTCTGTTTGGCTTTGCTTCGCGCAGTTTTCGATTTTTTCTAAGCCTAACGAAACACTAATTTTAGCACAGATTTCGCTCTCAGAATTAAAACTAGGGTCTACGTCAGTGGTGCCCAACTGGTATTGCTACGCGGGCACCACCGAGTTTAAAAACAAAAAACAAATTGAGATAAAAGAAACTTTTTATTTGTTATAACATACAAAAAAAAGAAAATGGACTGCAAAACACAAATTTAATTTGATACTTGGCTGTTTACGTTTTCAGATAACTCCTTAAAGTCTGGTTGGTAATCTTATGTGCAACCCAAAATCATACAATTTTTGACGTGGTCGCTTGTCAACACACTTCTGTACTTAGTTTAATTTACTTGTAGTTGAGAAAAGGCACGTTCACAAAGATATGTTGACCCGAAAAATGCTTTAATTACCTAGTCAAGTCATAAGTACTGGTACACAACTGAACTCACTCATTACGAATGCAACACTGGGCGCACCCATATCGTATTGATTGCGATTTGACAGTTGATATTTATGCTTCATTGTGACGTAAAAAGCTTTTGACATTAATTGCTTACAATCATGGAATGGGGCGACATCGAAAATCGTATTGTTGTAGTTGGCCTACTTAAATGCAACATGGAAAAAGACGATATCTTAAGGATGTTGCGACCGCTTGTAATCACTCGCAATTCTGTGTATCGTGCTGTGAAGTTGTTTGAGGATACTGGTGGAGTACGAGACTGTCAAAGATCCGGCCGTCCGCGCACTGTGAGAACTCCGAAAGCGATCAAAGCCGTGAAGGAACGAATCGACCAACAACCACTGCGAAAACACAAAATCTTGTCGCGAGAAATGCAAATTTCGCAAAAATCCATATCTCGCATTGTCAAAGAAGATTTAGGACTTTGCCCGTACAAGTGACACACTGGACACCTGCTCACGGCCACAATGAAAGAAAACACAAGCGAAGATCGAAAGCGTTACTCAGCCGGTACGCGAAGAACGCTCACAGACAAATTCTGTTTACTGACGAGATAATCTTTACCATAGAAGAATCGTTCAATATGCAGAGCGATCGTGTGTATGTTCGGTCATCCAGAGAAGCATCCCAATTCATTCCGAGGGTTCAAGGAGGCCACCATCCCGCGTCTGTAATGGTATGTTGGGGAGTGCGCTACGATGGCGTTACCAAGCTCCATTTTTGCGAGAAAGGAGTGAAAACATCGGCAAAATTACATCAATCGGCCGTCTTGGAACCCATTGTGAAGTCTCTCAACCAATCAATATTCTACAACAATCCATGGTCTTTTCAGCAAGACTCTGCTCCAGCTCATAAAGAAAAAACGACTCAACTGTGGTTCAAAAACAACGTTCCTTCATATCAACGGATGATTGGCCAGCCGGTAGTCCAGACCTCAGCCCGTTGGATTACCAGTTTTGTTCCGTATTAGAGGGCGAACCCTTGTCCGTGCAGTGGACAATTTCCCCATACATGAAGTGCGTCTCGCAGTCGATGACTGGCCACATCGTCTTAAGTCGTGCTTGAAGGCAAATGGAAGTCATTTCGAATAAGTTGTTCTAAGATTTGTAGCCATTGAATAACCCAATAACAACAAAAAATAAAATTGTTTAAATTTTAATTCGTTTTCATTTAGCCCTGATTTTTCTGTGTACCAGTATTTATGACTTGACTAGGTATGAGTGCACAGTGTCGTATGTTTTTGTATTTAACAGGATCTATTAGCTTTAAAACCTCGTCGTTTGTGTTTTCTGCGCTTTTAAGAATCATATCACTGCGAAATGTAACAATTTGTAATTCAGCTTACTAATGAAGCTAGTTTTGAAACATCGATATTTATGAATGGATTTTTGACAAAAATAAGGAGAGGTTCCATACAAAACATGTTGTAAAAACGCCTTTCGAATTCCGATTCTAGCTGGATTATACTCGCCAAGATAATCAGCGTCCAATAGGAGAGTAAACGAAGGAAAATTTTGAAAATTTTTCTCCTCTAACTGCCTCTTACTTAAATCGATTTTGTTCATGAATGCTGCAATTGCACTCATCATATCTGCTATGTGGTTTTCTCTTCCTTGCAGTGTTTCGTTGAGGCTATTTAGTTCTTCAGTAACATCAGCTAGAAAAGCCATACCTTATCATCGAGGTTTTTCCGAAGTTATCTTTGGATTGTAAAAATATTTTGATTGCTGCCATCAGACCAAAAAATCTTGTCAGCACTTAACTACGACTTAGCCACCTTAGTTTGGCGAAGTAGATCAAATCACCATATGCACTGTCCAGTTCATCCAGCAAATCTTTAAAAAGACGGTGTTTTAAAGCTCTTCCACGTATGAAATTTACAATCCGCACTACTATCATCATTGTCAAGGTTAAGTTTTTTGGCGATCAAATTTTCCTGGTGTATGACACAGTGACAGGAATTCAATTTGGAAAATCTTCATCGTTTTCGCACTGTCCAATAAATCCAACATTTCTCCGATCATCGCAGGTGCTCCGTCTGTAGTTATGGCAACCAGTTTCAGAATGGGTATATTCTGTTCACCATTCATCTTTTTTATGGCGTTGTTCGATCACCGTTCGCAGACGGAATATTTTGTTTGGTCCACCCCAGGATGACAAGGACAATGCGGCCTGCTTGTTGGCAGGCGCCTAGAAAACAGGCAGCGGGCTACCCGAAGCCCGCGAGTAACGTGTTGGGCACTACCGGTCTACGTCAACAAAGTGCTTTATAGCAAATTCTTTCTGCAGTGACAATCTGTCCGACATATGTGTGTTTTTCATGACTCAACTACACTACCCGAATGTATCTGACAATGTCATTGACATTGCAGATAGTTGAACAGAGTTTTTTTAAGATAATGTATCTGATAGAAGTACGTGACCGTGACCTAACTCAAAATCATTTATTGTATCGAAGGTCTTGGTAAGCAGTATGCATGCACCATTATTATCCTGTACGATCTAGCGAATTTAGCTTGAATTTCTAAAGTTCAAAATTAAACTTTAATCTATAGAGCTAGGTTGCTGAAAGTGAAGTTCATGAAAATTAATATGTAAAATAATTTTCTGGCATAAAACTACACCTGCTTTCGCTAATGCTATATATTTTAACAGCACAATCAAAGTTGTTCTCGCTGTAGCCTTTTTTGATACGAACTGTCATTAAGAACTCGTTCATTGATAACTTTATTTTTGTTGGCTTTTTGGCTTTCCATTGATTATTATTGGCCCGGGTCTACCTCGGACAACTTTATTTAGCTTATTAACAAGCAAAAACTTAAACCTAGGCTTAAAAACTAACAAAAACATTCTTAACCTAATGGGGCTAGGGAGAATATTAGTCGGGGGAGATGTTATGGGCGTGACATATTCCGCAGGACTTTTTTTATTTCATGTTTGCTGCTATTAAGGTCGAAGAATTCGGCGTAGTTGTTTGTTATACGCAACATTCTTGATAATGGTTCGGAGTGACCGTAATTGGTGCGGTGAGTTTGGATAAGGAGAAGTGGGACAGATCTTAGGTTACGGGGATTGGGAGTGCATAAAATTGTTTTTTCTCCCCGGGCAGTTGATGTTTCCAGTCAATAACTGTTATTTAAAAAGTACATCAGCGACTTCACGACGTTTTTTAAGGGTATGCATGCCAATTAGTTTTAACCTATTTTCATAGGGAGGTAATCCATATGGATCGGCTCAAGGTAGACCACGAAGTGCAAATCGAATAAACCTGCTTTGGACTGCTTCGCTTCTTTGAATGTTGACATTGCATATAGGGTGACCAAACTTGGCTGCAATATTCTAGAAGAGGCCTTACAAAAGTAATGTACAGAGACCTTGTAACGTAAGGGCTGGAAAACTCTTTTGACCAGCGTTTGATAAAGCCAAGTGCAGAGTTAGCTTAATTTATAATGCAGTCAATATGTGAGTCGAAATTCAATTCCCTGTCACATATTATTCCTAGATCCCGTACTTCGGTAGTGGAGGGAATAGGCTCATCGCAGATAGAGTAGTTTCTTGGAGGCGGAGGAAGACGTTTGCGGGAATACGTTATCGCTTGGCATTTGCTGACATTAAGCTCCAACAAGTTTTGCTTTCACCATACCGAAAACTTATTTAAGTCATCTTGCAAGCAATGAGACTCAGAAGACATTGAAATGGCTTTCGAAATTCTCATGTCGTCAGCGAAAATAGAAAGATTAGAATTCGTTAAAATGTGATTTATGTCGTTAATCGTTAGAATAAAGATGATTGGTCCAAGGTGACTACCCTGAGGCACACCAGATGTTGCCTAGCTGAAATCTGTGGAAATTGAATCGACTTCATCACAGTCTTTTTAAGCACAAAGTGGTTGATTTGCCTTTCATGGAACCGTGCTGGTTTGTGCAGTTAGATGGCCTACAGTACGGAAGCAATTGTTGGTAGATTATGCTTTCGAACAGTGTGGGTATGGAAGAGAGTTTTGCTATGGGCCTATAATTATCGACTTCGACCTTGCTTCCTTTTTTGTGAACAGGGATTATGTAAGATTCCTTCCAGAGGAAAGGAAAAGTACCTGTTGAAACAGACAAGTTAAATAGGGCAGTGAGGAGGCTTAGACACGTTTTTATTACAATAGCCGAAATTCCATCAGGGCCGGACGAAAAACCATCTTTAAGTTTGGTAATGTTTTCAGAAATCAAAGATGTTGTTATATTAAGCGATGACGTCTCTGCACAGTTTCTCTTATAGCTAAAGTAACTAGGATCGGGTTCAGGTGTTTGCTTACAAAAGGATTTGTTAAAATAACAGTCAAAGAAATTAGCAATGGCTTTTGGGTCGGCAGGAGATTCACTAAGAAATTTGAGAGTAGAGTGGGTAGCTGTCTGACTTTGTTTTGGTATTAACAAACTGGTAGAACCGTTTGGGGTCCGAGATTAAGCTATATTGTATGCAGTAGAGGTACTCAAGGTAAAAATACGATTGTATACAAATCGATAGTTACTGTAGTCGGAAACAGATCGAGTTCTTAAGAATTTGTGCCACAGCTTGTTTCTGTTATTGCGGAGAGAGCGCAACTCCTTATTATACCAGGAGCTGACATGCAGTCTTTTCAGAAGGAATATGGAGCCGGTTGGGCAAAGCAGGAGAAAATTAACGAATAGAAAGTTGATAGGGCAAGACCAATGTTTGTTGTTTCAGCAATAAAATCAAAGTTAATGTTGCTGATAAGGCTTTTTTTCCGAATCGAGACATGTGTTGCCGTTTTCATAGGAGTATATAATTGACAAGCGCGGATGAAGGCGGTCTAGGGTGGAAAGAAGATCACTCCTATAAACGATACAGTTATTCGAATCCGAAGTGAAGACAAGGTCGAGTTGCCCGTTCATTATATTGGGTATTCCACTAATCTGAAATAGACTTCAGTTTGTAAGGCAGTCTATCATCAGTATTTCTATTCCCGATGACGAGTTAAGAGAGACTAAATGAGACGAGTCATCGGAAGGCGCCCACTTTAGGTAAAGAAGGTTGAAATCCCATTCTATAATAACACTATCTTCAGATTGTGCATCGTCAGTCAAGCAATCCACTGCGTGAACTACAGGTCGTTAAGATTCAATTGGTTAAGATGGGTGAATGAAACAAGAAAGTACGTAAAGGCAGCGTTTGGGGAATGTAATGCTGACACATACTAACTCAAAATTGTCGGTCTGAGGAATGTCAACAGGACATGTGTGAAAACAGTTTCTGATTGCTAGTAAAATCCCTCGGCCATAGGGATTATCAGCTCTTTCAAATCCATCTTTTCCAAAAACGTTGAAGTTAGGGGGAAACGGCTCATGATGTCTTATATCAGAAATTAAATTTGTTTCAGTTAGAAACCGCGGAGATTTTAGAGCACAAGCGTCTTACGTTTTGGTAGTAACTGGACAGGCATTTTGGACTGGAGGATACAGAATTAAGTTTGCTAGGAACTGTTATAGTTTTCAGTGGAAAGACGTTTAGAATTGACATGCGAAGACAGCATGCAAAGATCTTTTTGAACTTCGTCGGAAGAGATTTCGAAACTCTCATGAAAACGACTCAACGAAAATTTGCATCAATTCCTCTGGCTTTATTGGAAGGCCTTCTTCTTGAATCGAAACCATAATATTGATTTTTGTTATGTCATCAATGCAAACGGAGTTGGGTTTGTCGTGCAAACAGGTAAGATAGAGAAGAAAATTTTCATAAATGCGGCGGTCTCTCAAACGAGATACTTCATAACGACTGTCATCGTTCATATCTGAAAATTGTTTTGTAAGTTTGACAGTGGGTGGAAGAATTGGGTTAAGGTATTTCGGGTGGAGTCAGAGGCAGGCGAGTTAAGAGAACGAGAAGGGGCAGGTTGGTCAAGCACCTCAAATCTATTACCTTGACTAGTAAGGGGAGTTTGGTTTTGGCGATTGGTTGATGAAATTGGGGAAGAGGTGGCTGGGTTTAGAATATGGGAGCTAATAAAATTAGGATATTTTTCAAGTAGCGCAACGTCAATTGAAACTTGGTTTGAAGGCACCAGAACAAGGTTAAACGAAACTCTCTTTTGAGACAATTTTGAAGGTTTGGTAATAGCAGGGCAAAGCGTTGGTTTCGAGACTAGTTTGCATTTGACATTCTATATACCAAATTTTTTCCTGAAGAGATCTTTGATCCATGTCGAGCTTGCGTAACGTGGGTTAGCTTGGAGGAAAAAATTAGATAGTTCTGGTTTGATGGTGGCTTCCATTCAGGGATAAATACTCTCTATGGGCTCCGCTCATTGCTCGGGTACATGCGATCTACTCAGAAATCTCGCATTGCACTTGAAACTCCGAGGTTTTTTTTTTCGGTTGATCGCAAAAGTTAGGATTTAACGTGTTGGAAAAATCCCACGCACAACTTATTGTACAAACGTTCATGGACACCCACCTTCCGTGTGCTTTTGGATAATACAGGTAAGATATTCTAATGTCACTTCTATTTGCTCTATATATGTTCTTCGAAAGTGTATCTACTTAAGCACTCTGACTTGTGAGTTGTCCTGAAAACACCTTACCGACCTGAAGTTCAAATAAGTTAAGGTACGAGTAGTTGTTGACGTAAACGATACTTCTGTAATGTAAATTTATCGCTGTACAGTCACCCTCTAAAGCTTAGTCATTCCCAAGGGAGTATTATTGGATCACTGTGCTTACTAAATTCTGCAATTTAAATCTAGTTGGACAGGATCAACATCATGTGGCTACCATATGGAGCACAATCCATTTGTAGTCATAATTGTAGCATTTGTTGTCTTCAGATTGACATTAGGCAGTGCCTACGCTAATCGTAGAAAGCCTAATCCTCTTGGTTATATCCGAAGCAAATTGCTTAAGTTATCATTCTGTGGTATCGCATAGGCGATGGTTGTCTGAATATTACTAGTCATACTGTGTAGGCCGTGAAACCCTAAGATTCCACAAATCATTTTCTTCGTGTCATTCCGTTAGCATTTGTGTAAATTTACTCACACCATCATTTGCATACCATGTAGAAATAATAGTTTCAATAAATCTCATCTCATCGAGAGCAAAATTGTTCGGTTCTGAAAAAGGTTTCCATTGACGGAGAAAAGTACAGATAAACAACTTTTACAAAATACACCAAATAGAACCAACACATTATTAATGATGGCCATCTAAACATTCTAGCACTATCCCTTCCTTATAACCTTATCTCAAAATCAAGTCAATACAAAAGTCTTCCACGTGCTACAGCGTCAAAAGCACCCACTCATCTGCGTATCCTATCATTGTATGTTTATGTGGGCGCCTTCAAATAGAGAAATATGATATATTACTTAATATCCTCCCCTCTTGAATCAAAATATATAACTAACAAAACCATGACAGCATCTCTAATACATCATTCCGATGTTATTCAGTCTAAAAAGATATCTTTTTTCCTGACCCTAGGCCATCGAACTCATTTTTGTTTGCATTCCCAAATGCTTTGCTTTTAATCAAATTTCCTTTTTCTCCTACCCAATGGCACTATCCCAAAAAAAAGAAACAAACAAAAACAAAATAAAAACCATTGAGTCAGTTTGTGTTAGATACCATAAGAACTTTATCCGTATCTTTCCGCCATTTTATAACACAATTCTGTTAATGGTACACCATATATCTTTGTCATTATGAACTCCCCAATTCACCTACATTCTCTTGCTTTGCTTTCTCTATGAAAAAAATAAAAATAAAAAAAAGAACAGCGAAGCCAACAAAATAAAAATGAAAATCCATTTCGTAGAAATTAAACAATAAATCCAACAGTTCAGCGATAAAACGTTAACCGAAAGTTTGTTTATCTGAAAGCTTTCAGGCACTCTTCAATATACGAGTACCATATATTATATGAATATGTTTGTATGTAGATCCTCATATTATTCGTTTATGTTTCGGCTTCATCTGACGACAGACCCTTTTCTTGTCCATCCTTCCTCCCTTCGATTCCGAGTACATTTAACGATTTTTTATTGTCGTTTCTGAATAAGCATGACCCATAGAGAGCCCTTAAAATGTAATAACTGTGATTATAAAAAAAACTTCTATTTTTTTTTTTTTTTTTTTGGTTCAACTACAAAATTTATTTAGCAGTAAGCAGTTTTGTGTTGATTATGTCCTTCACTTTGTGTATAAAATGGTTCACATTTCCACAAAAGTTGTATCTTTTAACTGTCATAATACTCGTAAACTCAAATGCTCTGGGTTTACTATACATTCTTTCCAACTAAACACGCACAGATAGATTCGAGTACATATAAAACACTTGTAGATACGAGTACTTTTCACATTTCGAAAACTTATAATAATTTGACACAGGTTCGAATATGTATTACTATGTCTAGTGAATGTATGACGATGAATGGTATTCTACATGAACCGTCGGATTATGCCTTGATACATATTTGAGAAACAGATATTCACCGAGTCAAAAGTAGGTTTCTTATGACTTACGTATAAAGTAGCTGAAACAACTTTGGAAAGTATTAACATACATTTCAAGGACAAAGACAGAGGGCTACACCCTCCGTATCCATGCCCAATATATGAAAAAGTTTGTCATAATTTCTCATGGAATTCAACTGCATATGCACACAGTGACTGACGAGCATGTGTATTCTGTGTATTCAGACAGACAGAGAGAGGGAGAAAATAAAGCCTTTAAGACGCAAAAATTTGTCCTAGTGACAGGCTGTGAAATAAGGATAAGGGTACGGGCATGTACTGGTACTGAGTTAGGGCGCCACGCGATGGGGTTGTTAAGAAAAGTTAAATTACACTTCTGTGAGTACTAGATGACTGTCAGAGTAGGACCGAGTTTATGATGATGAATTTCTCTTCTTCTTGAGATGCATAATTAGTGTATAAATTGACTCTTTTCAGAAGTAGGGAAGTTAAACACGCAGTTCATTCAAACAAAGCATGGAATGAATGATCATCAGGAGAGACCTTATAAAAGTTTTGAATACAATTTAACTTTAGTTTTATGTTAATTCACATGCTCGTTTTGCTTTTGTAGTTATTATTTATTATGAAGTCTTTAAAGCAAACGAAGGTGCATAAGTCGTCATCATTTTATTAGAATCGGGTGATTTTTCATAGTGACAAACGATTCTTTTTGTTAATTTTTGTTATTCATTTCATTTTTTCATTTATATATTGATATATTGATATTGGCATCTGCATATTCAGAAAAAGCAATCGAACAAATGGTCGTGCAAAACTTACCTATTTAACTGGACCCGTACAGATTCCTTGACTTCTGACATTCTCTTCGACATCGCTTGGTGTAAACAACGAAGTTCCGAACGAAGCTAGGACTCGAATATCCATACGATTGGAACTTTTTTATTCATTCCCTCGATATGACTGAGTCACTGTATAGGTATTTAGGGTATGTATGCCTTAATGCAGCTCTATGTACTCTATGGAGCTGAGCACTATGATATTCAACATCGCTTCTTTCTCTAGTTGAAAATACTGGTGAAGTGTTCTTTTAATAATCATATCGCAAAAACAATGAAGCCTAGAAGACTTTTTGGTACTACCCAGCTAATAATTCGAAGTGATTGCTCTCAAAATGCGACTGCATGATGTTACTTCCTTACTATGTGAATTTGTTGGACCAAAGCGTTGGTGTCCATCCGCTCTACATCACCAATCCATCTAAGTCATTGGATTTTCACTCTTCTGGCTGGGTTGATGTCTCTCTATAGACCGTCGTTGTATTTCCTCCTCCATTCACCGTCTATGCAGACGGGACTGAAATTCACTCGAAGATTTTTCCTCACAAAGCGGCCAAGAGTACAATTAGCCAAAAGAAGCAGCGATTGGCAAGAGTTATTCTTCGTTTGATCTCAGTGCTGGTGTCGTGAAATTCCGTTCTTAACTACTTCAAAGTTATATCTGTCGAGCGAGACTTTCTGTCGGACACGTCGGTGTTGATTGTCTTTTTTGCCTTTACTTCGTTTTGCACTCGTTGATCGCTAAACCCTTAAACGCCACTGATTTCAATTTCAATATTTATTTATTTTGCCAAATATAATACATTAAGACATAGTTTTTTGTTGCACATAGAAGTTAGCTTAAGATATTGCAGTTCATTGAGGTAACAAAATAATAATAATAATAATAATAAAAAAGAAAATTTATTCTTCTTCTTATCCTTTTATTAACCCTTTCCTCGTTATATGAACTTATGCGTAACGAGTTTCTCATTTTTACTGCATCGCTGCTGCTCCGCTTATGGGGTTGGCTAATGTCGCAGACCGCAGAACGCGTCTACATAAAGCTCGGTCCTGGATCGCTTCAGTGGTTAACCCCAGACGTTGTTGCGCATTTGCCATCTGAGGAATCCAGGCATTCTTTTTCCGACCTCGTTTTCTTACAGTTGGAGTGACCGTAGTTGATAGTGCCTTTTTAACCGGATTTTCCGCAGATCTTCTTTGAACGTGGCAATACCAACTTATTCTATTCGCCTCAAGCTGTTCGGTTACCGAATTCTTTATATGTAGACTTCCTCTTATACGCGTAGATCTAATGCAATCGCGTTTAGTGACTCCACTAGACATCCTTAACATTTTCATTTCCGCTGCCGTCGTTTTGTTTTTAAACGCTTCGTACATTGTCCAGCACTGTGAACCGTATATAAGAGCTGGTCTAACAACCGTGGTGTAGAGTTTCCCCTTTAATTTAAGTGGAAATTTTCGGTCGCAAAAGATTCCCGAATTTTCCCGCCATTTCATCCATCCCACACTCACTCTGTGGTTTACGTCGTCGTCACATTTCGCTTCCATGTTAACGATTGATCCTAAGTACTTAAAGATAGTGCTTTTCGGAAGAACTATTCCGCTTAACATTATATCCGGAACAGGTCGCAACGGATGCGCAAATGGGCACGTCAAATGCTCCGTCTTTGAACGACTTATTTTAAACCCCGGTTCTCTCTAGCGCATTTCTCCATGAATCTAAGGCGTTCTGTAAATCTTCGACGTTATCGCTTTGTATAACTGCGTCGTCAGCGAAGAGAATTGGCATTACATTTGCTTCGTGCATGCAGTCTTTTAAAAGATAGTCGAATACTACGTTAAAGAGGAAAGGGCTAAGTACGCTTCCTTGATGCACTCCGACATTAACTGCAAATTCTCTCGTTAGTCCAGCAGAGCTTTTAACCGCAGTTTTCACGTTTCCGTACATGTCTTGTATTATTCTAACATACCTTTCCGGTACGTTTTGAGACCTCTGTGCGGCCCATATGAGATCCCTAGGCACTCGATCGAATGCTTTCTCGAGGTCGATAAATACCATGTGTAAATCCTTAGACGAATCTCGGTGCTTTTCCATTATTATTCGTAGGCTTTGGATAGCGTCCACCGTCGATCTTCCTTCAACAAATCCACACTGGCTATTATCGAGCTTTATTATTTGCCGAAGACGTTCGTTTAAGACTCTTTCGACGATTTTCATTGTGTGTGACATAAGCTTGATTGAACGGTAGTTGTTGCATTCTCGAGTGTCGCCTTTTCCTTTGTATAATGGAACCAAGAAGCTACTTCTCCATTGATTCGGCATAGGTTGTCCACATTTTAATTTATTTAAAAGTTTCGATAGCCAAACGCTGCCGATCCCCTCCATCTTCAACCAAAACTCTGATGGAATGCTGTCTGGTCCCGCCGCTTTCCCCCGCTTCATTTTCCAAAAAAGAAAATTTATTGATCTAACAATTTTTAAATTACTCTCGGAAATAGAATTGAACTGAGGAAATACAAAAAGGATTAGGACGGAACATGGGAAAAATGTTGAAAAATTACATCTTTAAATCTAGCAGCGTTAGATATACCCTTTAAGGCCAATGGCAGTGAGTTCCAAAGTTTAATTGTGTGAATGAAAAACATACGAGAGGAGTTTAAATAATTATATCTTGGTAAGATAATGTTAAACGTTCTTGGAGCCTGAGCAAATTGAATTTTATGAAACAGGTATGGTGGAGATCTAGTCTTAATTATATTAAATGGAGATATGCAATTCCTGGCCTTAAAATACTGTTGAAGTGTGCATCCCAATAAGTTCCTAGATAGTTCAGAAACATGGTCATATCTACAAATATTGTAAATGTATCTTACTGCAACTTGTGCTCGGATAGGGAGTCCAGTTTACAATAAACATTCTCAAATTACATTATGAGGAGTACCACAAGGGCTCTAATAAGCCTTCGTCTAGTTTCCGTAGGATTGAAATTTGCGGTGAGCCAAAGTTTTCGAAGACAACTGTTGATTCGACCTACTATTACATTCACATGGTTGTAGGCAGTCATCTGGCGATTTATGGTAAAACCAAGGATAGGTACAGATTCAACGACTCTTAGTTTATTATTACAAAGCCAAAAATAAGAAATTCTGATTATGTCGACGTTCTTTTTTACATATTGGGATCGTTTGAGATTTGGAGGGTTAATGATTAAGCCGTTCTTTAGAGACCAGTGATGGATATTGGCCAGATCTTTATTGATCACGTGGGCCAACTCGTCAATTTCGTTTAAAGGTTGCGATTAATAGAGTTGGACGTCATCAGCGTATTGATGAATTGAAGCATGTTCGCATTTCGTTGGCAAGTCATTTATAAACATACAAAACAGAAAAGGTCCTACGATAGATCCCTGAGGAACACCTTGTTTTAAAGGCTTTAGCTGTGAGAGTAGTTCGCCATTTAGGACCTTTTGTATTCTACCTGACAAGAAGCTTTTTATCAGCTGTGTACTCCCCTCACTAAAACCAAAAGGATGTTTCAACTTGGTTTACTTTGTCGAAAGCTTTTGAGAGATCCAGTTAGCAAAGAATTGTTAGAAAACACTTATCAAAATCCACTCGAATGTAAAGAATATGAACAACTGCTGTGGAGCAGCTATGGTTAGCCCTAAAGCCTGATTGAAGAGGTGTGAGCAAGGAATTCGTTGACAAGTAGTTTTGTATTTGCTTGGCAATGAGCCTCTCAAAAACCTTCGGCAAGCATGGTAACATGCTTATTGGTCTAAAGTCATTTAAAGTTGAAGCGTTGGTTTTTTTTAGGAATAGGAATAACCTTAGGAATTTTCCAGGATTGTGGAAATGTTGAAGTTGAAAAGCAGTAATTAATTATATGCGTCAAATGGTTAATGATAAATGGAAGAATAAATTTAATAAAACGAATGGGAATTCCATCTATTCCGCATGAATTCGACCTGATAGTAACAATGCACTTAATTACATCGCTTTCTCTTACTCTTTCAAAATCAGATGCGTTAGGATTAGAGCAAAAATCAAATGAATTAGTCATCATATCACTTTCCAAAAGGTGGTCATTGAGCACATCAGGATCAAATTCATACTTAGTACTACTTCTAACCAAAGTTTTTTAGGCGGTAGCGATGTGTTCAATTTGGAGGTAAAAAAGTTTCTTTTGGCAGTGCAAACTACACGATTCACATTGTTTCGCTTACTTTATAAGCTTCCCAATCACACTGCTTTCTGCACTATTCTTTTAAGTATGATATTGAAAGGGCTCATTCTGTCTGAAAAAAGGTATTTGGTTCGTCTACGCTGTTATATAGCCAACAGAAATGCATTTTTCAAATCCTCAGCATCGACTGCGACTCTATTACGATGATACCTTGATCGTCTCCACAGGCTTCGGTTAGAAGTTTGTGTCAAGTTTTTTGTTAAAATATATATTAATTCTTCAAAAGTTTGATACTTACGTCAATAAACTTTGCCCCCATCGCGACATACATAAGTCTCTAATTCCATTTAAGGCGTAAGTTGCAAAAGAAAAAATGGAACTTAGGTACCTACGCCTCATCCGCTACCAGCTCTTTTCCAAGACCTTGACTTAGTCTCGGAAATTCTTACCAGCCTGAGCACCAAAAATATCGGAGAAACCCGGATAATGTCTCCGTTGTTTCGAAATTTCACTTCACCGTTGTTTCCATCTGATGGCGATGGCGCGATAGTTAGCTCATTGGACTATCACGCAGAGAGTCTGGGTTCGATTCCTGGCTTGCTCACCAACAATTTTTCAAAATGCCATCACACTTTCGGCGGGCAATGGCAAACTCCCGAAAGTAAAATTGCCTACGAAAAAGCTTCTAAGGAGTGCCGTTCGGACTCGGCGATAAACCGTAGGCCCCGCTCAGATGTGACAAAAATGACAACATGAGCAACACAAATGAGTGTCAAGGAATTCATCTGCTGTCCTGTTTATAGCACTGCAATATTCGTCTGCTGGCTATAACTCGAGCTTATAAGTTTTGCAAGTCGAGCCCGGATGTACACCGACCAAAACCCGACGGTTACCATGTGAAGGTGAAATAAGCACAACTAATGTGTACATCAATTTCAACATTAGATATCGCCAGGTGCTCATACTCTATTTCTACAGCGCCCATGCATCAAAAGTTATGAATACAATTAGAGTCGTTGCTATATCTAATATCAATTACTTAACCAAGTGAATTTCGGAATTGCCATTGGGCTAAGTTTTACAGAGCTCAATCAGTCAATTAATCAATCATAGCACTTCAAAGTACATCTTATAAATCTGTATCAAAAAAATTTCCGGATGTCTGGAGGTTCCGTCGTTGAAATGTCTGAATAATATTCAGAGTCTGGTATGCGAGGAAGGGTTTGACATTGATGGTCCTTTGAAACAGTTATCAAAGCCATCTCATGATCTAGGAGTTTTGCGGACGCATTTCGTTGTCAGTTCATCGCACAAAAATAAAGTCGTTGTGAGACATATGGGTGATTGCTTTCATAACTTCAAATGCTTTTGTCTTTTGCCCTTCTCTCCGATCATAGTGAAGTTCCAACATTAAGAAAAAAATACGGTACGAAGTAAACGTTACATCAATTCAAAATGATTAGTAAAACCCAATAAATCTCTAAATTATTTCTTTCATCGTTCATTCATATTTTAGTAAAGGATTACTTTAAGTTCAATTTCGTATCATAAATACGCTAGATCTGCTAAAATAAATTGTATATTCTTAATCACACACATCTCGCAGATACATGAAGATACACTCTTATAACAATTACAGAGTAAAATTTCTCCAAAAGTCGTACTCGTTTCTTTAAAAGTTTTTTGAAATGAAGACAGACTGATATAACAATTATTAAGCAATAACTGTTATTACGAATATGCTTTCGTTCGTCCATAAGAACCGTCCCAAAAACAAATATCTTGTTGCACGTGACTTCCTTCCGCCTGTGGTGACTATTGACTCTGACAGGGGTTCGCATAACATTTGGCTGGGATTGTACTCGTATCTGTAGACACGTTGATCTAATAAAAGTTGTATGCCACCATGCCTATAATGTGCTTGATGGTAAGTATTGCGCAAACTGTCGTTAATGTAATCGCTGGAGTAAACATGAGGTCGGGAATGGTCTTTTAGGTTTTGCAGAGTTTAACTACGACGTTTCTAAAATGTTTTCTCGTATTCGTTCTGTGGTTTGGTTTTTGGTTAAACTGTTGTTGGATACGAGATAATTTATTCAGTCAATGATTATGGAAATGACCTATACACATGGTATAGTGATAGTGTCCTGAGAATACCAGGTAGCACCAAGTGGAAAGTGGAAACATTTTCAACTCTAAAGTACACTTGACTTTTAATTTGTTTGGGATATTTACGATACTATAGGAGTTTTGGGATTTTAAAACAGTAAACGAGTAACAACTGATGGCATGCACAGAAGATGAGGTGGTTTACGAGTTCATCATTCTGGTAATCTGCATCAGTACAGTATTATATTTTTAGAGGAACAACTTGACAAAATCTAATTGTATTTATTGAAATTTAAAATTTTCGGCGATCGTAAGCAATCGACAAATGAGACATACTTTTCTCAATTAATTAACTTCAAGAGAAACACTGATTGTTACCCTCCCTTCCTACCCTTTGACAATAAATCATCAACCGATTCAGTAACTATTGCCAAGTTTTTTGCCTCCTTTTTTACCTTCTGTTTCACAATCGAATCTTTTGTCCTAGATTCTTACTATAATTTTTACATATAAACCTACTTCACTGGCTCACATCTCTCTCAAAACCAACCCGGTTAAGATGTTGCTCAACTCTCCCCTCGCCTTATCTTATCTATTTCGTCTATCCCTTTCACAAGGAGAATTTCCCAGGATTGAAAAAATTTCCCTCATAACCACAATCCACAAAAAGGATTAAAGAGTGTAAAAACTAACCATCGTCCCATCGCTAAACACTCCCATCTACCCGAACTCTTCGAAAGTATTTTGCATAAAGTTATAAGCTTCCAATGCAAATCTCTTATTTCCTCTGTTCATGGCTTCTCAGAGGGTAGGTCAACAACTTCCAATTTCGTTGAATTCGTATCCTTTGCCCCTCCAGCCCTAGAAAATCGTGATGAAATCGATGTTATTTCAAACGATTTTAGCGAGGCTTTTGGATAACCTTTTTCAAACTGTCTGTCCTCGGCTCTGATCCCAAATTGTTAAAATCTATATCTTTTTACCTAGAAAACTGTTCTTACAGTATTTACTTTAGGTCGGCCCAGTCAGCTCCATTTTGAATCAACTCTGGTGTTCCACAAGGCAGTCACCTAGGAGCTCTTCAATAACCATAAGTGCTCTCGACTATCAAATACCCGTCAGTTTCCCTATACGTCGATGATTGCAAATTTTTAAAAAAAATCGCTTCTCCCGATGTCTTCGTTTCTCCTTCAACAAGATCTCAATATTTTTTCATCGTGTTGCCACAAAAACTTTATGGATCAATCGCCAAATATCAATCCATTACATTTTTACATAAGCGCCACCAATCCTCTCCCCGACTCTACCTTCTACACAACCAGCCTGGTTACTTCGTTTGTATTTTGTGTGATAAGGTGCTCAATTTCTGTTTACATATGAATGAGATAATCCCAAAAGCCAACTCTGTTCTAAATTTTGTGAAATGGTGGCCTAAAGAGTTCATTAACCAATATGATACTAAGTTCCTCTATATTACCAAACAAGTGTGGTCCCCTTATTACGTGTTCATATCTCTAGAATCGATAGTATCCGGCACCGTTTTCTTTGATTTGCTCGCGGAGGTTTACTATAAAATGACTCCTTTTTTCTGCCTCCTATCAAAACCGCCTCAGACTTTTTAACTTAAACAGCCTCGAGAAACGCAGAGATGCGGCCGACTTTCTCTTCATTCATCGACTCCGCTCAGGTCACGTTATCCACGTTTTATCTATATATCTACCGACCACAACTCCTACGATGCGAAAGAACCAATCTTCCATATCCTAAGATAAATTAATTCGAACCTTATCATCTTTGACTTTAAGGGGAGGTTCTCATATAGACGACGAAAAAGTAGCTCAACTTTGGGATTTTTTTATAGGAAAATGAAAAAAGGGATCGAAATTCGAAGTGTACGTTCATAATTTTTTTTCAAAAACAAAACAAAATACCGGCTGTTATTGGCTTTCGCAGAAACCATGTTTTCAAATAACACTGCAAATCGGTGGAAGAGATCCTGGTTCGACATCAATCCGAAATCAAAAAATCCAAAATGGGAATGAAATTACATTAAATGTGCTACAGGAGGAAACCAAAAGTTATTAAAAAAGTTGAAAATTCACGAAATGGCGAGCGCGTAAAATTTAAGGGCATTTTTGGGCTATTTTTCGTCTCGAATCGTTGATTAAAAAAATAGTTAAAATAATATTTTTTCATATTTTTTGGTTCGTACCTCCAATAAAATGTTTGTACATCAAAATAAAAGAAACCAGAAGTAGATCGCTTCAGCCGTTTTAGAGTAATCTCTTCCACCGTTTTGTAATAATTGAATTTTGTAGAAACGTCATTGAAGTTGAAGTACATTTTCTCACGATTTGTATCAAATTTTTCGTTTAGTTCAGCTAATGCAATTCAACTTTCCTTTCGATTTTAAAAACGAAATTATACTTATGGTTTTTGAGCTGCTGAACCCGAATCAAGAATTATTTTTTCAAAATTCAAAATGGCGGATCCAATATGGCGGACCAAAAGTGAAATGTTGTCTGATTCTGTTAATTCGATCAATAGGCTGTAAAATCGGTTCTACTACTCGGATCGGCTTAAAATTTAAAAACAATATTTTTAACATGTTACTCTTTCAGAAAATCAAATAAAAACAAAATCGAAAATTTCAAAATTATATATGAGAACCTCCCCTTAACCGCACAACTTTCTACCTTAAATTTGATCTCATTGACCACCCCTTCCAACCTTAGTAGTAAGATGAAATCTAAGATTATTTTAATCTGATTTTAAGTTTTTACCTACAGCTTGTATTAAGATACATAAATGGAGGCATTCCTCCTCAGTAAATTAATAAAAATTAAATCCACAATTGGCCTGCATGTTTTCTGGATATTTCTTTTGTGAAGATATTTGTACAAGAAATGTATATGTGAGGCACTGTTCTCACTTACTTGGCGAAATGTTATGAAAAATTCTTCAGAAAGAATTGTGGGAAACGTTCCCCTAGTTCGTTTGCACTTACGTCCATGTATGTATGTATGTGTATGTATTCCCCTTCATATTTATAAACCAAGAAAAAAAACGCAAAAACAATTGATAAGAAAATCAATCCCATATCATAACAGCGCCATCTTTTGTTCAGATCATGGCAATAGATATTGTCAATTACAACAACCTGATTTGTATTCCTTTTCCATCTACGTAAGAATTTCCTTTCCAGTCGATGTTTCCCGTCACACCCTTAGCTCCTTGGTAAGGTTTGTGCCTAAGATGATTACTCGGTATTCAAAAAACCAACAATTGAATCGGTCTTCAAAGCTCTAATCAATTATAATTCGGTAATTTGGAAAAACGGAATTGTTTTGTTTTTTTTATTTGTCATACGAGGCATTGTAAAAAGATCGGATGACGACAAGTGTTCAGTTAGCGTGGGAAAGCAAAGGTTGAAAGTTGGCAGGAAAAAAAAATAAATAAATAAAAAATAAAAGTCAACGTGGTTTTGAAGAAGTTCAGTGTTAAGAAACCGAAAAAGTATCGTGGCAGATTTTTTTTAGTCAATGTAAAAATTTAGTAAAGTTTAGTCAAAAAAAAAAAAAAAAGGAGAATAATATTGCCGAAAGAAAATAAAAGGGAATCATGCAAGTTCAAAAACAAATAAAAAAAATAAAACGCTTCATAATCTAGAAAAAGTGAAAAAAAAAAAATGAGCAGATAAGAGTACCACACGTGAAAACCGATCATCAGTGTCAGCAGAAAATCTCATCTCAAAGAAGAACCAGCAAGTGCACTAAGCCAAGCCATTGCCCCGTAAGGAACAAGTGCGCTAAGCCAAGCAATAGCCCTATAAAAAGCAAGTCGCAGAAGTCAGCGGTTGCGCCATAGCCAGCAAGTGTACAGGATAAAGCAGTTGCACAGGCGCCAGCATCAAATAAGGAGCTCGAAAGTACACGCAGTTCAGGAAGTGCACATTACTACAATGAAATCGAGGATCACCGAGAAGAAGAGATACGAGAACTTTCGAAACCAATGAAGACGAAAAACCACATGGAGCCATACCCCTTTCCCCCTCCCTATCCTTTTTCAAGTTAATCCCAACAAGGACCTTATCAGGTTGCAGAGTAAATTTTTTTTTTCATTTAATGGTCAGCTTCTTTACATTAAATTCTATTTTTGATAGCCAATAAGGTTCAAGTAACAAGAAAAGAAATGGCAAATTACACCCACACGCACACATTGACAACATACATACAATATTTATACGGCGAAGGAGTGCACTTCATCCCTTAACAAGTTTTTAGCTACGGTGAGTCAATTTCATTATTGTAATCTTTTTAAGAAAATATGAATTAAATGTGTGAAGAAGCTTTAGCTATCTACAGATACCCTCTGTATCTGTGACCTATGTCTATAATTTTACGAAAATGGCCTAAATTATAAATTTACATATGCATATATTACACATATGGACATACATAGTTAGTGACATACATACATATATAATGATGAAGAGGATTACGAACACAAATGCATAGATATGTCCATATTGGAGCCATTTAATTTTTTTTTTTTTGCTTTCCTTTTTATCTTTTATAATTTTTTTTATATATACTCGTACCTAATACTTTAATCTAATTTTTGTAATATTTTTTACATACTCGTACGCTTATACCTATTTAAGTTAACATTTCTCTTTATACATAAATTTGCTTCAGCTGTTTGATTTCCCCCTACCCTTTTCCGTGAAATAAATTTTGTTGAACCGTGGAATTCATTTAGTTTACAATACTTTTAATACTCGTAGTCAAGGAGATTTCATGTTTTGAAAAGATTGGTCACCGTCGTTTTGTTTTCTTTTCCTTTTTTTTCTGCATTCGATGTTATATTCTAGAATGATACGCTAATATTAAGATACTGATAGGGGAGTGAAGGGATCCTGCGGACAGCGAAAAATGGTGTAATCTCCGAGAACGCAGTGTATTTTGATTTTTTTTAGGGGTAGCCACGCACCACGCCTACGGATTACGTAGCTACCACGGTGTGTACTAGCGATCCCATGCTAGACACAAAGGGGAGGGTAAACTCCGTAAAAGAGCACAACACCTAGCTCTTTTCTCTCTTTAGTTGATGGAATTCGGAAAGGCAAATTAAGTTTCATTTTGCAGGCTCATATCAACGGGAAGATAACTAAAGGCGGTCGGAGTTCGCTCTGGACAAATTCGGGTCCCTTATTTAAAATTACAGCTCAACTACCATCGAGAGTAAGGCATGTAAAAATTGTTAGAGCGGTTGGCCGAATTTGGCAGCAAGATCCCCCCCCATTCCGACGAGCATAGAACGGAGATCACACTAGCATGCCTGCCGCTGCTGAATGGCTTAACCCCTTTCTTCTCTTTGTCGGTTGCCTGTGTTCGAAGGTCATAAGGGTGAAGCAACGGTAGAAGGGAGGGTTCCTTTTGCTTCTTGAATGATCGATTTCGTTACGTTTTTTTTTTCTCTAACGAAAGCAACGGACCCTATGTTTAGTGTAGACTAGCTAAACACTACCCTATTTAGTTATTGCCCAGATCTGATGTCGGGGTAGTAATTAAAAAGGAAGATTTGAATTTATCTCAAATCAAATATCGTTACAGAATCCATCTTTAAAGCTGGTGGTCGTTTCAGAAACTCAATCGTTCATACCTAGCTAATAAAATGTTCCCTTAATCAAAAACAAGTTACTGCAAAATTTAAAAACTAAGAAACATATTTTGTGTTAGGGACTTTTTGTACCTATATAATGAAACTAACGTCTCTTACTGAGAATTTTTTTGTAGGAAGGTAAATTGCACATCTCCTGGCTGGGTCACCGACAATTTTTCAAAACGCCTTTTTTTACCCTTCCGGCGGGCAATGGCAAACCCCGAAAGTAAAATTGTATACGAAAAAGCTTCTAAGAAGTGCCTTTCGGATTTGGCGATAAACCGTAAGCCCCGCTCAAAAATGACAACATGAGCAACACAAATGAGTATCAAGAAGCTAGGCCATGGCCCAAACCGGGCTGCCAGCGCCACAGTGTTTTTAAATTGCACAGCTCCCAGTTAAATCACATTTCATCATTGAAGGACATTCTTAGGCTCTAATACAGGTTTCAAACATCTTCCAACTGAATTCACAAAATTTGTTGAAATACAGCAGAGACGTTGACTTCTGAAGGCATAAAAAAATATGTACCTTAAAAATAATTTGATGTTTTAAAAAAATGTAAACGGGATAGTGTGAATATCTTTTGGGAAGACTGCCAACATATTTTTTTTCTTCGGCACTTTCAAAACCAAATTTAACTTATTTTGTTATTTGTTTCTTCATACGTATATTTTTAAATTTTGAACAAATAAAGGTAGATTCATTGATATATTATCATTTTCTATTTTCATTTAGGTTTGATCAGTTGCAGTTTATCAAAGGCTGTAAGAAGACAGCTATTAGTTCCTGTAAATAAATGAGTTTCAGGTGAGCGTTGTAGGTACTAAATAACTTTACACACAAAATTTTCAAAACTAAAAAGAAAAATTGTAAAATTGAAGTCACACTTTCATCTCTTCATCGACGTACATTGTGGAAAATATGTTAAAGTGATATGGTAAGAGATTCGAGTAGAATAAATATATCAAGACTTTTTGAGGAACCTATTGGCTTCAAGTTATCCACTATGATTGTCATTTATTGCGGTGAGGATATAAAGTTCAATGGTGCATGTCGTAGTGTTTATTAAATTTTTTTATATCCCAGAGTTAAGACAGCTTCTACCTCACCAAAATGAAGTGCGTAGGATGAACCATTAGCAGTCATTACAATACATAGAAACTTGTCACTTCAACTTCAATGATGAGGGCCCAAGATCTAATAATCAAAAAATTAAATTTTACCAAGTAATCTTTATTATCATACAAAAAGAAACATTCCTTACATTTATTTTTTGAAGATTATTTCTTTCAAATATTGACGGTAACTGCGGCTAACATGGTCCACTCGGAAGTTCCAATTTGCGATGTCGCGTTCGAGCATTACGAGTGGTATTTGACCATTGACCCGAATAATGTTGGCCTGAAATTCCTTAATCGTTTTCGGTTTACCCATGTAGACTTGGATTTTATGCAGCCCCAAAGTAAAATCTTTAGAGACATGATCTCACCAAAGTATCCAAAGAGTGAAATTAACTGTCCCACCAATCGTTTTCGCGTTAAAGCCATGGTTACATGGGCTATCTGGCAAGATGCGCCGTTGTATTGAAAGCAAATACCTTCGGGAGCACGGGCTTCAGTTTCAGAGAACTAATAGTTCAACATATGGACCGATATTCCAGCTGCCCATAAACCACATCAAACCTTTGTTTTGTCTTGATGGCAGCTCTTGAACCTCTTCGAGTTGCTCCACACTCCAAATATAGTCGTTTTGCTTATCAATGTAGCCATTTATTCAGAAACGAACCTTATCGCTGAACAAAATTTTGGTCGAAAACGTTGGGTTGTGTGTGTATAATTTGTCATGTATTGATTCGATTTATACTTTCCGATAGGCAGGTAATGTGAACCGTATGTTGCTCTAAGCGTACAAAACACATTTCTCGTAGTACGAGTACTTTAATTTTTGTAAAACTACTGAATAATTTGTAGACGCTGTGCGGAGTCTTCTGAGTCTTCTATTTCTGAAATTTCTTATACATAACCATAAAAGATATGCATGCGTGATCCCTTATGAAATCCCCACTGGAGAAAACACCTGTAAAAGAATCACCTGTTGCATAACATACTATTTATTTCTAGATAAAATAAGTCCAAAGTGACAGACGAGGTCTCCCTCCACTGCGCTTCTTCTGGGTAAAAATCGCAAACCTGTTTGCCCGAATATTGATATTCTTCGCCTCTACCTAAGACACTCGAGCAGATTTCGAAGACTTATCATTCGCAAGTCGCAAGGATTTTGCGTTAAGAACGACTAAGTATACTTGTATTGGCCTTGTAAGTTAACCTTCATAGAACTTCTTAAACATCGACAAAACTGCCCAATAATATGACAACCTTGTTATTTGGTTATAGATTTGGCCTTGAGATCTTTAAAGACTTGGTGTTTATCGTGGGGAATTTCGACGTCATACTTCTCAACTTCTTTTGCAAATGAAAAGCATGAGAAGCGCGCTGTCGAGGAAGTTGAGAGATGCTACTCCAGGAATGAGATTCGGAAGTTTTACCAAAAGGTTAAAAAAAAATGCCACCGATACAAGCCCCGATCCAAAGCCTTTAGTTTCGGCGATGTCGAAACAGATACCGCTTTCAGGCAGAATGAACCTTTCAACCCGCACATTGTAACCCAACATTTCTGTATACCCGAGCTGCATGTAGTGAAACTTAAGTCCAACAAAGCTCTGACTGACTGTTGAACTGTTTAAAGCTACAAGTGATGAGTTTGAAAGGAACATACATCAACACATAGCTAAAATATAGTCGGACGGAAATACGCCCGATGAATATTACCTCAGAACTGTTTGTCCGATCCTCAAGAATGGAGACCCTCTGAACTGCGCCGGCTACAGAGGCATCAGTCTCCTTAACATCGTATACAAGATCTTATCTGCCGAATTATGTGAACACCTGAAGCCGTTGGTCAACAACCTGATTGTTCCATATCAATGTGACTTTGGGCAAGGAAACTCCACCGTTTACGGCAGTTCTTGGAGAAAACCCATGAGCTTTAGATCGATACACACCACTTGTAAGTCGACTTCAAGGCCGTGTATGACAGCATTTATAAAGATGAGCTATACAGAGCAATATCTAGTTTTGGCATCTTTGCCAATCTGGTCCGTCTGGGCAGGATGATGTCGCACAGTGCACGCTGCTCCGTCAAGGTCGGTAAACATCTCACCGAAACCTTTGATGCCAAAATAGGATTTAGACAGGGTAATGCGCTATCATGCGATTTATTCAGCATCACTCTTGAAAGAATAGTACAAAACTCACGAGCAAACACAAGAGGCACAATCTCTAAAAAGTCCGTCCAATTACTCGCATACGCCGACGATATTGACTAAATTGGAAGAAAGCAGCGTGATGTCAGTGGCGGCTTTGCAAGTATCGAGACGGAAGCGGCTCATGGCGCAGAGCCACGGAATGGAAAGATGTTATATAATTGTCAAATATATGACGTTATCAACAATTAGGCATTTCATGCAGCCCTATATGATGAATATTGCTAAAGGAACTGCATCTGCTTTCATACAAGATATATTCAGCGCAAGAAGCCTAACTTGTAAGCCATGTTCATATGGTAGAGCACATAATCATACTCGTATTATAAGTTGGAATGAATGTTGATGCTGATTTATCGATGGAGCTCCAGCTCAGCAACGAGGCACATTTTCCTGATTTTTTAGAGAGTCACTTACGAGGATATAAAAATCACCAAATGATTCAGATAAATATGCACAGAAATTCACTGTTTTGTGTACATTGTAGTCTACTACAATCAATACTCCCACAATTATTTTTTACAAAATCCATCATTTTAAACTGGAGTTCATGTGAATTCAACAGGAAAATGCCACATCATCACTTTCGAACGACATATCCTGAAATTAATTCTCACGTAGATCTAAGTGAATTCAGAGTCACAGACATAAATAGCTTCAAGGGGCGTTATATACTCGTATGTCGAAAGAAGGGTTAATATTTTATAACGAGCATGGAGTAAAAGTAATTCTTAAAATGTTTGGGGAAATTCTACCATCTTTAAGAATTTTTATGAATGAGTTCTGAAACAAGAACATCATTGCCTATCCAATCTGGGATTCTGAAAAGTTCCCAATTAATTTTACGAAATCCATTAATGTGCCCAAAGCAACCACTGTAACCAATTTAAGAGCAAACATAAGTGGGAGCCTACACGTGTCGTCTTATTGAGAAGGATTAAAAATTAGGGTGAACTGATGAACATTCATAAAAGCCCGAGCGCAAGTGTTGAAGAGTTTCTAACAATTGCTTTAAACACTCATGCTAAAAATAGCTACGAAATATGGTAGCGTAGGAATAATTACGTCGGTTGTGGGGTATATGAGTGCTTTAGTAATATGATTGTCACCAATAAGTTCTTGCGACCGATTTTTGAATTCTAAGCAGCAACGGAAAAAGGTTTTTTTGGAAACCGATCGAATATCTGATCAGAAGTTGTAAAGAATTTCGACCATCGCACATACCGAAATTCGGAATCAATGATGCACTTGTCATTATTAACAGCAGAAGATGCCATTGCTTTTATGAAACTATAAATTCAACTCTACCTTTTTAGAACAAAAGCGCTGGTGTTGTTGTCTAAATGGAAAACCGAAACTAGCTCCGCTGACGTTCTGGCCGAGTTGTCAGTGTATTCGCCACTTTCGTCTCTACACTCACGAAAGCACCACTGACATCACTCTTCTTTCTTCTGGATATATCAAAATCATCGGCATTTGCGAGTAATGGAATGGACTTTTGTCGATTAGCGTGATCCGTTATCGGCGTTGATGTCGTGCGCAGACTATACTTTCCAACAGACCTACCGAAGATGCTCTCTCGTCCTTGCTTTGCATTAAAATCGCCGAGGATATTTCTAATGTCATAGCTAGGGCATTGCTCGTAGGTCTTGTTCAAGAGCTCATAGAAACCGTTTTTGGTCTCGTCATCTGTCTCCTCTGTGGGGGCGTGCGCGCATATCAGGCTAATGTTGGCAAATTTAGCCTTGATACGGATGGTTACGAGGTGTTCGTTCACATGCCGGAAACTCAATGCTTTTTTCTGCCTCCAACAACAAAAAGGAATCTAGATCGGTACTTCTTTTGCCGTCGATAGTGATTGCCGAAGTAGATGTCGCATTTCTTGGATGTCGGTAATACGTGTTTTGCAGCAATCGCGGGACTCCGCTAGATGTTCGGCTGCATTTGGTCATTACCTTGCAGGGGTTGTCAACAGTACATCCGCCTGCATACGATGTTTGTTTCTGCCTCGTAACTTTCGTCTTTTTTCCATGGCCGGGTAGCAACGCTACCGTTGGACTATTAAAGGCTCAATCGCCACCATCTCTAAGACCCTGACTTAGTTTGAGGAATCCTTACAGGCTTGATCTCAAAACATTTGTATCATTCCGGGCTTTTATCTTATCTTTGAGTTCCATCTCTCGAACTCGTCTGCTGTCCTGTTTGTTGTGCTGCTGTTTTTGTTTGCTAGTCAGCACTCGAGCTTATAAGTTCCGCAAGTCCAGTCCAAACAGACCTCGTCCAGTACTCTGTGGTTATCACTTGGAGATAAAATAAGCTTAATCGATGTGGAGAAGCAGTTGCAACACTCAGTATCGCCATGTTGACACCTCTCAGTGCTTATCTTATTTCTACAGCACAGTTTTTGAACAATTTTAGAACCCCCGCGCAAAACCTGAAGTCGATAGCTCAAACCGATCCGGACATACGTGTGGCTATGCAACTCAAAAGTTTCCATAAGATAACATAGAGAAGATCGGTCCTCTTTAGTAGTTTTATACTTAAACGGTGTGATTGTAAAATTGTCCCATTTAATGTTTGACTCGCTCGAGTGCTATCGCTGAAATCGCACAATCTCGGATAGTTTAAGGAATTGCTAAGTACGGGTAAATTGGCCTTGTCGAAACAGACGATAGCTGGAATGTTATTATAACTAAGTTTAAGGGTTGAGGTTGAGGTTGTTTTTTTTTCCAATTGATGGTCATAGAAGAACTTCACACGTTCAGGATGGACGTAACAAGGATTTCGCAACATTTTGGTGCATTCCACCATTGGGTGTTCCTCAGTTTCGTGTAACTGAAATTTGTCTTTCAAGAACTATTGGAGACATCCACATCGTCAACATCCACATCGTCAACATCCACATCGTCAACACCCACACCATCAAATTGCCGCCATACAAATTATTTGATCATGGTAACAGCCATATCCGTTTCATTTTCGAAACATCTGGTAGTACTTGCACGACCGGAATGATTTCAATATTTCACATCTCCACCTTGTCCCAAAAGCAATATTTTCTGTAAGTTTCCAGTTTCAGTGAAATACCTAATTAATGGCGTTGTTTTGAGTGTATTCCGGAATTTTCATCATTAACTTTGCTTTGTTTGTAGTCTATCGAAACATGACAGCGAAGTTTCTGATAAGTTGCAAAATAGAGAGCTGTTATTGTTCAAGAATATAGTATAAAGACTTATGGTGGGTACGATAAAATGGTGGTCCCAGAAAAATCCTCATACGCCAAAATCAAACAGTCGTTCATTAAAAAAAATTCATCAGATTGTCGTTTCGAATTTGACTCCAATTGTGCCTCATTTGAAGATAGAGGAACTGGATCCCATCCTGCAATAGTGGGGAAAAAGGGCCGGACATCTGCCCACTGCAGTTTACGAAGAAACTGAAAGCAGATAACGATTTATAGAAGCAAAAGGTTTGTTAATCTACAAGCTGTTTGTGTAGGAATTATCTATTTAATCAGTACTGGTTCTGGGAAGCCTCTACCAGCTATTTGAGCAGTGCAATTACACAAACTTTCTACGTCTGAATATAAAGTTAATGCATCAGCAGGGAAGTCTTTGAAAGCAACGATATAATTTAATATATACACATCGTAAACAAATTTTAATCTTACTAAAAGCAAATCCGATGCACGGCCTTGGGGTGATTCTGAAACATATTTTTGGAACATAAAAATGAAATAAAGTCAACTACAGCTCCTATAGTATTATCTACTACTATACATTTCACTTCCCTTTGAAAGGAAAATACTTCCCTGGGCATTCAACCGACTTGTTCAGATCTAGATACTTCGCAAAACTGTAGAAACTCTAAACTTTGTTTTTTACTAATTTTTATCTGCACCATTACATTATCTCCAGATAGAATGCAGATGCTGTAGATACTAAAATAAATTAAAATATTCAAATTGTTTGAAATAAATTAGGTGCTTGTTCGTTTTTCTTTGTACCTACAAAGCCTTAAGGATTATGAACTTCATTTATAAGATAAATACCTGTTATTTAAATAGATAAATGAATACGAGTACTCGTATCCAATTTATCTCCGATGACATTATATGCGAAACAAATAAAATGGAGCAGTCCATGGATTATCCGTAAAGCTCTTTGGAAGATATTCATACTAAGGGATGACAAAGGATGTTTCGTTCTCAGTGCAGGTGGTTGTAGTTGTCCTTTCTTTACTTTGCTACTTTGGGCGTTTTCTTTTATTATTCAATAAACATATCTGTCTGATAGTGCTTCCTTGGGTAAATTTACCTAATGGATTTATCCTGGATATACGAACGTATGTACTTTCTTTTCAACTGAATTTCTTTCAAGAGTTTCTGAATATCAACCTTCATATCAAGTGCATTTTTTATGTTATCTTATTACCCCAAGCACCAGAAAATAACGCCAAACGTATCTTATATAACAACAGAAAATACATACATTTTCTCCTCATAACCTATTCGGCTTGCGAAGACTTCTCCTTATGAACTCATGAAGGACATAGTGTAGCATATGTATGTATGTAAGGTAGGTAGTTAGGTAAATGATTTTCCTGTGACTTGTTAGCTAGATTCCTTCTTAACCACTACAACATCTATAGTTGTTGTTAAGCTTGATCCTTTATCCTTCTATATGAATACCAATGGCACGATATGCGGTGCTTAGCACCTATTTCAGCATCATAAATTAATTTTTGAATAGAATGCGAGGAGGATGGGCAGTATTGACTTCCCTGCGAGCTCGTCAAGAGTTGTATTACGAGTACCATATAACTCAGCATAGAATCACACACGGTATTCAGTTGTCTTCTGCATTTACTTACTTACCTTGGTCTAGTAACTGCGAGACTTAACGACTACCTGGATTTTTAAATCCACAGTTTTAATGTCATTCAACAATAATTGGCTCTGCAATTGTGGGTGCATTCTACACTCCTTAGTTATAATGAATAGCAGAAAAATTGCTGACCATTTTAGATGCGTCGGAAAACACTTATTTGGTCTGCCCAAATTCTGCCACCTGCAGTTACGCTAATATGAAACCAAACCACGAAAAGAATTAAAGAGATTGTTGACCGTGGTGTTTTCACCAGATGCCACAACAAGTATCGCTTGATATTGTTTTACTTATGTCTCAAGTTTGGTTCGTCGGGTACTTTAGTAGTTAAGCCCTCTGCAGTTTTACCCAGTGAATTTAGTTTTGAGAAGCGTTTGAACGTTTGAACTCTTGACTAAGACCTAAGAGCAATGCCTAAGCTATTACATTAGAATTGCCCCCGGCGATTTTTTTGCAGAGCTAGAAAGAAAGGGCATCTTTTGTAGTATTGCTGGAAGGTAAAACCAGCAGAGCACCACCTCCAACAACGGACTCGGGCTTATCGACCTTCCGGCGGGCCGACATAATCTCTGAATCAGCACGCTCTTCCGACATCTCGATATTTACAAAAGGACTTGGATCAATTAGCCGTCAACCAGATTAACTACATTGCGATCAACTCAAGACTCTCCTCCAGTATTAGGGAGCCAACATCAATTCAGACCATTGCCCGAAACCGTTGCGAATATCCCGAACAACGCAAAGACAAGCTAATGCCAAATCCATTTCCAGTCGAGTCTCTCCCAATGTCTTATGAGGCCCACTACCGCCAGCATCAACTATGGAAGAGCAGCGGCAACACTGCCAAAACACCATCAGAAATCCCGTTTCTGATGTTCTGTTTTACTCAACCACCACAACGAAACCGATGGTTCAATGACGAACGCCGATGTGCTCCATGGAAGAACTAGAGCTGCTCACCAGCTATGTTAGCAAAAGAAGAGAGCGGAAAACCTGTTTCTCAGAAGGAACAACAAAGAGCATGAGAAGCGCGGGGTCAAGATGCTGTTCCAGAAAGAAGGTTCGGAAATTTTGCCAAAAAGTCAAACAAGCATGCCACGGACACAAACCGTGAACCAAAGCCTGTTGAGACGAACAAGGGAACATCGTAGTAGAGTCGCAGTCGATGCTGAGGATTTGGAAAGATCATTTCTGTAGACTTTAAGACCGCGATAATGAACCAAGGTGTCAGGAAAAATGAACCCTCCAATCTGGACGATGTAGATCATTTCCTTTCGACCGACCTGGGTGAAGTGGAGAAAGCTAAATTTAAGACCATAAAAGTTGCTAGAGCAGAAAAGCTGACCGCCGAGCTTTTCAAAGCGGATTGCTCCATATCAATGTGGCTTCAGACCAAGAAAGTCCACCATTCACACTACGGTAGATCTTGGAGAAGACTCATGAGATTCAGATTGAGACACGCCACCTATTCATCGATTTTAAGACAGCGTATGACAGCATTTATAGAGATGAGCTATATAGAGCAATATATAGTTTTGGCAAACCTGCCAAACTCGTCCGTCTATGCAGGATAACGATGGAGAATGCACGCTCCTCCATCAAGGTCGGTAAAGATCTCACCGAAACCTTTGATGTCAGAAACAAGGCGATGCACTGCCATATGATTTCTTCAACTCATTCTTGAAAGAATAGTGCATACACCGATGATACTGACATAATCGGAACAAAACAACGTATAGTAATTTTTCGTGAGTATTGAAACGAAAACGGTAAGAATGGGCTTATAGGTCAACGAAGTCTCGGACAGTACCTAACCCTCGATAGACATAACTTTAGGGTAGTCAACGACTTTGTTTACCTTGGGTCCGCTATTATTTCAGACAAAGAAGAATAGCCCTTGACTATCTCTGCTTTTTTGGGCTAAAAAGTCAATAGACTAGCAAATCCGCAACTTCGATAACAAACCCTAGGGAAGACCTTAATATTCCCAATCCTGTGCGCTAAGTTGTGAACATTATCAAAAATGGATGAAGAAGGATGAACATTGGACACCCTTAAATATTTGTCTACTCCAGCTCTCGAAATAGTTTTCGAAATTCATCGGATCAAGTCCTTCGTGGAGGCGGATACTCATCGTTCAATTGAGGGTAACATTAAGATTAGGTAAAAACAATACACTCGTGAACAATTCCTTAGTTTTGACAATTTATTTTCCATCCCCGACTTAGCCTGACACCCATTCAGAGTTCATGGTCCTAGGTGATTAATCTTAATATGAACAGACAGCCACACATTCCAACTCATTTTGATCAACGGCAACTGCGCTGACTGTTAATTCCAACAAGGCGTCGAGGGAAGAGAAAAAAGAAGAAAAAGGAATCTTTACAATCACATACACAACAACAACAAACCACAATACCATACATAATTGACAAGCTTAAGACGTAAGAAACCTCATCTCGAAAGGAACCTAATTTATGCGAAGGACAAACACCAATTGGCCTTTTCCAGTACTACCCCCTCAGGGGGTTCTATTGGGTGATTGCCCAAGCCCAATCCATCTGTTGCCATACTCCATCAAAACAATAAACACAAGAGATTTTCTCAATATAACTAAGCAGTTCCCGGGAGTCAATAGGCATACAACCATTTCGAAGGACTTCGTTCCCGTTTATTGAAATAGGGTACCATTCCATCGCAATGACGACGATTGGTCGGATTCATCATTGCTTCATTGAGTTCCAATTGAAATCACTGTATACGAGGTATGGCTGGCAGAAACTGTGCAAAAGATGAAAGTTTCTCCGGACAACGAGAAGTAGATGAATCGAAGAAGAAAAATATTAAAGGAAAAGAAAAACAAAATTGGATTGTTTGTAGGGGTAGCTACGGCACCTACGGATAGTATTGAATGTGCTGGACAATCCAAAACGAGGATAGAAGAGCAGGTTAGATAAGTTGAAATTAAATTTCATTTCAGCTTTTCTGATGATAGATTTAATAGTAGTGGTGATAGAGATATCGGTATTGGTTCTTTGGTTGAATCGATTCATGCTGCAGACATGATGAAGTGCAAATGACAATCCTATAACCGAGCGACCACTTGAATTCGTATCAAGAGCAACAAAGTGAAAAAGAATGAAGAAAATCTCTTAAGCACGTTTTTATTATTCCTTTTTTCAATATTTTTTTTTTCCTTTTCCATTCTGCGATTCC
The DNA here is from genome assembly GCA_928272305.1 of Volucella inflata. Classification (NCBI taxonomy): domain Eukaryota; kingdom Metazoa; phylum Arthropoda; class Insecta; order Diptera; family Syrphidae; genus Volucella; species Volucella inflata. The sequence continues at coordinate 18,705,682 of OV743718.1, read as the reverse complement.
CTTTCGGGGTGATTTAATAAAATTTTTTTTCCTTTTAGTTGTTTTAGTGAAAATTAATTTTCACGCCAAGAAGAGTAGTTGGTGCAAGATGAAGATTTATGTAACTAACTTTCGTTCTGGACTCGGCTTCAAGTATTTTAAACAAAGCTTTTTGATGTTTAAATCGAAAGTTCAATCTTTGTTGTTTCGAGAATTCAAAAATTGATGAATCATTGCTACCCATTTGCTCAATATTACCAGCGTACGTCTTGGCTATTAATTAATATTGATGCAATTGAGTATGTTATTTTATTGTACGTTTGTCTTTTCCCTGAGTAACTCGTTTCCCCTTTTTTCAATTCACTTAATCCGAGTAGCTTCCACAATGCCTACGCAAGAACGAGAAATGATGCAGTCGCTGTTCTCATATCCAAACTTCCCTGTCAATACCTGCCCTACCCACTATCTTTTGCAGTACTAGTTTGGAAAAGTACAGGACAGCGTATCTTGATTGCAAGATCCGAAATAGGTTTGACGGGATCCTAAATTCAGCAAACATCATGAAGAACCTATGGCAACTTAGAAAGTCGAAGAATACGCATGTGATTCGACTTGAAACTTGATGTACACTTTAGTTCCACGTTACAGTGAAATATTTACTGTACGACGAACGTATACGACTGACAGGTACAAATTTACAAACGCTTAACTGTCTGCGCACATTCGTGTATGACAGCGACCATTGCGGTTTTAGCACCGAAGTTACAGTTCCCAACGAAATTGCGAAATTGGAGGAGTTTGTTCAAAGATACTCTTACATCTACAGTTAGACTCGATGGACACGCTTCTACGCAACCTTGACAAGAGCACTCTCCTTGAACACGCTCCACCCACCGTCAAATAGGAATTTATCAAACGAGGAGATCGATAAGTACCTTAAACGAATGGACCAGACAATAAAACAAACTATGGACACTACAATACCGCGGTTTAAACAAACGACTAACGTAAATCTGTTCCGCAATCCTACTATTGACGCACTGCACCGACAGAAAAGTAGACTTCTGACAAGACTTAAAAACTTATACAGACAGTTTAAAGACAGACAAGACCCAGAGATTAGGACACTGAAGTCGTCGATTAAAAATATTCAAACATTAATCAAAGACAATTACAGAATTGCTGTAAGTTTGTATTGGAACAACAAGGTACGGGCTGTAAGCACTAGCAACCCAAATATGTTCCCGCAAATAAATAAACTATTTCGGAGAAAAAATCAAAACGACCTTCAGTGTCTTAAAATAGCCCGGACAACAGACAACGAACGGCTACTAACAATAGCAGGCATTGATACAAATGAGGCCGCTGATGATGACGACTTCTTTGTGATCGAGGATCGACAGGAGAAGGTTGAGGCCATAGGGGCGACTTTCCAGGAAGTATACAAGGCCAATGATACCATTGGCCCTAATTATGACCTGGACAATCGCGTCTTAGTGCACAACTTCTATATTCGAAATGAAGTAGAGAACTGGCGATCCGAGGGCTCTGGTTTCACCCGGTTCAGCGACGAAAATATGGCAAATAATGTCATTGCCAGAGAAGGTGAGCTACCCCCGTTCATTTCGAAGGAAGAACTCCATGAGATCTTCGACACAATCAGAAGTAAGAAATCAGTGGGGACTGATGGTATTCCGAACATCGTGCTTCGATATCTTCCTCTAGAAGCGGTGGACATTTATACCACCCTGTTTAATAATGCAATGAATAATGCACATTATCCAGCGCATTGGAAAACGGCGGTGGTTCAACCTATCCCCAAAAAGGGAAAGGATATATCCAATCCGGCGAATCTCCGGTCGATAAGTCTCCTTCCGAATACCAGTAAGGTGTTCGAAAAAGTAATCAATAGAGCTCTGACTAGGTGGTTGAGGACAAACATATAGTTAAAACCACATTAAAGTCACATGCCGCGTCTAAACTGGTGTCCGATATCCAATGGAATAAAGGCAAAAAACAGTGCACTGGTGCCTGCCTAATTGACTTGGAGAAGACTTTCGACACTGTATGGTTAGAGGGTCTTTTCTACAAGTTGGCTAGGCTGGGGATCAGTAAACCACTCTTGTACATTGTTTATAATATGCTAACCAACAGACAGTTCATCGTGAAAAATGGTGATGTGACTTCTGTTGGAATATTTCAAATTAAAAATGGTCTTCAGCAAGGCGCGGTCAATTCGCCGATCCTATTCAACATTTATACAAGCGACTTGATAGGTTCACTTCCCCATACTATTGCGTACGCAGATGACTTGATAGCGTACAGAACAGGTCCAAAAATCGAGGTCATTAATAGTCTCTTACAGCGTGACTTCGATAAGATAAGACGATTTTGCGATGACTGGAAGTTGAAAATCAACTTTCAGAAGTCGGAAACCATTCTTTTTAGGACGCCGTTGTCTGGAGCCTCTAGGGATACCAGAAAAAATTGGCGAAAGTTCTCGATCATTGGACAACACGGACAGCCTCTTGCCTGTCGAAATGTAGTCAGATACCTTGGGATTTGGCTAGATCAGTTTCTGTATTTTAACAAAAATGTAGATGCTGCTCTGGCCAGAGCTAAAGGCGCTTTTGCCCTCACAAAGAGACTGTTTTATAGCAGCCAACTCGATGGGAGGGTAAAGATAATCTGCTACATGGCCCTTATCAGGCCCATGCTGGTATTTGGGTCTCCCGTGTGGTTCAATGTACGAGCAAGCTTAATGGAAAAGATTCGGGTGTTTGAGAGGGCTTGCCTTAGGGCTTGTCTTCGCTTGTACAGAACACCAGAGTCGGAGTACAAAAATTGTTATCCTAATGAGGGCCTTTACAACAGGGCGAAGCTAATACGAGTCGACAACTTCGTAATTAAGCTGACTCGAAGGCACATTGCAAGAGCAATGGCCTCGACGAATAACCTGATATCTGGGGCTTACTACCCCAATTACCTTTATCATGAGAGTGTGCGCTCTAACGGCTTCGTTCCACCGGAAGCATTCCTCTACCTTGACCAGATAGGGTTGATCCAGGATAGATCAGCGGTCCCGTTATTCTTCCATGTCGCTCGGACAGCTGGGGACAGGCGACTCAACTACAACAGAGACGTCGCACACGGCAGGGTGGATCATCTCAGGTTCAGTAGGGCGGTGGGGAATCGCGACAAGAGGGATGTCGTTCGGTAGCACCAGCATTTCTGGTGGTTGAATGATGGGGAAGATGTTTCGTCGTCGTTTCCGTCAATTACGGACCAGCCTCACTAATGAGGCAGAGCCGACCAATCTATTTGCTCTGTAAATAGCGATGGCCAGCTTACAAAGGTTTAGGTTAGCATTTAAGTAATATATATATATATGTTAGTATATACAAAGGTTTATACTAATGTATGTATATAATTGTGTATAATGTCTAAGTGTGTGTATGTACGTATTGTATGTAGGTTAAGTAGATTAAGGTTTATTTTAAGTTAGATATTAAGTTTTTATAAAAATAAAAAAAAATATGTCCATATGCTAAGTTTTTTATCAAAAAATTGTTTTCTTAGCCTTAAGTTTATAAAATAAGTAATCATAAATAAAATGTAAATAAAGTCGAAAGACATAGATATACGAATTTAGAGTAACTTAGAGTGCCTGTGTAGGGCCAGTAAGTTAGTATAAGATTGTTTAGTAATTTTAAGCTAGCATTTAAGCATTTTTTGTTAGTATGTAAGAATTGATGATTAAGAAAATAAAATGCATTTAAAACTAAAACTAAAAACTTACAGTGAAATATGGCATTAAATCACTAGCTGCTACGAACACCATACTGATGGCCATTGAGCTGATGGTTAATCAGCGTTTCCACAACCTTGGAGTGCAACGTAAGTGCAATGGGTCTGTTGAAAAACAAAAAACAAAAAAAAACTGTGGCGCTGGCAGCCCGTAGGTCACCTAGCTTCTTGACACTCATTCGTGTTGCTCATGTTGTCTTTTTTGTCACATCTGAGCGGGGCCTACGGATTATCGCCGAGTTCGAACGGCAGTCCTTAGAAGCTTTTTCATAGGCAATTTTACTTTTGGGAGTTTGCCATCGCCCGCCGAAAGGTTGATGACGATTCGAAAAATTGTTGGTGATGCCAGCGATTGAACAACGGACCATCTGCGTGATAGTCCAATGAACTAACCATCACTCCATCACCACCACGTGTCTGTTGGGGCTGTTAAAGGAGAGAGAAAAAGATTCGCCTTTTTAAGGACGAATGCCCATCTGCTCGGAAATAATCATAAGAGTGTTATTGTTCATTGATTCCTAAAGAGGTTTGAAATTGAGCATTGTGTTCCCACAAAAAGAGATAAGAGCTGCATCCTACATCGGTTTTCAAGTCAACACTGAAGATTCCTTTTTCTGGGCAAAAATATTCCCTAGCACAGAAAATGCCAATTTCATCTTTTTGCAATAATGCGAATTCATATGTGATTGCAACAGACAAGGTGTCCAGAAAAGTGAAGGCCAAATTCGTGTTCCACCAGATACGATATAGCATAGGAATTAATTAGTGTTATCATTGCCACAACTCCTCAGTGGCCTGCCCTTCGAATTACTTCTCCTTATTTTCTGCTGCTAGAAAACTGAAATATGCCGATGTAGAAAATTTATTATCCAGGATGACATCCAAATACTCAGTTAAGTCGAAGAAATGGATGGAAATGCCGACTACATTAGTGCTTGATGAAGTTCGGTTATTAATTTCGGATATTGCGAATCGGAACGCACTCCTCGGCGTCACGCATCTTAATTTGTATTAGTGTCAGGTACTCACATTTGTATATATCTAATGTTGCCCCCAAAACTCTAGATATTTAAATTAAGTAAGAATGCTTAAAGTAGCATAATGATGCCGTAAAAAAGTTTTGCTCCGTTTTTATCACAGTGGAAGATGTGGATCTGTCACAAAGCTTACGAGTCGCTTTCTCCTTTCGAAGGAAAATTTCGCTCATATTTCATTTCATGATTGAACGTAATCAGAATGGCCCTTGAGAATCATTTCTTCGAATGAAAATTCTAGTCACACATGCTGCTTATAAATCTTATGAGCTTTAGCTTTTGTGAAGGAAACCCTTTAACAAGACTCATTTGGATTCTTCAATCTGTTATGAGAAAAAAAAATGGGAATTGCTTGAAATCAAGGTTAATAGCGTATTTCCATCGATAAAGTTGTGTTTATTTTAAATATTTCAAGGCTTTATGACATGCTTAAGTCACTTCAGTTGACCCTTATATGTAGTTAACATAGCCCCTAACTCCTTTCTTTTAATCCTTTTTTATATCATTTACGATCCATTTATTACTCAGAATCAGTTGCAAAGGACCATTTCATTGTCTTCAACAATATTCCTGTCATAACCATATCATAACCCTTTACAACGGTGTCGTGAAAATCCTTTCCAACCACATTAACCCAACCACAAAAACAGAACCATACACTCAAAACCACTCTCAGCAAGTAAGCCACATCTTTGATGCACAAATTTAATTTCCTTTCAATGCGGTTTCGAAGAAGCTCTCATAAAACCGGAAATTGCTAAGATAGCTATTCCTTGCATCAGATTTCAAAGGGGTGGATCAACAAAAAAAACAAAAAAACCTTCACAAATTTGCATCCAGGATATTAAGGGTTTACGCCCCCACTCATCCAATGCAAATTCTTATAAGTAATCTCTCGTACAGGTTTCTCGAGATAGGTCTCTATGTATTTATTTTGCATCTTTCTGTCCCAGATTTATTGTATATCCAATTTTACAAATGAATACATACAGAATGCAACAAAAACCTTGAAACTACAATAAAGTGAATGGTATCCTCTTTTCGTAAAGCGAGCTACAAGTGACACCACAACGTATTCATCTTTCCTCGTTTAAACAATTAGTTGACATGGATACATACAAGCGAAAGATGAATACGATACTATTCACTCAGCTTAACATAAATTGTATAATTGCCACTACCATCGTTTTATAATACATTCAGTGTTATCCCACTCAAACCACTGTCATTTGAAGGCTTCATGCGACGATGGTTGCTCTCACTAGGGATCGTTTCCCAAGTGACTTTATTCAAAAACAACATTGAAGATACTCGTACTCGTGCCCAAGTCGACGAGTACGTTTCTACTCAACTTGGCATGAGAGATTTCACTTGAATTCTTTCCTTTTCCTTGCCGGAGACGGGACAGAGAGGAAATTCTTCTATGTGATGCTGTATCCTTGATTTGATGAGCAGGAGGAAGAGTCTTATTGCAAAGAGAAGAGAAATTATTACTGTCTATCTGCGCTAAGGTTTTCACAATTACTTCAGCTGGTGCCTTGAATGTTTGACGACGACAGAACGAGAGTATATGAAATATTTATTAACGTCTCTCATAGCCAGACTTTGAGATGAATTTTTCATTAAAGAAGAACTGGATGCAGTTCTACAACAGAACTTTATTAACGAGAAAAGGGATGACAATTCGTAATGGCCACAAGTCTGCTGGCCGGTTTAGACAACAAGGATTGCATTCATTTTCTCAGATTGCACAGATACATAAATAAAGATGGAAATAAGGAACAAAAATGTTAATTCACTAGCAGATATAATTATTCGGTCGCCAAAGGCAAAACTGCTCTACTAAAATTACCAACAGAGCAGCTTACTATTTGATTAACTTTTTTAAATCATCGCTTTATCGGATACTTTTTGTCCAACATTTGTATTAGGACAAAGACGGTGAATATCATAAAAAGTTTTATGAAACTGTTTCTCTAGAAAAACTTCAATTTAAACACCAATAATTATCGACGCCCTGGATTTGAGTTCGTTAAGATATTCTTTGAAAATTCTAAAAAAGTGTGTTCTAGATAGTGCCAAAGTCCACAATGGATCTGAGATATCAGCCAAGTTAACTAAACGGAAAGCGACAAGTAATGAGCTAAATCAACAAAGGAGAATTGTAAAGAGATTACAAGCTCGAAAGGTCTCTCGTGTATGCCGGAAAAATTACAATTTTCTTCAAACGCTTACACAAGACTACCTAATGGATATTGTACCATAGCTTAGATCATCCACGTCGGTAGGATAATTACAACTTTTGTTTTTTTGACTGGAAGCTCTTCTACGGTCTCCATGCACTCTTTCTTTTTGGGTGCCTTGTCGCGGAAAGAGCGCTTAGTAGTCAAAAACCTTTAGGAATTGAATAGAGCCTAGATGTCGAACTAACCCCAAAAGTGTCCAAACTAGTTGTGAAATTGTTAAAGTATGGAGGTGATCATAAAGAATAATGCTACTCACAACAGCGACAATCCACCCGTGATCTTCTCGACCGCGGCATGGAGGCACGAGGCACGGATTCTATATCACTTGATTTCGACGACTTCAGAGACCAGTTATTGGTCAGAGTGCTGTTTTTGACCGTTTGTCTGGGGTAACTGAATCAGGCATCTGAATGGCGAAAGTTGCACCCATTGAAACCGACAAATCTCTCAAAACTGAAACGGTGACCCTTTTCTCTGTCCATAACAGGACTAAAGGGAAGAAAATTTCCAGCACTCCCTCTGCATATTAATGTCTTTGCTCACGATGCGCGTATAAAACCAGTGGTACAACCAACAAAGGCTGCGGTTCAAACCCATCGACGAAGACAAAACCAGTGGTGGATATACCCGCACAATATGTCCAAATAAGGTAAGTTCTGCAGCCGCCAAAGATCGTATTTCCGGTCGACGGCAGTCAGTTAATGCAGCCACATCACCGTGTTGCTTAGCACACGCATAAGAACCTGCAGCGGTCAAACTTGCAGTTCGACTGGACGAGACTTGGATGTCAGCGGGAACCTACCTCCAAGAAAACCCCTAAATGCCAAAGGGGGTGAGATCATTATCCCATTAGGACGTCCCTGTTAGCTATCTATCTGGCACTCCGAGTTGGCAATGGTAACAAGCTTATCGATACTGATACAAATATGTAATATCGATCAACTATGGGAGCTAGCCAAAGCAGAGAATGTTTTGCAATCAAGCAAAGGATTACTATATGGAAAGCTGAACGCTTAAAATAAGGTGCTTCACCAGCCAAGTCTTGAATGGTTGAACAAAGCTGTCTTAACAATCCTAACCTGAAAATAAATATTGGGTCTATAACTTAATTCGTGCGGTTTTCTAAGAGATGGCGTAACTTGTATTATTCCATTGGAACATGCGTTGGAAAGCCACTGTCATTGTACTTCATTTCAGTATATGTCATTCATTTGAAGCGTAAACAACAATAAATTTTTTCACTCAAATATGTCGAACTTTGTGCCTGAAAAAGTGTTTTTGCGGGGAGTTCTTCTTCATTACTTTAATATGAAGAAAACTGCTGCCGAAAGCTGGTCGAAGCTTATGGTGAACATGCGCTAGCTGAGCGAACGTGCCAAACGTGGTTTACACGATTTAAAAGTGGTGATTTTGGCTTGGAAGACGATAAACGTCCTGGGCAGCCAAAAAAGTTTGAAGATGAACAACTGGAAGCATTACTCTATGAAGATTGTTGCCAAATACAAGAAGAGCTCGCAGAATCTTTGGGTGTCACTCAAGCAGCCATTTCAAAACGTTTAAAAGCAGCTGGATATATTCAAAAGCAAGGAAATTGGGTTCCACATGAACTTAAGCCGAGAGACGTCGAAAGGCGGTTTTGCATGTCCGAAATGCTGCTGGAACGCCACAAAAGGAAGTAATTTTTGCATCGAATTGTTACTGGTTATGAAATCCCCAAGCGCAAAAAAACATATGTGAAACCCAGCCAACCAGCCAAATCAACGGCAAAACCGAATATCCATGGCGCGAAAGTAATGCTCTGTATTTGGTGGGATCAGATGGATGTACTGTATTATGAGGTACTAAAACCATCAATGGACAACGCTACCGAACACAATTAATCCGTTTGAAGAGAGCAGTAGCCGAAAAACGCCCGGAATATGCGACCAGACACGAGGCAATAATTTTCCATCATGGCAACGCTCGGCCCCACGTTGCTATTCCGGTTAAAAACTATTTGGAAAACAGTGGATGGGAAGTCTTACCTCACTCGCTTTATAGCCCAGACCTTACCCCTTCTGACTACCATTTCTTCCGGTCGATGCAGAACGCCCTCACTGAAATGTGGTTCACATCAGAGCAGAATATCAAAAATTGGCTTGATTCATTCTTGGCTGCCAGGCCGGCGCAGTTCTTTTGAGATGGGATCCACAAATTGCCAGAAAGATGGGAAAAAGTCATAGCTTCAGATGGGCAATACTTTGAATAATACTATTGTACACGTTTTTTCTTAAATAAACGTTCAAATTTTGAAAAACTTACCGCACGAATTAAGTTATATACCCAATACTTAAATAATTTAACGCTCGTCGTTTTCTGAGCAACTCAGAAAAATAAGGGTATGTGTTGATGCGTCTTAATGCCCAGAACAGTAGACAATAGAAAATCCACTATCAAAACTTTCTCTACATAGAATCGAGAAAACGAGTAAAGCTCTTTTCTTGCTGTGGGGTTTGACGAAGACCCTGTGGAGAACATGAAATCTAGAAATGACTCACATTTCTATCCGCACGGCGACACAGCGAATAATCAAGTTTACATAACAACAACAATTATAATTGAAATTTTATACCAAAAACCAAACAAATTCAATGTAACCTGCAGAGTATCACTTCTCTATGAAATTTTGAATTAATAAACTCATTTTAACATTCACCAGTTATCATTCAAAATATTTGAAAATACCAAAGGTAAATCTAAATCAAATATCTGAACACGTATTTTCGGAAACAGATATTCTGATTTATTAGAAAGTCCTCGAAATTCTTCGCTATTCAGCTCTGTTTTGGATGTCAAGAGAATGTGCATACATTGGAAAACTGAACCAAAAAACCGAATAGATTGTATAAAAAGACCAATAACCGCCCAATCCAATTGGAATACGATCGATGAAACCCATTAAATGAATTCCTTTTTCGGTTTATTTTAACATGATTCTTTGTAGGGATGCGTGCAAATACTTTCAGATTTAAAGCGCAAGTATTGACTTCATGAAATAGTTTGAGATACCGGATTTTATAAAGCTGTGAAATTAAATGCTATTCATTGGTAAGTGCATAGCTTGTAAGACAGCTTTTGCTCACCTATTTTGAAAAATGTGGGAAAAAATTAATTGAGAAAACTCTATAAGCGACAATAAGTCATGTCCGGTCATTTTTATTCCAAAAACCTCTATAAGTGACAGTGTGGGAACCTCTTTTCGAGAGAGTCATTTTTCACATCTCGACCTCTGTAAGTGACAGTTTCTGTAAGCGAGAATATTAACAATTATATTTCAATGGAAATCGAAAAACTCGCAAGTTGATTGCAGCACCATGTTACTAAATTATTATGAACTCCTTAAGTGGAGTAACAAGTCCTATACCCTCGTAAGTTCGTAAGTGCCAAACCGTTTTAGTGAAAAACCTCTGAGTGAAAATAACATTCGGGTTCCCTGAATTCTCGCTTACCCAGGTCCGACTATAGTTTGAATAAGATTTTAACGAAAAAAATTTTTGAAAACTTTACCTTTGATTTTTCACATGGAATTTTTGTATGACCTCGCGCCATAACTCAAGAATTGAGTGATGGTTTTGCCTGATTCTTTTTATGTTTTCGGTAAAAAATCTTTTAAAACGCATTCCAGCCTAAATTAAAATAAAATTATATTTGGTTTTACTATTATGTTAATTCGCGATCTGTCTAACAAATGTCGTTCATTAATTAATATTCCAATAGATGGCGATACATGCGCAAATGTTGTTTGACAGTAGATCAATTTGCAAGGTTTTTTTTTTTGCGATCTGTTAATGCACTTGTTCGATTCGGACAGTACATTCCGCCGGATTTAAAATTGTAAATCAAGCTTTATTTCCTAAAGTGAATTAAATTCGAACGAACGAAATATGATGAGTTCCGAAATACCAATCGGTTAAAATGTTCATCAGATGCGAACATTTTCTTCGATAACCAGGCTTGGCTAGCGTACTCGAGAAGGGGGTGAACGTAAGTGATGTATAGTGATCTGGTCACGTACGGGTTGCAAAATTCTTTGGACCGTCTTTTAACGAAGCCAAGTGATGAGTTTGCTTTAGTAATTATCTCATCAATATGCGAGCAGAAATTAAGCTCCCTGTCGCATAATATGCCATGGTCACGGATAGTCTGAACTACTTATATAGACCTGAAACGAACCCTATAAAAACGATTATCTAGGTAAGAAGATATCCATTGAAGCAAAATGGGTTCAAAAGTCAAGCTTGAGGTAGAAACAGCGATTGGTGAAGAGTTTAGGTCATTGCGGACGGCCAATAGGACACCTCGACAGGGAGGGATCATTTGGACGGGTACGCTCGTCATCTCGAAAAACATTGAAACTAGGGGGGAATAATTCCTGATTCTTTATATCTGGAATTAGATTAGTTTCGGTCAGAGCGTAGAGCGTAGAGCGTAGGAAGAGCGGGAGATTGGCGCAAGACGCCACGGGTCTTAGTTCGCAGTCCTGTTACGTTTTGATAGTAGAAGGTAAGAGGAAGGTTATTTCGAGAGGGCGTAGGAGCGGATGGTCGAAACACTGGCAATGGTAGCACGTTAGGGACGAAAAAATTTGTGTCTGATGACCTTCAGGCAGTGTTGCCACTGGTCTTCGATGCTTGATGCTAGCGGCAAGGGACGTCTTAAGAGATTAAGCGAGACCCGATTGGAAAAGAACTTAGCGATCTCTTGCGATTGTAGCCGCCTGACGTCGAAATTCCTCACAATATTAGCTTGTCTTGGCGTTGTTCGGGATATCCGAAACCGTACCTTGGCTACAACAAGGTAGTGGTCCGAGTCGATGTTGGCTCCTCGGAACGTTCGGACATCCATAATACTGGAGGAATGTCTTGCCACGGTAGCAATGTGATCAAACTGGTTCATTGATCAGGAGTTCTCCAAGTCCCCGTTTGACTATAGAGATGGGGGAACGCTGTGCTAGCAACGACAATATTTCATCCCGCCGCAAAGTCGATTAGCCGGAATCCGTTATCGGAGGTAGTGTCGGGTAGGCTATATCATTCAACAGTACTACTGAAGATGCCCTATCTTTCTACTTCTGCATTAAAATCGCCGAAGACAATTTTAATGTCATGCTCTTTTTATCCGGCCCATCCCATCGCATTTCTTGGATGGCGGTTATGTCTGCTTTGCAGCAGTCTAGGGCCTCCGTTAGGTGTTCGGCTGTTCGTGGACTGTTAAGGGACCTAACATTCCAGGCGCATATCCGCTGCCCCACTTATAGTGCTGCTATTTTTGTCTGCTGGTCAGCACTCGCATTTATACATTTAGCATATCCAGTCCAGATGGACATTGACCAGCGCCCGGCGGTTACCACTTGGAGGTATTATAAGCACAATTGATGTGTAGAAGATAGTTGAAACACTGGATATCGCCAGGTTGACATCTACATCTCTCAGTGCATTCCCTATTTCTACAGCACCCAACCACGTCACTCGCCTAGTTTTAAAATATTGGTGAGCAAAAACGTGCGACTTAACTGTTACATTTCTCATTGGCCATTAAGGGAACACAGGGTGAATCGCACAACGGATACATGATGCCCTGATAGATATCAGAAGTAGTATACTGTTTCGCAATAAATTTACTTTTCTGCTAATAGAACACATCGTTGGCTTTGGTTTTAACAGGAATGTATAAGGAACAAAAAAACATACATATCGAAAGATATAGGAGTTGGAGATTTAACAACGTCCCCTTTATTTAAATTTAAATTTTTATTATACAACACCATATCGTTTGGGAGCAATCAATCTCTCTTAAACAAATGACTTTTATTTCTCAGCCTTTGGAACACTGAAATGAATATTTGTGCTCCCACAGTAGATCCTAATTTGATTGCTACGGATACCCGTATATTTCAACCACAGATAAGGATATCCGATTGCATAAATTGAAGGGATGTTGCAATTTAGCCTTCATAAGGTGAACTATTTATAGTCATTGGATGAACATTGTTTGCAAAAGCAGTTATTATAAAACCTGATGGTTAACAGGAACTCGTGCATGAATGTGTTCCCAATTCTACGAACAAAAGAAGCAAATTAAAGACAAAAGCAATTAGGTAACCTTTTTTCTTTAGTATCCATCCTAACGCCTTTCGCTTATAAAATTACGGGTTCATAAGAGTACACGTACAAATAAATCTTAAAGCTTCAACTCACTGTTGAAATCTTAATTAAAAAAAATTACTCTAACACCCTGAAGTATGGTGTTCGTTTCGTATCCGTTGTTGTTTTTCTTTCCTCCGGAAAATTTACATACAAAATTAGTATTTTCTGGAGCTCTCATTAGTAAGAGTACACAACAGAGGAACTGTGCTCCCAAAAACTCGAACAAAAGGCGGCTAAAAGTCGATTTATCTTGTTTTCCTGCCGTTCACTCCTCTGAACCACTGTTTTCTTTTGACTTTGCCTGCTCCTTGGGAATAGTACTCGCACACTTTGTAAGATGTATGCGTCTACGAAATGTGTTTGTGTCGTTTCTCTCTTCTTTTGTTTAATGTTTTGTTTTGTATCTGAATGAAAAATAAATAAACGCTCAACAAATATAAATAATTCAATGAGGGAAATACGAATCATCATATGGAACAGGAACATACGAGCAAATGGAGGTAAACACATTTTTGCATTAATTTCCAGTTCCCAAATCACCACCAGAGTGTTGGATGTAAATTACAATTTACGATGTGTAGGAGATTCCTGAATTGGAAAAGATTTCGCTAATTGTTGTATGTATTGTAGATTATGGGGAGACAAATATTTTCACATCGTTTTTCTCAGGAAGGTTATGAGGTGCTGTGGGATAATATAAATTTCCGAGTAGCACTAGGGGATACGATTTAATTTTATTTACGTGCAATAAGCTGAGACTTTACCCTTAACACAGTTGCTGGCATTCTAAAATCCATTGTTTGAGTGCAATATTCGCAGTAGAGGCAATTGGGTAATGGGTTGCAATCATTTGACCAGATTGACAAAATTAGAAAGAGTTAACGATTTAACATATTGGTTAAAAACGAATGTATACATAGCAGCCCAGCTTAGGGCAGGTTGACTTTTTCGTGCCAGTCAATAGGTCTATCGGCATATGGAAAGTCGTGTCATGTTGCTGTGCGGTTAATACGTCGTACGTTCGTTGATAAATCTCTTCCTCTTCATCACCCCGTCGCCACAGGCAGGACCGAAAACCATTCGAAGAATTTTCATCTCAAAGCAGCCAAAAGCATCCTCTTCCATTTTGATAAAGTCCATGCTTCTGTGCCACAGAGCTTATAAAGGGTCACTTTTGTTGTTCGGCGGAGGGATTTGCTAGTCGCTTGCTTTGATAGCCCAATGAAGCGGCAATTGGCAAGAGTTATAATTCGTTTGATCTTAGCGCAGGTGTCGATGTTTAAGTTGATAGCGGAGGCTGGGTAAATAAAGCGAGGTGACGTTCTATCCGAGACGTCGGTGTTGGGTGTCGATTTTGCTTTACATCATATACTTGGTATTGGCCTCGTTAACCGCTAAACCCATTCTTGTGGATACCCGCGAAAGCGCCACTGACATCACGCTGCTTCCTTCCGATTATGTCATATCATCGGCATGTGCACTATTCTTTCAAGAATGAATTCTGAGTTGAAGAAATCACATGACAACTAATCGCATCGTTAAAATTCTTTTTTGGCATCAAAGATCTCGGTAATATCTTTACCGACCTTGCACTCTTCATCGTCACCCTGCACAAACGGACGGGTTTGGGAGGATGCCAAAATTAAACAATGATCTGTATAACTCTTCTCTATAGATGCTGTCATACGCGGCTTTGAAGTCTCCAAGATCTACCGTAGTGTGAATATTTTATCGATGGTGGACTTTCCTGCCACACTGATAGAACAATCCACTTCGAAGAACTCGTCAGACAGATCGTCCACTCCTGCAGTTTTGGTGGACTTAAGCTGAGATATGGCTATTTCAACTTCATTTAGGTCGGATAGACGGAATTGTTGACTAATATCGTCCAGATTAAAAGGTTCATTCTCCCTGACAGCGGTATGTGATTCGTCAACGACGTTTTATAGTCTACAGAAGTGCTCTTTCCAAATCCTCAACGTCGTACCGTACCTTGGTTGCGCATATCCGTACTATTGAAGGAGTGTCTTGGGTCGATCTTCAATGAATCTGGTTGACACTTTATTGATCGGGAGTTCTCCGAGTCCCTGTGTGAATATGGAGATGTGGGAAATGCGTGCTTGCTACGGCAATGTCTCGCCCAACTGTAAAGTCATACACCTGAATTCATTACCGGAAGTGGTCTCGTGCAAGCTATACCTTCCAACAGTTCTACCAAATATCGCCAAGGACAATTATAATGTCATAGCTATGGCATCGCTCGTAGGTAGGTAGTGGCGTGCGCGCATATAAGGGTCATTTTTGCAAATTAAACGCATACGGATTACAACGATACGATCGTTCACATGCCGAAACTAAAAAAACAATAAATCCGCAGACAAAAAGGCGCTGCTTTTGCTGTCGATAACAATGGCTATAAATGACGGTTAGCTCATCGACCTATCACGCAGAGGGTCCGTGGTTCGATCCCCGTCATCGTCAACAATTTTACGAATCGACATCACCTTTTTGGCGGGTAATGGCAAACTCCCGAAAGTAAAATTGGCTATGAAAGAGCTTCTAAGGAGTGCCGTTCGGAATGGCGATAAGCCGGCCCCGCTCAGATGTGACAAAAATGACAACATGAGCAACACAAATGAGTGTCAAGAACCTAACCCATGGCCCACACCGGGCTGCCAGCGCTACAGTGTTTTTTTTTTTTTTTAAGAATGGCTGTAGTAGATGTCGCAATTTTTCATCCTACGAATATTTTTGTCCGGCCTATTCCATCGCATTTTCTGGATGGCGGTAATGTCTACTTTGCAGCAGTCTCTAGCATCCACTTGTCCCTCGACTGCACGTTGTCTATTAAGAGACTCAACACGCGCATATTCAATGTTTCTTATCCTTGATTCGTTTGCAGGGGCTGCCAACAATAGATTCGTCTACATCCGACGCTTGTTTCTGCTTCGTAACTTTGGTCTTTTTTCCATGGCCGCGCAGTTATTTTGGCGGCACAACTCCCAACCTGTAGGGCTCGATCTATTGTCGATACTCCTAGGATAAAGAGTCGGTTAAATAGAAGTCAATAACCTAGTCGGGGATGTGAGCCCTGCTGTTGGTCCATACAGGGGTCATCTCTTTTCCAAGACCATGAGGTAAGTCTCGGAAATCCTTACCAGCCTGAGCTCCAAATATGTCGGATAAGCCCGAATGAGATCTCATTTCACCGTTGATTCCATGTTGGGAATGCATCTTCTGTCCCATTAAAGGTGGCGCTATTTTTGTCACTTGGTTAGCACTCGCACTTACAAGTTTAGCAAATCGAGCAAAGATGAACATTGACCAGTACATGGCAGTTACCACGTGGCGGTAAAATAAGCAGAATTGGTGTGTGGAAACAGTTGCAACACTAGATGTTGCCAGATTGACACCTCTCAGCACCAACCTTATTTTTAAAGCACCCAATAATCCGGACTACTTAACTATGATCAAAAATGTAATCGCCACAGATGGTCACCGATAAATCAGCACAACAGTATACTTTGACAATAACACCAAACTGTTTAACTTGCCTCACCTTACGTAAGCAATTCCGTATGCCCTTATACTTTGGAATAATTTCCCAGTATCTAAAAAGCGAATTTCTGAATAAAAGAGTTTCTTGATGGCTTTTCTTTGCCACTTAATGCATTCGAACTGAAATGTCTAAAGATTCTTGTCTCATAAAAATTGATCAAAGTTGAGTTCATGAAAAATTAAAATGAGTTGAAACCCGGTGAAAAGGCTCATTAAAGCCCTAAAGCCATGTATTTTCTCCACTAGCTAATCATTTTCCGTAGTTGCAGAGCCTACGAACTTATATCCAACGTCATTTACTGCCCATTTATTTGAATTTAATAAATTGCGGCAGAACTTTGTTCTTGGTAAATATATTATTTTCATTTCTGATTAGGTTATGTTTACTTTTCATATTTTCCAAAACCTTTTCTAACCGTGTATCTCACAACTCTTTCGACCTTAACTAATGTAGGCATAACATTTGGGTAATATTTCTCTGTCACAAAAATAATAAAAAGAAATCCTAACCCACTTTGACAAAAAAAAAAAATTGTTAAATCTCACAAATCCTTTTGCCATAAACATATAACGATGTTAAATTCCTTAAACCAGAAGCGTCCTAATATTTAAATCGAAAGTAGAAAAAAAACGCTTCTCGTAAAACATCAGAGAATTTCATATTTATGTGAGTGACTCACATTAGTTGTTGTCTTCCTTTAAAGATTTTTATTTTTATTTTTTATTTTTTATTTTTGTTTTTGTAAGGCCACATCTTTAGGGACATATTTGTGTTGTTCAAAGAATATAAATCATTTGTAAATGCTCTCAGATTAACCTTGATTTCCCATCGGATAGCTAAGTGGATAACATATGCTACAAATAGCATTTAACATCAAAACAGAGTTACAGCAGCAAAATGACCGAAAAATGAATCCTGTGGGAAATATCCGTTTGATGTTTGATATATGTTTGGTGTACATAAAAAATATTTCATAAATAAACGGAAGCAATAAAAACCGAATATTGAATTATTTTTTTTCTTTTCAAATAACAAAAACTCAAATTTGAAAACCGACAATTTAGAAATTTGTCACCTTGGGAGTAATTTGTGAGAGTAATTGACTTTCGTTTCGGTTAGGACTGAGATTTGATTATTCCACATGAATAAAATAATTTATGTGTTCGAGTATTAGAGGAAATACGAGAACATAAAATAACGTAGATACGCATTTGAGCCACCTTAGTTCAATAGTCCCAAACAGTTTGCTATGAACTTAGACTGATAGCATACATTTCGTGAGAACTTGTTCTGACATATCAAAAAACTAGTAGGTACTTGCGAGTAGTAATTAGTAGTAGTAAGTAGTAATATTTGTTTATTCTGTGACAATATTTACAAGTTTCACAAAAATAACAAAAAATAAGCGTTGGCTTTTGCCGTCAGCCGAGAGAATGAAATTAATAAATTTGTAATTAATAAAAATCTTCATTTATGATTTGGCTATATATAGGCTAATTCAGTGCGCATTTTAGAAAGTTATGTAAAGTGTTCCAGCTTGCGCCGTTTAGGATATTTAGGATCTCATTTAGTGATAGGGCATTTTTGCCCCGAAATGATGTCCTGATTGAATTTAATATGGGACACATTCCAATAAAATGCCGGACATCCTCCTTCGTTCCCTGATTGCACACTGTACATTCGCCTCCTCCGTTGATTCTGTATGGCATATAGTTCAGGTGCAAAAGTTCGCTTGTGTCTTTGAATATTGTTGAGATGGACTCTACGCTGTTCCGGTCATTAAAGTAGCTGTTTTCCCCAAGTTCATGCTGTAGTATTCTATACGTGGATCTTGATTAGCTTTGTTGACTTTGCGTCTCGAAACGAGCCCGTGTTGAATAGTGGATTTTTTTAAGCATTTCGTTCAGTGTGCTCTCCCAGTTTGTTTCATTTCCGATTAGTTTGTTCAAGGGCACATTGTGTTCTTGGCTGAACGTTGACCATTCCGCAAAGAAATTAAGGTTTTGGTTTTAAAGATACATAGCAACCTTGCGAGGAAGACGATGACTTGGTTGAGCAGAAATTTTCCTGATATAGAGGAAGTGCAGTCTATGCGTGAAGATATGTAGCGTTGGTAGTCCAATTTCCAGGTGTAACATGTAAGTTGGTGTATTTTCAGGAAGCCTATATAGTTTCTTAAGGAAGT
Organism: Volucella inflata; assembly: GCA_928272305.1. Classification (NCBI taxonomy): domain Eukaryota; kingdom Metazoa; phylum Arthropoda; class Insecta; order Diptera; family Syrphidae; genus Volucella; species Volucella inflata. The sequence goes on along the minus strand of OV743718.1, from coordinate 18,686,687 downwards.
ATCTTTGGAGCTGTTCTACCTCTTCAAAATGACAAGCCCCTCACACTTGTGGCGTGTGCTATGACCTCATTACCACCTCGAAAATCTTGTACTTCACACTTGGTGCAACATTCCTTTTCCCCAGAATTCCTTTCCAGTTGCAATTAATCGCACGTTTTGATTCCTTCAGTATTTTAAAGTATGCCCGGGAGGTGATCAGAACTCCGAGGTATTTGTATTCCTTGACTACATCCAGTTCCACGTTCTGCCAGGTCCATTTTTCATTCCTTGCTTGGCGCCCCCAGCCATTACGAAAAATCAAGACTTTGGATTTGCTGGTATAAACTTGCATGTTCCACATACGGCAATACTGTTGCAGCTTATTAATCATAATTTGGAGCATGCTTAGTGTTTCTGCGAGAATAGTGATATCGTCGTCGTAGAGTGAGAGTTCTATAGGAAATCCCCTCCCGGGAGAAATTCAACTAGATCATTAAAAAAAGACATCCTTGTTTTACTCCAGAGTTTATTTGGCACCGATTAGACAAGATATTCCCGTCCCACACCGCCGCCGTATTGCCTTCGTAAAATTGTTGCAGAACCTTTAGAATTTTTGTTGAGACTCCTATGTTGATGCTGACTTTAACAAATAGTGATCTTCTGTCGATGGAGTCAAAAGCCGCCTTAAAGTCTACAAAGAAAGCGTATAGTTTTTTTCCTCGGTCCAAGTAAATCCGAGCGATTTTTCTCAGAGTAAATATGTTGTCAATCGTGGAGCACTCCTTACGGAACCCGGCTTGAAACTCGCTTAGCAGATCGTGTTCACATATCTATGTTGTTAAGCGCTCCAAGATGACTCCTAAGAAAATGTAAGCAACAGCATTTAAAGACGAAATCCCTCTATAGTTGAATGGATCATTCGGATCTGCTTTCTTGTGGATCGGAAAAATTATACTTTTTTTGAAAGCTTCTGGAACTTCGCCGTTGTAAATATATAATTGTATAGTATGTTTCCGTGAGCTTCTACAGGAAGTGGTCAGTTGCATTTTTGAAGAATTCATAAGTAATATGATCTTCCCCTGGAGCCTTATTCAGGCGGCACCTTTCTATAACTTTTTTAACTTCTTGTAGAGTTATGGGGGAGCCTAAGGAGTTTACTTCGGAATACAGCAGTGCAAATCGTATTTCATTCCGGTCCACTGGTGGATTCAGCAATTTTTCGAAGTATTCCGCCAAAGTAGTCGCTTCGACCTTGATTCCTTGGGCAAATAACGTGCCGTTCAATGCTTTAGCCAGTTTCCAAAAGGACTTGCTGTCTTTCGTGTGCGCAAGTTTTAGCCACAAATTATTTATGTAGAGTTTTTGTTTTTCTTGGCAAATGATTTTTAAGCTTCTGTTTGCTTGCTGGTACATACGTTTTATGCCGTCGGTGCCTATGCTTCTTAGCAGACGAAGGTAGGCGATTGATTTCTTTCTGACTTTTCCACATTCCCAATCATACCAGGTCTCATTCCTGGTGTTTTTGTTTCTGTTTGCAAGGGTTTAGCTGCGTTGAAGATGTAGTTCGTGAGGATTTCCGTACCTCCAGCAGATAGAAGTTCGTTATTTTCTATGTTATTGATTTCCAGAGTAAGATTCGCTTTGTACCTTTCCAAGATTCCGTCCTTCCAGCGTAGTTTTGGAAGAAGGCAATTTTGCTATACTTCGGTATTGCTTTGTCGCAAATTTAACTCTATTTTGACGGATAGGTGGTCTGAGGTGGTTCGTCCATTAAGTAACGAGAGGCCTATAGTTCCGCACATTTCGATGATTTTTTAGAGTACATATGTTACTTTTTTTTTTAATTTGATAAGATGCTTTTATTTATTTACCCTTTCCCTATATAACATTGTCAACAATGCCTGCTTCCTGTCTAATTTGGGAATAAATAGAATAGAAGGGTCCGCAAGACCCCAAAGAGAGGGATAAATAGAAGTTGCAATGTACGTTGGTTTTGAGTGTTTGCAGATTATAATGAGTAGGAAATATAGATGGAAAATAATGACATGCCCAAAATGGGCTTAAGTTCAAACTGATGAGCATTTACAGCCAGACAGGTGTTGCGGTTGAATATTCGTAGAAGTTAAATGCTGTTGTCGATTTCGGTCATATGCTGGTAGTGAAAATAGGAATGGAACAAAGTATGGCAGAAGTAATTTATCTGGTGTTCAATTATGTCAATCAATTGTGTGAAATAAGCATAGGATAATCTTAACTAGGTTACCTAGGAAGCACGAGGAGATCTTCGGGACACTTAACCAGATGTGAACATTTTACTCATATTTTGCCTAAAATCCAATGCAAATCAGTTGCACGTCATGCGAGGCATTATTTCGAAGGTACTCTGTCGACCCGGATTGTTGATAAACATTTCTGAGGAGTTTGAGAAAAAATTTTTTTTGTTTTGGCAAAGGACTCATAACACGTTTTGATAATACAATAGAAACCAATTGATAGTAGCAACCCATTTACTAAGTACACTCTTCTATGCCCCATACTTTCTGTATATATCATTTGAAATTAATAACCAAAAGCTGTAGCGCAACTTTAAAGCAGCCCCTTTAGATGCGTCATTAAGCCAGATTTTGCTGTAACTATTCTACAATTACGTTATTTCTTTAGATGATGGATGGTCCAAATACAAGTTTCTTTTTAAACCATGTATTATATTGACACTGACAGCTCTTTCCTGCTTAAAATCTTGTTTATCAGTCATAACTCCGCGGAACGAAATAAATTGCTTAACGCGAAGACAACGTTAGGAAGTATTGCAAACTTGATATATTTCAAAAGAACATAAGTGTTGTTTTGCTCAAGCCTAATAAGTTTTTTGAAAAAAAAAATTTAGCGAAAATAAAGCACCCACCACGTGCTTACAGTAAGTAAGCAAGTTACTGAAAAAGTCGTGAAACTGGTTTGCTTGCGTCTAACACTCAATCCAGGAACTTCGATTCGCCATCGATCTCAACATTTCAATCACCAGAGAATTTTGCAAAACTTCGCGGATTATTCCCTTACAACGTCCAATTTTGATTGAAGGCAAAGAAAAATCCCTTTCGTCAACGCTTCTTAGTTTGAAGCCACAAAAGCTCGATTTGGCCGAAAAATCAATTTTTCTGATGAAGCGCACTTTCATCTCGGCTGGTACTGTTTTGGAATTCCTTTTTTAATAAAAAAAAAAAAAAAGATTTTGAGTGATGAAAATCTCTATTTGAACTTTTACAATTTTTTTCTGTTAAGTGGAAAAAATGGTATCCGCCAAATGACTACCGCCAGTGTTTTTACACATTTGTGCCCGTTTTATCGCATTTTCCATGACTTTTCGCAAAATTTCCTGTGATAACTGTTCGCATTTCTGTGGAATATTCTCCTTAAGGGCTGGATTGCCTGGATGGATGGGATGGTTAGATTACGCGACCAGGAAACGCTTCTTTTACAACATCCATTGTGGCTCGTGCTGTGCGGTTGCACCGTTTTGTTGAAACCACATATTCACCAAGCCTCTATCATGCAATTCCGGCAGTAAAAAGTCGTTTATTATGACAAAAAAATACGACCCAATCACTCCTCCCGGGTGATCGCCGCACCACACAGTGGCTTTGAGTGGATGTAATGGCCCTGCGTGCATCGTACGCGGATTTTCCGTGCCCCTGAAATGAAGATTTAGCTTATTGACGCAACCGCTTAAGTGGAAATACGCCTTGTCGCTAATGATGAATTTCGACACAAAATCGTCCTCTTCGTTGTTGAGATTGAGGATGGCTTGACGGTAATTCACACACGACTGATGGTCAGGAAATATTAACTGAGGCACTGTTTACACTTCACTTAAATTTGTTTTGTGATGCCCAATTGCGTGGCCTGTCGTCTGGTTGATGTTCCTTCATTCTCACCGACATCGCCAGCCAAAGCCGCTATATTCTCGGCCGAACGACCAGTCCGGTGGAGGCCGCGCCCTGCAAGGTCTCCTGTGGTTTCAGTCTGTCTGTGTTGAGTAGCCAGGCGCCGGAATGTTTGCCCAGTTGGCGCGACACAACTAGGAAATCGGCGTCGAAATTTACGATGCGCTAACACCACCGATCGATTATTGGTAAAAAGCACTCCGAGTAAAGAACTCCATTGCTTGTCTGTTTGTATACTGCAGCTGTCTAGTTCACAAATGTCAGATATGATTGAAGAACGACGCCATTTGTAAAAATTATAACATGTTCCGACATTTGCGCCACCTTGTATAACAAACAAAATTCCCGCATCTGCGGATAGAAAAACCTCCACGTGATTGTTGAGAAGATAATGCACAGAGTGACAGTTCGGTGCATACTGTAACCGCTCGTGGTAGTACACCACCTCAGAAATGCAACTTTGATATTTGATAGAAAATACAGATTTTTATTAAATGTTCTATTGATTCATAGATTATACAGATTGGGGTTATGTATGGAATAGCACATCGGATAAATTGCCGCCACGGCTTTGCTGGCAAGTGCGTACTCTTTTATTGAAATTTTCTCTGACCATTTCGCATAAATGGCATGTGCCACCATCTTGTTGAAACCACATGTTGGTCACATCCATATCTTGTAACTAAAGCACTAAAAACTGCGTCATCATGTCACGATAACGAACACCATTCTTGATACTGCCTGACCAGTCGCATTTTCAAAGAAAAATGGTCCGATAATGCCTACAGTCCAAAATCTGCACCATACAGTCACGCGTTTTGGATGCATACGCGAAAATTCCATCAAGTTGAAAATGAGCTTCATCATTAAAGATGATTTTGTACGAAAAATCAGCATGCACTTGTTGTTGTTCCAAAATCCATTTAACGAACTCTCTTCGCGCTGCATGGTCAGTAGTCTTCAGTTCTTGAGTCAATTCAGCTCTGTAAGTATGAAGTTTCAATCGAAATGCCCAATTCTTAACTTCGGTGCCGAATTGATGTTCCTGGACTGTCAGCAATACTCTCGCAAACTTCTTCAATGTTTTCTGTTGAACAACTTGTGACAGGACACCCAGAGTGTTTAAGATCACTAATTGATCCAGTCTCGCTGAATTTTTTAAATATTCTCTCCACAGTTGATGGTTTTAAATCACTATGACGCGCGAACTGCAGCTGACAAACCTTCATTATTTTTAAAATACTGCTCAGCAGTGAAAATGCGTTGTTCTGTATTGTACTATTAAATGGCGCAAAATTCAAATTTTGCGTGATATATGATACATGTCATCCGAGAAACTAAGTTTTCGAACGCTTTTCATGCATTTTTTTCCTTAAAAACAACGCGCCGATTTTTTTTAGCATAGACTAGCGACCTTAGCTATCCAAAAAAACTTGTCATTTGTTTTCAACTAAAATTTGGTAACGTTGTTAAAAAAACGTATGTCATCACGATTGCAAGGAAGCTAACCCCGATTATTCTAACTGGTTCTGGAAAAATCCTTATTGACATCGGCATGCAATTTAAATAACTCATACTAGGAAACTATTATTTTAAATGCTGACGACAAAGAAAATTTAGTTATTTCCTATCATTTTGCTCTTGAAAATCGGGTTTAAAATTTTGCCAAGTTAAGTAAAGTACACAGTTGCTACCACAAGGAAGAGCAGTTGTAAATACAGCACTGAATATCGCCAGGTACGCCCCAATCTATGCTCGGTCAACTCTTTTAATTTTTCCGCTGATGTTGGGATATCCTTTCAGCTTTAAGAAACAAATCTTGATTAAACTAAACAAATATGTTTTTTGGTCTTATCTCTCTAACATAAAATTATACTTCAACATTTTCTATCATCTTCGTGCTAAAGTCTTCCTTAAAAGCAAATGGGGGGGTATGTTCGACTAGAGTAATTACAAAATTCATTTCATTTCAGCTCTATCCAAACATAATCTGTTTAATTAATCTAAGACTTCTAAGAGGAAACATTCTATTATTCAAGTTAAGAGAAGTTTTTCAAAGATGTTTTGGGACACGTCTGGGTACAGTAAGATAAATCATACAAAATGAATGTTTTCAAATTTGTCCCAACACATTCTTCAAATGAACTTTTGTTAATAGAAAGCCCAATTGACAACCCTAAATTTATTAGCAAGCATTTAGTATACTATCCTTTCTTAATCTTTGACCTATTTGTATAATATACATTGGCTCCTTGTCAGTATTATCTCAAACAGATGACTTTAAATTTAAACTATCTCCTTGCATCGGTTGAGAATTTAATTAAAGTAAGTCCATTCACTAACCACTGCAATAAAATACATGTTTGGATGTATGCTTTCAGACCGAATCTATTATTTTTTCTTTTAAATCTCTTCGATTCAGGGAATAACACATACCAATTCCAAACAATCCGCTCATCCATCCAAACAATACCAATCAAATGAAATACCACAAGCAAACACTATTAACTTCCTTCACTTTCAACTAAAGGGATCTACTCGTAGACAGAGCTATATTTGTGTTAAACCCTTAGGAGCATCAAAAACTAAGTTTTCTCCATCGAACACTGCAGCTGGAAGCAATTGCACAAGTTCCATGACCAAATGATATTTCCATTGCAAAGTCAGTTTTCATACAGAAAGCAACTTGACCTTAGCTATACAAACAATTCAGATACATTGAACTATCTAACCCTATTGCGTTGCTTCCGAAATAAAGGAAAATTTCTGAGAGTAAGTCTATTGAAGGCTTTTCATTCTCATTCCCTGATTTGAACTTTAATTAAATATTTTCCTCCGGTGCCATGCCTCTTTTATTTGGGTGATGATGGTGTGCTGAATTACACTTAGTTTTGAATGAATAACTTTCATTCGAATTGATAGCTGAAACCCCACAATTATCCTCCTGTTGGTGTTTTGAACCTTCATTTGTATCTATACCCAGATTACATCTGCATCCTGCAGTTGGTAGATTGACTTGGATAGGAAAGTTTTGGAAATACTATATTCACAATTTGAAATTTCGAGAAAGCTGGTTTAATAGGAAATTTTATCCATTTGGTGGATATTCAAACCAGAAGTGGGGATGTGGCATCAGTTTGAATTTACGTTGTGATGCGGTTTTTAAGAAGAAAATACTACAGGGAGTTGTTTTATTTATATATCACACCATTTGGCTTGATGATATGGAGAACATAAACATGATATTAATGTGCCGGAATATACATAACTAGGGCTACGATTTCGATGCATTTGCATATTTTTTTTTTGAGACTCATTAGACACAAGAGAACAAGTTATCTTTCCGATTCATGAATTTTTATTTAAATTGGCATCCAATCGTTAGTGCATATCTTTGCATATTCAACTATAAATTCGTATTTATTATTTCCAATCATCAAAAAATGTTCCACTAGCCAATGACTGATTGAAAATATAGAGCAGTGGGTAGCTAAGAGAACTAGCGCAAGATTTTAAAACGACCGGGTAAAAACCCAAGAAATCTGAACAGTAAAAGGACAGAAAGACAGTAAAATCCTTCAAATCCTGTAATGCCAACAATAATTTGGATCTTATAAGTACCAGAGAACTAGAGGCAGTAAAAGCATGCAAGGAACCGAAATAATCCTCATTAAAAGAAGTAAGGCTGGAGGAATCATTAATACTTTGACAAAACGAAGCGAACATATTCAAAATATCTGTAGGATTACTGGACGATTTACCAAGAAAATTCATAGTTCACAGAAAACCGATGCTAGCCAGTTTAGAATTTATGTACGTCCAAAAGCACCTTGGATTGGACTTAAGATTCCTTCCCAAGAGTTGAATGTATTTGTTCGATAGCAACCTAGAAAGAATAATAAATTATTTTCTCAACCGAGCAAATAATTCGTAATCCGGTAGAGATTTACTCCTTTAATAGTTAATATGAGCTCTGTTCTCAGCATATTTAAGATTAAGTAACCGTTGGTTATACCATACCATGGTGGACTAACTGAAGTTAACGCATTTTTTGTGCTCTGTATTAAGGGGAATACCCGCTTATCTCAGCTTAGGTGGTCATTCCAAAACCAAACTTAAGTGACTAACGCAGAAAAAAAAAACACTGTGGCGCTGGCAGCCCGGTATGGGCCATGGCCTAGCTTCTTGACACTCATTTATGTTGCTCATGTTTTTATTTTCTTCACATCTAAGCGGGGCCTACGGTTTATCGCCGAGTCCGAACGGCACTCCTTAGAAGCTTTTTCGTAGGCAATTTTTTACTTGCGGGAGTTTGCCATTGCCCGCTGAAAGGGTGATTAAGGAGGAGGACAAGAAAGCAACCAGTAACTCGCCTGCAGAGAACTGACCCATTGCAATCCTTCCGTATTTGTCAAAAGTCTTGGAAAAGTCTATTCACTTTTAAATGTCAGCTCACTTGCTACGTAACCTGCTGTGTCCGCATCAATCTGGGCTTAGGCAATACCACAGATGCACTTAAGTATTACTTAAGGTAGAGGTTGATACACGGGCAGCGAGCGATAATGACCATTTCACTTTTCTGAAACTTTGCACGTCTTTTGGATTCCCTTCTTCCGCGGCAAACCTTAATCATTCTTACCTCTCCGGTCACAAGCAAGCTGTTTTCTTAAGCAACTGCCCCCCAAGGATCTATTTTGGGTTCACTACTCTTCACAATCTTTATAGACGACCTTCCAACAGTCATTCAAAATTCATCGGTGCACATGTACGCAGATGATGTTCAGCTGTATGTTAGTAGTGACCTCAGATACGGCCTATAAACACAATGAAGATTTGAGAAAAGTTCTTACCTGGTCTGAAGAAAATTTCCTATTGCTTAATCCAAATAAAACCAAATGTCTATTCATAAGCAGAAATAATCTGAACCCCACATGCTTCCCTAACATATACTCGTATCTTGGGGATTCGCAATTAGATTTTGTCGATAAAGTAAAAAACTTAGGCATTTGGTTCAATACAACTTTGCATTGGGATGATCATATTCTAACGCTAGTCGGGAAAATTTATGGATGCCTCAGAAATCTTTCCCTGTCGCGGAGGTATATGCCATTGAACACTAGAATAATGTTGGTATAGACGCTACTTGTTCCACTTACTGAGTTACACAAAAAGTGGCGCAGTTATATTGTTCGATGTGTTGTTATCATTTTGATAATATACCGCTATGTTTTGCATAGTTTGGAGGTATATTTGAATGTCTGTTTGCATAATCGGTTTACATTTTCTTTGTGACCCGCACATCATTTTGAGGAAAACCGCATCATAATCATTTTTTCTTACTAGACGCACGATATACACAATTTAGTTTCCGCGATCCCGTAAATGATTTATTAAGTTAAATTTTATGGGTTTATTTTAACTTGTTTATTTATTAGTTTTTTAGTCATTTTTGTAAAAAAAAAATATGCAAATAACGGCAGAAGAAGTCGCCAGGGCGCTAGCTTTGGTTGAGGATGGACCAAGTGTGTAGTATGCTGCTGTTATGATCAGGAAACCGAAGACAACGCTAAGAAAAGCAATTAAAAGGTGCAGAGAAACCAACTTCTACACCCGGCGTCAAGGCTGAGGTCGCCCCAGAGCAACATGCAGGTGATGATCAATATTTGGTAATTCAAAGCCTTCAAGATCGTCACCAAACAGGGGTTGAGCTGTCTCACAGATTAGATCCGTTAGAGGGACGGATGTGAGTACTCAAACAGGAAGGCGGCGATTAGTGGAGAGTGGCCTGCTCGTTTATCGAGACTCACGGTACAGCACAAGCGACGTCTTATAGAATTTGCCCCCCTTCACCAAGATTGGACCGAGGCCGAATGGAGTAGAGTTCTTTTCACGGATGAGTCCAGGTTTTGTCTGCGCTCACCAGATGGACGTAGCAGAGTGTGGAGACGTTCAGGTGAGAGATACTCTTCGGCGACAGTTGCCCAGAGGGAAAATTTCTGGAGAAAAATTCCATGCACAGAAAAACCGAGCTGTGCACCGTGAAATGGTCGGTGGACTCCAGGTATTATATCACCAACATTCTGGAGGAATATGTGGTTCCAGTCGAACCATTTATTAGAGAAAACTTCCTTCTGATGCATGACAATGCTAGACCACATGTTGCCAGGTGCCCTACCGAATATTTACAAGAGGTAGAATTCGATGTGATGGCTTGGCCTGCGATAAGCCCGGATATGAATCCCATCGAACCCGTTTGGGACCCGCTGAGAAGAATAATTAGGAAGCGTCCTGCCCTTCCAGAGACACTCAGTGGGCTGAGATTTACTTTGCCCGAAAAATGGGAGAATTTGGACGACAACATCTTAAGGAACCTTATCCAAAGTATGCCCAGGCAGATTAACACTTTATAAGATGTTCAAGAAAGAGGATTCCTTAGGAAAAAAAATAAAAATAAAAATCTTAAATGTTAAGTTCTGAAGGTGGTGACTTCGCCATGTTTTTTAATGCATATTTCCCATTTTTCGGAGCATATTCTTAGTGCATATTTTGCGTTTTTAAGTGCATCAAAATCCTTGCCCTCTACATAACCTTCTTAAGATACAGTGCTGCGTATTTCTTCGGCCAATGGTTATAGTACCCTTACATTTGTTTCTTAACATACGAGCATGTACAATCATGGAATTTATTTTTTTTTTTTTGCTTTACTATCTTTTTACCATATTTTGTTTTGTATTCTCTTGATAGCCACAATGTCCGCACTATGGTATGACTGTAAGTGTACCCCAACCTTCGACGACTTTATTCTCGCTATCCAGACTAGTTTTCAAATGTTATGCGCCATGTATCTATGTGAATTTTATATAATTTACAATAGATTAAGGTGTGCATCGTATATAATTTGATTGATTTTCCTCGACGCTGTAGACTGCATTGTTTAATATTTATTAGCAGAGTCGAGTGGGGGTCGAGAGTACCTTCAATGTTATCTGTTATTTCTACAGAAATTAATTTTTCAATTATTTTGCAACTTCAGAAAAGGAACAAATTCTTCTCGAATGCTTATAGATATTCCCTTCCCACATTTTAGAGAAATAAGCGCAGATGTCAGTTACTAAGAGATTGAGGTGCGAAAGCAGGTAAATTTTTCTTTGAACGTCATTTCTGGCAAAACTGTAACGAAATACCTACTCCTTGAGTTACCATCCACATCATCAAAATCCAAAATGGGAGAAAAAAAATCATAAACGGCTTTCACAGACTTTTGGCTAAAATTGTATGATAGTTGCTTTCGCAAGATTTACTACTGATCCTGCATTTACGATATAAGTATTTATATAGTCGAAGTTATAACGCTTAATGACACGCTGTACTTCTTTCATTTTAATCCAAAATAATGAAACGTTCGCCTTATAGACCTGAGGAGTCTTCAGAATCTTACCCGCCATCTTCCGCTCTGATGGATCTATAGAGATTTCAATAATTTGATTGCGATGTTCTCGTAGTGTACTTAAGTATACTCTTCACGTATCTAGCTGCCTTAAGTACTACTAGTTGTGCCTCCTTCTCATTTCCGTCAATAAAAATAATACAGCATTTTACCCGTATCTGTTTTCCTTTAAAACGATCAAAAGCTTCTACATTTCAGCAAAACCAGGATATCAAGTGTCATTTATGATTGAGGACAGTGTTATTCAACTGCCTCTTGAGGGAAACAATAACAAAGCGCTGCAACTGTAATTCTGCGTCTAATTTGAGCACCGATACCATGCTGCTTGTAATAGCGGCGCCAAAGTAGACGAAGTCCTTAACTGCTTCCTAGATTACTCCTGGCAATGGCTGCATTCTGGTGAAGCTCTCGGTGGTGTGCGTCCTGTTTTGACGAAAGAGTGTACTTTGTTTCTGCAGTCGGTTAACGCCTGACAAATTTTGGGCACTTTCGCCTCAATAATCATGAAAGCTTCCTGACTACGAGCTTAACTTCTTATTGTGTTCGCTTAAGAACATTAATGTCATTCGCGTACACAAGTTATTGGGCGGACTTAAAATATACCGTCGACGGCCTTTGTTAGCTAGTGTGCTTTGCACGATGGAATCACCTTGTCTTCAACTTTTCTTGACATCGAACGCCTCTGCTAATTCATTACTGAACTTAATGAGACAGTATGAATTCTCCATAATCAGCCTGCACAACTTCATATACTTACTTACTTACTTTTGGTGGCGCTACAGTCAACAAGCGCCTCCAGCCAGCTCGATCCTTCGTTAGCTCCCTCCAGTTTTGCACGCTAAGTAAGCAGAGGTCACCTTCCACTTGCGTGCCCACTTGAGTCTCGGTCTTCGTCTACTGCGCTGCCCCTCAGGGGAGGATTCAAAGACTTTTCGGACCGGCGAGACCTCTATCGAACTTGATGAAGCAGAGTGCATTCTCCAACGGTATCCTGCAGAGACGGACGAGTTTAGCAGTGATGCACAAACTCAACTCTATAGAAGTGTCATACACGGCCTGGAAATCGATGAATAGATGGTGTGTATCGATCTGAAACTCACAGGTTCTCTCCAAGATCTGCGTAGTGTGAACATTTGGTCGATGGTGGACTTTGCTGGTCTGAAGCCATGCTGATATGGTCCTCTCAGGTCGTTAACGAACGGCTTCAGGCGTTCACACAATGTGGCAGATAAGATCTTGTATGCGATGTTAAGAAGACCGATGCCTCTGTAATTGGTACAGTGTAGAGGGTCTCCTTTCTTGAGAATCGGGAAGACAATGGTAAGATTATATTTTTCGTTCGACCATTTTTTACAGATGACTTGGTGTTTGCTTTTTACAAAGTCATCGCGAAATGGCGGTATTTCGAACATCTAGGCGCAGATCTGTCCCTACATATGTTATCTCTTCTTCAGATTATGTACTCCACTGGGGAGGCTATATTTGTTAGTTTGATGATTATTTGATCATTCCCATCTTCCTTCAGACGAAGTGCAGTATCTGGAGTTCAACATCAGAAGCTTGACATACTCTTGACTTCTTATGTAGCAACTATCAACTACCAAGCTTTTTCTCGACATATTTAATCCTATGGTCCCCCCCAACTTTAGTCTTCTTGGCGGAGTGCTCCTTGCAACTGTAAACTTAGCTGCTTTAGTAGCACCAGAATCAAAAACGTCAATTGTTGATGCGACTGCTATTTCCTTTCAGACTCTTCTGTTGGCTTTTAGATGCCAGTTTCTATAAAATCAGGAATGACTCAACTTCAGACTCACATTCTGAACCAACTAGTATGCTAGTAAGATTGCATAGTGTGGGCGTCGTCGAGCCCTTTTATCACAATCTTATATCACATAAATTCAAGTTTTACTTGGGGGGCACTTGAAGTTTTGTGTCCCTTCTTTCTATATGTCTAAAAGTGTTAAAATATTCCAAAAACTCTAAGGAATACTAGTCACTGGCATATGGTTCAACAAACACTATCTCTATTTTGTGGCTATGACACTACCTTTTCGACTTCTCCTTATTGAAATTTTTAAGATAACTCCGAATTCCACCGTGTTGAGGTGAAGAAGCGATGGCGATGGCGCGATACTTAGCTTATTGGACTTTCACGCAGTGAGTCTGGGTTCGATTCCTGGCTGGGTCAACAAATATTTTTCAAATCGCCATCACCCTTTCGGCGGGCAATGGCAAACTCCCGAAAGTAAAATTGCCCACGAAAAAGCTTCTAAAGAGTGCCGTTCGGACTCGGCGAAAAACTGTAGGCACCGCTCAGATGTGACAAAAATGACAACATGAGCAACACAAATGAGGGTCAGGAAGCTAGGCCATGTCCCATACCGGGCTGCCAGCGCCACAGTGTTTGAGTGCTTGAGGTGAAAGTAAGTGTTGGTTGCTTTCACGAACCTTTTTGTCGCATTGGATCTTAGCTTCTCAAGCGTCAAACGATAGTCAAAGAAGAATTCATAATTTAATTAAAAGGTAGACCCGAGAGTATACCAACCGTCCGCCAACACTTGCGAGTACTATTTCAAAGATAATAACGACATCCAAAGCTCAGACTTTACATTTATCAGTTCTATTTAAAGTGCTTCAATCTCATATATATAATACCACAGCCACTCCACTCTGGGAGAAGAAATTTTTTAAAATAAATGCCTCACAAAGCAAGGTCATCCCAAACCAATCAAACCCTTATCCCATCTAATGTTGGCCCTCATTCTGAGGTAGAATGCGGTGGAGGTTTTAATTGTCCCTAATGATTTCGAAGTTCTTATGCAATGAAAGTAAACTACCGTCATTTTAATAGAAGGTCTTATAATTTATAATAGGTAATCATTAGCTCAGCCGTTTAATAATATCGTGCCATCGATTTTCATCCAAATACAAACCTTCATTAATCATTTAGAACACCCCCTTCGAATATTCAAGTCGAAAGGAGAAATTGAACACTTTAAGTATCGGGGTTCAGGAATGTGGGTTAAGGTATGCTCATTCATTTTAGGGGCGCATTTGCTGGTCTTTAAGGTAAACGTCATCGTAAAGAATCATTTCCATAACAAACGTATCGATTGATGGAGGAAACCTTTGTTCCAAGCCACATTAACCAAAATCGTGCTTGATTTACATCTCTGTGTGTGGCCCTGAGCATGAAATACGAGCCCAGGTCTATAAATTTCTTATAATCTTAAAAGGTAAACGTTGATATTACGTTCACAAAAAAAAATACAAATGAAACCTTGTACCAAAGTACTAGAACGACATTTTCATCGTCTAACGCGCAATTAGTTGGACATTTGATATGGGAGTCACTAACTGTAACGAAAATATTTCGGGAAGGGGAGTACGAATACGAGTATGTATTCATTATGTTTTTTGCATTGATCATCACATCATCGGACATACAAAAGAATGTATACATCCGTATCTTACTTTTGTATTCGGGATAAATTCCCCTTTAGTATAGTATAGTAAGGTACAACTGGCTAATTGACTTCCTAGCTACAGACAAATTTTATTCATCCTCTGAGTTAGAAGACAGCATGCTGACATGCTGGGAGTATAGCTGAGACCATTCGGGTATCGAGATAAACGAAATTTAACTTACCGAAGATATAATCGAAATGAATTAGTTTTCTAGAGTAGAAACGAATCAGCTGATGCAAAATAAATAATTCATTAAGGACATGGAAAGGAGATACTTTTAGATACTCTTAGTATAATGATTTTAGTGGCATTGTTTAAAATTAATTACTTTCTGATGGGAAGCACTTCTCGTTGTGAACACCCACACCGTGATTTTTCGGGAAAGTCAAGATGTGCACGTGCTTAAATAAAGAGTTACTTTCATTCGGGGATGATTTAGTTTTGATTTATGTACCCGAGGATAAACGCAAAGTGATTGGGAAGATTTTGAAGATATCGTTAGGAATAATGAGAAAAAATGAGACTATAGCAGTTTAGGGAGGAATGGACGGGTTAACCACTTAATTTATACTATTTTTAGACTGGCATAGGTATTTTTTATTAAAACTGTTTACAAGGAAAGAAAATCCCTGACGTCATTAGCTGTTAGCATGTATCCGAACAGTCGTATTTTCTTTGGGAATTAAAAAATTCATCTTCGGAATTGATGTTTAAATTTTTACTAACAATGATCACATTTGGACATATTGGTGAGCTAATTGAATAATAACTACGCTGGCTTTTGAAAGTATAGGTATTATCCTCAGGAACTACTCCCTAATTTATTCGGAAAGGTTTGCTGAGATGACACGCAACATTCGATGCAAGGTAAGTTAGATTGTAAAGACAGTTTGATTACAAAATATGCCACTTAATGGAATGTATGTATAATGCTTCTCAATTCAAGAAGACTTAAAAGGAAATCCAGAACATGATGGCAGGCGGCAGGAGGACCTGGAGAAAATAGTAAGAAGAATCTTAACAAAGCTTAGAATTGGTAATTAAAACATTTTTGCTTAACCATAAAGAATGCAGAAAGCAAATTCGGTGCTTTGAAAAAAAATATTTTCCTTTCCACTATTGCTATTGCCAAACATGTTTTTGCTAAAAAAATAATTTTTTTTATAACGTTCCATCTTCAACTTAAAGGCCTTGATTGCCAGCCCAACCACAACACAATAGTTATCATATCAATTCATCATACAGTATCTAGATTTGCAAATACCATTACACATGCTTGGATTGCGAAGGTAACGACAAAACCTCTCATTACAACTTCCTCCTGTAGAACATCCGCTTGGAATAGTAAATTTTGCGTAGTTATCTTAATCCCCGGATATTGGTTGCATTATGTCGAGTGGATCCAAATTGAAATCGAAGGGGTAACATTACCATACTCATAGACTGAGTCTACTTCATTTTTTTTTCTTCAGCCCAATTAGCACAGCAGGGAATAATACTACACAGCATCTGTATGAATTAAACACAGATATCCGTTTTCACTTAGTCGTTTTCATTGGAGAATCTTTTTGTTTCTCATTATCAGGATAATTTTGCGATTTTCATTTGCATAGCTGAAACATTCATTATCTGCTTTTAAAAAGGAGAGACATCCTGGTCGGTTGATAAATGCAATATTGATGTGGAAGCAGAGTGATAACGCAGCGTTAAAAACTTACGTGTCAGTATTTTTTTCCAAATTGGAAATCGTGCTTAAATAATGAAGTGAATGAATAGATATGCTTTCAAGGGGACTTTTACAATACGTTCACTTTAACAGTGAATAGTGAGAGTTTGCTGGCGATTTTAAATTAACTTATGTTAAAAAACTAAAATCTTAAAACTCGTATATTCGCCAGGTCTTATCACAATACAGGGATTAAATCAGGGGTCCACAAGCTTAGGAAATGTTGCTAATTGGCCGCATTTCTGAGATCGCTTGAAACTACTCCTATAGATCTATAATCATCTTATGCATCGGAACTTACTTATATACTCGTAATTCAAGCCTTCATTCTCAGCGTTGCGCAGTACTACTACTCTCACTACAAGTTAATTGTGCGGGGTAAAATTGAAGGCCCAGTTGCCAAGAAGTACTACGCACAACTGTTGACTTACACATGTACTCGGCTAGAAAATATGGCAGTATCCGCCTCTATAGTGCATACTGGTCGACTTACTGCTTACCCCTCGAAATAGCCCTAAAATAAACCCTGATTTGCAAGTGATGTAGATGTTCTCTTGGATTATGATGTGGTAACTTGTTTATTCATTCTCAAAACTAAGGTTGTTTCTTAGATCTTAGACCAGCACCATATCCTTAACAGTCTGCCTTGCTAGCACCCAAAAATGTTCGTTACCTTGATTTTCATTTCTTCAAATGAAGATAAACATAATCTCTATGGCACCTTACTACATTTTAGTTGGCTGGATAAATTAACTTTTCTTTGGTGCGGTTGGTTTTCGAATGCCAATTTGGGAACCAGTTGACTATCAGTTGACCCATGGCCGCTCTCGTATATTAATGACAGCTCTTATATCTCAAATAATTCTAACCAACTCTGTCTAACCGCTTTTGGGCAAAATTAAATATCTGAAAGGGCTTAGCTCTCAAGGTAATGGAAGGGTTTACTGCTCGACCACGTAAAAACCTACTATTGAAAAAAGACCGGACGGCTTAAAATTTTTATAGCTGAACATAGCATGATAGAACCTTGAACAGTTTAGGTACATGCAGTCAAGCAACAACTATCTTCCATTAT
This sequence comes from Volucella inflata, assembly GCA_928272305.1. Lineage (NCBI taxonomy): Eukaryota > Metazoa > Arthropoda > Insecta > Diptera > Syrphidae > Volucella > Volucella inflata. The sequence goes on along the minus strand of OV743718.1, from coordinate 18,669,051 downwards.
TGTAAGATGATCCAGGTAAAAAAGGCCGGTCAGAACAGTGCTAAATGCCACGGCTACTGCTATTGGAAACAAACACAGTATCTATTAGAATATTGAGTTCTTGTAAGTAGCAGATTACAACGAGAATCGTTAGCCTTCTCTCACGTAGGAATCCACATAGCTGCCTAATTTGTATCATCTATCATCAGCCTGATATATGCTTAAAATGGTAAACATGCCAGATGCAGTCAGTGAACTTAAAGTTAGGTAGCTTTCATTTGCAAAAAACTGGTAGACCACAACCTCTCGAAAACTCATAACTCACTCTTTTTCCCTCATCATCTTAGCAATTTCTGACGTACATAGATGTTTAGATTAATGTCCTACCCAAGCTTAATAACCGGCTTCAATATACCACACCACGTGTTATCTACTCAGGATCAGGACTAGCTATAGCATAAGCTCTCTTAAAAGATGCCCGGTGCAAAGGCGTCTCAGTTCAATAAAATTCTGGTTGCAAGGCTGTGGCAAATGCAGATATTATTACATTATTCAACTTTCGAACTTTTTGATCGACTTAAAGTTTCTCAACGCAAGCTAGATATTAGACCCGAACGTGTCAATTAACTGGGTAATTTTGGAAGTCTTCTCTTTCACATAGCCTCAGAGAAATAAGTAGCACAGAGTCGATTCATCTCTGTAAAACATTTTGTTCACTAATTCGAGACATGATTTAACTAGAAAACTTCACAAAGGCGTAATTGTTTCCTAAAGAGTGTGGCACACAGCATTACCTTGTTGGAAATAAATAATAGCCCACATCCAAGTCTTCGATTCTCGGCTATACCTAAAAATATTTATCCATTCACATACAAAAGTTGCACTTTCAGAAAAAAGTCGAAGATGCCATATTCCAAAGTTCAAAACTGCCTTTTAATAACGAAGGCACGTAAACGAATATTGCTCCTTTTGCCCGTGGAATTGTACAACTTTGTTAATCTAAACAAACCCTATTTCGCACTGCTTTCAAAAATCTAAGTTTCTAAATATCTCTCTTGCCGTTTTCGAAAACTTTAGAATTCTTATAACCAAAGTGCCACAATTATTTTATACTTCACTGTTAGCTACTCAATTCTCAACTACGTAATTAATCTACAGTACTTAAGGACACGAAACCAAAATCTGCATTGGGGAAAACCTGCAATGACAAAAATTACTGCAAGAGTAATTAAATTCCTGCGAATGTTCCAGAGCTAAAAACCAATGTCGACATTCCATTCTCCAGATACAACGTATGCAAATGTGAATTCAGTAGGATTATGTGAAAATCAGCTTCACAACTGAACACATACGGTTCTCAATGATGGGAACTGAAAACAAGAAAAGATACCTCGTTTTAAAGTCGTTTTAATCGAATACCAGACAAAGAATGCCAGCAATGCAAATGTGTTCGAGTATGTACGAGGATAATGAATTCGTTCATGTGGTACATTCATGAAAATACGTACGATATTCAAATACCTGACCGTGACGCTTGAGAGTTAAATTACTTACAAGTACGAAAAAGCAACCAAGGCCGGGGTAGCTGAGATAATGCAATGAGGAGAGGAAATTGGTTTCAAATGTCAGCCTAAAAACACGAACCAATTAAGATTGCATTATTTAGTTGGTTTAAGAGGTGCATCATGATGGTAATAAATGCATCCCGGTCTTTTTAGTTTTAAAATGCATCTTATTGCTCTGATTTGTCACTATCAATTATGATGAATGCATTGACTTCTCTGCTTGACGTTCTGCCAATTCTTTCCTTTGAATTGACTTTTATTATCCATAGTTCGTTACCTGTTTGATTACTGTCTCTTAATTGTATTAATTTTCAGAAGTTAACAAGGGACATAGTAGAAAATCATGTTTTATAGATTCGTACAAAGTGCGACGAAGAAAGGAAGGATATTGGCCTGTGGCCATGACTAAGGTGGCTTTGAAGTGAAAGCCTGTTATTGGCATTCTAATCAAGCTAAACTATGGTCCTTAAGGGCCACTTCCTAGACATACCGAGCAAAACGAGAAAATTTTGTATCGTTTTCCAGAAATGCATGCCGTATATTACGATAAATGCAAACTTTTAGTAAGCGGATGAAAAGCGTTCAGAGCATATTCTTAGGTATTTTCAAAGGCTCTTAGATACACCATATATGATCAAACCTCAGTTCATATAGTGAACTAATTCAGAGAGTTCGGAGAGTTCGGAGGTAAAGTTGAAACTTTATTTCACAGTATTTGTTACCCCGAGAAATAGGTGATGAAAGTCGGATTTGTTGAGTGAAAAAATGTAGACCGGATAAATTAGTGGAGCACGCCGTCGAATACACGTTGGAGCAACTCCTAAGATTAAACTTTATTGGAACGCTTAATAGGTGCCACTAAATCTTAAAAAAATCTTTGTTCCTAGACTGGCGAAGAGAAAAATTAGCTTTTACTAGTACTCGTATATCGAAAATCGACTTACATGACTATTAACTCCCAAAAGCTTCAGTATCTTTTTTTTGACTAAAACGTACCTACCAACGTTCAAGTTTTTTTTTGAATTGCGATTCAAAACAATGTAAATAGAACTAACCAAAACCAGCAGTCATAAAATTGGTCAAGCAAAACGGCGTAGATGAGTCTTGGGGATATAAGAAGTATCTCAGATGATAAAACTTAACTATTAGTCGAATCGTGGTCAACAAATCGTTGCCTTCATATCAAAGTGTAATAAACTGAAGTCATAAAATCGATGACTGGTGCACTTAATGTGCGCTATCAAACAATTTACTCAAAATAATGGTTGTTCTACTAACGGGAAAGACTTAAAATGAAAAGAAATATCATTATTTCTTTTCATCGAAATCATGCCTCTTATTTGTATCTTGGTGTCATCAAGGATAGTAAACTTCTTAAGATAGCATGGCACATCAAAAACTCCCGAAGATGACCCTACAAATTCTCCAAATGACAGTTTTAATTGCTACAAAAACATGCCATCAACTTGTTCTGCATCCTATTGGGCTTTAAATAAGTTCTCACTGTCATATTTTAAATAAATCTTTTATTTTGTAAAAACAAGGAACAAAAACATTTCACTTAAATGGGCAATACCATCACTAGAGACCATTTTTTCCCATCTTTTTGGCAGTATATGAATTCCATGTCGGAAAACCGATAGTATCTTCGTAGGAATGGAAGCGCTGCTCAGCCAGTCCATGTGCTATCGAACGGAAAAGGTGATGGGGCTATGTTAGGTGAATAGGGATGGTGGGGTTGAACTTCCCATTGAAGCGTTTCAGGTAGGTTTTCACTTCTTTTGCAACATGACGTCGAGCGTTGTCATGTAGCAAAGTCACTTTGTCGTGTCTCTGCTCGTGTAGCGGCCATTTTTATTTTAGGGCTCGGCTCAATAGCATCAATTGAAGTCGAAAGCGATTGTCCGTGACAGTCGCATTCGATTTGAGCAGCTCATAATAAATTACACCGTGCTGATCCCACCTAACGCAGATAAGAAGCTTCGAACCATGGATATTTGGTTTCCCGGATGATGTTGATACATGACATGATTTTCTACACTTTACATTGTGCAAAAAACCTTTTGTTTTCTGCTGTTGAAGCAGTAGTTTTACCATTCGACGTCTCTCGGCTTCAATTCACACGGCACCCAATGTCATTGCTTTTGGGTCATTCCTTACATTTTTAAACGTTTAGAAACTGTTGACTCATCTACTTTTACTGTTTTTCCAAGTTCTGCTAGTGTCTGACATTGGCTTTGATCAAGTAATTCCTCCAATACTTTCTCCTCAATTTGTCTCATTGCGCCAGAACTTTCTTTATTCTCAAGTTCAAAAATAATTATTTTTGAAGCGTCAAAACCAGTCTCTGCATATCGTACCAACAGAGAATTGTCACTGTAAGTCTCACAAGAACTCTGTGTGGTTTAGCTGCAATAAAATTCCCCGCAAATACACTTTATTTGGCACAAAAATAAACATTTTCAGAATCAATAAAAAATTACATACGCGTACTTTCTTACACTAGAGTGAACCGCCATACACTACCATTTAAGATTAGATACAGTACTTCATTTTCTAGATGCATTTCTATTCGAAATTCCATGCACGGAGTACTTCTGCTGCCATCTTAATACCTTTTGCGCGGATATTGTCATAAAAACAACCTTCAACTTTATTTATTTTTATTTAATTGTTTGTCCGATTCTGAAGAAAGGAGACCCTCTAAACTGCGCCAACTACTGATGCATCAGTTTCCTTAACATCGCATGCAGGATCTTATCTGCCGTATTATGTGAACGCCTGAAGCCGTTCCATAATACGGTCCATATCAGTGTGGCTTCAGGCCAGGAAAGTCCACCATCGACCAAATATTCACACTACGGCAGATCTTGGAGAAGACCCATGAGCTTCAGATCGATACACACCACCTATTCATCGATTTTAAGGTAGCGTATGACAGTATCTATAGAAACGAGCTATGTCTAGTTTCGGCATCCCTGCCAAAATCGTCCGTCTGTGCAGGATGACGATGGAGAATGCACGCTGCTCTATCAAGGTCGGTAAAGATCTCGCCGAAACCTTTGATGTCCAGAAAGGATTTAGACAAGGCGATGAGCTGTCATGCGATTTTTTGAACACCGTACTTTAAAGAAAGTGCAGAACTTACTAGAAAACACAAGAGGCACTATCTTTCAAAAGTCCAACCAACTGCTCGCATACGCCTACGATATTGACATAATCGGGAGAAAGCAGTTTGATGTCAATGGCGCTTTCGCGAGTGTTAAGACGGGAGCGGCGAAAATGGGTTTAGCGGTCAATGAGGGCAAGACCAAGTATATGCTGTCAAGCAAAAAGGACAACCAACACCGACGTCTTGGGCAGAACGTCACTCTCGACAGATATAAATTTGAGGTACTTAAGGACTTTGTCTACCAAGATCCGCTATAAATACAGACAACGTCACCAGCGCTGAGATCAAGCGAAAAATAACTCTTGCCACTGCTGTTTCTTTGAGCTAAGAAGGCATTTGAATAGCAAAACCCTCTTTCGGACAGCAAAAGTCACCCTTTATAAGACCTTAATAATCCCGGCCCTGCTCTATGGCGCAGAGGAATGGACATTATCAAAAATAGAAGAGGGTGTTCTTGGTTGCTTCGAGAGGAAAATTCTTCGGGCGATCTTCGGTTCCGTCTGCATTGAAGGAGAATGGAGGAGAAGATACAACAATGAACTCTACGGACTGTACAGCGACATGGACCTAACCAGAAGAGTGAATATCCGAAGGCTGAGATGGCTGGGTCATTTAGAGCATATGGACACCAATGCTCCGGTCCGAAAAGTCTTCGAATCCGCTCCCGAGGGACAGCGCAGTAGAGGAAGGCCAAGACTCAGGTGGCGCACGCAAGTGGAAGAGGACCTCAGCCAACTTAGCATGCGAAACTGGAGGCAACTAGCCAGGGATCGGGCTGGCTGGAGAAGCTTGTTGACTGAGGCCCAGGTCCACCCCGGACTGTAGCACAACTTAAAGAAGAAGAAAAACTTAGTTTCGTTAAGTTTGGTCCCCTTTGATTAAGTAGAAAATACCAAAGGATGAAAGTTTGTATCACTAATAACAACAAAGACATATAAGGCCCTTTCTTAGCCCCCTAACTAATCCTTAACTAGTTTCAGATTAGACTCTAGACGGTCTTGCAAGACACGATTTTAGATTTAATGCTTCTGGTTTTAAGTCACAAATCTTATGAACATAAACTTATACAGGAACTACCTTTCTCTTTTAGCAGGACTTCTATTGGTGGTTGTGTTTCTCGTAACCATATTTTTCGAAAACACGACTTTCCAAATCTTAAGTAGACCAAACGAATCTTTCCCGATTTCTCACAAAAACCGCGTGATATTCTTGTTGTCCTTCGAAAAACAGCCTTCAGACCACACACTGTCTTCTTTACTACAAACTTAGTTTCTTTTAAACGCCCAAATATGTTCAACATAGGCGCAACTCCTTTTTTTATTTTGACATGTTCCGACAGAAAAAAAACCGACAGACCTTTCTCGATAGCTGTTCCAATGTCAAGCCAAAAGATTACATTCACTACCAGGAGACTCTCCTATGTTCACCTCACCACGGATCAACAACTTAACCGTTTTGCAAAAATATACGGAGCGTGGGAGAAAACAACCAAGGATATATCTATTCACATTCTTATAGGACCGAAAACCGAACTGTTGGGACCAATAACCTCATTTCTAAATGGTCCCAGATGTCCTCCGATACGGCAAACACGATTTAAACAATACTGATACTCTTACAATTGCAGCAACTTAGAGGGTCTGCTTTTATCCCTCCATTGCCAGACAGCGAAATTTCACAATGTTGGTGATTACGTAGTTATTTCCCTGCTGATCTCAACACCTTTAATTTTGGGTCTTGTAGTCTCCTTTTCGTCTGTTTTGGAACCGAACATAGGTTCCCATTTGCCCACACATCCATTACCAATGATCTTGCTCAGTTGCAGTGATTCTAACGATGCTATTTGTATTTACTACTTGATACTGGTTGCATAAAACTTATCAAGGGCTTAAGGTGGCAAAGGTCCTGGCGGGACGCTATGTTGTACAGGAACGGATAGTACAGGTTGATGTTGTCAAATCTCGTATAAACGCGGATAGCCCAAATCATCCTCTCTTAGAGCGCTTTCGACAACAGCTCGGATGATAGTGGCATTTTTAAAAACGATTCAGGGTCTTTCGGCTTTTGTTCGACTGCCCCATTTCAGCTTTTTTTAACTCCGAACATGTCATGTCTTTAGCCGTTTTCTTTTTTGTTTTGTGAATCCGAGCACTTGATTTAAATACAGACAGGTAGCACACTCAATACACAAACCGTTAATGTGGGGAAACAATAAACCTTCAGATATGCGTTTGGCGGAGTATATAATCGAATCAGGAAGCCACATCATTTAAATGACAATCGTTTTTGACATCAACTCAAGGTACAAGGTAGTATAAAGTAGTTCAAATGTTCTGCTGACTGTAGATCAAACTATAGTATTCCTATTTTCTTCTTGCTCAGCATTAGACGTGATCTGCATTCGTTGACTGCTGCGAAAACATAAAATAGCACAATTTATCTGTAGTAACAGCACTCGGGATCGAAAGTCGTGCGAATTTATCGCGAAATCATATGTATGAGTATACAAATTTAAACAAATCATCACACAAGTTTCTGGAAGGCTGCTCAAATCGAGTATTTTCATGGCAGTTCAGAGAAAATACAAATTATTTTTGAATTCCAAATAAAACCCTTGCACAAGTCGTGACTTTTTGGAATAATGATTCTAAGAAATCTCAGCAAATTGTCAGCTTCCCAGAACTCAGTGCTCCCGCCAAGAGAAGAAAATATTACGTATACGCCAGCGTATTATCCATATATCAGATGACACACCGAAGGATAAGAACTGAAATATGTTCCAACCATTTTCCGCTCATGCAATGCTTTGCAGGTACATCCACATCTTGAGGAAAAAAAACTAAGTATATCTGACGATATTATGCATGCAACACCACAAATGCTGTTGCAGCTGGCTTCAATGGTGCAAATAAATTGCTTCCACTTAAAGGACATTTCCCACCCTCAAGGATGCAGACTACAGCGATTACTGCTTATCACATTTGCTTAATTGCGACCATGTATGACCTCATTTGTGTTAACTTACCACCAACCGCGTAGAGAAATTAATCAGATTTGAAGTGAAAAACCCCTCCTCAAAAGATGGATACAAACCAGTACGATACACAGGAGATTCTTTTGATACATTCCTGTCATCTTTTGAATGATTAATTTAACTTAATTACGATTTTAATACGCATAGGTGGTCTGCTTTTATACCACAAGGATAAGTACTCATTAATATTTACAACGAAAATAAATCCACAACGAGTGTAGGTATGTGCATAGACATTCTTATTACGTATTGGAGTGCACAACACATGTCGCTCTTGTTTTCACGCAACATGCGACAAATCAATTCCTCACCACATACCGTGGTGAAACCTGGGTCGAGATCTGGGGCTGAACTTGGACTCGTCCTCATCACAGTTGTCATTGTTGTTGCTGCTGTTGTCGTTATCGTCATCATGTCAGCATACTCCCATTACTCGCACTTGTCGTTTGCGATGTGTCAGTACTTGTATCTGAATGTCTTTTTTACAATGGGTACTTTCAAGATAGAAGCTGATGAATGGGGTGACTTTCTATTTCTTGTTTTCACTTATGTCTCCCAATGGGTATGTCTTGAGTTTTGTACTGCGTATGTCGATAAGGGAAGACATTTTACAGGTGAAAATGGCATTACATGTAATGTATGTCTTGCTTTTAGACCGTGACACACAAGTAAGAGTGTATTAAGGATAAATAATTTCAAGAGCGCGTATTTGATACAAGTCCCTGTAAGTGGCATGTAAAGGTCTTGAGATTTGAACTCTACGAATTTTTTTTCAAAACACAATGAATAGAAACAAAACTAGAGTAAAAAATGCCTGTACACCACTTACACATGGCATTTGCTTATTTTAAATTATTTCCCCAAAGATACTTGTGAAGAGAAGTAACAACAAGATCCCTTTTAGGTTTCTAAATGTCTCTAAGTGTCTCCAAATATCACTAAATGCTTTACATTGCTTTAAAATTAAACCACCCTCCGAAGATTTTTCCCATTCATTCTCAATGAAAACCTCGAATTTCATTCCAACAAAGGAGAATATATCAACGTAGAGATACAGAAACGAATATTCTATGAAGCAACAATAATTTTTAGCGAGAATTTCTCCCTTCTTCAAATATTTCTATCTAAGAAAAGACTAGATAAATTGCGAACCACGTTCAAACATTTTAGCGTGGAATTAATGTCAAATCATTTATTCTCAACAAAAATGTTTGAATTTCAAGAAAAGTATTTTTCATTTCCCCAAAGACTCTTCGGTGACCTCAACTCAACAATCACAACATCTTCCATCTTCCATTTACTATTAAACATCTATGTAACAGGCGCCATGAAAGCATTAAGGACTGCTGCGATAACTTTTTTGAATGTCTTTTGTTTTTTTCACAGTGGTGCCGTTTTATTTTTTGGGGGGCGAAACGAGGAGGAAAATTAAAGTCATGTCTAAAAAAATGAAAACAATTTGTGAGGGCTCCCTTTGGAGTCATTTCTAATCGCGGGCACTAATCGGCTTCTTCTTCGGCAAGTTAAAAATAAATAAAAGTATTCAACTTTTGCTAAATAAAAAATGTAACTACCTCTACATGAAACCATCATTGTCATTAAATGAACTCACCCAGATTTTCCTTAACAAGAAGTATTAATTGTAGTGCAGAGCAGACACGTCTGAAAGGATATTACAACAGTTTGTTCCCTCGTTTGTCGTAAAGTGCGATAGAAGAGAAAAAATTACCTTTAGGCGCAATATCATCTAATGAGACAACCCGAAATCTGTTTGCGTAATTTGATTGTCTCATTCACAGTTTGATGTTAAGGGCGAAAGGAAATGTCTTCTTCGTACATTCACGTATACCAGTGCCATAAGCATTAAAGGAGAATAGTACAAAAGAACTGAAAAATGAAAGTGAGCATATATAAATCCCCACGGGCACTTTTTCGACATAATAAAATAGAATTACTTCAGTCGGGGACTAATAGATTTCTAGGCGAGCAATACGAGTATAATGTTTTCAATTGAACTTCGAAACAATGCCAGAAAAAAGTTTCGAACTTCAAACGTACTGTGGCTACCTGGGAGAGATAAGACATGCGAATGTAAAATGTATTGTTATGGAATGGACTGGTTAAGGTGCAGAAAATAGATGCTAAAGGGCTGTTACAGACCCCGGCTGCGAAACCTACACTTTTGTTCCCCAAAGGCTCATCAACTTCGCTGTTGATAACCCATAAAAACACTTAGGTTCAAATTTGCAATAGTCTTCCTGCACCAGACGGACTACTGTAGTCCATAGACTACCATACGGCAGATATCACTGGCATCACTGGAGCAAAGACAAGGGAAGGACATAGGTGTCAATGAAAAACAAGAAAAAGACTACCTTCCAACCGACCAAAAGCTAATTACGACTGCAATATTTATGCTTAAGCATAAACTATCTTTCGAACCGGGCAGCATAGCCTTGCAACTTTTTCAAGTAGCTACAAAGAGTTAGTAGAGTTTCATACGCAAACTCATTAAAAATTTTATCAGACGATGGTATAATTGATGAATATAATCCTTGCATACGTTGCCAGATCCTTAAGAAAGAAGATCGACCAAACCACTCGTACACTAGACTTCTCTACCCTTTGAATGCTTCAAACTGATCGGGTGACCTTTGTAAGTGGGATTTCCCGGCATGTCTGTTCACAATTGAACAAAACTTCACTCTATTGTAGTGGTTATATTTTTTCCGTGCCATAAATGGCCTTTGCTTTCAGTTTTGTTTTCCAATCTGAAATGAGCGTACCACGTTTGTCTCCCTGTATCAATTTGATCAATATTATTATTAATATTATATTTGATCAATTTAAAGCGCAATCTATTAGTTGAGAAGTCAAATTCACGAATCTTGCGTATAATCGAATTTTCGAATCGAACAATCGAATGGTATGTACATTACGTACTTACCTCGTTATGCTCTCAAAACTTGTAGAGCTAAGTTGCTATTTTTTCTTGTCATGTTATTTAACCAACATTTTCATACATCTACGTTCCTTACCTAATGATAAACTGATGTCATAAATATCAGCGCTAACCCTAGTTTTCTGGAAAAACCAAACTTATCACTCCCAATCACCCAATTACCGTGCAATTTTCGTGGGCGTATACGTACTTTTTTTTCTTTAAAATTTTCTTTGTATTACTTACTGAAGGTGGCGCCTGAGTGGAACTAGGCCTCAGATAACAAGCGCCTCCAGCCAGTTCAATCTTTCGCTTGCTGCCCCATGCCCTAAGTACCCCAACGTTAAGTTGACTGAAGTCCCTTTCCACTTACTATACGTTGCGGTTTTCCTCTCCTGCTCTGCTCAACATGACCCATACAAATAAGTCCTTGGATCTTCACTTCTCTGGCTTAATCAATGTCGCCCGTTCCTCGTTACGTCTCCTTCTCAACTCACCGTCTTTGATGACGGAACGAAAATCACACGAAACAATTTTGCTCTGAAAGTAGCCAAAAGAAGCCAAGAGTTATTTTTTCAATTGACCTTAGTGCTAGTTTCCTTATCTGAGTGGACCTTAGGTAGACAAAGTCCTTAACTCCCTTAAAGTTACATTTCTCGGGAGTGACGCTGTCTCCGAGACTTCGGTGTTGGGTGTCCTTTCTTTTTGACAGAATACTTAGTCTTACCCTCATTGTGCATCTTCCGTTGACGCGTGAGTTTTTTTACATCAAAGGTCTCGTTCAGATCTTTACCAACATTGATGGAAAAGAGTGCATTCTTCATCGCCATCCTGCAAAGCCCAACGAATTTTTCAGGGATGCCAAAACTAAACATTGCTCTGTATAGCTCGTCTCTATAGATGCTGTCATACACGGCCTTAAAATTGATGAATAGGTGGTGTGTATCGATCTGAAGCTGGTGGGTTTTCTCCAAGATCTGCCGTAGTATGAATATTTGGTCGTTGGTGGACTTTGCTGGCCTGAAGCCACACTGATAAGGACGAATGACTTCAAATTTTTACACAATGCGGCAGATAAGATGCCGTTAAGAAGACTGATGACTCGTAGCAGCGCACGGGGCGCAGTTCTTGAGGATCACCTGAACAATGCTTAGGTTCCATACATCGGGTATTCTTTTGTCCGACCATATGTTAGAGAAGAGTTGCTGTATGCTTCTTACCAAGTCATCGCCTGCCACTTTGAAGAGTTTGGCAGTCAGGCCGTCCGCTCCAGCAGCTTTGTTGGACTTCAGCTTAGATATTGCTATTTTCACTTCATCCAGGTCGGGTGGACGGAATTCTTTGTCTTCATAGTCCAAGTTTAAAGGTTCATTCTCCTGGCAGCGATATTTGTTTCTTTATCGCCGTTATAATGTCTATAGAAATCCTCAGCATCAACTGCGACTCTACTACGATGTTCCATTCTTCGTCTCTAGAGGCTTCGGTTCCGGATTTGTGCCCGTGGCATGTTTTTTTATCTTTTGGAAAACTTCTGAATCTTATTCCTGGAGCAACATCTCTCAATTTCCTGGACCGCTTTCTTCTTATGCTCTTTCGTTTTTCTCCTGAGTAGCCGGTTTTCTTCTGTCCTCTTTTGCTCATAGAACTCGTATGCAGCTCTTGTCCTTCTATGAAGAGCGGCTTTGTTATCATCTTGCTGAGCTACATGTGCTGCAAATTTAATGTCATAACAAGCGTATGGGTCCTGTTCAAGGGCTCGTATAAGCTTACCTGTCTGAGCCTGCATTTTGAGAATGCATTTTATTCTATGTTTTGAGCTGTCAATGAATACTCGTAAACGCCAATCACTTGGTTTGTATTAAGCCCATTTTTATCTACAAGTTTTTAATATCTGAACAAAAAGCAATGTTGTGTTCTTTAGAAAAATAGCTTCGTAATTCTTTTTCTCTTTCAAGATGAAAAGTAGCTTTAGTATCTGGAGAAAGCAACTTTTATTCTTTAAGTTATAGTGCCAATAATTCTGAAGCTTGCGTAGAAAAATTCAAATCCTTTACAAGATCATCTAACTCGTTTTATGAAAAACATGTCGGTTCGTTTGATAGATCTTCTAAATCAGTATTATTTTCTGATGAGCTTGGTTCTTTATTGGCTTATACTAAGGGTCCAGATATATTTTAAGCCACTAAAGCGCCACGTGAATGTTTCGCTGGAAGCTAAAGCTAAGGCACTATAAAAATAACAGTCATTGAGCTGATTTTGTGGTTCTCGCCAAATGGTAGATGTTCCAAATTTGAAAGCACTTCTTTAATAATCAACACGCGGTTTACAAATACAATCAGGTGGCCAATGATAATAATTTTTATCCAAAAGCATCCCAAAATACATAAAATAGGTATTTTTTTACGAACTCTAACATGATTTGGATTGCTTAAGCAAAGTCCCTTTGAACTATTCATGTCGCTAAAACTCCAGATATTTTATTCTTGGTACGGTAAAATATTCACGTTATCAACGAATAAATACACTTAAATGATGAAAATCAAAAATAAAGCAAAACTTTTTGACAATTCGGAACAGGGTGAATCATTGAAACTCAATCGTTAAACACGACTAAGGATGCTGATTTTGCCCAAAGCTACCTCGACTTTATCTTTTCCTATTCTGACAGCATGGAGTTTGGAAAGAAAATTCCGATATGGGAGATTCGATAGTAACAACACTCAACATTCAATTTGGTAATGCCATATACTTTGGCCCAAGCTTCAAAGAGTGTACTTCTGTAATGACCGATGTGTGCTTATTTATAACTGACTGTACCTATAGGCTGTCATATTTTCGTGTTTTGGATTGAGCTCGATAATTTTATCTTAACCAAGGTTTCCCTTTTCAAAATGTTAAATACTCATAATCAGGTGTTAAGAATGGGTAGATTCTATAAGACCTCGTAGTTGTCGTTACCTAGCTCTGACCTCTAAATTTTAAGAGTCTAAACTTCTTCATATTTTATAAAAATATACCATTACAATATAATAAAAAATGTCGTTAATATTTCAAGTACTAAATAACTCCTTATGGAATATAATGACCCCGCTTTGTACTCTCATCTCCACCCACATCACTGAAAGATATTTCCATAAAATTTGTTGTCATGCAAATGCTCTTCAATTTATGTGCTTATTTTTTTAAGAAATTTTTCTTTCCTGTTGTTTTCACTCCGCTTTTGAGTGGGAGCAAGAGAAGAAAAAAAATAACGAACCGAACCGATAATCTACATCCAAAATTGCTCCTGAATTTAAATGGTAACAAGATGTTGGTCGTAAAGATTAAGGAAGGCAATATGTAATATGAATTGAAGCAAGTTCTATTGACAGGAAACAAAATTAAATAATAATTTTGAAGTTTTTGCTCATGAAGTTGAGAGGATTCAAAATTATTTCTTCGATCCTATTGGGTTTTAGTTTAAGCCTTCATCCTACTGTTACAAAAAGGCGATAAGTTTGTAAGTTCTCATTCAATACTCCAGTCATTCCTTAAAGTCTCACGATTGCAACTAACTAAACCGGAAAAAAAATAGAAGACCGAAGAAGAAAATTATAAGCAAGCTCAACCAAGGATAAGTCCAAGAATAAGTGGTTGCTTGACAAAAATCTCTTAGGATGAATTAAATAAGGAAATTTCGACTGTCTATTGCCTTGAAACCCAACGGTTCAAAGTATTTGGTACTCGAACGGAACCCAGCATGATTTAAAGAGATCAGGATGCCGACACAACATTGTCCTTGATATTAGATATTCAGGCAAAATAATCCGAAATTTGCAGACGAAAGCAATGAGAATCTTTTGACACATTGTATTACCGAGTACCAAACCTTAACTTAGATTGTTATTGGAAGTATGTGATATTTAGATTTTATCCGCCACACACGATGATATAACTATTCGTCCAGCCCAGCCTTTAGTAAGGATAAGTAGAATGGAATCTAGTTAATTGAGTTAAAGAGCTAGTATTTTGTTAACTATGGTCGCCCTGGATTAACTGAAATGTCTCCTTTCCTTTTTTTAGTCGTAAGTTTAGATTAATGTTGAATGGAATAGACTTGTGAGAAAAAATACGAATATAACGAATACAAGAACAAATAAATACTAGCGCGCCAGATAAGAGTTTCTTTCAACCCACCCTGAAGGATAAGTAGGATCAAGTGGCAACCATAAATACAGGTAGAGAGGGACGTCAACTAAAAGGGTTTTTTTTAGCTGCATGTAAAGTTTTGATGGTTGTTGTCTGTGGTTTGACAGCTGTTAATGTTAAACTGTGTTGACATTTCTGTTCAGTATGGTTAGACAATTCATCATGAATCGTATAACGCTAGAACAACGCTTCTAAATTGGGTAAATTTACTATGAAAACAATAAATCTGTTCGTGAAGTTCATAGAGCCCTTCATCAATTTTACGGTCAACACAATTTGGTTAAATGGCTTCGTCAACATGCAAAATTGCCATATATAGAGCGAAGACTATCAAACTATTAACGAATCACCATTAAATCCATTAAAATTGATTGTTTGGTACGGTTTACACGCACAATTAAACATCGAAGACATTTGGTTCCAAAAAGACGGCGCAACTTGCCAAACAGCGCGCTAAACCATCAATTTATTAAAAAATCAATTTGGTGTCAACTTTATTTCAAGAAGTAGTCTTGTTAACTGGCCCCCTCGTTCGTGTAACTTAACGCCTCTTGATTACATTTTATGGGGCTTTGTTAGGTGATTGGTTTATGCCGACAAACCAGCAACTTTTGAAGCATTGGAAGCGAATATTCAATCCACTATTGACACCATACGACCAGATTTATTGGAAAAGGAGTGAAAAATTTGACTGATCGAATGGACCATGTAACTCGTAGCCGCGGCGGGCATATGCCGGAAATCATATTTAAAAAGTAAATAAATAAAATTATCTACCAGATTATAATAATAAAAAATTCATTCCAACAATATTTCTGTCTTGTACTATATTGTTAAGTTTTTCAACCTCTTAAAAAAACACCCTTTACATACTAAGACGTACATAACTAAAGATAACTAGCCAACGATCGAGCTAGACGGAGTTGCTTCATGGTTTAGGCACAGGTTTAGTCCAGACTGTAGTGCTATATAAAGCAACAAGTGTAGATGCCACTAGGGTAGGTAAGACTTCATTTCACGGGACCCCATACATCCATGGGGGTAACGATACGCCTGACTGTCTCTCTGCTTTATGTCTATGAGACCAATACCCTTGTAGATTACACAGGTTCTACCATAGGTATGAGTCGAACGTCCTGGCATCGGGTACTCATAACAACTCCATATCGAGTCAACTGGGAATTTTAAGTTTAAACCACAGTCACCATGACGCTCCCACCTCTAACAAATCAGGTCCAGAGCTGATGTGGAATCTAGAAAACAATATACACAAGCTGTCACATGTCGAGCAATATGACTCTGTTTCGTAAAAGCTGAAATCAAAATTTGAAAATCACTTTCAAAACAAAAGAATCATGTCCATTGCAAGACTTGACGTCTCATTGAACTATCCCCACACCACTTCAAGACCAATCAAAATATTGCACTCATAATCTCTATCGCCCCAAATCTTCAATAATGCTCCCATTAGTTTTCTAAAATTCAAAACTAAAAAAATAAACGCTCACGTTTTCATCGTAGTCGTAAACATATTCTCCAAAAACAACAATTTCATTGAGGAAGTCTTGCAAATAAATTGTTACAAATCTCTTCCTCCTTTCAGTATTAAAAACTCAGATTTCTTCGTATTCGTATTTTAGTCGATTTCGCACTGCCAGATCTTAATCTTGATTAAGTCGAAACTTACGATACGATACGATTTTCGCCATCGAAAGTGATTTACACGCGCCCAAATATTGATGAACCGCCTGTTTATTGTGTAAACAAATACACTAGAGGGGAAAATATTTACTCACCCGTCTGGCAAGAAGGAATTATGAGTATGTGCCTTTTGCCCCGGGTAGCCCCTCACTATGCCGGCCGGTGCGAACCACGAATTGATGAAACATCCCCTCTTACGTAGCAAATTTGTCTTGGGCACAGTTGGAATTTCACAGTTTCGGATGGGGATACATTCGAAAATTATTTTCCAAGTCAATTTTGTCGTTTTGTTTTGATTGATTTTTCTCAGAACTCAGAGGGGTGAAAAGGAAAAAAGAAAAAACTGAAATCCGAAACAAAAATCCCAACAAAAGAAGACGGAGACATTATTTTTAGAATTTCCATTTTCATGCCTTTTTTTCTGTCGTCGATTTTATAGGTGTTGTTTTTTGAAATAGGAAAATTGGAAAACATTAACGGCCCAGTGGAGCGGCGGAGTGGCTGGGTACGGATATGAGTATGTGTTGATTTGTTTTGCTCTGTTTTTGGGATAATTGTTGTACAGAAACAGTTTTTGTGTTTTGGAAAAGGTGACGAAAGGAAGTTGAGAATTTGAAAATTGAAACAGGGTAATGAGAAAAGTTTTTTGTTTGAAAATTTGTGTTTAGTTTTGATGTAGGTCAACCTTATTTATGATCCTGCTGGGTTGAAAAAACAAAACACACAACACTCGGGTTGTCGTGTTGACATTACATTTGGAGTGGATAAATAGCCTTGATTTGTTTATGGACCCAGTTTCTGTATTGACACATTTTTGATTAAAGTTCTGCATTTGGGATTGATGGCTTTTTCTTAGGACTAAGACCCCTTAACCTTATTCAGGGGTTGATTAAAGAAATCTCTATAAATTTTCGTTCACTATGCACTTGATTTGATGAAGATAATATATGGGACGTGATATTCTTGCATGTGAATAAAATTAACTTCTCACTTCACAATTCTAAAACAGGCCCTATAGTCAAAATATACTGAAGCTACATACTACGGAAAACACAAAGATAGATATAATCTTGGCTACGAAACTTTTGTAAATGTCAAGCTATTACGCTAAGACTTACCAGCGGTTGTGGTAGAAATCGTACTATTCACCCAACAACTGTAGCTCGGCTACAAATATGAAACACACTTCCAACCCCCAAAAATAGGAGAATCTATGCGAACTGAACGTTGAGATCTTTTTACTCTTTCGTATCCTAGCAGTCCAGGAAATAGCACGTGGGACGCCTTCAATTCCAATTGATTTGAATGAAATTTCTTAAAGAAGATGAGTACAATATTCAGATACTACAAACTCAAGCCAGAGGTTAACAGTAAAAGTCCTCCACGCTCTAGTTATTACTCGCACAGAAGCATTACGCTGCCTCTTAGAAATGCAAATGTCACTCCAAGCCTTATCTAAGGACAAATGCAGTGCAGGAAAAAAATTTGAAAACTCATTTTCGTGAACTTGCATTGCAAAATCAACAGCGATCTCATTTTTCGTTACCTATTGTGAGATGTGATCTTGACAAAACTCATTAAATTCAAAATTCCGAGTTCGTTCGAGCCAATACATCATACTACAACTAAATAGGAAGTTCTAAGTGGGATAAGTAGGACCTTTTAGGTGGATGGGCAGTCGCTACAAACACTGTTCGTCACCATGTGGGATTGTATTTGTCTCTACTTAAAGGCAGATTGGGGTTGAGCCAAACCCTTGACAACTTGCCGCCACAAAGCTGTCTGATGTTGGTCTATTTTGCCGGGTTAAATGCGTTCTTGACGTCGAGCGCGACCAAGATTTCAACCGTCTTCGTCCTCTAGAGGGCTTGTTAAGCCTTCTTTACAATCCCTAGGATCTTTGCTATCGCCATCCATGTCGGGCAGCCTCGCGTAGCTCATACTGATTATTGGAGGGATTGTAGCACTCTCTTATCTTTGCTGGTTGCATTTTTTCCAAGATTCTCCCGACGTTAACCAACATACATAGCGGTCGGAAAGACCGATCGCCCTCACTTATTCATTCTTTGCCTCCAATGCCAACTCTGCGTGCCCGCTCTATGCCTTTAAGAGATTCGTTTAAGGTGTTGACAATATCTGCGTAGGACTGTAGTCGCCTGAACCTAGGTAGCCTTCGAGGCATACATGCTTTGCAATATTCTTTAATACGGCGCATGAGGCGGTCCACCAGTTGCTAGGCCACCAACGCACTTGATATTGTATTTCAGTCGACAGGAAGAGACGCATTAGGGCTTCGCGAAGTGCTCCTGGTGGTCACTTGCCATGTGACTCCGATTTCTTAAGCCTCGGCTTCTGCGCCTAGAAATGCCATCGGGAGCTAAGCTGACTGACTTTGCGGATGATTTTGCACTGGTTGTGACGGCAAGATTGCGTGAGGAGGCCGAGCGCAGAATACGGTCGACGGTCACTAGGATGGCGTTCTGTCTAAATAGTAATGGTGGTGGCGGCAGAGACTTCCATGTGAACATCGTGGGTGAAGAAGTCCGAATGAGCCCAATACTTCGCTATTTAGGCATGTGGATCGATACAAGACTTACGTTTGGGATTGTATGCCCAATGTGGTGGCCCTAGGAAATCAAACGAAGGGTATAAGCGTTTGCCAATTCTGTCGCTGAGGAGTGGGCTGATGAGCTGTTGAGACGCGTTCTCTAAAAACGACTAACCTCGGTATAACACGTGGAGTCTCCCGAATAGCATGTACTTCCGTCTCGACAACAGTCATTATGGTGTTCGCAAGAACACCGTACCGGTCATGTTACTTGCCGGGAACGTAGAGAAAATTTTCTTTATCCGGATTTCAAACAAGACAGCGACCAGAGATGACGAGGTTGCGGTCATCTGGACACATCGACTCATACCGGTACTGAGCCCATGGCTGATACCAAGCCATGGTTAGATGAACTATTATCTTACCCAGCTTCTCTCTGTACACGAGTAGATCAACGCATATCTTCACCGCATGGCAGCAGAATCATCACTCAGATGCGACTGCTACGCTGGCGTGGAGGTTGCCGCCGTGTACACTTTCTTTATTTGCGCAGGGTGGCATCAGCAAGGAAAGATTAAGAGGACTGGCTTATCATCCCCCCAAAAATATCGTTCACACGATGTTGAGTTGTCAGAATGCATGGAGGACCCTGGGTAATTACGCTCAGTCGGTAATAACCGGAAAAAAACAGCGGCAGGCGGTGAAACCTCCTTATGCGTAGATATAAAGCCAAGCTGCGTTGGCTGTTCATATCTCCTCCGGATTTGCACCATAACATCGGAACGCATAAATGGAAGGTCTGAATAGAGGCCCACCGATTAAAGACCCACCGATAAAAGACCACGAGGTTTTTGGGGTGGGTGGCTTTCAGACAGAGAGGTGTGCTTCCTTGTTCCTCTCGCGTTGCTTTAAGAACACGATCGTTCGCTATACACTGAAGAAACAGTTCCAGGGTGGTTTGAAGCCATGCGCCAAGAGAGGGTTTTATTGAGTACCAGATTGGTCCGGGTTAATCATTGTATGAGTTGCACAATACGGTGTATATTAGTAGGATTTCCCCTCTCTCATAATAAAAAAAAAAGTACTTAGAATGCAGACACAGGTTTGCCTGAGGAATAGTGAAGACTTAGGCTTTCTATTTCAAGAATGATGTCAACGCCACATACTAGATTGATTCATGAGATATTGGTGAAGCTGTGAATTTATTCTTTTTTGTCATTCCCAGTTGAAGAACAGTTGATCCCATGATCGATGCTTGATAGAACAACTGAATCTGCTGAAAACAGTTTTTGCAAATCATAGGCCTAAACCTTTCTCTGATAGCTAATTAAGCTCTAGACGTTTTATAAACCCCTTTTGTCCCTAAGAAAACCTACCCAGCAATTTGATTATGACATCAAATTGACAACTTAATTTAATCTGTCGATTGTTGCTATGGTTTATTTCTCAAAGCAAAAAATAAAGTAAAGCATAAAATCGCCAAAACTTCAAAACAAATTTAAAAATAGATTTGAGCAATTAACTCTAATTTTCCACTGACCAATTAATCCTCAAAATATTTCGTTTTACTCTTTCCAGGTAAGCACGAGCACAACTCTTGCCTAGTCCGTAAGTATACCTTTTATTAGAAACCTCAGTAGTATTAGCCATTGTACATTGATACGCTTGTTATTTCCGTATTTAAATTTAAAACCCTTGAGTGGGCTACTATTAAAGTACGAGTATCTCTGCTGATACTCGTACATAAAATTGGAAATGTTTGTTTCATCGAAAATGAAAACAGAAAAGGCAATCCTAAAAGCTAGTTCAAACCGTCCCAAATCCAATTAGAATGACACAAAAGAAAACACCTACAACAAATTGCCACCAGAACTTGTAGACAATTAGCAGCCAAAAAGACTAGTGAGTTTGAGTGTTTTTTTTAAGCTTACCACAGAAAAGGTAAACAAGGTATACAAATAAGTTCTATCTCCGGTACTGCCATAATGAATACACCAATCAACGATCCAATCAGCCGGAGCAATGCAAGGCAATAACAAGTTGTAAAACTTTTTTTCCTGCTCATTCTTTTGAATTACTGTTGATGTAAAACAAAAGGAAACAGAAGGAAACAAGACGTAAACAACTCTGATAGACTATATCCAATTCATGAAACATTGGAATATAGAAGAAATATAAAATGTACTTCATAATAATTGGTATACCCTATGTAAGACATATTCAAAGGAACAATTCTTCAATGTCTGAAGATTTTTGGTATTTGGCAGACCAAGGCTGACTGACCTCGATGTTCGTATTCGATGAAAATCGCCTTCCTAATACTAAATACCTTATTCTGATCAGAAACAGACACACAAGTGCTGATATGCTTCGCTAATACTACCCTGAGAACTTTGAAAAATTATGGTATGGATCAATATACTCGTATGACACAGGCATCTAAGGCCCTAGGACCTTAGAACGCGTTGAAATGTGGACCTCAACCACGAAACTACGTAACAGGCCTTTCCATTTAACTAGATTGTAAGTAAGCTTCGTACAGTTACACACCCTGGGTTAATCGCGACTCCCTATCCACTTTCACGCAACACCTAAGTCGACGTCTCCCTCTACTATGTTGTTTATGCTAGTTGGATACGAAAAGTTTCTCTTTCAGAACGGTCCGAACGGCCATTCGTAGTTGTACCTTCCATTTTATTAACTTTTTGACGTTAGGTCCAAAGATTTTTAAGAATTTCTTTCAACCTATGTTCGCCTTAAGCAATCATGGCAAAGTCTATCTATACTTCAGTTTAAGAGCCGCGGTTTCATTTTCTGAATAAATAGAAAGACTTAAGGATACAAAAGCCCAAACAACAGCAAAGTAACACCTGAAAGTAACATCAGAGATGTCTGCGTTGAATGCCCTTTCTTGTAGCAAGCAGACGGAAATGACTGAGTCTCAGAATAGGAATTTGCGGCGGATAAATTAATTAACTCGATTGCAACAACGGTAGCGTCAACAGTCAATGTAACAGATACATGATACAAACTACTTCAACATACTTGGAGCTTAGTTAATTAAAGATATTTCCGAACTTACCGGCTTGCAATAGTATTGAAATGTAAATGGCCATTAACTAGCCTTGACTAGCTTTTATATTCCTGAGTGGACTACGAATTCCGTGAATGTTGAGCTCCCCTTTAAAAAAAATTTATTTAAAGGGAATAATCATTCAATGTGGATACTACGCCAGGGCTTTGCCATCTTAAATCCACACTGTTGAACACACTTTGTTATTGAACAACCCATCACCAGATATAAATATGTGTCTTCTTTTTACGGCACATAAAACAAAAAACTTCGGATCTACTCGGTCTTAGAGCACTCATTTAGCGCTTTGTGACGCGATAAAACACTTAAATGCCTTCCAAACATTGTAAAGAGCCTTTTGCAGGAATGAGGGTCGAACATTTCATTATTAAATGAACGACAAAGTTGGACCGAAGACTAAAAGGACCCCTTGATCCATTGACATGTTAATTGATTTAACCACTCCATCAATTAGAAGGTCATACATGCATTAAAAGTCACCTTAAGGGATGCCAAATAAGAATTCGAACCACAAATTGAGTAAGCTTATAATTCCAGTGCATTAAATGATGCAAGATCTCTGTAGAAGGCTTTCGAAAAATTGAAACTCGTTTCCTTAAACCAAACACAATTTTGATGCCAGTCGGAAGTAACACGTAACGCGTTAACAAAATTCAGTTCTGCAGCGTTTCATACCATCACGCTGCGTTGCACTTTTCCAACAAATGAAAAACACCCTAAGGAAAACCCCCCAAAAAAAGAAAAAAATCGTCCAATCCATTCAAAAAAATTGTTGGTTCACCGACAATTTCTGATTGTTGCTTCGGTTTTTTAACAAATGGCCCACCTGTATGCGTGCAACAACAAATACTTTTCTCAATTTTCCTCTGTTTTGCGCTTTATTTTCGAACAGATCCCGTCATCTCTGTGAAATTCCAGGCACTAAACTTTTGGCAAACAAAACCAAACCTCATGATGTGAGTACACGTTGATTGACAAGTGTTTCATAATTGGAGACCTGAGCTTGGGCACTAAAAACCATGGCAAGCTGATGTCCATGGTATGTAGCTGCTTTTCCAATCACAAATACAATGCTCCAAGCAAAGACTGGCATACCTAAAAATACATTTTTTTTCCTCCCTTAACTTGGTGTTGTCCGCTTTGGTATTTTGTTTTGAAGGTGGATGGTCAGATATGATTGCGAATGAGCGCTTTTACTTCTACAGGGTGGGTGGAAATATTAACAGATAACGTTTGGTTATCAGATAGAAATTTAAACACGCAGACTTACACGTATTCAGGATTTAAGCTGTATATAATTCATCCCCAACATTACCCAGAGCATTTCTGGAAATTTTAAGAAATACTACACACTGATGTCGCCTTTTCAACCCCCTTAGTCAATTGCTCAATTAAACCAATAGTGCAATGTTTCTTAGATTATTTTCCTTCTGGCATTGATTTGTTTCCTTAAAGACTCTTCTTACATCTTTTAACTCATTCAAATCTGAGTTTTTCGACATTGGTTGTGCGGTCTAACAGTGAATTTTTCGGAATATTCAACCATCTTTGGCGTCAATAAGTATGTCATTGTTGTACCAAGAAAATTCCTTAGAGAAAACGATATGCTTTCTCTTACAAAAACTCTACAATAAAAGCTGTATTGTTTTGCAAATCCGCTATCAAAAATTTATATACGCTATCTACTAGCTTACTTACTTAACGGGCTCCCGACCCGTGTAGAGTCTCTGCCTGAGATACTGTAGCCTTCCATACTCTACGATCCCGGGCACGCTGCTTCCAGTTGTAAGGACCATGCGCTCTGGCGTCCGCGATGGCTTGGTGTTTGAAACGGAAGTTCGGTCTTCCTTGTCTTTTCGAACCTTGGGGCTCGGATTCGAAGATCCTATAAGCTGGAGCATTATTGTGCATTCGCTCGATGTGGCCGAGCCAGTGTAGTCGATGTGTTTTGGCTTTTTGGACTTCATCCACATCTTGGTACAGCTCATAGAGTTCGCGGTTGTATCTTCTTCTCCATTCGCCCTCCTCGCACACAGGACCAAAAATCCGCCGAAGTATTTTTCTTTCGAAGGAACCCAGAATCAGCTCTCCCATCTTGCTTATCGTCCAGCACTCGACGCCATAAAGCAGAACTGGCAGGATAGGGGTTTTGTAGTGCACACATTTCGTCCTTCAAGTTAGGAGTTTTGAACCCAATTTTTTGGCAAAGCTGAAGTAGCAACGGTTTCCTAGGGTAATTCTTCGCCGGATCTCCACTAGGGTGTCATTCGTGGAGTTCATGTTTACTCCGGGGTAGGTGAACTCCCCAACTACCTCGAAATTTTTGCTATCAATAGTGACGCTATTTACTAAGCGGATATAAAACTACTTCCAAATACTATTTTCTCCGTTTGGTATGAAATTTAACACTGCTCAAACATATCTCATTTTATTGGCAATGACAATCGCCATCATATGGTAGTTCTGCCACATTCAATTAGGCTTTTCCATCTAACTCACTTCCTATCTTGCGCTGATCTAAGTGTAAGCTCTACATAGCTAAGATCTTCCGGCCCGATGAGAATTGCCTTTAAATCTGCAGGATGGCAACATTAAGGAAAGCTCTCAATTGTGCCATTTTTTTTAACATCCTGAGTATATAGATTTTTATCGTGGAATATGGGGCACGTATAACAAAAAGAAAACACCGCTGGGAGCCCGGCATGGGCCATGGCCTAGCTTCTTGACACTCATTTGTGTTGCTCATGTTGTCATTGTTGTCACATCTGAGCGGGATCTACGGTTTATCGCCGAATCCGAACGGCACTACTTAGAAACTTTTTCACAGGCAATTTTACTTCCGAGAGTTTCCCATTGCCCGCCGAAAGGGTGATGACGATTCGAAAAATTGTTGGCGAAGCCGGGGATCGAACCACGGGCCCTCTGCGTGATAGTCCAATGAGCTAACCATCGCACCATCGCCATCACATGTATATCAACGAATTTTATTTGAACTTTACCCAGGATACAATATTAAAACTTTAACCGGTACTGGTACTGTTATAGTATATGCGCTTGTATCAATAGTTATAGCACTGCTTACGATATAGTCAAAAAAGAGAATAAGCTTAAAAATCTCTTAACACATAAATAATTGAATCTTACTCGTATATCAACTGGACACCTGAACACCCCGGAATTAATGGCATTGGATTTAATGTTAAGAGCTTAAATTCAGTCCAAAGCAAACTCAAAAGATAATAATAATTATGAATGAAAAAAGGGTTTCTGTACTTCATAGTAAGGTATACTGTCAATTTAAAAAATGAACTAATCTACATATTGTAAATCGCTAAGCATTTTGAATTGCTTTAGAATCCCGCCTCCGCTATTAAAAACGAGGTTTCCAGCAGCGCTGTTCTTGTATTTTAATTTACTCCAAAATGGTCTAATTATCTCGGTCTCTTTCAAGAAGTTAATTTAGCTGGTATTCTTGGGCTATGATTATGGCTTTTCAAATTGATATTTTAGGAAAAGACTTATTGCCATCGAATTGAGAAGATATATGGTCTAGAACTGGAATTCCATTGGGTTTGTGGTCTTGAATTTCGGTCTGTTATTCTATGAATTGGATCTTAAAACGGCTATATTGAATGTCGAATTGAAATTAAAATATGAAATTGTGATCCAGGATCAAAATTCACTTACTCTATGTGGCTACTGTGCGAGGTGGAAATGGGTTTCAGCCAACAAGTGTCTCCAGCTAGTTCGATCCTTCGCTTCTTGTCTCCAGTGTAGCTCACTAAATTTGCTAGAGTCCCCTCCTTCTTGCGTATTTCACCTGAGTTGCGGTCTTCCTCTACTGGGGTGTCCCTCCGGGGTTGATTCGAAGAATTTTAAAAACAGAGCGTTGGTGTACATTTGCTCTACATGACCCAGCCATGTCGGTCGTTAGAACTTCACTCTTCTGGTTAAGTCACCGTACAATCTGCACAGTTTATCGTTGTATCTTCACGGTGTTGGGTGTCCTTGAGAGGATATACTTGACCTTGCATTTGTTTACCGCTAAACCTTTTGTCGCTGCTTGCTTTTTAATACTCGCGAAAGCGCCTCTGATATCTGCTTTTCTACATATACGAAGATCATCGGGTATGCAAGTAATTGGGCTTCCTTTTTTAAGATTGTTACTCGTTTTGTACTATTCTTTAAAAAAAAATTGACTGAAAAAAATGGCGTGACAACTCATCGCCTTGCTTAAATCCTTTTTTGATATCAATCGTCTCGGTGGGATCTTTACCAACCTTGATTGAGATGCATCTTCCTGATGACTGATGCCTATGTACTTGTCGTAATTCAAAGGGTCTTCTTTCTTGAGGATAAAAATTTAAAAAGGGTAATATTTGAATATTGTTTTATACTTGCATTGTTTAAATTATTAAGCCTTACTGGGCTACAATACACTAGTAAGACTTTATTGTAATATAATAAATTTGTGATTCAGGTTTTCATGGAGAGTAAGAATTTATAACGCCGCCGCTAGGCTTTAATTCTGCCGTAAGTTTCCGCTTTGCTTAATTACTTTTTATAAGGTATACCGGTCATTCAATAAGTCCTTAGAAAATCTAATAGATGGCGCTCGTAACATCAAAAATAATTTATTTTTAGTAAACATCATGACTCACTATAGAACTGTCAAAGTCTCAGTTTATAAATCACATGGTTTCATTTTTATTGCCGATTACCAGGGACAGTGCTTAGGTTTTTGCCCTTTAAAGCAAACTTCAACTGGTTGCGCAGAGATTGCGATGGGCCCGTGCCTATTGTTTGTGTGACGACACAGCTCTGTCTATACCGAACATAACCTAACCTATTATCGATTAAAGCAAGAAGCTTTTGTTGATTTTGAAAAATTAAAAAAAGGGAGCTTTGAACGGTGATGAAAATGGCTTCGCACCGAAAATATCAAAGCTACGAGTAAGTTAGATGAAAATCATGGGACATCATCTGATCCTGTATTTGCAACTGCTTACAATTAGGTTGATGAGCTTAAACGTGACTGTACAACCACAAAAGATGAACGTCATTCGGGATGTCCAGTGAAAGTTAATACTCCTGAAATGACTGACTAAATCCAAGATATGGTGTTGAATGATCGACGAATTAAAGTGCGTCAAATATGTAGTTATAGGCCCAGGCAGATCGCAAGATCTAAGTGTATTCAATTTTTCATAAAAAAAATATCAGCAAGATGGATGCCGTGTTTGCTCTCAGTGGAGAAGGCAAATACTGTGAAACGGCAAGATAATGTCCACGGGTTTTTGAGATACAACCGGAATCATATTTACCGATTATTGGAAAAAAAGAAAACAATAAGTAGAGAGTATTGTGCGTCGTTATTGCACCCGCTGAGCGTAGAAATCAAGAAAAACGTCAGCATTTGAAAAAGGCAAAGTTTTTTTTTTCATATCAAGACAATACATGGGTTTACCCCTGTGCAGTTTCGATGGCCAAAACAATAAAATTAAAGTTCGAATTACTACAACATCCACCGAATTAAACGGATTTACCCCGCAGTGACTTATTTATATTTCCAAATTTTATAAGAGTTCTTTCCTTGGGTTTTTGAGCTAAAGTAGCTTATTGGCTACTTTTACGGCTGCTTTATCCCAATGAGCATCAAAGACCTGGTGAAGGAGGCTCATGTGTACCCCAAGCTCGCACGTGTGTTTCGCCATACATTTATCGGCATATGCGATCACACCTGGATTTGATGATTTTAGACAGTATACTCTCTTTGCACGCCTGAACCCCAGAAAATCTGTTACCGGTGGCCACCACGACGTGGTGAAAGTCGCACTTATAATAAAAAAAAAAATTACGGAGACCGCTGTATCAGTCCTCCTAATTCATTTTCAGCTACCACTCTTTACCTAAGCAATTTTGCTAAGCATGTAAATGCATAAGTTGCAATTCTAAACTACCGTCATCTAACATCATAAGGAGGAGCAGGACATTTTTTTAACTTGAGTATAAGGTACCAACACATAAATATATATTTTCTGATTCAACCTTTAAGACTTTTGAGCAAGCAATCCATGTGTCACAAGATCACCTATCTCACCCTGTAAAGCACTGTTCTACGTTATCCGGGTTTTCCGATTTCCCGAAGTTCCGCAATAAAAATAACCAAAAATTAAAAAAACAAAAAAGAAAGTTTAGTAAAACAAAAGCCGACTAAAAAAAGAAACACACTCGATGAATATGAGCAGAGATTTTTGAATTGGTTTTTATTTTGCGGTCTATTTGGAATTGTAGTTGTATCTCAATTCAATGAGATACACAAGAGCGGTTTTTCATTTATGTGTATTGAACAATATTTTTATTTTTTTTCTCATTTTGACTCTATCGAATGCGCGTGTGTTACGTTAACTATATCGCACGTTAAGTACTTCTATAGAACACGTCCGTTGCGCTCTAATAGGTGACGCTGAAATTCATTTACAGCGATAAATTGATGCAGAAGCAGTTTTGAGTAAAAAAAAAAATTAAAATTAGAAAAACCACTGCCTCGCAAAAACTTCATCCGAGATTGGTTTTCCGCGTTGTTATTGTTACTTTTTTTTTGTTTTTTTTCTATCCGAATTATTTAAAGTGATAAATTCGTTTGGTGCGGTAAATGCGAAAAAAAATTCAAATATTCGAATATACATAGTTTTGGTGCATTGATTTGATTTGTCTATTTTTTGGGATTTGTTATTATTAAAACATTTTAGTTTTTTGTGCTGGAAATCGATAAAAACGGATAACAATTGCATTTAATGAAAAAATTAATTTACATTTTGTTTTGTATGACAGATATGGCTTAAGTAATCCCATTATCCCTTAAAATCATTAACATTGTGAATGAATGTGTTGGTCATAAATGTGTTAAACTGCAGATAGCATGGACGTGACAACGATGAAATACTTGTATAATGGTAAATAATTAGGTTTACGTATATAAACAATTCTTTCTTTTTTTTTGTTACATAATTACTAGCCTTCTGCTTCACTATTACGGATTTTGCAGGCTTCCGACCCTGACTAACAACACCCTTTGGTTCCGTACATGCTGTTTCCAAATATCTAGACCAAGTCCTCTATCATTCGTAAAAGTTTGAGAAGTAATGTTCAGATTCGGTCTTCTTTATCGATTCGCACCTGTTGACTATGTCCAGCAAATCTCTTCTAAGAGGCAGAGTAACATAGATAATGTCTCTTACATCCAGTTCCTGATGCAGCTCAAAGAGTTCGCGGTTGAATCTTCTTTCCCTATAGGCCTTGTGGTAAACGTGACCAAATATTAAAAAAAAAAATCAAATCTGTCAACTTTTCTGCTTGTCGTCTAGCAATCGGCCTCCTATAGCAATGTTGTGCGCATTTTGCCTTCCGAGTTATAATTTCTAACGCATTTTTTCAACCAAACTTTAGGTAGATATACGCCGTATTTCTATTATTCGATTTAATCTTTATGAAGGTGAGCTCACCCATCACATCGACGCTACTATTTTCAAGAGTAATATTATGACCTATGCAGCGGGTAGATTAATTTTTGTTTACATCATGAAATTGTGTTTCTTAAATGATTTAAAGTCAACTCGTTATGCCGTTCTTTATAAATACGAGCCAGGAGTGAAAGATGACTTCAGTGTCGTCCGTGAATCTTTCTTGTTAACAAAAAAAAAAAAAAAAACACTGTGGCGCTGGCAGCCCGGTGTGGCCCATGGCCTAGCTTCTTGACACTCATTTGTGTTGCTCATGTTGTCATTTTTATCACATCTGAGCGGGGCCTACTATTTATCGCCGAGTCCGAACGGCACTCCTTAGAGTAGGCAGTTTTACTTCCGGGAGTTTGCCATTGCCTGCCGAAAAGATTATGGCGATTTGAAAAATTGTTGGTGACCCAGCCAGTGATCAAACCAAGACTCTCTTGCGTGATAATCCAATGAGCTAACTATCACTCTATAGCCATCGCCCTTTCTTGTTGACACGGCGTGTTTTTTTATCATCCCGTGACACACATGGATACGATTTGCCAAGACTCCATTTTCGGCCATTGTCCTGTAGACATCAAAGTGATCAATACTATCATAAGGGTCTCTAAAGTAAATATACATTTTAAACTCTTATGTGAGTTTCAAACGTTTTATTTAAAAAAAAAAAACTAAAACAGATTAAAGAGTTGGAAAAAAAGAAATATAAAGAACCACAGAGGATAAGTACGCAACTTGTAGTTTGACGTTCCGATTTTTATGGTCATTCCACAACCGGGCCTCCTATGATCGGCTGACCATAGCTGATATTCAGCTGGGCGGAATCCTCCTCGGACGAACTGTTGTCGAATTCGATTTGTCGCCACGGCTTCATCATCTCCGCACATATTATAGATACTCGTATGTTCGGGCCCTCATGGTTACTCAGTTTTTGGACCCCATACAGATCGTGTTACCTTATATGGACTGAAGTTACCTTATATTGCCCAAGATACTTCCTCGCTAGCTTCAAATTTAGTTCGAATTGTGTACGCTTGATCGCCACCAAATCTCCCAAGTTGTACGTTGTAGCTTGCTTTCTACTACTACGATTCTCCTGCTGTGCTTTCTAAATTGCCTCACGTGCCTGGTCTCTTGATTCATCTCGCTCTGGAATGAATAATTCCTCGATCTCTTCGTTAATCAAGCTCACCAATTCAGGATCAGCGTTTCTCCGCATCTGTCGGCCGAACATAAACTCGAATGGAAAGTGTTTTACACTTCGATGCCATGTAGAATTGATGCATTGTTGAACCTTGCTTAGGTACATGAGATATGTCTTGAGCGGCGCACTCTCTTTGTCTATGGGACATAAGAAGCCTTCCTACTTGCCTGCTTTTCTCTCGGCCAATAGGCATGGAACACAATTTTGTTGCACCTATTCCAGTTTCTTCTTTAGGAATCCCTTTTGACTAGCTCCACCATATTTTTCAACGCAAAATGCTCCTTTTGGTGTATATTCCGCAGCAGCTCGGCTTGCATCTTCTTTGGGATCACGAGAAGTCGTCGTCTTTCCTCGTCCTTTTTATATATGACTCCCCTTTCGCAGTAGAAGTTTTCGTTTTCGCCGTGTTGCGGAAGTGCTTGGATAAGTTTCACCTGTTCGTCGCCTTCTTGAGCTTAAGCTATCCTGCATAGAAACTCGCTGGTCACCACATTCACCGCACAACGGCTTAGTGCATACGCATGTCGTAGTTTTACAGAAGTCCGATGCTCCAGGGTGTATTCGAACTCTTGTAAGATGAGGACGCAGCAAGCTATGCGCTAGGAAAACTCTTTCCACTCGATGGCGATCCGTCACTATCTTAAAGCGTAGTCCCAGTAGATAGTGACGGAAATTTTTGAGCAAATTTACAACTGCCAACGCTTCTAGCTCGTAACAACTGTACCTCTGTTCGGTTTCCGACGTCTTTTTGCTGAAGAAGGTGATCGGATGAAAATTACCGTCCCTTTTCTGAAGCAAAACTGCAACGAAACTCCATTTCCGTTTGTAGCTCAGTTTCTGCTTCCGGACAATGTAATTTGAGTACTGGTTCCTGGGTTAGTTTCCTTTTTAGTTCCTCGAACGAAGCTTTCTCCTTCAACCCAAAGTGAAACTTAACATCCTTCTTCAGCAGGTCAGTCAGCGCTCGGGCAATATGAGAGTAGGCTGGTATGAACCGCCGAAAGTACCCCGTGGAGCCTAAGAACCTCTGGATGTGAAACCGATCTACAGATTGTCGAAATTTGCGCACTGCATCAATCTTATTCTTCGATGGTCTCACTTCACCGTTTTGTACGCGAAAACCCAAATACTCGATTGTTATACACAAAAATCGCCTTTTTTTCCATCGGAAAACGAGCCCTCCAGAATTGTCTTCAAGTTGATGATGGCATGATGATATCATCCATGTACAGTGCAAGTAGTAATAATGAGATTCAAGAAGACATTTTTGTCATCCTGGGTAATGATGACCTAGCTCACTAAATAAGTTCTCTAGGACCAACTTCGTTTATTGGCCATAAACCAAATAATGCCTATACATGCCTAATACAAACCTCCATCCACCGTAAGAGTTTAAAAATCGCATTAAATCCAAAACCATACATCATCTTGCCGCTAAATAATATCATCAAGTGCTCCTCCACGAGGCAACACCCCTTCCTACACTTTGATGTTTTTCTTTGAAAACCATCAAAACCCGAAACAAATATCTGAAATTCTCATGAAATGCCTATCCGGACATTAATTTGTCGGAACGAAGACAACAAATCAATTTGGCCGACACTCACATTTCTTATTTTCCCCGAAAACGTCTAAAAACCGAGTCGTCAGAGTTTCATGTGACAGAGAAAACACTGATGGTACGTACTTCCACTCATCAAACAATCAAGCGGACCATTAAACTTAACACCACGAAGTTTTGTGGAAAATTTTATTTTCCGCCAATGCATAAATATTTAATGACGGCTGTTAAAGAAAAAACTCAGTTTGAATGGCCAGCCGTTAATAAATCACTTTCAATCTAAAAATATTTCCCTTCCACATCAGATGATCCATCAGACACACGAACGTGTACGTGGGCTGGGTTTTTTGTTTTTTAAATTAAAAATTTTTAAATTTCGAATACCTGTCCCCCAGATGGCGGAATGCTTTAAAAATGTTGTCATTTATCGCAGTGAAAATGGGACAAGAGTTATCGCTCAGTTAATAGCAGCGGAATGGGATGCATTTCAAGAGTCGCGTCATAACAGAGAAATTCCATTTAGAAATGGGAATACCTTTCTAGCTACACTTTCCCAACAATCTTCGCAGGCACACTTTGACTAAATGTTGTGGGGTGTTGACGAGAGAGCAATACAAAAGGAAAATTTCACCAAGCAGTACGTGCAATATTTTATCTTGAAAAAATGTCCTTGAGGAAATCGTTATTTTGCTGTGCATTCACACTTTGAAAACTTCTTTTACCTCTGATCAGACGTTTTCCATTCTCAAGGACTTCCTATCCCGAGTCCTTCCGTTTCGGAAAAGTGCATCGAGTCGTTTCTCTAGATTCGTCGTCGCAGTCATGGCTCATAAATATTTAAGATGGACAAAACTGTCTTCTTTTTTTGAAAAAAAAGGGCGACCTCTAGTATCTATGAGTAAAGGAAAATGTATGGAAAAAAGCAACCCTTAGAGGGAAGTGTGTACATTTATCATGGCACACGGAAGCTTTGTGTTTAGGTTACGTGTTTTGCATAGGAGGAGACAGTGTCGATAAATTAAGTAACTATCTACGAGTAGTGCTAGGACGTGTTGTTTTTTTCCTTCAAACAGAGATGGAACTTGAGGCAGCATATATCAAATTTTGGAAGAAGGTTTGATGAGATCAATCTGTATGCGAGGAATTTTTGAATGTGAAATAGGGAGATGGAAGGACACTGAACCTATCTACTCGTACGTGTATATGAAATATTTATGATGTCATTTTTATTTGGAAAATATGTGTACATCAAAACGATAAATGATTTACACATTCTTTTAAGAGATATAGAGACATACGAGTACTTGTCCTGAAATGGTTGGTAATCGAATGCAATGAGTGTGGTTTATACAGTCAGCTTGTATTGCATGTTTTATGGTCTGGAATATTTTAGTTAGCTTTTATCAAATTCCCTGACAAAGAATTGTCCCGTAAATATGTATTTCCAGTTCTTAAGATCGATGTTGTAGTTGCCGACAGTAAAAAGTTTCCAAATATAAGGAATTGCTCTTTATGTACTTGAATAAATCACCTGTGCGATCATTGGAGTACATGGCATTGATGGCCCAAAGTCATTCGAAAATCCAATATTTAAGTCAATCAGTTCAAACTCACGCTCAGACTTATTGCAGTTGTCTCGCGGTTTTAAGAAAGCAAACGACACCAACGCGATGTTCTTATTTCTTGTCCTAGACCTACCATATCTAAAAGCTAGACCTTATGTGCAGAGTGCACTACACTTTATCCGTACATAGTTTGCCAAAATATGGCGTCATCGTTTTTATAAATTGGACAAAGAACCTGTATATACTTCGAGCATCATTGTAAAGATATTTTTTGCAACTAACAAGTACTATGGAAAGTTGCTCACCATTTGAGATGATGAAATATTTTACAGCAGTATATACATTCAAGGAACATCAGCGTTCAAAAAAACTTTTCACGTCTAGAGTTTTTGAGTGAGTATATCAGAGTGAACACACGTGATTTATAGTTGCCGGGTTAAACATTTCTAATCACATCTACACATGTTGAATGTTCCAAAGTTGTACAAGTGTATTCTGCATTTGAAAAGGCTTCCTCACACGTTGTGTTATCTTTCTTTGTACTCGCTCGTGAAAGTTAAATTAAATACTGAAATAAAAATAAATACAATTTTTGTACTTTGCCAAAAAAAAACTCTACGTCGTAGCAAAACCCTACCCGAATTTCTGGCAGCTACACCACCATATTCATCTCAACTTTAGCCATCCTATCTAAAATATATGAATGAATGTCTAAACCGTAATCACATACTAAAACTCTTTTGTCTAAAATATCTAAGGTCCAAACAGATGTTTTTGCAATGATGGCGGTAATAAATCGTGTGAAAAAATCGAAGGCTAATGCAGAAAACGAGGTGTTAAAAGAAGTGCTCCATACTATCAGTAGCCACATCGTTTCATTTGAGAGAATGTTAAACCCGCCTTTGTATTGTTTCTTTATTTTTGCTGAAATGAATAACAACAATTTCCAGGCATTTTTTTCATTCACTTTGTGTGTACACTGCCAGCTACACTAGCTACGCTGTAAAAAGTACTTCTTTCGGTAAACTTCGAAACAATAAAAACAAATTTTCGGCTATTTTATTGCGATTCTTCCGCATACGTGAGAAGAACCCAATAATTTGTGGAGCAAAAATATATTGGAAAAATATACTGTACATCTCTGAATACATAACATAAGCACTAACTTCGATGCCAGTTGTTACCTCAAAAGCAAATCGTGCCCTAATTTAAAATGCAGTTTGCTTCAGGCAAATAAATCAAATCCTCACCCTCCGTACGTCGTCTGTAGGTCAGTATTTGTAAAGCTTTCTCAACAACTTCAAAACATTCACATTCTGAACTTCAATGACCTAAATGTGATATACTGCAGCAACAATAATACCAACATCTAATGCACAATCAGGCGCTAGTGCTCCGAATAAACGCTGGATATACGAGTACTTTTATTTGTAAATTCAGAGTATAGTAAGCTGCTCTGATAGGACTGCATATACTACATGCCCTCTATGGACCGGTAATATGAATATCATTTCTTCATACTGTAATCCATCTTGCAGTCGCGAACCCTTGAGCTCAGGTCTACAATCGCCGCGACGATAAGGGCGTTTTTTGTAGTAGCAGAGTAAATGAAGAGGAAATTAAGTCCAATGAGACGGATCTCAGTTTTTCTTGCACAAATCATTCCTATTCTAAGAAAATTGGAAAGAAACATGCAATTGAGTACAAGCCGATTCCAATTCTGTCTTTCGCACTTGCAGAAGGCTTTTAAAAAATAGCACTTATACCAATTTATTATAATCTCCTTAGGTTTCCAAGCCCACATGAGCTACATCTCTGCATTTCTATAATGTTGGTTAATAAACAGATTTGCAAGTCATTAAATAGTTATCGTCCGACATTATTGACATAAACACAGTAATAATGTTATTGTTTTTGAGAAATTCTCAAAAAATAAAATTACTAGCAACCCGCCCCGGCTTCGCACCGGTGTAATTTAGAAAACAATAGACGTGAAGAAAGTGAAGCACTGCCTTTTATTATAGAATTTCTTTATAAACAATGTTTGCGGCTGACTCTTGGTTACACAATACGAACAAATTTTGTTTGGAAGTGACACAAAGAATACTACGTACCTGTCCATGGGAAAAGCACTCAACGCTTAGGTCTAATTGAATATGACAATTTTATTGGAAACTGCAATCTTTTGAATTGGAATGAAAGATCTGTCGGTATGAGTACAATCCGGGGAATAAACACGGTTTCTCCAGTTCCCCATCCGATCAGTATAGTGCTCTCTATAGTAAAAGCTTTAAGGCATTTAGCCTGGACACCGTTGCATAATTTAGGTGGATTAAGGTTTCGCAATAAAATAACAAGACACACTACCTTTAAGACCAATTTATGTGGGGGAATCCAAAACACTACAAGAAAGTGAGAAATTCTTTTGGGAAATGTATAGCCTCCTCATGGCCCAGCACGTTGTCTACAGAGTAGTATGTTTGCGCCTGTGTATTAATTTTAGAGATAATCAAGTTGTTCACTTTACCTACTTGATTGTTAGTAAATGACAAAGTAGCCCTCTCTTCGTGAATCAAGTTATAGTCTTAGAACTGGATCAAAATGCAAAGGTTTTGATTACCTAGGTTAATTCTCTCATTATTTTGTGACATCAGTCTATTTCTTATTTTGAACAACAACTCTGAAAAATCCCGCTTCTCATGTGCTGACAATGACACTCTCATATGTGTTTTAAGGCTATTAAATGAAGCATTGATTTCATCAGCACGTGTCCCTCTTGCTACCACTGGTAAGATTTGCCAAAAGTCATCAGAGAACGATATCGTGCATCCACACATGGGTGAATACGTACTGCGCACATCGAAAACTTGTTCGACAAGGTAGCTTCGTCCCAAACTATTAATGAGCAGTCGAGTATTAATTTTCCAGTATTATTTTGTTTTGAAATGCTACAAACAGTGCTTGTTTCCTCAGTAGCAATCGTTAGTGGCAGTTTGAATCTTGCATTAGCGGTTCGGCTTTCTTCCAAAAGTATAGCTGCAATTCCGGATGATGCTACAGCTAATGCAATTTTGCGAGTAGATCTTACTTTTCTTAGAAGCAAGTTGATGTAATATGATTTTCCTGTACCTCCAAGAGCACCAAGAAAATATAACGCATCGTATATTTGTTTTTAATCTATGTTCATGCGATGTTTATCTTGAGCTACAATTTGTTTGAACAGTTTAAATTGATCGTACGAAGTTACTCCTGCGTATTCGGTGTTAGTTAATTCAGGGTTCGTTATATTTGCAGGCATCGGTAGTGCAAAATCTGAAATGGATTTACCCGACAGTTCTCCTACTACCTTATTCAATTCTTCGTTCGCTTCGTCAAAAATATTTTGGTCATATTGGACATAATCTGACATTAATTCACGCCGTCGTCGAATCAGTATATTTTCGGCCATATTTTGCCTATACTTGTTTCGGAGAGATACCATATCGGTTACTTGACAAAATGCTATTATAATGGCAAACAGAGTCCTCTTCCAAGAAACCCATCGTTTTGCATGCTGCTTTATAGGTATTATTTGTTACTGCTTGTATGATAGGCCCTTTATAATGTGAAGTACCATTCTCATGTGAAAACATTCACTGTTGTTGGAATGAACTACATAGACCGTCCCAAGAGCATCAGTTTTTCTTAACTCCAGGGAAACCTTCTACTGGAGTCCCATGTTTCCTCCGTTAAAATGTTTTAATCCGTCCTAATTTTGTTCACTTACTATACCAGTATATGGACATGTGGCAAGTCAGGTTTCTGCCACTCAACAATGTACGTTGAAAGTTGTACAATGTTCTATCCCGGGATAAAAATAGTCTATTGTGCGGTGGTCCATTTAGCCCAACTGATCCTACTGTAAAGCGCCTATACAGGGGCCAATTTCAGACACAAAACAGGAAAATGTGTTCTCTGTAGAGAAAAAAATGTGTTTTTTTAGAGGCGGAGAACTTCAAATTAGCAACACTGTTTTCTGTGACAGCCATCTGACAGATCGCGGTTGCTTTAAAGTTTGTTTTATTTGGTAATTCATTACGTATAGAATCACTCTAGAGTAACATTTGCAAATTGTTCAAACTTATTTTGAAAAAGATGGTTGAATGCGGGTATTATGTGCATTTTATGGTGCTCAAAATCGTCATTCAGAGCGATTAATTCGAGAAACTATGAATCATTTTCACAAAACGCTTACTCTAAACGATAATATGCATCCCCCTAGACGTAGTACAGTGCGCACACCATAAGCGATTAATGATGTGCAGCGTGGTGTTGATGATGTTTAAAATGCGTCAATTTGTCATAATTAAACTTATGTCCATCTACTTTATGTTAAAATTTGCGAAGATTTTGATTAACGTGATTCTGAGATTCAACTTGTACAAGGATTAAGGCCACACTATCATCGTATGCACCATTGTTATTGATCCAGAATTTGGACCGATTCAAATTTTATTCAGTGATGATGAAGCACACTTTTGTTTAAATGGGTATGCCAATAAACAGAATTTGGAGCGATCATAATTCAAAAGCCATTGTCGAAACACCTTAAGATACTCGTACATCCAGAAGAACTCACTGTTTAGTGCGCTTTATGAGACTGTAGAATCTTTGGTTCATATGTGTTTTAAAATGATTATAGTCAGAACTTTTCTGTCAAAGGTAAGGAGTGCAGAGACATGATTACTAACTCTTTCGTGGCTCAATTGGAAGGCACGAGGACGGTGCCACGTGCCATATAGTTAATTCAATTAATTTACTGAAGGAAATATTTAACGAATGAATAATTTCACGAATTGGACGTGTTAACTGGCCACCTCATTTATGTCAAAAATGCAATACAATTCTCTCTGAAATAGCGCCAATCTATGGTTATGAAAAACATTTTTCTGTATTTCTGCATCTGCGGCCCTCAAAAAGAACAACCTTTACAAAGTAGGCGACCACAGGGATCAATTCCCGAGTCGAATCCTTTCCCCTTACACATGAACGACTTGTCTCACAACGATTTATGATTGCTTAGTCGCCCATTAAATGAGATGAACAGAGCTGTTGCTCTACACCGAATAGCTTCTTTTGAGTTTATAGTCTTTTCATTAAAAACACACATTTATTGTGCACCAAAACTTTCAATAGCAAAGTGGACTTCATACTCAATGGATAGCTTGATATCTTTCTACCAAACTCAAATCAAACCGGAAAAACTCTTCTTCTACCAATTAAGCTACATCGATTTGAGGTTTTTTGAAAACCTGATCAAAATAACCTTAGAAAACTCCACGTTGCCTTCCTTCATGTTTTGTGTTGTACAAATACTTTAAGCACAAGTTAAGGTAATCACGTATCTTCGTTTTCCAAAAAAAATAATCACTCGATGCTTTGCCAACCAAATTGGCCAAAGGTTTAGGGCTGTATTAAGGCCTTCTGGACCTTTCCTATGTGGCAGCTATTGTCTCTTGCATGCTTTCATTAAATATATCACCAAACTAAAAAAAATCGTGTCGGCTACTTGTCCGTCCTGAAAGTTGGACTTTTTGTGAGCACAGTCATGGGTGACTTTAGGTTGCAGACAGACGATGGATCCATAAGGATCGAATGCGGAAGAAACTCGAATATCTGATCGGTTGTATTCTCTTTAAACAAGTGTACGAGTATTATCAAACACAACAGTTTAGAGGGAGAATTTGTTCATTGCACTTTAATATATGAATTTTAATGGAAAGCCTTAGACTTGCATACATAGAAGAGTAATACGAGTATCAGTGCTAGTATATACTACACCAGAGGCCTCAAGCGAGTGAACCGACAGTCGTAAGTCACAGAAGGTTGTATCATTTAAGACTGCTTAGAAAAGTGTAGTGTTGAATTTTAATAGATAGACGATTTCAGTTTTTCGAACGAAAAGTGCGTTCAAATATTTATGGTTTCAAGACAGATAAAAATAAGCCTGGCAAAGAATGAAGTTTAAGGTTTTGGACTAACACCCAAAACTTCAGCGATAGTCTTAAGAATTTGGGTTATCAGTCTTTTATTCTAGCAGTAAAAGAAGCTCCATTGCCGGGCATAAGTGAAGTATCCATACGACCAGACTAAAAACAGGGGCAGCGCCAAAGGTCAGCGAAACCCTAGCCCGAGTTATGCCAAAGAGCTCTTCTTTTTAAACGAAAGATTGGTTTAAAAATGCACCTCATTGTATAAATATTAAAGTAGGAACAATTATCAGTACGTCACAGTTATACACATACCATATATATACGTATTATAGATAGAAATGATACGACCAATGAGATTGCCATAAGGGGTTTTTTTGCAGAGCTAGCTGACTCTTCAATAGAAACATTCAAGTCCGATATTGTTTAGTACTTCATGACAAAAAGCCAACTACATGTGGGAAAAACTTAATAACCACATTATCTTCAGGAAGCTGTGGAATGCAAACGATTACAGCAATACAATCAAATCAAAAGAACTCGCCGTTGATGGCTAACACACATCAAAAGCCATTTGAGTCAAAAGGAAGCCTGAAGCTAACCAGAGATCCACTACTTATCCATATAATTGCATCCGATTTTAACAAAGCCTTCGATAAGATCTTCCATCGATTAATACTCTTTAAATTGTCTGCTCTTGGCTTTGAACCCATACTCTTAAAATGGATATACTCTTACCTTGAAAGCCGTTTTTACATTGTTCGTTTTAGGTCAGCCGATTCGGACCCATCTTCGGTCACCTCTGGCCATTAAGGTCCTTTTCTTTTTATATTAATCATAAACGATCGCGATAGGATCATCAAACACTCATCTGTCTCTCTTTACGTCGACAACACAGAATTTTTCAAAACCATTTCCTCACCCCATTGACTCCTGCCTCCTTCAACAAGACCTTGATAGTTTTTCGATCTGGTGCCTCAAAAATTGTTAAGAACTTAATACCTTTTCACACAAGCGGCACCAATCTCTTCTTCGACTCTACCTTCTCAACAACCATCCTATCTCCTCCGTTCAATCCTTCGCGGCCTCGGCATTTTGTGTGATAGAGAGCTCAACTTCCAGTTACATGTGGATAAGATAATTCTTAAAGCCAACTCGGTACCAGATTTTGTAAAACGTTGGTCCAAAGAGTTCACCAACCCATGCGTGACCAGATCGCTCTACATTACCTTTATTCGTCCCCTCTTAGACTTTTTAAGCCAAGTGTGGTCTCCTTATCATCGTGCTCATATCTCGAGAATCGAAAGCATTCTGCTCCATTTTTTTCGATTTGCTCTTCGAGGTATACCCTCGAACGATCGGTTTATTCTACCCTCCCTATATAAACCGTCTGAACCCAATTTACTTAAACACCCTTGAGCAACGCAGAGATGCAGTCGACTTACTCTCCATTCACCGACTTCTTTCAGGTCACGTTGATTGCGCGTCCCTTCTCAACTCTATCTTCCTCAACACTAATCCTCATAATCTACGTACCTCCGTCTCTTCTATTTACTACCCCACCGCACCTCCTATGGAGCGAACGAACCAATCTCCCGCATGCTACGAAAGATCAATTCAAACCTTAACGTCTTTGACTTTAATCGCACCACTCCCTGCCTCAAATCCGATCTCCTCACCACTTCAACCGACCTTAGTTCTAAGTTTAAGTTTAAGTTTAGTTTTAGTTAATATTGGTTTATGTATCTACAGTAGATGCTGGTTTCGCCTGCCGCAAGGCGTCAGCACACAAAAAGCTAATAGGCTATTGTTACACCCTCTGAGCTGCTCTTTTGTTTCAAAAATACTTGTATCACGTCCTTCCCTGTAGTATTGTACTTAAGTTATTGCTTTCTTCAAGCACTCGCCACTGTTCTACAGAAAATTAATTGCACTTGGATCCACTGGCCAACTAGCTTTTAATAGAATTACTTAGTGCTCGGTGTAAATCGACTTCTGAAAAATTTCAATGATTTAATGATATTGCCACTGCAGGATCAACTTCTTAATTATGAGAAACCAGCATAAATGATTTTTCAACTTTACGCACAGTCAACCAAACTACTGACAATGATCGTGGAATATACTCTCTAATATCTCGTGGAAGCATGTCATTCCTCTCCTTTATAGGAACTTTATATGCTATAAAAATTGTAATCTAGATTTTGGATTGTTCGTAGATATCTGCTTGCGTTTAGCCACTTACTTACAATCTCAAACAATGACTCTTCTATGGATTTTCCGATGAGAACTTATTTTCCCTTTAAAAAACCGATCACCCCTCTTATAAAATTGTATCACCTCGACTTCTAAGAACACCATATACTAAAAAAAAAAAAAACAGATATTAACTGCTAGAAAGAATATGATAGTATGTTGATAGTTATCAGTCACTAAAGCCCTCACATTGACAATGAATGCATTGACCCACTTAATCTCTGAAAACAAGTACTAATGGGCTAATATACTGCTGATAAAATTAATTCCCCGTTAATGTAAGCAATCTAAAACACTACAAATACTATCTACTCAACATGAGAACATCAGAGATTATCAACAACAACTACTCAAACCCATAAATTGCTTAACAACTTTGATATTACACGCAGCGACTTATCTGCTCTTCCGCTTTTCTAATAAAACGTGCAACCAAACATCTGATTCCCAGTAAACGCACAACTGTCATTGTCGTACTTGTCATTTACCTGTCAAGATAGTACTATATCATCGACTTCCAATTCTTCTGAATTTATATTTGAAATTTATTGGATGGAGTATGACTGTATCTGTTCGCCGTACTGATAACAAGTCACCGCCCAGTCTTATCGGAATCAGTTACAAATAGTCGCGGTGATTTATGTTCTTACAAATTGTTCAGGGATTTGCAGATACATATTTGCTGAGGCAGTAGCTTAGATATTCGGTTGACAGTTTGTTTACTGTCAACAAGAGTGGTGAAGGTAAATTTTTCAAGTGGGTGAAAGCA
This sequence comes from Volucella inflata, assembly GCA_928272305.1. Lineage (NCBI taxonomy): Eukaryota > Metazoa > Arthropoda > Insecta > Diptera > Syrphidae > Volucella > Volucella inflata. The sequence continues at coordinate 18,625,994 of OV743718.1, read as the reverse complement.
AAACAGAAAAATAAATAAAGGACCATCAACTTGAAAAGAATGCAAGAAGGTGTTCAGACTGGATTTTAGATAAGAGGTGAGTTGAACAGAAATCACATTTTTTAACCTCCATTCGTCTTCAAAGTGATATGTACGTCAACCCCAATCAAAGTCCTTCTGGTGCTTCTGTTGCCAGTTTGGTCATTAATAACTCGCAGGGTCATTTTTCAGAATCAAGTGCCAAAAATATCATTCCCACCAACGAATGCCATATTTTATGTTAACTTAGAACTTTGCTTTAACACTTCTGTATGGGTATGCAATCGGGGGTTTGCTCTATTACCCTGCCAAATGATGACATCGTCCTGCTGGGGAAATTATTCAAATTTGCCCCCTTTCATGGGGGTGTACAATTGAAAACTCATAAACTACTGACGTAGTCGACCACTGCAAACCTAGTTAGATAGCTTCCAGACCAGCAATGGTTGCTGGCAAATGCTTTTATACAAATGGCTGCTCGAGGTTTTATTATAAATGACAACTGAACACGGGGGCGAGTATAAATTATTTGGCGAAATGTGCATTTAGTGCCACTAAGGGACTTCCGAGAAAAACCCTTTTGCAGAGGCAATTTGATAACAAAAACGCTTAAACTGGATTTTCTTCAGATCAAAGGAATTGTAATAAAAATAGAAAATGATTCAAATATGTGCTGAATAAAGTCAAGTAAAGGTTGAAAAAGACCACGGTGTGGGTCCTTTTTATCAACTCGGAGAGTTAATCCAGCAGTAGAAATGGATATGTCAATACAAAACGCTGGAAGAGTTCTGTTTCGCAATAGTTTGAATCGACATCGACGTCGGTAATATGTGTACTTTTTCACTCTTATATACAAGCTATCTACATCTCAAGGGGCTACCTTATATACTTAACCACTGAACTTATGTATAAATAGACAGGACACATTTTCCATCATTGTGAAGGGGTGATTGATTCAGAAGTGTCACAGCTCGATAGTATCGGAGGGCGAACACTTTAATGGTTTCCAAAAATAAATAATGTATCGAAGCTAAATAAATTACGAATGACGAAAACGTTAAATCGATACAATCGTTGAAAAAACTAAGAAACGCAATATCGAAGACTGTCACAGAGAATTTATCACACTTACACGACTTATTCAATACCAAGAAAATTCTACATACCAATGCATCAGACTCTAACGTCAGCACCGATTTTTGCTGACAGAATTTCTCATGAAAAATCAGAGAGAAACCACCAACCAACTCTGGCATATAGTAAGTAATAAAAATAGATTGGCACGTTCGAAACAAAAACAAAAGAGTCATCGCCGCAACCTAAACTTGCGAGAAAGACTTAAGAATGACAAAAACTAATAGTAAGAACCAAGCACGCAAAGTAGAGAAGTTCACTTATGAAACAATGAAATGAATTTGGCATTAAGAAACAAAACGCAAACTTTTGGAGTGGAAATATTTGGACATCGTTTTCATCGATTTGGAGAAACACTCGATAGAGTCCCTAGAGATCATATGTGGACGGTTTATAAGAATAGTTTGTAACAGTCGTACAGTCGATGACATCAACACAAAACTTTAACGCACTGCGAAAACAATCGGTAAGTTGAACATAAGGGAGCAGCAAACCAAGGGACTGTTTAAGTCTATTGCTTTCATTGTATTTCGTTCCAGTTTTTTTCGAAAGAAGTAACTATTGTCTTCTCTTCTTTTCGCCGATAATAATACTATTAAAACCCAAAATATCCCGGCACTCCCTGAAATATTAAGGTGCTGGCAAATATGAATCCATCGTGCTAACACCGAATATGGAAACAGCATTGCCATTTACTAAATTAGCGATCAAAAACCCTGACAAATTATATTTGAGAAGGAGTCATCGTCCTAAAGTGCAAATATTAAGAGTTCATAGACTCTGTCGTCAACCATCAAGAAAATTATGATAACCATTGTGCCCAATGTACTCTAAACTTAGTGTTTTAGGTTCCGGATAGTCAGTCGTGCAGCTACAACAATGTCAACACTGAATAAAACAAGAAATGTGTATAAAAAATGACAGCACGACGGCAACAGTAGATGCATCATTGCCAAATACGAGTACTAATCTCATTCGCATTATCCCCAATGCCCAACGAACTTTTATGTCGAAAAATGGTATAGACCCCTTCAAATTTAGATTTGGGAATAAGATACATAACATAACTCTTTCCTTTCGCTATTTAAACTTCATCAATAATTAGTTCAACTTCATTTCGCCTTGTTATTTCATCTCTTTGGCAGTGATCTCTTTTCAGGTTGTTGTACATATATCATACAGAACGTCAGAGTCAATTAAAATACAAATTATGTTACTTGTGTAACTCGGATTCCCCGGCAGTTATTCTTATAAAATAGTTTCCTGTCTAATCCTGCGATTATTGAAGTAGGTAGCTGTGCTACACTGCTCATAAAGAGCAGTTTTCTTTGTTAATCAAGGGTGCACCTCCTTTAATCTGATGTACCATGTCTTCAATCTTAGCTCTAGTCCTATCCTTAAGACTAAACATTAATTGGCATTAAGTTTTCAATTTTTCATAAGATGCTATGAACTTTTGGTCCTATTTTTATGCAACCAATCCCAAACGTTTAGGAAATTTGTTTCGAATAGATACTTCGAAACGACTGCCATATGGCGAGCACTGATCGATTGTCAGATAACTTTATTAAGAACTCATATTTTCTGATCGTTGCGGACTATGTATCAGTTTTCATTCCATTTTATGCCTTCTTAGGAAGAATGGGATTTGAATTTGTTGTCTTTCTTCTAAAATCAACGATTTTCTGTGTTTGGTTGCATATTTAAGACCTCTAAAAATCCGCTCCCTTTCCAGTCTCTATAGTATGTTGAATAGTTGGCGTTAGTTTCTAGCAAAAAAATGTTTTCCTCTTCAATGTGTATACTAGTGTAACACATCTTTTACTTGACTATTATGAGCCGAGTGCTCCGAGTTACTCCGTATTCGAGTAATTGGCATAAGCAGTAGAAAACCAGCTGTTCTCAGTTTTTTCCCATTGCATAGGGTTTTCCAATAAGGACTTGACAACTTTTCTTTTAAATAAAACACAAACCATTTGAGATATTTCAAAAACTTTACTATCGGCTTGAAGTACAATCAAAACATTTATGAATGGAACTCGACTTCGTTCATATAGCCACCGCGGGCACGTTTGCAGCGGTCGATTCGTTGGACCGAATTTTCAATGACTCGGCCACACATTTCGACCGAAACGGCCGCTATTTCGCGTTCAATGTTGACTCTGGGCTCTTCCAACGTCGTCGGCTTGTTGGCTTAAACCAATGACTTAACGTTGCCCCACAGAAAATTGTTAAGCGGCGTTAAATCGCACGAACGAGGCGGCCAAAAATGAGCTTCGTCACTGAAGATGATTTTGCGATGAAATTCACCATATTGGCGCATCTTCTCCAGAACCCAATCGAAGAACGTACGTCACTTCAAATGGTCCATCGGCTTCAATTCTTAAGTCAGCTTGATCATGTTTGGGTGTTAACCAAGTCTGAGCGATGCCCAATTCTTGAGAACGCCGGTGAATTGACTGATTTGGATCGTTTGCTACGGATGCCTGATCGGCAATGACATTTTCAATACTTCGACCAACCCGTTGTCTCATTGACACGGCAACATCACACAACGAATATGTAGACTCAAATTTTTGCACTAAACTTGTTATTGCCTATCTACTAGGGCGAGAATTACGACCGAAAATTGGAATTAACGCTCTTAAAGTTGCAGCCACCGACTCCGAATTTCGATTGAAAATTTTTATAATTTTTAGACGTTGCTCGTTCGTGTACTTTACCATAATGAAAATGTTGAGTTTACTGAATAAATTGACAGTGACAGTTTGATGATTAGCAAAAGAGTGCGTTCACAAATTAAATTCAAAGATGTCAAGCCCCTTTTGGAAATCCCGATATATAACCCTTTTTCCTAACTAACTTTTTTTTCTCTCTGGTCCAGATTTTTGCTTTTGTAGCAGGTGCGTGACAAATTTTCCGCTGTTTGTCAATATATGGCTCCAGCAGTAAGTGCTGGTCCATTTCCGAAACATCATGAACCAAGCTAAGACATATGGTAAACAAACCGTTTTGACACGTTACTGAGTTCCTTTTGGCTTCATATACTTTTCGTTGTGTGAAAATGTCTGATTTTGTGCCAAATAATAGTCATTTGCGGGAAGTGTTGATTTTCTTCTTTCATTCGAAGAAGACAGCGGCTGAAACGCATCGAGAGCTCCAAGAAGTTTACCCAGATGCTGCTCTAAGTGAAACAACGTACTGGGATCGTGTAAATTTGTTCTCCGATGAGGAAGTGAGCTGGGGTGAGAGCGCGGAAGTCGTCGGGATTATCCGAGAGGGGACACAGAGGCCTTGAATTGAGGCACGCTTCCATTTGACCCAGAAGCATGGGTCCTCATACGTAAGGGTCCCGTCGCCGACGATTGTTCTAAAGTGGTGCTTAACACTTTTCACCCCGGCTTCCCACAATCCTCCGAAGTGGGGAGAAGCTGGGGGAATGAAGTTCCACCTTGTTCCTTGTGAGGTCAAGACCTCAGCCACTTCCTTTCAGTCATGACCGGCGTTTTGTCTAAGTCGATGTAGCTCGGCTTCAGCTCCAACGAAATTGGTCCGAAATTCTTCAGCTCGGCCTCAGGTTGCCAAACCCGTTAAAACCTACCTGGAAGGGCTTAAACCGGAGGTCCTACCCCAATTGTCATATTCCCTGAATATTGTGCTGTCCGATTATTACTTCTTCCGTTCGATGGCACATGGTCTGGCTGATCAGCAGTTCCGCTCATATGAAGACAACAAAAAATTGGTCGATTCGTCGATGGCCTTAAAAGATTAATTCGATATCTGCCAGAAAGATAGGAAAAAATTGTAGCTAGCGATGGTCAGTACTTTGGATTCATTTGTAACTATTTTATCACAATAAAGTTGCATTTTCATCAAAAAAAAAAGAAGGGAACTTAGTTGCGCACCTAATATACCTATAAAAACATCAATGATAGTTCTTATTTTTTTCATTTCTTCTTCATGGAAGAACTTCAATAAAGACATTGGCTTACCTTTATTCAAATCAATCCCTTTCCCAATCTTACTCATCTTTCGATACTCTCTGTAGTTTGCGTAAATAACGTCCAAAGAAACAAAGTTATCATACTTTACGTCTCCTTTATATTAAAGCTCCTGTTACCAGATGCAAGATATGTGTTCGCCTCTTACTCTATGACTTTTCACAGCTTTATCTAGGGATCATTATTTCTAGTATCAGCGACTTTCTTACTTAGCGGGCTTGGGTTATTCATTTAAGATGCAGTCCACTTTTCACTGTCGCTCGGTCTGTCCCTCAAACTGTTCTAACATTCTCGATCAATTCATTTATTGAACTGAAGATTTTTCTTTCCTTGTTAATTGGCTCATTGTGATTCATTGCTCCATATTAGTGTGGCTTCATGGCATTAAAGTCCAACAATCGTTGAAATATTCATACAATGGCAGATCTTGACCGCATATAACAGCATGTATATAAACGATCTATACCGAGAAATGCCTAACTCGTCTATCTATGCAGGATGACGATGGAGAATGGATGCTGCTTCATCAAAGTCGGTTAAGATCTCTCCGAGACCTTCGATGTCAAAAATTGTGTTTTATACAATGGCAATGTGCGATTTCTTTTACATCATTCTTGGGAAAATAGTGCAAAATATAGGCACCAACACAAGACGCAAGGGTAACACCAAGTATATGCTCCCAACCAGACAGGACATCAACATCGACGTCTTAAGACCAATTAAAAGATGTTGATTATAGAATGTTCTTTTCACTTATACGCTACAAGTTCCTAGTCTCAACAAAACCCGGGTTTCGATGCGGTCTTTTTTCTATGTAAGTATCAACTCCGCCCAATGCTACTTGATTTCAGTAATTGAATGAAATCCGATACGTTCATCGTGGCGAGGTTATAAGCGGGAAATTACTTTCTTGTTCATCGCAATTGGTTTATTTTTTTAATTTGTTCATACTTTTCTAACTTTTATGTACAGATCAGTTACTGGTCTCTGTGAATGAGTGTAGAATTATAGCCTTTCCTATGTGCTTTAGACTAGCTGCCATATTTTTGTTGCAGTCAATGCCATCGTTGACTACATTTTCTTTTTCGCGAATTTATTTGGTGAGCTTCTGGTTAAGAGAGAGTCATAATTTGGATCCCTTTGGATGACTTACTGGAAGTTTAATTTTTAACAGTTTGGCAATATGGAGTTAGCAACGATATCAAGTGGATTACTTCTTGATTGTCCTTGTCCTACCTATTAACTTATTTTGTACACATCCGAATTCTGCAAATCTGTTAATATGAAGCCGTAGCCTGATGTTGTTTAATAAATGCTTCTTTCCCAAAAATCCACTAACTATTTCGTGAAATGAAGTGGAGTGGTTTTGAGTTCATAGTTTTTAAGGTGGTGCAAAAGTTGTCGCCCGATGTTCTTTGGCAGTAATTTTTTCATTGGATGAAAAACTTTGGTTCTGCTTTTGGCTTATATTTATTTGACGACTTAGATTTGTTTTCGTTAAGTAGAAAAAATGATATCGTCTAAGTGACTGCCGCCAGAATTGATGACCGATTTATGGCATTTTCCATCACTCATTTTTAACGGATATTCTCTTTGAAGCCTTCAAGAGTCTAAGGCCGATAAAAATTCGTGACTTCAAACCAACCCACAAAAATAAGTCGGGAACTGTTAAATCAGGAGATCTTACCGGCCAGTCCAAATCGCCAAAACGAGGGATTAGACAACCAGGAATTTCGGTTGTGGCTCATGCAGCATGCGCGGTAGCTCCATTCTTTTGAAACCACCTGTTCTCCAGTACCAATCTATCCAATTGAAGAAAGAGAAAGTCGTTTGGGATGGCTTGCTGTCCACAGTAGTCCACAGAGTTTTCGAAAAATTTAGCCCCAGTGATGTCTCTTTCTTAAGAAGTACTTCATGTAGTAACTCAGAAGCGATAATTTTGCTTATTCACATGTCCACAGAAATGGAAATACGCCTCGTCGCTCATGATGATTTTCGATGAAAAATTGTCTTCCGCGTGGTCAAGATCGTCATATTCAACGACAACTGCGATAATTTCAGGGGCCGACCAGACCAAGCACCATCTCGTGTTGTCCCATACTCTTCTAGGTGATTAAAAGTATTAGTGTTTGGCCAGTAGGTGTCGGACGAATAAAATCTGCGCCGAACTTCACGCTGCGCCAACACTACCGACGAATTATTCCCCAAAAATCGTAACAATTATTCCGCCTTCCTAAGTACTCGTAGTATAGCGATTCATGTTTTGTTGACGTGTATATTGTATATGTTTCCTTCAGAAATGTCAAAGTAGAATTGATATTTGCCGCCATTTACAAAAATATTAGCATGTTCCGATAGGGTGATGACTTTTGCGCCACCTAGTAGCTACTGGTGTGTACAAACATCACTTTACTACCCGTTTGCACTCAGAATCATATAAAATTCAATATCTGAAACTTGTATGTCTTGCACAATAGAAAAGTCTTTTCACAGAATCTCCAATTTGGCAAGGAATATCCTACACCCTAGTCCAAACTGTCTTGGAACCAATCAGGTTTATAACTCGCTCATCGTTAATTCGCTGTAATATAACTAGCAGGCAACCATTGCGAAGTAAAGCTATGATTTAACTTTTACAAAACAATTTCCGAGCAAGCAACTATGACGACCCAGAACAAAGACGAATCCGGCTTTAGAATACACCTTGAGAAACCCATCTGCAAAATATCCAAACTCATTTACCCAAACGACGAACCCGCACTTCCAAGTTAATGAATTCGTAAAAGTGCTCACAAAACAAGGTTAACATGTCTCCCTTATCTAGCCACAATTGTCTAAATACGAGTACACTAGAAACAAAAAGGACCACAATCCTTTCAAAATTTTAACAACTCCTTAATCTCGTTATTGCCAACAAAGATAATGTAAAATCCTCACACAAGGTGCCAAATATAAACGAATCCCGTCTGCTACTCCTCATGGTTACCCTCAAACTGAAACTATCAACAAAAGCGCAAATCCTTTTAGAGGATTTCCGTAACCACACTTAAACCAAACATGTATGTTTGTTCATGTCTCGGAGTACATGATGTGAACAAAGAGGGATTTAATTACTTGACATCAAGCTGGGAAGGTCGGGTCGAACTTCTTTTTCTCAGTCCACGAATGACTATTTTTTTTTTCTGTAAACCAGATGTAAGAGTATCTGTATCCATTTCCTTCACAATATACATAGTATCCATGATGGGCGTTGTAGTAATCAATTATTAATTACGCTCTCGATGGTATTCGTTTCAGGATACAGAATAAGCTGGGCAAATCTTGGGACGCGACTATCAGCGGATATTTTGCTTTTCCACTAGAAACCGAATAAGGCCGTTGCTGGAAAAACTTCGATAACAATCAACCCTTGATGGGGTGTATCGATGTAAAATATTCTGCCAAGATACACAACAACACTCGTCCTTACTCAAGTCAAGAACGAAGATTTGTGTATTTTCAATTGGCCGCCCCAACGAGTCGATATGAATTATTTAATTCTTAACAGTGATTACGTTCTGCGCAGGATGACTATCAATCATTGTTTTATCCTGGATGGTATCGGTCTTTATGGTTGCTTTGGTAGTGTGCCGATTACTTGAAAATTACTTTTGGCATCTGGTATCTCGACCTAGATCTTGAAAGTCTTTTTTTTTTGTCGTTTTTCGTTTGTGTTTACATCGAAATAATGTGAGCGTGATGAACGTGATTGCAGATGAACTTGACAAGAACAGGCATTTGGAATAATTTTTTTACAATTTTGTATGGATGGGAAATAAAACGTCGAAGCTGACAAAAAAATGTTTGCGAGAATATAATGAGGGCGAAAGGATTGTGAATTTATTTATTTTTTATTTGTTTTTTTTTTTTTTTTTTTTTTTTAACGCGAAGCATTGAGTTGAAATAGGTTAATACCTATAGAAAGGGAAATGGGGTTTAAGCGGAACAGAAGCAGTTGGTAATTTTCTTAAACATATGTACAAAAGACTAACAAAGACTGAAAGAAGTGACATTATGTTAAGATAATTGTTGTTATCAGATAAGAAAGTATATTGCCACAATTTCTTGCGAGGCCGTTTACTCAGAACTGTGAAGTACATGTCTTCCGATTTTAGAGTGACTAGTGAATAGAAAAAGTGAAAGTGTGTCGTCAGATATTTGGTAAAGATTAGCTTGAATCTTGAAAAAGATAAAAGTTTCTCTCGGCCAATCATTTCTATCATTTCCGCTGATTGCCCTGTACTTTATCGCGGGTTTCACATTGCACCACTCTGAACAATTTCTGCTTATTACTTACTTTAAGTGGCGCTACAATCCGGGGTGGACATGGGCCTCAGTCAACAACCGTCTCCAGCTGGCTCGATCTATTACTAGCTGCCTCCAGTTAAGGTCCGCTTCCAATTGCGTGCACCACCTGAGTCTCAGTCTTTCTCTACTGCGCTGTCCCTCAAGCGCGGATTCGAAGACTTTTCGGACCGGAGCGTTTCCGTCCATCAGCTCTACATGACTCACCCATCTCATTCTTTAGATCTTCACTCTTCTGGTTAGGTCGATGTCGCTGGACAATCCGTACATTTCGCCGTTGCGTCTCCTCCTCAAGCATTTTTGATAATGTCCATGCCTCTGCGCCATAGACCAGGACTGGGATTATTAAGGTCTTATATAGGGTAACTTTTGGTGTTCGTCAATTACCTTCTTAGCCAAAAAAAAACAGCGATTGGTAAGAGTTATTCTTCATTTATTCTCGGCGCTGGTGGCGTTGTCTGAATTCAAAGTCCCTTCGGTCTCAATAGTTGCAACGGTGCCACTGACATCAAGCTGTTTTCTTCCAATAATGTCAATATCATCTGCGTATGTGAGTAATTGGACGGACTTTTGAAAAATTGTGCCTCTTGTATTTGCGCGTAAGTTTTGCACTATTCTTTCAAGAATGATGTTGAAAAAATCGGACAAACAATACTGAGGTTCCATTCATCGGGCATACTTTCGTCCGACCATATTTTACAGATGAGTTGGTGTATGCTCATAACCAAGTCATCGCCTTCCGCTTTGAAGAGGTCGGCGGTCAGGCCGTCCGCTCCAGCAGCTTTGTTGGACTTCAGCTTATATATTGTTATCTTCACTTCATCCAGGTGGGGTGGACGGAATTGTTGGTCTACATCGTCCAAGTTGAAAAGTTCATTCTGCCTGACAGCGGTATCTGTTTCTTCATCGCCGTTATACAGTCTACAGAAACTATCTTTTCAAATCCTTAGCATCGACTGCCACTCTACCAAGATATTCCCTTGTTCGTCCCTACAGGCTTTGGTTCGGGGCTTGTGTCCGTGGCATGTTTTTTAACTTTTGGTAAAACTTCCGAATCTTATTACTGGAGTAGCATCTCTCAATTTTCTCAACCGCGGGCTTCTAATGCTCTTTCTTTTTCCTCCTGAGAAGCCGGTGTTCGTCTCTCCTCTTTTTCTCATACAGCTTGTGAGCAGCTCTAGTCTTCCTTTGACGTGCCGCATTGCGTGCCATTTCTTAGCTGCATGTGCTAGCCGGCATTCTTGGCCGGACATGGTCGAGTGAAACCCAGCACATCAGAAGCGTCTTCTCTGATGGCTTTTTGACAGGTTTGCCACTGGTCTTCGATGCTTGATGCTGCCGGCAAGGGACGTCTTACGAGTTCAAGAGAGACTCAATCGGAAAAAGGCCTTGGAGATCTCTTGTTATTGAAGCCGTTTCACATCGAAATTTCTCACAATATTAGCTTGTCTTGGCGTTGTCCGGGATATTCCAAGGATGACCTCTCTTCCAAGCTTTGCATTGAAATCGCCGAGGACAATTTTAGTGTCATAGCTAGGGCTCGTAGGTCTTGCTCAAGAGCTCATTGAAGGCATCTTAAGGGCGTGCGTGCATATCAAGCTAATATTGGCAAATTTAGCCTTGTTACGGATTGCTTCGAGGCGCTTAGTCAACACCCGAAACTCAAGACTTCTTCCCTAAGACTACCTCCAGCAACAAATCCGCATCCAAATAGGCGCTGGTTTTGCCATCGATAACAATCGCCGTAGTAGATGTCGCAGTTTTTCATACTCTTTTAATCCGGCCCATCCCATCGCATTTTTTGGATGGCGATTACATCTGCTTCGCAGCCGCTAGTTGTTCGGCTGTTCGTGGCCTGTTAATGGACCTAACATTCCACGTCCTATCCGAACTTCGCTGTTCTTAATTCGTTTGCATGCGTTGTCAACAGTAGATTCGTCCATATTCGAGGCTTGTTGTTACTTCGTAACTTTTGTATTTTTCCATGGCCGGGCTGTTACCCCGGCGGCACAACTCCCAACCTGGAGGGCCAGTTTAATTTTGGTACCCCTGGCTTGGACCCAAAGCCAGTTACCCCTTCTGGGATGTGAGTGCTGCCGTTGATCCATTAATTGCTCTTCCAGCACCTAATCCTTACCGGCCTAAGCTCCAAATGTGTCGGAGTAGCCAGGATACTGTCTCATTTGTTTCAGGATTGTTTCCACCATTGATTCCATCTAGGGAATTCATCCGCTGTCCCATTTATAGTGCTGCTATTCTTGTCTGCTGGTCAGTATGTCCGGATGGACATTGACTTATACCCGACGGTTATCACATGGAGCTATTATAAGCACAATTCATGTGTAGAGAACAGTTGCCCCACTGGATATCACCATGTTGACATCTCTCTGTTCCTACCCTATTTCTACAGTACACAACCGGCAACTGCTGTTTATTTTACAGAAAATTTTCCAAAGTACTAAATGGGATAGAGAACTGCTAAAAACATAGACTTTATCGTCGGCTCGCGTTGTTGTTTTTTCCGTGAAAGTGTCATTTATTCATCTCGACTCATCATCTCGTTTCATGCTTCTCCGTCGACTGACAATGTACGAGTATACTCTTCTTGTCGGATGTCGTTTCTATAGTTACTCTTCGTTTTCATTAAGCTGGAAGACTGCTTATGATCCTCTACCTCAGTAGGATTTTATTTTGTTCTCCTTGTATCGGTCGATTTTTTCCCCGAACCACCCTTGGTAGCATCCTTTGTTAGCTGTTTCCGATATTTGTCGTTCAATAAATTGAGTAAGTAGGTAGAATCAGGACAAGTACTTAACTTTATCCATTAAATCCTGCTACCGCTATTGTAAACATTCAACTCTGAAGATTTCACAAAGAATCTCTAAGCCCGCAGCATGAACAAGTATCTTCTAATATTGATGTACCTCAAAGGTGTATCGGCGTTTGTCTTTCATCAAAACTTTTCCTAAGTCTTCCCACTGCCTTCGCTTGACGACTCATCAAAACGATCAAAATAGCAACGTCTTATTCATACCTCTAAGCCGGGCATGTTGTCAAAACCTCATACCCTTCTACAACAGTCGATTGCTGCCCCCAAGCTTTGTTTCCAAATAATTTTAGGGATAATCTTCCGCTTTATACTCTATTCCACCCCCTAGGTTTTTTGCCAATTATGCTAAAAAATACCAAACCACCCTCTAACTTCATCGTAAGGAGGATGGGAATCCACCAACCTTTCGGAAGCACACAAATCAATTCTACAAGGGGAGAACTACCTTCACCGTTTGTATAGGCAGAAGCTTCGAGGCAATTTTTCCTCGCTGTTGTTGGCGTTCCTTTTAGCCCCAACAAGTAGGGGGTAAAGCAATTTTTCAGTTGACGTTGACACCCATAATCGACAAGAAAGCGAAGTGAGTTAAGGTACTCGTACCCCAATCCGGTGTTGCTTGGCTGTTTTTGTTTTTCACTTCCGTGTTTTCGAAAACGTTCCTTTTTTCTTTTTGCTTACCGACGTAGAAGATATAAAATTGAACGGAATGATTGCGTTTATAATGTTCTTCATGACAGGCAACGGAACAAGATGGTGATTATATTAATGTCGATGTGGTGGGGTTGGGTGATGCTGGTTAATGGAACGCAGGAGTAAATTGTGAATTGAATTTCTGTTCGGTTTATTGTTTTACATGCACAACGGAGAGGTAGTTTTTCATTGTTCGACTTGTTGGTATTTTCAATATTTCCTATCAATAGGTATAGGTATAAAGGGCACCCTGTAATGTGAAGGGGTTCAATAAATCAGCTTAGTGGTTAAGGAATTTTGAATGGGAGAGAATTTACCACCACACTTTGGGGTGTTTATAAACATCAGTTAGTGAAAATCAATTTTGGATGTTGTTTCAGGTGGCAATGAGCAACGAATACGGAAGGGAGTGATGATGGAATTGGATTTGGTTGTTTGCTGAAAGCTAGTGATACAGATTGTATTACAAGTCCTGTTCTGTTGCTGGATATGAGAATGATTTATTAAAGTTTAAAATATTTCAAGGATTTGACTTTTAATCTCAGCAAAATTCTATATAAGTAAATTAGTCATATGACCTTAATTCCATTAGGCTGTCGGATGGATGATGAAATGTATTCGTATAGCAGGAGGCAAATAAGATTTCCGATGAAATGATTCGAGGTAAATCGAGCGAGAAAATGGAGATGTTTGTGAGAATTTAAGAAGATTATGTAGGACGATAAATTTAAAAGGAAATAGAAGATGGTAAAAGTGTTTGGAATTTTGAATTCAGATGCTAAGTCAAGACATGAGCTTAACGATCATGAACAGGTAAATGGGAAAATGTAGGCAGCAAAGAATCCGCAGTCATTTTTAATTAAGTTTTTTGTCTGCAAATTATGTAGCTGAGAAGGGCTATAGTCCAAGAATCGATCCACCTCTATACGTACATGTCCTAGTAATACGAAACTTGTGCTGTAGGTCAGGAATTCTTGAATTTAACTCGTTTCATGTCACTTCATGTTAGTATATTATCAGAAATTTCTTTTGGGGCTACCAGGGCTAAATATGATGATGTCATATCACCCTGGACAACATGTTATTCATGCAATGGAAATGTTTAAAGTCAAAGCTTATATAAGTGTCTAACTTTTTTTTAAAAAAAAAGAAGAACATAATCTAGGTTAACTGATAAAGGGTTGGAGTGGAAATCACGACACATAGAGCAAAAAGAAATCCACTATGCTACCATGTTAATTTAGAAATATTTCCCCCAATCGTTAAACTGAGAATAAACAAGAAATATACAGAAAAGGTCTCCTTCTTTCCACCGTCCATGCAGCCCTCGCAGAAATGGTTGGAATATACGCAGAGTACCAGAACGTGCTTCCCCATAGAACAGTCCACTGAAGACTCCAGGCTTTCTCAATGAGAAGAATAAAACGCTAGACATGTTAACTCGCTTGTCCACACAATGTAAGCTCTTTTGACGGCATCTAACTTTAGCTTGACTCCATACGTAGCGAAAGGTATTACTTTCATCTTTATCGATGTTTTATACTTTTGGTAAGAGTGGTGATTGCTTCTATTGACTGATTTTCAAAGCAAGTCATTAGAAATTGACCTTGTCTATCCGAGATTGGTTGTTTATGCAAGAAACAAGCCACAACCTTTGGCCGAAAAACGTTTAGTTAAGTTTTGGCAACTAGAACTGGAATATACTGTCATAGTTCGGTTAGCAAAAATCCTTTGATACCCGCAGTTTCCCTAAATATATATGTCAGTTGACTTCGCAAAGTATTCTGGAGCATTTATGTTTTGTTGTTGTCTCTGATCACATACCCTTTCTTGCTTTCTGCTCTGTTAAGAAAAACGAATCAATTTAACTGCTATCAGATACAGGACGTTACTGTGTCCGCTGTACATGATTTTTTAATTGGAGTGATGAGGAACTGGCTTAGAATAACAAAAAGAGCATTCTTTCGGTCACAAAAATATGAAACAAAACAAACAAAACTATCAAATGCGAAATTGAAATTTCGGAAGATGCTGTTTCCAATGTAATGCAAATAAACCCCTTTCAAGAAGTATTGACGTTTGCCTGATCTCCGAAACCGATATGAAAGGGGGATCATGTGCAAAAATTAAAGACTTTAAGGACTATCACGCCTATCATCCATCTGAAATGGCGAGAGGTGACCCTGCTTGATTATTAAAGAGTGTATCAAACTTACTGAACACCTTAAAATAGAGCTAAAATCTATGCAAGTAAGCACAATATATGCAAAAAAAATTATATATTTTCCTTGCCATTTCAGCCATTTACTGCCCACTAAGATCCGCTCTCAAAAAGACTGTCTTCAAAAATATATTTAAAGCACTTGCATGTAGTTTTATTATTTGCGGTGATTTTACTGCAAGATACAACTTCTGGGGCTAAAGATGCATTTCACAGAGAGGTAGAATGCTCTGGGAAACTAGTATGTAACACAATCGCGACTTCCACTCAACAGGCAAGCCGACTGATAACGCAAAAACACCCGATCCCATCAATTACTTCAACTTCAATGGGAAAAGCTTTAACCTTTGCTCTAATCATTCACCAGTCATATTGACAATAAAAGACACCAGTCATATTGGCACCAGTCATATTGAAAATAAAAGGCAAAAACACCCGATCCCATCAATTACTTCAACTTCAATAGGAAAAGCTTTAACCTTTGCTCTAATCATTCACCAGTCATATTGACAATAAAAGACAAGAACCCGCAAGACTAAGACTTCAAGAAATAAATTGTAGAAAAATTAAATCTGAAGATATCACTTAAGGCGCCCTTTGAACTGGAAGTCGAGGTTGATCACTTCATTGAAATCATTGAAAGTGCAGTAGTTACGTATCTAGAGCGCTTGACAGCAAAAAGGGAATCCAATCATTCACTTTGGAAGACTTTACAGCCTCTCGGCCACCTATTTGAAAAAAAAAAAAAAAACAGCAACGATTGGGCGAAGAGCATATTCGCTTCTTATCTGATTTATGCCCGTCGACCGTCAAGCACTTATCCACAATGTGACGGAATGACGGAAAAGCGTCACAATCCCACGATGATGAAATAAGGAAATTGAAACCAAAGAAAGCGCCGTACTACGAATTAATAACCAGAGAAGTCCTTAAAATGCTGCCTAGAAAAGTATTGACTAAGCTTCCTTATATTATTAACGTCGCACTGATATAAGAAAACGTTCTGAGTCGGTGGAAAGTTGCTGAGATCCTAAAACCAGGAAAACCTTCGAATGGTAAGAAGTCTTATAGACTGATTTCAATTCTCCCATTTCTATTAGCAATCTTTGAGAATTTAATTTTAAGACGTGTACTGCCAATAATCGACGGGAAAAAACGTATCCCTAATCACCAGTTCGGGTTCAGAAGTAAGCATTCCACTAATAATCAGGTGCGTAGAATCGCCGACGTAATTGAGAAAGCCTTGGAAGAAAAATTATTTGCTGATGTGCCCTCCGTGATGTCTCGCAAGCATTTAATAAGTTATGGCATGAAGGCTTGCCATTGACCTATTATATTACTTGCATACTGACAAAGTATCTCGAGAATAGAATTTTTCGTGTCAGACTCGGAATAGAAGTATCGAAGTTCAAGAGATCTTACGCGACATACCACAGGGAAGGATTCTCGGGCCACTTCTGTATCTCATATATACTTTAGACATACCACTTTAGAAACAGCAGAGAAGTGTTTTCGGCCCACTTCTGAATCTCCTATACACTCGAGATATACCACAGGAAGAGGGAACCGTTGTTCTAGCTATATTTGCCGATGACAGATCTCACACGGCGTACCGCAGGGAAGTGTTCTTGGGCCACTTCTTTATCTCCTATATACTCGAGACATACCACAAGAAGAGAGAACCGCAGAGAAGTGTTCTCGGCCCATTTCTGTATCTCCTATATACTCGAGATATTCTACAAGACGAGGGAACCGTTGTTCTAGCTATATTTGCCGATGACACTGCTACTCGTATATTGGTAGTAGGCAAAAGGGTTTAAGAAACTACAATGAAACTGCAAAGCGCCCTCGATGAAGTATAAGAATAGTCAAGAGCTCTATTGATTTTGACTAAGGAAGCCTATTTTGCCGTCTCCAAAAGACTAAACTCTTGATCTTAGCGCGGAAAAATGAAACCGCGTAGAAAAGCGAAACATGTAAGAACTTTTATTAGAAAGTCACCAGCCAATCGAGTCTAGGGACGTATTTTAGTGAGCATGCGCTTAGTATCATAGAGATTTTCAAGTGCTCTCGTTGGGAAGAAAATCTTTCGAAAGACGAAGTTACTTGACGACGCCAAAATCTGCGGAGTTCAGAAAAGAAAAAAAAAAAAAGGAATTAAGATGTTTTAAGCTATAATAACATTTATCATTTATATGTTGACTTGACTGTCTGAGGCCCCCACCCAATTATCAAAGCTTTTTCTTATCAATGACGTCGTCTAATAAAAAACCCTAACACAGTTCCGAATTGGTGTCAGAGGAATTGATGAAGAGCGATGGCAAGGCATATCCTTCCTCTCATGAATGTATGGGCAATCCGTAAACTTAAGTCTACACAACAGGCGTTCACGCAAAATACTAGACATATCGGACTATGTAGAATGTGCAGTCTATCACAGCCCTGAACACCTTAGCTGCCTTAGATTTATCTGAACTACCATATTCATTAGAGATAAAATACCTTTATCTCCTCGTTCAGGTTTTTGTATCGTTAACACCAAGCCTTTGCATTTGGCATTTTCTACAGGCTTCAGACATATGTTACCTATAATAAACAGAATATACGTGCTGGTTTTCTGTGAAATTATAACTTCGATGACCCCCCAGTTATTTAAGTCGCTTTCTATAGGCATAATAGGCAAACAAATTTGAGACCTTACTCTTCTGGAAATATCCTGAGATTCAGGCCCTTAGGTATTTATATCTGTTAACAACGTTAGCGACACGTTCAGATGAACCTTCACTTCTTCATTTCATTTTATTTTCATTTATTAAATTGTATTCTTTGTTCACATAAGATATGCATACATATATGATCTTTTAAAAATAGGACAAACTTATAAGATGAATTCACTTTTTAAATATATAAAATAACTTAAATATATATGCACAGACTTAAACTGCGAGGGATAGGATGGAGAAAGAGAATGAAACGGGAAAAGATAAATAGATAGATTTATAGGCACATCGGGAGATTTTCATTAGGAATGGTTAACGAAATTCTTTGGTAATAAGAAACTTGTGCAAAAACAGAGTGATACGATAAATCTCATGAGACCAGTTAAGAAACATGTCTTCTTACGTTGAAAATATATCTCGGCAACTGTTAGCTTTCTACATTTGCAAAAACTACACATCCGAATGATAGGATGAAAAAATGATGACTTAACAAGCTTCAGTCTAACCTAAGTTGGAAGATATTTTGCAGGGGAACTTTGTCCGTGGAGGGCTTACTACTGAGATAAGCCCCAAGACTTTTTATATTATCAACATATTCTACAGAAGAATGATTAAGACATAATGGAGGAAACAATTCTTTGTTTCTTCCCGCATTTAGAATCATTGCTTTTGTTTTTGTGGGATTAAGTCTAAGACCGTTTTCTGAAGACCACATATATATATATACTACTCGTAGTTCCTGATTTACATTCGCAACTGCTTGATTTTTACGGGTTTATAAAAACAGCGTATACACCTCGACATCATCGGATTGCAATTCGTGAGCGTTGAGATATATAATTAGTGAAGCATGTGAATAAAGGAGGTCCTAAAATCGAACCTTGAGGAACGCCTGCAGAAACTAAAAAGCGAGCTGATTTTTCATTTTTATTGAAATCCACTGCGATCTAGTACTTAAATAAGAGAACATAAGTTTGCAAAACGAACTGTCGAAGTGAAGCTGGTGTCTTAGTTTTTTTTAAACAGAATTGCTTGGTTAATGCAATCGAAAGCTTTTTAAAAGTCCAGAAAGATAATTAATCCAACATGTCTCTATCCATACCTGGACGTAGGTCTTCACAAATTTTCCTGAGTGCCATGATACAACTAACCAGTTACCATTTTAATAGCGTCAAGATGGTTTTTGATTTGTTGGGTAACTATTTTTTCAAAAACCTTACTCAAAAATCGCACGATAGCGATTGGACGGTATTCTGTGACAACTTGGTTTAATGTTTTTGGGAGATGTAGCACCTTGGCAATTTCCCAGTATTCTGGAAAGTTTAAGTTATTATAGTTTTATTGAAAATGTGAGTGATTTGATGTTGGATAATAAGAAGCGGAGTTCCAATAAACTTAAGCTGGAAATTGTCTGAGCCCACTGGATTTGATTTGACACTTAATATTGTGTTACCAACAAGAACCTCATCGACACACGAAGGAGAAAAAGTGGTTTCGGAATTCAGTGGACTGTTAAGTAAACCAGAAGAGTTTGATAGAAGAGATTCTGCCTTGAGTTCTATAAGGTTCACGTTGTTTGAAAGCGGAACTTTGAAAAAGTTTGGTTTAAATTTTTCTATATATAAGGTTTCAGTGCTATTTAAAGATCAGATCAAACCACTAACTGTAGATAGTCCGTTGTTTGCTCTGGCGGTAGTGCAGCTTTTTCGAAACACTGCTTTCGACTTCAGTAAGTTTACTGAAACAGGCCACCCATATCACACTTTGTTGTGAATCGCTGAGAAAAACTTGGCTATACAATTGTAGGCATCAACAAAAGGTTGGCTAATGTTGAACGGCCACTTACTTGCCGCTTCGTTTAATATTGCTTTACAAGTTGACAATCTATTGTTTCTGATCATTATAATTCACCTCAGCAACTCTTAAAGAAAATGGCAAGTGCAATAGTAACGACACATATGTATATCTAGCCGGTACCTTCTATGCTACCCGAAGGAACTTCCACCGACGAAGACTAGTTTACGAGACTTATTTTTATATATTTCTTTAATAAGATTTTTTTTATTATAAATTTGAGGGTTATTTCTGTGATTAAGACAAAACTCGAATTCACAGATAGACTCTGCCCGCTTTGCATCTAAAACATACACCATATTACCGACTACCACTCCAGGGGAGAGTAAAAGTTTTTTGACAACCTGTTTTCCCTATGCAATTGACATGAATGTTTTCTAATGAATATTACGAAATTCTTAATAAATATCCAGTCATGCTCTTGGACTTAAATGCAAACTTCTAAGCGAACTTGATATACTCTACATAATTCATTAAATCAATCAAAGTGCTCCAACAAACCTTTCTACATCAAAGGCACAACCTCTTGAAAATCTAATGAATACATCGACTTACATTTAACCCAGTTCAACGACATACATATGGTCATTTTATTTGATATTTTCCTAAAGGACACTCTAACCAATGCAACTACTCGTACAAATATGTTTGACAACATTTAAGTGTGTTTCTCGTTTCAACCTCTAGAATTTATTTTCGAAGCAGTACACGATCCCATTCAATATTTACAATTGAAATTTCGCACATATAGCTAGTATACTACAGTATACCTATAGATAGTTACGTTAGTTGATCAGAGGGAGTACAAAAACATCCTCTTCCTGTTCACAGCATAAACTGGTGAAAAAGCTACTCGTAAAAAAAAAAGAATAAATAAATAACGTTGTCGTTACATTTCTGGTCACTGAATTTCACTATGATTCTGATCAAATATTCTCTCTCTTTCTCTGACTTTTCATTTTGCTTTTGCTTGTTGATCAAGGATACACCAAGTCGACTCAAAGAAAATACAAAGGGACACTGAACGACTAAAGCAATCCTATGCAGTGGACATAGTGAACGTAAACTCTCTAGGAAAATCGCCAATGGCGAAAGAACTTGAACAAATACGACTAGCAGAGGAAACCGATTTTATTCTCACGTTTCCTTCATTTATATCAATGTGCAACGTGTCCTTGGAGTTCAAAAGGATTTTCCAGTATATCTTCCTTGGTGTGTGTGTTCGCTTCAATAAACAGAATTTTTTTTTCTAATCCTTTTCCCATTCAGTTTGGCGAGAGGGTTTTCTCCATTTCTCATGCCTGCACACTGTTGTCTGCTGACTGTAATGCCTGTGAGGCAAAATTGTGGAAACCCTATGGTGTTCTGAAATTGGTGTTGATTTTTTTCTAAATGGCTCTAATAGGATGGGCAAACACGAATAAAAGATACGAGTATCATTGGGCAATATCACAAAAGTCAATAACGAATTTGATTTCACAATTTATGTGGTGGCCTTAAGGGTTGTTTGTGACTCCCCTACTGGGTGGAAGTGGCTCTTTTTGCTTTTATTGAAATACCAATGTGGGGATATAATTTAATTTTGACTACAGAGGCAGACTATGAGCATGTGGTGGAGAACCCATGTGTTTACCTTGCCTTGGCAGTGACAATGAAAGGAGAAACCATTTAATCTGATTGATGCCTCAATATGAGTTATGGATTGATGTATTATGAGAAATTAGAAAAATGTTTTCCGACAGCGGGTGAAAGGGAATGGGGAAAGCTTAGGTATACCAAGAAACGAGTAAAAAAACTTACTTCTGATTGCTCACTTGAGAGAATGAATTTTTTTGTAATGAGAATTAATCAAGGAAAGAAAGAACTTTATCTATCGAACTAAAAGGGACTGCAAAATCGTAACGCGGTATGGTATGGTAGATAATAAAAACCCTGCATTGAGGAACATAAGCTCTTTCATGGTTGATATAGCAACATTTTTCATAGACTTGTGAAAGGAAAGTTAAAAAAAGTAAGGGCTAAGGAATACGTACTTGCAATATTGACATGCAATTCCCAAATATTTAAAACAAAAACAACTGAAGCGGTGAAATGTCGAGGTGTTAAAGTAAAACCTTTCGGGACTTCACTTCCTTAATATAGGCCGCTTCTTTGATATTTTAGGACGAATAGAGATTCCCTGAAAAAAGTTTTCATTATTTCTTACTATTACGCGGTACATTAGATGCGCAACTAAGTTCTCTGTTAATAGATGGCCCCAGTAGTAAGTGCTGGTCGATTTTGACATTTCCAAAACGTCATGAAATAAGCTTAGGCATATGGTAAACAAACTGTCTTGACACATTAGTGATTTTGTTTTGGCGTCATATACTTTTGGTTGGGTAAAAATGATTTTTGCCAAATAATCGTTATTTGCGGAAAGTGATGACTTTATTCTTTCATTCGAAGAAAACAGCGGCTGAAGCGCATTGGGAGCTTTACGGAGATGCTGCTCTAAGTGAAACAACGTGCTGTGATTGGTTCTGTCGCTTCAAAGACGATGATTTCGATGTTGACGAACGTCCACATAAAGGAAATCCGTGATCCTTCGAAGATGCTGAATTGGAGGCATTGCTCAGTAAGGATCCGTGCACAACGCAAGAAGAGCTTTCTTCAGCATTGGGAAGGTTATGCTGTGTATTTGGTGGGACCAGGTCGATGTTATTTATTATGAACTGAACTGAACCCAACGAAATCATCCCTGGGGAACGATATCGACTTCAGTTAATGCGACTGAGCCGAGCCGCGATATAAGCGGAGGCACGGAAAAGTGATTCGACAGCATGACAACGCTCGGCCTCATGTTGCCAAGCCCCTAAAAACCTGGAAATGCTTAAATTGGAAGTCCTACCCCATCCGCCATATTTCCCAGATATTGCGCCACCCGATTATTTCTTGTTACGTTTGATGGCAAATGATCTGGCTAATCAGCAGTTCCGCTCATAATAAAGAAATCAAAAAATGGCTTAATTCGTTGATAGCCTCATCAAATTAACACTTTACCGTAACGATGGCGATGGCGATGGCGATGGCGATGGCGATGGCGATAGCGTGTTAGTCAGATAGGCAGACAGTCGGGGTTCAATTCCTGGCTGGGTCACCATCAATTTTTCAAATCGCCATCATCCTTTCCGCGGGCAATGGCAAACTCCCGAAAGTAAAAAATTGCCTACGAAAAAGCTTCTAAGTAGTGCCGTTCGGACTCGGCGATGTACCGTGGGCCCCGCTCAGATATGTCAAAAATGAAAACATGAGCATCACAAATGAGTGTCAAGAAGCTAGGCCATGGCCCATATCGGGCTGCCAGCGCCACAGTGTGTGTGTGTGTGTGTTACCGTAACGATATTCGAGCTCTGTTAGATGGGAAAAAGTTGTTACTAGCGATGGGCAATACTTTGAATGATTTTCTCGTTTGCGCACCTAAAATACTTGCAAAGGTTTTTTGAACTTCAGTAGTAAAATGCTTACAGATCCAGCTTAATACTTGTAGCTTGTACTTGACTGAGGCCAGCTCTAAGTAGAGGGCAGATATTCTAATATCATCGCATCAGGGGATAGTCGTAAGACCATAAAAAATGATTACTTTGGAGATGAGTTTCTTCTAGATCAGAGCTAACGATTTCATGAAAAGCTTCCAAAGAAGTAAAACAGATTTATTGGATATAAGATAGATCACACATGAAATGGTGGCTTGGCACTGTGGTGGGAAAGTTCGTCGACTATTTCCTAAGTGCGTCCCTACTCTTAAGTGACCGTGTGGGCCAAGTTTCTAATTGTAAAATTTGCGTTTTAAACGACCTTTGCTTACATTTGCGATAGCATATTTATTTACAGCAATACACATTGTGTATCAAGATTTTTATTCAAAAGATTAGTGATATGTCAATACCATGTTTTCTGGACGAGATGCATATGCGTTGTAAAAGATGTACCTCAATGTTAACGATCTATATATCCGACTTAAAATAATCCTTCTATTGCTTCTGACATATTTGTTTCTATTTTATCAAAAGCATTTGAAATCGTACTCTAATGTGTCTTGGACTACATCAAATAAGAAAAAAAAACATTGAAAATCGCCGAGAACAAACATGCTCCTGAAGCTAATAAAACAAAATAAATCACAACGCAGCGTAGTCTGCGAAGCAACAGAAAGGTAATAGATGCGCGTAAAAATTACTATCTGTAGTCAAAAAGAATATAGAGCTAGGTAAAGATAGCAACTCGGGGAAAAATAAGCAACCTGTAAAAATAAGTGATCCTGAAGTTAATGAAGGTAAAATATCGGACTCTGGAAGCATTTCTATTAAGTTCAATGAGTACTTTACTGGCATCTATGATGACTGGCTTGAAACCATCTTTCGAGCGCCACAGTTAATGCAACTGTACCTTGCCTGTAATGGTATTGTTGACGACATATAATCAAATAATTTTGTTAATACAATTAGTCATATTGACCTTTATAGAGTTAATAGATGACCCGCAAACGATGTTTTTCTTTGAAATATTTTGAATTGGTAACTATTTTTTTTTAAATAATTTTACTTAAAGTTGTTTTAACTATTATTAGTGGCCTTGGAGCATACTCAAGACCAAAGGAAAGTCATGCTGTTATTCAAAAATTAAATTTTATTTTAATGTCAAAGTAAAAACATTATTTGTTGATTAAAATTAAATGTATTTGAAGTTGAAATATTTCTATAATTATTTTAATGCCAATGTTTTTGGTTTGCCTTGGTATTAATATGTATATTTGTTCTGCGACGAAAAAACTCGTGAGCAGGACACATACAATAGGCCATTGGAAAATCCATGCTTTTCCATATCCAAACCGCAAAATCACATCGTTTGGCTTTGCGCCTTGTTGATCTTGATGGTGAAAGCTGAACGAAGTGGGAATTGCAATAATTTAAATTGAATGGGGGCATCTGTCGATATCTCATTGGAATACGTGGGAGTAGAACGTGTTCTCCTTTAAATTTTCCGGTTATAATAGTTGCCTCGATTGCATTGCGCATAATTTGTTTTATAACCAATCTGATAACATTGGATAACTGAGGAGCGCTGAGATTTCTTAAAAGAATAATTACCGATAATGTTTGTCTAAGGTCGCTTGACAACCTAACCATAGCACCACCGAATAGTCGGTTTAGAGCTTCTAAATATTTTTCCATACCCGAATGATATTTAATGTTACAAACAGCATTTTTGTTATTTTGAATGTTTAACGGTTACATTAGGGCTAAATGTGCCGTCGTAGCTTTACCTGATGCCGCGATAGCTAAAACAATATTTCCTTCCGATCGGTTTTACCTTTCCTCCAGGCGCATCCAAGAAAAAAAAAACACATACTTGAGCAGCAACAGCAAGCACCACGGTACCAAAAATTAATTTTTGTTTTTAAAACATTTTTAATTCATTGCTTTGGACAAACTCATTTGAGTTTTTCATGTTTTAGAATTGTTCTCAACGGATGTCCGTATTGAATTTATCGTTTATATTTCCCTGGAGAAATGACATTCTCGATTGAAATAGTTGTTCATACGAAATCATCAAATAGAGATAATCCAATTTGTTGGATTGCACGTAAATCATTTAAAATACGAGGGCGGGTCAATAAGTCCGTGACTTTTTGAATTTCTGACCTCTTTACTGAAACAGCAACACTGCTCCTGTCAACAGGCATCTGTCAGTTGACTCCTGTCAAAATTTAAACTTGCTGCGTCAGTTAGTTTGTGTTTGACAGCTATTTTTATCAGACTACTCACTAATTTGAGGAGAAAATGGAAAAAAGTGAATTTCGTGTGCTTATTAAGCATTATTTCTTGCGAAAAAAAACCATTACCGAGACCAAGGCTAAGCTTGATAAATACTATGGGGGGGACTCTGCACCATCGATTTCAATGGTAAAAAAGTGGTTTACTGAATTTCGTTGTGGCCGTACAAGCACTGAAGATGCCGAACGTCCTGGACGCCCAGTTGAGGTCTCTACACCCGAAACAATCGAAAAAATTCACGATATGGTGTTGGCCGACCGAAGATTGAAAGTGCGAGAGATTGTGGAAGCCGTAGGGCTCTCACATGGCTCAGTGGTTTCAATTTTGAATGATCACTTGGGCATGAGAAAGTTTTTCGCAAGATGGGTGCCGCGTTTGCTCACAGTCGACCACAAACGCAATCGTGTAACAACTTCACAGGAAGGTTTGGCGTTGTTTAATCGCAATATGGAGGAGTTTTTGCGCCGTTTTGTAACCGTGGACGAAACATGGATCCATCAAAACACACCAGAGAACAAACAACAGTCAAAACAGTGGGTTTCTAAGGGTGAATCGGCGCCAATGAAGGCCAAGGTGGGTTTGTCAGCCAATAAAGTTATGGGGACTGTTTTTTGGGATGCACGCGGGATAATCCACATTGACTACCTTCAAAAGGGAAGAACAATCAATGGGGAATATTATGCCAACTTATTGGACCGATTCAATGACGATTTGAAAAAAAAACGACCTCATTTGGCCAAGAAAAAAGTTATTTTCCACCAAGACAATGCAAGGGTGCACACATGTGCAGTTGCCATGGCAAAAATCCATGAATTGCGCTATGAATTGCTCCCTCATCCACCCTATTCTCCAGATTTGGCTCCGAGCGACTACTTCTTGTTCCCAAACCTGAAGAAATGGCTTGGTGGAAAAAGATTTGACTCCAATGATGAAGTCATCTCGCAAACAACGGCCTATTTTGAGGACCTCGACAAATCATTTTGTTTGGAAGGGATAAAAAAATTGGAGAAGCGTTGGACAAAGTGTATAGAGCTCAAGGGAGACTACGTTGAAAAATAAAATTATTTTTTTATCAAAAAATCTGTGTTTTAATCCAAAAGTCACGGACTTATTGACCCGCCCTCGTATCTTCTCTCATGAGATTTCTATATTTCTCCCATAGTTCTTTGGAATTTGGGGGATAACATGTAGTTACATGAATCACAAAAAACAGCGTACCTGATGTGCATTTTATGTGAGAGCTGCATATGCCACAGTTTAATTCCAATGCGCGTCGTCCTCTAATAAATATTTTATCACAGTACGCCGTATTCAATTCTTCATAAACTATTTTCAGATATTTAAATGATGTCGAGTTTCGTACATTTATTGGAAGTAATTCCATTAATTATAATGAATTTAACCTTACGCTACATACTAAACAATTTTCAAAACTTAAGTTCATGTTCTCTTAACTATTTTTGAGACAGTAAAAAACGTTAAATATGTAGGAGTTCAATTAAAATATTATTTAAACAAGAAACATCATATTCAAACATTAAATTCACACATAACCTGTAGCAAGAAAGATGTATCATATAAGAGCTTATTGTTCTAAACTTTATCTAGTCTCGCACACCCGAAGTTGCAATGTGGATCAGTTGCGGTGGATCGTACTCGTATTTTAGTACACTCAAATCTTTATTGAGAGAACAGAAACATTTTCGCATTCTCGCAAACTGTAATCACATCTCTTATAGTTGGCCCTTGTTTAAAAGATTAAAAATTTTACAAGTAAAGCTCTTATACGTTATATGGTAAAAGGTGCTAAGGGAATTTCACTTTCTGACCAAAAAGTAGCCCACCTTATGAATGGTGCAAAGAGTTTAAAGTGAGTCGTACTGTGGTTGATAATTTGTCTCGTTCCGGTCGTCCATCCACTAGTATGACTGCCGTAAACATAGAAAAAGTTAAGGAAATTGTCCACGCAAATCATAGTGTGAGCAACAGAGAGAGCAGTCGATCTTGGTGTCTCGTTAGGATCGGTACAGAGCGTTATGCACAATATTTTGGGCATGAAACGAATTGAAGCGCGGCTTTTGCCGAGAGTGCTGAATTTGTAGCAGAAACACCACTGCTGTCACCAAAGAATTGCTTTCTTTTGGCCAACATTTTATCGATGGCATCATTACGGGTGACGAGAAATGGGTCTATGAATATAACATCGAAACTAACCAATTATTTTTGGAATAGCGCTTCTCAAATGAGCTAAGCCCCAAAAAACCGCGACAGAGTCCATCCAAAATCAAAGCTATATTGACCGTTTTCTTTGATTGCCGTGTGGTCCACTCCGAATTTCTTCCGCCAGGTTAAACAGTAAATAAGGAATATCGCGTGAGCGTATCAAAGCGTTTGAGGGAAAATATACGTCACATGATGCCAGAATTTTGGTGAAACAACTTGTGGTTTCCTTATCACGACAACGCACCGGCTCACACATTTAACTTATTACCGACCGTGAATTTTTCCTATTTCCACGACTGAAGTTATCATTTCGCGGAAAGCGTTTTGAGTCGATTGAGGTGATAAAGAAAAATTCGCACAAGAATTTAAATACGGAAGAATGCGTTGGAATATGTTTATTGCTTGCAATGGAGATTACTTTAAAATGAATATCGATGAATAATTGAACCGTTTTCGTTTTATTGAAGAACTCCTATTGTTCATATATCCTTACAACTAAAACTATTTAGGATTGACTATACTATAATAGAATTAAATCCTATTAAAACTTATATCTTTATGTAATACTCAAATTAAAGAAAATGTATTCTTCATTAAAGCATTATACTGAATTTATTTTGTTTCTAATTATATATATATCGAGAATTTTTTAATTTTTTCCTACATTTTGCCACCCCACATCAGTTCTTTCTTATAATATTTAAATAGTATTTGGATTGTCGTTTAACACTTATTAAGGACAAACTTCTCCTTAAATTCTAGAATGGCATAAATTCAATACACTCTCCCTACTATAAATGAAACACTACCAAACATTGTAGTTTTAATCTTTGGAATGAATTTAGTAAAGGTTTGACCTCATCAGGTCTTTTGCGTTAGTATAAATGTTAAGCACATGAACCTAGACAAACCTTACAATGGTCTTTATCAAGAGAGAAATAAGTTTTCGAAATGGTTTTTGTATAATGGTTTGTAATGGAGAACTTCATATTAAATGGCCTCGTCCGTCTTTACAATTAATGTCGGATACTAACTACGAAGAATTGTAAAGCGTGTTTTTTTAAGAGCTTGAAAACTTTAAATAATAATACAAGACAGAAATATTATTGGAATGAATTTTTTATTATTATAATCTGGTAGATAATTTTATTTATTTACTTTTTAAATATGGTTTCCGGCATATGCCCGCTGCGGCTACGAGTTACTTGGTCCATTCTATGAGTCCAATTTTTCACTACTTTTCCAATAAATCTGGTCGTATGGTGTCAATGGTGTCTTGAATATTCGCTTCCAATACTTCAAGAGTTGTTGGTTTGTCGGCATAAACCAATGACCTAACAAAGACCCATAAAATGAAATCAAGAGGCGTTAAGTCGCACGAACGAGGGCCAGTTAACAGGACCACTTCTGGAAATAAAGTTGACACCAAATTGATTTTGCAATAAATTGATGGTTAAGCGCGCTGTATGGCAAGTTGCTCCGTCATATTAGAGCCATATGTCGTCGATGTTAAGCTGATTAGTTTTTGGAAACAAACAATTTTCCACGTAGTCGAAGGACACAGGCCAACTAGTTGAAAATGGCGACGAATTAACATTTCTCTTCGGGACGCACATTTCTTTGTCTTGTTGATGGTTTTGAATCGAGAAGAGTAAAATTAGTGCGAAAATAATCAATAACCGCACGAATTGCTTGCCAATTATGTTGACCGTAAAATTGACGAAGTGCTCTATGATCTTCACGAACAGATTTATTTTTTTCAAAGTAAATTTTTCACAATTTGGAAGCATTGTTCTGGAGTCAAATGATTCATAATGAATTGCCAAACCTTGTTGAACAGAAATGTCAACACAGTTTGACATTGACAGCAACCATCGAAACGTCTCATGCAGCTAAAAAAAAACACCTTATGCCTTTATGCAATAACACAGCTCACTTCCAGTTTTGGCGAGGGGAGCTGGTTGTGAGCCAAATATGATCTTGTAGTACCATATGTTAAGCAAGTTTAGAGCGTGATACTACGAGAGTCAAACTTTCCTTTTGATGTTATCATCAAATTTTCTATGTAGTCTCAGTCTGACTGGAAAAGTGTCTTCAACAGACATTCTTCGAAATCAAACGTACTGTTTAATATTCCCATCCTTGCGATCTGTGAGGATCTCGGATCTTATTTGCTTTTCCTTGAGTGCAATCAAAAATCATTGGGATCGTAGGGGAAGTAAGCTTATGCATCGAGGAACGCCATTCTCTGTTTGTTTTGTAGCTCACGACTGCAGTAGCCAGATCTTGATAGTAAAAATGTTCAAATTGAGAAGATACTTGGAATAAATTTGAAATAATCCTCGCCTTAAAGTGGTATGAAAATCCGCAAAATTTCATTTGATTTTAGAACATTATTCTCTTTGTAAATTCCTTTTAGTGGAATCTTTCTGTCTTTCGAAGAAAGATGAGTAAGCGCCTACAGTAGCAGCAGCCACCCCCGTGTCAACGATGAGTACCTGTAGGCTTTACAAAATTTAGTGCCCCGTAAAAATGCCAGTAAGCGGCCTGTAGTCTTTTCTGATGAGAGACCGCAGGAAGGCCGCTGACTTTTAGAGACACTAAAAAACATTCGTTTGGTCTGCTTATAATATGGTGAGGTATGTCATCTTTGTTGTGCTTACTTAACCGAGGTGCAGACAGATTTTTTTTGCACGTGGAACACAGATGAATTCAGCCTTCGATTAGTCATGTGTTGCATTCTTGAAGGTTTTCAGAAAGGATCTAAATGCAGCTCAACTGCGCTTCAAGAGTTCTTCTTCTGCACAGCAGACGCATCACAGACGACTGCATTCCTTTCTTGGTTGTGATTCTGGCCGACACAAATCTTGCGCACAAGGAAAGTCGACTGCGTAATTTTTCTGCAGCAATGCAAAATGGAACAAAAACTTAAAAATATTTACTAACGTATTTTTAATTTAAGAATATAGAAAAACTTTTTGACAGTTTTTAATTTTTTAAAAATAGCAAAACAATTTTTTAGCCAAAAGGTTAGTTGGAGTGTTAGAGTATTACTTAAGGAAGGTGGGTACCAAATTTCAAATAAATTGGTTCGTTAGAGCTTGAAATATCATGTATATAAGGCTGAAAAAATAGTTTCGAGAAAAAAACGTTGTTGGAGACACAGTTTTGCCAGCATAACTCAAATAATACTACAATACTCAATACTCACATTTGATTAATCGACAATCCCTGATCTATACATTAAACCTTCTTTTACTTCACGACCAATATTTTCTGAAGTTCTTTAAGTTAAAAGATCTGTTCAACCTTATTTAGATGCAGCAGAAGGTCGCTATTCAGAGCGATTCGCTCCGCCCGACCGGCTTAGTGGCTGCGTCACATAAGCCGCTATAACTCCAAAAATAATTCTAATAATTCTTTTGAGGAGATATTCTTAAAGGTCTAAACTTTAAAGATGTACAATTTTTCTTCAATTCAGATTTTTTCAAATTTCTCGACCAGAATAACCCCTTTAACAGAGCACTTGATTTAACTGGTACTTCTAACCTTATTCTAGGCCCTCAGTATTACTGTTTATCATCGACCAACCGAGTCCGGAAAACCTGTTAAATTCTTCATGATCATCAGCAGACAGAATTTGGCTTACTCGTAGTCTTTTCGTCGTAGAACTTTTATATTGAAGTAACAAATTCAACGAAATTTCTGCCCACAATTCTTTCGGCGAATTGCTTGACGCAAACGTCTCATAACGCCCAAATAATACTCTTTGCTTACTTTCTGGCCTTCTGACAAAAATTAATGATGCACTACACCGTTGTAATCCATGAAAACCTTGAGCATTGCCTTCTTTTTGACTGAAAACGACGTGTTTTTTTTTGGTCTCGGCTCATTTGGTGAACGCCATTCACTTGCCTGATGTCTGGATTGCGTGTCGTACTCATAAACCCATGTCTCGTCTCCAGTAATGATCCTTTTTATGAATGTGGGATCGGATTCAGCCTCGCAAAACATCTCTTTTGCGACGTCAACGCGGTGTCTTTTTTGCATGAAATTGAGGTCTTTTGCAACAACTTTGCTGCTACACGACGGAAACCCAAATCATTAACCAAAATATCTTTAACGGATCCATAGGCAATGTTCAAGTCCTCTGCAATCTCTCTGATAGTTAATTTGCGGGTTATTGACCAATATCTCTTTTACTTCATAAATGTTTCCGTCGGTTTTCGATGTTATTAAATACAAGTTTGTTGTTGCAAATTAAAATTCATTTCTAAAATTGTAAAAAATCGCCGACACACACAGAGATAGATGTACTCTTGGCTACGTACTTTTGCAAATGTCAAGCTATGATGCTAAGATTTAGAGGGAATATCAACAGCAGATGTACCAACGTAACAAACGTAACCAGACTCAAATCGGAACAATGAGAGCACCACACGATGGTTATTCCGGGAACCTTTCTGCTCAAGGAGGCAAAGCTAACTTGGGTTTAGAATTTTAAAAGTAAGGGGATTCGCATTCGAATTTATTTCCTTCGTAAGAAGTTGTCACAGTAATCGTTTTAGTCTGTGCGATGCGGTCTTAGAAAAGCTAGTTCATCAATTCTTATAAACGCACAATCCTGTTATATATCTGTTGCTTTAAAAGATTTAATTCATTACAAAAAATATAATGCTTTGTTCATTCATCTAAAACTGAATATTTCTTGTTGGGCTTACGACAAAGACACTTGTTTGCTGACTCACCCCGCCCCATTAATCAGTCATCTTAAAATATGACATATAAGTTAAATTTCAAAAAATATATAATATTTCACTTCCAGCTTCAAATCTCTCACATAATCCTCTTTCCAATATCCTAAAAATATTGTCAATCTTTTGTCTATGACAATCAGGACAATACGTGTCCCCTAAATTTATAGAAAACCATTTCGTTGACATTTGATATTTTCCTCTTCTCCAAATCAAGTGAAATTTATTAAAAGATCACTTTCCGAAAAACTCAAAATAAATTGCTTCTCTCCCACATGGCCAGCCAACTTGTCCTTACTGTATCTAACGTGATGTTTCATTTACAACTAGCAAAGCAGTCCCTTTTTGTTAAGGACACATCTCTGTCCGAGTGATTGACATTTTGATAGCTCCATTCCATTGGGATGATTTTCCAGGAACACTTTTTAGCCAATTACTTTTTTTTCTGCAATGTAACGCAAACTATTTGTATTAACAAAAGATGGAAAAAATCGCCAAACAACTAATCCAAGGAGGAAAAAAAAATTCAGAAGAACACTGATAGAAGATCCCTACGATAATGGTATCAACGCATCTCATAGTCGTGCATTCTGTGAAAATCCTGGTCTTTGTTATCTACCTCGCTACATTCCTTTGATCCTTGCATCCATTGCTCGTAGCTTAGCCTGATCCTAGTGCGTCGACTAGACAAAGTATTGAAAATAATTTCAAAAACACCATGCTTTCACAAGGGATGAAAGAATTTCATTATATGTACTTTGCTCGCTTGTAACATGCAAACGAGGACATAATGGCTTTAGTTTAAGTTCAATGAATTTACCATCACCCATCCGTTCAGCCACCATCATGTCCTTGGCAACCTCAGCCCAGAAAGAGTTCTCCTGTCATAGCAGAAAACGACATGACTACGAGTACGTGCTGGAGCAAATGGAGGAGTTGTGTGCTCATTCGTGCTCGTCGTAAGGTTTTTTTTTTTCAATTTTTCTTCAAACTGACTCCCATCGTGACGTTGATGTGATTTACTCCCGACATGGAACCAGACCGTAAACCACGAGTCGCACTTTGTCGCTCATACTCGCATTTAACTGCGGCCTGTTAATACTCATACATGGTGTCTTTTGTGCACCATTAGGAACTTTCTTTTTACCGACGTGTCGGTTGCTTTTAACTATATTATGATTCATGTCTCTCACGTCATTCACATGATACTACTTCAACATACTCCTGCTCCAACATGTCTTGAGCAAGGCACTTAACGCCCGGAGTTCCTGTTTCGTCCTTTTTTTATCATTCTACACCCTTTCATTTGGACCGCAAGTAATGGAGATGCATGAGAAGATTTCGTGAATGGAAGAAAAATTGCAAGGATTTGGCATGTGTTCAGCGACTATGGGGGATTTTTTAAACATCGTGTCGTACGAAATGGATTGTCAGAATAAGGTGCATATGACCTTTAAGTGGATGTATATAGTATAACGCACGTCAATTATGTGAGTTTTTGAAAAATTGAAAAACTTTTTCTAAAGGAACGAATGGGGAGATTTTATTATGGTTTTTCCGTCCCTAATAACACTTTTGCTTTGTGTTTAAGCTGAAGCTGGTATCTTCCGCTCCCTTTATTTCAAGTTTAATCACTCACTTGACACTTACATGACACTTCACATTGTTTTCGAGAGATTGTTGGGATTTGTGAAAAGTCACTCAGCTATTGGAATGCGCGGTGAGTCTGGGTACTGCTTTCGAAAGTGAAAGCTTAATGCCCAGAGATGTGTGTCATTTTTATTTATTTCACTTGTTAATTTTTTTTTATATTTTTTGGTGGAACAAATGAGCAGCACTTTGTTTTAGTGTCATGTTGTGGCCTGGCCTCCCATATCAAAATGGGATTTTGTTAGGTTTTGTTGACGTTAACTGACGGTATTAACTTTTTTGTGAGTTATTTCTGGGATAAAAGGTTTGCGGTAGATTTTTAAGAGACTCTTTTTATCAAATTGACTGTCGTTCAACACTAATTGGCAAGAGCAGAACAATGGTTGTTTAAGGTCATTATATACCCACCGGCAGATAAGATCACGACATATATTGTTAAGGGCATATGAAAAAGGTGAAATAAATATTTAATGTCGCCTCAATCTTGCCATGTCACAACATGAGAGACTTCATTAACTATTGAGATAAGCTTTTTGGTTTCAACTATTTAAATCACGTTCATAGATAATGAAGTTCCACTTTAACGTCATAACACAGCATTCATGAATGATAATGAAATCCACTGAGTACTCTTATTAGCAAGGCTAGGTTGGGTTAAACAGGGTGTGTCATAGGACATATCACTAGGCACTAAAACCATCACGATCCCTGTGGAACCAGTTGAATTTAACTTCAAGTGGCAAAAACCTAAACAATCTTTCTGGTTAGCCCAATTCTTAACAAAAGCAAGAAGGCCTTTGAAATCCGTGCCATTTCCCTCGGCTATTCGCACAGTATGTGTGGTATGTCCTCAACCGCTTGTAGATCGCCACAGAATCTATAAATGTTCGTATCTCTCATTCTGAGTCTCTTTGCGTGTTTAAGCAGGAGACAGTGTCCTTCCGGGATTCCTATTAACGTCCTAAGCTTATACCTGTTCAGTTTAATCAACTTTCTAGATTTTTACCACCGAGAAGTAGCCATAGAACCCTGGATACCCTGTGTTCTTTCAGATTCGAACACCTTATGTTCGCAGTCCTTATGGTCTTTTCCTCGATAGTGCCTCATACTGTGCAGAGGGGTGGTTTGCTGTAAGTAACCTCACTATCTTCGAGTAGTTCTCATCTCCTTGCAAGCTCGTGCCCTTGTTCATTGCCCTCTATACAGCAGTGTCCTGGCACCCAGCTCAGTCTTTCGATCAGCAAAGGAATATACTAGATGGGGTTAAAAGTAACCACCTTGGGAATGAAAAAAAAATTTTTAAATTGATACACTTATTCCAGCGATTTTCCAACTTCTTGATCCCGTGCAAAAAGTAATTTTCCGGAAGGTCTGCAAAATACTCCTCCGTGGCGTCGATGATTTCCTCGCGTGAGCTGAAATTTTTATTGATGAGCCATCTTTTGAGGTTTGGGAAGAGATAATAGTCCGAGGGAGCCAAATCGGGCGAATACCGTGGATGCGACAACAATTGGAGTCGTAAGTCATTGATTTTAGCAGTGGTTGCGATGCTCTTATGCGCCGGCGCATTGTCTTGCAAAAACGAAATTTTTTTCGCTTCATGTGAGGCCGTTTTGCAGTGATTTCGGCCTTCAATCGCTCCAATAGTGCACAATAATGCTTGCTGTTGATGGTTTTTCCTTTTTCGAGGTAGTCCACGAAGAGTATGCCATAACAATCCTAGAAAACCGACGCCGTAACCTTTTCGGCCCATTGAGCCTACCTCGGCCGCTTCGGAGCACTCGTGCCGGCTTCAGTCCATTGCCGGGCACTCATTCTGTTCTCTGGTGTGTAAAAGTGGATCCAGGTTTCTTCAACAGCTACGAATCGACGCCAAAAGTCTGCCCGATTCCGCATCAGCAAGTCCAAACACTCTTTCGAAGTGCTCTCGCGTTCGTGTTTTTAGTCAGGAGTGAGCATGCGCGGCACCCAGCGGCAGGATAACTTTTTCATATGCAGAATATTGCCCAAAATATGGCGTGTGCGCTCAGCACTAACCTTTGTGGTATCTGCTAGCTCGCGCACCTTCACTTTCCGGTCAGCCAACACCATTTCATGTATTTTTTTGACATTGTCCTCTGTAACCGCTTCGGAGGGCCTGCCTCTGCGGACTTGATCGGAAGTCGAGTTGCGGCCACCACGAAACTCTTGAAACCAATATTTGACGTTGTCTGACGGAGCATTAGCCCCATAATATTTATCCAACTTTTGTTTTGTTTCCTTCGCCGTTTTGCCTCTCAAAAAATAATGTTTTATGAGAGAACGAAAATCGTTGTTGTCCATACTCAACATGATGCCAAACACGTCAACAACAATCAGCTGTCAAAACAAAACTAAAGACAGTATCGCACTGAAATTTGGCATGTCTGCCTAAATATGAACGGACTTCAAGGCACCGTAACCTTTTTTGCAGTAGGTTACTTTGATGAATAGCATTGAGACAATAACCTCGTTTCGCTGAGCTACCCCTGGAATCCAGTAAATGGTACGTGTCCACTTTGGCACACTTAAAAGTAAATCGTAGAGAATTATTAAGCCAATCAAGGTCTTGCTCATGACAGCACTTCCGAAGGGTAAGTTTTCATAGTTAACTATGATTTGGCTATCTGCAGTATGTCAAATACGTTCCATAAAGTGTTTTCCCTATCATCCACCAAAATTCAGGCTGTCAAAAAGGTGGTATTAGATTCTTTATAAGTTTGTGATTTTCCTTGTTTCCAGTTTTCGTGATAGTTTTCCGAGTCGTAGCTAGCACGCGGTACCCCCATCTCGATATTCACAAAAAAAAACTCCTGATCAGTCAACCACATTGTGATCGACTCAAGGCACTCCTTCAGTATTATGAATATCTGAACGTTCCGAGGAACTACCATCG
The DNA here is from genome assembly GCA_928272305.1 of Volucella inflata. Lineage (NCBI taxonomy): Eukaryota > Metazoa > Arthropoda > Insecta > Diptera > Syrphidae > Volucella > Volucella inflata. Next base: position 18,588,825 of record OV743718.1, on the reverse strand, counting down.
ACTCGAACCATTACCTTATTGTAGCCGAGATACGGTTGCGGATATCCCAAACTACGCCAAGACATAATACTAATGCTGTGAGGAAATTCGATGTCAGACGGCTAGAATCGCTAGAGATCTCCAAATCCTTTTCCGATCGAGTAGCCCCTAATCTCCTAAGAGGTCCCTTGCCGCCAGCATCACGCATCGAAGACCAGTGGCAACACTGCCAAAAAGCCACTCGGATTTTATTCGACCACTACAAGGAAACGCCTGGTTTGATGACGAATGCCGAATGCTGCAAAGGCATACTAGAGCTGCTCACGAGCTCTATGAGCAGAAGAGGAGAGACGAAAACCGGCTTCTCAGGAGGAAAAACAAAGAGCATGTCAAGCGCGCGGTCGAGGCAATTGAGAGACGCTACTCCAGGAATGAGATTCTGAAGATTTACTAAAAGTTACAAAAAACAAGAGAACATCGTAGTAGAATCGCAGTCGATGCTGAGAATCTGGAAAGATTATTTCTGTAGACTGTAAAACGGCGACGAAAAAACCAATACCGCTGTCAGGCAGAATGAACCTTTCAACCTGGACGATGTAGACCAACAATTCCGTCCACCCGACCTGTATGAAGTGAAGACAGCAATATCTAAGCTGAAGTCCAACAAAGCTGCTGGAGCGGACTGCCTGACCGCCGAGCTCTTCAAAGCGGCAGACGATGACTTTGTAAGGCGCATACACCAACTCATCTCCGAAATGAAAGTACACCCAATGAATGGAACCTCAGCATGGTTTGTCCGATCCTCAAGAAAGAAGACCCTCTGAACAGCGCCAACTACAGAGGCATCAGTCTACTTTACATCGCATACAAGATCTTATCTGCCGTATTGTGTGAAGGCCTGAAGCCGTTCGTCAACAACTTGATAGGTCCATATCAGTGTGGCTTCAGGCCAGGAAATGTTCACACTGCGGCAGATCTTGGAGAAGACCCACGAGCTTCAGATCGATTCACACCACCTGTTCATCGATTTTAAGGCCGCGTATGACAGCATCTATAGAGACGAGCTAAACAGAGCAATGTCTAGTTTTGGCATCCCTGCCATGACGATGGAGAATGCTGCTCCATCAAGGTCGGTAAATACCTCACCGAGACCTTTGATGTCAAAAAAGGATTTAGACAAAGTGATGCCCTGCCATGCGATTTCTTCAACATCATTCTTGAAAGAATAGTGCCAAACTCACGCTCAAACACAAGAGGCGTAATTGGAAAAAAGCAGCGTATGTCAGTGGCGCCGTTGCAACTATTGAGACCGAAGGGGCTATAAATTTAGACAACGCCACCAGCGCTGAGATTAAACGAAGAATAACTATTGCCAATCGCTGCTTCTTTGGGCTAAGAAGGCAATTGAAGAACAACAAAAGTTATCCTTTATAGGTATAAGCCCTTAATAATCCCAGTCCTGGTCTATGTCGCAGTGGCATAGTGGCTTGGTTGCTTTGAGAGAAAAAAATTTCGAGTGATCTTCGGTCGTGGAGGAGTGGAGGAGGAGATGCAACGATGAAATGTACGGACCGTACAGCGACATCGACCTAGCCAGAAGCGTGAAGATCTAACGACAAAGATGGCTTTGTCATGTAGAGCGAATAAACACAAATGATCCGGCACGAAAAGTCTTCGACTCCGCCCCCGAGGAACAGCGCAGTAGAGGAAGACCGAGACTCAGGTGGCGCAAGCAAGTGGAAGGGGACCTCAGTCAACTTAGAGTGCGAAACTGGAGGCAGGTAGCAATAGATCGAGCTAGCTGGAGATGCTTGTTGAATGAGGCTTAGTCCACCCCGCAACTGTAGCTTCCTAGAGTTAAATCTATCTGCTTCATCGTTTTCCCTACACTACGCCTTTGGATTACATAAATGTAACGCCAATTTTTATCTGAATGTGTGGTGAAAAACTAGACTTGTTTGTGTCTATAGTTAGAACCACCTGATCGGTTTCCGTTCCAAAACTTTTACTTTAAATAGACTCATCAATACCAAATTAACAAGTGGCTGCTATGGTCGATTGTATTTGGTGTAACTTAAACCTTCATATTTAAATATACTACTCCTAGATTCTGGTTTTGTGTAATCATGTCCTCGACAACACCTGAAATCTCTTGTGGTGGATTTGCGATTTACCTTTCTTTTCTATTAACTTTGTCATAGGTGGCATTAGTTCAGATTTTGTTTCTTCTAAAGCTTGTTAAAGCTTGTTCGGTGTCCAGAGAATTCATGTAAAGCCTAACACCATTCTCTTCATCGTTCCGGTTCAGTCTACCGAACGGGTCTTAGAAAACAGGGATCGGCACCGAAGTTGGAATAGGGGTCTTAAGTATATTTGTTGGTGCTTCTAGAATTTTTACTCGTACAAAAGTGCAAAAGATTTATAATAACATTCGGCGTAAGATGTCATGGTGTGCTCCTGGTTAAACCGCAATCTTTGTATCCCAAAAAGGTCATGTTGAGCATAAGTTGGGATTGGCGAGGTGTCGTTTACTTCGACTTGCTTCTACGCAATAAGACAATAAATCATGACAACGCCTGACCACATACAGTTTTAGTTACAACACAAAGGCAGAATTCACTTGGCTGGGAAGTTATGCAGCACCCGCCGTACTCTCCAGACCCTGCACCATCCGACTACTTCCGTCCCGGTCTCTACAAAACAAGTTGGACGAAAGGCAATTCAAATCCAAAGATGAGATCAAAATATACCTCGAAATCTTTTTTACCCATAAGTCTGTTAACTTTACTAAAATAGCCATTATGTCTCCCAGAATGTTGAAAGAAAGTAATAGACCTTGATAGGCAATATCTGATGGCTTAAACATAAGCTTTTATTCCAAAAATGTGTGTTTTAACCCTAAACACAGAACTTATTGAACAACCTAATAGTAAACAACGTTGGTGATTCGTTACTCTAATCAATACGGTTCCCCAAAGAGGGATTCACAATCCCACTTTTGCATAGTCATAGAACCAAATTTACAATTTTCTTGACACGGAATATCTTATATCATCACAAACGCGCCTTCCACCAGAAAAATTAAATAACATTTAGTAGACTGCCCTCTACAGAAATGACGGTCAACCTACGAGTATCTAAAATAGATTTCAGTATGACTCACTTATTTTTGTTGACAAATTTAAAGTACTATATTTCAGAGAAATACTTCACCCACCATTATTTTGTTTAAGCTAAGATCTGAGAGAGTCCCGTCAATTTAAACGCGCAATAGCATTTTACGAGGAAGTGTCTTAAAGAGTGATTTATGAGTTGACATATAATTATAGTCAATAAATTAGTTCCTTGATAGATCTCTAGCTACAGAATTTCATGGTTGCGCTATGCCTGCGGCTGTCTATCACTTTGATGCTAATGCTTATTGCGTAACACACCACAACCTCACATCAGAACCAAGAGCAACCAACAGAAACAGCGGCAACCAGCAGCCCAAGCAACAATCGATACAAGGATAAATTGCGCTTTTGAAGATACCCTGCTGCTACTTCCATCACTGCTTGGTATTCAAATACTGACTATGGTATGCCACAAGTTCTACCAGATACGGGTACTAATGGAGAATCTAGAACGTTCAAGGCAAAGGCAACCCGACACTAATTGAAATTCGAGATGACACCGAATAACACCATCAATGTGTACATCAGCAGCAAATTGGCATTTAATCGGATGAAATTATATTCCCGAAGAAGACCACAAAAGGAAGGATATATTATCTCAAAGCCTTAATGCCGTGGCAGCTTTAAAGATTTATATTTTGTATGCTTCTATGAACGAAGAATCCTTGTACATGCACGCACTTCCGGTTGTCAAAACAAAATACAGTGACACAAAACCCTTTTACGGTAAATATCCTTTCCATCCATCCGGTTAACATATTCAGTTACATTTCGCAAGACTATTCACTGATACAGATTCTCAGGTTCGGTATACGAATAATCCTTGAAACCGCATCTACCACGTTGTAGTTGCGGATACGAATCAAGTTTCGAATGAGAGCGTGAGATTTTCTGTTTATTTTAACTTTTGCCACGAGTCGGTGGTTTTAAGGCGAATGTGGGTTGAGTAGAACTAACTCTCTCGAAAGAACTATCTGGAATTTGAATATCTTTTGTCCTTTTGATTTGGTTTTGACTTGGCAGATGGACGCCGTAGGATGTGGATATAGTCAAGGTTTAAGTTAAGTCGGTTCTGTTTTTTTTTTTTTTTTTTGGTGTGTGAAATCTTTCCGCATCTGTTGGCGCTCGATTGATTTTTCTCTGAATAACGTCGAAATGAATGGAAAGGATATTTAACATTTGAAAGGAATTCTGGCGGGTTTCGGTATGGTATTGAATGAATTCTCACTTTTCCAGGAAGGCCTATAGAAATTTGGGTGAGAAAAACCTCGATGTGATGGATAAGATAAAGCGCCTGGATTGCCTTTAGAGAGTGATTTGTTAACTTTTAGTTTGGAGCGCTTGTTGATATAAATAGAAAAGGAGTATGCTCTAAAACTTTGGGTAGACATTTGATCCCTAAACTAAACAAAAAAATAAAAATATGTTTGAAAAAATAAACAATAGCACTCTGGGGTTGAAAGTATTTTTTATTAAATTTTCTTTAAATTTGTTACAGTAGTAACAACTGCAACATCCCGTCCGATTTGGGAGGTTGTATCTAATTATGTAAGTAGTTCCAAAACAATAACGGGCGACGAAGCCCATTTCTACTCAAGTGATTATGTGAACACACAAAATTGGCATTTCTGGGGCACATGTGGATTCTACATGAGATGTACGAAATACAATTTTTTGTAGGCCCCTTATTTCTCAAGCCTTTTTGATTCCAGGAAGATTAAGCAACCGCCCACTCAGCTCTGGCAACGATAAAGATTTTGAATCACTATTTGAATCACACTGTGATCTCCCATTTTGGAGATTTGACCTGGCTAACCAGATCGTCAGCTCTGAAAACCAACATTGAAGAAGAAATCAATAATTTGAAACCAGATGTTTTGGGAGCAATAATTTAAAATACAGTAAGAAGAGCACAAATGTGAATCAACTCAGGAGGTGCTCCTTTGACAGATATCATTTCTTCAACTTAATGTCACCAGCTTCACACATTTCTTCTTCATTTCTTACGAAATGTGACCAATTCACATTATGACGTTACTTTTGCCCCTCTTTTGAGCTGTGAAAATAGAATTTTTTTTGGAATCTGCGCCTCAATAGGAAAGTATCCGGATGTAAGAGCATTGAAATGCCACTCAGGTTAGTTGAATCTGGGGTACAGTCCGTTTGATAAGATCGTATACGGCAAAACTCGTTTATGAAAACCGGTTTGGAAGTGGCATTTGCATTAGCAGATAAAAAAATACTTCTGCTAAGATGCTTATCAGATCTTATCAAACGGACTGTAACTTAAACGCACCCAACATGGTCAAAATTTATAAAAAGGCTTTATTACCGAAACATCGTAGTCGTTTGTGCAGTGCGTGGAAACAAGGAAATGACGTCGATGTTTTAGATTGGCCATCACAGTCGTCGGATGCAAATCCCATTGAAAATGTTTGGGCATTCATGAAGCTAAAGCTCCAAGGAAAGAAGATCTCGACGGTCAAACAATTACCAGGAAAAATACGAGTTTTGTAGAGATCTTTGTCTCAAGATTATGCTATAAGATAATAATAGAAAGCATGCCTGGAAGACTCCAAGCAATTATTGAGGATGAAGGAGAGTGGACAACATATTAATTGCAAAGCATTAAAGTAAATAAACAAAATAAAGCAGTATAATTGATTTTTTTATTATTATTATAAGTTCTTTTTTAATTTTTGTCGTGTACGATGTTATCAAATAGACTGTAGCTGTAGATATGGGCAACCAATTTAATTTCCATTTTATTTCATTTGAGGAAGACAAGCGCTTTTCTATCGTTTTCGCAAAAAAAGATTTCAACCAACTTGATCGCCACAACCCATGATCCCTTCAAAGTGATGTATAAGAGGTGGAAAGTAGAACGATCATGTTTCAATAATATCCGCCTCTAAGGGCTGTTTTATTCACTCGAAGTTGAACACAACTTGGGGATTTTTATCGTCAACTTGAGAAATTGCTTTTATTCCAAAGTTGGTCAACTTATGATTTCTCAATTCCCCGAAATAGTAGAAGTTATCCGAGCCAACTTGGGATTTTGTTTAATTTCTGTTTATTCACTAGTTGTTGACAGCTCGCTCTTGACATCGGATTTCGAAAATAATTGTATTATTGAATATTAAAATTAAAATACGATTAATAAATACAAATGTTTCGCGCTAATTATTTCTGTTAGAATTGGCCATCATCTCGAGCAGCGAAAGTGAAGAAGACAAAAAAAATTTGTCTGTTGAAGGACGGCAATAGAAGATCCTTCCACACGTTGAATTGAAGAAATGGGACAACAGCGACTTTATCTATCGTTTTCGTCTCTCAAAACGAACAACAATAATAAATTAATAACGTATTCGTTGCCGTACGACAAGAGACGGTAGTGAACATTGCGAATTGATTCGAATTAATTAGTGTTAAATAGATTCTTGTTGTTTTACTTGTTGCTAGATCGCGTGAACTACGGCCAATTACGCAATTATTAATTGTTTTACGATATTATGCACTCGGATTAATTCAAACGGCGATTGCAGATTTCATTGGGGTTAGCATTGCAACAGTGCACTATATGTTAAAACGTGTGTCTAGAGCTATTGCCAATCTGGCACCACGATTCATTCGTATGCCGGAAACGCAAGGGTAACGATTGCTGGTAGCATGTGACTTTTTCGTTGAAGCCAAATTCCCTTGAACAATTGGCGCAATAGATTGCACACTTATCCGCATTCAGTCGCCAGGTGGAACTGATCCGGGAAATTTCAGAAATCGTAAAGGATGGTTCTCCCTACGTGCTCAGGCGGTGTCCGCTGCTAATTTCAAAATAAACGATATCGTCGGTCGTTGGCAGGTATTGCGCTCGTATAATCAGTACAAATTTCAAATCAATTTTTATTGTTTTCTTCTTTCAAAGGGCTCCACGCATGATCAGCGCATTTTCAATATGTCGGGCTTAAACAAACGATTCGAAGAAGGCGAGTTCGGGCATTTCATTCTCATCGATGATTCGGGCTACACAAATACGAGCTACCATGAATGTCACAAATGTCCTGAATGTCACAAACACTGTTGAAAATCTACACAGGTTCGGACTCGAAACTGAGTCGAATGTTCGTACGGCATTTGAAAGAGGCGGTTTTCAGTGTTGGCCACTGGCTTAAGGTGCCGAATTTAAACCGTACAATCAATCATCATCGCTTGTGCCGTCCTCCAAAAAATTGATGTAGATGAAAATAAATCGCAACCACCACCGAAATTGCCCGGATTCGCTGATGTGCTAGCCGCCGCATATGTTCCGTCCGCTACTCTTTTGGGAGCAACGAAGGCGTTGAAACTCTTTATAGTGAGCAAGTTGATTTGTTGCCACTGCAATTCAATGGCCGAATGCTCCCGGTCAAGCTCAGCCCGTTCACATTCAATCGCAGCTCATTTGAGGCCTGAGCTGCCTTAGCGCCCTCTGAAATGTCAATTTCAATTTTATACTTGGTCGCGGGATGTTGCTACTTTTCTTCTGCCAGTTTTTGAGTTTTACTTGAGGCTGGGATTTCCTCCGATTCCCTTTTACGCCGGCGACTGTACAATAGGGCGTTTAAAGGCTTCCGCAATTTGGCAGGACTTACTCTCTCCCAAGTACGGTCAACAACTGTACCTTCGTTCAACAACATTGATTCTGTGTTCTGATGTTTTGTGCTTTTGAATTCGACCATTGTCAGTGCTTCACTACTTGAACACGAGTAATCACTTACATTTGCCAGCACATTGCCATGCGCCTCGTCTACAAATGTGGCATTCACTTCTTCATCGTCTAAACAGAATGCCCTATCCTCATCATCGAGGAGGATCTCTTCGACAGAAATTACTTGCATCTGGTCAAAAGATGAAGCTATTTCCCGACTAGCATATTACAGTGCTAATTGGTTGGCTGTTAAATGATCGATATCCCCGCATATTGCAGCAAGATCCAATGTAGAAGGCATCAAAAGCACCGCCAATTGCTGCATTCCTTTTTGGGCGGATCACCACCGGTCTTTTTGGCGTCTCTTACAAAGTAAAACGCACGATCCTTCAATGTCTACTTAATATTTGAATATATTTCGCGCAGAGACTTCAAAGCTCTTTCCTACAGATAGAAAGAATGGAATAAAAAAAAGTACAAATGCGTTTGCAATTTTCTCCCAGGCATTGTCTTTGTTGCGATTCGTCGCACCGTCCATCTTTTTATTTTCAATTATGGAACTGTACTCCAAAACATTCGTTGCGAGCCAATCTTCCTCCTCCGCTGTGTACACTATTTTTGGTATTCTTGTTTTTGGATTATTTTTCCCCTTCTACTAAATCGCCTTCTGAAACAGATTTTGTTGATTGTGGACTTCTTGGTTTGAAACCTCATAGGTAGGTACCACTCAGATTGTTGACGAAGAGTTTTAGATGTTCACAGAAAATGGCAGATAAGATTAGCAATGCTGACGAGGCTTATACCTAACATTGTATATGCAGTTTCTTGCAGTATGATGGAGTGAATTGGGTAACCGATGCTGAGATTATATTGATCAGGTATATATTTTTCCCTACCAGTTCTAAGAAATAAGTAAGCTCTCCACAAAGTCTCTTCCCACATCGATAAGCCATCGGATCCAGGGGCTTTGCTGGATGTAAGCATAAATATTGCTATCCTAACTTTGTTTTAGTAAGGTAGATAGAAGTTTGACTATAATCATCTAAGTTGAATGGCTTTTTTTACATGACGGTGGGATCATGGGTTTCATCGTCTTCGTCCATTGCAACTCCACTAATATAGGCAACTACTCATACTTGTAAACTTGCAGATTTACTCTCCGTACGTGAGTAAGTAAAAACAAAATTAAATAAAGTTTATTTCAAATCTTCACTTAATGACAAAGTTAGATTGCTTAATGTTACATATTTTACTTTCGACAGAGCGTTTCCTTTAAATCTACTTCTAATTAAAATTCCATATTTCTGTCACAATAAACGTGAAACACACTTTGTTGAAAACTTTTTAAATTTCCCGCCCACACTCGGGTGTCTTTTTCGAGTTTGTATACACTCAAAATACATTTTGTTCTTACTACCAGCCAACCTCATGATGTAATCACAACAAGTTACCTCTTCAAAAAGGCCTCCTACTAAGAAATGCTTTAGCTAATATTTAAAGTGCTCGTCAGTTCAATAACCCCTTTTCGTGGAAAACCTTCAACACTTCCTCTGCCTTAACAAACATCATCATCATCAACCTCATTGCCGGCATTGTTGATCTCGTCATTTCCAAAAATTGTTATTTATACGAGTATCTCATACTTTCCCCTAAAATTATGTTTTTAAAAGACATCCCTCCATCTCTTGTTCACGGGCATAAAACACACAACAGCACTATTGTAGACAAGCCAAGTGGATAAAGGCTCATAAAACATTTTGATATTAAGACACATCTTCCAAAGGGCGTTGCGGTCCTCACATTCTCATTAGAAGCCTGGCGTTTTGACCACAGACCACTTTTTTATGGTTCGTAATTAAACGTGAGTGTTTTCTATGACCTGGCAACATCTGGTCTTCTGCTTGGCTATACACTCAGGTCATGTAGAAACAAAATACCATGAACCCATATGGAGAGGAATATGTGTAAGGATATATGTACGAGTATATTTAACTAATTGTCATCACAACGGTAATGATATGGAAGCATGTGTAGGCTTGTATACCTTAAAGCCATTTTCAAGGTGATATCCTTAAAGAGGATACTAGATTAAAGTGAAGACACCAAGATGTACGAGTAGGTTGGGAAATGTTTTATTATTCCTCAAGGACCAATATGGCAGGTGAATCAATTTTGTACATTTATTCATGAAACAAGGACGTTGTGGGTGGACAAAGATGTTGAAATGAAGAAGTGAACAGAACGGGGAATTGTGACGGAAATTGAAGGAGAAACCTGTGATAGATAAAGCAGAGACAAAAGGTTTGGAATTATAAATTTTCCATTTCGGACACAACTGATGCTTGGCGTTATTAGGAGCTGGGGTGCTTGTCCGAAACAGCTGATGTAGGCATTTAATTAATGGAATTCAGTCATGGGAGGCATGATTTACTTATCTATTGAAACAAACATACTTCATTGAACAGCTCTGATAATTTAGGAGCGCGAATCATTTAGGGATTTCTACGTATTTTAGAGGAGTGAGGAAAAATACGATTGGGGGCAGAGGATACTGTCAAATTAACTGTGTCGATGGGCTATGAAATTCTCTACAGTCCAGGAAAGACACATTTTTGTTCCCTCAAAAGAGAAGAACAACTCTGACGAGTATTTCACGAACGAAAGATCTGTGGTATTTCCCATAAAACCGTTGGAAGGCATTTCACCGATGCTTCGTTGGTGGACTATAATTGTAATAAATTGTAATTGATCGCATTGCTATTAACACATGACACATCTGAAATATTGCCGAAACGTTTCAAGAACGTTAAAGTATGCGATGACAGAATACTACCATCGAATTTAAGGCTGCAACCTAAAGAGTTTATCCTTAAATTTCTTTCCAAATCTTCAGTCATCAGTATTCTTAAATTTGTCATCATCTGTGGACTCTAGTTGACGGAGACCTATCGATATAATAGTTATAAAAGTAACATTTAACAACAAACAATTCTGCAAACACCAAGTTGATAAATTATCAAGGTCCGACTGCAGTTTAAGGCAATCAGCCTTACAATTCATTTTCAAGAAGATCATCTGCATACATTGAACAATGACAGTATTCAAGTTTTTGGATAATATCATTAATACACACAATAAAAAGGAGCGGTCCAAGATGGCTTCCTTGTGGGACTCCATACTTGCAAGCAAAAGAGTTAGACAATTATAAGCTATTTCAGAAGCAGCCTATGATTGACAGAGTCCAAAGCTTTGATGAATTCGGTATAAACAGTATCAAATTGGCTACCACTTTTAACAGCGTCAGCAGCAAAAGATACGAAATGCACCACCAGCGACAAAGCCATGTTGAAGTTCACATAAATGTTGTAGACTTGTTTTCTAAATTCAAGATGTAATTATTAAATAGAAAATTCTCTACAAAGTTTGGATTCTCCTGCATGTGAAACTTCAGCAAGTGAACTTTTGAGCGAGGCATAAAATATATAATACATAAACTAGTTATTAAGAAAGCCAGTAGATTAAATAATATATTGTAGGAAATGTATATCTTAAAAATATGCCAAAATGTGGGTATAAATATGCTACGTTTTTAATAAATGGTTGTCTGAAAATGCAATATTTTCCCAACTCCTGAAAAAAAGCCAAAATAGTTCCTATATTGAAAGACGAAAAACTTCCCGATATACCAGAAATTTATAGGCCTAAAAATCCACCCTAATGAGCAGTTTGGGCTTAGATGAAATCATAGCACTTGCCAACAAGTGCTCAGAATATGCAATCTATCAAGGAAAATCGTCTCGAGGGAAAATGAACGGGAATAATACTTTTGGATATTGAAAAAGCCTTTGATAGCGTTTGGCACAATGGCTTATTATACAAAATGATTAATTTTAATTTCCCTTTGTAATTTCTTTTAAAATTGTCCAAAGCTGTTTGTCAAACCGTTTGTTCAGAGTTTATGCCAGTAATAGTCTCTCTTGTTTAAGAAAAAAATATTACTGGAGTTCCGCAAGGTTCTGTACTTGGACCTATATTATATAATTTGTATACATCAGCTGTACCAGATTTACATAGGTATATATGCTGACGACACAGCAATTTTTTCGTCGCATTTGTTTGGTCTCAACATTGAAATCAATCTTCGAAATGCGATCGGAATCATGGATAGAGAACTACCTAGCAGGGAGAACATTAAAAGTAAAAGTATAAAAGTATCCCATGAAATAAGTAATGAAAAACAGATCCTCTATGGTGTACCAAAAGGTTCTTAATTAGGCTCAATTCCATTTATTTTACAATATTTGCTAGAGAACTGCAACGTGTCTTCAAATAAAGTACAGCGTTTCCTTACGCAGATAATATCGCTATCGTTGTAAAGCACGAATGTCTGGATGTCGCAAATAGAATAATGCCGGATAAATTTGATAACGTTACACGATGGTGCCATGACAATAGTTAGGTAATAAACTCTAAAAAAAAAACCAAGTTATGAACATACGCACACCAAATCAAACAACAGCTAATATTAACTTACTTACTTACTTTAGGTGGCGCTACAGTCCGGGGTGGACCTGGGCCTCAGTCAACAAGCTTCTCCAGCCAGCTGGATCCCTGGCTAGCTGCCTCCAGTTTCGCACGCTGAATTGGCTGAGGTCCTCTTCCACTTGCTTGCTCCACCTGAGTCTTGGCCTTCCTCTACTGCGCTGTCCCTCGGGGGCGGATTCGAAGACTTTTCGCATCGGAGCATTGGTGTCCATGCGCTCTACATGACCCAGCCATCTCCGTCTTTGGATCTTCACTCTTCTGGCTAAGTCCATGTCGCTGTACAGTCCATACAGTTCGTCGTTGTATCTCCTCCTCCACTCACCGTCAATGCAGACGGGACCGAAGATCGACCGAAGAATTTTTCTCTCGAAGCAACCAAGAACACCCTCATCCATTTTTGATAATGCCTCTGCCCCATAGAGCAGGACCGGGATTATTAAAGTCTTATAAAGGGTGACTTTTGTTGTCCGAGAGAGGGCTTTGCTACTCAATTGCTTTCTTAACCCAAAGAAACAGCGGTTGGCAAGAGTTATTCTTCGCTTGATCTCGGCTTGGTGTCGTTGCCTGTATTTATAGCGGAGCCTAGGTAGACAAAGTCCTTAACTACCTCAAAGTTATATCTGTCGAGGGTGACGTTCTGTCCGAGACGTCGGTGTTGGTTGTCGTTTTTGCTTGACAACTTGGTCTTGCCCTCATTGACCGCTAAACCCATTTTCGCCGCTTCCATCTCAATACTCGCGAAAGCGCCACTGACATCACGCTGCTTTCTCCCGATTATGTCAATATCGTCGGCGTATGCGAGTAGTTGGACGGACTTTTGAAAGATAGTGCCTCTTGTGTTTGCTCGTGAGTTTTGCACTATTCTTTCAAGTATGGACTTATCAGGTTGTTGACGAACGGCTTCAGGCGTTCACACAATACGGCGGATAAGATCTTATATACGATGTTAAGGAGACTGATGCCTCTGTAGTTGACGCAGTTCAGAGGGTCTCCTTTCTTGAGAATCGGACAAACAATGCTGAGGTTCCATTCATCGGGCATACTTTTGTCCGACCATATTTTACAGATGAGTTGGTGTATGCTCCTTACCAAGTCATCGCCTGCCGCTTTGAAGAGCTCGGCAGTCAGGCCATCCGCTCCAGCAGCTTTGTTGGACTTAAGCTTCGATATGGCTATCTTCACTTCATCCAGGTCGGGTGGACGGAATTGTTGGTCATCATCGTCCAGGTTGAAAGGTTGATTCTGCCTGACAGCGGTATTTGGTCCGTCATCGCCGTTATACAGTCTGCAGAAATGATCTTTCCAAATCCTCAGCATCGACTGCGATTCTACTACGATGTTCCCTTGTTTATCTCTACAGGCTTCGGTTCGGGGTTTGTTTCCGCGGCATGTTATTTTTACCTTTTGGTAAAACTTCCGAACCTCATTCCTGGAGTAGCATCTCTCAATTTCCTCGATCGCGCGCTTCTCATGCTCTTTCTTCTTCCTCCTGAGAAGCCGGTGCTCGTTTCTCCTCTTCCGCTCATAGAGCTCATGAGCAGCTATGATCTTTCTAAGCAGCGCCGCGTTATATGCATCTTGCTTAGCTGGATGTGCTTGCCGGCATTCATCATCAAACCAGGGGTTTCGTTGTGGTGGACGAGTGAAACCCAGCACATCAGAAGCGGCATCTCTGATGGCGTTTTGGCAGTGTTTCCAATGGTCTTCGATGCTTGATGCTGGCGGCATTGGACCTCTTAAGAGATTAAGAGACACTCGATCGGAAAAGGACTTGGCGATCTCTTGCGATTGTAGCCGTCTGAGGTCGAATTTTCTTACAGCATTAGTTTGTCATGGCGTAGTTTGGGATATCCACAACCGTACCTTGGCTACAACAAGGTAATGGTCCGAGTCGATGTTGGCTCCTCGGAACGTACGGACATCCATAGTGCTGGAGGAGTGTCTTGCGTCGATCGCAATGTGATCAATCTGGTTGACTGTTGATTGATCAGGAGTTCTCCAAGTCCCCTTGTGTATGTCGAGATGTGGGAACCGCGTGCTAGCTACGACAATGTTTCGCCCCGCCGCAAAGTCGATTAGCCTGAATCCGTTATCGGAGGTGGTGTTGTGCAGGCTATATTTTCCGATTGTTCCACCAAAGATACCTTCTCTACCTAGCTTTGCATTAAAATCACCGAGGACAATTTTAATGTCATAGCTAGGGCATTGCTCGTAGGTCTTATTGAGGAGCTCGTAGAAGGCATCCTTGGTGTCGTCATCTTTCTCCTCTGTGGGGGCATGCGCGCATATGAGGCTTATGTTGGCGAATTTAGCCTTGATGCGGATTGCTACGAGGCGCTCGCTCACATGCCGGAAGCTGAGGACTTCTCGTCTTAGTCTGCCTCCGACAACAAATCCGCATCCAAATAAGCGCTGCTTTTGCCGTCGATAGCAATTGCCGTAGTAGATGTCGCAGTTTTTCATCTTCTTTTTGTCCGGCCCATCCCATCGTATTTCTTGGATGGCGGTTATGTCTGCTTTGCAGCAGTCTAGGGCCTCCGCTAGTTGCTCGGCTGCACGTGGTCTATTAAGGGATCTAACATTCCACGTGCATATCCGAAGCTCATTGTCCTTAAATCGTTTGCGTGGGTTGTCAACAGTAGATCCGTCCATATCCGAGGCTTGTTGATGCTTCGTAACTTAATCTTTTTTAAATGGCCGGGCAGTTACCCCGGCGGCACAACCCCCAACTTGGAGGACCAGTTCCACTTTGAGTGCCCCTAGGACGAGGGGTCGGTTACACCGAAGCCAGTAACCCGTTCCGGGATGTGAGCGCTGCCGTTGGCCCTTATAGGGCTCGTCCGCCACCATCTCTTTTCCAAGACCCTGACTAGGTCCTGGAAATCCTTTCCGGCCTGAGCTCCAAATATGTCGGAGTAGCCCGGATAAGGTCTTGTTTTGTTTTTCCGACACCAATCCTGGTTAATGGCGCAGGAAACTCGCCATTTGCCCCCTTCACTTCGCAACCTCTAGTGAGATTCCCAGATGGCGCCACGGGGAAGCGTGAAGTAGGACTTATTAGCAGAGCTGCAAGATGTTCGGCTGCATACTATTTTCATAAACTTCTAATGTACTACCAGATGGTATATATGTAAAAATAAAGATAACTTAAATAAATCCGAAGTCGATATAGAAATTAACTTGGTCAGCATTTAAATGAGGTAGCGGAATAAGCTTAGCGCAAAGCGATAACAAAACAGCAGCGGGAACTCTACCAGCTCGATCATTACGAAAAACATCAAACGTATGGCTATCAAAGATCTTCGATGAAGAAATTTTTTCAAACAACCAGGTTTCAGTAATTGCGATGATATCATAGTCTCCAAGACTAGATACTACGAATAGATCATTTGTTTTAGTTCGGCATGCACTAGCTTTATGGTAAAAAGCATTTAAGTGTTGTAGTTGACGATCGATAACATTAGCAATAGCAGGATTCATGTTTGAGATTGAATAAATGGGCGAATTCGCACACCATTGGGCCAGGAACTCGCTTCATATATCTTCATAGAGATCTTATATAAAGATATAAGGGGATGAGGAAATAGCACTAGGCCTTTCGCTAGACATTTTTTTTGCGGGTTCAATAAACTTCGATTTTCTTTGGCCGCGAGTAGAATAACGAATGATGCGACTTATATTCAAAGTAACTGCACTTGTCACAGCAGATTTCTGTTTTGATCTCGATAGATTAGTGGATGAACACAATTTGTTTATATCACTAACATTATTTTGCAGAAAGTTGGATAGATCAGACATTTTTTGAATGCATATCTGAAGGCGACTGGTTATGCATTTATCGCATTTATTGCTCTGCTGGACTAACGAGAGAACTTCCAGTTACTGTCGGAGTGCATCAAGGAAGCGTACTTAGCCCTTTCCTCTTTAACGTAGTATTCGACTATCTTTTAAAAGACTGCATGCACGAAGCAAATGTAACGCCACTACTGTTCGCTGATGACGCAGTCGAAGATTTACAGAACGCCTTAGATTCATGGAAAAATGCGCTAGAGATTCATGGAAAAATGCGCTAGAGAGAAACGGGTTTTAAATAAGTCGTTCAAAGACGGAGCATTTGACGTGCCCATTTGCGCATCCGTTGCGATCTGTTCCGGATATAATGTAAGACGGAATAGTTCTTCCGAAGAGCACTATCATTAAGAACTTAGGATCAATCGTTAACATGGAAGCGAAATGTGACGACGACGCAAACCACAGAGTGAGTGTGGGATGGATGAAATGGCAGGAAAATTCGAGAATCTTTTTCGACCGAAAATTTCCACTTAAATTGAAGGGGGAAACTCTACACCACGGTTGTTAGACCAGCTCTTATATACGGTTCACAGTGCTGGACAATGTACGAAGCGTTTAAAAACAAAATGACGGCAGCGGAAATGAAAATGCTAAGGATGTCTAATGGAGTCACTATTATTAGATATACGCGTATAAAAGGAAGTCTATATACCCGTATAAAGAATTCAGTAACTGAACAGCTTGAGGCGAATAGAATAAGCTGGTATTGCCATGTTCAGAGAAGATCTGTGTAAAATCCAGCTAAAAAGGCACTATCAACTACGGTCACTGCAACTGTAAGAAAACGAGGTCGGACAAAGAATTCCTGGATTTCTCAGATGAAAAATGCGCAACAACGCCTGGGTCTAACCACTGAAGCGATCCAGGACCGAGCATTATGTAGACGCGCTCTGCGGTCAGCGACATTAGCCAACCTCATAAGCGGAGCACCAGCGATGCAGTAAAAATGTGAAACTCGTTACGCATAAGTTCGTATAACGAGGAAAGGGTTAATAGAAGGATAAGAAAATTGAATATGCTCTCAGTAGCTTTAATTAAATGGATAATTGATTAAGACATATTATAACACTAAGCATATGTTCCAAAACTACAAACACCACATGACAAATAATCGGTGTCATTTAGGAGACTTAGACACTTAAACCAAGTAGAATACATTGTGAAAAGAGAGAATCGGAATAGCGCGTGCATCACCGATCAAGACTCAGTTATCACTGTATATGTACTATATATGTATATACCATATCTCAAGTGCGATTCGACAAGGTCAAATTAGCATTGTCGTGGAATGTCAATCGTGCATCTGTAACTTAGGTGTTATAGAGCGTATGCCGGCTGTCAAAGTTTTTTTTGAAAAATCCTATTTGTGGTTACTCCATTTCAGATTATATTATAATCTACGATCACTCTCAGATATGTGAGTCGATACATTATCAATACATATTGAACATGCTGGTTGTTTTTGTAGTCCTAGGTGATATTCCGTCCTAAACAGTCCATGTTGTCCATTTTGATATTTATTTTGTGCTTCATAATATGTGGTGTCCGAATATGAATAACTTTCGTCTTCTTAGCATACTATATATAAGAAACCCGTGGTCATGGCACCATGCCGTGACTGCGTTAAATTCGCTCTGCATTATTGTTTCCGCGGTTTCGATGTTTTTATGACTGGCTATGCCTATGGAGACCATCATTTATGATAAGACTCATGTCCTGCCAAAAGATCACCTACACAAGAGTGAAACAAATCTGACTAACATAACTTGACCCTTCCAAGATACGATAAGCACTTCTGTCAAAGAAAGACTTGATTTCAATTTTATATACGAAGGAAGTCTGCTCAGAGGTGCCGTGCTTAGTGTATACGATAACTGCAGCCAACACATACTCTTGTATGGATACAAATCAACCGATCTATAGAAGGGATACCAGAGATATTAAGTGTTTATTTTTGGCATCGATATCAGCGCTTACTTCCGTGTAATTACGTGTAAATTACGAGTACACTAACAACTTAACCTATTCGCGCTAGTTTAATGCAAGATATTAATCGGCGTTAACGTGGATAACGACAATGCTGCCCGATCTATTTCTTTTTTTATAATAGCGATGTCTTGTATGAAAACTTTACAACATGTGTCACTTTTCAGGCTTACTAAAAGTAATTACTGTCAAACTATTCGAATGTTAATAGTTAAGGCATATAGCCGTTTTTTTGGGCCCTGAAATTAAACGCTAGTACCGATGCCAAAAAAACAAACCCATTACTCCTATTTATTCTGTTTAAGAGGGAATACAATTCTGCGGACTAGGCTACGCCTAGAGAGCTGTTTTTTCTGATGTGTGAAGAAGTCTGAAATTCAAAATTTGGACCACCCCGGCAGCATTTCATTTTTTTTGTCGAAAAATGAAAACTTCTTATTGTCAAAAAAACGATGGTATTTTATTAAGTAAGTCACACAGATTACGTACATGTATAATTTGTTGATGAAAGACAAAATGCTAGGCCTAGAGAGCTGTTTTTTCTAATGTGTGAAAAAGTCTGAAGTTCAAAATTTGGACCACCCCGGCAGCATCTCATTTTTTTTTCGAGAAATGAAAATTTTTTTACTGTAAAAAAACGATGCTATTTTATTAAGTAAGTCACACATTTACCATCGTGCCATCACAACTTTCATAACTTGTCTCTTTACCGGAATGTGCAATCTTTTTAGGCCATGTGTCTTCCGTAAGGGTCCTTTTCCAATTCTGCTGTCTCCCAAAGAAATACCTTTTAGAGCTAGCTCTCTAAGTTACCAGACCCAAGCGATTACAAGTTCGTCTCCGCTGCTCTGTTCATCGGTCATATGTGTTAGTTTGACTCTCAAAAATCTTGGCAGTGCTATCATCTGAGATGACTAGAGTTGGATATCCTCTATTGGGAAAACAACCTGGAACACACAAACTTATATGGTTATTTTAATAAGTCTTGCCTTGTATTGTTGGACGGAACGCATAAGGTTGATTTTGTAATAAGCTTTTTGCATGCATTCTGTCTTACCAAATGACAGCTGATGAACTATTGATGAACCATATATATGAATTGCTTCCGTTTACCTTATGGATTTATCAAGATTACGAAGTTAATGCCAAACACCAGAAGTAAAAGATTCTTTTGAGGTATCAGGGAAACTTAGGAAGGCACTTCATAACCCTTTCTGTTTTATAAAGAACTATAACGTTTCCATTCGGACTTCAATTGGCACCCAAAATAAGTTGTCGAAAAATTAAAAAAAAGGTTCTGAACCCAGTGCATGTTTTAAGCAGAATCTATTTAGCAACTATGTCAACTTCTGACTTTTCTCTCTTCTATGTTTACTGTTTTTCACACTTAAACCAGCACATTTGCTCAAGATAATGCACCTAATCTACCGACCTTAACTACACCAAATCAAATAGCGGAAATGATTTGTTTTCTCTCCGACCAAACGAACCGTCTCTCCCATGTGATTCGCTACAAATTGCATCAATATTTACCAAAAGTTATTCCCCATCCACTTCTACCTATAAGTAGTGCCGAATGCAACCCCCACGTTGCACATTTCATTCCGCTCCATCAAACATCGAATAAAGTTGAATTCAACATGAGGATGAGAATTATTTTTCCACTGCATTAGACTCCGTTTCTTTCTGAATTTAAAAAGAAATAATGTAAAAAACTTCGTTCTATGTATGCTTGCACTAGCACGACTCTTGTTATTCCCCGAACACATGCATTTCGAATCGAAAAATACTTAGAGCTCCAGGTGCTGCATATAGATTTTAACAATTTCGAATTTCCCTTGCCAAGCTTTTCCTTAACCCAAGCGAGCAAAACGATTTCAATTCAAACATTCATATATGCTCGATAGGAAGAATTTTCTTCACCCGCAACCTCGTCTGAAGTGCAATTTGAATCTGATTAAGCGATGTTGCTTACATGATTAAGTAATTGGGTGATAAGGTCAATGTTAGATGACATTTAGTAAAAACTTATATCCCACAATCCATTCATTATATAATGCTAATGCGAACGTTCTTTTATTTTCTCTTTTCAGATGAACACCACTCCAACTTAAATCAAAATATTCAACAATAATAAGAAACTTAGCCTAATGTCGCAACAAACTGGTTAGCATCACAACAAAACCCTTAAATAACAGAAGCTAAAAAAAAAAATGGAAACGCACAACTACAACATAACAACAACAACTGAAATATTTCCAATAGTATCGACTGAAACACTCATCACCAATGGCAATAGCTGTACCATACCCGTGCTTGTCCTCTATCCCAGTCACATTGGAATCCATCTAGCAGTGCCAGAATGGGAAGCCATACTCACAGCACTAATCCTTTCAATAATTATCGTCCTAACAATTGTTGGTAACATCCTTGTCATCCTAAGTGTATTTACCTACAAACCCCTACGAATAGTTCAAAATTTCTTCATTGTATCCCTGGCCGTAGCAGATCTGACTGTAGCACTACTTGTCCTACCCTTTAATGTGGCCTACTCTATACTGGGCCGATGGGAATTCGGCATTCATCTGTGTAAAATGTGGTTAACCTGCGATGTCCTTTGTTGCACATCGTCCATACTAAATCTCTGTGCAATTGCATTGGATAGATACTGGGCCATTACAGATCCCATTAACTACGCGCAAAAGCGTACAGTTGGTCGAGTTCTTCTGCTCATAGCCGGTGTTTGGATCCTTTCACTAATTATAAGCTCACCACCGTTGGTCGGTTGGAATGACTGGCCAGAGGAGTTTACTAGTGCCACACCGTGTGAACTCACTTCAAATCGTGGCTATGTGATATATTCTTCCTTGGGCTCGTTTTATATCCCACTAGCCATTATGACTATTGTTTACATCGAAATTTACATAGCCACGAGACGACGACTGAGAGAACGCGCTCGTGCATCGAAAATCAACACAATTGTCACAATGAAAGGTTCCAATCCAGGCGGTGGCAATGGGGGAGGAGGAGGATTAGGCATCGGTGGTACACCCGGCATTGGTGGAGTCAATTCCATAGACAATCGTATCGAAAAGGATTTGACTTCAATACAACAGGACCAAGATTCCATTAGCAGTGAGACCAATGCCAATGGTGAACATCATCATAATCCCACAGATCATGTTGTAGCCAATCCAAATGCCCATCTACATCAAGGTAATTCCAATACACATAATAATTTGGAAAAACCGGCGAAAAAATCTCGCCGCCCCAAAATCAAAGATTCCATCAAACATGGTAAAAATCGA
Organism: Volucella inflata; assembly: GCA_928272305.1. Classification (NCBI taxonomy): domain Eukaryota; kingdom Metazoa; phylum Arthropoda; class Insecta; order Diptera; family Syrphidae; genus Volucella; species Volucella inflata. Next base: position 18,567,295 of record OV743718.1, on the reverse strand, counting down.
AAAATCATACAAGAACGTCTGTTACCACCTGCACCTCCGGAAAATAACCATCAACTGAGTCTACGCAACGAGATCTCGAATGTTAGTGATAATCCAGAGAATTCCTCTGAATCTGGTCCTAATGCTAATAACAGTGGATCAACTGGTAATACCGATAAGCTCGAAAAGAGTGTTTTAGTAGAGACAACCAATAGTAAAATCCCACCCAAGAGACCAACTGGTGTATATCAATTCATCGAAGAGAAGCAAAAAATCTCACTATCCAAAGAGCGTAGAGCCGCTCGTACCCTTGGTATTATCATGGGAGTATTTGTTATATGTTGGCTTCCATTCTTCCTAATGTATGTGATTTTACCATTTTGTGAAACCTGCTGCCCCACAGATAAATTCAAGAACTTCATCACATGGTTAGGATACATAAATTCCGGTCTTAATCCGGTTATCTACACAATTTTCAATTTAGATTATCGAAGAGCTTTCAAGCGACTTTTGGGTATACGAAGTTAAGATGCCTAGTGCACAACGCACAAGGATATTCATTTCCAACAACAACAACAAAAAAAACATCAAAAATTGATATTAATATAAAAGACCTTTTCACGAACATACATACATCCCTTCTATGTCGTATCCTCTCTACCTCCTCATTGTTCCATACTACTCCCATCAATGTACACAAAATAAAAATTACAAATACCAATTGTTAACTATTGTACTTTAAAATCGTTAAGTAGTATTGTTCTTCTTTTCTACTACTTATTGAAGCTAAGCTGACAAATACAAACAATTTTCAAAAAAAAAAGCCAACTACTAATTAATCTAGCTACATAAACAACAGTGTTTTTAGTTTTATATATTATTTAACTTAAATTTAGAATGAGCGTAAGCATAACTAGTGATTGTATGTTACATAAATCTAGACCTTAAGTAGACAATTAATTTGTTATTTACGAGTAAATTAAATTTTATTTATTAAACGTTAAATATAAAACAGATAGACTTAATGTGAAAATTAAAGTAAAAACTATTAATGTATATTTCGTGTTAAATTTTAAATTTTAAGAACTAAACAAAGAACAAATGACTTTCAAAAAAAGGGTTTTTTTTTTTTCAAAAATGTGATAAATAATAAAATAAACGAGTAAATTGTAAATAGTACCTAAGCCGCAGGATCCAACAGTTTAAATAAAATAAAAAAAAAACAAAGTTAAAGAACAAAATAAGTAAATAAAACAAAAAGTCATATGACCATTAAAGAATTAATTTTGGCTTTTTATTTAGGAGAATAGATAACAATGACTCGATAGTATCCAACGGTAATGTATTGATGTAGATTATTTTTCTACTGAACCATCCTTATTTATGGTGCGATTTTTTCATCGCATAAATTTGGTCTCAATATTGAGACTAATTTAAAAGATGCGGCGGGAATAGTTATTCCATATCTTAACAAATGGAAAATTAAAGTTAATAAATTCACAAGAAAAAGAAAGTCTTGTTATCTTCCGTCCGACTAATTAATTGTAAAAGGGCAACACATACATTGGGAGACTTCAGTGAAGTAGTTGGGTGTTTATCTGGACACAAAACTTACTTTTAACGAACACGTTACAAAGACCGCACCGCAATTAAAATGATGTATCCCTTTATATATAGGAAATCCTTGCTTTCAAATCACAACAAAATATTATTACATAAGGTAATTTTTCAGGCAATACTGTTGTACGGCTGTCAAGTATGGGGTGACTGCGCTAAGTGTCGCATAAAACGATTACAAATGCAGCAAAATAAAATACTCAAAATGATGCTCAACCTTCCTTGGCATCACTCTACCCGTGATCTACACAGCAAAGCTAATGCTGAATTGATCTCTGCTGGGATACATGCACTTACCGAAAGATTCAGGACCAAATGTGATTTATCTGACAATCCACTAGTAAACGAACTTAATAATAGCTATGACCGACAAGACTGACGTTTATTTTTTATTTATTTATTTTATTTATTTATTTATTTATCTATTTATTTTTTATATTTTTTTTTTGTTTAATTAAAGGGTTTTTGTTGTTCTTTCCCTTTGCTTAAAATAATTATTTAAAATTACATTTGATTCTTAGATATATTTCAGTAGAAAGATATAATATAATATATCAAATCTCTGAATTGTAAATTGTGCGGTGGCTTGGTAAACTTATGAACGAAATAAACATAATTGATTGATTGATTGATCCTTATTTATTGTATTTTCGTTCCTTAAGAGTGAGCAGCCATAAGTCACTTCAACAATATGCCTATAGACCACAGGTGGTCCACGCTTTCTACATCAGACCACAACTGGCATTTGGCTAAACGACAAAATATTCGGGGAATAGATTTCATTATTATTATTATTATATGAATCCTTATTTCAATAAAAACTTAAGGCTAGGTATAAAAATTTGATATTACTGATTTTAAAAATTTAATTGAAATAGTTGGGTTCATTCTGTTGCAGTGGCAAGTGAGAGAAAATAAATTTATATAAAAATAAAATTACAAAGTTATTAAAAGTCGAAAAATTGGGTGGGGGGGGGGGAAACAACAACAAAAAAAGCATCAAACCAGAGCATTCAATAAGTCACCAATCACAGTGTAGCTTAACGAAAAGAGCCAACATTTAACTTTTCTAAGAAAAACGGACTTAGCTCGCTCACATCTTAGACTTGCAGGTAATTTGTTAAATAAACGGGGTGCATTAACCAAAGAACAACAAGAAAAATGTGATTTATTGATTTACTGTATATGGTATTCATAAACTCTTGAAGAGTTATATCCAGATCTTTAGAAAAAAAAACTTTAAAAAAGTACAAATGCCTTAATGGTAAAAATCCAAGTCTCCTGAACAATTCAAAACTGGGAGTCTGGCGGTTAACCTTGCATAAGATGCGAACAGCATGTTTCTGTTTAATTAGCAAAGGCCCAATTTTATTAAAATGCGTTCCATTACAACAAGATATACCATACTGCTTAAGTTTAGACTTAAGTAACCCATTGTACTCGTAAACTAACTTTAAGATAGGCAAACTGCAATATTGACTTAGTAGATAAATCTGCCTAATAATACGGTTTAGATAATGCTTAAGAGACGTAGTATGCCCCATCCAACTGAGCTTATAATCAAGATTAATACCTAAATACTTGAAGTTGTCTACGCGTTCAATTTCAAAGCAGTCGGTTGCGCAACGGACATGGCAATCAAAAGTGGGTATGTCAAGTTCGAGTGAACAACTGTTGATAAAACGGAATCTATTGCAATTGGATGAATGGTATTGTAGAGGCATATCATCACAAATTTTACACAAAATATTAAAAATCATGAACTTTGTTTTGTTACTTATGATCAATTTTTGAAGTTTGAACCATCTACGCATTATTTCTAGATCAAAGTTTGTATCCAAGAAGACGTTGAAGTAACTCTTACCATAATACGACAAAGCTGTGAAAAGTTGACTGAAAAGAGAATTTACAAAAATCAAAAAGAGAATAGGACCCACAACAAAGCCTTGTGGAACTCCGATGCCAATGAGAATCTTTGAACTCAAAAAATTTCGAATCCTTACTCTCTGACTCCGATTAGTTAAATAAGAAGTAGAGTAGACAAGTCATGGATAAAGCCTCTCAAACCAGAGCTATAAAGTTTTTGAAGTAATATATTATGATCCACCATATCAAAGGCTTTAGTGATGTCAATAAATAGAGTAGCAGGGATGTCAGAAATACTGCTATATATCTCTCCACACTGCTTTAATAATGCATCTTCAGTGGATTTGCCACTGCGATTCACTGAAGAACTTCGTTTTATTTAAAAATGACAGCATTCTTGATTTGACTCCCTTCTCGAAAACTTTTGAGACGACTGATAAAAGAGATATTGGGCGGTAATTATTTAAAGACATAGTATCACCTTTTTTATGCAGTGGTATAACAACAGCCGTTCTTAGTGATTCAGGAAAAATACCGTTTTGAATGACATAAGACATCAGAAACAAAAAAAGATATTCTTTTCAAAATACTACTTGAAGTTCGATCACAAGAAGTTGAATTAGATGACTTAGGCGATTGAATGTAAGAATGTACTTCATATTGTTGAAAATAAATCGAAGAAAAAACTTGATCTTTGTAAAGGGTCATTTGTGCTGCTATCACAAAGACAATTAGCATTATTACTTATTTCGTAATCTCGAATAGTACTTGTTTTATTAGAAAAATATTTATTAAAAACTATGGCGACTTCTGTAGGATCAGATATTGTCACATTATTTGAAGTTACTACGAAATTCTCCTTAGGTTTGTCTTTGTTCAAAATATCATTGACAACTTGCCATTCTTTTTTGGAATTACCAGGGGTGAAATCGGCTAACGCGATAATTGACTTACGCTTTTTAAATTGTCGTTTTTGATTATCAACTATTCCTTACTCTGTGTAAAGCGATCGCAAAAAAATTGTTGATATATTGGCATCACTTCTAAGTGTGTCAAGAATTAAATGCCATTTTCGAACTGCGTTACTTTGAATTTGAAGGCGAAATTAAAAAAAATTTGTTTACAAACATGTACGTACATAATACATATCTGAAAATAATATTTACTTCTTGTTCTACAACAGGCACGTTAAGAGCGCATTATATGTTGTGCAATGCATCACAGACATTTTTCAACAACTCTTATGCGACAATATCTACACTTTATTTCTTCAAGAATTATACCTCCATGAATCTTATACTTTTCGAAAAAAAATTCTTTTGTTGATTCCGTGGGGAAAATTTTAATCATTAGCGGACAAAATACTGTCTTAATTTTGTAATAACTGCAAAACACTAATTTCAAATACAGTGCTTTGACCCATCGGCGCAGCTCAGTCAGCACCAACTTGTCTTTGGTAACCACAACCACCAAGAACATTTAATATTGCAGCCAATTGAAGAATAGGTGGAACATGGGTTGATCGAGCAGCCGCACAACTTGTAAAAATGATTCTTTTGTTAAACGAGAGTTTTTCAAAAATCTAAAATTCTATGGGTACTAAGAAATGGTTTAAAGAATATCCATCAGATTCGTACATACAAAGGTTCAGGTAGTTCCAAAATATTCACTCTATTTCGCAGATTCGTTCTTATCAGTTGGACCTTTTTATAATCATTTGCATTCCTCACTCTCCTCGTCCTCGCGTTTTGTAAAAGTCGTTGAAGTCGACCACACCAAAATTCTTATGGAAAATGACAAAAATGTATGAAAACGACCCCTAAAATCAATGCAAAAAAAACGATTGTCGATTTGATAATCACCTTACACAGAGCAAAAGTGTCGATTTTGATTATCAACTATCAACTATCGCGTTAGCTATACCGATTCCGCCCCAGTATAGCGAGCTAGCTTATCTCTATAAAAAGTATCTCTTTGAAGACGTATTTCGGTTTGCAGCTCTTGACAAACCTTATGACAAAAAACTAGTCATCCACTGCTTCAGGGGTTTCGAAATATTGCGTTTATTAATTTTTAAACGTGTGCAAGACAAATGCAATTGCAATTTATTCAGAAACAGATCAAAAGCAGTAAATGGAACCAGTTCTCTGTAAACTTCATCCCAAAACACAAAAGTTAAAGCTGACTTTAAAGTCACTTCTGTAAAATACTGCGATTAGGTTTATAATAATTTGCAACTTCTTCAGCAAATATCCATATTTCAGAAAGAAAAATGAGATCCGGTAAGTGATCAAAGGAAGCAAGGTGAGTTAAAAGCGTATCAAAGTTTTTCTAAGGCTACTGATGTTTTGGTTAATTACCGAAAGACCAGAATAAGATACTTTGCATTTTTTTAAAGAAGAAAAACTTAATTTAATAGTTTAAATTATATAGGCCATGAAATTACTTAATATTAAAAATTAATTTTCAAGTTTATTAAAGTCATCAAAACTTATAACTTTAATCACCTTATCCCCTTCTTTTTTCCTGATGAGAACGGATGAATTCCTTACCCAAACATACTTGCATTTTTTTCTTGTCTTAACTGCTTCGCCTTTTCAAGAAGAAATTTTGTGTGCATGGTGAGAGAATCATTGATGAAAATCTTACCGCCACTGCCAACGCAGCTACCACTACCGCTGCTCTCATGACTGAAGATGCTCGCCGAAAGCTTAATTTTTTCCGCACGCACCTTTTTCATAACCTTCTCATTCGAATTAAGAGATGAGAAGCGTATGCAAATTATGTCCCCGGTGAGGGTTCCTCCGGCGCGATCTGCACACCAACAACATCAGTCAAGAGCTTCATCACCTTCTCGTGTGCATTTTCATTACTGACGCTGGGAATACCAACAACATCCGCAACACACTGCGTGTCTCTTTGCTTGGAGAAATTCACCTTCACCTCTAGATCAACGACCCGTTTGCTGAGAACATCATTATTTTACTCCAGAGCTTTGATTTTCAAGAGTGCGTCGGAATTAAGTTGTTGCAATTTAATTATTTCGATGAACAGCATTTCCAGAGTTATATTATCCTTAGATGACCCCGGCGATGGACGATTGCCGCCTGATAATGTAGTTGTGGAGAGAGTGAACTGATGTTTTTTTTTTTGTTCATAACAAAACAAACAGCTGAAGAAAGAGTGACCGGTAAATTTCTTGGTGCATTGACGAGCGTGGGCGAGTTTAAAAGAGCATCCTCACGCCTTATATATCTCCGTCGCAAACTCACACAGCTATCACATCTGTAACCTTGATCACTTTTTCCATAGAAATCAATTTCATTTTTTTCCAATTTGGCACACTTGGCGCGGAGGAATTCCTCACAAGAAGAGCACTTAATCTTCAATTCAGTTCCATCGATCTCAAGAACGCAAATGCGACACTTCATTTTATTAAAATTAATAAGCCACCCATATGTAAAGGGTGTTTTTGAAACTTAATTTTTCGGCATTTTGAGAATGATTTCGGGCATGTGGCCACCGCGACTGGCTCATATATGGCATAATCTGGAGGTCGAATTTTTACACACTCTTCGCAGTAAATCAGGCTGCATTTCAGCAATAAGGCGTGGAATGTAGGCTTCCATGTGTTCAATTGTTTCCGGTTTTTCTGCGTTGACATGCGACTTTATATGGCTTTCCCATAAAAAATAATCTATTGGCATCAAATCGCACAAACGAAGTGCCCAACTAACAGGTCCATTTCGTGAAATTAATCGTTCGTCAAATATTTCTTTCAGTAAATTAATTGAATTAATTGTGTGGCATGTGTCGCAATCCTGCTGAAACCACATGTCTACAACATTAATGCCTTCCAATTAAGGCATGAAGGAGTAAGTAATCATGTCTCTGTATATGATGGTGTTTCGACAATGGCTCATCGCTCTAAATTATGTTCATTGAAGTTTAATTGTTGACCATGATAACGATTTAACACACGATTTAGATCATCAATAACACTACGCTGTTCATCGTCAAGCGGTTGTTGTATAGTAAGTGCACACAATACGACGTCTTACGAAAACGATCCACAGTTTCTCGAATTAATCGCTCTGATGGACGATTATAGGCACCATTAAATTCTCGAATTGAACCATGTTTTTTTTTAAAATAAATTTTAGCAATTTGCAAACATCGCTTCGGCGTAAATCTATTTATGATAACTTACCAAACTAAACTAACCTCAAAACAACCGAGAACTGTCAAATCGACTGCCACGGAAAACAGTGTTGCCAATTTTATAGGTAAGTTCTCCGCCTCTAAATAACACCCTTTATATCTTTGATTTTAGGACAAAAATGTTCAGTTAACTTTTGGCTTTTTATTTGGCTCTTTGGATGATTGCGTGGTTAAATCTTTGTCATTTTCGAAGAGTGACCTTTTGTGGATTGTCTTTTTACTGTTACATGTGGATTCTCACTTCCCCATCTGTGACAATTTTGTTTATCTATGTATCTTCCCAGCGAAAAATGAGCCTCATCACTAAAGAAAATGTTGTGTGTAATTTGGCCATCCAAGCACCCAATCGACGTGTGTTCTACGCATTTCGTGGCTACCTGCCTTCAATTTTAAAATGAAATTAACTTTATAAGGGTGTAGATGCAAATTTAAATGCAAAATGTGCCAAAGACAAGCCATAACACTGTACTCGCCATTAAATTGATAGACTTGGATCTTCTTGAACACTTTCAACAACGACAGCGTGCATTTCGTTGATAAATAGGCCATAGGACATCTGTAATAGAGCCTGTCTCTCAGTCTCTACGCTCAGATGGATGATTATGTCGACGATAAGCTGTTCGCAATGCATGTAACGTTCCTATTACAGAATAGCCATTTTTGTTAAATGATCCATTTTATAAAATTGCAAACCTTTAACTAAATATATACAGTCTCGGATGAGCGTTGGTTCAGTTTGGCAATGGATGGCACTATATTTTGGTTTCTTTACAGTGAGCAGCGAAAAGGCGCTCCAGCAATTGAGGCCGTTGGTGATTCACGCTTTTCACATTAGTCCAAAATATCTTTAAACTGGAATTAGGCTTAACGACCACATGTTTGACGAACAGATGCTAGTGTCGCCTAGGCCAAGTGGCAACATACCTTCCATACCAATCCAATCCTGCGATAATGCCCTTCAAAATTTGGTGGACAAGAATTTATGGACTACACATGTCACGTCGAAAATTATAAGGCGCTGTCGGCTTTTTAACAATGTAAATGAACTTTCGGCAAGACATGGAGCTTGTTAATATAATAATACAGATAATAACGGGTCACGTCGGCAGGTCGATTTTCCGAGGTCCTCTGCATCTTCAACCACACCTGCGACATACTCATGAGAACGGCTGCTCCGAAGGCGGCCAGACATGGCAGCATCTCGTGTTGTTTCATACTCTTCTAAGCGTAGCGTTTGTCCAGTTGGTGTCGGACGATAAAGAAGCAGACTCAACAAATGATTTCAGATGAAATGAGATTCCCTAGCACGAACGGCTCCCTTCGAATTCATAATATGATTGTGAAAATCGGTGGAAGAGGAAAATTATCGTCGTCTGATACGACAACCATGTTGAATTACTTTTACGACTTTTAAGCAAATTCGGGACTGAATTCACGAAGAGAGTTCCTTCAGGACGCTCGTTTGAGCATTACGATTAACTGCCCTCCTAATTAAGACTTCAATTAATTTTTGGGTGTCATACGAACTGCAATAATGATGGTATGACTCTCCAAGTTGCCTGCAGACTACACATATGGTTGTTCCAATCTCTAAAAGGTCAGCGACCTTCCGGGTGACCTTCACTATAAAGGACCGTAGACTTGCGTCGATATGGTGGACTACACTTTTGCTAAGGTCGTAAATGGACCCGCATCGGGCTGCAGGTACTAATCGCTATAATGGTAAGTTTGATCTTTGCACACTTTAAAACAGTAAAAGTAACTAACAATGGACTTGTAGCCTGAGTAGTCTGCTAAAATATATCAATACAGCACAGGTTCTACTTGAACCTCCAGTTAACGCTGTTTTTGACAAACTGCCTACACACTTTAAGACGGTTGAAGTTTTCTTAAAGCCACAGCCGCGATATTCTCGCCGAGCGAACAGTTCGGTGGTGGCCCACCCTACATGGTCTCCCGTGGTAAGATTCCGTTCCAGTCGAGAAGCTAAGCGGCAGAATGTTTGCCGGAAATCGACGTCGAAATCCACACTGCGCTAACACCACCGACTGATTATTGACCAAAGAAATCGACACAATTATTCCACGCTCTAGCGGAGTATAGCGCTTCATCGTTTGTCTGTTTGTATACTGCAGCTGTTATAGTTCACAAATGTCAAAGATGATTGACTTACGACGTCATTTGCAAAAATTATAACATCTTCTGATAGGGTGATTAATTTTGCGCCATGCTAATTGTAGGTAGTTTACGTTAGAAAAGTGAATCTAGGGTACTATAGACAACCTTAGCGTAAGTAATGATTGGCATTATTAATGTTTATACAAATTTACGTCTAGTTTCTACAGACGTAAAATACGAAGTCAGCCACAATTTATGAACAATACAGAACTCTAGTGCAGCATTCAACCGACTTGATTTTGATATTACCAACGAAAATATCAGAAAAAGTGCTGAGACCAAATTTCTTTTTGATATGAGTATTACCTGAGATTTTTGTTGATTAAGAAGTTGAGTAAGAAGAAGAAGAAGTAACGGAGATCCTCATTAACAAGGAGAGCATGTTCATCTGTTTCTTCAAAGAGTTTGTCTAGAGTACATTGAACATCATCAGCATAAAGGGTACAGACTGATGGAAAATCGTTAATGAACATGCAAAATAATATTGGACCAAGAATTGACCCTTGATGAACTCCTTGACTTAATACCTTCAATGAGGAAGATTTGTCTCCGAAGATTACTCTCTGTAATCTAACAAATAGCTACAAACAAGTTTAATCCGAAGAAGTTTTTAAGCTTCCACTTCAGCATGCTGAAAGCCTTATTCGAAATCTTAGCTTGGCTATAACAACTAAGCACTCCAATTCATTTTGACCTTCTTAACATACTGACAATCATAATGAAGGTTAAAAGTTTGTAGTCTTCGTTTATTGTTCACCGGGCACATCGCTTAGTAATATTCATCTAGTTCATGGAACTACTTTTTGATGCAGTTCTTAGCTAACTCTATCAGATCACGCCTACGTAGACACATACTCTTATAGAACTGAGGATGTAGAACACGATTTCGTGGGCAATTTCAAGTCTAAATTTCTCCTCTGTACTCCTGAAAATCATCTTCCGAAATCTGAGCCATGAAAATAGTGTAGACAAACCTTCACCTATGGCTCTACCGATAGTTGTAAAAAACGATTGTTGCCCTAATCTTACGCTTTGTTGATTTTACGAAATACTCGTACTCTAACGAAATCATTTATTTGATTCAAAGGAAACATTTAACGACTCAGAAAGGAACACTTTATTGACTCCTGTAATATGAATTTGTTGATGTCACCAAAAGGAACTTTTCAACCCTTTGAGCACAAAGAAAATAAATTGCACGTAATTGCAAAAGCAGCGCAAAAGGCAGGATTTACCAACAGCAGTTGAAGAAAAAAAAGTAATCAAAGCCTGAAAGGAACTCCACTGGCCACAACCAAAGAAATATAAAGAGGAAAACGAATTGAAAACACTTCTTGAATCCAGGAAATACACTGCCCTATTCCCTTCGACACCATTTGAGATTTTTCATTTTTGGCCACAAACTGGTTTGTTCTTTCAGACACTCGTAGCAGTGGCAAGTTTTCAAATACTTTTTTTTTTAAGTTTTTAATTTAAGTTTTCATTCAATTTACTTTCTTTTTTTCGCAGTTCAAATCAAACACGAATTGAAAATTGAAAACCAGAACTTTTTACAAAAGGTTTTAACTTAGGCATTTGATGAGAAAAGTACTGCATCGACTTTCAATCAAGATGACAAAAATTCTAGACGTTTAAAATCCTTGGGGGCTCGTTAGATCTTTTCAAAACTGGCTTATGTCTAACTAGCTATACAAACTTAAGCTTTTAGGTCTTGTCAAAACATCTGGAACAAAATTTAAGATTAGCATATACGGGTATGTGAATGAAGGGCCAAAACTGTAGTGCTAAAATTGTGGGGCTGTCGTTCTGGTAAAATATAGGCAACCTCCCGACCATTTAAAAAAAAATTAAAATACGATGCAACAATAAGCCTCGGAGACGGACGGATTTACTGTTGACAACCCACGCAAACGATTTAAGGACAATGAGCTTCGGATATGCACGTGGTATGCTAGGTCCCTTAATAGACCACGTGCAGTAGAACATCTAGCGGAGGCCCTAGACATAACCGTCATTCAAGACATGCGATGCGATGAGCCGGACAAAAAGAGGATGATAAACTGCGACATCTACTACGGCGATTGCTAACGACGGCAAGAGCAGCGCTTATTTGGATGCGGATTTGTTGTCGGAGAAAGACTTAGGCAAGAAGTCTTGAATTTCCGGCATGTGAACGAGCACCTCGTAGCAGTCCGCATCAAGGCTAAATTCGCCAACATTAGCCTTTTATGCGCGCATGTCCCCACAGAGGACAAAGATGACAACACCAAGGATGCCTTCTATGAGCTCCTTAACAAGACCTACTAGCAATGCCCTAGCTATGACATTAAAATTGTTCTCGGTGATTTTAATGCAAAGCTAGGAAGAGAGGGTATCTTTGATGAAACGATCGGAAAACATAGCCTGCACGACACCACCTCCTATAACGGATTTAGGCTAATCGACTTTGCGGAGGGGCGAAACATTGTCGTGGCTAGCACGCAGTTCCCACATCTCGACATACACAAGGGGACTTGGAGAACTCCTGATCAATCAACAGTCAACCAGATTGATCACATTGCGATCGACGCAAGACACTCCTCCAGCATTATGGATGGCCGTACGTTCCGAGGAGCCAACATCGACTCGGACCATTACCTTGCTGTAGCCAAGGTACGGTTGCGGATATCCCAAACTATGCCAAGACAAACTAATGTTGTGAGGAAATTCGAGGTCAAACGGCTACAATCACAAGAGATCGCCAAGTCCTTTTCCGATCGAGTGTCTCTTAATCTCTTAAGAGGTCCAATACCGCCAGCATCACGCATCGAAGACCATTGGAAACACTGCCAAAACGCTATCAGAGATGCCAGTTCTGATGTGCTGGGTTTCACTCGTGTACCACAACGAAACCGGCAAGCACATGTAGCTAAGCAAGATGCATATTAAGCGGCACTGTATAGAAGGAACAGGGCTGCTCATGAGCTCTATGAGCGGAAGAGGAGAGATGAACACCTCCTTCTCAGAAGGACGAAGAAAGAGCATGAGAGGCGGGCGGTCGAGGAAATTGAGAGATGTTTCTCCAGGAATGAAGTTTGGAAGTTTTACCAAAAGGTAAAAATAACATGCCACCGAAACAAACCCGAACCGAACCCTGTACAGATGAACAAGGGAACATCGTAGTAGAACCGCAGTCGATGCTGAGGATTTGGAAAGATCATTTCTGCATAATGGCAATGAAAAGCCAAATACCGCTGTCAGGCAGAATCAACATTTCAACCTGAACGATGATGACCAACAATTCCGTCCACTCGACCTGGATGAAGTGAAGATAGCTATATCGAAGCATAAGTCCAACAAAGCTGCTGGAGCGGATGGCCTGACTGCCGAGCTCTTCAAAGCGGCAGGCGATGACTTGGTCAGAAGCATACACCAACTCATCTGTAAAATATGGTCGGACGAAAGTATGCCCGATGAATGGAACCTCAGCATTGTGTGTCCGATTCTCAAGAAAGGAGACCCTCTGAGCTGCGCCAACTACAGAGGCATCAGTCTCCTTAACATCGCATATAAGATCTTATCTGCCGTATTGTGTGAACGTCTGAAGCCGTTCGTCAACAACCTGATAGGTCCATATCAGTGTGGCTTCAGGCCAGGAAAGTCTGCCATAGACCAAATATTCACACTACGGCAGATCTTGGAGAAGACCCATGAGCTTCAGATCGATACACACCACCTATTCATCGATTTTAAGACCGCGTATGACAGCATCTATAGAGACGAGCTATACAGAGCAATGTCTAGTTTCGGCATCCCTGCCAAACTCGTTCGTCTGCACAGGACGATGATGAAGAATGCACGCTGCTCCATCAAGGTCAGAATAGATCTCACCAACACCTTTGATGTCCAGAAACGATTTAGACAAGGCGATGCACTGTCATGCGATTTTTTCAACATTGTACTTGAAAGAATAGTAATAATAGACACCAATGCTCCGGTCCGAAAATCTTCGAATCCGCTCCCGAGGGACAGCGCAGTAGAGGAAGGCCAAGACTCAGGTGGCTCACGCAAGTGGAAGGGGACTTCAGCCAACTTAGCATGCGAAACTGGAGGTGGCTAGCCAGGGATCGAGCTGGCTGGAGAAGCTTGTTGACTGAGGCCCAGGTCCACCCCGGACTGTAGCGCCACTTAAAATAAGTAAGTAAGTAAGTAAAACTTCGCTCCACTGTTGGCATTTTCCAGGATATGGACCAGCTTTTTGCGTGGTCGAAGAAAATCGATTGCAGACCCACCAATATGGGAAAGTAGACGCTTTTTGTATGGATACAAGCGCTACTTGTTGCTTCCTTTGGCCTTTATGTACCTTAACGTTACCTACTCTCTACCACGAGGAGGTGTACATAGGGATTTTCCTTTCGAAAGTAACGAAAGTCAAGGCATTGACCTAGTCTCCCCAGTACTGCTTCCAATAATGTCTAATTCTATGCTGGCGAAGGGAATAAGAGTTTCTCGACAAGGCATTTTTAAACAATTGCCTTCACAGGCTTAGAAAATTAAAGTTGACAGCAAACGAGGTCTTCTATGCAATATTTCGAAAATTGTATTTAGATAGGATAAACAATTCAAAGGTTCATTTAAGCAAGCATCATCACATCAATCGTGAAACTGAGTGAAACCTAAAGCTTAATAGATCATTCCGCCCGATAAAGAAGTTTGAATCTTCTGCAAATAGATTTTACATATGCATAACACCGACTACAACTACTAATTTGATTATCACAGCACGGCAGGTTTTTGTTCCGGTCACTTTCAAACAAGCACCGCTTTACACACTCTTTGTTTGCATGTACTCACCTTTTCTCAAAGTAGATACTACTATACTACTCGTTGTACTCGTTCAAACATTCTATGAGCAAATACGTAATTTCCCATTTTTGTTTTCAACCTTTGAGTTACTTCATAAAAATATTATTTTCCCCTGTCCACATTTAACCCCTAATCTGGACCAGCGCCTTTCCGAGACTTATTGGGAATACCTGCCACAGCCAATATGAAAACGTTGTCTGGTCTCTACTTAATGAAGGTATTTAAACATTAAACAAGACAAGACGTTCTTAAGATCAAACGACGAAACTTATTTTTTATGGTTCAACTAAGTTAACTGTTTATTTTCGTAATAATACAAAATTAATTTTCCATATATAATACATATGTACGTTGAAGACGCTGATACCATAATAAGACCCTATTATGCACATTCTTTCTTAACTCGTGCTTACCCAGGAAATGCATCGAACACAAAGTGAATCAGTTGCACTTATTTTGATTTAGCAAGGAAATAATTTAAACAAAAAATCAATGTCAAACCCGATGACTACCTATATTTTTATCATATCAAACACATTTAACAAAAACGAAGAAAGGCATCGAACCACAATGAAGAGTCAGCAAAGAAGAGCCATAAATGCATACTTTCAGCAAACATATTGACAGCTGTCAACAACAGCCATTTCCATCGTGATTCGTGACTGACAGATATTCAAAGCACTCTCGTATTTATATTCAAAAAAATCGACCCAAGGTCAGCCATGGTGAAGGACAATCATTCATTCATGCAGTCAATTACGGATGATTATTTCGGTTGTCGAAAAACGGGTCTTCAAGGTATTTTTAAGGTTTCAACTGGGTATTCAAGAAAGATTATGGCGAATGAATCCGTAATGGCTCACGCATCCCTTAATACTCGTAAAGTTAGTGGGATCGATATATCCGTATTTGTATCCGTACTTTGTTCTCCGATTCGACCTTTCCGGTGGTGAACTTCTCCTTACATTTTACTCGTACCTTCCTTTTATAGGACCTAATAGCAAGAAGAGAAAAGCAAGCAAACCCGGAAAACACCAAAAAGGGTATTCCCCTTCAAGTCAGGCGAAATACCTCCAAAAAGGTCTATGAATAGATAGTTAAGTAAGTTGTCTGCAAATTGACAAGAACATTCACATAACAAAGGTATAAGTACTCGTATACGAACGTATCAGGTGCAGAGAGTAGAAGGAATAAACTCAAGGATTTCTTTCAATTCGGAGTTAATTACGCCCACTGTAATCACGATCCCAAAGTAGTTAAATGCGAAAGGAACTTTTCCACCAATTTTAATTTATTTTATATCAAACTCATTTTAATCGAAAAACGAAACTTCTTTAGCACACCATGTCATCAGCACCATGACATGGCAGTAGCTCTTTGCAATTAATTTATTCCACATACTCCTACCTCAACTCAACAACTCCAGCATGTACGAGTACTCCAAATCTTATTTTGACTTCAGCTTACTGCTCAAAAAGTTTCCTTTGACATGACTCGAACTCACATGCAGAAGCGATGCCTGCAAAGAAAATTATCTGCGACGTTGATATGTTGGTTCTCTCATAAGGACCAAATGAGCAGCTCCAGCAATTTCCGTGTAGATGGGGTAGCTGAATATTAATTTTTTTAAATGTTTATTACGAATTGCGGAAAACGAGCTAGGAAAAAACCAAACGCGGAGTGGTTTTGCTTTCGCATCATTTTTGTTTTTTGTTTTGCTTTTCCATTAAAAATAAAATCTACTCCCGCATCGTGGTTTGAGTCGGTTTTCATGTGCGAGAACGAATTTAATGCCGTAATCAACGGTAGGTTCTTTATTAAAAAATAAAGGGAAAAACAGAAAAACAGAAAAAAAAGGGAAAACGTCAGGCAACTCATTATTTTATAATTAGGATTATGAAAAGAAGGAAAAGTGGGAAAACACAGAATTATTGTAACTGTAAAAGTCATAATGAGGAGTGGATTGAGTAAGGAAAGAGTATGCATTAATTCATACTACCGAACAGATAATGCGGTTCGCATGTTGAAGGATACAGCCGCATCTTGCAGGATGTGGTACTAAAGAATGCCACTCATTAACGTATACATCCATGGGAGCACCCTAAGCATCGCTAGAGGAATCGAATTAAGAAATATAATTGGGCAGGTCAAACCGGTATAGTCAGTCAAGTCTCATGTCAATCTGGGAAGTGAAGCTTAGTATTAAAATGGGACAGTAACCAAATGAAAACTCCTCAGAGAGTGCTAAGCTGGCACTAGGATAAACACAAACACCAAGTCCCTAACAAACAGTAATCGGAATATTAACACTGAAAATCGCACCAGATGACTACACACTCACCAAGGGCTTCTGGCTTGTTAGTCGGACTTCCTTTATGTTAAAGAGCATGCGGAGAATGGTTAAAGTTGCTTTTCAAGTGCATTTTCTATCTATAACGCAACATGCTTACTGACGCGGATAACCTTGCAATTTGGTGCGCAGAATTGAAGGCAAACTTAAAAAAGCAAAGCAACATTAAGCTTTCGACAATCAAATCTCTATGCCTCTAAGTGTTATCCTTCCAGACAACAGTCCGTCAACGAATCACCATATTTGTGAATAAAAGCAATGCAGGTAAGCAGAACCCTAATTGAAGATGCTGTTCACTAACATGGCAATATGCATGGCGGCGGTGATGCATTGTTAGTTTCCTTATTGCTTACCCAACACTCTAAAGAGTTATAACATTTATGCTCAGGCAGATGCAGAAAAAATAGCTGCACTGTCGGATCATGTTGTGGCACCGCTCCATTGTTAAGGCTTTTTCCATTAATGAAATTGTTTAATAAAAAGTGGGGGTAAAGCAATACTAGTCTTATCGTTAAATTTTTCAAATTTGAGCACCATTGAAAGGTGATACGATTTGCCGTTCATTGGTCTTGTTAAAAAGCTAGACCACCTGTAGTCACTAGTAGGTCTAAAAAAAACAGTACCGTGGGATTCAGCAGCAATGCGGACTCCGATCCGGATTAAAAGACGTAGGCGTCGCGGTGGCTACGGTTTAAGTCTTAATACGGGAAAGGTCTTCCAGTTGATTTGGCCTGTTTTGAAGTAGCATATAACTGCTGCATGTCGAAACTCTAAGATCAGAAAGAGGTTTAAGGGCTACCTCAACTCATACCAAAGGTTGACCTGTGCCCTTTGTGCACTGTGCGCTCGGGTATTATTGAAATACAGTCGTAAAAACCCAGTAGATCTTCTTCCAGATCATGCCTAGTGATCATCTGCTCTAAAACATCCACAGCCCTAGACATAAATGCACTAGAAATTGGATGTCAGTACATTTTAAAAACTTAAATTGTTCTCTTGACGAAAAGGAGGAAGATGTACGTTCTGACCCATCTAGTGATTAAAGACTTCACTTTCCATATTTCTTCAACGATGCTATATATCGAAAGTCTTTTTACGTCAAAATGCTGGCGTGTTTCCTGCAGTATTTGCAATACAAGCTTCCGGCAAGACATTGGGCTAAGTACCGAAGTGGGGACTCTTTATCTACATTAAGATAACCCAAATTAAATAAACAGACTTTTCTTTCAGAGGCACTCTAATTTGTTCTTGAACATTTAAAGGTGTTTCGAACATACTGCATCAATGAAATTTTATTTGAATTCGAATATAATATTTACCATTAGATTGTATTGTTTGATTGGGTCGATACGCCGGACCCAATTTTCCATGACATTTTCGCAACATTTGGCGGATTTGAAGTCGATTTATTGTTCTTCAAAACAACAGAGCGATGCAATACTGCAGCTTTGTAAAAATCACATATCCTTCTGGCCTTCCAGTTTCAATATAAAACAAGGAAAATTGGTAAACGATGAGCGAAAGTTGTCTTCAGTGATTGTAACGAACTCGCCTGGCGTTTATCGAAGCATAAAGATATTACAGGGAACAAAAGGTCCGCCGAACTTGCCAAAATTAGAATGACAATACCCATTCTACCTGACAAAGTTAGCATCAGTATACCAATAAATAAGTGCAAACAAAAACTAAAACCGGATGCTAATAGAAGAACAAACCTTCGCATACGCCGAATAACATAACGACATAATCGAGAGGAAGCAGCGTGATATCAGTGGCGCTTTCGCGAGTATTGAGACGGAAGCGGCGACCAAGTATATGCTGTCAAGCAAAAAGTACAACCAACACCGACGTCTCGGGCAGAACGTCACCTTAGACAGATATAACTTTGAGGTAGTTAAGGACTTTGTCTACCTAGGCTCTGCTATAAATACAGACAACGATATCAAGATCAAGCGAAGAATAACTCTTGCCAACCGCTGTTTACTTGGGATAAGAAGGCAATTGATAGCAAAGCCCTCTTTCGAGCAACAAAAGTTACCCTTAATAAGATCTTAATAATCCCAGTCCTGCTATATGGGGCAGAGGCATGGACATTATTAAAAATGGATGGTTGGTTGCCTTGAGAGAAAAATTCTTCGAGTGATCTTCGGTCTGCATTGAAGGTGAAAGGAGGAGGAGATACAACGACGAACTGTACAGCGAAATTGACCTTGCCAGAAGAGTGAAGGTCCAACGACTTGCCCGCCCCCGAGGAACAGCGCAGTCGAGGAAGACCGAAACTCAGGTGGTGCACGCAAGTGGAAGGGGACCTCTGTTAACTTAGCGTGCGAAACTGGGCTAGTTGTAGGCGCTTGTCGACTGAGGCCCAGGTCCATCCCGGACTGTAACGTTCCCTATGGTAAGTATGTAAGATTATTTCGGTACTGAGACCCCAATAGTGAGTCTTACAATTTATGGTACATTGGTTCCAATAATAACATATCCATATAGAAGCCATATCTATGTATATCTGTACTTTCTGCCGCAGTAGGATACCTCTGGTGTTTGGTATAAGAATATTATTTTTCTGTGATTGCTGTTTAAATCTCTGCGTATTGTGAAATACTACTGTCGAGTGCTTCCACTACGAAAAGAGGAAGTACACAATTAAATTTCAGGTCTCTTTTTAATAAAGACCGCGACTTAACACTTGCACGAAGTTAAGTCAGGGGCGCCTAATGCAAAGCGCATTCATTATGTGACTCTTTTCATACTTCGCGCATTGAGGTTGTCCATTTCCCATCCCAGTGTTAAACTCAATGTTGTACGACCATCCAGTTTGCGGGTTGCAGCTAGATCTTCTTCATCCTTTTTATTCTAGGCGTGGTGAAGAGTAAGAACTCCTTCGCTTTAAGTTCATACTTCATACCCCATTCACCAGCATTGTTTGCAGCTTTTCACTCTTTTCACTCCATTCTGAAGTATAAGAACTCTGTCGGCGTGCCCTTCAAACATTTTTTTATCTCATTATTCAGAATATTACTTTGTGCGATTTTTTTTCTTTTGGAACATTGACCCAGAGTTGCATTTGTAACTTCGCTACACTACGACCGGAGAATGGAAAAGCATTTTATTTAAGTAGGATTAGATAAATTAAATTAAATTTAAAAGCACAGCGCATTTCATTCAATTCATTCTCTCTTGTATTAAAAGGAATTTATACTTTTCTTTAAACTGTAAGTTTTCTTTGTATACCAGGATATTCACGTTTTTCTGCGCTGGGTGCACGAGTACGTGTGTGGGTACGAATAAACTCGTACTCACATTGTTTCATAGTTAAAAAAGGCAAATTCCATTACACGGTTAAATTTCCCTGAAATTATACATACATATATGATAATAATATTATAACCAATGACACTAATGCAAACACGGAGCTGTTTATCATTTCACGAGTAGGTACGTAAGAACTATTCATCAGTCCGCATGTGCACATATTTGCATGTACACAAGTTCAGGCAGGTATACGATGAATCCCTAATTATGGACATGCATATTCAATTTATTCAGTTTTTGAACACCGAGGCGAAAGCAACCGTCTTTCGAACAATTCATATTTCTACATTAATGCGATGCATGGTGGGTTGGTAAGAACCCCCTACCATACAATCCTGTAATCAGATTTTAGCAAATGCAATTTCGTGGAACATAAATATTTTGCTCGCTTACTTACATTTGTAGATATACGAGTACTTTAGGTATTCGTTATTCAAAAGTTCATAATTAGTCTGCTCATTTGTTAGGACAACTAAAATGCTGCGGCTGTTGAGCGAGATTACGAATTGAGCTGCGTTGCAACTTTTCAGTCTAATAGACTGGCGAGCGTATCTTTTGTCGGGGATCTGTAGTTGAATAAAATTAAATGAAAATGATGAGTTGGAATTTGATTTTGTATTTTTGAAATTGATTTTCAACTGATTAATGCAAAAATCATAGTTGGCAGGCAAGTAATTACAGTGTCCATTTAATTAGTGACGAAACATCAAAGTTCATAAAGCAGATCATTTCCTGATATTTGTTGGTATGGAAAATTCATATGCGGTAGTAGCCGTAAATTTTCCAGTACGCCCTGAAAAAGCATGGGCTGTTGTTCTGCCAGCTGGGATCATGTGCAAATTGTAATTTTCCAATGGCATGCAGACGAACATACTCGTACATTTTGATAATATTTTACCAAAGCCAAATGCATAAAACACCTTAAGGTATCTGAAATTTTACCTTAAACTATAGAGAGTACATCAAATAAATTGCAACTGAAACTGCAATGGCAAAGTTCGACGTTTACCCCCTGAGTTCGACTCCCAGCCAATACACCAAAAAGTGTAAAAAGTATTTTTTTTTTTTGTTGTTTATTTTTTATTTGTTTATACTTATGTGGAAGAAAGCGCAGATGTACCAGATGTATCTTTGTGCATTTTACAGGTTCTAAATATTGTCGTCATCGTCGTGACAGGCCGTGGGCAATAGTTCACAGCACTCGTTAAGGACTTCAACATTCACAGAGAATTCCTCAATCCAACAAATGAACGAACAATCGATTTGGACCAGATTATAAATCAAGGTCGCCGTACCGAAAATGGCAATGATAAGTTCAAAAACTGCAGTAGAAAAAAGAAGCTCAACCAAGAGATAGTCGATTGTAGTACTCAGCGAAACAGTTGGAAAACACAGTTGTACTAATTAAAAAAAATCACCCAGCAGCGTACAAGATAGAGAAATAAGGAAAACTCCGAAATTATACAAGAAGCCACTAGTTATCGGCTTTATTTCAAGAAATGGCAGTGTCAACTTCACCCCGAAAAGCAACCAAGGCTATGAAAATGATACCACACTTCACAAGTACAAAAGTTCTTGCAATAGGGAGTTTTTAAAATTGATTAGTTTGTAAAAGAAATTCCAAGCTTACTGCAAAGGAATCCTCTATGCAAGGCGCCTAGTGAAAAGAAAATTGTCATACAAATAAAAATGAGCTTCATGCGTATGCTACTCGTATAATTGCTAGAAATGACCTAGTACACCGAAGGCGATAGTGGCATATCCAACGAAAATAAATAAATAGTTTATGGTATTGTGCTCGAAGAAATTCCCTAAGTCAGGCCAAAAGTAGGGAAAAACCATACCGAGTGTCAAGAACCTAGGCCATGGCCCATACCAGGCTGCCAGTACCACAGCGCATTGTTTTTTTCTGCGGAGTGTTATATATAATTACTAGCGACCCAACACGGCTTCGCACGGGTCTAACTTAGAAAACAAAAGACGTGAAGTACTGCCTTTGATTATATAGGTAGAATTTCTTTATAAACAATGTTTGCGACTGACTTTTGGTTACTCAATTTGAACGAATTTTGTTGTGTGATGCGCGAAAGAGCTACGTATAGCTGTCCATGGGAAAAGCACTCAACGCTTAGGTCTAAGCCCGCAAGACCTTTCTTTTAAGATCAATTTATGTGGGGGCAATCCAGAAAGCTGCGAGCAATCGAGAAAATCTGTTAGGAAATGTAACTCTTCTTCCTGGTCCAGCACGATGTCTACAGAGTAGTAGGTTTGAGCCTGTGTATTAATTTTAGAGATAATCAAGTCGTTACTTTTAGCTACTTGATCGTTAGTATTTGACAAAATAGCTCTTTCTTTGAACCAAGTTATAGTGTCAGAAATTAAATTATTAATTTCTGGAAACACGTTGTTGATCTAATTCTTAAAGATCATTTACTAAAATGCAAAGATTTTGGTTTTCTAGATTAACTCTCCCATTATTTTGTGACATCTTTCCATTTCCGATTTTTGGCAACAACTCTGAAAAATGACGGTTTTCGTGTGCTAACAACGACACTCTCATATTTATTTTGAGTTCTAATCTATTCACACACGGCCAGAGAAAAGATCTTTTCAATGAAGCATTGATTTCATCGTCACGTTTCTTTCTTTCTCGTTACCACTGGTAAGATTTGACGATAGTCGTCAGAGAGCAATATCGTGCATCCACCCATGGGTGAATCCGTACTGCGAAAATTAAAAACTTGTTCGACATAGTGGCTTTGTCACAAACTATTAATGAGCAGTCAAGTATTCCAATACTCCTTTGTTTTGAAATGCTACAAACAGTGCTAGTGTCCTCAGTAGCAATTGTAAGCGGAAGTTTGAATGTTGCATGAGCAGTTCGGCCTGCTTTCAAAAGTGTAGCTGCAGTTCCGGCTTATAGACATAATCTGACATTAACTCTTGCCGTCTTCGATTCAGTATATCTTCATATAGCTCATACCTTGTTCCAGAGAGATGCAATATCAGTCACTTGACAAAACGCTATAATAATGGCAAACAAATACCTTAATAACCCCGATGAACTGCAAATAGTAGCTTCCGTTAATGTGTTGTCCCATTAAGAGTCGTCTTCCAAGAGACCCATCGCTTTCCATCCTTCTTTAAAGGTATTATTAGTTACTCCTCCTGTGATGGGCCCTTTACAATGTGAAGTAGCATTCTCAAATCAAAACACTCACTGTTGTTGGAATGAACTACAAAGACCCTCCCAAGAGCATCAGTTTTTTTTTTAACTCCAGGGAAAACTTCAACTGGAGTCCCTTGTTTGATCCGGCCTAATTTTGTTCACTAACCATACCTGCAGATGGACATGTGGCAACCCACGTTTCTGCCACGTGGCGCTGGTCCATTTACCTCAACTGACCTTACTTTAAAGCGCCTACACACGGGCCAACTTCAGACACAATTTTTGTAAATTAGGCACTAAAAGCTGGGTTATCATGTCACCATAACGAACACCATTAATTGTTATTGCCTGATCAGCCGCATTTTCGAAGAAGAATGGTCCGATAATCCCTCCAGCCCATAATCCGCACCAAACAGTCTCGCATTGTGGATGCATTTGTTTTGGATTTGGATTAACAAAGCCATCAAGATGAAAATGAGCTTCTTCACTCAGGAGGATTTTGTTCGACTGTAGCTAACAAACTTTCATTATTTTTAAAATACTGCTCAACAATGGAAATGCGACGTTCCTTCGTATAGTGCTCTATTTTTACTAACCCCGAAATGTTATCTTTTTGTCCGTTTTCGTCACTGTACTATTAAATGGCGCAAAATTTAAATTTTGCATGAATTATGGGACACCCTTTATAAGATGAATAATAATTACATAAGAAACCTAGAATAGTCCAAAGAAAGAAGAGAGAAGAAAAAAAGTTTGTTTGATAAACATGAATATGCGCGCTGGTGGGCTGTTGATTGCAATGACCTACGCATATCTGTGATTTAAGTAAATCTTAAATAATTACATTTTTGCTTATTACTTCCGTTATAAGAATCACAGAAAAATGATTGATACATCAATCTCTTCACCTGGAAATGTACTAAGAATAAGTCATATTCAAATCTGTTCAGCCATTTTGTAGTAATATATGTGTAAAGCATAAAAAATGCGTTTTTCAGTTAAAAAATCATATAAACGGCCCAATAGCGGACTTAGGATACTAAAAATTATCCTATGTAATAGCGCTACTCACGACAAATCGATTGATATACGAGGGCGGGTCAATAAGTCCGTGACTTTTTGAATTTCTGACCTCTTTACTGAAACAGCAACACTGCTCCTGTCAACAGGCATCTGTCAGTTGACTCCTGTCAAAATTTAAACTTGCTGCGTCAGTTAGTTTGTGTTTGACAGCTATTTTTATCAGACTACTCACTAATTTGAGGAGAAAATGGAAAAAAGTGGTTTACTGAATTTCGTTGTGGCCGTACAAGCACTGAAGATGCCGAACGTCCTGGACGCCCAGTTGAGGTCTCTACACCCGAAACAATCGAAAAAATTCACGATATGGTGTTGGCCGACCGAAGATTGAAAGTGCGAGAGATTGTGGAAGCCGTAGGGATCTCGCATGGCTCAGTGGTTTCAATTTTGAATGATCACTTGGGCATGAGAAAGCTTTCCGCAAGATGGGTGCCGCGTTTGCTCACAGTCGACCACAAACACATGTGCAGTTGCCATGGCAAAAATCCATGAATTGGGCTATGAATTGCTCCCTCATCCACCCTATTCTCCAGATTTGGCTCCGAGCGACTACTTCTTGTTCACAAACCTAAAGAAATACTGTTGAAGTATCGTTACGTACCTACTCCCTACTAGCGGACAAACAGAAAAATTTGTTCTCTTTTATAGATGTGAGAAGAGAAGAAATGACTATGCGGATGCAGATGATCTAACTATTTTTCTTTGCTAATGGCATCGAGGTACAATGCAAAGGCATGATGAAGAACGAAAAACTCGAGTTTTGGTCATCGGATTCGTAACAGATAAGCATACGCATGACTGAGAAAATCTTCGGAAGTCTATCACAACTTAAGCCGGCTGACATAGATTTTGCCAGTTATTCGGAATGAAATTCACACATCTATTATAGATTCACTGCATCAAATTCTCAAGAGTATCTTCATGGCCATCATTGCACTAACCTACTAATCGAATCCTATCCATGGCGAATAGTAAGAGTAGTTTTTTTTATCAAAAATCAGCAAATCAATTGCTTGCTTCAGACCTATCAATATGATATCTTGCCTTCAAGTGATTTGGAGAAAGTGGTAGCGCTTGATGGATGCAAAACTGTTTTTCAAATGCATCCTCTGCCTGGTTTAAGCATGCCCATTCCCTTTAAAGTCTAATGAGTAGAAATGAATAAGCAAACTATACGAAAGAGTACGAATTATTGACCCTATGCTATTTTCAATGGCATATCTAATGCAGCCAGAAAACACACCGAAAAAAGACATCACTAGTTTTATGCTTCAGAAGAATGCCATTTCTTTCGCATCAGGAGTCAATATGCCCTGTGTTTAATGCTGCTGCGCATGCTCTAGTAATCCGAAAATGTTCCTTCAGGCATCGTATAACATGTTTATACGATCATGCCTATCGCCTTACTAACCTTCAATCAATCCTTTCAAAACTGAGATATTTTTCGTCATGAGAAGGAGTAATCTGACTCGTTTGATTCATCTTATTCTGAAGGGCGTTGCCACCGATTTCTCACTCCAAATGCTGAAGCAGCAAGACATAGGCTATGATGACATCCCCTGGATCACCGCTATTCTTTTTTTATGCGTCGTCATTGATGTGTTCATCAGACTATAGGAAATTGTTGTAGCAATCAAAGCAAAACGGTTAGTGTGGTGTGAGATGCGGGACCTGCTGGCTCAAATTTTTGAGTGAGTTGAACTTCATAGTGGTGTAGATGAAAATCCAAACGCAAAATACGCAATAACGTGCTGTAAGACAAGCCTGTGCTCGCCGTGAAATCTATGGATTAAATTTTCTGCTTTTTTTTTCTTTGCTTCATCTAATCACCTGAAAGTGTAAGGTGATCACCTGTAAATAGCACCGCCTTTTGGACGGTTGTTGTTTCTATGCTGTTGCAATGCGTCAATTCCTTTTTGATTTAGGCCGCAACTACTGAGTGGTAATGTGAAGCTTGAAAGATTGAAAGATATCTTTAAAAAGAACCCAGAAGAGTAATTCTGTGTCTGTCTGGGGTCTGTTATCGCTTATGAATATGTGTCTATTGAAAAAGGTGAATCAATTTGTATATTTAAGGTCAAAGGAGTGACTATGAGTGTCATTCAGCAACGTTGATTTATTCTGCTATACGCCGCTGTAACATGGTGTGTTGAAGCGTAGGTCCTTCAATGTGAGTCAACACAGATTGACTGTTGTAAAACACACAAAACTTTTTAAATTAAATTACATTGAAGGTAAGAACATTTTCGAAATATTTAGTCCAACTTGATATGCTTGACATGTCCTTGCTTTGAAACCCCCAATAGAACTGAGCTCCGTCAAGGTACAACAAAAATGTTCGTCCCATCAACTAAACTCGGATATCTGTCTCTTTCAAGAAAACTTTCGCATCATTTCCTATTACAACATTGCTCTACAAAATAAAACGCGAAATTAAATTTCTTGTTCAAATTGTCTCGCCCATTTGTTGGTTGTCACTATTCGAAATGAGATTACTACGACGCCATGGCCATCTCCCGTCACTCCATGTCCACTCATTTCAACCCCGGAAACCAATAAAAAAGTTTTTCTCTCCAGACAATCCTAAAGCAACATCCCTCGCCGACAATGTATACACTTTGTAATTTTGTCTACGGGTCATAGTAGTAACCACTGGAAGGAATTAGGTCAAGTGTTTTACCACGAATTTCATCCTCTAGCCTCTCCCACGAAAGAAAGTCCCTATCGCAAACGTATATCACTTTGTTTTAATGAAATTTTTAGTTAGTAGAAAGTATAGAAAAACTGGAAAAGGACAAAGACAATGACGATAACTATTTTACGATGAAGATGGACGAATCAAAATAACGATGATGGCTCCAAAACTCGATAGCCATGGTATCTACTATTGTACTATAGATACTACGGGCAACTTCATCATTTTATCACTGTCTCCTCATTGAGATGTACATCACGTCTTTCAGGGTATTTCAAAACTCGAGACTATGTTGCTGAAATGTCTTTTTCCAGAGCAAAGTAAAACGGTTGAAACGTATGCACTTTGTGAACATAGCCGGCACAGATGGTAATGAACCTAACAACGCGACAAGATATGAGGGCAGGTACGAGTAGGAGTACTCTTATATATAGCCAAGGAAAGAAGTTTCGTTCTAGTTTTTGGAGCCACAAATATGTAAGAATACTACGGCTGCAGGCACTGTCAGTTTCAAAGGAAATAAATTCTCATTTTTATTGAAGCTCCTAAAGTTTCTTTTACTAATTCACTGCAATATCAGGTCCTTGGGTAATTCAAGGGGTGAATGGAAGGATGTTAGATCCAAGGTGCACTATACAGTATGCAGTACACTTGTACTCCATGTGGTAAAAGAAAACCATTGCCCACACCACCAGAGTACACTTGGGGCTTTTTTATGTCTGAGTAACCTTCTTATGAAGCACTCGCCTGGAATTCGATTAGGAAAACTCTAGTGGTTCATCCAGTATGCCAAAGTATACACCGAAACCAAGAAACGAATAGTTGTGGAATTTTCCACAATTATCATTCCAAGAACTTAAGGGATTTCGAATCTTCAAGTGAGAGAGTTGATGGTGGTAAGGATCAGTAAAAGTCTTGGACACTTTGTGAGAATTCGCCTGAAACTTATGAGCATGGAATTTCATTTAGACAGTGCTAGGAAGTGTGTGAAATTGAATTTCCCTTGTGACTTAAATCGTTAAGCACATGCATTGTGATGATTATTAGGGGAAAATTAGTTTACAAAGTTAAGACAGCTCTCCTAAGGATTTTTGTTGCGGTCAGAGGGAGTAACAACCCATAAGACAACCATAAAATAGGACGAAAGTTTGCTTATAACAGTTGTTGAAAGTTTTGCTCATTTTCTTTGTTCAGCAAACCTAATGTGACATTTCTTGTTTCATATGATTATGTGCATCATAAAAAGTTATTTGAAGTTTTAAATTTAAAATTCCTATGGGTTGCACCAATTATGTCAAGGTAGGTGCTGGTTAAATTTTATTGACACTTTAAGTGCATGATTATGAACAACCGAGCGAGGGTTTTCAGTTCAAGGAAAACGAAAATGTGCTTAATAATACTGTTTAATTTGGAAATATCAAGCGAATCTGCTGTCAGAGCAACAAGTCAAAGTTAAAAGCAATGCAATCCAAGTCAAAGAACAAACTTCTGGCCTCACGTTTGCTTGCCTTACCAGCATCAAAAAGGAACTCAACCATAGGTAGTTCCAGAAACGCCAAACATGGACTGTAGTGAATGATAACTTAACTTGCACCAAACAGTTCCAGGCTGGCCCTAGAATCCGAACGAACGAACCAGGTTTGAACTGAAAGCCCTCTTCTGCTAGATGTTTATGTATAAAGATGGAAAAAAATTGTGACATTTAAATCTTATTATATTGTACCAATACAATAAAATATTAGCCCAAATCTTTATGCGTTATCGGGCTCACACATCTGCCAACCACCGATCGGGTAAAGGAAAGCCGGATATGCACTCATTTATTCATGCATAACTGAGCTATATAAATGGAAAAAGAATAGTAGGAAAGTATGCGACCATGGAAGTTATCGACCAGTTCAATAAAGTCGTCAGAAATACCGAAACTGATGTGCTGCGTTCTACCTAACCACCCTAGTGAATGCATTGCTTTAAAGAGTTCAGGTGAGTACATGCAGCAAAACAATTTGCTTGTAAGAACAATATTGAAAGGAAGAACATGGAAGGCGAGAAATCAGCAGCATGCGCGGGTTCTTCTCCAGGAGCCAAATTGGAAGTCCCAAGAGAAACACACAAGGTGGCAAGCCAACAAAACCCGAAAACAAATCTGTAGAATGAGCAACGAAATTTATAAGCAGTGTCCCAGTCAGTCTAGGACAGTGGTTCCCAACCTTTTCTTGACCAGAGACCACTTTGATCTCTTTGTTGTTCGCAGAGACCACGGTGTACAAGAAAAATAAATTGAATCAATTCGAAAATAAGCTGTAAGAAATTGCTTTTTTACACCAAAACTTCTCAAGTGAATCAGATTCAAATGCGTCCTTACAGTTTCTGTCATTTTGAAGTTCAATGAGTTCTTCCTGGATTTCTTCCATAAAGGGTTGCGAATCAGTTTTTGTTGAACTTTAGATTCTGTTTCGGAATATTCCAGGAAGTAACGATTGAATTTATCAATCAACATTTGTAGATGACTCTTAATATTTTCTTGTATGTTTGTCCGATTGAGGACATACTTTTCGTTTTAATGTCGTGAACGCAGAATAATTGTTCACCCCAATTTTGCTTAAACATAACCGAAGTTTGCAAATAAAGGCGCGAACTTTGTTTTCAAAGATAAATACATTTGCAACGTCTTCTAACTGTTTATTTCCGGAACCTTGCAATTCTAAGTTCAGTTTATTTAATTATGTGAAAATATCAATAAGATAAGTCAAATTCATCTAAAATGTCGAATCAGAAAACTGCTTCAGCAATTCATTCATATTTTTGTTAGCTAGCCCTGAGTTCGTGCAATCTTCCCAACTTATTGCCCTTCGATAGCCACTTAACTTCTGTGTGAAAGAGTAGCGCCTTATGGTCTGCGTCCATTTCAGAGCATAGTTTTTTTTAAAAACGCATGCATTTAAGGCACTGCTTTTGATAACAACTATCACGTTTAAGTCTTCAAAGCTTACGCATGACGGTGTATGATACAATGCGTTGTTGTTGCCTTAGGATTCCTCTGGTTTACTAACGTCGCCAGACCGAAGAGTGATTCCAACATATCTAGAGGTCCATCCTTACAGAAACCAACTAGTTTTTCCCAGCTAATGACATGTTTTTGAAAATATTTCGATATTGTGTTCATGACATCGATACCTTTTGATATTGTTTCCAGTTCTTGTGAAATCAATAATTCTTTTTTGATTATGTTGTCGTCTAAAAAGCGGACAAACACAAGTAACTGACAACAATTAGAAATGTCCGTTGATTCATCACATTGCAAAGCGAAGCATGGTAAGTTTTCGATTTTTGAAACAAGTTGCTCCTTGATATCATCTGACATTAGTTCAATTTGAGCTTTAACACGGTTCGAATCCTCAAATCCCAAAAAATCTTCGACAGCTCTGATCAAACACGGTTTTACAAGTGTTTTTCCGAACAAAGCAGCAAACTATATTATTGGAGGGGAAAAGTGGGTTAAGAATTAACAGCATGAATTCCCCGCCTCCGACGGACTCCAGGTCTCCCGCGCCGCCCGCGATCGCACTACTCACGATGCGCCGCGGACCATATTTTTACTGCCACATGACCAAAAAAGATAAAATAATTTGTTTATTTGCTGATCTTTTGGTATAAAACATATGTGATTTCCAGGATTTGGGTGAAAAAAAAAACACTCGCTTGCTACCACAAAAATAATAATACCACGGCCTAACTATTGAAACAAAGATTTTTCTCTGAAAGCAATACACCACCAGACTTGCAGTTGTTGGCTATCAATAACTGTCATTTACTAAATTTATCGTGATTGAACTTTTTAAGAAATGTCATGCAATATTTGGCAATTATTGTTATGGAGTCGTTTATGACGCAACTACACACTTGTTATTCAATCTTATTTCGAAAATGAGCGATCTGTAAGAGTAACATTTCGTAAGATTCGTAAATTTTTCGGTTCACATAATCGCCCTAGTAACTCCGGAATTCGTGCAATAATGAAACGTTTTGCTCTAGTTCGATATCGGGTCAAACTCCATATTAGTATGCCCGCCCAGCACGTATAGCGAATTTTAGAAATTGATCTTCATTTGCACGCCTATAAAATCCAAATTACTCAGCAATTGAAGCCTTTGGACCTTTTACAACGTCGCCCATTTCCTAACTGGATGTTGGATCGCCAGGACAATTTGTCATCGAATTTGATCTTTTTCGATCTTTTCCATTTTTGGATGGGTACATAAATAAACAAAACTATCGTTTCTGGGGATCGAAAAACCTATACGAGATTCACGAAAACCCAATCAATCCCAAAACGGTCACTGTATGGTGGGGATTATAGGTTGGCAGCATCATTGGCCCGTTCTTTTTCAAAAATCAGGGTGGAGAGACAGTTACAGGGAACGGAACGTTACCGCAACATGTAAATTGGCTATTTTCCTTTCCTAAATTGAATAAATTGGGTCTGGACGATGTCTGATGCTACCGCCTACTCAAGGTTAGAGTGGAAGTTTATTGGCCTCTAAGGTCATACGATTTGACGCCTTTAGGGGTTCTTCCTGTGGGATATTTGAAGAGTAAGCTCTATGCCAATAACCCAGCGCAAATTAAGGATCTCAAACATAACATCAAAAGTGAAATTGCGGCCATTGACCTACTTATTTTTCAAAAGTAATCGATAATTTTGACCTTTAAATAGTCGCTTGCAACAGAAGCCGTGATGGTCACATGCAAAATTTTGTATTCTACTCGATGGCGATGGCGCAATAGTTAGTTCATTGGACTATCAGGCAGAGAGTCTAGGTTCGATTCCTGGCTGGGTCACCAACAATTTTTCAAATCGCCGTCACCCTTTCAGCGGGCAATGGCAAACTCCCGAAAGTAAAAAATTGCCTACAAAAAAGCTTCTAAGGAGTGCCGTTTGGACTCGGGAATAAACCGTAGGTCCCGCTCAAATGTGATAAAAATGACAATATGAGCAGCACAAATGAGTGTCAAGAAGTTAGGCCATGGCCCATACCGGGCTGCCAGCGTCACAGTGTTTTTTTGTTTTTATTTATAATTGCCATGGACAGAGCTTTATTAATAAGTAAAAGTCTATATTGATTTCGTAATAAATGTGTATTTTATTTTATGATAACTTTCACACTAGCTTTTGGCTCACCCTTTATAATAAAATAATATGAATAATTTTAAAAATAAATGTCACAAGTGCGTTCACAAGTTTTAAAAAAGAAACAACAAAAATTGATATAAACGCTGAGGTTCAAAAGCAAACCTCCAAGTTTATATAGGTAAATATCGCTTCAGCTTTTATTTGTAGGTTGGTACATCAGCCATCTGGAGCTCAAGTATCTGGACACAGAAGTGTACAAGTGGTACAAAGAGATGATTTGCCTCGTTCCAGTCACCCATCCACCAGTATGACTGACGTAAATTTCGAAAATGTTTAGAAAATAGTCCTCGCAGATTGTCTTGTGAGCATCAGGGAATGCATGAGTCTATGAATATGACATCGAAACTAACCAACAATCATCAGAATGGCGCTTCTTAGACGAGCTAAAATCGGCATATGAAAAGTGTTTTGAAGATTGAAGGAAACGTTGGAATATACGGGCGTAAGATGAAAAGTTCTCAACCTGACAATGAAAAACTGCAAAATTCAGTTAAAAAATGATTTTATTTTTCTACATAATCTCCCTTGACTTCAACACACTTGGTCGTTTTTCTTATCCATATCAGTATTACTTCCCGAAAGGGTGAATCTGGAAGGCTATGAAAATATTCATCTACGCCCTCTCTACTTCTTCATTCGATATGAAGCACCTTCCAGGAACAAATCTCTTCAAGTTTGGGAACAGATTGAAGTATGAGAGGGCCAAATTAGGAGAGTAGGGGGAATAGCCAAGCAAATCGTATCCAAAATCCCGCAGTTTTCTATACAGGTGCAAGAAAGGTGTCCTTATGAAAGATGATTTTTTTCTTCTTCAAGCCAGGCCTCTTCTCGCGAATTTCGACATCCAGCTGGTTATGAAAGTTGGAGTAATATATATTGTAATTGCTCTGCCTTCTTTAAGGTAACCAATTAACAAGATCCTTTTCGCATCCTAAAACTTGCTGGCCATGACTTTTCCGGCAGATGCGATCAACTTCGTTTTCTTTGGCGCTGAACCATTGGCTCCCACTCACTGCTTTGTCTGCTGTGTCGCTTTTGGCGTGAAGTGGTGGACCCATGTCTCATCCATGGTGAGAAATCGGATTCTTGTTAAATCGGTTCAAAGATTGCTGCAAAAATCGTTTGCGAACTTGCTTTCGATCGACATTCAACAAATGCGGCATCCAACTTGCACAGAGCTTTCCTTTCGCGTTTTGCCGTTATCCTCACAACCTCAGCTATCTCAGTTGCGGTTTTTGGCCATCCTTCACATGGGTAATCTTCGAGGGACCACGTTCAAATTCAACTGCCCACTTTTTAATGGTTGACATAGAAGGAGCAATGTCCGTATAAACTTTTGTAAACAAACTTCTTGAGCGAATAAGTTGAAACTTGTCATACAAACTAATGACACTGAACTAAACAAACTGATTGTAATACCATCTCTGCGTCAGACCGAGAACTTTTCACCTTACCCACTTACATATATATCGGTTGCAATGGAGATTACTTTGAAATGAAAACCGATGAATAATTGAACCATTTTCGTTTACTTGAAGAATTCCGAGTACTTTGTGACCAGAATGTGCATGGTCAACCACAGATTGGTCAATTTGGTTTATAATTTTTGCAAAATTTGCTAAACTTGTCTTGAATTTGATCACCCTGTGTCGTTTAATAAAGCCATTTTTGAAAAACAATGAAGAAGACCCAGATTTTGAATTAAATTGTACTGTCTCCCAATCGACACAAGCAATAGCCCTAAATCAAATGAATAAGTCTGAATTTAAAGTTCATCCACCCTAATCAGACAGACAAGATTACCTTTGTAGCTCTGTCAAATTGAAGAAAACTTTCATAACTAGTTTATTATTGAAAAAGGATCAACCAGCAAACACTACTGTCCTTTTATAAGCCATGCTATTCATTTAAACTTCTTTCGTCTACAAGACCGGATTCCAATTATCAAAATTCCCATTAAATATTTTCAACTACTTCATCGACTTCTTATGAAATCCTTAAATTCCAATCAAATTCATAATAAAGATAAATTATGAAATTTCTAGAAGCGTCTGCTTAAATGGCAAGTACGAGTACCATCGCCACCAACCTTAACTCCTCACTTCATCGTCCTTCTAACCAAATCAATGAAAGGAAATCTGCTGGCATTATGTCACCATGCCACTCAACTAATACAAACACAAGCTTTGTTTACCTTAAGCATTATTTCGTTAAAATGAGTTTGGCTGTGTTTGCCTTCACTCACTTTGTTACTCAATTCAATTCATTTCCAAGGATATTACTTGTCAATAACCATTT
Source organism: Volucella inflata (assembly GCA_928272305.1). Classification (NCBI taxonomy): domain Eukaryota; kingdom Metazoa; phylum Arthropoda; class Insecta; order Diptera; family Syrphidae; genus Volucella; species Volucella inflata. Next base: position 18,532,488 of record OV743718.1, on the reverse strand, counting down.
TGACAAATCTACGAATCTCCTTTGATGTTACCTTTGGCATAGGTATCGATGCTTGGAATCCAAGTAATTGGTTTACAAAAAAAAAAAAAAAAAAAACAAACAAGACAACATACAGAAAGGATAATTGCCCCACAGAAGATCCTGTAATTTGATTTAGTTTGTCTTAAACTCCATTCAGCATCTTCTTGTTGCTGCTCTTCGTTTCCATTCCAACTCAAATGAAATGAAAAATAATTCCCACTTGACATCCGGTGCTCCAGCTCTCCTTAGAATAACATCAAGGACTAAGGAGGAATTTGTGTGAGAGCCGGTTAATTACGAACCCTCGCCCTTCTTAGTCAGTTAGTCAGGATGATTTGGGGAACGATGGTATAGTATTCGTACAACACTCGAGATGCCTTGAGACTAAATTAATGTTTTTCTTCTTTTTTTTTTTTGCTCTGTAAACACGGTTACGTGGCTTTTAGCCCGCAAGGACCATGTTGTCCTTATTTTTTATTTTTTTTTTAAATTTCTTTTCTTTTTTTTTTTTGAACTCGCCCTATTCCAATGGTTGTAGGGCGTATTTTGTTGTTAAATGTAAACACTCCTTTATACTGGTATCTGGCTAGATGATAATCATGTTGATGATGATGGTGGCACGAATCGGAGTACCACTGGGACCAGATACTGGTTCCGGTCTGGGTGGTGGCAAAAAGATGATGATGGCAATAGCTAAAGGCTATAATGTGGATTTTATGGGTAAGCGAAAAAATCAAATCAAATTATCCGACTGTGTCGTCTGTTTGGTCAAGTTTGAGTAGATTAAGCGGCAAATAGATAGACGTCCTTTGGGTGCGTGGGGAGAAGAAATTGTGTGTTTTCAAAGATATGAGTCGGTATTGAGCCATTGCTGACGTATTAAGTATAGTACATGGCGCCATCATAATCAGAAAAATTGAATTCTCGAGTGTGAAATTGTTAGCACGTGCGAAATGGCAAGCAAATTACTCAAGGAATTTTCGCGCGAATGGCTCTTTATCGTTTCTGCTTTTTGAAGGAATTTTTAATGAGTTGATAGAAGAAACCCCTCAGGGATCCGTGGAATTACGCCGTTGGATAATCCGTTGATGTAAATTGGTGTTGAAATTCATGAGAGTGAGTAGCATTTTATAACCAGCATTGTTATTCAAAGTAGGGAGAGATAACCTTTTCTAAGAATAAAGAAAAATAATATGCATGCCAGAATCGGTGTTAGCATAGAAATATGTAAATGTTATAGTTTCAAGGAAATACTTAACAACTCTTAAAAGAGATAAATATGCAGGTTGCATTAATAGGGGTATCTCCAATTTCTTTGGGCGTAAAGAAGTGCCTCTTTCTCTATTACTATAGGTATAACATAGGCCACGGCATCATACTGATTTTGTCAGCTGCAATCACTTTGCATAGTCTTAACTAAGCCCACGTGCCTTAGTGTAGGCTACGATGATATGAGGGACATTTATTATTATTTCCGTGAGCCATGTGTGCCGTTTGTTACCCTTTCTCTAAACGTCGCCGTTTTGCCAAGTGACTCCCTTGGAAACCTTCTTTCGTTCTTTAACACGAAACATCCAAAAACCACATCAAGTTCATTTAAAGTAGTGTCCGTAGAAACTATCACTTATTTAGTTACTTACTTAGGTAGCGCTACAAAAAGAAGAAGGATTCGTCATCAGAGAAGAAGTCTTAAGCCCGCAATAAGGTAAAATTTGCTAACATCACACCCTTATAAAAGAAATTACGATAAGATTGCTTTTTGCTGATTTAGCAGACACAGTCCAAAAATGAAGATGGTTGTCCTCATTAAGCAACGATAGCTATGGATGGCAATGATTAGTATTAGGCCTCGTAGAAGTAGCATCTTCCGATAGGTGCTGGTTCTTTAAATAACGCAAATGAGCCTCTGCAACCGAACATCTTGCAGCTCTGCTAATAAGCCGTACTTCACGCCTTCCCGTGGCGCCATCTGGGAATCTCATTGAAGATTGCGAAATGAAGGGGACAAATGGCGAGTTTCCTGCGCCATGAATCAGAACTAGTGTAGGAAAAATAAAACAAGACCTTATCCGGGCTACTTCGACATATTTGGAGCTCAGGCCGGTAAGGATTTTCAGGACTTAGTCAGGGTCTTAGAAAAGAGATGGTGGCGGACGAGTCCTATATGGGCCAATGGCAGCACTCACATCCCGGAACGGGTTACAAGCCTCGGATACGGACGGATTTACTGTTGACAACCCACGCAAACGGTTTAAGGACAATGAGCTTCGGATATGCACGTGGAATGTTAGATCCCTTAATAGACCACGTGCAGCCGAGCAAGTAGCGGAGGCCCTAGACTGCTGCAAAGCAAACATAACCGCCATTCAAGAAATGCGATGGGATGGGCCGGACAAAAAGAAGATGAAAAACTGCGATATCTACTACGGCAATTGCTATCGACGGCAAAAGCAGCGCTTATTTGGATGCGGATTTGTTGTCGGAGGCAGACTAAGACAAGAAGTCCTTAGCTTCCAGCATGTGAGCTAGCGCCTCGTAGCAATCCGCATCAAGGCTGAATTCGCCAACATTAGCCTTATATGCGCGCATGCCCCCACAGAGGAGAAAGATGACTACACCAAGGATGCCTTCTATGAGCTACTTAATAAGACCTACAAGCAATGCCCTAGCTATGACATCAAAACTGTCCTTGATATACATAAGGGGACTCCTAATCAATGAACAGTCAACCAAATTGATCACATTGCGATCGACGCAAGTATTATGGATGTCCGTACGTTCCGAGGAGCCAACATGTACCTTGCTGTAGCCAAGCTACTGTTGCGGATATCCCAAACTACACCAAGACAAGCTAATGCTGTGAGGAAATTCGACGTCAGATGGCTACAATCGCCAGAGATTGCCAAGTCCTTTTCCGATCGAGTGTCTCTTAATCTCTTAAGAGGTCTAATACCACCAGCATCAAGCATCGAAGACTATTGGAGAGTGGCAGAGCAATGTCTAGTTTCGGCATCCCTGCCAAACTCGTCCGTCTGTGCAGGATGACGATGGAAAATTCACGCTGCACAATCAAGGTAGCTAAAGATCTCACCCAGACCTTTGATGTCCAGAAAGGATTTAGACAAGGCGATGCACTGTCATGCGATTTTTTCAACATCATACTTTAAAGAATAGTGCAAAACTCACAACCAAACACAAGAGGCACTATCGACTACGACTAGCATACGCCGACGACGTTGACATGAAAAAGCAGCGTGATGTCAGTGGCGCTTTCGCGAGTATTGAGACGGAAGCGGCGAAAATGGGTTTTAGCGGTCAATGAGAACAATACCAAGTATAGGCTGTCAAGCAAAAAGGACAACCAAAACCGATGTCTCGGGCAGAACGTCACCCTCCACAGATATAACTTTGAGGTAGTTAAGGACTTTGTCTACCTAGGCTCTGCTTAAATACAGACAACGACACCAGCGCTGAGAGCAAGCGAAGAATAACTCTTGCCAACCGCTTTTTCCTTATGCTAAGAATTCAATTGAGTAGCAAAGCCCCCTCTCGTACAAAAAAAGTCACTCTTTATAAGACCTTAATAATCCCGGTTCTGCTCTATGGCGCATAGGCATGGACATTATCAAAAATTGATGAGGGTGTTCTTGGTTGCTACGAGGGAAATTCTTCGGGCGATCTTCGGTCCCGTCTACATTGACGGTGAGTGGAGAAGGAGATACAACGACGAACTGTACGGACTGTACAGCGACATGGACCTAGCCAGAAGATCGAGGATCCAAAGACTGTGATGGCTGGGTCATGTAGAGCGCATGGACACCAATGCTCCGGTCCGAAAAGTCTTCGAATCCGCCCCCGAGGGACAGCGCAGTAGAGGAAGGCCAAGACTCAGGTGGCGCACGCAAGTGGAAGGGGACCTCAGCCAACTTAGCGTGTGAAACTGGCTGGAGAAGCTTGTTGACTGAGTCCCAGGTCCACACCGGACTATAGCGCTACTTAAAGAAGAATAAGCAGTTCTGGTAGATCTTCCGGTTGCGGTGGTCCTTGCGAGTTCCAGTTTCTCTGTGGTTCGCATACGTTTATCACACGGTGTCCCCGGCAGCTATTATGCTGATGGCGAAAACCGTCTTTATGTTGTTGCTAGCTTGGAAGCATAGAAAAAAATGTCTGTCCCCGGAAGCCAAACAAGATAGCAGTAGAAGAGATACAGAGTTCACGCTGGCACCAGGAATATGATGAGGAAATTATAAATATGTAGACACATCGACCCATATTCGTGCTGAGTCCCTGGCTGAAATGGAGTTAGAGTGACATGAACTACTACCTTACTCAGTTTTTTTCCGGATAAAAGCACATAAAGGCATATCTTTAGCGATGAAAGCATCATCTAGATGGGACTATTGCCCTGCAATGGTTCATACTGCCGGGCACACACTCTTCCTCTGAGTAAGCTGTCAGCACCGACAGGCAAGCAATAGATAACCGTCTCGTCTCTTCACGCTTAGGCTCAGATTGGTACAGAGCTGCATTGGCTCTACATATCTCTGTTACGATAACATGATTCCAGCAGATGCAAGCAGGATGAAACACCAAAGTGAACAGTCACTTTGATCTGAATAGAAACACACACGAGTGTAACACAATCCTTTGTCTTTACGGTGTCAGTAAGTAAAAAAAAAATCTGATTTGACGAAGACTGACGAGATTAAAAAGAAAAAGAGACACACAGCAAGAATGAGGAGAGATGGTCACGTACTCTATAAGCAACACCGAGTAGATATCATTGCTCGTTGTAAGCATGCAGTACTGAAGTTCTTACAGCGATTGAAGAACAGGCAAATCAAAATTTTTCACAGACACATCCTTGAGGTATTTAAGGAATTTATCTGCAGAGAAGAACTCCGACCAAAATTTACTTATGAATATGTGGTCCACAAAATCTAAACATACCCAAAATGTTGGCTTGACTAAATCGAGCTCTCATCAAACAGTCCCTAGACGACAAAGAAATGCAAACTTAAAATTTTAAAATCAAATCCCATTTGGTGTCAGCATGCTTGATGCACACGGAGGGGCCTGATTCCTGGGATATATCCTCGGCAGAAAACCAACTTTCAAAGTAAGTTAAAGTAAGAGGCATGACATTTTCGCCTTCTGCATATCAATGTTAAGTCAATGTATTCCTATTACATACCTTCTACATATTTTCTTAAATTTCAGTCTTTCTTTAAAAGCACTCAAAAATAATCCCCACTTAACTCGTTTCCGCTCTTAAAATTTTTCCGAAATTTCCATTCCTAACTCCATTTCACGAGCCCTATCTCCACCCTCAATATTCTAATGCCATCAGCAACAAGTTAAGTAGAGAAATTTACTTCATTTCCCGCATTTGCTAATTAGGAATAAAACAGAGAAAATAAAGAAAAGAAATACAAAAAAATTCAGACTGAGGATGGAAACAAAAACCACCTCAGCACCTTCTTCAAAACCATTACTTACGAGTACGGGAGTAGAAGTAACTCTCTCTTTTACCTGCATAGACTATCGCCATTAGGATAATTCACGAGAATAGCGTAACGAAAGGTTTTCCACATTTCACCACCTTCCCAGTAGGTACGAGTACTACCACTAGCGCAACAGATTCCTTCGCTTGCAATTATCATTAACTTTTAATTACACCTTTGACTCCCGACATCACCTAGTACAACATTACCCTCATCAAACAGGAGGCAAAGAGAAAGAAAAAGCGCACCAGGATAAGCTTTTCTCATCCAATTTTTCCCTTTCCTCCATCTACTCCTCCGAATCATCCAGCCGGTAACCACTCACCCACCCACCCAACTACATACGAGTAGTCTGGAGTTCTTTTTTGTAATATCCGTGTCGCACATTGCCATTTTGTTAGAAAGGAAACGAAAGCAATTATCATCGAAATGTCGACTTCCGCCTATCCGTTGTGCCCCGTGTGTATTGAGTAATGATAACTGCTGTATAGGTACTTGTGTCGAAAAATCCTTGCACGACCATCTCTATAAATACTGAAGGAGATACTTCTATTGTAGATACAATGGAAACATGAATGTGAGAGAGGGTAACATTGTGTTAAAAAAAATTTGTATGCATGACAGGACATCAATCCAATTGAAAATGACCTAACTAACCTTGCAGAAAGGCGACCATTAATATTCGAAAAAAGAAATTTACACACTCGCCTTTGGCCTACGAGTAAGCTTCGGCTTTCTCATTCTCTTTTGGTTTGAACCTTCGCTTTTGCTCTGGTTTTCACATTGTTGTTAGTAGAGCAGGCACAGCAAGCAATATCCTTGCAATTAAATTAAGCAATTACCATTCAGCTCTCAAAATCTCTTAATGTCCTTGAAGGTCGAGAGGAGTTGGTTTTCTTGGTATTAGGTTGGGCTTTTCAACTGCGCTACATGGCCAGGCAAGGGTTAGGTAACCTACATATTTCAATGTGGAGATTTTCTTCATTTTGTGTTGGTCTTCTTCTCTTTCTCCTCAAGTTACGTGCGAAATGCGACGAAAGTTTCTTAATGAAGTTTCCTGATGCCAGAAACAATTAAATGGAATCGCGCGTTGTTTGTTAGCAAGTGTTGGTTGTTGGTTGTTGGTTACTTGTAAAAGGTTGATGGCTTTTGCCGACCATTTGCCTTTTGCCGTTTGCCTGAATTCCAGTAGACAGAGGAATAATTTGGCCGGAAATTGAGGTCATGTGGCAGTTGATGAGGTAGATTAAAAATCATAAAAAAAAATTTCTTGTAGAATTTCCTGTAGGTAGAAATGCTTGTAGCAGCATGTGGATTTATTAAGGAAATGCTGTTGGCATAATAGTCAGGAAGTTTATGAGAAAAACGTGACAGATAATTTTGAATGGTGAGGTTTGACTTGATATTGCTGAAGGAAGAACTTTAATTTATTTCGTTTCCCCTGGTGTAAACATAAAAGTGAACTCAATTGAGTTGAGTGAAATAAAATTAGTCCTATCTAACCATGGCTAAATAAAACTTGGGAAAAGCATGGAGAGGCAGACAAGTGATCAGGGAACTGTGTGGTTTATTCTCACCATGGGATGGGAAACTAATTGACGTTCGTTACTGCTTGTGGTCTTTTGTTAAAATTGTAATCATATAAAACCGAGAAACTTAGGAGACAGTGGATGTTAACACTCAAAAAATTGTAACTCAAGTGGAAGACAGTGTGCTAATTTCAGCAACATATATCAAATCACGAACAGTGGATAAATTTAGGCGGTGACATCAGTAATTATTAAATGTTTTAAGTTCGGTGTTTTTGCTGTGTCATAAGTGAATCTATCCTCATCGCAACAGAATTACTAATACGCAATCAACTTAGAGTACCAGGTTCTTACTTACTCGGATCTTCCAAGAGACATTCGGACATGAATCAACCAGCGACTTAGACTACTGTAAGGCGTAGCTCCTAACTATATCAGGACCAACGTCTGATTACTACGTGGGGTGAAAAGTAACCTCATTGGGAATGAAAAAAAAACTTTTTTAAATGTTTTTTTTATTTTATTCAATATACACTGATACACTTATTTCAGCTATTTTCCAACTTCTTGATCCCGTCCGAAAAGTAATTTTCCGGAAGATCTGCAAAATACTCCTCCGTAGCGTCGATGATTTCCTCGCGTGAGCTGAATTTTTATTGATAAGCCATCTTTTGAGGTTTGGGAAGAGATAATAGTCCGAGGAAGCCAAATCGGGCGAATACGGTGGATGCGACAGCAATTGGAGCCGTAAGTCATTGATTTTAGCAGTGGTTGCGATGCGCTTATGCGCCGGCGCATTGTCTTGCAAAAACAAAATTTTTTTTGCTTCATGTGAGGCCGTTTTGCAGCGATTTCGGCCTTCAATCGCTCCAATGATGCACAGTAATACTCGCTGTTGATGGTTTTTCCTTTTTCGAGGTAGTCCACGAAGAGTATGCCATGACAATCCCAGAAAACTGACGCCATAACCTTTTCGACCCATTGAGCCTCCCTCGGCCGCTTCGGAGCTCTCGTGCCGGCTTCAGTCTCTGGTGTGTAATAGTGGATCCAGGTTTCATCAACAGTTACCAATCGACGCCAAAAGTCCGCCCGATTCCGCATCAGCAAGTCCAAACACTCTTTCGAAGTGCTCTCGCGCATGCGCGGCATTCAGCGGCAGGATAACTTTTTCATATGCAGAATATTGCCCAAAATATGGCGTGTGCGCTCAGTACTAACCTTTGTGGTATCTGCTAGCTCGCGCACCTTCACTTTCCGGTCAGTCAACATGTATTTTTTTGACATTGTCCTCTGTAACCGCATCGGAGGGCCTACCGCTGCGGACTTGATCGGAGGTGGAGTTGCGGCCACCACGAAACTCTCGAAACCAATATTTGACGGTGTAATCTGACGGAGCTTAGCCCCATAATGTTTATCCAAATTTTCTTTTGTTTCCTTCGCCGTTTTGCCTCTCAAAAAATAATGTTTTATGAGAGAACGAAAATCGTTTTTGTCCATACTCAACATAATGCCAAACATGTCAACAACAATCAGCTGTCAAAACAAAACTAAAGACAGTATCGTACTGAATTTGTTTGCAGTAGCAGCGCATTCTGATGATCAAGGAGGTTACTTTTGACCCCACCTAGTAGATAAGCATTTGTTTTAAATGGAAACTAAGAAAATGAGTCTCGAGCACGACATGTAAGCTGATAACCACAGGGAGACAGTGTTATTAGCAAAGTATATTTCCTACAGCTCCCTTACAATCCTCTTCGATGCTAAATCAGCCTGGCATGCAGGCATACCCCCACAAATGTATTTAGTACACAATTCTTTCAAAGGAATTATCTCCTAGCTCCTTGACAAAATTTACGAAAAATATTTCAAGTGGAAAAAGGGACATATTATCCAGATAAATAATAATCTATTTCAGATGGAAAGGTAAGACATTTTTCGTGCTGACAGAGTTCGGCGGATTGGAGGTGGAGTTGAAATCTATGTTCGTAAGGATATCTTTAGAAATATAAAAATTGTATGTAAATCCCAGGGTGTGTTTTACAGACCTAATAAAAATATTAATCTATGCCAGCTTACATCGCTACTCGAATATATCTCACTGACAGCCCCGAATTTTATCTTGTGTGGTGACATAAACAATAACCCCCTTACAGAGTCTGACCTAATAAATGATCTGGGATCACTAAACTTTTTTCTCGTAAACTCAGTTACTCCAACCCATACTGGTGCTACATCCAGCACCCTACTGGATGTTATATTCGTTAGTGATCTCAAAAAGGTGATTTTCTACGACCTGGTGTCAGCTCCCGGTTTATCTAAACATGATTTCCTTTACTTAACGTTCGATCTCAATTTCAGTATACCATCTAACCCGATACAGTTCAGGAACTTTAATAGCATTGACTTCGCAGTGCTCGAAAGAGACATGCGTGTTATGAACTGGGAACAAATTCATTACATGTCCTCACCTAATCTGCAAGTCGAGTTCTTGCAGTCGAAATCGGTTGAACTATTTGAGAGCCACGTACTCATAAGAACGAAAACTTTTAAGCCTAACCACAACTCCTGGTTGACCTCAGATATTTGCCACCTAATGCAAAAACGCGACGAAGCCTATATCAAATGGAAGTGTTTCATAGAACTTTTCGCCCACTTATTATCCGTAATATAGTTGTTTGCCAAATACGGGCGGCCAAAATTACGTTTTACTCGAAACGGTTGAATCCTTCGTCAACCGGAAAACAGTTATGGAAGAATCTCAAAAAGATTTGGGTGGGAAAACAAAGCAGCTGACATCTAACTAACGCCGACGGAAATGAGCTAAACAGGAATTTCGTATCCCAGCCTTCTAGTAATGGTTCCCTTGTTCCAAACTATGACTCAACTTCACACGTTCTATCTCCTCCAAACGAATCTTTCGCCTTTTCTCGTATCCTACGGGTTGACGTAGTTGAGAACTTGGTTTCAATTAAATGCAACGCTGTTAGAGTGGACATAGTCCATCCCAATTTCCTAAAATCATCTTTCCCGTACTTTTGCCTCACATTACCCATATCTTCAATCAAGTCCTCACAACAAGCGTTTTTCCTTCAGTCTGGAAGTTATCGAAGATAATACTAGTGAATAACTCGTTTACCGAATTTCGCCCTATTGCTATACTTTCTTTTCATCATGCAAAAGTAAATAAATAGGTTTCTTCACCAACACAATCTTTTAACTTCTAAGCAGTCTGGTTTTCACCCTAACAATGGTTGCTCGACGGCTCTGTTTGGAGTTGTCGATGACATTAGGTAAAAGCTTGATATAGGTCATCTCTCCTTCCTGATACTTCTCAATTTCTCTACGACATTCGACACTGTTAATCACGCCATTCTGTGCGATAAATTATCCAGCATGTACAACTTTTCTAATCCCGCAATTCGTCTAATACGAGTATCCTCATACTTGGATGATCGTCAACAAGCGGTTTTTACTGAAAATTCCTTGTTGGATTTTCTTCCTAATCCGTATGGCGTACCTCAGGGATCTATTCTAGGCCCTCTTCTATTTTCATTATATGTTAATGTACTACCATCCATTCTTTCGTACAGCTCAGTGGAAATGTACGCCGATAACACTCAATTACACCTTAGTTGTTCTCCTGAATCTGCAGGCCAGTGCATTACTCACATAAACTCCGATCTGGATAAAATTTTCAAGTGGGCGAGTCAGAATCTACTTATTAATCCAAAGAAGTCTAAATGTATTGTTATATCTAGAAAGTCCATAAATACAACCCCGCTTCCTCCTATCTCTATTAAAAACGGTCCTATTAGATACGTTGACACTGCCAAAAACCTTGGTATTATTTTTAACTCAACTCTAACCTGGCATGATCAGTTACCAACGACACCAAATCTGGAAACAATTGTAGACTCATTGATATTGTTTCTGACTAGCCCACGGTTTCCCCATCTTAATATTTATAAAGGAAAATGGCCATGTTGTGATCAGAATCATGTAACAATAACTTAATATTTCGAACCAATCCGCCTACAACGCAGAATTCTATAGCTAGCTACTCATAAGAAACTTCAGCGTCGTTTATGTATGGTAAGTCATAAGAAAGGTTCTCTCTGACACCAGTTAACATGCATATGTCCTTCTATCTTCTACAAGATCTTATCTGGGTCCTATATGTTAAGTCTTGATTATATGCACTATATATTCTAGTTATGTATGTACTACAAATATTGGATAAAACTCAAAAAGTCCGAAATCGAAATCAAACATCTTTTTTATCATCTTAATGCCGCATTTGGAAGCATCTACAGAGATAAGGTACACCGAACCATATCTATTGTTCTATGGAATTATGGTGGTCGTTGCCGTTATACGGTCTGCAAAAGTGGTCTTCGCATATTTTCAGCACCGGCTGCGATTCTACTACTAGGTTTCCATTTTCGTCCTGAAGGTTTCCGTTCAGACTTTGTAACCCTGGCATTTTTTTTTTCATTAATAGCATTTTCGAACGTCAACCCTCCCACACCATCTCTCCAATTCCTCGTGCTCTTTCTTTTTTCTTCTAAGAAGCCTTTGTTTTTCTTTTCTTTTCTGTTCGTAGAGCTCACAAGTAGCTCTAGGTCTGTGATCCAGAGCAGCTTTGTATGCGTCTTGTTTGTCTGCATGCGCCTACCTATATTCGTCATCAAACCAGAGGTTTCTTTGTGGTGGTGATTTGAAACCAATTACGTCAGTTTTTTCCGCATTGATATTTATGGGGATTGTTACGAAGCGCTCGCTCTCATACCGGAAGCTTAAGACTCTTTGTCTAAGACGGCCTCGTATAACAAATCCGCATCCAAATAAGCGCAGTTTTCTCTCTTTGTAGCAGTCGCCGTAGCAAATGTCGCAATTTTTCATCCGTCTTTTGTCTGTCCCATCTTATCACAGTTCTTGGATTGCGATAATATCTGCTTTATAGTAGTCTCGGGGCTCCGTGAGTTGTTCAACTGCTCGCAGTCTGTTGAGGGACCTTACATTTCAAATGCATTGCCTAAATTCATTGTCCTTTTGAATTTTCTAGGGTCATCAACATTGTGTCAGTCCGTATCCGAGACATGTGGAAGTTACCCTTATGCGCAACCCAACCAACCTGGAGAGCCAGTTCCTTAGTTTATCCCAAGGACATAGGCGTGTCAAGATCCCGCTTCGGGGGTATGCAAGCCGTCGTTGGCTTATGTTGAATTGGTAATATTGAAGATGCTCGCAAAAGGTTTTGCCGTCCGATTTTTGACGCCGCCGTTGAGTCCATCTTGGGAGTTCCTCTGCCGTATGTCCTCTTTCTGCGGGATTACTCTCGTCGGGTATAGTCCATACACACTGGTTCACAAGGCTGTGCTTTCGCAGGTCCGAGTGTCCAGCTACACATGTACAATAAGACTTAGCACCTTCATCGTTAGTTCACTATAAAAGCATTGGAAAAATACAATCTATTGAAAAAAGGGTTATGATGACTGTTCAGTCCGTCACAAAGTTGATAAGCGTTGTTAGTAAGGGGTCCATCAGTAGCACTTATGATGTCTTCCTTTCTTGACATAGCTTCGGGCTACAGTAACTATAATGTCGGATAAAACTGTCTTTCGAATTGCAATGGAATATGAAATAAACTAATTTTCCTGTTCCATATGGCTTATTAGAGGTCCAAAAATTCTACTTAAATTATTCATTGTCCTTTTTCTGTCTCTTATCTGCATGTATATACTACTCGTATGTATAGGTATACGTAGCCGAAGCTGTTAGTCATTTAACGTTGCAGGGTTATGTACAATGCTGATGGAAATCTTTCCACAGGCAATGTGAAGGTCTGAAACACTAAATTCTTGAAAGATACCGTCAGTTGCCTTCTTCGTGCTAGAAAATTGCCGTTGGTTTACTCGAATCTTTTCCGAAGGCGTCTCTATTTCAACATTCTTGCGAGACAACCGAAAAGAAACTTTTATGAGTCGGAATTACATTTGGAGGCTTGTCAGTTATTCTCGCGCTGTTTCGACAACTCAGATGGTTCCAAGGTTTGTGAATTAAGAGCTGTACTTTAAGGTGGTTTTTACTCTACCTTACAATAAACATTAGTAGTATGACGTCTTCAGGGAGGAGTCAAGAAATTGTGCAAAATACAACCACGGTTCCCACGATTCCAAATCGATTAGATATACCTGGGCACGTGCCAAATATTCTTTAATACGTGCGACATCCGAATTGATCTCAAAATGAATTCGGAACTGTGCCAAATTTCCATCCATTGAAGAGAACACTTCCTTTAAATTATTTTTTTCGCGGTGAAACACATACTCAAATGCATTGTAAGGGATGGTGGCATTGCCGAGTAAATGTTTCCATCTGTACCTGATGAAATGTAGGTGGAACTAGAACGAATGGCAAGTTGGAAGACATAAATAATTGCATTTATTCTCAAACAATATTTGTAATCAATGTCCAAAATTGCTTTGCTAAATTCACTGGAAAAGTATCTACAATAATATCACAGGGAGCTGCAACGACGACAGCTGAAGAAACAAAGTCTCATATTGATTCGTATCAGGTCATGAATGTAAAGGGTAAGCCAACAGCTAGTGTGGAACTTTTCATTAAATTTAAAACACATTTCTTGTGAAATCAATGCAGTATTTTATTGATTTATAAAGTTTGATCTATGGAACACAACATCGTTCATGTTGCCACCACGGCTTCTGTTGCGAGCAACCATCCGAAGGTCAAAATTATCGATGACTTTTTGAAGAATAAGTTGGTCAATGGCCGAAATTTCAGTTTGGATGCTACCTATTTTTTGAGATCCTGAATTTTCGCTGGGTTATTGGCATATACCCCAAGGGAAGAAGTCTAAAAATGTCAAATTACATGACCTTGTAGGCCAATCAACTTCTCCTCTAATCGTAATAATGCGATCTTTAACTTTCCTTCGCTTTAAATTGATTGATTAATGGCTTGTGTGTGCGGTCGCCCCATCATATTAAAACCAAAGTTTGTCCAGACCCAATTCATTCAATTTTGAAAAAAAAATAGTCGGTGACTGTAACTGTTTGTTCAGCCTTATCTTCGAAAATGTACAGGCCAATGGTGCCGCAACCCATAAGCCATAACCCATTTTGGGACGCATTGGTTTTTCGTGAATCTCGTATGGATTTTCGGGTCCCCAGAAACGACAATTTTGTTTAGATTGTTTATCCATCTAAAAATAGGCTTTAGCGGAAGAGATCAAATTGTCCTGGCGATCCAACATCTAGTTAATGAATCGGCAGCGTCGTAGATAGTCCAAAGGTTTTAATTGCTGTGTAGTTTGGAATTTATAGGCGTGCAAATGATGACTTTTTAAATTCGCCGTAAAGTCCCATAAATGAGGCTCAATTGTTGACTTCGGCGGCTGGTTTTGAACATTTTCGCTTACAGTGGTGGTTTTTTCGTATACGTGCTAACCGAGCATACTGATATTGAGTTTGACCCGATACCGAACCACTATCTTCAAAACGCTTCACCACTGTACGAATTCCGGGCTCACTAGAGCGATTATGTTGACCAAAATGTAACTTTTAGAGATTTTAGATTGAGTATCAAAAATTCACTGTTATGTGGTAAGCGACCCTATTTCTAAAATTCCCAAAGGTTGTGTGTCATCGGTCAAAAAATCAACCACATTGAATTCACTAAATTAACAGCCAACATTCATCGGTACATCACTGCTACAAAATACATGTTACCATAGAGACAGTGTAGCAGCTGCAACAAATCAAATCATCTGACGATGGACTGAGTACTCAGAAGGGCATGATGAGCCAACGAGTGGTTAAAAGGAGAACCTGTCGCTGAGTGTACACAATCAATATATGAACACAGAATAATTAGCCGAAGTATTTAGTCTCATAGAGCCTCTGTGTTGTTCAAGCCTAAAAGTGAAGTAAGAATCTGTGTGGACTACTGTGTACAAAATGTGTTCATGAACAGTTTTAGTTTTAAATGCATTTTATTTTACTTATCATTACTTCTTACATTCTAACAGAAAATGCTTAAATGCTAGCTTACAATTACTTTACAATCTTATACTAACTTACTGGCCCTACACAGGCACTCTAAGCTACTCTAAATTCTTATACCTATGTCTTTCGACTTCATTATTATTTTGTTTAGGAATATTTATTTTCTATACTAAGGCTAAGAAAAGAATTGTCAACAAAAAACTTAGCATATGGACTTGCTTTTTTATTTTTATAAAAACTTAATATCTAACTTAAAATAAACCTTAATCTACCTAACCTACATACAATACATACAAACACACATATAGACGTTGTACACAATAATATACATACATTAGTATATACCTTCGTATATACTAATATATATATATATTACTTAAATGCTAACCTAAACCTATGTAAGCTGGCCATCGCTATTTACAAAGCAAATAGATTGGTCAGCTCTGCCTCATTAGTGAGGCTGGTCCGTAATTGACGGAAACGATGACGAAACATCTTCCCCATCATTCAACCACCAGAAATGCTGGTGCTGCCGAACTACATCCCTTTTATCGCGATTCCCCACCGCCCTACTGAACCTGAGACGATCCACCCTGCCGTGTGCGACGTCTCTGTTGTAGTTGAGTCGACTGTCCCCAGCTGTCCAAGCGACGTGGAAGATTAACGGGACCGCTGATCTATCCTGGATCAACCCTATCTGATCAAGGTAGAGGAATGCTTCCGGTGGAACGAAGCCGTTAGAGCGCACACTCTCATAATAAAGGTGATTGGGGAAGTAAGCCCCAGATATCAGGTTATTCGTCGAGGCCATTGCTCTTGCAATGTGCCTTCGAGTCACCTTAATTATGAAGCTGTCCACTCGTATTAGGTTCGCCCTGTTGTAAAGGACCTCATTAGGATACAATTTTTTGTACTCCGACTCTGGTGTTCTGTACAAGCGAAGACAAGCCCTAAGGCAAGCCCCCTCAAACACCCGAATCTTTTCCATTAAGCTTGCTCGTACATTGAACCACACGGGACACCCAAATACCAGCATGGGCCTGATAAGGGCCATGTAGCAGATTATCTTTACCCTCGCATCGAGTTGGCTGCTATAAAATAGTCTCTTTGTGAGGGCAAAAGCGCCTTTAGCTCTGGCCAGAGCAGCATCTACATTTTTGTTAAAATACAGAAACTGATCTAGCCAAATCCCAAGGTATCTGACTACATTTCGACAGGCAAGAGGCTGTCCGTGTTGTCCAATGATCGAGAACTTTCGCCAATTTTTTCTGGTATCCCTAGAGGCTCCATACAACGGCGTCCTAAAGAGAATGGTTTCCGACTTCTGAAAGTTGATTTTCAACTTCCAGTCATCGCAAAATCGTCTTATCTTATCGAAGTCACGCTGTAAGAGACTATTAATGACCTCGATTTTTGGGCCTGTTTTGTACGCTATCAAGTCGTCTGCGTACGCAATAGTATGGGGAAGTGAACCTATCAAGTCGCTTGTATAAATGTTGAATAGGATCGGCGAATTGACCGCGCCTTGCTGAAGACCATTTTTAATTTGAAATATTCCAACAGAAGTCACATCACCATATTTCACGATGAACTGTCTGTTGGTTAGCATATTATAAAGAATGTACAAGAGAGGTTTACTGATCCCCAAACTAGCCAGCTTGTAGAAAAGACCTTCTTACCATACAGTGTCGAAAGCCTTCTCCAAGTCAACTAGGCAAGCACCAGTACACTGTTTTTTGGCTTTATTCCATTGGATATCGGACACCAGTTAAGACGCGGCTTGTGAGATAGCATCGTGTGTTCATGAACAATTAGTAGTTGCGTACACATTTTATAAAGAATCAGATATCTCAATTGACTGGAAAAGAGGAGCTTACTGCATGTGTCATTATTCCTATAATTTCTCATTGAAGAAAGAGTGTAAGCAGTTCACTTGCTTTGTTAAACCTTAGGCATTTTAAAATATAAACACAACGCTATGTCCTTCAGCTTAATAAATGATTACAAATAGCTATTTTGTTCAATAATAAAGTGGCTTACGCATCAAAAGTGCAAATAAATACGAAGACATATTTCAAATCGCCACCGACTTAATGGAAGAGGGAATATCTGTTCTTCAACAATATATCGGGTTTTCCAATAGGGACTTTACAACTTTGAATTTAATTTGTGAACGCACTCTTTCACTAATCATCAAACTGTCACTGTCAATTTATTCAGTTAACTCAACATTTTCATAATTGTAAGGTACACGAACGAGCAACGTCTGCAAATTATAAAAATTTTCTACCGAAATTCGAAGTTGGTGGCTGCAACTTTAAGAGCGTTAATTCCAATTTTCGGTCGTAATTCTCACCCTATTAGACAGGCAATAACAAGTTTAATGCAAAAATTTGAGTCTACATATTCGTTGTGTGATGTTGTCGTGTCAGTGAGACAACGGGTTGGTCGAAATGTCGAAAATATCGCTGCCGTTCAGGCGTCCGTAGCAAACGATCCAAATCAGTCGATTCCACGGCGTTCTCAAGAATTGGGCATCGCTCAGAACACATTATGGCGTATTTTGCGTAAGGATCTTGGTTAACACCCATACAAGATCAAGCTGACTCGAGAATTGAGTTCTCCGATTGGGATCTGGAGAAGATATGCCAAGATGGTGAATTTCATCGCAAAATCATCTTCAGTGACGTAGCTCATTTTTGACCGCCTCGTTCGTGCGATTTAACGCCGCTTGACTATTTTTTGTGGGGCTACGTTAAGTCATTGGTTTATGCCAACAAGCCGACGACGTTGGAAGAGCTCAGAGCCAACACTGAACGCGAAATAGCGGCCGTTTCGGCCGAAATGTGTGGCCGAGTCGTTGAAAATTGGGTCCAACGAATCGACCGCTGCAAACTTGCCCGCGGTGGTAATATGAACGAAGTCGAGTTTCATTCATAAATGTTTTGGTTGTACTTCAAGCAGATAATAAAGTTCTTGAAATATCTCAAATGGTTTGCGTTTTCTTTAAAAAAGAAGTTGTCAAGTCCGTATTGGAAAACCCATTACAAATGTGGCAAAAACTACTAGCTACTGCCAAAAATTGTATAAAGTCGCCAGTCCCATGGGATTATCAGAAATCCATTTGCAATGTGAAGGTAAGGATTTGAAACCAGTCTACTACTTTAGTAAACAATATGGCGAAGCGAAATGCAGGTATTCCAGTTATGAGTGGTTAGTCTTAGCGATTGTTAAAATAGAAAACGGATTCAAAATGTAGTTTTGCAACTATTAAGTAACCACTCCATTTGCCTCGTGTATTGTAAGACTTAAAACGGTGAAAGGAGAAATTTGGGTGATAGATAACATCTAAATGGTATCCCCAATAATCGGAAGGATACTCCAAGTTAAAGGCGCTGAGAGCGGAGATGGATCTTTGTCATGTAAGAACTAAGCTAAAATAGGAATGTGGGTAGCGAAACTAAGTTGGTGAAACCAAGCATATTAGAAATATGTTTGTTTCCACTAATTAGCCGATCTTCAAACCGTATCTCCTGTTAAAATAAATCATAAGACGAAGATCGGGAGATGCTCTAATATTAGATATTTGTATATAAAAACAAAAAAGAAGATATCTTTACAAACATAATTTATTTAGTTTGTTCTTTCAGCGAGTAAGCGGTGCTAAAATCTCTAAGAAACGCCAATACCGCGGCGTCAGTAATAAATATCTTCAGTGAAATTCTATTTACTTTTAGGTTATTTATCAGCCGTTATGAATATTCTCCCATAAGGGAATAGCTATAACGAGCATTGAATTATTATGTAAACTAGCTCCATTAGTCTCATATGAAGAGAGTTGTGCATAGTCCGAGGGCTAGCCCTCGTGGGCGAATAGAACTTGCTCAACGCGCTTAATTGTTTCATCTGGGATGACATGAACTGAAGTTGCATGTACAGAATCTGCCCTAGAATTTTAGTATGCAATTGCGGTCTTATCCTATTAAAACAATTTTTTGATTTAAACCTAATATGTAAGTGTTAGCCATAACCGAATAATAGAAATAGTATACGATGAGACAAGTGACGTAGGTGATACCGATTTGAACATACAGCCGCCTTCAAATAACCGATCAAGATGACCCGGGGGTCTTAAAAAATTTAGATTTTTAAACATATCTCACTCACCTGCCAAGAAGATCGGAGTAAGGCTCTCAAAGTGTTAGATGTGCTAAAGACTTGAACAATTTACATTAATCCAAATGTAACCTCTGACAGAGGTAGAGAGATAGAGACAGATTCTGCAGTGAAATGATGACAGCCCCACCGCACTTTCTTGATAGCAAGGGAACTTGTGCACTCCTCAGGCTATGTCAGTCATTTTTCTTCAAAGCCTACACTTACAAGAAACCACTTGCAAAGCAATTTACTCAATATTATCTTCGAAAAAGTGTCGATAATGAAATATCTGCAACACGATCAATCATTTAACTTATGTCAATGTAAAATGCCAGACTCCACTCGTAACTCTACGAAAACAATTCAATTTTTAGCTAGATTATTAGAAATCAAAGGCGACTCGTTTTCGCCATGCACTCTTAAGATTACATACATATCAAATCTGACTCGATTCGTAACAGGGATTAAAACAAGTGTATGCATACTAAAGAAACCAATATTAGAAACGTCTGTATCAGGTGTTGACTGAGTCCCAGGTCCACCCCGGACTGTAGCGCCACTTAAAGTAAAGTATCAGGTACTATGAAAATTTTAATACAACACCCCAAAAAGATAAGGAACGATCCCTCTACCCAATTGATTACACTTTCCTTCAACAACCCTTCTCTTACCTTTTAATACCAAAATATTAACTGCGTCCGTTCAAAACTCATCCAGCGATCTACGATCTCCTTTTTTAATATTTACCAGGTCAGTATATATAAAACCGGAATTTGCCCATAGACGGTCCTAGCTATCAGGGTAGCTGCCATCAAACTACATCATTGGCGTCATTTCCTTGTTGACATCTGACAGAAATTTTTAACTCACAACAATACAAGTTTGTATAGTATAACAGAACGTTTTAAATTTTCTGTCTAGAAACTACGATTTACGGACGGCATTAATTTTCTATTAGTATTTGTGAAAAACTGCCGCAGAATCGCATCAAATGCTTGTCGAAGCTTATGAAAGGTATACTCCTGGTAAATCACAGTCGTTTGAGTGGTTTAAAAAATTAAAAAGTGGCGATTTTGACGTGAGAAACGAAGAACGGAAAGACCACCGAAAAAATTTGAAGACGGCGGATTACAAGCATTGTTGGATAGCCATCCTTATCCTCAAGCGCAGCAATAACTCGCGAATAAATTAAATGTAAAAGAAGAAGGCATTCCTACGTTTGAAAGCCATGGGAAATATCTAGAAGATGGGAAAATGGGTTCCACAATATCTTAATGAAAGAAAGCAGCAAAACCGAAGAACCACTTGCGAACAACTCATTTTTACAGGGCCAAATCGATATCGACGGAAGAAAATGCTCTGTGTTTGTTAGGATTAGAAAGGTGTAATCAACAATGAGCTGCTAAAACCTGCGAGACCGTAAATACTTAACGCTACTGACAACAAATGATAGATTTAAATCAAGCTTTCCGTTATAAACGACCAGAATATTGAAAAAGGGGACACAAATTTACTTTGTTTAATGATAATGCACCCTCACGCACAGCAAAACTGGCCAAGAAAACGATTGAGGCATTTGTTTGGCATGCTCAATCACCAGATTTTGGCTACAACCGATTACTACATCCGGGACACGCACTTCCTTTTCAGCGCTTCAATTCTTACGAAAAACAACTCGATGCCATTTTTTTTATCTTGGCTCGAACAAATTGGCAGGCAGGTGGGACAAATGTATAGCTTGCGATTGGCAATGATTCGAATAAAATATTTTTATTATTTTCATACAATAAACGTCTATTTGGTATGCTGTGACTCAAAAAATCGAATAACCAGGCGCTCTTCACGTTCTTAGAATGTTTTTTTTAGGATGACAATCCTTTTCTTTCTTTGGATGACTTTTCTTGTCTAGGAATTTTACTGAACATCCTCCTGAATACTGAACTCTTTTGTCCCAAAAAAAATAATCGCCCGTATATCCCTGCACGTTATGTGTAGCTTTATTCTTTTACCCTTATCGCTTAGCGTATTGAATTCTACATACTTGCTAACGAACCAATCAATCATGTCCAAGGAATGTCTCTTATTAAATCGGCTAACATACACTCATGTCAAGTAAATGGCATCTCTATTTACATGTGTAGGCAATTAAATTTGATTTTAGCAACAAATCCCAATAATTTCTCAATTTTCCTCCTTTCTTCCTCTATCATATTTTAATTAACTCCATGTTCTTTGCTTATAACTGTCATAAAGCAATTATCGCCACCTCATCCTATCTGCGTTTGAATTTACCAATCTTTCCGTCACTGTGCCCTTCGTATCTTTCTTTTGTAAAGACATCCACTTTTATTCACATCATAAGATATCATCTACATCTTAGTGTAATCGAAGACTTCGCTCGCTCCGACCTTTCCGGCTCTCAAATTTTTGCGTGACTGTTCTAAATACTTCGCATATCTTAATTTCAAAATATATTAAACCTCTCTATACCAGCACAATGCCGAAAGACTTTTTTTTCAAATCGGCAACTGGAAAACATGTTCTGTGTCTTCCCGTTATCCACTTCTCTTTCAAGAAACCGATTCACATACAATCATCTTCTTTTTGCCACCTTTTTCAAGCACCTAGATTCTGAATATGCCCTTGTTCCGAACTCTTCATACATAGTTGCCTACTTAACTTATTCAATAGCCCATTTCGCTATCAAACCTTTTTTCGTGTCACAAAAAAAGTTCCAACGATTTAATGATGAATTTATGTTAGGACTGAATGAACTCCCTGTCGTATTCCTTTATGACTGCCCACCCCTTCCCAATTTATTTCATCAATCTTTAATGCAAGGACAATTTCTTCAGGTTGAGAAAAACCTTTCAAAATGTCAATACATAAAATGGGATGAAGTAGCAAACAATAGTCCCTTTACTAAAGTTTTTCATATGCTTAAATTGCGTTAAGCCATCAGTGAAGTCCCTTTTTAATGTATTTGGATAAATTAGTGCAAACCTCGCCTAACTCTTGTCGTTCACCATCTCAACCATTGAAAATGGCAATGAAATTTATGTTGTTAAAACTAGTTTAACTTAGGCTTTCGGTAAAATGTCTCGTTAACTAATTATTTCAACCTCTAGTGTTCCACAAGGCAACCACCTAGGTCCTTTTATTTTCATGGTAGCCATAAACAATCTTGATAGACCTTTAATGCACTCCACCCTCTCGTGCTTAGTTTAAGTCGAAAGAAAATTGTAACCCTTTACGGCGCTGAATAGCAGATCTGCATCATACCATTCGAACTACGAGTATCAAAGTTGTTTAAAGAAACGAATAAAATACCTTTTAACGCAGCATATCTGCGGCATTCTATCGAGTTAGTTACCCATATTTTCGCTGATTTTCATTGTTGTTTGTGAGTAGTTACATTGAAAATATTAAGTGAAATTGCTATAGAGTCACGGTAAATTATTGATTTTAACTAATAACAATATGTAATTCAAATGGTTTTAATTATTTATACAGAGATAGTTTCGAGTTTATTTCTTTTTTGCTCATACGAATCTGTTCTCTTTCCAGGCCTAATATGAGTTCAAGGTTTCCACGTTCAGGCCTTAGACCAGATGAACTGGAAAACATTCTAGACCAATGGCAAAATAGTGAGAATTGCTTAGACTTTTCAGACAACGATGATGTAGCTGATCCATCATACGTATTGGAACTGAATGATCAGTATTTACGTCAAGACTTGAATGAGGAACCGAAGTAACATTCTCAGGAGATCAGGAGAATGGCATCTTGTTACCGATCTCTGAGACCAATACAACCACTACAGTTCATCCATGTGAGGCAACGCCTGCTGTTTCAATACTCAGCGGCAGGTTCAAACTCAACACCACTTGTTCCCAAAACAAACATCATATGGAAACTAATAACTTAGAGCTCAAGGAAGATCAAATGAGGTTTTGGGGATCTTCTAAGTTATCAAATGAAATACTAGAATTGCATACGTCCTATTAGGTATTTTCTTATTTATTCACTGACGACATTGTGGATCTCATGAGTTTATTGGAATTACTTACTTCATGTTCATAATAATTAATTTGCCTAATGCGGAATGTACTGGTCAGATAAATACGGCAATGCCTACATACGCGAGACGATGACACTAAAACGGTTTGAGTCTCTGAGGTAAGTATTGCATTTTAATGATAACCGAATATGTTACCCAATGGTTAGCCAAATTCTGATCGACTATATAAAATCAGACCGTTAATTGAAAAACTGAACGATAACTTTAGAAAAGTGCCTTTAGAACAGACAAATTGTTGATGAACAAATGTGTTCAACCAAAGCAGTATTTGCCGAACAGACCTCGCAAGTGGGACTTCCATCTGTTCGTGATTTGTGGTGTAGGCGGATATGGTTACAAGTTTGAAGTTTACAGTGGCCAGAAGATAATATGCGCAGATGGCGAGCCTCAATTAGGTGCCCCATCTAATCTAGTGGCCCGACTTACAGGACTTCCTGCTAACCAAAACTATAGACAGTTATGTGATAACTACTATACCTTCCTACCATTGATTGAGTTCTGATCACACCGTGGTCTATTAGCTTTGGATACCGTTAGGAAAATTCGCATCCTTAACTGTAAATTCCCAGAAGAAAAACTGCTGAAAAAATAACCTAGAAGCACATTAGTCGAACAGGTCGCAAGCTATAATGATATTGGCATATCGGTGGTGGCCTGGAGAGATGAATAAATTGTGAACCTAGTACGAGTATCCAACTTTGCTGGCAAAAATCCCGCATCCGTCGTATATAGATTCGACAAGTCGCAAAAAAAAACCCCTCATGGACTTCGTAATGGGTCATTATACAATTGGACTTCCCAGCAAACGATGGTTAATAAGACTCTTTTTTCCATTTTCTGGACATGACCATGACTAATTCTTGGTTATTATATAGAAGAATTCATGCTTACAGGGAAAATACTGACAAGATCCTAAATTCAGCTGATTTCCGACTAGAAGTTGTTAAAACTTTAGTCAAATAAAAGATGACAACCGGCTGAAGCGCACTAGCCACATAGAAACACTCATGCAGGACATAAAAGAAAAATGGCCTCGTCAGCATATCCCGCCAAAAGAAGTCAGACTGGATCAGTGTGGACCGACAAAAGGCTTCGCTGCAAATATCCAGGTTGTACTGGAACAGCCCAACATAATGTGAAAAGTGTGGCGTAGCCTTCTGTTCCAACAAAAATAACAACTGTTTTCGCTGTAAAGGGTTAATTTAAATTTCAAATTATAGAAAACTTATGCAATGTTATAAACATTATTGCTTGTTGTAGGTTATAGTTCTAACTGAAGCTGAGTGTCGAGGTAAATTGTATCATACTAGAAGGAAACCTCGCCGCTAAACATCTGTTAAGTTTACTTTGGGTTAATGAACCCTTTTACATTATCGTGCATTGACATATACGAGTACATGTGTTGGTTTGCTAAGGTTTAGATCAATTCGTTAAAGACCCACATATGAGTTTACAAGTTAAAACGAAATGAAAGTAAAAGTTGTTGGAAAATTACGTATATGCTTCTTTTTCACTAGGTCGGCCATTAATAAAAGCTCAAGTCTAGGTTCGAACTGCTAAGTTAAAATGTATGACTAGATGTTTCCTGTAGGTTTTTTCTTATATCAGAAAAAAACATGTTACGGATGTACCTCGCACATTTGAGAGTCCAATGTAGGATTTTCCTAAGTAGAAGTTCTTTTGAAGTTTTATAAGGTGCGTTTCAAATTCATAAGACTCCTAGTAAGTCTTTCATCGTTGTACTATATTTTTTTAAACTAGTGGATTTATGTCTCTATTTAGCCTTTGTTTACTGTCTCTGTTTATTATCTCGTTTTCCTGTCATTTTTCGTTTTAAACATTCAGTTGCACATTTCATTTTTCATTCGCTATTCAAACCAAATGTTTTGCTTGAGCCATATTTCAAGGAAGGTAGGGTAAAGTCTTTGTGTAATAGAGGAAGCTCCATGAGAGAGGTGGAAAAAAAAAATTTAAATACCGTTA
This sequence comes from Volucella inflata, assembly GCA_928272305.1. Taxonomy (NCBI): domain Eukaryota; kingdom Metazoa; phylum Arthropoda; class Insecta; order Diptera; family Syrphidae; genus Volucella; species Volucella inflata. Next base: position 18,507,182 of record OV743718.1, on the reverse strand, counting down.
TTTTTTCTCTGACTCTCTTCCAAAGCCAGTGTTGCCAGCCGCTTTTAGTGAAATTCCCCATCAGAGGCTTTAAAGTTCCCCTTTTTCCCCATTCTTTGTGGTGACATTCCCCATGGATTCCGCACAATAATTTTTCAAAAAGGAATATAGGTAGCTCGAATTATTATAATTAAAAACGAAAAAGAAAACGTTGTTGTATTTTTTTTTTTTTATTAAAAACAAGTAAATGACAAAAATTAAATCAGACGAACATAATTAAAAACAGACTAGTAAAAATGGAATCATATTATAATAAAAACTAAATAGAAACTAATGAACATTAGGAAAATGACCAAGAATATTGAGGGATGGCTAATTATGTACATTATTTGTATATTGAGTTATCAAAAAAAGAAAAATATTCCTTGGTGTGTTTAAAATTGAAGCACTCTATATATATTTGTCTTGAACCCTGATCTTATAAAGCAGATAGCGTTTAAGGAAGATCCACCTAATCGATTTTTTTTTATTATTTTCACCTCGGTTACTACAGAAAATAAGCGCGCAGCGTCGGTATTTGAATGTGGAAATGTTAATGCATATCTAGCAACTAGACATAAATTCGGAAATAAGAAATTTCCTTCAAAATCCTTCCAAAAACGTTCGACACTCAATTGCTGCATTCTATCTTTCTCTATTCCAATTATCGAAATAGGAAATTCCCTCCATTTTAAAATTAATTTGCTTTCGTCACAGTTTGGAATTTTTATGGAACTGAAAGAAAGTTCCTTGCAGCTTACCCTTCTGGGTATATTTAATGCAACTTCTGGAGAAAGAAACTCCATAACTTGAAGGTCATGACCTCTTATTGGGAATCGTTTTAAAATCTTTTCTATCGTTCGAATATAGGAGTTTTTTCAGCGTAACCTAATTTCTAAATTTTGCTCCTCAGTAAAATTTTGTAGGAGCACTCTGGCCCCAACGTAAATGTCTTTGAGGTCAAATATACTTTTTCCGTACACTGAAACGATATCACTATACTGTTGAGAAGCCAGTAATTTATCGAAATCTTCTTCTCTAATGACGTTTTGGGCTAGTTTGAGTAAGATCTTTTTCGACTCACTGTAGAGGAGGTGCAACAAAACTTGATTACTCTGAAAAAGTTTATTAAAATCATTAAAGTACTTTAGAACAAACTTCAAGAAGTAGAAATAAGCTTTAACTTTCAAGTCTGCCAAAATTTCATATATATTTGTGGCCTTTGATCTCTTTGTTTCTATAGAATCTAATAAGAATAAATGCTGAAGAACTCTCCCATTCTCACTACGCAGGAGTGAAGTACAAGCCACTTTGTCTTAGATGGACTTAATATTTTTCTTTTTTCAGCGTCGAAATAACTTGGAACTCCTCCACTATAGCACAGCTTTTTGGACTCTTCGACATATACGTAGCTACCATTGATAAAAGATTTTCACACTGATCTGGAAGTTCTGCACATCCGTAGCTAGCTACAAGTGCAGAAGAGTAGCATATGCATCTAAAAAAAAGATACACCTGGTACGTCTGCTTGATGTCTCGAAAAAAAAGAGTTGTTCTTTCCAACCATAACTGAAGCGTTATCACAAGCTAAACCAATAACGTTTGTTACAGGAATTTCGTTTTTTCGGAGACATTGTCTAAAGCCTCTATACAACGCTTCAGCTGTAGTAGCATTTAATTTAATTAGCTCCCTTCTTTGCATGATTTTTGCTTTTTTTGTAAAATAAATCTCAATGCTGTAGTCCATGCTCCAGATGAAAGGAAAAATATTTTTAAAAATCACAATATAAATAAACAGTAAGAAATAAGTAAAAAACAGTATGATGGAAATTTCCATCATCATTCAAAGAAGGGTTAATGTTATAGGGTCTGTGTATTGAGCCAGGCAATACAAACTTTTTTGATTTGAAATGTCGGTACCTTCATCAACTAATATTCAGTAAACTGGCCAAAGTGACTACTTCTTACAAATTGAGTTTTTCACCCAAGTTCCAATGCAAAAACCCAAATACAGTTAGAATGAACATCTGCATATGGCCCATTTTCCAATCAAGCATATGTATTGGAGTGCGCACGAAGAATGCATGCGCGTGAGTAACGTTTACGCATACCTATTAACACGTCATTCTCTTTGTTTGGATTTGTAACTCAATTAAGAGTTGTTGAGATTCGTTTTGTATTTTCCCCTCATTTTGTTCTAAAAGAAAGAAGATTCCCCTTTTCCCCTTTAATCAAATTTTTGACTGAAATTCGCCACGAAAAGGGGAATTCCCCACGACCTGGCAACACTGTCCAAAGCATCCCATATGGGAAAAATGCTTTTTTTTTTTTGCATCAACTGAATAGATACATGGTTATTATCTTCATTGTTTTTGTGTGTAGTGCGAAGATTGATACAATTAAGCAATTGATAAAGTGTTTTAGTAATTTTAATCGATAAAATGAAAGTTTGGAGGGACATGGGCAGAGCAAAAGAACTTAACAATGTTGAAAAGACTAAAAACGACTCTCTGGAAAACAGCCAGAGAAAAAATATTGGTGCTACGAGTATTTTAATTATTCTTCCTCACTTCTTTTCGCATTATCATAGACAAACAGTTAGCAGCAAGAAATGATCAATTCACGTACAATATTTCGAGATAATGGATCCCATACCCTTGAAAACTGTTGTACCTATTCAGTTGAAACGGAGTGTACTATATATTTAAGGACTCACACTGAAAATTGCATGCCAATGCAGTGAATATTTTTGAAGTTACAGGCACATTTGTAAGGACGTCGCAGAGCGTTTGAAAGGAAGTTATTCGCAATGGCAGCTGTTACTTAGCTCATGAGACAACACGAGAGGGAAGAATTATTTGCAGACAACGCCAACTCGACTATTTAGAATCTGTCGAACGGCCGGAGGATTTATAAAACCGCCCTGGAATTTACGACTAGATACAAGATCGAAAACAAATTTTTTTATTATGTAAAATCCTTTTGAAACCGTGTTTTTCTCAAAACAGTGTTTAAAAAGTCGGTGAGCACGATATCTCGGAAGCTTCTTTAATAAATTTTTTAGTAATTGATCGAAGGTTTTTTTTCTCACCGATAAATATTTTCCATTTTATTAACAATTTAAGACCTACATTTATGTTTGAGAGCCATCATTTTGTCAAAATTTTTCTTATTCATTCAGATTTTGCGCGCGAAAGGGTGCACGTGTAATGGCATGAGTTGTGCAATTGCGCGCACTCCCCGTTTTGAGTAGTACATTCGTGTCTATGGAAAATTAAATCGGAAAGCTCTAAAAATAAAAACTTACGTGATGATGCGTATAACAAAATTATCACTTTTTGCAAATCACGTGGATTTCCGGAAGCAAATCGAGACTTTGCTTACTCTACAAAATTCTACCACACGTTCCAGCGAAAACTGTTGAACTGTTATACACTCCAGCACGTTCAAATTTCACGCGGTATTTCGCACGCAATTGCCTATTAGCCATAAACTCCTGGAGTGTACGCTCCAAGAACGCGTAATTTCGTGAGTGAAAGACTTTGTTCCCAAATTTTGGTACCACGTTCTTGCCGCGCGGTATTTCACTCGTTCTTTACTACACTGCGGAGCGTACGCTCCAATCATGTAGTAAAGGTCGCGTTTATGTTAAGATATCGTAACCATCGGAGTACGGAGTAGTAGCTCTGAAAATAATAATTAGTAGCTAGTAATTCCAATAAAAATTGCAGTGCTTATCAACTGTAAAAATTTCGAAAACAAAGAACAAAGCCACTTTGAAATCTACACCCCGCATTCTTAAGCGTTGTAAGATAGCCAGACTCGATTATGCCAGGACTCATATGACCGCAGATTGGAGTCTAGTGAGTAAAATAAATAAAAAATATGTCTGTCTATTTATTTTTATTTTCTTTCGTGACAAGTTTTTTTTCTCTGTAATACTGCGAGATTTGAAAAAAAATCCTCAGTATTTTTCTAAAAGAAACTTTGGAGAAGACCCAGTTATGACTTGGGGAGCGTTTTCATCCACGGTATGCTTAAATTTGCAATTTACTCGTGTACGTTACCAAAAATGAAGAGTTCCGGCTATACTCATGTTCTTCGAGCGAGTCTGGGTTTGTCAGAGCAAGAAATTGCTCGAATCTACACGATTGGTGCAGCAATAAAGTGGTTTGAGAAACACTGCATTGATGTTATAGATTGGCCGGCGTGTTTTTCAGATGTGAACCTAATTGAAACTTAGCGTGCGAAACTGGAGGCAGCAAGCCAGGGATCGAGCTGGCTGGAGAAGCTTGTTGACTGAGGTCCAGGTTCACCCCGGACTGTAGCGCCACTTGAAGTAAGTAAGTAAGAACCTAATTGATAATCTTTTGTGCAAGTTAGTTCTTCGGGTTTACAAAGAAAACTGCCTATTTCAAACATTGAAAGAGTTAATACGGACTATCCTTGATGAATGAGATAATTGACCTTAATTAATTTATTCAATGAATACCACTATTTGTAATTTAATCAGGACGTCCAATCGATCGATAAAAGTTCACAAGCTAAAATATTTTTGTGTCTCATAAATATGAAACAATATAATTTATGATATTTAAGTGAATTAATTTTTAATTAAAAAACATTGGTTTTATTTCGTTAGTTTTTGTTCGAAAGGCTCATTTTATTATTTTCGAAGTATTTAAAAAAAAACCTGTCGATATTATCAACGCATATTTATTTGTACTCACTAGTACTAGATATTGGAGATATAAAAGCTGCATCTGCAAATATATATTTATGTCATATCCCAATACCTAGTTCGATTCGCTAAAAAATGTGCTCGGTGTTGCACATCGAATTACACAATTTAATTATTTAGTTATAATATATTGCTACCCTTTTTATATAAATAATCTTGGTTTCAAATGAACACTGATAATATCAAATTATCAAAAAATTATTTTTTCAGATTCGGGTTGTGAAACACTCCTCTAGGTCCTGAGGAGATGGTATATCGCCGATTTCATTTCACACTATGGCAGATTTTAAAGAAAATCCTAGATACACACCACTTATTTATCGATTTTAAGGCCGCGTATGACAGCATCTATAGAAACGCGCTATACAGAGCAATGCCTAGTTTTGAAATCCCTGCCAAACTCGTCAGTCTGTGTAGGATGACAATGAATACACGCTGCTCCATCAAGATCGGTACAGATCTCACCGAGACTTTTGATATCAAAAAAGAATTTGAACAAGGCGATGCGCTGTCATGCGATTTCTTCAACATCATACTTGAAAGAATAATGCAAAATTCACGCGCAGACACAAAAGGCACAATCTTCAAAAGTCCGTCCAATTACTTGCATATGCCGATGATATTGACATAATCGGAAGAAATTAGCGTGCTGCCAGTGGCGATTTTGCAAGTATTGAGACCGAAGCGGCGAAAAAGGGCTTGGCAGTCAACGAGGGCAATACCAAGTATATGCTGTCAAACAAAACGGACACTCAACACCGACGTCTCGGGCAGGACATCACCTTCGACAGGTATAACTTTGATTTAGTTAAGGACTTTGTCTACTTAAGCTCCACTATAAATTCAGAAATTCTGTTCGCGCTGAAATCAAACGAAGAATATCTCTTGCTAAGCGCTGTTTTTTTGTGCTAAAAAGGCAATTGAGTAGCAAAGCCCTCTCTAGAATAACAAAAATTACCCCACATAAGACCTTAATAATCCCAGCCTGCGTTGACGGTGAATGGAGGAGGAAATACAAAGACGAACTGTACGGACTGTACAGCGACATCGACCTAGCCAGTATGGTGAAGAGCCAATGACTGAGATGGCTGGGTCATGTAGAACGGATGGACACCAACGCTCCGGTAAGAAAAGAGGATGACCGAAACTCAGGTGGCTTACGCAAGTGGAAGGGGACCTCAGCCAGGTTAGCTTTCGAAACTGGAGTCAACTAGCAAATGATCGAGCTGGCTGGGGACGCTTGTTGACTGAGGCCCAGATCTACCCTTGACTGTAGTGCCAGCTTAAGTAAGTAAATAATCTATCAAGTATTTCTATTCCACAAACTCCATAGTGTTCATTATTTCTGTGACTAGAAATTCGGCCCTTAACTCTCACTAATTAACCTAACAATACGCCCCGATTTGTGTCTCTTGTACTGTGTATTGAATAAGCCCTTTTAGCAAACGACGTAAATTTCCCAACACAACTAGCTAATTAGAAGCAAGTTTCTTTCCAAAACTTTACAATTCTCAGAGTAATTACTGCAAAAATATTTTCCCGAAGGTCTTTGTTAAAACTTGCAAGTACAGCTTTTTTAAAATAACTTTCGATCAAATTCAAGGAAAATACTCAAACAATCGACAACCAGCTGCAAATGGAAAAGTTCCCTCCCTATAGTTGATTTTTCAAAGAAAAATTCCTTTCCGCATTTCAAATTCATGTTCCTCGTTTTCCATGATTAATTTGTATTAGAAAACCAAACCAAAACCAAATTAAATGGAATCGGTACAAACTTAAAAGAACCGGACTAGTGGTCAGGATAATTAATTAAATTAGACTCCCATTTTATGCACAAGTTAAAGGTTACAATTGAAGTATTTCAATCGAAAAATACAATATGCATTTGAATTCACAAGAAACACCATCAAAGTGCTAGAAGTCAGAAGCGGAATAAAGAATTATACATCAAGTGCAATGTTTCAACCCTATCGGATCAATATCCGAAGGATACAAGACTGCAAGTGAACCGAATACCACAGAATTTTCAATTATAAGTAAGCACTTGTAAAGAATTTCACATTTCACAATGGAGAAAAAAACGAATTGACTCTTAGTGCCAATGAGAACTAGAAAAGTGTTTTAAAATGGAATTTGTTTGCTCCGGGGAAAGAAATACCTTCTTCTTCGATATTGTTCTACCAGCGGGGTACTACATTGACCTGAAAGTATCTTTGTTCTGTTTACGTTCATAAGTATTTCCATAGGGACAAACAACGAAAGATTGGTCAAGTGGAAAGAACCCGAAACGAATCCCTTAATTAAATACGAAAACCCCGAAAAAATATGGATCGTAGTGGCAACACTGCACAACATACCACCATAACCTCCCATTTGACTTCGTCCTTCTGTATCCATTTGTCCACGATTTTATTATTTTACCCAAATCCACTTGCAAAAAAGTAGAACAACGAACGGAATTACTTTGTAAAATCTGAAACGAATAACCTTCCTGCAATATTAACACGAAAATGTACAAAATTTCCACTTTAAAAGGATTTCATACCCCCGAATCACGCATCAGATCCCCATTTTATCCGACATAAAACTACTACTCTATTCGACAACATTGAACTTATTTAAATCCCAGCTGTCCATTTTTGTATCCCAGAAAATGAATCTTTGATTTCAAGTGCAATCGAAACCACAGTTGTATAGACTACGAGCACCTCCAGTACGTGACTCTATTTGTTGTTTTCACATCATGAATCAGATTTTCATAAAGAAAATCCCAAAATGTACCGCACAAAGTACTGGCAGTTGTAAAGTTTGCATAAAAGTCCAAGGTGGTGGAGTACCCAAACCTTGGTAGACTATAAATGTAACATCCTTCGAGAATGTACGAATATGTGAAACAAACAATGGGTAAAAAAAAAACTTAAAACCGAAACCCTGTTTTTTAACACATCGAATCTCATTATGAAAATGAGATGAACTACGAGTAAGGAAAAAGGACACATTCAAAAGGTATACCATCAAATGGAGATCCCTAAATGAACCCAAATCTAAGTAAACCGTCGACAATATTGTGGGCGTGTATGGTCATTGACAACGGTCGTCAAAAGGGCGAACAAAAACAAAAGATAAAAAATGAAAAAAGCCCGCAGGATACCTAATTTATGATGGAAATAGCCAACCAAATGGGAAATGGAATTTTTTTTTTTATCTTAATTTTCAATCTGGCGGGAAAGTGAAATTTAAGGCACATGAAAAGGAAACCTTTGGTTAGAGTAATGCTTTCGAAAGAATCCTTCAATTGCATACCATAGCACGTGTCCATTGAATCGTGCCTCGGATTTTTAATTTTGAGAATTCAATAAACAATAAAATTTGACAAAAAAAAACTTTCCCCTTCCTTATCCTTATCAACAATTATATTTCATAATAAAAAAATAAAAACCTCTCCAAGCCACATCAATCATTTCTGTAAAAATTTACAGATCAGCGTCTATTCTTTTTATTTTTGGAACAAGGATTCTCGGGACTTACGCATACTATCTTTTGACAGATGACAAATCTGTGTACCAGATTGCCTACCATTTGGTCATTGCCACGTCACACTTCAACAACTTTTACAAATCATCCAAATCTGTTATACAAATCTGCAGTCATCTATAACTATGTTACTCACGTTAACTCTAACCGCTCTGGTTGCTGACCTAGTGAGACAGCGAAGACCAGAAGTGAATAGAATATTGCGACTTTTCGAAGTCGGTAAGTCAAGATCCCAATAATTCGATTCCGCGCTGACCATAAGAACGGAACATCTCACTAACATCCTTTGGGCGTATTTTCCCAAAAGGCTTAGCTATACGTCCGCATAAGAACTAAGGGTAAATGACAATTGCGTACTTCGAACTTTCGCTGATTGACAGGCTTGGGGTTTCATAGGGTGGGACCACTCTGGGCAAAATCGACTTATTAAAGAGAAAGTTCGCTGTCTGGTAATTAAACGATCTCACAACTGAAATAGTTGGATTCCAGAGGAGCAACGGTTAACAGTCGCCGGTAATCAAACAATCAAACAATTGGCGCCCAACATGGGGTCCCATGATATTATTGTTGTTGTTTGTATGTATGTTCCCTCGTTGGGGCGGCCTTATGTCTTGGCATTCAACCTACATGCCTGTGCTGCTCCATTGCTGGGGTGCTAACTTAAAAACTGGTCGTCGTCCCTTCACCCATCGAACTTGACTTTTGTAGTTCATGCGTCTTGGGGATGTATTTAATTACGTTGGCCGTCCGCCTGCACACCACTACAGTTTCTAGATTGCTCCCTAGTTGGGATGTTACTATAAAAGAGATCGTCGTCTCTTCGTCTCATTGATCATTTTGCCTCTACTAGCTTGCTAGCAAAGAAACGAGCTGGCTGGACACGCCGGACTGTAGCGCCACCTTAGGTAAAGTAAGTAAGTGTTATCCAATAAAAAAAAATTGGGTATCAACTTTTCTATCGTATACCAAATTGTACGTTCAACAGGCAGATTATTTGGACAATACACAGCTCTAAGCGCTGATTCGTAATACAGCTAATTCATTTGTAAGCGCCGTGCCAGGCTCAGTCTTTCCATGATGAAATGTTAAATAACACTCAACAATAATACAACATGAAATCGCAATGGCCAAAGCCTTATAACTCGATTGTCTTTTTTAGTTAAAAGAAACAGCGATAACCAAGTTCAAATCTTTCATTTCCGACGGGGGTCTTTATCACTATTAATACCGAAGGCGGAATATACATTGAATTCTGTTCTTTGTGATCCTCTGCCTAATTCTAACAAACGCCTCACAAACGTTTATCTGCGGCAGTGAGATATTTGGCCATTGGAAGATGTTTCCCACATACCAAAATCAACTCCTGCCAAAACATTTTGTCTGCGATTAACACCGTAGTTTTATACTACGCGTCGATGTACTAGGTGGGGTGAAAAGTAACCTCTTTTACCGCCAGAATACGCTGCTACTGCAAAAAAGGTTATAGTGCCTTGAAGTCCGTTCATATTTAGGGAGACATGCCAAATTTCAGTGCGAGACTGTCTTTGCTTTTGTTTTGGCAGCTGATTGTTGTTGACGTGCTTGGCATCATGTTGAGCATGAACAAAAACGACTTTCGTTCTCTCATAAAACATTATTTTTTGAGAGGCAAAACAGCGAAGGGAACAAAAGAAAAGTTGGATAAATATTATGGGACTAATGCTCCGTCAAATTACACCGTCAAATATTGGTTTCGAGAGTTTCGTGGTGGCCGCAACTCCACTACCGATCAAGTCCGCAGCGGCAGGCCCTCCGATGCGGTTACAGAGGACAATGTCAAAAAAATACATGAAATGGTGTTGGCTGACCGGAAAGTGAAGGTGCGCGAGCTAGCAGGTACCACAAAAATTAGTACTGAGCGCACACGCTCATCATAAAAATGGCTCATCAATAAAAAATTCAGCTCACGCGAGGAAATCATCGACGCCACGGAGGAGTATTTTGCATACCTTCCGGAAAATTACTTTCCGGACGGGATCAAGAAGTTGGAAAATCACTGGAATAAGTGTATCAAGCTAAAAGGGGACTATATTGAATAAAATAAAAAAACATTTAAAAAAATAATTTTTTTCATTCCCAAGGAGGTTACTTTTTACCCCATCTAGTATTCTTGACGAAATCTGGAACACAAACCAGAAATGCTCTGATGTTGTAAGACAAGTATCCATATTGAACGACATGTCTGTCAAGCAAGGCAAACATTTGAAAAGTCGTTCAGTATGAAGCCCGCTTTCCACTACATTCAGATGTGTAATAAGGATGACGTCATTGTGGTAGACTTAAACCCAACCAACCAATCAAGTGCACAGGCTTACAATGTGATTAGTTCATTCTTTACAACGTATGTGTGAGCAGTTCAGAGAGTTGCAAAGGCATTAGTAAAGTTTGGCATCTATTAGTTTATTTCAGACATCCCCCAATCTGAGAATGGGGAGCCATTTGCGAAGTGTGCAGCAAACCGATTACCCTTGTGCAAAGAGCTGATAGCTGGTCTTCCATTAGACCCTACGAGGATCGCAACCACGCGCACATAGTAGTGTGAGATGTTTATATCTATCGGAACTAAGGTTTAACTTATTATGCAGTTTTTTCATCATAAAATCGTCTCATTTGGCAGATGACTTTCAAATGAAGGTTCCTTAAGTTTCCGCTTTTCAATACGGGTTCAGTTGATCGCGCTATAATCCTTTGGAGACAGCGCAATAGGTTTCTCTCATCCAAAGTTTGTGGGACTGTGTAGTTAATATATCCGTTTAATAGAATTTTGTTTTTTCTCTCGTTGATTTTAGTTTCGTCTCCGACAGTAGAAGTCCAGAAGTATCGGCGTAAGTCGTTATGTTCACGTATCACCACGATACGTGGACAATTTCTATTAGCAATTTTTTCCAAAAGTTTATACAAAATTGTCATTCGTTTTCTTGATACAACCCCAAAGTTGTATACCACAAGTTTATCTTAATTTAGGTGGCGCTACAGTCCGGGGTGGACCTGGGCGTCAATTAACAAACGTTTCCAACCAGCTTGATTTTTTGCTAGCTGCCTCCAGTTTCACACGCTAAGTTGGCTGAGGTCCCCTTCCACTTACAATAGAAACCTGAGTCTCGACCTTCCTCTACTGTGCTGTCTCTCAGGGGCGGATTCGAACACTTCTCGGACCGGAGCGTTGCTGTCCATAGACGCTGTCATACGCGACCTTAAAATCGATAAATAGGAAGTGTGTATCGATATAAAACTCGTGGGTTTTCTCCAAGTTCTGCCGCAGTGTGATTAATGGTTAATGGTGAACCTTCCTGGCCTGAAACCACACTGATATGGACCTATTAGGTTGTTGACGAAGGTCTTCGGGCGTTCACACAAAACAGCAGATAAGATCTGGTTTGCTTAGAAGACCGATACCTCTGTAGTTGGCGTAGTCCAGAGGGTTCCCTTTCTTGAGAATCGGACAAATTCAATTCATCGGGCATACTTTCGTCCGACCATATTTTAGAGATAAGTTGACGCATGCTCCTTACCAAATCATTGCCTGCCTCAATCTAATGTTGGCGAATTTATTCTTGATGCGGATTGCTTTGAGGTGCTCAAGACAATAAAACTTTTTTCTTATATAAATTCAATTGAACCAACTTCCTCATGTAACCTGTAAAGTTAACCCCACATGTAAAATTTAATACTTGTCTACCATTTTATTTTTCAATTTTCACAAGTGGCTGCCCTGATTGAAGTAACTGTCAAAAAGTCAAATGCATTTTCGAAAAGCAATTGTTTTCTCCTTTCGTATGTTTTCTTTATAAAATCGTAAGTTTTCCTATCTTAACTGAATTAATCCTCTTAATTTGAAACAGAAATTAAATTCTAGAAGCCAGAAACCACCATAATCCACAATGACCAACAAAGATCCAACTTCAACAAGCGATGGCTACTGCCTTCAAATATCAAACAGTTCTTCCTTGTCCTGTGAAAGTGATTTATCCTCAATGTCCTTTGACAAAGAAATCGACACGTACACAAATCAAGTGCATTCCGATGAATTACCAGCGTTCGAAATCAGACTGATATCACCTTTGGGTAGGTCACCTTCGCCCATCGACAGTGATTTAGACTTACCCGCTTCACCTGCTCACAGTTGCATTACACCCACGAGAAATTCCACAAAAAAACCAACAACCAAGTATAAAGATAATGAGGATTTTATATCTCTGCATGCTATAGATGCTCAGATAAGTCCACCGAGTGATTCAGAATGTTGTGAACATCCATTAAATGATAGTAGTCAGGCGAATAGCTTGGAAACTATCTTCGAAGGTGTATTTCTTAATACACCGCCAAGACAGAAGCCATCTCGCAAGAGTTACAGTCGTAATAATCTCATGGAGAAAGTCGCAATAAATCGTTTGAATTTTGCTGGTGCTGCCTCTGACAAGGAGAATATCCTGGAGAATGGTGAATGCCATGGCAGGAGTAGTGCCACAGCAGGAGACGAATGAAAGCGTTGAATCTTTATTATTTGATTGAAAGTAGAAAGTTGTAGATGTACATTTTAGACATTCTTTTTTTTTATTTTAATTTTCTTTTAATTGTATTCGTACAAAAGCTGAATAAAAGTTATTTTTAGTTCGAGATAATTGGTTTCATTGACATGTCAACTTCTTTGAAATCGCTTTGCGAAATATGAAGGAAATGTCTTCAATCTCAGAGTCGAATATACTCGAAAAACATAACTCTGCTTCGAAGCATTGCTTCGTCAAATGCTTATGCTAAACTTCAAAGACCTGACGACTCCTTATTGCTTCGATAATAAACTTCACTCCGCTACCGTTAGTAGCGTGTTCTTACAATATAGTATAGCTTAGCCTTAAGAGTGATCTTCTGCGTCCAGATTGTTAGCAGTAATTCTATACTTCATCTCCAAAAAAGTCTCTCGTCTAGACCCGAGAGCATCGCATTTCTGTACGGCGGATCTTGGAACCCAGAACCTCCAAATCGAAACACACCATCTCTTCATCGATTTCAAATCCGCATATGACAACATCTACAGAGATGATCTATGCAGAGTTATATCTATTTGTGGCATCCCTACCAAGCTCATTCGAAATGACAAAACCGAGGCATTCAATGCGAATTGTTGTCATGTGATCACTTAAACATAGTTCTGGTAAGAATTGTGCGAAACGCACAAGTTATCTCAAGACGCATTGTCTTAAAAGTCTGTTCAGTTACTTGCATCTGCAGACTACACATAATGGGAAGAATGCAGCGAGATGTAAACGGAGTATTGGCGACAGCTGAAGCGACAAATATCGGTTTGACGGAAGAAACGTGGAAACTGACGAAAACGGAAAAAAATGCACTTGGCCGCTTTGAGAGAAAACTTCTTCGGGTTATTTTTGGTCTCGTTCGCCTCAATGGCGAATGTAGGAAACCTTTCAAGAGCGAACAGATATGCCACTTGGTCAGAAAAGCTCGGATAACCCGGCTTAGGAGGCAAGATTACTTTGAGCTGACGACTCCAATCCAAAAGGACAACACATTAAAAGACGACTTTGTCTTAGGGGTCGCACACAAGTGAAAGAAGAGCTCACCCAACTTCTTGTGAAAAGATCTCTGGAGCTGGAGGTAGCTAGCAAAAAGCCGAAAGGCGTGTAAGCTAAGGCTCTGATCCATTTTAGACTGTAGCGCCATCTAAGTAAGTAATCATGGTTTTATGTAAAAAAGCTTTAACGGTAGACTGCAGGGCCCTCAAGGAAGGAACCATGCATACAAAGCTAGAAATTTTAAAGAACACAATAAGCAGAGAGAGAGCGCGTGTCAAACGAAGAAAATAGAATAGGGCATAACACCTACAACACTTTGACTCGGCAAACCATAAAAAAATTTCCATTTCGCAGCCTTGCCTGGCATCGTCGGTGTTTGTGTTTCTTTGTTCTTTTTTTTTTACAATGGCTCGGGAATTTAGAGCAGACATAGCAAATATTTGCGGGTTGAAAAGTAATCACTTTTTTCCGTCCGCATGCATAAAGGCAGTAAGTGGAACACAGGTAGATCCCAGCTCACACGTCTCAGATCATTCTGACCTGAAACTACCTGTCTACGAACTGGTGCCATTATTCTTTTCTCACCGCGGTCTTGCCATTTACGTGCGTAGTGATGTAGCTTACCAAACTCCACCACGATGTAGTCCCTGTTCCAATCCGGAATTTAATTTCATGTGGCTAAAATTTCATCCCCGTAAGCAAGTTATCCACTACTGCTTTATTTACAGAAATCACAAACTGGATAGCAATTCAACCTTTAACGAATTTGATGCGCTATTTGACTCCCTACAAAGAATTGTATCTTTGTATCCTCCTTCTGAAATCGTTTTTGCGGGCGATTTCAATATAAACAATTCTGGGTGGCTTCCACATTCTGAACACAAAAGAAATGTTTTTTCGGTCTAACAAGCCCAACCCGACAGAGGAAAACCGAAAACAGTTCAAACGAGCCACGAATGACTGCAACGCCTTTCTTATGCGTATAATATTTCAATATGAAGAAAAACTGTAGCTAAAAATACTACAGTGTCCCAAAGCAAGTAACAATTTTTGGTCATTCGTAAAAAATATTAGAAATTCCGCCTCATCCTCTATCCTAACGTGCATTTATAATGACATTCGAGCTGTCAGCTCTTTGGACCAAGCCAATCTGTTTGCTCTACACTTTGCGGCCAACTGAGCGCTTCGAACCTTCAATGGGACAAATCCATTTTCGCACTCGTGCAAGAGTAGATAAAGATCTTAACATTCACAAATCCGCTGGTCCAGATAGTTTATTTCCCCTTCTTCTGAAAAGGTGTTGTTCTACGCATGCAAAAAAGACATTGCGTAAGCTTTTCCATCAATCGTACACTTTAGGACTCTTTCCGAGCAGATGGAAAACAGCATTTATCCAGCCCGTCCCTAAAAAAGGCGAATCTTCTACTCTTTTCTCTGACGGACCCATTGCACTTACGTCCCTTCTTTCCAAGGTCATTGATACGCTGATAAATCGTCAGTTCATGAAATATCTCGAAACACGAAAACTTCTTAATGACCGGCAGTACGGTCATTGTCAAAACTGCGTGTTTTTGGGATCGATGACTTTCTTCTTCAATTACCTTTCGGAATGTTCAATTCAAGTTGTCTGGTATGGTTTCAAGTCTGATATTCACAAAATAAATGCTGGTGTGCCCCAGGGCTCCGTTCTGTCTCCGACACTCTTGTTAATCTTCATCAAAGATTTCTTATCTGCTACTTTTAATCCAGTATATACTTTGGTGATGACAGTATTCTGTGCTTTTCATATTCGTTCCCGGACTCACGTCCCTGCTCTTCGGCTGTTGAACAGGAACGACAGCATATGATGACCTCGCTAAATTCCGATATTAACAGCATAACCAATTGGGGAACTTACAACACAGAGGAATTTAATGCTTCCAAAACACAATGCTATCTGCTGTCGCCTAAGCGAAATTTAAATACCCAGCCATTATCCATGAATGGCACTTGCATCGTTGAAACCGAAAACCTTTCCATTCTCGGTATGTGTGCCAATGGTAACTTACATTGGAATGAATACATATTCGAAGTCGTCAACAATGCTGGGAAATGTCTAGGTTTCTTCAAGCGATGTAAGAAATTTATCACCCCCCTGCTTCAACATGTAAGGCTTTCATTCGCCCAAAATTGAACTACAATGCTCACATCTGGTCAGCTGCTCCTAAGACATCTTTGCGCCTACTTGATAGGCTTTAACACCGTGCGATAAAATCTATAGGTGATGGCAATATTACAATCAATTGACACCCTCGACCACCAACATAATGTCTCCTGTCTCACCTTGTTCTATCGGTATTTTCACCACCAGTGCTCCACAGAAGCAGTAGCATTCCGCCCCTCTAAACCTCCAACCGTAATACCCGTCTCGCTATGAACGCTGATCCGTACACCTTCAAGTCTACTTTCGGACGTACCCTGAAATATCGTGATTCTTTCCTAAGCCGAACAACTCGCTCATGGAATGCCCTGCTGAGGTCTTTATTTCATAGCCATTACAATATTCAGACATTTAAAACCAACGTACATCGGTATCTCTCATTTCTCTCTCCCTAAATTTCCTTCACCCGCGCTATTTGCCAACATTTTAAGGGTACACAAAATCCCTTGTGCACGCGCCAATTTAAAAAAAAAAGCAGATAGCCAGCAAGCTGCATTTACATCGAATTAGGCAGCATAGCCAATAGATTTAAACCCCGAAGAATCTTCAAAACCTCCTCAATGAGACAACGCAGCAAATGAATACATTACCTAAGGTGATACACATTTGTAAGTAGGCCTCAGTCGGCATGGGTATACAGGGTGACTCAATTGACAAGGACAATCCGGTAACTGAAGTTTCCTGATGTCTCGGCGAACAAAAAATCGAATGGAGGGAGGAAGGGAGTCTATTTTCACGACCTCTTTAGTTTTAAGTCGTTGAAGTGAGACACCTTTAATTTCGATGTCTAATTAGTTAAAGTACTGCTTTTAACGAATGTGTAAATTTTGGAAAACCAATTTAACAATACACAAAAGGTTTTAGAACTTATGTGACTTTAAAAAGTTATGGCTCTTTAAAGTCAAAAATACAATAAATCGTTTCTCAAGTTTTTTATATAAAACGCATCTTTCCCAAAATATTTACTTATCATTTTGTATGCAACTTCTTCACCTAGGAGCAACGAAAGTTTTAGAAAAGGCAGTAGCAACGCAAAACAAGGAAACCGAATTAATATTGTCCCTCTTAAAACAGTATTTTGTGGTCCCATAACAGGCAGTTGCTCAATTCACAGACTTCAAAATGATTTGTGATTTTATTTGTTGAATCTAAAGAGCTTTTAAATCGCTCGCTAAATGCTTCCAGTTGCGTACATCAACTTACATTTGAACGCACAACCAAAAGTGAATTTTTTTTTTCAATTCCTTATTTTACATCTTTTTCATCCTTTTCTGACTTTTTTGAAAAAAAAGGTCGCTCCCGTAGAATTTTTCCTCTCTAAAAAGTGAAGAGATCTCTTTTTCAGCTCCAAGAAACAGCAATTATCAAAGTTATAATAATAATAGTAATTTTGCTTTCTACACCGAATCACAGATATACAAATCAATCCCTCAACCCCGAGTCATTTGTGCTAGCAGCTACTCTTTGCCGACCACACATTAAATGCTGTCTCATGGTTTTCATGCATTCGCACAATGTAATGTTAAAGCAATCGCTGAATAACGTGATGTAAGGCAACCAACTTGTATGAACCAGTAACCGCTTTTTTTTTTACAAGGACGTTGGGACAGCGCACTATTCATCAAGTGGACTTTATGAAGCAGCCTATTCATCCCGGGACCGCTTTTCCATTACTTCATGGTGATAGCTTTCCTTGTTCTATACTCCGCCGTTTGTCGTATATCCCCCTTCCTCGTGTTGAGCTTAGGGGTTCCGATACATGTTTTTATCCTGTTTGTAGTCCTTAAAGATATATCTTTTGGCGATATGAAAAACTCAGCTCATGAGGTTTCGTGTTCTTGTATGAGGTATGAAAAGCGTCGTCTACGAGTGAGTCACCGTGCTGGCACGTCGCATTGTCTACTTTCCGCATCCTGTGTAGGTATGCATAAAGTATGCATCTCCGGTTAGGAACCGCGTGATGTAATAATGCTCTGTCCATTCAGCAATGGTTCTGATTAGCCTGGCGGTCCATCTACCTCTTGTTTCAGAGTTCCATCTTAGTTGCCATAGATGTTTGGTGAGGTCTTTTGCTTCAGTGGTTGCCGCATCCTGTGTAGGTATGCATTAAAGTATGCATCTCCGGTTAGGAACCGCGTGATGTAATAATGCTCTGTCCATTCAGCAATGGTTCTGATTAGCCTGGCGGTCCATCTACCTCTTGTTTCAGAGTTCCATCTTAGTTGCCATAGATGTTTGGTGAGCGCTTCAGTGGTTGCCGCTTCTACTCCTACTTGCGGCCTCTTCTCATACACCAGCTTTCTCTCTGCGGCTAAGAGGTCAATGGGTGTCACTCCTGCAACGACAAGAGCGGCTGGTTCTGATACAGTGCAGTAAGAACTTGCGATACGCAGGGCTCCGCGTCTCTGTACTGCTGCCATCTGTTCCCTGTGCATCTTCTGTTTGAGCGCATCTGCCCATATTTCGCATCCGTACAGAAGGATGGCGTGTGTGATGGTGAATGAAATGAGCGGCCTTCTTTTTCTCTCTCTCTTGGTCCACCGACGTTTGCCATGAGCTTGCTAGGTGATGCAGTCACTTTAGCAGCTCGTTCGTGAAGCGGATTTAATATAATACCAAAAAGACAGTTTGGAATCGATAGTTATCCCAAGGTATTTTACCGCGTTTTTGCTGGTGATTACTTCTGGGCCTATACTGAATTTAACTTGCGTCGGGATATGTTTCCTGGTCAGTAGGACAATCTCGGTCTTTTCCGATGCAAGATTGAGACCATGGGTTTCCATCCAGACGTAGACACGTCTCATAACTTGGTTCAACTTCCTTCGTGCTTCCTCTGTATCCCTTGCAGTTATCACCGCACCAATGTCGTCTGTGTACCCTATCAAGTAGGTGTCGTTATGCATTTCGGTGCGGAGGATCCCTTCATAGAATATGTTCCAGAGGTCGGGTCCCAGGATTGAACCCTGCGCTGCTCCTGCTGTAATTTGTTTAACACGAGGCCATTCTTTGGTGACGTAAATTAATTTTCGTTCGCTGAGGTAGTCTTGGATTATACGGAGTAGGTATCCTGTAAGTCTCCTCGAGCGATCTGGCTGTATTCAAGGCATTTCTCGCATCTCGGGTAGCCAGAACGGCAATCTTTTTCGAGCGATGACTTCCCCGATGAGCGGCATTTACTGTTTTGACCACTTCCTCGATTGCTCCAATTGTTGAGGGTTCTTTTCTAAATCCGTGTTGTCTTTCGGATAGGTCTCCTGCTCTTTGGATTGCATTGGTGAGCCGCGGTTTCAGTAGTTTCTCCAGTATTTTCCCTGCCGTATCCAACATGTAAAGCGGTCTATAGGCTGCGGAGGAGTTCGGATCGCTTTTTCCTTTCCTAATTAACGCTAGGTGTTGTACTTTCCAGTCCTTAAAGAAAATCCCGTCTTTCAGACAGCTGTTGTACATGTTCAGAAGAAATGATCAACTCCTGGAATTGAGTTCCGACATCATTTGCGTAGTAGACCTTTAAACGGCGGGGATACTTACAGACTTGCATCAACGCCAGCTTCAGGAACCTTTAGTTTGGAACTAGCATTTCAAACTTATTTTTGATTACATGAATTGTATGTCTGTGGGTCAGAACTTCGTCCTAGTCCCGAGCACCGACATTGGACACATATTCGGCTCGTAATATCAATTGCATACCAAAAACTCATATAACCACATCACCTGTTGTTTTATTTTAAAAAATTAAGTAATAATAACCGACAGAGTATAAAAAATAAAAACAAAAACACTTATAATACCACAAACTTGTTCTGCCTTTTTTTGCTAATTTTCTACATTTGGCCACAGCACCTGCAGCCATTACAAGTTCTTTGCATACTTTGACGCCGAAAATATTTTAACCTTAAGCAAGCCAGGATTAACTTCACTCCATCTAGATAAAAGACAAAATTCAAAAGTGATGGCAAATTCAACATAATAGATAGTCAAGTCAACAAAAGATACTTACTTAAGATTCCTCTCTTTGAGTCGGCTTTTTACTTTGGTTTTGATTGTCGACACACCACCAGTACTATGCAATCCACGACCAGTTATAATGAACACATACTTAAAACTACGAAATATGCTTCGTAGCTTTGCTATATGCTTGTCAATGAATATATCTAGGCAGGCAATAGCTTCGATAACATGCAAATAATGCAAATCAATAAAGTCCGGATTGTTTTGCGTGAGATCGTGGACTTCCATTATGCAGTTGGCAGCTCGATGATTGTAGATGTCGATTTTCTTTTTATGCAGGTTTGCTATGTGGGAATAGTAGACAGCGACGCCTTTATTCCCCCTTTGAATTGCTTCTTTTGCTTTTTGATAACACTCCGCTCGAAGTTGACAATGATGGGCAGCATAATTGCGAGCTTCTTCGAATTCTTTTAGAGCTAATCGCTTCGCTTCGTCCGGTGAGAGAGATCTTCGACGCGGATCTCTTTGGACGTCTTCTGCTGGAGGGACGGAAAGAATTTCTTTAAAACTAGAAGTGTTTGTTGTGTTGTTGTTTTTGTAAAAATTCTCGTCTTCTTGTTGTTTTTCGACTTCTTTGCTTAGCTGGAAGAAACTATATTATTTAAGGAGTTAACTAGTTAAACTAGATCTTACCTTCTCATTTTCCTTTCTGGCCTTTTCGATGAGCGCCTCTGCTGACACTTGATTTTCAATAGTGGACGTTTGTATGGAACTTTTCAACACTTCAACAGTATCACTGAATTTATTGTTGTGCGCTGCTAAGATTTCCAATAGCGTCTCTCTTGGAATATTTGGAAATATCTCACATAATTTCATTCGCGTTAGATGTGACGCCAAGTCATTGGGTTGTTGATGTTGCGTGGCAGCAGCTCGATACTCTTCCTGCTCAGTTTTATAGATCATCCATGCAAATTCCATATCGAGCAGTTCCTTGATATTTTCCGGTGGCTGTTTACAATTCTCATACTTTGGATTCTTCAGCAATCGCGCAAAATCTTCGTCTTCTTTGAGAATAACCTGTCGTTGTTCTTCCATTTGATTATAGAGTGATTCCATCCAAAGTACGTAGAGTTCCCTAGCTAATGACTTTGGCATGAACACGTTGGTTTTGTACTTCTCAGGTAAAGTCAGTGTGGGTGTTTCTGATTTAAAAACCAAGCACAACTGATTAATAAGATCAGCGCCAAGATTGATTTCTAAAATTTCTGCTCCATCATCACCAGCACACTCACTGATGTCATTCTCATCGCCTTCAGTTTGTACTTGGATGTCAATAAACGCTTTCCTTTTGGTCGGACTCTCGCTAGCATTGCGTTTATTGCGAATTTTCTTCACGTGACTAGAATAGTACTCATCTCCTAGGACAAAACTTCTCTCAAGCGCTTCTTTGGCTTCCAAAGTATCTGCTGTTGGTATACGATTTCTTGCTGACTTTACACGCTGTGGTTTGACGTTTATCTCAGTCAGAAGAACTGCTGATGGTGGTTTTTCTTGTGCTGACTCGGTTATGTGGTTATCACAACCACAATCATAGTTGTCACAGTTTTCAATAAACTCCGATGAATTATTGTAGTCTGAAAAGTCCTCGTCTTTGAGTAGAATATCCACAGCCCAATCAATGCTGCCATTGCACTTAACGAATAAATCCCATAGCTCTGTGGTGGGTTTGTTGGGGTAAATCTGTCGTAACGATACGAACGACAGGTTTTCATTTTCACAACCCATTCGGTGGCGTTTAAACTCATTGGAGGTTATCTCCTGTTCTTTAGTGGAAGCATTTTCTTTGTGAGGTACGTTGATGGATTTCACACCTTCCTTGAGTAGCTGAAGTAGACCACAGCTTTCATTTTGATCTGTGCTCATTGGCTCGGTAATTGTACTATTCTTACTAGGAGTTGTGACAGGCACCCCCCAAAAGGTGCTGGCCTCTAGCTCATACGATTGCCAAGCTGTCGAAACTGGTGGAAATAAATGTGATATTTGTTCACCGTCGTTACTTTCTCTTGCAGCCAAGGGAACACCCCAGAAATTGGAAGCTTCCTGAACAAACGTTTTCGCATTTTTCGAAGCATGTTCATCCGACTCCTGTTGCATTGAATCTGGTAGCCGCTGGTTCTTCTTTTGGTTCCTCTGCCGCGGTGCCTTTGGAGATAGATCTGACTTTGTTTCTGTAGAATTTTCATATTTTAACCAGTTGTCGACGTGTGGGAGAGGATCACACTGTTCTTGTTCTGTTTGCATGTCACGGTAATCAGCTGTTTCTTGATCTGCTTCAATGTTTTTGCTGTCCACTTGTATGATCATCTCATCTGGAGTTGGACTTTTTGGCAGAGTCAGTTCTGGCTCTGGTTCTAATTCAGCTTCCGTTACTGGAGGAGCTGGATAGGATCTAAGTTGTGGCAGTGATACCGTGTATTTGGTCTGCTTAAGGAGCTGAAATGACACCATTGTATTTAACGAATTGTAAGAGCAAAGATGTATCGCTGGCAACAGGTAACAAAAAACTGTCGTGCTGCAATAAGCTTAAAGACTTGTGAAAGACACCAAAAAACTAAATAATCATGTCAAAAACACGTTAAAAAAAATTACTCAAACATAGAGAAATTTCATAATTATACTTGTACTTGTTATCAGCATGAGACCGTGAAAGCAATCCACCAATAGATTTCAGAACACGCCTCAAATACATATAACATAGAGGCAGAGTGTTTTGCTGACTTACTGCGCTACACTCACAAATTCGAATTATCTTAATAAAACTTCCACTCAATACAAGATAGTAAATGTTTTTTTTTTAAAAAAAAAAACGTGCTTACCGTCAACAGATCATTAGTTGTGGCAAGCTCATAACTGTCTAACATTCGCTGTATTTTGTTCCTCGGGACATTGTGCACATTTTTCGAAGCAAGTTTCCCAGCTGAATTACGCCAAGGTGTCACCGCATCCATAAGTTCCACCATATAACCATTCTCTACAGCTGCCTTAACATATGGCAACATTTCCCACAACTGCATATTCGTGTTATCAATGAAAATGGGACTCCAGCCCAGACTAGTGTTCTCGCGAGCCCTTGTTTGACAATAGTTATGGGCATTCTCTAGCTGGTCAATTCTGTACGTGTACCTTCCCAACGAGTCAAAGAAGAAATCATCTGCACTAAGAATAAAGTTCTTTAACTCGGCTCCTGGCAATAACTGCCTCACAATTGACTTAGCCAGATGGGATTTTCCACTACCCGGTGCACCCCGCATAAGTATAAGCACTTTATAGCCATTGTTGATATTGTCATATACATTTGAATAGACTTGTGGTAATCCATGAGTAAACTGTTTTGGCTGCATAGCAGATCCATACGTAGAATTCTTTGGAACCGCGCCAGCACCAATTGCACCACTTCGGCTTCGGATACTCGCGCTTTGAAGAATGTTACTGTAGCTTTGCGACTCCGTATTAATGGACTGAGGTTGTAGATCTTTGTGATCATTATCACCATCTGTACTAATGAGCTTATCTATGCAAAAATCCACTGAACGAAGTTTGTGACAGGGGAAAACCAGAAACAAAACAAAAGAACAAAAGAAAGAAACCGCACAATATTAGCGCCTTGAATAACTGCGTCGTTAATGGTCAATGAGATTTGCTGAAACTTACCATTCCATGAGCATTCGTCACAGATATTGCGAATTTTAAATAGAGGGACTCCATAAAACATATCACTCAGTTGGCGTAAAATAACTTGTTTATCGGCGCTTAAATCTGCGGCGACATTGAAATCGTACATTTGCGGATCCATGGGATACATTTGGATTTTCTGTTAGTTGAGTTAGTATTTAAAGTTTTTGGTATACAGCTACCGTTATAAGACGGTCAAAACACAATAAAAGTTAAAACTCTTAAAAAATACAACGAAAATGTAGGAAAACTTTTTTGGATAGCTTGTCAGTACAAAGTGGTCTTTGTTTTGTTATGGCATTCGTGGCGAATGAAACCAAGTGTAGCCACTTTTTTTTTAAATCGATTGTCTAAGTTGAATTTGACATGTCACTTGCGAACTTCGCGATAGCTGAGTGCCGAATGAGTGAAATTCTTAATATGATAATGAAATGCCCACCCTTAATTTTAATCATTTTACCATTCTTTCTTTCTATGAGAAGTAAAAGTTAATTGAGGAGAAAAACAATTAAAGAATATAAAAATAAGGATTTTGGCAAGTGATAATAGCAAATGCCTTAAAACAGAAGAGTTAAAACATAAAGTCAAATTAGAAAATAGATATGGGAGCACTTTTCTATTGTTAGGTCGTATGACAAGTCCTGGTATGCAATTGTCGTTTTCAATTGCACAAAAAAAAAAAAAACACTCTTTTTGCACTCTAGAGTGAAGATAGCACTCTAAAAAATGTTTCATTGGCAATTGTTTGACGTTTTCAGAGTTTTTTTCACTTCCAATTTTATTTCAGAGTGCACTTAACATATCAAAACGAAACGTCGAATTGACGATTGCAATTTCAAAAAAACAAAACATTTGAGAAAATTATGTTTTTGCGTTTAAACCGAGCAAATTTAAATTTATTTAAATAGAAATAGAAAAATGAATAACAAACATGATATTAATTAGAATCCTCATCATTTACTTCATTTTGGTAAGCACTTATCAGAATAATGAAATTTGACATACGCAATCTAACTAATAAACATAGCAACATTTTTAATTTTCAAATTTGAAAAATAAGAATGCTATAAGATTCAATTCAATTGGAGGGAGTGCTAATTTTTGAGTGAAACCAATGGAAAACGTCAAATGACGTCTGCCAAAGGAGATAGACCTAATCAGCAAATTGATGAAAAAATTTTTAATAAATTAATAATAATGACAAATACTTGATTTATTTCACTCAAGTCACGCTAAGTCAATTTATATCCGCTATCTATTAAGCGGATATAAAACAGTGCGTCCAAATTTATTTCCTTCCTTTCGGATGAATTTTCAGATGAATTAGCAAAAATGTCAAACATTCGTCTACAACATTTTTTCAACACAATTTAATTTTGTTCACCAACGCCACTAAACGCCATAGAGATGTCTGTGCTACCAAGTTTCTATGATGAACTGGGATGTATAGTTTTTTCCGAAGACAGGTAACATTCCTGCAAAAAAACACAGCTAACGGCATATAAAACTATAGGTGTGTTTTTGGGCATCGGTGTCGGCGCTTATTTCCACTCATGATAGCGATGACTGTATGGAAACATTACAACATGTGTCACTTTTTGGGTAACTTAAATGTTAGTTCTGCCAAACGCGTATAGCGACGCTGCCAGATCTATTTTTTACAAAAGCGATGACTTGTATAGAAACCAGACATCTGCATGGATACATTCACGCAATGGATGCACAACTTGATTCATTGATACTTCTCATTACTCATTGTACAATGAGACCTGTGAATGAGTCTGAGTGAGTGCACGTTTTAAAGTTGTGTTGTGCGTAGTTGTGCTTGTCGACCGTCGAAATTCATACTCATTCGTCTCATGGATGGGCTAACTCACATTCACACTACTCACAAGGGTTGAATATGCGTGAATGTTCGAAAATTCAGGAAAATTCACGTATACCCGTTAATTTAAAAAAAAAAAACCCAAATCGCACAACGAAATTCTGAAATCGTCGGCGCAATAACTCGAGTAATTTGAATGAATCGAATGCGCTTTCCACCCTTATTGGATGTTTCATTTGTACCGTCGTTTTTCACTTCAGCATTCACAGATACCCAAAATAAAGAATACTATGGGTAGTGAGTTATAATGAGTATGAATCATGGGTTGTATGAATCCTGTGATTTATGAGACCTCGTTGCATCCATACTCATATGGATTCATAGTTCTCTTCGCTCATTGAGCGAGGAATCACTGTGTGTGAATTGAATGAGTATGGGACGTTAATTTCTGTGTGTGTCCCATGGGTAACTTTTTTGGCATTCATGTAGATCTCTAATAGAAACCTTACAACATGTGTCACTTTTTGGGCAAATGAAATATTAGTACTGCCAAATTATTGGAATGTTAATAGTTAAAGTTTTTTCGGACTCTTAAATTAAGCGCTGATACCGATCCCAAAACACACACCTAATATAGCCAAAGCTAGGCTCAACGTGATAGCCTGGCCAGTTAGCCCTGTTTTTGATATTTTGTTGTCTTTTGAACTTTGTCTATGAGTTATCACTCATCATATTATAGCTTGGAAATCTATGCAATCTGTATATACTAGCTGAATTAGTGTGTCACTGAAAAGATTGTAAAGTTTGATAACGATAAAGTACTCCTCTTAAACCCGCCAGCACCAACAAGACCAAAACCACGTGAATTATATTTAGCTATGTCGAATAATTACATACATAAATGTTCATATGGTTTCCTTACGTCAATGGTTCTGCGCTACAAAGAAGGTCTGGTGGGTTACAAAGCCCAATGACTCAGTTGCCTGACATGAACACAATAATTGGCAAGTAAAAGCGAATAGCAGAAATCCCCAAATTCCCCCAAACTTATTACTGCTCTTGTGCTTCACAGCTTCATAGCTGCAACTTCCGCCTTAGTACTTATGTACTGTGCTTTAAGTATTGGCTTTCGAAATTCACACAATAGACCTTGTTGGCCGGCAATTTTGGAACACTTAAGATTAGATATTGATATCTTCAAATAATTATGATCGATTAGACAGAAGGCAGGCAAAATTCTGATTGAAAGATTTGTTTGCATCGTTTTGAAACAGCTCACTCAATTTCCTTGATCCCTCGCTTTTAGACATCCTTTCTGATATGCTCGTAATGCCCACATCCCCGTTAAGATGCCACTGAACCTCAGAATTTGATGTGTCTTGCATATGACTTATCGAAGGGTTTAAAGGTACGCAATTGCCCTGTTGCGATTTAAGTCGTTGAGTATTCAATTTATCATTCTAAATAATAACAATTTTAAAGAAAGAAAAAAAATAAATTTATACTCAACTTCCGTAACCGTAAACTCATATTGATTGTTATATTTTTGCTGAATATTCCGACATTAAATAAACTCAATTGGCCAGCGCACTCTGGACTAATTACCCCAGGGTTAGTCCGGGGTAAAACTGGTTTTATAGAAGAGGGAGATGAAGAGCGAAGAGAAAACGGGGTAAAATTTTGAACCAGAGATGAAGCGGTTGCACATCGGAGTAAAACATATACACGCATAAATCGTCAATTTTAAGGGTGAGAAAATCATCAGAAATACCACCAAAAACAAAATCGGTTAATATGAATACTCAATTTTACCCCGAAATATTCATCCCGTGTGCGAATGAAGTAAAAGTTACCCCGGTTTAACCCTGGGGTAAAAGTAGTCCAGTGTGCGCTGGCCCAATCACAAGATGTTAAATTATAGCTTATAGTTTCATATTCATTGTCTTTGTGGGTAGAGATCTAGTTTTAATGTTATTTTAACCTGCAACAAAAACCATTAGCCTACGTTGTGTAGAAAAATGAATGGAAATTTGTGAACCTTGATCCTACGACATATCAATGCCAGCTCCAAATCATGATATTTTATTCTAAAACTTTTAATACTCTCTAAATCCACCTTACCGACACAGAACATCTCAATCTTCAAACGTCACTGCTGTTTCTTTAAATGACAGCTCATCACTTGACATCAGAACAAAAAAAAACTTGAAAACACAACAATTCCCAACATTTTTTGCTGGTCAAAGGAGAAGTTTAATAAAAATGCTTTAGTGTCAATTATTGAGTGATAAAAAACGCTGTAAAATTTGCTTCTAAAATACATTTATTAATGCCAAATTGATATTACCATATATGTAACGTATAAGTCACAAAAAGTCTAATTAAATTAAGCAGTCAAGTCGATAGGCAAAAAAGTAAAAAGTGTTTTTGTGTGGCCGAAGATAGTAGTAAAACAAAAGATGACGTTGTTGGTGTTTTTGTAATTCCAATTAGCGAAGAAGTAAATAAAGGAACAAAAATCAAATCAACATATTCTAATTTTGTATTGTTTGCAGATAGTTTTGACCTTATCATGTATTTTCCAGTGGGCTGGCCAAAGGCTATAGATCTATCTTTGAATGATGAAAACAATACCATTCGTCACATAGCTTGTGATGCTGTTAAAATTCTCATTGCTGCTATTGGTGAAAGTTTTCTTGGCATTTGGTATGCGAATCCGTTGATTCCCATCACATTCCACCTACGAACGAAGGAATCAGTCGAGAAACATGGGAGCAATCGGCTTATTATGTGGAAACCAGATTCTAGTAAGCTGGCAGTTCTTACAGATTATGGTCATTTGTTGTTTTATAAAATCGAAGTGGATGGGAATAATAATGGGGTGCTACTCCAAGTGGACTCACCACTGGCCAATTTGAAGAGGGACTCTGCAGAGCTGTTTATTAAGGAGGTGATTCCGAGGTTGTATTTGAAAGAAATCTGTTCAATTGCAATGGATTCGGTGATAACGACTTTTTGCTGTATCAGCTTGTCGGAGATTGTTGTGACGACGTCTAATTGTGAATTTGTGCGAACACAGTGGGATGAATTTGAGCGTTACCAGACTCTTGTTGATTTGAGAAGTATTCCATTTTATTTGAATCAGAATAGCAACCTTAAAAGTTTGCCACCAATCGGAAAGAACTCGTTTATTTCGGCAATGGAGTATTCACCGTTTATTGGGGGATTTGCTGTTGTGTTTAATGACTGCCGTGCGGCATTTCTTAGCGTCCATCAAAATATGCATGGCTTCTGGGTTCCAGATGTAGACGATGCAACTGTTTGCAGTGTAAATCATAAGTTTCGATTGCTAGCGTATGGAAGAAGGAATTCAGAAGTCTCGGTTTATGCAATCGAAGATAGTACTGGTGGATTGGAGTTTAGTCACAAGTTATCACTGAATTCAAAAGAATTTCCGGGAATGTTGGGAGCTGTAAATGAATTGAAATGGTCGCCGGATGGATGTGTTTTGATAGTGGCATGGGACAATGGAGGTATATCTTTATGGAGTACATTCGGGACAATGCTTATGTCATCACTGAACTGGGATTTTGGAATCAACGTCGATTTGCTACGTAACAATCCACTCGTAGTTGACAAAATGGAATGGTCAACGGAGGGATACCATTTGTTCTTGATCCGACGAGAAGGAGCAGTTTTGCAGTTAAGTTTTGTTAAGAGTGCACTTACCATGAATCCTTGCATGACATTTACATCGCACATACTCCTGCAGGCGGATGATACCTTGTACCTGAATCAAGGTGACAATTTGGAGAAAATCTATTTTGGATCGAAATTTCTTTTTCCCAACAACCAAACGGCAGATACAAATGAAAATCCTATTTCTTGTGGCGACGAAGTTCAAAAGTCTGTGGATATCTCGAGCATTTTGTCTGAAAGCAAATACTGGAGTGTCTTGCAGTTACCTCTAACTTATGCTGCAACTAACTGGCCAATAAGATACTCAGCAATCGATCCAAAAGGGTTACATATAGCCGTAGCTGGAAGAACGGGACTGGCGCATTACTCCCTGCTTAACAAGCGATGGAAGCTTTTTGGCAACGAATCACAGGAA
Organism: Volucella inflata; assembly: GCA_928272305.1. NCBI lineage: Eukaryota > Metazoa > Arthropoda > Insecta > Diptera > Syrphidae > Volucella > Volucella inflata. The sequence goes on along the minus strand of OV743718.1, from coordinate 18,477,500 downwards.
AAGGATTTTGTTGTCACTGGAGGAATGATGTGGTGGCGAGGATTTATTGTTTTGGGGTGTTTTAGTCTACTCGACCGTACGGATGAGATTCGCTGCTATCCCGAGGAGTGCAAGCTGGACAATCAGTTTGGCAACAAAATTCAAGTGAGAGCACCAGTAATTTCGCTTAACATGTATAAAAATCAATTGATTTGCCTCACCGCCGATGGAATTGTAACAACATTTGCCTTGAAGAAGCTAAATGCCTATAACATGGATGTGTCGTGCATATACGAGATGGACATTAAGGGAATCTGCATTCATCCGGCGTGTATAGTCTCACTTACAGTCACAAATTTGAAGAACGAACTTGCGTCTAAAGCGAATGCTCCTGAGACTATTATTTTCAATGTGAGCGGCCGAATTCTAATGGTTCAAAGAGATGCCAGAACGAATGTAATTAATCACCTTATGGCAACATGCTTAGCCTCGTGTGTTGAATGTTTCTGGCTGTCAAATTCGGAAAGAAGTCCAATGGGAGATTGTCTTTGGTTGTATAGTGGAGCGCATGGAATGAGAGTGTGGTTACCAATTCTTCCGCCAAATGAAGAAGTTCGGGATACTCATAGACTGCACTCATTCATGTCAAAGAGAATTATGTTGTCATTTCCACTGAAACTCTATCCATTGGTCATTCTCTTCGACAACGTTATAGTGCTGGGAGTGGAGAATGAAACCACTCTGTATACCAACGAAGTAAATTCTCATTTTTCGCTGCCATTTTGTTTGTTGGAGCGAAAAAGCCAAGTGTACCTTCACAAAATCCTACGTCAATTGATTAAACGGAATCTGGGCTACAGTGCTTGGGAGATTGCTAAATCATGCCGGGCATTGCCGTATTTCCCACATTCATTAGAACTACTACTCCACGAGGTGCTAGAAGAAGAAGCAACGAGTAAGGATCCCATTCCAGATGCACTTCTGCCAAGTGTTTTGGATTTTATTCGAGAATTCCCTGTGCACATGAAGACAATCGTGCAGTGTGCTAGAAAAACAGAAATTGCTCTGTGGCCATACTTATTTTCCGTAGCCGGCAAGCCAAAGGATCTGTTTCAACAGTGTTTGAAGAGCGAAGAACTTGAAACAGCCGCTAGTTACCTGATAATTTTACAAAATCTTGAACCATCCGCTGTTAGTAAACAGTATGCAACACTCCTTTTGGACATAGCTCTAGAGAATCGAAAATGGGAGCTCGCGAAGGATTTGATACGTTTCTTAAAGTCTATAGACCCAAATGAGATTGATTCTCCACGTTCTTCGATGATTGTGAATCAGAAGATCGCTCCTACTCAGCAGCCAAACCAGGTGAATCCCAACCCAGAAGTCTTCAACTTAATTTTGGGCTCCATTGCTCGCGAAAGAAGTTTCTCAACAACCATCGCCGCGTCGAATCGCAATGAAAAGAAGGAAAAAAGAGACAAAGAAAAGCGGGAAAGTATATCTGGAAGTGTTCCACCAACAACCCCAACATCTACATCCCAGAAAGATGGAACAGGAAGTGCATCGACCGGCATCACATTCCGACGAAAGTCCGAGAGAAGTATTTCAAAAGACAAGCGCGAAACCTTCTTCATCGAAACGATTCTTCAGCGACAGGCGAGAATGCTTCTTGAAAACTGTAAACTCATAGATTTGGGTTACATGAGTGCGTTCTTGGATTTTCACCTAGTCGGCTGGCTATCTCAAGAAAAAGACCGATCAGCGAAACTTGAGGATTTCGTATCAGCATTGATACTTATCCATAAGGAACTCAAGCTACCACCACCATACGTAAACAACGGCAACGAAGCGCATGAATGCAATTTGCTTCCAAATAACGACTTGTCTAAATGTCGCAACACATCCAGCCAGACTTCAGAATCTGGATACTTTAGTCTACCACTGGCCGAGAACATTCATCACCACCATTCGATTCCTGCGATAAAGGAAAGCGAAGAACTCATCACAACTTCAAAGTCACGTTCAAATTCACAGACATTCGACGAGAACTACCGCGAACGAAACCGAAGATTCTCTTCTCTACAAGGTGAAGAAATGACCTTTACTGAATTAGATTTCCAATCCGAATGCCGTGGAAAGTTACTACCCGAGAAGTTAAGTGTCAAAATTCGTTATCTTCTACAATTATTCATCGAAGCAAATTGCATGGACTATGCGTTAATACTTTCGATTTTACTCTTCGATGCGGCTTCCATTGGTCGTATAATCGACTTTGTCGTTCGCAGTGAGTCGATAGCCTCCTGCAATCGCATTCAAACAGCTTTGAAAAAGATCACCCAATGGTCTTTTGAAGAGCAATGCATTTATCGAAGCTTTATGATATTCTTACAGCCACGGGTCTACTACCTGGACCAGTATATCCAAGCTTCTGTTTTAAGAAAATCCGACAATGAATCATCACCTGGCGAAAACTCATCGATTGACATTGTCTCTGAGAGTTTAGATACTCCGTCCAGTATAACTACTAATGCAACGAATTCCAATTGGATTGAATCCAAGAAACGTGCTGAAACAGCGCGACGCATGAGCAATACCGAACTAGCCTTGGCGAACAATAGTATAAACAGTGTTAAAAGTGCTTCTGCCAATAGCAGGAAGGCTTCCAAGGAACACCAGCAGATAGTTCGAAATGAAAACGGACTATGTGGTATTATGTAAGAAAGTTTGTACCTTTTTATTGTATTTTCGTTTAAATCAGTTAACTGTAGGTAAATTGTTTTGTGTTTTATTATTATAGTTTTTTGTCTAGGACAAGTGTACAATTATTGAAACGTTATATATTCGTAGAGTTTGTTCCCTTCCCTTCCCACCAACCTCCCACTCCTCAATAGAAATCCTTCTCCCAGAAATATCCCTTCTCAAAGAGGGTATAATGAGTGATGTTAGTTAAAAAAAAAAAATAAGTAACGGAAAATTTTCTTAATAAAATTGATACAATAGAAATTTGAGTGAGATGAGTTTTTTTTTTTATTTCTACAAGTTTTTCCTCATCAAAGAATACAGAATTGGTAAAATCAAATTCAGAAGTGCTGCATTTATCCACTCGCCCGGTTAGAGGTATCGTTGGTAACATCTTGCTTTATCTATTAGTCATGCAGAATTGGATATTCGAATTGACAACTTACTAATATGACGCTACTATATACTTCGGGTTGGACCTGGGCCTCAAGCTATAACCTTCGCTTCACTTAGCATGGCTAGGAGGTCTTCCTCTATTGGGACTACGACAGTAAGAAGACCAAAAATGGCATAAAGAAACTAGCTTTCAAAGAGCTGAAAACGAAGGATACCCTTTCCCATCTTTGCCTGCATGCAAAACTCCATCAGGCAAAAATAGTTCCATCTGGAGGGCACATTGAGTGGCCTTTGAGTTTCGCGACAGTTTATAATTACTCAAGGCTTATAGGCCAAAGATTTCTGGCCATGTCATCATCAAAGTGGATAACTAATCTGTTCGGTTTTCTATCAAGTCATTCACAGCTAGCAGTTAGGTCATAAAATTTGGCAATAGTATTATACTAGGGCTAAGATATTTGTATCATTACTTGATTTTCCTAACAGCCTGCCTAGCTGACAGTAGAGGTTGTTTTCCATGTTCTCAGCACCGACTGTTTGAATGAGAGAGAAAATCGTGTTATATCGGTTCCCACATCTCGACATACACAAGGGGACTTGGAGAACTCCTGATCAATCAATAGTCAACCAGATTGACCACATTGCGATCGACGGAAGACACTCTTCCAGTATTATGGATGTCCGTACGTTCCGAGGAGCCAACATCGACTCGGACAATTACCTTGTTGTAGCCAAGGTACGGTTGCCGATATCCCAAACTACGCCAAGACAAACTTATGCTGTGAGAAAATTCGACGTCGGACGGTTACAATCGCAAGAGATCGCCAAGTCCTTTTCCGATCGAGTGTCTCTTAATCTCTTAAGAGGTCTAATGCCGCCAGCATCAAGCATCGAAGACCATTGGAAACACTGTCAAAACGCCATCGGAGATGCTGCTTCTGATGTGCTGGGTTTCAATAGTCCACCACAACGAAACCCCGCGTTCGATGATGAATGCCGGCAAGCACATGCAGCTAAGCAAGATGCATATAACGCGGCGCTGCTTAGAAGAACCAGAGCTGCTCATGAGCTCTATGAGCGGAAGAGGAGAGACGAACACCGGCTTCTCAGGAGGAAGAAGAAAGAGCATGAGAAGCCCGCGATCGAGGAAATTGAGAGATGCTACTCCAGGAATGAGGTTCGGAAGATTTACCGAAAGGTAAAAATAACATGCCACGGAAACAAACCACGAACCGAAGCCTGTAGAGATGAACAAGGGAACATTGTAGTAGAACCGCAGTCGATGCTGAGAATTTGGAAAGATCATTTCTGCAGACTGTATATGATGAACCAAATACCGCTGTCAGGCGGAATCAACCTTTGAACCTGGACGATGATGACCAACAATTCCTTCCACCCGACTTGGATGAAGTGAAGATGGCGATATCGAAGTCCAACAAAGCTGCTGGAGTGGACGGCCTGACTGCCGAGTTCTTCAAAGCGGCAGGCGATGACTTGGTAAGGAGCATACACCAACTCCTCGGACGAAAGTATGCCCGATGAATGGAACCTCAGCATTGTTTGTCCAATTCTCAAGAAAGGAGACCCTCTGAACTGCGCCAACTACAGAGGCATCAGTCTCCTTAACATCGCATATAAGATCTTATCCGCCGTATTGTGTGAACGCCTGAAGCCGTTTGTCAACAACCTGATAGGTCCATATCAGTGTGGCTTCAGGCCAGGAAAGTCCACCATCGACTAGATATTCACACTACGGCAGATCTTGGAGAAGACCCATGAGCTTCAGATCGATACACATCACCTATTCATCGATTTTAAGGCCGCGTATAGAGACGAGCTATACAGAGCAATGTCTAGTTTTGGGCTCCCTGCCAAACTCGTCCGTCTGTGCAGGATGACGATGGAGAATGCACGCTGCTCCATCAAGGTCGGTACAGATCTCACCGAGACATTTGATGTCCAGAAATGATATAGACAAGGCGATGCGCTGTCATGCGATTTTTTCAACATCGTACTTGAAAGAATAGTGCAAAACTCACGAGCAAACACAAGAGGCACAATCTTTCAAAAGTCCGTCCAATTACTCGCACACGCCGACGATATTGACATAATCGGGAGAACGCAGCGTGATGTCAGTGGCGTTTTCGCGAGTATTGAGACGGAGGTGGCGAAAATGGATTAAGCGGTCAATGAGGGCAAGACCAAGTATATGCTGTCAAGCAAAAAAAACAACCAACACCGAGGTGTCGGGCAGATCGTCCCCTCGCCAGGTATAACTCTTGCCAACCGCTGCTTCTTCGGGCTAAGAAGGCAATTGACTAGCAAAGCCCTCTTTCGAACAACAAAAGACTTTAATAATCCCAGACCAGCTCTATAGCGCAGAGGCATGGACGTTATCGAAAATTGATGGGGATGCTCTTGGCTGCTTTGAGAGGAAAATTCTTCGAGTTATTTCCGGTTTCATTGACGGCAAATGGAGGAAGAGATACAACGACGAACAGTATAGACTGTACAGTGACTACGAATTAGCAAGAGTGAAGATCCAACGACTGAGATGGCTGGGTCATGTAGAGCGGATGGACACCAACGCTTCGGTCCGAAAAGTCCTCGAATCCCCCACCGAGGGACAGCGCAGTAGAGGAATATCGAGACTCAGGTGACGCACGCAAGTAGAGGAGGATCCCAACAACAGCAAAAGATCGAGCTAGCTGGAGGCGCTTGTTGACTGAGACCCAGGCCCACCCCGGACCATAGCGCCACCTAAAGTAAGTAAGTAAGTATACTCGTTCTACCTGAAAAATCTATCATCAGTAAACCAAAAGCTACGTGCAAACAAACTGGGCCCAACCCAAAACTCGGTGAAAAAATAACAAAAAAAAACCAAAAAAGAAAACAAATAAAAGGTCTTTCAGGTTTTTTACGATTTTTATTTAGTTTTTTACACTTTTTTTTCAAATTTTTGAAGTTATTTGAAAATATCTTTGTATACCTATTATACACTTCATTACTTCCTTCCTTATCTTAATGCTCCTTTTGTTTTGCAATTCTTTAATTTGTTTTATTTACTTCGTAATCATAACTAATAAGGTAGGTTTTCATTAGTGTTTACAGAAACAATTCTTAAACTAGAGATGAAAAAGAAAACTAAACTATTTTATATATCAATTATCAATTAGCTTTTAATCTTAACCTTAACGTGTTTGTCGGTTTTATTTATTTATCAGTTCATCAGTTCAATGGTTAATCAGTGGATTATCCAATGAGATAATAATTTCTTTCGATGGTGGACACAGTCAATATTAACATGGCATTGGAAAACATGTTATTTGTTTTTTTTTTATTATTATTATTATTATTATTTATTTATTTTTTAATTTGTATTACTCGTATTCCTCCTCAAAAATGCTACAGACGATATTTATCGATAAATTTTCATATTTTCTTTTTTTGTGTTTTGTGTTAAGAATAAAAAATAATATCACTTGAGAAATATGTATGTTTGTTTTGTTGGTATAAATTAATTTCATTTTTGTGGTGTTTTCTTTTTAATGGAAATTAATTTGTTGCATCTTTTGTTTGTTTTGTTTATTTTCTATAAAATTGATTTACTCGTATGTATTATTGCATGGAAGTGTATTGAGAGATGATTGTGTGAGATGGGATGCTCGATTGGGATTGAGGGATTCCAAGGAGAAAGGGGAGGGTAGAGGAAAGTGAGGGCGAAATTGAAAATATGTAGTTTGAGGTCTACACAAAACATGCTCGTTATTCATCGTCATCAGTTAGTTGGTTTTTCGTTCGTTTATAAATAAATAAATTAAAATTTATGATTTTGGGTGGGAAGGAGGGACACAAATTTGATTTTTTTTTTCCTTTTCTTTTGGAATTATCATTGTTATAATTATTGTTGGTTTGTTTTATTTTCCATTGTAAATGAATGAATATGATGGACACTTGACTTAGTATGTACAAGTTGTGGGTGGTGAGTTATTATTATTTTTTCTTTTGTTTATTTACCAATTTTTACTTGTTTGTAATATGATAAAGGTTTTTCGATAACTTTGATAACGTAATAGTTTTGTTTTATACCCCGTTATATAGAATTTAGCATTTTTTGCATTGTGCTCATGTGTTTTGCTTTAGTTTCAGCTTGACGTGGTACTGGTGCAGCTGCGTTGTTGTCTCAGCCATTCCACAAACTCATCCAGCATGACTGGCCCTGAAAAGGTAAAGTTGAAGTTGTTTTTTAATTGATTTTCATGCATAAATTGAGAGGTAATATCAGACACTGGACAGGTTTACAATTAGTAAAAACAAAAGCAGGAGTGGAGGTATAAATCTATTGTCATAGACAATGACCTTCAGTTTATTTAACGATCAAAACTATTATTCGGTTTAAATAGCTGAGAAAACTTACAAAATCTTAAAAAATTAAATAGAAACGTTTACATTATTGACAAATAGAGGATTCGTGGATACGAAGGGACTGTGTGTTTTGAACAATATTTGAGCTTTTGGTTTTCGCGGCGCATCCTGAGTATTTTGCGCTTTATCTCTATTGACTTCCAAATCCTAAATAGTTCATTAATACATCAAAGATTTTACATATCCCCACAAGAAGTAATCAAGTATCTCCAAAACGCACCATCTCGATGAGGAACTCACTATTTTCTTTCGCGGCACATTTTTGTCGTTTAATTAAGTCCTGAGTAAGTGAATGGATGGTTGAGTGATGTAGTAATTAGATAGGCGCTGAAAGGTGTCAACCTGGCGATACCCAGTTTTGCAGCTGTAATCGTCCAGTATTTGTCGATTTCCATTCGGACCCGACTTGCTAAACTTATAAGCGTGTGTGTACCGGCAGATAAAAACAAACAGCACTATGAACGGGTCAGCGGATGAATTTTCCAGATGGAATCAAAGGTGAAGTGAAATTCCGTAACAAAACAAATGAAACCTTATTCGGGCTATTCCGAAATATTTCGATTTTCGAGACGAATTCAGGGTCTTGGAAGGGATGGTGGCATATGAGCCTTTAATGGACCAACGAGAGCGTCCCATCCTCAAATGGGTTATCAGCTTCGGTCTAACTGATCCCTTGTCCTAGGGCCATCAAATATGGAACTGGCACTCCATGGAAAACTGCTGTATTTGCACCGCAGTTGTTATCGACGACAAAAGCAGCGCCTATTTGGATGTTGGAGGCAGACTTAGGCATGAGCTCTTGAACAAGACCCACGAGCAATACCCTAGCTATGGCATTAAAATTGTCCCCGGTGATTTTAATGTAAAGCTAGAAAGAGAGGACATCTTTGGTAGTACTGCCGGAAGATATAGCCTGCACGACACCACCTCCGATAACGGATTCAGGCTAATCGACTTTGCTACGAGACAAAACATTGTCGTAGCTAGCACGCGGTTCCCCCACCTCGATATTCACAAGGGGACTTGGAAATCTCCAGATCAATCAACCGTCAACCAGATAAACCTCATTGTAATCGACGCAAAACACTCCTCCAGGATTTTGGATGTCCGAACGTTCCGACATCGCCAACATCGACTCAGACCATTGCGGTTGTGGATATCCCGAACAACGCTAAGACAACTACAGAGGCATCAGTCTTCTTAACGTCGCACGATGTCACCCAATATCTGCCGTATTGGGTGAACGCCTGAATTCGTTTGTTAACAACTTGATAGGTCCATATCATACTGCGGCAGACCTCGGAGAAAATCCATAAGCTTCAGATCAATAAGATCAACAAAAACCACCTATTTATCGATTTCAAGGCCGCATATGACAGCATACAAACAAATGTCTACTTTTGGCAACCCTGTTAAACTTGTCCGTCTGTGCAAGATGACGATGGAGAATGCACGCTGCTCTATCAAGGTCGGTAAAGATCTCACCGAGACCTTTGATGTCGAAAAAGGATTTTTCAACATCGTAGTTGAAAGAATAGTGCAAAACTCACGAGCAAACACAAGAGGCACAATCTTTCAAAAGTCTCTCCAATTCCGTGTGTACACCGATGATGTTGACATAATCGAAAAAAAGTAGCGTGATGTTAGTTAAGGTTTTGTACGGAAGGACGATAGCGGCGAAAATAGGATTAGCGGTCAACGAGGGCACGGCCAAGTATATGCTGTCAACACCGACATCTCGGACAGGACGTCACCTTCTACAGCTATAACTTTGAGGCAGTTAAGAACTTTGTCTACCTAGGCTCCGCTATAAATTCAGACAACGCCACCAGAGCTGAGATCAAACGAAGTATAACTGTTGTCAATGCTTCTTTGGGCTAAGGCAATTGACTAGCAAAGTCTTGAACAACAAAAGTTACCCTATATAAGGCCTTAATAATTTAAGTTCTGCTTTATAGCGCAAAAGCATTGACATTATTAAAAATGGATGACGGTGCTCTTGGCTGCTTTGAGAGGAAAATTCTTCGAGTGAGTGGATTAGGAGATACAAGGAATTGTTTGGACTGTTCAGCGACATTAACTTAGCCGAAAGAGTGTGGTTCAACGTCTAAGATGGCTGCGTCATGTAGAGCGGAGGGGTACCAACGCTTCGGTCTGAAAACTTTTTAAATCTGCCCTGAGGGACGGCGCACTTGATGCAGATTGAGACTCAGGTGGCGCACACAAATGGGAGGGTGAATCAGCCAACTTAGCGTGCGAAACTGGAGGCAGCTAACGAGAAGTGGAGCTTGCTAGAAGTGCTTGTTGACTTAGGGCCAGGTCCACCTTTGACTATAGGGGCAACTTAAGAAAGGAAGTGAACGATTTTTGAAGCAATAACAATAAGCATCTCAGTTAACATTTTTTTTCGATAATAATAAGCGTTGACTTCAAGCTGACCGAGTGCCCAATCCGCGAACCAATCGCAAGCTATGGTTTTGTACATTTGGTTTGTGCATGAGCATTTAGACAGATTTACGATTTCTGATATGAACACACTTTCACTTACGCACATTGCGTCAATGCGTTCACTTTGAGTCATGTTAAGTGTATGTGTACAAAATGTATTCATTACATTGTCCACATGGTTTGAAAGTTATTCCTAGTAGAAAATCATTCAGTAAATAAAAGCAAGACTCTTTGAGTAAACAGATATGAAGTTAGGCACGATAAACAATTCATTTTAAAGGCGTTAAAATGCTTTGCTTGAAACAGGTGGCGCTATTAAAGTGAAATAGACTCCGATTTATAATTAATCTTGTGATTCTATTTTCTCTTTCTCTTAATCTCCCGTTGTACTGTTTGGAGTCGGAATAAATCTTTCTACTTACTAACAATGGTATCAGTGTCTAGACAATATTGCAAACATTTGAAATAGTTGGTTCCTAACTTTTACCTTAATGCACTTAATGCACATTTGAATCTTAGCTTATTTAGCATCGTAAGCGCAATGCTCAATAAGGAGATATCCTCAAAACTACGGCAACTATGACCCATCGTACACAATTATATCTACGGCATTCGGTGAACGTCTTAAACCCAGAGTCCATAACCTGACAGGCCCTTATCATTTGGTTTAAGGTTTTGCAAATGCGCTATTGTCTAACTTGTCTAGACGTTTACGGATAAGTAGACTTTGTCGATATGGCGACAAAGACAATAAAGCGACGAGTCGGTGCAACAGGTGCGACAGATTATAAGAATCAAGAGGAGAATTGCTTACTAGGTTTTGTACTAAGGAGAATTGCTTACTAGGTTTTGTACTAAGGACACAAAATACTGGAAGTTGCTGAGCAAAATGATCTTCAGAAGATTATTTGACTAAAACCGACAACGGGCTGCAAGTTTAAATAATGATGATGTACCACGGAGCGAGGAATTTCATTTAACCGCAATCGATAGAGATTGAAGGAGATACTTCAGTTTTCAGACGATTGTGTCGGCTTCTGGGATCGAGGCAAAACTTAACTATATGAATTGAATACTTACATGCTCCATCGATGTCGTAATTTGATAAATCATTGCTAATTGTCCGCGAAAACTCCAATATATTACACCACTGATCTTTGTTGATTACTTTGTACTTTGACTGGTCTAGAAACTGTGCAAATTGTGGATACAATGGCCAATGTTTGCCCAAAAGTAACTGCAACATCGCTTTAGCAGTACCTATATCCATACTCCTTTGATCTGAGTCCTAAAAAAAAAAACAAACAGTCAAACAGAATCGACAAATTAAAATTTCCCATTCAATGTTAATTTTATACTTACCTTGGCAAAATCGTACGCGTATCTGTATATGCTCTTGAATATATTTGAATCGTTTAGTATACTTTTCAGGTATTCAAGTTTTGATTGCATCTTAGCCGGAGAATCACACTCCAATTCGGTAAGACCTTTCAACCATTCATATTGACTAAAGAATCCCATTTGTGTGGCGCCCATCTTATAGGCTAAAACTAACATGACTACATTTTCTGGCTCAACGCCAATGTCTTCACAAAATTTCTCCATCCCATCGGGACCTACAAATTAAACAAAAAAAAAAAAAATTCTCTTCAACATTCAACTAGTTAACAACTTACCTAATGTGTCAGGCTCATCGGGATTTGTGTATTCTCTGAACCACGCGATACATCTTTTCGAACTAAATGAGTCTTCAGATTTAATATGGCGTCTGGAACTTAGAAAACAAAAGAGAATGAAATACATGTTACATTTTAGAACAATCTTTATCAACTAGTTTATTAAGCAAAGAACAATTGTATTGTAATTGTTAGAAATTACTTTTCCTTATCCATTGGATAGAAATCGAAAAAAAAAAAAATTAGCCTCTTCTTCGATCAGTGAAAAATCCAAACAATTGAATATGTCTTTTGCACCTAAAGTATCTTTATTTTAAATTGTGGTGCTGCTAAAAATAGATCGTCAAAGAGAAAACATTGGCCCACCTTCGAGTTCATGTGACGAATACGAACCGAACGACAATCAGCGCAAAGAGAACACATCTGTTCTATCAAAGGAAGAAGCTTTTAATTTTTCTTTACTTTTCCCTGGGTTTTTGTTTGGTTTGTTTCGATTGAGAAATAATATTAAACAGTGTTGTGTCGTTTAGTTCGACGGGTCGGATTTGATAAGCATCAGTGAAATGAGGGAGAGAACATAGTCTAGGGGGTACTTATAGAGATTATTGCCATAATACTGTTGTAGATCCAATATTCAATGTGTGAAAAGACAATTTTTTTTAAGTGGTGCTATACTCGTACAAACAAGGAAAGCTTTTAAAAATTAGAATTTGCAGATAATCGTACATAAAATATATTTATACCTGCAATTTGTTTGCATTGAAAAGAAGGCAATTGTTCTTCCTGTTTTGTGTGTCACAATTCGATTTACCGATATTTATTTGTTTTTTAAATGTTGACAGGATAATCGACGAGATATTTTGTTCTAAATGGTGGTGAACTAAGGTGCGATAATGCGTAATTTTGATGTAGTTCTGACTGATAGCATGCACATAACTTTTGTGTTCTTTGTCCGTTGGGCAATAGCAGGGCTTTATGCTCATTCATTTAGGATATACTTGGACATGGAGAAAGTAACTCGCCAAAAATGAACCACCATCTGTTTGTAATATGTAGGATCTCATTGTACGATAATGTTACTGAACGCTCGGACTTACTACCTTGATCAGAAAGGTGCCGGAATAACCACCGTGTGGTGCTCCCATTGTTCCGATTTGAGTTCTGTTGTTGATGTTCCCTCTAAATCCTAGCGTTGCATTTGCAAAAGTTATGTAGCCAAGAGTACAGCTATCTCTGTGTGTTTGGCGATTTTTTTACAATTTACAACAACAAACTTGTATTAAATAAAAAACGGATTTAATCGTGTGCGAATATTGGAAATGTTGGAAAAGTGTTTCGGCAACGATTCTCTAAAGAAAACGGTCGTTTACCAGTGGCACGAGCGGTTCAAAAGTGGTCGTAAGTCAATCGAAGATGATGAACGCAGTGGCAGACCATCGACATCGAAAACCGCCGAAAAAATTAAAGTAAAAGAAATGTTGGTCAACAACCAACAGATAGTAAACAAAGAGTATTATTTGGGCGTTATGAGACGTTTGCGTGAAGCAATTCACCGAAAGAGACCAGAATTGTGGGCAGAAAATTCGTGGATTTTGCACCATGATAACGCACCGTCGTACAGTGCCAACATTATTCGTAACTTTTTGACGAAAAACGCAACAAATACCATCCAACAGTTACCGAATTCACCTGATTTGGCTCCCTGTGACTTCTTTCTGTTCAATCGAGTTAAAAATCCACTACGGGTAACGCGTTTTAGCAGCCGAGGAAGTAATGGAAAAATTGCCAGCACACACAGAGATAGATGTACTCTTGCCTACGTAACTTTTGCAAGTGGCCGATCTGATCAAGGTAGTATGTTATCAAAGATGGGTGAACTTGAGTGTTTAAGCATGTTCCAGGCGAGTTTAATACAAACGTGTCGGGGCAGATATTTCTAAGATACAGTCAACTGCGCCGTCAGAGGCTTATCCAACAAAGATTTTATTTGAGAAGGCTTAGAAGCTTAGATATCGCTATAGATTTCGTGACGAAAGACCAAAACAGCGATCATGCCACCGTAGTACCCTACAGTACCAGATACAGCGTTGTTTTGAGTGATTTTAATGTCTGTAGGAGGACTTTCTTGGTAGCAAAGGTGAAAAATCTTTACACAACACCAGCATTAAAAGCGAATTTAAACTTATGAATATTCGAAACAGATGAGGGGAGCAACAACGATATTAACCAATAAAAATCTAACACTTTACCAACAAAAGAGAAAACATTTTCCAAAAGAAGTGAACCTAGGCCTTCTAACATTCAAGAGTCCGACATTGGAATGTTGCAAAAAATGTCGTCGTGAACTGGCAGGTTACGCACGAAAGTGGAAAGGTACCCCAGCCAATTTAGCGTACAACACTACCACCTTAAGTAAAGAACTACAAAAGAAGAAAAAACACAGCTTTCTTAAAGGATTTTGGAGATCAATCGAGGTGTGCTTATCTTGGACTTGGAACTGAAGCAATGAGATCCTGTTCCCCACGAAACACGTGTGTTACGTGCATTATTGTAATTTAACCACCCAAAATCTACCAAATCAATGTATGTCACAGTTAACAGTAAAAAATAGCTCTTAGCTTTAGACTGCTCTGTACTACTTCCAGACCATGCAAAATATGCTTCAGTCTTGAACAATGTAACCAAAATAAGAATTACTAGTACTGAAAAACAAGCGCACTTCGCTGACGTAGACATGGCGCATCTAAATAATAACCCGATATGGCTTGATAGCACTTTGTCAAGTCACCAACAAAACCTAGATAGCATCAAACGTTTGAGCCGCTCTCTAAACCTTATACAACGGGGAAAAAAACTTGGGGTGGTGCGTTCATTTCATTCAGATATTCCTGAATAATACGAAGACATTATCGAGCGAAACTAACCCACCGAGAACTGTCACTATAATAAGGGCCCTCCTGTGGTGTCAATAATTCAAAGTTCCTCAGCCTATTCAACAGATGTGAGAAGGAATAGCACACAACCTACGAAAATAGTGTTCAAAGAATGATACGGGTTAAGAAGACCCCTGGAAAGTATCCACAATTATAGTTTGAATAATATCATTAAACTCTTCAATTTCCCTTTCAGATACTCTGGTCTGAAAAATCATCTACACAAAACGAACATTTATCTCGAATGACAAACAGAAAATATACTGCGTGATTTTATGGCACACTACTTTTTAAGAAGACTGATATTTTCCCTGAGGAAAGCCAAAGCAACTACTCAAAGTCATCTAAATTTTAATCCGGTTTGTAGAGGTCAGAACCTTGGGATAAAGATGCTCAACACAGAGTCGAAAACTTAATGCATCGTTAAAAAAAAGGCTTTGACTGCATACAGATAAAATTGAATTGTACACAAACGTTGAACGATAAAACTGAACAAAGAAGACATCTACTACCTCTTCTGCTGAACCCGGCCGAACATTACGTCAAAATCACACCCAGATCCCAATGAACAGCAGATCCAGTGCCGCATAATCTTCAAGGGATCTAACGTGAAAAATTGGACCTGCCAATCACTCCTGAGATAAAATGAATGATAGCATGAATGCGCGCAAAGATAACGGTTGAAAGCACTGCAACAATGTACCAACGCATCCAATGAAGAATTCCGAAAACAAGTCCCTGTATCAAAAGCAATGAGCAGGTACCGTATGACACTGATAATCCCGCGATATAAATTAAACGACTTATTTCTTGCCAAGATGTTGGCGAGCAATGAAGAGCTTTAAAAACAACAAATCTGGTTTTGATGCATCAATCTGCAATCGGCAATCGAGCATGAAAGCAACTAACTAGCCATAACCTAGCTTCTTGACACTGTGTTGCTCATGTTGCCTTTTTGTCACATCTGAGCGGGGGATAAGGCTTATCGCCGAATTCGAACGGCATTTCTTAGAAGCTTTTTCATAGGCAATTTTACTTTACTTTTACCCGCCGAAAGGATGATGGCGATTTGAAAAATTGTTGGTGATGCCGGGGATCGAACCAGACACCCTCTGCGTGCCAATCGTGCCATCGCCCCCACGAACTAACTATCGTATATAAAATTCTAACAATGTTACTGTGTGGCACTCTCTAGCCACTTTGCAGAATATAGCAAAATCGGTCCGGTTATACCCCCAACGGAAGAAAACACTTTGTCTGCTTTTCGATTTGAGAACTCTTCCTCGGCACCATTCTGGTCGTACACCAGATTTCGGCAGTCGTGTTTTATTCAATTTAATGCTGGAACAGATGGCACTAGCTGTGCTTGGACATAAATCTCAATGTTAGACTGTATTAAAACTGCCTGACTCGAAAGATCAAGATGATGTCCAACAAGTGTTTAAAAATACGTCTCTGCTAGACGATAAGAGAAAAATTGCGAATTCTAAAGCCTTTCAACGATATGAATGCAGTTGAAATGGATTAGGTACAGATACAATTTCAGATTACCTATCGAAGGTCTGGATCGAGACGGAATGTAAACAAAATCTTCAGTTCCGGTATGGGCGATGGGTCGTGAGCTCGATAAAACATTCCACTTTAGGTAACACACATTTCCAAGCTCGCAAGTACTAAACAATTAAAGTGCGCGATGTATAGAAAAACTTGACAATATTTGCATTTCCTTTTACCTCGATACCACGAACAAAATTCAGCTGACTCAACCAAAATATTAATTGGCTTTTCTTTTTTCTCGTAAAACAAATTGCAATAAAATATTCAATTCGTATCGGGTACTAATACTTTTTGAACGAATTATCTCACTCTTTAGTGCAATATTCATGTCGTCTTAGACGCAAAAACAACAAAATTTCTCTCAAATGATAAGAAACCATAAAAAGCAAAATTCTTTTGCTCTCAAACCGGCTTAACTATCCGTCATCCGTCACTTGTGCAATCGATTATCCACAAAAATCATAAACTTTCCCTCGGCACCAGCAAAAAGGATGAGAAGAACACCCTACAATACAAACATAAAACCCTTAACCACCACATATTGTCTCCCTACCGGAACAATAACCGCGAATCAACGGACCAACGACCAACTCACCTTGAATAATTATTTCTCTGTCTTTTGGATGTTTGTCGTTCATCTTCGGTGGGGCCCATATCAATGTTGGATCTTCTTTTACCGCGAGGCATGGCCAGATATGGGATTTTTTGTTTACGTCTTCCTTCTGAGTCGAGTCCAAATTTCCAAATTGGAAGAAAATGGATGCTGCAGTCAACTCCACAGCCACTAATGATTGGTACAATTGAAGATTGCCTTTATATTTTTAATTCCCCCACAAACAAAAACAATTCTTCCTCTCCTCTTTCTCAATCGTTCGGTTGTTGTAGTTTTCTTTTAATAAAATGTAAGAAAATAATTCTGAAATAGAAAGAAAAAAAAATGGAAATTATTAATTTTTCTTTGTCATAGGGAAAATTTATATTTTAGTGTGGAAAAACTGTGCCGATATGATGGGGAAAACCTCGGACTACCAAGAACCGATGTGTAGGTTAGGTTTTCTTAAATTTTCTTCTTTACCCCAGGACAAGTGATTTCTGGTCCGGATCAGAAGAAAATTCTTATTACTTGTCGACTATAAGTGATGAAATATTTTTTCGGAGAAATCTGTTCAACATTATAACACGGAATAAATTGGATGAACTGCGGGAGGAAGTTTCGTGGATGAGGTTGGGATTAAGGGGCGAAGCCGATTTTGACAGAAGCACAGCCGTCCCAATAGCAGCAGGGAAAGAAATTTGTTTGACTTCTCAGCCCAGGGTGGCGATTGTAAATTTACAAAAATCGAATGCGAATAAAGCAAGCATCCAGCAATAAACAGTTAAACGGGCAAATGTGCATGCAGTGTGATGTTTTTAATTGAAATTCTTTAAATTTTGCAAATCCATTTACCCTTGGAAGTTGAACAATTGTTAAACAGCAACAATTTAGACAAAAAATCACTTTTTTTTTTCTTATTATTTGATTGAAGTGAGGGTTTTGTTCCGAAATTTGTTCTCGAAGTAACGAGACTCGATTTGTATGATCTTTTTACTTTGTTTTGTTTGGCATTAGATTTGTGTTTGTTTGGATGGATAAGGCAGTGAGGTGTTTGGATTGAATTTTTCAATTAAACTTAAAATTTTGAATTTCGGTTAAAATTTCAATATATGAATTAAGCAAACAAATGAGGTTTTCTATTACAACTGACTCTATTTTAGGAGGACTCAACTTTATTATTAAAAACGTTTTTTTCTTTTCTTTTTTTAATATAGAACTGTGTTTTTATACCTTCTGAAACCACATATCGTCTAGAAACCTATTTGCAGCAATAATCACTAATCATTGTTCGGTAATGTTGGGCATTCACTGTTTCAGCCTCTGTTTTGTAGAAAATTAAAATAAAGACGATGATGCCACAAGTCTGAAGACCTCAACAAATCATATACTATTTTGGGTGAGATTTTAATATAAGCCATATCCTAGTGGCTATATTTCCTACATCAGCCGGATCTTATACGCGTGTATACCAAGACCTTGTAGGCAAATGGCACACCACTACACTTTCACTCACAGCATTATGTAGAGTGTATGCTGTACAGCACTACAAATAGCGGACTCAGTTGGTTGACTACGGAGACCAAAAACGTTTATTTGAATTCCCAATTAATTACAGATTTAATAAACATGTTTGAATGATACAGAAGCGTTAATGCTTATTTTCCAACGCATTGCATTTCATTTCCCCAAAAGGGACATCCCAATCTGCCGAATCTTCGATTGAAAAGTCTCCTTCCGAATATCAGCAAAGTTTTCGAAGAAGTGATCAATAGTGTCCTGACTAAGAGGGTTGAGGAAAAAAATATAGTTCCGGATAATCAATTCGGTTTCAAGGCGAGACATGATATATCACATGCCGCGTCTCATATGGTATCTGATCCAGTGGAATAAAAGCAAGAAACAGTGCACAGGCGCCTGCTTGATTGACTTGGAGAAGGCTTTTGGCACCTTGTGGTTAAAAGACCTTTTCTTCAAGCTGAAGAGATTGGGCATATGTCAACCATTGCTGTAAATTTATGTTGGTATGCTTTCCAATACAAAGTTCATCGTGAAGAATGGCGATGCTACTTCTGCTATAACTTTTGACATTAAAAATGCTCCGCCACAAGGTGCAGTTGATTCGCCGATCCCATCTATCATTTAAACGTACGCAGACGATTTGATCTCGTACAGATCAGGTACAAAAATCGAGGCCATTAATATGCTCTTGCAAAGTGACTTCGATAAGATTTAACGATATTGCGATGACTGAAAGTTGAGGATCAACTCTCAGAAATCAGAAACCATTCTTTTTAGGACACCTTTGTCTGGGCCCTCTGGGGATACCAGAAAGAAAGTTTTCGATCATGCTTGTCGAAATGTAGTCAAATACCCTGGGTTCTGGCTAGATCAATACCTATATTTTAATAAACATATAGATGCTGCTCCAACCAGAGCCAAAGGTGCCTTTGACCTTACAAAGAGATTTTTATATAGCAGGCAACTCGATACGTGGGTGAAAGTAATCTTCTACAAGGCCCTTACTCGGCTTATGCTTGTATTTGCATGTCCCGTGTGATTCAACGTGAGAGCAAGCGTAATGGAAAAGATTCGGGTGTTTGAGAGAGCTTGTCTAAGGACTTGTGATCGATGCTGCCTCCACTTGAGCACATCAAGCCTAAGCTCTTCTTCCACTTAAGATGAGGTTTTCCTCTACTGCATTGTCCCTCTGTGGTGGAGTCGTCAGCTCAAGGTAACCTTGCTTTCTAAGCCAGGTTACAGCACGCACTGTTCGGTCTTGAAATATCTCCTCCATTTTCCATCTATGCAAACAAGACCAAATATTACCCGAAGAACTTTTCTCTCAAAGCGCTTAAGGGTAATTTTTTCCGTTGTCGTTAGTGTTTACTCTTCAACGCCATAAAGTGAGATCAGTGTTTTGTATAATTTATGTTTAGTTGCTCGGAAAAGGGGTTTTATTATTCAATTACCTTTTAAACTCAAAGAAGCAGCGATCACCTAAATTCCACCCGGAGGTCAAAGCGGAGTTGGGGTAGATAAAGTCCCTTAGTACCTCAAAGTTCTAGCTACCTATCGTGACATTTTGTCCTAGGTGTCGATGTTGCCTGACCCTCTTTGTGTTAGTTTAGTTTTTCCTTCTTTCCATTATGTAATTGTCACCTTCAAATGCGAGTAACTAAACAGACTTTTGAAAGATATTGCGTCTGGATTTGATGTTGAAAAAATCATATGACAACAAGTCGATTCGTTTAAGCTCTTTTCCGACATTAGAATTCTTTCATTTCCAACCTTGGCAGAGGAGCGTCCATTCTGCATTGCAATGATGCCAAAAGTAGGCAAGACACTATGCTTTGATATGCGGATTTTGGATGGACTCTTCTGGTATAAAACTACAATCATATGATATGATAGTTTACGCAGAATCTTAGACACTTATATAATTCGACAAACAAGGTTTTATATGCCACATTGAAGAAGCTTATTAGCTTGTAGCTGGAGCAGTTCAAAGGATCCCCCTTCTTGATGGTTGGACAAACAATTTTTCAATGTTTCATTTCAGATTATACGGTTTATTCTGGGATGTTGCTCATCACAATGCCGACTGTAATTCTTCCATGAGGTTTCTTTCCCAAAAAAATTTTGTAGTTTCCTACGGTTTTTTTTATTTGGTTATTCATTATTAGGTTATCACCTGCAGTCTTGATGTTGCTTGTAATTATTGTATACTGTTCGCTTTCACAATAACTAGGTTTTAAAAACTGTGTGAAACCTCTGAAAAAGTGCAGTTTGAGGCTAATAAATTTTACACACAACTGCATTAATTGAATATGTCTTGTTAGATATTCTTTTTTGATAGCATTCTACCCTTATTTTTATTAAATGGCCCAGCAATTTCAACCGTACTTACTTTGAAAACAGTACCTATTAAAAATTTAAGAAAAGTTCTGTTTTAAGTCTGGGGAGAACATTCGAATGTCACAGAAAATATATTTAACTTTGTGTACACTCTAGACATCCCTGCACTGGGATGAGCAATTTTTTGAACGTTTCCGTCAGCTGGTTAGAGTAGTTTCTCTCAAGGAAATAAATAAAGGTACTTCACTCCACCGTCTTTCAATTTGTTTATAAACGAATTACGACCGAAAAATGTCTGAATATGAAGGTGTACGAATTGGTAAATTAGTACTCAAAGGAGAAAAGCCAAAGTAAGTTTTTTGTTAACTGTCTTTTGATTGATATGAATCCACTGTGTTGTTTATATTTTAGATCAAGTAAAAAGCGCAAGAAGAAGGACAAGGAAGATAAACATGAGAAAAAAC
This sequence comes from Volucella inflata, assembly GCA_928272305.1. Classification (NCBI taxonomy): domain Eukaryota; kingdom Metazoa; phylum Arthropoda; class Insecta; order Diptera; family Syrphidae; genus Volucella; species Volucella inflata. The sequence continues at coordinate 18,456,433 of OV743718.1, read as the reverse complement.
GCAAAGTGGAGGTAGACGAAGATGCCCTTAAGCACGGTGGTTGGTGGGCGGCTAAAAACATTGCCGACATAACTGGGACTGTTGCAATACAATTTGGTCAACGTGCCTATGTCCGGGCCATGGACAACGGGCTGTTTACCCTCGGCGCTCCACACAATGACGGCGACGGTCCGGATCCAGAAGAAATCTTCACAGCTTTCCCAATAAATGACACTAAAGTCGCTTTTAAATCCGGCTATGGCAAGTATTTGAAGATTGAGAAGGATGGTGTCGTGACTGGTAGATCGGATGCTGTTGGTAGCATGGAACAGTGGGAACCGATTTTTCAAGTGAGTACGATTTACCAAGATAACCTTTTATTACGATTGTCTCACATAGGATGGGAAAATGGCTTTGCTAAGTGAGACGGGACAGTTCATGTCCATCGATCCGGAAGATGATGCTTGCGTGGCGCTGAGGAAAAAAGTTGGTGAACTCGAAATTGCCGTAATTCGTTGTAATTCACCAAGAGAATTGGTTCTGGATGAAGAACCAAAAGAGGAGAAGGGCGATTTAAATGAAGTGGAGAAGAACTATGTGTTAGTGGTGATAGACGATTAACAAAGCTTTCAAAATAATTTTTGATTTTTGCTTACAGTAAGAAATTTCAAAAGTTCCAAGATAAGAAGTTGCGAATAAATAAAAATGATATCAAAGAGCTGGAGACGGCCAAGGAAAAGGGAATTCTGCATGAGGCTCTTCTGGATCGGAGGAGTAAAATGAAAGCCGACAGATATTGCAAATAGTTGTTAGGAGTTTAAAGTAAAGATTTTAGACAAAGTGCGAGTTGTATTTCTTAAGTTGCGTTGTAGTATACCACCTACAAGTTCCCGGAATAACCACCGTGTGACGCTCCCAGTTCTGTTCTGATTTTTTTTTTTGTTAGGTTGGTAAATCTGTTGTTGATATTCCCTCTAAATCTTAGCGTCATAGCTTGACATTTGCAAAAGTTACGTAGCCAAGGGTACATCTATCTCTGTGTGTGTTGGCGATTTTTTACAATTTTAGAAATGAATTTAAATTTGCAACAACGAACTTGTATTAAATTTTGTGTAAAAAACGGATTTAATGGTGCCCGAACGTTGGAAATGTTAGAAAAGTGTTTCGGCAACGATTCTCTAAAGAAAACGGTCGTTTACCAGTGGCACGAGCGGTTCAAGTCAATCGAAGATGATGAACGCAGTGGCAGACTCGACATCGAAAACCGACGAAAACATTTATGAAGTAAAAGAGATATTGGTCAATAACCGCAAATTAACCATCAGAGAGATAGCGGAGGACTTGAACATTGCCTATGGATCCGTCCAAGACATTTTGGTTAATGATTTTGCACCATGATAACGCACCGTTGCACGTGCCAGCATTCGTAATTTTTTGACGAAAAATTCAACAAATACCATCCAACAGCCACCGAATTCACCTGATTTGGCTTCCTGTGACTTCTTTCAGTTCAATCGAGTTAAAAAACCACTATGGGGAACGAGATTCTGCAGCCGAGAGGAAGTAATGAAAAAATCGTAGGGAGCACTGATGGGCATACCAAAAACCGAATATAAAAATTTTTTCGAGGATTGGATCAAGCGCTGGCATAAGTGTGTTGCGGTCGATGGGGATTACTTTGAGCGGGCAATATAGATTTAGATAAATAAACTCGTATTTTCAATTTTCTGAACTTTTTAATCAAAGTTGTATGTAGATTTTCTCGTTGCAGAAGTGGATATTTTGCAATGCTGGAGGTACAAAGAATCAGTTTTCTCGTCTTAAATTTACATATATAAAGATTTAAACAGGTTTCTCTGTAATTGAACATTAATCTGGAATCATAAGCTCTGAATACGATAATTATTTCATTGAATGTTCCTTTGTAAAACCGTAGTACCCCGACAAGAGGCCAGTACCCAGTCTACATTTTTTCCTACTGAGGGACCTCGTAAATATGACTGTTTAGCGAGGCATTGGTCTTGTTTGGCATTCAAATGGGTTTTTCATCCATATGAGCCACTACTCATTGTTTGTTTGGTCGTCAACGAAAGTTGACGTTTGTTTTTGTATTAGTTTCTGCTGATATATATAAAAAAAAATTCTTAAATGGCAAACAAAATCAAAACTGAACGTTGCCAACGTCACAACCATCGGCAGCCTTTACATTTTTATCCTTTGATTCCTTATCTCACAGACCAACAGACATTCTCTTTCGGTTAACCTATGCAACACATAATTTTGCCCTTTGACATTTAAAAAACACGATGACGATGTTTCATATGGTTGTCCTCTTGTAAGAGACAATCCCGATTAGATCATTTAAAAAAATGTTTATGTTTTTTTCTTTCTGGGAATGCTGAAGATAGAAACTTCCCCATGACCTTTTTCTTATAGTATTTGCCTTGATTTTCTTAAGGGAAATTTCTTGCTTTCTCGCTCAAGAAAATCTTCGACTTTTCTATGCTCGTTAAATCGTGAAGCGTTATTAGAGGTCCGAATGAACATACTAAAAGAAATGCTTTTCGATAAAGGTGATGATCCAAGACCTTTCCTTCTCCGAATCTGTCTTCTTGCGGCTTTGGCATGCAGATTAAACTAGAGCTATAGAAAGCGTCAACCTATTTTCGTTAACCTTCATTGAAATAAGGTGCTAAACGGTTGATCTACTATACGTGGTGCTTGTTCTTTAGACGTGACTTAGAATGCACTCCAAATGAGACACTAAAAAGCAATCACCTAAGAGTTCGTTATAAAGGAGATGAAAACGTGAGTTAGACGTGCGACCCCTAGAGACTTTACGTAGTCAGGGGTGCAAGTGCTGAAAATTATATGCCACATTCGAAAAGGATGGAGAGATAGGTTGGTTGAGACCATTAAATGTCAGTGCACTCCATCATGACATAGAGAGGGGAGATTTTTGTGCACAAGATCACGCTGCTCTTCCTGTTTCTCCTGTTCTCCCTACCCTTCAAAACCTCTGGCACAACAATTTAAGGAAGGCAATCTTTTTCTACATTGATGTAATGCTATTAAGAACTGTGATGGTGCGAGTGAATTGGAGTAATCCAGCACCTCTACCAAACAAGACCGTAGCTCGTAGAAACAGGCAACTATTTACCAGCTTTTTCAACTAGCTTACACACAATATGGAGCTAAACGTTGACCGCGGTGCTGCGTATGGCTTTTATTCTTTGTCAGTCCTACTTTGTTGGCCTCTAATTCCAGATTCTGAACCATTAAATTTTGATTCATTATCCCGTGGATGCACTTCGACTCTTTCCAGAAATTGTCTGGCTCTTAACATAGTTTGTTTATGTATGATAGGTAGTTGCTGCGACCTAAATAATTAAATACTGGTACGAAATATTTATTTTCATCTGACGGGATGCTCCTTTTTTCAATTCAGTAGGTTTTCGTCTATTCTTTTAAGGGGTTTTGATTTAGAGCTCTATAAAGATTTCCTTTGCTTTACTGATGGATATGTTTCCGATTTCATCAGCTCTGGTTACTAGTGCGCCTATGAATCCTTTTTCTTTCTTGGGATATTAGTTTTCTAACAAGGGCGCTCTTCTGTGTAGTCTGCCGGCACACATTTCAAGCTCCTCGATTTTCTTCAGTTATTTACTGAAAGCTTTGTGTAGGGGTTTTGATAGCAAAAATACTTGGATTATACTTGAGATTTCGAATGCCGTCGTTATCCTATCTGGCTGTATTTACTTGTTGACAAATGCATCTGTTAGATAGTATACTCCACTGTATGCTAGTGTAGGGCCCGCGGTGAATAGTATTCCTTTAATGTCGACAAGCACTACAGCCGTCAACGACACTTTCGCTATTGTTATTTTGATTCCTGATGTGTGATCCCAGCTTATGTTTGAACGCATTAAGATCAACAGTCACGATTAGAATGTCCCCATGATACACTACACTACTACTAAAACATGCACAAGACATGGGACTGATGCGTCTTTTTTTGAATAAGTTTGCTCAAGTAGATGAAGAGATTGCTTTTAGCCTAAAAGGGATGAGTGGTCCTTCTACCGTCTTATTTCGCCAGCACCCAAAATATCCAACTTGTAAAGCATGAATTGTCATTTTTTTGTTTTGTAGAAATTTAGTGCTATGAGGACCTTATATGGCCGTTTTCAGAAGATCCTTAACATTCCAGGTGGCGATGTTATTCATCCTTATTTCAGATGTTTACAGTCAGATTGGCAACTGACTTTACGACAACAATCATGTAGAAGAATATTTATCAATGGGTAATGGCTATCGGAAAGTTTACAGAACGCAAACATTAGAAGGAGATACGGCCCTATGGTTTGATGATGTAAGCGTATCTCTCATTATTCATCGTGTAAAAATTCAAGAATCAGCTTTTTTTCTTATTTGCGCATTTGGCAACTTCACATTGCATCTTAAACATTAGTTCAAAGACATTCCTGAATAAATAAACTTGAGAAAGGAAAAGACTCGTGAGTTAAGAGACCACATGAAAGAGAGCTGTTTCTTTGAATTAAGTAGACAACCCCTTGACAGCTAATTAAAAAGTTTCTTACAAAGAACAAAAGAAATGTCCCCCCAAAACAAAAAAGTTTATTTTTATGTTTTACAAGCAGAGTACTAGCAACACACATTTCTCGTTGGTAAGACTTATCAGCCTCGCAAAATCACCTTGACTTCGTTTAAGTTAAGCATGTTTAAAACTTGTAAAAAATTTAAAGATAAAACATCTCCTTTATCAAGTCTCTTACAAATGGCAAGATTACACTTGTAAGTGTCTTGCGAATTCCTTGACAAATAGTCCTTCAAGATAATTTGCCAGATTTGAATTCCAACTACAGGGTAGGCACGACAATAACCCTTCCAAAGGTTCACTGACCACATTTTGACCTTATCTGTTGTGTCTCTTAATTTTAATCACCTCTAAGCACTTTAAATAAATGAACGCATGAAAAATTATTACACGCTGTCCTTCGGCTTAATTTATCATCCGACACAGGTGTTTTATCCTTTTTTTTCTCCACTCTCCAAATACCCTTTCTTGGTCTGTACATGTGTGTGTGTGTTTGTGTTGGCGGTTTTTGAAGATGCTCCTCATTTTTCATGGTAACACTTCTAACAACCTCTTTCGTAACCGCATATAAGAGGTAAGTTCGGATACAGCAGTTTTTATTTAGAAGTACTTCCTCTTGTCCTAAAAATATATGTATATCCACCTCGTGCCCACTTCTAAAAATCCACCCACAAACTACACAACTACAAATACAACTAAAGCAAAAAACAAAACAAAAAAAAGTAATCTGGTCCCCACAACATATAATCTGCAGCCAAAACTATACAACACATAGCACTCGAAACTTGTACAGTACTGTATCTGGATCCTATACTATACAACGGTTACCATGAGTTATTACACAAAATTCTGTTTTAAAATTGAAAAAAGTTTTCATTTCGACCATTTTTAACGTTTACTAGGAGTACGAGCACTCGTTCCTCTTCAAGGAAATTACTCTCCTTAACAACTAGCAATCAAAAACAGCGCAAAATGGACTATTAAGCGAACGAAAATAAATTTCAGGATACTCTTCGTTCGGTAAGGCGTTCTGTTGTTTATTAAGAAACGCAATTAACCGTCAAGCTTTTAACGGCTATCCGTACGACCGACGTATATTAAATATTATAGATGTTCCGGAATTTTTTCGCATTTTCTATGTCCATGTCCATTACAGAAGTCGACGAAGGATTTCAAATGGAAACAGGACTTCAAACATGAAAGGAATTATGACTATGTAAACATGAGGGAAATTCCTCAATAGACCAAGTCCTTTCTAAACGATACTAATGAGCTTCTTTCAACAGAAAATAAAATAAAAATGAAAAAACTACCACTTGAGAAGAAGGACAATTACAAACTAGTCTCTAAAGCACATACTCATACGGATAGCTCTTTATGGTCGTCTTTTATGAATCGACAAAGGAAAGTAATTTAAATTTACGAAACAAAATCTATAATCCAATTCAAATTCAATATTTCCATTCATACTTGAGGGGGAGATTCCTTCCATGTGCAATTTAACGCATCCCACAATCTAGTATTATAAATATATAATGCGGTTTCATATGGTCTGGCGAACAGTGGCGTATAAAAACTATCTGCCAGTGTAAAGTTTTTATATGGAAAATAATTTTTTACTTCTACAGATCTAAAAATTTAGTTTATTTTTCTTTATTCCCCAACACCGTCTAAGATTATTAAAGCTAGACAAATGACTGTCAAATATAACAAACCTTTAAGTTTCAGCGGCATTTTTCGGTCACAAAATACAGTGAAGTTTGACCTTATGTGCGACAATGCCATTTTAATTTGCACTATGCAGATTCAGACTGGCTCATAACTCGTTATCTTCGAGTCTTTCTTCAGTTTTCAACTCTATAATGAGCTGCTTTAATAGAAAATCTTTAACCGCATTAAAAGGCAACGGACATACACTAGTCGGCATAAGTATTTTGACGAAATAAAAATCGTGCATTTAAATGTTTAACTTTTAAACGGCTTTGTAAAGAATTCTTCTTTATTTTTTCGTTTTTATATATAACTAATACGAACTTAAAAAAAGCAGACAAATATTTTTTCATGGAAACTTTAAGAGATATAAATTAATTAGTAATTTCACGTGCTGGCATAAGTATTTTGACAAGTACATATGTTATTCTAAGAAAACAAAGTTTAAACTTAACAAAAGATAAAAAATGAAGAAGATGTAAGTGAAACGTATATCTTCCTTTGGCATCAATAACTTTTTGAAGGCGTCTTGGTACTGAATCCACTAAATTTTTAAGAATCTCTGGAAATATCTCTTCCCAAAGAGAAGTAACCTCAGAAATAAGCTCTTCTCTATTTACATAAGTCTGGACTTTGAGGTGGCCAGTCCAAAGTTTCAACACCAACACCCTTTAAAAATTTGGTAATCATGCGGGCTTTGTGGCACGGGGCATTAACCTGTATCAGGATTAATGATTCCCCAATAAGCCTATTTGCAGAAGTAAAGCCATTTTTCATTAAGAGTGATCAAATACTGATGTTTGTTCATCGAGCCGGTGACAGGAACCAAGTCACCCAGCCTATTATACGCAACACTTCCCTAAAACATGACAAAACCTCGACCATGGCTCACTTTTTGACGTGAGGGTGTTTCAAACTGTTTGGAACCGAAAAGTACAAAAGTGCAAGCTTTTCTGTTTAGGGAGAAAAATTTCTGTCCGAATCTGTTCTACTTTGTGTTCAGTGAGGTTGTTCCAATCTGTTCGGAACAGAAAATCTTGCACCTACTCTCGAAGTAGATTACAATTGTGAAAAGTGTCAAAATCAGTTGTGATCTTAAATTGCATTACATATATGTTGGCGGTTATTTGCTAAATCAAGTAAAATTTTAAATTACAAAGGGATTAACGTTTGACTACTCTCATATGGGCTGTACTTTTCTGTTCTTATTTGATTTCAAGTTTTTCACAAATTTGTGCGGTTCTGTTCTAGTTTTTTTCTCACTGAACAAAGCTTATGTGTGATAGCTATTGAAAGCAGACAACCGCGTGAATTTTGATGAAAATGGAAAATATTGTCATAACATCGAAGGAGTATTTTTTTTTTGTGATATTCAACATCAGGGTGGACGTGTTTCTGCACCGTTTCACAACTATATTCATTTATTATGTATCTACCACAACAAGACTAAAACCATGCTGTAGTCTAACATGTATATAACTCTCGGCTTATCGACCAGTCCGATAGGGGAAATCCAAGATGAGCCTCTCTATGAACAGGGTCAAGGCGCTTTTTTTTTGGGATGCGTGCGACATAATCTTCATCCATAGCTTTCAAAACAAAAACAATTGCACATATAATGCCAAGTTATTGGACTGGCTAACAACGATTTGAAGGAAGAACGATAGCGTTTGGTTAAGACAAAAGTGCTCTTTCATCAAAGCAATGCACAGATACACTAGTAAGTAGTAAGTATTAGCCATGGCGAAACATCATCAGATGGACAAAGCGTTGTTATGTATTTTTCGTCTTGGCTTTGCCTGTACACAGTGGGGATAAAGAAACTCATTCACATTTTTTATCGTTCGTATAAAAGAGACCTAGCACACTAGCTGCGAATATCTACATCTTGATGCGAACGTAGGCAGGGCAAAGAAAGTGCTCCGTGGTGTAGTTATTCTTTCAAAGTAATCGACGCAGGTCAAGGTTTCGTAAAAGGTAAGGGTCTCGTCAAGATGCCATTAAGCTGTGCACTGACTTTGCTACTGAGGAACAGAAGGAAAGTCGCTAACCTCTTAGGAACTTCGAGTAGCATTCGTTTATTCTGTCGCAAAACTCTCCCTTAATACTAACCTAGTGGGTTAATCGGGATCCAAAGAATACTCAGCTTGTTCAGCTTTCCGACTGCGTACAGAAAAGTCTCGACTTCTCAAATTAGCTTAGGAGTGTTTAGAAATACTTTTAGCCCAACTTGGCCGCTTTTGCATATTCTCCACAACAAGTTTAATGTCATAAAGATTGCCTATATAACCTCTCGGAAGATATACGCTAATTTGTGTAACGAGAAGTGAAGCTTTTCTTTATAATCGTTGATCGTTCTCGGAACAATCCATGAAGACCGCTCCATTCCTTCTCATTCCTAGGCACAGCGAAACTCGAAATGGTATTTTCGTAATAACAACCGCTCTTATATCATTACATTATCATTACGTCCATGTCGCTACTCAAGGTCATTAAAACTCCAGGGCATGTTGTAGCAAAGAGCACTTTTCTTTAAACGGAAGATGGCTTTGAGAGAACAGACCATGATATTAATATAAGCAGAATGGAGAGTCATCACCCGGTTACAACTCGGAGGGGCGAAAATCCCCGTGCAGCCAAGAATCAACAGTGAAATACTTTCGTAAAAGCTTGTTCCACCAGATAACCTGACGTTTAGGATAAATAAGTCTTCTGTGCCTATTTTAGCATTGATACCACCAAAACAATTTATTGCTAAGCATCTATGCTTGTATATTGTCGGGGATAATAGGGCTTATCAGGTCAATTTTGTCGAATGTACTCTTGATGCGGATTAGTACTAGACTTTTCTAGCTTTGTTGTTTATAACGAATTCGTGTACAAAAAAGCTACTCTTATTCTTTTAGCAATCATCGTTTATGTCGCCGTTTGTCAGCTTACAATTGTCCTAGTTACCTAGTAGCTCTATCTAGTAAGTAAAATTGAGGACCCTATTCGACACGTTATTGATACGAGGGCGGGTCAATAAGTCCGTGACCTTTGGATTAAAACACAGATTTTTTGATAAAAAAATAATTTTATTTTTCAACGTAGTCTCCCTTGAGCTCTATACACTTTGTCCAACGCTTCTCCAATTTTTTTTATCCCTTTCAAAAAAAATGATTTGTCGAGGTCCTCAAAATAGGCCTTTGTTTGCGAGATGACTTCATCATTGGAGTCAAATCTTTTTCCACCAAGCCATTTCTTCAGGTTTGGGAACAAGAAGTAGTCGCTCGGAGCCAAATCTTGAGAATAGGGTGGATGAGGGAGCAATTCATAGCCCAATTCATGGATTTTTGCCATGGCAACTGCACATGTGTTTGTGGTCGACTGTGAGCAAACGCGGCACCCATCTTGCGGAAAGCTTTCTCATGCCCAAGTGATCATTCAAAATTGAAACCACTGAGCCATGCGAGATCCCTACGGCTTCCACAATCTCTCGCACTTTCAATCTTCGGTCGGCCAATACCATATCGTGAATTTTTTCGATTGTTTCGGGTGTAGAGACCTCAACTGGGCGTCCAGGACGTTCGGCATCTTCAGTGCTTGTACGGCCACAACGAAATTCAGTAAACCACTTTTTTACCATTGAATTTGATGGTGCAGAGTCCCCATAGTATTTATCAAGCTTAGCCTTGGTCTCGGTAATGTTTTTTTTTCGCAAGAAATAATGCTTAATAAGCACACGAAATTCACTTTTTTCCATTTTCTCCTCAAATTAGTGAGTAGTCTGATAAAAATAGCTGTCAAACACAAACTAACTGACGCAGCAAGTTTAAATTTTGACAGGAGTCAACTGACAGATGCCTGTTGACAGGAGCAGTGTTGCTGTTTCAGTAAAGAGGTCAGAAATTCAAAAAGTCACGGACTTATTGACCCGCCCTCGTACATTTTCCTTTAAATTCGCTCTACATGACGCAGGGCCAACAACCCGTTAAAGCAATGTGTATAGAAAACAGATTTTAGTCTCTGTGAATAAAAGTGTTACTTAAGACGCGATAACTGCGATCGATTGCAACATGTTGGCCTTTGTACGTCCACTATGCGCAAAATTTCTGATTTACCCACACCTACATTAGTATGAGATCCAGTTAGTGCGGCAACCTAAACCACAAACACATGTTCAGCGACAAGAGCACTCGGTAACACAATAAAACAGCAGTCGGTACTTATTTTAATCGAAAATAGTGTTTGCTTGCAAGGCTCGCTTCTTTTCCAATGAAATTATCATTTCTGGAGTAGACAAATCAAAAACAGACTCAAAAGAGCACTATTTAGGATGTTCTTCATCGGTTCTTAGTTTTTACTACTGGGGCTGAAGCTCGTGTTACTGAAAATGCCTAATGTTATCAGTTATTGTATTGTATTTTCTCAAAAATGGCAATGACAGACAGAATTAAACCTGATTCTTGAAGGACTTTTCTGAGCCCCATAATGAAACCTTCAATTTACTAAGGACTGATGAAAATTTATCGAAAACTGAAGCCATCAGAGTTTTGCGTGGCTATGTTAAGTCTTTGATGTATACCAGTAAATTGCAACTATAAGGGAGATTCAAACTGAATTCTTGTTGTTATTTTTTTAAAAAAAGTTCTCTAGCTCTTAACTTAAAAATAACACCCTGTTCATCGCTAAAAGTTTAAGATATTGCATATTGCGATTTTTCTTTCATTAATAAAAATATAAACAAAATAATTTTATACATAGAACCTAGAAATTTATTTTTTACTGCTTTAAGTTTTTTTTAAACTTTTATTTTATATTTAAAATATATATTTACATTTAACAATTTTTTTTTATATTTCAAATTATTTAATTTTTTTTTCTCATTTTTACAAAAAATGCATTTATCTGCGGTAAAGCCTTTTTACTTCACTGTTGATGTCCATATCAGTTGAGCAGCACATATATCTTATTCATCCAACCAGAAAGGCATGCGCGCAAAATTTTACACCCTCTTGACCCCGCATTGCAATAATAATCATGAACAACCCCCTCCTTCTATAAGATACACGCCGACGTCCGTACACAACAAACGAACACAAATAACAGCCGAACCGAACCAAATGAACGAACTAACGAACAACAACACAGAAAAACACAGCATGAAACACTGAAACACCGTAACACAGAAACAACCCTTCGAATTTATAGCTTTCACTGGCAGTACCGATAGCCACCCCCAGCCCAGCTACATATAACATCAACATGTACGACAAAGTCTATGGCAAGGGCTATGGCCCACCACCAACAACAACAACCACCGACCATCAACACCAGCCACCCAACTGAAGGCAGCAGGAGTATCAACAGCAACACCAAGGAAGCAATGTTTTCCCTCCCGAAATACACTTTCACCACCACCATCGCCGACGTCGTCCTCGGTCGTTGTCGTAGTCGTCGTCTGTCTGTCGTTTGTTGGTTTCATTTGCTTCAGCTTCTACTATAATACTCGTATCATAGCTATAGTTACTTGTACAGGAGCAGGGTTCAGCTTCACAGTAAGCGCCTTTGCCTTCAGTTCTTTGCCAGCATTCGATGATGTTAGTTTGAACGCGTCTCCCGTCGCTATCACATCGAGTCAATTTCGAGTCGCAGCTCGCATACAATTTTATGATTTTACGACGATTTACAATCGAGAATGCCACATTTTCTCGGCTCGGGGGAGGCATAAATTAATTAAAGTCCGCGCGTATTGTGATTGAGAAAGGATAACAGTAGCAACGGCAGGCGGATGACTGCAAATGCAAATGTCCTTGGGAAACGGGTATACGAATTTAAATTCGAAATTTTGAATAATTCAACCACGAGGGATTACACCCAAAGCCTTCGGTTCGATTCCAATTTGAATATAGTATAACCGCCATTCGAAATTTACACCCCCAACACCCTAAATTCAATTCATGGTTCGTTTTTTGTGAGCCGATGGACGGAGTCCTTTCTTTGTTGTAAGGCGAAGCTATTGAAAAATTGTAAACAACGCATGAACAGAGAAGCTCGCCGCTTTGTCGCCACCACATCACCCCCTTTGACGGTGTTTTCGACGCCGGTTTGGCTTGTCCTTATAATATTTACGAAAATTTTCATATCCAAGGACTTGTGGAGGCTTCCCTCAAAAAGCAAGAAACAAGTGTAATACGTACTCAAAGTAATATTAACTAAGTGTATGTGATAGGCTGACGACAGCACTGTCGTATTGGGTTACATGTTCGTTGTATTTTTTTGAGGCAACAAAATTAAAAAAAAACATACCCGCCACAGTCAAAAAGTAAAAAGTGAAATTTATTTCGAAAGTACGAGTAAACGAGAAACGCGCCAGTCAGTGGCAATCGCATCGGTTCAGTTCTTCAGTTGTTTGCAAATGCTACGACTAGTATCCGTAGATCTTCAAAGCAGCGGGAGTACCTTTTTCTCCACTCCCTCGTGACGCGTCGCGCGCGCTCGACAGTTTATAGTACTTTGTGCACATCCGACTGAGTAATCATTGCAAAAAGGAGTTTTTTCAACTAGAACGGCTTCGTATCGGATTGCAGAAGAGATACGAAACGAACTACGAGCACCTACTACGAGTACTACGTATAAATAAATACTTTGGTCGCGTTCACCTGTAGTATCCGTCGCGGCGTGTCGTATTTTTTAACGAACAAGTGAATTAGTGCGCTCAGGTGTGATTACAGCATTAAATCCGACTATTCTCGTGTACTGTGTAAGGGTCTTGGTGTTTTTACCATGTACAAGTAGAGCTTCTTCTTTAAAGCTGTTCACCTCTAAACGGTTGGTGAAGTGTAACTCGTGGTCTTGCTCTTTGTGAAGCCAGCCAGATTAAGATTAAGATTTAGATTGAGATTGAAATTTTAGTGCAATTTGAAAAGAAAAATAATAAAAAAAAAACAAAAAAAAAACAGAAAACAAAAGAGAGAGATTTCTAAAATACTTGGCCCGATTGTGGCTTGTGGTTATATGGTTACGGGTGGCTTGTGGTTTACGTGCTTTCTTCCTTGAAGTGAAACCGTTGGTGGAAAGGAATTTTTTATTTCCTCTTGAGTTTGCCTACTTAGAAATAAGTGGATCCTTGGTCGACGTTGGTCTTTGTCACTAAATGGATACAAAAAGGAGGCATTTTGTGTAAGTTTTTCATTAATTTAAACTTTTTTTTTTGCAATATACATAAGTACTCGTCTCGTGGAGTGATTCGAAAGAAACTTTTTAACATGCATTTATTTTTAATATGTTCGCTTCTATTTAACTCATCATTTTTAATTATTCAAATTATATAAAATTTTATTAAAGAATTTAATTCAGAAAACTTTGTGGCGGGGATTTAAATAATTTTGAATGCCAATTTTGGAGATTGATTTTAGTACTGATTTGTTGGACTCGAATTCGGTCTTTATATTGTATGTCACTGTGCCCCCGATGAGTCTTTCTATGTTTAGCTCTAAAATACAAATAAGAATATGGCGTTTGTTTGAATCCAGTGTAAAATTTGTATGTTGCAATTATGTATAAATGCTCAAGAACTTACACCCCTCCAATGGGGCACTGCGCGATCGTAGTCTTCAATATTTGAAGAGCGGGAAACTGCTAGCTCTTGCGTCTCTCGTTTTAAGTACTCCCTCTAGTATCCAATGATTAAATGATAATCCATCTAGTCGAGAATATAATGTTTCAGACCATCTCCGAGACCATCCATCAGGAGCAGGGTCAGAAAATGTGACTCAATTTCACGGAGTTCACGTAAATCAATGATTTACAATCTCGAGCAGATATTCGAAGTATTATTATGGACTTTACAGTTCGAAATCTGATTGCCACGATGTTCATTGGAATGTCTATAGAACACTAGATTCAGGTTAAGCCAATCCGCAGCCTAAAAAAGGGTCTTTCATTAAGCGCTTCCTATCTTTAAATTTAAATAAAACAAAGTGTGTGTGAGATATAATCGACATATGTATGGTATTCGCTTGAAAGGCCTATCGATACCATTTTGTATGGAATATAACATCGTTCAAATATCTGCAGTTGTGTCTCTGGGTGGCGTAAATCCGAAATGTACAATTTTCCATGACTCTGGCGTATAAATCAGGCTGAGTTTGACCGATAGCATGGCTTTTAGGGGCGGTTTGTAACTTATTCGCATAGACCTGCGACTACAGAAAACCCCACAAGAAAAAGTCTATCGGAGTCAAATTGCACGATCTCGGTGGCCAGTTCACATCACCTCCACGTGAGATGACCATGCCCTCGAATCGCTCTTGCAGAATTTTCAATGTGCTGTGTTGCACGTAGCGCCGTCCTGTTGAAACCACATGTAGTTGGTGTCGATATCAATCGATATCATCCAACTCAGGCCAAAAGAAGTTGGTAATCATCGACTTATAGCACTCGTTGTTGACGGTGATGGCCTGGCCAACGTCGTTCTCAAAGGAATATTGGCCAATCCACACCAAACAGTGAGTTTTTCGGGATGCATTGGACGTTCTTGGATCTCATGTGGATTGCTTTCGTACCAAATTCGACAATTTTGTTTGTTGACGTACCCATTCATGAAGAAGTGGGCCACATCGCTGGAGATGATTTTTCGATGAAAATAGGGTCCGTTTCCAACTGCCCCAGATTCTATTCAGCGAACATACGTCGTTGTCTATGGTAGTTTACCTTCAGCTCCTGGGTTCGTTGAATTTTTTACAGGCGCAGACTCTAGTCACGACGCAAAATTCGCCAAGTTGTGGTCTACGAAAGGTTGAGTTTTTGTGAGCGAAGCGAAATCGACTGCTTCGGATTCTCCTGCACACTCTCACGGATAGCGGCAATGTTTTCGGCCGCGTACGGGTGTTGGTTTATCGTTTACTTTGCCAGTGGATTCAAATTTATTCACCACTCTGCGAACAGCCTTTTCGTAGGAAGCACACATTTTGATAAAACAGTTTCATCATTCACACGTGTTGTTAAACGCTATATCCGTCCATGGTGATTTGCCTAAACAGATTTAATAAATGACAGCCAATTTGACAGATGTAGCTTCAAAAATATGGCCGCTATCAACTGTCAAAATTCGAAAGTCCCTATTGGAAGCTGTAATCTCAGCTTGAAAGACACTACAATGTGTAAGTAAACTGAATAAGTGGTATACGTGGAGGTATTCAGAAAAGATATGCACGCAAACTTCTTCTGCTTCATTTGTGAAAACAGAGATGGCTCTACTGAGTATAATTTCGCATTGTCTATATTGGCGATGTCTTTTCCTTGTTATAAGGTTAAACTTTTAATAAACAACGCATGAATTGAGTGTGAAGGCCGGTTGGTTAGATCAGTCCGCAATATATCTTAAGAAAGTTACCATAGCGCAGCTATTATATTTTTCATTGCTGAAAAACATTGCTACAGCAAACCGAATAGCTCAAATATCTGTAAGTATAAAATGAAGCAAAGTTTAGAGTGCCACGGCTTGAGAGGTTTTTAACGCTCCAGTTAATCTTATGAAGGCTACGAGTATTTTGCTAGAAAATTGACACCGCCCTTTGTTATAATTCTTAGATTTTGTAAGAGATTGTCGGTGAATATTTGTCCTAGACGTAGAGACAACTCTCAAGAATTCTGCTATACGAGTATACTACATATTCTAACCAGTCTGTCGAAGCAATCGTTGAGGTGTTCCTCTGTGTGGGTTTCTTCTTGTAAATCAAGCTTCTGAATTAATTGATGATTGAATAAGTATCTATTGTTTACACCCCATGGGATTTTTCAATTGGTCATAAAAGCTAAGGTAATATAGTAAAGTACCAAAAATGTTGCCTCTTCGGTAGGCATCTTGAAAGGTGGATAGCTTCTAGGTAACACTTAATGTGAAGGTCGAAGATTATTTTCAAGGTTCCACTATTCCGGTTCTTTGTAGTGTAGGGCTTAACAAGCTTAAAGAGTGCATTGTAGAATGGCTCTTTTTCTTAGAGATCGCGTCTTGATTGATGTTCAGGTGCATAGATTTTTCCAATGCAGGTGTGAACAGAATTGCTGAAGGATACCGAGATTTTTCTATAGTGTCAACCTATGTATCATTCCCTTGGTTAAATATCCTCAGGACAAGTGGTATTTTGAACAGAATTTGTCATATCTTTGAAAATTTACTTAAACTGCTAATCTTTTCGCAGAAAAAAATTCAATCGATGTTGAGTCTCTTTTACTGCTCTTTTACCATAGATTTTGAAGTTTCCCTAGTCCTGTTTTTATATACGAGTACATATAAACATTTATAAACTATTTACATTGAAGACTTCTGGGCAGCACGGCTATATAATTTAGTTTTTAAGGAAATAATTACAAGTTTTATATTTAACATGGAGATTAACAGAAATACTCAAATTAGAAAATACAAAAAAGATAATGAAAAGTAGTTTGCATTGCACAATAACAAATTAAGGACGTTGTGTTTTATTATATTTATGGTGGACTGTATAAGCAAGCCTTGTGTGTTGAAATGTGCTGGTGTCCGATGGCTATTTTGCCTGTATATTGCGCGATGATTCATCAATTTGACGGGATAAAGGACTTTCAACAAAAGTATGCTAGATGTAGAAAGCCATTTAAAAACTCTCATATTCCTCTGCAAATTCTTCTTTGTAGAAGTGTAGAAGTGCCGGGTTATAAAAAACGTTTTCCCCATTCCGATTCACAATAACTTTATACAATATTCCCTTGTGTACAGATTGTTTGAGTGGATCCGCATGTATTGACGGTGTTGGGTAAAAAAATGTGTTGCAGTTCTTGGACTTCTCAGTTAACTTCTCTTTTTGCTGTCCTATGAAAATTTTTCTCTTTAGCTGTTAAAGTTGGGGGATTCGACAATAAATGGATAGTTTGTAGCTTCTTTAGCTGTTAAATCTACAATGTCATTTCCTTTGATGTCTACATGCCAGATTACTTCTTAGGAAATCTAAAGTAGAACATTTATTGGTCTCACGCCCACAAGAATGCTCAGGTTATCTATTATGATCAAAGTTTTGCCAGACCGCGTTTAAGCAATGGTTATTTCTTTATGAATTGCTGCTAGTTCTGCTATGTAGCTGCCAGCAGAACCTGAGAGAAGTTCTTGATGAATGGTGAATCTTTGTTGACTCCAATTTAGTTGTACTACAGCATTTGAAAGGTTATTATTTTTATATGACCAATCGGTATGGAAAATTCTGTCAGCTGATCATTTCTTGCAATCTTTTTTCCCAAAGTTGGGGAGTTTTTGTTTTTATCGATGGTAAGTCTGATGCAAAATGCATTTGGGTAGATACGAGGGCGGGTCAATAAGTCCGTGACTTTTGGATTAAAACACAGATTTTTTGATAAAAAAATAATTTTATTTTTCAACGTAGTCTCCCTTGAGCTCTATACACTTTGTCCAACGCTTCTCCAATTTTTTTATCCCTTCCAAAAAAAATGATTTGTCGAGGTCCTCAAAATAGGCCTTTGTTTGCGAGATGACTTCATCATTGGAGTCAAATCTTTTTCCACCAAGCCATTTCTTCAGGTTTGGGAACAAGAAGTAGTCGCTCGGAGCCAAATCTGGAGAATAGGGTGGATGAGGGAGCAATTCATAGCCCAATTCATGGATTTTTGGCATGGCAACTGCACATGCGTTTGTGGTCGACTGTGAGCAAACGCGGCACCCATCTTGCGGAAAGCTTTCTCATGCCCAAGTGATCATTCAAAATTGAAACCACTGAGCCATGCGAGATCCCTACGGCTTCCACAATCTCTCGCACTTTCAATCTTCGGTCGGTCAACTCCATATCGTGATTTTTTTCGATTGTTTCGGGTGTAGAGACCTCAACTGGACGTCCAGGACGTTCGGCATCTTCAGTGCTTGTACGGCCACAACGAAATTCAGTAAACCACTTTTTTACCATTGAAATCGATGGTGCAGAGTCCCCATAGTATTTATCAAGCTTAGCCTTGGTCTCGGTAATGGTTTTTTTTCGCAAGAAATAATGCTTAATAAGCACACGAAATTCACTTTTTTCCATTTTCTCCTCAAATTAGTGAGTAGTCTGATAAAAATAGCTGTCAAACACAAACTAACTGACGCAGCAAGTTTAAATTTTGACAGGAGTCAACTGACAGATGCCTGTTGACAGGAGCAGTGTTGCTGTTTCAGTAAAGAGGTCAGAAATTCAAAAAGTCACGGACTTATTGACCCGCCCTCGTATTAGTGATACCATTTTAGCGGAGCGGAGTTTTTTCATTCCTCTTTTTTATGATAAACTTTTGTTTTGCAGCACAGCAAAGCGGATATGACCCATCTGCCTGCTAACGCCTTGCTTATTAGGTTCATTATTCTCCTAAGCATTCGAAGGGGATGCAGCCTGTTTCTAGTAGTAGAGCTTCGATTATGGTACTTTTTAACGCTCCAGAACGCATTAGCATTCGTTGATATCGTATCAATGTTGTTAATGTTGCCTGGGAACTTCCCAGCTATATATTGTAGTTGCCTAAGAACTGGAAACTTCATAATTCGATCCAATGTTTTTTCTAGCTTAGAAGACATTACTACACTATGCTTAGTTTTTGCTAGATATTCCGAAGATTTGTGCTCTAACAGGTATATAAGCGTTTGAACCCGCTGTTTGGCCTTTAACCATGCTGTCCTTAACTAGCCTTTTTTTTCATAAATCAACATATGCGTCTCGCAATGATTTTTTTTAAAATCTTGGGTAAGCGGGAGAATTGAAATGGGACGATACTCGCTCAAGTAATGATTATTACACGTGAGTTCTAAAGGATTGGCTTAGTTAGCGCCTTCTTCCACAAAAAAAAAAAAAACACTGTTGCGCTGGCAGCCCGGTATGGGCCATGGCCCAGCTTCTTGACACTCATTTGTGTTGCTCGTGTTGTTATTTTTGTCACATCTGGGCGACGCCTACGGTTTATCGCCGAGTCCGAACGGCACTCCTTAGAAGCTTTTTCGTAGGCAATTTTACTTTCGGGAGTTTGCTATTGCCCGCCGAAAGGGTGATGGCGATTTGAAAAATAGTTGGTGACCCATCCATTGATCGAACCCAGCTTCTCTGCGTGATAGTCCAAAGAGCTAACTATAGCGCCATCGCCTTCTTCCACTCATGTTGAAAATTTCCAGTCAATAAGATGCTATTGTACAAAAGCATTATCTGTCTTTAAGGCTATCAGCGCAAAATTAAAAATCTGATCCTCGCCAGGGGTGGTACATATCGCTGTTTTGAGGATCGAATCTAGTTCAATTCGTGTTATGTTTTCTGTAATTTGTTTACACTGGTTAAAACCTGATTGCAGATTATCTAAGTCGAACTTTTTATTTTGCTCAGACACAGCACTGTAGATAATTTAATGGTTTATTTGACTGCTTCCGGTTATGTATCAAATTGAGGGATTGTTGGATACAACGATTTTATTTTCAGTAGTGAAGGGAGAGCTTTTACTTGCCTTACAGAATACTGCCTACTAGATATTCAAAGATTGTCTCACTAAGAAGGTTAGAGTTTATAATTATCTTGGAATTCTCTTTTAAGTTAAGTTACAATTAAAGATTTTTCGCTGATATTACTCCTCTTTAAACAAAGCAAAAATGCTTTTTAGATATTTCCGAGAGTTTGAGTGTTTTAGCATAAGACCCCACTTCGGCTGTCATATTTCAGTGGCCAGAGCAACGTTCTTAATTGCCGGACAAACAATGATGAGGTTCTCTTCATCGGATATTATTTTGTATTCCTCATACTCCTTGTTTTTATATCTGTCCATATCGTTTTTACTGCTGGTATGGCTTAGGAACAGCTTTGGTTCTCCGCTGAACTGGAAACTTCGCCGTGTTTTAATTTTCTTGTACTATTTTCGTGTTCTTAGGATGAAGTCAGTGAAAGTTTATATTTGTTTTTGATCGTATCTATATCATTATCAATCAAAGCTATATTAGCAATTGCGTAGATGATCTGTTTGTCCAATGCGACACTGTGTTGATATTTTGATATGTTGAGATACGGAAATATGTTATTGTATTGTGCAATGTCTATATAATAAAAGTCAAATCGAATTGACATTTCATTGTAAAGGGCCTTGTCGCGGAACGATTGTGTAAGTGTCAGGAAAGTTCCTATACTACAATGTTGTACCTTATGGGAGAGTACGGAATTACCACTACCGGGTACTGCACTGGTTTGTGCCACCTTCTAGTCTGTGGCGTATTCTAGTCTGACACCAAGGTACCTGCCAGCGCATGCTCTCCAGTTGTAACCAATTTTTGTAAAGGGACGTGCAATCAACGTGATCTAAACGGAGTCGGTGAATATACAAAACTTTATACAGAGTTGGCCTAAGCATTATCTCATTCATATGTTAGCGGAAGTTAAACTCCCTCAAGTTGAGCATCACACAAAATGCTGAGGTTGCGAAGGGATTGAACAGAGGACATGGGCTGGTTGTTGAGAAGATAGAGACGGAGAAGTCTAAACAATTTTTCGGCACTAGATCGAAAAGCTATCAATGTCGTGTTGAAGGAGTAAGGAGTCATGGGGTGAAAAAATGGTTTTGAAAAATTTGGTATCGGTTGCGTAAAGTTTATGGTTAATACAAAAAAAAGAAGACCTAGATCGCTACCTTGTGGAACTCCAGAGACGGCCGAAAATGGAGTCGAATGGGCTGACCTAACAAGAACACTGTAAAAACGAGAGCAATTTGAAAAATATTAATCAATGGAAGGTTTTATTGAAGGCCTTGGTAAAATCGGTTGCAATTAAATCAACTTCATTACCATTCTTTAGGGCTGAGAGGGAAAAGGATACGAATTTACCGAGATTTGTGGTAATTGACCTGCCCTTCAGGAAGCGCTGTCGTCTAGGGGAGATAATTGATTTGCCTTATAAACAACGAATGTTGATGACCTCGGCTGTTAGATTAGCCACTAAATTTTATTAGTGGACTCCAGAGTTTTTGAAGTGACCCGGTTTATCACAGGTGTAAGTGCTCATCGCACCCCTAAACCGTTTTTAACGCTGACTTTTTTTTAGCTTGTAATTACATATTTTATTATATTTCCGTGACATTTTTAGAATACCCATCAGAATAACAGTGCATGTTTGAATATTGGGCGTTGGAGGCCTATCAAGTTTTACCTAGCAGATACGAGTACACATAGCCCAGTTTTTATCTGCCTTTTGGCTTATGTCCCAACAAAAGATCTATAACTATGACGACAAGATTTGTTGTGTTTAGTTGAAGAAACAAAATTAATCACTTTCAAATGCAAGGTCCCTTTCTCCAGACCAGCTTAAACATACAAGTATACTACTGTGATCAAAAAATTCATAAAAAGCAGAGAAAGCCCTAGATCGCCCTAGACGGTCATCAACATCAAATGATGAGCAACACGTCAAAGATTTAAAAATTTAGTCCTCAAAAATAATGTTCACATTTCATTTCGATTATTCCAGGCCATTTTGAAAGATGTTTTGTTTCTGAAAAATTTCAAATCTCGTTTGATTCCAAAAACACTCAATTTTTGGGAAAAAGAGCTTCAATTGTGTAGCTAAAAATTTAACTCATAACCATCGTAGTTACTTAATTTAGCACCGTGTGACTTCTGGCTGGAACACCATATCGGTACGATTGAGGAGATAAAAACCAAATCGTTGCGCGCTTTGAAGGCCATTTGTGAAATTGACTTTAACAATTTTATTGTATTGGAAAGCCGTTGGCATAAATGTATTATATCGGGAGGGGAGTACATAGAAGTCGATGAAATAGATTTAGAAGAATATTTTAAAAGTTATAAACAATTTCACTTTATTTTTGGATCACAGTTGTACGCCATCTAAATCAGTGGATTCAGGTGTCTTGAGATTGTTGTAAGTCCTGCTACTGCACAAATCGAAAAGCATGTGAGAGAAGCTATTCATATTGTGACAGAATCTTAATGAATCTAGTAGCAAATTTTGATTACTGCTCGCCAAGTTCTTTTTAATTTGGAACAATTGAAATCCTACTTACTAGACTTCTGTAAATAATGTGACGAAGGGAGAAGGACCTTGGAGTCTCATATTTGTATAATTCCACATATTAACATACGTGATATTGGTTAACACATATGTCCTAGAGGGGCAATGTTCTCTAGTTTTTTTTTTGATTTAAAAAAAAAAGCTTTTCCATAAAATTTAATCATGTAACGAATTGCCATAATTTGATTCGATTTTTTGTATTCAGTATCATGTATACAGCCAAACGACGAAGCCATTAAGCTGAAAATATTTGAAAAATAAAGATTGACTCTGACTACCTTTAATAACACAATTTTGTCTCTTTTAAAGATCATTAAGGTACACACATGGGGGTGTTTGCTTTGTAAACACACCTTATTCCACCACCAAGTAATATTCGAAAATGAAAAATGAAAATAATTTCGCCCTCCAAGCAGTTAACACTCCCATTTATTTGTGTCAGTTTGACTTTTCATTCCATAAAGAAAATTTTGTTAATCACTGTTCCATCTGTGCATATGTACGAATCCCACCACCACACATCACCACCGTTACTAAATTCAGAAGAATACAGGGTGGATAGATCACAGATCCCCCTCTCTATATTGAATATGCCTTGGAAAGAATAGGTTGGTACACCTTTCTAAAGAATCGTCTTTAAAGAGCACTCCATGGGTAAGCACTCTCTGTTCCTTATCGGATTGATGTGTTTTTCTCAAATTAAACACGTACATTTTAATTTTGAAAATTATCGCCATTCACGGCGTAAATTGTGTGCTCGTGGAATATACGTTACGAGCCTAACATACTACAACACTCGACAACAGAGTACAGAACACGCCGAACACATACGATACTCTGCTTGAACGCGTATCATGCACAGAAGTAGTTGCTGATGTAATCGAGGAAGGAAACAGGAGCTCAAAATTGCCGAGAGTATTGATGATGGCAGAGACTCAGTCAGAAGTGTTGGAGGTGGAGACTATGGCGCCACCCTCTACGAGTATAGCCGTCGTCTTTAGCCACCCGCTATAACCACCCGCGTTTTTAAATGCTTATTTACAGTATAAGCCATTGGGTTGAGAAATTGCGTTTTATTATGTGTTTGAGGATAAGAAGCAGGACTCCTTATAAAGCAAGGCTGAACCAAGCCACCACCGGTGGTAGCTACTTTGAAAACGACGATGGGAATGACGAAGAAGACCAAACGAACGAGCATGGAAAATGCAAATTAAATACGGCAAACGAGCGTCATGTGTATTTGTGTATCTGTATCCTTTACGATACGATAGCGATGGCGAATAAACCTGTCGTCGTCGTCATCGTTTTGCTGCTGCTGCTGCTGTTGCTGCTGAGGCATGAAAATTACTATGAAACACTTCGAGAAATAAATCATGGATTTTTGGGAAGTTGGGAAGATTTTTAATCAAAGATCCACACTCCTTGGTCACACAGATGGCGTTGAAGTTGAATTTTTTGCATAAAACTTTAGAAGCAGAGTTGCCACTTTCATAAAGTTTGGCAATTAAATCGAATGAATAGTGGAGTAACTTCAAATCACTTGTATTATTTTGGAGGCCGATAAAAACTGCTCATACGCAGCCGAAAAATTCATGAATGTTCGCAGTCAATGGGGATTTGTTAGAAAATCAAATTACTGATACACGCAGTCTATAACTCTTTTTTAAAGGTGTGTGTTTTAACTAGGACCAGATGAGCAGATTGGTCTTGTAATGCAACAAGGCAGTAATGTCTTTTGATATGGCTATGAGGACTGGTCTCGTCCATCCGAACTTGACTTGCCTGACTTATGTATTAACCAAGAATAAAATAGCAATATAAATTTACGATTGTCTTCAAGCAGGCAGTTTGTTGATATAATCAACTCCATCATACTTTCCACATTTAACATTTGCAACGTGCATCATGTGATGAAAATCAGAAGCTGTTAGAAATATCCCAAGTCTTGTCACTCACTCACTCACTCTTTCAAAACCCTGAGTTTGTTGTGAAGTGCAGCCAAACAAATGTAATCGTAGCAAAACAACGTACTTATGAAGCCTTAGAGCATTGAAAAAGGCAAACGATTAGCGTGCTCTATGATCCAAAAAAATGAGGAAAGTGCTTCTAGTAAGGGACAGAGAAAGAAAAGAAATGTTCTTCTAAAACAAAACTTTTTAAAGCGGCTATAAATTATTGATTAGAGTAAACTTTACGACTAATTTCAATCAAATGATTGCCTCGGCTGGTCATCACCAAAACGATTGATTACACGATTTTTGAAGTTAGTGTACAATAAATCAATTGTTGGACGGCTTGCTAATTTTGCAGGAACCATAACTTCCCCAAGCCCAGATCTTCAATTTTTGGCAATAGAAAATCAATTTTCTTGCCGCCGTAGCGCTCTCCATTGTCTGTAACATTTCTTCCATTGCCGTCTTGGAAGAAAAATGAGCCAATAATGTCGTTACTCTAAAAACCACACTAACATGATGCTTCTCTATGACTTCGTGTGGATTTTACTAGCCCCAAAGACGGCAACTTTGTCCGTTTACGTATCTACCGAGATGGAAATGCGCCTCTTCTAAAAGGATGATTTTTTGAGTAAAACCGTCGTCAAATTTGAGCTGCTTCAAAGCCATACAGAGAAGCAATAATAAGCCGGTTAGTCATTTTGCTTAAATTTCTGAGTCAATTGGACCTAGTGAGTGAATAAGACGCGATTTTTATGCAAAATAATGTTCAGTTGTTGAGATCTTTGGCGCGTTGAAATTCTCGGACGAACACGGCAATATTTTCGGTCATCAATCAGTAAACCAGTCTCAAGACCTTTCTTCACAAACTTGTGTTCTTGTGTACACCACCGTTGGAGCATTGTTTTAATTAAAGTTTTTTTTTTTTTCAAAAATTCACACTGTTTTGATAACACAATTTCCAAACTAAAATATACTCCAACGCTTTTCAAGCGTAAATCGATCTATTTCATACCGCAAAATTATAATCCTGAGTTTTTTGCTGCTCCTAAGAGCGGTCAGTTTCAAAACAGCATATGATTCAAAAAGATACCAATAGTTGGCCCATCCTTAATAAAGATATGTGTTGTAAATTGTGACAAAATCGATTAAGAAATTCTTGAGATATCTTCCACACCAGTTTAAACAAAGTAACATATGTATGTAGTTTAGAAAAAAAGCTATGCAAAGGGAAAAGTTGTGCGACGTCACAAAGCAAATCGATTCTATGACGTTCAGTCAGTCTAAACTTCTTGTACCTGAAATACTTTTAGCTTCCAAATCTCCAAAGGAATGTCTGTAATATAGGGCTGACTAAAAGAGCAATTGTCACATGTGTTTAACGTGAATACCTGTCGTCGAGACTTAAACTCACGGGATGCCCATACATCCATGGAAGCAAGAGTGCGCCTTGCCATTGCTTATTTGCTACTTAACAAAATAATACCAATGCGGAAATGTGTTGAGGGCACCTAAAACCTCTTACTGATCTTAGGGTCTCAGCACCCAGCACTTATAGCCACTCCACTCCGGGTATTGAGCCCTAGTAGGGTCACCCTCCCTGCGATGTAGGTTTAAACCACAGCCACCGTGACGTTCCCACAAGGGGGCCTACCTCAACAAGTTAGGCCCGGACCGAAGGGGGACCGGGGGGCTCCTAACTTCCACGGTTCCGTGTTTTAAGTCCTGGTATAGACTACCGGTGGTCTTGCCACTCAACAAGACCTATGACCGGCAGCTTGTTACTGGACAAATCATAGCAACCATCAGAGGGGAAGGGTCTGATTATGTTTATGATAAGTCCAGTATTTACTCTGCCCCCACTTTATATTAGACAACGTCATTGATGTGCGAAGCCTTGATAATGGGGCGGGGGCCCACTAAAAGAACAATAGCCTTTGTCAAATCTTTGAGTGTCGCTTCCCAAATCAATAATAAAGAAGACCCACTTAGCGGCAAGGAGGCCCGATGAGTCCGCCGTTGAAAAAATACTTGAAATACGGCGGACCTTCCATGAAGAGCTTTTAACATAATTCGATTAATAAAACAAAACTTTTTTTTATAATGAAAAGGTATTATCATAAAACAAAACCAGTCAAATAATTTACCTCTCTTGCACTCCAGGTCCCTTTGATAAAATTATTTTTGAGATATAGATATTTGGGGCTCTATTTAATTAATAACAGCATGAGCGTTAGCTTTGAATGC
Organism: Volucella inflata; assembly: GCA_928272305.1. Classification (NCBI taxonomy): domain Eukaryota; kingdom Metazoa; phylum Arthropoda; class Insecta; order Diptera; family Syrphidae; genus Volucella; species Volucella inflata. The sequence continues at coordinate 18,429,881 of OV743718.1, read as the reverse complement.
TTCAATTGATAAGAGGAAAGTTGTATGAGCCTTCCGCTTCACAGAGCCCATCAGAGCTGCTCGAGCTCATTATAGCTCCTCTACAACAATGGTTAAGGTGCTGGACGACATAAGTATTCAGTTTGACAAAAATAATATGGCCATTCTGTATTTATTTCTGTATCTCAAAAGCTTTCGACATTTTTTTGCTTTAGTGAACTATCTTTTCGGTTTATGATGAGTTACCTGGGTAACAGAACCCAAAGGGTGAAGTTTGAAGATAGTTTTTCCGATTTTCTGGATGTTCGCGCTGGAGTAGCCCAGGGATCTATTTTACGCCCTATTTTATTTTGCGTATTTATTAACGACTTACCCACTGTTTGTTATAATGTATCTCTACACCTTTACGCCGATGATGTCCAATTATATCTCTCTAGGGCTATTGGATTAATTGAGGACTTAGTATATAGGTTCAATGAAGATTTATCTCTTATATACAATTAGTCACTAATTAATGGGTTGAACCTTAATCCTAATAAATCTCAGTGTATTTTGATATATAAAAAATAGCATGATATCACCTCAGTCCCATATATTTACTTAAATGATGTGGTGCTTCCTTATGTTGATGCTGTTATAAGTCGCTCCTTAAATGCTATCGATCACATCAACCATATTGTGCATATGGTACTTTGGAAACTTTGGTTTTCGTCTGAATTTACACCTACAGCGGTTAAGATTAGGTTGATCAAAACGCTACTTTAACCAATTATTGATAACTTTGCCGTTATATACTGCGAGCTCGACTGTCAATCATATCATAAACTACTTGTTGCATTTAATGACATGATAGGATATGCTTTTGGGCTTCGCAGGTATGACCATACTTCCCACTATCACCGTCTTGTACTTGGCTGTAATCTAAAGGATTTCTTTAGTGCCAGGTGTTGTCTTTTCATACACAAAATTATCAACACACATCTGCTATTATACTTATATGACAAAGTTCGATTCGTACAATCACTCACACATCAATTCACATGAACACATCTCCTCTATAGTAGTTATTTTACGTACATGTCGCTAGACTATGAAACTCTCTTCATAGGAAGGTAAAGCAATTGACTGGAGCAAAGCTATTCAAAAAGAAAATAGGTATTTTGTTTCTGTAGTAAATTTTCATACAAACATATTTGAATATCCTAATCCGTCCCTCTTCCCATCGTTCCCTCTCCTCTTCCCTTAGATCTAATTTAAGCTATGTACGAGTATATATTCCGCAATTGTACGAGTATATTATAATATTGATTTAGTAATATAAAAGATCCATATCTCGCTTGTACACCGAATAAAGAATTGAATTGAATTGAATTGACATGACTTCTTAAAAAGAAATCGCACAGTCTTAAATCGAGGCCAATTTCGATCACCATTTTTCCCAAAAGAGCAATGGTTTTCAAATAGTAAGTAGCGCCGTCTTGTTAAAAACAAACTTCCATACATTTAAATTCGGCTACGTCAATTACGGTTGAACAGCACATTAAAAGCTACAGCCGTTGCATTTTTGGTAAAGTTAGAACCAAAGGCCTCTCCACATATCGCACCAAGGAAACTATACCGAGCGAATGTTCCTATCTCCACAGAATATATTTTGAAATTTTTTGATATTGGCCAATAATCCCACCAGTCCACAAAATGCATCAAGCAGTGACTTTTTGTCCAAATGCTGTATTTTTTCTTGTTGGCTTAGACATTCAACCAAAAATAAACATTATCACCGAACAGAATTTTGTCATAAGTGAGCAACCCCATTTCCAACTCATTTACCGGACGTATGACCCCCACGATGGTATGAGTTGGAGCGAGCACCTAAACAAAATTTCTCCTCAAAATCTTTCACAAAGTGGATGAACGAAGCTTTAATTGCTGTGTAACATGGGTCCCTCGCAATAGTGCGCTCCACTGCCGTAGAAGGTTTTTCGATTCACACTTCTACGATGCCTCTGCGGATGCATGTAATTGAATATGGTATGCGTGGTGCAAAAACGATCCATATTTATTCAAACAACTTTCTTAAATCGATGATAATATCGGCCATAAAATTGATGCTGACAAAAGACATCAAAGTTTTGAATAAGAAAAAGTGATTTTTGCTGTTTACGTTCTCGCGTTGTACCCTATACGCAGTATGGCTTAAGTATTTATGGAAAGTTCGGTGGGGTGTTGTTTGTAGCAAGTTCAATTCGCTGCGTTTTGATCACTATTAGTTCTGCACAAGCAATATTCAAAGTTTTTCTCACAGTTCGTGAGTATTTCACATCGACCGAAAACACTTTAACACTTTCAGTGTTAAAAATTTCAATTTTTAGCTTTTTAATAATTTCCATGAGTTGGGCAGTATGTTTATGACAGCACATTTTGTTTCTCAAGTAACACAAAAGAGGTTATGCCAAGAAAGAAAAAATGGTTGCAAAATGGTGCAAATATACATGTATCGACAACTAAATGTGTCAATTGATGTACACCGAACTACTGCGTCTCGACAAAGTGGCGTCCGATATCAAAAAGAAAGATTATGTCCTCTCCGTTGGTTCGGAAGTCTTTTTTGGCTACACGGATCGTGAAGTTGTTAGCTGTTGATTGTCGTGCGTTGGCTGTTGGTGTGAGCTGTAAGCCGCTGTAAGTAGGGATGTTGCGGATGCAGATTCCCCGGATGCGGATACGCATATTAAAACGCTCAAATCCGCGGATGCTGATGCGGATGCGGATGTAAGATTTGATACATATAAACATTAATTATTACTATTTTAGTCATTCTTATTTTAACGAAAAGAAACCTTTAATACTTAAACATAAACATAGGTGCATTATATTTAATGAATAGCAACTTGGCTGCCTTTTCTAAACTAAACAATTGTTAACTAGGAACACTGGCTGGGGGAGGTGACAAATTTCTTCGTGCTATTGCAGATAACATCTTAAACTCTTTATTATCTTTCCACCAGATAAGAGGATTTTCCGATAAATTTGTCCTTTTTTTTTTGCTGCGATATGACACTAACTCCTTTTTAAGGTCTGTTCCGGGACTGTCTGATCTTTGGACAAGGTCGTCATCTTCACTTGACTAGTCTCTCAGTATTTCGTCTTTCATCTTTTCTTCTGTCAACGATTTGGAAAATTTGTGCTTGTGTCGTGGGTCTAAATAAGTGGATATAGAAAATAAATGATTTTCGTCCAAGGCCGAGAATTTAGAAAACATTTCCGTTTTTAAAGTGGTGACTACCAGCCTAATTGGATCAGAGTCCTGTGATCTAGTTGAATGGACATCCAGTTTTTTCATAAGCATTTGAGTTATTGGAATTACAGATGATATGAGCGTCTCAGAGCTGCTTAATTCTCGTGTCGCTTCTTCAAAAGGTTTCAGCAACTGGACACAGAATTCGATTATTTTCCAGTCTCCTGGCATAATTGGGTCCATTTCGCTGTCATTCATGTAGAGACTTAATGCACCTTTTATTTTCAAAAACCGCTCGAATATATAAACAGTACTGTTCCATCTGGTTACGCACAATTGGAATACTTTGAGATGCGCTAAGTCGTTCCTGTACCGACTTGTGCAACACCCGCATCCGCTTAAGCTCCGCATTTATTTTTTGTGGATGCGAATCTATAATAAAGCTCTACTTTTTGTATTTTTTGTCAATATTTTAGGCTTAGTAATTTCGACGGAATGGTCAATTTTCATCTATTTTCTTAAATAATTTTAAAAATATTTATTTGGACGTACGGAACTCTAAAAAAGTCATTCGTGGCTCATAAATGAACAATATGTCATGCCAACGGAACTATATGACTTTGGTTTCAGAAAACTTAACACTAAAACTACTGATTCCAGGTACAATAAGGCAAGAATAAAGAAAGTATCTACAAATTAATAGAATATAATATTTCACCAGTTTATGAATTTTTGTGATCAGTTCCATGTACAAAGTTTTTAATTTCTTTGGCACACCCAGCTTTGTGTAAGTTCACTTTTCATTTCCTTAATTTTTTGTACTCAGGTGGACATTTGAAAAAAATTTGAAAATAATCAATCTAGCTTCAGTGGTAACCTTAATTTACTTCTTGCAGTTTTAGAGCCTGCATGCCTGAAGTTTGTTCATAATTTTCTGCTACTTCTTGGTCTTCTCGGCTATTTTTTTTTTCTGGCAAAAAGTCACTATATTGTAGTATCTCTTCCTCTGGGACTACCATCAAGTTGCGTGATATTTTGTAATTTTTTTAAAAGTCCCCCACACAGATATTTATCTTTTAGCTGGAAATTCCACTACAAGCCCGGTAACAGCAAACGTGCATGCCACTTAGGGCTTTGCTTTCAGATTTTATCGTTTCTTTATAGTAGTTCTCCTGGACTACTCGTATTCGGCTATGTGAGGATACAATGCTGGGTTATGGATATGCAATGCTGATGCAGCGCAAATGTTGTTTGTGTGAACATATGTAACTTCTCAAGTTGCTCCTGCTACATATTACTTCTACTCCAAAGGAAAGTTCAGTGGTCAGAACTAACGTCTGTGTTTATATGGATGTAAGGCGGTCATGTATTATACATCTTCTAAATGGTAAGATGGGTTTGTGTTAACAGTTCAATGAATGCAGTTAAATGGGTAACTTGCGCTTTCAAAACAAGTTGTTTCTTAATTAAAGCACATAATATGGCAAATTTGTATAAATGCCTTTAGCTCTTCAGGCACACTGTTCTAATGTTTCAAAAACTAGTGGTTGAAAAGTTTTTGCCTTTTTGATGTCTTCATGTTAAAAGATTCCGAATTTTACTCATACTCCAGCAGATGTCGGCCTGATGATGTTAGTATGTCAGATAGGGGGGACACTTTAAATTAATTTAACATATTCGTGCTAATAACATAAATTCATGAACGTGTTAGAGTCATAATCACTCTACTCGATTTCTCTGTTTGGTTTTGTATTCTAAATTTGTTACAAAGTTTTTATTAACGTCTTCACTTGCAAGACTTATTAGGGCTTAGCACACTTTCCAAACACTGATCGAGAATCTGGTTCCTTTGATTGTTTTATAACAAACTGTGAATCAGTGTTGGCCGTTCTTGACTAGCATCAAGCCAATTTACTATATGCCGGTGGATACTGTCTTTGCACAGTCACTCTCAGTGAAACTTGTGTTCTATATGCGCGAATTTAAATATTTCAAAGTTTTCACAACTGCTCGCAGTCACTGGTGAGTTATAACCTTGACATTACGAGTATAATGGAAACCAACATGCTCTCACTGGTACATGTGCAACTTATAAAACACATAGCACACAATAGCTCTGCTAAAATGAGGTAATGGACTTTGGGTAACATAAGTTTGGCTAGCAATATTATCTGTCGCAGAAACATGAAGTTAACACTCTCAGTCAAGTAAAAAGGGTCCTCCAATAACTTCGTGCTGCTTTTGCGGGAGAAAGAACTATTTATTTAAGCGCCAATTGTGAGTGCTCCTTTTTTACAAGTACAATTTTTGTGCTATCCAAAAATATTTCCACTTATTCAAAGAAGCAATGTTTCATGTACTTCAAGTTGCAGATTCTGTCAAAAATTGGGTTCTTTTTTTCTCTTCTTGAGGGCATGATCATACTTAATCATTTCGACAAGGTTTCAAAGTGCAGTCACGGGGTATTTTCCGTTTTCCTTAAAATGGTTAATATTTGAGTGATTAAGGCTTCAAATTTAATCCTAGTACTCAACTTAAATCCTATTGTTAAGGCTATGCAAACCGTGTCTTCGGATATTTGGATACGAGTATCTTTCATCGATAAAGCCAATAAATTATGTGATTGTGAATTGGATGGCTTCATTTGTTACAACTTTGAGTGGCTTGTACATGTGTGTAGCTCGTTTTAAGCTAGGCAGGCTGGGTGAGGAAACAATTTCTCTTAATGTCAGGGATGTTGGTTGGAGCCCCACGTTGGGCGCTATTGTTAGGAGTTTAGGTAACCATTGTAGCATTCCTGATGCAGGACTTAGGAGCTGTGGCCCACTCGAGGTCGCGCGGCTCTAACTCTTCGTAATGGGTAGGTTCTTGCCACCTAGTTTTAAGATCAAAGACATCCCTTCAGGCATTGCAGGGTATTATGCTAGTTATATCAAGCATGAAGAAACAATAACCGAGCATGCAGTCCTAACGCAGGTTCAGGTTTTGAGAACCGTTCATCTTAGCCCTGCTTTCTGAGTTCATTGGCAATTTCATGTCTCGTAATCTCATTACCTACCATTGGCAACCAAACAAATCTCAGTGAATTCTGACTTTCGACTATCTTTGTATCTCGAACCATTTACGTTTTCCAGATGCCATAGTTAGCCTACAAAGATCAAAAAACTTTGGCCGCCATTTAAGCATTGAACTCAGTTTGGTTTAGTCCATCTAACTACAGTAGAAAGAACAAAAATGGCAACACCACTTCTGTGGAGGTCTTTCGTGTTTCTTTTTTATTTTGAAGAAAAATTTTGTGTTTCAAACCGAAGGCTAAATCGGAAGCAGGAGTAGGAGTACATAGAAACAGCTTGAAGGTTCCTAGTTTGTGTTTAATTTTTTTATTTTTTCTCCCGTTTCTATTTTATTTTCTTTTTTTTTAGTTTAAAATGGAAAAGTTTCCCTCCATTTGGTGTTTTGCTTTGCTTTTGCATTAATAACTTCACCTGGGGTAAGCATGAGTATAATATGCATGTACACACTCGTAGATACAAGTACAAGTGAAACTCAGAGGAAAAGCATTCCCGTACTAGGTGTTCTTGGAAGGAGAACGCGTGTACCTTTACTACTCAACTCGTGTACTGAGCGAGTTGGATGTGGTAAAAGACAGATTCTTAAAGGAGATATTGACATCCTGGCGGGTGGCGTGCAATTAAAATTTTTTTTTTTTCCCCCCCAGTCTACTGTTTTTCATTTTCCAAGAATCACTTTATAAAGTGATTCTGAGGCGAAATTAAGAAATGAGAAGTGGTATGAGGCATGAGGCGTGAGGTATGCTACTCGTATTCGTATTTTGGGTATGCACATTATGGGGTTAGGTTAGGTGTTAGACGTTAGAGGGTTGTGTTTGACATTTACCTTAGAGTTTAAGTGAAATGTTGACACATAAATATACTCGTAACTAAGAGGTAGCTGAAGTCTGCTTTAAGCTTCCCGAAGACTTATCATGGATTAATTTGGATCCATCAAAGTTGTTTAAACTTTGACATGCTAGATATTTCTAGAACGTATCTATTCATATATCAATTTACTTTTCTGTGTCATGGATGGAGGTCCGAGTAATCTGAGTATCAGCAAACGTCAGGCAGAGGATGAAAAAGACAAAAGGGGAGAGATTTTATCCATTTTATCTTCAATTTATTTATTGGACTTTTGAGGTTGATTGTGTTTGCATGTGTATATAATTCTGTTCCGACCCATTCTGTATAAATACATATGCCATGTAGATTACTCGAATGCAAGAAGTGGTAGTGTGTGCACAGAAGAAAATTGCCATTTCCGGAACTAATTGAAGGTCCTTTAAGGGATGCCTAATGAGGTTGAATGCGATAGTGATGATGAACAATTATTTTTCTATAGCTTTCCCAGCGTGCCAGCTAAAGCAGCTCATCATAAGATTTGAATTAATTATTATTTATGAGAGTGAAATCCTCTGGTGTAGCCTTTATATTGAAAGCTCATTTAAAACAAATTCTTTTATCTCTTAATTCGCTTTAAGTCATTTCACACTAATCTTGGAGGTGGAAAAAAAGGAAAAAAAAAGAATTGTAATTCCATAGATTTTGTGAGTGAGTGCAGTGAAGTGGTTTATCCTTGAGAGAAAGTTGTGAGGCAAATGGAAAAGAGATTTTTACGTGGCTATTTGTAATGGGCAATGGGACTTAAGTCTAATCCAGCACCTTGGCATAAATTCCGTGCTATAGCAGCAGACATTTTGGAGAGATGCAGCAGATTTCAATTTGTACAGGTATAAATTGAATAGTAGAATAGATGCCAAATAAGGAGAATTTGAAATGGATTTCCTTTTTTTTTCGATCGACAGAGCTGTATGGCAGGGAGGTATAAGTACTCACCCTGAGTGCATGTGACGAAAATGAATCTTTCTTTGGATGTTGCAACAGAATAGACACATAGATTTATCTGCCTAAAAAAATAATACAGACAGGTTTGATTTCAGTTCCAGTACAGTTTTTAGGACGCCACTTAATTAAATCAGGCCAATTCGAAAGAAGACTTTATTTTCCCTTCTCTGCTATTTTTTGAAAGGATATACCATTAATAATATAAACTGACCTAGAATCAAAGAAGAATTTTGTTTCTGATGCGACAAGCTTCCTTCCTTTTCTGCTATCAAAGGTTTTTAGCTCATTACTTGCTAGTTGTTCCTGACGACTTAAGTGTTCTAATAATAACAGCTGTCAAAGATTTCATAGAGATTATTCTCCGTTTCTCGTTTGGAAACGTGAACATTTTCCATAGATACCTAGAAACTAGGGGTAAATTAACCTCCTTTAGCCATTTTTTTTGCATTAACTTGGATTTTCTGATGAGGGTTTTCGCGTCAGGGTGTTACTGACTACATTTCAGTAATTCTCCACTGAGTAGGTGTTTTTTTTTTCATCTTTTGTCACCGAAATCGTATTAGCAATAAATTCCAAATGAGTCAAATAGAAATGTCAATAATTTTTTGAAAATTCTTTTCTAACCACAATGAGCCATCGTTGCAACAGACGTGGGGAGACATGGGAACAGTGCAACGACATCACCTTGGTCGCCCCCCTCAAATAACTCCGTGACATGGCAAACATTCCCAGGAACAACTTTGACATAAATAATAATAATAATAATAATAATAATAAATGGGTCAGCAACTTAGAAAAGATATTAGCATCAATGAGTTCTGTAGACAAACATTGCAGCACTGTATACAATTTTTTTTACATCCGGAGTGAGTTTGCTACTTTACGCTAGTGAAATCCTTGGAAGATCCAGGGTATTGGTCTTAATCGAGTAATCAGGCACATTGCAGCCGTGTCAGTACGAGAAGTCCGAATGAAATACAATATTTTCCGTATTCCTAATAAATAAGAAATAAGAACAAAAAGGCTGTAGACCTTGATAGCATCTCAACAGAATTTTGAAAGATATCCATTGGCACAGATAGCTTAGAGAACCGCGACTTTTTCCGAAGAGCTGAATAAGGAAATTTTTGTTCAGAAAAAAGGAGTTCGACAACTGGAGAAGATTTTGTGTGCTATCTGCCCTTTTTCAAAATGATAGCTTAGGATATCCTCGAGTGAATATAGTACCACCTTGTCGCTGAGCAGATAGTCATCGATCAGTAAGAATGAAATTCATCATAATTTTAGAGATGTTCTGTACGGATGTACAGAAATACAAATCATCTTCTTAACCTCCTACAGACCCATTTTCCCTTTTTTTCAGCAACAATATCATTAGTCATTTGATGGCATATCTTACCGAAAAGTAGAACCACAGCGCAATCTGGTGAAAAAAGTTGGACTTCTAAGGGACTAAAGTTTGGCGTCAGGCTCTTTTGACGAAAATTCAGCGATGAACAGAATAACGAAATGGGGAACTATGAATAGAGTGGAATTAAATGAAAGCAAAATACAATGATGTCTGCTTTCATTAGAGCAAATTTTAACACACAGCCATTATCCACAAATGGCACTTGGATCGTCAAGACCAAAAAACTCTTCATTCTCCGTATGTGTATCAATGATAACCTTCATTGGAATGACCACATATTTGATGTCATCAAAAATTCTGCGAAATACGACTATCTAAGTTTCCTAAAACTATATAAGAAAAATTACAACCACTTTGATTTGGCCTTAATACAGGGTTATTCATTTCGTAGTTTTTCAAGTTGGCAACGCTGGAATTTGACACCTGCCAAACTCAGCTGTCATTTGAAATATCATAATATTAGTTAAATGTTTGCCATTTACAAAAATGGAGCGCTTACAAATCGAACAACGCGTTAAAATTATTAAAACTTACTACAAAAGTGGTGATACAAACGTAACCACTTTTCGCGCATTACGCGATGATTATGGTCGTCATAATCGACCGACTACGCAAGCAATCGGTAAAATTGTGGAGAAATTTGAAGAGAATGGAAGAGTTACTGATGTCGTAAGGCCTGTACATCATCGTAATGCACGCACAGTCGAAAATTTTGCTGCTGTAAGTGCAAGTGTTGCTGATGATCCGAATTTATCGATTTCCCGGCGTTCGCAGCAATTCAACAATTCAAGGTGTACGACACACCTCACTATGGCGTATTTTGCATTTGGATTTGTATCTCCATCCTTATAAAGTTCAACTTACGCAATAATTAAAGCCCGCTGACCATTCACAACGCCGTTGATACGCTTCTTGGGTGTTGGAACAACAGACAGTAAACACCGATTTTTCGAACAGCATTTTCTTCAATGATGTGGCACATTTCTCACTCGATGTGTATGTACAATAAACAAACAAAATTGCCGCATATGGGGCTCAGAACACGCACAAGGGATCGAAGAAGTGCCATTGCATCCAGAAAAAGTGACTGTTTGGTGTGCTCTAAAGTCGAGAGGTGTCATTGGTCCGTATTTCTTTGAAGATGCCAATGGGCGGACGGTTACATTCGATTCGGAGCAATATGGTCGAATGATAACCGACTTTTTTTTAGCCGGCGATTGATGATCATGACTTGGACGGTATGTGGTTCCAACAAGATAGGGCAACAAGCCACACAACGCGATCAATTATAGCTTTATTGCGTGAAAAGTTCCCTGGTCGCGCAATTTTACGCTTTGGCGACGCCAATTGGCCACCAAAATCATGCGATTTGACTCTGTTAAATTTGTTTTCTGTGGGGCTACGCAAAAGACCCTGTTACACGAATGATCCCCGAACTCTAGACGCATTAAAAACCAACATTACTCAGGTTATGGCCGAGATACCGCCCGAAATGTGCGAAAAAGTGTTTAAAAATGACCTCAACAGAATCGCATGCTGAGAATCTTCCCGAGGCGGCCATTTGAATGATACTGTTTTTCACACTTAATGAAAAAGTCCAAACTTTATAAAGAATTAAAATTTTCATCAAAAATGTATCGCGGTGTGTGTTTTATTTAGCTTTACTTTCGAAATCGAAGAATGAATGACCCGTTATATAAGGCATTCATCACGGGATCTCGATTAGAAAACAGTTCTGTCCTGTGTATGAAAATAATATTTAGTTACTATAGTAATTTGGAAGAGACGCTGGGATTTGATAAGACGGCTCTCATTACCTTTTCGAGTTTAGACGATACACAGTCTGCTCGTTGGGTGGTAGGATAGCTACTTCAATGTCCGTTGATAGTCAATTGTTCCCTAGGAGAGGTGTTTACGTCGGGCTTGAAACACATCACAGATAAAATCCTTTAGTGCCTAAGGGAAATGCACAAAGTTTTTTTTTAAAAAGATATTAACTCTACAAATATTTGGAACTTACATAATTCAAATCAATTCAATGTCCCGTTTTCGTCAAAAAAATGTTGGACCCCTATGGGGTGGCAAATAAGTCCCCAAAACAATTTGAGTCTTATGTCCAGATGGAGTGGGACATAAGTCCGAAGGCACATCTTCAGTGTACTGAACGTATGCATAATCAGAAGTTCTAACGTCGATTCGGACTACGACCGATCGTGTAAAAAAAATAAGGACATAGTTTTACTGGAGAATCGAAATGCATAGTTAAAGTTTCCGCTATTCGACTCACGTAATTGCTCTCACAAAAATATATATATTTGCTCATGTCGGAAGCGAATCCATCGTTCTAGGCAGACTGCCGCCGAAGGCAGTTGGCCTCCAACCCCACTGGAGAAACCAGTTGTATGGAGATCAACGAAAGATGCAGCGAATCAAGCCACTTTGCGAACATCTTGAATGCGATCTTCTTATAAGCCATGCAAAAATGAAAGAAGGTTGAAATGCAAAATAGTTTGAAAATCTTTATTTACTGATGCTGATAAACTCGTACATATGTAAAACTGCAAATGTCAAAATAGTTGACGATTTTGTCGACATCTTCGACAGCGCTACTTTCTTGAACTAAACTTTGGATCAACGATTTTTGTAATCTTGGTTCCAGCGTGAAAACTAACAATAAATTCGTTGTTGTGTACCGGGAAAACGTTGATGAGGCTTTACACATTAGGCATCACAGTTTTCCTTTTAAGTTGACTTTACATGATTTTGGTCGCTTATTAGGTTGAATGGCTTGTTCCGCCCAATATCGGAGTTTGGGTCATTTAAGCTGATAGAAGATTCCTTGTTAATCTCTACAGTTCCCTGCTCAGTTTTTGTTGTCTTAATATATAATATAGTTCTTATTTTCTGGTAAGATTTTCGATATTGTTCGTCAATAAACACTCTAACTGTTCCTTGATCACTTGCCTTTGTTTATCCCTTGGAGAAGCTGATATTCTTCTCTCTTCATTTATCCGTAAATCTTACGGCGCCTTGTAAGCATTCTTCATCAAGACAGGAGTTCCGTAGGGTAGCCGCTTTCGATGTCGAGATCTTCACCACTTTTTAAGGGTTGACTGTGATTTTTTCAAAGCATTCGTTGTGATTGCAACCATTCAAGTCATAGTAATTTTCCATTGCTGTGGCAGCTGAGGTAACCTGGTTGTGGCAGTTGAGGTAGTCGCACTAAGCATAATTGCACCACAGCTTTACTTAAGATTTGTGAAGATCTGCGTGAGGGCTTATTGTGTTTTTAGACTTTCCTAAGGCATTCGATTGTGTTGATCATAAAAAACTAGTCATGAAGCTTCGGACCCAATTTTCATTCGAACGGTTTCTATGTAATTTGGTGTCGTCATATCTAAGTAATCGGTCACAGTATGTGTGTCATGATAAAAAGCTCTCATCTTGCCTTTTTATTCCATCCGGTGTTCCCCAAGGATCCGTTTTAGGACCCTTACTCTTTATATGTTATATAAATGACGTAGCCGTGCGTCTTGTGAATTGTAAACGTCATATATATGCAGATGATGTGCACTTTTATTCTGTTTTTCCCAAATCTCAAATTAAGCAAGCGATAATTAATTTAAACGACCAATTAGCAACAATTTGTAAGTGGTCATTTGAAAATAGACTTAGTCTTAATCCAACAAAGACTAAAGCAATGATCATTAATGCTAGCCGAGTTAAAGTAGACATACCTCTTCTTTATATTAATCGAACTCCAATTGAATATGTTGAAACATTCAATAAATTTGGGGTTTAAATGACCAACAATTTACCTAGAGGACTCATATTAGAAAAACTGCATCGAAAGTATACGGAGCCACTAGAGGACTAAGTCCAACCTCCAACTACCTTCCCACTAAAGTTAAGTTAAAGCTTGTAAAATCATACATCCTGCCTATTCTATTATATGAGTGTGAAATATACTCCAACCTGAATTATGAATCTCGGCGAAAGCTGAATGTTGCTTATAATAGCTGTGCGAGATACATATTCGGCATAGGAAGATATGAACATATCTCTTTCTACTTCCATCAAATTCTAGGTTTGTCAATCGACGAATTGATGAAATATCGAACTGTACTATCACTACACAAAATTTTAACAACAAAACAACCGTAATATCTATTTGAAAAAATTAATGTTCCGTGTAATGTTAGAATGTTGCAATTGATCATTCCAAGATGCACATATGTTAATACATCTAGACAATATTTTGTTAACTCGATTCGCATTTGGAATAGTCTACCCGTAGATATAGGTCGCACGACAAACAGAACAGCCTCTAAGAACAAATTGTTTCTTCATTATGCTATGCACTATGCCTTCTTTCCTACCTCTTCTTTTCCTTATGTTTCCTTTTCTTGGTACTTTCTTTTTCTTTTGTTTAAACTTAACTCCTTAAACTAAACTCAAATTAAAATAATTTACAAAAGCTTGTTCTATTTTTTAAAAGATGTGTATTGTACACAAGTCTTATGTGAACAATGAATTCAATATTAATAATAAACTAAACTAAACTATAGTAAACCGCAGATCCATCTTGGTTACAGGTAGATAGTGTAGCAATGTCTAGTGTTTTTCGAAGAGCTCATTTAGATCAGCTACAGAAATCGTTTTGTTGAATGCCTTTCATTTCGCGTATCTTCAGGTAGCGCATTGTCCCGTAATTTTTATTAACACTCGCATGTTTGCAGATATTTTTTTCTGCTGAGATTGATCCACTCTATTGATTCTTTTGATTTTTTTTTGGATCGAGTATGGGCCATAATAGTCTAGAAGGCTCAGTTAAAAGGTTGCCATATTATTGGCGAAAGACATTAAACATTGTCAAGCTGTTTATTAGCGATACAGCTCCCTGAGACTATCGAGTGTCCCGGAGTTTGGTAATGATTAGCTCTATTCATATTCGATTTTATTGTTTTCGAAATAAGGGATCTGATCGCTGCTTGAACATCTATGTACATTGCAATATCCGAAAATAATATTGGATTTAGAATGAGTCAAACAGCGGTCTTACGAATACCTGGGATTTCTGATTGAATAGTATACAGTGTATTTTTATATTCAAAGATCCTCCAAAAACCTCTATGTCAATGCCGTTGGATGTTATGGAACTATATATAAAGACAGCGATGGGTTTACTGAGAACGACTTCACGTCCCTCATGATAATAGGAGATTCAGGTTTTTGTTTGGAATGCTAGTGGCTCGTCAGTTTTGCTTGATGTGAATATAGAGGTCTCTCTAGACCTCCATTAGCATCTTTCGAGAGCATTAGCTTTTGGTTTGAACATGAATAATTCGGTTAAAACAGTCCGGGCTCTGGCCACTGAATGTTTAGAATGCATAGCAGGGTATCTGTGATATTCTCAAAATCATTCTGTAGGGTGGAAGATACCAAAGGGTCGGAAGCTGCAAAACGCCTATTTAATCTTTTGCTCGCTGAATGGGCTGTATGTGGGTAGATTTTTTTTTAGCTTTGAGGTGGTTTTATAAAATCGCGCCAAGGCTAAATGAATGTTCATAAACAGATCTAGGAAATCTTCCTTGGAATCAACCCAGTGCTAAAGAAATCCGTGGTGTGATAGACAGAGTCTCATGGGTTCTAGAAATGTCGCCTGGATCTACGTTGGTCTTACCCTCACTTTTAGTTAACACTTCTTTAAGGATGTCTTGTAGGATTCCTAGTATCGTTATGATGTACATAATTTAACAAAGTTAATACGAGTTTGTTATCTTTACTCTTGTGATGTTATTCTTGGCGATCCTCGACCCACCACTGCGAGCGCCTACCCTCTGCCCTCCTTACTGTATGTCAATATTCGTTACCTAGCAAGCTAGCTGAGCTAGCAATATGTGATTTTAGCATCGTGCAAGTTGAGTATAACCGGTCTTACTTTGCGTTTTTCGGGTTCATTTTCAAACGGTAGAGAGTAGCGAGAAAAAACACTTTCTTGTAGTTTTTTTTTTACAAAGAAATGAATGAGCGCAATAACGTCCAGTTTATTCGCCTTGCACCTGAGAGGAATTTGGATATTCCGAGCAAGAAAACATGTTCCTTGTAATGAAAATCTATTGAAACAGAATTACCTTTCTAACGGGCATTAATATTTGTGAAAGTCTCTTTGCAAGAATTCGAATAGAATTGCATTTCGTTCGATTATATTTAAGGTTTCGGTTTTTTTTTCCGCCATAAAATCTAGTGGCTGCAATGTTAAGACTCTCTTGAGGGTTGAAGCCTGCTCGTTCCCAGTGTCAAGTGCCTAAACCCATGTATGGGGAACCCATTACCCATACTCGTATATCCTTTTGCATTTAAATCTCGGACAAACTAATGGGGTTTGCGGTTGGCTTTGTTGCTGCGTCAACACCATCCTCGTATATTACCAGAGCACAATACGAGTACATGCTTGCTCAATTCGTGGAAAAAATTACCACCCCATTAATCTTCTTTGAAACTCCTTTTTCCGTTGGCTCCTGTACATTCATATGGTGGTTGTGTGGCTCACATATGAAAATCTCCCAAACGCCACTTAACCTCATTCATCCAATGGCGAAATATGTAGGTACTTCTTATTTATTACCGCAAAGCTCCCGAATTAAGTCTAAAAGTCAATAACTCTTTGCTTTCCTTTAGGATTTTGCACGATTCCTTCTCACATACACAATAACCCAATTCAGAAGAAATCCCTGAATGCCATTGAAAAAAAAAAGGAAAAGGATTCTGCAATTAATTTTGCAAAGAAAAACCGACCAAAATGCCAATTCCACTTAACCCAATCAGCCATAAACCATCCGTGTTTTGCTTTTTCTTCTATTTTGACCTTTTGCCAGAAAAAAAGGAGGTTTCCAAAAAAATATGTAACAAGGACATCTACAAAAACAGCTAAAATGCCAGAATGACAGTTTCAATATCACTAAACTAGATTTTGATGCTGAATCCAGTTTTGGAGTCAGAATCTGCTCTTGCAACGGATACGGGTATTCGGAATAAATCACCCATAGAAATGACAAAAAATATTTAATTTTGAAATGTATGTAAGGTCAGGTGGAAGTTGTGATCCTGCTCCTGCTGAAGGTTATATTCCTGCTCATATCAAATTCGTTTTATTTCTGGAATGAGTTATGAGATATTTTATTCAAATCACGTACTTGCAGACAAGTCACGTGGATTATTGTGGTGACACACAAGGGAATTAATCGTTCATCATGCTTGTCTAATGTCTACTACCAGTATTGACACCGCAAATATCATAAAATCCTGTATCCCGTGCGAATATTTTAATCATTTTGACAGGCAAATGCATTAGGAAAATGACGATGTGTTGGTACACATGTATGTTTAAGTATCGTGAATTTCCCTATGGCAAGGATAAATTTGGAACTGTGAACAAATGTTCAAAGTTTTACAACCCTGGAGAATGCATGGAATGTCAAATTTTGATTTGAATTAAAAATGATGTGTCAGTTATGTCAGTTATTGACATTTAAGAGGTGCCATTTATGTCAAATAGCATTGTAATGTGGCATGTGACACACATAGTTCGGTAAATGTTTTTAATGGTAGTGTCAGAGGAATATGTTTAAATAGTTTATAATGCATTTTATTTTGGATCCGATATAATAAACCACATTGACAGATTAAGTTAACATTTCATTTGAACTTGTTGGTAGACTTTGGTTTAAATTTTACGATGTATCGATGTACATGTATGTATATTTAATGATGCACTTCATGTTATTGCACGCGTTCCATTTTTTCAATAAGGTTTCTCTAAATTGATGAAAATCCCCTGTTTCTTCACGGAAGTCATATTCGTTTTTCAGATTGCCGACTATTTACTCATCTCAAAGACACCTATAAACAAATCATCCAAATTTCTTTTACAACCGCACTTTATTTACAGAAGCGAAAACGAAAACTTCTTAATGAGCGGCAGTACGGTTTTCGTAGCAACTGGTGATTTGATGGCATGTCTCACCGAAAAGTGGAACCAAAGTTTACATTAATCTGGCGAACGCCAAATAGTTGCACTTGATATTTCAAAGGCATTTGACAAAGTTTGGCATCAGGCTCTTTTGTAGAAAATACGTCCATTTGGGATCGATGACTCTCTTCTTCAATGGATTAGAAATTACCTTTCGGAACGTTCAATTCAAGTTGTCTTGGATGGTTTCAAGTCTGATATTCACAAAATAAATGCTGGTGTGCCCCAGGGCTCCGTTCTCTCTCCGACACTCTTTTTAATTTTCATCAATGATCTCTTGTCTGCTACTTCTAATCCAATTAACTCCTTTGCTGACGACAGTACTCTCTGCTTTTCATATTCGTTCCCGAAATCACGTCCCTGCTCTTCGGCTGTAGAACGGAAATGGCAGCGTATGTTAAGCTCATTAAATTCCGATATAAACAGCATAATCAATTGGGGAACTACCAACAGAGTGGAATTTAATGCTTCCAAAACAAAATGCTGTCTGTTGTCGCTTAAGCGAAATTCAAATACCCAGTCATTATCCATGAATGGCACTTGCATCTTTGAAATCGAAAAACTTTTCATCCGAAGTCGCCAAAAATGCTGCGAAATATCTATGTTCCCTTAAGCAATGTAAGAAATACTTCACCCCTCTGATCTGGCTTCAATATATAAGGCTTTCATCCGCCCAAAACTGGAGTACAATGCTCACATCTGGTCAGGTGCTCACAAGTCTTCTTTGCGCCTACTAGATAGACACCCTCGACCACCGACGTAATGTCTCCTGTCTCACCCTGTTCTATCGCTATTTCCTCTGAAATTTCCAGTAGCATTCCTCCCCTTCAAACCTCCAACCGTAGTACCCGTCTCGCTATGAATGCTCATCAGTATACCCTCAAGCCCACTTTCGGACGCACCCTGAAATATCATGATACTTTCCTAAGCCGAAAAACCACCCTACCGAGCTCTTTATTTTCTAGCCATTACAACCTTCAAACATTTAAAACCAACGTACTCTCTTTTCTCCCTCCCTAAATTTCCTTCGCCCCCGCTATGTGCAAACATTTTAAGGGTACATAATCCCTTGTGCGCGCGCAATTTTGCCGTACCAGTGTAAAAGCGAAAAGACGGAAGTAAAGACAAAATAGCGGTTGTATGTGAGGCCCTAAGTAGAGACCGCAAATAATCGTTTTTATGCTTGAAGGCTGGGCATTTTTCGAACGTGCTTATAGCGTTTTTTTTATAGTAATACTCGTTCGTTCATTTATGATCATATTGCCTAAAGGCTAAACCGTAATAGGCATGGTGCAAGTGGATCTTTTGCGGATTGGGCTCTTTTGAAGACGGAGGAAGATTGAAAAATCATTTCCAGTGACGAAGTGCATTTATAGTAAATGACTTTGTTAATGAGCAATATTTTTGCATTCAGTCAACCGAACAGTCAGAGGTACGAGTATTTCATCAGCGAATCGGCTACAATTTTTGTTTTTGAGGATAATTGAACCGGAAGCCTTCCAGTTTATTCAGGAAGAACTTCATTGATCGTTTTATAACCGGAAAAGGCCCTGTCAATTGCCGACTCCTTGCGTTTTAACAGTTTTTGATTATTTTCTTTGGAGCTGCATTAAATCTCTGGTCTATGAAAATAAAAAACTTTCTATGCGAAAACGTCATAGAAAATTGGGCTTAGCACGGGGTTCATTTCAAAGAAGTCATATGTATTTTATAGCTAATGGTATCAATTATATTTTATACACCTTAGCATTTACCTTATTATTTAAGAAACAATTAAGGTGCATTTTATGAAAGCGGTGGCCGTAGCGAAGCGTTCGTTTTGGAGCTCTCACTCTAGTGCTAGTTATTCCACGCTCGTTGAAGTTTTCGTAGTAAAGATCTCAATGTCCATTTTCCGAGCGACAACAAACAAATGGCCAAATGGAGGCATATTTTCCTATAAAAGGTATGTGGTCAATTTGGTGGAGGGTTTAAACATCTTTGGTGAACAAAGTTGCCAAATTCCCCCTTTTATGTACCATAACATTTATCCCAACATTTTGTTAAGTTGCAGAATCCGCAGGTCGCAGTTATCTGTGGCGATTGCATAGAGATTTTAAGGCTATATCGGCTATAGAGTGTTAAAGTAGACTATGTACTAGAAATGTTTAAAGTTAGAATTATTAACGTAATAACATATCTGGCATTTTCCCTTCCTCGGCATTGCCAAATTCCACCACAATATAGTCCCTGTTCCAATCTAGAATTCAATTTCATGTGGCTAAAATTCCATCTCCAAAAGCAAATTATCTTCTATTGCTTTATTTACAGAAGCTCCAAACTGGAGAGCAATTCGACCGTTAACGAGTTAGATGCACTGTCTGACTCCATACAAAGAATTGTATCTCTGTATCCTCATACTGAAATCGTTATGCGAGCGATTTCAATATACTTAATTCTGGGTGACTTCGACATTCAAGACAGATAACACCCGAAGGAAGGTGCGTTAAGACCTTCTCTGCGAAAAAGCAATTCGACCCAGCTTGTAAATGAGCTCACCCGAATACCAGACGTTGATAGTCATACCACCAACACCCTGGACTTGTTTCCGATTTTCACCCTGATAAGTACAGCGTTGATGTGCTCCCCTCCCTAGGCTCGTCGGATCATTGTGTCATATCAGCCAAATTCTCGTATATGACCACCTGTGCTCCACAGAAAAACCTCTAACCGTAGTGACCGTCTCGCTATGAATGCCTATCAGTACATCTTCCAGCCCACTTTCGGACGTACTATGAAACATCGTGATTCGTTACTAAGCCAAAACACACTCATGGAATTCCCTGTCGAGCTCTTTATTTCCAAGCCATTAGAACCTTCAAACATTTAAAACCAACGTACATCAGCACCTCTCTCTTCTTCTTTCCTAAATTTCCTTCGTCCACGCTATGTGCAAACATTTAAAGGGTTCATAAAATCCCTTGTGGGCGCGCCAATTGTATAAAAAAAAAAGAAAGGTCGCATCGATTAAGATGATTTTGATGAAACTTATTTGACAAAGCCTTTAATTGTGCACCGTCCAAAATTCCCTTGAGTTGGGGATTCAGTTAAATTTTGTTGAATAGAATCAACACATACTCGTATTCGTTAGAAAACACTGCAATATTAGAATATTCAATTCTCGATCACCCCGCCAAATAGATATGTTCGGACTATTGGCCACATTCTTAGGGTTTTCCTGGACCTGGACGAAGAATACACAATAACACCGGGGCGCTGGCAGCCCGGTATGGGCCATGGCTTAGCTTTTTGACACTCATTTGCGTTGCTCATGTTGTCTTTTTTGTCACATTTGAGCGGGGCCTACGGTTTATCGCCGAGTCTGAACGGCACTCCTTAGAAGCTTTTTCGTAGGCAATTTTACTTTCGGGTGTTTGCCATTGCTCGCCGAAAGTCTGATGGTGATTTGAAAAATTGTTGGTGACCCAGCCAGGAATCGAACCCAGACTCTCTGCGTGATAGTTCAATGAGCTAACTATCGTGCCATCGCCATCGCTGGGCGAAGAGTACAGTTGGCTATATATCATATTTTGTTTTGCTGTCATTGACGGCTAGACTCCTTTTCGTCGCTTCCAATTTTGTCAACATCGTTGGCATATGTGAGATACTAAGCGAAGATTTGAAATATTCTACCTATGACGCTGAGGCGTGAGTTATAATTTGTTCAGAAACGATATAAAAGAGTCCATAAAATAGTGTATCTCCTTACTTCAATAATTTCTGATATTTCTGGGTAATGTTTTTTAACACCATTGAGCGAGCGTGTGCCGCCTGTGTTTCGGTCTTCATCTACTGCGCTGTCCCTTGGGAACGGATTCGAAGAAATTTCGGGCTGGAGTACGGGTTTCCATACGCTCTACTTGACTCGGTCATTTCATTCGTTGGATCTGTTGTTGTTCGTTGTTCGTTATATCGCCTCCTCAGCTCATCGTTAATGGAGACGGGACCAGACCCATTTTTGATAATGTCCACTCCTCTGCGTCATAGAACAGGATCGGGGTTATTAAGATGTTATACAAACATAGGGTCACTTTTGTTGTTCGACAGAGGGCTTTGGTAGCCAATGTCTTCTTATCCCAAAAAGCCGATTGGCAAGAATAATTTTTCTTTTGATCTCAGCGCTGATGTCGTTGTCTGAAATGATAACAAGCTTATCTTATTTATCAAAGTCGAATTCCATTGATTGAAAATACTTCTCAAAATGTCGGTTATGGTAAGAGGTTGTTGGGGTCGATGTCTTGCCACAGAAACTGAATTCTTTCAATAAGCCTTATTACAGACCTTTTTATCGTACCTGTAACGATGACCGATTATCTATAGCTACCTTATGTCTACCAGTTTATGAAGGACTGCATATAGGTATAAAGCAAACTTCATGTGTATTCTCTTCTTTTGATCGGGAAATCCCTGTAATAGTAAGGAGTTGCTTACAAAATCAATAAATCTCATTAACTCCCTTAATCCATGAACAGATTCCGCACATTCACCTAAAGCGTTGTTTATACAGTAACTGCATAGAAGATCCTTCAAGACACATCATCATTCCAAATACGCACAATGTTTCACATGATTAACTACTGCATCTCCTCTGGGACTCAAATATTTATCATTTCGTTACATCCCAGATATGTGTACAAGCATAGTGGTTACATATGTATGTAAGAACCACTGCACAACTATAAATTTTACGTTCCACTTTATATCGTAAACAGCTATAACTATGTTTGACCTAATTCCCGCCGAAGGATACATGCCATCCTTTGGCATGTATAAACGGATTAACTAAAGAAATCTCATTTTTCTCCACCAACAAAGACAGAATCTCATCGTAGTTCTTCCTCTTTTCTTTTTCTCTCTCTCTTATATGAGTTTTCACCACATGAACTAAAATAAAATAAAAATAAGGGATGTAAAAGGATATACAACAAAAAGAAAAAACTGCAAGCACCGCAATAAACTTTCATTTCTTCCACAAGTTAAACATGTGAAGCTGCGAGCTATAACCAAAGACATCCACAATAAACAGGATAAATATTTATTAAACACTCAATGTTCTAAAATCCATCAAATGTGGATGTAAGAAGGATCCTAAACTAGGTTCTGTTTTTGCCAGCATTTTATACGTTTGTATGCACGTCTTCCGTCGAACATTTTCCGTCGCCGTCGCCGCCGCCATCGCGTCGTCATCTGTCTTCACCCATCCGTCAACGGTCTCGTCGCTTGCTCCATTCAGTGAAGCCAATCGTGCAAACATCTGGAAAGAAAATTTCCATAACAATTCACCCGCAAGAAGAAATGTCACAAGTGTTTCGAGAACACCCGCATTAGATGTGACTTATGAGTCTTATCCTTGAAAAGATATCAAAAGCTGCTTGCAACTAAAGTATGTTAGATACTTTATACAGACAAAAAAAAAAACAAAAACAAGTTGTTATAGATACACGTGACTACATACCGACAAGTTGTCATAGATTGGAACAGACAACGTATAGCAAAATATAATTTTTTTTTTTCTCAATCATTTCATAAATATGCAAATTTTATATCTAACTCCTACCGGTTGTCGCCTTTTCTTACGCCTCCAATTTGCTATCACCCCCTCCTGTGGCAAAAAGGATAATCGAATGTAGTTCTATTTCAGTCAAAAAGGATAACGACATCGAGATGTTTTGCATATTTCAATGAAACCAATTCAAGTGGAATCTAGCCGGTAACATTGAATTATTTGTCTAAACTATCAGCAGTATGCCCTGAGAAGTGTGTACTAAAGTAGGAGTTGCCATCCTTCGACGATGATGGATGGACAAGCAGCAATTGATGTGAAAAATAAATTCATTATGCAGTCATGGCTAGTATTAGGCCTCGAATTAATAAAAATTAACTACGACTGTTAATTCGTTTGAGCAATGGTACAGAACCCCTGAAGCCATACATTGTGACGATATGCTTGTAAGCCCTATTACCGCATCCTCGCAATATAGAAATCAGATAAAGGAAAGTCGTCGTTTAGTAAATATTTCGCACAATATCGAAAATAATCTAATGACGTCAAATCACGCCAACGAGGTAGCCAGGTAATAGGTCCATTTCGTGAAATTAATCGTTCGTCAAATGTTTCTTTCAGTAAATTATATGTATCACGCGCTGTGTGGGATATGGCGCCGCGCCGTCCTGCTGAAACCACATGTCTGCAACATTAATGCCCTCCAATTGAGACAGGGAAAAGTTAGCAATCATGCCTCTATACCGTTCACCGTTGACTGTAACGTTCTGACAGTTTTGAAGACATATGAACCAAAGATTCCATCGGCCCATAAAGCGCATCAAAAGGTGACGTTTACATGATAATGATGGATATGATGATGTGGATTCCTTTTCGCTCCAAAAGTGGCGATTCTGTTTATTGGCATAGCCATTTAATCAAAAGTATCCTTCATCACTGAACAAAATTTTCATCGCTCCATATTCTGAATCAAAAGCAATGTTTCCGTCGGGCCATTCACCAAATGTACGACTCGAACGATGATCCAATACAATTTGAAACTTGTTACCACATAAACCAAATATTTTAATAAAGTAGGTGAACACAAGTTTAATTGTTGACCACATTTGGATCATCATCAACACTACGCTGTACACCAGTCTTTGTCTTCCTGCACTGAATTGACTTTGAAAAGCGTCTCGACGTGCGTCGTGAATCAGGAATTCATGGTATGGGTGAGTGCCAGGGAGGGTTATCAACATTGTTGAAGCTAAATGTTGTCTTTCACACAATTTTGTTTTTGTGGACGAACTTCCTTTGAGCCGCTAGGAGATCGATAGGAGTCACTTCTGCGTCTACAAGGACGGCTGGTTCCGACACCGTTCGGTAAGAGCTAGCCACGCGTAGAGCTCCACGTTTTTGCATTACCGCGATCTGCTTCCGGTACTTTTCTTGTTGAAGTGCGTCTGCCCAGGTCTTACTTCCATATAGGAGAATGGCATTTGTTGTCGACATAAATAGCCTGCTCTTACTTGGCGTTGGACCACCTATGTTCGCCATTAATCTACTGAGTGATGTTGTAACATTAGAGGCTCTTTCCGCTTCGTACTTTATCTGTTGCCAGAAAGTTAGTTTTGTGTCAAGCCTCAATCCCAAATACCTCACTGCGTCCTTGCTGTTGATGACTTCAGAGCCAATTTGGAAGTCTATTTGTGTCGGGATTTTCTTCTTCGTCAGAAGGACTATCTCAGTTTTCAGTCTCTCTTGCAGTTATCACTGCCGCAATATCGTATGCGTACCCAACGAGAAATGTGTCTTCGGGCATCTCCATCCGCAATATATCATCATAGGAGATGTTCCAAAGGTCTGGTCCCAGGATTGATCCCTGTTCTGCTCCAGATGTTACTTCTTTCCTTCGTAGGCCTTTTGTGGTCTCGAAGATCAGCTCTCAATCCCTGAGATAGTCCTTCATCATATGTTATAGATAGGCTGGGATGTTGAATCTATTTTCTAGCGCATTTAGTATATCAGTCTACCTGGCTGAGTTGAATACATTTCTTACGTCCAGGGTTGCCAGCAAAACGATCTTCTTTGAGCGGCAACTTCCTTGTTGGACGGTTTGAACAGACTTCACCACTTCTTCAATAGCTCCGACCGTGAAGCGTCCTTTCCTGAACCTGTACTGCTTTCCTGCCAAGTCTCTCGCTCTTGGTACTGCATCTGTCAGCCGTGAGCCGTGAGCTTTTCCATCAGTTTTCCCGCAGTGTCAAGCATACATAAGGGCGTACGCTGATGGGGAGTCTGGGTCTCCTTTTCCTTTGCTGATCAGTACCAATCGTTGCTTTTTCCAGCTCTTTGAGAAGACTCCTTCTTCAAGGTAACTGTTGTACATGTTGAGCAGCAGGTTAGGGCATGCTTGGGCAGTCACTTTTATTACTTCTGCTGGAATTCCATCTGGGCCGTTATGATGCTAATAAGTGATGTTATCTACGCAGCATTCTCTGAGCAGAGTTATCAAAGTTCGCTAGCGATATCCGCCTGCTTTTGTATAGTTACGACGCTAAGCTGACTGAGGTCCCCTTCAATTTGTATTCGTCACCTGAGTCTTGGTGTTCCCCTACTGCGCTGTCCCGTATAAGCGGATTCGAAGAATTTTCGGACCGGAGCATTGATGTCCATCTACTCCACATGACCCATCCATCCCAATCGTTGGATCTTAACCCTTCTGTCTAGGCTGATGTCACTGTACAGTCCGTACAGTTTGTCGTTGTATCTCTTTTTACACTCACCGTCAATGCAGACGGGACCGAAAATCAGTCGAAGAATTTTCAAAGCAGCCAATCTATTTTTGATAATGTTTGTTTGATCTCAGCGCTGATGTCGTTATCTGAATTTATAGCGGGGCCTAGGAAGACGAAGCAGGAAGCCAACAACTTTGTTCGGTGTGCTACCTTAGGCTTGGAAAAGAAAAAACAGTTTTTTGGCGCCAAGTTGCGGATGTTTCGTTCATTTGTTTTTACATATTTTTGAAACTTGGAATCGTACAAACTTAGTAAGCGAATTCACAGTGTGATATTTGGAGCTATTGTAAATGGTGGTGGCGATGGCGCGATGGTTAGCTCATTGGACTATCACGCAAAGGGTCCGTGGTTCGGTCCCTGGCATCGCCAACAATTTTTCGAATTGTCTTCACCCTTTCGGAGGGCAATGGCACATTCCCGAAAGTAAAATTGCTTATGAAAAAGCTTCTAAGGAGGGCCGTTTGGATTCGGCGATAAACTGCAGGCCCCGCTCCGATGTGACAAAAATGACAACATGAGCAACACAAATGAGTGTCACAGTGTTTTTGTTTTGTAAATACAATATAGATTTCTCAGAAGTACTTATGTCTAAAGAGACGATGGTGTATGAATCCTTAATGGTCAAAGGCAGCTTTTACGAGTATATCTTCGAAGCGCGTTACGGATTCCAAAATATTCGTCTCTTTTTTCCCCCGGGGTCCCAAAACAGTCTGACCCTCCAGTTGGATTTTGTACCTCTGATTAACTAGTTGGCTGCATAAAACATTTCTAGGAAATTAACTCTAACAACCATAACCTTTGCCAATCGCGTATCCCTTAATCTCTCGTCATGTGACTTGTTTAACACTATTCCTGGAAAAGTGTGCAAGATCTGCAACCCAATTTTCCAAATGTTTGTGCTACGACATGTTTATACAGACGACGTTGATATCATGGCAGGACACAACGAGTGTCGCTATTGACCCAGAAGCGGCCCAAATGGGCTTAGCGTTAAGCCTTAGATCTTGCATAGATTTATTTTGGTACAAAAATAAATACTTACAAATTGATAACTGTATTGTACTTCATACATAAAGGATATAATCTGTCACTGCCTTTTCGAGGTCAAGAAGCTATTGCAAGACGAACGTCTGTCTGCCTATTGCATTCTTGGTTGTTTGCTTTAATTTCTTTGTGGCTTTTACAACTAGCGGAACCCTAAAGCAAAATAATACTGTATGTAATTGAATTAAAAAAAATAATAGTAGAAATCTACTACAGAAAATCCTTTTTCAAATGGCAACTCTGCCTTTTGTTTTTCATCTTCATTTGCTCTTGTATTCTAAGACCCATTTACTCATTTTGATTCGACGTACATTGAACGAACGAGGAGCAAACAGCAAGACGGAATTTTAAGCTGAAGGAAGCGAATTACTACTCTCCTAGTCGTCTACCGTTGTCTGGAAGTATTAAAAATCACAGACAATGATGAGTCAGTGCGTTCTTAGAAATCACAGTGCTGCAGAAACATCAGCAGCATCAGCCGGAGCAATTCCAGACAGTGTTTGCATTTTAAATGGGTTTAATCCTTGAATCAATTGAAGAGTGTGCCTTTTTTTCCATTTTGTTTCAACTGAAGACGGTTAAAGATTGTTGACTTAAGCTTTCGACTTTTGTTGAAGGGAATTATTTTGTGACTGGAAAAATTGCGCTCCTATTAGTGTAATGCTAGATTTATGTTAATTTAATTAAAGTAGATAGATTGAGAATGATAGAGGAGACAACGCGACATCGAGTAGCACTTAACTTGGTGTTCGAAATGGTGACGTCATAGAGGAGGAAGCAACCAGACAGAAAGGCATAAAAAAAAGTATGAATAGAAAGTTGATGATTACTCTTTGCACTTACAATTTCCTGCTTTTTCAGATTTCGAGTTGGGGCTTGGGTTGGGGTTTCTATAATACGAGTAGTTATCTTTATGAGATATGCTATGCTTTTTTTATTTATTTGTGGTGGGAATGTTTGTCAACTGCTTTATTTTTGCAATGCGTTTTCGGGGGTAATTTTTTTGTATAAGATCCTTTCAGGCTTTTTTTCGCAATAAAGTCGTCTCGTCTTTTTGACTAGGGGGGAACGTGCGGTTTTTTTTTTTGAAACCGAAGTTGTAGACCGAGTTCCGGTTGTTGTGAAGATGAGGGATGAAATGTGTAATTTGGGGGACCTACTTTAAGTTCTTCAAACTTTGGAACTATTTACATTTTCGTTTTTGTTTTTTCTCGTTTTGTTTTTGGCTGCGTTATTTTTCATTCAACCATCCGAAATAGGTTATTGCATCCATTTGTTTTTTTTTTGTCATTTGCAGCGTCTAAAAAAGGAGACTACATTATGGACTCTGAATGACTACGAAAAAGTTTTTGCGACGATTTTTAATTTAGAATAAGTTATGCGCCCTATTTAAGTTGCTGAATTTTTAAATATATCTGATTGAAATTCTTTTAACTTGTATTTGCATTCTACAGTGGAGCTACAGCCCTTCCTGGACTGTATTTTCAACACTTCAGCTACAAATATCTCAATTATAATGACTTACTTAGAGTGTCCCTTAATTCAGTAGATTGTCTGCCTAAGACATTGAAGCATTTTACTCGATCCCGTGAATTCCCCAAACAAATACGATAATCAGTCGACATCTTTCTGCACTTCTCATAGGTCTACTGCATTCAAATTTACCACGTATCAGCTATGCTTTCCTGTTTATTTTCAGGAATCTGCGCATTTGTATTTCGATAATAGTTTGAATTGGTAGTTCCAGCAAATAGAACAGACCGTAGACTGGACACAACTTATTTATATTTTTTTACAAACTCTTCGGTTGGGCAAGGGTAAATTGAATCTGGTAAAGAAATCACTAAACAAAAGGCAGCAGTCCGTAATTTTTTAGGACAGTACTAGTTATCGCTTACTTCCGGTTGGCTCGGTCTGGGTTAACTGATATAAGCTGCAAATTTCAAAACGATCCATATGTTCTTCCACCTCTAAGTGTCACATTCTGTGAGGTCTTTTCCTATAACCTTGTCTCTCCGAGTAAGAATTGAACGCTCCTCGGGCCGGATCATTAATATGCACTTTTATATCATAACTAGGTAGATCTTGTTCATAGAGTTCACTCTAATGTCTCTACAGCCATTCAACGAAAGTACGCATTCTGACTTACGGCCGTATATGGCTTTTGTCTGATATTTGTCGTTGTCATTGTCATTTTTAAGGTAATTAACACTGAATTTATTTTTCTCCCATTAAGCATTGCAACTGCGTTCAAAGAAGCCCTGGATTCTAGAACTATTGTAGTTTGGAAGTCATGAAGGAATTCAAGGGGACCTTGAGCTTAGGTAGAAATGTCTCAACCACCATTGACAGATGCAAGTTTTCCTAAAAAGGAGTAAACTGATATCTAATCTAAGTGGCTTTGAGAGTTCAGCACATAATATTAATATAAAGGAGAAGGAGATTCATATTGCCAATTTTGTTGTCAGCTCTATAATATTAAGACATTAAACGTCAAGTGCCTTACCTGGATTATTTTCATAATTTTAAGATCTCTCACTCTTAAATCTTAAATAAGTCATTTTTGGCTTAATTTGACATACCACATCAGGGGTCCATTTTCTCCAAAATTTACACAATAACTCAATATAGATCCTTTCTTGCCTGGAATTTTCAACAAGATGTGATGCTATCCGAACACTCACAGAGGTACTCCACAGTATCGCTCTTGTCCTAAACATAATATTCCGCCAACAGGTAGTGGTTGTCAACAGGAGCCTTGATGGAGGACGCAGGTATTCCTATCTGACAGCTCCTGTGTAGAACTTGTCATCAATTCCTGCCCAGCAAGCTTTCTGACGATCTTGTTTCCCTCAAAATCACCCCGCCAATCATGCGAACAAATTAAGTCTTGAACTATTATACTTTTAAGCGTATCTTAGCTATAAAAGACAGACGGGGGCTTACTACATTCAATTAGAGTAATGTTGACAGTGGTGAGTTCGACAGTGATCTCTCTGTTATGATTTAAGTAAAGGAGTGGCAGATCAATTAGTAAAGACTTGATCAGATTAAGGGCACCCTTCAACTTCACCTTTGGAAAAATGGCCTAAGTGCACCTTGGCCTACTCTAGATTGTAGTTTCTCCACAACTTCTGATTGAGACTAAGTACCTTCTCTAAAGCCAAAATCTACAATGAAGGTTGTGTTGAGGTGTTAAATCCATATGGTAGTCAGTTCCCGTTGTTCTTATGCATGATTCCGCTACATTTTTAACGGGCTACTAAAAATCATTTCACTTTCAATTGTGACCCTTTTACCCGGTGATTTTGTTGCTGTTTGGTTTCTATTCTTGACAGCTCACGCGTGATTCGTGACATGTGTCAAAGTCAAGCATGCTCAGTTAGCATTGCCATCTCATCATGAAAAGACTTTCACCCGAACAACGTTTACAAATCATTGAATTTTATTATCAAAATTCGTGCTTTGTTAAAAATGTTTTTCGCGCACTTCAACCATTTTACGATCGTCATAATCAACCTTCTGAGCAAGCAATTCAAGTCATAGTGACCAAATTTCGCAGCAATTTAACGCTTTTGGTCATCAAAACACTAACCTAAATGCGTACGGTGTGCACAGAAGAAAATATTTCTGCTGTATTCGCCAGTGTTAATGAAAACCGTGATTTGTCCGTTCGTCGCTTTTTGCGGCAATTGGGACTGTGTTATTCGACCACTTAGAAGATTGTACACTTGTGAAAGAACTGAACCCGAACAACCTGCTACAGCGTCGAATTTTCGGTGAGAGGCCCTGAGAAAAACTGAAGGAAGATCCGCTTTTTTATCGGAAAATCGTCTTCGGCGACAAAGCTTATTTCTCATTAAATAGGTATGTTACTAAACAAACCTGCCATATTTAGTCCGATGAGCAACCTCAGGCAATACAAGAGCTCCAAATGCGCTCTTTGGCGCCGTTTACGGCCCGGCAGAATCATTGGCCGTATTTTTTTCAAAAATAACCTTTGCTCAAAGTGCACTAGTTGAACCTGGTCGACATGTGGTTCCAGCAAGACGACGCTAAATGCCACACAGCACGTGAATCGGTGGATCAATTGATAAATGAGTTCGCTGAACAATTTGTCTCTCGTCTTGAACTGGTAAATTGGCCGGTTAGATCGTGCGATTTGACGACACAGTGAAATCTGGCAAAACCAGTCACTAGTCGTGGTCAACATATACA
This sequence comes from Volucella inflata, assembly GCA_928272305.1. Classification (NCBI taxonomy): domain Eukaryota; kingdom Metazoa; phylum Arthropoda; class Insecta; order Diptera; family Syrphidae; genus Volucella; species Volucella inflata. The sequence continues at coordinate 18,398,739 of OV743718.1, read as the reverse complement.
GGAAATAATCTTTAAAAAGTAAATGGCAAGCATTGATTTATCAACTAGAAAAAAAACGCAGCTGTTTCAATATTTTTCTTCACTTATAAGTATGTTTAAGATGTACAAAAAATCTTTTTGCAACAATTTGCGCTGATTTATTAATTTGATAAAGTAAATTATTCACCGCATAGACCGTTTAGCATATCAGATGCATTATTGAGACTGCTTTCTCTTCACAAAAACATTTAAAGCAATTAATTAGTATTGTTTTCGTGTCCTGCATAATATATATGTACTTCAAATGATTGACAAATGGATAGGCATCTTCATTAATTTCCTCAAAGCCAAACTATCATAGAATGCAGAAATTCTGGCGCCCAACGGAAGGCCAATTTCCTATTGTTCTCCGTCTGGCAGTAATTTTGCCAATTCAAATGAGTTTCGGTTGCATTTCCATTCAGCATAATAGCCTACAAATCTCACAAAGTCCATAATTCTAAAACCGCGAAACTGTAGTCATCTCGGCTCCCAAAGTCGCATACCATGTCATTCAGTGAAATTTTCAGCATATCGTTCAACATTGTTTAATAGCCCAGCTACGCTGAAAATAAGACATTGTTTCAATATCCTAGTGCTTGACAGCATCATTTGTATTCCATTTATTCAATTCTGCCATTCTCTGTAGGTAATCCATTGTTTTCATTTGCACAACGGGCAAGTGAAAACAACAACCTTTCAGGAGCCAACCTGCCATGGAGGTTCAATTTACGGCAAAACCTTTGTTTCACTCTGTCCATTGGGAAAACATCCACTAGGCCAAGTTAATCCTGGAATCAGCATAACAAAGTGACGGTGCCATTTTACTTTCCACCTGTACCAACACTTTACTAGTAACTCTCGGTAACTGAAACAATAATACCGAATCACTAGTACCCAATTTTACAATGACTCGACAGGAGAGTCCAATGAGAATTGTACGTGAAAGTTGTTCGTTTCGGAAATCTTTTACAGATCTGCTACTCTTGCATCAATCATAGATTTAAGTTTGCCATTTGTGTTAGTCCTACGGATACTAACACCTCAAATATTCTCTGACTTGAGGTTTGTAAAGGCCTGTCAAAAACATGCTATTCATCGTTTCTCAACGATTATGAACTTTTCCCGTGAACGTGAATGAATTTTCAATCAATCAGTGACCGAGTTTCCTGTTGACTTGCCGTTCTTCATATAAATCATCTCCCACCAGGTGCTCCATGCAATAAAGTTAACTCAACTCTTCACATCAATTCCTACAGCCTAAGGGCTTAATAAATCAATCCTCTACTTTTGTGCTCCCTACCATGTATAAGTTCGTATGATGTGAGTCTTTCCTGCAAAAGGGAATCTGTAATGTGATTCCACTCATCACACACATGTACGAGTACCATGCGAATATCGACATCATTTTCATTTTCATTTTCATTTTCATCTTTGAGTTACTCTAAATTATTTAGCACAAACGAACCAACAACATCTGATAGGAAAACACATTCAAATTGCACGCTTCATCCCACCATGTATCTTGTAGTGGAAACGAAACTGAATATCGATGTGAATGTGAATGCTTGAAGCCTTATAATGTAGATGCGTTGATATTTGTGTTCGAAATCGATGTTCGAATTTGAAGCCTTGGTCCTTTTGTGACTGATAATGGGCCCACAACACACACATTATCAGCGAACAAGGGCACACAAATTTTTCGGATTATTTTCCTCAAAACATAACAATGCTCGTATAATTTATTTGCTATGCAATTATCATCCCCCTGTTAGGCAGCCTTGGTAGACAGAAAGGAGAAGGGGATGGCTAGCAAAATGGGAAATAACAGAATAAAGGCCGACGCCAACATTGTCAAATTTGAGGGTGGACAATTCAACTGACAATCCTACACGAACTACTAATGCCATTACCCTACATTGGATAAATATTCCTTTTCGATTCCCGGAAAAGCTAGAAAAACAAACTTCCAGCTAAGAAAGAGGAAATATCGATCATTGCTGCTTCAACCCTTGTTGCCCTCCTCTAACTTATATGTATATACATAAATATGTTAAGTTTACATGTTTGATGTGTAGCTACACTCTCGCTTGCACAACCGACCGACGACGTCTATAAAACGGGGAGTACGGGTGAGCCCTCGAAGCAAAATCTAAAAATTCCCTTTCCCTTTTCTTTTTTTTCTTCCCTTTGCATTTGCTTAGACTAACTTCCCATTTGGTGGTGGAAATATTCAAATGCCACTATAGTCCGCACACAAAATAGCCTTCCAAATGGCAAAGCAAGTGCGATTTAGATTTCACATTTCAACCCTATTGTGTGAGACTGCAAATTCTGTGGTAGTGGTGGTGTTGGTTATGTTTTAAAGAAAGGTTTTCATTCTAAACAGGGGTCATAGGGGTTCGTTCGGGTGCACGCGATTTTTAAATCACGATATCTCTAGACGACCGAAATTTATAAACGAGCCGCATTATGTTTTTCGTACACGATTGCACACACACGCGGAATCTGGAAAATAGGAAAATGGGAAAACTACAACCCTCACCTTTAATGGTGAAGGTGCAGACGAAATTCCACCCCAGTTAAGTAATGATACGGCGGCGCGGCGTTGCCAATTTCATTCAAATCGGAGTAGATTTGATACACTTGATGTAAGTAGGTCATTAGTCATTATATTGAGTAACAAAGGATTCCTTATTCGAGGTAGTACTTCCGGTTAGTTTTGCTTTATTTTCTCTAAGAATGCTTGGTCACTTCTTACTTTACTTTAACTGGCGCTACAGTCCGGGGTGGACCTGTGCCTCAGTCAATAAGCGCCTCCAGCCAGCTCGATCCCCAGCTAGCTGCCTCCAGTTTCGCACGCTAAGTTGACTGAGGTCCCCTTCCACTTGCTTGTGCCACCTGAGTCCTGGCCTTCCTCTACTGCGAAATCAACAGAAGATCCGTCCATATTCGAGGCTTGTTGATGCTTCGTATCTTATTTTTTTTTAAAATGGCCCATATAGGGCCCATCCGCCACCATCTCTTTTCCAAAACCCTGATTAAGTCTTAGAAATTCTTACCGGCCTGAGGCCCAAATATGTCGGAGTAGCCCGGATAAGGTCTTGTTTTGGTTTTCCGACACTAACCCTGATTTATGGCGCAGGTAACTCGCCATTTGTCCCCTTCACTTCGCAATCTCCAGTGAGATTCCCAGATGGCGTCACGGGGAGGCGTGAAGTAGGGCTTATAGGCAGAGCTGCAAGATGTTCGGCTGCAGAGTCATCCTCATTATTTAAAGAACCCGCACCTGTCGGAAGATTCTACTTCTACGAGGCCTAATACTAATCGTTGCTTGGTCACTTTACAGATTTTATTTAAACGCGAGACGTTTCTAGCCAAAGGTGTCCGCCAGATCGAAGATTTTCAGAATGGTCGACTGAATTTAGGGCTCTATAGCTTAAGACATACGTGTTACTATGCATGTTCCTCAAAAACTTGAAGGCAAAACTAAACAAGGGAACGCCTCCGTACTCGATACCACTTCTCACAACGTATACAGTAGAGTGTGTGAGTGAGTAGAGTGAATACCACAGACCCAGGTATTTTGCATATGCGAAGACAAGCCCCTGTAACACCCGAATCTTTTCCAATAAATTTACTTTTATGTGGCTGCCTCCGCAGTCGCGAAAACTTTCGCCAATTACTGTTGGTGTCCCTTGAGCCTCAAGATAAAGGTGTTTTGAACAGAATGGTTTCCTATTTCAGAAAATCGATGTTCAGCTTTCAGTCGTCACAAAATCGTTTAATTTTTTCAAAGTCTGTAAAAGTATAATAATGATCTCAGTCTTTGAACCTAACTTGGAAGTGAGTAAGTCGTCCGCGTACACTACTGCATGGTAAGGCAGAAGTTAGCTCGTCATTCTTTACGATTAACAATCTATGTCTACCTGTGAGCAAATTGAAAATAATAACAGCAGTGGTTTACTAATGCCCAGCTTGTTCAACTGCTATGAAAATCCCTCCATACAAACGGTACCGAAGACATTCTCGAAGTCGATCAGGGAGGCACCCCTGCATTTGTTCTTGCCTTTGTTCCTTTGAATATCAGAAGGCAGTGTAGATGCGGCAGGAATGAAAAAATTGCCCCACCTTGAAACTGAATTTATGATATGGAACCATATTTTTGGCCTCAAATCACTTAGTCAGTACTTTATTGATCACTCTTTCGGTAACCTTACTGATATTTGAAAGAAGACTAACTCACCGGATTGGAAGTGTCTTTATCTCTTTTGTGGATGGGCTTCACCGACGAAGTTTTCCAAATAATAGGCATTTTTCATTGCATAATTACGAGAAAACAGAATGGTATAAATATCCAGCGTGTCGAAGCACAACTTTTGGTATTCTATCGGTTCCTATTGATTTCTCATTTCCGATTGTGTTGAAGATCTTCGAAATGTATAAGTATCGCTTCCTCTCATCGACGATGACATTGTTTTCCATGTTCTTGTCATTGCTCAAGCACTTGATTTTTCAGATTGTATCAGGTTTTCTAATATGGACTTGACAACTTTGAGTTTAATTTGTGAACGCACTCTTTCACTAATCATCAAACTGTCACTGTCAATTTATTCAGTAAACTCAACATTTTCATCATGGTAAAGTACACGAACGAGCAACGTCTGCAAATTATAAAAATTTTCTACCGAAATTCGGAGTCGGTGACTGCAACTTTAAGAGCGTTAATTCCAATTCTCGGTCGTTATTCTCGCCCTAGTAGACAGGCAATAACAAGTTTAGTGCAAAAATTTGAGTCTGCATATTCGTTGTGTGATGTTGCCGTGTCAGTGCCGGTTTGGTCGAAGTGTCGAAAATATCGCTGCCGTTCAGGCGTCCGTAGCGAAGGATCCAAATCAGTCAATTCTACGGCGTTCTCAAGAATTGGGCATCGCTCAGACCACATTATGGCGTATTTTTGGCCCGAATTGGAAGATATGGACTTGGACGACATGTGGTTTCAACAGAATGGTTCCACAAGCCACACAGCACACGTTACAACCGATTTATTGAAGAGTAAGTACGGTGAGCGTGTTATTTCAAGAAATGGGCCAGTCGATTGGCCGCCTCGTTCGTGCGATTTAACACCGCTTGACTATTTTCTGTGGGGCTACGTTAAGTCATTGGTTTATGCCAACAAGCCGACGACGTTGGAAGAGCTCAGAGCCAACATTGAATGCGAAATAGCGGCTGTTTCGGCAGAAATGTGTGGCCGAGTCGTTGAAAATTGGGTCCAACGAATCGACCGCTGCAAACGTGCAAGCGGTGGCCATATGAACGAAGTCGAGTTCCATTCATAAATGTTTTGATTGTTCTTCAAGCCGATAATAAAGTTTTTGAAATATCTCAAATAGTTTGCGTTTTATTTTAAAAAAGAAAGTTGTCAAGTCCTTTTTGGGAAACCCTATATAATTATAGGAAAACCTTCGATCAATCTCTTACCATTTGTCAGTTTTGTTTGGAAGGATTATTTCGGTACTGAAACAGCTATGGCCGCTATCATACGCAAAAACGCGTAGAGAATCTGTAGTACGGGTATATTGGTTAGTGACTAGTATTTCTATTCACTTGTTGAATACCAGGATATTGAAATAGGAGCCGTGTCTGGGAAACCATTATACACTACTATTCGTCGACTTTAGGCTCGATACATTACATTGTGCGGAATAGGGCTGTTGTTTGTATGGTGGACGTTTAACCTCCATTTTTTACTGTCGAGCCAGATTTACTCTTTTTATTTATTGAACTTTAGAAATACACCGATAATTTGAGGTGTGTTTTTGTTCATCCTTACCTAGAGCGCATTCCTCGAACTGGTAGTTCCTCCTTCATCTCATAGTACATTCCGTAACCACGAACACGTTGCAAAATGTTATCGCTCTTTTTTTACCTTTTTTTGGGGAGTCCTTGCCTTTTATTTTTCATGATCCCTTTGACCGTCAGCCCTCAGAAGCTAATCATACAAATATTAAGACGAGCATCTAGCCCAATATCACCTGAACTTGGGAAAAACCCAAATTCAGCCTAGGCAGAATGTTCTTTGGAGCTTAGTTAAAGCAGCAGTAAAATACTGGTATACGAGTATACCTCAAAGTTAATTCCATCAACGAACTGATACACCGGATCGAAGAAATCTAATCAAAGCTGTACATGACTATTTTTGGTGTCTAGACCCAAGTCTTGACGCAATATGTTTACATCAAAGAATTTTGATATCCAAGATATCATTCAAATAAATCGGCTGAATCTGATGAAAGTCATCCCAGAGACAAAGTTTTCGACCACTTTGTAAAGCTTGTGGCCGTATGTCTTCAACAACAAGAATAAGGTTGACTTCCAATGCGTCAAATCAGAAGATCTAGTAGCCCATTTACAGATCCATTGCTCGAAGTAATGCGTTCATTAAATGCTTCCATTAATAAGTTGCTTGTTTCGTTTTCTGTATGGCACGTAGCGCCATCCTGCTGGAAACACATCTCTTCCACATTTATGCCACTCAATCGGAAAACGAATAAGTTATTAATGATAGCTCTTTACAATACCGTTGACTGCAACACGCTGATTAGCTTCATTTAGAAAAAAAAAAAAAAAAATATGGTCCAGCAGTCCAAAGACCACACCAAACTTGTTTTTTTAGTTAGGTAACCGCGTTTCGATAATCTTATGTGGATTGTCCTCGCTGCAAATGCGACAATTCACTGAGCCAAAAACTTTTCTCATAAATGATCATAATTCTTCGATTAAACAGCGGCTACCAGTTGATTTTGGGCTCATTCACCGAAATTTCGAGGCAAATGATGGTCACTCGGCTTAAATTTTAGCACGAGCTGGATCTTGTAAGCCTTGAAACCAAGATCTTTGCGGCTTATTTTTCATAAAGTGGACGTACAAAGACCAAGCTGTTGTTAACGACGTCGAATTAATAAATTTGGATCTTCTTCAACACTCTCCTGAGCGAATGCAATCTTTTTATGCGTCGTGGTGGTACTGCATCTTCCAAAGAAAATGTTGTGAGCAAATTCCAACAACACGACGAAAAGCGGTGTCAAATGATAGATTTCGTCATGTGTAATATGGCGCTCTATAAGTTTGCCGAACAGAACAACAATTTTGGAACCAAATTACCATTATTTGGTAAGGCTGTTGAAACGTGTATGTCATCAGAATAAAATTGCAAATGATGTCAGACTTGTCTTACTTAGAATATGAGTACTTGCAGTAAATACTAATTGCAAGTCGGAGTTTCAGCAAACATCTGTTCGTTTACTTTACATGGTTATAACCATTCTTATCCTTACTTTAATTAGGTCTTTTGAAAGCTATATAAAGGGTGGTCCATAATAACCGCACAATGTTAATTGTAAATAAAACAAAAAGTTTTCAGAGAGTTATCTTAATATTTTTTACTATGATAGAAGGATCTATGGCATACCTCTATCCGATGATCCATATTGTCAATGACTCTGAGACACAATTGAGGTTCAATGTCGTTAATGTGCCCATAAACCGCACCAAACAGTCACTCTTTGTGGATGCATCGGTTTTTCAACAATCACTCGTGGATTCTCATTTGCGACTATTCTGCTTGTTAACGATTCCACTAAGGTGAAAGTGTGCCTCGTCGCTGAAGATGATTTTCTTTGCAAAGTTGTCTGGTCAACCAACCATTCGGCGTATTGACAACGCTTGAAATGGTCAGTAGGCTTCAGCTCTTGAGTCAATTAAACTTTGTTAGCGTGTAAATTCAAATCATTATACAAAATTCGCATCAGTTATGTTCGTGAGATGTTCCATTGTTGGGCAAGACGACGATCCGAGGTTGACGGCTCTTCTGCCACACTATCGCGAACAGCAGCAATGTTTTCCGCAGAACGAACTGGGCAAGCATGCACAGGTGTTTTCACATTTCCTACAGACCGGGTTTGCTGAAATTTACGCACAGTTCTCCCGATTGTGGACACATTTGGTCGATTATGCTGACCAAAAAAATCACGAAGTACACGAAATACATTTTGATTTGATTTTCGTAAAAGGCTTCAACAATCCTAACGCACTGCTCAATTGTGTACCTCTCCATGGTTGAATTTGTCAAACACTGAAGCAAAGAAATGTCAAATTAAGTTGGGCAAAAAACTTGACGTTAAGGTGTGACTCACAATTAACATCGTGCATTATGGTTGGACCACCCTATATAAGGTTTACCAAAACATCTTACTATTTTTACCCAGATATCCAGTACATAAAACTGACTCCTTAACTTAAATGTTTTTAAAACAAAGGCAACACTGTCAATGAATGAAAGCATATGAACACACGCCAGTCGTGCTTTGTGGCAAGCAAAACGATGTGTTTTGTGTATGCGGTGCAGCAAATAAATAGCAACAGCAACTTGTATGATATTTATATCCAAGCCGGCACCAATTCCTTTGAGACACCTTCACTAAAAACACCAACACCATCAACCAGCAAACGACAGACTTCTCTTGCATTTCCAAAATGATAGATACGAGTATTTTATTTTCAACCCTTAAAGCCACCTTTGTCAGGTTTTACATGTGAGCGTACATGTGGTCTTTGCTGAGTTGGTCTCATACAATATTTTTGTGCATGCTAAGCATACACGCCCTTTTGATATAACACCCATACAACCATGATGATGATTATCCTTAACATAAAAGAGCACATAGATGTATCTTATGCGAAGAGGGAGTCCAGAAACGTAACATATAGTACAGCAATCAGCAGCCACCCCCTCCTGAAGGTTTGTTTTAAATTATTAAGTGCTATTACCCTCTGTCTGTCGCGTGCTTGCATGTCGTCTACCTTAAAGGGAATTCTTATCCTTTTACATTGGTCGTGAATTTTAATTTTTTTCTTTCCTTACTTCATCCTATTTATCCTTTTTGTTATGGCCATGTAGGAGTATTTGTCGTAGATGTGTACAAAAAGCTGTGCTGAAAAGAAGAGTGTAATTTATGTGCATTGCTACCGAAAACAGAAGTTATTTGACTAGCTATTAAAAAAGACGGCACTGAACTGAAATGCATTTTTCAGAATGAAATCCGAGACATGTAGAGACAGTGGTATGGACTCGTACTCGTATGTACAATATTATAAAATGTACAAGACAGATATGCCCTTGTAAATGGAAGAAAGCAGATATCCCATTAGTCCTGCTGAAAAGAAAAAAAGTCTATTGCAGGCGAATGTGTCTGGTGTTCTCATGCGGGGTTGGAGATTTGCTTATTTAGTTTCTAATTAATAAATACGAAACTTAAACTCCAACAATTTAGGGAGTAATTTGATATTTAAGGGATTTTCGAAAAATTATTACTAATTAAAAAGCTGTTTACCCCCTTTTTTTGGCATGGTGTTTCTACATCGGCCTTAGTTCGTCCTTGGTCCGAAGTTGGCTCTCACCCAGCCCCAAATTATTTTCGAAAGGGTTCTTCGAGTTTCTCGCATTCAATGCTGTGACTTAAAGGGGGATTTCTACTTGGGAGTTTATTAGAAATGTTTTAAGAGAAAAGCAAGGATACTATGCTTTAAAAGGATATGATAATATGTACGAGTATATCAGTACGATGTACGACTATCCTTTTAAGCGCAGATGTCGATAAAACGAATTCGGTGAGGGCTTTAGTGAATTTAATCGTTTTTTAGTATACAAAATTTCAACTTGCAAATTGAAGTTATTTGGATGGGGTATTGTTATTGGAACTTTTGCGGAAGTATGCCATGCTTTTTTGAGTTTACTACGGTTTTGTCCACTTGACTTTCACATACAACTGTATGGTCTTGGACTTTGTTAGAGTTTTGTTGTTAAGGATATCATCTGTGCCACTCTGTGCAGAAAAAGATTTTGAGATGTTGTTGCCTCTTTGTTCCACATGTATGCATCTATGTGTGTGCATATATTTGCCACTTGAAAATTTCCTGCACTAAGGGGAAGTTCTTTTAATTTTCATCAGATACTCGTATCTTAGAAAGAGGCGTTGTCTTAGTCTCTAAGGCGCCATGTTCTGAAGTATCGCAGCTTAAACTAGTGTGACGTAAACAATAGTTTTGTTCTAAATTATGGGAAGAAAGAAAAGACTGAGAGAAGACTATTCCCGAAAAAGTGAAGACCGAATTGAAAGAAAATTTTCCCGGATTTTTAAAGCGGCAACCAAAATTCACCATTAACTATTCATAACATAGCAGGGTACTTCTCCAAAAATCTGTCATAAGAACATACCGAAACATAATATATTGTCGCCCAGAAGGAACACAGAAGCCTAGGGAGAAGAAATTATTGGTGATGCTGAAATTTTCGCAGAGCTTACTTACCAACAGAAACTGGTTGTACAGTCCCAAGTGGACGTGGGCCTCAGCCAGCAAACGTCTCCATGTAGCTCAATATTTCGGTAGTTATCTCCACACTTAGTTGGTGTGCGCCACCTGAGTCGCGTTCCTTCTCTACTGCGCTATCCTTCCGGGGGGGGATTTGAAGACTTTTCGGACCGGAGCTTTGGTGTCCATCCACTCTACATGACTCAGCCATCTCAGTCGTTGGATCTTTACTCTTCTGGCTAAGTCCATACAGTTCGTCGTTGTTTTTTTTTTTTGGCAAAGTCCATCTCCTCTGGCATTACGTGGAACTAGAATTATTAGGGTCCTAGTCAATTACTCGTATCTTTTTAGCCCAAAGAAGCAACGATTGGTAAGTGTTATTCTTCTTTTGATATCAGCGCTATTAACCATTAAACTCATTTTCGCCGCTTCCCTCTCAATACTCGCAAAAGAATATTGTTAAACAAGTCGCATAACAGCTCATAGCCCTGTCTAAATCCTCTTTTGGCATTCAAGGACCTGGTGGAGCAGAGTGCATTTTCCATTGTCAAACTGCACAGACGGACGAGTTTGGCAGGGATGCAAAACTATAGCTCGTCTCTATAGATGCTCTCATACGCGGCATTAAAATGGATGAATACGAAGGTGATGTGCATCGGTTTTCTCTAAGACCTGCCGTAGTGTGAATATTTTGTCGATGATGGACTTCCTAGCCTGAAGCCACTATAATATGAACCAATTCAGGTAGTTGACGAATGGTTACAGGCGTTCATAAAAGGTGGCGATGTTAACTAGACGGATACCTCTGTATTTGGTGCAGTTCACATAGTCTCCTTTCTTGAGGATCGGGAAAACGGTGCTGAGGTTCCACTTATCGCAGAGCTAGATGTTAACACATGTGACATAGAACCGCAACCAAACTATCAGATATTGATTTCCACGCATTATCACTGAAGGCTTATTTGTCTAGAGAAGCGGCCAAGCTAATTCAACACCTTCAGGTATCAGAAGACAACTACAACTCGGCCTGGTAAACCCTAGAACATCACTACAACAATAAGCGATTACTACTTGCAGCATTACTCAATAAGCTGTTGAGACAACCAATCATTATCGGAGACTCGGCCACGACAATCAAACGACTACACAATACCTCAAAGGAGAATCTCTTCGGAATCAGAAATGTGGGCATTTCTATCCAGATTGGGACCCCTTACTAATTCATCTGATTCTTCCGAAGATCGACGAGGCAACTCATGAGCTTTATGAGCAATCGCTGGACAGGCCACGTGGGCTTCAAACTCATAAAGTTTATGTAGATTGCGCTCGTCATATCCCGGGAGAGTTAAGGTGGGTGGTATGTGCTTATGTATGTTGTCGATTTCTTTCAGTAGTTGTCTTGGTGATAGAAATAGGGAGCTGATTCTTCCTTGAATATCAGTTATAGCTAGTTGAGTCCGCTGGAAATTAACCAGTATTTGAGATATATATATTGCAATGAAGTTAAACGTTTCTGCCTCGATTGCTGCGTAGTTAAGCTCTTTGATGGACTGATAGACCTTTGTTAACTGATTATTTACCAAAACGAATTGCTCCTTAATTGAGGACATTGATTTGTTAAAAACGTTAACGGTTGATTCCACTATCGATGTTTGTTTTTTGTTTAGTTGGAGTAGATATTCTTCGTTTCTCTTGACTTCTTCATTGTGTTTTCGATGTTTTGTGCGTAGTCTCACTCGCAATCCAAACGTGTGTTTGACTTTAGATCAAAAGAGATCTAACATTTTGGTAATATTTCGTCTTTCCAGCTCAGATCAATATTTTATATATAAAAGAGAATTAGCCTCCGACCGTGTTGACAACCTAGTGAGTGAGATTGACTTTTATTTATGGACCTCACCTTAATCATCTTGTGCGAGGCTTAGGGCGATAAGAGTTGTTTTTTATTTCGCCCTGCAACATTTTCATTCGATCTCAGTTCACTCTCCAAGATGAGTTCTAGATACCTGACTCTAGCACTATCATTTATTATGGGTAATGAAAAGCTTGATATTTTAATCTCGGTTTTGTCCAAATCGGTAAGCAAAAGTCTGAGAGAAGAATGAGTGTTAAGTGTTGCTCTCGTACAGCTTTAGTATTGTATGCCTTTCTGTATACATATGACCTTAAGAACACCTTTATGCCCTTGCACAAGCTTATTATTCGCTCATAAATTACTAAGGTTGAACCACCAACCAAATCGAAAACATCCTAATGAATGTGTCCCACGCGTATACAATGCACTAAACGTATTTATTGCCATATCAGCCAACATTGCCTCCGTCTATTTTTTCGTCACGTCCATATTAAGGGCCTGGCTATTCAACGAAAGAAGTTGTTACCCTTTAAAGAAGATCTATTGTTGAACGCTGAAGTGAAGGACTTAATGAGGCACTCTTTGCTGTGCAGTTACCCTTCACTATTGGCAACATGAATGGATTCAGTGCCATAAGGTCTTAAGGAAGATATCAGAATCGGCCTCAGGTTACTTGCAACCACGAAAAAAGCCTGTGGCATGATGATGTCTAATTATAGAAAAAAGATGTACATACGTAGTATACATCAAGTAGGATTTCGCCTAATTAATTTCGCCCTCAGGTATCTTCTGAAAATATTGACGAATTTTACGTTGAAACTTCTGACAGATTCATCGACTTTAAAACCCCACATGGGACCATTCATCGTCTTAAGCTCTGTAGAGTGGTAACCGAATTCAGAACTCCATAAGAATTAATTGAATAAAGATATTCGGAACAGCTTATCCGAACTACTCCAAACATGTCTGTTTCAGCTGTGCAGTGCTTTATTATGTAGCTTCTTGAATCAATTATTTGAATAGCAACGAAATGGAAATTGATCAGTCCAACTATTGTAGATCAGAGCCAGCGGTGCTAGAGAAAACATCCATGCAACGGAAACGGATCATTCTTTGGAGTTTTTATAAAACCAGCTCTGGTGTTCGGCCTTTGATTGTTGTAGCGCTGGCTTTATCTAGACTTTTTTGGTTGGGTTAGATAGCATCTGGTTCTGATTACTCCAGAATCTACGTCCCAGATGCGGTCAAAAACACCAAAGAAAATTATTCTAGCCGAAACTGACCATCTTCCCTTAGTAATTATCTTAACTCAATTTTACAAAGACACAAAAGTGAGATTAGCCTTAAACATTTCCATGGAGTTATCCTCTCAATGCTACTTGAAGCAGTAGAGGAGAGTCAGTCGGCTTTACAATTTTTCTATTTATTTATTTTTTGTTAAAGAATTACAATATTGCTAAGTAACCGATGAAGGAGGGTACTCCTTTATTCCCTACGTGGTGGCTTTTTTTTACACCATAAAAAAAACATTACAAATTCCAATGGTAATCTAAATTGCAAATTACTATTTCACATCAATTAAAAAGGAATTTACCTCCCCATTTCCGATTCGGTTTTATGGTTAAAATTCAGCTTACACTTCCAATTACAACTCCCAACTGGTTTTTTTTTCCCAAAGGTCATTTACAACAAAGAAGAAATAGATGATTCTCAATAAAAGAAACACAAGATACGAATACTCTTTATCGTCCAAATCACCATCATCTTGTACGCTTCATTGGTGGCGGATGTCTTCTTTTGAATAAAAAAAAAAAAAAAAAAAATAGAAAACCCGGAACTAAAGCAACAAGGGACCATAAAAAACAATCACTTGCAATGGTTAGACAATAAATCGCTCGTTTTTCATAAAGAAAAATTAAGCGAAAAAAAAAATTGAGAAAAAAAAAAGAAACACCACCATTAACACCCTGTTGTAAATTTATTGGATACCATCCAAAGGGATGCAATAAATTTTCATCTTTCACAAGTAATCGGAAGTCCAAGCATGATGATTCATTGAGCAAAGGCTATAGTGCTTTCTTAGCCCACTACTTTACCTCCACCCCCTTCTTTCATATTTGAAGTATCTAACCGAACCCATACCCATGCTGTCCCGTTACAATGGTATATCATCATAATCATCATCACTTTTCATTGATATACGAGTAATAGCTTTTGAAGTATCTCGGCCAGAAATTTATTGGAATTTATGATTTGCAAAAGAAAGGGGATTGTCCTATTGTCCCATTGTCCTGTTGTCTCTGTCGGAATTCTTATGAGTATTTTGAAACAATTAGAAATGTAAATTATACACCAACTCTCGCACGCCCATTCTCTGTCCCCCTAATTTCACTATCTAAAACTTATAATTTCTCATTTTCTCTTGTTTTACTTTCAGCTCCAAGTGACTTGGTCCTATTTGGTGTTACTCGTTTGTGCTGTTTCTTTTTTTCCGTTTTTTCCTTTGGAAGACTTCAAATGGCACACCCACGCTTGTGAAGGAAGCAAGAATCAACCAGGCGCTCAAGGATATCTCTAAGCGCACGCAATGTGCTGCTTCTATAAAACGCGACTAAAATGGACTGTGATACTATCATCAATTATCTTTGCTCTATGTCGAATAGGTAAGACAATTTTCAGATAAGCAGAAGAGAAAGAAAAATAGAAAGAAAAAAAAAGATACAAATTCAAAACAATACTCCCTTGAAATTAGTTCCATCCCCAGAGATAAGAAAAGGCAGTAGAGAAAAAATAACAACGAGAACATATTTTTAAATCCAAAAGATACGAGTTAGGATAGAGTTCTTGTAACGTGTCTTGCATTATAACAATGACACTGGTTAACAATAGGCGCAGGGTTACCCTAATCTGCGTTTTTTTTTTCGACTCAATTTTTCAAAATGAAAAGTTTCTGAATTTTTGCTTCTTTTCTTGCAAAAGAACGAAATTCCTAGAATGAGATGGGGAAAAATGCGTGACTTTTCTAATCAGACGGGTTGGCACTTAATCTATTGAACAGGGGGTATGGAAAGTTTTAATGAAGTTCTTAACCGTCACACACTTCATGAAAAGTCTCCATTGAGATTATGGGTTGTGATGTGACATGATAACAAGTTGTGGTTGAATCGATTTTAGTTCCTAATACATTTTCTAAGGCTTAAAGCATTTAAATTCGTTTTTTCAATGCCCATCTGCTACCCAGGACTCAGGATTTTCGAAACTTTTGTGTTAACAACTAGAAATTTCAAAGGATGAGCCAGTGGATGCTGGTTTTCATAGAATAACATTTACTGGATTCGTCATGGCTGATTTTTGACAGATGAGAAGTTCAAACTTAAGCAATTTTAGGCTTTGAACATTTTTTTTTGTTATTTATGAAAGCGGTCGTTCTGTGAATACTACATCACGCAAGCTTAGTTTTTGTTTTCTGTCAATACAATACTCCAAAACATCACAGCTGTTAGCCAAAGTGTTCAGAATGAGCCAATGATTAAACTTGCTTGCATAATTTTACGCAGTATTTTGAGAGTTAATCTGCATTTACACCCCTATGCCATGGATGGGAATTAAAGCCATTGGACGAAACACGACATACTGGCATGCGGAGACATTATTTTATCAAAAGTGATTTGTTTTGAAGAATGAGAGTTTTGCCTCGGAAAACCATAAGTACACCAACATCCAACGTGGTGTAACGTTCGGTTCTGCGCCTTTGATGGCCTTTTTTCGAACAAGACGATGAAAAACTTTTTTAGTGAATGCTCTAACAGATCTAGATCAACTTTTGCTTTTCGAAATGGAATGAATTGAATGTGGGTGAACTCTGGTTTCAATTAGGCGGTTCTTGATATACACTTCCTCTAATCCTTTTATTAACCCTTTCCTCGTTATACGAACTTATGCGTAACGAGTTTCCCATTTTTACTGCATCGCCGCTACTCCGCTTATGGCGTTGGCTAATGCCGCAGACCGCATAACGCGTCTAGATACTGCTCGGTCCTGGATCACTTCTGTGGTTAGCCCCAGGTGTTGTTTCGCATTTGCTATCTGAGAAATTCAGGAATTCTTTTTCCGACCTCGTTTTCTTACAGTTGGAGTGCCCGTAGTTGATAATGCCTTTTTGACCGGATTTTCCGCAGATCTTCTTTGAACGTGGCAATACCAGCTTATTCTGTTCACCTCAAGCTATTCGGTTACCGAATTCTTTACATGTAGACTTCCTCTTATACGCGTAGATCTAATGCAATCGCGTTTAGTGACTCCTTTAGACATCCTTAACATTTTCATTTCCGCTGCCGTTATTTTGTTTTTAAGCGCTTCGTACATTGTCCAGCACTGTAAACCGTATATAAGAGCTGGTTTAAAGAAAGTGCTTTTCGGAAGAACATTAACATTATATCAGGTCACATTAACAGGTCGCAACGGATGCGCAAATGGGCACGTCAAATGCTCCGTCTTTGAACGACTTATTTTTTCTCTGCAGCGCATTTTTCCATGAGTCTAAGGCATTCTGAAAATCTTCGACGTTATCGCTTAGTATAACTGCGTCGTCAGCGAAAAGAATTGGCGTTACATTTGTTTCGCGCATGCAGTCTTTTAAAAGATAGTCGAATACTACGTTAAAGAGGAAAGGGCTAAGGACGCTTCCTTGATGCACTCCGACATTTACTGGAAATTCTCCAGAGCTTTTAACCGCAGTTTTCACGTTTTCGTAGATGTCTTGTATTATTCTAACATACGTTTCCGGTGCCTTTTGAGACCTCACGGCCATATGAGATCCCTAGCCACTCGATCGAATGCTTTCTCGAGGTCGATAAATACCATGTGCTGAAGACGTTCGTTTAAGACTCTTTCGGCGATTTTCATTGTGTGTGACATAAGCTTGATTGAACGGTAGTTGTTGCATTCTCGAGTGTCGCCTTTTCCTCTGTATAATGGAACCAAGAAGCTACTTCGCCATTGATTCAGCATAGGTTGTCCACATTTTAATTTATTTAAAAGTTTCGATAGCCATTTGCAGCCGATTCCCTCCATCTTCGACCAAAACCCTGATGGAATGCTGTCTGGTCCCGCCACTTTCCCCCGCTTCATTTTTCCGATTGCTATACGAGTACTTATTTCTTCGATTGAAAAGTCCGAAACTTCCTCCTCGAATAGACCAGCTGTCGGCACGATATCACGTGGGAACTGTTTGTTAAGCAACTCCTTGCAGTATTCAAGCCACCGGTCACAAATTTCCTTTTCATTTGTTAGTAAGCGACCGTCTGCATTTTTGATGTATTTCGCCGAGATTATTTCCATCGAATTTTTTCGCCTCTGTGCAGTGAGCTTGAAAATATTTGGCACTTTAGTATAGTACGACGTTTGAACTTCTTGTATAGCTTGTCTTCTTTCTGCCGATCGTGGGGATATTTGTTCCAACTCCTGGTACAGGTTTTTGGCTGCTGCCGCTCGAGCTCGAGCCAGGACTTTCTTTGCGATCTTTTTAAGACGCTCGTATTCAACAGCCAGTCGAGCTTTTTCGATATCGTCGCTCCGATCTCATTTTCTCCACGCTTGAAATGCATTCTTCTTGTCGGCCACAGCTCGTTTGGTTTCATCATTTCACCACCATGTTTCGATGGCATCCCGATATAGTCCCCAGGAAGGGACTTTGCGAGTATTATGCATTCCTAGTGCATGTTGTTCCACATTTCTTGCGGGCTAAGTGATTCTCCGATACCGTTTATATTCGAAGTGCTTTTTTAGCCAGTGTGATAAATCTTGCGCCTCGTTCCTTCGATATATTATACCACCGGATTTTTGGCTTTCTAAACGATGCCCGTGTTTTCGGTGGTTCCGCTGTGAAGAATTCTGTGATGAGCAGACGGTGTTGGCTTACTGACGATTCCCCAAGTATTGCTTTACAGTTCTTAACACTGTTTCTCATCGACATTTTGCACACTACAAGGATGTTTTCGCAAGCTGAATTTCTGATTCTAAAGTCCTTACCGCCGTGGCAGTCCTCATAATCGAAGACGTGGCCATTTAAATCTCCGCATACGAAGAGCATCTCATCGATAGGTATATTTCTAAGCAAATTACCGAACTCTGGCCAAAATTTATCCTTTTCTAATTGATCGCATCCATTTTGTGGAGCGTACGCGCTAATAATGTTCCACGTTTCATTGTGTATGACGAGTTTTACACTCATTATCCGGTCGCTTATTTTCAAAATGCCAACGATATTGCTAAGAAGATCCGCTGCAACAACGATAGCAACACCGTTTCAATGGTAGAACATCTTAAATGCATTAGTTTTTAAATCAAGAGAATGCGTTTTGTTTCCGGTATTAACCACTTTCATTCCTGAAAGCACAGGATTTGTAGAGCTCTGCGACGCATAATCGCTTCCAATTTCAAACTTTTTGAGGTCTTCGATCCGAGGTTCCAACTTGCAAACCGAAGTTTAGGAAAATATTTTGGAAACTTAATTTTGCCCGCCCCCGAACCCTCGGGCTCCGACACAAACACTTCTGCTTGCTCTTTGATCACCTTGCGTTGCAAGCGTGATGCCTAGCAGGGTAGTGCTATTAATTGCGATCATTTCCATGAAGTGTATCTTGACGGTGCTTGGTATACACATCTGTTCAAATAAACACCTTGTTGCGACCGAAGCTTGAAGTTCGCATTATTTCGCTGAGAATAGAAGAGAAGAAACTTTCAATTAATCATGGAGTATATTGTGTGGTTTTTGACCTGATGAATGTGCCTTATATTCATTTGCAGATACAGGATTCATACTTATAACGGATCTGCTTTTTTCTGATTTTTCAGAACTTCTGCCCGATCTTATAAATTAACATCATCGTCCCAACAATCTAGGATGCATCAGGTTTTCTTTTATCCACTATAGAATCTTTTCTTTTCTACTCGTAAAACAGCTTAAAACTATCAACATTAAAGTTCATTTCTGTAGATGGAACACAGACTAAAAAGACAAAGACAAAAAAGTTTATGTTGAGATAATTGTGTCTATTTTGATAAAACTATAGCGTATATGATTTTACACAGTGCGCCTCAAAAAATTGACAACATATCTTAAGACCAACCCTCATTGATGGCTACCATTTCATTTTTAATTTTTATGTTACTGTCGTTGATAAACTGCTCTGGGTATGCCCTAAGCCCGGTCATCAATGTTTCAAGGCTGTGTTGAACGCACTATCTAGTACACATTGGCCTGTCTCGTCCGCATAGGATCTTTTCCCAGCACGCCTGGCTCTACTTAAAGCAGAAGTCGTCTTTAATATAGTATAACACGCACTGGAGTTTTTATACATCTCGCATCTTGCAACACTTTTGGCTCTAGTTTTGTGGACACACCGTTTGATGTAATGTGTGTTTGATGTAATGACACTTGAAATTCTGCTGCTGCGAAAATGCGAATACGATTTCCCCAGTGTCGCCGACTGTACCAGAATCTGAGTTAAATAGGAATGTAGTCTAGTTTTCACGGACGGCTCTATCTTCAAAGCAAATAACACATAAACACATTTCTGATGAAAATAACCTTTGAAGGTTCGGTGGAGGGGCGAATCAATTACATCTGTACTGAGAACTGAGAAATTGAGTCTCTTCTGAATTGGCATCACGCCAAAAACCTATAAAGCGCCACTTTAAACGATTTTTCGATAAAAATAAAACTAGAGTAGCTGCAGAGTCTTATCCACGACCTTTCGTTGCAACCCACGGTCTTAAGGTGTAAGCTCTTGCATCGCCTGAATATTACGGGAATATAGACGTGCTCGCAAATTTTCCGTCTAGTGAACAAAAAAAGTTTAGGGTGTTTTCTTGTTATTTACCCCGAACCCCTATATAATTACATACCGCGGCCTTTAATCAGAAGATTGGGAGCTTTTCCTATTTTTTGACGATTTTACCTTATGCAGCACATCACCATGCCCTTATTTATTTTCAACACTGAAGGCGACTCTTTATTTAACTTCTTTGAACATTATCATACAACCTTCTAGCTTCTGGCTTTAGAACATTCCATGTGCAGGCTATAAAAAATTCGATTCCGCCTTGTAGAAACCATAAGACGTTTATTAGACTTGGAATCCAAACCAATGTTTTAGGAGGACCATTTTTGGCAATTCTGACACTCTGACACACTTGTGCTTGGCGTATATTAAAGAAAAAAAACTTCTCTATGAAAGCGGTAGAAATTGCCTTTTTTAAAACAAAGATATTTACTCGTATATAATCGGAAATATGATCCATCAAGTGCACTAGAGCCACCAAGAAGAGCACAAAATGACAGTGTTTAAGGCACGATTGTCTTCAGATTATAAGCATTTGGCTCTAAAATCAAAAATGCAAACAGTAGCTCAACTCACTGCACCCGGCAAAGTGTACATCAAAAAAGCTGAATGAAGCATGTTCAAACATCTCTTTATCTTTCATCAATACCTTAGCTTGCAATACCTACGAGTATTATACTAGGTGGGGTAAAAAGTAAGCTCCTTGGGAAAGAAAAAAAATTTTTTAAATGTTTTTTTTTATTTTATTCAATATAGTCCCCTTTTAGCTTGATACACTTATTCCAGCGATTTTAAAACTTTTTGATCTCGTCCGAAAACTAATTTTCCGGAAGGTCAACAAAATATTCCTCCGTGGCTTCGATGATTTCCTCGCTTGAGCTGATTTTTTTATTGATGAGCCATCTTTTGAGGTTTGGGAAGAGATAGTAGTCTGAGGGAGCCAATTCAGGCGAATACGGTGGATGCGACAGAAATTGGAGCCGTAAGTCATTGATTTAAGTCGTGGTTGCGATGCTCTTATGCGCCGGCGCATTGTCTTGCAAAAACAAAATTTTTTTCAGCTTCATGTGAGGCTGTTTTGCAGCGATTTCGGCCTTCAATCGCTCCAATAATGCACAGTAATACTCGCTGTTGATGGTTTTTCTTTTTTCGAGGTAGTTCACGAAGAGTATGCCATAACAATCCCAGAAAATCAACGCCATAACCTTTCCAACCCTGCTAGCTCACGCGCCTTCACTTTCCGGTCAGCCAACACCATTTCATGTATTTTTTTGACATTGTCCTCTGTAACCGCTTCGGAGGGCCTGCCGCTGCGGACTTGATCGGAAGTCGAGTTGCGGCCACCACGAAACTCTCGAAACCAATATTTGACGGTGTAATCTGATGGAGCATTAGCCCCATAATGTTTATCCAACTTTTCTTTTGTTTCCTTCTCCGTTTTGCCTCTCAAAAAATAATGTTTTATGAGAGAACGAAAATCGTTTTTGTCCATACTCAACACGTCAACAACAATCAGCTGTCAAAACAAAACTAATGACAGTATCGCACTGAAATTTGGCATGTCTGCCTAAATATGAACGGACTTCAAGGCACCATAACCTTTTTTGTAGTAGCTGCGCATTCTAGCGGTCAATGAGGTTACTTTTCACCCCACATAGTAGATAGAGCGTTTGCTATCGCAGGTAGCAAATATCTCTCAAATATCTCTGAGCAAAAATGCTGTACAATCCAAATTTTTTTACTAAACGTGGTTAAAAAATCGGATCTTACCTATCAAAAAGTAATAAATAACTAAAATAAATCACTCCAATCTCAAATGGCAACAATATCATTGACATTGCATGCATATTGTTAGTCAGGTTTCCATTTGTTTTTTATACTGACGATATTTCGTTTAAGTTCGAAGCAGACAGCGATATTTTACTCTATGCGCCGATGTTTTTATTGTCGCCCTAATCACAATATGGGCATTCTGCAAAGTACATCCGAAGAATGCTAACGATAATATCGTGTTAATGTGGGATTTGACCAACTTTTGAGACACTTAATCTTTAGCTTTATTTTTAAAACTGTAGAGATTTGTTCCGTAACCATGACAAATGATCCTAAATACCTTTTCCTTTCCCAAATGCAAAGGGATTTCCAAGTAGTATCCTACACAAACGGATTTCTCTGCTTTTTAAAATCAATTTCTTTCAAGCTTTAGAAAGTACTCGTATCTAAAGCACTTTCGTCATTCAACCTTAAATCTTAGTTGAAACTCTTCATGATTTCTTTGTCCTCTGGTAAGTTATCCTTACGAATGACCTGGCTTGTTTTATTGCATTAAATGTTTGTGGCTTCCTGCTCTTCTTCTGTGTATACCACTTAAATGTTCTCATCTAAGTTTTTGAAAACTTAATTTATTATTACCTGTGGCCCACCATATGTGTACAATCTGTCAGTCTCCCACCCATTACATCGTACCAGACACGTACCCATAGAGGAAATGCCAATTATTGAGAATAGTCTCTAGATCTCAAATTGTCAAGTGTGATGACGCACTCCATTTACCAAAAGATACGAGTATTTCCTCTAGCATCCGTGATACCTGATGCCTATTCTACCTACACATCTCCTGCAATAATGACCGGAGATATTATACTAACACTGAAAATCATGTTGTACGAAGAAATTTTGATGTGTCGTCATTCTGTCACCAAACATAGGAATTTCTTAACCGTGGCAGTATAGATATGCCACTTTGCCAGTACTGTCCTTACCCCATTTGTTTTCTTTAATTGATTTGTATGGGTCGCTTCTTTGAGAATAACAATATCTACCTTCATCGCTCAGCATCTGTGTTAAGGTCTCTTTTAGAGTCAGCTTAAAAGCCTCTTGATATGATTCTTGTTGTAACCGAGAATATTTTTAACATTTTCTTCCAAGAAAACATGGTTCTTTAAGCCTGGTAAACTTTGCAAATCTTACTATATTAGGTACGGTTTTGCTCCCATTAGCACCTGTACTCTTATTGGAACGTTTTCAGTCTGACCCGAGGTTTTATGGGCAGTTGGAGGCGTAGATCGCGTATTACTCGAGCAAAGTTTTGCTCATAGTGTAAATCGTTGCTGGTCTTTTGGCATAAGCCAGTGATTTGATACCTCTACAAAAAAAAATCCAATGGCGTTAAAGTACAGGATCTTAAAATGTCTGCCAAGCCACGTTTGTAATAAAGCTATAGATTCATTGTTATAATGGGCTGGAGTACCAGCTTCTGGAAGCGAACTATGGTGTGCTGTATCGGTTTTAATAGTTACTTGTTTTTTGGCCTCATTTAAAAAAAAAATAAGGTCTGTTGATGGCACCAGCATATAATTCAGACCAAGCGCTACATTTTGGTGGATGCAATGGCATTTGGGGAACTTTCTGGGGATTGCCTTCACTCAAAATATGGCAATTCTGCTTGTTGACGATACTCTTTTACTAGAACTATGCTTCGTGAACAAAATTTTATGCCAAAAACTGAAATATTGTAATTTCCAATTGATTTAAAACTCAATTACTGAACACACTACGCAATCAATAGTTACGCAGCGTTTCCTCTTGCAACAATTCAATCTTATAGGCCTTGAGATATACATATGTAGATATTTAATTAGATTTTTTCGGATAGTAAAACAAGAATTGAAAGGTCAAATTGTTTGGAATGATGACGGATCGATAAAATACTAGCTTCCACAGCTGGAATTTTTTTTAGCGTAAATTGGGTACGAAAATATTTAACAGATAAGTCCTTTCTGTATGTACACCGATTCTACTGCAGTAAGATTTTTTTTTCAAGAATATCTATATTAGGTGTGCTTTTATAGTATTCTATATACTAACTTACTTAAAGCGGCGGCAAAGTCGGAGATAGACCTGGGCCTTAGCCAAAAAAGGTTTCCAGTTCAAATTTTCGGTAGCTGCGTCCGGTTCCGGACTGAAGCATTGGTGTCCATCCGCCCTACATGACCCAGCCACCTCAATCGTTGGACTCTCACTCTTCTGGGCAAGAAGATGTCGCTATACCTACAATCTGTACAGTTTGTTGTTGTATCTTCTCCTATTGGCAAGAATAATTCTTCATTTGATCTCAGGGCTGGTGCCCTCTGAATTGATCGCGAAGCCTAGGTAGACAAAGTCCTTAATTATCTCAAAGTTTTATCTGTCCAGGGTGATGTATTGTCCGAGATATCGATGTTGTCCTTTTTGCCTAACATCATATATGTACTTGGTCTTGCCCTCGTTTACCGATCAACCCATTTTCGCCGCTTGCGTCTCAATCCTCGCGAAAGTGCCACTAACATCACGCTGCTTTCTTCCAATTATCTCAATATTATCAGCGTATGCAAGTAATTAGACGGACTTTTGCCTCTTGTGTTTGCGCGTGAGTTTTCCCCTATTCCTTCAAGAATGATGTTGAAGAAATCGCCTTACGTCCAAATTCTTCACAGTATAAGTTTGTCTTGGCGATGTTCGGGATAACTGCAACCGCACCTTGGCTACAACAAGGCAATGGCTCCTCGGAATATTCGAACATCCATAATACTGTCTTGCGTTGATCGCAATTTGATTTATCTGGTTGACGGTTGATTAATTGGAAGTTTTCCAAGTTCCTTAGTGAATATCGAGCTAGCTAGCTACGACAATGTTTCGCCTAATGAATCCGCTGTTGGAACAGGCAAAAAAGGCCTCTCACCCTAGCTTTGAATTAATCTTTGGTGTCGTCATATTTCTCCTCTGTGGGCTTCCGCGCTTATAAGCCTTTGCGCATTGCTCCGAGGTGCTCGTTCACATGCCGGAAACTAAAAATTTCTTGCCTAAGTCTGCCTCCAACAACAAAGCCGAATCCAAATAGGCGCTGCTTTTGCCATCGATAACAATCTTCGTAGTGGATTTTGCAGTTTTTCATCCTTTTTTTACGGCCTATCCCATCGCATTTCTTGGGTGGCAGTTGTGCTTCGTAACTTTTTTGTTTTTTCCATGCCGAGGCAGTTACACCGGCGGCATAATAGGCCCCTAGGACGAGCGGTCGGTTATACCAAAGCATGTAACCTGTTCGAGGATGTAAGCGCATTCGTAGGTCCGTTAGCGGTTCGTGTCGCTCATATGAGGGATATTGGGCCTAAACAGCCTTAAAAAATATAAGGCACTGTAATGGTCTCAATGGTTCACGTTTAAAGTCAAAGCATAAAGGGACTGTGGACAAGGGTAGTTAAGAGTTTTCAAAAGTTTCTATTAACCTGTTATCTCGGAAAAAATACGTTCATTGACTGTAATTACAAACCACCTATTTCAATATGATTGAGATAATTGAATAGAACCTCACCTTTTCAGACTTATCAACTAACCAAAAAATCTATTTTTCTCCCTTATTCCAACTGATATCATATCATTTACGAGTACAACCACTACGAGATATATTTAGCCAACCCCGAGGTTAACGCGTGCACTTTTATACAAAAATCGATTGTCATGTTTACTCATTTGACTTTCTGCCATATTAAACATCTCCCCTGTAATACTCGCATGAGCTTACAGTATTAATCGTGATTTTTATTTTACGACCACCATGCGGTAACCCTGTACAAGTGTCACCCATTCTACCCACTACTCCACCCTCATTCCTCAACGGAAACTCGAAGGAAACACTCGCAATTATAAAATCACAAAAGAGATTTATGTTTTCATTTTGTTCTATTTTTTCTTCGTGTTTCCCTTCTCGTTTCCCGTTTCTTATTTCTCGTTTTACTTTTCTTCACATCCATTCACATGCACTTTCATTCATCCTCTCTTAGATTCATTCTCATTCGCTTTGCCTAGTCTTTAACTTTTGTGTAATGGTTGGAACTTTTTTTTTTGTAACGATTATCCTCAGGTCACGTGCTGGCAATACGAAAAGGGCGTTTAATGTGCCCCAGCTCGTTCATAGCTCTAAGTGGAGATTTACATGTACAACTGCAATATGCCAGCAGTACAAGCTCACCAACAACAGACATCGCTACAGACGAGTATTTGAATCGAACAAATACCACGCAGCAGCACCATCAGCACCATCACCACCATCATCAAGATCTAACCCTGATGCCAGGGTTTGCATCTAATACAAGTACTCAGACTCATATTCGTAGTGGTGTACGAGCAGGAGTAGCAATGGCATCACCACCATTAACCACTATAGAGCAGGATAATGCGCTAACGAACCTTGTCATTAGCCTAATGACAAAAAATGGAACAGAGACTGTCAGGAACATAACCCTTTACCCCGACCCAAGGAACAATGTTACACAAATCTCAGTGCCATGTCAGACATTTTATCGTGGAGGCGAATACACCCTACAAGTCATGTCGGCTATCAGTTCACTCAGCTCAATTCTAAATGATGACGAACGACTTAAACAACAACTCGACGTCCGATGGCCAGTAGCTGATATGCAAGTCAGCCCCAAAAGGCTCGTCACCTATCCAGAAATACCAGTCGAGGTTAAGTTAGCCTTTGGTCAAGTGGAATGCGATCTAAGTAGCAGTGAAATGATGACTTTGATAAATCTACCCGAGTTCTGGTTGGAATTAATTTACTGCGGTAAGGAGATTACGTGTGCCAGTCATAATGACTCGAGAAGCAATATTCTGTATGCCGAGGAAATTCGAGGCTTCCCCAAAAGCAAACTAATTAAGTTGCGTTGTGAGCTGTTCGGATTAGCTGGTAATTATGCGGTCAGGTTACGACCAATTCCACCAACCCCCAGTCATGTTACAGCAGTTCAGTACATCAGCGTCGATTGGAGTGACAAGTTTGTGTTCAATGTTTATGCCAGAAGCATCTTTCCCTGTGATCCGCATACTGGAATTGGTGTACTATACGAATACCCGGCATGTATTCTGGAACAAGGCGACCGGGTACGTTTATTTGCAAAGCTGCGTGCCGATGTGGCATCATTAAAGCCCCCTACATCCTTACACTATGTGGCCGAGCAGCGTGTTGTCAAGAGTCAATATTCGTTGTATTTTAATTGTGAGCTTTTTTCGGAGAAATATGTGGAGTATTGCTTCGTGTATGTCAGTCAGGGTATATCGGGAGCCGTAGCTGATGTGCGAATGGACTGCGTTCCAACATTGCCAGTTAAAGGTTAGAGTTACGAGTATAACAAAATCGTCACCTCCTCCCCCTACCCATGGGGGTTCTTGTGATATGTGATTTTTAATTAGTTGTATCTTGTAGAATCGGATACAGGCGGCTGGGGGCCATGGAGCGAATGGACGGCTTGTTCAACTAATTGTTTGGGTGGCACCAGGAATCGATATCGTTTCTGTGACTCACCACCCCCTAGATACGGAGCCAAGTTCTGCGAGGTAAGTTTGGTTGTTACTGTTACTGATATTTGGTGTTGTTTGTTATTTATTTATTTTTTTCTTCTTTTCTTGTATCAGTTACCGAATTTATTTTACCATGTATGAATGCTGATCTTTTATTTTTAGTTTTTTTTTTAAATGAAGTTCGCCTCGGGAACATTTTTCAGATACCAGCACGAGTTGGGAGAATTCGCCTTTTGTTCTCACTTTTAGTATTTACATATTTTTCGATGTGGATCGTGCCGGAAGAATGTTCTACTTGTTAGTTGTTATGCTGGCTATAAAGTTTTAATTGGAAATGGATTTGGTTATGTGGAAGAATTCAACTGCTGAGGAAGTGAAACTATTTAGAGAATCCAAGCGTAACCCATTGGCCTGGTCGGTAGTTGTACTCGTACTCGTACTCTTCGATCCTGTGCAATTGCATGCAGGAAATGACAATTGGATTTGGGCTGTTGATAGTGTAGGTAGTATTATTGGGATGTTATTTTAGGTGCCAAATAGATTGGATTACTGTTTATATAGCGAATATTTAAATAACCACTGTTGGTTGCTGCTTATGTGGATGTTTTATTCAGGAGGAGATTAAGCCATCGGAAGTAGAAAAGGAAGCAATGGGATTAACTATTTGAATAGAGTTCCAAATTTCGTTTTAAATTATCAGAGCCGGCATTTTTGTAGTTTTGATCGATATGCACTTTACATTTTATTTATTTCCTTATTAACTTACTAGTGGCCGTACGCTAAATCTCAACTGACATACGAGTACCTATGTCCGGTATAGATGCATTGGCTACCTTAGACGTTCGATACGTTGTGATATTATTTTTATAAACTCCTATAAGGACACACCATCATGCCTTAGTTTCATTTGGATATCATATGTATTAGCAAGGTCGTTCCAACGATCTTGATCGATCTTCGTCACCGTTGTCATCATGACGGAGTTGTTGATGAGAGCCTATTGGTACATATTTCGTATTATTGGTTTGTTTAAGAATCTGGAGGGAAACTTGATCATTCCATTAGCTAGGGATTAGAGAATGATAGTTTTTTAAGATCAAACCCAGTGCTTCTTGCGACTACATCATGCACCAAAACTCGTTAAGGGTTTTTTGACATAAATATTAGGATAAGAAAGTAGTATACTTACACTTACAAAGTTTTAAAGTCAGTCGTCGATAATCTTATTACTCTATAGTACCTACAACATGATGATAGTTGGTAGTCCGTGCGTCATTCTTTTGACACAGTCCTAAACAACAAACCCGAAACTGCCGACATCAAACAGTCCCAAAATAATTGGATACCATTTTAATAAGGTACGTGCCACTCGGGACTAAGAAATTTTTAGATTAAGACATACGAGTAGACGACGTCATAAGCAGAACGAAACTATTTGAACAGGTGCCTACTTGCATACTCATTTTCGAGTCATCATTGGTAGTTGAGTGTTGTTGTTACTTTTATTTCACGTGGTGGACACTGCTTAATTGTCTGATCCAGCCGGACTGAAGGATATGCGCTCTCTTTTATCCAAAGAATTGTCGAAAATGCATAGCACTTTAGATTTAGGGCTCTGCTCAAGTCTACCTTGCCAACTACGCAAAACCGCAGTTATGAGGCCGCTTATAAGGACGCATTTCGTATTGATGATGATTACTGCAAGGGAAGTAGAGAGAATGAACTTCAAATCTGTTCGTGAAATGTTAGGTCTGTTGCTAAACTCCATTAAAGTCGAACAATAACAATTAAACAATATGGCTATAAGGTGACATTTACTGTATATAATTGTGTGTGAACTGTAATATTGTAGATTAAATCAAGAAGCTTTGGACTTTAGCATGTGGGGGAATAGCTTTTTAAAACCTGATAGACAATGCTACCAGAGAATGTTTTTACGGCCTTCTCGACAAAAGATACAAATCATTACCTAAGTATGACATTAAAATCGTTCAAACGCCAACAAAGAAAGGACGCCATGTATAGTAACATAGACTGTCAGCCTGTCAGCACAGTTCACTCCACACCGCGTAGTGAGCCTATTGATTTTGATGAGAGGTGAAATATCACTGTAGCTAACACACGGGTTTGTGTATCCGTAACCCTGGATGGTTATGTATGAGGCTTTTTTGAAGTTGGGTTTATAGTACCGTCCTCATTGCATGATGAGAGCTTCGGTACCGACGATGCAAGTGCCATTCAAGGATGATGGCTGTGTGTTTAAATTTCGCTTTAGCGGATGCAGATGGCATTGGATTTTGGATGCATCAACTTCCACTCTGTTCATAGATTCCTAGTTAGTTATGCTATTACTATCGGAATTTAATGAGCCTGACATACGCTGCCGTACCAGCATTTATTTTGTGAATATCACACTTGAAACCATCCAAGGAAACTTGAATTGAACTTTCTTAACTTAATGGTACCACTAATCCATTGAAGAAGAAAGTCATCGATCCAAAATGCCCCCAAATTCTGTCAAATACCCTAGAAATACCAAGGGTATCTACCTTGCTTTCGCCAGATTGAGGTAAACGTTGGTTCCACTTTTTAGTGAGACTTACTTTTACTTTACCTTAGATGGCGCTACAGTCTCGGGTGGACCTGGGCCTTAATCAACAAGCGTCTGCAGCTAGCTCGATCTTGTGCTAGCTGCCTCCAGTTTCGCAACCTAAGTTGACTGAGGTCCCCTTCCACTTGCGTGAGCCAACTGAGTTCCGGTCTCGGTCTTCCTTTACTGCGTTGTCCCTCGGGGGTGGAGCACTCGTGTTCATCCGCTCTACATGACCCAGCCATCTTAGTCGTTAAATCTTCATTCTTCTGGCTAGGTCGATGTCACTGTAAAGTCAATACAGTTCGTCGTTTTATTACCGTCGCTGCAGACGAGACCGAAAATCAATCAAAGAATTTTCCTCTCGAAACAGCCCAGAGCACCCTCATCCATTTTTGATAATGTCCATGCCTCCGCACCTTAAAGCAGGACTGAAATTCTTAGCATAAAGAAGCAGTAATTGGCAAGAGTTATTCTTCGTTTAATCTCGCGGCGCCTAGGTAGACAAAGTCCTTATACCTATCTAAGGTGACGTTCTGTCCAAGACGTCGGTGTTCAGTGTCCTTTTTGCTTGACAGCATGACTTGGACGGACTTTTGAAAGATAGTGTCTCTTGTGTTTCCTCGTGAGTTTCGCACTATTCTTTCAAGTACGATGTTGAAAAAATCGCATGACAGCGCATCGCCTGGTCTAAATCCTTTCTGGACATCAAAGGTCTCGGTGAGATCTTTACCGACCTTGATGGAGCAGCGTACATTCTCCATCGTCATCCTGCACAGACGAACGAGCTTGGCAGGGGTGCCAAAACTAGATATTGCTTTGTATATCTCGTCTCTATATATGCTGTCATACGCGGCCTTAAAATCGATAAATAGATGGTGTGTATCGATCTCAAGCTCATGAGTTTTCTCTAAGATCTGCCAAGATCTGCCGTAGTGTGAATATTTGGTCAATGGTGAACTTTCCTGGCCTGAAGCCACACTGATATGGACGTATCAGGTTGGTGACGAACGGCTTCAGGCGTTCACACAATACGGCAGATAAGATCTTGTACGCGATGTTAGAAGACTGATGCCTCTGTAGTTGGCGCAGTTCAGAGGGTCTCCTTTCTTGAGGATCGGACAAACAATGCTGAGGTTCCATTCATCGGTCATACTTTCGTCCGATCATATTTTAGAAATGAGTTGGGGTATACTCCTTACCAAGTCATCGTCTGCCGCTTTGAAGAGCTCGGCGGTTAGGCCATCCGCTCCAGCAGCTTTATTGGACTTCAGTTTAGATATTCCAATCTTCACTTCATCCAGGTCGGGTGGACAGAATTGTTGGTCTACATCGTCCAGGTTGAAAGGTTCATTCTGCCTAATAGCGGTATTTGTTTCGTCGTAGCCGTCATACAGTCTACAGAAGTAATCTTTCCGAATCCCTAGTGTCAACTCTGACTGTACTACGATGTTCCCTTGTACGTCTTTAAGGGGTTGGGTTCGGGGTTTGTGTCTATCATTTCTGAGAAGCCGGTGTTCGTCTCTTCTCTTCTGCTAATAGAGCTCGTGAGCAGCTCTAGTCTTTTTTGGCTTTTTGCTTAGCCGAGAACAATTTTAATGTCATAACTAGGGCATTGCTCGAAGGTCTTGTTCAAGAGATCATAGAAGGCATCTTTGGTGCTGTCATCTTTCTCCTCTGTGGAGGCGTGCGCGTATATCAGGCTAATGTTGGTAAATTTAGCCTTGATGAGGATTGCTACGAAGCGCTCGTTCACATGCCAGAAACTCAAGACTTCTTGGCTGAATCTGCCTCCAACAACAAACCCGCATCGAAATAGCCGCTGCTTTTGCCGTCGATAACAATCGCCGTAGTAGATGTCACAGTTTTCATCCTCTTTTTGGCCGGCCCATCCCATCGCATTTCTTGGGTTGGCGGTAATGTCTGCTTTACAGCAGTCCAGACCTAACATCAAACGTGTATATCTGAAGTTGGTTGTACTTAAATTATTTGCATGGGTTGTCAGCAATAGATCCATCCGTATCCGAGGCTTGTTTATATTTCGTAACCCGGTGTCACAGCCCCCAATCTGTGGGGCCAGTTTAATTTTTGATACCCTAACGACGCGGGGTTTGTTAGACCGGGATTTTTTCCACCATTATTTCCATCTGGGGAGTTCATCGACTATTCCGTTTATAGCGCTGCTATTTTTGTCTGCTGGTCAGCACTCGCACTTATAAGTTTAGCAGGTCCAGTCCGGATGGACATTAAGCAGTACCCGGTGGTTATCACGTGGAGGTGTAGAAGATAGTTGCAACACTGGATATCACCAGCTTGACATCTCTCAGTGCCTAGTTTATTTCTACAGCCAACCCTTTTAGTGAGACATGCCATCAAATTACCAGTGGATCTGTTGTTACGAAAACCGTACTGCCATAATGGGTCGAGATATTTCATTAGCTTATGGTTATTTATCCATGGCCTTTAAGGAAACTTCATAGAAGAGGCACAGTAAGTCCTGATGATATGGAATAATTACTTCTGCAATTAGAAGCTGGATATAAAGAGTGATTCTTTTAAAGGTCTTTGATTCCAAAAATCAAAAAATCCAATATTTTCGTGTAATTTTTATTACCATACAAAAGACTGATTGTTTAAATTAGTTTTTGAAGATTAAGTCATTCTTTCAAATGTTGGCAGTAACTGTGGCTAACATGGTTCATTCTGAAGTTCTAACCGTCGATGACGCGTTCGACTATTACGAGTTGTATTCGATCAGCAACTCGAGTAATCTAGAACTTCAATTCCTCAATAGAAGTCGGCTTATTCAAGCAGATTTTAGACTTCACGTAGCGTGAAACCTACTGTTCATTGAATCTGTTTCGCGTTTTTAACCTTTCGATGGTATCAAGAATTGTGGGCTCGGTAGGGTTATTATTTGAGCCATAAAACACATTCTTCGTAGAAGGCTGACTTTGAAAATACAACTGATTAATTGTTAGCCACTGAGTCCTTCAACGATGAAATGTTAAACAATACTGAACAAAAATACCATATCAGTGTGAATCGACAGATGCGTGATACCTCCTGTTCCTAGAAAATACAAGCCCCGTCCTTTACACTTTAATATTAAAGTATTTCTGGGACTACTTGTCAACGCGATTGACCACACGCTATTTTCTGGTAGTTCTTAAGAAGTTAACCCAGGCACAGGACCGTCTTGTTGAGCCAGAGTGCAGTCTTTGATGTTTGACTTCCACAGACCCGCCAGAACCTAAACTTCACTTAAGCGATTTGCGTTGTTTTGCCTGCTTCATACTTTTTTCTTCTTTAAAGATGAAATGGCCTCCCCCTGATACATGTAATCGAATCACTCCATGTACTCTTTGATTTACCTGAAAAATCTAGATTCAAAGTGGTTAAGCTGTTTTATCAGATTTAAAAGAAGTGCCTGAGGAATTTTCCTGACATCAGAATGATGTTAGCTAGAACTTTACTCTTTATTTCAGATAAAATTTAAAGAAACACGTCATCTCTATTTCAAAACTAAAATAAAAAACAAAAACTTTCGAAAATGTTGCATTTTATTTTAAAAATTCAGTAAAATAAGTGAATAGAATCGTCATCCTCCTCTTCGTCTACTTCTTCAAGAATCACTTCCGTTGAAAACTGATCCTCTACATATTCGGATGATTTAACTGATGACTGTCTTTGTAAAGAGCCCACCGAACCCTCTCTACTATCTTGCGACCTTTGTCTGGGACCACTTTCCCCCGTAGACGACGAACCATAATCACCACCCTC
The DNA here is from genome assembly GCA_928272305.1 of Volucella inflata. NCBI lineage: Eukaryota > Metazoa > Arthropoda > Insecta > Diptera > Syrphidae > Volucella > Volucella inflata. Next base: position 18,364,940 of record OV743718.1, on the reverse strand, counting down.
TTCATCTTCAGGCCTATCCTCTTCAGGTGGTATATCAAGTTCGTCCGCTGTCGATGACATGTAAAAAGTCGATCCATACTCCACATCCAATAAGGTATCTCCATCAATACTATGAGCTCGTGGTATAACTTTTCCATCCAATTGTTTTAGTTTAAATTCTGGAGATATACGTTCAGCTGAGGCTACCTTGCGGGCTTCCCGCTTAAATATATCTAACAACGTTGAAGCGGAGCGTGGCAGGAATCCAATTGTCCCTGGTCGATAGGTAGATATTTCCGATGACATTGTTCGAACAGATCTAATATCTGCTGCAGATTCTGAATATGAAGTGAGAATTCCCAAAAGTTCACAAAGGAGATTCTTTCTTTTGACTCCCTCTACTGGCAGCTTGTCATCGACGGCTCTTTGAACAGTAAGTCGCATGCCCTTGATTATTTCCCGAAGACGTATGATCTCGGTCTCATGTTGTTGATGCATACCAATTAGTTTGACTTTCTCACTTTTGAGGGTGTCAACGCGTCGTTTCAAAATTCGCAGCTTATTAGCCAAATCGTTGTAAGTAAATCTCTCGCAGATGTCTCTTTTCACTGATGTTTCGTAGAGTTTGCGATATTTCTGCAAATTAACATATTTCACCTTCAAATTCTCGTAAGAAGTTGTCAATTTTTCAATAATTTCAATTTTATTCTGACAGTTCCAAATAAGTCTGTGTTTCATCTCCTCATTAGCAGCAAACTCCTCATCCAATCGCTTGGCTTTTTCCATCGCTGAAGTGTGTTCCTCCATCATACGCAGTTGGGATAAAATCAAACTATCATTCTCCTTTTTAAGAGCGATATTCTCTCTAATTAGACGTCGGGTGTAGCCGGCATTGCGAATCTCACTTGACCTGGTAAAATCCTCCGATAGTTGGAGCAGTTTATTTTCGACTTCTTTCTTGAGAGCGTCCTTTTCAATAATGGCCTTTTGTTCCATGGAATAGATGGCCTCCTTGTGCATTCGTTGATTCTCTTTAAGATCGTGCTCCTGTTCATCGAACTTAGCCAGAAGGGTATCACGTTGTACACGAAATTCTTCCAAAGAATTCAATTTTCCGTTTAAAAGTTTGATTTCGGATTGAAGTTGCTCGTGCATGGCTTTGTATTTGGTCTCCCATTCTTTAATTTTTTCAGTGGAGGACTGGTTCTCGGAGTCGCGTAGTTTGGACAGCTCCGTAAGACGTTCATCGAGCTCGTTGATGATTTCGACTTTTTCGGTAAGAGTTCTGTCTAAATGAGCAGTGACATCGGTTCGGTCTTCGTTGAGGGAACGAAGTTTTTCTGTTAAATCCTCGTTGACTTCTTCAGTTTTGGCTAGATGAGTACGGAGGCGAGATAATTTGTTGTTCAAATCGGTGATGGTCAACTCATAAAATGTTCGGTCGACTTGAGTGAGCTTATCTTTGTCGCCCTTTTCTTTCTTGCCCTTTTTCTTGCCACCAGCTGCTTTTTTTGGAGGCATTTTCGGACTTTAGATGACAGGCATACTCAGATAGAAATTAATTTTAAATGAAATATGATTTTGATGGAGAACTTTTAGCCGAATTAATTTTTCACAGTTACTTTGCACTAGCTCTAAAGGTATTTTTCAACTAAACAGGGAGAACTAAATTGCAACCCAATACCTGACTTGTATTGATTAGCTGGTAACTATGACGGTTGCTAGTGGGGTTGCGATTGAAATAAAGTGTAACATGTCGAGAGCTTGCATACCTTTACAAAAGAGGAGAATATAAATAATCTTCCTTGTTATATCACATTTCTGGTAGATACTTTGACATGCAAGGTATCAGACCTTAGAACTAAACATTAGAAGTATATCAGCTCATGGTTGTCATGAACAAGACCTTTTTCGATGTTGAGCACGCTGACTGCTGCAGTTATTATGGGTTATTTTCTCTGACTTTAGATCATCCATCCAGCCTCCACTCAATCACAGCAGCCAGGGCTAAAGATTGCTATTTAATCATGACCTGATTTATTTGTAAAATACTTAACGTGTATATTGTTTTAGCGTTGAGTGTGACAATGACTAATTTTATGCCACATGGTGAACCATAAGGCTCTATTCTTGGTCCTCAATTGTTATGTTTGATATTTGATGTTATGCACCTTCTAAAGGGAAGCGTTTATTATTGGCTTTGTGAAATTCATCACCGAAGTGGTTGAGCTAAGCTTTTAGAAGAAGCTGAATTCAACAATAAGTGTACGTTATTGTGTAGACAGCTTAACAGAATTCACCTTTAATACCCTGTGCTCACTACGGAATTCAGTAAAACTTTCGACAAGATTTTGTATAATGTCATTCTTTTTGAACCAAACGTTCTTGGCTCTCAATCAGATTTCATTAATTGGAATAATTCATACGTAAAATAAAGACACTACCGCCGCGCCTTTAGGTCAACAGTTTCTAAATCAACAAATGCCACTACCGGCGTACCTCAAGGAAGACATCTCGGCCCTTTATCATTCATCTTGACAATTATATAATTTGTCAATTTATATCAATGTATGAAGATGGCATCAAAATCTCTAGAAATATCCCTCGGCCAGTTTTGCGCTGCAAGAAGACCTAAAGAGGGTTTCCACTTGGTGCTAGATAAATTTCCAAAGACCTCTTTATTGGTAGCGAATCAGTTCCCATAGTAATGGAAATACCCGATTTAGGTATTATCTGTGACAAGAAACTAAATGTACGTCTCCACATAGATGACATCATCAGGAAAATCAACTACGCCCTTAGTTTCGTCAAGGCTTCGGTTCGGGGTTTGTTTCTGTGGCATGTTATTTTTAAAACTTCCGAACCTCATTCCTGGAATAGCATCTCTCAATTTCCTCGATCGCGCGCTTCTCATGTTCTATCTTCTTCCTCCTTAGAAGCCGGTGTTCGTCTCTCCTCTTCCGCTCATAGAGCCCATGAGCAGCTCTGGTCTTTCTAAGCAGCGCCACGTTATATGCATCTTGCTTAGCTGGATGTGCTTGCCGGCATTCATCATCGAACCAGCGGTTTCGTTGTGGTGGACGAGTGAAACCCAGCACATCTGAAGCGGCATCTCTGATAGCGTTTTGGCTGTGTTTCCAATGGTCTTTGATGCTTGATGCTGGCGGCATTGGACCTCTTAAGAGATTAAGAGACACTCGATCGGAAAGGACTTGGCGATCTCTTGTGATTGTAGCCGTCTGACGTCGAATTTTGTTACAGCATTAGTTTGTCTTGGCGTAGTTTGGGATATCCGCAACCGTACCTTGGCTACAACAAGGTAATGGTCCGAGTCGATGTTGGCTCCTCGGAGCGTACGGACATCCATAATACAGGAGGAGTGTCTTGCGTCGATCGCAATGTGATCAATCTGGTTGACTGTTGATTGATCAGGAGTTCTCCAAGTCCCCTTGTGTGTGTCGAGATGTGGGAACCGCGTGCTAGCCACGACAATGTTTCGTCCCGCCGCAAAGTCGATTAGCCTGAATCCGTTATCGGAGGTGGTGTTTTGCAGGCTATATTTTCCGATTGTTCCACCAAAGATACCCTCTCGTCCTAGCTTTGCATTAAAATCACTGAGGACAATTTTAATGTCATAGCTAGGGCATTGCTCGTAGGTCTTGTTAAGGAGCTCGTAGAAGGCATCCTTGGTGTCGTCATCTTTCTCCTCTGTGGGGCCATGCGCGCATATGGTGCTAATGTTGGCGAATTTAGCCTTGATGCGGATTGCTACGAGGCGCTCGCTCACATGCCGGAAGCTCAGGACTTCTTGTCTTAGTCTGCCTCCGACAACAAATCCGCATCCAAATAAGCGCTGCTTTTGTCGTCGATAGCAATTGCCGTAGTAGATGTCGCAGTTTTTCATCTTCTTTTTGTCCGGACCATCCCATCGCATTTCTTGAATGGCGATTATGTCTGCTTTGCAGCAGTCTAGGGCCTCCGCTACTTGCTCGGCTGCACGTGGTCTATTAAGGGATCTAACATTCCACGTGCATAGCCGAAGCTCATTGTCCCTAAATCGTGTGCGTGGGTTGTCAACAGTAGATCTGTCCATATCCGAGGCTTGTTAATGCTTCGTAACTTGTGTTTTTTTAAATGGCCGGGCAGTTACCCCGGGGGCACAACCATCCTGGAGGACCAGTTCCATTTTTAAAGCCCCTAGGACTAGGAGTCGGTTTCACCGAAGCCAGTTACCCGTTCTGGGGTGTGAGCGCTGCCGTTGGCCCATATAGGGCTCGTCCGCCACCATCTCTTTTTCAAGGCCCTGACTAAGTCCTGGAAATCCTTACCGGCCTGAACTCCAAATATGTCGGGCACTAATCCTGATCTATGGCCCAGGGAACTCGCCATTTGTCCCCTTCACTTCGCAATCTCTAGTGAGATTCCCAGATTGCGCCACGGGGAGGCGTGAAGTAGGGCTTATTAGCAGAGCTGCAAGATGTCACTTTTTCACTTTTTTGAATGTGTTTTTGAGCACGTGGTTCTTCTGGCGCTATTCCTCGCTTTTTCTTTGGAAACGGAGTCTTAGTATGCTGTTCCACAGCGTTATTAAGTCTGTCTTCTTCCCTTACCCTCTTTGCAGGACGGTACTATTTAATTTGTGGGCTTAGCGATTTGTCAACTACATGCGCTGAATTGTTTTGTGGCAAGATGCCACTGGTACTCGGCGTTCCTCAAGACGATCATTAATGATTTGCACTTCCCGTTCGAGTTGAGAAACTTTGAAACGCAGGTTAGATGCCTCGACTTTGGCTTCTCGAAAAGCGGACTTAATAAAATTTCCGATTTTTTTGATTTCACCGTGGACGTTGTGCTTGTCTTTATAAAAAGCAATCAATTCATCAATTTTTGCACCCAGTTGCAACATTTTATTTCTCGTTTGAGACGGAGTCTCAGTGATTGGCGTGACCATTGGGCTCCGATCTACTACTGTGGGACCGATTCGCAGGTTTTCTATCACGTGTTCCTTCAGGACAGTTGTTTTTGGTGGTGAACGCAAGACTTTCATATTTTTCTTGAACGGGTCTGTCGCGACGTCTGTCTGGAGGAGATTCCTTGTAGTAGTACTATCTACGGGGGCCAAGGTTGCCATTGCCGTAGGAAATATTGACGTTTGGGGGGAACTGGGTATCCGACTCCCTGCACCGTAACTTTATTTTTCTTTACCTCACTATCCATCATTGAATTTATTTTAAGAGTAAATCCGCTCTGCCAGTTTTTTGGTCCGCGAGTGGTATTTGATATTTCCACCAAACCTGTGTATGTATAGGTTAATGCCCTATCCAAACACAGGGACCCCCTATGCGCCACCTGGGGACACGCCTGATGGGAGAACTAGTTAAACTCCACACGGGATAATATCCATCTTACTTTCAATGCTAAGTATGCGTGCCAAATAGTCATAGCTCGATTAGACCTCCAAAGTGTCCATTGTGTCCTGCATATGGTAAGTAAATTGTCCACAGAAAACGATAGAGAGATTCTGTTAGATAGTGCTACGTGTATTTATATAAGGAGTTGAATATTATCAATATAATGTATGTCCTTCAGATCTGTTAAGAAGCCGATTCACTATGTACTTGCTGAAGTTGACTCTATTTTTATCGGACTTAGAATGATTTAACGATGAGAAAGATTATATAAATCCTTGCAAACTCATCGAACTTGTCAATGCTTGGGATGAGAATAGGTCATTAAAGTCTCTTAAAAACAATTCCTGCAGGCTGAATAATAGCAGCTTTTTCGGCTTGGAGGACATTGCATTACATTTATCCTGAAGCAGTGCTTAACTCCGTTGCACTTTAATACAGAGGTTTGACCTAGGGGTTGACTATAATAGTGGCATTCCGTAACTTAACAGCCACGTCAGCCGCTAAGCTGCTACATTACCTATATAAATTCTGCGGAATATAATTTAGCAATGCTACGAGTATGTTGTCCTTACTGATCCCACACTCAGAATGTCTTCAGGATCTTGATGGCGTTTGTGATTTGTTAGTGCCTTTTACCATAGCGAATCGTACATTCAGTTTGATACTGCAGATAATGTGGTGCAACTTTTTACAAAAGCGAAAGATACATCTACTGATGCACTCTTTGATGTTCCTGCTGGAATTCAGTTTGAATTCTAAACTCGTAGTTTGAAACGTGTTAAAATAAACTGTCGAAACTCCTTCTGATAACTAAGGCTGTTTTCTTTACAAAAGGCGGAGATGATTGGTCTAACTCATGTTGTGCTAAGAGGTATCACCAGAAGTGCCTCCAACGAAGCAAAGCATTTGGACGTTTCCAATGTTTTCCAGGATAGCAACAAACTGTTTGAGCTTTCGACAAAATATGGGATTTGTAACTTAAGCTCATCATTGATCTTCGATCAATTACATCATTTATGCCAGTTGTCTATGATAACATGCTTTTATGAAAAATCGAACGCCCGGCATCAGCTGCATGGGGCTTTTTCAAGCACGCCCGGCTCTGACCTAGTCACAATCTCAAAGTTTTTCGTTTAGTTTTAAAATTACTACAAGTGATGACCTCAAGCGCTTACTATATTTTTACTCTAGTCTTATTGACACGTCCTCTGATGCAATAACAATAGAACTGCTGTGGTTGCTCAGAAATCAAATCGAAAATGATTTCACTGAGCCTAGTTTCTTAAAATCCTTAACCTGCGTCACGAATATTTCCAATTTCGGTTAGGGCCGCCATTGCCATTAAGCATAAGCTTACTGCTTTCTGGGCACTCCTTTGTAACTAAGCTCTAAGTGTACCAAAAAGTGACAGAATGTCCTATAAAGCTTGATGTAGTGGTGTTGAAAAAAGCTTGAGTGAACCTTCGGCCTGCACTCGCATCACGCTGTAGGTACTTGGCTACGCTATGTATCGAAACTGTAGACGCTTTACAGTCTGTTTGATAACATCGTACATGACAAAAATTAAAGAAGAACTTATAATAATAAAAAAAATAAATTGTGCTGGTTTATTTTGTTTATTTTGTTTATTTACTTGAATGCTTTTCAATTAATATGTTGTCCACTCTCCTCCATTATCAATAATTGCTTGGAGTCTTCGAGGCATGCTTTCTACTAATCTTATGGCATTATCTTGAGACAAAGATCTCCATAAAACTCGTATTTTTCGTGATAATTGTTTGACCGTCGAGATCTTCTTTCCTTAGAGCTTTAGCTTCATGAATTTTCAATGGGATTTGAATCCGGCGACTGTGATGGCCAATCTAAAACATCGACGTAATTTTCTTGTTTCCACGTACTGCACAAACGACTGCGATGTTTCGGGTCATTACCCTGTTGCAGTAACCAACTCTCATTCCTTCTTTCAAACCACCTTTGGGCAGATGGTAATGAAGCCTTTTTATAAATTTTGACCATGTTGGGTGCGTTTAAGTTATTTGTAAACATGAACAAATAGCCAAATCCTTGTTTCGAGAAGCATTCCCAAACGAGCACCTTTGCCGCGTATTTGACGGTCCGCTGGATTAATTTATTAGATTGTGTACACCAGGTATGAGTGATAGGAGACCATGCCCAAAAATAAGCTTCTTCCGAAAAACGAACGAGCGTTGTTCCAATCTCTGTCCAAATTCTCCTTGGCCCAATTGAGTCGTTTTTCTACGTGTTTTTTTGACACTAGTGGTTTCTTTATTGTGCTTCGAAATTTTACATTATTGGCTAGTAAACGTCTTCGTATCATATCACAACACACATTTAGACCCCTTTTACGTAAAATCCCTTGTCCTCCACCTAACGATAGAAGAGGATTTTTTTCAAACACGCGTAGAATCATTTTGTCCTGCTTTTTTTGTTGTTTTTGGCGTAGACCCACTATCCGGCAAATTATCCACATTTTTAACTTGGGAATAACGGTGCACCCACTTGCTTACAAATGCTTTTGACTTTTTTAAATATTTTGCAGCTGCTCCGTATGATATTTTCGGTCCTTTTAGATGCGTGCACAAGACTACTGCTTCATAACGTGATGCAAATGCGATACTCATTTTAAAATACTTCCGTCTCTGACAAAAATTGAACACTCTTTAAATTTTTTTATTCAAAGCATCTTAGCAGAAGTATTTTTTTATCTGCTAATGCAAATGCCACTTCCAAATCGGCTTTCATAAACGAGTTTTGCCGTATACGATCTTATCTGATGCGCTTACTTGCTTTTTACAAACAAAATTCCGCTAAAAAGAAGATACAAGGAGTGCAAAGGACTAATTCTTTGTCTGATTTCTATTTCGACAATAACTAAAAAAATGCAAAAAACCTTTTTGGCGAAGGCCGTTTCACCTTCCAGGGCTTTACACTGCTCTCAGGCATGCCAGGTGACTCAAGAAGTGTATATGGTCTGTCCTTTATGTATCTATAGGTACAGCCTTATACGTTTGTCTGAAAGTAACATCGAATTGCCACCCTTACATTCTCAGTGCTGTGGTGTTGTGAATTCTTGAAATTCTTGGAATTTTTCTTAGTCAAATCTCGAAGCAGACACACCAAAGCTTCCTCGTATTCATCAAGGTATACAAAATTCCATCCCTATGAGCAACATATAAGTATTTATATGTTCCAATTAGAAGTTAAAATCACTATATCCTTAAATTTGACTTATTCCGGATCAGATCACTTTAATAAACATTTTACAGAATTCTTCAGGCATCACTAAGTAATAGCTTAATTACAAAAATTCTTGAAAAAGTTCACACTCACTTCTGTTGTTTTCTAAGATCTTCAAAAACCTTAAAGGGAGAAAGTTATGCACAAAACATCTTCTTTATTTATTGTATGAGACGGATACAATTTCAATACCTCCTATCGTAGGGCCCTTTCCTCAAAGAAAGTTTATCGATAGTACCTATGTATACAAGAGTTCATAAACTTCAAGCTAAAGTTTTTCTGTTTTTTTTTTCATTTTATGTTGAATACTTTTTATTTATTTTTTTGTTTAATTATAAGAAGTGTATACTTTCGAAGAGCCCTTTCGATAGATACGAATAGATTTAACATCCAACGCAAGGTACTGCATTTTTTAATAATCATATCGAGAGGAGGAAGTGCTTTCTCAACCCTTGTCTGTACCACAATATTCACTCGTAGTTTTCACTACTTGTACTCTGTACTGGATGAAAGTTGGAAAACGCTTGCGGGAAAATCAGTCTTTGTATCGAGTTTTTCCTTTGTGCATGAGTACGAGTATAGTTGCTGGGAAAAATAGGGCAAAGGTATTGTCTGATACGCAAAATAATGTTGCATACGCGATACTCTCATCATAATTTTTGATAAAGCCTGTGCTTCCTCCCTCTTTTGATAGAGCTCTTCAGTTCTTCGGGTTTAAAAAGATGGATAAAGGGATAATCAACGTCAGTTGGGAAGAAAAAGTATGCTTTTGTCCTATATAAAGGCTCATTGTTGGTGTTTGGATGAAGAAAAACACAAAACAACGCAAATACAAATACGAGTATGATATCCGAGATTATAGAATGTGTTTTCCAAGGTTCAGCTGTGTATTTAAAAACGCAACTTAGTTTTGGTGTTTTTGCCACACATAAATTCTCATTCATTGGGTTTTTTCAACAATATTTTGCTCTAAATCTTTCGTTTGTTTTTTTTTGTTTTTAAGGGAATGGACTTATCCTTATTTAAAATCCCGTCTAGCGTTTGGTGAGATTAAATTTTTTGAATTGTAATGTTTTATAGTCAAAACTACAGCTGCAGGATGAGGAAGGAAACACATATTTCCAGATTAGCAACTAAGAGAATTTACATAATTTTGCAACCAGAACTTCATTCGTTTGAAGGCTTCTAAATATTCCCTACTTCATACCACATCGGTCACATTGCACCTTCTAATTTTCTTAGAATTTGATTTCGGTTTCTTGAGCACCATTGGAGTTCTGTTTTCTTACCAAATTGGACAAGTATGCAAACAAGGAACTAGTTGATTTTATAGAGTCACCAAAATCGTGGTCAGGATTTGTAATCAATGTTTCAATCATCATTGTTACACTTACGAGCAGTACAAAAATAGTGATTCTGTATTAGGTACGTTTCGCGCATTACTAGCAGACAATGTTTGATATAATCACAGATCTGATTACAGACGAAACTGTAAAAAAAATTATGTCTTAACTCTCCGATTAGCGACAAGGTCCCTAGGAACCTGCGTGTATTATAGAGAAGAGATTATGGAAAATAAGGGAGAAGAGTTAACAAAGATATACGAGGGTTGTCTGAAAAGTTTCCGACCTAACAATGATACAATTTTTTTTATATTTTTACATAGTCTCCTTGTAACTCTACACACTTCTCCCAGCGATGTTTCCATCTCTCTAACCCGTCCGAATAGTACTTGGCGTTTTTCTCTGCAAAATAATTGTTCACAAAGGTGATTGCCTCCTCATTTGACGAACATCTCTGTCTTCCGAGCGCAATTTTTACATGCGGGAACAAAAAGAAGTCGCTAGATCTGGTGAATAAGGCGGATGGTGAAGCAGTTCAAACCTTAACTCATGGATTTTCGCCATGGCAACCGCTGAGGTGTGAGACGACGCGTTGTCTTTGTGAAACAGGATTTTCTTTTTCTGCAAATGTGGCCGTTCTTCCGCAATTTCTGCCTTCAGATTAGCAGGTAATGATGCGTAGTATGCTCCTGTAATGGCTTTTCCTTTTTGAAGATAATCGATTAAGATAACACCTTTACTATCCCAAAAAACAGTCGCCATCACTTTCCCAGCCGAAAAAACAGTTTTTGCTTATTTTGGAGCCGGCTCGATCTTTGCAGTCCACTGTTTTGACTGAATTTTTGTTTCTGGCATATAATGGTGTATCCAAGTTCCATCTACAGTAATTAATCGGCCTATATACATACGAATTGGGCAAGCAAATAATTTGTTTGTGGTCCTTCTCCATATACCATCCTTATCTATGGTCTCTATGGTCATACGACCAATAAAATGATTAGGAGGAAATCAGTCGAACAGTCGAACCGCAAGCAGCATTAGCGTTGCATTTTGTCTAAAAAAAAAAGGTGACCTTACGGGACTTATTTTGGTCTGGTCATGCATATCGAGTTTTCCCCTACCTATTTTGGGTGCCGTATGGCAAATTATCCAGGTGGTGCTATTGATGTGTCCGATGTCGAAAGCCAAGTGAATGTGGAAATGGATAATGTTGAGTTCGATAAAGACCACGATGATGAGATAGAAAAGCTTCGTGAAGAAGCTGCTACTGCCACTGCTGCCCGTCATAAGGCTGAGATTGATGATGCCCATTTTATTTTCAAAAATGGCACAAAATAGTACAAAGATCCACCAACGAGTAGTCGCATTCATCCTCATAATATTGTCGATTACAATAGAAGCAAGCCAGGGCCATTAAAAAACTTGGTCCATGATCCATTTACCATCTTTCGATCTCTAATCACCGAAGATATGGCCCACATCATCATTAGAGAAACGAATCGGAAAGCCAAGCAGCTATATGGAATGAAGCAAAAGCGTTTAATACTTTTTTGCTATCGTTTAGTATGCTGGAATGTGTAAATCAAACAGCGAGCCTTCTAAGGAACTATGGGGCCAAACACATGCTCCAATATATGAAGCCGCTTTATTATACTCGTATAAGCGTTTCATATCTATCACAAAGTTTATTCCCTTTGATAAACTGGGAAACTGCAAAACTGTTGCTATTGATAATTTGTGGCTTATGTTACAGGCTAATTTTACAGTAGCTTACAATCCGCACGATTCGATGACAGTGGACGATCAACATTTTCCCTATCGAGGACGGGCAAGTTTCATACGAATTCCATCTAAGCCAGCCAAGTACGGAATAAAAGTATGGTAGTTGTGTGATTCGAAGGGTATGATTTATGGTTGAAAGATAACTTAACAGGAGCGCTAGATCAATCAAGGCAAAAATATCGTATTTCGCTTGCAATGTTCTGCAATATAATCGATATTGCTCCATTGGCGTCAATCATAATATACGATGAAATTAATCCAGTCCAAAAATCGGACAAACAGTAATTTTTGAAATTGTTAACGAGACAGTTGGCAATTTCAAACATTGAAGAACGAGCCACCAATCTAGGCGTTCCCAAAATTCGAAATGCAATGGAAGCACATTTGATATTGTGGTAAGTTGAACTGAAGGCCACGTAAAAGGAAATTAAGTAGCAACACCAACACCAGGACCTGTTCCTTCGTTAATTCCGCGTTCAAATTGGCCATCATGCCACTAATGTCGTACGGAGTACAGAAGCTAGCGGAAAACCCAAACGTATTGCTGTTGCTGCAATAATGCGATTCATGCTGAACACTCAGCACCACGGGGTGGCCGTGGTGTAGTGGTACTAACCATCGCTTCTCACTCTGAGGGTCAAGGTTCGAATCCTACTCATGACAAATTTTTCATTTGTGTAATTGGAACTCAGTCAGAGAAATCTGCGTGTGAAGACATAACACTGGCATGTAGATTTGGCTGTTATAGAGTTTCAAGCACAAAACAACCGTTAAAATATATAATCTGAATCATTCCGGGTGAAGAAAAACTCTCCATCCTATTCGGACTCCCACCCTTGAAGAGTCAATATCGAATCCAAATATACCTGAGTTTCAAACCACTACATCACAACAATGTTCTCCTTTCTCCTCCTTCTATCTTTCCGCCCGCGCCCTCTGGCAACAGTAAAAGGGTATCATAACCCCCTTGAGGCGCGAGTAAATTATAAAAGAAAAAATAAAAATATCGGTGCCAAACCTGCACTGCTGCACTAGCTACACAGACAAAATAAATATTTAATTAATATATAAATAACTTTACCTATAAATTTATTGTTTATTTTTTGTTATTTCTTTCTACGAAATATGTATATTTTCGGACTGAAAACAACTATTAGTTAATAAAAAAAAACAATCAGCACAACTACATAGTGATAATATCCTACATTTCTTGAAAAATATTACACAAATACCTATGGACCTTGTTGCTAATATAGCGCTATCGAAGCTGTCGATGATCGGTGAGTTAAGGCTTATCCATCACCGAAATGCACGCTCTGCAGAAAATATTGCTGCCGTTACTGAAAGTGTTGAAAAGGATCCAAATTCAAAAGCACAATATTTAGGCTTGTCTTATGGTACATTATGTCGTTCTTTCCATTTGGATTTGTACGAGTATCTACCCACTTATAAAATTCAACTCACTCAAGAATTGAAGGCAGCTGACCACGAAATCCGTAGAATATACGCCATTGGGTGCTTGCGTTTGAATGACAAATTTTCACACAACATTTTCCGCAGGCTCATTTTTTACTTGGTGGATTCCTGAACCAAAAAAAACCTGTCCCATATGGGGAAGTAAAAATCATTATGAAACCCTCAAAGGACCATTGAATCTACAAAAAGTCTTTTTATTGTGTGAAATCTGGTCTCGATCAATAACCATACTTCTTCGAAAATGAGGAAGGTGTATACGTCACTGTCAATTTTCATCACTTTAGCCAAATGTTAACTAAACTTTGTTGGCCTCAAATCGAAGATATGGATATGGAAGACATGTGGTTTCAGCTACATTTCACACAACACGACCGATTTTGGCTTCATTGCAAAATGTAAGTAATCTCGCGTTTTGATGATGTGGACTGCTCATCAAGATCGTGTAATTTGTCGCACTTGGATTTCTTTCTGTGGGGCAATAGATCGTGTTTACGTATACCTATACATTCCGCAAACTCTGGGAATTTGAAAACTAATATTCGTCAAGTTATGGCGGAGTTACTGCCCAATATGTGTTGAAGAGTCATCGAAAAAAAACCTTGGAGGACATTTGCCTTGAAGTGGAAAAGATGATATCCGCCAAGTGGCTGCCGCCAGTGTTAATACAAATTTGTGCCCGTTTTATTGCGTTTTCCATGACTTTCCGCAAAACTTCCGGTTATAACTGTTCGCAATTCTGTCGAATATTTTCATTGATTGCCAGGGGCTTGTAAACCCTCACTGTAAACCCGCGACTTCAAGTAGCCCCAAAGTAAGAAGTCTGGGATGGTTAAATCGGGCGATTTTGCTGGTCATGCCAAATCGCCGAAATGGGAGACTTCCTCCACAATATCCATCATGGCTCATGCTGTGCGTGCGGTTACACCGTCTTGCTGAAACCAAGCCCCGCTCATCCAATTCCGGCAGCAAGAAGTCGTTTATCATGGCCCTGTAGTAACAGTGACCGTATTGCCAACGACGTCCTCATAAAAATACGGCCCAATCACTCCTCCCGCATGAACACCGCACCACACAGTAGCTTTGAGTGAATGTAATGGCTCTTCATACATCACACGCGGATTTTCAGTGTCCCAGAAACGAAGATTTTGCTTATTGACGTAACCGCTTAAGTGGAAATCCGCCTCGTCGCTCATGATGATTTTCGACACAAAATCGTCCTCTTCGTTGTTGAGATTGAGGATGGCTTGACAGCAGAATATAACGCTCCATTGCTTATCTGTTTGTATTCTGTAGCTCTTCACAAATGTCAAATATGATTGAAGTACGACGCCATTTGCAAAAATTATAACATCTTCCGATAGGATAATTAATTTTTCGCCACTTTGTAGAAGTACATTCTGCAAAAATAATCATTCCAAATCCATACAACAACTGGAACTCCAGTATTACTTGGCATGGTATAGAACTTGGCAAGGTTCTGTTTGGACTTTGTAGCCTTTTTCAATCCGTATTGCTTCTATAACATCTCTCTACACACTCGTTAACGCTCTTCTAATTCGTTCAACTTTTCCTTCTTAAAAACGGGTGTTTATTTAGTCCTTCGGTCATTCTAGGCAGCACCGTTCTGTATACTTATTTTTTTGGTGCATATGCCTGTCAGTAATCGTCATGAAGACAGAGATTTCATTTTAGTTGGCAAAACATACCCAGCTTATCGGGGACGGCAAATCATCAGCTTTGCAACTGGTGTATGGTATCTAAACCTCACGGTAAAACTCGATCGGCAAAGGCTCTGAATGAAGCATTCAGCCTGGACGAAGTCATCATAGAATGCAAAGTCCCTGATCTAGCCGAAGTTAAGGTAGTAATATCGGATCAAAAGTCTAAAAAAACTGCTGCGCTGTTGGCCTTGTAAAAGCAGTTGGAGGTGACTTCATTAAGAATATGCTCATCATCGTTTGTCCGATCTAGAAAAAGTTATGAGTTTCTTAAAAAGGCCCGACAGTTTCATCTATTTCTCGTAAATGCCAAAGTGCATTGGGAAGAGCTATACAAAACCCATGTCAAGTTTTGAGAATTCTCTCTGCTCCATCAAGATCGGTAATAAATTAACCAATACGTTTAAGATCAGGAAAGGTTTTAGAAAAGGAGAAGCGCTTTCGCTTGCATAGGTTGCGAGCCGTCAATTAAAGTTTCGTGAGTATTGAGACGGAAACGGCCTTAATGCATTGAAATTCAGCATTGGCAGTTATAACTTCGGGGTAGAAAAGAACTTGACCTCTCTTTGTTATGCAACGTACCGACATCAGAGCAAAAATTGGAAGCGCTGCCCTTCTTCCCGCTGTCTTTTTTTACACGTGGGCTTAAGTTTTACATTCTTTTACTTAATAATCCTTGATATAAAGCCCTTGTCGGGTAGAAGCCAATCGTTGCTTTTTCCACACTTTATAACTCTGACTTTGTGTCATCCAAATCAGTATTCGAAGGCCGAAATCACCATTTGACAACCACGCAACTAAGCCCATATAAAAAGCCGCTCTTACTCACTTCAAATGGGATACTTCACTGAGTTATGTGTCAATATGGGTCAATATGTGTGTATCTATCTACCATGGTTCTATCTCAAAGTTTCTTTTGTATATATGTACGAGTATGCATAGAATTTAACTTTAGTGATTAACTAAGTTGTTGTGACACTTCAAATAAAAATTGATCGCTTTTCTCGTGCACATCATTTGAAGAAATGAGTGATACAAACTTCTTGAAAGTTCCCCCAAGAAGCACCAACAACAAAGTAAACTCCGTTCGCTATTACTAAGATAATTTCATTTTTCCTTTCCTGATTCAGAAATTGAGAGATTCAACTCAACTAATTCAGCGCACTTTCATTGATAGTGAACAATTTAAATCTCTATTACAACAACACAACGAGGAAGACGGTAAAGATAAAGAAACTTAAGGGAGCTTCAGGATGAAGCTTCTACTCGTATTACCTACCATGACCAAAAGGAAAGTCTTGAAATTCTCAATTTTCTGTCAATAACACGAGGATAAACATTGGAATAATACGTCCATTGATTGCTACGCTTTTACTCGGTGTCTGTCGTATACACCTTCCATGCACAAGGCTCCGGTTTTACACTTAACCTCTCTTCTATTTTTTTTTTTTTTTTAATAAAAAGAAAAATTGAAATAGAAATAAACCGACAAAAATCCTTAATCTACTTATTTTTCAATTTGTCCTTCATGTATTTATTTCTCTATTCTATATATCTGTCTTTCTTGGAATTTCTTCCTTCTCAAGGGTCCCTCAGTGGAAACGGAAAAATGTGGAAAATCCATATCAGACACTTGGGATTGTATTTACGAATCAACAGGAAAATCCTCAACAGCAAATCGTACCGATGTCTCACAGGAAATCGGTCCTGGCTGCCGTTGTGGATGTATTGTACATCTGGGCTCTTCAAAACCGAAACGTATCATTGCTGGAGCAACACAAAGCTGTCCGGGACGTTCATTTTGGTTAATACAAGTGAGTATACTCGTACAATAACTGAAGAAAAAATTTAATTTACTATTAAATTTCTTTTCAAAAATATTTTTCATTCATTCTCATGCCTATACAAAACGAACAACCCTCCATGTACATACGAGTATGTATGTACCTATTATAGTTACAGATGCGTTCTACTAGGTGTAGGTGTAAAGAAAGTGATTTCACCCTTAACATAGACATCAAACTTCCACCCTCAATCTGAATTCAAAACCCCAAATTTCAATCGTAATCCGAATGAGGGAAAAAGAATGCCCAGTGTTGTCGTGGATAAAGACGTCGACGTACTGCAAATGTCTAACTTTGTAAAAAAAGTAGGAAAAATTTGTTACCCAAATGCACCTTAGCTGCTTAATGTTTCAAGATAAATAAGGATCTGATAAAATAAAAGATATTACAACTTTTTTTTTAACTTTTTTTAAAAATGTTATTTCTCAAATTCTGCAACATCGGATTCTTTGCCTTTTTTGGAGCATGTTTGCCTGCAAAAGTCCACTGTTTGATTGTTCCTTCATTTCTGGCGTGCATTCAGGATTCATCAATTATTAAAAAATGCCGTAGAAATTCACTTAAATTGCGCTCGAAGAGTTCCAAATTCTATTTTGAAATACTCACCTAACTCCGTTTTTGGTCACCCTTTAACAAACGCGGCACCTACGAGTATGTTGCCGATGATTTTTTCATGCAGTATTCGAAAGATGATATCATTTGCAATTGCTACAATCTTACGAGTAGCTATCACGAACCTCGTCCCGCCGTTTGTCTAATGAAATATCGTGGATTTTGCTAACCATTTCTTTCGTTGTGATGTCATTTAGACGTCCTGGGCGTTCAGCGACCGCAATGAAATTTAGTAAATCACCTGAGTAGTTAATGGTTTTACCGCACAAAAAGTAGTGCTTTATTAAAACACGAAACTCGATCTTATTTCCACTTTGGCCAAATCTCACATACCAAAGTTGTTCGATGACTGTAAAAAGCGAAGTGTCTGACAGATCTTTTTGGTTTTTTTTTTTGTCTGTTGCCAACAAAACAAAGATGTCAGAAATAAATCTTCTATGCGATCCGAGTGCCTTTTGCATCAAAGTCACTAACTTATCGAACAGCGCTCGGATCTTGCGCGCTAACAGTTTTTTTTTAATTTTGTTTCTATGGACATCTAATCTGATGTAATAATATCGGCACTGCGAAATGACAATTGTCTTTAGAAATGGTTTCGGCCAGAATCTGAACCAGAAAAGGAATTTATTCGACTCTACTTCGATGTCTTCAGAACTTATCAACGATGTGGTGCTGTAATAACTGGATGAAAAGTTTCTTTACGTTACTTCAACGGGAAAAGTTGCTCATAATAGGAGTTTGAAAACGTATTAATCTGTCAGGGCATGCTGTCATTTGTTTTGTTTTTGTGTTTTGCATTTGTGAAAACTTTTTTCGGTGCGGATTAAAATTGGAAAATTTGTTAATGTAATTGTTGTTTCTAAGTGTTTAGAAATTTCGTGCTTTAAACAATGTAAGCAAAAAGGAGGGTTCAGTCGCATTTCACTGTCTCGGATATTGTCTTGTTTAACTATATATTAAAACACAACTTTCTATTATACACTTTTCACTAAATATTGAAAGGAAAAAAACAACACAACAATTTCTTTATGCTCCACAAGTGCTTTGTTTACATTTTTTAAAGCACGATTCTGTTCAAACCAAAATTTCTTAACACTTCACAACCAACTATTTCGAAACTTACATACATAATGTCGACATTTTAACTCAGAAATTTGTTCCCACACACAAGCTTTCTGGAATTCCGATCGCAAGAAAAAGGCACAAATCCACAGTAAAAGCACTTTGAATGATTTTGATAATCAAATAAATGTGTTTCCTTCTAATATAAATATTTTTGAAAGAAATTACACCTTTTTCGCAAAAATACAAAACAGCTTTTTGAATTATTAAATTCAACAGATGCTTAGCTATCAAATTTTCGTACGAAATGCGATCCCGGTCGCAATTTACGTCCGAAAGCAAAAGTGAACGAAAAATCGAAAACGAGCAATCCGACATTATGGGTGCGAGATACAAATCACTTGTAATCGCACACTTACGTACGTAGTCGTACGGGTCCTTTCGCCTATTATGGGTCTGCTTTTACACAGAATCCGATACGCTTTTTAGCGAGATGAGTAACGGCGTCAGAAAAGGAATACTCGTACATTGGGTTGGAAGTGATCATTCAGAAAAATTCAAAAGGATGTCAAAGACAGAATAAACGTTCTAAAAGGATGTTTTTAATCCATTGAAGCACCTAGTACCGTAAATTTTAACTTGCCATTGTAACTTGACAGTTACATACTTACTTAAGTTGAACTACAATTAGTGCTCACATAGGCCTCGACAAACAAATTTCTTCAACTAGCACGATCTCTTGGCAGCTGCATTTCAAAATGATTGAGGTCCATGTCCACTTGTTTGCTCCACCTTAGATGCGAACATCTTCTGCTACGCTTTCCCTCCGGGTAAGACTCAGGCATTGGATCCCTAGCCGCCAGACATTCTCCATCCCCCGTCGATAAAAACAGGACCGAAAACTACAAATTGTATCTTTCTCATAAAACAGTGTTTCTTAAACATCTTTCGATAAGGTCCAAACCTCTACACCATAAAGCAGGACCGCAATGACAAGGTCTTGTATAACTCCAGTCCGGTCTTACGAGAAAGGGTTCGATGCTCAAAGACGCATTGATTTGCAAAGTAGTTCGGCGTCTGATTTAAGCGCTGATATCAAATTTACAATGTTTATATTCTGAACAAACCTATAGTTGTTGGCGTCCTATAATTTTTTGTTGCTTGTCGAATCTTCATTAAAGTCTCGTTTCGTAGAGTTAACATTCACTCTAGATAGGTGAATGCATTAACGGCTTCGAAGTTATAGCGGTCGAGAATGGCGTAGTGCCTCAAATGGCAAGCAAATGATTCTTTCTTTGGTAAGCGTTGCTCCTTGCCTGCATTATTTAAAAACCACACTGCTCTCTTTATGATTGTGCGGCTGATCATTCGGATTGATCATTCGTCGTTGGTGTTTACAGGGCAATATTATTCCAATTAGTTTCATGTTCAGGGACTGGCCCTAAGGCCCTAAGGCATCGAATAACTAAACTGTCAATTTGAAAAAGATCAATAAGTGGTCATGGTCAATATTGACGTCCCTAGAAGTGCATATCGTATATGGGTATATTACTTTTGCTATAGGATTTGCTTTCCTTCATGCTCATTAATGTTGCCTGCATAGTTTTGTTTCCAGTTTTCATTGTAGCTACTAGTTCTCTGTTGCCAAAAAGTGTTTTGTATCAATATCTATACATCTGTGCTAGATCGTTTTTCATTTATACTTTCGACTCGTCAGTGCGAATATAACAACACTTTTATTTGACATGTTGACAGTGACAATCACAGCACAGATTTAGCTTGTTTGCGAGGACAATCACAGTCCATTTCTTTTTTGTTTGACTTTTCTAACGATAGTGGCCTTTACTCAACCTGTCGATGATGCCATGGTTAACTTCGTCGGCTATTACCCATAGGTCTTACGCTCGATTTCTGAGTCATATACCGGAGATAATTAATTTTTGGGGCCTGAGAAGGCTTTTGCACAATCAATCTATCTACAAGGCGGCTCAAAATTAATCATCCTTTCGAAAGATGCTTAAATTTTTGCAAATGGCGTCGTACGTCAATTATAATTGACATTTGTGAACTAAACAGCTGCAGAATACTAACAGACAAGCAATGGAGCGCTAGTCATCATTAATCTCAACAACGAAGATTTTGTGTCGAAAATCATCATGAGCGACAAGGGGCATTTCCACTTAACCGGTTACGTCAATAAACATAATCTTCGTTTCTGGGGCACTGAAAATCCGCGTTTGATGCAGGAAGAGCCATTACATCCACTCAAAGCCACTGTGTGGTGCGGCAATTACGCGGGAGAAGTGATTGGGCCGTATTTTTTTGAGGATGCCATAGGCGATGGCGATGGCGCGATAGTTAGCACATTGGACTATCACGCAGACAGTCTGGGTTCGATTCCTGGCTGGGTCACCAACAATTCTTTCAAATCGCCAACCCCCTTTCGGCGGGCAATGGCAAACTCCCGAAAGTAAGATTGCCTACGAAAGAGCTTCTAAGGAGTGCCGTTCGGACTCGGCGATAAACCGTAGGCCCCGCTCAGATGTGACTAAAATGACAACATGAGCAACACAAATGAGTGTCAAGGAGCTAGGCCATGGCCCATACCGGGCTGCCAGCGCCACAGTGTGTGTGTGTGTGCCATTGGCAATACGGTCACTGTTACTGGCGAACGCTACAGGGCCATGATAAACGACTTCTTACTGTCGGAATTGGATGAGCGGGGTTTGGTGAACATGTGGTTTCAATAAGACGGTGCAGCCGAACACACAGCACGAGCCACAATGGATATTGTGAAGGAAGCGTTGCCTAGTCGCAAATTTTCCCGTTTTGACGATTTGACATGGCCAGCAAGATCGCCCGATTTAACCATCGCAGACTTCTTTCTTTGGGGCTACTTGAAGTCGCGGGCTTATGCCAATGCTAACAAGCCTCAGACAATCGCAGCCCTTAAGGAGAATATTCGACTGGAATGCAAACAATTATCACCGGAAATCTTGCGGAAAGTCATGGAAAATGCTATAAAACGGGCACAAATGTGTATAATGTGTAAAAACATAATTCAAAAACAAGATTGGATGATTAATTTTGAGCCACCTTTTAAAAATACAAAAAAAAAAATACTTTCTATTCAATTAATCAATTGAAATATTTTAAGGACACGAAGAACGATTGAACTAGTTGCGAGCTGACCACATAGTACTTAGTACGAGTACTCTCAGCAACGACAACACTTATTATGTCATCCATTTCTGGGCCACCAAAGATCCAAAAATCCATCCATATTTAGATATCCCCAAATATTTTGCAAAATTCCTCCATATGACCGGGAAAAAATTGCCAAGCACACATGTGAGCACAGTGTGCACTGTCCCATACGAATGTCGACCAACCCTAGTCTCATCCTTAAATTTCGATCATATTTGGCTTTCCGGACGATAAAAATCACATTAAGGCTGTTAAGACCTATGTCTGGGGGTAACTGATTCGAAAGAAGTGTCAAACAAATATCCCCAGGCTTGGTGCTATGTCAAATGGGTGGGTGGCAGAAAAGTTCCAGGTTTTTAATGCAATTAAGTGTTCTTCGCCCTTGTGGTGACGAGGACAATGAGAATGGTTTTCTGGTTTCCTGTGACTTCATCCGATTTCAACGGACTTCCTCTGGCGACTGCTCGATAATTATAAATTTTACGCGTAAGTAATTGAAAAAAAGGACACTAAAGGACTCTCAGTGTCGTCGGTACGGTGCATTATTGGTACGGGCAAATTGCTTGTCAGGTCGTTGGTTGGGAAATAGTTTTATCGTCGTGCTAATGGGTGGTTTGGGGGTAGTTTTGGAATGGTTTTGAGTTTAGGGAGTGAGTGCTATAAATTGGTTCAACTGAACTTTCCCTTTTTATTGGCAATTTCACAGAAAACGTACTCCCTTCCTCCGTTGGTGACGACAAACCAACACATCAGGAACTTTAACTTAAACACAAATAAAACAAAAAAAAAACAAAAAGGATTCTGCTCAGGGAAAATCTGATTACAGGTGAAAACTTGGTACCCGATTAAGGATTTGATGGAGTTTCCCCAAATGGGAAAAGTTTATCTGAATTTTGAAGTTAACTAGTTTTTCTGTTATGGCTTTAGATTTCAATAATAAAATAGAGTGGCAAAGATTGGTTACACTCTCGAGGATATCCAATCCGATACACCTCTCTATCTTCCGTGAAGAGATGGAAGAAAAAATGTAGGGACAAAAAAGTTGTGATTTTAATCTTTTACACGGGTGCCTCTATTTGTTTTAGTTTCCATTTCTTTGTGCAAATAAAAGTTTGTTATCTATTTCTGGAAGAAAGTTAATAGGGATGATAGTTTACGTTAGAATAGGATGGGAATTACTGCTTGGATTTGACTTGGAAGAAGTAAGAGTACTCAGGCAAATTGGAAGTGGTTGTCATCTGATTTGTTTGTATACGAGTACACATTCCATGAACACAACTTGAAACAACAAGATAAATAAACGACAGGATTTGTTGAGGTGGATATATACTTGTAAATGCTTAAAGTTTTTGAAATAATCTGAGGTAGCTTTAAGGTATTTATTTAATGGTTTGATTTAAACTGTCTTTATCTGTGACAAACGCCATTAGAACTTAATTTTACCATAAGCAGGTGGTTAGGGATGCTATGATATTTGCCTCAGATAACTTTGATTTAAGATAAGAGTCTTAAACGAACGTCTTCGGCAAATAATAAAGTTCGATAATAGCCAGTGTGGATTTGTTGAAGGAAGATCGACGGTGGACGCTATCCAAAGCCTACGAATAATAATGGAAAAGCACCGAGATTCGTCTTAGGATTTACACATGGTATTTATCGACCTCGAGAAAGCATTCGATCGAGTGCCTAGGGATCTCATATGGGCCGCGCTGAGGTCTCAAAACGCACCGGAAACGTATGTTAGAATAATACAAGACATGTACGGAAACGTGAAAACTGCGGTTAAAAGCTCTGCTGGACTAACGAGAGAATTTCCAGTTAATGTCGGAGTGCATCAAGGAAGCGTACTTAGCCCTTTCCTCTTTAACGAAGTATTCGACTATCTATTAAAAGACTGCATGCGCGAAGCAAATGTAACGGGAATTCTCTTCGCTGACGACGCAGTATTACTTAGCGATAACGTCGAAGATTTACAGAATGCCTTAGATTCATGGAGAAATGCGCTAGAGATAAACGGGTTTAAAATGAGTCGTTCAAAGACGGAGCATTTGACGTGCCCATTTGCGCATCCGTTGCGACCTGTTCCGGATATAATGTTAGACGGAATAATTCTTCCGAAAAGTACTATCTTTAAGTACTTATGATCAATCGTTAACATGGAAGCGAAATGTGACGACGACGTAAACCACAGAGTGAGTGTGGGATGGATGAAATGGCGGGAAAATTCGGGAATCTTTTGTGACCGAAAATTTCCACTTAAATTAAAGGGGAAACTCTACACCACGGTTGTTAGACCAGCTCTTATATACGGTTCACAGTGCTAGACAATGTACGAAGCGTTTAAAAACAAAATGACGGCAGCGGAAATGAAAATGTTAACGATGTCTAGTGGAGTCACTAAACGCGATTGTATTAGATCTACGCGTATAAGAGGAAGTCTACATATAAAAAATTCGGTAACCGAACAGCTTGAGGCGAATAGAATAAGTTGGTATTGCCACGTTCAAAGAAGATCTGCGGAAAATCCGGTTAAAAAGGCACTATCAACTACGGTCACCCCAACTGTAAGAAAACGAGGTCGGAAAAAGAATTCCTGGATTTCTCAGATGGCAAATGCCCAACAACGCCTGGGGCTTACCACTGAAGCGATCCAGGACCGAGCATTATGTAGACGCGTTCTGCGGTCTGCGACATTAGCCAACCTCATAAACGGAGCAGCAGCGATGCAGTAAAAATGGGAAACTCGTTACGCAGAAGTTCGTATAACGAGGAAAGGGTTAATAAAAGGAAAAGAAGAAGAACTTTGATTTAAGATGAAGTAAATATTTAGTTTACTTATATGGCTCTGTAGTTCGGGGTGGAAATGGGTCTCAAGCGATATTTCACACAGACTAGCTTGGTTTTTGACTAACTGGCTGAAAAGGCGGAATACAGCTAGTAATTTCGTAAGACATCTGATGGCGAATATAAGAGGCATGATAAGTGTGAAATATTGGTGTCACCTAAAGGTTGGTTGAGATTTCCTCGCATCTATACCTAAGTATATAACGAGTATATAACTATATAAAATACATGTGTCAGGAATAGACGTCATTACTAGGTTGGGTGAAAAGTAACCTCATTGGAAATGAAAAACAACTTTTTCATATGCAGAATATTGCCCAAAATATAGCGTGTGAGCTCAGTACTAATCTTTGTGGTATCTGCTAGCTCACGCGCCTTCACTTTCCGGTCAGCCAACACGATTTCATGTATTTTTTTGACATTGGCCTCTGTAACCACATCGGGGGGCCTGCCGCTGCGGACTTGATCGGTAGTGGAGTTGTGACGGTGTAATCTGACGGAGCATTAGCCCCATAATATTTATCCAACTTTTCTTTTGTTTCTTCGCCGTTTTGTCTCTCAAAAAATAATGTTTTATGAGAGAACGAAAATCGTTTTTATCCATACTCAACATGATGCCAAACACGTTAACAACAATCGCACTCAAATTTAGCATGTCTAAATGCCTAAATATGAACGGACTTCAAGGCACCATACCCTTTTTTGCAGTAACAGCGCATTCTGGCCGTCAATGAGGTTACTTTTCACCCCACCTAGTATATAACAAAATAGCCTGTAGTCGTCGTTGTTACTTCAAACGAAACTTTACTAATGTCAATGCTTTTTTGCCATCTGGATCAACACTGGAATGATAAGGCCCTAGCAATTATTTTGGCCTAAAAAAAACCATGATTAACAGGTATAACTATTCGTTTGTTTCATCTAAAGTTATTCTGTGCAACCAAATGAGTTTGGCAGAGATTTCACAGTAGATACGACTCTGATGGGAAGTCATCCAATTCTCATCCCGAAGGGCAAACCATTCAAAGAATAATGCCAGTAGCCCACTCTGGGGGTATAAGTTTTGCCGTTGGTGCACTGGAAACTCTACTGTCACTGTCAACATTTCGTCATTCTGGCTAAATGTCAAATGAAACTTAAACTGGGTTTTTTTAACGTCTTTTTTGATTGCATCTTGGAAATCCCTCCACTGAATCGTGTGTATCATAATTAGTATCTTGCACATCCTTCAAAGTTGTAATGGTATTCTTCAGCTACCCTTCTGCTTCATAAGTCTTTAGACATTTTCAATCGAAATGCCATCTGGACACCTGAAAAATACGACTACGACGTTTAGAATTGCCCTCTTATAGGAACCAAACCCATTTTTCACGACCGAACAGCATTTTAATGGTTCTTTTTGTACAATTGGATCAGAATTTTAGCATCCAGAGTTAGGTTTACAAAATTATTTACAGACTAGCTTCTCCCCACGACTTCGTGGAATCCTGCGCAGGATTAGTACTTCGAGTAGCCTATTTTCTTTTCCTAGGTCCCATCTATATTTACGAGTATACCAAAACTCATCAAAATTGAGTTGAATTAGACGTGAAGGCGTAATATGTATGTAAGTTGAAACTGAGAACTTTTGCAATACCTGTGATTTATTGACAGTCATTGCAAAAGCAACTTTTAATGGGAACTGCAGACGCTCCCTTGGATTCGCCAGTTTAGATTGTGGCCTTCACAATATTCCTTCCTAGTTCTGTGACTCGCAACCGAGTACCGTTACATAATCTTGGCGCGTTTAAGTTGCGCATATACAAAACGGGTATGCCTACTTTTAATTCAAATTTATGGGAAGTTTAGGAATTCCACGGGATAGCTCGTAATGTCATCGGATGACATGACTGTGTCGATCGAGTTGTACACTGATGTTTCAGTAGTTATTTCGCCCAAGATTTTTTTATTTATTTTCGCAACAGTCTCATTTTTTGGTGCCAGTATGGTTTTTTTCACACAACCAATTTTCGTCGTGAATATTGTGCTGCAGATTTGTAAAAACTTGAGGAATAAGGTCGTCTTCCGACTCCACAACATGACAAAATTGATGTGTGAAACGAACCATACCTTCTTGATCGGTTTCAAGACGGCCTCCACCAATTTCTATCAGTTTTTGAGCATATGCTCCTGACTCGGCATCGCTGAATAACTGGACTCGCATGTTAGTTGTGAAATAAAGCTTTTCAACTTTGGTCTACATGTATGATGCTTTCAGACATGCATTAATTTCGTCTGCTGCAGTGCCTCTCTCGATAACAGGTAACGTCTGTCTAAAATATCCTGCCCATAACACTACCACACCACCAATTAACTTTCGATTGCTTTGTATGTCTTGTAGATAGCGATCGAGCGCCTTTTGTGTAGGGCACTCGCCCTACACGATCAGATTCAATGTTTCAACAGGGCGTCGCTCTTGCTTATGTTGCACGTTGGGGTTTTTTCGCTGGCTAAATTAAGAGGTAATTTTAAAACTGAATGTGCCGTACTTCCACCGCTCAGTAATATTGCGGCGATACCAGAGTAATCCACAGCTAATGCAACGTTACGATCCCTACGAATTTTTGCTAGAAGTAAATTAAGCAAAACAATTTTGCCTGTTCTGTTCGGGGCATCGAGAAAAAAAGGCCGCCTTCGCCACGTTCAACTCGTTGTAATATGTTGTCATAAATGGCTTCTTGCTCGGATAGCAGGCGTATGCGAGTGTAGTTTATTTTCAAGAATGTCGCATTGCATGCGTACGTGAGATCTTCGATGAAATACGAAATACACCAACAAAATGTGTTGGAAGATTGACAGCTAACTTGCTTGTGCGAATATTTGGAATGCAACCCACTGGAGTGCTCACTTTTTGTTTGGTCAGCGGTATGACATTCTGTTTGAAATAGATTCGATGGTTGGGCTTTGAAAAATGCATGAATTTTTTTAAATGTGCGTTTTGGAAATGTCAACTAATAAATACAATAAAATACTCGTATCAAATCGCTTCATAATTTTTTGGCGATATTGGCTTACACCTAAAAGATAGATGTATGTATGCTGTCGTGGACTTTATTGTGGAACTGTTTAAGAGATACATTACACCGTACATTATATTCGTGTAACTCTTACGGTTTTTGCAACGCACGTCAGAATGGCTCGCAGATGGGGGAATTTTTACTGACTCACGTGACACTTTTTGCCATATTTTGGCCAATTTACTCAATAACTTTATAAATTATAGCCTATATGTTATTCTGATGTATGAGCTGTATTATTGTAAAGTTTCATTAAAATCCATTCAATCATTTTTGCGTGAAAGAGTAACAAACATCCACACATACATCCATACATACTTTCGCGTTTATATTATTAGTAGGATAATGCAGATAACTAATGACTCTGGTAAACTCAAGGGTTCGAAGACACATTCTTTTTTTTGACAACCAAGGCAACAAAGGCTGCGTACTCTACCCCTATCTATTTATTTTTTTAGCTTACCACAAGTAGTTCTTAAATTCTAGATTTAAAAATAACATTTTCACTTAAGACTAAAAATATGTGGGCGTTAGCAGTAGAGAAAGGAGAATGTTTTTCAGAGACAGTTTATTGAGATGGAAATCGAACAGAGGCAGAATATCATTAACTTCACGAAGCATTCTTAACATCGGCTCAAGGTGACCGTTATTTTTTCTGGGAAGATAAAGCCGGAAGAGTGGCTAAGATCTGCTGTATAGAATGAGGTTGTAAATCTTTAAGTTTCAGACGGTCAATGTATGGTGATAAGTTAAGGATAGCATCCCAGGGAAGTCCACGTTAAGGGAATTCTAAAAACCTGCGTTAAACAGCTACTAATCGGAGGACCAAACTCGGTATTATATGGATCGCAAAACTGTTTAGACCGGCGCTGGATAAAGCCAAGGGAAAAGGTGGCCTTGTTTTTTATCATATTATCAATGTTGGAGATTGAAGATGACAACGAGGAGAAATGGAGGGCGCTTACGGGTATAATCTATAAGCCTGGCACTTATTGACGTTAAGTCAAAGGACACCAAGTGCAAAACAAAACCGATCTAGATTTTCCTGCAACGGAAGAAAATCTGAGAAAGATTATGTATGTCTTAATATTTTCATATCATCTGCGCAAGCCAATAAGAGACCAAAGTGACTACATTGAGGGATACCACATGAGGCTTTAATAAGATCTGAGACCATGAACCTGAAAGGAACGTAGTAGTATCATTCTCTCAAGTAGGATTGAACCCTCTATAAAAAGCTTGTTTGCAAATTCTAGAAGGATTACGTCATGAGAAATTCTACCAAAGTCTTTGCTGAAATCGGAAGCGATTACGTAACTCCATTTCCAGATTAAAATGCATATAAAGTGCTTGATACGGCTTGAAAATATCGTCTTTGCGACTCTTTTTATGTAGCGGAACAATAGAGGGTCTTTTCCAGGTTATGGGAAATAATTCCTGGTTGATAGAAAGCTGAAAGAGAGCTGTAAGAAGTTGCTCTAAATGCATTACATATTTCCTTTAAAATATTTGGGGAAAATCATAAGATCCAGCGGAACAATCATTTTTGAGGTTTATTATTTTTTCCATAAGGTATTCTGAAGTATGGCAACGATTAGTATAAGGCCTCGTAGAAGTAGCATCTTCCGGCAGGTGCTGGTTCCTTAAATGACGAGAATGAGCCTCTGCAGCCGAACATCTTGCAGCTCTGCTAATAAGTCCTACTTCACGCCTCCCCGTGGCGCCATCTGGGAATCTCACTAGAGGTTGCGAAGTGAAGGGGGCAAATGGCGAGTTTCCTGCGCCATTAACCAGGATTAGTGTCGGAAAAGCAAAACAAGACCTTATACGGGCTACTCCAACATATTTGGAGCTCAGGCCGGAATGGATTTCCAGGACTTAGTCAGGGCCTTGAAAAAGAGATGGTGGCGGACGAGCCCTATATGGGCCAATGGCAGCGCTCACATCCCGGAACGGGTTACTGGCTTCGGTGTAACCAACCCTTGTCCTAGGGGCACTCAAAATGGAACTGGTCTTCCAGGTTGGGGGTTGTGCCGCCGGGGTAACTGCCCGGCCATTTAAAAAAGATTAAGCTACGAAGCATCAACAAGCCTCGGATATGGACGGATCTACTGTTGACAACCCACGCAAATGATTTAAGGACAATGAGCTTCGGATATGCACGTGGAATGTTAGATCCCTTAATAGACCACGTGCAGCCGAGCAACTAGCGGAGGCCCTAGGAAGAGAGGGTATAAATCAACAGTCAACCAGATTGATCACATTGCGATCGACGCAAGACACTCCTGCAGCATTATGGATGTCCGTACGTTCCGAGGAGCCAACATCGACTCGGACCATTACCTTGTTGTAGCCAAGGTACGGTTGCGGATATCCCAAACTACGCCAAGACAAACTAATGCTGTAAGAAAATTCGACGTCAGACGGCTACAATCGCAAGAGATCGCCAAGTCCTTTTCCGATCGAGTGTCTCTTAATCTCTTAAGAGGTCCAATGCCGCCAGCATCAAGCATCGAAGACCATTGGAAACACTGCCAAAACGCCATCAGAGACGCCGCTTCTGATGTGCTGGGTTTCACTCGTCCACCACAACGAAACCCCTGGTTCGATGATGAATGCCGGCAAGCACATGCAGCTAAGCAAGATGCATATAACGCGGCGCTGCTTAGAAAGACCAGAGCTGCTCATGAGCTCTATGAGCGGAAAAGGAGAGACGAGCACCGGCTTCTCAGGAGGAAGAAGAAAGAGCATGAGAAGCGCGCGATCGAGGAAATTGAGAGATGCTACTCCAGGAATGAGGTTCGGAAGTTTTACCAAAAGGTAAAAATAACATGCCGCAGAAACAAACCCCGAACCGAAGCCTGTAGAGATGAACAAGGGAACATCATAGTAGAATCGCAGTCGATGCTGAGGATTTGGAGAGATCATTTCTGTAGACTGTATAACGGCGATGACGGACCAAATACCGCTGTCAGGCAGAATCAACCTTTCAACCTGGACGATGATGACCAACAATTCCGTCCACCCGACTTGGATGAAGTGAAGATAGCCATATCGAAGCTTAAGTCCAACAAAGCTGCTGGAGCGGATGGCCTGACTGCCGAGCTCTTAAAAGCGGCAGGCGATGACTTGGTAAGGAGCATACGCCAACTCATCTGTAAAATATGGTCGGACGAAAGTATGCCCGATGAATGGAACCTCAGCATTGTTTGTCCAATTCTCAAGAAAGGAGACCCTCTGAACTGCGCCAACTACAGAGGCATCAGTCTCCTTAACATCGCATATAAGATCTTATCCACCGTATTGTGTGAACGCCTGAAGCCGTTTGTCAACAACCTGATAGGTCCATATCAGTGTGGCTTCAGGCCAGGAAAGTCCACCATCGACCAGATATTCACACTACGGCAGTTCTTGGAGAAGACCCATGAGCTTCAGGTCGATACCCACCACCTATTCATCGATTTTAAGGCCGCGTATGACAGCATATATAGAGACGAGCTATACAGACCAATGTCTAGTTTTGGCATCCCTGCCAAACTCGTCCGTCTGTGCAGGATGACGATGGAGAATGCACGCTGCTCCATCAAGGTCGGTAAAGATCTCACCGAGACCTTTGATGTCCAGAAAGGATTTAGACAAGGCGATGCGCTGTCATGAGATTTTATCAACATCATACTTGAAAGAATAGTGCAAAACTCACGAGCAAACACAAGAGGCACTATCTTTCAAAAGTCCGTCCAACTACTCGCATACGCCGACGATATTGACATAATCGGGAGAAAGCAGCGTGATGTCAGTGGCGCTTTCGCGAGTATTGAGGCGGAAGCGGCGAAAATGGGTTTAGCGGTCAATGAGGGCAAGACCAAGTATATGCTGTCAAGCAAAAAGGACAACCAACACCGACGTCTCGGACAGAACGTCACCCTCGACAGATATAACTTTAAGGTAGTTAAGAACTTTGTCTCTCTAGGCTCCGCTATAAATACAGACAACGACACCAGCGCTGAGATCAAGCAAAGAATAACTCTTGCCAACCGCTGTTTCTTTGGGTTAAGAAGGCAATTGTGTAGCAAAGCCCTCTCTCGGACAACAAAAGTCACCCTTTATAAGACTTTAATAATCCCGGTCCTGCTCTATGGGGCAGAGGCATGGACATTATCAAAAATGGATGAGGGTGTTCTTGGTTGCTTCGAGAGAAAAATTCTTCGGGCGATCTTCGGTCCCGTCTGCATTGACGGTGAGTGGAGGAGGAGATACAACGACGAACTGTATGGACTGTACAGCGACATGAACCTAGCCAGAAGAGTGAAGATCCAAAGGCTGAGATGGCTGGGTCATGTAGAGCGCATGGATACTAATGCTCCGGTCCGAAAAGTCTTCGAATCCGCCCCCGAGGGACAGTAGAGAAAGGCCAAGACTCAGGTGGCGCACGCAAGTGGAAGAGGACCTCAGCCAACTTAGCATGCGAAACTGGAGGCAGCTAGCCAGGGATCGAGCTGGCTGGAGAAGCTTGTTGACTGAGGCCCAGGTCCACCCCGGACTGTAGCGCCACCTAAAGTAAGTAAGTATTCTGAAGTAATAGACACTGATTTTAAAGTTGTTTGTGGGCAGCCATTTAAGCAGGAGAAGTATGGGTGGTCGGGCTCTTGGGACTGGATGGGGAACGTTTGGCTGAGAAAAATTAGCGAAAAGATTCGTAATAATTTGGGTATCGCTCAATACAATGCGTTACTACAATAAGTTCTCTTTTTGATGAAAATGCAACTTTATTGTGAAAAAATGGTTGCAAATGAATTATTTAAAGTATTGCCCATCGCTAGCTACAACTTTTTTCCATCCTTCTGGCAAAACTCGAATACCGTTACGGTTAAAGTGTCCATCTTTTGAGGCTTTCCACGAATCAAGCCATTTCTTGATGTTTTCATATGAGCGAAACTGCTGAGCAGCAAGACCATAAGCCATCGAACATCCGAATAATCGGACGGCGCAATATCTGGGGAATAGGAATAACTTTGAGCGTTTCAAGGTATGTTTTAACGGGCTTGGCAACATATGGGCGAGTGTTGTCATGCTGTAGAATCACTTTTTCGTAACTGTGCTCGTATGGTGGCTGGTTTTCGCCATAGTGTTAGTTTTATTGAGTTTCAACAGTTCAAAATAAATAACACCGACCTGGTCCCACCAAATACACAGCATTCCGGACGTAAAAGCATGACCGGTCACTCCCTATAACTTTCTTCTCTTTGAGTTGCTGTAATGAATCCATTTTTCATCACCCGTCACGATGCGATGAAGAATACCCTTCCTTTTTTGCCGCTGGAGCAGTTGATCAGAGGCAAAAAAAGACGGTCAACGTCTCCTTGCTTAGAGCACTGATCCTCAACGAGCAATGCCTCTCATTTAACGCCTTCGAAGGACTTTGGCCTTCCTTCACGCGGGACGTCATTATCATCGAAACCACCGTCTTTGAAGCGACAGAACTAATCACGGCACGGTGTTTCGCTTAGAGCAGCATCTACGTAAACTTTTTGGAGCTCTCGATGTGCTTCAGCCCCATTTTCTTCGAATGAAACAAGAAAATCAACACTTCCCGCAAATGACGATTATTGGGCTTGAAATCAGACATTTTCAGAGTATCAAAAGTTTATGATGCCAAAACAAAATCAAAACGGTGTGTTTACCATATGTCTAAGCTTGGTTAATGACGTTTTGGATATGTCAAAATCGACCAGCACTTACTGCTGGAGCCATCTATTGACGAAGAGCGAGAACTTAGCTGCACACCTAATGGATTTATTTTTTTGCGTAAACTGAGAGTGGTACAACTTACGTTCAATGAAGATTTTTACTTGAAATTTGTTTGACATGCTCATAAAATAGTAATAAATAAATGGAAACAACTTTTAAGTTCTACCTTGTCATTAGACGTCATGAAAATTTATTAGGGCAGACTGATCGAAGAAATCGGCGTCGGAAAGCTTATTCCACTTGCTAGGAAGAGAACGTTAAGCGCTTTATTATATCAAGGTCGTGGAGATGAGAGATGTATTTTGGGTTACAAAAGTACATTGGGATAGACATCTAAAAATTTCTGAATATAAATATATGATAGCACTGCCGACCGTGGGGTAAGCACGCTAATGCTTACATACTATAAAACTAAAATTGGCCGTACTGAGAAGGTTTTTCAGTAGCGTAATTAGCTCTATGAAAAGAATACTATGAACATTAAAGGAAGGGGAGGGTGGAGTGTATAAAAATGAAATAAAATTCTTCGAGTAGCCTAACACAGAGGCGTCATATAACCTGCCTTTTGACAGACTTATTTGAGATTGGGTTAATTTGTAGTCGGTTTTGCTATATATGTAGTTTTCCGAGTTCTTATCTATTTTTGTTGGGCAGTATAGTTGGACGATGAAAATTTGAAATCATTATCTTTTATCATTCTCAACGTATTTTCTATTCTATAACACACATATTTATATATATCGTGATCATTATTCGGGTCTCGTCGTTGACGTTCTTATAAAAAATAGATTTTTAAATATCTTTTCTTCTCCTCAGGTTGATGGCGATGATACTATAGCCTTCGAGATAAGCTTTCTACGTCTGCCATGTTTATCTCAATATCTGAAAATCCGAGATGGACCATCCCTTTCTTCGACATTGCTGACAGAGTTGAATGGTGGCAACAATATCGATATGCCGCCACCATTTGATTCGACCGGCCAGCAAATCTTAGTGGAGTTTTATTCGGGCGATAGTAATCTTATTGAATCTGGATGCACGGGAGGATTTCTAGCGAATATCGAACAAATCCGTGAGTAAAAATTGAGAGGTAAAACTATCCCTAACTCTTTTAATCCACATTGTAGAGCCAGCAAATCAAACTAACAAGATCATCGTCCGAAGTCGTGCAGTTATACAGGCAAAGATAAGAAATAACTTCACAATTGTACACCTTTCAGCAGTTGTATTCGCGAGCATTATCATCCTCATAAGTGCACTTCTAGGTAACAAATAAGGTCCTTCAAAGTATCTAAAATAACCTAAATTACAATCTCTATAGGAGCTCAATACATCGTTCGATATAGAAAGTACCACTTAGCAATCAGCGAAAGACATGATCACACATCTCCAATACATACACCCAGGGCATCCATGGGTTCTCTGCACAATCCACCCTCTCGAGCAGTCTCAACCACCACCCTCCTTTCTGAAGTTATTTATCTGGTAAAAATGCGACCAAAAAGACAACTAAGACATTCCATCTTACGCGAGAGCGTAGATGCCGAAAATCTAGCTAAAGATACAGAGACTGAGTTCAATGACACTGAGAAACTTACTAAATGGTACAATTTCTGCCCATCCAGAAGTTATACATCTCGAAATATTTTTACTTATTTTCTCTTTTTTGTAGTGACGAAATGGGCAGCAATTCCAGCATTGTAACCCTTCGCAATGAAGTAATCAATGAAGATAGTCTACCAGACAGCCCAGAAGAAGATCGAAAGGACTCGTCATCGGTTTTATCTGGCGTGAGTTCTTCTGCCAGCACATCCTTACGCCTTAGTAAACATTCCAAATATCCCGATAGGGACGATGGCACCCTCAAAAGGAAGAACCTTTCACCAAATGACGAATCTATTGAGAGTTCCTCAATCCGATCACAATCAAGAAGGGACAGTGATCGTTTCAGTCAATTAGACACAAAAAGTATTACAAACTCTTTAACTAATGTGAGTTGTAGATATAACATTTCTTAAATTGAATTGATTCTAGTTGTATCCTTTCAGGGTTGTTACTCACCAGCAGCGAGTATAATAAGCAGAGCAACCATTCGCACTACCAATCAAAAAGAAAGTAAAGACAAACAAAATCGGAAGAAACTTTTAGCACGTCCAGGATCGGAGTTTTCCTTAACTAATCCAGAGGAACTTGAATTGGATTACTATGATTATAATGTGATTAATGCAGGAGCAGCTCCTGGCTCATATTTGGGTATGGATCCAGCTTATTTAGTGTGGATTCCTCCTATGGACAATGAGACCAACATAGATGATGGAGACAAAACACCTGAACCAATTTATGAGGAGATTCTACCACGTGTTCATCATCATTTGAGTCCGGGTAGTAATACTGAAACTCCAGATTCCGAAATCAGTCGAAATCATTTAACATCACCCAGTGAGTTGAATTTGAAGAATACTCTAATTCAAAAGACTATAACTGCATCGGTGTCTCATGAGGGAACACCACTTCTAAATGGACGAAAGAACAAACCTACAAATCGAGTTTTAGAGAAGGACATTGTCCAGGAGAAGGATTGCAATTCGGAGAAGGAGACGTCTGTGGTGAAATCACCAAGTGATTTGCATGATTTCTATGAATTAGATGACATCCAATTCGCCGATGAAAGCGAAAGTGATGCAGAACAAAGTAAAGCTTTAGCGCCAAAAGTAAGTTACTTAAAAACGGTTGCCATTGATAATCAATCGATGGCATCCAGCTCGGAACAGATAGCATTATAGATGTATAACTAGTAGAGTGTAATATTTATTTTGTACATAAGAGAATATAACTTTCAGATTAGGATTATTTGTTTAAGTAGGTTAATTAGAAAAGCACCAATGTTTATTCACATGACTATCATCGATCGGAGGTAGCGAGGTAAAAAAGATGTTTCAAAGTTGATCACTGTTTGCTAATGACTTGTAAATCTACAAAGTAATTCTCTTTAAACTCTTCTTTTTAACAGTTCAATTCCCAATGGATCAGGTCATATTTCATCGGCAAGCTTTATTTGCAAAGTTCTTGCCTTTCAATCAGGGCTTATCTTGGTATCTTATACAGGGCAGCAATATAAAGTTTTATTTAGATGTTCTGTATCAGATCCTATCGACTATCTGCCAACATTTTTTGGCTCTGAGACATTGAAGAAGCTACATTCTTATTCTTCTGCTACAAAAGGGATGGATTTTTTTTAATGCGCATGATGACTAAAATGTCGCCCTTGTAAGAAGTTGTGATTGCTTCTATTAGGTGCGCAACTAAGTTCTCGCTGTTTGTCAATAGATGGCTCCAGCAGAAAGTGCTGGTCGATTTTGATATATCCGAATCGCCATGAACTAAGCGTAAACATATGGTAAACAAGCCGTTTTGACACACCAGTGATTTCGTTCTGGCGTCATATAATTTTGGTACTGTGAAAATGTCTGATTTTATCCCAAGTAATCGTCTTTTGCGGGAAGTGTCGATTTTCTTCTTTTATTCGAAGAAAGCCGCGGCTGAAGCGCCACAAGAGCTCCATAAAGATGCTGCTCTAAGTGAAACAACGTGCCGGGATTAGTTCCGTCGCTTCAAAGACGGTGATTTCGATATTGGCGACCGTCCGTGTGAAGGAAGGCAAAATCCTTCGAAGACGCTATATTGGAGGATTTGCTCTATGAAGATCCGTGCCAAACGCAAGAAGAGCTTGCTTCAGTATTAAGAGTTACCCGCCAAGCCATTTCCAAGCGATTGCATGCGTTGGGAATTGATCAAAAACAAGTAACTTGGGTTTCTTATGATTTGAATCCAAGGGACGCTCACCGTCGTTTTTTTCGCCTGTAAACAAAAAGGAAGGGTTTTCTTCATCGCATCGTGACGGGTGATGAAAAATGGATTCATTACGGCAACTCAAAGAGAAGAAAGTCATGGCCACTGCCCGATCATGCTTCTGCGTAGTCGGCTCAGCCGAATATTCACGCTGCGGAGGTTATATTGTGTATTTGGAGGGACCAGGCCACAATACGAGCAGAGGCACCAAAAAGTGGTTGAACGCCCGGCCTCACGGACCTACTTGGAAATGCTTAAGTGGTAAATTCTACCCCACCCGCCATATTCCCCAGATATTGCGCCGTGCGATTATTACTTGTTCCGTTCGATGGAACATGGTCTCACTGATCAGCAGTTCCGCTCATATGAAGAAATCAAAAAAGGCTTGATTCATGGATAGCCTCAAAAGATGAACACTTTTACCATAAGGGTATTCGAGCTCTGCCAGAAACACTTTGAATGATTCACTTTTAACCGTTTTTTCATAACCAAGTTGCATTTTCATCAAAAAACAATTTAGTTGCGCACCTATTATGTATATGTTTATGTATATGTATATTAAAATTATGTCATTTGATTTTCTAGACACTCTTGCAGAAGACATAACCTTACGATTTCGTTAAGGAGTTGTGTCAATGTGATGTCATTGGTACATCCGATGATATTCACTCATCTTGGCTTATACTTTCGTAGTACCAAAACGTACTTCATTCACATTCTTCACGAAAGGGCCTAGAACTGACATGTGTAGAAATCTTCTTGTCATTTCAATTTTCTTTAATCTTTCGTCTTCTAAATTTATTATTAAAATTATTGTGTATTGTTTTTGTGTTTCAGGCTTTTTTAAGTTTGCCAAATATTTTACGATTAGGTATAGAACTGTTGTCCTTTTGGAAAATGTGTCCAATTTGCTGCCATTTTTGTCTATTTCGGTTTCTTAAGAAAATCCTCTTCGATGAAGAGGAAGAACTTATCCTTTCTATGCCGTGTATTCGGATTTTCTCCCTTCAGGCATTTCCGATCTTTTGTAGAAATATGAGTAAACGCCTTGGCAGCCACGAAATCAGGCCCAACTGTTGTACTATAGCCTGATACAAGAAAACTGGACACTCACAAACAAAGTGCAAGTAGTAAAGCTTTGTTCAGTGAGGAAAAACTAGAACAGAAACGCACAAATATGTGGAAAACGTCAAATTAAATGAGACCAGAAAAGCACAGCCCATATGAGAGTTATCAAAAGTTAATCCATTTGTAATTTGTCAATTGAGAGAAGTGTTTGTGTTCTAAGTGTTAAATAAGAGTTAATGTTTAAAATGGAAAAGAAAATAATTGAGAACACTTTGTTGAATGAGTTTGAAGAATTAATTAAATAATGTTAAATGTCTTTTTTTCCATTTCCATTTCCATACGTACAAGAAAAGGTTGTCCTTTTTTCAGATTTTATCCCAATCTGTTAAATCGCTTTTCAAAAAATAATTCACAAATCATGAAAAATTTCACGTGACTTAGCAAATTACCCCCAACAAATAATACAAATTAAAATCACAGCTGATTTTGACACTTTTCACAATTTTGTCCTTCCCCGAGAGTAGGTGCAAGATTTTCTGCTCCAAACAGATTGGAACAACCTCACTGAACAAAGCTTTTTAAACATAACATTTAGACACATCGTATGCAGATTTGGTCATAGCGATCAGTTAGTCAGATTTGTCCATACTACAAAAGCACTCTTAAAAAGACTGTGTTTTTATAATGGATTACCGTCAGATGGAGTGGTGATTAACCACTAAAAGCGACTACATATCTGCTCTTTTTTCTCCAACGTATGGTTATGCAGTTTATACCAGCTTGTAGTAAATTCTACTTCTATACCCGGCCTATTGATGTTGTTGATTATCGTGGGCAACACTGGACTACACTCATCTTTTTGTGGTATAAAGCCTTTAGTTAGATGTAGTGCTGGCGTTGAACTATTTTCGTTGGATGATCCATACCTAGCTGGTCTCTAAACCTCAAAGTCGACCTATAAAAAACACCTTCTATATTTTAACAGCGATTTTCTTTCAGTGAGCTGTCTTCCAAATAAGATCCCATAAATTAATATGTATTACAAATTCTGCGTTTTTTTTTTTTTTTTAACCCGATCATTCGGAAAATATTAGCTCTCCTGGTTCTAAATTGTGACATACTTCTTATATCTGTTTCTTCTTGGGATAAGGTTCTTTCCTCATCATGACACTATGCCAATTCCGTTTTCTTCGATTTTCTAATCTCTCCATTCCTGGCCCACATGGAATTGCAAATCTTTACAATTATCTAAAATTTTTGTAAAACAACCATTGGGAAATAAATTAAGTTATAAGCAAAATAAATGAAGATTTTTATATATTGCCAACTCAGTCATTTGAGGCATTCTCTTTACCTTGCTACACTTTAATTCACCTCCATAACTCACCAAACACATAATATCACAAAATAACTGTGTACCTTTAAGAGTAACTATTAATACCAAATAAAATGAATTCTATCTACTACAAATCATAAACAATCAAATATCAAATATCAGTGTTATAACAATCCAAAGAAGATTAATCTGTAATCCAAAAATAAAATAAAAATTAACTAATCGCTGCCATAGATTTGTCTATAGTCTTTTTTCCCACTTGGATTTTTCTTTAAAAAATCAATTTAAAAAAATATATTGTATTAAATTTGTATTTATATGTATACAAACCAACTTATGATATTTTGTTTAAAACTGGACCACTTAAAACAAGTGCTTTATTTAAAATGCAATATTGTAATATTTGTATTTGTAAACTCAAATCTTATACGTAAAAATATTTAATTTTTTTTCAATTAAAACTTTGGCTATTTACAAAATAAATAAAAAAGAATTTGTTGAAAACTGCATTTGGCATTTTGTGATGACACTCTTTGATTTAATTTGTTTTTAATTTAAAGGAAAAAATTAATCAAAAACTAAATTATGTACTTAAAAAAAAAAATTATTGTTACATACTTACTAAAATATACGCTTCAAAATTATTACAACTATTGGCATTGATTTTCGAAATGTTATTAGACAATTTTTAGCTTAAAAAAAGTAAAAAAATAAATAAATTTAAATAATCGCAATCTTCAAAATAAATCAACTCTTGATAATTTGCAAGAAATATATATGTAACAACAAGTGAGTCTGTTTTGTCTGTTCAGAATTCAGAATTTGGACCTTAAGAAAATAAAAGATTTTTAAAATTATAGCAATATGTATTATAACACGATTTATAAGAACCAAAAAAAAAAACAAATCTATTTACTGGTCCCCTTTTGTACAGTAAGACATTCATATTTCACAAGATTTATTGCATTAGATACAAACACTTGTACTACTTAAGATAAAAATAAAATGTTGCACTTTAGCATTTAAGTAGAGATTTTTAATTTTAACGGTAAGAAAACTATTTATACAAAGTAGTGTTATTATGTAAATAAAATAAAATTATTGACTTTATGGGCGTTTTAAGGACTTTATTTTGATTTAACCCTTGTATCAACACCCACCTACCCGGCTATGTTTTAGGAATTCAAAATGAAACATTTTAATAAATTCGAACTACAATCGAAATGAGCTTTTAAGAGACCTAACAAATTTAAAAAAATTAAGCAGATTATATAAAAAAACAAGGAACTACTACATTTGAGGCGAGGGATTACAATTTTGACCAAGTATACGCCTGCTCAACAACCAACATACCCGGATAGTATGCACAAAGAAAAGTGCAATAAAAATTTAGGTAAATATTTTTTTAATTGTGAAGCGAAAATGAAAATAGAGGAACATTATTCATTTGAGAATATATTTTATTAAATAATAGTTAAATACATGCTAACAAATAGTATGGTTGGTGGACTGTTCATTACAAACGGACTTTGAACATTTCTTGCACGATTTTCTAGGCGAACGTCGTTTGTCACACATGAAATAATTGCTTTTATGTTTGATTCTTCCTTGGTGGGAAAATTTCGTGAAACCTGGAGATTTGCCGCGCGTGCACGTGAGAGTGCTAATTGTGCTAATTGGTTGCTGAGTTCCTGAAGAAATTGTCGATGTCTACTAGTAGTTTTTCTTAGATGCGGAGTATTTTTATAATATATAATGTAAGTGGCCAAGGCAGCTACATCCAACATATTATAACCAAAGGTCTTTAATGGATGCTGCTTTATCTTCTCTGAGCCTTTCAGTACGCGTATTTCCATTACCAAAGCGAACGGCCCAAAAGCGGGCAATATTTCCCCAAAGGTCCTTCGTTTGAACTGCTAACACCAGCAAAAAGTGGAACTCCATGTAGGCATCTAATTATTCTTCTATAACATATTTCCATGTACGTGACAGATTGGGAGGATACTTCGTGTTACATTCTCTATAAGTCTGTGTTGCGCGACGATTAGTTTCCCGTAAGATGACATAGCAGAATTCGGGTGTAATTGGCATTTACGCCATAACACTCAGGTTCGGAAGCACTTTCAGCAGTTACCTCTTCAAAATCTTCTTCTGTTTCAGTGGAGTCTTCTTCTTCTGCTTTAATCTCACCTGGGTATTCCTCAATGTCGGGGCCATCAAAAACTTAAAATGCTGAAATACTGAAAACCTGTTCAATATTGCTAGTCAACGAATAAACTGCAAAGAAAATCTACCTCGATTCACTTATAGATTTTGGTTTTTAAGACATTTTTTGTCCAGTTTTATTGCTACTTATTACATTGGGTGATCAAATTATTGCGGCCACCATGAAAAATTACTTATTTTTAGGTTTAAGTATAATTATTTGTATTAAATAACCGTATTTATGTGTTAATGTGATTTTTAAATGAATTTATAGTTAAAAAGGTTGAAAATAATAGAAAGTGGCATCACTTAACAAGTTGTATTTCTACAGAATCCAACTTTTTAAATGGATACTTTATTTTTGACAGAAAGCATGTTTTCTCTCTTACGCTTTTTAACGGTTTTTCCGAGTAACGGTTTCCCCATTTGTAGTTTCGATGACAACATCATCTGTAATATATTTGTTCCTATAATTTGTGATCGTTAAGTTTGGTATTTGAAATATTTTATCGAGTTTTTTAAACAAAGAAACCGGTCTACAATGGGTAGAGGAAAAGATGTTTCACCAGAAAAAACTTCTGAAATTAAGACTCTTTTGTCGAGCACTGGCTATTCTCAGAGAAAAATTGCTACAATTGTAAGAGTTTCGAAGTCAACTGTGAAAATGAAAATTTAACACCTTAAAGAACCTGAAGATCTGGACGGAAGAAAATTACAACACCACGAGATAAACGGAGAATTATGGAAATCTGTGTCCAAAATAGAAAAAAACCACGCAGGGTCGTGACACACTTAATAAATGAGTTAGGCATCAGAATTTCAGATATAACAGTTCGACGTAGAATAAAAGAAATAAGGTTCTCTTCCTGTGTTCCAGCAAAGAAGCCACTTTTAACAGAGGCGATAAGGAATAAACTTCTTAAATGGGCTAAAGAACATAAGAATTGGACATCCGAAGACTGGCTTAAAATAAAAATATGTTTAGTGGACTTTTCAACATGGTTTTTATGGCTTAAATGAATGATTTCTTATCATTTCTCTCTCTATCTCTTTTTCGGAGGTTTGTTTTTCCGACGAATCAACCGTACAAATTTTGTCGGATAAGGCTGAGTACGTAAGAAGAAGACCCATTGAAAAGTATTTGAAAGAATGCATAGTGGAACAAGTCAAACACCCTTTGAGCATAATGGTCTGGTCAATAATTTGTGGACAAGGAACAGGTCGTCTATACATTTTTGAATGAATGAGGGGATAAGACCAGTATACCAGTACACGTTCATGCACGATTCTGCACCTTGTCACAAGGCAAAAAAAGTGATGGCATTTTTACAAGAGAAAAATGTAAGGGTGTTGAAATGGCCGGAAAACTCTCCAGATCTTAACCCGATAGAAAATCTTTGGGAGTTCATGAAGAGAGAAATTGGCAAAGAGAAAATAACCAATGAGAGAGAATTAATAGAACGCCTTATTGAAGTATGGCATAGAAGCGAAAATATAAAAAATAACTGCCTAAAATGCATTCAAAGTATGCCCAGTCGAGTTAAGGCAGTTATAGCTTCTAAAGGAGGTGGAACAAAATACTAATGTTAATTTTTTTTTTTTTTTTTTTTTTAAATTAAAGTATTTGTTCCCATAGCCATAAACTTTTATGAAAAGCCGTCACCAAACATTTTCAATACTGTTTATATATTCGTTGTTCATATAAAATGTAGGAAAATCCACGTGCATACCTGGGTATGGTGGGTGTTGATCATAGAGGGCCAGATTCGGGTGTTGACACAAGGGTTAAGATGATATACACTAATCCACTAGACACTTCTACACAGCGAAAGAGTGAACATATTCGTGTCAAGAATCGAATAATTTCAGTGATAAAAATATAGTGCGAACATTATAAATTTAGAAACTAACTATGTTGATGTTGGGTTTATTGAATATCCTTTTAAAAAGACTCTTACTTGAACCTGCAGACAAAATGTGCTATTATCTGTTCTAACATAATAAATTTCAATCACCTCGATAACAAGATAAAATCATAAGCGTATCAAAAATTACAACCCAATAGTTGCAATGAACAGGAATGAACGGATGTAAACCCCGAACAAAAGAACAATGTGACTCTACTATATTCGATCTTGAGGATTTGAATAAAGCATTTCTGGATAATAGCGATGGAGAACTAAATATCGTTCTTAGGCAGAATAAACCTTTCAACCTGGACGATGAAGACCAACAATACTGTCCATCTGACCTGGATGATTTGAAGATAGCCACATTTAAACTGAAGTCAAACAAAGCTGCTGGAACGGACGGCCTGACTGCCGAGCTCTTCAAAGCGGCAAACAATGACTTTGTAAGGAGCATATACTCGTACCATCTCTTACTTGAAAATATGCCCGATGAATGGAAATGTAATGAAAGTGTGTCCGATCCTTAAGAAAGGAGACCTTGCGCCAACTCAGAGCCATCCCTCTTCTTAACATCGACTACAAGATCTTATTTGCAATATTGTGTGAATGCTTGCAGGCGTTCGTCAATGATCTGATTGACCCATATTAGTGGGCCTTCAGGGCAGGAAAGCACACAATCAACTTAATATTCACGCTACGATTCACACCATCTACCCATCGATTTCAAGGCAGCAACATCTATGTGTATAGTTTTGACTCGTCCGTCTATGCAGGACAACGATAGAGAATACAGCGCCCTCAAAGTCACAATAAAAGTAACCCTATACAACCCCTTAATAATCCCAGTCCTTCTTTTGGCTGCTTTGAGAGAAATTCTTAGAGGGATTTTCGGATTAGGGGATACAACAACGAACTGCATATACTGTACAGGAACATCTTCTTAGCCAGAAGAGTGCAGATCAAACGACTTTGATGGCCGGTCCCAAAAGTCTCTGAATCTGCCCATGAAGGTGCTGACCAGTTGGTCGGGAAATTAAACTTCTATTGCGAGAACGAAAACCTGACGTTATACTTAACTCATATAAATAGCACTGCCTTACTAAAACAAAGCTAATGAATATTAGCACGAGCGAGACCTTATTGCTAGTGGATACACTTAACCCAAATATGCTAAAATAATACGAAACT
The DNA here is from genome assembly GCA_928272305.1 of Volucella inflata. Taxonomy (NCBI): domain Eukaryota; kingdom Metazoa; phylum Arthropoda; class Insecta; order Diptera; family Syrphidae; genus Volucella; species Volucella inflata. The sequence continues at coordinate 18,320,044 of OV743718.1, read as the reverse complement.
GCCAGTGAGAAGATTTTGAAGTGCTCCGTAAAGATTGGTAACAATTTCATCTAAAACCTTAGATGTCGGAAAATAGAAATTGTTAGAAAAGGTGATAACATTGACGGTATAATTATACTTATGATGGCAAAGCCTGCCTACAAAAATATTGCTCTTCGAAAGCGGTTGAGATTAAATGCCGAACTATCTAGAAGATAGTTTTTGATATTATTTCTTCTTATATGAACATTAGTGTGCGCCTTATTTTGAAACTTTTGAAATTACCTCCTCCCAACCCGTTAATCGGTTCTTACTCATGGAAAAAATATTCACAAAAAAAATTATCCAAATCGGATAACATTTAGGGGTCGCCACCAGGCTTCGAAAATACACAAAATCAGTCAAAAGCTTCTTTTTTTTCAAAATTTAAGAAAAGAGAATTGTGCTTGGCGAAAAAGAAGAAAATTAAAAGAAAAGGAGGCAACTAGAAGAGAAAAAAATAAAGTCTCGTCAAGAGAGGGTAATTTTTGCTTCATTATCTGATTCAGGGGTGGAAGTACTCGTAGATCCTCAATATCGTCGAGTAATAGATCAGCCAGCTCAGTCGCCATCCGGAGTGCCGTCTTCAAAGAGAGGTCGAAAGAAAATATTGGATGAAAACTTGGCGGCTACTCTTGACGCTGCTAAGGTAAGTGATCGGAATGCAGCATTGGTTCTAACTCCTGTGCTTAAACTTCTCGGACATGATCCCGCAGAATACAATGGGAATCCAAACTCCATTCGTTGTGAACGTGCGAATCACCGTTTTAAGATTGCTGAGAATTTAAAAGTTGAATTTACTCCAGAAGTTCCATTGACAATTCACTGGGACGGTAAATTTCCAGAGGATATAGTTGGAAGTGACATTGTTGATCACCTTCCTATTTTATTAAGTGGAAAAGGAATTAGGGGTCCCGAAGATAAGTTCTGGCACAGGTGAGGCTGCAGCAACAGCACTCTATGAGGCAGCAGCAGAATGGGGAATCTGTAATAAAGTAAAGTGTCTAGGATTTGACACTACATCAGTGAATACGGGAAGAATAAATGGGGCGTGTATTCTTTTGGTACAAAAAATGGACAAACACATGCTATGGTCGGCATGATGCCACCACATATACGAGATCATGTTGGAAGCAGTAGTTATGACAGCACTAGGGCCTTCACCAGGTTCAGGCATTCTTATTTCTTATTTTTAAACGTTTCAAGAAATCCTGGTCTAACATCAATCGGAAAAACTACACAATGAAGCTGCCACAGTTGCAGTTATTGAAGTCTCGGAAGAAATGATTGCCTTTTCAAAATCTCAGCTACAAGAGTTCCAACCTCGAAATGATTACAAAGAACTTCTGGAACTGACAATAATATTCTTAGGAGGAGTTCCCCTGAAAGCAGTATCATTTAAAGCTCCGGCTGGACTATGCCGTGCTAGGTGGATGTCCAAAGCTATATACTCCGTTAAGATATGGATGTTCCGTAGTCAGTTCAAGCTAACAAAGAGAGAAGAACATGAAATTCTTAACATTTTCCTCTTTGTTGTTAGACAGTATGTCAGTCCAGTGAAACATGGAGTACGTAACATGAGAGTAGTCAATGACATAGCTGAGCGAGGAGTAAAGCTTAGAAGAAATTAACATTGCTTAAGTAAAGTAATAATCTTAATTTATATTTATCCATTAATTTATTACTTGTATTTATGTTTTTTTCAATAAATAAATCTAATTTATGAATTCAATTTTAACTATTTACTGGAGCACCCTATAAGCTTTGGTTGGCGATAGTGACTCCTAAATATTATCCGATTCGTATAAAATTTTCAGAGAATTTTTTTTCATGAGAGAGAACAAAATGGCGGGTTGGGACGGTCAAAATTCAACAAAAAGTTGTTTGGATCAAATAAGGCGCACCCTAATGAACATCCTCCAACTTTTGCAACAGATTAAATGATGAAATCTTTTTCGACGCTTAAAGTATACAATTGTTCACAAAAGCGACCTAATGCGGATTTGTATATAACAATGCTAGTGCACCGAATTCTGAAGTCAACAGCTCAATGTGAATCACAATTTTAAAATTAGTTTTTCTGTTTTTCGGTGAACCCCCTGGATTTGAACAACTCCTCTAAGCTTAACCGAAAATGAGCAGTACCGTTTTGATTTAGGAGCAAACATTTTCTGGAAGAAATTAATTAGGTATATTATATTTAAAAAAAAAAAAACTATATTATATTAAATTTAAATAAGAAAAACCGTTAAATCTATTTAAACGGCACCCATCCATCTGCTGTGTAAGGAGAACCCCACCATCGATAAGGCAGTTCTTGCAACAAATGTCATTTCTGTTCCATTGGCTTGTCAAACGATACGAAACCGGCAAAATTCACGACAGAGACATCCAATATATTTTGCTATGCAATTTTTGGCGCAAGAACGCCACTCCATTGTGTCTGACTCCACATTCTTATTGAATGTCTTCGTTTAATCAACACAGTAACGTCTGTCCAAAATGTCCAAGCGAAACAGTATTAGTGTTACTCCAAATCATACTTTGTTAAAATACTTTTCAAGGTCTCCAGCTACCTCTGCATCAAAAATATCTAAAACAGAAGATGTACCTAAGAAAAAACCCAAAGAAGAGGAAGAGGATATTAATCCAACAAAACCAAGTAAGTTCTGTTCCTCTTCATGCAGTGCAGCATCTTTAAACGTCTCAAAATCTAATAGTCAAACGGCAATTGGATAAGGAACTAAGCGACTCCGACGATGAGCAGCTTATTGTCCACCGGAAGAAACGTCCAAAAGTTGCTTGTATTGAGTCAGATGATGAAGAAGACTCCGATCGGGAGAATGACAGCGACAACAAAGTGGTCAAAGTGGTATGAACAAGAATAAATCGAAACCTAGGATAGTTGAAATGATTTTTATCTTTTACGAAAGGAAAACGCGAACGGGAAACCCAGTGTCCTTATGCAAAAGCTTAAAGACATCCAAGATGAAAAACCGGTGGCTAAGTCGAAAAAAGAAGAAAAAAAACTAGAGACCATTGTAAACACTGGATCAACTCTAGACGAGCCAGTTGTATGGCCTCACAATAAGCTGGAGTTTCTTAAACCAGACAAAATCAGAGATAAAAAAGGACGTCGTCCAGATGACCCGGACTATGATTCGACGACGCTAAAGGTTCCTGAGAGTTTCTTGAATTCATTAACTCCTGTAAGTCGTCGGTTGTGTATATCTGATCGTGTTTTAAGAAATTTCCATCTTTTAACTGATTTAGGGTGTTCGTCAATGGTGGATCCTTAAGTCGGACAACTTTGACTGCGTATTATTCTTCAAAGTTGGTAAATTCTATGAACTCTATCACATGGACGCTGATATTGGTGTGAACGAATTAGGGTTCACCTATATGAGGGGAGAATTCGCTCATTCTGGTTTCCCTGAAGTGTCCTTCGAGAAGATGGCAACGATTCTCGTCGATCGGGGTTATAAGGTGAGATTTATTCTAAACCTCAAATGTGGAAGAGTTCTTACTGTTTACTATCTGATAAAGGTTGCTCGTGTGGAGCAAACAGAGACTCCCGACATGATGACGGAACGCTGTAAGAAGGAAGGAAAAACCTCGAAATTCGACAAGGTTGTCAAGAGGGAAATCTGCCAGATAACGAATAGGGGAACTCAGGTGTTTGGATCACAGTGCCAGGTTACACCAAACTATCAACCGAATTATATGCTTTCCGTTGCTGAGTTGGTAAGTAGAAATGTTTGATTCTTTATTCGCATTTGACATCATCTTCTATTGAATAGGACGGAGGTGCAGCTAGTAGGTACGGAATCTGCTTCATCGATACATCAATTGGTGATCTTTACATTGGAGAATTTGAGGATGATAAGAGCTGTTCAAGATTTCTTACGTTGTTGTCACACTATGTACCAGTTTTGGTGAGTCAACATTCTATGATCAGTTAAGCTTTATACATACAATAGCTGTTACGAAGCTGACTTTAGATTAAGCGAAGTTAAGTGGGCTTGTCGTAGCTTCGGTTGGAGAACAGTGTCATCCTAAAGTCTCGGTATGATATTACCTATTGAAAACTTTTTTCGAATAACGTTTCGCCATTCCGAAAGATTGGAAAATGTAGTTGTTTGGCATTGAGTTTGTTGAAATAGTAACGCGGTGATTTGTTTGTAAGAATAGATCTAAGCAAGGCTTCCAAAAAGAGCTCTTTATATATAGGCTACCAGTTCTAATCTCTCCATAATCGGTTACGGACTCTGGAATATTCGCCCGCTTGTAAATTGACTACGTTAATGGTTACATTAGTGATTTGGTCTTCCTGGTAGGGACTATGCCTGATGGCCTTTAATAGTACCCTCAATTTGAATGATTGCAAAGTAAGAATTGGTATCACGGTTATGGTTCTAAACTGTCGTCGTTTTTACCCGTTGAATCCGTTACAATTTTTTAACATACAAACTCCAGATTGGGATGCTTATTGCATCTTAAATGTTTCCTAAGAGTGCAACAAGCCCTCACACATTTATTCAATATCCATTTCCTACAGGTTATCTCTGAAAAGCATTCACTTTCATCGCGCAGTCAACAAATTTACCGCACCATTCTTAGTGGGGTACTTAAGGAATACTTACCATCAGGAAACCAAAACTGGACCGCCGAGAAAACTCTGAAACACCTGGGTGAAAAGTATTACTCCAAATCGGGTGAAGTAACTTGGCCATCAGTGATTAAATGCATGCAGAATGAAGGGGACCACCTTGGACTAACACCGAGTGACGATTACAAGCTGGCCTTGAAAGCGCTGGGTGGCTGCATCAATTATCTTCAAAAATGTCATCTTGAGGAGAAAGTTCTCCCGATGGCACGTTATCACATGTATATTCCTCCTGACGTGCTGGATATTGATGTCGAAAAGAGCTCATGCAAACTAAAAGCCAAGGCAAACCGGATGAGAAATCATATGGTGCTCGATTCCATTACATTATCCAATCTCCGGATTACTGGCGAAGAACACTCTCTATACAGCTCTTTAGATCAATGCTGTACTAAATTTGGTAAGCGTTTGCTTCATTATTGGGTGTGCTCTCCAAGCTGCAATGCTGGTGTAATCATCGAAAGACAAAAGGCGATTTCTGACCTAATGGCAACCGATGAGGTGTTAAAGGAAGCCCGTGCACTAATGGCCCCTTTGCCCGATTTCGAAAGACATTTGGCTCAGATTCATTTGTTTGGAAATAAAGCTGTAGCCGATAGTCATCCAGATGGTAGGGCCATACTGTTTGAGGAGAAGATTTACAACAAAAAGAAGATTCAAGTAAGAAAGTGAACATTTAATATAAATCTCTATAGCTATAATATACTTGTTCGGTTTGCAGAATTTTATCAGTATTTTGAAAGGCTTTGAAAGTCTTACCAAAATCCCCGAAGTCTTTCAAAGCTGTGAGTCGAAATTAATAAAGCGTTTGTCACAATTTCATCCTGATGGTGTATTTCCCAACATGAACAAGGTCCTAAAATTCTTCAAGGTAAGTGTTATACTTTTAAACTTTTACTCAAGCGCCTATCTAACCTCCTCGACCTGCAGAAAGCATTCAATCATGAGGAAGCACTGAAGACCGGCGTTATAGCTCCAGAAAAAGGCGTTGATCCCGAGTTTGACAATACCGAAACCCGCATCGAAGAAATAAACCAGGAACTTAAGGAGTATTTAGTACAACAGGAAAAGCATTTCGGTTGCCGGTTGAGCTACTTTGGAACAGACAAGAAACGTTTTCAGTTAGAAGTACCGGAAAGTCATGCCAGAAAAGCTGGTAGTCAATATTCCCTAGAGGGACAGAAAAAAGGATCCAAGCCTGTCCGGCGTTTCCATACAAACGAGACGAAGGTGAGTCCTTAATGAGGTCCGCATAACGTTTCATTCAGGTTTTTTTTTTTCTTTTTTAGAGTTTCCTAAAACAAATGCAACAGGCTGAGGATGATCGCAACAATGTTCTCCGTGATTTGTCTCGTAGAATTTTCGAAAAATTCTCCAATCACTATGAGCTATGGAAGCAGTGCGTTGATAGTGTGGCGAACTTAGATGTTCTTTGCTCTCTTGCAGAATATGCACGCAACCAGAATTCTATTTGTATTCCAGAATTGGTGGAAGATGCAGAAACGCCATTCATTGAGATTGAAGAGGGATATCATCCGTGTGTAGCTGCAGAAACATATATTCCAAATGGAATTGTTTTAGGCTCTTCCAATACGGCACCATTAGCTTTATTAACTGGCCCGAACATGGGTGGTAAAAGTACGCTAATGAGGCAGGTTGGGCTTCTCGTCGTCATGGCGCAAATTGTTAGTACGCCGCCCGAATCCCTCATTGATCTTTGGATTTATTCAATTTGGTTTTCTTTCTAGGGGTGCCATGTGCCTGCTCAAAGTTGCAGATTTTCTTTAGTTGATCGCATATTTACGCGGTTAGGAGCACAAGATGATATTCTCTCAGGTCACAGTACATTCCTTGTAGAACTTAATGAAACTTCTTTGATTCTTAAGCATGCCACAGTCAATAGTTTGGTTCTTCTAGATGAATTAGGTAAATACTCTTATTAGCAAATACAAACCAATGTATATTATATGGTTGCGTTTAGGTCGCGGAACAGCAACTTATGACGGAACAGCTATTGCAGCGTCTGTTGTGCACTTCTTGGGTAATCTCAGATGTCGAACACTGTTTTCGACACATTATCACAATTTAATCGACTACTTCCACAAGGATAATCGCATTACCTTGGGTCATATGGTAAGAAGGTGAAATTTGAGAAATGCTCATTAATTAATTTTTTTCTCTGTCGCTTTAGGCTTGCATGGTGGAGAACGAAGATACCGAAGATCCAACACAAGAAACAGTCGTCTTTTTATACAAATACTCGTCGGGAGCGTGTCCAAAATCGTATGGTTTCAACGCGGCCAAGTTAGCTGGAATGTCACATTCCATTATCAAAAGAGCTTATGAGGTAAATTATAAACTTAAATCAAGTCTTTGTGGACTCTAAAAATGTGGTTTTTCTTTTGCAGTTATCAAAGAAAGTAGAAGCAATCGCTCTTAAGAGAAAAATCGTGTCAAAAGTTATCGCTGGAGCTGATCATTCAGTAATCAAAAATCTCCTTGTCCAGTTGAATGCCTGCAAAGTCCATTAATTTTGTTCCTAAATGTTTTTTGCCATAAATGTAAACTATTATGCCAATGTTTTGTTAAATAATAATGTAATGTTATTGAAAATATATTCTAACAGTTGGTTGGTACTTAAGTTCGTTGATTGTTATGCTTAAGACTTATGTTAATGCTATTGTACGACGAAACGTAACCACAAGCTTGACCTAATAATCTTTATCACATTCTCAACTTTCAAATTGGTGATGCTGTAAAGAGGAGCACCCAGTTAATTGTCGAGATTGAGCGGTACCCAGGGAATTGCATAAAAGGCGAGATCAATTTCTAAGATCGCAAACTGTGCAATCAAATGTGGCAAGTACGGGAAAGCCTTAGCTAGATAAATTAAAAAAAACTGAAGAAAATGCCATCCGTTTCTGGTCACAAGCCTTAGACGGCGGCTACCGGGCAAAGTTACATATGACCAAGCAGCAAAACATAATAAAAATAGAACCGAAAACTCGGCAGACGCTGCTTCAAATGTTTTCTCTATTATACTTGAGACACTAAAGAGGCAAAACAAAATAAATAAACTCATTTTCGAGAAGTTAGGTAAGATCGAAAATAACTGCCGCATTAAACGAACTAAATCGAGGACATGAATACCGAATGCGTGCTCAAAATACTACTTGGAATACTAACGGACTTTAAATAAACAAATAGAATTATTCATGCGAGAAAAGAATATTGACGTTTGCCTGATCTCTAAAACCCATATGAAAGGGTTTATCGTATCGAACATACTGAAGTCCTTAAAATAGAGCTCGAATTCGTGCAAGTAATCACGATAAATCGACTTCAAATCTCCCAATTTTATCGAAAACCCTGAGTGTACAATTTTAAGACGTACATATTCTACCAATTATCGAAGAAAAATTCCATCACTAGTTTGGGCTCAGGAGTAAGCGTTCCCCTATTGATCAGGTGCATACAATCACCGACGTAATTGAAAAGCTTTGGAAGAACAAAAGATTTGCTCAAGCGCATTCCTTGATGTCTCGCAAGCATGTGAAAAGTTATGGCATGAAGGATTATACTTCAAATTACGCCAGGTCATTCCACTCACCTAGAGTATTATAATAGAATTTTCCGTGGCAGACTCGGAAACAAAGTTTCACAACAAAAAGAGCTTTTAGCCGGCGTACCTCAGGGAAGTGTTCTCGGCCCACTTTTGTATCTCTTATACACTCGAGACATACCACAAGAAGAGGGAACTGTTCGAGCTTCAATTGCCGATTACACTTGTATTAGCAGTGGGAAAACGGTTGAAGAAACTACAAACAAATATCACCGCAATTATTTAAGTATCCCTAGAGAATGCATTGGCGAGTTTTGATATGAAATGGTATTTATCTGCATTGCTTTTAACAAAAATGAATTGAAAAAAGCTTTTAGGATCTGATATTAAATTCCGATTTATATGGATATATATTGAGTCTCAAAGGTTAATGAATTGGTATAAACAAGGTGTTAGGGGTTGGTATTGGGCGTACTTAGTACAGTAGGGTTTAGATATAACGCTCTTAGACGACGACGATGTAAACTCAAGTTAGGTTTCATAGTTAGGTACGAGGAAAACATATCCGTTTAGTATGACTTCGGTTTAAGCTACCATCTGCTTATAGCGACCCATTTTAATGATAATGTTTACAGAACCTACGCACCAATACCTCGGTGCCCCGCGCTCCGGCTTCTCCCCGCGTGCTAATCATGTCCTTATTAGCGCGCGTAAATCACAGTCAGTGTTTATCATCTGTTGTGACAAGGTAAACAGCTGGACGCAATAAGTTCCGTGAAGCGAGTGTCTTTCAAAATAAAGAAAAATGTTCTATTTGTCACCGTTTAGAAGCCGGTGAATCAAATGTAACCCTCGCGAAGGAGTTCGGCGTGTCTCATTCTACTTTATCCACAATAAAAATAAATAAAAATAAGATAGAACCCCTGTTCAATACCAATGTTTTGAAATGTAAACGTGTCAGGGCATCAGCTCAACAACAGATAGATCAGGCAATGTTACGGTGGTTTAAGCTTCATCGTTACCGGGAAAAACCCGTAAGTAGACCTCTGCTTCATGAAAAAGCTAACTTTTTTGGTCAAGAGTTGAATATTCCTAACTTCAGTTATTCAATGACTTGGATAAACCGTTTTAAAGTAAGACACAACATCGTCGCTGGTAAGATTGCTGGTGAGTCTTTGTCTGTTCAACAGAGTGATGTCGATTGATTAAAAAGAGTTTGGTCTACTCTGCACGCGTAATTTAGAGATGAAGAAATTTTGAATGCCGATGAGACTGGTCTGTTTTATAAATTTACCCCGGACAAGAGGTTAAAATTCGAAGGCGAAAAATGAAAGAAAGAATAACTGTGATGGTGGCAGCCAATATGAGTGGCACAGTTAAAAAAGAAACTTCTCGTTATTGGGAAATCTCAAAACCCCAGATGTTTTAATAATGTACGATATTTGTCAGTGGATTATGAAAACAATCGAAAAACCTGGATCACTGCTGACATTATTACCAAATGGGTACGCGCACGGGATCTTGAACACTAAAAATAACAAGAAAATCGTGCTGCTAGTGGACAACTGTCCTGCAAATCCCCATATCTCTAACTTGAGAAGCGTAACCTTGATGTTTTTGCCTCCAAACACGACTTCGGTATTGCAACTAAAGGCTCAAGGAATTTGTCGAGCCTTGAAATCACACTTTCGCAAAAATCTTGTCCTAAAACTTATCCTTATCACGATGCCTGGACCAAACTCACACAGGGAACCAATTTAAAATGTTATGAACACGCCAGGTGTGTTCGAAGCAATGCAGAATTTGTTCCAAACGCAGATGATTTTGACGAAGAAGACGACGTTTGGACAAGGGCTATTGATAATCAATAAGAAACGAGGACTTTGAACAATATGCGAGTGTTAATGGTGCTGTCGCCACTTCTGAAGAACCGTCTGATGAAAACATTGTGCAAAATATCATCGCCAACAACAATAGTAAAGAAAGCGACGGCGATGATGACGAACCGAACATGAGCTTTATGTAATTTCTATTAAATGTTTTATTTAACTTAATAGAAAATTATCTAACTAAAATACATATACTATTACAAATGTACATATTAAAAAACAAGCTTAAATTACCCAGCCGTTTTGTTCGTCGTCCGGTTAGTACGTCAAAGTGTCGCACCGGCTCTTGAGGGTCGTTTATCCGGATTCTAGTGTTAGTTGTTTAGTTCTGTGTAGTCTGTTTTACGATGTTTTACTGAACTTTGAGACCGTTGTCATACGAAAACGTCTAGGATAAGGGGGAAAAAGGCAGTAGTTCGTAAGATTGTCGATAAAGACAACTTTTTGTTTTTCGGACATCGCGTTAGAGGCGGTTATACTACCTTGATCAAAAAGCTCCCGGAATAATAACTTGGTACATCCGTTGTTGATATTCCCTCTAAATCTTAGCGTCATGGCTTGACATTTGCAAAAGTTACGTATCCAAGAGTACATCTATCTCTGTGTGTGTTGGCGATTTTTTTGCAATTTTAGAAATGAATTTAAATTTGCAACAACGAACTTGTATTAAATTTTGTGTAAAAAACGGATTTAATGGTGCGCGAACATTGGAAATGTTGGAAAAGTTTTGCGACAACGATTCTCTAATGAAAACGGTCGTTAACCTGTGGCACGAGCGATTCAAAAGTCGTCGTGACTCAATCGAAGATGATGAACGCAGTGGTGGACCATCGACATCGAAAACCGACGAAAACATTGATGAAGTAAAAGAAATGTTGGTCAATAACCGCATGCCTATGGATCCGTCCAAAACATTTTGGTTAATGATTTAGGTTTCCGTCGTGTAGCAGCAAAGTTGGTGCCAAAAGACCTCAATTTCATGCAAAAGAGATGATTTACGAGGCTGAATCCGATCCCACATTCATCATAAAGATCATTACTGGAGACGAGACGTGGGTTTATGAATACGACACGCAATCCAGACATCAGGCAAGTGAATGGCCGTCACTAAATGAGACGAGACCAAAAAAACCACATCGTTTTCAGTCAAAAAAGAAGGCATTGCTCACGGTTTTCATGGATTACAACTGTGTAGTGCATCATGAATTTTTGCCAGAAGGCCAGACAGTAAACAGAGAGTATTATTTGGGCGTTATAAGACGTTTGCGTGATGCAATTCACCGAAAGAGACCAGAATTGTGGGCAGAAAACTCGTGGATTTTGCACCATGAAAACGCACCGTCGCACAATGCCATCATTATTCGTAATTTTTTGACGAAAAATGCAACAAATACCATCCAACAGCCATCGAATTCACCTGATTTGGCTCCCTGTGACTTCTTTCTGTTCAATCGAGTTAAAAAACCACTACGGGGAACGCGTTTCAGCAGCCGAGAGGATGTAATGGAAAAATCGCAGGAAGCACTATCGACATACCGAAAACCGAATATAAAAAATGTTTCGAGGATTGCATCAAGCGCTAGCATAAGTGTCTTGCAGTCGATGGGGATTACTTTGAAGGGGACAATATAGATGTAGATGAATGAACTTGTATTTTTGGTATGTATTTGATCAGTCTGATGGTAGATCAAAATCACTATAAAGGTATATAAATGGAGTCTTCAAAGACCATGGAGAGAAGATGGATCAAACACTTTACGTTAAACTAAAACTGGCCACTGGCCTAATCCGTGTTTTAACGCTGTTAGCAGTTAGCCGCATGTTCGTAGACAAGAATGTTTGTCTTAGAAGAATATTACTGGAAAACGCTCTTATAGGGGCCGGTCTTCGTGAGGCTCTAAATTGGAACTTTTTTATATTAAATGATCTCTCTGGAAAAAAATCCACAGGCCACTCTTTGCTTATTTAAAAGAAGTTATTAAAAATGAATAAAGTATGACTAAAACTCAACCAGATTATGGCGATATTTTCAATCAAAAACGAAAAGAATCGGAAATAATTGTCGTAAAATTATGTTTTTTTTTTTTTATTTCATTTTATCACAGAAACAAAAAGCGAAAAAATATATTTAATAGCAAGTAAAAATAAAAAATCAAATATACATAACAACATATAAGTAAATAGGACTCATAAACTATTCATTTGCATTAAAATGAATTTATAAATTAATTGTGATGCATAAATTATTTCATTTAAAAAAACAGTGCGCGTTTGTTTTTTTTTATACAACTCTTTCTGGAAGCTGTTCTGCTTATACAAATATACATTCTGTTTTACTTTTCTGTAAATTACATGATGTTTCTTTCAACTTAATTAAGAAATTGAAATTTAAATTGTTTTTTTTTTTGTTTTTTTAAAATAGGAATACAAAATCTGAAGCAAAGTTTTGATTATCTTATGATGTTAAGCCATTCACTTGTGTTTTGTGGTTGTTTTTGAGGCAGTGATCTACCTTGGTGGCATTAACGTTTGCTGCTTTTTTTCCATCTCTTTTAACATATAAAATACTTGTAAAAAATTGAATTTAAAAAAAAAAAAGATAATACAAACTCCATTTATCTTGCAATAATGTTAGCAATAAAGTACAAAAAGTGTTTTTTTTTCTGTTTTTCTTATTTTATCATTTACTTTGTAACAACTGGTTACTTATCAAAATGATTAAGATTTTGTTTGTGTTTCTTTTTTTTTTTGGTTTTCTCTCATTTTTCTTATAAACTACAAAAGCTTATAACTAGTTACAATCTAATTTTGAAATTATTTAATTAATATTATTCAATTAACATATCTACTCATACAGACTAATGCGTTAGCTGATTAATTTTTTCTTTGATTTCTCCTTCTTTTTTTTTGTAATAAGAAATTTTCTGAACGGTTAACTAACAATATGTTATTTATTATCCTTTTTGTTTTTGTTTTAAATTTTAATTTAGACTAACCAATAAAACTAATTTTCAGAAAATAGCTTTTTCTTTTTTTTCTTTTTATGCTGCGAATGTAAATGTTAGCATTTTGACTAATAATTTCGTTACTTTGGATTATGTTACGAGTATACTTTGTGCTTTATTGGTTTTTTTCTTTTCAATCCGATATCTACAGGTTGGGCTAAATAAGAGCACCTACATTTTTTTTTCATGATATAGCACTTGAGTGATCAATATCAAAACGTGGGAATGATATAAACAATCTCTGAAACCTATGACTTCGACTTTCTACTTAATGTTAGGTCGTTACAAATGAAATCGCTGATTTTCTGCGAATTCTGCGACGCTTAGAAGTTGGAATACAATATTTATTTATTATATTTGATCAACAGACACTGCGTGGATTCTTTTTTGCATGAAATCAAACGAAAAGTAGATCATATGTGATTAGAGAAAGAGGTCAAGGATTGGACTTGAGTGAACCCTCCAGGGGACTTGGCAAGGGAGAACTACACCTCGGAAAGTAAATAGTGAGAGTGTTGCGCACTAATCATTTATCAAATACAGAAAAGCACTTGCAGTAGAGTCATGCTGCAGGAAAATCGTTAACAAATTGTGGAAACAAACCGCTGTCATGGGTAAAAGGTCATAGTCCCATCCTGCCACATGATTACTCAAGACCATATGCAGCATACTCAATGTACCTGAACTATACCGAAGAATATTATAGAATTAGGGAAAAAACAACTACTATGGTCCAGATTTATCTGGCAGAGACTACCTATATGTAGCAAAATTATTTTGTGGATCCGTGTTGTCGGAAACAGACTGCTTGCTACTTGTAACCATACTATTAGTATTTCTTGTATTCTACTCGTCGTCTTGTCAAGTTCGCACTTCCCAATAATCCGCCAAAAGTGTTTTGTTCATATGAAATATACAAAACTGTTGGCTTTCTAACAACAATGTTATGTTATGTTGAAATAGTTACCTAACTTAAGCAGGTTCACTTACGACAAAGACGGCCCTTAGTGATCTACCAGAATATTTTTGTCATCCACCTGGTATGGAACCGCAAGAATCAACACTTTCTAAAGCAGATTTGGTTATGGTAAATCGGTCCTTTTTGAAACAGGGGAAACCTATTGGTTGCTATTTCCGACAATTCTCTAAGATATTTCAAGAGAAAACAACTAAGACTAATTTTTCTTATAGTTACATACCAAGTGCAGTTAGAATGTTAATTTTCTAAAGTGGCTACTTGACACAGTTCTCATTGTACGTACAAATTGAACTGCTTACCGAGCTATTGTTACATATAAGTGCAGCTATCACATTAAACTTGAGCCAAAATGAATCCATTTTAATTGTTACTGAAGCTCTACATCATACAATTTGAAAATCAACTGAGTAAAAATCTAGGTGAATGCAAAAGTTGTGTCATTTATTCACTAACGTGCCACTCATAGTTCACTTAAAATTTATCATTGTACAGGTGCAGCATTAATTATTGCTATTGAGATATTGTGCTGTAGCATTTCCTTTACCAGTGATTTTATTCAACTTTGAGTCTTGATTTGGTTATCTTCATATATATTCACAAATTCCAAAGTAAAGTTGTAAGCCCTTATTTAGCCCTCGACTTTGTGCTTTTGAAAATTAATTTAGTCCTTAAAATGAAGTAGGAAACGAAATAAAGTCTATTGCACATTGTAACTTAAATAAACCTAACCTTAAAAAATTACTTAAACTTTGGTTTTTCTATTGACTGAGTCTAAGTTTTAAAAACTTTGACGGAAAGTGCTGAAGTCGAAGAGTCTGCCAGTTCATCATCTATGATCTAGCATTGATGCATTGTCTTCTAAAGCATCAAAAATCGTTTTCGCATTGATTAAACAAATCAAATAAACTTATTACACCTATCAACTAAAAATATATTAAGTGGAATGTATTTCTCCTTTTAGTTTAGTAAGTCAGGTAGATGACCAAAAAGGATGAATTCACGTGCACTATGGCTTTGAGACACTATGGATTTTTTTTTTATATAGTATTCATAGAGAGAACTAATGTAAGCCAATCGTAGAATAATCGTTATTTTTATCTAAACTATCAAAACTATTAAATATATTTAAAAAAAAACAATAAAAAATAAACGGTCTTTGCATGGCAGACAATCATCCTCAAACTGATATGGAACTTTTACTAATTGAATAGTACACTCGCCCCTTCCCTTAATTTCCTAAAATATAAATAATGACAAAAGTAGAATCTAAATTAAAAATAAACTCCCTATCCAATCTATTTTACTCTCTTTTCCCTAGACTTAAACAAATATCAGTACGAACCGAAAACTATTCCTCTTAAGTCAATTGCAATGCAATGATTTGGTTTTTATCTTTTCTTCTTCTCTCTATTTGACCTACGAGAATTTCCAAAAGCACACACGTTCTTATTCCTAATCATCAGAAATAACATCCTTTCGCGCTTTGAAATTTCTCCACGAACCATTTGTACAGACACCAGCACCTCGCCACCAATCGTTTATATCTGAATACCATCGGGGCTTTTTGATACCCTCTTCGTCGTGCAACGTCGAACAAACTCTACACCAGAAGTACGTGTTGATAAACTCACCCGTACCTTTCCATTTAAAATACGAATTATACAACTCATCATCCTTGTCCAGGATATGCAGATATTCTGCCAATTCTTTGGGTGATGCAAATTCGTCCACATGAATATAAGATCGATGAGGTGATGAGACTTCATAGTCTTCAGGACGGGCACCCATTACAATGGGCAGGATATTTCGATTTAATGCATTCACAAAGAATTTTTCAGTGATGTAATCCTTGCAGTTGGAGTTCTCAAAGGCGAGGTAAAATTTGTACTCGTGATCGAGAATGTCAAAGCATTTGTCTGCTGTGCTGCGAGAGCATTTAAAGGAGCCACATGCTCCATAGATATCAACCTGTAAAAATCGATTGAAATACTTTAACTCTATGGGTTTGGATGATTATAAAATTGAAATACTTACATCGATGTATTTTTGAAGTTCATGAGCGAATTGTAAGCGACCATTTCTGGCTCCACAATTTGAAACAAACCAAGCAACCTTTTTCGTTTTGTTAAAAGCATAATTGCGATCTTGCTCAATTTGTCTGATGTTCGAATCGTAGTATTGCCACTTTTCGTAGGGCGCAACAATATCACTATCTCTCCTGCAATGGACAAAGATACAAAAATTTAAATGGATATGTAAAAGGTGATATTTTTTTTTAAAAAGTAACAGATATCTTATGAGTAATCATCGTAAATCATATGGAACACAACATCGTTCAAGTGACCACCTCCGGTTATATAGTAGCCCAGGATCCGAAATTTCCGAAATTTTCTGTGACTTTTTGTGTCAACAATTCGAATGAAGTGTTTGTTTTAAGTTTATTGTCAAAGACCTTACTTTTTAAATAACCCCTTTAAAAGGAGGTCTTACAAAGTCAAATTTTTATCTCATCTTTTCTTACTTGCTTATGTATCCGGTATGAACCTGCGCCTTAATTTACAAGCGTTTCCAACTAGCGCCAACTACCCACAGCTGCCCTCAGGGCCTCACTCTAAGCTCATCTTAACGACCTCCGTGTGGGCGTCGGTTTCAGGGTTGGGCTCGAAAACTCTTTGCCCCGGAGCAGTAATGTCCACCCGTTCAAAATGCACTTATCGTGTTGATATTTGCAACTCCGAAGACAAGGAAGACAAAATCCCTAACTACCTCGAAATAATAATTCCCAATGGTAATATTCTAGCCAAACCACGGAGGTGTGCAATTTTTTCAGCATGTACTTTGTGTTGCCCTTGTTGATCGTCAAACCCATTTTGACCGCCTCTGACAAAATATTTACCAAAGAAAACTTTGTTGGTAGCTTCTTGAAATCAACTATTGGTTTGCCAGCGAGTTTTGTATGATTTTTTCCAGAACAATGTCAACAAAGTTTCATCAGCGATTTTTCTATATTCATCTTGCACAGCTTTACGAATTTGACAGCAGTATCAAAACGAGACGTGACGTTGTACTGCTCGACCCCATGCTACCATCACTTCCCGTAGGCTGGAAGGGACGAAATCTCTGTAGTCTGTGCCCAGGATAAATGGGTGCTGAAGGATTTCCCATATTAACTCCTTCAGTTTTTGCAGTGTTTGTCGGGCGACATGTGGTTTGGCATTAACTTGATGGAAGATAACACCTTTTCGATTGGCTAAAACAGGCCGATTTGCGTGAACTATCTCATTAAACTTAGAGAGTTGCTCACAGTACTTATTCACCGTGATAGTTTCGCCAGGTGAAAGAGGCTAGAAAAAATGATATCCCTCTAACCACACCAAACAGATACCAGTACTTTAATTGGATGCAAGCCGGCTTTTACCACGGGTTCTGAACCTTTATCTGCTTATTTCCAGCTCCTCTTGGTGCGTTGTTTTGCGGAGTCCACTTTTCGTCACCTGTTACAACTCGATCCAAAAAAGGTTCGTTTTCATGGCGTCTAAGCAGACATGGTTACGTAGGCGCGGTCCGGCTTATTTTATTCCGCCAAACAATGCGTCACCCACGCAAGGAGATTGGAAGTTACTTCAAGCTTCTTTAAATGGCGAAGAGCTGAAAAATGGTCAATATTGAGCATCTCAGTTGTTATCAATTTTGGAAGGCGGTCCTGAACGTGGTTGATCGTCCAAGATCATATCACCGATCCAAAATCTACCAAACCATTTATAAACAGTCTTTAGAGCAGAAGCACGATCTGAATAAACACTCTGGATGTTCCAGTTCCAACACTCATTCCTTTTCGAAGCTCGTACAGCATACGAGTACATAGCCAAGATGTAACTTATCGTTCTCCATTTTAGAATATTTTTTTCTACACACAATATTTCCACTGGTAAACAAAAAGTTCATAAAATAAACAGCGATCTTTCCGCCACAAATGAAAATCGAGCAAGAACTTTTGCAAAGATCCAATATATTCTATAGGTATATAGCTTACATCCACACCGCTGCTTAATTCCTACTAGAGCCCACCTTTGCGGTTACCTCAACGCCACAACAACAAAGAAATACCGTGAGTAAACTAAATTTTGACCGGCTGCAATCGCAACAAAAAACCTAAACGTTTGACATCTTTTGCATACAAATTCAAATGATAGGGACAAGCGCCGGATCGACGCAACAACCTGTACGAAAACGTTGCTATAACGCAAGCAACAATGTAGCAAAATAGCTCCCCTATGAAGCCATGAGAAGCACATGATCAATAAAATAGAGAAGTTCTGCTCCAGAAACAGTACTTTTATCAAAAGGTTACAAAAAAAGCCAATTCTGCAAATCGATTAGCGAAAAGGACAACCTAATAACCACCTGCCGCGTTATTTAAGCCAGCGTCATAAGACTTGGTTTAGAGCATACACCTACTTCGATTATATAGTCAGAGGAAGGTATACCCGACGAATGGAGCTTTCTTTAAATCGCGTACAAGATCTTGTTTTTTGCTTGAATGTCTAAAACCATTATTTTGAGCAATTTTTGACGTGTTTTTTTACTCGTATAATAGCGGAGTCTGCGAATTGTTCGTCGATATCGGCCTGGTTAAAAAAGCCTTTATAATTTGTGATGGGTGAAAGCATGTAAAACGAAGGGTTCCTAACACTCTGACCCGAAGAGTCTTCGATTCATTTTTGAAGAGGTAACATATGGTAGCGCACTTAAGTGGAAAAAAAAAATTAGAATTTAACCGAAGGAAAAGTTCGACAACTCCATCAAAATAAGTATTAGGTGCGCAACGAAGTTCTCGCTGTTTGTCAATAGATGGCTCCAGCAGTAAGTGGTGGTCGATTTTGACATATCCAAAACGTCATGAACCAAGCTTAGACAAAACAACCGTTTTGATACATGCAATGATACGTGCAAAACACAAGAAGAGCTTGCTTCAGCATGCGGAGTAACCCGATAAGCCATTTCCAAGCGATTGCATGCGTTGGGAATGATTCAGAAACAAGGAAATTGGGTTCCTTATGATTTGAAGCCAATCGCCCGTGAACAAAAAGAGAAGGGTTTTCTTCATCGCATCGTGACGGGTAATGAAACATGGATTCATTACAGCAACTCAAAGAGAGGAAAGTCATGGGGACTGCGTGGTCATGCTCGGCTCGGCTCTATTTGGTGGGACCAGGTCTCTGTTATTTGTCATGAACTGTTAAAACCCAAAGAAATCATCACACGGGAACGGCATTGACTTCAATTGATGCGATTGAGCCGAATACTGCGCGAAAAACCCCCACAAACCCGTGAGCAGTTCCGCTCATATGAAGACATCAAAAAATGGTTTGATTCGTGGATAGCCTCAAAAGATGAACACTTTTAGCGTAACGGTAATCAAGTTTTGCCAGAAAGACGAGAAAAAGTTGTAGCTAGCGATGAGCAATACTTTGAATGATTCATTTGTAACCATTTTTTTCACAATACAGTTGCATTTTCATAAAAAAAAAACAGCGAGAACCAAGTTGCTCACTTAATATATTAAGTAAGATAGAGTGCGAAACAAAAATACTGTGACACAGTGATTTTTTAACTTTCAACACTTGGTAAACACACCAAAGTATAATTTTACGTTTTTGCCTGATCATACAAATATCCTAACGTCTTAAATCTATTGCAAATGTATTACAGATCTTCTACCCGAAGCATATTATATGCATCACAGCATATTATCAAAAAAGACTTGAAGACCGGTAGCTTAGTTATGGATTTGAGTAAATAAAGTAAATGAACAAAAAAAATCCCAATTTAAATAAAAGTAAACAAAAGTAACATTTTATTAAAACTCACCTATATGTCGATGTCCAATTGATAGCATCTGGAACTTTAACGTTCTGCGTATGATACGGACACTCAAGATAATAAAGCATATGCACCTGTTTCGGTGGTCTTCTCACACCTGTTGGAATGTAGTGATCTTTGTACAAAATCAAATCGGCTGTACTAGCCTTATCTCTATTCGCTGTGATTTCACACGTATCTACCGGACATTTTGATTTAAAGAATACATCTCTGCCTGCAAAAAAATTTATGAAATCATTTACCAATGTCACTAGAGTGTAAATATCACATTTTTATACCATTTTTAATATTCCACGGTCCCAGCCCGTTGTACAGCAATATCTGCTTCAATTGTCCATTCTCTTGAATTTGCTCATAGTTGGGAGGAACAAACATCAACTGATTCATTATTCGATCACTATGCGGATCAGCGTGTGGCAATAATCTAGGAACCTTTCGATTACCTCTCGTTCGCTGCCATGGTAATGGATATCGTTCGCCGTTCTTAAAGAACCATGCCTTCGATGTAGGCTCACCACTAGCCTTTTGTTGATCACTCTGTTGTTCACTCTCATAGTTTTGTTGATTGCTATTACCATCTAAAAACCGGGCAGCCTCTGTTGCTTCATAGATGAAATTCTCCGCATTTGGATGGATATTATCTGATTGGGTTACTTCTAATTGAAACAGCTGAGATGATGATGCTTTTGGCTTCCATGACTCACGATCTCTACAAAAGTTATAACAAATACAGAAAAAAATTGTCTAAACAACTATCTCATAAGAGAGTATCTGGAAGAGGTAGCCACCCCCGAAAAAGCTTACCGAAAACTAAGTCCGAAAATCAGCAACAAAACAAAGAACGATGTCAGGAAAAAGTATTTCTTTAGCGAGATCTTTGGACGTCGCATATTTAAATTGTATCACTGGCGGTTGTGGTCATTTCACTGAAAAGCACACGCAGTCAAAATAATTTTTTATTATTTTATTTTTGTTGGATAGAAAAACATCGAACATTATAAGCGAACCAAACAAAATGATACGTTGTAAAGGAATGTTATCTGCTTCTATCAACAGATGGTGCCCAATTTTGTTTTTCCTATTTATATTTTTTTATTTTTTTGGCAATTATCTGGTATCTAGTTTTTTTAGTCGAACCTTAACCATTGGACCATATTTAAAGTTTTTGAGAGTACATATTTACAGGGAGTGCAATAAAAAAGAACAAATAAATCATCTGACCAAATGACCAAATGGGCAAATGAGCAAATTAGTCGGTCCGGTGGCCCGACCAGCCGTTGACTATACTCGTACAAATTACCAGTACCAACGCCAATTATGTGTGAATGAACTATGTTAACGGATTGTTGTTTTTATTATTGTATCTGAAAGTAGAATACTTCGTGGATTGTTGGACAGAAGAATTTCAGTGATTTTATTTTTAGAGTTTGCTCTGAATGAACTTGATTTTGAGAGGCGTTGAGTTGTACTATCAATCTGTGTCTTTCCTTCAATACGTTGTATATTTTTAATTACTTTTTGAAATTTCTACTGCAATTATCTACAATATTTCAGCACCACTATCATATGTAGGGTAAGAGCTGATATAAACACAAATATTCCGTTTTCAAAACAGTGCAATGGAATGAACAATATCAGATAAAGTACAAGTAGATTGGCAGCAGACAAACGAACAAATAAATGAGAAAACAAAAAAAACGAAATAATTAGTGCCTCAACTTGCCTTGATAACATTTTCGTCGACAGGTGCTTAAAGGTGAATTCAAACAAAACACACTCACACAATGTGACACGTAACACCCCCTACAATAGAGATTGTTATTTTTTTTGTTTTTGTTATTGTTCTCTTTTCCGACATAGAAACAACTTTTCGTGCATTATCCTTGGCTTCGACAAAATACTTGAATTTCTTTGACTTCTTAGAATAGAGATGAGTTTTGATGTTCAGAGTTGATGTCAAAGGTACTCGTAATTCTGAATCAGACTTTTACGTTAAAAATGCTCCCGCACTCTAATTAGTCTAATAGCTAAGCAGCAGAAACTTAGTATGAAACGAGATGGAAAACTATTCTAAACATGTGTAACACAAACACATATTTAATATATGTACATATGTACAAAGTATTGCCTCAAAATATAAGTAAAATAAGAACAACGACAATTCTAAATCACAATCCTGTCTACCCGTCTACTCTATTACCATGTCATTCTCGTCCTTAAGGACCTATGTTTTTTTGGCGACTTCAATCGACAAGAGAGTGAAAGAAAATTTCTGTTTTTTTGGTAAAGTGCTTGAGAATCGAATCCAAACTTGAGGCGTAGTAATCAACGCACTTAACCATTTCGGCTCATCGATTGGCTTTGAATTAATGATAGCAAACACTTGTAATCATCTTGGCCCAAATTGTTGATGCTACAATATTTTACTACTAAAATATTAAATAATCTGATCTCCAGTTGGGTGATGTAGAAATAGACCAGACACTGAAAGATGTAAACCTGGCGATATCCAGTGTTGCAACTATCTTCTACACATCAATTATACAAATGAGACCTTATCCGGGCTACTCTGATATATTTGGAGCTCAGGCCGGTAAAGATTTCCGAGACCAAGTCAGGGTATTGAAAAAGAGATGGTGGCGGAAGAGCCGGCAGCACTCACATCCCAGAATGGGTTACTGGCTTTCAGTCTAACAAACCCCTCGTCCTAAGGGTATCAAAAATGAAACTGGCCCTCCAGGTTGGGGGTTATGCCGCCGAGATTCCGAAATATAAACAAGCCTCGGATACGGATGGATGCAAATAATTTAAGGACAACGAATTTAAGATATGCAAGCGGAATGTTAGAAAACGTGCAGCCAAACAACTAGCGGTGTTCGCCAACCCAAGAAATGCGATGAGATGGGCTACAAAAAGGCGATAATAAACTTCGACATCTACTACGGCGATTGTTATCGACGGCAAAAGCAGCGTCTATTTGGATGCGGATTTGTTGTTAGAGACAAACTTAGGCAAGAAGTCTTGAGTTTCCGGCATGTGAACGGGCGCCTCGTAGCAATCCCCATCAAGGCCAAATTCGCCAACATTGGCCTTATACGCGCGCATGCCCCCACAGAGGAGAAAGCTCCTTAACAAGACCTACGAGCAATGCCTTAGCTATGACATCAAAATTGTCCTCGGTGATTTTAATGCAAAGCTAGGAAGAGAGGGTATCTTTGGTGAAACAATCGGAAAATATAGCCTGCACAACACCACCTCCGATAACGGATTCAGGCTAATCGACTTTGCGGTGGGGCGAAACATTGTCGTAGCTAGCACGCGGTTCTCACATCTCGACATACACAAGGGGACATAGAGAACGCCTGATCAATCAACCGTCAGCCATATTGACCACATTGCGAACGACGCAAGATACTCCTCCAGTATTATGGATGTCCGAACTTTCCGAGGAGCCAACATCGACTCGAAGCATTACGGTTGCGGATATCCCGAATAACACCAAGACAAGCTAATATTGTGATTGTTTGTCCGATCCTCAAGAAAGAAGACCCTGTGAACTCCGCCAACTACAGAGGCATCAGTCCTCTTAACATCGCATACAAGATCTTATCTGCGGTATTGTGTGAACGCCTGAACACGTTCGTCAACAACCTGATAGGTACATATTAGTATGGCTTCAGGCCAAGAATGTACACCATCGACCAAATATTCACACTACTGCAGATCTTGGCGAAAACCCATGAGCTTCAGATCAAGGCCGCATATGACAACATACTGAGCAATGTCTAGTTTTGGCATCCCTGCCAAACTCGTCCGTCTGTGCAGGGTGACGATGGAGTATCATTCTTAAAAGAATAGTGCAAAACTCACGAGCAAACACACGCCGATAATGTTACCATAAGCGGAAGAAAGCAGCGTGATGTTAGTCGCGCTTTTGCAAGTATTAAGACGGAAGCGGCGAAAATGGGTTTAACGGTCAACGAGGGCAAGGCCAAGTATATGCTGTTAAGTATAAGGGACACTCAACACCGACATCTCGGAAAGAACGTCACCTTCGACAGATATAACTGCTTCTTTGGGATAAGAAGGCAATTGAGTAGCAATCTCTCGAACCACAAAACTTACCCTTTAGCAGACCTTAATAATCCCAGTCCTGCTCTTTGGCGCAGAGGCATGGACATTATCAAAGATGGATGTGGGGTTCTTGGCTGCCTTGAGAAGAAAATTCTTCGAGTGATTTTCGATCCTGTCTGGATTGACAGGCTGGGTCATGTAGGGCAGAGTCCGTAGAGGAAGACCCATGGACGAGGGATCGGCTACAAGATTTATCAAAACCTCACTTTACTTATTATACAAACAAATTTTTTAGAATTTGCCAAAAACGATGTTGAATTCAAAGTAGAAGTCTAGACATCAGCGTCGACCTCGTCTAAAAAGTTCACACTAAGTTTAGCAATTCTAGTTCGAGTGAATAAAAGCTAGTATGCTATTTGTGCGCAAAATACGTAAAATTTATGTGTTGTCATACTTACAACAAATTGACATCGCTCAACTCCCATCCAATATCTACAGCACCCTTACTACTCTTAGAAAATCAATTTAGGTGAAATTATGTTGGCTGAAGCCAATTACTTTGCAACTTCTTCGACTAAATAATTCGAAAGCACACACAGTAAAACGACAACGAACGGTTTCCGACTAATAGATTAGCAGATGCTAGTACTCCTAGTACGGTGATAAGAAGCATACGGCTTTCGAAATTATAGATCCACAAAGTAACTTAGCTATCTCCATACAGTATCACCGTACTAATCTAACAAGGCGTAATTAAATATGAGACAAGCAACACTTTGAATGATAACACTTTTAGATCAGCAAGTGTCGCCTCTGATGATTATCTCATCGCAGCTGAATTTCGAAAATCGAAAATCGTATATCCAGAGACTGCATGAAACAGCTGAGTAAATAAGTGTTTATGTAACTAAACAACATTGTTAGAAGTCGCAGAAGAGGCATAACATGAGTTAGTTAGTTTCGAAAGAATAGTGCCAAGTTGATATCCAGTGAACGGAGAAATTTATCCCACTCCAAATGTGGGTCCCAGTACAATGTCAAAAAAATACATGAAATGGTGTTGGCTGACCGGAAAGTAAAGGTGCGCGAGCTAGCAAATACCACAAAGATTAGTACCGAGCGCACACGCCATATTTTGGTCAATATTCTGCATATGTTATTATATGCAAAGTTATCCTGCCGCTGGGTGCCGCGCATGCTCACTCCTGACCAAAAACACGAAAGGGAGAGTACTTCGAAACAGTGTTTGGACTTGCTCATGCGGAATCGGGCGGACTTTTGGCGTCGATTGGTAACTTTTGATGAAACCTGGATCCACTATTACACACCAGAGAACAGAATGAGTGCCCGGCAATGGACTGAACCGGGCACGAGTGCTCCGGAGCGGCCGAGGAGACTCAATGGGTCGGAAAGGTTATGACGTCGGTTTTCTGGGATTGTCATGGCATACTCCTCGTGGACTACCTCGAAAAATGAAAAACCATCAACAGCGAGTATTGCTGGGCATTATTGGGGCAATTGAAGGCCGAAATCGCTGCAAAACGGCCTCACATGAAGGAGTGTTGGTAATGTAGCACTGAGGCATTCGAAGAAAGGGCGCATACGATATGTATTTTCGCCTCGTAGATCCATTCTTAGGTTCAAGCCCCATATTTTGCTGGAAGTTCATTTACACTATCGAAAAAGCAATAAAAAGCAAATAATTCAGACTAGTCAGGTGTCGGAAGTCATCAAAATAAAATTGATCATGATGATACTCGGCTAAAGAGGAGAGTTTATCATACAATGTCAGTTCATAAATGAAGAGAAAACTAATGCCTTTATACTCGTAGAACGCAACGATTTCCCTTTCCCTGTTGTCTTCATAGCCGGAAATGTGTTTCCCTATGACTTAGGATCGTTTCTGTTTGTGTTTCATATTTCTTAGTGTTTCCCTTAAACATATTCTCGACAAAGCATTCGGTCAGTCTTAAACGTTTTACTATTTTCACCTACTACTGTATATTATATTATGAGACTAAATTATCAAATGAGGGAGTATTTTTCTGTTAAAAAACCATGAAGGCACCATGCACAACATGTAGCATTACGCACCTCTAAAAGCTGACGACTACAATTTATTATTATCGAGAGGTCAATCATTTTCACATTAAAAGTTGATGAATGGCTGAAAAACGTCGATTTAATCTCGAACCTTTTCCCAGAAATTGTATAAGCTTGAAAACGCTTTTTGATGAGATACATATTTGCGGACACATAAGTGACTTCCCATATTTTTCAACTTCAACAAGCCTATTATATAAAGCGACGGAGGTTGATCTGATAGCAGCATACGAAAGCTGTTCGATAAGTCAGTGATTAAAGTAGCTTGACTGTTTAGCAATTTTCAGCAGCTAGATGCGAATATTCACCAGCTCATCTATTGTATCATAATAACAAGATATGTTCAGAGAAAAGCATGCAAGGAAAGCAAGTATGGAATTTTAGCATCGTATTTTCGATCCTTAACCGACTTGGAGCGCGCTATTGGTGGAAGTAAGGTAAAGACCGGGTTTACTGGCGCCACTTTAATAAGTTAGTACGTCCGGTCCACAAGAAGTAAGGCACTTCTGATTGCGGCAAAAATAGAAGAAAAATCTCCTAAACATCGCCTTTAAAATCTCTTCTGCCCACATTTAAGATATCCCTACGAAGAATTGTTTAAAAAGGAAGCACCATCTTTTTTAGGTCCGCAAACATACGCATGCGGATTGGATGAATGAATCGGCCAAAAATACTATAATGTTACAAGCTGTCATGAGAAAGGATGCGTAACACCGACGACGAACGTTACCGTACAGAAGTTTAGGTTTTGTCAAAAACGGATTAAAATGCACTTAGCTTCTTTTTTACTTATTTTTGATCCCGCTTGATTGAAGGGAGAGAATCAACAAGAAACTGTTGTACATCGACATCGGTCTAGGCAGGCGTCTACCTGTTGAACGCCTAAGATGCCTGACCTAATGGATAATAGAGTTCTAGCCCAAAAACGTTCAAGTCTAACACAGAGAAACGACCCAGCTACTACACCTAAGGTGGGGCATACAAATGGAAGGGTGCCTCTCTCAACCAACTTCGAGTCCAACACTGGAGGCAACTGCTGAACGATCGTGCCTCAATCACTGAGTTTCAACAGAGATTGCAACGCCACCTTAATAAGTAAGTAAGGTGTGCATGTACAGGTGTCAGCTTTATGTAGTTGGTGAGATCTAATGTAAACAGTTAAAAAAAACCTTTAAAATCAATTTTGAATTTCCTGCGTTATAACTTCAAAAACAACACTGCTCCCGTCAACTACCATCACTCAATGGAGCACTGTCAGATTTGAACAAGCTTTGTCGTTTATGCCATTTTCTATTGGTTGAGCACTTTAACACACAAATATCTGCCGACACTCGTTTGTGACGAAAAGAGAGGGGGCGAGAAGTGGAGTCAATAGACTGTGTTGAGCGGATTTTCGTCTTTTCTCCTTTGTCTCGTTCGTAGTTGTTTTCATTTGCCTTAATTTTTTTTTTTGCCGACGTAGTGTTCGTATCGAACGGAAGAATTATTATTAATTTTCACTACTGACACGGCAATCACCTCCGAACAATCAAATTACGAATGAAGTGAACAGAAATATCAACAATGGCCATTGTGGAATCTCAACGTGTAAAAGTAACACACGACACAAAAGAGAATAACGAAGTTTCGGCCGACATATGTCTCCATGTGTAAAAGTGCTCTTTCTCTCCGGAAGACAGTCGTTTCTTGAAAAATAAAAGCTTCTTCTGATTTTGTTGTCAAAATTGTTACATGTACTCGTACATATTTGTTAAATGTCAAATTTTTATTCTGAAAAAAACTATAAAATTGTGAGAGATACCAACACTGAAGTTTTCTTTTCGAAATAATTGGTCAAGCACAGTCGACTGTTCGACAGCAAAAATCTGAGTTGGCACTATTTGACCTTTATTAAAATTCATCCACAGACAAAATGGGATTTCGTGTGACAAATTCGAAGGAGTGTTCTCAGTTTTTGAGTCGTTTCATGAAAGTAAACGAAATAAAAATCCACCAAAAGACCCTGTTGTCTAAGCTGCTAGGCAGCAATCGATATTAGAGGTTTCTCCGCCCAAATCGCAGTCGAAAAAGGATATCTTCAATGTGTCGGCCATGTCGACAGTTTTTTGGAATGCGCGCACCAAAACGTTCAAGAGGGGGAAAAATCAACAGCAAATAATATACAACTTCTTGGAAAAGTTTTCATCAAAACAATGCACCTTTGCACACGGTATCCCTATGGCGAAATTTCATGAATTGCTCCCAATGCAAAATTCAGAATTTAGCCCCCAGTGACCATTTGTTTCCTGTTCCCAAGCCGGAAGAAATGGTCCTGCTGAAAAAAAAACAAATTAATCAAAATTCACCGATATATTGATCAACCCTCGTGTGTCCAGTTATGCGGAAAACAAATGCCAACCCATTGTGAACCCCACTTACAATTTGCAGTAACTTCAAGTGAGTCAGTCTAGAAAAATAACTATTTTAGAAACAAAATTCAACTCATTATCATTTCCGAATACGTACACGTAATGTACATTGCGGTTAATTTCAAATTGGTGGGCGTCATAATGATCATATTCCGTCACGGGAATGTGGCACTTTGCGTAAAATTATTAAATTAACCTAACTACTTATATGATAATCACATTTTCATTAAAAGCGAAAAATAAATATTTAGGGCCTTGACTTTGCTTAGTTACCAATCATAAAAGTAACTCACCTCTTCCCAGTATTGGTTTTGCACCCATAAATAAGATGAACGTAGACAACTTATATCTTATTTTATCTATTGCAGAGGGTTTTTTTTTCAATTTCCAATAAATTTTAAGACCGAATGTTTAGTTCACTTTACTTCTGTTTCACAATAACTATGTTAATATTTTAACATGCCGGCACGGCAAGTTGTCATGCAAACAACTAGGGTAAGACTGTCGAAGGCTAATTACTTGTTAATCATATTAGACTCAGACATGGTGTGTATTGAGAGAACTGTATCTCAACCTAAAAGTCTATCAAAAACACAATATAAAAATTACAAATAGGAGGCGGAGATATGAAGATATGAAGATATGAAAACGAAATAAAAACGTATCGCCTTCCAACAACAATCTTTTCAAGTTAGAATTATTTACACAAGTGAAAATATAAAAAAAAACCAAAAAAAGTAGTTCATTGAATATTGTGTAATGTCTCGGTCCCGAATATAACTTCTAGTTGCATCAAAATAATATTGATCTGTTAGCAGAAAATTTTCGTGAGGCCAGGTCAACAGCCCTTGGGTTGTATCTTGAAAAAAAGGCAACAAAATTGGTAAAAGCCAATAAAGCTCAAAAGATCTCGGATAAAATTTTAAATGATCAATAAAAGGCGTTATCGACGGAATTTACCTTCTGTTTTATTGGATAAAGCTAAGGCAGACTGGGTTAATGCTATTCATATTATTTATAATACAGAATAAGATCAACTTCTGGAAAATCAAAAGATACATATTTGCGATATACATATCAAACAAATCTATATACCCGCCTTGTGACAACGGCATGCAAAATATTCAAATAATTTCTTCACTTTTTTTTCTCTCAGAGCATTCCTTTTACTTGAAATTATCAGAAAAGTGGTTAAGAAATTCAATGATAAAGTGCCTATGGTACCAGCATCGACTATTGGCTTAATAAAAGACAGTAGCCAATAATTTTTCTAATGAAGGGAAGGATTCGTTTGGTCTACCGTCATTCTTGAGAATGTCGATCAAATTAAACTTAGCTGTCAATAATAGCACTTACCGAAAACACAGACAGTCCTCACGCAAGTTCAGGCCTTGAGATACTTTTTTCTTAGCGTTTCGTAGTAAGTACATCGATATCTCATTTTCCGTTATCACATTGTGATCCAGTATCGCGAGTCATACTGGAGTCTGTTAAAGCTCCAATACGTGTTGTACTAAAAACCACTTTGAAACGAATTATACACCCCTATTCTCAAATCCGCCGGGGGGAATCTTCCACCGAAATCGAAAATTTGGTTCCGAAATCCGTTCGAAGTGAATCGTCCGAACGTCGATAATGTGAACTGAAATTCACTGCATTCTTAAATCCGATCGAATCGAATCACTCCATACAAGCAGATCCGCATCAAAATCGTTGCGGATTCGTATAAGTTGAGTAGTTTGCTAGTAAAGATGTAAATTATTTTAATTGTGATTAGCATTATTTAACATATGAAATTGTAGGAAAAAAACTTCAAATAGGAAACAATGTAAAGTGCTTGTCGATGAAGTGAAGAAATATCCCGACAAAGCAAAAAATCATGACGAAAAGACTCCCTGAAGAAGTAAGAGATTTTTGGGAAAATTTGCGACGAAACTTAAACGAGCTAGGTCCTCCAATAAGGGTAGTGATGGAATTGAAGAAGGTAATTCCAATATTGCTCGATTATTTATCTTATATTACAAATTTCCATCCAAATTAGGTTTGCAGTGACCATAAGTCCCACCTAAAAAAGAAACTTTAACCAGATCAAAAGGGAATTGGGTGCAACAGGAGGTGGGCTAAATAAACTTATTTACTTCACACCTGATGAGGAAGATGTGATATAGCTAGTAATGTTGAACGAGTCGGTCGAGGGCATAGGCAACGCCTTATTATTTGGTCTTCCAAATGAAGCTATATTTGCCCCTCCGGTTGAGACACCAGACACAAGTATCATCAAAAAAGTGAGCAATACTATCCATTATTGTTATTAAAAAAGAATTTGGAACGAAAACATAAATTTCATTGTTTGTATTTCAAATCAAATTTCTTCAATCAAATGTCAAATCGAGGAACAGCTGATTTCGAAAAAGGGAGAAGCGATGTCGATAATTTAGTGCATCCGGCGGATTCAATGATAGCACGAATCCGTTCACGTGAATCGAACGAGTGAAGGGAATCTCCGATCCGTCAGATTTGCGAATAGGGATGATAGCTTTAAGAGCGCAGCATACTATCATATAGTATATGAACATCATAAGGAGAGAGTTTAGAGCAAAGTCAGGCGTGCTAGAGAAAGCTCTAATACAGCCGATACAGATTATTCTTTGGAATCTGCGAAAAGCAGCAGAAGTATTATCGTTAAAACTTGTTCAGCTAGACAGCCGAGACATAGAATATATTTGGTGTTTCATACCCAAAGGAGTCTCCTCGGAAAAAACCTTATGTCTGGCGGAAAGCTCCTTTACTCCTGCTCCTGTAAGGGAGCTTTCCACTGCGAGAAAAAAAAACAGCGCCTGACATGTTAACCTAAGACTCACATTACCTGCAATTTATTTTAAATTATGATGTCTTACGTAATCGCTAATCAATGACAGCAATGTTTTTCAAACTTGACAAACGAGAACTAGAGTCCGACCGAAGATGAATTTTTTGGCCGAAGCCGAATCCAATGGAGATTGTATTTCAAAATGCATACTAAAGAACCTAAAATATAATGATCAGTTTGATCAAATTGATCGGTCGATATTTTCTTTTTTATTTATTTATTTTACAAAAACACAAACAGCAAAATAGTCAGTATAATATTTCAGTAGACTCTTTTAAATAACACATAAACGTAACAATCAAAATTAATGCTTAATAAAGAAATAAAAAACTAAAAATAGCCAGTAAAAAAAATTCAAAAGCCTACAATCGTAAATACAATAAACAAAATTAATATGAGAAAACAGACGATGAAGTGAAATTTATAATCAAAATTCAATAACTTAATATTATACGCAAAAAACAAAAGTTTATATACCTAGTATAGCCATAAGTTCTGTTACATTTTAAAAGTGCAATAAAAAAAGTCTAGTAAATCTTTTACCACGAAATTTATTTCTTACATTAGTTCACAATATACTCGTATAAGTTTGAAGAAAAAAAAGTTTTACTCAAAATGGCCGCTTTTAGCTTTGACGCAGGCTTTTAAACGTTGTAGCCATTTTTCTATAGCGGCACGCACTGTCTCGAAGGGATTGGCCACGCTGCTGTTATTAAAGCTGCCTTAAGGCTGTCCAAGTTTCGATGGGGAGTCATATGGGCCATGCTCTTCAGCTCTGACCACAAACTGTAGTCCAGCGGATTTAAATCTGGACTTGCTGATGGCCAATCTGCAGAAGCGATAAAATTCGGAATATTGCATCTAAGCCACTCTTGCGTCGTTTTGCCCTGTTTTCACACCGCAAAAATGCAGTGATGTGACACCTTGACGCGATACCCTCCACCAAACCACTACAGAAGCGGGATGATGTCCGCGCTGAACCCTCGGACCAACTTTTTTTGCCTCTTAAGATGACGTTGCATAAACTTTGTCATTCTGTTTGTTATAAACTTCTTCTATGGTAAATAGAAATCTCCGCCAAAACATGGTGCGTATGATAGTTTAATTTTTTCTTGCCGAAGCCGAATGTTTTGCCGAAGGTGGATGCAGTCCCCACGAAATCTCATTAATCACTTTAAATCGACGTGTACATCTTCCGAATGGTTACGTATGATAGACAAGATAGAAGAACCAATTAGTCACAACGCTTCTTGTACCAGATCCCTTTTACTTCAATGACCTGTCCTACTTCTACGTTGATAACATTCTAACTCAAAATTTCGAATCGGCTGTTATTGATGAAAAGTTACAAAAATACAAAGATGAGCTTCTACCAGGCCTAAATGGACCTCCGGTTTTTCTTGAAAAAATACTTTTCCAGTCTTTCTTTTACCCTTTCGTAAAGGAGAATTCCCCAATTTCAAGGAATCAGGTCGCCCTAAACCCTCTCATATATCCAAAATATTTGAATGTATTGTACAGTAGTATACCAAGCCTTAAGCTTTCTGTAAGGCAGATCAACCCCCCACAAGTTGAATAACAAAGAAATCTATGTTATCGCAACCCATTTGACTAAAGCTTTTGATAAGATGTCTTATCAGTTGAACCTCTTCAAATTGACTACTGTCGGAATTATATCTATTTTACTTAAATGAATATCTTCTTACTTAGTAAACAGATTACAGGGTTCGGGTAAGATCTATGTGTCAGCCATCCTGATCCCCTTCTCACCATTCTTTCTATAAACGATCTTGAGAGGGTAATTAAACACTGCTTCCTCTCCCTTTAAGCAGACAACAACAATTTTTATAAAGCTATTTATTCTTCCCATAGCTGCAACCTTCTTCAAGAAGACCTCTATATGCTTTTAATCTGTTGCCTCAAAACTGCTTAGAACCTTAAATGCAACACGTCTCCTCCCCATCTTTATTAATCCTATCGTCAATCTATTCCCCTGGTTCAATCTCTGCAAGATCTTGGCATATTATTCAAAATTGAGTTTTAATTGCGTTTGCATATCGATAGGATGATATGCCAAAGCCAACTCATCACCTGGTTTATTAAACGATATTTCGAACCGATATTTCGATTTGTATGCAAATCTCTCAATGTCACCTTTGTTCGTCCCTTCTTATCAAGTTTATGTTTTCCAAATCGAAGGTACGTCAACGCCCATTTGAGCTGAACTCCTTATCTGGATTTCCTCAAACTTATCAATTTTAATTTCTTAGAAGACCGTAGGAGTAAAGCTGACATTAATTTCATTCATCGACTGCTCGCAGGTTCCATCAACTGCGCACAGTGGCGTAACTGAGCAACATGGCGCCCATGGCAAGTGTTGCAATTGTGGATATTTACCTACAGGAAATTAAATTTAATGCCGTTGAACTCCACCCTCTGTAACCAGGACAGTAATATATGCAATCTATGACTTAATGATTTAAAACGTTCGTATATATACAGAGATGCTTTGCTTTCTCGACATAGCTTCTAAGTTGTGGGCGGGTTAGTAAAGACTTCATCCGCTCCACATTTTCTGGAAAACGGACGAAAAATGTACATAATGAAAAGGAAGATCGGACGAAGACGCTAGTCACCAACTAAAACTGAATTTCTTCATTCAGGTTCAGATTTTAATCATTACCACTCCTGAATACAGGGAATTCGTGTTCGTATTCTCGAAGCACCTGAAATGAAGTCGGCGCGCAAAGGTCATCAAAACTACATTGTGAGTTGTAACAATATCGATTTTGGAGAACCCAACAGTGACGTTATTACTTGAAAGCTTATTTCTCCCAAACAACTAATGCAATAGATAGAAACGGTCGTTCTATAGCTGTGTAGATAAACAAATTCGTTTTCGACGTCAATCTACTTTCTCCCTTTTATAAAGAAAACAAGCTAATTGACTGAAAGCTTATTTCTAGTGGATTTTAAGTTATTGATTTCGAGTATATCTAGGAGTGCCTTGCGGTTTGTAACTTTCCTTTGCTAGATAGCTATGGTCCGATGGGCAAAACAACTCATCATCTGAATATGCTTAGCGTGTTTAGATATTAAACCATTTCGAAGCGCTAAGCAGGAAGCCCATCGGTAAAACTCACTACATTTATTTCCTGACCTTAAAGCGGGAGACAACATACATAAGCCTTGGATTCACTAGCACACTTCAAACTGCTGTTTGAGAAATCCATCTTCTCAACTTCTTCCCGTTCAACGCTTATCAAAGCAAGATCGCTTAATCGATCTTGACCCATGAAGACTCGAAGATAGTTTAAAATTAATTTCAATTTACTGAACGATCTTTCACAATTAGCAATGGAAACCGACATGGCTAATAATTTTTCCCACCCTCGGCTGCGGCGCTCAAGGCGCGTGCCCTGTCTGCCATATCCTAAATACGCCACTGACTGTGCATCCCTTTTAAACTCAATTTCCCTCAATGCCAAACCACGTTATTTATCTTATAATGGTCTCTTATATCTATACTCGTAGGTCCACCGCACCTCTTATTGTTTCAACGAACTAATCTCCCGTGCGCTCCGAAATTTGATTTCCTTCATCATTCCCTTGGTTCACAACTCTTAAGTCTTTTTGTAGGTTTTTAAGTCCTTGTTTACACCTTGTGTCAAGCCCAATAAATGACAAAACTGTACAAAAACAAAATTACCGCTCTAAAGAGTCCACTGGAAATATCCGTTCTTGAAGTGCGTGATCACGGGCGACGAAATATAGATTGTCTACAACAATAACGCTAACAAAAAAAGTTGGAGTAGGCGAGATGAAGCCCCGGAAAGGGCAAAGCGTAAAGGTGTATCCACACCAAAGAAACATTTTTTAAAGATTTCAGAAACAAAAAAACATTTCTGAAATGTTTCCGTGTTTTCCGTTTCAAACGCAATTTCTTTGCTTCTCAAGAATTTTCATAAAGAGAGAGAGAGTGAGTGATAAAAACTTTAAATGTCGCCAAAAATGTGAAGTAACGAGGATGTTATCCCTTTGACGACCACGGGGACACATGTGTGCCAAACTAAAATCCACTAAAAACTAAGTACGAGGGCGGGTCAATAAGTCCGTGACTTTTGGATTAAAACACAGATTTTTTGATAAAAAAATAGTTTTATTTTTCAACGTAGTCTCCCTTGAGCTCTATACATTTTGTCCAACGCTTCTCCAATTTTTTTATCCCTTCCAAAAAAAATGATTTGTCGAGGTCCTCAAAATAGGCCTTTATTTGCGAGATGACTTCATCATTGGAGTCAAATCTTTTTCCACTAAGCCATTTCTTCAGGTTTGGGAACAAGAAGTAGTCCTCGGAGCCAAATCTGGAGAATAGGGTGGATGAGGGAGCAATTCATAGCCCAATTCATGGATTTTTGCCATGGCAACTGCACATGTGTGCACCCTTGCACTGTCTTGGTGGAAAAGAACTTTTTTCTTGGCCAAATGAGGTCGTTTTTTTTTCAAATCGTCATTGAATCGGTCCAATAAGTTGGAATAATATTCCCCATTGATTGTTCTTCCCTTTTGAAGGTAGTCAATGTGGATTATCCCGCGTGCATCCCAAAAAACAGTCGCCATAACTTTATTGGCTGACAAACCCACCTTGGCCTTCTTTGGCGCCGATTCACCCTTAGAAACCCACTGTTTTGACTGTTGTTTGTTCTCTGGTGTGTTGTGATGGATCCATGTTTCGTCCACGGTTACAAAACGGCGCAAAAACTCCTCCATATTGCGATTAAACAACGCCAAACCTTCCTGTGAAGTTGTTACACGATTGCGTTTGTGGTCGACTGTGAGCAAACGCGGCACCCATCTTGCGGAAAGCTTTCTCATGCCCAAGTGATCATCCAAAATTGAAACCACTGAGCCATGCGAGATCCCTACGGCTTCCACAATCTCTCGCACTTTCAATCTTCGGTCGGCCAACACCATATCGTGAATTTTTTCGATTGTTTCGGGTGTAGAGACCTCAACTGGGCGTCCAGGACGTTCGGCATCTTCAGTGCTTGTACGGCCACAACGAAATTCAGTAAACCACTTTTTTACCATTGAAATCGATGGTGCAGAGTCCCCATAGTATTTATCAAGCTTAGCCTTGGTCTCGGTAATGGTTTTTTTTCGCAAGAAATAATGCTTAATAAACACACGAAATTCACTTTTTTCCATTTTCTCCTCAAATTAGTGAGTAGTCTGATAAAAATAGCTGTCAAACACAAACTAACTGACGCAGCAAGTTTAAATTTTGACAGGAGTCAACTGACAGATGCCTGTTGTCAGGAGCAGTGTTGCTGTTTCAGTAAAGAGGTCAGAAATTCAAAAAGTCACGGACTTATTGACCCGCCCTCGTAATTACCAAGCCCATGTATGTCATTTTGTTTTTTATTATTTTCTAAACCTGCATCTTTTGAGCTGGTTGCACCACATAAGAAATACCATTTGTTGTCTATATTTACGAGTATTTGAAAGTGATAGTAACAAAGTTCAGGAACAGATCGAATTTAGAAAAAAATATCTATAAGTGTAATAGCGGTTTTCAACTTTTCAGAGTGTGATATAATCGTTCGCTGGTAAGTAAATTTTTATTGTATATACGAGTAGTTATGGAATCAACATTCAAGTCGCTTACAAAAATATGCCATTGTAAACACAAAGGGACATCGGTGTCTCTGTGGCCGGTGATAGATACAATTCATGAAGAATACGAGTACTTTACTAAGTACTACCAACGATTTTATTAAATACCTTCATTTTTGTATCCATATTGTTGCAGATTATGTTAAGGAATGTGGAGTCTTTGTGTTGCGAGATAATGAAATCCAACACATTTTGATGGGTGACAATAGTGACGAAAAAGATAATTTGCAGCTTGACAAAGAAGCCCAAAAGCTTCTGATACTGGATGATGACCATGGGGTTCTTGATGTTGAAATTGAGGGTACGAGTCCTGAACCTTCAAAATCTACAGCAGAACCCGTCACTGATCAAGCGGCCGGTAATAGTAATCAGTTGGTATACGAATTCGGAAAGGTGCAAATCTGCCAAGAAGTTACAGCCGATATATTGACTCCTTTCAAAATATTTTGTTCAACAACTAATATTGATGTTTTAGTTCAAAATATAGTATCAGAGTCAGTACGATACGCTCATCATCGGGAGGAATTCACTATTGAAGTCGAAGAAATGAAAGCATTTCTTGATATGAATTTGGTTATGGGCTATCATATCTTGCCCTAATAGAGAGATTTCTGGCCTAAAAAACCAGACATGGCGATACCTTTCATATCAAATGTTATGCCAAGGCCTCGATTCAATAAAATACGCAGGAACTTACATTTCTGTAAAAGACCCAAATAGCCCTAATCATGATAGAGCATACAAAAGTCGACAAGTAATGGGTCATTTGAATGCTTCTTTTCAAAATGCCCTCAATACTATAATACAAAAGAACAATCTATCGACGAGCATATGATAAAGTTCAAAGGGCATTATATTATGAAGCAATATATAAAAAATAAGTCCGTTAAATAGGTCTTCAAATTATGGTGCAGATGTGGTGCAGCGACCAGTAACCTGTTCGAATTCGATTTATATACAGGCAAACGAGCTTCCGGGACTCAGTTTGGACTAGGTGAATCCGTAGCACTTCAGCTTGCGAAAAGCTGGAAGCCTTGGGATGTGAAATTTATATTGACAACTTCTTCAATTCACCCTTATTGTAACATACTCGTACACTGATTGATCAGAATGCCAAATTGTGTGGAACTGTTCGAACTAACAGAAAACATCTTCCGAAAACTGCACCAGTTGATAAAAAAATGAAGCATGAAGTCATTCATACCACAAGTTTCGAAGGAATAAGTTATGTGCAATGGATGGATAACAAAGCGGTGCATTTGTTGACCAACTTTTTGTCCTCTATCGAAACAGATACCGTGAAAGGCAAATCTGGTTCAACAGACAAAATTGATGTGAAATGCCCTGTTTACAAAATTGTATCACATTATAATAAAAATATGGGAGGAGTAGATCTTATAGATCAACGTAAGGTGTGCTATGAAGTAGATCGCATATCGAAAATAAAGTACTATCTTCGAATATTTTTTGATATATCAGTGAATAACGCATATACCGTTTACTTAGTGTAAACAAATGATCAACAACAAATGGAAGGACATGTGTTGTCCAACTTGCAGTTCAGACAAGTCATCGCTCGGAGTTTGATGAATGGTTTAACCGTTAGGCAACGAGGCATTCCCACTACAAAACCAAGTACAGTACGCACATCTGTGAAATGAGAATTGCCTTTAGATCCTGTGAAGAAATCAAATATTAGGAAGAGGTGCGTAAGCTGTGCCAAGAACAAGAAGGAAAACCGGACAAACAACACTTGTTTTATATGTAAAGTTTACCTTTGCTACACTAATGACAGGAATTACTTCGCTGAGTACCATAACTAACTAAAGTAAAATAGTGTATATCTAATATTTTTCATGAATAAATAATAATGAATAAAAATAAAAAATTAGCATCTTTTACACAAAAATACTGTATACCAAAGTTGAGCAAAAATTAACTCCTAGCGACCATAGGGACACATTTGTCCCCTACATTTCTACAAAACCCACGCAATTTATTGCTATTGTTCTGTAGAAACCAATTTTCTAGACGCCCAATGAATCGTTTGAAATAGCTAAGGTTATTGCATAAGCCCCCAGTTTTGTGGAATCCACTTGAAAGAACATTTTAAAAATAAAAACAAAAAAGCCGATGCTTTATCTGAAATTTATGAACATATAAATCGTGAAAAAGATGAAGTAGAAAAAAAACTTCATGCGCTTAAAGTGCAACACAGGCAAGAAAAAAAACTTATAGGTCACTAAATCTGAATTTCAGAAATGTTTCTCGAAGCGTAATCAACTAAAAAAAAAACATTTTAGAAACATTTCTGAAATGTTTCTGAAATGTTTTATAAACAAATGGGAAACATTTCAGAAAAGTTTTTTGAACAAAGTTTCCTGAAATGTTTCTTTCGTATGGACACACACGCACAGACCTTAAGAAAATAAATTTCACTTTAACTTTCCCATTTACTTCAAATCGATCAAATCAAATGTCAAAGGCTCGCGAAAATTGGAAACTAGCGCTACTTTCGCTTTGAAGTGGCGTTTATGATATTATGATGGAAAGCGTGAGGTCACAATCCGAATTACCCAATATTTTTACATTATCACTACTTGAAATGTCAAGCGAGAGCGCCCAACCACTACTTTGTGATAAGCCTATGGTACTTGGTATTGAATTATCAATTAGATAATGATTTTGTGATACGATATCAGTCTCACCTTGCTTCAGTGGCTTAATAACTTTTACAATCAAGTAATATTTCAATTGTTAAAGACCAACATAGTCACGCAAATACCCTATTAGTCATAAAAAAATTGACATCTTAAGGGTAAAAGCTTGTTTCCACCCCTCACACTCACATCGTAAATGTATCCTGCACGTGTATTATATTCTCACTTCGTGAATATCTCCTGTACGTTCTTCAAATGCATTTTTACTATCAATTTGTGTACTATATTAAAATTTTTAAGTTTTTGCCTGTTTAGACTCTAGAGAAACAAGCTCAAGACCTTCTTTTCAAGACAATTGCCACCATCGGAAAAGGTAAATTTACCATTGGCGATAAAAGTGGTCGGCGACCGGTTCGACAAGCTTTCAGTCTTCCAGATTGCTCTTCGGATAGTAGCATGAATCTCTGCAAACATTCGAAATCACAGATGCGTCGCACTTATGGTTCTTATCTGGATATTATGTGAACTTGAAGTACACACAACAGGAGATAGTTGACTAATGAATAACCTAGCAATCACCTTAGTCACCATAATCCAAAATTATCCTGCCCACAAAAAGATATCATTTATTTTATGTGACATCTTCTAATCCTGCTTTTCATCGATAAATTTAATAACGTTGAATGACAAAATACATTTACGAAAACAAAACGAAAGAAAAAAATTAATCAATTGTCTTAAAACAAATAAAAGAAAACAATAAAGTCATTAGGCCTTAAAAGAGGTCAGTCATGCTATTTATAAAAGTTTACCACCCCAAACATCCTTAAAAGCCCACTTCCCATTCGACTTTCCGCTACAAATAATGCAAAGCCCAGTAAATAAAAAAAAATAAAACTATCCTTATTTTGTGTAATTAACCTATTCAACACATTCACGACCTAAAGCCTTTAGTCTCTTCACTGTACCTTCCCTAATGCACTTTGCTTTGTTTATGTACACACAAAACTATGAGACTAGGAATCTTTCACTAATACTTCACTTTACTAATACAAGTACGAGTACGAGTACGAGTGCGAGTGCGAGTATACTAACTTGTCTAGTTAGTTAGCCATAAGTTGTATCTTTTATTCCTTTCATTTTGTACGTATCTGTGTTGTTGTTTTTCTTCTTCTTCTTAACATATAGTATACTAGTTGAGGAGATACGGATACCAGATATAGAGACAATCACTTCTTTTCATGACATGCATGTCAGCATTTATCATTATAGGACACGAAAAAAAAAAGAATAAATAAAACAGGGAAATAAAATCACTACACACAACGAAATAAATACATAGGTATACCATATAAAGGAACAAAATGAGATCCCTATTTTCAAGTCATTCACCTTACATTCCTTTAGCTTACCAAAGTTTAAGTTGTTTCGGTTAAAGCGTTCCCGACCGTTGTGCCTGTGCTGTGGTGCCCGTAACGCCACGTGAAATTCATTCAATGGCTCTCCCAAGTCGCGAGGGTAATGCTACATATGTATTATAGATGTAGGCGTCAGGCGAAACTGGATAATATAAACACACTTATTGGATTGTGGGTGATAATAGTAGAGGTAGATAGGGGTGGGCGCGCGAAACGAATAAGGCCGAGTGGACGAAATAAATAGAACAGTGATGGAATACTGTGAATTATTAATGAACAAAACCCGCTTTATACTTAAGGGTAAATCTCATGAATACCAAAAGGAATTTACCGTTATATCTAGGATAAGACGCACTACTCTATTCCTGCTCGTACCTCTGCAAAATCAACACTCAAACCGGCTGTGAACAACTTTTTTGTTTGTTCATTTGTAGACTGTTTGGAAAGTCATAATCTGGAATTTTGTGTGTCAGAATCAGAATGAGAGAATTGACGTATAAATGAGAAAATAAATAGATAAGCAGGTCTCTAGGATTGTTATCGCGTTTAGCAACAAATGCGATGAGGCATTGTATTATTCACACCTCAAAGTTTTGGATTTCGGTTTTCGAATTTTCTTTGCTATACCTAAAACTCAATACTGTTGGGGACAGGTTCACGAATACAAAGTAGAAATAGTGAGAGATAATAATTTGTTACAAAAGTTTGTTCTATGTCTGCCCACGAGTATACGAATGCTAAGTTTGTTCTATCAGGAAGTCACCCACATTTGAGTGGGTACCTACTTAATGTTATCAATCAGAAGTTCGATATGTGAAAACCTTCGGCTTTTAATCGAAAAAAGTTAGTTACTAGGGTTTTTATTCTGGTTGAGAGATATGAGTGCAAATCAAACGGTAGACTGCTAACAACAACAAAAAAATCACTGTGGCACTTGCAGCCCGGTATGGGCCATGGCCTAGCTTCTGGGCACTCATTTGTGTTGCTCATGTTGTCATTTTTGTCACATCTGAGCGGGGCAATTCGTAGGCAATTTTACTTTCGGGAGTTTGCCATTGCCCGCCGAAAGGGTGATGCCGATTTGAATAATTGTTGGTGACTCAGCCAGGAATCGAACCCAGACTGTCTGCGTGATAGTCCAATGAGCTAACTATCGCGCCATCGCCAGACTGCTAACTTTAAAAACGCAGACAGATATAACTCTGAGGTCATGACATTGAAGATTGACACGATATCTGTGAGTAGTGCTAACACCAGATATAAATCCAGAAGAAGCTGTCAATGAAGACAACTTTTTTGTGATCAAAGATCCGCAGAAGAAGTTAGATTCATAGGAGCGATTTTCAAGAAAGTGATGTCACCCGAGCCATGACCTGGACAACTGTCGATTTGAGGAATCAATCCTCAATGCTTAAAGAATAAGGAGAACTCTTCTTCAGACTGAACAGACTAGACATAATCGTAAGTTAACCCGTGAGGTATGTATAAAACATTCTTTTTAATGCGCTGAAATAATTGACATTAAAACCTCTACAACAAATTGCGAATTATTCGATTCACGTACGCAGACGTCTTGATCACGTAAAAAGAAAATCCAAGGATTGAGGTCATTAATATTCTCCTAAAAATAATACTGAAGAGATTAAAAGACCTGCCGATCACCTTTTAGAAATTGGAAACCATTTTTAGCGCGCCTATAGGTTCTATCTGGCCTGTCCAGCTTATAGTTGTATACCCAAATGCACCAACGACTTTTCTGGCTCAACGTGCGAGCATGTTTTGTTTTTTTTGGAATAAGGGTGCTTGAAAGGGTTTGCCTTCGCTTGTACGGACTACCAGAATAAGAATGCGTGATATAAAACTCCATATTGACAAGTTCTTATACAACAAGGAAAACCTAATAAGAAGTAGACAATTTGATCAATGAAATTGTTGAGTACCCAAAGTATCTATACATATAATGAGAGTAAGTACTTTAAAGGGTGCGTAATTCATTGATGAGTGATGCCGATTATCTTCCACGTCGCTTGAAAAGCTACGGTCAGTTGACTATTTGCATGTCTTTTTTTTTCAGCAGCGATAGAATACGAAAAGTTTGAGAGTCGCCATTGCTCGGAACATTGCTTGGTGGCATAGTGAAGTACAATTAACTCCTTCGTCGTTTCTTTCAGTTCCGCGATGTTCTTATTTGGGGGCTGGTATAGTTTAGGTAGCACTGAGGTAGTATTAAGGTAATAAAAAATAAAATAAATAAAGAATAATGCAAATGGTAATTTGACTGTAAGATTGGTCGATTGATTGAAGCCCAAGTTCGGCCGGACATATTTTTAAATCCCTGCTTTGATTTAAAATTATGGAGCCGGACTCAATGTAAAAGGTGGTGTAGATTAAAGAGAACTAAGAGACTAGATTTATTGATGTTTAAATGCTATTCCCAGTTCGCAACGTGTTTGCTGCAATTGTAAGCCGTGTAGAACAGCAGGACAGATATGAGCTTACATGGGTTAGTCTTAAAGGAGGTGTTCCGGACTTATTAACAGTTGATGAACAAAGGACGTTATTGGCAGCACTTACAGCCAGTTGTCAATAAGACAACCAAATGTCAAGCGCTCTCCTGTCAAAGAAAGCCGCAAGAACTGAATTTAACAGAACGCAAAAATAAAACTGTATTAAACTGAAATTTGAAAGTAACTAAAAGTAAATATAAATTTAACATTGTTTACCTTAATTAATAATTGTAGAGAAGCAAAAATAAATGAATTGAATTTAAAAAGGACATTTCTGTTTCTTTGCCGTTCGTTACAACTTCTGAAGCCGTTGCCCCTGAGAGCAACAGACATGTTATCAATTTTCTTCATTTCTGTAGTTGAAGAGTTATTAGTTTAATGCGGTCTACGTAAAGACGCATTATAAGTATCTGTCGAAGGAAGGCTGTAATGCAAAACGGATAAATCTACTTTGAACTGCTGTAATTCGCAAAAGGAAGACCAAGCCTCTCTTGTATATTCCGGATGCAGGGTAAGCATTATTAGAATCCTTTGGACCATTATTAAACAAAGACCGTAGTTGACCTTTTTCCATATGAACAAGACATGGCAAAGGGTGTGATTATCATCCAACATTTTGGTTAAAAACGGATTCGTTTTTTAACTGAACACATATTCATTTACGGCAGATGCTAGAGAAAACCGAAGAAATTTTATGCGACACTTGCCACTTTTTTATCAGTTCCAAAACCCCATATGACATCATCAATAGCGACGAGTCATAAACAGCTGTAGCTTTGAGGCTTGTAAGTTTATAACTTTACGCCTTATATATGCTAATGCCCTTAGGGAAGACAAGGACGTCGCTACCAAAAAAAGATTCTACGAGTTCTGGACAAGACATTTGAGCAATGCCCGAAGTATGACGTTAAAATCGTATAGACGTCAGTTATGGTAAAAATATCGTACACGATATCACGTCTGTTGACGGGCTTAGGCTTATTATATTTACAGTAGGGCGAATTATCATTATTTAATGCACATAGTTTCGTCATCCCAATAATCACCAAGAGACATGACCACCTTCGAATAATGAAAATTTATCATATTGCGATAGACGTAAATAAAATGTGTTTCTAAATGTTTTAACTGGTTTGAACAATAAAGCC
The DNA here is from genome assembly GCA_928272305.1 of Volucella inflata. Classification (NCBI taxonomy): domain Eukaryota; kingdom Metazoa; phylum Arthropoda; class Insecta; order Diptera; family Syrphidae; genus Volucella; species Volucella inflata. The sequence goes on along the minus strand of OV743718.1, from coordinate 18,275,179 downwards.
GGTAAGCATATGTAGCTAAACAACAAGCGTACAAAGCGGTGCTGAGACAACGGATGAGAAAAGCTCGCGAGCTCTACGAGCAGAAGAGACAGCAAGAATATCGACTTCTTCGGAAGAGCACGAGGAGCGCGCGATCGAAAATATCGAGCAGTTTTACTCGAGGAATAGCATACGAAAGTTTTGCCAACAGTTAAAAAGAAGTTGTCAAAGCAAGAAAGCCCGTACAAAACCCTCTAGAAATGAAGAAGCAAACCTTGTAGTAAAATATTTCTGCAGACGGTATAACCCCGAAGAAGTTCAACATCCCAAAGTCAGGCAGAATAAATCTTCCAACCTAAACGACGAAAGTCAAAACTTCCATCCACCTGATCAAAATGAAGTAAGGCTACAAATATCCAAGCTGAAATCAAAGAAAGCAGATGAATCTATGGGCTTAATAGCTGAAGTATTCAAAGCTGCTAAAATGACGTTGTATAGAGCATACACCAAATTATTTCTCAAATCTGGTCAATAAGCGTCCATAATTCACCAAATGTTTGCACTGAAGAAGATCCTGGAAAAATGCATCCCCATCTTTTCATTTAAGGTCGCATATAACAGTATTTATAGAGACGAGGTATATAGAGGCATGTTTAGTTTTGGCATCCCTGCCAAGGTTGTCCGTCTGTTTAGAATAAAGATTGAAAACCCTCGCTGCTCCGTCAAACTCGGTAAAGACTTGACCTATTAAAAAAGGTTTTAGGAGATGCGCTGTCATGAGAATTGTTTAACCTCAACTGCAACTATTAGCGATGATATCGACAAAATTGAAAAAACACAGCGAGCTGTCAATGGTGCTTTCAATAGTTATCAAACAGAATCTGCCAAAATAGGTTTTGCAGTGAATATGTATGCGTATGCGGCAACGATTAGTATAAGGCCTCGTAGAAGTAGCATCTTCCGACAGGTGCTGGTTCCTTAAATGACGAGAATGAGCCTCTGCAGCCGAACATCTTGCAGCTCTGCTGGGAATCTCACTAGAGATTGCGAAGTGAAGGGGGCAAATGGCGAGTTTCCTGCGCCATTAACCAGGATTAGTGTCGGAAAAACAAAACAAGACCTTATCCGGGCTACTCCGACATACTTGGAGCTCAGTCCGGAAAGGATTTCGAGGACTTAGTCAAGAGGACTTTCCAAGAGAAAAGAGATGGTGGTGGACCAGCGCTGTAAGGGCCAACGGCAGCGCTCACATCCCGGAACGGGTTACTGGCTTCGGTGTAACCGACCCCTCGTCCTAGGGGCACTCAAAATGGAACTGGTCCTCCAGGTTGGGGGTTGTGCCGCCGGGGTAACTGCCTGGCCATTTAAAAAAAATTAAGTTTCGAAGCATCAACAAGCCTCGGATATGGACGGATCTACAGTTGACAACCCACGTAAACGATTTAAGGACAATGAGCTTCGGATATGCACGTGAAATGTTAGATCCCTTATTAGACCACGTGCAGCCGAGCAACTAGCGGAGGCCCTAGACTGCTGCAAAGCAGACATAACCGCCATCGAAGAAATGCGATGGGATGGGCCGGACAAAAAGAAGATGAAAAACTGCGACATCTACTACGGCAATCGCTATCGACGGCAAAAGCAGCGCTTATTTGGATGCAGATTTGTTATTGGAGGCAGACTAAGACAAGAAGTCCTCAGCTTCCGGCATGCGAGCGAGCGCCTTGTAGCAATCCGCATCAAGGCTAAATTCGCCAACATTAGCCCCATTTGCGCGCATGCCCCCACAGAGGAGAAAGAAGACGACACCAAGGATGCCTTCTACGAGCTCCTTAACAAGACCTACGAGCAATGCCCTAGCTATGACATTAAAATTGTCCTCGGTGCTTTTAATGCAAACTTAGGAAGAGAGGGTATCTTTGGTGGAACAATCGGAAAATATAGCCTGCACAACACCACCTCCGATAACGGATTTAGGCTAATCGACTTTGCGGCGGGGCTAGCACGCGGTTCCCACATCTCGACATACACAAGGGGACTTGGAGAACTCCTGATCAATCAACAGTCAGATTGTCAACCAGATTGATCACATTGCGATCGACGCAAGACACTCCTCCAGTATTATGGATGTCCGTACGCTCCGAGGAGCCAACATCGACTCGGACCATTACCTTGTTGTAGCCAAGGTACGGTTGCGGATATCCCAAACTACGCCAAGACAAACTAATCCTGTAAAAAAATTCGACGTCAGACGGCTACAATCGCAAGAGATCGCCAAGTCCTTTTCCGATCGAGTGTCTCTTAATCTCTTAAGAGGTCCAATGCCGCCAGCATCAAGCATCGAAGACCATTGGAAACACTGCCAAAACGCCATCAGAGATGCCGCTTCTGATGTGCTGGGTTTCACTCGTCCACCACAACGAAACCCCTGGTTCGATGATGAATGCCGGCAAGCACATGCAGCTAAGCAAGATGCATATAACGCGGCGCTACTTAGAAAGACCAGAGCTGCTCATGAGCTCTATGAGCGGAAGAGGAGAGACGAGCACCGGCTTCTCAGGAGGAAGAAGAAAGAGCATAAGAAGCGCGCGATCGAGGAAATTGAGAGATGCTACTCCAGGAATGAGGTTCGGAAGTTTTACAAAAAGGTAAAAATAACATGCCGCGGAAACAAACCCCGAACCGAAGCCTGTAGAGATGAACAAGGGAACATCGTAGTAGAATCGCAGTCGATGCTGAGGATTTAGAAAGATCATTTTTGCAGACTGTATAACGGCGATGACGGCCCATATACCGCTGTCAGGCAGAATCAACCTTTCAACTTGGACGATAATGACCAACAATTCCGTCCACCCGACCTGGATAAAGTGAAGATGGCCATATCGAAGCTTAAGTCCAACAAAGCTGCTGGAGCGGATGGCCTGACTGTCGAGCTCTTCAAAGCGGCAGGCGATGACTTGGTAAGGAGCATACTCCAACTCATCTGTAAAATATGGTCGAACGAAAGTATGCCCGATGAATGGAACCTCAGCATTGTTTGTCCGATTCTCAAGAAAGGAGGCCCTCTGAACTGCGCCAACTACAGTGGCATCAGTCTCCTTAACATCGCATATAAGATCTTATCCGCAGTATTGTGTGAACGCCTGAAGCCGTTCGCCAACAACCTGATAAGTCCATACTTGAAAGAATAGTGCAAAACTCACGAGCAAACACAAGAGGCACTATCTTTCAAAAGTCCGTCCAACTACTCGCATACGCCGACGATATTGACATAATCGGGAGAAAGCAGCGTGATGTCAGTGGCGCTTTCGCGAGTATTGAGACGGAAGCGGCGAAAATGGGTTTAGCGGTCAATGAGGGCAAGACCAAGTTGTCAAGCAAAAACGACAACCAACACCGACGTCTCGGACAGAACGTCACCCTCGACAGATATAACTTTGAGGTAGTTAAGGACTTTGTCTACCTAGGCTCCGCTACAAATACAGGCAACGACACCAGCGCTGAGATCAAGCGAAGAATAACTCTTGCCAATCGCTGTTTCTTTGGGTTAAGAAAGCAATTGAGTAGCAAAGCCCTCTCTCGGACAACAAAAGTCACCCTTTATAAGACCTTAATAATCTCGGTCCTGCTCTATGGCGCAGAGGCATTATCAAAAATGGATGAGGGTGTTCTTGGTTGCTTCGAGAGAAAAATTCTTCGGGCGATCTTCGGTCCCGTCTGCATTGACGGTGAGTGGAGGAGGAGATACAATGACGAACTGTATGGACTGTACAGCGACATGGACTTAGCCAGAAGAGTGAAGATCCAAAGACGGAGATGGCTGGGTCATGTAGAGCGCATGGACACCAATGCTCCGATGCGAAAAGTCTTCGAATCCGCCCCCGAGGGACAGCGCAGTAGAGGAAGGCCAAGACTCAGGTGGCGCAAGCAAGTGGAAGAGGACCTCAGCCAACTTAGCGTGCGAAACTGGAGGCAGCTAGCCAGGGATCGAGCTGGCTGGAGAAGCTTGTTGACTGAGGCCCAGGTCCACCCCGGACTGTAGCGGCACCTAAAGTAAGTAAGTATTCTGTCAACAAGAAAGGTCTTACAAAATCGACGAATTGAACATAACGTCACAGTCGACAGCTATAATTTCGAATTAGTAAGAGGCATTGTCTACCTTGGCTCTGCTATAATTTCTGCCAACAACTAACCCCTCAGCAGAAATAAAACGAAGAATCACTTTTGCCAATCGGAATTTTTTTTTGGGCTAGGAAGGCATTTGAATAGTAAGGCCCTATTCCCAAAATCAACGGAGACTCTATATAAGACTTGATCATGTCAGTCTTGCTTTGTGGCTCTTAAACTTAATGACCTCTATCGAAAGCGGATGAAAATATCCTCAGTCGCTTCAAGAGAAAGATCCTTGGAATGCGGTCCCGTTTCCCGAGGTGTACAGTGACATCGACCAAATCAGAAAACTGCTCATGAGTCGCCTGAGATGGCTAAGACATGTAAGGCGAATGAACACCAATGCTTCGGTCCGCAGAGTCTTCGAATTTAGCCCGAAGTGACATTGACCTCACCCACCCTACGTCGAGCGCACAAGTAGAAAGGGACAGGTAAATAGCTAAAAACCGTAGGCTTGTTATTTGAAGAGTCACCTAGGTAACCAAGTATCTAAACTGCTACTATTGATCTGATAACAATTCCTCAAAGTAGAGAGCCATTCTAAATTATGTTATTACCGTCAAAGAACTCTGATTGCATACCTTCATTTCGAGGGGCGCGTGCTTTCAACAGTCTCAATTAAACTTACCCAATAAGAACAACGTAATTTAATCAAACTGAAACTAGGATAAAGAATAGTCACTGGTAAGGATCGCATTAATTTTAAATAGCACAATTGGTCTATATCACTATATCCCACGTGTAACAACATTTACATTGTTTTGCTTCGAATAGGAGTTGCAGTGAAACCTTTACGTTATATAGAACTCTATTTATTCTCAACACATTTATCAAGAAATAAAATATTTCCAGGGAGAGTTTACGAGTCCCAAGCGACTATGTTGCGTGCACTTGTTAGTAATTACTTAATTCATTCGTTTATAACACCAAAATGTTGCTGCTACAATTATAAAAAATTAACTGGCACACGCGTTAAGGTACATCTTCAAATCAAAGATTATATTTGTCACTACAAACACTTTTATTAAATTTGACTTACTTACTTTAAGAGTAAAAAAAAACACTTTCAGTTACTCCAATCAGCTGAGTAATATCTTTCCGAAAGAATGAACATCTTTTCGCTTTAATAAGATTACCGGCAGTGGATAAAATCACAAAGAACCATCCGGCGCAAAGAACACTAACCGAGTGATGTGTTAGAGAACGAAAATCTAAAGATCACGAAATTTAATTATCGTCTCACTTAAGCGGTATACGAGGTTCAAATGAATCACAACATTTCGAGGGCAGCATTCGAAAGATCCCAGGGTCAAAACCAAACATCTCAGCCGGTGATAACAAAGTGACGTATTGAATATTTCTATCTCTAGCGATAAGTAAATATAATTTAGCTGGAGCTTTACGCCTAAGACGTAACTTGGATGAGTAAGGCTAAAACAGAAAGACTAACTAGAATATGGATTTAGAAATGCTCGGTTGAATTAAGAAATAACACCTGAGATATCAAGGTCCATAGAACTGAGATTCCAACAGATCAACGGGCAGTTATTGAACTTCTCAACTCACAAATTTCAACGTAAATCATCTTTGGCATACTCGTAGCTGGGTGTTAAAATTTTGTTTTAATAACAGAAGGCAATATTCAATTTCGTTTGGTTGACGGTTCCAAACTAAGCCAGGAAGTATTAAAATAGAAGAAGAAAGTAGATATAGTATAACTTACGGCCTTACAGGGTAAAAAGAAAATACTACCAAGAAACGAGGAAGTGTGCCTAATATTTTGCCGACAAATATACAGTAAAGATACCAATATTTAAAACTAAGTGAAATAAGCCGATTAGTCTTTTTGGTCGGATTCTACGCGTACGCCTGCAAAACCTTCCTTTAATCGACAAATGCATTTTTTCCGAAAAGATATACTCGTATTTCTCAAACGCTAGCTTCCTTCTGCACGATATTCTGACTGAATACGATGCACCAAACGCTTCAAAACACTAAGATAGAATTGAACTGTTTGGAGTGGTATTACTGGTATTAACTTTGTTAACGATGCCCTACAGCACTAGTTACAATGTTTAGAAAGGATCTTTTTGTTGTTTTTGGCTTCCTAGACTTTGTCCTCTGAATGATGAATTCTGAGCAATTTTTGGTCGATACATACACCATACTGTCACTTCAGACGCAATAACTCATCTTCTGTTTGTCGAAACGTCATTAAAAGTTGACAGTTCATCAGTGAAAGATCTACCTTTCCTTGACAATAGATGGTCTTACCAGAAATAACTTTATTTTGAAAATCTCTATTTACTTTAGAACATGTCTAAGAAAGCTATTAAGTAATAAGGCTTAATCAATTAACAATTAGCAAACTTAAAACCACCACATTCCTTGTCCTACTGATATGCCGCTGAAGCATGAATAATCAACAAGATTCTTCGAGTAGTTGTTGGTCACGTTCTCGCTAACGGTGTTTGGAGGACTAGATACATAAAAGGTGACCAGATAAGCATGATAGGGAAAAAAATTAAATAAGCCAACAACGATTTGAGATATAAAACTGATTCCGGCTTTATTTTGAAGCTAAGTAAATGCCATTATTTGTGAAGTAACACAGCATTTACAAGCGATGTTGTCGAGGGCTGACCACAACAAAACGAATAACATCGCTCCATACGTGAGACCATTGAGGGTAATGGTAAATGAAGCCATAAACCACACCAAACAGTCTGGTCGAACACTTGTGGATTGTGTTCGCTCCAATAATGTCAATTTTTCTTGTTGACATAGCTGCTAAACCAAAAATGAACCTCATCCGAGATGATGATATTTTGGTAAAAATCTAGATCTCCGGTCAACATTTCCAACTTCCAATTAAGCAACGCACGGCCTTTTCTATGGTCGTCCCACTTCAATTCTTGAGTCAGCACAATCTTATACGAATGTAGGCCTAAATTCAACCTCAAAATAAGCCGGGTTGACTCTCTGGCGACGCGTTGAGGACATGAGGACAGGACACAATTCAGCTGATCGGCGCCGATATCTTTGGCTCTTCTTCGATATTGGCCGCTACGGCAGCTTTATTTTCTACATTTCGCACCAATCTCTGTCTGGTTGATGGCTTAAGATCTAAAGAGTGTATATAAGCTCAAACTTTTCCACGGAGCGACGAATTTTCGAACACTGAAGCCATGATGACGACGGACCTCACGACGCAATACACATTGCGTATTTGCAACTTCGCCGGAATTTCAATAATATTTTTTAATAATGTCCGCACGTTCGGGAAGCGTAAGACGATGCATAATAAAATAGCAAACCCTACTGAATATTTTGACAGCTGGATGTCATTGGTACCTTTGACAGCTGCTGAAACATAACAATTGGAAAAACTACCATTGCTATATGGTTCCCTTTATAAAAGGAAACTCTACAAATTTTACATCGATACATCGTCCTGATTAATAGTAAGCAAAGAGTAGCAGCTAATATTATTATATTATAATATGTATATATTATAGTAACACACCCAAAGCAACGGAAAACAGTGTGTTAACATGAAAGTGGATAAGGACATTTGGAGAAAGCTTGAGCAAAACATTTCGTTTTGTATTCACATTAGCTAAAACTGGCGTAAGCTTCAAAAATTCACACCTTATACAAATTAAAAAAACTTTATTCGTGATATATTTAGATAAAATTTACACGTACATACAAAGGGTAGTAGTCAAGAAATAATAAGAAATACGAGGATGAGTTCAAGAGACTGACAGTACATGCTAACCGCCAATTCTCTTCATGCCCAGAAGTCCAATAGAAGTATCTCAAACTTCCAGCTTAGTCAAGACAATTCAACCATTTATCCTTGTTACCCCAACCCTATTCTAACATGTTTAAATCCTTCAATTTGCTTTTAAATTATTCATTTCATCCCCGGAAGGAAAGACTTTTTTCGAAAAAATGCAAAGAGAATTGTAACGACAGCAATTAAATCTTAACACCAACAGGTTCGTTATTTTTTTATTATTACTATCATTTGCCATAACATGTCCATGAGAGACAATAGACATTGCTGCTTTCTTGACTCATTAACTCAAATCCATTGCAACCTTGCAAACTCGAGTTCATGTCATCGCAATCGATGAAAGATACATACATATGTATGCACGAGTAGATTGCGGATCCTATTGCCATCTGTACTCGTATATTCGTCCACATTGCACATTCTCCCAATTAGACAGACGTACTTATCAAATTCAAGAAATCCTTTTGTGTCACATTCGAAAAGATGGTACTCATACTCAACATCTCATTCAATTTACCTGTGAACACTTTCTACGACCAACATTCGAAATTAATTAAGCAAAATTAAAAAAATATTAAAATCCAAAAAATAGAAATCAAAATAGCAACTCTTACATAACAACTGTTCTCACTTTGATATTTTGACAACATTTGGCAGACAAGTAGATACTCGTAAATGGAGAAATTCTCTATAAAGTTTTGAAAAACAAAAAATTTAACTTTTTACACACACACACACACACAAGACACTCAGGACACGGTAAAATTTCTTATGGAAAAAACTTTTATTCCGAATGTGAAAACTCTGGGAAAATTCAATATTTTTCTTATTTCACCCGCACAGGAGCACTAACAGTAGGGCCAGCGCGATTTTCTACTCTCTTTTTCGTGATTCAAAACAATAACTTTTAGGAAATTTTAATTTATCCGAAAGCACAATTTTGAAAAAAACAGGACACCATTTGATTTAATGTATCTTTATGGTGGAGAATCTAATATTTGTTTACATTCGGTTAAGAGACGCGTGTTTTTGGTATTGCCGTAACTTTCCTACTGATTGCGGAACACAGCTGAGCAATGAGCATGGCGATAGCGATGGTGAGTCCTTCTTACCCCGTATATCACTTTGTATCATTTTATGTTTTAGTTCGCTTTTATACGAATATTCCTTGTGATACCGACAACGATTGACAGGAGCAAAAAGGAAGAGGGTGGTTTTTCGTCTACACATGCGAAAAAGAAAACCGCCCCGAAACATTAGAACGATGCGAATACGAATACGAATGTGAAATTGAAACTAAAACTGAACAGATGTGCTTTTTGTACTTCTTGTTCGTGTTAATCCAGTACATTTTCGACCAGTTGAATGGTTTTTTTTTGTCCTTTTCTTATTTTTAGTTTCAAGATTTAAATATTTAGGTCTGTTATCCCTTTCGGGTTGATTTACATGCAAACAATGCAAAAGCACTTTTGAAATTTAAATATGATGCCACATCCTCTTTGTATATATGAAAATGTGTAAGGAGATTCACTTGGGAGAAATGCGATAGAATCTGGATCTGTATCCAAAATATAACGATCCGCTACATAGCTATACTTTGTCATAGATATTTTTATAAATTCTTACTTATAGTTCTTGGAGGAGAAGAACGTAAAAGTTTTTTTTTTCTGATTGAAATAATAACAAGGTGTCCACAAGCTAACCCAAACAAAACATTTGTGCATTAAAGTAAACGTGAAAACCCAGGAGCACAGAGGAATGGCCGGCCAAATTGTACCCCAAATCCCATGGTTTTCCCATCGCTAACACACCCTTATGTAGAGGTGCATTGTCCCAATGAAAAATGATTTTTTTTTTTTTTTTCTTTAAGGCAGGCCTCTTGCAAATTTTGGCAACCAGCTGCTCAAGACATGAGTAATATTCGCCTGTAATTAACAGGATTCCTATCGCATCCCAAAACACGCAAGTAATGACCTTTCCGCCACATGCGATCGACTTCGCTTTTTTGGTGCTGAACCACCGGCTTCCACTTACTGCCTTGTCTGCTGTGTCATTTCTGGCGTATAGTGGTGGACCCATGACTCGTCCATGGTGAGAAATCGCCGCGCAAAATTGGTCGGATCCTTATTAGATCGGTTCAAATATTGCTGCGAAAATCGTTTGCGCAATTGCTTTTAATCGGCGGCACCCATCTTGCCATTTGCACCATTTTTTCCGTTATCCCCAAAACCTAAGCTATCTCACTCACTTTCACTCGCATATCGTCCAATACAAAATCATGCGTTTTTTCAATGGTTTCGGGTGTGGTTGCGGTTTTTGGTCATCCTCCGCGTGAGTCATCTTTTGTCAGCTTTGGTATAGTTTATTTAGAGGTTAATCCATCCAAAACGATGAATTTTATGACCGCACAATATTTAAGGTTTTCCATTTCAACGAAAAACGCACAAGACGTCTAATGCAAAAATTCATGTAAAAATTTGAAACTTGTCATACGAACTTATGACACGTGCACCCAGGCAGGAAACATAAATTTTTGGCGATTGGAACGCCATCTCTGCGTTAGACTGAGAACTTTCCACCTTATGCTCGTACTTGTTTTTTTTGTGGTGTACCTATCAAAAGAGCTTTATTTTTTTCTTTTGTAAAACATTAGCGTACAAAAAAAAATTTTAAATAAAACACTCCTATTAAATTACAAGTGTTGGAGAGGATTGTTCTTTGAGACCTTTTTTCGATTCTGTCATGGCTTGACGAAAAAATGAGTGAAACCGATCTTAATTCTGTATTCCTGAGCCTTTCCTCAGAATTCGCCAAGTGGTAATGATTTAAACTCGGTTATATTTTAACTATGAGGCAAAATTGTATGAAGAGTAAGTGCGCGTTGTTTTTTGTGATATTTTTACTTTAATAACTCTAATATATTGTTTTCTTGGCATACTCCCCAAGCTTGAGTAACGTACTAAGTTAACAGTGTTTACTTTTTACCTGCAATTTAAAACATAAAGTACGATTTTTTAGCCTCGTTGATACCTGATACCTCCCTTTTAAGAGCTTTGTTTAGTGAGAAACAACTAGAACATAACCGCACAAATTTGTGAAAAACGTCAAACCAAATGAGAACTGAAAAGTACAGCCCATATGAGAGTTGTCAAAAGTTAATCCATTTGTAATTTAAAATTTCACTTGATTTAGCAAATAACCGCCAAAAATTAATACAATTTAAAATCACAGCTGATTTTGACACTTTTCACAATTGTGTTCTACCTCGAGCGTAGGTGCAAGATTTTCTGTTCCAAACAGGTTCGAACAACCTTACTGAACACAAAGTAGAACAGATTCAGACAGAAAAACTTGTACTTTTCTGTTCCGAACAGTTTGGAACAACCTCACTGAACAAAGCTATGATCAGTTATACGAGCTGTCACCTCTGAGTCTTGAAAAAACTCGAAGTATTTCCATCATTGGTATTTTAAAATACTTGTTTTGTATATTCCCAGCTGATTCAGCAAATAATTGGCCCGTTAAGTTTCCCACGGAAGCGAATGCATGAGCAGGCTATTCGACACCACATCCAGTGCACGCGAATTATGTAAAGTCCACAGTCAGGAATAACGCATGGGAACCTTTGAATAACTAATGGAGCTTTTTAGTTAATCTGATGAGGATTGTGATATCAGTTCTGGTCTGGACTTTATCTCTAATTGACTTGTATAGTTAACTTCGAAATAAAAAATTATTTATAACGTTTCGAAAAAAATTGTGTTTCAGTTGTAAGTCGAACAGTTGGGTCAGCCCCTTGGCTGACGTTCGCGTTTTTTTATCATCCTCCCAAAGGATGACTTTAACTGCAATCTCATCGCAAAAATGCTTTTGAATCTCCTGTTTTGTTCTGTTTTCTGACTCCTTGATTTCAATATATTCATCGAAATTCTCTTTCTTTGCATATGGCACACGACCGATTTTTTGTTTACAACTTACTTACGTTCTTCCTTCATACTGTTTTCGATAGGAATCTGGGTCTTTTAAATAATTGTCAGCAGAAGTTGCACTTCACCGGATTTTGTTTGCGATGTTACGGTAGGAATAACCTTATGAGTGATAAACATCTATTTTTGCTTCTTCGGATGTAGTTAAAAATTTTCCTTTCACCATTTTTGATCACAATTCATCTATTTTACGACGCACTTCACCCAACAATTATTTTATACGGTTTTCTCAATAAATATTCACATATCCAAACTTTAGATTAAAACTAAAAAAAATAAAGTGTGGGAAGCGGATCTATCTCCCCTTTCCGGCGAGAAAGAAAAAGTTAAATTTAAACTTAAATTCAAAGTAAATTTAAACAAAGTCACAGATCTTTTGCCGAAGATTCTAATCAATGATCTGAGGTGGAATATAAAGAGTAATCGGTGTACGAACTTCGATTTATTTTAGAAAATTTTCTTCAATCTTTATTTGATAAACGAAATGTATGGGAGATTCTGAGATTTGTAATTAGTCGTGCCAGCAGTCTTTAAAATAAAAAAACATTAAGTCTGGTATTTCAGTGAAAAATCTGCTTTTATGAAGCTTCCAGTTCTTGTTCTAATTTAAAAAAGAAAATAATTTAATTTTGCTTAAAAGTTTAGGTCAGGACTGTGATACCTTGTTTTAACAAAATTATAGGTTGTACCGCACTTGCAGTTCAAGACTGCTACTAGTCCTTGCAAACTAAGGTGCCCGATTCACATAAAATTGGACAGATCAGATCTGAGATTCCCTGTCTTTACAAAATCGTATTTAAAACTGTATTAAAGGTTGTAAAATGTTTGCTTTTCCTTGAATGAATAACTCAGATAATTATGGATCGATCGGTACGCTATATTACAGTACAACCTCGGTAATTCTAACTAATAGAAACCTACCTTAGTTTGAACCCAGAGGTTTTCGGATTACTGGCTAGCCTTTCGTAGACAATATTTTGCATGAAAAATTTGTTTTAAACAGATTTTGACAGTAAAATAAATAAGTTTATTCAAAGAAAGTTTCGGGACAAAGAAACAAAAGATAATTAATGCAATTCAAAATGAAATCTGTTTATTGAAACAAAAAATATAATTACAGTTGCGAAAAAAATTATTCAATTGTTCAATTGCGATACTGGAAATTCCTTTTCAACTAGGTAATCCACAAATTGAAGAGCACTGCCACTGCTGATAGTTGTTTTGGGTGCAGGTATGGGTTCGATTTCGTTGTCAGAGTCAGTCATATTTTTGGCGTCCAAATTTTCAATTGCTCCATCTTCTACCCAGTCTGGAATTTCTGCATTTACAAATTCATTTCATAGCGTGATTTGGACTAAAAGACAAGTCAGAGCAAATTCGTCCCGCTCTCTTGACGAAGCTGTTGAATTAAAGTTGCAAAGGGTGCAAAGACGGCAGACTTAACGGGATTCGACACATTAACTGAAGGGATGGAGGAAATTCGAATTATAGAGTACGGATTTCGGCAAACGTTCGAATTATAAGATACGAAATGTAAAAAAATTGGTGTTCGAATGAGCGAGGTTGTACTGTAATAAGTTCGGATTAGTACTGGAAAAGTAATCGGTGGATTTTAGCCAAAATTGGATAGCCATGATCCTGCATGAAAAACGATCATCTGACAAAAATTCAAATTAATAGCACCGCTCGTTCGCGAGTTATCATGGGCCAACAAATTTACAAATACGGACATAACTTCACTTAGAAAATTTTATTTCATTTACCAGGACCAAACATTTGTCAAGCGAGTGAATTTAAAAATGGTACATAATAACCAACGCGAAAATTTATTTAAGCAAGCACTTTTGCCTAAATAAGACACTGTGCGTCGTATGTACATTTTTTTATCATGTCAGTGGATCAGCATTTCAGTCATAATGCCAATAGGATCCTGAGTTATTCTATCGTGGAGATATCGTGAATGACGATTTCAAAAAGTTTATCAGGTCAGGTGCCTCCCCCTATATCGGTTTGACCTTGAAGCTTATTGCGTTGCTCCTTAATATAACCTTAGGCAGAAGTCGTCTAATTTATTGCATTTTTATTTAATTATCTAATTATTATTGACAGGTGTCAACTTGACAAAGCTAGGAACTGTTGCTATCCCTTATGTGTAAAAAACAACGTACTTTAAGACCATTTAGTTCACGACTGGTCTCAGATGAAGGGCGCATCATCTATGGTTTTACGCAAGCAGTAAATTTATTAATTCGTTTAATTATTATGCTTTGTACATTTAGATTTACTTTACTTATAGTATTGTACTTAGAAAGTCCATGTAATATAAATTGAATCTATTAATGCGATTAACACGGTAAGAACAGTCAAATATTATTTTAGAAGGCTTAAGGCGTGTGGGTGGTTTTAAGGCCCATTGCTGCAGTGGTTTTAGACTTATTTGCATGGCAGGAAACATTATGTCTCTATATGTAGGTGATTGTTTCTCTAAGGAGATCTTAGTTTAATCGAGTGTCCCTGAAGGAAGGCCAGATGACCCTTACTTTTCATGAATGATCCCGACTTATTACAATATTGCCATTGTTTAATGTATGCTGACGATATAAAATTTATTACAGTAATTTCAACATTAAATAAGGTTTCGCTTTCCCAAAAAGATTAAAATTGCTTTATAGAATGGTGAATTTTAAATGACTTTATGTTAAATCTTGACAAGTGTGCCTGCATGAGCTTCAATAGGACTGTTCTATCGAACTATCCACTTAACAACAAACAATTAAAAGTTGTTGATGAAGATCTTGGAGTAGTTTTTGATTGTAAACTTAGTTTCACCCTCATTTTAAATAAGTTGTTTCAAAAGCCAATTCTCTTCTTGACACTCATTTGTGTTGCTCATGTTGTCATTTTTGTCACATCTGAGCGGGGCCTACGGTTTATCGCCGAGTCCGAACGGCACTCCTTGGAAGCTTTTTCGTAGGCAATTTTAGTTTCAGGAGTTTGCCATTGCCCGCCGAAAGGGTGATGGCGATTTGAAAAATTGATGGTGACCCAGCCGGGAATCGAACGCAGACTCTCTTCGTGATAGTCCAATGAGCTAACTATCGCGCCATCGCCATCGCCAATTCTCTTTTATGGTGCATTAAAAGGAACTCATTTGTTTTTAAAGATCCTTTGTTTTTTAGTATCATACGTCCTGTCCTGAAGTACGCTTGCGTTGGTTGCACCCTACCATTGTGTCTAATATAAATAGAATTGAAAGTTTTCAACAAAAAAATTGTAAGTTATGCTTTACATCGTTTGTTTTGTAATAATGAAATTGAGATTCATCTTTCATATCGTTCTAAAAGTCTTCTACTTGGCATTAAAACTCTGGAATTGAGAAGAAAATTGTATATTATGTTTATTAGTGATATTTTATGTGCAACTATTGATAGTAGGAATCTTCTTATGTGCCTGAATTTGTTCGCTTCATCTAGTTAGTTTGAATATTTTATTGTGGAAGAAATTTACAATTGCATATACAATTTTTTTATAATAATATTATATCACAGAATTGATTATAGGTTTGTCTTCTTCATTTAGAGTTCTAATGAGAAGGCCATTGTTATTTAAGGCTCGTCACACCACTTTGTATGGTCAATGTGAACCTATTTCTCTGTGAACTAAGTAATTTTACATATACTGCACAGAACTAAATATAATCTGGTTCAAATGATTATAATTGTAAGTTATTATTATTTCTAGCATTTATGAAGTTTTATTCCTACGAAGGCCATAAATATGCCAGACAGCATCATTGAAAATCACTTTTAACTTGCGGTTGGTAAATGAATCAGGAGTATAATGATCAACAATAACAAGTTGTAAAACCAGAATTTTATTAGCTTTCGTTGAGCTTTTATAGGCATAAAACTTGCATTCAGCCGTAATTTACGAAGGCATCCGTTAATCCCGCAATTACTGTGCAACAGGTCAACAGATCTTAACTTGCTTTTACAGTGCCAAAGATCAGGAAAAATGTTGAAAACGAATGTTTTGTTTAAAATCGGTAGAAATTGCGACTTATTTGGATTAAACAGACCATTTATGACCGACCCCCCGTTTATAATTAAGTCAAAAACCAAGTTCCTTCAGGTCTTTTAATGAACGGGCTAGATGATCATCATCAAACATCATCTACAGATTAAAAACTATGTCATACTCGTATACATATATGCATATATGCTCCAGAAAAAACAAAAACCAACGTATATTTGGGAATAATTTGTTGTAAATCGAAGCTAAGATTTTCACCTTATAGCTTTCTATAAATGCCAAAAATACGTGTAGCCTCAGAGAAGTAGTAGGCCTTCAGGAAAAGACTTGCTGACAAGATCGAAATATTGCTGACAGCGTTGATATCAAAATGGAGTTTAGATAAGTAACGCACTGTCATGATATACTGAGGAGACAGCACACTACGCACAACTTGCCAAAGTCTGCCCAAATCCATTGGCACTTCAATATTAATTTGTGGCAAAAAAGGATTCATTTGTGAATGAGGTCTATGCCATCGTTAAACGGATATAAAAAAAACATCGACAAATTGGAGATAGCGTTGTCGTTAATAATAGGTAGGGGGTTCGAAATGTTGTGTAACTGGACTTTGATGTCTATATTAACGTCACGTTGGAAATCAGTTAAAAAGTTACTTTTTTGACGTATCGAGTCCTTTAAAACTATATAGATACATACCCCGCCATGCACAACCAAATACAGATAGAGCTTAACAACTTAGAGGACAGAGGGATCGCTGAAACTGCTTTCACTCCATAGATATCAGTCTTTGAATGCTAGAAGGGATAACAAACTCGCCTCAAACAATAACAAATTCAAAAACAAATAACGAAATACTTTATTTACAATGTAAATCTTACATCAGTCAAAATCGATTCCATCAGGCAAGGTCCCATTCTGTCGTGCAATCCTCACATTCTCATAATACTGACTAAAATCCACATAAGGTGCGACTTTACTTTTAACACCCACAGTACTTGATGAGCTTGTCTGTGACGTTACCGAGCTCTCGGTTCTGTTCGTGCCCATTTCAGACGATTCACACATTGAACTGCTCGTATCTATACTGCTGCTGGTCATATTAATTGGGAACTCCTGTACCACAGAGTTAAACATCACCCGATTGCCGCGCTTTGAATTGAAATTTCTCAACAATATGGTCAAATCATCATTTGTACGTCGTGTCGTGTTATTAATTCTCTCCGAATGCAAATGTAAAATATTATTTACAACCGCCTGAGCAACATCAGTCAAATCCTCATGATTTGCTTGCAACTCTTTAGCACACATTTGAACAATCTGTCGATTCTCCTGCGTTGTATCTCCAGAGTAGATTTCTTGTAAATATTTACACGTTCCACTAGACAACAGAAGGAGAAACTGAAAAGATGGATCAATTGTAATGCCTCCAACAATTTCTGGCTGAGCTGTGATTGGTTCCGAACTAGCGTTCGAGAAATACATACAATCTTTGTAACCACCTTTTCCAAGATAATAACCAATCGAACGAGTGTTCAACATATCCAAGCGTTTCAGTTGTGTTACATCAAGCCCAAGTTGAGTTAATCGTAGAATTTCATCTTCATTCAACAAATTGTGATCAACAGAGAATTGAATAGCTCTTGATGTGTTGTTTTCATCCATTCGACAAAGAAGTACTCTGCATGTTCCCACGTTACAAACAAAGAGACGCGAATTGTAGATAAGACAAATAGCAGCACTCGCTTCAATGGCCAGTTCCTTTTCGATGGCTTCTAGATTTCGTACAATTTCTGCATAGTTACCTGTATTTTCTGCAATTTGACATCGTAAAATTGCATATTTGGCTAGGATACTATCGATGGAGTCCTGATACGATTTTTCTACTGTTGAGAAAGCTTGTCGTAGTACTTCGTGTACTTCTTCATCTGTTCTTTTTTCAATAAGTTGTCCAAGGATAATTTCGGCTGCAATACGTTGCATAGCCATTCTGGCAACTTTTTGTCCTTTGTGACCAGAACATATTGCATAGAGGCTTGTATTCTCGTTGACTTCGCAATAGAAATTGAAATCTGATATCTTTTTGCTACGAGAATCGAAGGCATCATTGTCACTCCACTGGGGACTGCGATTAGCTATTCCAGCACCGGTGTGCTTACATTTGGGTAGATCATCTGTCCAGGATCTACAGTGCTCATGATCACAAGCAGCTCTCATAACTAGAGATATGGATCACAATTCGTTAATTAAATACAAGTCTGGTTTATTATGATTTTGAGGAAAACTTAACTGACAGCTAAGAGAAAAAATGAAGAGTTCAGAAATACAACAACTTCTTAGTACTCGTAATATTATGTGACGGCGAATTCCAAAAGAATGAAGTTTAAACTAAATGAAACGCAATTTTAAGAAATCGATATACTGGAATACATATTTGTGCAACAAATCACGGCGTGATGTAAATAGCTGTCGCAGCACTCAATTCCGTCATGAGACAATGTTGCTTTACCGATTAACTGACAAAAAATTATTCCAGAATGACATCTGGCTAAATGACATGCCGTTTATGGAAACCTTAAGTGCAATATATAAATAATCGTGTAGTAACTTACAGCGGTATGAATTTAAACACGTCTGTTGAGATTGCCAGACTGAGTTTAAAGCATGCCTAGCCGGTTTTCAATAGGCCTCAAGACTCTGCGTTAAGATCAGAACCGTTTTGTATGAACCGGATTGTTTTTTTCGTTATTCAATTGCCTTCTTAGCCCAAGAAACAGCTATTAGCAAGAATCTGATTTCTGTACCGTGACTTCGCTACTCGTAAATACATCAAGTTAGACGAAGTCCTTAACTAGCTAAAACTACCAATAGTAACGTTAGCAGCTTAATCTCATTCTGGCCGTTAACGGCTCTCTGTTTCCGTCCAATCACATCAATGTTTTCCGCTTGCACAGGTTATTCTGTGAACTTTCAAAATATGTTTCATTTGTTACCCATCGAGTTTTTGCACAATTTTTTCCAAGGATGTGTTACAAATGTCACATTCTTTGTCTAAAACCTTTCTTAGGGTTTTAGGTCTCGGTTAATTCATTATCGACTTGGAGGAACAGCAACAATAATCCGAAGTAATTCTGCTTAACCTGACAATTTGCTAAAAGCGATGTCAACTTTTTTGAACATTAATTTCGATATTGCTATTGCTGCTATTGCTTCATCTTAGTAAGGGGAACGAAATTCTCTGTCATGTTCGTCAAGGGTAATGGTTTATTCTTGTTGACAGCGAGATTATAATAGCACCAATTTATACAGTGTGCGTAATTAGTGTTTATCCTTAGCACCGATTGCTAGTTGTTCATGATCCTCATTGAACGCTTCTATTCTGATTGTGTAATCCTAAAAGGTTGATTGAATTCTATGTTTAACTTTTTGAAGGAATATCTATATGACATCTTATATGATCTTTTTCCAACAGGAGGAGCACATGCTAGTGTCGCATAAGTCAATTCGGAAGCTTGTGTTCTGTGCCCTGTGAGGTGAGTTCTCTTAATTCCGCATGCTTTTTCATGGTTTTCTATATCCAATAAATATTAACAATTATATATATATGTTTCACTTGCCTAGCCAGTAAGCGGCCTTCTTAGCTTTTGAGGAATTTACTCACAGAACATTGCCAACTAACCAAATATATGATATATAAATTTTTTGTAATACTCCGTAATCACCGGCTGTCATTATCGCTCCTTATCTGATACACTTGAAGGGACTTAGTGTCATATTTAGCCGCACGAAAATATCCATCTTCAAGTCCAGCTCCATGTGACGGATGGAATAGTCAAATAAAAAAAGTGGTATGGGCTATTTCGAAACTAAGAAAAATGCTCAACTGCGCATTACTCCTTATGAAAAAATGTACCTGTTTCAAAGTTATCATTCGAAGACAAACGTTGTCTCCTGTACTCATTTTAGATCTATCCCCATCTTTAAGCGCCTTTAGATTGAAGGAAATAAGTGGATAATCAATGCCAGCATCACCTTTTGTCTGATATTAGGATTAACACTAAATAACTAAGGGAGCATCAAGAGGTGTAATAAATGACGAATTCTCATATAAAAGAGCGTACTGTACATTGTCATTATACAATGATTGTTAGACTTGTCTTAAACAAATGGTTTGCTATTATGGTAACAGATTTAAGAGAAACACTGCCTTACCAAAATTTATATGAGTTTAAAGTACGAAGCAATTTGATAAAAACTTTTTTATTTTGTTGAATGTTGAATTGATTCGGATAAGCATCTTAAAATTACTTGGTGACCCTTCTATTATGTCTTCTTATCTTCCTCTCTAATTTGGCTGGTTCAAGTAAATTTTTATTTAGAGTATATTTAACATTTTCTTTCGGGAAATTTTCGTAAAACCTGGCTATTTTCCTTTTAACGGAACAGATTTCTTATGGTCATGATACCAATTCTAACTATATACCTAATTCCAACTCCATATGAAGCTTTTTTCCCATTCGAATAAAAGTTTTGAGTTCGATTTAAAATTAACAGATCAGATTTCTCTGTAGAGCTATGAATATGTTCACCAGGGTATATCGGCCATTCCTTCACTAAATCAATACGATGCCACCCTGTGAATGTAAATAAATTTCAAAACGCTAATCACTTCACTCTAGTTCCTCCATTGTATTTTTTACTTCTGACATTTGACGGAGAATTCTGAGTACTCTACTTCGAAGGTATGGTATTTTTTTTATCGATTTCTTTCGATTCCTTTTTTCCAAATTACATAACAATTGTAAAAGTTGTTTCAAACATTTCAGTCAGTATCATCCAAACCGATTACCAAGATGACTAAAGCTCCAGTTTCTGCTGATTCCATTCCCAAACCCATTTTGAAGGGGTTGCATAATGCCACTATCAAGAGGAATTTGGCTGTAGCTACTGCCTTAGTCTTCGTCACTACAACCGCCTTCAAATACCTTTACTGTGAACCAAAGAAGGCAGCCTACGCTGAATTCTACAAGAACTACGATGCCCAGAAGTCCTTTGAGAGAATGAAGGCAGCTGGAGTCTTCCAGTCGTGTTAAATTCAGTTTTTTATTACTTTTCCATGTAAAATGTGAGCGATAAATAAAGTTAAGATAAAAGTAATAAAATATGTGAGGTATTTTGTGTTTATTAACGTGCAAAAATCGATCGAAGATTATGAACAAGAACTGAGGACAGATAACTGGATTGTCACATGAAGCTTGGGATAAAAAGTTATGGTAAAGTACAGAAATATAGCCAATTGCGTTGCGTGGTAATAGACAATTACATTGTGTGCGTAATTTCATTGCTTTTCAGCAATATCAAGGTTGATGTCATAACGCAGCCCTTAAACTTGTTAGGCTGCAGAGGAAACTAAACTTGATAATGAGACGCGTATGCTTTCAAGTATAGAACCATTAACTTGATCTGATGTTGAGAAAAACGAAGCCAGTTATTTTCATTAAGAGATTTTAATTTACCATATGGAAATCCGTAAATAATTTGTCGCATTGCTGGTCGAAATAAATGGCAAACCTTGATTTCTTTGCTGCTGGCGGACGTAACTGCCGTTTGTTTATATGGTTATATCTACTTTTAAAAGGGAATGAGCTTAAACAAGGATTGATTGAAGGCAACCAAAACCCTTAATTCAATTTATGTTAGACTTTTACAATTCCGATTTATTATATTCGATTCGTCTAAGGAATCGATAGCCATCGGACAGCCCCTTATGTATGTATACACTCGTATGGAAGCAATGGCAGTCGGTATATGATTTCTGCTTTCCCGTCTTTCAAAACAGTGTCGGTAACTTGTCTTACACTGAATTTCTTTAGGAAAATGTATCTAGCTGTTTCCTTCTCTTCGTTTTAGCTCTTGCATACTAGAGATCTGAAGGTGCAACTGCAGCAATGGTCTTTACGGCACTTTGCAGTTTACTGATTCGATCTTTCGGATGCAGATAAATGCTTATGCCAGAGCATAGTACTACAGTCTTTAAACTCAACCATTTAACTTCTCGAGTAAACGCTTCCTTGGGTTCTCCCAGTTGCGCTTTACAAGATGTACATTTTTGTCCGCCTTCACCTAAATTCACACTTGAACAGGACCGGGATGACCAAGGTCTTACATACAGTCTCCTTAGATTATCTTGTTAAGGCATTTTTACTTATTTGCCTTATAAGACCAAGGAACAGAGATTGCCGCGTGATGAGATGTCGTTATCAAAATTATTAGAGGAGCAAAGCTTACCAATTACCTCAAAGATAAAATTTTCTATTGTGACGTTCCATTTGATTCGTCAATGTGTTTTTTTTTATTATTGACATCATGTTCCTACTGTTTTTTGCTCTTTTTCATTTCTCCCAAGCCAAGTTCTTAACATTTGCAAAAGCCTCATTGCCACCACGTTGCTTACTGTCCGGTTTCACCAGTACTATCCTTTTTTCTTTTGATTACCTGTACAGAAACCTTAGCTTTCATAGCGGCTTGAATATTTTATTCTGCAGTACACCCGTGAAGTTTTTGTAGAAGTTGTTTGCCTGTTTCTTTTTTGGCCGCTCCCTGTTCGATTATTTTTACTTTAACATGTGCATATATGTTAAACTTCGAGCATCTTGTTCTCATTTTTTGTTTAAACGTATCATTCTTCTATCGAGTGCTGCTTTCCAGAGTTATTGTGCTTTTCTCTAGTCTCCGTAAAAACCGAAAATTTTATAGGGTACCAGGGGTGAAAACTAGCACAACCAGCAAGAGGGATAAGCGATCACAAAAGGCTCTGTCGATTCATTCCATTCTTCAAAATATTTACCCGCTATTGCCTGAGACATAATAGTACTCGTAGGTTAGCTACAACAATTTAGTGGTCTGCGTCTGTTTCTATGTTGGCTATGCCTCTTTAATTCTTTTTGTTTTGCTTTGTAAGTAAATTGGTTTACAGTTTCGTGTTCAGGTGACTTTTTTGATTAATTTTGTAATCAGGAAACGATGTCTTAGTCTATTTCCAGCCATGGGTTCGTCTTATTACCTATCTGTGTGTATTGTGTTGTTGACCTCCCAATTTGCCAATAATTTTAAAGGGTTGTCAATAGTGAATCTGTCCTTATACGAGACGCCTGATTACTTCGCAACATTAAGCCTTTTACGTTGTCAGGAAGTTAACCCCACCCTCAATTCCTAACTAAATGGAGACGACCTCGGGTGAAGGGGACCAGTGTTGTTGTCACCCTTTGGGAATGCAACCGACACCATCCCTTTTTCAACATGCCATGCTGAATGTAAGTGCCAACGTCAATTCAATAGCTTGAATTTAACCACAGTCGTTCTCTGGGTTGGCCATTTAAAACAATGAATATGAGTGTTGTTTTTTTTAACGCTCGTAGGTAAAATAAGCAAAATTCCATGTTTGATAAAGACCTGTTGAAACAAGGTTTTTACTTATCTCAGGAGGTTGAACCTAACCGCAGATCCGAAGTAAAACAAAGTCAGCCATGACTTTTTATAAATCTTTAAAAAAAAAGTCTATAGCGATAGCCTGCATTCGTTGCTCAGTAATTTTTGAATATTTCAGAGAACCTATATGAATTTATTCGAATCGAAATGGTGAAGCTACGAAAACCCAATTTGAGAGGATTTCATAATGCCACTGTAAAACGAAATCTCTTTGGAATGGCCATACTAGTAGCTATCGTTGGAACTACATACCATTTTGTTATTAAAGAGCCTAAGAAGATGGTTTATGCCGAATTCTACAAGAATTATGACGCCGAAGCAGCAGCTGCGAGAATGCGGGAAGCTGGCTTACTCCAATCAATGCCACCAGAACCTCCAAAGGAGCAAAAAATTAAATAAACTTTTAGGTTTTGCATGGAACACCTTTTTTTCTTTTCTTTTAATTTTGTGTTTTAAGTGTTTTCATAGTAATATGTTTATATATGGTAAGCATTAAATAATTGTCGAAGGCCCTTCTCTATCTTCGAATATCAGAGAAATATATTTCAATATATTTTCCAATTGAATGTTGTCTAAAACGGCTGCTATATTGCAAATCTCAATTAAATCAACGAAGATGTGCCAAAGAAAAAAACTATAAACTGATGGATGGTCACAATTCATGTCCGGGAAAAATCGTGAATTAGCAAATAAAGTATTAACTCAATAGTCTAGTCTGGGGTGGATCAAACTCAAGTCTCTCCTCGCTAGATTTTATTTTTTTTAATAATAAAATCGCATTCGAATGGTTATGAACAAACTTAAACAACACGGATATTTGCGTTGGTCTTAAAAGTCTGCAGAAGATTAAGTAGAACGGGCCATCAACGAGTTGGACAGATTAGGAAAAAGTCACGATATTTCAGAGTACGTCCAAAGGTGGGCTTGTGCATTTATAGGAAGATAAATATTATAATTCATTCATTGATAATTGAAAATTACAATACCGCTTAAAGAAATTGGTTGATAAATACCAACTATCAATTGACAATCGCAATAGGGGTGTATATTTTTAATATTATTCAATTGACTGGGTAATACTGAATTTTATATCACAGATTTGTGCGAACGCATAAATATTTTAAGAGTACCTTACCAGATGTAGGTATTGTACTCTAATTAAACGCTTTTAATTTTAGGGCAAGATGAAATGGTGTAGAGTTTTTGTTAACATCACTAGGTTGTTGTTCCTACTTACGTCTAAAATGGAATGTTTTTCAATTCTCGATTTAGTAACTGGGTTTTAAAATTTCGCGTTTCGCCTGACCGACAGCATACAGCGTTTTTTTTTTTTTTTTTTAAGTGGTCCCCAAATTAGTTATACCGTTTATATCGAACTAAATACGCTGCCGCCTTTGTTTTACAGCCAAAGAACAGTTTGATCCTGAAACAATATGAAAACCTTAGTTAGGAAAGGTACATACATACATACATACTTTAATAGAAAAAGGAGACAAGAAATAAATAATGATGTTCTAAAAATGGCGGGGACAAGAAATTGAACGTTCCAAAATGTTATTTCGAATCCATTAGCGATTTCACTTTTGATGGTTTGCCATTGCCCGACAAAAAGGAAATTTTTTCTGATTTTCTACTAGTCGCAAACATATCCCCCAGCTAGCCTATATCAAGACCAAGCCATATATGGTAAAAAGCAGTCGAAGGGGTATTAGGTACACGTGCTAGAGAACGGATTGTGAAATATAAAACACAATGGCAGAAGCCACGCGCAATGAAAATAAAATTCTAACAAACGACCCATAGAAATCGTTCTTTAATGCGACGACATTCAAAATTTCTTGTCGACACCTAAAAGTTTCTTCATTCTTCTTCTTCTTATCCTTTTATTAACCCTTTCCTCGTTATACGAACTTATGCGTAACGAGTTTCCCATTTTTACTGCATCGCTGCTGCTCCGCTTATGGGGTTGGCTAATGTCGCAGACCGCAGAACGCGTCTACATAATGCTCGGTCCTGGATCGCTTCAGTGGTTAACCCCAGACGTTGTTGCGCATTTGCCATCTGAGAAATCCAGGAATTCTTTTTCCGACCTCGTTTTCTTACAGTTGGAGTGACCGGAGTTGATAGTGCCTTTTTAACTGGATTTTCCGCAGATCTTCTTTGAACGTGGCAATACCAACTTATTCTATTCGCCTCAAGCTGTTCGGTTACCGAATTCTTTATATGTAGACTTCCTCTTATACGCGTAGATCTAATGCAATCGCGTTCACTGACTCCACTAGACATCCTTAACATTTTCATTTCCGCTGCCGTCATTTTGTTTTTAAACGCTTCGTACATTGTCCAGCACTGTGAACCGTATATAAGAGCTGGTCTAACAACCGTGGTGTAGAGTTTCCCCTTTAATTTAAGTGGAAATTTTCGGTCGCAAAAGATTACCGAATTTTCCCGCCATTTCATCCATCCCACACTCACTCTGTGGTTTACGTCGTCGTCACATTTCGCTTCCATGTTAACGATTGATCCTAAGTACTTAAAAATAGTGCTTTTCGGAAGAACTATTCCGTCTAACATTATATCCGGAACAGGTCGCAACGGATGTGCAAATGGGCACGTCAAATGCTCCGTCTTTGAACGACTTATTTTAAGCCCGTTTCTCTCTAGCGCATTTCTCCATGAATCTAAGGCGTTCTGTAAATCTTCGACGTTATCGCTAAGTATAACTGCGTCGTCAGCGAAGAGAATTGGCGTTACATTTGCTTCGCGCATGCAGTCTTTTAAAAGATAGTCGAATACTACGTTAAAGAGGAAAGGGCTTAGTACGCTTCCTTGATGCACTCCGACATTAACTGGAAATTCTCTCGTTAGTCCAGCAGGGCTTTTAACCGCAGTTTTCACGTGTCCGTACATGTCTTGTATTACTAAAAGTTTCTTCATTGTGTGAATAAAAATATTTTAATAATATTATAATCATTTAAACGCAATCGTGTATTTATAAATAATCTTGGAATTTATTTTCAAATACACTTAATACCATTACAGCTACATAACTTTACACATTATGTACGTACTTAACCCAAAACAAATATGAAAAATAAAAATAAACAAATCAATTTTTTTTCTTTTAAAAAAAGCAATACACATCGAGGAATGCACAGTGCTCAGAGTCATAGGTATCACAAGAAAAACAAAAACCTACTGCTTACATACTAAAGGCTTCGTAGACATTCGCTCCAAATGTCTTACACTTTTCCGATACTAAAAAGAATGACACAAGTGATGTGACAAGGTTCTGTGGTTTTCGACTTCCATCGACACCCTTCGCTGTGAGTCCATTGAGAATGGGAATCAATTTAGCTAATGCCAATTCGATTTTGTTTACATCAAAAATGTTATTTCCTTCTCCGGAAGAATGTTCCTTCAACGATGTTTTGACCGTCTCACCCATACACTCGGCGATACTATCGACAGCAATCGAGAATCCACGACAAATGTTATTTGAACATATTGTTGCAACATCATCACATTCCAGCAAATCCATTGTTTCAGTGTACATTTTGTTAAGGACATCACCAGTATTGTTCAGCTGTTGGTGTATAACATAACTCGATAATTTGGTGTTGGGATCGTTCGCATCGCTATTGATGCTCATCTGAATCGACCAAAAAAGTTGCTCCAAATCTGATAGACTCAGTCGAGTTGCCAATGACTGTGTTTTCAAAATGCTCTTGACTTTGGTTTTGATTAGTTGTACCAAATTAACCAGACCATCGCCTAGGAAATATCGAATCGACGACAAATATGCTTCTCTGATGTCGTCTGTGATTTTATTCTCCTCATTTATTGTGTCCTTGTAGACATATCCTCCAATAAGGTTCATCTGTACTCGCAGTGTTATATTCAACATTGAAGTGGCATAGATGAACGTAGTTAGTCTTGTAAATGCTACAATCTTTAAGTCTTCCCAGAGTTCCACCTTATTCTCTGGATTTTTACGTAGTTTCTCCAGAATTTCATCGCTATTAACAAGCTTTATAATTTCATTACACAAATCTGTACTGATCCCAATGATGACTTGATTGCAGTTTCGTTCTGTCGATTCGAAATACTGTATACGTCGGGTGCGCTCCAGAAATTCCCGAGCCTGACGTTCTTGGAAATCACGAAGTTTTTTCTGTGCAAGTTTAAGGACCAAAAATGTCCCACCCACAACGACGCCGGTTACGATGAATTTTCGCCGGTGGCGTGATATAAATCCTCGAATGCTTGAGAACATTTTTTATTACTGATTCTATTCCTGGTAGTCGCTCGTCTTGCCTCTTTGGTTCCGTTTCGTTTTGTTTCGTGCGTGAATGTATAATTAACGACGAATGCTATTTAAGAAACATAGGTGGATAAATAAATAAATAAATTATTAACCTTGTGATAATTTAAAGCAAAATAAGAAAAGATATGCGTGAGTGTGTGTTGACAAAAGAGGAAAGTGGATAATCTGAAATGGGAAAGGTTTCGGAGAAAAATACATAAAATCGAAATTAATAATGAGCTTATACCAAATTTGGGATTTCCAGATAAGATTATCGAATATTTTACCAATCTCACTATATCAACGCACAATATTGTAAATCTACAGAATATATAGATAAAAGTTTCTCACATATAGACGGTGGAAATCGTTAAATTTTTAATTTTTATCGATTCAATTAAAGAATTATTGGCCAACAACAAACTTAACTCATCAAGTAAAAACCTCGGTGCGAAGTCTATCGAGCCGCCAATGAATAGAACAAAAAGAAACGTCAAAAACTAACAGGTGACAGCAGAGTGAAATAGTGCAAGACTTGTTCAAAATTAATACACTTGCATTCAAAAATTAAACTCACTTTAATTGAGAGAAATACCCCTTACCAACTTTAAGCTAAGGTTTAGGCACGACGTAAATTTCCACTCACCTACATTTGGCCCCAGTTCATACAAGAGGTAATATCAGAATATCATCGCGTTAATAAAAATCGGAGAAATGTAAAAAGTTCAGACAGCTCCGATGTCTGCACACCGTGATTTAAAAAAAATGGAGAAAGGGGCAATATTAGATGCATCCATTTATAAGTGACCGACTCAGGTATATATTTTGTCAAAATAGTAACAGTTTAAGCTCAGAATGGATGCTCGAAGCACCTCAACGCTCGTTAGATAAGCTATGCTGGTTGCGCGACCCTGCATGGCTTACATTGTTGACTAGCTTAATTTATTACTCGTCATTGCAGTGTGCGTTTTCCAGGTTCATAGTTGTTTTAATAAATATCAATACCGCAGTCCGTGTTGATAATGCATATTAATGATATCACAATATCGGTTATGTAGTTTCAATCATTGTGCATTCCATATTGCAAAACATTGGCTTTATTCATTTCTACATTTCCAATGAATTTTTTTGAATTTGTTATTATGGTCCTTTCGAACTGAACATTTTTCCGGTTCTGTGTATCATTTCAACGCCGCAGTAATGATTATTGAATCTAGTTACAATTGCTTTTCGTGTGCACGTACTTCACACCTATTTTGCAATATACACACAAGCAACTTGTGTCAAAATCGCCTACATTCGCTTATTCACCAGATAGTCTCAACTACATCAACTACAAAGAAAATCAAACGAAAATAATGATTTTATTTTATTTATCTGTATTTCATCTGTGTAAAATGGAAGTCATGATCATATGGCGACGATATATCCCCCTTCACTGAATTTCAGTAGACGTTTGTTTTTTTTTTTTTTTTTTATCCGAGCCTCATAACAGAAACAGTAAGATCGAACTATTTAGTTTTGGAAATGTGTTTGGAAGTCAGATCTTCCGCTGATCTGATCAAGAATCAATAATCAAGATCAGGTTCAATACAAACAGCAATTTGGATTCATGTTCAACAAGCTTTTTCTACAGTGCTTACGAGTATAGAAGTGGTAGCTGCAGAATAGAGGTAATTGATGATGGAATCAAAACTTCAATGCTGGTAATCGATGTGGAGAACTGGGCCTCTATCGACACTGAGAACCTTTGACTTTAGGCCTAAGCACCAACACAGACCTTCACTGTGCGTGGTCAGTAAGCTTCAATTCTTGAATCAATTGCACTTTGCATCCATGATGATGCAAATCTTTCATGAGAGTACGCTATAGAGATCTTCTCGCACTGTCCAATTTTTAACCCCTTGTAATCATTTAAAACAAGATATGCATCGTGATTGAGTATGATTTTCAGTGAAAATTCGGAAGAAGCACAATCAGCGAATGTTCATCGTGCACAATCATCATTTGACTTCACGTTTCGCTGTCTTGCCGGCATGGGAATATTATGGAAAGTCAATTTTTTTACTACGATCAATCGTTTACTTTGGAACAATTATAGTGGCCGAAAACTGAAATCAGTGGACGTAACGAAGTCGTCATTGACCGCTAATTTCCATGCCGAAATGGTAGACAAATTGGAACACAAATATTAAATTTGACAAGAAATTATATGCCTAAATTCAGGATTCATATTGGAAAAATGAGGAACATCTATTAAAACACTCTCGTAAAGGGCTAGGGTTAGGAATAAAATGCAAAGAAAACAAATATGGTTCATTAACGCACAGGTTCTTAACGTTGTGTTGCTCTTAGCTTAAGTTAACTAACATAGATGACAATCTCTACAACTTTCTTTACTGTCCTTTTTACAAATACACTGTAAGTAAATCACCAACGTTTATCCAAATCTGTAGACTGCTAGAATTTGCTAAAATCAGTGCAATTTGTACGTAAATTTCACTATAGGTGTGTTGTTTGGCATCGGTGTTAGCACTTATTTCCAATATGCATGTGAATTACAATAACAACTTAACCTATGCGCCCCAACTTAACGCAACATAACCCGTGTTTTTGACACATCCGCTATCTTCTAAAAAAAAGTTTCCATGTACATTACAACACTAATTTAGATATGTACGCTAAGTCAATTTATATACGCTATCTACTTAGTCCGGTATTACACGGTGACTTTTGAATCACGACTCACACAAGTGCAAAAGAGAAGGAAGATGAGATCGAAAATCACCAACCTTGTGAGTCGTCGGGCAAAATTTCAATGACTCTTTTTGATTATTCTTCTCTCCTTGTACGTTATTTTTCTATATTGCTTTATTTCCATTCGTTCTTCATGAAGGGTGGTTCGCAAAAAGAAACCGAAGACATTTGTTGGTCAAAGGAATCTGGGAAAAATTAAAAACTTTATTTAAGAGAGCGAATCGTTTGTGTTTAAAGCGAAAGAAGAAATAAAGGAGAGTTGTCAAAAAGAGTCGTGTATTGAAAAGTCACCGTGTAGTAGCATGCGCTTCACAGAATAGAAAATTAAAAGAGAACTGTCAAAAAGAGTCATGACTCAAACAGCACCGTGTAATACCTTAGCGTGTGCTTCCAATTGCAAATATTAAAATATATGTCACTTTTGTCCAAATTCAATGTCAGTACTGCCAATTTGATAGTTAACGTCGATAACAGTAAGCGTGTTGTTTTGGCGTCGGTATCAGCGCTAAGTTTCAGAGCCAAAAACAACGGCCATCGGCGTTAACTATTAACATCCAGCTAATTTGGCAGTTTTTACATTTAATTTCCCCAAAAACTGACATCGATTTTAAGGTTTCCATATAAGTCTTAGCTATCATGCAAAATAGGTCTGGCAGCTTTATTGCCATCCGCGTTATATCTTGCATTAAGTTAGCGCGTATAGGTTAATTTGTTAGTATAATTTACACGTAGAATGAAAATAAGCGCTGATACCGATGCCAAAAAAACACGTCTAGTGTTTTTGGGCACTGAATTAAGTGCTGATAGCGATATCAAAAAAACACCTACTGTTAACAATTCACAGACAAGATCACATAGAGTGAGGTCATCAATAGAAACCAGTTTTTCGAACGACCAATATCTGGAAAGTTTTCCATGTGTATTAGTTCATTTACGGCTTTTAGTCTTGGCAAGGAAAAAAATTATCTTTTGATTTCATTTAACAGAAAAGTCTACTCAATACCGTAAGTCGTAAGTTTATATCGTATTTTCATTACGTCATTTTGGAAGTAAAATAAATTTCACAATCTTCTTACTACTCACAACGCCATCTGATTTATTTTAGTGAACTCATCAATTCTCCTGTCATCTGCTTCAACTACGTCGAAAAAAGAGGAGAGAAAAAAGTGAAAAGAAATCAATAGTTCTGTGTGTCATAAAGAGAAAATTTTTCCGTGTCATCACAGGAGGAAAATTTTATTATAAAGAAAAAAGGAAGGAAAAGAACCTTATATCTAACAAATCTGAGACCATGGCAGATAATGAACAAAAGGCAATGCAACTAATGGCCGAGGCCGAAAAGAAATTAACCCAACAGAAAGGTTTTCTCGGATCTTTGTTTGGGTGAGTGTAATCCCTTTCCCCCATTCTTCCTCAACAACGTTTTTTCTAATCTATTTTCTCACAAATTAATTGGATATACATTTTAAACGAGATATATATATATATAAAAAAACATTTACTTCGCAGCGGGTCCAATAAAGTTGAGGATGCCATCGAATGCTACCAGCGTGCTGGGAATATGTTTAAAATGGCCAAGAACTGGTCAAAGGCTGGACAGGCATTTTGCGAAGCAGCTACTTTACATGCCCGTGCTGGTAGCCGTCACGATGCTGGAACAATGTATGTTGACGCATCTAATTGCTACAAGAAGGTAAGGCGATGGTGTCAAGTGCATGGTTTGTGTGTATTCATTGTTTCTCTTTCTTTATATTTTATATTATTAAAGTCGGATATAGAAGAAGCTGTCGCATGTTTGCTTAAAGCCATCGACATTTACACCGATATGGGCCGTTTTACTATGGCCGCTAAACATCACCAAAGTATCGCTGAGATGTACGAACAAGATCCAAATACTTTGGTAAGAACTCAACTTATATACTTATTTGAGCCTAGAATTGATTATTTTGTTGTTGTTTTTTTTTTTTTTTTGTTGATAGGCAAAGTCAATTCAGCATTACGAACAAGCAGCCGATTATTTCCGCGGGGAGGAATCGGTTAGTTCAGCTAATAAATGCATGCTGAAGGTCGCACAGTTCGCTGCTCAATTAGAAGATTACGATAAGGCAATACAAATTTATGAGCAGGTAACTTATTACTACTTTAATTGTTCTATACTTTAAGTGTACTTTTTTAATCTGGTTTAGGTGGCATCTTCATCTTTGGAGAGCTCACTTCTTAAATATAGCGCCAAAGAATATTTCTTCCGTGCGGCACTATGTCATCTTAGTGTTGATCTTTTGAATGCACAGCATGCTATTGAAAAGTATGCTCAACAATACCCAGCTTTTCAGGATTCTCGGGAATATAAACTTGTCAAGGTGAGTTTCTATTACAATTTGTTGGTTTATCTGTTTTATTTATAACTCTTAAACTAAGCAAGTCACATTTTAAGCAAAACCATGCAAGTGGTTCAAAGTGTCGGGAAAATTGAATGCAAACGCGTCTGTATTATACAATACAAAATTTACGAATTCTAACATACTCGTAGCTTCTTTGCCTACAAATCTTGCGCCTATAAGAGCGTTACCGTTGCAAAATCTTTCTCTCTAGATAAGTAAATTAATTAATATGGATTTTGGCAATGAAATTCAGTAAGGTATTAATATAAAACGAGGAGACCTTACCTTGCCTAACTTTCATTTCATATTCTTAATACTTTTAATCGTGAAAGTAAATAGTGAAGACCAATATGACGTCAATACTTTGTCTCCGTTTTTTTTTTTTACTTTGGCCGGCAGTTAACAGACCGAGATGATCCTTAGTCTTCACTTACATTCCTCATCAGCCAACACTATCTTTAGCTAGCTACCTCAAGGTATAAACGCCGAATTAATTGAGGTCCGCTACTTACCACTTTAGTTGAGGTCTAACTATACTGTTTTCGAAAATGTTTTGGTCCATAACACTTTACATGAACTAGCTATCTTGATCAATATACGCGCAACCGTCTGACCAGATCTTTGTGTAGGCGGTAGAGTTCTTCGTTGCACTACCTCCTGCACGTTCTGTCAATGCAAACAGATTTAAAGATAAAACGAAAACACAAAGTGTTTTTATAAGAGCAGCTAAGAGATATTTCATCTGAGTGTCCCACCCTTTGCACCTTATAGCAATAGGTAGATAGATAGGTCTTTACTCTACAATTGTCTTCATAGCGCAAAGAAACAGCGGTTGCCAAGTGTTATTCTTCGCTCAACGTCTACGCAATTGGTGTAAAGCTAAAGTAAATCAACCCGTTTGCCATCTCAAAATGTTATTTGGGCCATCGCTATGGTTGTCCTTTTTTGATGATAGAATATTGTTTATTCTGCTTTCGTAAAATCACAAATCTCGTACTGAATTCCCGAATATTTTCTCCGATTTTGTCAAAGTTATCTGCTTACATGTGATTTTTAAAATGTGTCTCTGCTGGTCCAAGAAATTTTCTGACATTCGATGTTGTTTATTCTGACTTCGAAAGAGCAGCGGGATTAATCGATAGACATCAAACATAACCGAATAAGATTGTTTTAAAAAGCTTGGGGGTCCCATACGCATCCTAAAAATCGATGATGTCGATATACCAAAGTTCCAAAACCGCATTGTAATAAATCCATCAGTTCTTTGACTGTCAATTTTAAACGATCACACAATACGACAAGGATCTTGAACGTTGTATTTTACAGAACTATGCTACTGCATTTAAAGTTCTTCAGTCAATTTTCTTTAAATTATTGGTTCTTACAGATCTGTTGGATTTGGATTTTGATTAATTAATATCCTCACCTCCAATTTTTCAAATTGAAGGAATTTATGCCGGTCTTCCTGTTAGTTAAGCAGCTTGTTCTTCATACCGTCGACTTCGCCGTTTTAAAGTCTGCAGAAGTGGAAAAATTCTCAGTGGTTGCAATTTGCATTTGTGATCGCCTTGTGAAATAGATCAGAACCAAAATTTGTGATGGCTTCTTGACGACACCCCCGCTGATCTTCTGTACTTTTGCTTAAAAAGAAATTTATTTTTTAAGTAACATTACTGTGCATTTGACTGAGAGAAATAACTTTTAAATACACTGCGAAATCTTTTTTGATTTTGTACACATCTACGACATGCGTCAAAGATAACCGCATGGAAAAAATAAAAAAAATAACGCTCTGGTGGTAGATATGAGCAGTGGGGATGTATTTGTAGTCTTTAACAGGATGTTTCTTGGATGTTCTGAAACACGTTCATGGGTTCCTGAGTAAGCAGGATGCTTTTCAGCACAGTGAGGCTGCCAAATTGCATAATCTTGTGAAAACTCGAATCATAAAGACAATACGAATACCTAAATACCTAAATACCTGATTCCCACTTTGCAATCTCGTAATCGATCGAATTGTATTGTTAAAAACGTACGGTTAAGTACGATATCTGGAAAGTATGAATGATCTTCACTTTTCCTTGAAACATCTAAAAATTTTGATTTGTTGGGCTTCAAAAGCAGACAATTCCTCTATCCATTTTCACTCAAACATAGTGGGCTATTAATGTCCATTTGACATCATCAGCAAACATTTGAAGTGAACAGTTTTTATGGAGCTGGGATGATCATTTACATATATAAATTGAAAACAAGGAAGGTTGAAGAATTGAGAAGGGGATTATCCTTACTACGAGGGCGGGTCAATAAGTCCGTGACTTTTGGATTAAAACACAGATTTTTTGATAAAAAAATAATTTTATTTTTCAACGTAGTCTCCCTTGAGCTCTATACACTTTGTCCAACGCTTCTCCAAAAAAAAATGATTTGTCGAGGTCCTCAAAATAGGCCTTTGTTTGCGAGATGACTTCATCATTGGAGTCAAATCTTTTTCCACCAAGCCATTTCTTCAGGTTTGGGAACAAGAAGTAGTCGCTCGGAGCCAAATCTGGAGAATAGGGTGGATGAGGGAGCAATTCATAGCCCAATTCATGGATTTTTGCCATGGCAAACACGATTGCGTTTGTGGTCGACTGTGAGCAAACGCGGCACCCATTTTGCGGAAAGCTTTCTCATGCCCAAGTGATCATTCAAAATTGAAACCACTGAGCCATGCGAGATCCCTACGGCTTCCACAATCTCTCGCACTTTCAATCTTCGGTCGGCCAACACCATATCGTGAATTTTTTCGATTGTTTCGGGTGTAGAGACCTCAACTGGGCGTCCAGGACGTTCGGCATCTTCAGTGCTTGTACGGCCACAACGAAATTCAGTAAACCACTTTTTTACCATTGAAATCGATGGTGCAGAGTCCCCATAGTATTTATCAAGCTTAGCCTTGGTCTCGGTAATGGTTTTTTTTCGCAAGAAATAATGCTTAATAAGCACACGAAATTCACTTTTTTCCATTTTCTCCTCAAATTAGTGAGTAGTCTGATAAAAATAGCTATCAAACACAAACTAACTGACGCAGCAAGTTTAAATTTTGACAGGAGTCAACTGACAGATACCAGTTGACAGGAGCAGTGTTGCTGTTTCAGTAAAGAGGTCAGAAATTCAAAAAGTCACGGACTTATTGACCCGCCCTCGTAGTTGGATAGAAGTTAGATAATTTTCCATTTATTTCGACTGCTTGTTTTCTATTGGTCAGGAAGGAGAACAAACGTTTTGTTTGTTGCAGAAAACATGGTAGTCGACAGAATCGAATGCCTTTAAAAGATCGTCACTTACAAAATTATATTTCCGTTATTCATCCGCTTTTCTTACATCTTCGGTGACATTTATTAATGAAAGGATACAGTTATGATTTTAACAAAAGCCAAATTGTTGACAAGTTAATTATGCTTCTGCTGAAACTGCTAATTTCTTTTTGTTAATTTCTTTAATACACCTTAAACAGAAAAGATAAAACATAAATTAACCTAAATTTGTCTTCTTTAGAGATTTTTCTGAAAGAGGGAATCTTTACAAATCTCCTGACTGCGTACCTCGCCATGGCAATGCTGTTGAAAATAATAAAGTACGACACCAAAAATATCTTTAGAAAAGTCGAGTGCATTTGAACAAGTCCAGTAGCATTTGCTTTAATTGAAAGTAGATTTTAAGTTACCATCTCTGAAACCAAAGGTGTTAGACGGTGGAACGGAAAAGGGACTCCTGAAGATAATGGAATTGGTGAACCCGGGATTGAAACGGATCGTTGATTTCTGATAATTTCCCTTTGCCTTGCCGATTACTAAACTACGTACATAAGCCACAAGCCTCCGGCCACAAAATGCTTGACCTAAGCCGATCAGACGAAATGCGGACCTTAGTTCTTCGTATCGCTTAAAAACGGGAAAAATTTCTAGGGCTGACAAGCCTGATCACGTTGTTACATCAACATTCGTATTTTGTGACTGAACCATGGTTGGTTAGTGAACCGGCATATTTTCAGGGCGACATATCTATCAAAAATATCATACTTGATTCTTGTGTCGTTGGATTATATGGGGAGATTGAGAAAAACTCGGATGGCAACAACTGTAACGGTCGTCTGTGAATGAAACCGACCAATCCCAATTTTTTCTTACGGTACTTTCTCAGCGTTGAAGTGCTCTTGATATTCACATTCATACGAACGTTTACAATCATACGTTTTTTGTTTTGATAAGCCAACTGCCATGTCCTCTTGTGGGTCTTAGAAAACAGTAAACCTGTATGTATGTACATATGTGCTACGTTAACGTTACACCACTTGCATCTTCCCGTGTGCAATCAATTTAAGACTGTCCTTTTGCCCTTCCTAATTATAAAAATTAAAATAAAAAAACAAAGAAAAACTGGAAATAGAGCTTCGAGCATTATAAGGGTAATTGCTTTTAAAAAAGAAAAATTCCATCGAAGCAAAACTATGAAATTTGTAGAAATGAAACACCCCTGTTAGTTAAAATAAAACATTTAGTGCTTATCGGAAGTCTTCATCGAATATAGGTTAGGGTGTCACACGTGGAATAGGTAAATTCCTCAACTACCTAAAAGTTACTGCTGTAAACAATGACGTTGGTCCCAGGCGATTAAATAATACTCCTTTGCTGTTTAAAGCATGTGTTTTTTTACGATTTCAATTGGTGTAAAACTTCTATGACCGCACTATGGGAGCGATTTATGCTGTCGATCTCTGCTACGTATTCAATAACATATTTGGGTTTGTTAAATATGGTGCCTTCCGTGCTAACACTTCATCTGCACTGCGCAGTGTACGTTCCAGCACGCAAGGAAACAAATTACACAACTGATAACAAATAAACATTTGATACAATTTTGCATCGGGTGTTGAAACTTAGGTGAAATCAACAAAATGAAAATGGTTTGTATTTATTTTTGATGATTGAATAAATCCAGTTGCTGACGATTGCAACTCCTTGTCAGTAGTGACCTAATTTGACCGCATAGCAGTAATCATTTAATACACAACTGCCCAGTTTGTCTTGCTGTCTAGACTACTAACTACTAACAAAGAAGAAATTTAATAAATCACGTTTTATCAACACTGGGATTTCCGACTACGTCGACCCCTACGATCAACAAACACTTCTCTTTGTACCACTTTACTTCGTATATTGTTAACTCAATTATAAACAGTCACTGTTCGCCATTCACGCATCACTTGGATATTATTATTTATCATGTTGGGTTTTTCCATTTACGTTTTCGAAAAAAAAAAACAACAACAAATGATTGTATTTATTTTTATTTTTGAATTTTTCTTAGACTCTCTGCGAGCATTTGGAAGAACAAAACATCGAAGGATTTACTGAAGCCGTCAAAGATTATGATAGTATTTCAAGGCTTGATCAATGGTACACAACCATATTACTTAGAATCAAGAAAGCTGCCAACGAAGATCCCGATCTGCGATAAATTCATTTCATTCGTATACTTTCCCTCACCTTTTCATAATTATTAAGACAAATGCAAAAAGAAGAAAAATATAACAAGAACAGAATAATAACAATTAATATAAATTACACAACATTATAACCAAACAAACATATTGTAAAAGATGTTTGTTGTCTTTATTACTAAATTTCTTATATCTTATTTCAAATGTTTAGAATGTTTTTATATTTATTATTAAAAAGAAAACAAAACACATATAAATTGATATATGTTGTTTAAATAAAAAAAAAAATGTAGAAAGCACATTATGAATGAAAAGCGACTAAGAAACACCCGTGTCTACATTATATTCTATTCGTTTTCCTTAACAACAAAATGAAATGACAGACAAACAAAAAGTAAAATTAAAAGACTTCCTTTACAATTTGTAAACTTTCCCTCGATTACCCCCAATTTATTTCCCAAACTTCTTTTTCATTTGTTAGGTGTGCTCTTTTATTTGTCTGAATTTAAGAATAAGAATAAAAAATATTGTAATCAAAGGAATTTACGTATTTACATGGCTTTGAGATGAAAACAAAGTTGCTAACTACATATAATAACTTGTGTACTCTCAACTATTATTTGTTTAAAAAGATGTCTACTATTATTCGTTATTTGTTAATTTTTTTTAATTATATCTAAGTTAAGAATATTAACTAAAAAAAAAACAATGAAAAAAAAATGTTTTTATTCAAACTGGGCATAGGAACTAGTTATTTAATTAAGAAAACAAATGAATTATTATTACTATTATGATACTATAAGCCCAACAAAAAAAAAACAAAAGTAAATAAAAATAAAAAATATATATATAAATAAAAAAGTATATTCCATAATTTAATGTAATTTCAATTTGAAACAAGTTTTTTTCAATAGACAAAAAGTATATATATAATATATATTAAATTTATTGATACACAAAACATTACTTGAACATATGCATTCTTATATTTAAGAATCTTTTTTCCAATAAAAAAAAAAGAAGAAAAATCGTAAAAATGAAAAAAGAAATATTAATCTCTAACATACGCAGAATAACAATTTAACCTTTCAAAAATATAAAGCGAAATTAAACAAACAAATCAATTTAACTTGCTGGACGATTACTACATATATGTATATCAACTTAGTAAAACTTTACTAAATCTAAAGCTGGGAAATATGATGGATTAAATAACATTTAAGGAACGTCAAATAAAAAGAACAAGCTTAGTTACCATATAAATAAAAAAAAAATTAAATAAATAAACAAACGAGTAAAAACAATAAGAATTCTACTAAAATTAAAATGAAACCAAGTAAAAAATATAATGCGCAGTCAGAGATAAATAATATCAATTACAGATGGAAAAGACAACATTGCGATACAAGCATTTAATGTAAACCCATTAGATATTGAATTCGAGTAAAATAAAATTAAAATAAATAATAAAAAAAATACAATGTGCCAGCGTTTTATTTATTAGGTCCGTTTTTCCTGTGGAAAATTAAACAACATGCTAAAAATTCACAAGGTTTATCCCATTAAATAATCTCCAATTAATTAGTTTTAGTTGGCAATCAAGAAGGGTGCTTAACATGCGCACCATCGTGGATTCTGTGCTTACTGTCACTTACTGACTGTCGGTAACGAGAATATAAGATCCTCATTATGATAATTACTGACAGTTTCATGGGTACGGTCATGTCTTTGCCCCCGGGCTGCAGAATATAGTCCAGGTGAAGAGTGTAAACTGCTTAAAATCCGTCATACTCACATTAGGGGTTTCACCTCGGAATGAGAGGTAATAAGCTGAAAATTTGTATGAACCTTTGTTCTTCTCGCAAATATCTCGCTTTCTATGCGTCAAATGATATTTGCATCTAATCGTAAAGTAAAGTTGTAAAGCATAATAAATTTTTCTAAAATTTTCATTTTGGACATTTTTTAGGTGCTCAACTAAGTTCTGTTTGGCAATAGATGGCTCCATCAATAAGTGCTGGTCGGTTTTGACATACATAAACAACCCATTTTGACACATTATTGATTTTGTTTTGAGGTCATATATGGTACTTTTGGTTGTGTGAAGATATTGGTTTTGTGCTAAATAATCGTCTTTTGTGGGAAGGGCTAATTTTCTTCTTTCTTTCGAAAAAAACGGCGGCTGAAGCTTATCGATGCTGCTCTAAGTGAAACAACGTTCCAGGATTAGTTCCGTCGCTTCAAAGACGCTGATTTCGATATTGGCGACCGTCAACATGAAGGAAGGCAAAATCCTTCGAAGACGCTATATTGGAGGTATTGCTCGATGAAGATCCATGCCGAACGCAAGAAGAGCTTGCTTCAGCATTAGGAGTTACCCACCAAGCCATTTCCAAACGATTGCATTCGTTGGGAATGACTCAAAAACAAGGAACTGGGCTTCCTTATGGAAGGGTTTTCTTCATCTCATCGTGACGGGTGATGAAAAATGGATTTATTACAGCAACTCAAAGCGAAGAAAGTCATGGGGACTCCCCGGTCATGCTTCTACGTCGTTAGGTCGGCCGAATATTCACGCT
The DNA here is from genome assembly GCA_928272305.1 of Volucella inflata. Lineage (NCBI taxonomy): Eukaryota > Metazoa > Arthropoda > Insecta > Diptera > Syrphidae > Volucella > Volucella inflata. The sequence goes on along the minus strand of OV743718.1, from coordinate 18,234,214 downwards.
ACGAGGGTTATGCTGTGTATTTGTTGGGACCAGTTTGGTGTTATTTACTATGAACTGTTGAAACCCAAAGAAACCATCACAGGGGAACATTATCGACTTCAATTGATGCGCTTGAGCCAAACACGAAAAACGCCCACAATACGAGCAGAGGCACGAAAAAATGATTCTACAGCATAACAACGCTCAGCCTCACTTTGTCAAACGTCCGATTGTTCCGATGCAACATGGTCTGGCTGATCAGCAGTTCCGCTCATATGAAGACACAAAAAAAGGGCTTCATTCGTGGATAGCCTTTAAAGATGAACACTTAACGGTAACGGTATTCGAGCTCTGTCAGAAAGATGGGAAAAAGTTGATGATAGCCATGGGCAATATTTTGAATGGTTCATTTGTAACCATTTTTTCACAATAAGGTGGCATTTTCATCAAGAACTTAGTTGCGCATCTAATACAATCGACCATTTTTTGAGATAGATTGCTGAAACCTGTGGATGTTGATCTTGATAAAAATAATATAGTAATATGTAATAATACTATATATAATTTACTCGTCATTTTAATTCGGCGTGCTCAAACACATCAACAAGAAATTTTCTTTAAAAAAAGTTGGTAAAACTGTTGGTGAAACTTCCCGATTTGGATCAACTGGGTCAAGTTTTCAACAAGAAAACTGCCTTTACAAATATTTGAAAATTAAGTTCGTATCTTCTTGGCAATATATAATGCTCCAAAATATGAGGGCAATATCAAATCTTCTATTAACTAATGCAGAAAGGGGCTGGGGCTGGGCGCTTCAGAATGAACTTGTAGAGCCAATAGCTATGATATTACAACCAGCACCAGATGAGATGCTGAATTCAATATTTTGCAAATGCAAAGCTTGCCTCAACGTGTCATCATATCAAAACGATTGCCGCTTCCGTCTTAATACTTTCAAAGGTACCACTGACATCACGCTGCTTTCGTCCAATTATGTCATTATCGTCGGCGTATGAGAGTAATTGGACAGACTTTTGAAAGATTGTGCCTCTTGTGTTTGCGCGTGAGTTTTGCACTATTTATTTCAAGAATGATGTTAAAGAAATCGTTAAAGAAACGTCTCGGTGAGATCTTTAACGACCTTGATGATTCTCCATCGTCAACCTGCACACCACAGGCGAACGAGTTTGGCAGGAATGCCAAAACTCGACATTCCTCTATATAGCTCGTCTCTATAGATGCTGTCATATGCAGACTCAAAATCGATAAACAGGTGGTGTGCATCGATTTGAAGCTCATGGGTTTTCGCCAAGATCTGCCGTAGTGAGAATATTTGGTCGATGGTGGACTTTCTTGGTCTGAAACCGCACACACTATCAGGTTGTTGACGAAGGGCTTCAAGCGTTCACACAAAACAGCAGATAAGATCTTCAATGCGAAATTAAGAAGACTGATGCCTCTGTAGTTGGCGCAGTTCAGAGGGTCTTATTTCTTGTGTTTTTTCCTTTATCTTCCAGAAAAACCGGTGTTCCTCTTTCCTCTTCTGCTCATAGAGATCGTGAGCAGCTCTAGTCTTACCTTGCAGTGCCGCATTGCGTGCTTTTTGCTTAGCTGCATGTGCTTGCCAGCATTCATAATCAAACTAGGGGTTTCGCTGTTGTGGTCGAATGAAACCCGGCACATAAGAAGCGGTATTCCTGATGGCCTTCAGGCAGTGCTTCCACTGGTCTCCGATGCTTAATGCTGGCGGCAAGGGACCTCTTAAGAGATTAAGGGTGACTCAATCGGAAAAGCATTTGGGGGTTGTAGCCGTCTGACGCCGAAGTTCCTCACAATATAAGCTTGTCTTGGCGTTGTTCGGGATATCCGCAACCGTACCCTGGCTTCAACAAGGTAGTGGTCCGAGTCGATGTTGGCTCTTCGGAACGTTCGGACATCCATAGTACTGTAGGAGTGTCTTGCGTCGATCGCAATGTGGTCAATCTGGTTGAAGGTTGATTGATTAGGAGTTCTCCAAATACCCATGTGAATATCGAGATAGGGGAACCACGTGCTAACTACGACAATGTTTCATCCCGCCGCAAAGTCGATTAGCCTGAATCCGTTATCGGAGGTTATGTCGTGCTAGCTATATCTTCCGACAGTGCTACCAAAGATGCCTTCTCTTGCTAGCTTTGCATTTAAATGTGGGGAAGTGCGCGCATATCAGGCTTATGTTGGTAAATCTAGCCTTGATGCGGATTGCTACGAGGCGCTCGTTCACATGCCGGAAACTCAAGACTTCTTTCCTAAGTGTGCCTCCAACAACAAATCCGCATCCAAATTGGCACTGGTTTTGCCGTCAATAAGAATCGCCGTAGCAGATGTCGCCTAATATTCCACGTGCATATCTCAAGTTCGTTGTCCTAAAATCGTTTGCCTGGCTTGTCAACAGTAGATCCGTCCGTATCCGAGGCTTGTTGTTGCTTCGGAACTTTTGTTCCGGGCAGTTATTCCGGCGGCACAACCCCTAACCCGGAGGGACAGTTATATGTTTTGGTACCCCTAGGGATCGGTTGGACCGAAAGGCAGTAGCACGTTCTGGGATGTGACTGCTGCCGTTGGTTCATCAAGGGCTATTCCGCCACCATCTCTTTTCCAAGACCCTGACTTAGTCTCGGAAGTCCTTACCAGCCTGAGCTCCAACTATATCGGAGTAGCCCGGATAAGGTCTCATTTGTTTCGGGATTGTTTCCACCATTGATTCCATCTGTCCCGTTTATAGTGCTGCTATTTTTGTCTGCTAGTCAGCACTCGCACTAATAAGTTTAGCAGGTCCGGTCCGAATGGACATTGAGCAGTACCCGGCGGCTACCACGTGGAAGTATGTGTAGAAGATAGGTACGACATTGGATATCGCCAGGTTGACATCTCTCAGTTCCTACCCTATTTCTACAGCACCCAACCACCATCAGACCTTCTTACTCTATATTTTTCGGATCAGAACCCGGTTAATGGTCATTTTTTGAGAACCATTTAATATTTTTAAAGCCGTGGTCGGTTGAAACAAACTCATCCTAAATTTTGTTGTGAATGAACCATGGCTTAAAATAACGTAATATGAAATATGTGTTAGTAAGTTTTCTAAACCTGATTTATGGTCGATGCGTTTTGTTTTTTTCTTTTTAATTTTGTCTTTTGTATGATTCCATTCCAACTGACCCTCTCCCTTTTAAATTGGCACAAACGTTTTTGACCAAGCAACACAGCTAATGACTTTTGAATTACTGAACTGCTAAGTGCATTGAATCGACAACTTCAGTCTCCTGATCGATTGTTTCTTTTGGAGGTAACCAGTTTGGAAATAATGTGCTGAAGTAATTAATTCATGACCTCTTTGTGTGAATCATGAGTGTATCCCCAAAATATTGGTTTTCAGATTTTTTTCTTTTGACTGCGTGTCGATAATTCAAGTCACCTGGTAGTAAAATATTCAGATAAAAAGATATACGAGTATGTATGTATTGCAATGTGCCAATACGTATGTGCATACTAGTGTATATTAAAATTGATATTGGCCAAATGGTTGACATGTATGAAATTTATGGGGCAAATTCAAAGTGTTGGATTGTTCGTGAATGATTGCTCATCGCACTTCTCATTTGAAATGTTTTGGAATGTCAGCTTTGGAAATATACGTAATATTTCGCCATTTGTCGTGTTATGGATATATTTTGTACCACATACATTCTACATGACACAAAGCCATTAAAAAGTCATTGTTATGTGCTTGCAAAAGAATTTGTAGGCGCTGTGATTTAAAGTATGCCAAATGTTCCGTTCGCAACAATTTGACCTTTCACCGTCCACTTTGTGGAACACTTTTTCCATTGATCTTTTACTACACTTTTATAACATCTATCTGGTTCAGGAACTAAATCCACGACACCATAGGTTGCGACAGAAGTTCGCAGAGTGAGCTCTTGAGAAGCGTGATGTCGAGCATCAAGAAATCGTACGGAGTGATGAGGCTCACTTTTACCTCAATGGGTCTGTGAAAAGCAATATTGCTATTTCTGAGGTGAGGCTAACTCAACAGAAATTCATGAAACTCATTTATGGTCTTCAATTTGGTTGGGATCTTTAGTCCATACCTTTTTTAAAAATGAGAAAAACTCGCTTTACAATCGATCGCAATGGTCAGTATGGAAGACACTGTTCCGGACAATACGTGCTCTCAGCAGATTAGCAAAGAAGGTAATTGAGGGTCAAAGACCTCTATCGTACAGTCAAAGTAACCATATATGACAATGCAGCATGAACTTTATTTAAATAGAATAAAGACAAAGTAAAGTTGCTCGAAAGTTTTCCGGTCTGATATGCGTTGACGGACTTTGAACACAAAGATTTAACCATACACGCTGTACAGTGATATCGAGCTAGTCAATATATATCGATCAAAGAGTTTTAAATAGCTACTGCAAATAACTAGATTGGCTACCGACGTTCCACAATATAGAGCCTTCGAATCTAACCCACAACAGCCAAATAAACGGCGAAAAACAAGCTTTAAATAGCTTTGATTGGGACAAAGTATGAGTTCGACAGGATTTTTTATTAGTAGCAGTAATACGACCTTATTATTAATTATTCACAGCACTCTTTAGAAGCTTTTTCGTAGGCAATTTTACTTTCGAGGGTTTGCCATTGCCCGCCGAAAGGGTGATGGCGATTTGAAAAATTGTTGGTGGCCCAGCCAGGAATCGAACCCAGACTCTCTGCGTGATAGTCCAATGAGCTAACTATCGCGCTATCGCCATCAAGCATGTAACATAGTTGTACGTAATAGTTCAACTTTGTTTATAACATCATCGAAGTCTAACGAAATTGCTACAATTTTAATCAAACGGAATTCTGCTAAAATGCGGAATCTACCAATAAAATGGTTTATATCGTCCCTCTGTTGCATAGGCTACATATATAAAATTGGCAGGTCAGTGCGGAATGAATATTGTCATTATCATTCGCAAGGAACAGTGATTGCGAAATTACGACGAAGCATTTTCAATGCAGTTGAAATTCACCCTACTCTAGACCAGCCTATGTCCCGATCAATGTGCTTCAGCTAAAAATCAGTCTTACATGACATTGGTCTGCGAACCAACTGCCCTCTTGTCGAAATAATATGTTTCACGACAATCCTTTCAACCTTTCAAAGCCCCTGATGAAGATGGAATATTCACGGCTTTACTACAAAAGGGCATCCCACAACTTCTACCTGGGTTACTGACCAAAAAAATGGAATGAGGTTGCTGTCAAATACATACCTAAGGTAGAACGCCGACCGTCTGCAATTCCTAAATCGTATAAACCTATCAGCCTTATTTTCTTTTTCCTCAAAACTATGGAAAAAATAATTGACAGACATATCAGAGACGAGGCAGTTCAAATAAACCCCACCCTCAAAGGATCTCTACAGGATCACACTACAAGAATTTAAAATCTCTTAGGGACAAAAAAGTAGCGGACGGTTGTTTCCTTGATATAAAAAGAACATTTGATAACACCGAATTCTCCCAGATAGATAGAGGTATCGAAAACATAGAGGTTGACAATACTACATGTAAATGGATAAAATGCATGCTAGAGGATAAAACAATAAAAACCTCATTAGGCAGCATAAACTCAGTGTCATAGCTTCGAAAGGATGTCCCCAGGGAGGAGTACTCTTAGCTCTACTATGGACCTATAGTTAATGAACTACTGATTATTCTCAGGAATGATGGTTTCTATGTCCAAGGATATGCAAATGAAATTGCTATCCTAATCAGAGGTAAATTCGAAGGTACAATCTCGGATCGCCTCCAAAAGGCTCTGAACCTAGTTGCTGAAAGGTACCCCAAGGTTGGCCTCAAAGTCAAACCCAAGAAAAGCTCCATAGTTTCTTTCACTAGCCTCAGAAATGCCACACTCCTCGGTGAAACAATAGAGTTCTCAACGGAAGTCAAATATCTACAAATCACACTGGATGAAAAACTTACGTGGAACACTCATCTCTCTAAGTCTATCGACAAGGCCAGGACTTCACTATGGACCAGCAAAAGTCTAGTCGGGAATAATGGGGGACTCAGTTTAAACCCCAAAATTAAACTGTGTATGTATGCGGCAATAACGAGACCTATCATCACGTATGAAGCCGCCGTCTGGTGACATAAAGCAACGCAGAGAAATAAAATAAAATACAGAGGCTAGCCTGTGTCTGCACGACTAGTGCTATGAAAACTGCACCAACAGCTGTGCTGGAGGTTATCCTAAACATCCCACCACTTTATCTAGAACTCATGAAAGAAGTAATGGTAAATGCCTACATGCTCATCGAACTTCAAGCTAGTTCATTCTGAAATCCTACATGAATTCAGGAAAAACGAACTACTTGGAATGCACTTAATAGACAAATGTCTATAACGCTACAACTTTCGGCACAACTTCAGGGCTCCATTTCCATAACGTCTTAACTGGGAACAGAAAAAAACAACATTTGCTGAAGACTCACATGTATGGTACACAGATGCCAGTATGGATATAAGCATCACCGTATTTCGGGCACAAAATTCACACAATAGAGCTCTGCATCCGGAAGATAGAACAGACAGAAATTTAAAAAACAAAAACATTAACATTCTCTTTGATAGCAAAGCAGCCCTTCTTGCAAATAATGCCTTTGAAATTAAATCAAAACTGGTCCGGGATTGCCTTCAACTCCTATTAGTACTGGCCACAATAAATAAAGTCCATATAATTTGGATGGCATGACAGTGGATATGAAGTAAATGGAAAAGCAGACGAACTACCCAAAAGAGGATCCACATCTCAATTCATGATGCCAAAACCATTTTGTGGGCTATCAACAAAAACAATAAAAGGACACATTAAAACTTGGCCAGAGGAAAAGAAGCTACATTTCTGGAGAGAAAACTAAGGAAACAGACAAGCCAAAAACTTTATGCCAAACAGTTACCACAAAAAACACCTGATGACCATGGGCATAGCAAAAAACAATATATACAGATTGTGCAACGATGGCATGGAAACAGCGGAACACATATGATGTGACTGCAATGGCTTAGCCAGCTCACCTAAAGACTTAACCGCTTTTGTAACTTTAAATGGAGGACATCACATTCGTCTGGAAATATCTGTAGGTCTTTTCTATTGATTAGTTAAAATGACTTTTTTACTTATCTGACGGATTTAAGTCAACTTAGGACCGTACTGATTTCGAAGATCAAGTACCAACCCGAACATAACTTGTTGACCATCATGACATCTATAGTTCACTAAACTGTTCGCAGTTTAATAAATTACTGATGAACCTTAAATTCAAATAACTTCGAATTTCAGAAAAGGAACGTTTTATTCTAACTCTTACCCTTGTTTTTTACAGTTTTGCAATTTCCTACAAAAAGTCTATGCAATTCTCATTCAGAATAGCTCATATTTTGTACTTAGAATTTTGTAGAAAAAATCTAAGACTTACCTCGCAAGGTCACGTAAAATTAATGAGTATCAGAATGTTATTATAGTTATCCGTTTATGGATATTTGAAAAACGTGCACATGCTCCATAATTAATATGAGCAGTTAATGTGTTTTCAATTCCGGGTGTATATCGTGCTGTATTTACCAAACTGTGGTATGATGTGACTTTTCTTTCCACTTCAATTTCGAATTCTTTAGAAATCGAACAAAGGAAAAAACTCAACAAGGTACTTGGGTTCTTTTATGAATTTGGTATTTCACATGAAATGTCCACTATGTGTTACTTGCGTAGCTCACAAAAATGATCAGATATCGGCGGGATGCAGTGCTGCATGCCTGAACATTTTGTCGAAATCGGAATAAAAAAATTTGTTTTGGAAATATTTCTCACCTCCAGGTTTTTGTTTTTTCCTTTATAAATCTCAAAATGTATCCCAACAAATCTATAATACCTTTACATAGGCTCCATATCCTGTTCTTTTGGTTGGCTATGTGCTAATATATAGCAAGTTATTAGCAGTGGGATCTCAAAGCAAAAGCAACGCAAAACCGGTCGATATAGATTAGGTTAGGTTAGGTTAGGAACTGAACATGCTCTCCATCCTCCTCCTCCTCCTCCTCGTCCATGTAGCTTCCGAAAAAGTCGTTAGTAAGCATTCCAAGCCTTCTTGCATGTTTATCATTGGACAGTGTCCAGTGATGACACCTATAATGGCGCTAAGATGTTTTCTATTTAGAAAAATTAAACTCATGGAGCGATTAAGATCTAGTGTTGGCCATATTTGTTTGGTCGCTAAACATGTCGATCCAACCGTCAACCTATGGTTTGCTCTTCTATTAGCATCCAGCTTTAATTCTAGTTTGCACGTAGCGATAGGTATACCTATGTTATCCTTTTCAGGTATGATGGATATAGTGGTTACAATTTTGGCAAGTTAGTCGACTCTACAATTCCCTGGAATAACTCTATGTCCCGGTACCCAACAAAGGTGAATGTTAAACTGCTCTGCTATCTCCATTAGAGAAGATCGGCAGTCCATGACTTTTGAGAACATGAGTCTAGGGATTTGATAGCAGCCTGAGCGTCGGAAAAGATGCGAATATCCATTGCAATGATTACATTTTTCTTCAGCCAAGACAGGCATTCCTTAATTGCCAGAATTTCTGCCTGGAACACGCTACAGTGGTTGGGGAGGCGGAAGGAGAGGCTAAGGTTGAGCTTTTCGGCAAAAACACCACCACCAACTCCACTATCCGTCTTTGAACCGTCGCGTCGGTGTAGAAGTGGATTGTGTTGTCATCCAAGAAGGCATTTTCCTCCCACAAGGATCTAGAGGGAATTATAACGTGGAAACTATTGTCAAACCTAATGTGTTAAGAATATTTGCGTGGCCAAAATATTTATTTGTCCACTGTGAAGTCGCTTTAGGGCGAATAGCTGCGTTGGCTGCTACTTGTTTGCTATAAATGTCAAGGTGTGTCAGGTGAAACAGAACGTCCAGAGCAGCGGAGGGACTAGTGCGTAGGGCTTCGCTTATACCCAGACATGCTGTTCTTTGGACTATACTTAGCTTAATGCAGTTTACTGATTTGTCTAAGGCCGTCCACCAAACAATCACCCCACCGGTCGGTATAACATTTCCCGAACTGGTATCCTTATCGATCAGTTAACATTCATATACTCGTATATGTATACCGTTGTTTTAAAAGTATAACAAAAGAAAGATCTACTCTTATGGTTGCTTTTTTTAAAGCACCATTCCAGTCGAACTTCCTTTGAAATTGCAAAACCGGAGTATTCCTAAAGCATTTACAAATGTTATCCAAATAAAAGATCAATGGAACTAAAGTCTCAGAGTGTCTAGAGGGTTGTCTTGACCAGTAGTAAAACCTATGAAGTTTGTACCAGGTGCTTGCAGGAGGTCTTCTTAATGGTCTCTAAACGAACATTGCACAAATCCTTATTCTCCTCTAAAATTGCAAGTGCGTCTCTTACGTATATGATCCTAACGTACATCAACCATTTACGAACCAAATGAAAAACTATATTAAAGATTTAAAAACCATTCTTTTGATGTCGAAATTGGGCAAACATTGAAGCATTTTTACTGTGCTCATAATTTTTTGGCGGGATATCATACTGCCTCTGATGTGTTGGTTTTTCCCGCCACCCACAACGAAGCCATTGATTTACGTACTTACTTTAGGTCTCCAGCCAGCTCGATCCGTGGCTAGCTGCCTCCAATTTCGCACGCTAAGTTGGCTGAGGTCCCCTTCCACTTGCGTGCGCCACCTGAGTTTTGGCCTTCCTCTACTGCGCTGTCCCTCGGGAGAGGATTCGAAGACTTTTCGGGCCGGAGCATTGGTGTCCATACTCTCTACATGATCTTCACTTAAAAAGGGTGACTTTTGTTGTCCGAGAGAGGGCTTTGCTACTCAATTGCCTTCTTAGCCCAAAGAAACAGCGGTTGGCAAGAGTTATTCTTCGCTTGATCTCAGCCATTGATTTATGAAGCGAAATAACTAGCATACAAACTGTTCGTGGAGAACGAACTTCTTTAAATTACGGAATAATACAGCTCCAAATGGTAAATGTAACATAGCCCTATCTGAAGAATGCGAACACGAAGTATATAGTAGAATTCCTCAGAAATAGGAGTAACCATTTCTGCCGAGCGATCAAAAGTACGTGGTTAGACAGATCAAACTATTCAACACAAACTACAATATTAAAACATAACCTTCCAAGGTGAAGTAAAGGTAGCCATCTAATAACTGGAATACTCAGACGACATTGACCAATGATAAAATTTAATGGAATGGCGTGTTTTGCTCAAACTGTAGAGCTATCTTAGCAACATGAAGTGTGAGTGATGTTCCAGCAAGTAGACCTTAAAGATAGTGCTTCCTTCCTTCGTCTCAAAATGGTAATATCCGATCTTGAGTGATGATATATTTTTTTTTTCGCTTCAAAACAAGTTCTATAATTATCATCTATAGAAGCTCGATTCCTACTTTCACCTTACTCCATTTGGCCAAAGTTCTTACATAGGTAGAGTATAATATTTAAAACTGGTTAAAATCGAGCAGAAATATTACAATAAATTCCAGAAATCATCAGAGTAATACCATATGATGGAAATTTCGAAGCACTGAATCATACGCCTGTCAATATTTTTCTTGATTTATACCATTGGGGGCTCGCCATTTGTGCCCTCTTGTTCGCTGAATTTTAGTGTGTAGTTTAAACAGGAACTCAGCCACAATAAGAGATGTTTAGTTTATCACTTAAACACCTTAAAAAATTACCAGCTTACAAACAATTGTATTATGACCCTCCAATTTCCCATTCTCTAACCGTTCTGGTTAAAGCCCATCTACCAACGGATGCACGGTGAATCCAATTCGTCATTCTCAAAATCATACGTGCAAATATGCAAATACACCATTTTTTGATTGATCTGTAGTCCTAGGTCCCTACGGCGGATAGGACGTATTAGTAACCAGATTTGTCAGCGCCAGGCATTTGTTTCCATAAAAATGTAAATTTTTCACTTAACAGATTCACTCATCTTCTGGCACATACTCGTAGATGAATATCTTATGCATGTCACGTTAGTCTAGTGGCACCCATATGTCTAAGTTTTTAAATTCTTGACTATATACCATTTAAAGAAGCCTCGCCTAACCCCTAAGTCTGACTTTAAAATTCAGTCTCTTACTCAGAATCTCGTTTCAAGCCACTGCTTCTCTCCCAGTCTCTGGTTTTTAATCTCTGCTTTCTGGTCTCTGAGTACTTAGCGTTGCATGATCATTATCATGATCGCTTACTGAGTTGGTTAGTAGCGCTTGAAGTGCTATGTAAACCTCCAGTCATTCCGGTAACATCGTCAGTTTGCAGTGGCGTTTCGAGTATTTCAAACGTTCAAAGAGCGTCGCATATTTATACGAGTGCATGCAGTCCGCCGCCATTTATTTATTCATTGTTTGATACAATTTTTAATTTTTTTGGTTTTAATATTTTCGTTCTGTTGCTTAAAAGCTAAAAAGTTTTGTTTTAATTGAATGGTGTCTTAATTGGAAGTGAGATTTTACAACTTAAAGCTTTTTTGTCGCCTTCGACGTGAAGATCAATAAAAAGTGATAATTTTGGAGATTAACTATAGCATAACAATCTCTCGCCAAAGGCAGTCGCAATTAGTGATTAATCAGTTTTTTCTTGACAAAAAAAGGAAGTAATACAATAAAAATGCATTGGAAACTAGGTAAGGATTCATGTGAATTGTTTTTTGTTTTCTTTTTTAATTTATTTTCAAAACAAACAATTTTCAAGAATTATTTGCGCTCAAGACCTTTTCTCCATGAGCTGAACCCGGTGGAGCCAAAGATATTGAGCTTCGGGATAGAGGTTTGGGAAATATATATGTATGTACATTCATAAGAGTGACGTCATTTGGAATTTTTAAAAATTTATTGTGCGCTAAGAAAACTTGTATTTTGCCAGTGAATTACGAGGCTCACCTTGACGCTTGTTTAGGTTGTGTTTGTGTTTTTTTTTGCCCTGATCGTTCTGGTAGTAATCACTTCAAAAACAAGTTGCCCTCAGCTAGTATTTGTTGAGTTAAGCAATATTTTTTTTCGGCTTTTTCGCCTTTAAAAATTAATTATAATTAAAAACTTAGAAATTCAACTTTTAATCGCGAGTTTTTCGGGTACAATATTTAAGGAAAGGTCGCTATGGTGATTTCCCTCACAAAAAAAAAAACCGCATAAAAATATAAAACTTACGTGATCAGAGTATTTATGCATGTATACAATTTTTTAATTTGTTTTCAAAGGTGTTCTCCAAAAAAAATGGCTGAATGATCTTTGACTTGCATCTGAATAGAATGTCTAGTGCATGCTGAAGTAAGAGTCTTCTTTATATACCGGTACCAGTTATCGAGATGGAAATCCCCGATTTCATTTACATATGCAAAATCAAAAATTTAAAAAAAAAACTGTAATAACTCGTTGCAAAAAATTATTAGTTGTCAGTTATGACGAATAATAAAATAGTAAATCTATAACCCTCAGTAGATAGATACACGTACAAATAAAAACACAGAAATAAAATAGAAAACTGATCGGATGTTGTACTCAACTTTTGAGTTAAGTACAATAGAAACCATTTCTGGATTGGCATTCAATTTAATAATCCAACTCCGTTGACGCTACTTAGATCCAACTACTTTTCTAAAAGAGATTCCAAAGTGCCAAATTGAATTTTGGAAAAAAAAATCAACACGTAAAAAAATCAAGAGACAATAAGTCAGTGATCTAGACTTCCGTCCAGTTATTTCCAATAAGGTGACTTAATATTTTTCCGCGGTAGAGTGCCATTTAACTAGGTTCTATACTTAAAATATTCTTAACACATTAGCAATCCTACCAGATAACATCGACTACACTACACTCAAACACTGGTTTGTTTAAAACTATCACGTAAGCATTTCCTCTAGATCCTTCTGGGATCTTCTATACCGACGGTTCAAAGGCAGACAGTGGGGTTGGTGGCGGTGTCGTCGCTGATAAGTTCAAACTATACCTCTCCTTCCGCCTTCCAAATCACTCTAGAGTGTTCCTGGCAGAAATTCCGGCAATTAAGGAAGCCCTTTCCCGGCTGAAGAAAAATTTAATATCTGCTGCGGATATCCGCATCTTTTCCGACAGTCAGTCTTTCATCAAATCCCTAGACTAATGTTCTTTTAATTCAAAGACAGTTATAGACTATCGATCATCTCTCATGAAGATGGCAGAGCAGTTCAATATTCAGCTTTGTTGGTTGCCGGGACATAGAGATATTCCAGGAACTTTAAGGCCGACGAACTTGAACAAAATTACAACCACTATACCCAATATACCTGAAAATGGTAACATTTGTATACCTTTCGCTACGTGCAAACTACAAACTACTTCTAAATTATTGCTTACTGCAAATCCAAAATGGTTTCCACCCATGCGTGTCTTGAGATGATGATATGTACGAGTACCTTTAAAGCATAACAATATTTTTTCACAAGACCCAACCGTAAAGAAATTCGATTTCTGACGGAGTATCATGGGCAAAATGAAGCAAATGAAGGCGAAATCCCTAATTCATTATTGAAATTGTAGCTCCATTTGATGACTTCAAGTCGCGTGCGACTGATAGATAATATATTTTGTTATATTATAAAAAGTTGTAGGCAGCATGCTGGCACTTCTAAGGAGAGTCTTCACAGCTAGCCTACCTCTGCCTACCTGCATACGAACTGCTGGTGAATAGTAAGAATAACATGTATTCCTCAGACTCATGCATAAATCTACGAGTACTTGTTCGGTTGATTTTAGAAATGCTTCCGAACAGAGCCCTAATTGCGGATGTTGACAAGGTATGGGATTTGTCTCAACTGCTATGGTGCATGCTGGTCGGCTCTCTGCTCTCAATATCTTCTTTATTTAGCTGCACTTTGTCGGATCAAGCCCTGTGATCTTTTGCTCTAAAATGCAGGTTCATTAAAACTTGGTTTTCAATCAAAACTTATCTTGATCACGAAAAGAAGAAAGCTGACTAGTCTTACTTATATAGTGCTAAATAGACCGTCCCTTACTCCAAGAATTTGGATATTTGGGTGTTAATCTGGATATTAAAATTTATTCCCATAAGCCTATCGCACTTAAAACCTTAAAACCGCTGTCTGCTTTACGACAGTGTCAGGCTTTCAGCAAGATATGCCCGCTTGTCACCGAGGAGAGTCCTTTCGATTTATACGTCTTTAATAGACCAACATTATCTTATATGACGATCTTTTGGTGACTCAAACCTTCGTGTGATTTCTTCACTGCTGCTTTGACCAAAATCCAAAGAACAATAAAACACTACAGATGATCTTAATGTCGTGCTACAATAAAATCATTGCACAAATGTCGATGAACTCATGGAAACAATCTTCGCAAAACCATCCATTTTCTCTGCAGAAAAATCATTTCATGCTTATTTGCCAAATTAAGAGCTGATGTGGATTGGAATCAGGCCCTTCTTTTAATTCCTAAAGCTCAGGACTACTTGACTAAAAATTTGTCTGATGACAACTCTTATCCTTAGACACGATTTTCTGCTATGTAGAGTTACAAAAACCAAAGTTAATGAGTTTTTCATATTTGTTTGTCCGCTCCTTGCTATAGCTCTTCTTAGATTGCGTCGATATCAGCTTTATATCGGTCTAGGGTTTCCGCTTATTGATCCGTTGCATGTAGACTATTAAGGGTCCGAATATTCCATGTGCGCTAAAAGAAAATTTGTCCATATCCAAGTTTATGATGATGATTTTTTTATAACAAGGCTAGTGGCAACTGCCTTTTATGGGACTGCCGTTACATCCATCTTAAGTCCCTATTGAGCTTTGTCAAAATTATGAGTATGCATAAACTGAAGTTCACCCGATTGTATTTGCTCTGGTTCAAATGTTCAGTTACATTTATTTGCAGGATCAGACTCACCTGCAGACTGAAAAATACTAGAAGTTGTCTTCGACAACTCGTCTCGTCCTTTGTCTTTCTAGACTTAGACTTTTTATTTTTGCCCAACTAAAAGATTGATTGATTGATGGTCAGGTCAAGCCCGGTAAGCTTTCGATCGGGATAGGGTTGCAGGTTGAAGTTGTCAGTATAAGATGCGAAACGGATAAGCCTTAGTTGTAGAGCTTATGTACGAGTACGTATTGTAAAAAAATGACTTAAAACGGCTGAATCTATTAACATAAGGAAAATTCCTTTGTGTAGCGCTTGACGAAACAAAGATTCTGGTTTGTTTTTCTTACGATGCTATCTGTATGGAAACGGAAGTTCAAGTCATTATAACAGAAATTTCACATTGATCTTGCAAAGTACAACGAGGTAAAGTTAGAAAACGTGTTCTTGTCGCAGGTTATAGTTTGACATTTGCTGACGGAAGGATCTGAATATTTTCATGCATATCCAATTCAAGTGAAAAATGAAACAACTCGAATCGTTATATATCATGATGAATAACAAAGGACCGTGTTGGATACCATGAGGTACGCCAAAGGAAGAGTATGTGGTTTAAATCCAGTGTCTCTTTATTAAGTAGAAATTATTCGACACTAGAAACCAAAAGACATCGAAATTGCATCGTATCCAATCAGTAGTAACTACAATACTTTAACGATACATCGCCATAAGATTACATTTTTAGATTTTGTTGTTTCGATCTTTCTTGAAAAAAATTGACTGTAAATGAAATGATAAAATACAGTGCGATGCGTCGGGTAAAAATTAGTTTTGAATCGATTACAAAATGTTGTATTTTTTCACCCTACCACTCCCAAGCTTTTTTCTCGACCTTGAATACGTGAGCATTCCGGCGCAGGTTTTTAATAGCGCATCTATGGTGATACGAAAAATGATATGCGGTTTTTATTTGAAATGAACCAGAAATTAAATTCATTTTCCGCTTAGGCTTTATATGATCACCTTCATTCCTCCTACTCTGTTTAGTTAAATGTCGTTGGAGTATTTTTATCTGAATCTGAGTCCGATTCGAACAGATCTATACAATAATTTTCTTGTTCAAAGAGTTTGATCCGAAGTGTGATTAAGAACCTTAATTTACAATCTGTTATGTGCATCATCAGTTGTTGTTTTTTTTTTAAAAGAAGTGATAGATAGCTAACAATGAGCAATAACAAAGGATGTACGATTAATTGCTTTCACTAACAGCTTGCGTCAGGAAAGAAACCCGCTACTGAGTGCTAATAGCTTGAGTCATCTTTAATGTTTGTACTTTATATATGAAAGGCAATATCAACTAATCAAATGGAGTACATAGAAGTACTTTGTGACATCAATTGATTATAAAAGTGGGAATTCCGTTTCAACTTTTTCAAGAAATTCAAAATATTTTATTCATGTTTTCCTATTTATCACAAATAACCTATCGCTCAGAGAATTGAATCACTACCGGAAATTGGCATTCTTGTTTTTACAAATGCAATATTGAAGAAAAATTCTTGGAACAAAAGATAAAAAAATAACTCTTACCTGACGAATACCTATAAATATAAATATAGTGTATGGTATGCATACGAGTATTTCAAAAATGAAGTTCAAATTAGTTGGTTTATCGAAGGTTGAATGTATTTTTTTCGGACCTACACACGTTACATATATTAGATACAAATATAATATATGTCATAAATATGTTTGTTTGGTCTGGTGATATTGGTGGCATTTAGTGCATGAGATTCACTTCCTGTTGTCTAAATAAATCGAGTTCACTGAACTGGAATCGAAATTATAAACACCAGTTTGTTACTCATGAAGTCATAAATACAATAAACGAGGGCTGAAATATTGAAACTGAATGTCAAGGCATAAGAATCTGCACGTATATTTACAGAGAGTAATACAGATATGTATAGTATTATATGAAAAGAGAAGTCGATGTAGATTTTCATTCAAAAAGCAAAAAGCAATAACATACCCGAGACCTTGAATCAATTGTTTATTTGAAAGTTCTAAGATATATTTCTACCTAATTACGAGTCCAATCTGTTGAATATTAGCTATGGTAGGAAAAGTAAAAGATTCAAACAAGTGTCTTTCAAAGCTGTCAGATTTCCAATGTGGAAAACTTGCGGTCTAGCCTGTCGTAAGCAAAAAATGAATGTTACGAAGCTGAAACAAGTCTCGGATACTGATGGATATACTGTTGACAACTCATGCCAATGAATTAGAGACAGCGAACTTCGGATATGCGTCAAATGTTAGGCCTCTCATAAGCCATTTGCAGCCGAACAACTAGCGGAGAGCTTGGGCTATTGCATAGCTAGTCAAGTCATAAATACTGGTACACAACTGAACTCACTCATTACGAATGCAACACTGGGCGCATCCATTTCGTATGGATTGCGATTTGACAGTTGGTATTTATGCTTCATTGTGACGTAAAAAGTTGTTGACATTAATTGCTTACAATCATGGAATGGGGCGATATCGAAAATCGTATTGTTTTAATTGGCCTACTTAAATGCAACATGGAAAAAGTCGATATCTTTAGGACGTTGCGACCACTTGAAAACACTCGCAATTTTATGTATCGTGCTATGAAGTTGTTTGAGGACACTGGTGGAGTACGAGACCGTCAAAGATCCGGCCGTCCGCGCACTGTGAGAACTCCGAAAGTAATCAAAGCCGTGAAGAAATGAATGGACCGAAAGCCGCTGCGAAAACAGGAAATCTTATCGCGGGAAACGCAAATTTCGCAAAAATCCATGTCTCGCATTATCAAAGAAGATTTAGGACTCAGCGCGTACAAGCGACACACTGGACACCTGCTCACGGCCGCATTGAAGGAAAAACGCAAGCGAAGATCGAAAGCGTTACTCAGCCGGTACGCGAAGAACGCCCACAGACAAATTCTGTTTACTGACGAGAAAATCTTCACCGTAGAAGAATCGTTCAATAAGCAGAACGATCGTGTGTATGCTCGGTCATCCAGAGAAGCATCCCAACTCATCCCGAGGGTTCAAAGAGGCTACCATCCCGCGTCTGTAATTGTGGTGAGTGTGTTACGATGGCGTTACCAAGCTCCATTTTTGCGAGAAAGGAGTGAAAACATCGGTCAAAGTATATCAATCGACTGTCTTGGAACCCATTGTAGGTCTATCAACCAATCAATATTCAACAACAAGCCATGGACTTTCCAGCAAGACTCTGCTCCAGCTCCAGCAAAAACGACTCAACTGTGACTCAAAAACAACGTTCCGGACGTCATATCAACGGATGATTGGTCAGCTGGTAGTTCAGATCTCAACCCGTTAGATTACAAGTTTTGGTCTGTATTAGAGGGCATGGCTTGCTCTACTCGACACTCAAATATTGAGTCGTTGAAGCGAGCCCTTGTCCGTGCAGTGGGAAATTTCCTCATACATGAAGTGCGTCTCTCAATCGATGAGTGACCACATCGTCTTAAGTCGTGCTGGAAGGCAAATGAAAGCCATTTCGAAAAAGTTGTTCTAAGATTTGTAGCCATTTACAAAAAAAAAAAACACTGTGGCGCTGACAGCCCGGTATGGGCCATGGCCTAGCTTCTTGACACTCATTTGTGTTGCTCATGTTATCATTTTAGTCACATCTGAGCGGGGCCTACGGTTTACCGCCGAGTCCGAACAGCATTTAGCCATTTAATAACCCAATAAAAACAAAAAAAAATTGTTTAAATATTAATTTGTTTTCAGTTGGCGCTGATTTTTCTGTGTACCATTACCGACATCTAAGAAATGCGACGGAATGGGCCAGACAAAAAGAGGATGAAGAACTGCGACATCTACTACGGCAACTGCTATCGATGGCAAAAGCCATCTGATGTGCTGAACGACGATATTCCCGACTAATGGAACCTCAGCATTGTTTGTCCAATCCCCAGGAAAGAGCAGAGGGTTTCAAGGTCGGTAAAGATCTCACTGAGACCTTCGATGTCAAAAAAGGATTTAGACAAGGCGATGCGCTGTCATGCGAATTCTTCAACGTCATGTCAGTGGCGCTTTCACCAGTATTGAGACGGAAGCGGCGAAAATAGGTTTAATGGTCAACGAGAGCAAGACCAGGTCTATGCTGCCAAGTAAAAAAGTAGTTAAGAACTTTATCTTCCTAGAAAAATAACTCTTGTCAGTTGCTGGTTCTTTGGGCTAAGAAATCAATTGATAAGCAAAGCCCTCTCTCGAACAACAAAAGTTAGCCTATATAAGACCTTAATAATCCCAGTCCTGCTCTATGGCGCAGAGGCATGGACATTATCAAAAATGGATGAGGTTGCTCATAGCTGCTTTGAGAGGGAAAATTCTCCAAGTGTTTTTCGTTCCAGTCTGCATTGACGGTAAGTGGAGGAGGAAATACAAATACGAACTGTATGGCTGGGTCATTTAGAGCGGATGGACACCAACACTTCGGTCCGAAAAGTCTTCGAATCTGCCCCTGAGGAACAGCGCAGTAGAGGAAGACCAAGACTCATGACGCGCACGCAAGTCGGAAAGTAGCTAACAGAAGATCAAGCTGGCTGGGGATGATTGTTGACTGGGGCCTAGGTCCACCCCGGACTGTAGCGCTACCTTAGGTAAAGTAAGTAAGGTAAAGTGATATCGAAGTTGAAGCCATTACAGAACACATGAGGAATGACAATGTCTAGGCGGACTTGGGGCGGTATGTGCGGATAGAGACCCTGTTACGTACCAGGCAAGAATGTATTAGGTGAAATTATTACAAAGTGGCGTAGATTTGGATGGAAGAAAAAGGTTAATTATGTCATTTGTTCCATTAAACCAATTCCATTTGGTATCGTCGTAAATACTGGATGACCTCTCAACACTATACTCATTTAATTTGATCTAAATGGGAGGTAATGCGTATGTCATCTACCAAATAGCCATTGAAATTGTTGATCTAAGAGTTAGGTCCGAATGCCAACCTACTAGAGGAATGTTAAATTTATATGAAATACCAACATGGTACTCACAAAATGTTGGCTGTTGATGCTGGTTCTTTTACATCTTCTCTTAGCTTTTTGAAAGATTTGTCGATGTTTCTTCTTAGAGATTCAAAAACACCATAGGAGTTTCTTGCACCACATTAAAGTCTATTTAACAAATCAACTCTAACCAATATGACTCGTTTGACCCTTAATTTGTCAATACTGGTAATGTTGGTAATATCATAATAACAACAACTCGTTCATATACTATATTGGTTATATTATTGGTTATTATTGATGATCTGAGTGCACATGAATAATGAACATGTTTGTTACCTCGAAATACAAATGCCGTACCTCTAGTAGTGTTTACAATTATTCCAAGCCCATCAGATCCAAAAGTAAACGCCCAATGTTGAGTCTACTTAGTGCGAATTTTCACAATAAGAATCATTGACTGAAATAAAACTTTGGGAACAATAAAACTAAATATATAATTAGCTACCGGATTTCATCATCGTAGTTTTATTTATTAAAGAAAACGAAATCACGAGATAGTTCACGTAATGATTATATTATACTAAAAGCAGCAACAACAAAAATAAATTTAAATAATTTAATGCACAATTCTAAGCTTTTATATTTCTTATCATCTATTCGCTTTTGTATTTGAATTATTTATGGAGATTTTACTTTTGGAATTCCCAACTTTTTTTTTCTATTTACAAACTGCCTTCGTACTATGAAAGCTTTTTTTCATTCATTTTTTTTATTTTTATGTTCATGTGATTCATTTCAAAATGCTTTGTAACACAAATTGAGGATCAGTTATAAATCTTACTACGTAATATTTCGTGGATAAAGATGAAAACATTTAGTATATTTCTTCTCTTCTCTCAGAAAAAGGTGGATTTAACGAAGAATGAAGATTAAAATATTTCTGCTGAAACTTTCAGAAAAACTCGAGGCACAAGAACAGGATCTGTAGACCCTGCAGATGTGGATGTAAAAGTCGCCCCATCGGCATCCCTGTTCTGCGCTTCTATTATATTAGTTTTTGCGCCATTTCGCCTCCAACCATTTATAATATGGAGCAACGATGTGACATTAATTCAAGGCAATATACATCGTATGTCGGTCGTATGTTATGTCCTTACAAATTTAAATATGATACTTCATTCTGTAAGTTTGACCCGGAAAAGTGGCACGGTCCTAAGATAACGTGGGTTGGTGTTAAAAGAGATAAGTTAAAATAAAGCAGGACAATCAGAATTACTAAACAAGACTAATGAATAAAGAAAATATGGACGACTTTTAGAAAGGGGCTGTAAATGTAGAAAGTTCGGTTATCGGGAAAGTCCACGCAAAGAAATTTCCAAAACCATGAGTTGAACAGCTACTAACCGGAGAATGTGACCGAACTTGGCTTGCAATTTAAGGAGAGGCATAAAGAGGTCATGTAGAGAGAGTTGATAATATAATAATTGAAAAATTCATTAGACCAGCGTTAGATGAAGCCAAGCCAAGGGCAGAGTTGACTTTTTTATCATGTTTTTAATATTAGAACTAAAATAAGGTTCCCTATTACAGATAACACCTAAATTTCACAACTCGTTCACTAGCGGAACAGACCGGTTCAACATTAGAGAGCAATGCTGTGAAATTCGACGTCGCTTATGGATATACGTTATAGCCTAACACTTATTGACGTTTAGCTCAACGAAATTCTTCTGACGATGTGCGTGAATTTTCAATGATACAGTCAGCATTGTTATTAGTCAAAATAAATAAGAAGGGACCAACGTGGATGCCTTGAGGAACACCAGAGAAGGCTTTAATTGAGTTAGAAACCAAAAGATTTTTAGAATCATTGTAGCTAATATTGAAGAAGTACACAGAGGGTAAATTGCCCCAAGATGCACAGCTATAAACATTCAGTTAACTGTCAAACGAAAACGCAAGCTTTTTGTCTAATACACCATATACACAAGTCCGAGATCGTCTTTAGTTTTCTAAGTGAATTTTATTTCATGCTATGTCTTGAAGCGGCTCAAGAAGGGTCCCATGTAATCGTAATTTGAGGTTTGGAAAAAGGAAAAATTATAGGATGCCATATCTGAAGGATACGTTGCTTGCTATATATTTTGCTCTAGAGGTCGCTCGCAAGGATGGATTTGTGAGATGGTGCATTATCATGATACATAGTGGCATAACCTAGTTTTGAAAATGAAATGAATTTTAAATGATGATGGATGTCTAAGGGAAAACTTTTGTGTTATACTTAATTTTTGAAGTGGCAGATCATATGTATATAGAACCAGTCAGCGCAGTTCTATAGTGCGTCATTTCGAAAGAAGTTGTAGAAAAAGTACTTACAAAAGTAAGTCATATGAACGAGCGGGAACCTACTTTCGAAAAATGTCAGACTCTCTGCATGGTATTATTATTGACTAAGCGTGGCAAAATTCTTTCTTTGATATCATTTGAATTATTGTTATAAGTATTAAGAACCAAACCATTTTCTCGGCGTTGGGAACTTCTTACTGGAACTGGAACCCGAAGTACACCCGTGCATCTGCTCTGTTTAACGACATACTCGTATGAAAGATTATGTCGCTAATTATGGCACCAACAAGGTCGCTACTGTGACATCTAAACCGTGATCTTTCTTTATCTCGGAGACGCTTTGCCAATGTTTGATAATTTTATGTTTGTCACGTCATACATCGTAAGACGAAAGACATTTAGTAGGGCAATTCTTAGTTCTTTATTTCTTAGAGATGCAGTCTTGGTTCCAAGTTTATCGCCGATCTCATTTCCAGTGATCCCATTGTGACCTGCCACCCAAATTAGGCATAGTGAACACTGACAACCGACCGCATTCAGAGAAGCCTTGCATATGCAAAGTCTTGGATCTCATTACGAATGCGGGTTCTTCTTCCGCTTAACCAATTCCTCACAATCAAGATCAGTGCCATCAGAACTGTGTTTTCTTCGAATCATGTTGTGCCAGGCAACCAGCGCATAGGATATAATTGGCCAAAGAACCCTGCTTGATTTAAAGTCGTATGTCTTGTTGAAGTCTTGGTTATTATGCCAGAAGGTCATCTTGGAGACATAATTGTTTCCCTCAATGGAATCTACTACCCAGAATGAAACCTGCATACCAAGTGTCTTTGGAGGAACTGATGGTATCTGACATTTAAGACTCCACACTTACTTCCCTTAGGTGGCGCTACAGTTCGAGGTGGACCTGGGCCTCAGTCAACAAGTTTCTTCAGCCAAAAACTGCGTGCTGCTTTTTTGACCAAAATGCTGTTTACACAATGGACAGCGAAGTGTTCATGGCAATATGTCATATAAATATTCAATTATCTCAAAAACACCGATTGATATTACAATGAATTTGGTAAGATCGTTAAAACCATTTTATGCTTGCCAGGAACTTCATCGTTGGTGAGACGAATTTTTGCTGCAGTCAACAAAACTTGAACGTTAGTTAAAACTCGATTAGATGTTGAAACAGTGAAAGCGATTCTGACCGTCAAATGCAATTTGAAATATTTAGTAGATGCCTTGACTTCTACAATTATCTCAAATCGAAGCCGGAATTGCTTCGTCAAATTGCATCAAGAAACAAGTGCAATGCAACCGACACAGAAGAACCCAAATCTCCAATGGAAATTTAAGACGATGCAGATGATAAAAATGAGTGTCTGATTTCATTTTATCCTTTTTTTAATTTTCATTGAATAAAAAATGTACTGCGGAAGTACTGTTTTTTCAAAATCGACCGACTGTTTTTTTTTCCATTTTTGGGCAACAAAAAGATACGAGCGTTATACATACAGCAAATATGATCAACTGAAATAAGTTGAAAATGGTTTAAGCTTATTCTATTGTTAGCACGGCTCCCCAATCTTCGGTTGCTTTAAATAATTCACCTGCTACCCTATCAACTCAAAAATTTTAATTGTACTATTAAAATGACCTCTGTCTGTATTTATATATGTATATATAAGATTATGTTTACATGTTTTTATTTTATAACCATTATTTAAAAGTTCGTTATTTTTGTTCTCTGTTTTAGGTTTTATATTTCTTATGTGTATTGGAACAACAATTCTGGCGCAAAGATTTCAATCGTCCCCTGAAGCACCATCATCATTGAACACATATTTAACAACACCAGAGTTCCAACAAACTAGAAAAGCTGCCGAACAATTTTCTTTAGAACTCATTTCGTTGCTTTCCAAAGAAATCGGTACGAATAAAAATTATGTTGTTGCCCCATTTACTGTGTGGGCAGTGTTGCTTCTAGTTAATGCAGGTGCCTCCGGAAAAACACTTGATGAATTGCAAAAAACTCTTCGTATAACAAGTAACGATGAATTACTTCAGAACAGTTATAGAGCCTTCCAGAAAGCACTAAGGTTTGAATTTCTCTTCATAAAAATGTTCTGAACATTTTTAAATAATTTTTTATTTCAACAATTAACAGCGTAAAGACAAATACTGTTGAAGTGTCAACATTGCAAAGCATATTCTATAAGAAAGATTACACTATTAATCCGACATATAAAAGTACAATCGAGGACCTTTACGGAGCTAAAATGTATCCATTCGACTCCGAAAGAATTAGCGAAGCCGCCAATATGATTTCTAACTATATTAGTAAGGCAACGGGAGGTTTAATTAATTCAAAAATTCAACCCAGCGATTTGGAAGATGCTCCAATGCTCATGATTTCATCAATATTTTTCAAGGGATTATGGAAGGTGAGCCTTTGAACTTAATGTTTTATAGACAGATAGAATTTTCCTATTGAAATCGTTTGTTTTTAATTGTTTTTAGTATCCGTTTAATTCAACCCTTACTAAAGAAGAACCATTCTTCAATGACAAGGATGAAGTTGTGACTCAAGTTCAAATGATGTCACGCACGGGACAATTTAATTATCTAGCTTTTGTTAAAATGCAATCCCACATTGTAGATTTACCATATGGCACTGAAAACCGTTTATCCATGCTGCTAATTGTTCCCAAAAAAGGTATGATATTCGTATTTTGTCTTAACTTATGATGTGTTTTACCAAATCTGTTATCTTTAGGGACGTCTTTGCAATTTGTCATCGATAAACTTCGTGAAACGGGCTTGGACGAGATAATTTCAGAACTAAGTGCCAGGGAAGAAATGATGAACGAATACGATCCCGAGGATGTTGAATTGTTTCTTCCCAGATTTACCAAATCAACAAGTTTGACTTTGAATTCCATTTTAAAAATGGTAAATTTGAATTTATCTTAATTTTTTTTAAAAAGCCGCAATACTCTTTTTTTTTTTTTTTTATTATCAATAGATGGGAATCAGAGAGGCCTTTGGATATAATGCAAATCTAACAAAAATTACTCCAACAATTTATTTATCAAAAATACTTCATGAAGCTAGGATTGAAGTTAATGAAGAAGGAACAACTGCGGCTGCCGCAACATCAGCTATATTTGCAAATAAGGCATCACCTCAAAGATTCTTTTTGAACAGGCCATTTGCATACTTAATAGTGGAGAAAACAACAAGAACTCTTCTGTTTTGTGGACATGTTACTAGACCGATGTATAGACCACAAGCACGCTCATATGTTTAATTTTTAATTAAATTTTTATACTAAATTAGTTTTGTTATTTTTGTTTATCCATTCTGAATTATTCTAAAGCACTTGCACATATATGAACACATATATGAATGCACATGTGAAATATCCGAAGTGTTGAATTTTATTTCAATTTAAAAGGACGAGAATGCAATTAATTTGTTTAACATCAGCTAGCCCCGTAGGCAATCCAATCTCCTGATGTATAAGAACAAATAAAGACCATCAGAAAATACTGTACTTGAGAAAGCAAACTCCAAGGTCTACAAATAACCTCCCTACAGAAATGAGGAAAAAGAGATGTCCATTGGATGCTTTTTCAGTCATTGCCATGATTGGTTCAACTCTTAGGCATAACAGTCCTGTGACAACGGCTTGACTTAAAAATAAAAAAATATTTATTATAAAGGCTTTCAACATTTCTTTAATGCGCAAACTATGTTGTCCCCTCTTATCCATTTTTAATGAACGATTCGCATATTTGTCGAGAATTTTCAAATAAATTTTCTGCATATTTCTGCGATTATTGTCGCAAAATTCTTTATAAGAACAGTTTTAGCTATTTTCCTTTTTTTCTTCTTTAGGTAATTGCGCATTGAGATCAAGTTGGTACTACCAACAACGTGTAATCGCTGTATAAGTTATCCGGTCATCGCAAGCTACTGATAAAATCAAACAATCGCTCCTGTCTTAGAACCTTTGCAGGTGGTCCAAAAGAATTTAGCACTTGGAGGAACAATGTCTAAAGAGTCTTACAAATATGCGAACGTATTATTGGTATTCCGAAAGATGTCTTGTCATGCAAATGGTCACGCTGACAAAAGGATTTTGGGTACGCTTGAATACCAATTAAAGTATTTTATACAGGGAAATAACTCTACACAAACAATTTCACAGGCGGCGTATACCCATATTTCTCTTATTCTCAATGAGATTGGATTTCTGGACATTAGACATCAATGAGTCAGTGAGGCTCCTTACACAAACCTATCGAGAGAGAGACCTCGGTACATTTGTTAAAGGATTAAATGTCTATCTTTCTCAAATTCTCGCCATACACGAACCTGCAAACCTGACAGGGACAAGTCAGTCACAACAATCTTAAAGACTTGCTCCGCATTATAACATTCAGTTCGCAGATAAAAATGCCTACAGCGACAAGACGCTGACCAACTACGCACAACATAAGGAAAAGAGAAACTACCCCGAAAATCCGAACGTTAATAAAACCATGAATTTTAAGGTTATCCATTTTTTGGACTAAACAACTATTCATTACCCTACTACGTGGTTCCTTCGATATTCACAATGGGACTTGGAGAACTCTTGATCAATGAACCGTCAACCAGATTGTTAATACATTGCGATCGACGCAGGTAGATTGAGCCTTTCAACCTGGACAATGTAGGCCAACAATTCCGTCCACCCGACCTGGATGAAGGGTAGATTGCAATATCTAAGCTGAAGTCCAACAAAACTGTTGGAGCGGACGGGATGACTTACGAGTCAAGTAATGACTTCGTGAGGAGCATACACCGATTCATCTCTAATATATGGTCGGACGAAAATATGCCTGATGAATGGAACCTCAGCATTGATTGTCTGATCCTTAAGAAAGAAGAACCTCTGAATTGTGCCAACTGCAGAGGCATCTGTCTTCTTAACATCGCATACAAGCTCTTATCCGCCGTATTGTGTGAACGCCTGAAGCCGTTCGTCAACAACCTGATAGGTCCATATCAGTGTGGCTTAAGGCCAGGAAAGTCCACCATCGACCAAATATTCACAACAAGGCAGATCTGGGAGAATGCCCATGAGCTTCAGATCGATACACACCACCTATTCACCGATTTTAAGGCCGCGTACGACAACATCTATAGAGACGAGCTATACAGAGCAATGCCTAGTTTTGGCATCCCTACCAAACTCGTCCGTCAGTGCATGATGATGATTGAGAATGTACGATGCTTCATCAAGGTCTCATATCTCACCGAGACCTTTGATGTCAAAAAAGGATTTAGACAATCGTTGTGATGCAATTTCTTAAACATCACAGTTCAAAACTCTTGCGCGAACAAAAGAGGCACGATCTTTCAAAAGACTCTCTAATCACTCGCATATGTTGATGATAATGACAGCGAAATGTGGGTGACGCTTTGACGCGCCCAAGACCAAGTAAATGCTGTGAAGCTAAAAGGACACCCAACACCATCGTCATGGACAGAACATCACCAACTTTGAGATAGTTAAGCACTTTGTGTACTTACAAGGGTGGTGAGATCAAACGAAAAATAACACCTGCCAATCGCTGCTTCATTGGGTAAAGAAGGCAATTGTCCAGCAAAGCCCTCTATTGGACAACTATTATGGTTAATCCCCGGCAGCTGTTGGCCTGAACCTTTTTATTCCAAGACTGGGTTGGCAAAACCCCAGGTAGAATTGTAATGGCATTCTAAGAGAAAAGAATGTTAGGCACCACGTGATCTTTAAAAGAATCACGAAACCTTGAATTATAACAAAAGCAAAAAAATCGAATCAAAAAAGAACGCGTTCTACGACATTAGCCAACCCCATAAGCGGAGCAGCAGCGATGCAGTAAAAATGGGAAACTCGTTACGCATAAGTTCGTATAACGAGGAAAGGGTTAATAAAAGGATAAGAAGAAGCAGGAAAAATAACAAAATCTTCCCAAAAGAAAAAAAGGCGAAACAGGGTTGGAGCTCGACGATTAATTTAAAATTGGATTAACGGAATACTACTCGTTAGAATGACCCGCTATTTCCACAGTCCCGACAATAAGAAAAAGAATTTACCTAACAGATCACTTGTCCCTTTTCTCGGGATAATAACGCACGAACGCCCTACCGTAGTCTTTATTTTCACGACGTTCAAAAGCACTGCACTGTACTTTTCTTTTTTGCTCTTGGCGCTGCTCGGCCCCTTCCTGAACAGTTCTCCTCCAGTCCTGCTTCTCCGCTATCCAATTCCTCATTCCTAACTACTTTGTCCTTTCTTTCTATTTCCATTTTCTCTACAACTAACTTGGAACTTCTCTATTTTACGTTAGGAAAAACAAAGAAAAATTGTTCGCAATTGCAGATTGTTCGCACTAATCAAAAACTAAGTTGACCCTTAGTGACTTCCAGATCTTTTACGTTCCACAAACTACCGCCAGACTCACACACACATTCTCACACACGTTCGCTCACACATTCACATGGTTTGGCGCTAGCGAACCAAACACACGGGGTTATTAGCTACACAAATAGCAGACTTTGCCATTGTGTGCACCCATGTCCAGCTATGCCTCTCAATCATTCCAATATTCACATTCACTTTAAACTCCTCAGTATTGGAGTTCTCTTCCGCTTCCAGTCATCACTGCGAAGAATTTACGGAAGCTTGTGGATTCTAACTAGCCTAGTTATTTCCCTAGACATTGGAATTGGGTGGGAAATTGCGCGAAAAAATATTTGTTCGTCTTCTGATTCCCGAGTATTTTTCCCCAACAAACCCAAAGGAGAACGAAAGTCTGATCGAAGGTCGATGAAGTGTTGGGACCAAAGCGGAAGGTTGTGTGTATATATTTCCAAACTGATTATACCCCGATCCAGCCATTCTCTGGATCCTCCACCAAACAAAGCTAAATACAAGTGCCTCCCTACCTACTGTGGTAGATAGGCGTTCAGATTTGGGGGAAATGGGGAGTGACCAATAGCGTGTCACTCCTTACAATTATTCATTTGTGGGCCTTTCTTCCCTCCTGTTTGTTCTTTTGTTATTGTTGTCCCTGTTTTTTGTTTATGTTATTGTGCTGCCCGTTGCGGGTTTTTTGTCTCCACTGAGGGTTCTGTCAACGGTGATCCTTAAGGAACTTCTGTCTCACCGTTGGCTCCTGGTTCGTCGTGAGTCTCCCTACCGTGCTTAGGGCTTCACCGACCGAACCCCCTCGATCTCTTCTGAGGAGAAAGACCGCCCGTACAACCCATGTGGGTCACTTCCCAAGGTCTGTGATCGGTGGGCGACTGGCTGATAGGACCACCACCCTCCACCTCTGCCAGTGCTCGGTCTTCCCACTCAACATAAAAGAGGGACCTAAAGGATTCGTAAAGTGACTCTACATACATATATAAGACTTTAATAATCCCGGTACTGCTTCATGGCGCAAAGGCATGGACTTTAACAAAAACAAATGGAGTGCTCTTGGCTGCTTTGAGAGGATAATTCTTCAAGTGATTTTCGGTATGCTCTGTATAGAAAGCGAGTGGAGGAGGAACTACAACGATGAACTGTATGGACTGCTGAAGTCCTGGCCCACCTTTACTGTAGCGCCACCTTAAGGCAGGACGAGTGTCATTTATAACAAACCTTGAAATGCCGAAAATAGAGTTATTCAATTTCATCCCAGCGCATCGCTTGGAATTACCTACCGTCAGTAAACCAATAGACCAAGACTCCATGGGAGTTTCGATCATGTTGTAAACCTTTGGAGTCGAATAAGTTTTATTAGTTTAAAAAAACGTTATTAGTATATTAGGTCCGTTTTTTTGGCATCGGTTTCAAAGCTTCTTTCCAATCTACGATCTATCGGGGTTAACGCGGATAACAATAATTCTTTGCGGATGCATGTTACCCACTTGTGTGGGAATGCCAAAACATGTTGTTTGTTTTTAGAGGGAAATTATCAAACTTCCAGTTCATAGGGTGTCTTAAAAGTTACGTTGAATTCTACGTTTTCTTTGATTTCTTTCTTGAAGCATTTCCAATTACGTAGTATTTCTGTCAGTTAATCTTATTGGTTCTGATTTTTTACTTGATTTTCATTCATTTTCAAAAATTACTAGAGAATGATTATGAAATTGTTAGAAATCGATAAGATTGGGTATTTTTGTGATACCATATCACAGTATGTCGGATTTCCCGTCGAGTGGAAGTCATAATTGGGTTTCATATTGGCTTCATAGAGCATTCTACCTTTCTGTAAGATGCATCTTTAGCCCCAGAAGAGGGCAAATAAAAATATATTTTTGAAGACAGTATTTTTAAGGGCGGATCTTAATTAGCAGTAAACAGCTTAAATATTAAAGAAATTAATTCCATTTCTTACATGTACCGAGGTTACTCCAATAGATTCGAGCCCTATTTTAAGGTCTTCAGTAGATCCGATATTCTTTAATATACATGGAGGATCCGCCTCTCGCCTTCTCATATGGATGATTAGTGTAATAATCCCTAAAGCCTCTTGTGTTCGCTTGTCTTGTCTCAACCTTCCCTTGTAAGCAACCCTTCTCCGAACCAGCAATGTTTTTACGCCAACTCCATTGGAGTAGGAGTTTAAATAACTCATCAGGTGGAAACAAACCTCTTCTTTCGAAGACCTTGTCGCAAATGTTCCCAGTTTGTTCTCGAAACTCAACAGAAAACTCACATATATGACAAACGTGAAAGGAAAAATAAGAATCTCCTACGAAAATCATGTTTTCTACAAGAGTTACCCATATCCCAAGTCCCTTAAAGATGAAGTCGAGGAACAAATAAGTCAATTATCGGTTTACGGTATTATACGAAAATCTAATTCCCCATGCAATGCAGCGCGTGTGAAAAAACCTTACGCGTCGGGAAAAAATAAATTTAGGCTAGGTATAAACTACAGAAAGCTGAACACTGTAATTATAGCTGATCGTTATCCGATTCCGAAGATCAACGGAGTTCTCTCTCAACTCAACAAACCTTAAAAGCAGTTTACATCATATTCCTCTGAGAAGTTTGATATCGAGAAGACTGCATTTTCCATAAATCATGGGGAAATATAAATTAACACGTCTTCCTTTTAGGCTTAAGAACGCTCCCTCAATATTCTTTGGCGTAATATAGGAATATGGATGCGTAACAACATCGGCAAAACTTGTTTCATTTACATTGACGACATCGCCATCTTTACCAAGGATGAAGAAACTAACCTCGAAATCTTAAGAAATATTTTCCAAATCTTAAAAAATGCCAAAATTAAAATACAGGTCGGCAAGAGCGAGTTCTTGAAAAATGAAGTCGAATTTCTTAGCAGAAGGAATTAGATTCCAGATTTTACCAAGAAATTTCATCTCACCACATACGCTTTCAATTTTGCAATAGACGCTATCATCAAACAGGACTAAAAACCAATTTCATTTATTCCGAGAACTCTCACTAGAACAGAGGAGAATTATGCTGCCAACAAAAAGGAGTTGTTGGTCCTAGTTTGGGCTTTGGGTTCTCTTAGAAACTACCTTTACGGTTTCGCCAAGGTGTAAATAATAACAGACCAACAACCTTTAATATTCGGCCTTTGCAATAAAAATCAAAATAGTAAGATGAAGCGGTGGAAATCTTTTCTAGAAGAATGCAACTACCAGTTGTTATATAAACTTGAAAAGTTGTCGCCGATGCTCTCACGTACACTTAACCTGTTTGATGTCAATTCATTATCCTCAACACAACACAGTGGAGAAAGTTCACCTCATGAACTTATCCCTTCCGTTGAAGCCCCAATAATACATTCAAGACTCAATTAATTCTATCAGTAGGTCCCGAAACAAACTATTAATTAGAAAAAATTATTTTAGACACACTAGTACTCAACCCACATATAGTAAGGAATATATTATTTCCATTTTTAAAATAGTCCATTTTGAGATTTACCCAAACCAAAGTCGAAGATTTAAAAAAGCAGAACTATTAAATAGAAACAATTTTGAAAACCCGTAATCCTTCACACCGGAATGTCCTTAAAACACAACCCAATTACAAGAAAAATTTTACCTCCCAAAAATGACTTCAAAAATAAAGACTCCCGTTAAACAGTGCGCAATAAGTAAACAGTATAAATATGATAGACACGCCAATAAGCCTCTACTACAAGCAACCCCTCCCTATTCCTCAATCTCCAGGAAAAATTCTTCATATATATATTTTCAAAATATTCGCAAGTGAGAATCCTTAAATCTAAAGTAACTAAAGATGAAAGATCTTTTGCTAGCTGCCTCCAGTTTCGCACGCTTAGTTGACTGAGGTCCCTTCCACTTGCGTGCGCCACCTGAGTCGCGGTCTTCCTCTACTGTGCTGTCCCTCGGGGGCGGAACTGAAGACTTTACGCACCGGGGCATTGGTGGACATCCGCTCTACATTATCCAGCCATCTTAGTCGTTGGATCTTAACTCTGGGTAGGTCGATTTCGCTGTATAGTCCATATAGTTCGTCGTTGTATCTCCTCCTCTACTCAATATCAATACAGACGGGACCGAAAATCACTCGACGAATTTTCCTCTCAAAGCAGCCAAGAGCACCCTCATCAATTTTTAATAATTTCCGTGCCTCTGCGCCATAGAGCAGGACTGAGATTATTAACCTCCAAATTGTACCTTTCGAAGGTGACATTCAATGTCCTTTTTGCTTGACAACATATACTTGGTCCTGCTTTCCTTGACCACTTAACCCATTTTCGCCGCTTCCAATACTTGCGAAAGCGCCACTAACATCACGCTGCTTTCTTCAAATGATGTAAACATCATCTGCGTGTGCGATTAATTGGACGGACTTTTGAAAGATTGCCTTTTGTGTTTGCTCCTGAGTTTTGCACTATTCTTTCAAGTATGATGTTAAGAAATCGCATGGCAGTGCATCGCCTGATCCAAATCGTTTTTAGTCATCAAAGTTCTCGGTGAGATCTCTACACGACCTTGATAATGCAGCAGCGTGCATTTGTGCATCCTGCACAGACGGATGAGTTTGGCAGGGATACCAAAACTAGACTCTGTATAGCTCGTCGCTATAGATGCTGCCATACGATCGATGCTGCTTTGAAATAGATGAATAGGTGGTGTGTATCGACCTGGAGCTCATGAGTTTTCCCCAAGATCGGCCGTAGTGTGATCTTTCTTGAGGATTTGACAACAAATGCTGAGGTTCCATTCATCGGGCAGACTTTCGTCTGACCATATTTTAGAGATGAAGGTGTGTATGCTCCTTTCCAAGTCATCACCTCCCGCATTGAAGATCTCGGTAGTCAGGCCGTTCGCCCCAGCACATCGTATGGTCTTTGATACTTGATGCTGGTGGCAGAGAACTTGATCGCAAACTGGAAGGATAAGCCTACTTTTGCTGTTAACGGGATGTTCACAACTGCACCTTGGCTACAAGGTAGTGGTCCGAATGGATGTCGGTTTCCCGGAACGACATCAATAATATTGGATGAGTGTCTTGCATCGATTGCAATTTAGTCAAGAGTTGATTGATCAAGAGTTCTCCAAATCCCCTTGTAAACATCGTGATGTGGGACCCGCATGCTAACTACGACAATGTTTCGCCCGGCCGCTAAATCGATTAACCTGAATCCATTGTCGGAGGTGGTGTTATGCTGACTTAACCTTCCAACAGTACTACCAAAGATTTCCTCTTTCCCAGTTTGCATCAAACTCGCGGAGGACAATTTAAATGTCAAAGCTAGAGCATAGCTCGTAGGTCTTGTTCAACAGCTCATAGAAGCTATCTTTGGTGCCGTCATCTTTCTCCTCTGTGGGGCGTGCGCGCATATAAGTCTACTGTTAGAAAATTTAACCTGGATACGGATTGTAACGAAGCGCTCGTTCACATGCCGGAAAAGTAAGACTTCTTACCTAAGTCTGCCTCCGACAACAAATCCGCATCCACATAGGCGCTGCTTTTGCCGTCAATAACAATCAAACAATTTGTCCGGCCTATGCCATCGTATTTCTTGGATGGCGAAAATATCTACTTGGAAGCAGCCCAGGGCCTCCGTTAGTTGTTCGACTACATTATTGAGGGATCAAAAATTCCACGTGCACATCCGAAGTTCGATGTTCTTGATTCGTTTGCATGGGTTGTCAACAGTAGATGCGAGCCTTGTTTCTGCTTCGTAGTTTTCGTCGTTTTCCCATCGCAGGGCGATTATTCCGGCGGCACAACGACCAACATGTGGCGCCAGTTCCTTTATAGAAACTCCTAGGAAGAGGGGAACTGACATAGTCTCGTAAATACTCGTACTTACCGGCATGAGCTCCAAATAAATGGTTTTCCATTAAGGACTAGGCAACTTTTTTTTTAATAGAACGCAAACCATTTGAGATATTTCAAAAACTTTATTATCGGCTTGAAGTACAATTAAAACATTTATGAATGGAACTCGACTTCGTTCATATGGACACCGCGGGCACTTTTGCAGCGGTCGATTCGTTGGACCCAGTTTTCAACGACTCGGCCGAAACGGCCGCTATTTCGCGTTCAATGTTGGCTCTGGGCTCTTCCAACGACGTCGGCTTGTTGGCATAAACCAATGACTTAACGTAGACCTACAGAAAAAATAACGGCGTTAAATCGCACGAACGCCATAATGTGGCCAATTCTTGAGAGCGCCGTGGAATTGACTGATTTGGATCGTTTGCTACGGATGCCTGAACGGCAGCGATATTTTTGAAACTTCGACCAACCCGTTGTCTCACTGACACGGCAACATTACACAACAAATATGTAGACTCAAATTTTTGCACTAAACTTGTTATTGCCCGTCTACTAGGGCGAGAATTACGACCGAAAATTGGAATTAACGCTCTTAAAGTTGCAGTCACCGACTCCGAATTTCGGTAGAAAATTTTTATAATTTGCAGACGTTGCTCGTTCGTGTACTTTACCATGATGAAAATGTTGAGTTTACTGAATAAATTCACAGTGACAGTTTGATGATTAGTGAAAGAGTGCGCTCACAAATTAAATTCAAAGTTGTCAAGTCCCTATTGGAAAACCCGATATATCGCATTACCCCGTTTAAATTATTATTTGAATTATTATTCATCCGCTAGCAGCACTTCTATTTTCGTCTGCTGATTCAGCACTCGCGCTTTTAAGAAAGCTGAGTCCGGATGGATATCGACCAGTACTCGATGGTTAACACTTGGAGTTAAAATGAGTACAAATTTCTCAGCGCCTACCCTATTTTTTCAACATTCAGCTACCTATTGTAAAAGAAACCAACCTCCAAGAGCAGGTACCTTCATTCCCTTATTTTTATTTCTGTTAGCTCTATCAAACCTGTTACAGTGCGAATCCTAGTCATGTTAAAATCATTAGCATTCCTGGCTTCTAAACAGAAACCATTGGTTTCAGCAGCTATATTGCTAAGTATGAGTGGTATATAAGAATGAATTTTAGAAACAAAAAAATAAATAAAAACTGGGGATTGATATTCCCTCAGAGGAAGCTGTAGATTTTACGAAAACCAAACTCACTAAGCAGTGAAAATAATGAACCGCGGTCGTTCGACCAAACCAAGTCACAAATATTTCGAAGTAGCTAAAAAACAACAAACTATCGTTTTTCCGAACCCGCAAACTCAACTCCCGACATCTGTTTAGAAGTAATCATCCTGCCAAAATGCGAAAGATTTGAATACTACGAGTTGGAGTAAGGTCGCCTAGGTGGCCCGAAAACGCTGTTATATTTTGTTAAAGAGAAATGTTAAATTCTATTTTTAAATGATGGTGAATCATCCAGCTCTACCTTACACATTGCAACGTTAGATGATTTACGAGAAGTATGAAAGACAGCAGCGGATTTGAAAAGTTCCAAGTTAACAAATGCTTAAAAATGTTAACCGCTAAGACACACGTACAAGTTTGCACATTAAGACCTGTACATGGAAAAGCAAAGCAAATAAGTTGGCTTTGACAGCTGTTACAAAATCCAATCTAAATGACAAGAGGCTAAAGTTCCACCCGAGCTTTGAAGAAAAAACATTGTTTCGTTTCTAAAAAAAGACATAGTCATGGAAATAAGGAAATAGTCAAAATAGAACAGCCATTATACATTCCACAGTTCTAATCTTACCGAATCTACCCAAACCATTGCGTGAGGGATATACTATATGTATCATTTGATAAAGTTAAGCATGTTACATGTTTTAATTATAAAATAAGGTTGTCGGTGGAAAAGCTTTTCGCATTACCACCACTTTGCAATAAAAACCGAGACCCGAATCGGATGTGAATTAGAAATGTTCAGTTGTCGACTTCATCCCAAGCTAATGCAGCACTGGAGCGGAGCAAGGGTTTTCTTAGTTATGTTTTAATTTAAAGTTATCTTTCAATCCTGCGCGTTATTTAATCTGAGAAATGGTGTTGCTCCGTCTCTCGTTATCTCTATCCCTTATTGGGAAAAAAAACATGCCGTTGAGGGGAAAAATAGCAAATGAAAAGGCATTTTTAATTTCATTACTTCGATTTGTTTATTAAACACTTTTCGAATGTTTTCATACACAGGCTCTTGTTATTGAATTGTACGATTATAAAAAACAAAATGTTATAGCTAAAGTGGGAGTGAGGGAAAAATACAGATTTTGCATAGAAAAAAGAATGTCTCAGATCCTTGCCCGCTTATTTAACATAGTTTGGATTCTTTTTTAGAATTACAAATCCTTCCATCACTGGTGTGAGCGTGATGTATTCATCGGTAGCCAATTCAGCTCTCTCGCCCATCGCTAGCAGAACAGGCGTAGTATGTGTCTGGAATCCGGTAATTGTTTTTGGTTTACCCGCTTGTCCAACTACATCGATTGCCATACCGACACGTACGGGGACTTGTAGCTGATTTAGTTCTTCATCGAAAGTAATTAGCATACGGGCCTGCATTGCTGGGACAAGAGAGTACAGTAGATAGTGTGAACGTCCCAATATCAAATTCTTCACATCCAAGAACGAAACTAATGTGGCCATTAGTCCTGCTACAGCCATTGGATTCATAAGCTGACGATCACTATGATAAGGGCTAAGTGTAAGTGTGCCTTTGCCCAAGTGAGTCAAACTCTGTGCGATGCGCACCATAAATAGGTTGCTGGGATCTTTTTGGTGGTATTGTGCCAATTGACGTAACATCGAAGCCAAACGAGCGTTATTCGTGCCAGCTCCAGCCAATCCCATGGCAAAGATGGCATTGTGAGCTACTTCAGCGTCACTGTCGTGAGAGAATTTGCTCAATGTGTCCAAAATATTTAATTTAGGGTTGGATGCTGAGATAAGACCTAATGCTAGAGGTACAGCACGACGAATGCAGGGCTCACAATAACGTAATAAATTTCCAAATGATCTAAATGCCATCTCAGCTCCAATGTCTTCACCCATTGCAATTAGAGCGATTCCAAGCACTGCAATTGATTGAGTCGCAGAGAGATCTTTTTCACGTTCCTTTTCCTTTTCAGCTGCTTTGTCTTTTTCTTTGTTTTTCTTCTGCTTGTCATCACTGCTATCCGAACTTGATGTTTCGTAGTGATCCGAACAAATATGAAGAAGCTGTTGAATTTTAAGGACGTTTCCAGTTCCAGCATATGCGCAAATATCCACCATTGTGGTGGCCATGGACTTATACGGTTCATCAAGTACTTCCAATGTGCTCAACACTGCTTCGGTGGCTTTTTGCCGACCAAGATACAGCAAACCCAATCCTAACATCAAGAATCGTGTGTATGTATCGCGCAAATCACTCTTGCTTAACCCCATGATCGTCTGGAGAAGAATTTCAGTAACTTCGGCATTGCATGAGCCAACACTTATTAACCCCATGCTAAGGGCAGTTATTCCTAGAACTTCTATATTCGCTGCGTTTTTGCGGTCCGAATTAAATACCGTCTTCAAGGTGTCAATGACAATTGAACGATTTGATCCAGCATAAGCGATACCCAGTCCCAAAATCGCACCGATCCTCATTGATGTATTGTTATTTTCAATGTAATCCGACAACAATGCATGTGCTGGGTCAACCTCATTCCGGATTCCACAATTAACAATACCACAGGCTAGGAGCGCACCCGACTTTATGTAATCATCAGTCGAATACAAATACTTATCAATCATTGCCAAACCTCCATCAACATCCCAAAGCAAAATGAGCCCCAATGATGCTGTAGCGCTTAGCATGCCATGCTCTTTGTTCTTATACAGCCACTTGTTGCCATCCTCACTCAAAAGCTTGTCCACTCCGAACCCTGCATTCACAAAACCATTCACAAAGCTAGCTGCCAAATTTTGTTTGGCAGAATCCACCTGAATCGAAGGGAAGCGTGTCCTTGCATTATCCAGATGCGATTTGTAGATATCCTCTGGTGTTTTCGGCTCCATAATATCCAACTCACGCGCGAGATTCAAGAAATTCTTATTCAAATATGCATTCGACATGATTTCCATCAATTCATCGTACTCTGGAATAGATTCGTCCAGCTCCAAGCACACCTGCTGACGTGCCAACATAAATGCCAGCTGCTTTTGTACAGATATATCCTTTTGATCTTTGAAAATCTCACTTATAATGTCCATATCGTTTAACATTAATGCCAGACGCATTGCCTGCGTGTATTGATTGAATTTTCTTGATAAATTCAATGCCGTCTGAAGAATCACCAAATTATCCGGTTCGGGAACATACGGATAGCAACTTTGCAGGTATAGACATACTCTCGGATAGGCTCCCTCATCCACATAATCCAGTAGCAAATGTAAATGTTCGATTTCGATAAGTAAATCACAAGCATCCGCTTCAGCGTTGTGTTCCATATTGTACGGAACGATTTGCTTAACCAATTCAATCAACTGAACTTGAAACTCGCCAGTAGTTTCCAAATAATGTGCAGCTATTTCTCCCGACAAATGCCGTACATACTCATGACCCCATTCGCCAATTTTCTGTTTTCGATCACACAAGAATCGGTAAGCTAAACAGTCTTTTCCGCTACCCATGGTCATCGCCAGCACCGAAATAATATCGGCACAAACCTCTCGTGATTTCTGATCGGGCATTTCCTTGTACACATTCTTCATGGTCTCATAATGTGGGCGCATAAATTTCAAAGGCTTCGGAACCGAAGTCATGCTTGTTGTCGAAGCACGAATCAACTTACCCATCACTTCCAGGGCTGGTAGATAAAGTGACTTGTCGGGCTCTTGGAGACGTGCCACTAGCATTTCTAGTTCTTCTTGTAGTTGTTGATCCTCATCGGAAAGTTCTTGTTGTTCTTTTTCATCGTTATCTTTCTTTTCATCATCTTTCTTTACAACATCGGTTGGAGGTTTTGCCTGCTCGGTTTTTGCTGTTTCGCCCGTCATTTTGTTAGATTTTCTCTTTGTGACAGAAATATGACTAATTGGAGCTGGAGACTTTAAATTGAATTTTCCTAAGAAATTTATATTTCTAGGCGTTTCTGAAATAGAAATAATGGAAATTTATATTTTAGTTAAGTAATTTTTGTTAAGAGAAGTTACCCTTTGCACAAAATTCAGTAGTTTTTGGGACAATGAAATTTTAAAGTATATTCAACTCGGCTTTTTTTTAGATTACAGTGCGTTTTTTGCTGCTGTCACTTACAGGTTAGCCAACAGCTAGGAAATAAAGAAATTGCTGACTGGTAATGAAGTTATCGATGCAAGTTATTGCCATACATAAAAGATTTAGAGAAAATAGAAATAAAATTCAATATAGTAATTCGAAATTGTAAATTGTAATCAATCTATTAAGAAAGGTTTTGGTCTTTATTTAATTTTATTTTTTTATTCAAAGTTTTTCAACTTAAAAATATTGAAAAAGGGTTCTTGGTTCTTAGTGGGAAAAGCTTAAAATTTGGCAATGACACCTAGAAAAATTGGAAGGCAACGATCAAATCTACCATTCACGATATGGTAGATTAATAAATAAATATAAATTATTGACACAAGTCGGCGGAGCCATGGCCTTGTCACTTCACTCGCTGTGTTATTTATTATTCCATTTTGCAGAGTGAGAGAGAGACCTAGTTGTCTTTCCTCAGCAAATGACAGTAGAATGAAATAGTCTATAGTTTTCCGCCCTCAACAATTAATTTGCTGGGAAACGAAAATTCAGTATGGGATGAGGCCTTCAGCCTCAGAGGAAACTTCTTTGTTACTAGAGCGCTCCGCCCATATAAGAAAAATTTCAGATAATGGCAAAAATATTTTATTTCCCAAAGTTAATTAATATTTCGTTATAGAAGTAAGCTTATCTTTTTATAACATCTTAAATTCATTCCCGTGCCAAAATCTATTCACCTACGTAGAGTAGGGGAAAGGCTTTTTGATTTTCTTCTTCAATCTCTTTAATTCGCGTCCATTAAATAACTGCACGACTTCCGAATCGAATCGATAGCAAGATTCAATTTAAATTTACGAATAACCTGTCTTGGGTAGTTGCTTAAATTTCTTAGAACAACTTATTCACTTCCAAAGTGTCAAACCTCTACCATTTAGTATATATTTCTCGAGCACCTGAGAGCTAAAGATGACTTACGACTGACTTTTTGGGTAGGATTTGTTGAAATTCTGCCAAAGATATTCGGTGAAGCTATAAAAAAAACTTACACCAATTTCACGAAAATACATTTAGCCGATATTGTGTCTACGAGTACTGTCAGTATCTGCGAGGTATATTATCTACGGCTAACTTAAAACTAGCATTGTTTTATAACATTTAACATTCAAATTACTATTTATTAAATTATTATTATAGGAATTAGATTTCCGTCTAATATATTTGTACTCTCTCCATTTGGTTATCGATATCATTGCATGATTTAAAGTATAAGCGAGACCAACTTCACTCGTAATTCCGTGATTTGTTTATTTTTTTGTTTGACAAGAATCCATCTCTGCCGCGAAATAAAGTATTATCTTTCCCAGTGCAAAACTACTTGAAAAAAGTAGAAAATTTTGGAAACAAACGAAAAAATCTATTATGCCACTATGAATCTTGAACTGCTTGGTAATTGATTCTTTGCAAATACCAAAAAACTCAATCAAATTTAACCTCATTTTGCCTGCTGTGTACTTTCTAGAATCTTTTGGACAAAACTATCCCGAAGAATTCGATGGTTCTTTGGACTGTATATCCTTAGCTGTAACATGTTGTTTTAATAAATACGGAACCCTCTTAGCTGTGGGATGTAATGACGGTCGAATTGTTATATGGGATTTTTTAACCAGAGGAATTGCAAAAATAATTTCAGCTCATGTACATCCAGTGTGTAGTTTGAGCTGGACTAGGAACGGACATAAGGTTAGTTTTTGAAATAAATTTCCCATTAAAAGATTTAAAATATAATTTATTTCAAAGCTTTTATCAGCTTCAACGGATAACAATGTATGTATATGGGATGTTTTGTCTGGAGAATGTGAACAGAAATACAGATTTCCATCCCCGATTCTGAAAGTTCAATTTGATCCTAGAAATGATTTACGATTTCTAGTTTGTCCGATGAGATATGCTGCGGTCTTGGTGAAAATAAATGATACACACATGTGCCTGCCTTTGGATCAAGATGTAAATTTAACTGCTTTTTGTTTGTCTTGATATTTTTAATCGATTTTTGTTGTGTAGGGAGATTTAAATATCGTGGCATCGTTTGATAGACGAGGGAAATACATTTACACGGGAAATGCTAAAGGAAAAATTCTCGTTTTGGATGTGGAAACATTGGAAATAGTGGCGAGTTTTCGAATTATTGTCGGAACATCAAGTGCGACAGCGGTAAAGAGCATAGAATTTGCTCGACGTGGAGAGTAAGTCTTTATTTTCACCGCAAGTTATAATTTGTAACGATTATCGCACACAGTGCATTTCTGATCAACACCTCGGATCGTGTGATTCGAGTTTACGATTCAAGAGACATTATTAACCAAGGGAAAGATGGAGAACCGGAGCCAATTCAGAAACTTCAGGATCTTGTTAACAAGTGAGTTGCATCATATTGGTCATTTTCACAAGATGACTCTCAGTCACCCTCCTCTCTAGAACAACTTGGAAAAAATGCTGTTTTTCTGGTGATGGAGAGTATATCTGTGCAGGCAGTGCAAGGCAGCATGCTCTATATATTTGGGAAAAATCCATTGGCAATTTAGTAAAGATTCTTCATGGCACCAAAGGTGAACTACTGCTCGATGTTGTATGGCATCCAGTTCGGCCCATTATTGCCAGCATCAGCTCTGGTCTCGTATCAATTTGGGCGCAAAATCAAGTCGAAAATTGGTCTGCATTTGCACCAGACTTTAAAGAATTAGATGAAAATGTTGAGTACGAGGAACGAGAATCAGAATTCGACATACTCGATGAGGATAAGTCAGTTG
Organism: Volucella inflata; assembly: GCA_928272305.1. NCBI lineage: Eukaryota > Metazoa > Arthropoda > Insecta > Diptera > Syrphidae > Volucella > Volucella inflata. The sequence goes on along the minus strand of OV743718.1, from coordinate 18,191,395 downwards.
ATCTGAGTGCTGAGGCTAAACAAGATGAAGAGACTGAAGTGGATGTATTAAAAGTCGAACCAGTCGCAGCGTTTTGCAGTTCTGATGAGGAATATGATGATGAGAGTGGTTTACAGTTTCTACCAATGGCGCCAGAAGTTGAAGATCCTGAAGATGGATGGGCGGCGCAAGAGAGCGGTGATGCGAATATGTCTAAAGATGCCGAACAAATGGAAGTAGACGATGAAGCACCGACTAAAAAACGTAAAGTTAATAGTTTTGATATTAATCTGCCGGATGCACCGGTGGATGGTGAGTTCCAATCAATATTAAATAAGCATTTGCACTTTTGATTTGTGTTTAAATTTTAGAAACTCATCCATTAATAGCAAGTAAGACCAACAAAGACAAACAAACATCTGGAGGAAAGAAGAGTGCCGGCAGGCCAAAGAAGTAATTTCACTGCTTATTTGTTCGCACAAAATAAAGATGTTGTATAGTGTAACTTATTTCGTTTGAATTCAATTTACAATCTTTACGAAAATGGTGTTCAGCACTGTTGCAGACAACCAAGTATCATGAACAATCATCAGCAAAAAGAAAAGAAGTTACTGCACACTGATTTGCGGTACTTCAACCTTAATGTCACCAAACATAACGCTTACCATTCTAATATACGTTTCGCGTTTATTTTGGAGTCCTAACGCTCTAAGAACTTTCAATCACAAGCTTCGAGATTCGCACTCAGCTAACTAGGTCGAATTCTGTGTTCAAATAGTATAGTGTTTTCCAATCATGTGATTTTTTCACAATATCCTATCCATTGTTTTCATGCCTCTGTGCTATGGAGTGGGACTGGGATGATAATTGTTTTGGATGGGTGTATGTCATTGTTGCCAGTATTAGCGTGTATGTTTTGCACAGGATGTCCAATAACACTCCATAAATCCTTTTTTTTTTCTATCGAAGATGTAAATGCGGTCCAGAATGCATCCTTTTTCATCATTTTCACAATCGAACGAGTTTAGAAGAAATACTACAATTAAACATAGCTAAGTGCAGCTCTTTTTAATAAGTACTATCACTCATGGCCTTAAAATCTACAAAAAGATGGTGTGCATCGATCTAAAACGTATGGATCTCCTTCAAAATCTGCCATAGTGTGACAATTTGGTTTATGGTGGCCCAAAGCAAAAAAAAGATGTACGCCAGCCAGCAGTGGTGTATGCTACGTTGAAGGATATAATCTATAACTATCTCCATGAATAGATGATTCAATGTGACACTAATACTCTCCAGTGTCAGAGTTACAGTTTTAGAACATTCGAATCTTTTGTTTGATTTCCTTCAAATATAATACAAAATAAGTTGAAAGATTGTTTTCACCTGCTCCATGCTATCTACCGAAACTCAATGTTTATAACGAAAAAACAAGTATATTTGGCCTACATTTCCATTGTTTTTGTGGACAATTCACAGAATATAATACATGTCTACAAACTAAATTTTAGTACACAATATTGCAACACACAATTACTTTTCATCTCTCATTGACTAGATTACTTTTTCTAATTGCTATCATGAAAATAAATTTATATTTCCATTCAAATCTTAGAGTATACGTTAACTGGAAGAATAAATACACACCACAGATTGGTTGTCAAGTTTTTAAGAGTTTGTTTTGTAAGATATGAAACCTTATAGTACATCTGCTCCACGTCTCATAATCAAGTCATACTAACGATATAACCCCATTTGGGCTGTTAGTTCGCTTTCGTCAATTTCTTTCATATTCAATTCAGCTTCTTGTCGTTTGAGTAGCTCAAATATTGCAGCAAGTTGTTCACGTTCGACGCTAGATCAAACGGAAATCAATAATATTCAATATATAAAGAATGTATTTCTATTTGAAAAACCAACCGTTTTTCTTCTTCCAATTGATCTTCAGTAAGTGCACTTTCGAGCTCTTTTAATCGTGCGGATTTCAATTTGTTGACAAAACTTTCAGAAAGTTCATCATCCGAATCAGATTCAGAAGGATGTTGTTGTTGTATTTCATCTTTGGAAGGTTCCGTGTCTTTGCTTTTGTTTTCTTCATTCTAAAAACAAAAAGTTAATTGTTGTCATAGAAATTTACAATTACAAACAAGTTGATGACTACCTCGTCTTTCACGAAATGTCCACAATATAGAGCGATTATCACTGCTAATACCACCGTTGCTGTGCTGAGAATATAAATATCTGAAAGTCCTTCAAATAGTGCAAACATTCTATAGTCTCAAATTATCTGTTTTATCCAATTTGATTTTGGCGTTGTTGGAAGGAAATTACTGCAAAAACGAAATTGCAAAATAAAAATATAAACAAGGTTTTCTTGACGTTTACAATTGAAGAAGTTCCACATTTTGGATTGCATTGTATTGATTGTGTTTGCCAGTGCTGCCAGTCCTCTATCTCTTTGAACTAACTTGGGTTAGAGGTACTGATCTGGCCAGCTTGCAAATTTTGCGAATTAAACTTAAATTATTTAATGATCTACAAGCCATAATTAGTAGGACAATGAATATAATAAATTAACTATAAGCTTTTTCCGATATCTAGTCCGATTATAAAAACATTCTAAAACTCATTTATATTTCTCTTTGTTTCGCTCCCAGGTTGGGTGGTGCCTAAATTGTTACTGCATGCCGAAGCAGGCAAGGCATGTATTTGGTTGCTATTCGGGTCTTTGTTCTATCTTCTTCGATTTCTACTGACGAATGTAGTACGGATGGGATAAATTCCATCTGCTGTCAGCTCTGTGGTTTTCCAAACGCCTATAAGGCATTTGTTTAAAGGAAAGGGACTTGCAATGTGTTCGATTTGGTTGAGTGATCTGATATCATCTGCTAGTCAAAAGAAGTCCAAGTGAGTAAAGGAATAAATTTTGTTGAAACAACGTGAGTAATATTCACATTACCGTCAAAACTCCGCATCACGATGTCGACATGGCACACTTAACTGTGGGCGGATGACGCAAAAGTTGTCATATACATCATTAATTCAATTCATAGACAGACTACGAGAAGGAATAAAGCAGCACTTACTAAAAGAACTGCAATGTGTACGGTAGCATTCTATCTCGCTTTCTATTATAACTTGCATCTATAGGTAAATGCTGCTTCTACTTCTTTCGTAACTTAAATAATTTAAAGGCAAATTCCCACAATATCACCCTCAGAATTCATTGAATAAAAATTTGTTGCAGGAAAAATTACAGAATGTTTGAAAATAAAAAGAAAATTTGGATGTAGGTAATTCATTGGTTTTGTTTTTCGATAACACCTACATGAAATCTACTCATGTGAAATCCTAGATTGTGGTGGCAAATTGGAACGGGTGTAGAGTCGCACACAATTTATCCCCACCCAAACGTCCTAGACATTGTGTGTACAAATTGCCTCGGCTTTTCTTTAAATCCGGGGTGAACCTGGGCCTCGGCTTGGCTTTTACTCTCTTATAATTGTTGAACTATGACAATAAGTTTGCCTTCTGATCTACTACTTTTTACAACACAACAGGAAGTACCGCCATCACTATTTTATGAAACAAAATCCGTTTCTGTTGTTTTTAAAGTCTTCTTTCGGTCTCCACAATTTGTAGATCAATTCAAACCAAAAAAATGTCCAACGAAAGCTCTAACAAATCTCAAAAAACGTTTTGGATTCACTGCAATCAGTGTTTTATGAATTATATTCAAAAAGAACGGAAAATATATATCTTATCTTGCTACCATGTAGCTTGTGAGAAATGTACACGCATTGGTAAATAACCATAATCTTTCAAAATCCTTTTTCTCGTTTTTCCAAATCTATCATTTTAGTGCAACAAGATCAAGTTCATTGTCCATTTTGTAAGAAAACCACAAGCAGACGTCTTATATGTAACGATTTGCATCCTAAACTTAAAGAACTTTTCCATCCGCGTCCTTGGTTGCTTAAGTTTGTCAAAACATGTACAATTCTTAAATTTCAAAATAAACAACGTAACCATTTCATGGAGGGCTTTACAAAAATGGTATTAAACATTTTTAAGACGTGCATCCGAAATTAAGTTGCTTTTTTTTAGAACGAATATGTTAAAACTTTAGAGAAAGAAAGAGATCGTATTAAAGCGGCTTTGCGTCAAGACTATATTATTAGAAAGAAATTATCAAATGAGCGGAAAAAATTGGAGGCATTGCTAAAAAAATTTGTCAAATCAAAAACACCAGGTTCACAGAGGTAAAGCTGTGACTTTTACTTTTATGAAGATTATTTATATTACTATGGATGGTTTCAATTTTTTAGGATGAACAAATCTGTGGAAAATGTCTCTTTACAAAATATTGGAGAACCGAAGCCATTTAAGCAACATGAACATATTCATTCTACTTATCACGCGCATGAAAATGAATATACATTTAACTTTCCCAACGAAAGTCATTTCTCAAAAAGTTTCGTACTGTAAAGGACATCATTTTTACCTTTTTTTTTAAATGAATTGTTCTTCATTTTTGAATACCCCTTGTAAAGAAATAAAATATTTATATCTACAAATATACATAATTGTGCAATAGAATTTTCGCCCAATATTTCTAGATGATCTTATTCGCGAGTAGAATCTCCCTGTGAATATTGGTTTCATAAACAAATGAGTCGGACAACCTCGAATTTCGCCAGTAACTCAATTTTTTTCAGAATTTGGGGAAGGTGGCTACAAAACAAAGGTGGTCAAACAATCCTACCCATTAAAACAAATAAAACACTCAAAATCTTAGACAACTTCAATACATCGTATACAAGTACCGACTTATAATCCTTATAATAAGGTGGAAAAAAAACACTGAAAATCAGTTGAAAGCATTTGTGAGTCTAGTTATTCAAATTAAGATAGAGTATTGACGGCAAGACTCCAAATCAGAGTAAAGGTGATCGACACAGGGCGCATCAGATGATGAAAACGATTGCTGTCAATGCCAAAGAAGGAAACGAAAACACCGCGCTAGTAATAAAAGCTCATCGCCTTAGAAACCGAAACAGCAATGGTAAACGGTTGATGATCTTCCGTTATATCAGTGACGTAGTCATTCGAGGTGAGTTGTTTAATACTTGCTACAAAGTAAGGGGGATACCTTCCACAGTGCAGAGGGCATCCAATCAAACCGACCATGTTGAATACAGCTGTTACATTCACTACGTCGGCATCAGAATGTAATGCGAATACGAAATAGTACAGAACGTCTTATGATTATCGTGAACACCTGTCTGGAAAACTTAATTTCATGGGATGCCCACAGATCCATGGGGGCAAGGATACGCCTTGCCATCGCTTATTTGCTACTTAACAATATAATACCAATGGGGAAATGTGTTGACGGCACAGATCCACCCTTGTTATGAGTCGAGGCCCACCGAAAACCTCTCACTGATCTTAGGGTCTCAGTACCCAGCACATATAGCCACTCCACTCCCTCCGTGCGATTAAGGTTTAAACCACAGCCACCGTGACGCTCCCACGAGGGGGCCTACCTCAAAAAGTTAGGCCCGGATCGAAGTCCGGGGGGCTCCTAACTCCCACGGTACCGTGTTTTAAGTCCTGGTATGGAATACCGGTGGTCTTGCCACTCAACGAGACCTATGACCGGCCGCTTGTTACTGGACAAATCATAGCAACCATCAGAGGGGAAAGATCTGATGATGTTTATGATAAGTCCAGTATTTACTCAACCCCCCACATGTTGACGGCCTATACTCGTATATTTCTCATCATATTATATATAGCGTTGCCGCCAGCATTAAGCATCGAAGACCAGTGGCAACACTGCCAAAAAGCCATCAGAGGTATCGCTTCTGATGTGCTGGGTTTCACTCGACCACCACAAGGAAACCCCTGATTTGATGACGAATGCCGGCAAGCACATGCAGCTAAGCAAGATGCATACAAGGCGGTTCTACGTAAGAGGACTAGAGCTGCTCACGAGCTCTATGAGCAGAAGAGGAGAGACAAACACCAGCTTTTCAGACCAAAAGGCAAAAAGAAACATGCCATGGACAGAAGCCCCGAACCGAAGCGTATAGAGACGAACAAGGAAACATCGTAGTAGAGTTGCATTCGATGCTGTGGATTTAGAAAGATCATTTCTGTAGACTGTATAACGGCAATGAGAAAACAAAAACCGCTGTCAGGCAGATTGAACCTTTCAATCTGGACGATGTAGACCAACAATTCCGTCCAGCCGAACTGGGTGAAGTGCAGATGGAAATATCTAAGCTGAAGTCTAACAAAGCTGCTGGAACGAACGGCCTGACTTCCGAGCTCTTCATCTCAATGAATGAAATCTCAGCAAATATTTACAGTTCGGCAGATCTCGGAGAAAACCCGTGAGCTTCAGATCGATGCACACCACCTATTCATCGATTTTAAGGCCGCGTATGTCAGCATCTATAGAGACGAGCTATACAGAGCAATGTCTAGTTTTGACATCCCTGCCAAACTCGTCCGTCTGTGCAGGATGACGATGGGGAATGCACGCTGCTCCATCAAGGTCGGTAAAGATCTCACCGAGAGCTTTGATGTCCAGAAAGGATTTAGAAAAGGCGATGCGCTGTCATGCGATTTTTTTAAAATCGTGCTTGAAAGAATAGTGCAAAACTCACGAGCAAAGACACGAGGCACAATCTTTCAAAAGTCCGTCCAATAACTCGCATACGTCGACTAAATTGACATAATCGGAAGAAAGCAGTGTGATGTCAGTGGCGCTTTTACGAATATTGAGACGAAAGCGGCCAAAATGGATTCAGCTGTCAACGAGCGCAAGACCAAGTATATGTTGTCAAGCAAAAAGGACACTCAACACCGACGTCTCGGACACAACGTCACCTTCAACAGATATAACTTTGAGGTAGTTAAGGACTTTGTCTACCTATGCTCCGCTATGAATTCAGACAACAACAGCGCTGAGGTCAAACAAAGAATAACTCTTGCTAATAGCCGCTTAAGTAGGATTAAGTAGGCAATCGATTGGCAAAGCCCATTCTCGAACAACAAAAGTTACCCTATATAAGACCTTAAAAATCGTAGTCATGCTCTATGGTGCATAAGCATGGATATTATCAAAAATGCGTGAGGCTACTGCTAGAGAAAAATTCTTCGAGTGATTTTCGGTCCCGTCTGCATTGACGGTCAGTGGAGGAGGAGATACAACGACGAACTTTATGGACTGTACAGCGACATCGACCTAGCCAAAAGAATGAAGATCCAACGACTGAGATGGCTGGGTCATGTAGAGCGGATGTCCACCAACGCCCCGGTTCGAAAAGTCTTCAATTCCGTCCCCGAGGGACAAAACAGTTAAGGAAGACCGCGACCCTGGTGGCGCACGCAAGTGGAACGGGACCTCAGCCAACTGAGCGTGCGAAACTGGAGGCAGCAACTAAAAGATCGAGGCTCAGTTCTTGGCGCCACCGAAAGTAAGTAATTTAGTCATAAAATAAATGCTTTTATGTGCAATCTGAAATCTTTAAAAACATGATATGAACCAACTTGAAATTCACGGGCTTTTACCCAGAACTATGTGTCAACATTTGCCTCAAATAGAAACACATGGTTCTACACTTTTTATATAAAAAAATAACACACTTTTTTGCAAATAAAAGCCTTCAACACTTTGAAAGTAACATAAATTTACACACAAATTTCTTTCATAGATTTATTCGGTTAGCAAAAGTCGCCTACCGAATTTTGGTACATTGAGGCAATTGCTGGATCCTCAGTCTCATAAATAATAAGCACATCTCGGAACTTATCAAGTAACTGTAGTAATTGCCAACGTCGAAGATTTTCAAAATACATAATTTCCTCTAGATGATGTTCGCTCTTAAAGTATCCTGCCTGATAGAGCTTCACCATAAGTGATAAATCATCCACATTTGTTGATGCCGGTATTCGTTGTATTGCAGGACGATCCTGTGCATGGAATACATTCATAAGTTCTTTGATTTTTTCCTCATCTTCTATGGAACCTATGCTATCACAATTATCCGTGCTCATTGATGCTGTCATGCTGTTTTTGGAAAAAGAAATCATTATACACGAAGTCTAGTGTGTAAGGAATAGACAAACCTGAAATTCGATTTGTGACTGGAGCTAGGCTGAGCAGCGATATTATCTGAAACGGTAGATTCAGCTCCAGAAAATCGATCTTCTGTTATTGAACGCCGACTTATCATCGGTACAGGTAGAGGCTGGCTGGACATACTTAACAGGGAACCATTTCTGTAGGACAATTGACATGATTAGAATAACTCTGATAAGCATAGTTCATATTTACTCACAACTCATCATCGCTTCCTTGGCCAAGGCTACTGCGAGGAATCTCATCATCTAAAACTTCATCGATATCTTGCTCAGTATCATCATCTCGTCGTGCCACGTAGCTGTTGAAGTCTATCGAATTATTATCACATTCAATCAAGTCGCTGGGCATAAACTGCACATAGGTATGAAGTTGCATCAAAAGGTGATGCTGCAGCATCCATAAAACCATTTGAGCAAGAATTCTTTGACGTGCCGGCTGTTGCAGTGGTGTTGTCAAGTGTCCTATGGACGTAGGCAGAGAAAATTCACTTATCACCTCGAACACGGACATTCCTTGGAAGCGAGATGCAAATTTTTCCACCAAATGTGATTTCGTATGAAGAGGAGCATCCGGAGCAATAACATAGACATTCGTTTCACACAGTGGGTAGATTATTATCGCCTTGGCCCAGTAAACCAAATGCCCCACCAGCTTGTTCACATGTTCGATATGAAGATCTGCATCTGAAGCCATATTTTGAAGGCTCTTCAGGGGATTGTAAACCTCGAAAAATTGCAACAACATACTAGCTCCAGATGGTGGCACACAATCTAATAATTCAGTCAAATCCACAAGCAACAACATTCCATGATATGGTTTCAATGATTTAAGACATCTATCAATTGCCTCTGGTTCCACAATGCAACTTTTCTTATGAAACTGATGTGCCTTTTGGGGCATACAAAAACTAAGTGTAAGCGACTGATTTAGGGTAGTATTTAATAAACCAGTTGTGCACAAATCTTGATGAACGGACTTAATTGCCTGTGCTAAAGTGGACTTCTCCAGGATCGAATCGAACGCGGACAAATCACGATCAGCACCAATTGTGTTATCTAACTCCCTTGTATTAGCCACCTCATCATGTGTTTTAATCATAGAACTAATCTCCTCCGACAAATAGCCAACACGCTGCTCTTCCATCTTTAATGCTAATCCTAACTTCTTACTCAACTCGTAGTAACTCTTTACTATGGAATATGATGCTTGTGCATCTAAAGCAAAAACAATGTTTATCAGAATCAAATGCCTTTCATTTGTAGATGATTTGCGAAACTCCTTTCTTTGCATCAAAGTTGGGTGGCTCACAAAACGCACATCATTCACTTTAAGTTCGAATTTCTGATTGCACAAATCTGATTTTACGGCAAAAAGTGTGGATAACACTTCATCTGTGAAGCCAGACAGTTGACCCTTTGTTATGTTTGAAGTGTGTTGTGGAGGTTTTTGAAGAATATCATCAGTCGTATTGATTGCGTAGGGATTTCGTTTTTTATTTTTGTTTACTGTCCCATTAGCTGATTCGAGACGATAAGGATAACGAAAGAGTAAACGATCGCCTTTACTGTCTGAATTGACGAGGATCACCGCTAGTGGATTTACTTCCATTCTAAACGTTTTCTAAATTATTTTTGCTTTTTAGATTTTATTTTAAAGAAGTGTTAATTGGTAAAATATCTCAAAAAATGTTTTGCGTCTCATTTTGCACGATTTGGGTTTCTTGGAATTCGATAAGGCACGGAAAGTGTCACACTTGTCAGTTGTTTTAAGGTGGAAATGCAATCATATGTGATTGAAATTTTGCAAAAAAACTCGAGGCAAAAATTCATAAACTTACAGGCAGATAATAAATATTACCTATTGCGCAAGAGCCTAACGCTGTTATCTCATCTCATAATGGATATCTATATGTTTTAAGGGGTAAATACTGATTAAGATAGTCGGGGTAATGTTGCGAATATTCCGAAAATCCCAAAGACAAACAAATTCTGAGAAAAAGCTTGTCTTCGAACGGCTATAATATCATACTTTTTAACTTCGTGCATTGCCGTACTTGCCTGAAGTCATTCCTTTATAACCTATTTTTCCATATCAGTACTAAGGCTGTACTACATGCAGTACATTATGAACTGAATTTTCGTACTACATACATATCAAAACAAATCATCTTATCGCTTAAAGCGAATCCTCAAGTGGCGCTATTGCTATAGGTGAGCCGGGGCGTCAACTTATAAGCCTCTCAGTTAGCACGGTTTTCAGCTACTTGCCTTCAGTTGCGCACTCGAAATCATCTGAGGTCCCCTTCTACTTGGGCACGCACCGTCTTCTTCTACTGCGTTATCCCTCTGGGTTAGATGCGAAGACTTTACGGAGCAAAACACCACCGACACGGTTTGGCGGATACTCAAATCCTTCAAGTGCAGTGCAGTGCATATCGAACATATTGGGGCAAAAACGCAATTTTTAAAGAGGCTTGTGGTTGAGAATTCTGTCTATCTCGGATTGTAGCCCCATTTAATGTGAAACAAATAAGTCAAAGTCTTAACTGAAATTCAAGTCTATTAAATTAAATAATTAACTCAGCGTTTTCAGAAAGATGGCTGTTCCAGGAATCAGCTCTTAAGAAGCAAAGCTTTTTCCAAATTAAAAAATAAGAGGAACGAAAATTTGCGCATACAACGAGAATTCTAGCAAATTCGATTCTCATTATGAACAATTATCACATTCTCTCAGAATTCATTAATGGCAATACTCTTCTTAGTATTTTGACATTTTCGAAACACTCTGTCCTGTTAATGTTTTTTTGGGAAAATACTCATTGACATTCGATCGGTGTGGTTTGTTCTAAGTTGAAAAATTTATTTTCGGCATCTGTTTAGAATTTACTAATTATTTTCTATAAATTTCATTAAACACACCAAACATGGATAAAAGTAGTAATGCGTTACTTAAAAAACTTCAATCGGAATTGGAATCGTACCAAACAAGCCAGAAAAGTAAGCACTATCCATCAGTAATCATCAGATCTGCTTAAGCTATATTTTGTCTATTTGCGTAGCGTTTGTGAAATTAGCGAAACAACGAACCGTACTCGAGGGTCAATTGAACGAAAACAAATGGGTACTCGATGAGCTGAACCTTTTAGGGCCAGATAATAAAGTCTATAAACTTTACGGACCGGTGCTGGTGAAACAAGATCTCGAAGATTCCCGTCAAAATGTTGGCAAGCGTATCGAATACATCTCCAAAGAATTGAAATCATCGAATAAAACTCTCGAGAACATGGAAAAGGATATTATTAAACACAGGGAAAATGTACAGAAACTCCAGCAGCAATATCAAGTGGCTGTGGCAATGAAATAAACACAAATCGATGTTTAGCATGTAGTTGTCTGCAGTTGTTTGGCTTATCCTTTCCCCGTTTTTCAGTTATTGTATTTATTGAGTAGAGTTTGTAAGACTTGAAAACTACCCCAATAAAGTCTTGAAAAGCATATGCTCTATCTGAGTTGTTTATTTCTAAGCTCTCCATGGAAACACATTGATGGGAACTTTTTAGAATTTCTCAGTTTTCTTTTGTACATCAATTATGTCAGACGTAGTATTCCCAGAGGAACTGCTTTATTTTATCGAGAGCATTCGGCCATGCCAAATACATGAAGTGGGTAGCGCCCGGTGGTTGGAATGTCATGAGCTGGTCATCAAACTCAGTCAACAAGCTATTATTGAAGCTTCATCACATCGTGAAGAAAGTGTTAGAGAATACCTTGTCTTGCATGAGAAGTTAAAGGTGTTGGTTCATGAAGCATATTGTATTCAATTATGGAAGACAAAGGTTCTTCCTCATCTCTTGGATATGGATCCCAATCCTCAGGCGACTTTTCTCATTTATACTGTGTTGTTCCATGAGGGTTCTGTAATTTCTCTACTAGAGACTTCATTGTTTCATCAGAGCGGGTGTGAATCACTGAAAGAGGCATCCGTGGATTTGGTGGACTATTGCGCTCAAGCTGTTGCTGAACTTATTGGTTTAGCTAGGTAAATTTTATTCAATTCATTGTTGAAGTTTAAGGGAAGAACAAAAGGTTGTATATTTGCAGCATGGGCTATCACGAGAATGAAAGTAGTATAGATGTAGATGAAGCAACGCTCACTGAAATAGAGCGTCAAAAGAGGGACATGCTATACAAAATCGGGTTACGATGTATATCGATTTTGAATTACATGGCTGACAATTTGAATGTACTTTCATGTAGTGCAGCAAGACGTATGGTTACAACACATGACATACCTTGGTTGCTAGCGGATTTATTGAACTTTCGTCCATGGCAGCGAAAGACTTCTAAAGGAATTCAAAAGTTCATTGGTAGGTCTAGCCCGGTATCAATTTTTGGCCACAATCCTTCAATTAATCATTGTTTGTAGATGATAAGTGGACGTCTGTGTCCAGAGAAGATTTGCCCAAGGTGCTGAAATATGAAGCACAAACTTGGTTTTGTTTGAGGCAAATCCTTTTCAGTAAACCGCTAATGGAAAATTATGATATGAACGAGTCCAGACAGAGGAGACTTGGACAGGTTAGTAAATTTAACTAAATTAATCACTGGAAACGTAACATGTCTTTTTTGGATATTTATTTTCTAAATTTGAATCGGCTATCATTACATTTTCTTAAGAGCAGAGAGTAGCTATATAAAAGGGTTCTTCAAGGATTTTACTCCCCTAGCAACAAATAGAAATAGTTAATTTCTGCTCGTTACTGTTCTTGTTTCACTACTTAAATCTGCTGTTCGCTGTTACTGAAGCTCTAAAACTACTTTTCTGTGGTGTTAACTATTTTAATTGTTGTTGGTAAAGGTCAAATACTTTTGTATTAGAGCTGATCTCAGGATCTGATTATGATTTGTTTTTACAACAATCCTTGTTTCCAAAGTTGAAAAACATTTAGTTGAAAGTGGTCTCAATTACTTCAACATACTTGCTAAACTTTACTGGTCAACCCATCAAATCTTGAATGAGCTTTCAGTCGCTCTCAGCTAAGAAGTCAGGCCATTCTTATTTACGAGTGTTTTCTGAAAAGTTTCCGATCGAACAATGAAACAAGACATTCGATCTCAATTTTTTTTTTTATTTTTCTACATAGTCTCCTTGTAACTCACACACTTCTCCCAGCGATGCTCCCATCTTCATAACCCGTCCAAATAGTACTTGGCATTTTTCTCTGCAAAATAATTGTTCATGAAGGCGATTGTCTCCTCATTTGACGAAAATCTCTGTTCTCCGAGCGCATTTTTTAGATGAGGGAACAAAAAGAAGTAGCTGGGGCTAGATCTGGTGAATAAGGCGGATGGTCGAGCAGTTCAAACCGTAATTCATGGATTTTCGCTATGGCAGCTGCTGAGGTGTGAGACGGTGCCTTGCCTTGGTAAAACAGGATTTTCTTTTTCTGCAAGTGTAGCCGTTTTTCCGCAATTTTTGCTTTCAGCTTGGCAAATAATGATGCGTATGCTTCTGGAATTGTTTTTTTCTTTTTGAAGATAATCGATTAAGATAATTCCTCTACTATCCCAAAAACAGTCGCCATCACTTTCCCAGTCGAAAAAACAGTTTTTGCTTTTTTTGGAGCCAGCTCGCTCTTTGCAGTCTACTGTTTTGACTGAATTTTTGTTTCGGGCGTATAATGGTGTATCCAAGCTTCATCTACAGTAATTAATCGGCGCCAAAACTCGGATTTATTGCACCTAAACTGTGCCAACAGAGCGTTGGAAATGTTCATTCGAACACGTTTTTGGTCTAACGTAAGCAAACGCGGCACCCAACGCGCGGACAGCTTTCTCATGCCTAAATGTTGATTTAATATGTAACAAATACGTTCTTTTGACATTTTCATAACCTCTTCTATCTCTCTCACTTTAATTCGGCGGTCGTCTAACACCATTTAGTGAACTTTAGCAATGTTTTCGTCAGTGGTTGCAGTTTTTGGACGTCCCGAACGTTCATCATCTCCCAAGCTCTTAAGGCCACGTTTGAATTCAGCTGCCCAAAATTTCACTATGGTAAATGATGGTGCAGAGTCCAAATAAACAGAGTCAAACTCATTTTTGATTTGCGTAGGCGTATTGCCTTTCAAAAACAAGAATTTAATAACAGCTCGATACTAAATTTTTTCCATTTTCACAAAAAACACTCACATCGACTCATTCAAACGACTGTCAACTAAATCTGCGCATCCAAAGTAACTGATACTTCGGTAAGTGACTGTCAAAAGATGCACAACTAGCATTCACTAGCTTTTATTGACGAGTGCCGCTATCTTTACGTTGCGGTTGGAAACTTTTCAGACAACCCTCGTATAAGTGTTCGGCATCAACGATCCAATTTTTGAATGGACATTTTCTTGCTGAAACAGGTGGCAATACGATGCATGGTTTTTTTTTAAAGAGATTAAATTTGCCCAGCTGTCATACTTGTTGCCTAGGATATTGCATAAAGAAATTGGAGTACCTTATCAAATTAGTATCTGTTGCTTAATTAGTTTGCTTGCTTGATTTGTCTTTTTCTTTTTTTAAACACATAATGCCAAAGACTAAAACAAACGATGACTATGGGAATATCGAAGAAGAGATGCAGTCGATGTTGAGAATTTGGAATATCCACGTCCGAATGCTGTTAAATGGAGAAGATGACGAACATACTGCTGTCAGGAAGAACGCATAATTTAACTCATTAAAGACGGACCAAATCGAAATGACGATAGCAATGTTCAAACTCCAATCCAACAAACCAACTGGTGAGAAGGGCGCACCCACGAATCTTGTGTGCTTAGACATCATCAATATCATCAGAATGTCGGCTACAACATTGATCTAATCAAAAGACTGCTCCCACAATGAAAATTGAGTGCATGGACATCATGGACGGCAAGTCCATCTTAGGGGGATAATGCACCGAAAGCAGTCTTTATTTAGATTGGCGACCGGATTTGGAAAGTGAATCGCCAAACTTGTAGACTTGTGGACTACGATTTTGTGTAAAATGCGAGGGGGATTCACATCAGACATGTGCATGGATACACAACTTAATTCATGGGTACTCCTCATTAATCATTGTACAATGAGACCTGTGAATGAGTGCGGTTATTAAAGTTGGATAGTGCGTAGTTGTGTTGTCGCCCATCGAAATTCATACTCATTCGTCAGATGAATTAGTTAACTCACATTCATAACTATTCACAAGGGTTGGATATAACAAGGAATTGTGTGTCAAAGTAACAAGAACTTTGAATGCGAGCATTTCCACGAAAATACACGTACGAGCATA
The DNA here is from genome assembly GCA_928272305.1 of Volucella inflata. NCBI lineage: Eukaryota > Metazoa > Arthropoda > Insecta > Diptera > Syrphidae > Volucella > Volucella inflata. The sequence goes on along the minus strand of OV743718.1, from coordinate 18,175,938 downwards.
CCTTTTAATTGAAAAAAAAAAAAAAAAAGCACTTGAATCCAACCTGCAATAGGGATAAATCCCAAAATCGTCTTCGCAATAACTCGAATGTGCTTTCCATCCTGATTGCATGTTATGAGTTTTGATGAGCTTGTATCATGAGTTAAGCGAACCCGTTACATTTACGCCAGAGTTAGGCCAAATTCGAAAATAAAGCAACTTCTAGTTTTGTAAGTTTACTCATTACATTCTAAACGGAAGCAGCATTAGCTCTTAATAGTAAGAACCTCAACTCATAGAGCTTGATAATGTTTATAATTAGATTGACGACTCTATTAATAAAAACAAAAACGCAAGACTATTTAGAGACATTTGTCTGAATCCCGTTCTTATTTGCTTTTCCTGCAAGTTGTATATTCCGAGATATACCCGTTGGAACTGGGATAAATGCTACAAACCAAGCGGTTCAGATATTTGGCCGTTTTCGAAAATGTCATCTACATCAAAATGCTTTTGTAAAATGTTCATAAAGGCAAGCTGCGAGTCACTTGTTCGAAAACAACATATTACACTGCATTTGCAGCATGTACGCTAATGCATTATTTGCAGGGCAGATGTTCATAAACGTTATATGGAACGCAAAAAATCAGCTAGAAATTTACGCTGCACAATAACATGAATTCAAAAATGACTGAATTGGTTTACTCAGAGGAATCTCGTCAACAGTAACCACATACATAAAATCGATTATCTTATTTACTTTTGTGAACCCCATCACCTAATCCTAGTGATAGAAACTCTCGCTTTGTTTGAAAACGTCGAATGCGTTTGCAAGAAGAAAACATTTGCAATTGGCGATCGCAATCCTTACGTGCTGCAATTACCACCAAGTGACGCTATCAAAAACAGCCAATATACTACACGATATCAATTCTGTTTGTTATATCCACACAAGCTTTTATATGTGGATGTTAGAAATCCGTGGTTTAGTGTGCGTTTTGTTTAGCAGTAAACTTCAATATGAACGAGTACTACTTGCAGGTTTTCCCAGTCCGATCTCAGCACTCCACTTTCTCCTCCATTTATTCATCCTCTTGAACATCACGTGGCCGAATCTCAAATCATCTGCTTTGGAGTGTCCTTGATAACATATACATATCATTGTACACCCACCCCTTGGCGTACTGGTTAACACATCTAACTTTTCCCAGCTTTAAGACCCAAACTAGTTTTTTTTAACAATTAACGACTTAACTCCCCCTAAAAATAACTGAACTACCCATATCAACTCCAATATTTAGTCTACATAAAAGGGTTGAGTTTTAAAATTAAGTTGATTACCAGTTGGCTTCGTGTCTCCTCCGAGGAATTGTATCCCCAGTCTCCTTGACCTCTACTAAGCCTTTACACCACGTCAAGGTCGGTAATCTCGTAAAGGGAGAAATTAAAATCTCATACTTTTCTTTCTTATTCGCTTCTAGTGTCAGGGATTACTTCATGATACAATTTTGGATCAAGTGCCGCCACTAGCGGAGCTCAAGCAGTACTTATGCACACTTTCTATGTCCGGCAGTCAGACTTCAAAGAAGAAAACTAATCTAGTGCTTGAGGAACTCCCAGAGATTAAGGAAAACTTAATCATAGAAAGCGAACGAAATGGTGGTTATCTTGACATTGCACAAAAGCAATCAAAAACTTTTCTTACCACATCACCGGATAATATCTGCTCATTAGCACAGCGTCTTAACTCAGCTTACAATACAGACTTATTGGCTGATATGGAAGCAAACGAAGCAGCAAAGGAAGTTCCCAAAGATGGTGGTAAAAAACGATGCGGCGTCTGTGTCAAGGAAGCCGACAAGAAGTGTTCCAAATGCAAGCAGATTTTCTACTGTTCCAGGTAACTTCCGATTATCAGATACTTTTAAATGATCCAGTCTTTTTTCGTATTCTTTCAGAGAATGTCAACTAGAAGATTGGCCCAAGCACAAGATCCATTGCATCACTGGGGCGAAACCCGAAACAGTCGCTTAAATGGAACAAAAATCACACTTTAGTCACATTTTTCACATACGTTTAACTTTTGTTTTCTGTTTATTAAAAAAATCTTAACCTCAGTTGAACGCTGTCTTTGATTCACGTTCGAAAAGCAGTTTAACTATTTTGCCTGAGGTGCTCCTTGACAACATCGAGGGCAGGTGTTTCCTCACCGAAATCCTTGATGACGACTACAGAGCATCCGCATACCTTACGTGGTTTGCCTTCTTTGTCGATCTTACACAGACCAGACCATTCGCCGAGTTTCTTGTGCGAATCTACGCGGATCAGTGGAATTTGATGCTCGTGGCAGAGGGCTGTCACCAGTTTTTTGTATAATTCCTCCTCGAAAGATTCAGCCAAAATGCACAGCACAGCTTGACGTCTAAAATAAAGTGTAAAACAAACATATAAGGAAACTGAATTGAAAAGCAATTCAGAAAGCAACTAACTTGTCAAGGGCTTTGCAGGCTTGATGGATACCATGAACCAAACCATCGGAGATCAATGACTTTTTCAGCACCTCTTGTAGGGCTGTGTTGATATCCATGGCAGCACCAATAACTGGAGCAGCTGAGGGAACATCTCTGAAAGGAGAGAAAAAAGAAACACTTATTTAATCGGGTACAGCATTTCGGAAGCTTTCGTACGTAGTACTCTGGGTTATGTTTACGGTCGCGAAATATTCAATTCAATAAAATAAAAACTTACACATCAACGTCTGCCATTTTTATTTAATTGCGTCGTCGTACAACTGAAATAAAACCAAATTTGTTTATTTTAATTTATGATGCACAAACTTAAATTGAATTATTTTTTCGGAATTGGAAATTTCATTCCGTTCACTACCTTTTGACAACCGGAAAGAAAGAAAAGAAGCGGTTGCGGCAACTTAACAAAACAAAATGAAAGTGGAAAACGCCAAGGAGGTTTGTTCATCAAAGTGTATTCAGTGGATAAAATAAATGATTTATAGAAGATATGAAAATTCATTGTTATATGTTTTCCTTTGATTACTTGTTCACTTAGTTGCTGGAATTATTAATGCAAGTGTTTGTTTGTTTGTCACTCCTCTGATTATATCTACTGTTAAGAGATTGAGCCAGTCTCTTAAATTTGATAACCATGTCAACCTTCGTCTTCCGACGCTCCTTCTTCCTATGATCTTTGTACAACTAGTTGGAGAAGTCGGTATTTGTTGTTTCTTATTATATGTATTTACATTAAATTCCATCCGAATAATTAAAACTTTTAAACAAATTTTAGTGATTCTTCTAAGATACCAATGCTGAATAGAACTTCTACATCAAAAACCTTTAATTTGATTCGTGTAATACAAACGAAGCATATACATAACTAACCCGCACTCGATTTATTGCGTGAACCCAAAATAAAAAAAATATTCGTCGACCAAAAATATATCGTTATATTAAAAAAGATGCCAACTTTCTATTGTACAACTTTTACTCCATATAAAGATTGATCTGTTGCAATAGATGGAATCTTTCCACCGCGTTGGTCTATGTCGACGTTCGTGAGCATCCAAAATTAGGTATCGTTAAAGTCATACGTTTGTACGGAAATGATTGGATAAAGCTTTGAAGAAAAAAAGGATTGATAGAGAAGACGCTTTATTAGCAGTTTGATCACCAAATCTACCACCAACAACAGCAACATAACTATCATGTACAACATGCCTGGCTTTAGTCAAGAATTGAATTCCTACTGATTTTTATTCGGTTTTTTCTTCAACTTCCAACAAATTCTATTTTTCGCCTTACGCATACATTTTTAGCCTCCAATCACCAGCATCAAATTAAGAAACTCGATGGAGAGAAACCCTTTGAAAACAAAACACTCATACCTCAACAGAAAATTATGTTTATGAGTCTCCTCTCCAGTACAGTGTGAACCCTTCGACACGGCGGTCGAAAAAAATATTAAAAACGTGTTAGAAACTCTTAGAAAAAGAAGATTCATTTTCCCACCGACAATTATATTTTGGATTACACTTTCGGTTTATTTTTCATATAATTAATCCCCCTCTTTGATTCATAAAAAATATACCCACCCGACTACACGACCCTACGAGGCACTATGATCATCTGATCATTTCTACAGGGTCATCCATTTGGTTGTCCGAATAGTAAATTCAAATATTATAAAGCACTTTTATGATTACGTTTCTGATTACATTTTTATTTTAATATGTTGCCATTTGAATAGAATAAAAAATCATTTAAATTTCATGAACGATTTTATTATTTTACGCTCAGATGGGCGACTATGTTAATCAGTTTGTAATGCGCGAAACTTATCTGCTACAGGATCAGTATTTTTATAGCAAGTTTTCAACATTTCAACACGTTAGACTATTATGAAACAATCTCGGATGACCTTTCGGTTTGCCGTATGTGATTAAAGATGAATATCGAAAAATAAATTCTAATTGAGAGCTGAGTTCCACTGAACAGCGTTCAGAAGAATCTATTCAGATTTTGAGGTCGGAAGTCGCTTGCGTTGGTCCTCAACAATAAATCTATAGCAGATCCTCACGTACCTATAGAGAATTTCCGTTTAAACAATTGTAAACTCTATACTATGAGCAAAAGCTGTTGCTTAAATCTATGAATTGAAATGCTTCACAAAATTTTTAGTTCAAAGATCTAGCTATTTAACAATTAGGCTGACTGATGCAACATGAAACATACTCATAGTAACATTGCAATGTAAATCAAGGAATCAGTAGAGTTCTTAAGACAGCAAAACTAGAGAAGGCCCTGAATAAGTAAGTAAGTAACTGGTGGATATTGTAAGATATAGAAGAAAATTCTTTTAGTTGACTTAGGCCCTAAGTCTAGACTAAAGTTGATGTATATGACAATATTTCGAACCGTTAATTTAACGGATTTGTTAAAATTTATAAAATTTCGTTAAAAAAAACATTTCCCCCTTAAATTCATCAATAAAACTCAACGAAAAAGCAGTGGTACGCCGCGCCAAGTGAAATCTGTCAACCAAACGTTGAAACTGTCACACTTCTTTCAACCGGAGACAGCATATTCCGGGTCCAAATGCAATAAATTGTTTTGGTTAACTTTGTTTTATTCAGTCTGAAAATACGCCATCCTCCAAACTATTTAACAATCATAAACCGACAAAGTATCACCTTATCTGTTTGCCGAATCCTTATCTGTTTGATTAAGAATAAGCAATTCAAAGGAACTTAAATTTACATAATGGAAAATTTAAGGTAATGCAAATTGAATTTCCAAAAATAATTCATTGTTCATGAGAGTTCTCTCCTCACAATAAGTTTGTTTAATTTTTTTTCCTTTTTGAGAGATAATAGCTGAATAAGTTAAGTTGAACTTTGCCTTAACCCCATTCATTTGTGATATGTAGCTTTGCGATAAGAATTCATATAGTGTCTTTGACCATTCCTCTGATGTTAGATTTAAATACTCAATGATTGGCCTCCTCTCATTCGAAAGCATCAAGCTGAACATAAAGTATTTCAATTCTTGGCAGACATTTGATATTAAGAAGTTTCTTCAGTTCGTTTCGTTGATACATTTCTCTGTTGAATTTGAAGAAATTTGAGAGGCAGCTACTATGTCTAATTTAAGGTACCTTCTTTCAATTGATATGGAAATGTATAGTATATTTTTACGTAGAGAACTAATTGTTTGATTACCTCATATTTTGAGTAATTTGTATTTTCTTGGCTTTTGATTGCATCAGTAAAAAACGTGGCTATAAATTATAAAATGTTTGACGTGGACGTCACATCACAATTGGCGGTTGTTATTTGACTCAAACACGAATGGTGGGAAGTGAATTTAATGAGAAATCTTTTGTGGTATACCGTGTGGGATTTTATTTTTAACTCATTTGAATGCTTGCCCTAATCAAAGTTTATTTATGAGCTCTACGATGAGATAAGCTCATAGGTATGCCTGCTGTCTGAAAATAGGAGCAACTTGTAGATCGCATGTGCTTTTTGAATGACCGATAACATCGGAGATATGAGTTTTCGTGGGTCATAATTGTAAAGTGGACTGGCAAAACCCAACACTAAGATCGACATCGGAACCATATATTTGATCAGTGGGAGTCATATTTTTCACAATATACAAATTGGGATAATTCAGCACTGATTAAACATCATATAATTGTTATTTACCATATATGGGACTATCTTTATTTTTTTTTTTAATTTTGCATGCGTTTACCCTGATCATTACGCCAAAATTTGAGTACGATTTCTTAATTAATTTTTTTCAGAGAAGGACTACTCTTAGGTTGTGGAAATCCCCTGCTCGACATATCAACAGTGACGGATGAGAAATTTCTACAAAAATACGATCTCAAGCCAGACAATGCCATTTTGGCTGAAGATAAACATAAACCTCTGTACGAAGAGCTAGCCGAACGATCTAACGCTGAATACATTGCTGGAGGTTCAGTACAAAATTCATTGCGTGTAGCTCAATGGATTCTACAAAAACCCAATGTAGCCGTTTTCTTTGGCGCTGTGGGAGATGATAAATTTTCGAAAATTCTCGAGAAAAAAGCACGTTCAGATGGTGTTAATGTACAATATCAGTATACACAAGAAGCACCAACAGGTACGTGTGCTGTACTTATAACTGGCACTCATCGTTCGCTATGTGCAAATCTTGCGGCGGCCAATCTCTTCACTCCGGATCATTTGAAAATTCCAGAGAATAAAAAATACATTGAGAATGCAGAATACTTTTATATTTCCGGTTTCTTTTTGACGGTTAGTCCGCCGAGTATTATGGAAGTAGCACATCATGCCAATAAGCATAATCGAATGTTTATGATGAATTTGAGTGCTCCATTTTTGTCGGAGTTTTTTAAGGAACCAATGATGGCAGCTCTTCCATTTGTTGATATTCTATTCGGCAATGAAGCGGTAATTTTTTTTTGTTTTCTACATTTTGAACTTGTTTTTAATTTCGACTTTGGGATATGTTTGTTCTTGTTTTTTTTTTTTAGGAGGCAGAAACTTTTGCCCAGCAACAGGGTTGGGAGGAAAGAGAAATGGAGGAGATTGGCAAGAAAATGGTTAAACTACCAAAAGAAAATCCAAATCGACCACGTATAGTTGTAATAACACAGGGACACAATCCAGTGCTTTTAATTCAAGAGGAAAGCATTGAAAAGTTTCCAGTACATAAATTGGAACGTGAACAGGTTGTGGATACAAATGGAGCAGGTGATGCTTTCGTTGGTGGATTTCTTGCACAATATGTACAAAAGAAACCTCTGGGAGTGTGTATTCGTTGTGGAATATGGGCTGCTAGTAAGATTATACAACGTAGCGGTTGTACATTTGAAGGAACGCCGGATTTTCAGGAATAGCTCTAATCAAAAAGTTTATTTGCGATTGTTACATTGATGTTGTTGAGTTTGTTTTTTTTTTTTTCTAAATAACAGACATGTCCAATTGTTAGGAGCACTTGAATATTAAGGAAATTTTAAAAATGCACTATTTTTTATACACTAAGCAATCAATATTTATTTATTGTGAGGTGAGGTGCTTTCGAATTAAATTGTTTGTACATACTATATGTTAACTATTCACTCTGCCTATCGTACACGTTTGTAGTTATCTTTTTTTATATTGTACAAAAAATACGTTTGTGGGAAACGTGGTAAACTGAAGCAATTTTATTGTAATAAAAACTTAGTGTTGAAAATCGTTAAAATTTAAATAATTTTATTATTTAAACAATATTCTAAAGGGTCTCTAGACCTAGACCTAGTTTTTCTAGAACATCTATGTTTGAGAATACTTATTGGAATACTAAATATTCATGAACAATTTTCAAAACAAACAAATTCGTATAAACCTATAAAACTAATCCTAAGTCGATTGGGATTTGAATTGCAGGTTGCATCAAGGAGCTTCACTTCCGACAAAACACTGAACACAACCCCAACCAAGTTACTGAATGGTTTATGTTATAACAGTGACATATCAGTTTTGCTTAATTTTCTCCTCGTGAAAGCTACCGAATACTGGTCTCGTTCATGGATACATAATTTGCCAAAACTATAAACGCCAGCTTTGAGCAGATAGAAAATGCCAACACTTCGACAATACCTTCACAAATGAATTATTTTCATACGGCGGTGGATTCACGCTAGTGAATCAATGGTATTTTCAACTGTCGGCATGTCACGTTTTTAGTGCCCTTCTGTAAAATGTTTGGATTTGTTGTCAATAAGGGTTTTCGAGACTAGAAGAGGTGGGGAGTTAACGGTAAGTTTGATATCCCCTAACCGAGTTACTGGCCTCGGAATATTTTGTCTTTTGGTTCATCCTGTCTGAGAAAGGTCCTGCGAAAAAAGAAAGCGGCTTTGCTATCCAGTTCTGCACACTACGAGGGTAAGTGTAAGGTTCTCAACCTGACAATGAAAGACTGCAATTTTGAGTTAAAAAATAATTTTATTTTTCTACATAATCTCCCTAGACTTCATCATGCTTGAAAGTTCATCCTTCCAGGAAGAGAGAGTCTGGAAGGCTATAAAAGTATTCATCTAAGGCGCTCTCAACTTCTTCATTGGATGCGAAGGGCTTACCAGAAACAATTTTCTTCAAGTTTGGGAACAGATGGGTGCCTGAAGGTGCCCAATCAGGAGGATAGGGGGTATTGCCGAGTAAATCTTACCCAAAATCCCGCAGTTTTCCTTTCGCTAACGCATCCTTGTGTACAGATGCATTATCTTAATGAAAGATGATTTTTTTTTCTTTAAACCAGGCCTTTTCTCGCGAATTTCGACATCCAGCTTGTCAAGAAGATTAGAGTAATATTCGCCTGTAATTGTTCTGCCTTTGTCAAGGTAATCAATTAACAGCATCCCTTTCGCATCCAAAAATACGCTGGCCATAACCTTTTCGACATATGTAGCGGTGAACCCATGTCACATCCATGGTTAGAAATCGCCCAAAAAATCGGTCGGATCCCTATTGAATCGGTCCAAAGTTTGCGCATTTTCTTTTGATAGGCATTCAGCAAATGCGGCAGATCTTTCGCATCTTTCTTAGCTTTTGCGTAAGATGTTTCGCACCCTTTCTTCCGATATCCCCACAGCCCTACCTATCTCACTCACCTTCACCCGCCTATCGACCAATACGATATCATGCTTTTTTTCGATGGTTTCGGGTTCGTGGGTTATCTTCGAGGGATATGCGACCTCGTTTAAATTCAAATGCCAAATTTTTAACAGTTGACTTGGAAGGAGCAGAGTATCCGTAATCCTTTGTAAATTTTGGATAAATTTTCGTAGGGGTTAATCCATCTAAAACGAAGAATTTTATGACCGCACGATATTCAAGTTTATCAATTTTAACGAAAAACATGCAAGAAGTCTATTGCAAAAAATCGTGTGAACTTGCCATACGACCTAATGGCATGTGCACCCAGGCAGGAAACATACATTTTTGTGGCGGTCTCTTTCTGAGATTCACAATTCAAGAACTACGTGTCGCCTCCGGCAATACGAAAGTCAGACGTTTCTACCGGCGCCACACTCAAACAAACTTCTGCCGAATTTCATCATTGAGTTTAAAAATGGCTATGGCGCGGTGGTAAGCTCATTGAACTATCACGCAGAGGTTCGATCCCCGCCATCGCCAACAATTGTTCGAATCGTCATCACTCTTTCGGCGGGCAATGCCAAACTCCCGAAAGTAAAATTGCATATGAAAAATCGTCTTGGAGTGCTATTCGGATGCGGCGATAAACAGTAGGCCCTGCTCAGATGTGACAAAAATGACAACATGAGTGTCAAGAAGCTAGGCCAAGGGCTATACCAGGCTGCCAGCGCCACGGTGTTTTTTTTTTTGTTTTTTTTTTTTTTTTTAAATCTTCGCAACGGTTGGTTCTTGAATTTTAACACTAGTTTCGAATTTAATTTCCAATGAAATGTTTTTGTAACAATCAATGGTGTTTAATTTCAACTGGTGCACAAGGCCAAATTTTTGCTGAGTGGAACGCCATCTCTGCGTCAGGCCGAGAACTTTTCATTGATAAGTGTCCGGATTTCTCGCTGATATCAACCTGACGTGCGCTTAAGGGCTGGATATCATTACGTTTTAATCGCTTTGAGCTCCCTTTGAAACAACATTTCGGAAAATGTCTAAAATTGTTATACAATTTTTGAGATTAATATGTTTCAGGTGGTTCACCTTCTAAGCATGGGGGTTTTTTTTGTTTACATTTGACTGTCAAAAGTTGAGCATGTTCCTACTTTTGCTTCGCTTTGAAGTCACGTTACATAACATTCTGTTCTTTGTTACGAATGTAAAACTTAAGCCGATAGCTGAACTCGAAACGTAAAAGCGTAACTGAAGTCGAAGCGCTGTTATGTTTTAGACATTACTGGCAGGTTTTGAGAATATTGAGACTCGGTAAAGTACCTTCAGCGCCACTTGTGGCATTATTTCCCAACCCATTGGGTGCATTGATTTTTGACAGCTCGCTCGGTAGAACAAATTTATATGGGTAGTTAAAATACGGTCCGGAATAAAATAATTAATATACAAATATATTTGAAGATAAGATGTGTGAAGAGTAATCAAACAGGTACTCGCTTCATTATCAGGTGATCAATTGTTGTACAGTGTTTGCGTTTGAAAGAGTTGTACTCATTTTCAGTGTACATTAGTTTAAATAATTGCACAAAATATAGTTCACTGAAGAACAGCACAATTTAAGAAAAGGCAAATGAATGCATTCATCTCTACTCTGAACCTCCGTAATATTACATTTCCACTAGCCGAGCTTAGCTAAAATATTTCGCTAATCTTCTCTAAATCTTGAGGTTTGCAATTCAGAAAACTACCTCATAAAACAAAGTCTTTTTTAAAAACTTCAACATAATCTCTTCAGAAGCAAAGAGTAAAGTTATTATGAAATTGAATATGTAGACTTTTTACACAAATACCACCACAGGAAAAATGGAAAAATCAAAACAAATGTGTTTTAATTTACCTCTATTTTTTTTAATTGCGTTTTTTATGTTTCTACTCCTAAAATATTTGTTGTTTATTTGAGAAGTGTATTCGGTTTGTTTTCTTTTTAAAAAAGAAGGTTGTATCTATTGACTGTTAATGGCATTATTGCGAAAATTCAAGATAGGATGGAGCAATAAGCTATAATGAATGGATTTGTGCTTTATACTTTAAAATTATTCGAAGCTTGGGGGCTAATTGCCGCACACGTTATCGAGTGAGTAGATCCCATCCGTCATCAAGTACCTTTAGGATGATGTCAGACGAAAACTCACTTATCGTTTGGAACTTCAAATTGTAATAGTAAAAGTCTTACTAAAACTAGTTTCTGGCAATTCATAGAAATCCTTACAAAGAAAACAATTTCCTGTGACAGATTAAAAAAAAACATATGACATATTAACGTCAATATTTTGAAATTGGTTTATTTTATTAAATTTTGACTAAAATGTTAGTAGAAATTCATACAATTTGAAAAGAATATATAGTAACATTTCCGTTTTGATGTTGTTTTTATTTTATTCTTCATCAAATCCTTTCGTACGTCACCTTGACAGCTATCGACTGTGATTGGCACTCGATGATGCTCGATCGTGCTTACGGTAATTTGCACTCAGGCTTTCAATTTTCAACATTTGTTTATGTTAAAATGTTACAGCCAGAGTTACGCCAAGCTGATGTTTGCATATTTTTTCTTTTGCGAAAATACTCTACTAATCTCGATTGATAAATAATTCGGTGGAATCTCAATAAATATAGAAGGATATCCCTAATTTCTACTAAAATATGTCATACACCCAGAAATTCAATTTTCTACCAATCTTCCATTGAGATTTTAGCAGAAGCAGCGGTATATACACTTGTGTTGCTTGCTTTATGGGATCGACCAGACGCTACTCAGTGCTCAGTGGAACAAGACCCAACCAAAATATGACTTTAAACAATAAAATATTATTAATACATTTCATACAATGGTAATACGGTATGGAACTAATAGAACTAAGCAAAGTATATTCATTTGTTCATATATAAACTTAACTAAGTTATGAAAAGCTGTGCAATTGAGTAACAAAAAACAAATGAGTAAGCACCCTCTGCCTGTGAGAAATGTCAATAAGCATCTAGACCCTACGAACGCACCCAAAGCGGATGTCTACTCTTAGCCATACTTTTTCGTCAACCACTAAATTTATCAACACATCCTCGAAGCGGGACAACCGACTCTTCAAATTTTAATACTGTTTCCTACTTCAACCACCGCTCTCCTCATAAATCTCATCAGTCCTTACCCTTCATACACACTCCAAGTGTCATCTCTCTCCGATAACGAAATAAAACTCAACGTATACTTTCGTTGTATTCTTTCGTCAATGTATATATTTTTCTCATCTTTAATTGGATTTGCTGTATTGGTATCGAAAAAGAAAAAAAGAACGAAAGAAAAAAAAAAATAACACTCGATGGCCGCCATTTATTGAAATTGTAGGCACTTGGGAAAATCGTCAGATTTTTCAAGTCGTTTTACACTGAGTGAATTTGATAAAAAATTACAAAAAATTGTGCAAACCACAGTGAATTGAAGCTATTTTCGAGTAAACATTGAATTTTGTTATTAAATTAAGTGAAAAACGATTAAAAACCCTTTGAAAATTTGTTGACATTTTTCCACCATCAAAGTTCTTAAACTTGTACACTTTTGCTGTTGGGTAGCCAACCAAGTTTTTTTTTTTCATTAAAACTTTTTTTCTTCCTCTCAATTCCATTATAGCCAAAGTGTAGACTTTGTCGCGGGTGTTTCTATCTTCAAACAAGCAAAATAGCAAAGAAAAAAAAAATTCGCTTTGCATCAACTTGAGACGTCAACTGTACATCGGCTTAAAATAAAAATATAAAAGAAAAGAAAAATAAATAAAAAATTGTTCATCAAGGGAAAAATAAATAAATAAGTCAAGCAGAAGTAAAGTAAATGGAAAAAAGTTGAAAAAAAAAATCGTGTAAAAGGCAAAGAAAAAGAAGTGGTAATTATTTTTGGGGGAAATTCTGTGTTGGTGAATGTTGCGCGAGTTTTCCCAGTAAGGGTCGTGATTTCCTAGTCCAGGTAAATGTAAGTAAATTTCAAACGTTCAAAAATTTCTATATTTTTTTTTAGAGTGCAAGTGCAATTGGACGAACATGATAAATAACAAATCGTTCGAAGGGGGGTTTCAGTTTTGAAGTTTTCATGTCTGCTCCGGTGGCAACTTAAGTTCTGTGGCATTTCAAAATGCATCTTCTAATTGCAATCATTCATTATTTAAATGTTTACGACAAGTTTTGTAAAAGAGAGGCTACACTTGGATTCGCATGTTCGAAATGTTTTGTTAAAATTGATGGCGATTTCCCTTTGCACATATTTGTTTGACATATTTTCTGTGTCTTCTGTTGACTTTTAGTGGGGAAATCGGTGGCTAAAGATGTTGGTTGGAAGTTTTTTCGTTGTATAATCCATGTAGCTACAGTTTTTTGTGATTTGTTTTAGTAAAAACTCGCATAGAGGGTGGTGTTTGCGCGATTTTTAGTTGAAAATCTTGTAGTGTAGCCATTTTTATTTTTATCGTCGCCATATTTAAATGTGGGGAAAAATTCTGAACGAAGGAAAAAAATTGGTGTCGCTCGAGTGTAGTTGTGTAATTGGAACAAATGCATACACAAAATTGTTGGCAAGTGTTTGTTTGCGCATGGCACAAATACCAGAGTGGTTTAGTGTTTTTGTGTACGTACGCGGTTACATTATCTATATGTATGAGGTGGTGGCAGCCATATTTGATTTAAAGTAATAACTAGAAGCGCTGTTTTATTTTACATGCATCGAAGAGGGATAGTCTAATCGTGGGTTTTGCTTTGGGCTTAAAGTTTGTATTTTTCGCATTTTTTCATTTATTCCGCATTAAGAAATTCCTTCGGTATGAAGTTGGCTGCATTAAATTGGCCACAGAGGAACTAGAAAAGGAACAAGCAAAAGAAAGAAAAGAAGATAAAAATGGAGGTTCCTGTTGTGATGTAGAAAATTCTATTTAACTATACCCGTTTGCTCGTCTAACCGCCCATCCGTCTATCCATCATTTACGGTCTAATTGTGTTGATCGATCTCTCTTACACTCGTGGGAGTTATTTTCTGTATTTTCTACACAATTCTTGGTTGTCCTTGTTTCTCTTTAACCTCTTCTTTTGGCGTTGTTTTTCTCCTTTAGATTTTTTGGTCGATTTCCCAAATGCGTTTTCTTTTTAATCGTTTCCCTCTGATACTCTTCGATTCATGGTTTTATGTGCTTTCAGGGTTTTATTTATTTTATTCGTTGTGTGGATTGTGAATGCTTTATTTTTTCTCTTCCCATTTTTGCGCTGTTTTTCACGCATTTGGGGTATTGTTTGATGCGTTTTAATTCGCACTCGTTATTGCCTTTGGTTTAAGTTTCGGTGTTCGATAGTGCTGCTAACTGACGTCTTGGCCTGGCATGGCATGGCATGGCCTGTCCTGCCCTTTCCTATCGGTTCTTGCCGCTTTTAGATTATTGTATCTTAAGATTTTATTTAATTTGACGTAATTTTTTTTTCTCCCACATTTAGCTTTCTTCTCGACTATTTTTGTGAAAACAAAAATTATCTGTATGTGTGCAAATGAAAAAGCAACAGCAGCAGCACCAGCACCTTTTTCAAGATGATTGCTCATCGTTTGCGGAGCCTATTCTGTTGTGGGATCTGGGGTTTCTTTTAAAACACATAAGCTTTTTCTTTTTATTTGAAGGGGGTAGTAGTGGTGCAAGTTCTGGGGGTATATTCTGGTTCAGGGCGCGCTACAATGGACAGAGATATTTATTTTTTATAAAAAGAATAGAGAATCAAACCGAATTGCTGCCGTCATTGCCACGTCTGTGGGTTGCGTTTCGGTTTTTGCGCATTTTCTGATTTCGCATTGAAATGTTTTGCTTTGGGAGTAGTTGGTGTACTTTTATGAGGGTTATAAAGAGGGAATTGTTTCGTTTTTCTTTTTTACGGACTAATCAGTTAAAATTTATTTTTTTAGGTGAAACAAAAACAAGTTCCTAGCACACCACACGATTCTTGTGGAAATGTCAGATTGTATATGTTATTGGTGATCTAGTACAATTTTGACGTCCAACTCATTTGGGCTGAGTTCACATGGTGATGACTGATGAGTGAATAATTTTAGATTAGGGCTTACCAAAAACCGATAAATATTTCTTGTTTTTATTAGATAAGCTTCAAAAGAATAAATGAATTTCTGATATCGGTTTGAATACTTATTTATTTTATTACTTTTCCCAAATTTTGAGACATATTTACTTGGTCGACGTTGTCGGTCCGACATGATTAATTTAGTGTATATCAGATTAGAGATCAAAACGTGTTGAGCCCTTCATAATGTTACGCTTTTGTTTTTGTTTTTTATAGCTATTCACTCCTCTAACTTTTTTCTCAAAAATAGTCGTTGAAAAGTCACACAAACATTTGACGAAAAGTTGTTTTTTTTGTTCTAAGCCACACTTCTAGCTCTGGAAATAAAAAGTAAAAACTGCCGGCAATAAGGATCGAATAAAAATCCCAGTTAGTGAATTTCCACCACGGTGACTGCGAAGTGTAAGCTAGTACATTGTCTTAATGAAAAATATACATACTTACTTATTTTAGGTGGCGACACAGTCTGGGGTGGACCTGGCCCTCAATCAACAAGCGTCTCCAGCCAGCTCGATCTTTTGCCAGCTGCCTTCAGTTTCGCACGCTAAGTTGGCTGAGGTCCCCTTCCGCATGTGTGCGCCACCTGAGTCTCGGTTTCTTCTACTGCGCTGTCCCTCTGGGGCGGTTCCGAAGACTTCAGACCAAAGCTTTGTTATCCATCCGCTCTACATGACCCAGCCATCACAGTCGTTGGATCCTTACTCTTATGGCTAGGTTGATGTCGCTGTACAGTCTATACAGTTCGTTGTTGTATCTCCTCCTTCACTCACCCTCCTTGTAGACGGGACCGAAAATCAGAAAAAATTTCTTGTAAAAACAGTCTAGATCACCCTCATCTATTTTCGATAATGTCCTTGCCTTTGCGCCATGAAGCAGGAGCAGGGTTATTAAGTTCTTATATAGGGTAATTTTGTTGTTCGACAGAAGGCTCTGCTTGTCGATTGCCTTCTTAACTCAAAGAAGCAAAGGTTGGCAAGAGTTATTCTTCGTCTGAGTTCACTGTTTTGCTGTTTCTTTTTTCAGAATTTCTATCTATGGTATTAAATCTGCTCAAATAGGCAACAGCAATCTTCAGAACTGTGATTTGGCTATCTTTCTGACCACGGTTAACCTTTTCGGTGGATTTAAATTGTGAATTCACTGCAAACTTCATTTTTTTTCGGACTAATCGAATTTTAAAGAATGTATACGCCAATTTTTTTGACCGATTGACCTGTTATTTTGTGCTGGTTGTTATAACTTAATGATTCAAGTTTTATAACAGCTTCAAATAGCTTCAAATAGGAAACAGTGGGATTTTTCCCTTAATGGAAGACTTTGAATGATATTGTACTTAAATGTGACTGAAGGTGTATATTATAATAATCGATGTTCCTGTTCATATCTTAAACATTAATACACTTAGTTTCCAGAGGCTTAACAACCCAAAAATTCTTACAGGCCTTGGTCCTATCAACAATACAAGAAGAAGGGGTCTTTATTTTCGTTGCAATTTACATATTGGAAATGAGGAAAATATACATATGTGTAAGCTAATAAAATAAGCCAACAATGCTAAATAAGCCTGGCGCTAAAAGAGTATAGGAAAACATAGGCTGATGCTGTAGGCACATTACGAATGAACCTTTAACTGAACTGAAAAAGCTGTTTTTGGTGTGAGAAATTGGTTGAACTTCTCATAGGTGTGAGAAATAAGAAGTGAACCTCTCAATATTCGTTTACGCGTACAATTTTTTTTAACGATACTGATACAGATTGTTTATTTTGCTTTTTTCAGTACTTTAGTATTCAAAATTGTTGTCATTTCTAATTTTGTATACACTGAATAAGTTTTTAAATCTTTTGCTTTGTATCGATTGTCTGGCTTGGACAATTGAGTTCAACGATAAGCGTAATTATTACTAATTGTTTTATCAAAAGCTTAGCTGATAAGATTTCAACAATTGTTTCAGATCTTCGAAGAATTTTTCAATTTAACTTTTCTATAAATAGTTTTCACTCCAGCTTCACGATTATGATACAAATTTATTAACAAATTATACCTAATTAGTCATAAACAAGTGTGAATTATAATTATGCCTTCCTACCACATCTGGCATAGAAAACATTCAAGATGATACAATTAAATGGTATTTGGCAAGAGACACCTTTAAATTGTATGGATGCAAAATGCCATGACACATTCTCCCACCCACGATGAATAATAAATCAGAGGCGATTCTTCTCGTCGGTTCTTGTTCAAATGACGATTGCCCAATGAGCAAAAGTATCATCATCAACCCCTGTAATCACTAGCGTCAATTCAAACTGAATAAAAACAGAAATTCGTTGCACACCACACTCG
This sequence comes from Volucella inflata, assembly GCA_928272305.1. Classification (NCBI taxonomy): domain Eukaryota; kingdom Metazoa; phylum Arthropoda; class Insecta; order Diptera; family Syrphidae; genus Volucella; species Volucella inflata. The sequence continues at coordinate 18,158,293 of OV743718.1, read as the reverse complement.
AGTTTTGGTAGTAACTCGTATTGTTTTCATCTTACGACTTTCGTTTTTCAAATAAAACATCACCGGAAGTTTAACCAGCACGAGAGTGACCATATCATAGAAATTTGTTTTTTCATTTAATATCATCAGTCATACGCTCTGTTGAATGTTGGAGAATATTTGATTGAAATTGGTCTTACTTTTAACGATGGCGGCCTGTTTTTTTGGTTCTGGGATTTAATTTAAACGTAAATTGTAAAGAGGAAACAAAAATGAATACGGTTACGCGAGTCAAGGGTTATATAAGATGAATAAAAGGGTGTGCGTTAGCTTCAGTCTACGGACCGGTGTACTAGTACCCTTTCTAGAAATATATATATATACTATATATATGCATGGGCATTGTTTGTTAAAACAAAGAAACATTTTTGTATAAAAAGCTCTGCCACAGCTTGTGAAATTAATTTCTGATTGGGCTGTCGAACAGTGGGAATACTTATAGAAATAATCCGATTGCAAGAACAATATACTTGTATAATTCACAGTCTGAACACTGTATACGAGGGCTGCTATAATGTTTGGTATTCAGCCTCTTGCACGTTCTTTTGTAAAAAAAAGTGTATGCACATACAAGTATATAAATCAGTACTAGATGGGTGATGCTTTTCTCATTTTCTGATTTTCTAGCCTTTTCCTAGCCTTATTGTGTATGGTGCACATCTGTGTGTCGTGGTCGTGTTTGCGCTCTGAACTTTATTCAAATTTGTCCGACGCTATTCGTTGTTGTCGTTGTCGTTGTCGTTGTCGTAGTCGCTGTATAGTTTCTGTTACTGCTGTTGCTGGTCGTCGCTATTGCCGTCATTGTCGATGTCGACTACGACTACGACTACGACTACGACGATAAAGTCGACGCAGCTCTGCTGTTGCTACTTCATTATATTGCTTTTTTTTTTTATATGTGCATTTTATTTTATGTACATATACCCAAGTGAATGCACTGTTGACAGACCCCGAGAGCCACGACTTACTATCTATCTGGTCATGCATAGTGCTGTGCTTCGTTATATTATTGGAAATTGTAGTTTTACCTTATTTTTTTCGCTGTTCCCTTTTGTATTTTTATTATTATTATTATCTTATTGTGTGGACTGCACACACACTGAATACAGCAATGCTGCGAGTAGGTATATCTACCGTGAGCAAAGCGAGCATAGACTAAAGTGTTATGATATTGTTATATTTACAATTCAGATGGATAGGAAAGAAATAAAAAGCACGCGTGACGGTCTCTTTGTAAAGGCGCAATAGTAAATAGTTGGGGTTAAAAGTTTGCGAAAGTTTCGTTTTATTTTTGTTTTTTTATTAACCTTACTATTCCGTCGTAAAAAAATAGTCTGTATAATTGGTTTTCTACATATAAAATAATAAAGGTGTTCTTCTGAAATCAGCGAAAAGATATTCTCCAAGTGGTATGATTAAGAAGTACAATAAATTCTGATTACGTGCCATTCTACTCCACTTACGAGTAGTTGTGGGATGGGTAAATTAGATATAAGAAGGATAGTTTGTATATAATGTATTGTTTTATAGGTATCTGGCATTGAATTCTAGCCAAGAGTTTAACGAGCAAAGTGGCATTTTAAAGATGTTCACTATCAACTAATATGCTGCGTTGTATTTATTGTTTTCGAAGGGATTGAGAATGTTATTACTTACGAGTACATATTGATGTTTATGACCTCTTATATTTTTGCAACAAATATCGGGGAACCACAAAAATCTTAATTAAAACCAATTCTGTGAAGATGCTATCCACTTCTGTAAGGATTTACGACATTATCAGCAGACCTAGGTATATGCTGATGTAAATATAAGTGGGTTGAATTTAAATTTGATTTGTTCTAGAAATTATTTTAGAAGTTTAGTTGATGGTTTCGCATTGGTTGACATACTCGTAGAACGATGTTCTCCGACCTTTTTTTTATTTATTCATGTGTCAGAGCTTATAGGTTTTACTTTCTTTTAGTTTCAAGTTGACAGTCAACAATAGTAGCGAAATAATCTCTGCTATCCATTATTTTACTACTCAATTTTTTCGTAGTCTTTTTTTCAGTAAAAATTTGCAGAATAATAACCAGAGTTCTTTTTTCCTGTTATACATCCTAACATGCTGATTTGAACCTATTACACTTTAGAATAAGTAACGATTTTGGACAACTGCGATACGTTACCTTTCTAAAATATCTTGTTTCTTGCTTTTTGATAATTTTTTCGTAAATTGATGGAATTTCGGCTTTTCGGCATAGAACCGTTGAACGCCTATTAAGTTTCGTAATGCATACCTACCCACTTGACCAATGACTTCTAGTTCACTTTATATGCACTCTAAAAAAAAATTAAATAAATTAAATTAAAAGCTCCAATAATACGTGTAGGTTCTAGCTTAAATTAAGCTTATATTAATAATTTGAAGCTGACAAAGGTGTTTTAAAGATGTCTAGAACAAGCTCATCTTTGCCATTCTGTGTAGATAGAAATAGTGTTCTGCAGACTATAAGTTTGGCTCTTCAAAGGAAGCCGAACCGATCCCTATCGGTTATTATCGTAAGTAAGCCAAAAAAAATCATTGGATTTTCAGGTAAACCAGGTCTATAATTCAAAAGGAAGTTGTTTGTTGCGAATTTCTGCTTAAAACCTAGCTGGCCATCTTTTTTTTTTATCGCAAGACACGTACATAGGTAGTTACCGATTGCAGATAGATGATACATTTGATGCCTTAAAAAGATTTTAAGATTAGCCGTTTTCAAGATCATACATACTCGTAAGAAAACTTGAATAAAAGTTTATCCATATAATACATATACATATACATATATATGTATGTATCTTATGAGCTGACCAAAAAGAAAAAAATTTGTGGCACACAGTATTTTATCAGCACTAATGTCACTTCCGCTCAGTTGATATGTTTTCAAAAATGTTCATGATAAAATTTAATTACGTATCTTTTATCATTTTAAAAATTTGGATCTCAAATTTCCTTTTCCAAATTGGTGTTTTTATTTCGTTTGTTTATTCAGTGTTGTTCTAATCTAGAGATTTTTAAACGAGAAGGATAGGAGAAGAATATATAAAAGAAATGAAATGAAATGAAAGGTCGGGAAGATGATAAAATACTCCCTTTACCAGCAATTAAGCGAGTAAGCTAACTTAAATGAAAGACTCTGCAATATATTAAAGCATAAACACATATTACAAAAATGGGAAAAGTTACTGCAATTAGCCGAGTTTTATACTTATAATATGAACACTTTTCAGTTTCATTTGATTAGGATGTTCTCCTTGATCCACCTTTTCATTGCCTGTCAAATAAAAAAAGCTAGACTGACGATAAGGCAAAATATTAAATTTGGCAGTGAAATTACTTTTGTACCATTCATCCGTATTAATTTTTTTAAAACTTTGGGTAAGTTGTGTCAACGTCACCTTTTAAACCAATCAATGGTGGCCACACGCATGACCAAAGTTTTCACCGATGCCACACTTTTCGCATTCGTAAAAGAGCAATCATCATTTGCAAATGCTTATTTTCTTTTTCGTTTATTTTTTCTATACACGAATAGCTTCCCCATTAATCTATCACTGGGTGTTTTGTTCAATTGTGTATTTGTTTTCTCCTCCGTGTATACCAGAGTGAAGTTTTTTTTACATATAGGACTTAGTATGGGTATTATATAGGAATGAATAACTATAGTCAGTAATACATCACGCTGCATCGATCTCTCAAAAATTATACACAAATCAGCCGTTTAACTTTATATACTCGTACAAGTTTAACCACGATTATAACACATCAATTTTGAGGGATTTGTTTTTCTTTTTTTAAATTTTCACTTTAGTGACGTAAGAGTGCTTTTCCAAAACATCAAAACACACATATGACAAAAATCTACGAATACAAATAGGCAGTAGCAGCGCAGTAACAAGCAGCACCAAAAGTTAGCTCAAAGTATAAAGGCGAAAAAATATATCTTATGCGCTAAACAAAACTTCCTTCAGTCTTCACAGACTCAGTAGTGTGTCTCTTTGTCGGACGTTTACTTTGTAATGTTGTTCAACTTGTTTTTTTTTTTGTCATTATTTGTTTTTTAGTTGGTTGCTTTTCTTTTTCACTAGCTATCGTGTTTCTATCAATATTTTCTTCTCTTTTTGGATTTATTGCAGTTTTTTTTTCCTAGTCCTTTTGCACTGCAATTATTGGGAGTAACTTTGAGGTTCCCTTGTGTTGTATTCGTTAGTACCTGTACTAAACACTGGTACACTGCATATCGCCCTTATTTTGATTGGATTCAGATTCATTTAGATTCGTTTGGATGCAAGTTTTGATACAAAATAAAATCTTTTTGCTGGGTATAAATTTTGAATTTACTCGTAGACGGTTGTACGGTTTTTTGGTTGTATTTTCTTTATTTTGGTCTTAGCGGGTCGGTTATCGAACATGCGCACAATGACAGCAATCTGGAACTTGTACCACTTTTCTTTGTTATTTTTTTCCTTTTTTATAAAGAGAATGAACAAAATAGCACTTGGAAGAAGAAGTACAAGAAGAAAAGGAGAATATATATTAGAAATAGAAAGAAGAAAACGAAAAAAAAAAAAAAATAATCAAATAATTGTTTTGAATTGAGTTTTATTGAGTAGGTATCTAGTTGCTGTTCGTTTCTTCCTTTGGTCATTACTTTTTGTTTTTCTTGTTCTATTGCGTTGCCCTCTTACATTCTTGATTACAATTTATTGCACATAAAATATAGAGAGCGAAAAAAAATATATGTATGTAGATGGAAGCAGCTCATCATGCACATAGCACCCCTTTTTTTAAATCAAGTCTGCGAACATTATTGGCGATAACGAATTGTTTAATGGATTTGTTGTTGATGTGATTAAGCAGTTGAAAAAGTAGGCTGACTGACGTGTCGGTGTACGCGTCACATTACAGAATTTTTAGTCTGATAAATGAAAGTTCACTCATGTTTTCTGATGTACGTTGTTTATAAATTTCTTTTTTTTTTTTATTTATTTGATGAATACACCAAACATGTAGTAGGAGTGTACTATGTATATTTATGCTTAGTAAAAATAAAAACACAATCCAAATAAGGATGCAATCTTTGTAGGAAATCAATATATTTTCTTCTAAAAAGAAGATGGGCAGCAGTTGGATTTCGAAATTATTTCTTTTCATAGTTTATGAAAACTGCTAATTTGCAAATGTACGAGTATATTTAGCTCATGAATCTTAGGAAACAGAGGCAAGTTTTGCCAAGAGTTTTGTGTTTATGCTCTTGTTTAATACACTATACCGTTGGTGTATCAAAATTTGTAGTCTCATATTATTAAAAAAGCGGTCTATTGAATAATGAGTATTTCTTTACATGTTCATTGATTTTAAAAAGGCATTCGACATCTTTAAAACCTATTCTGACCATTTGTGAGGATGATCATGCTATCATGAATTTGAAACATACTTACAAATTTTAGAAATACCTACCAACAAAATGTTTTAACAAAATTATATATTAGTCATTTAATAAAACATTTGAAGAAATACAAAAACTTTTATAATACAATAATCAAACGAATTCCATTCCTAGTTCGTATAAACTTGAATAAAATTTGCCTCTAATTGTCAAAGTAAAAACTTGCTTATTAGTGTTTCCCAAATTCAGAACAAAGTACGTATGAACATGAAGGAATAGCTCGCAGTGATGTCAACGTCATCATCAGTATATGCAAGTTAGTTGCACAGACTTATCACAAGTTGTCCCTTTCTTATTGGATTGGGAATTTCACAAAATCTTCACAAATCGTTTTTTTGACATAAAAGGCGCCGGTTATATATATTTTATATGCTCTTTTTTAAATCGATGAAAAGGATTGGTGGTATCGATTTGGTTTAACGTATTTTATCTGACGCAATATGGATATTTAGACAGATGTGGTCTTATTGGGCCCTAAATACTTATAGGGGTCACTCAGATCAATTATAAGACTGATATTACATCCGTAACGTAATTGGCCCAATTTAGAGTCTTCTTTTCTTGTTTATCAGCAAACTGTGCTGAGTTGCTGATGAGATACACTGTCTTCTTGAAAAAGAGTTGATGTAGGAACTCTACTAAGTTATATCAAGCTGCCTTAAATAATTCATCAAGGAAGTCATCGGGTCCGAGAGCCGATGCGCTACTTCTAGATTTTGCAAACTTTATTTGATATTGATTTGGTTGATGGAAATTTAGGTCAATATTCCTAGAGTACCAATTTTGAGTTTTCTACATCATGCGCTTTTTTAATGGAGAATGTATCATACCACCGCATTACGTTTGAACAACGTTGGGAAATATTACAAACTTATATCAAAGTGAGTGCTTTATTACCCAAACAGTGCATTTATTGAAAAGATGATTTTGCCGAAATAAAAGCACCCCACCACGTCTGCTGTGCGCAAGTTTCTGCAAAATGTTCGTAAGATTGGCTTGCTTGCGGGAATGTGGCTGCTGTAGTCGATAGTGTTCGACTTAATTCAGAAACATCGAACTCAACAATTCACACATCAGCCTGATGAGAATTCTGCACAATGATCTCGAATTATTCCCGTACAAAGTCCACTAGCTGAGTCAAACGACCATCAGCTTCGGTATTATTTTCAGAGGCAGCTCGAATTAGGTTGAAAAATAATTTTTTTTTCAGACGAGGCGCATTTTCATTTCCGCGGCTATGTTAACAAACAAAATTGGCGCACTTGATGATTGAAAAAAACTAGCACGTGATTGTCGAGAAGCCAATGTGCTGGTATCATTGTCGCATTTTATTTCGAAAATACTGCTGGAAACGCCTTATCAGTCTTCCTTGAGTTTCTGTACTGAAATTGAAGATATGGACGTAGTCAGCAGTCATGTTGTGTCTACACAATGTAGTGTTTACTCCTGCACTATTTTGATGAATTGAAACACTTTTGTAACATTTCGGGTGTGCAATGTGACTTTTCTCGATTTTTATATTTACTTCATACTGTCCCCCTCTCCTTATATGTACCTCACTCTTGTTCTCTACATACTATTGACATATCAAAATCATGAGTCACTGACGACATTTTGTTTTAACAAGATGGCAGTCCATCCCATATAGGCCATTAAACAATTAATTGTGTTTATTAGCCGTGATGTTATGCACACAGTTCAGAAACGATTCAAGTGAATATTGCTCGAGCCATTGGTGAAATAGATCCAGGGAAAATCAAGAAAATGTTGGAAAAATGGGCTCACAGTATGCGCTACTTCGAAGCCAGTCATAGCAACCACATGAGTGAAATCCTATTCCTATTAGTTAGAATGTTTGCTCTTTCAAATAAAGCTATAGCATACCGGAAATTATTGGTTTGCGAAGTTGTGGCATTTCTAACGTGTTCTTTGCGTGAATTTGCAAAAACTGTGGCGTCTTGTTGCTTTTGCATTTTGTTGCATTTTCATTACAGTACAGTCTGTGTGATAACATCGTACACGACAAAAATTAAAGAAGAACTTATAATAATAAAAAAAATACTGGTAATATTGGTTTATTTTGTTTATTTACTTGAATGCTTTTCAATTAAAATGTTGTCCACTCTCCTCCATTATCAATAATTGCGTGGAGTCTTCGAGGCATACTTTCTACTAATGTTATAGCATAATCTTGAGACAAAGATTTCCATAAAATTCGTATTTTTCGTGAGAATTGTTTGACCGTCGAGATCTTCTTTCCTTGGAGCTTTAGCTTTATGAATGAACATTTTCAATGGGATTTGCATCCGGCGACTGTGATGGCCAATCTAAAACATCTTGTTTCCACGCACTGCACAAACGACTGCGATGTTTCGGGTCATTATCTTCTTGCAGTAACCAATTCTCATTCCTTCTTTTAAACCACCTTTGGGCAGATGGTAATAAAGTCTTCTTATAAATTTTGACCATGTTGGGTGCGTTTAAGTTATTTGTAAACATGAACAAATTGTCAAATCCTTGTCTTGAGAAGCACCCCCAAACGTGCATCTTTGCCAGGTGTTTGACGGTCCGCTGGATTAATTTATTGGATTGTGTACAACAGGTATGAGTTATAGGAGACCATGCCCAAAAAGAAGCTTCATCCGAAAAAATAACGTTGTTCCAATCTCTGTCCAAATTCTCCTTGGCCCAACTGAGTCGTTTTTCTACGTGTTTTTTTTTGACAGTAGTGGTTTCTTTATTGTGCTTCGAAATTTTACATTATTGGCTAGTAAACGTCTTCGTATCGTATCATAACACACATTTAGACCCCTTTTACGTAAAATCCTTTGTCCTCCACGTAACGATAGAAGAGGATTTTTTTCAAACACGCGTAGAATCATTTTCTCCTGCTTTTTTTTGTTGTTTTTGGCGTAGATATACGATCCGGCAAATCATCCACATTTTTAACTTGGGAATAACGGTGCACCCACTTGCTAACAAATGCTTTTGACATTTTCATTCATTTAGCAGCTGCTCCGTATGACATTTTCGGTCCTTTTGGATGCGTGCACAAGAATACTGCCTCATAACGTGATGCAAACGCGACACTCATTTTAAAATACTTCCGTCTCTGACAAAAATTGAACATTCTTTAAATTTTTTTATTCAAAGCATCTTAGCAGAAGATCTGCTAATGCAAATGTGACTTCCAAACCGGTTTTCATAAACGAGTTTTGCCGTATACGGTCTTATCAAACGGACTGTATTTCTCCGTGCCTTTTATGTCAAAGATATTAGTCGAAATACCCTTGTTGCAACTAGGTATTTCAGCTCCAAACTTGAATTGGGCGGTTAAAGTTAATCTAAGTTGGTATTAAAAAGTTGTATAGTCTAGCTGTGAAATCACCAAAAAATTCATAAATTTAACACCATACTTACGACCTAAGGAGCTTTGGGAAATTTTCTTTAGTATCGTAGTTTGTTTCTTCTATAGGGACATAAGAACATAATAGTCAGAATAGTCCAGAAATTCTGTCTTGCATCCACATAAAAGATGTACATAACTATTTAAACCACGTCCAATTGCAAACAAATTATGCATTCTAGACCTATTTATGCTTTTTTTATAGTATAAACAATTGTTAATTAAATATATATTCCTTTCTTTTTCTCAGATGAAATAGAACTTGTTCAGGAATGATAAAAGGAACTACATTTCATCGCAAAAATTTCAAAAGACATTAAAAAAAAGAAAAATATCTTTTCGAAACCACAACAGCATAAAAGAACAAAACGATATTTCAAATCCTTGAAACCGATTTTGTTTTTAAACTCAGTAATGTTATCAGATGTGATGGCTTACAATGTAATGTCAACGGAAACTACAAATTCTATTGATAGCAATAAACTTAGCCCCCATGATTTTGGGGGCCCACCATCTGCGTTACTATTACCGATAAAACCAGATGATAACAGTTAAGTGTTAAACCAAAAAAAAAAGTTAAACAAAAACAAATAAAAAAATAGAAAAAAAACAAAAAGAAAAAAAATCTCGAAAATAATAAAAAAATAAAAAAATACAAAAAAAATAAACTATCTAAAAATGAACTTTGAACCGCAGTTATAGTAGAAGAACTTAAACTAGAAAAAAAAACAAAAAACAAAAAAAAACTTATTAAAAATAAAAAGCAAAATCAACAAAAAATCACGTTAAATTTAAGTTTTCAGTTGCCGCCTAAGAAAAAACCGCAAAGCAGGGAGTTTTAATTAAACAAGCACTTATCGTCGCATCAGCACAATTTAAGAAGGAATTAAAAAGAGCGTCTATTTTATTTGATTCTTCTTAAAGATTTTGGATAATTCTACGAATGCCAAGGATCCTTTTTTTGTTGCAATGCCATTACAATCATCGGGTATTATTGTTGTTGATAAAACATCAGTTATAGCTGCTTCAAGTACGACAACCACGCTAACCACCAACAACAACAAGTCGAATCTACAGCAATTTTATGAATATTATGATGTCAATGACGGAAATGTTGGCAATATTATTAGTGAAACAAATAATAATAACGGTGCAAGTAATGCCAATAATAACAACAGCAGCAATAACAATAGTAACAATCCACTAATGCGTCGACATCAGCGAACGATCTCATCGTCGTCATCTTCGTCGACACATTCGCCATCAACGACATCGATTCAGCAGCAACAACAACAGCTTAAGCATCATCAGGTTGTTGCTACAAATTTGCAAACTCTTGCCTTTAATCAACAACAACATCAGCAACAGCAGCAAATGAATCAGCTTAATCAGCAGCAAGCAGCGACAACTCATCATGTAAATGCAACATCTTCCGGAGGTCAACAGCAATTAATCGTAAGTGAAGAATATATTGAGCATGGACAGGGAGGACCATCGAATTCAGCTAGTGGAGGAAATGGCAATGGTAATGTCATGATATCAACAACGAATGATGTACTCAATCAGCAGATAATCAAAATTGTCACAGCAGATGGAACTACAGGCAACATGATAATTGATTCTATGGGCAATGTAACAACCACAAATGGTAGTGGCAACCCTGGAAACAATGGTACTTCAAAGGTACTATTCAATAACCTTACAGTTCTGTCGAAGCAATCGAATTCGGCAGCAGGTACGGGCGGTGTTACAACATCATCGGGACAATTGACTCAACAGCAGCATCATCAGCAGACAATAAACTTTGTGAATGCCAAAAGTCTCCCATATATAACGACCACGTCAAAGGGTCAAACAACAACTGTGCAGAAGATGACCGCTTACAAGGGCAACAATGTGGCCATAAAGCAAAGTACTACAACGCAGCAACATCATGTACTAAGTACGGGGAGTGGACATGCTGTTATTGGTCAACAGCAAGGGCAACCACAACAGCAAGTAGTGCAAAAAGTGACAATGCCACGTAATGTGCAGATGGTTACAAGGGTACAAACCTTGGTGGCACCACAAAATTCGCCGCAACAACAACAACAGCATATGTCACAACAACATGCGAATTCTGGTCAAGTTGTAATGCAACAGAAGTATGTTCATAACATTGTTGCCACAGGCACCGGTGTTGGAGGTGGAAAGACGAATTTAATTAAAAAATCTGCCGGACAATCGATGAAGTTACAGCAACATAAAATCATCAGCACTCAACAACAACAGGGAGTGAAAACCTTCATTCAGCAACAGCCCAGCGGGGGTGCGGGCCAACAGCAGCACTATCAAACAATTAACCTTCACCAAAATCAACATCAAAACTCATCTACGGTTCTACCGCAAACAACAATGAAGCATGTCAAGTCACAAAAAATCATTAAGCAATACAACAATGCAATCAATAATAGCAGTGGCACTGTCTCAGTGGCGACTTTACATCAGAATCATTCCGCTAATGTATCGTCTTCTGCTACATCCGGTACATACACCATCAGCAATAAGATCAATAATATTACCGGAGCTGGAGTGCATCAGCAGCATCATCTTTCAACGAAGATATCGAAGCATCCAAAGTATGTGATGCAGAATCATATTGTTATACCTTCCTCTTCGAACGCACCGTCCCAGAATCAGAATCACAAAGTGAACAATTCAAGTAGCAATAGCATTATGGTGAATCAGCAAATTTTAAATACAATCAATTCGTGCAACAATAGTTCGGGTACAATTAAATTTGTTAATGCCCATGGAACGGTAATCCAACAGCAGCAGCAGCAGCAGCAGCAGCAACAACAACAACAACAACAGCAGCAAGCGCCAACAATTATCACAACAACTACACAAAAGGTACGAACAAATAGTGGTAGTAGCGGCGGAGGTAGTAATAATCATCAATACCAGCAACCGCAACAGGTGCACATAACGCAGCAGCAATTCGTTGCAACTGATGGTGGAAAATCTGATGGCAATAATATTTATCATATTTCCTCAACTGCAGCGGGCAGTTACATTCAAAGTGGTGGCCCGCAACAACAAAATGTCAGACAGAATTCACCAATGCATACGGATGACATAATGATTGTTAACGGTACACAAATGACGGATGAGCTTTCAGCGAGGATCCTTCAGAGTATGGCACAGAAATCGTTTAGTAATCAACAACGATTCAATCAGCAACAACAACCAACGACAGCGAAGATTATTCATCAAGCTGGTAGTATGCCACCACCAACACAGTTGACAGTGCAGCAGCAGCAGCAACATCATACATCGACATCGAATTTGATTCTATCACCCAAAGAGTATCCGATTTATAATGTGCAGCAGCAACAGCAATATCAACAACAGCAGAGATTATGTAACAGTGCGCCAAACAGTCGATCGCAGTCGTTGGAAAGGAAGTACCACGATACAACGATTAGTACAAAGAAGTCAGCAACTGAGTACTATAAAGTAAAGTGAGTATCTTTTTAAAAATGTGTTTCTTCCTTAAAAACAAGATTTAATTTATCCTAATGTTAATTAAATTATATTATTTATCTTTATTTCGCCTAAAGGAATGACATGGCCACTAGCCAACAACAACAACAACACCAACAGCAGCAGCAGGCTTCTGCAACTGCAGCAATGGCATCTCGTATTCCCGTTGGAACAACTTTAACTCAACATCATCACCATCAACACCAGCATCAGCAACAGCAACAACAACAGTATCATCATCAGCAGCAGCAGCAACAACAACAACATCAGCAGCAGCAACAACAACAACAACAGCAGCAGCATCAACAACAACATCAGCAACATCAACAACACCAGCAGCAGCAACAACAGCAATTGGCACAACAATCATCAGCAGCTTCTGAACAAGATGACGAGTTGATTGGTGAAGAAGTTCGTCCTATCCCATCTAATACGAATGATTTACGCTTGCAAGTATTACATGCTGTGCTCCAGGATCACACTTATGTCGTAGCAATGCCAACACGTTTCCCTGTCGAGGTGCCATCCGCTTCACCCGCAGCGTCTGTAAATATTGTACAACCAACGCACCAGCAAACACTACAACATACACAAGCGAATGTTGTCACCGCAGTTATCCCAACATCAACCTCTGTTATAGGGCAGTCGAAACTTACACCCGATACGAAAGTAATTTATACTACAAGTGGAGTGGCTAATAGTGGTAATCCTAGTGTTGTGCCCGGTATGTTGCCTCAATTGTCTATGATAAATGTCAATGCTCACCAAAATGCGATTCAAAACTCTTCTGGTGGGCAAGTTAATACAACATCGTACACAATCTATGGCCAGCAAAGTAAGTACAATCAATGCAAGAAATCTTAAAGAAAAAATGCTCACAATATTTAATTTATTTTTAGTTTCGCGAACACCGCAAGACGATGATGCACATTCGGCCATTAGCAATGGATCGACTAGAGGTGCAGGTGCATCAGCTGACATCGATCCTGGTGAAGAGACGGAAACTGCACCAGAAGCCGAAGCTGAAGATGACTCAATAACCAGGTGTATATGTGATTTGGTTCACGACGACGGTTATATGATTTGCTGTGATAAATGCTCGTAAGTTTTTAACATTTCCGTGTTCATATTAAATTTTTTTTGATTTTCTTTTTCTTATTTTAAACGATAATTTCCCTCTCCGTTCTTATTCGTTTTTTTTATTTTTTCCAGTGCGTGGCAACATGTTGATTGCATGGGAATCGATCGTCAGAATATACCCGATGAATACCTCTGTGAACTTTGTCAACCTCGAGAGGTAGATCGTGCGAGAGCACGTAGTTTGCAGCTAACAAAACGCAAAGAACAAACACAAATGCTTTTGAATGCAGCTCAACTAAATGCTGTTAGCACAACTGTTCTGATTCCAAATGATGCTGTAAATTCCAGCAGTGGCTCACTACAACAGCAGCAACTCGGTGTGCCCGGAATTGTTAGTAATGCCACACAACAACTTACAAAGAAGGGTAAAATCATAAAACGAAAGGATATATTGAAAAAACCAAAAAAGGAGAAAACAGCAGGCGTAGGCGCAACAGCGAAACGTCGAGAAACTAAAAAAACCACTAAACGAAAATCAAAGAGTAGCAGCAATGATCCCGCAGACAAACATGCTGCTAATCTGCGACAATGGATTGAGAATTATGAATTAGCTGTTACCAATCATTACTCACCGGAGTTGAGAGCTCGATTGCACGCGATCAGTAAACAGCCAAATTTATTGCAGAACATTACAGCTACAGAAAATAAAGCGCTGAAGCACTGTGGCAGTTTGGAGAATAAGGCTACAACTGTGCCGCATGCAGGTGGTAAAATTCTTATTAGTAACTTCGACATTGCGCCGAATTCGCCAATATTTGAATTACGAGGGAAATATATGCTTACCACGCAGTACAAGACCCAGAATGCTTCAATAAATATGAACAGTCCCCCTCCATCCAATTATCTACAGACGCTGAAGTCGCACAAAATTCCGGGTGCATTCATATTTTTCTACCAGTTACCCGGCGATGGAGGACAAAGCGGACCAGAGATTTGCGTCGATACTCGAACGTATGGCAATGAGGCAAGATTTGTTCGTCGAAGTTGTCGTCCGAATGCTGTAATCCAACATTTGTTTGAGAAGGGGACCATCCACTTGTACATTGTGTCGTTAACAAATATTATGGCCAGCACGGAGATAACTATTAGGCATGAGCCACACGACTTGTTGGCGCTGAAAAATAAGAAGCAATACAGTTTTGCAATTCAGCCAACTAGCACCAGTTGTGCGTGTGGCCTAACGAAAGACTGTCTCTTTGGTGTGCTACCACCAATGCCACCAGCGGCTGCCCCAACGAAATCTGTGCGTAGCAACAGTAAGGTTGTGCTAAATGGTTGTGTAGAAAGGGGCGCAACAGCTCCGTCTAAGAAAAAGGCTCAGAATATGAATCGTGGTAGATCTACATCGTCCAGTGGAGACAGTAATGCTGGTCTCCTCAGTCCAAATAATAATAACAGCTTTGCGCCAAATCTTTACAATTCAACAACATCAATCGCAAGTTTGATGCATGATTCAGGAGTTTACACATCTTCTTCGTCGCCGTCGGTATCGATACCTTCACCTCCGACAGCGCATATTAGTTCTCCACCTGTGCAGCCCATGCAAATGCAAATGCAATTGCAACAACCCACGCAACAACAGCAACAGCAGCAGCAACAACAACAGCCACAACATCAACAGCAGCAGCAGCATCAGCAACACCAGCAACAACAACAGCAGCAGCAGCAGCAGCATCAGGAACACGAACAGTCAGTGCCTCAACAAATTCAACATGTGACGCATGTGAAAATGACACCACCATCGCCTCAGCCCCAACAACAGCAGCAACAGCAACAACAACACCAAAAACAACAACAACATCAGCAACAACAACAACAAGAACAACAGCATAAACAACAACACCAGGTAATCCTGCCTCCACTGCCTCCACCCTTGCATACTTCAGCGGAAGTGACAACTGATCCTCAAATGGTGGCGCATGTGAATCAAAATGTTCAACCGCCAACTGTTGCCGTTGAAGAATCAATAAAATCTGCACCAGTCATCGTCCCTACAGCGCCACTCCAAGTGGCCGAACAGGAAGCTAAAGTAGACATAGAACCTCTACAGACAGTAATTCAGCCGTCTATATCAGAGGCGGAAACAGAGGAAATTGCAACGGTTCCCCCAGAACCTTCACGATTAATTGCAGAGCCAGAAGTTCCACTTGTTGTTCCGCCATCCCAATCGGAAGTTTTACCTAACTGCAGCTTACAACAGATACAGCAAATGCCAATATTGCAACAACCGAATGCAATGGTTGATGGTAATCTTTTGGCAGACGCTCCACAACAACTACCTCCAGCAGGTGGTTCGCCAGTAAAATCTCCACAGAAATCGGGAAGTGGTCGTAAAACTCCTGCTAAGCAACCGCGAATAAGTATTTCGGAAGACTCTTCGAATGGTGCACAGCAACCACAACCGCAGCAGGAGCAACAACCACAACAGCAGCAACAGCAACAATCACAACAACAGCAGCAGCAACAACAACAACAACCACAACCACAGCAGCAACAACAACAACCGACTCCAACTACTCCGACTCCCCCAAGACAAGAGGAGAAACGTGAATCCCGTAAACTTACACGGGAGGAACGCAAAATGGAAGCTATTCTGCGAGCTTTTGAGAAAATGGAGAAGAATCAACAGCGAAAGCAGGAACTAAAACAGGCTAAGACTGACGTTGCAAAACGACGAAACAGCAACTCACCGAGTCCAAAGCGTAGTAATAGTACAGACGGTGGCGGTTCAGTTAACTCTAGCAATCAATCAGCGAAGAAAAATTCTTCATCTATAAGAAAAAAGAAACGAAAATCCCATAAGTCGTACAACATCAACAGCAGCTCTCAAAGAAAGCGTCGAAAGAGTCGAATGAACAGCAATGACTCTGATGGAGCTGCGACATCTGAAGAATCAACATCAATGCTATCGCCTCCGATTCAAGGATTGCAAAATTGTATACCACCTGGTGGTATACCAACACCAGAAGCTGTTGCTACACGGCAGTCCCAACTTATGTCACAATTAATGGAGGGAGAAAACAACCAGCAGGCAGTTGCTAATTCCGGACCGATTCCCAATAATCAACCGAATGATGCTAATGTGGATACAGCAGCAGGACTACTTTTAGCATTTGCAAATCCCGACAAGGATGCTAATACGTCTCAGGAAAGTGGATCTATGGAAGATTCGATGAAATCTCCAGAGAGACATGAGATTTCTGGAGATTCGCAAGTTATATCCCCGCCGCAGACTCCGACGATTGTAAGCTCAACATGTTTGCTAATTGAAGCAGCTGTTGGACCGTTAGAAAATCTTCCAGAATCAGCGGGATCCTCTGGTGAATTTAAATATCCGGCCAAAACAAAGACAAAGAAGGTAATGATGAGTAATTGGTTAAATCAATCAAGCGACTTTCAGCCAAGTCCAGAACACATGAACATGGTAGAGCATCCTGGATCAATTAATGAAAAACTTGGAGATATGGTAGTCCAACAACAGCACTTGCAACAGTCACAGCAAAAGCAGCAGTCTTTGACAACAATTATGCCCGTAGCCTCATCAACTATTGGGTTAGATAGTCTGGTGCAAGCCGCAATGTGTGATTACAGTCAAGCACCGGGTGTAAGTCCATCATTTTTGCCTCATGGATCCAATGCAGTGGTAGATGAACCTCAGAATTTGAGTATTGCTGCAAAGAAAGTTGAAGAGTTTATTCATCAAACTGAAGGCAATTCCACCGGTCATGGCATTGAAAGATTACCTCAGGTGACGTGCCAACGAAGTACTCTGACGCTGCCTTTGCAAGTGAGCACATGCAGCAATAACTCTTCTGTAAAGAAACGATGGCTTCGGCAAGCTATCTCAGAAGAGACTGATGAAAATTCAAGCACAACTCCATCATCAGCGTCACCTCAGCTACCTAATGGCTTTACGACACCACTAAAGAAACGAAGATTGGTTATAAACTCTGACGATCCCAACGCTTCGGTGTCTGGGTTAGGAGAAGATTGTACACCAGAAGACTTGAGTCGTTTCAACAGCATCGAATCGGCTGAAAGCTTGAAACAGGAAGATGAAAATGAATTTAAAGAGGAGCTTAAGCAGGAAATGACTGATTTAGATGATGACGTAGACATCCTACGGTCTCCCAGTCCTGGTCAGAAGATGGTTGCTGAAGATAATTTGGTTAAAATCGAACCCGAAGATGTAACTAGTGGTGATGATGTTAAAATTGATGTTGAACGTGAGGAAAGTCGAGAAGGTGGAGGAGAGAAGTTCCAGTATAAAGAAGAACAAAAAGAGGAAGAGCAAGATATTCATTCTACAAAGGTAGAAGAAAGTATGGACTGTAAAACAGAAGAACAAGACATAAAAATAAAAGAAGAAATTTTCAACGAAAATGTAGAAGTTGTGGATGCCGTTAAATCAGAGGATGAATACATCGCTGTAGTTGATGAGCCGCTTCCTGTTGCCATTCCCCCATTAGAAATCGTAAAGGAGGAAAACAAGCCAAAAATTGAGGAAGTAAAAACTATTCCATCACAGCTCCCATTACAGGAGGTTGTGCAAACAGTGCCGGCAGTTAAAGCTGAAGAAATTAAGGCACCTCATATAAAGAATGTTAAGACTGAAGATTCAGTAAGAAAGAAGCATAAATCAGAGGACAAGCCCTCATCAAAGCAAAGAAAATCCTCTTCTTCCTCATCAACTCCACCAAATGCAACAAAGTTAGAAACATCAACAGAGAATGAGAACATCCCCGATGAATTGGCTGACATTCAAGAGCGCCTTCACTCATTCCACAAGGAGAACATTATGATCCTCGAGTCACGTAATAAGAAATCCAAATCTCCCAAACATTCCTCAACATCGTCGTCTGGAAAATTGTCGCATTCCTCTTCATCCGATTCTCAAAAAAAGAAAACCTCCAAAAAGCCCAAAAAGGATCGAAAACCTCCAAAGGGTGAAGATGAGCCTAAATCGAAGAGCACTAAAAAATCATCATCTACATCGTCGTCTACATGTGAAAAAGATAAGAGTCGTCATCGGACTTCGTCGTCTTCCTCTTCTTCGTCGTCGAAAAAACGTCAATTAAACTTTGAACATATCGAGCGCGGATCAAGCTACCATAAACGCAGTAACAGCACTAGTAGTGGTAAAGAAGAGTGCTCATCAGCAAAGAAACGACGTGAATCTAGCCGTAGTGAAGACTCTCATAAATCGTCATCTTCGTCGTCAAGTAAATCACATAAATCAACATCTTTGGCATTATTGCCATTCCAAGAACAATCAAAGACGGCTGTCTGTCAACCACATCCACCACCGCCTCCACCTCCACCGCCGGCGTCACAGCTACAACAAGTACCAACGGTTGTTGCATTACCTGTACCTGCATCTGCGCCGGCATCGGCAAGTGCAAATGTGCCTTTACCTACGCCTGTGCCAGCCATTACTTCTTTACCACCGATGACACCTATGCTACCACATGCACCCGCAAAAGAAGGTGTTGATAAACATCTGCATCTAGCGGCATTGACCATACCGTGCTTTAATCACACACCGGTCAATGCAATGCCAATTGCTGGGTATGTAGTAGCAAATGCAACAGCTCCATTACCACCGGCAACGCAAGGTTACGATATGCAAACTTTAATGAAAGTGCCAACAGTTGCAGTTCCTGCACAAACAAATCCAGGAACTGCTGCCGCTCCGGCTAGCAACCACCATTTACCGTACTACAATACAATATACGGTAAACTTTTAGATACACCAGCAACGCCGGCAGAATCGACCGGCATTACAACACCGAGTACACCCTCAACTCCAACAGCAAACCTCTTACTTTCCGATTACTTGGATACGAAAACAAAAGGTTACAGTTCTTTGGGTGGCTATGCCTCTCATTCTACTCTATTTGGCAGTTTTAATTCTGCGAAACCACTCAGCAGCGCGGTTGTTGGCAATGATATATCACCACCATCAACGACAACAACATCGGCTTCCGTTTCGATTGAACCTACGACACCATTGTCCGAATGTAGTTCAACACGACTCTCAACGACGCCTCTTAAAATTCTCACCAAAACTGCTAGTCATGATCCACGCTTGAATCCAATTCTAACTGCTCCTGAACCACCACCAGCACCAAAGAGAAAGGTAAGTAGTTTAAAACAAACCAACATTCTTTGTTAAAGGTTTGCATTTGTATTTTTCTATTTTTCTATTTTTAGCTTTCGATTAATGAATATCGCAAACGCAAACAACAATCAACTGATAGCAATAGCAATATCGGTTCACCAGAGGGTGACTCTACTTCATCGGCACCAACAACACCATTAATTAAACCCGGTGGTACACAGCGCTCCCTCTCGACTGGGGCAATAGAAAACGCTTTTGACAAAGTTTTTGATGACGGTGAACATCGCGATAGTTTTAACAATTTGACCAACAAAATCGAAGATACACCTCGTGGTGAGTTAGAATTGTTTTTTTTTTTTAATATACTCTTGCTTACATATATTCTGTTTTTTTTTTTTTTTTTTTTTTGTAGCAGTGCAATTTAGTGCTGCGCCAACATTGCTTGAGAAGCAGCAAGAAAGCATATCCGAACGACTTAAATCATTGAAAAGCAAACAGGCATCTACCGTGGCATCTATAGGGATATCATCGCTTATAGACTCTGCATCATCATCGCTGCATGGGTCGTCAAATCATTTAAGTTTGCATAAAGGTGAGTAAACATTTGTGTAAGTTGTTTGGGAATAACATCGTCCTTCAAGTTAGAATTGATGTTATTTTTTTAAGTGCATTAACTGCCTTGGTTTACCATTAATTCTTTAGATTTCCTAAAATATATTTCTTGGTTTAAGAAGTGATTATTGAATCAGTCTGTCACCTATTCTGGTTGAGCATCGGCTGTTAAGATTGTGCATTGTCTTGTTGGAAAAGCACTTTATTCTTGGCAAAATTCTAGCGGTTTCCCCTTAAATCTTAGTTGAATAAGTTTAAAATTTTGGATAAATAATTGTTGATGTATTTTTCCTTTTGTAATGGATGTGGTGTATGTGTTCGTCGCCGACAGAATCGATTTGCCCGCAACAACCCATTATTGCAACACCTGCTTGGTCTCTGGTTTTGGGTGTTGGATTTATTCTTGTCCACGGTTACGAAACGGGCAAAGAATTCTTTAAATTGAGATTGAACAGCGCTAAATACTCTTTCGAAATTATCATTCACTTTTCCATTTTCGTCTTGCCCATAATTTAATAATAGTACGCAACGCGGGAAAGTCCGTGACTTTTTGGTTCACTCTTTTGATATGGACTTTACTTTATCTGACTTCTTCTTTAATGAGTGAATTCTACATCGCAAATTTCATTTACCTACGCATAATGTACGCTTCTTTATTCAGTGAAAAGACACTACTGAGCCCAATAAATTTCTATACCATCGCTTGGTTTTAGACATTAACATATACATATGCATATATACTTAGGCTAATAGTATTCATAATCATATTGCCTGCACATTTGACGACTTTGTTTTCTCCTCAAGAAAAGAACTCTCCGAATATATTATATCAGAGCAAAGTTAGTGAAGTGTCAGCGTGGTTTATAGATTAAACTTCACTGGATTTTTCTACTATTCGAATTATGAAATTTTTAATAAGATCTATATATGTTGCTTAACCGTTTTTGCTTGATTATTTTTTTATAACTCAAACAAAAAATTTGTTTTACTTTTTCACTATTTTAGACGAATTTATTTCTTCGACCCTAAATCGAAGTAATTCCGACCTAGACAACTGTTTAGAATCGATTTCATCCTCATCAACATCATTGGCTTCATCAAGAGAGACAACACCCGAACCTCGAGATCACACATCACATGTTTCCTACAACAGCTTAACCACCATGGTTAATGTTCCTTCATTCGTTTCTTCAACGACTTCCACATCTTCATTGTCTAACTCAACAACAACACTTACAACAACCGTCACCAAGGCAACCACAAAATTAGTATCCGACTCATGTCTATCATACTCGCCAATTTTGGATACAAGTGCTGATAATTTTGATTCTCCCATCGCTGAATCAATTGAACTTAAAAAAGCCGCTGCTGCTGCTGCTACAACATCGTCAACATCAACGTCAACAATATCATCATCAGCATCGCTATCCCCATCGCAACAACAAAAAGACACAACAGATAAAGAAGTAACATCAGTGCATGGTAAGAGAGATTAAAGAGACAAAGCATTAACAAAGTTAAATCACTGGAAGACAGTAGGAAGAAGTTTCTACTTAAAATGTTATTTTGTTTTCTTTTATACATTTTCTACTTGATTTCATGCTAAATATCTCATTTCGATATTTTTTATTTTATTTTTCCCTAACTTATAACTTTGAATACAATCAATCAATATTCTTTTTTAGACTTAGATTACTTTTTCTTCTTCTATGTTTTTACTTTACTACATATGATCTTCTTTTTTTTTTAAAAAATCTTTGAACACCTATTTGTACAAAAATACAAAGAAAAATTTTGAAATTTAATTTGTATCGTTTTCCAATGTAAACAAAACATTTTTAGAGACCACGCTTCTGTGTAGTTTAATTGAAATAATAACAATTAAGAATTTTTACTATTTCCTATTTAAAAAAAAAAAAAAAAAACACGAAAGAACTAATCCACAGAAAGAAGTATCTATGTGGTTCTTTTTATTTTTTAAATAAAATGATATGTACACAAAAATTAAAAATAAAAACTATACATTTATATAAATATAAAAACGAATCGAATAAATATATTGTGTATATTTTTGTATAATAAAAAGAAAAACAAAAAACATAAATAAAATACATAGATGCTAGCGTAAATAAATAATAAAATAAAAAGGAAAATATAAATAAAAAGTTTATAATTAGTTTTTTAAGTGTTTAAATACTTAAGAGCCGTTAATTAATATTACAACATAATACTTGTGACGGGTCTATTAGAAAATAAGAAAGAAAACCCTTCACAAAAAAAAAAAACAACCAAGCAAGTGAAAACACACAGTGAAGACCCAAAAGAGTTAAAGAGTACGAAAGTGAGCGCGAAAGCCAGTGAATGTAGTTTACACTAAGTGAGTGAGAGAGAATTGAAAAACAGAAAAATTCAAATGTAAATACTTGTAATAAACAAAAACTAACATACTATATAAATAAAATATTTTTTATTTCTTATTTTCCATATAAATAGTTAAAATATATATATATTTTTTTGTATTAAGTTCTTGTAAATACTTTATATATATAAATAAAATTAAAAAAAAAAAATCATGTAAAATAGTACAAAAAAGAAGAAAAGGAAATATACAAAAAAGGAAATCAATTCATACACATCGGATTAAAAAAAAAAAAACAAAAAAAAACGTTTACATACAATTTACATACGAAGAAGCAAAAAAATAAAAAAACTTATCCTTCATTAGTATAGAAATTAAGTTAGGAAAAAAAGGAATTCTTGAGAACCCTCCAAAACAAAGCAAAAAAATAAAAAATAAAAGACGAAGAAAAAACAAGTTCAACGCAAAGAAAAATATTTCTAAAATCAAAGGAAAAAAAAAATCATGTTTGTTTAGTTTTTATTTGAAAAGAAAAAATGCCACAAATATTGTTTCCCTATATTCCAGCATACTCATACCTCCTTTATGTTTGGCAATATTTTGCTATCTTAGAGGACCTATTAAGATTTTTTTTAAAGAAGAAATATACATACATATGTTATATGAAGTAAGTGTTCGATATTTAGGAATTAGAAACGATAGAAAGGTAGTGTTGATCTCAGGGAGTGAGTTATCATCTGTTAGCAACCGCCTGAGATGTGCCAATGAGATAATAGACAAAAAAATCCATACTTGTTACTAAACCTTCTTTTTGAAAGGTCATCTAATAAAGGTCAGTAAAAGTTCATTCTTCACACATTGAACTTGGTACTGAGTGTTCGAAACCGCATAGGTACCCAGTACAGGTTGCGCACTCGTTAAAACTTATCATTAGTTGTATTTAAGTATTATGAGGGCTCATCATCTAAATAATGTATTTCATTGCATATTTCATAAATGAATCTTTAAAGAAAAGATATCCACGATGGGATTGCCCTATATTGTTATCAAAACGCATAAATACATAGCAAAATACCCAATGGTATTGAAAAGGTTTGATTGAACTTTTGAATTTTCTTAGCATTTTGTAGAATTTTATTTTTAAATTTACTCAGCATAGTATATAAAAATAAGAGATTTTATTGCCTAGATTAGTAAAATTTTGTTTTTATTTAATATTCTCTTTATATAATAAAGAAACCTCTGTTTTGCTACAAGTTAAGTCGAACTTAAAAAAAACCTTTACTTAATTGTTAGTCATTTTTGTTGTTGAATAAATTTTGAAATTGGGGTTGAAGTTCTCTTAGTTATCATTCAAATTAATTGCATTTAATTTAAGTCCTCTAGTAGCTAAAGAAAATAATAGGGTTTTTCGATGAAACTAATTATTTGAGCGTACGTCTCACTGTGTACAATCTGATAAAATGTGTTTACAAAATACAACAGGCTGCAGCTGTGTGATTCCACGTAAGCTGCTTTAGTTTATTATTTTTTTAGCAACGGCTCTGTTGACCAGTTCCAGCAATTTTAGAGCTGATTTTTTGTAAGATTAAATGAAGAGATGGTAGTTCACACACTATTAAAGTTGAATATTACGCTTAAAGCTTACTATACATGAATTTGTCAAAACTTGTCGCACAGATCGTTGGCCAAATGATGTTAATCCCATTTTCGGTTGATCAAACCATTCTTCTCTTACTAGATGATGGCATTCTTATATTACCCCTATAGTATTAGAAAATACGGTGTAGTAGCAGTTTCATTAACGGATTTTAAAAAAAATATGCATTTCTATCTTACACAAGCGAATCCTGAGCCGTAAACATAGTGATTTTAAATCACAGACACGATGATATTTTCTTGCTTACCATTAAGATACCATTGCCAATAAAAAAATAAGAAAAGAATATGAATTAACAAGTACGGTGCTTAATGTTGCGGAATAATATATATTCAAGATTCGAAATGTATGTATTGGTCAATGATGACAATGCTTTAGTCAGAATTTTAATGAAAACAGATTAGAAATAGTCAGAGTCTTTAAAAAAGTTTTCGCAAGCATTTTTAACAGAGAGTTCTGTACAATTTCTCTTGTGTTTTCTTAGAATAACTGAAAGAAGGTTATATTTCCATTAATTCAATATCGAACACTTGCTTTAAAAATAGAAAGATAACAAACGAAACATTGTCGTAACACACACTTTTTCCTTTACGAATCTCTGTTGACTTTTAATACATTTTTCTTTGTTAAATTTTGTTTTATTTTAATTTTGCAATGACTTGAAAATTATATCAAAAATTCTCTTTTTGTTGTAAAGTTGGAAGTGAAAACAGAAGAAAAAATGGTTCTCGATTTTTTTACCTTTTTTTAAAAGTAATCCTCCCAGCCTCTGAAGATAAAAAAAAAGTTTTAAAATAACATTTACTTCTTAAATAAACAAAAACTGTGAAAAAAATGTACATTACCTGAATTTGAATTGCATTAAACAAAAAAAGAATGAATAAACTCCTTATTTACCGTATCATTAGTTTAAAAGTCTCAACGATTTTTAATAACAACGTTGGAACTTTGTAGTTACTATATTCGAGAAGGATTTTTTTTTTTTCCAAAAGGAGAAAATATATTCCTTTCCAGTGACGACAGTTGGTTGATTTATAAATAGTTTAAAATATTTTTTTTTACATTTTATTTATTAATTCAATAGATTTAGTTGCTTGTAACAAATGATTTATTTTTTAATCCATAAATACATATATATTAATTTACGGCTAAATATAAAAACATAGTATATATATTATATTACTTAAAAAAAAAAAAATAATAAACAACAACTTGTCATGTATTATATAAATACCAACATTTTATATTTTTGCTTTTCTATAGTTTTAATAAGTTTTTTTTTGTGAGAAATATAATTTAAAAAGATTTAAAGGAATATGTTTAATATGTTCACACATGTGGTATGAATTTATTTAATCATCTGCTGCTTCAACCCTCTCCTACACCCTATTGTAATATATAGTATCTTATTTTTATTTTTATTTTATGCTTTCCGAAGTTTATGTTAATTTTACATACATTTACCAATATAGATATATATATAAATTATGTACTATATTCTATTTTTAGTTTTTAACAAAAGGAAAAACAATTTAATACCTTTAATTAAATCCAAAATATAACGTTTATTATGTTTATAATCTTAAAGAAAAGAAAAACAAAAAATATAATTTAAAAAAAAAAACACCCATATAAATATATTGTTTATAAAATGAAAAAACTTAAGAAAAAAAAAACAAGAAAACAAAGAGAAAATGAAATAATTTTTCACCCATGAAAATAAATATTAAAAATAATTTAATAATTTTGTGTTGATTTTGTTTTAATTTTAGTTTTGCTGTCGACCAATGCTGGATTTTGCACTTTTGATTTTGTTTTCTTACATTATCCCATTTTGTTATTTCTATTCAGTTTTCGACATTTCAGAGGTTTGCTCAAGTTTATTTTTCCCCGCATAGCTACGGTTGTTTTCAAAAAGGTCATTAATTGCATTCAGTAATGCAGATTTTCTGTAGAGCTAACTTTGTCAAACTATAAGCGTTAGCAAATATTCATACTTCTGCAGATTAGTCAGGCATTTCAGTTCTGGCTGCAAAAACGATGATACGATATAAATATGAAATAGTTTTGTGACATTTGGAAAGATGTAAGAACTATTTGACAATAAAATCTAAGATTTGGCTGATTATTCGTTTTTTTTCCAATAACATGGTGCTTTTTAATTCAAACAAATGACGATCGTGATAAGATATGTCTGCGCCCTCAACGTACTTAAAACACAATGGGAGAGATCTGCGATTGTACTAAGTTATACATGATGTTTATAAACCCAGTCCGGGTTGAGAAGTTGGCTAGGTTCACGGAACATTTAACAGGCGTCTATTTGGGATTACCTCGTTATTGAAGCCTAGAATTTCCAATGCCATTCGCTTAGGGTTTTCTGTTTAAAGCGTTTGCACACGGTTGCACAGTTGATGCAATCAGTTTTGAGCTTTCCAACTATAGTTTTTGTTTTTAATATAAAGGCTTCTATGTATTATTTATAAAAAAAGGTGACGTTTAGTTACGTCTGTATGTGTAAAAATTGATCTCGGTCCCTGCTATGCTATCTTTATGATTTTCGTTTGCCTTCCTACACTGACCATTTGAGTAGATGTCGGGATTTGGGGGTTTAGAAAATTATAACGCATATATTACACCATTTTCAAGCGGTCTTTCATAACTATTGAGTGTCTCCTGAGGGTCTGTGACGTTGTTACGAGTATTTATGATAGCGCTGATTTTAATAAAAATAACAGTTTTCGATTTATAGAGTTCTCTTTTTTGAGAAATCTTGCACGCCATAAAAAGCTGTTTATATATTCCGCTGTTTTCTGTCTAGGACTAGCTCGTATTCTGCCCTAGCGAGATAACCGTTCGGAACGGAAACTTTTCCGATTTCATACGAATCAGAGAATTATTGCTTCGAAGTAGCATTCCGAACAGCTGATCGGAACATTTTCCCGACAAAATGTAATGCAACCCTGCATGCTGCGTTGCTACGCGTTCAATGTCTTTTTTTGAGAAACATTCGTGTCAGCCAAACGTCAAATTTGTCCGATACTCTTCGCAAAGAATTTATCGCGGAGCATTGTACGAATACAAACCTTAAACATGCTGCTAGCTTATGCTCTGGAAGGCCATATTGATATGCAGGCTTATTAAGGCGATAGTTTTCTTTGAAGCTGTAAGGGAATTTCTGATATGCATGTACATATGTATGTATTTATTTCCAAAAAATATATACTTACGCTGAATCTGAAAGATCATTTATTTTACCATTTTTCTTTAACATTATTCTCTTTACCTGATTGCATGTAATTAATTCTCTAGCCTCAGTCTCCAAAAATAAAGCCAGACCATCCATTTTTTTTTTTTTAAATTCTTCTTTATTTTAAATTTAAATGATTTCAAGTGTCAAACTCATGCGCTGTTACGCTTTATTTACTACTTTCCGAAAACAGATATCTAGCACATAATTTATATTTCCGATAGAGTATGCGTTGCGGAAAGTTTCCGTTCCCAACGGTTACCTCGCTAGGGCAGATGATTGTCCGCAACTTTAGCTTCACCGATCGGTTAAATTTTCTTAAATTTTTGTATGTTTATTGAGTACATAAAAGCATCTTGTTTTCAATGCAAAGGCTCTTCTGTATGCTATCCCTCTTCTCTTTCTTTCACGATTCGTAATCTAACTTTAGGCGGATTTATTGATTTCGTTCTCATACTTAGCCAACACTTGAAAAGCTTGCCTTCATTTCCCTATTCGTTTCATCTAGATTCTTCCACTTTGCTTATACTATTTAGGACTCATTCACGTAGTCTCGTGAACTCTTACGTTATTTAAGCTGTGCCAGCCAAATTTTCCGCGTATTTCCGTATTTGTTTTTGGTAACATACTTATAATATAATCTAGGAATTAAGCTGCTCAAATAATGAAAACTCTTATATTAATTTGTTTCCCAATAATACATTCTACACGATTTTGTTTACAGGTTTAAGAAGTATACCTTTTACAGACGTTGTTCCACTTAGTTTCATGGGCGCTTAATATATCGAATTTTTGTGTAAGTTGGTAGAGTCCGGGGCCGGGAGCAGGCCTGGGTCTCAACATCCCTTGCTGCACCGTCCCTCTTTTTAAGAGTTCTTATGTCCATCCGCTCAAAGTGACCTAATAATCTTAGACGTCTGTCTATACTGATGTTGGTATACTATATAGCCAGAATAGTTTGTGGGTGTACATCGATTATACTCGTAATAAGCTACATTCCACTTTCCTACAATTGAGATTTTATAACTCATCATTTATTTTTATGATGAAAACATTTTATTGTTTCGAGGGTGTTATGCAAACATGATTTTTGCCTGCGAACATGGTGTTTGATTTTTGCATCCGTAGGTCACCTTCCGCACGATCTTGGTTGGTTGTTGGTCTTATTATCAAAAGTTCTTTCACCAGGAACTTCAGTTTGCTGTTGATCCACATGAATATAGACACAATAAACATATTAACGTGTATTTTTAGATTTACGATTGCTAGGTATATTGATGTGTTATAGTTTTTAATTCCATCTTTTCTTATTTTTGAAGAACGGGGCTTTATATTCCGACGAATAATTTTTCTTTCAAATCAGATTAACGTCATCAGCTCTGTAAATATGTTTTGCACACAGAAACTTGAAGACGTTTCGGATTAAATGGTCAACCGTTGAAGTAGCATTGTTGTTTTTTTTCATTTGAAATTGACTGTATCGGCATGTTTATGATCAAGCTTTCAATTCATAATAAACTTGTTTTATCGATAGGTTCTTAATTTTATAAATGTACCATGGTGACTGGTGACCAATATTCACTGTTTTTGTCTTTCTTAGAACCAAACACTCTACGAGTCTCTGTAAAGTTATAAACCATTTTTGTGCAGTTCTTAAATGATCTATGATGAACGTACAGTATATTTCTGCAAGAAAAATGCAATATCATATTTGTAGGGTCAAAAATGGCACATTGGATGATGGTAGCTCCACAAATACACAATCATCTTTCTTCTACAATAGATAGGGCAACATTTTTGTTTTGAATTTGTTAATATATTTTTTTGTTTTTTATCATTTCTTTCCTTTGCAGATTTTAAGACAGTTAAAGAATCAAATGAGTTTACAATACTAACTTTAAAATTTATTAAACTTTACATAGATAGTCGCTGTCATTTTTTTGATGAACACATCTTAATCAACTCAAAGGCTTTTGGAGGTATTGGGTAAATAGAAAACAAATTAAGAACCATAATCAAATTAACCTTCTTTTAGAAACCTATTTCATGTCAATACATTTAAACGCTCTTAAAAATATATTTTGTTTCTTAAAATCGTATTCCAACCGGTTAAAACTAACCAAATCTTTTCAAACATGAAAATTTCTATTAAAAAAATAAAATAAAAATAACTTTTTGTTTAGAGAAATTTTCATTTTAAAAACAACCTAGATGAATTTAGTGAATACAAGTTGGCATTGTAAATAACGATAAATACCAATCATTGGATTTATGTTCAATTAAAATGTACATAAAAATCTAACAAAGAAGTATTTTTTTAACTAAATCAAATTTAACAAATCAACAAAGTCTTTTACATAACATCAACTAACATATATATTAAAAAAAAAAAAACGATCCTGTATAAATTTATTGCTATACAGATGGAAAAAAATATATATATTTTTAATATTTGACAAAGAGAAAATGAACACCATAAAAAAAACAAAACAAATAAAATAAAATAAAATTAAACATAAACTATTTAACACTCAATTGTAAGATACATTTTTATTGATAGTATTATCAGGTTACAAATATAATTATTTATTTTTTATTTAAAACTAAAATTTTAACTCTAAGTATATACATTTTTACAAGAAAATCAAACTTAAGAAACGAAATGATTTTTTTTACAAAAAATTTAAAAAAAAAAGAAGAAAGTATGTGCAATATTAAACAAAAAAAAAATATATAAAAAATAAAAATAAAACTATTATATAGGTATATGGAAAAGTATTTATTGTTCTTTTTTTGTAAAATATGATTTTTAGTTTTGTAAATACTCCTAACAATAAGTATTTATATACGTGTATGTATGTTGATATGGAAAACCTTTCAACGAATAACTGAAGAAAAAAAAAAGTTTCTTGAGAGGAAATTAGAAAAAAGTTTAATTCTAGTTTCTTATACTTAATTTAGCAATTGTGTTTAAAACGATTGCATACCCTGTACAGAAAATCAACTAAGTATAGAAAGAGTATTTTTAAATAAAAATTAACAAAATTGATTAAGAAGAAAATTGAACTTTACTAGAATTTAGTTATAATTAAAGTCAATAAGTGTTGAATAATTTTTTTTTGCAGAAAAATATAAAAACAAAAAATGGTGAAAAAAAAATATTTGAAAATAATTTTAATCTGTTCTTTAATAAACGAAAATGAAAAAAATGAATTAATAAAAATTAAGCGTTGTTTAAATTTATATTGCACCTCCTCACATTTCTTACGATACTTCGGTAGGCAGTCCAGCAGGTGTTCAACTCTATTCTTTAACGGAGTTACTGTATAATAATGTTTTGGATTGGTGCCCAGCTACAGGTACATGATGATCATGTGGACACTTTAACACGGAAGCGATTATTTACGTTTCTGTATGGAATTGATGGTTGTTGGGTGGTGTAAAAATAGGGTAGGCACTGAGAGATGTCAACCTGGTGATATTCAGTGATGCACCTATCTTCTACACAAAATACCTCCACGTTGTAACCGCCGAATACTGGTTAATGCCCAGCCCGACTAGAACTGCTAAACTTATAAGTGCGAGTGCTGACCAGCAGACAAAAATATCAGCACTATAAACGGAACAGCGAATGAATTCCCCAGATATGTGTCATAAAAGCTAAATTCTCGTACATTGACCACACAGTTAGAGAAAAAATTCCTAAAGGAACAGTAAGGCAATACGAAAAAGCCAATTGGAGCGGACTTAACACATTCTTTAGGAATCTCAACTGGTCGTTATGTTTTCTCGATAACGACGTGGATGCCGCTGCTGATATGATCACAGACACTATTCTCTTTGCAATGAGATCCTTTATCCCCCACCGGATAAAGAGTATCAGACCAAAGGAAAAGGTGTGGTTCGACTCGAGCTGTAAAGAAGCTGTCAGGTTGAGAGAAATGTTTTTTTTCGGTCCTATAAGACCAACCCGACAAAGGAAAACCGCAAAAAATTCAAACGAGCCAGGAATGACTGCAACGCCGCTCTTAAGCATGTGAAATTTCTATATGACCAAAAACCGAAGCGAAAAATACTGCAATGTCCCAAAGGCAGTAACAATTTTGGTCGTTCGTCAAAAACAAAAGAAATTCTGCCTCATCCTCCATCCCGACCCTCATTTATAATGACATTCCAACTGTCAGCTCTTTGGACAAAGCCAATCTGCTTGCTGCGCACTTAGCGACCAACTCAACACTCCCAGACTGTGCTATGTCTCAGCCTGCACTTGAGTGCATCGAATCTTCATTAGGACAAATCCACTTCCCACTCGTGTAGTAACAGGAGTACTTAAAGATCTTAACGTTCACAAATCCCCTGGTCCTTCTGAAAGATGTTCTTCTACGCTGGCAAAACCACTGCGTAAGTTATTTCATCAATCCTACTCTTTAGGACTCTTTCCGAGCAGATGAATACAGTATTTGTCTACCCCGTCATTGAAAATGGCGAATCTTTTTCTCTCTCCTCTTACAGACCCATTGCACTTACGACCATTCTTTCCAAGGTCATGGAAACGCTGATAAACCGTCAGCTCATGAAACATCTCGAAACATAAAAACTTCTTAATGATCGGCAGTACTGTTTTCGTACGTGCATATTGCTTGCATATTGTATGCCATTAAAATTGTCCTCGGCGATTTAAATGCAAAGCTAGGAAAATAGGGCATCTTTGGTAGTACTGTTGGAACATATAGCCTGCACGACACCACCTCCGATAACGGATTCAGGCTAATCGATTTTGCCGCGGGACAAAACATTTTCATCTCGATATTCACAAGGGAACTTGGAGAACTCCTGATCAATTCACCGTCAACCAGATTTACCATATTGCGATCGACGCAAGACATTCCTCTAGTATAACGCATGTCCGAAAGTTCCGAGGAGCCAATATCGACTCGGACCATTACCTTCTTGTAGCCAAGGTACGGTTGTGGATATCTCGAACAACGCTAAAACAAGCTAATACTGTGACCGACGGCTACAATCGCAAGAGATCGGCAAATCCAATCGAGTTTCTCTTAATCTATTAAGAGGTCCCTTGCCGCCAGCATCAAGCAGCGAAGACCAGTGCAACACTGCCAAAAAGCCATCAGAGATGCCGCTTCAGATGTGCTGGATTTCACTTGACCACCACAACAGTACTCTTGGTTTGATAATGAATGCTGGCAAGCACATGCAGCTAAGCAAGATGCATACAAAGCGGGTCTGCAAAGGAGGACTAGAGCTGCTCATTAGCTCTATAAGCAGAAGAGAACAGACGAACACCGGCTTATCAGGAGGAAGAACGAAAGAGCATGAGAAGCGCGCGATCAAGGAAATTGAGAGATGCTACTCCAGGAATGAGGTTCGGAAGTTTTACCAAAAGGTAAAAATAACATGCCGCGGAAACAAACCCCGAACCGAAGCCTGTAGAGATGAACAAGGGAACATCGTAGTAGAATCGCAGTCGATGCTGAGGACTAAAGACAATTTCTGTAGACTGTATAACGGCGATGGCGAAACAAATACCGCTGTCAGGCAGAATGAACCTTTCAACTCGGACGATGTAGACCAACAATTCCGTTCACCCGACCTGGATGAACGGTCATGTCAATGTACCAAGGTCATTAAAGGATATAATCCTGGATAATAATCTTTTTTGGACTAAACGTTTCACGTCGAAATCCTTCAAGGATCTGTCGGCGTTGGGACATATGTACCTGGCTTTGCACTAGAGTCTAGACGCACTGTATTAGTATTTAATAGAAAACGCATTTTGGTCTTATCGATATCTGATGTAATGACACTTTAACACCTGCTGTTGAAAAATATGAAATTGACGCTCCCTCTGCCTAGGAATGGTTTAGTTACAGTCTGAGCAAGGGAAAATATGCACTTTGATACCAATGCTTACAAAACCAATGTAGAACTTGGTGCCTTTTTTTACAGACGAAAACATTAGAATTCAGCCCTCGTTACGAGAGCATATATGTAATCCCGTTGGCAATGAACTGTATTACGAGTATTATGGCAATAAACTATATTGTGAATAATCAGTGGTGGACTCATCTGAAACTTTAACGACAGTCGGGCTTAAGGTCTTCACCGCTTCCAGGTAGTTTGAGAATGCAAAGGTTACATTTGTTAGGCTTTATTTGGGTCTTTCTTCACAACTTGAAAGTAGGGCTCAGAGCCGAAACTCAGGACCTAAACCTATGTCCTTCATTACGACTTCTATTGAGAGTTGGGTTTGATGTGAGCATAGTTCCAGCATGCCAGTGCTTTGTGTGAGTAGTTTGTTCCGAAACGAAAAAGAAGAGGCATTTCATTCGTATTTTTACCATAAATTTACATGCATAGATAGACATTTTGCAGCAAAAGTGGACCACAAACTGTTCACCCATCTTGTTGGGAGATAAGTGATCAACGGCGTCAGGCCAAGAGTTTCTTTGATCGCATAAATTTTCGACTACAGTGGTTTGAGTATTATTTTGATTAGTTTTGAGTCATCAATGTATACTTGGCAAGATATTTCCCTTGTCAAAACCAGTACCCGTTCAGTCTTTCCGTTTCGAGATTAAAACTTATTAAAAATGGAGAAGTAGTGAATGTAGTAGTCGATGTTCAGGCCACTATTGTTTCCAAATAATGGACGAGTGGTTGGTGGTGGCGATGGCGGGATGGTTAGCTCACTGGACTATCACGCAAAGTGTCCCTGGTTCGATCCCCACCAACACCAACAATTTTACGAATCGTCATCACCCTCTCGAAAGTAAAATTGCCTGTGATAAAGCTTCTAAGGAGTGCCGTTCGGATTCGGCGATAAACCGTAGGCGCCGCTTAGATGTGACAAAAATGACAACATGAGTGCCATAGTGTGTATGTGTGTGTGGACGAGTGGTTTGTCATCATTCCACTGCTAGGGACGACGACTGGTATTTGCTTTATGCGGCTATCCAATGCTGCAGTAGAGCTAGTGATCAACGATCAAGGAAATGACATTTTAATATCGCACATAGAGTAAATATAACGAGAAATTTGCTCAATGCGACCATTATGACTACGATCCCAATATGTTTAAGTCTCGCAGCAATCTTGATCTGAATGGTTACCAATGAGCCGGACGTTACAAACTACGGTGAGTAAGGTAACCTTTCGATACGTGAGCGAACTTTGTAACAATGCGCATAAAATAAGCATAAAAGTATATTTCTGCGGAGAGGAATAATACTTAAACAGTACCACCTCATGGTTCTTCTTTGAACCGCCTCTTGTACACTTCATCACTTCAGCCTAATATGCAACAAGTCCAGTAACGCAAATAAGTTAGTCTATGCATTAAATGTTGAATGCCACACATGGATCAAGTTCAAACATCAATTTTTATCTCTCTGTCCCATTTTTAACACTTCGGCTTAATCCTTTCACATCGTAACTGTAGTCATATCCACTAGAGTATTAAGTTCTTTAAAGGAAAACACAACTGGAGAGTATTTCGTGTAATGCAATAGACTCTTTTAGGCCTTATAATAGGACAAGGACGATTAGGGTCTGTTAAAGCATCTTTTTCGTTGCTCGTTGCAGGGATTTCGTACTTATTTCCTTCTTATTCCATAAAAAACAATGGCTGTCAAAAATTTCTCTGCGCTGATTTACGGGGAAATTATGCAGTTAATCGTCTACCATCTATGTAATAATTAAAGTGTTTTTTTTTTATCACTCTCGAATTTTACTCGTATAGTATAGTGAGTTCTTATCGTCGGTCCTTTCAAATTCTTAGTACCAATTGCGTTTTTATTTAAATGTTTCCCTTGTTGTCTTTCCAGCCACCGATTGTTGCTTTTGCACACCCCCGGGCACCTTTGTGTTTGTCGAATTAACATTTTTTTGTTCAGAAAAATTCGTTTAATGTTGTGCCTCTGCTAGCACTATCAGCAACTTTCATCTCAGGTTTCTATTCTCGTATTTAGTGTTGCAAATTAATCTATTAGCTTGGGTTTCTTGTTTTTGGTCGCTTTTTCAGACCTACCATGCATGTAAGCGGCTTACCTCGATTCGATGTTCGTTTCAAATTCAAACCTGGTTCTGGGTGCCCTGTTTACACAAGTGAAATCTTAAACCGTTGCACTGGTGAGTTTAAATAGACAAAAATGTCAACTAGTTATTTAATAAATTTGTTTTTAGGAGCAATCCCCAATAAGAAATACAGGTTTCATTTAATCCTGTTTTACGTCCCGAGCTGTATTTGAACTGAAAAAAAAACATCAAACAATTTTCTTTTTAGCAACATAAAATCTTCTTTTTAAATATTTCACTTTATTTCTTCATAAATACGAACATAATAATATTATTACAAATAAAAAATACACTATTATAATATAATTTTTACGAATTAAAAAAAAAACAAACTACTTTTTGCTTTAATTTTATTATTATCATTATTATTATTTTCTTTGCTTTCACATTATGAGTTTTCGCATTTATAAAAAGAAAACTTTATATAGCTAACTAAAGTTTAAAAAAAAAAATCATTTTACTCTGTTCTAGATCGACAAACGAAAGTGAATCGTCTTTTTCTACAAATTAAAACTTAGCTTTGCTTTATCATATTAAATACTATCTCAGCAGAATTTTTTTTTAAAAAATAGTTTGCATTAATTTTTTCGATTTAATATTTCTTTTTATATACATATATGGTATAAATTAAGTCAGTCCGCGTGCAAAACTAGACGGATTAAGTGGTGCAATTTAGTAAATTTTGTAGTGTTATGCAAATTGCTTAGTCTGAAGTTAATTAGAGAAGCTAACACGAAAGTTCGGTGGCCATTAGAAATTACATGATTTTTAAAAAAATGCCAAATCAGAACCTTATAATTACCTGACAACACTGTGAACATAGAAATTTATTTTAAACTACTGCGAAACTTTCTATATTCTATAAAAAGGTTGTGTTCTACAAAGTCCACTTGGCACATACTACTAGGATTCTATGATATATAGAATAGGTCTGGGAACAACATTCATACGTTACCAAAGCGAATGGTACATATGAGGTAATGTAGAGAAATGAAAAGATAATCACTTGGTCACAGGCAGCGAATGCTAGTCAAAATTAACAACATTACATTCTTAATAATGTTATAAACTTGTAGATATGGGTCAACAAGACCAACTTCATCTTCATAACAAAACTTACTTTAGATTTCAAATTTTCAAAAACTACGCGTTTGATGCTTGTGACAAATTTGAAAGCCAGAACAGACATTGTAAGTAGTAACATGATTATTTATTTTTTGTCTGAAATTTTCGGAACCCATTCATCAAATTAGTGAAAAAAGCTACTGCAAATGGTACAAAGAAAAATTGTACAATATGTACGGCCCTAACAGTCCTGCTAAAAGCCAGAAAAGTATATCTTCTTTGAGATATTTACTACCCGAAACTTTTTATTGATTTTAATTCAACGTCTATAAGACTATTTCAATTCGAAAAAAGCCCTTTCAAGAAAAATTGCGAAAGTCGTAAAGATCCCTGCTGTCCATCATCGTTCAGCGATTATTTTTTGGACTAAAAACATTGCCTAGTTCCACAAAAATTAGGCTTTTTTAAAAACCGATAACGTTTTCATTTGCTTCTTCGTAAAACTTTTTCGATTGATCATATATCCAGTTTACTTCGACAAACAATAAATTAAATGAATTCGTTATCAAATGGACAATAGCAAAGTGACCAGTTTAAGAGTCTTGTTAACCGTCGAGGGTATTTATATGTATTTCAATTGAAACACTGCAGGGTTAGTTTCTCTCAGAAATTGTATTTTAGTAGTTCAATGTCATATTATTTGACTAAACAGAAAGGACAATTTTGAAGAGATCAATTTGATTCTATTTATAAGGAAAACTATGATTTTCTATATTGAAGCATACACATTTCAGGGAAGATAAAAGTATTTGAACAAGAGAAGAAATATACTATATTTGAAGTCCCTAGAGCTAGCAGTTTTTGAGAAACCGTGATGATTATAAAGCTCCAAATTGAACATGACGATATGAAAGTATTATTAGCCTACTGATTTGAGATAATTGAAGCTATCACATTTTATTTTTGTCCTTATAATTTCTAAAGGCCATTGCATTACGAGTATATATGTAGATATTCACGCATGCTAACTCGTGTTACGTTTTTAATAAGCATTTAAGCAAAAAAAAATTAACATATTACATCTATTTATTTATTTTATTTCTTGTTTTCAATTTATGAAAATAATTATGCCTGAATATTTAACAAAATTCAAAATTTCCTATCAAATGTACACAAATAATTTTACACTTTGCATAAAATTAATATAATTTTGTTTTCCTTTTTTTTAATTCGATTTGTAATTTTATTTAGATAATTAACAACAATAACAAGGCAAAATAAATAAAGCGAATGCATAGTAATTTTTATCTTTATAGTTTTTTTTTATTGTTTCCTTTTGTAATTTTTTTTATTTAATTTTAATTAATATTCAGAACATAATTTTTTTAATTATTTATATTTTTTCCTATATAAATGTGAATTTAATTTTGTTTTTATTTATTTTTATTTTTTTTTTTGTTTTGTGATTTCTGTGTGGCACAGCAAGAGATCGGAGGATGTTGTTAGCATTTTATATATATTTTGAAATCTTTATAAGAATTTTTTATAACATCCTACGTGGGTATTATGAGTAATTTTATTTATTTTTTTTGTGGTAATTTTATTGGAATATGGAAAGTTTCAAGGTTTATTCAATA
Source organism: Volucella inflata (assembly GCA_928272305.1). Lineage (NCBI taxonomy): Eukaryota > Metazoa > Arthropoda > Insecta > Diptera > Syrphidae > Volucella > Volucella inflata. Next base: position 18,119,908 of record OV743718.1, on the reverse strand, counting down.
GTAACACAAGGAAAAAAGATAAGATAAAGTTTAAATTAAAGAAAAAAAAAAAATCGTTGTAATAGATTGCACATAGGGAAAAGATTTTAAAGGAAGTTTGTCTTTTGTTTTTCAATTTTTTTCAGATGTGAGTATTTGTGCTTACTCTGCCAAAAAGAATGTTTTCGTTATCAGAGCTCTTGTCTTAATAACTGTTTGCATAATATCTAGTTTTTAATGGACTTTTTTCAAAAGTATGTGCATCGTTTTGATGCCTTAGAATGCCCTATATTCTTAAACATAGCCTTTCATTCATTTAAATTTCTTGAGGATAAATAATGGGAAAGTTAGCTTTCAATTTGATTAAAAGGCAGTTTCTCATTTCGCCATACAAATTTGTATGCAAATCGTACTTTTCTTTCTTAAAAAAAAAAGATTTCTTTCGTTTAGTTCGTTAGGCCAGATTAAGAATTAAATATTTTAAACTCAATTTATAAGTACAATAATGTCTCATCTCATCAATATTACATTTATCCCTCGTAGAGAAGGTATTGTAAATCTTACATAGTTTATTCCATGGAAGTTATCGTCTATGTACATTAAAAATGATTAAAATATTCTTTTAGCTGCCAAAGATCCAAGTCCGTTTGGTTTCCAAATCATAACAAATAACAAACCTCCAAAAAATAATAAAGATAAAGGCAAATATAGGTATCACGATGAGTAAAGGCTTTAATATCTACATAACATTTAAATTAATGGCTAATGGATAAGTTTACAGCATGGTTTAATCCAATTATCGTCACAATATATCGATGTATTTCTAGAAAAACAATGAGACACACATAGAGGTAAGAAACGTTGAATAAAGGAAAGGTATTCAACAAAAGTAGTTAACGAAAAGATTCAGAGAGAATTCGTTTAATCTATTAAATAAGGCAAAAAATAAATATTATTGTAGTATGAAACGAAGAAATCTCCTATATTTTAGAAGTAATCTACTCGTATTTAGCAGACTTCGCTGTTAGGTAAACAAACAAAAAGTGTCTGCTGCAACGAAAGTTACGGATAGTATAGTTGAGCACTTCGTACAAAGTTTTGAATGTTACTCGTATTTCTACTACCAAGGACGAGGTATTTCCATACAGATCGGATAACACTTTGGTATTTTGCAAATACTCGTACACATAAATATCTTAGAATACAGAGATTCAGCGGTTGAGAAAAAACGAATTTCTGCCAAGTCCTGTTGAGGCTTCTTAGTTAATAGGGTTTTTTGTCTTGGACTATGTACAAAAAAGCATGTGGTTTATGAAACTTATCATATAAGTCGTAGACGAAAAAACACTTTTGGCATCCTTAAGATTATTTCCTTCTGTTGTGAGTAGTAATAGTTGTTGTTGCTCAATCACAGGACCATGCAAAAGTGCATATGATTGGCGATCCTCAATCTGGATTTCAATACACAAAGAATGATCCAATTGTACAAAAAATGTTGACATCTGTTGGGATGTAAAAACAGAATTTTGCTTACCGGCAGCGAAGGAGTATTTGGGGGATCTAAAAATATAAAGCGAGACGAAGCCGAGTAATAGAAACAGGAGTTGACTGCAAACAACAAATTTAAATATTTGTGTTTTCCATAGAAATCTAAAAACAACATTTTTAACAAATTTAAAACAATTTAACTGTTCCACTAAACCATTAACCATTAAATGTTTGAAAATATTTTCTTAAAAAAAAAAAAAAACAAATAGGTAATAAGAATCGTTGTAACAATTGAAAAATGAAAACAGAAGAAAACTTAGCATTTAAATAATATTGCCACAGTCGTATCTAAAATCATAAAATAAATCTCAGAACAATAAAAAAAAGAAATAATCAAAATTGTATAAAAAAAATACGTCTTATATAAATTGAGTAAACCATAATATTTAAAAAAAAAAAAAAAAATACATTTGATGTATGTTGTATAAAATAATTATCAATACATGTGGGAGGGGAAATACTTGGTATAATATACTCGCATATATTTTTGTATATGTGAAAACTACACTCCTAGGCGAAAGGAATAGATTAAAAATAAATTTATAAATTTAGGATGGACTTGCTGATAGCTTTAGTTTTAATTTTCTTTTTTTGTTTCGCATTTTCGCGGCGTTTAGATATTATTATTATTATTATTAAAGTTATAATTGTTTTTTAATTTTTTTTTGGATAAGAAAAATTATTCAAAACGAATGTTGATCACAATTTGAAACAAATTATTTTTTGTTTAATTTTATAACAAAGAAAAAAAAATACAAATTATATTTTAGTATTTGGCTTGCATTTTTTTAACTTCTATTTTATCCCTAGATTTATATATGATAAATTTGATAAATTTAATTTTATTTATTTTGCGCTTTATATCTGTGCGCTGCCTAGTTCTTAAACATGCACATACTTTATCATTATCACTATCATCAGCATTTGCATTTGGATCATAATCATCATCATACGTTGCGTGTTACACTTAAGTCTTTAACACAAGCTTAATCGATAATATTTTAAAATTATTTTTATAGCTGCTGATACATATCTACGATTACTTAGAATTATGTGATATTTTTTCATTTTTGCTTAAGCAAACGATTTTGATAATTTGTTCCCGATCTTTTGTTTTTATATAATTTTGAATTTTTTTTTTTCAAAAGACGTAAGCAAACCTTAAGATCTGTTCGTACTTGATGATATATATGCACGTTCTTCATCACTGGATTCATTTGAAGTGAGAGTCCATCGATTCTCCAGCGAGGGCTGATTGGAAGATGGTGTAGTTGCGCTCAGTGACCCGACGCCATAGTGAAATGATTGTGACCGCGTAACTGTTGAACTGCGTTGTATAAAAAAATTATAACAATTAAAAACAAACTCTCCAATATGGTGTCTTTATTTTTTTTTTTAAATATTTTTTAAAAAGCTTTGATAATACAGGCAATTTTTAGTTGCATGTTATGTGTTGTTTGTTACTGATGTTGATATGTTGTGAGGATTGTTAGTGAGTAGAGGGTGTTCCAAAATGCATTGAAGGTAATAAATTGGCTAAGAACTAACTGACTACATTTCGTTCCAGGAAAAACCAGAAGATGGTTATGAACATGCTTATGAATATGGACTCTGCTTTGAAATTAAATCTGTTCGGTGGTCAAACTTGTTTAACAACTTATAGTTATTATAAGGTGGTTATGATAGCTGAGCAGGCCTTATATTTCAAACAAATGTATCCTGAAATTTGATCAGGCAACGAGTAAGGTGGACGACTCAAACAGACATTGCCTTTTCATGAAATGGTATTTTATAATTATGTTATATATATATATTTTTTATAATTTTGTTCGTAAACTTTGTCATAGAGGGTGAAATAAGCCTCGTTGGCTATCGCCTCAGTTTCAATCATTCGAATGCCGCCATTATTCATATTTGGAATTTACTAAATTGGGGTGTCCAAATCTTTCTAACTAAAGCCAACCGGTTGAGAATTGTCAAAGTTATTGAAGATTTCTATACTGAAGCGGTCAGATGGCGCAGAATGTTCTTCTGTGGATTGTTAAACATTGAACATGAAGAATAAACCGCTTGCAGGGAGGACACAACATTCATCCCGCACTTAGACCGTGAAAAATTTAGGACTCAAGAACACCAAACCAAAACATAGACCACCTATTAATCCATTTTTGAGATTGCTTATAATAGCAAGCTATAAGATAAGCATATACAGTCCGCTTGATAAGATCGTATATGGCAAAACCGGTTTGGAGGTAGCATTTGCATTAGCAGATAAAAAAATAAAATTTTAAAATGAGTGTCGCGTTTGCATCACGTTATGAAGCAGTATTCTTGTGCACGCATCCAATAGGACCGATGTTTTAGATTGGCCATCACAGTCGCCGGATGCAAATCCCAATGAAAATGTTTGGGCATTCATGAAGCTAAAGCTCCAAGGAACGAAGATCTCGACGGTCAAATAATTATCACGAAAAATACGAGTTTTATGGAGATCTTTGTCTCAAGATTATGCTATAAGATTAGTAGAAAGCATGCCTCGAAGACGCCACGCAATTATTGATAATGGAGGAGAGTGGACAACATATTAATTGAAAAGCATTCAAGTAAATAAACAAAATAAACCAGTACAATTGTTTTTTTTTTATTATTATAAGTTCTTCTTTAATTTTTGTCGTATACGATGTTATCAAACAGACTGTACATCGAAACATTTGTTCAAAGCACCGCAGGTAGAGGAACGAGAACGTCCCTTGCTCTTTACGAAGGAATACCGAAGAAAATTCAGCGGATCCTCCGAAAAATAGGTGGGGGGGTGTTACTTTATAAAAAATATGAAGAAGTTTTACCACAAGTTAAAAAAGAACATGTCAATGCAACAAGTCCCGAAAAGATGAGCAAGGAAATTTGGTGGTATAGTCAAAATAGGCATTAAGTTCACTCTTGTGTAAAAAAGAAACCAGCAGACTGATGCAAAAAAAACGCTGAATGGCAGAACAATGCCTTTTATAAAAATAAGGTAAGGAAAGCAATATTTAAAATTAGGTATGAGGCTGCTGGATTGAACAGTTTAACTGCTCAACTATTTACTCGTAAAACAGCGGGTATTTATTTGGAAGGGCACTCTATTATACGAAATAATTTATTAGATTTAGTCAGATCTCAATATTGGGTGCGCGATCCTTTAGAAAGGTGTGAATTGCTCCAGCTATGAATGGAACGGCAGATCTTGAAGAAAACCCAAGAAATGTGGACAAATATAGCACTAACAGAATAGGCTCAATCCGGAGGCAGACTTCTTGAACTAATCGGGAGTCCAATAAAAATAATTTTTTGTTGAGCAAGGAACACTGGCAGTTTAAAAAACAAAACAGGTTAGCATAAAAGTTATTCAGGATTGCATTTTAGGTTTCTTATTCTTCATAAATAAGAGTATGAATTACTTGCAGCTATTGTGAAGATCTTTAAGAATATTGAAATCTATTCATCAAATTTCTAATAAATGATTTAAATTTTTTTGGGCAAACCGAATCGAAAAGTTTGTTTAGATCTAAAATGAGAAAAAACCGAGACATAGCAGACGTGGTGGTGATTTCCACAATGCCTAATACTCGTAAATGCATACGACATACATCAAATACTATGATTCGATCGATGAAAGGTAAAATACGAGTAGTCAGTTGTTTTCGGAATTGATTGAGTCCACTTGCAACTTGAAACATGAATTAAATGCCAAATAAACATTTGCTTAATTCCTGGAACACTCCTTTGAAAAATGTCTGAACTTTCATACCAAAATGTGAAAATTAGTGAATTTATGAATGATTTCTTCAAAACGCTTAATTCTATTTATGTGAATTGTTAATAGTGAGTTACACAAATATATACAGCATGTTTTTCGTGTTAGTTTTTGCCCAATAAATAAATGGAAGTGATATTACAAATCTATACCATTTTCATGTAAATTGAAGCGATTTTTAAGCTCTGCAACCTACTTAGAGTAAAAACATTTAAATTAATTTATTAATTTGCTCTGTGGAGAAAGCCAAAGTTCAGCGTGATTTTTTCATTTACTAAAAAATGTTCTTCAATATTTTAAACAACATAAAAAAGCATGCTATGTAAAAGTCTTTGAAAAAAAAACAACAAAGCTGCCTAAAACTGGAAAAAAAAAACGATTTCTAATAACGAACAACGAATAAATTATACATCTTTTCCAACATTCGCATACAAATGGTTTCCAAATAGAGTTATGGCTTTGATTCATTTTGAATTTGTGAATATGTGACAGTGGTCGCGCAATAAAATTTAATTGTATGCAAAATTTCCTATTCCTATTAATACAAGTATATAATTGCAACGAATTATTGAATAACAATTTTTCAAATCCATCCCAGGCGGTTTTTGTTTTTGTTCATGTTCATTGTTGTAAGCGATTTGCGGTTTCTTTCTCATTTTGGAATAAAAGATATTGGGTATTATGTTAATTTTTTTAATAATTCCTGGAGTCAGCTCTGGTTCATATCTCCTAATACTATATTTCGTTTTCTGAAGATTCAATTTTAAATAAAGTGAATAAGTAATGGTGATGTCTTTATAGCAGAAACCTTTTCCTTTGTTGAGTTTGGGCGGCCATAAATTTAAAATTCATAATTTATGAGTATAATCTAGGATCTACATAAATTGGTTTTATATGTTTATATTTCGTGATTTAGAAAAAATGTATTGTGGCGGAAATGATGTCAAAATACTCAACGGTACTTGAGGAGTTAAATGGACACAAATCTGTGAGAGCCGTGTATGGATTAGTAGACATTAAAAGCCTTCAATGATAGTAACAAGCAGACTAGGGTTAGATTTTGATCTTGGATCTTCAGGCCATCTTATACACAGTCATGTCCATCAATAGGTTCAGTAGTTCCTTTGTCAATTTCACACATTAGCCATTCCAACAATTCAGGCCTTTTTAGTTGTGTTTTGCATTCTTGTTCATGTGTACTCGATCTCGGCAAGGTATAGCTACGATGTTTATCAAATGAAATCGGAGGCCATTTCTTATTCAGAAATAATATTCATTTGAAATTGAAGAAGCTTATTGGATCAAAAATAAGAATATCTTTTCCGAAACAGATACACAAGTAAAATTACGAATATAAGGTCGATTATCACAGATATGATTACCAAATTTATATCCATGTCCAAATGTGAGTCAGCAGATTCAAAAAAACGAACAAGTGCGGGTTGACCTCGCGTGGGGAGGGTTCCGTATGTTGAACAATATTAACATTCTATAAGAAAAAAAAAACATATTTTCCCACACATTCAACGGGCAAATGTAAATTTGTACGGATAATATTGAAAGATTTACCACGTTATGTTCAGACCATAGACTTCTTGTAGGTTGTCCTGTAATTTGTAAGTAAAGGACTATTTTCTGTATTTTTTTTTTCACAATTTTAGGATTATGAAGCGGAGGACTTCTCAATTTTCTTAAATAACTTACCCCCGCATGTTCAAAATTCATTAATTTACGTTATGTGTCCCTGTTTGGGTCACAGAAATACATATGTGTACCTAAATTCAACTTAATCGGAAAACGGAACCATAAAAAACAAGAGCTTTATAGGTTGAAAGTGTCAGACTGCAACGTATTCGTTTTAAAATTAGCTGATTGTAGACATGACAGCCTCTCGATCAACCAAACGTCAGACAGATTGATTAAATTCGAACGACCGAAAGCACTTCCCCCGTTTGACGGTTGTCTGAGGGAAGGGTATTTATTCGAACCGCATCCTAGTTGAACTTATGTTTCGACAGCGGATTTCCCGAACATTTTAAAGACAAGAGAATATTGTGAGAAAGTTTTCCGTCGGGATCGCTCGAGCCAGGCACTCCAGCTCAGTGAATCCGCGAATTTAATCTGGAGGTACAGAGTGCTGTACAAAAACACGGCGCAGACAACTGGAAATAGAACTCAGTGCGTATGACTGCAGCCACCTGCATAACGATCAAGATTGATAGAGGAGTTTGCTGGTTGAGGCTGAGCTCCACCCCGGACCGAGTGTCATCAAAAATAAGTAAGTGATAGTAAACCATACTTTTAGTTGAAATGGTCGGTTTGTGTTATATTTTGAAATATGGAAAGATCGAAAAAGACAGCCAGCAAGATTAGCCAATTACTTACTTAAATTTACTGTTTCAAACCAAAAAACTCGTTTTCAAAGTTACAACATTTGTCATGGTTTGTATAAGATTCTGTGATTTTGACATTTTTTCTTGGTATTTATCCTAGATTTAGAAATACCTAGAGTTATTTGGGTACTACACGTAATTTATTTGATTCGAAATTGATCATTGTTACTTCGCAAAGCTGTCAGGAGGCAACAGTTTTGAATCTGAGCAATTGATAATATGAGATCCTATTATTGACGATCACAATCAAAGAAAAATATTTTGAAGCCGAAGCAAAAGGTACCGGGACTGATTTTTAATTAAATCTAAATGTTGCGCTACTATGTTTTGGCGATGGAACTATTCCATAACTTGATCAAACAATACGAATATTCGTTTGAAGTATTCGACATGTGTTTGTTTTATCGTTTCACTTTTTTTTTTTAAATAAAACTTAAAATAATTTGTTTTTTAATGGATAAAACTGATTAAGAAACGTTTCAAGTGTTGAACTTTGCATATGGTGATGAGTGTTTAAGTCGAAGAAATGTATTTGAATGGTCGGCGGTTGTGAAAAAACGATCTAAGCTCATGGCTACCATCGTCCATTAAAGACGAAAATGGTAAAGGCGATTCGCCCTGTCTTCTAATCCACGAGCACAGTTCAAATGCTGTGTAAGCAAATTAATATTGATAAAGAAAGCATTCATATGTCGAACGCACCCGAAATTTTACCACTCGGGCAACTGGTTCTTGCTACACGATAATGTTTTCGCGCATAATTGCTGGATGTGGCTCCGGCTGACTTTTTTCTATCCTGTAGGCTGAAGGCCGCCATGAAAGGAGAGCGCTTTGATGATGTGGAAAAAAGGTTCCGACGGTGCCTCGAAGCATTTCGGAGGAAGATTTCTTGACGGACCTCCAGAGGGCTACAGCGCTCAAAAATTTGTATAAATAAGAGAAAAAATTATGTTTAAGAATTGGATCAAAACTTTGTTCCTAAGTGATTTTGGAAAAATGATTTACGGTGCTTTTCGAATAACTCACAGTTAAATCGGTAAATGTCTTCGGGGCGCAGTTTGAATAAAGATGTTATTCAAAGTCTATGTTGAATGGTTAAAAGTATTACTGCGTCGGCAACAATCTGCGATTGAATAACTGCGACGAAGATGTCGTACATCAGGATAGGTTTGGTAAGTTAAAATGTACAAGAGATGAAGTTGTCGTTTCCGAAGGGAGATGAAATACACTCAGCATTGCTGGGTAGATTAGCAATATAGAACGGACAACAACGTGTCGGAGTAAATTGCGAACAGAAAAGAACTACACCTAGCCGCTGTAAGCAAAAGTGTGGCGGAAGGTCAGGAACTATCCAGTGTATTTGCGAAAAGATCTTGTTCTTAACCAGCATAAAATCCAACTCGCGCAGGAACTAAAGCCGCGGGGAGATGGCTTGCGATGAAATTTTGCTGATTTTCGGTCTGAAGTCGACCTAAATTTTTATTGGAAAATCGCTTTTATTTATGAGGTTACATGATTTTCTGAACAAGCAACATTGCTGTTTCTGGAGTTAAAATATTGAGAAGACCTGATAACACCCACGCATTAGGTCCTGACTTCATGCTCTTGGCCCATCGGTCCCTTTCTAAAAAACAAGGTCAAAGTTCACTAAACACTCAATGGCTTATGTAACTGAACAATAATTAATGATTACTTTTTTTGAAAATATGGAAGACATTTGGGATGGCGCTACGTTACATTGAATTGCCAATGAATTAGCCAACGGGATTATGCAATGTGACACCATTCGATTACTCATTATTTAATACATATGGGATACTAGGGACAGCAAAAAAGATCGCAGCTCGTTGGAAAGTCAATATGTCATAGATATTTACAAAGTTTTCAACCTTCTGGAAAAGAAACCTGTTTTGATGTTCAGCTACACAGCACAAATAATTTCCTGTACACCCATCAATCCTCAACGCAAGCAACCTCTAAACCTTTGCCTTGATTTTGAAAGAAGAAAAAACTGCTTCTGCTGTTTTACCTATTTTGCTTTTCCATTCTTTTCTTCTACTCAAACCCAAGTCGAAAGATAATTAAACCAACACTTTAATTAGATAAATGTTATGGCGCACGGCACTATTTACATATGAACCACTCCTTTATATTGTGTGCGAAAACCATATCCATTTCATGCATATATGTAATGTAAGCAATGACACTTGTTTGTCCGTCTAACTTCAAGGTAATACGATTCTGTCGCTCGTTTTTATTTGAATAAACTTCAAAGAAACTAGAAATTCCTCTACTAGACTGGAATATCGATTGAGAAAACCATTTTTGCCCGTCTCTTCAAGTTCACGTAACAACAAATCAACAAAACAAATATGCATTCTATCTCGTCCCACTTGGTAGTGCGGCTTTGACTTGGACCTCTAGCAACACTTCTATTCGTAACTTGCACTTTTGTTAGACTTGTTATTTATTTATTATCTTCAGTGTCTGGGTTAATCGAAAAAATATAATACTACGAGTATGTTCCATACAAGGGGAATCCTCTATCCGAATTAGAACATATTTATAAAATGACATTTTGATGAGCGCTTAAATAACAAAAAGTTGTTGTATCTTGTATCTCATATGGTATAATCGTGGAGAAAACAAAAGTGCCGCTTTTGCGTGTGTGCAATTGAGTGCAACGTCTCAACAACAAAGATTAAAAAAAATAAATTAAAAATATAAAAAGAAGAAAATTATGCGCTGAAAAATGTGACGGTAATTTTGCCGGAAAACTCAATTTTAATCATTCCAGTCGATTTTAATTACCATAAACAATCCGACCACCATCTGTTTGGGCACAGTTATATGGCAAGACTGTTAGTCTCTTTATGTATCCTATACTGTGCACTTTACTCCAATGGAGTATTAGTTGTTGTGGTTTTCTTCTACAAAAGATATATTTATACATTCATATATAGGTATATTTATCATTTATAGAAAAAATCAAGAAAAATATTTCCTTATACGAGTAAATGAGTGACTTAATTGGTTTTAATATTTATTGAATCGTTAACAAATGGTAACAAAATGAAAAAAGTAAAAAGAAAAACAAATAAAACGCCTCGAGGAAATAAAAGATGAAGTCACAAACGATGTGTGGCCTAGCCTAAGAATTGACGCTCCTCTTCAACAAAGTGGTGCCTAATAGTATCTACTCGTTATTAATTCAGTATTCTAGAGACATTTGCAAGATAAATTCTAGCTAGAGGCGACTAAGACGATTAGAGATTTTTTAAATTGCAATAAAGGTAAATCTACCATCTAGGTTACTGAATTGTACGGAAATAATCAACCTAGTAGTGTAGCGCAGATCACTTATTTTTGTAGTTTTTATTACTTTTCGTTACTTTCCTGTGACAATAACCCATCACGGTGTGGTACTGATTTTTGGAAGCTACATGTCGAAAGGGTGGTAACTTGTAGCCTCTAAGGCAGGAGGGACTTGCAAGATAAAACACCTTAAATTGACACGGCAGATCTATTGGAGCGAAACTAATTAAGATCTTTTCAATTTCTGTAAGAACAGATTAAAGAACTACTCAATTGTAGTCCTTGTTTGTTCCTTTGAAGAGAAAGAAATGTTTTCCTACAGATGAGTGCACTCATCTAACGTGGTTGTCTTCCAAAACAGACTATATTTCTTATCTCGTTTAGATTCTAGCCGAAACCACAGCCGACTTCGGCGAATACGGAGCGCATTTTTTATTTTCGAACGGAAGATAACTTTAAGAATGCTGTCCTTAATATGAATATCAAGGGGTGTGAGATCAGTACGTCTAGAGCAGAAGATTGCTGTGGAAAGCTTCCTATATACCCGAGACAGACCAATTTTTTTTTTTATAATTTACGCGCGCTTCGAAGGGCTTATGATACCCTTTTACTGTTGCCAGGGCGCGGGCGGAAAGATAGAAGGAGGACAAAGGAAAGCATTGTTGTGATGTAGTGGTTTGAAACTCAAGTATATTTGGTTTCGATATTGACTTTCCAGGAGTGGGAGTCCGAATAGGAAGGAGACTTTTTCTTCACTCGGAATGATTCAGGTTGTGAATTTTAACGGTTGTTTTGTGCTTGAAAACTCTACAACAGCCAAATCTACATGTCAGTGTTATACCTTCACACGCAGATTTTTCTGACTAAGTTCCAAGTACACAATGAAAAACTTGTCATGAGTAGGATTCGAACCTTGAATGTCCGAGTGAGAAGCGATGGCTAGTACCACTACACCACGGCCACCCCCAAATCACAATCACGCTTTTCACTAGCGTTGCTATATTTACAAAATAAGTTACCGTCACATGCCGTCAAAGATTCGGTTAAAAAAAGCATAGAAATGCCCATAAGAATGCCGAATGCGTATTGTACTCTTGGAACTCTGATTTTCTTTTTAAAAAAGAGAAATGGTTTCTTCCTTGAGCTATTGATGTCATAGCTGAGGAATTTCTGTAAGATCCAGGAAAAATGACAACTCTTAAAAAGACTCGTACTGCCGTGCGTCGTCGCTCTGGCCTAACGGAGTGAAAAGAAGAAGGAAGTAATGTGGATGTAAATATAGTATGAAGTCAGCTGCCGTAAAGGCGACGGCATGAAACCATTAGATATTAGCAGACACATAATGGAATAATCCAACCCGAGTACACTACTGACTGTAGTAGTTTTTGACAAGTTTAGACGCTCAAGTCAAAATTGACAAGATGTTGCTGGCTACACAACTCCCAAATTCAGAAATCCGCGGGATAATAATGGTAGATTAAAGAGAAATTCTCTACATTTCTTTTCGTTGGTCAACTTATCCAAAAGAAGGACACAAGGCGAATAGTACCTTCATTAGAATTCTATCTAACCTGTCAAGAGTCACACAACGAAACAACTGTTATACAACCAACAAAAAAATGAAGGCAAGTAAATCTTAACCACCCAATGAAATTATTTTAAGAATTCCACCATCAGTAAAAATAACAATAGCAACCATCACATCACAACACACAAACTGTCGAGGTTGTCTGGCGCTTAAATGATGTCAACGCCAATGTTTTCGATTGAAATGTGGTGATTCACGTTTGGATATCGTACACACTACCCTTGACTGCATTGACAAAGTAGTCTGGACTCAAAAAAAAAAGTTTGATAAGACTGTATGCGACCGTAAACAATAAGTTAGCCGAAATATAGTATAGTATACCAGAATGAATAAAAACTTCTCCTATATGACAACAGGATTGATAAAATCCAATCCGTGATATTGCAAAAGTCAACAGGTTGTCTAAACCTAGGCTAGGTCCCAATTAAAAGATTCAGGTCCAATATTTTCATTACCAAGCCTGGGTAAACCAATCTTACGAATACATACTTTTACAAAATACTTAAAATCTATCAGCCTTCTTTTTCCTAAAGAAAAAATGTAATGATATGAATGTCAGGACCGGAATAAGTGTCGGCGATCTATTCAAATCACAACGCGTCTAGATTAAAGAGATCAGATCAGTAAATATAACAATCCAGTACAAAAAAGCTTCTATATTTTGAAGTTCCTTAATAATGAAAAACGCTTTAACAACTTGAGCTCTTTTCCACCATAAATAGGAGATAGTTTTTGTCACAAATAGAAGAGAAATCTCTTTATTCAACCCATTAGGGTGGGGGACATTGTATTTACTCTTTCGATTTCAGCTTGCTAACTTGCAGTTATCATAAATCCTAAGGTTCGAGGAGGTGAAAATCCTTCTGTGGAAAGTTGGATTTGAAAAGAAGTCATAACAATTCTGGCTGATGGTCAATCGATAGAAACTTTCAACTACTCAAGTTCTCTAATCTAATAATAGCATTCATAGTAGCGATGTACGAGTAGACTATATAAGGTCTCATCATACAAGACCTCTACTAAAATATTCTACTCAGACTGACGTTGGAAGGATTGTGTTCACTATATGACCATGTCTACTCGTATTATGCAGATGGAATGTATTAATATCATTATCATTAATTATGATGACAAGGAGTTCATTATGGAAATTATCGTCAAAATCGACTTGAAAAAGTGGTCAGTCTATAACGCCTTCGACTTTAAGAGTGCTCCGCAAAAAATAAAAACTATGGACATATCTTCGACTCCAGCAACGGCTGGAACTTAAATTTACATTTCGGTTTTAAGGGGTAGCGAACTAAGATGAAACAGATCTGGAATTTCTTCCAATTGTATTTCGGTTTGTGTTTTAAAGGGGATGACATGATTGCAAACTCTACAACGACTTCGACTTAGCCAGAAAAATGCCGATAAATTCCTTGGGATTCCTAGAATTTATAAAACGTATGAATATTTACGTGTTCGATTCAAAAATCGGAAGAAACACGATGCAGTACATAAAGACATCGCCTTAAGATCTTCAACAAACTTGTAAGTCAGCAAATGGAGCCAAAGATTGTGTTAACTTGATTTAGACCCAGTTCCAAAAGGGTAGACACATAAGCCCACATAGAAGAATAGTGATACGAACAACACCCAATCGAGTCAATTAAGTAGAAAAAAAAATTTACTTAACAGCTGAAGGTATCAAGGATCTGAAAGAATGGCCCACTTAATAAAAACGATAACAATCAGGATGATTAATTCGGCGTTTTAGATTGCTGAGATATCGGCATTGTCTTCCTTACAATTCTTCGAGCCTTTTAATTTAACGTCGGCAAAATTCAGAAAACAGCTCACATTGCAAGAACAATGACAAAATTAGGATGATTAGACCACTATGATACAATCGTCGAATTATGGACTTATTTCATGTAACCGAATCTAAAACGAAAAATACATCCGAAAACCAGAGTGTAAAGTACAAAACGTGTAAAAAAAAATCAATACCACAAAACTTGGCACATGTTAACAAACAGAATATGATAGTTTACGAAGAATGACACCTGAGCAAAACGCTGACAAATAAAGACCACAATCATTCAATATAGTAACTTCATCAATCAAACGTACTACGACTGTAATTGTTACTCGTATGTCACGTATCACGAAGTGTACTGCGATATTTGAAGAGCATTCTTGAAGTCATCGAATATATGCATCGAATTTTAATGAAGTACACCACTAACAGGGGGATATGTATGGTATACTCGTAAGATGTAATTTATACGCTAAGAAGAATTTTTGTTTTCAATTTCTTCTTAGCACTTGTATGTATTTAAGTCGTTCCGAATAAAATTCAGTAGTATCATTTTCAAAGAAATTATGAGACAAGGCCGATTGAGAAGAGAAAATTCACCTTTCAATCGGAAGTGTTGTAGTTTCTTTCGCAAATTGTATCTAATCGGGAAATATTTATTTAAACTACAAACATGTCACGCAAATAGTTTTAAGTCATGATGCCATGTTTCTAAGAAATTTTCATTGAGCATAATGCGAACAATTTAATAATTGACCTAGACTGATGTTAACGTGATTATATTTGCGATAAGAGAATAGTGGTAACGAAAATTTCACTCAAAACTCGCTTCCGTAACTTTTTCTCAGACTACTATTGTTGATTTTTTTTACTTTCATTTCAAGTCCGATTAATTATCAGTTGGATTCGAAGATCTGGAAATAGATCGACTCTCAGACCATAGATCAAACGTTGCTCCTCGACAAACAAATTTCCAAAAGTTGCTATTTCAGGCATGAGAAAAGCGAAAGTCGACTCTGTATTATTACAGAAATACCAGTGTTATGGTTTCACTGTGTCAATCAACTTCAATATGTAACACAAGCGTCAAAAGGTCGTCAGTGTGCAAAGCCTATCTAAGCTTTATTTCGAGTTGTATCCAAAAGATCCTCATCAACAATAACAATTACAAAGTCTTGCCGAAATTTTCGCTAGGCTGAATAAAAATTGATCGCTCAGCCACAGTATATGGTTCGATATATGGGTTTCTTTATTGGCGTGAAAAACGAAGATTTGGTTAAAACCCATTACTAGTGCACTAATTGACAATTGCGTCTATTTATGTTCATTGCACCCTTGATCGTCGTGAACATACTCGTAGCGTAAAATACGATCAGAATGAGGGAAGAATAAATTCATAGTCAATAGGTTACGTAATCGCTGCGTAGAAAACCGGTGTAGAAACTACACCAAGAAGCGAAAATTTTGATTAACGTCAACATTATAAGCAGTTAAATGCCGAATTTTATAGTCGAAAACTGATGTGAAGTGCCCGACGTTACAATCAAATCAAATTCTGTTACGCTTCCTGTCTCAAACGTGCAGGTTTCGGCTGAGGAGTATACTTTCTTGGACTGAGAGTTATAAGCTTTTCTATAGGTATGAACAAATAATAGCAAAACTCTAAAAGAGTGGCTCCACCGAGTAAATAACAAGCACGGTTTCACGTACTTTATGCTCTTATACAAAGATTACAAACAGTTTACGAACGAATAGCAACTTTCAGAAAAATGCTCTAAGTGAAAGGGAAAGTGAAGGAAACTAAAATCAATGGTACTATACACTGACATCTTCAGTGAGATGGAAAAACGATCTAAAGAATGTTGAGAAACAGCGGTACAAACACAAAATGTCGCGATAGTTAGCTCATTGGGCTATCACGCAGACAGTCTGGGTTCGATTCCAGGCTGGGTCACCAACAGTTTTTCAAATCGACATCACCCTTTCGGCGGGCAATGGCAAACTCCCGAAAGTAAAATTTGCCTACGAAAAAGCTTCTAAGGAGTGCCGTTCGGAATCGGCGATAAACCGTAGGCCCCGCTCAGATGTGACTAAAAATAACAACATGAGCAACACAAATGAGTGTCAAGAAGCTAGGCCATGGCCCATACCGTGCTGCCAGCGCCACAGTGTTTTTTTTTTTTTGAATTCCACAATCGGACTGATTTTACGAAAAATTAACGTTCTGATGTGAGGGATGTGTATTGGGGGTGAATTAATTGACCTGACCTGTGCGAAGAGGCAAATCGAATCTTTTCGTATAAGTATGATGGTTGACGTGTTACGAGAATATCCGATAGCAGGGCTAGAGTGCGAAACTTGAGATAGCTCTCAAAAGGCATGTCAAGCAAACGAGAAGAATAACTACGAGTACTTACTCTGTAATGTTTGCGTAGCCCAAAAACATAACGTACTGTGCTATTAAAAGGAAGATTGAGCTTTCTTTTACTGACCGAGTCACAGCTACAAAAGATTTCACATCCGTAGAGTAAAATAGGAATAACCAACGATTTAGCTAACATCAAACGCGTTTTAGTTGGAGTAAAAGACTGTGTTACCCATAAATTCCGTAACACCCCATCTACCTTTCCAATGGCAGCGCTGATGTGATTTTCCCAAGTTAACTTGCGATTAAGAGTGACCCCAAGATTCTTTGCAGTCTCAACATAATCTATTGCGGAGTTTTTCAACAAAATAGGTGGAAAATACGAAGGGTCCAGTGGTTTCTTCGATATGACTAGGCACTTCGATTTCTTAGCGTTTAGAGAAAAACCATTAAGTTCAGACCAACGTGAAATTTCGCAAGATCTTCATTGACAAAGCAAACTCCGTTCTCAATTAAACCAAGTGGACAGCTCATATACATTTGAACATCGTCATCACACATATGTGAAGAACAGTTGTTTATAATGGATGAAAGGTCATTTACATATAATGAGAACAATAAGGGGCCAAGTATAGGACCTTGAGGGACACCACTAACAGCTGCAAGAAAATCGGATATATTGTCATTGAGCTGAACTGATTGCATTCTGTTGTTTAAGTAGAATGTAAGCAGCTTTACTGCATCTAATGGTTTTGCGAGTGGTGACATTATTGGTTTTAGGTAAGATGTTACAGTTAATGGAGAGCGCTACCGAGGGATATTATCCGATTTTTGAAAGGAAATTAAGCAGCTATGGCTCCAACAAAATGGGGATGCGTGCCACACAAGGCGCCCAACACTTGAACACTTAGTTAAATAATCGGGTAATCGGTCGTTTTAGTGATGTTGCTGGGTCAACACCGAGTTCCGATTTGACGCCGCTGGACCTTTTTTGTGGATCGAAACTAAAATCCAGATCCAACCACTCAAAAAAATATATTGTCAAGCTATTTATGAAACAGGCACCGAAACCATCGAATATATATTGAAAAATTGGTTTTACATGATGGAAACCGAGACAAACATTTAAATGAAATAATATTCCATAATAAAGACAGGTTTACTTTCGTTGATCGTTGAAAAATAAAATAATTAAGGGTTATTTGTACAGCCTTTTTAAAAAGATGCCAACCGATGGGCCAACATTTACATATGGTTATCAAATAAAAATAAAGTTGAATCAATCGAAAACTTCGCATGGCATCATTTCAAAAATGGTAGTCGGGGATGGAAATGCCAACTTTTCTGTCTAGACAGACGAGTACTTATTGGTCCACTCTCTTATGCAGTATAGCTGCATACCAATATCGACCTGGGTCTACATCGTGTAAGGAGGACCGCATGCAGATTTTCTACCACAGACAAGATCAAGGTCGGCTCCTAAATCCATTGAAATTGGCATATAAAGTATGTCAAAGCGAATGATTCTCAAAATACGCTGCACTTAAATCAAAAAAAAAAAAAAAACACGGATTTAAGCAAACTAGGGAAAAATCGTAAAAACTACCTGTGTTCACCATTATTGTACCAAATTTGGTTTACAAATGATTTATTTAATCGATCGTGAAAGTGAGAAACTAATGATCCATAAATAACACGTGAACAAAAAATAATAATAAAAAAGACAAACACAAAAACAAAAGAAAAAAAAAAGATGATGAACTCATAATCTTGATGAGTCTACATACGAGTATCTATGTCCATCTATATATGTATAAACTTACTCGTAACTCCTCTTTACCTTACTTGTGTCATGTCTGAATCATTCAGACAAAATTTTTAACTTTTTTTTGTCGCCAATTGTTTTGTTTAAAAAGCAACTTCTCTTCATGGCTTTCCCCACAGATATAAATTATAAAAAAATTCACGCTGTGAATAATGTAAAAATTTTAACAAAAAAAAAAACTTTTTTTTTAAACAAATAACAGATAAAGAAAATATCAAATTTATCTTCCTCAAATGCTAATACAAAAACTTATGCAAATTTACCACGACAACCACGAAGAAGTAGATAAATGCTTTGCCTTGCTAAACTTTTTAACACATTCGAAAGAATGGAGTTTGTTTTTTTTTTCTTTTTACAAAAATATCAGATGAAGCAGTGATTGGACACAACAAACAGAAACAAAAAAAAAACTAAATAATAATAATTAAATGATGAACAAACAAACGTCACAAACAAAATGTTAAAGTTTTTTTTTTTTTTAAAAAAATTGTAAAGAAGAAGAAATTACTTTCTTTGGAATATTGATTCGATCTATGTTTTTTTTGTGGATTCGCTTCGTTGGTTTATTTACAAAAATAACGGTTTTTCGATTTTAGATTATCTTTGGAATTTTTCATATCTTTCTTAAGTTTTTGTTTTTTTTTTTGTTTAATTGAAAGACTTTCTTGTCGAACTGACTATCATTTTTACTGTTACGTATATATATCGTTAAATTCGTTCATTAGATTCGACTTTTGTTTCTCATTTTTATCACTCGTTTCATCGCAGAATCAAAGTGGGCATTTTACAAATCAGTGACAAGAAGCCCCTCGGGTCAAAACTCTCCCCGTCTATAGGGAGATCTCGAAGGCCTGTTAAGTTTATAATACAAAATACAATAGGGTTTACAAAAAAGGGAGAAAAAAACAAAACAAAAAGAAATAATTATAAAAATTATGAAAAAATAAACTTATGTAGAAAAATATAATAATTTTGCAAAAAATTAGACTTATAATATACTAGATAGAATATAAAAAATAAATATTAAGCTTAAATAAATTATTATTTACAAGAAAGTTACAGGGTGCTTATTAGGAGTAAAATCAAAGAAAACCAATCACCTTCGGTTAGGGTGGTATCCCGCAGTGTTGATCGATATGCACTAGTCAAATGGGAGAATTGTTTAAACACAAACAATTTTAGTGGTCATTTAGACATAATTTGAGAAATTACTATGAAAGAACATACATCGGAAATACATTTCAGTATCATTCAAACCAAGTAAGGAATCTTCGGCGGATCATAGAGAAAATGAAGGGTGAATGAACAATGTTCAGAGTGGCACCTCCTCTCCTTTTTTTTAACAGTTGAAATATTAAACGCGTATTATAACATCTATTTGTAATGTAGAGTAGTTTAGCATAAGTACCACAAGAGTAGTTTTCCACGTACCTGCATTGCTACTGCGTCGCTTCGGAGTAGCACCTCGTTCAAAGGTGTTATAAGAACAGATTCTGTGCTAAAAATATTTAAAAAAAAAAACTTCTGCAGACTGTTAAACTGCGAAGATTCAAATTCCGCTTTTAAAGGAAATAAGGCGTTAAACCTAGAGAATGAATGTCCTGACTTTTGTTCACCCCATCAATATGAAGTAAATACAGTAAGTTTAAGGAAACAATGCTGATTCCCTACCGACATTTTAAGGTAAGCGAATGATAGTCTATTTAACATACACAAATACTTATTTCTAAGATATGGTCAGATCTAAACGTTGTTTGTTTGATCCAGATTGAAGATGTATCATTTTGTGTACAAAAACTTGTTTGCCGTATGTTGTATATGTTGTATGAATGTCTGAAACTGTTTTCAATTCTGTTATTAGATCATATCAGTTTAAAACCAGTTACATAAATCCATAATGGATTCACACTCGACAGATCTTGGGGAAAAACCCAAGAAGTTCAGATAGCTATTCACAATCTCTTTGTTGATTTTAAAGCCATATGAAAGCATCTCAATGGACAAATTACACAGCATCAAGTTTAATTTTGGCATATCTGTTAAGAACGTCATATTGCGTGGAACGACGATAAAGAACTATCACGGCACCGTAAAGGTTAAAAGCAATCTCACCGAACCCTTTGACATTAAGGAGTTTAGACAAGGTGATGCGCTGGAGTTTTTTTTCATAACACTTGAGAAAATTGTGCGAAACTCCCAAGCCAACACTTGAAGAACATTCAAGTCTATGCAACTATTTGCATGCGTTGATTAACAGAACGCGCCTACGCTTCACAGGTGCCTTTGCAAATACATATTGAAATGCACAAATGCAATGAATGAGCGCAAACCCAGGTATATGCTTTTAATAATACTCGTAAGAGATTTTCGAGAGAAAAATCCTTCGGGCGATCTTCGGTCCCGTCTGCATTGATGGTGAGTGGAGGAGGAGATACAACGACGAACTGTATGGACTGTTCAGCGACATGGACCTAGCCAGAAGAGTGAAGATCCAAAGACTGAAATGGCTGGGTCATGTAGAGCGCATGGACACCAATGCTCCGGTCTGAAAAGTCTTCGAATCCGCTCCCGAGAGCCAGCGCAGTAGAGGAAGGCCAAGACTCAGCTGGCGCACGCAAGTGGAAGAGGACCTCAGCCAACTTAGCGTGCGAAACTGGAGACAGCTAGCCAGGGATCCAGCTGACTGGAGAAGCTTGTTAACTGAGGCCCAGGTCCACTCCAGACTGTAGCGCCACTTAAAGTAAGTAAGTAAGAGATACATAAAATTTATGAATATACAGCTGCAGGTGCAAAGTAGGTTGCAAAGATAAATGAAAAGCATTTTATGGACGTAACAACGATCCAAAAGAGTTTTACCGACATCCAGAAGAACATCCCGGCGGAAGACATAAAATACTCATTCGACATGTTTTTGGGCCATGTAAATCGCAGTCTTGAGTCGGAAGAGGACTATTTTGAAATCGGTTTTGCCAACAACTCTTTATATTGTTCTTATTTTAAACAAAATCTGTTTGCTTTGGAATGCACCTTGTATAGTTTTGAGGTAGTTATGAATGCTTTGACTCTGGTTTCAACTCAGTCAACGACTCCTCAACAACGAAAAGTTACACTAATTACTGCTTCTTTGGTTTATGAAGGCAATTGAGTCATAAGACTTACATTTCTGTCCTGTTCGATCTCGTAGAATCATTGATGTTAGCGATAGTGGGTACAAATATTCTTGTTCATTGAGGCGGCAATATAGTGATGTTTGCTGCCCTTCTAGAGCGTATTCTACGTGCTGTACAATGACAATCTGGTTAGAAAATTGAGACGGCTTGCACATGTAGAACGAAGAAATATATATATGTAGGAGTGTAGGGTGACCTTAAGAATCTTAGAATGCGAAACTGGTACAAGTTGGCTAAAGACCGCGAAATCTGAATACGCATTTGATCAGGACCATGGTCCACTTTGAAGCCACAGTTTCCAAAATTTTTGGAGAAGTTTCAGTAGGTATACAATCTTTACATGTTTGTAAGTTCATTAGATTTCCCCAAAAGTACTGGATTAAGTTGTATATCAGTTGTCTATACAACGACATTAGTATGGAGAAGAAAAGGTGGTTTGTTTAACCCATTCAGAAACCTAGCCAAACTTAAGACCATTTACAAATAAATGCCAATATAATAATATATATATAATAATATTAGCATTTGTCCTCACAGTATACTAAACATTCTCCACGAGTTTGTTTTAGACACTTTTCACTTATACGAAGAAGAATTTGTCTACAATTCAAATCAAAAGGAAATTGTATTATGACCAAGCAACCGTCGCCGTTTACATTGATAACGGCGCTCTTGTAAAGCAAATATTTCTTAACAAACTGTTTCTCTTTAAAGTAATATCAGGCCGGCTAAAGGGCAGGGTTATAAATTATGACTTAATCATCTCGGAGAGAAATTATAAACGTTTCCAGTTAGATATTCTGTTGTGATTCTAGTTAGATAATCTTTTGATACAAATTAAAATGACAAAAAGAGAGAATTCAAATATTTGAATGTATGTAGATTCTCATTACAGATCCAACCTTATCTGCAGACCTGTCACTTAGAAATCAAATACAGCAGGGAAGAGTCACACCCCCTTTAACAAAATACCATTACTGTGCTACCTTAAATTGAAACCTACTTTCCGGCCATTACATCCGGGCCAACCAAATCCAAATCGATCATTATTTCTCGTGCGCTTAATGTTTACCCTTTCTTTTTCCAGTTATTCGAGAGGTAGGTAATAACTCTAAATAGTTCATAATGCCTGTTCAACGAATAGGCACTAAAAGAATAAACAAAATTGAGTCACCTACATACGAGTACATATTTCAAAGTTTATTTTGTTTCTTTTTGTTTTCTTATCGTTGTTCTTTGCTACTCGTATATGGGTATTCCCCTTCCCGACGTACCATATGCATATCGATTCAACAACAGCTGAACTTGACGTATTATAAATACTTAACGTATCTATTCGGCATGCTTTCTTAAAGAAAAATAAAATCAAAATCAAAATACAAATAATAATAAAAATACTCCAAAACCGTTAATAAATAAATCATTTAAGCACCTTGCCACTTGCTACACCGATGACGTATTCGTTTAAGAGAAAATCCATAAGCGGAAAGCTTACAATTTAAGATGAGAGACTTTCAGATACATATCGGCATTTTATTGATTCAATAATAGTTTGGCCTACGTTTGTCTTTGCTACTTGAATTGCCATTGATTGGTACGATTACATTGTAAATTATGGAAAAAGTTCGATGAATTCATTTGAAAAGACCGTTAGACACAGACGTAGACACAGATACATATGTATACACAGCAACGGTGTTACTCTTATGCAATAACAATTTATGGGATAATCTTACGATAAAACAAATTCCCTACTTAAATCTTATTCAAACTCGTTTCTTTGTACCGTAATAAGGTCGTCGGAACTCAATCAAATTTGCATAGTTGTGCGTCCCCCAATTTCACATTGGGAAGTTAAAGTTTGATAACTGGTGAAACTTTCAGTTTTTTTATAGGTGAATTAAATGTGGATACATGCGGTTCCAGCGATTCGTGGTGTCTGACAGTAAAGATTTATATTATAGGTATATCTTGGCCGTGACACACATCTCGCTGGAAAACGTAGAAAATACGAGTAAGTACCTACCGGCATTTGTGATGCACTTAGTACATGGAGGAATTTCATACACACTATCTACTAGATGTTTTCGTTTATCTTGTGAAAGTATGATACTCGTAATTTTCCCCTGATTTCGAAGACGAAACTTCTGAATTGAAAGGTTGATGATCTAAGTTCTCAAATTACTTTTCACATACGAAGCAGCTAAGTTAGAAGTATTGAGGTTTCGCCATATACACGACTTTTTTATGCACTATAGCACATCCTCACACAGAAGATTAACACTTGAAAAGAAAGGGTATAATAATTGAGGCACTATGCCGCTGTTTGTATTTTTATCTCTAATGGGAGCCTTAAGGAGAAGGATTGGTTTGACATCCACACTGCATACGGGAGTTGTATAGATGCTTTCAGGTAAATATCAGCAGAGATGTCAGGATGTCAGCCACAATTGTTTCGTTAACAGCGACTGTTGTCAGCCGGTAAGTACAATAGTTTTGTAAAGTAACCTATGTGGCTCAATTTCAATCAGTAATCCAGTTTACTGCGCATGTTTCTTAAATTTGCTGCCCCAAAAATTCAACTTAAAAAAAAGCAACTTTACAACAACAAAAAACGCAGATGATCACTGAAAGAGAAAAACAGTGGCACGGAACGTGCACATCCCGGAAATTTTATTTTTGTTACTCTCTCTGTGCAAGTGTCCTTTAGCCAACTGTTTTTAATCGAGCCTTAACTGAACTTCCAACGCTTTGAATACGATTGAAATTTTTACACACATTAGAGGCGTCCCAAAAAAAGAAAAGTAGATGTTAATACATAGAAGTACAGATCTAACAATAGACTTGAGAGTAAGACTTGATGTATCGCCGAGTAACTTGCTTTAATGAACTAAGGCCATGATTTTAATCAAGGAGACAACATAGGAGAGGAAGATTCTCCCCTTAAAAATAAAAGAGGACCTCAACAATCTTGGATTGTGTATTTGGTGACACATCGGGGAAAAAACGGGTTAACTGAGGAGACATATTGGTGAGACTACGTCTATTCCGAAATGTAAAGTCATCTAAGTAAGTAAGGAATGAACTAAACATACAATGACGTTAGCATTTGACAACAACGGAACCAGTGATTTGAGTGGGCTAAGATATGAAATATGTACGTCAGAGTGACCATGTAGCCGAGTTCTTAAACAGTTTGCGTTAGCTGGAAGTTTAAACGCCACCGCTTGCTTGAGTGCTTATTTTCGACCGTCTTATTGCAGTTAAGTGGCAGTCACACACACTTCTGGCCTTGTTATTTGTAGTGCTTACTCGAGATTTCTAACAAAATTGCGATAAGAGATCATCGATAAAAATTATGAAGAGTATCGAAAACGGAACGAACGTAGTCCTAAGAGATATAAAACATGTTAGAAGTCACCCGTGGCAGCTTTTTGATCGACTTAAGGCCGCACTCGACAAACTGAAGTTCATGATTGACATTTTCAGCAACGTATATAACTTGACCAAATAACACGGCGTAGATAAGAGCAGTGCTGGTTAAGAGGACCCTGTTTCGAGATGCTAAAAAAAGGTGTCGCTATGAACATGCACATCGACTCACTGCTTAGCGCTCTCAATAGTTTTAACAACTCCACTCAGGCATATTCTAATTTTGCAAGACAGGGGACTTCTAACTGACGAGAATCATTTTAGCCTCTACAGAAAAACGTGTGAGTAACTCGCACTAATAAATCTTAATCCACTTGATATTCATATCAAACCAAGGATCTGTTATCCGAGATATGAAGAAGCGATGTTTAAGAACCAAGCTACCGACGGCTAGATCTAATATTGAATCGGTGCTAGTTCATAGGACCTTAGAAAAGTGGAAAACGTCGGAAACTCATTTCATAAAAAAGAAACGGAGTCGCTTTAGAGGACCATAACGTTAGGTTTCGCTCATCGATAGAAGAAGATATGTACGCAAACCTGAAATATTATTGTGAAAAAGGGGTAGAAGTATTTAAGTTAACAGCGACAACCCACTCTTCACTTCTAATCTAATTTGAATAACCAAGTCTTTTCTGAACGCTGTCCAAAGGATGAAGTCATGAATATTTTCGAGACTAATGCAACCCGACTGCGCATTCCTTTTTCTTCAAAAGTCTGAGAAATTCCAGTAAAAGAAATATACAATGATTGAAATGGATTAGTTCTCTGTCTGAGTGTTCTGTTCTGACTTCACTAATTTTTTAATTCACAAAGCCCTTTCGCAATCAATCTAAAAGTACGACATAAAATATAACACAAAAGAAACATCGACAAAGACTGCAAACACAGGCACAAATGAAAAGAAGTCACGCAATAGTATAAATCAATGCGGAACGCATTGGTCAAACCAAACACAGAGACTGCTTACTGTTTGTCACGCTCCAATGGTGTCCTTAACACAACCCTGAGAGGCATTATGTATTAAAAAAATCTTGGGGCTACACTTTTTCGATTTTTGTGAAATGAAATAGTCTTCAATTGCGTTACATTTGTAGCATATGACTAAATAAATAATTTAAATAAAGACTGAAGTTTATTTCTAAAAGATTGAGTCTAAATAATGTCAAAATGCTTATTAAAGCTGCCACTGACATAATTATTGTGATAAGTTGCAGATGATATGCTTTACTCACTAACCTCAACAGGCAAGACATCACGCATCAATCAACACGAACGGGACAGGTGGCGCAATCGCTTTATTTATCAAACTAAACTTCTCTAGAGATACGGAGAAGCACTTCAAAGAAATAAAACTTTTATTGCCACATTACAGTAATAGCACTTTGGACACATCAGCATCTCTTACAATAAATCGAACACGAATCAATTCAAAAACAAGTTTTCCTCATCGAGATGCTGACTCATAAGTGAAATATTCCATTGGACTCTCAATCACAACCACCCGCGCGATCAGTCGCGCGCTTATTAAATAAAGTATTGACTTGGTAATAACATGACGCACACCATCCAAATTGTCTTTGTAGACAATCTGGAGGCGAAAACAATGTACATTGACTTATTTACGATTTCATTGTACAAAGCCTGACTGATTTTCTTCCAAAACGAATACATCATCTAACCATGAACACAAGTTACCACCAATTGTTTTTTTATTTAATAAAAATAAATCTAAATATGTGTACTGGGTCCAGTACACAACCCACATACGACGGAGTAGGAATACAAATTGTATAAATACCTCTCAGTGACACCTCCTGTCTGTCCACCTTGTGCTGACTTCTTTGCCTCTTCTTTTTTCCGTCGATCCTCAGCTGCTGCACGCATTGGATCATATGTCGCACGTCGTTTCCACATCGCCAACTCGACTTCTTTCTGCTTTGTAGCTAAAAAGAAAATTAATTTAAATCACAATCAGGTCGAATGAGTAGATGTAGTGTGTGTTGACTTACCAGAAGCATCCCTTCTTGCCGCTGATGTACCACGTCCAGACGTTGCAGACTTGACACTTCTATTACTAGTACGCGTAGGTTCTGTTCTAGACATGCCCATTGAAGCACTACTGGGACTACGCCTTATCTCTGGTTTTAATGTGCTCTTTGCCTCGTTCTTCCGTAAGAAATTATTCCCTTGTGCTGGCTTATATTTGGATATATCCATGTACTTTGGTTGCACTCGTTTTTGCTGACCCGAACCAGTACCACTGGTGGTGTTGGTTGTATTTGCTGTTTGGAGAATTTGCTTCTTTGCCGATGCCAATGAGTTAGGTATATGATCGGCTAAGCGGTTTAAACTTGAATCTCTTGGCATCGATTGGCGCATTGAAGAACGTGGTGCACTTTTGACTGCACGACGTGGGAGTTCAGGGGTATTGGGACAAGCTACCATACCACCACCGGCTAATAAATTTGGTTTAATTGGTGGTGGATTACTTCCGATACCAGCCACTTTTTGCTTACTCCTCTCGATGCGCATAAGTAGTGCTTTGTTGTATCGGGTGTTGGTCAATGGGACATCTGCCGATTGTACAGACTCTGAGACAACATTTTGGGAGTTTTCATCATCGTAATCTTCATAGTCATCTTCCACGTTGCCAGAGTGAAAATCATCATCAGACGAGCCGTAATATTCCACATCGACAAGGTCATCCTCGTCATTAATGTAGTAGGCCACATTGTCATCGTAATCGCTATATACATGTCGGAAGGTGGTGCTACTAGCTGACTTCTTTATGGGCGCACTACCTATTGGCGGGCTTATGTAGTTATGCCGCAAGGCCGGTGGTGTGTACAAGGAGGCGGTGGGTCTCTTTTGCTGTTGTCCACTGTTATTCGTTGTTGTCTTACACTTTGCTGAGAATGAACTTGACCTTCGAAGAGGAGACAGTGATTGCTGCTGCTGCTGGTGTTTAATCGATGAATCTCCGTTTCTCGTTTGATCGATATTACCAGCGCCACCAGAGTAATACTGGTGTTGCTTGCCAGCCAAGGTTTGGTGTCTACGTGCGGGCGAAACAGTCAGTGCCTGTGCGTCGTAGGAATTCTTTCGCGCTCGTGGAATTTTCACATCTAATACAAGTTGTTCGTGGTAACTGTTCGACATGAGATTATTCGCCGCCCGTTTGTGCAGAGGATTCGTGATAAGTAGCTTTGCTTCGATACTATGCTGCGGGCTATACTCATCGGCTGAGTAATATTGATGAGCGGCAGAGTGATGATGACGAAGGGCAGCGATTTTCTTTGGTGAATCTCTTGATGATGGTGGCGATTTGAGTGAGTTCTTGCGCGATAATGATTGCTGGAGATTGCTAATAGCCGCAGCAGTTTTTTGCAAGTACAAGTCCGTGTTGTTTGGATCATCTGAAGAAATAATATTTTGCAAAGATGCTCGTGTGTGGCTGGCACTACGTGCTCTGCCGATTGTGTGCAGTGGTGAAGGAATTTTTGTCGGTGATTTAGGCGGCTTTTGAGCTGAAACATTAGGATCACTGGCGTAGTCAAAGTCTCCCATTCGGAAGCGGTCGATGGTTTTGTTGCGATATATTATACTGTCGTCGGTTAGGATTTCTTCTTCCCCCGGAGCTGTGCAGTTGTAGCTACGTGACATTACATCGTTTTGTTGTTGTAGGGCAGATTGTTTCGTTGGCGAACCCTTGATTGCCGAGGCTACACTTCTGGCACGAGCATTTCGTGCCCATTCCTGGATCCAGTCGTTTTTGGTTTGAGCTGTCTTTAGTACGGCCGTGTCGGAAAGTTTACTTACTGGTGATTCTGGTGAGTCAATTGCGCTGAGGATTTGTGAATCAGTCTGGTTAGTGAAAACGTTCAAGCGGTAACCAGCCTTCTGATGGTCAGTGTATCCTCCATTGAAGGTTTTTCCAGTGTTTGATTTAAGTTTGGCTTCTGTGCTAACATATTCAGAACTGTCGATCTGGGAAGTCGATAAGCTGCTTCTTCTTGTTAATTTTGGTCGGGAGTCGAGAGTAGCTTGCTTGGCAAGAACTCCACTCGTTGTAACACTAGTGAAGGTGCCTACGTCTGCATCTGGCGGAGATGTCTCTTTAATTTGTTGCTGCTGTTGTTGTTGTTGTTGCTTGACTGTAATATTTCTTACTCTCGACTTGATCTTCTCTAGGTATGAAGTCTTATTCGTTGGTTTGTACGACGTGCTGTTTGAATCGTGATAGAAGTTCACTTCGAGGACATTGTTTCTTCTTCTACTTTCCGATGAAGAGACTGTTGTCGTTGTTGTTGGTGTTTGTGTGTTTTTTAAAGGCAAATCCTTAGGCCGTTTCTGCTGCATTTTACTTCCAGAGGACACTTCCGAATTGGTTGCTGTCTTGTCGATGTTCATCAGGTCCTTTTGCTCCTCGGTATAGTTATCTCCATCAAGAGTGTAGGTTCCAGCCTCACTCACATTGTCATTCATTGCCAGATGGTGATAATCGTCCAAGGGAGGTTGTGGGCACAAAAAGTCTATTTTCTGTAGAGCCATCTGCATCGCTGTGGATCGCGGAGTGAATGGTTTGCCTGATGATTTGTCTTTTCGAGAATCCTGTGGTGGCATCTGCAGTTGAGGTGGCTTCGGTTTTGGTTTCTTCGCTGTGGGTGTTTTTGCAGTTGGAGACTTTGGTGGTCCCCCAGCCTTTGGATGGTTTTGGTTCTGATTTGGATGTTGTTGCTGTGGCTGTGGCTCGATAGTGCTAGACCTTGGCGACCAACTATGTCGTTTACTGGCGTCCCTCACTCTTGACGTACTACGATCACGAGGACGCATTTTCACTTTCACAGATTGATCTGCGGCGCCAGATGGTGTTGCCGTTTCGGTTGGTGCTTTGGGGCTACGTGTTTGTGTCGGTGTTTGTGGTGGCTCACCATTGGGTGGTGTATCACCCCCTTCAAGCTTCGACATTGACGCACCCCGTCGATGCCTATTTTGGAAACGCTCCACCATACTTTTATACTTTGCTGCTGCAGCGGAATTCGCATCTTTCGAAGTGCTATCACCAAAATCAATTGTGAATGCCATACACTGTTGTTTTGCCGACGATGTCGATGACTCATCGGCTCCGTCATCATCGGCGATCGTGGAATTTGGCGTCGACTGGGGGGCACCTGCTGTTGCCATATTATTATTATTATTGCGTTCGTCATTTATACTACTACCCGTTTTGGTGTCCATTGTCGATGCCATTGCCATTGTGTTTGCTGTTGTTGTTACCGAGTCGATGGCATAGTTTTCTTTTTTTTTCGTCTCTGTATTCGATTCCAAGCCGTTAGCACTGGATGAAGCCGAAGTAGTAGAATTTGTCGATTGAGCTTCGCTCTTCACAACTGGAATGACATCATCGATTTTTTTCACATTCTCCGGTGTAGCATCAGTTTTTTCCTTTCCATCTGACGACGACACAGACACTTCCTCTTCGTCTACTTCGTTTTGATTTTGATTATGGCTGTAATTCTGACCGCCGAATATTGCTCTATCCTTGTAACGCGCGCGAGGAGTTGGCACTGGTTTCGCTTCGATTTTTCCTATTAAACCACCACCAATACCACCACCGCCGCCACCAAAGATTGCTCGCGAATCTTTGGCAGTGCCAGTTGGATTGGTGCCTACTGAAGTTGCTGATTCTGTTTCTGAACACGAGTCGACTGTCTTGATGACATTTTTATCATTCACTGACAATTCACTTAAATGCTCCGCACCTAAATCGTCCATTTTCGAGAAACAACGACGAGCCGAACCAGCAAACGACCGAACAAGGAGAATTCCACAGTCGCTTGCACACACAATAACGCACAAATACTTACAGCACAATTAGCACAGAAGAAGCGCGCGTTTTAGAATCTAAATTTAAATTAAGTGCCAGGAATTCAAGGTTCCCTTTATGCTCAAGATGATTTCCCAATATCTTTTGTGTTTGCCTTCGTTTTCTATTTTCTTCGATTCGTTTTGACTTTTTTTATTTTTTTTTTCTCCTTTTCACCAAGAGATTCCAAACAAAAAAGTCCCAATTGTCAATTGGGGAGTAAATTATTGTTGCCGTTTACTCTGATGGAAAACACTTGACATTTACAAAGGAGCAACCGAGACAGGTGGAAGATTTAGTTTGACATACAACGAAAGTGTTTACATATTTGTCGAAATGCAATCACTTGCTCACTCACTCTATCTAATTGATAAATCACTTAAGGTGAAAAGAGAAAACACGCAGTGTCATGCACAATTCTTTCGACGTTATATGGGGAAAAAATAAATTTTTTTTTTTATTTTTTTCAAGGTGGACGATTTTCGGTTTCAATATATTTTCCAGCGAGCACTTGACATTGTTGGCGTGGATATTTTTGAAAATTTTGCAACAGAAGAATTGGAGTAGCGAATGTAATAGTCGAGGAAGAAGCACTCGCGAAAAAAATTGCGAAAATTTGGTTTACACGGGGGAGTTGCAATTGCAATTAATTGAATCAGTACGCGGAAGAGATGAAAAGAATTTGAATTGGATTGTGTCGATTGACGGTGTGTAGACTCGCGAGATTGACTTTCTGTTTCTAATTGGGAGATTGGCAGCAGTCGATTTTGCTGCTGCTGGGGATGTCTGCCGTTTCTGATTGTTCTTGTTGGACTGTCGATTGAGTAGAGTAGGAGAAGTGTCAGAAAGGTTTTTGTGTACGAACTGTATTACCGTCATTTATTTATGGTCGCGTACAGATGCTGACCGCAACTGACGTATTCAGGGGACGATTTAATTTGTTTTGTAAAATACAAACTATTTTGATGTGTGTATTATACCTACCTATTGTAGATATCACGGCTAGTAGAGTCCTTATTATATGTGTTCATTACGTTTGAAAACTTTGAAAAACGGATAAGTCTGCAGCATAGTCGCTTTTAATTGTCGTCATAATATATTTTTAAAAATCAAGCCAATTTTAAAGAGAGATTGAATAGGGTATGAAAAAAGAGTGCTAGACCATAGCAACTGGCACGATAAAAATCTAAGAACGAAGTCCAATAAGAGGACTTATAAAGAAGTGTTTTGAATTCTTAAGCAAGCGGCAAATAGATATTTGTGTAAAAAAAATGCCATGATAGAAATGACCTGTTTAGGTAAAAGTATTTGTATGGCTAAATATATATGTACATACATTTATATATTTTAAGAATTTTAAGGTTGTGCTGTTTTTTAATGAAGCAGTGCAGGCTTGAATGGTGTTTCTGCTACCCAAGGTAGCGAGATATTTCGTACATTATCAGTAATTTGCAGCTTTTGGTTATTTTCCAAATCCGAGTCCATATATTAAAAACCTAATTTCATAAAAAGAGGAAAAAGCAGTTTCTGCCAATACAGAGCTACTTGTTTATGTCTCTACCTAATTGCTGAATCGAGAAAGCCCCTTGCTAGGGTTCCGAACCGAAAGGTGGTTTTGTGGTTTGAGTGCCTAAGAGAGTAAATCACAGGTCTGTAAGAAGGGCTCTAATCATAACCATTCCGCTTCCTAAGACGAACTTATCAACAAGGAGCAAAACGTAGAGGGGTGATTCTAGGAGGCCGATATTAGATGTCAATTTTGCATCTTGAACAAGCCAGTGTTTCGCAAAAGCGTGCAGTCTGTTGAAATTTTCTTTCGTTCGTCGCGAGTAATTAGACTTGGTAGTTTTGTTTAGATTTCGACTTAGACTTGAACTTTCATTTAGAGTTGCGGCCTAAGACCGCACTGAAAGTCTCTAGTCTTATCGATCTTTAAAGAGTGCTTTAAAGCATTCGTAAAATATACGAGTACCTGGCAAGATCTGGTAGACTTAAGTTGCTCCTACTTAACAAAACTACGTAGGGTCCAACCAAATATTGCAAATGAGCACTCTCTCGTTGTTACACTTACTTAATTTTAGTCGGTTTTGCGGAAGTCTAGGTTAAATGATTAGTTTAGTTCCACCCTATCTTAGCATCGAGTGAAGCTCTTCTACTAAATGTCCTTTCTCATCCTGAGAGATCAGTACCCGTTCCTTTTACCTCTTAAGCAAACATCTGAGTATTGTTATTGTAATGGAACTTTTTGATGTGTAAACATCTTAGCTCTCGGTATGAGCTTCACGAGTTTCTTGCCGTCGCGCGTAACCAAACTTAGTATTAGTGTATTCACACAGACCCAGAGTAATAGCAATAGCATTGCAAAAGTCAACATTCCCTGCATACGTTTGACAATGTAATTTAAAAATTTAATTTTATTTATTTTGTAAGCGCTCGCCTTACGCCTCTCTCCACATATAAGTTTCGTACGCTAGCACTACAGACTGAGCACCGGGCACACAGACGTATAAGCACTTATAAGGAGATCGGGTGCTTGTCTGATAATTTCATAAAAATTGCAATTTCCAGCGAGTCGTAGGGTAGAACTCATTACATCAGTTGATCTGGTTTTGACCTAAGGCACTTAGAAAACCTTTGATGTTATTACAAAGGAGTCTTCGAAAAGATGACGGTTTGTTGAGATGACAGCTATTCAACGTAAAATCTTCTTACAGCATTTGTCTGATGTTGTGTATCTGTTTTGTCTGTTTTATCTGTATACTCTATGGTCCGAATTTATATTGGCCACTTGGGATTTGCTATCAGTAGTGATATTCCGCTCTGTGGTTAAGCCAACTAGCCTTAGTTTGTCCTTACAATTTTAAGACAACATTTCTTTAAATTGATTTTAAAATCATCTAATACGACTGTATCGTCGTACAAATTTAAGATATTGCTCGTTGCTATCAAGGAGCTCGTAAAACATTCTTTGAGCATGAGCTCAAATAGGGCTGATACTAGCTTATTCAGCCCTGATGCGAATTGTCACCAGCACATGACTAAATTTTGCATTAACCGACAAATCCGCATTCTAATTCGCACGCACTGCATATTGGAAACGCCGGCCAGCACCTTCTTTTCTGGTCAATTCTATCACATTTCTTGGGTTCTGGCTGCACGAGTGTTGTTGAACCTCAGTTTATGTTCTGGAGTAACTGGTTTGTTCAGATTTATTTCCGGTGACCTCTATTGATTTCTATTCAGTCCTTCTGAGATACAGTCTACTTGGTCAATCTACCCATACAATACTTTTTTTGGAATCATGACATTTTGTTAAGAATCACAATATCCAAACGCTTGTTTGAAGCGTAATGTTAATTTTTTCTGCCCTTCTTTCCAGCTCGAAATATTTAGCGCGACACAAAAACTCGAATTTTCGGATTTTGTCGATGACATTTTTTGTAAAAGAACAAGAAGAAAGAAATCAATACAAGCTATTGATAAAATTTCGCCTGAACGTATGCAAGTTTGTCATTTTATTTAGTGTGGACACGGACCTGACCGTTTTGTATATCACTGTTTTCAAAAGTGCATTTTGGAACCGATGACTGTTTTCTTAGCATGTCTCTTAACCATTAGATCTAAAATGAACTAAATATCATTCGAGAGGAGTCTGTTACTGAAGAAATAGTCAACATTTAAGCGAAAAATTTTTAAGAAGTTTTTGTATGTTGTAGGTACGTTTATTGTTTCTGCGTCATTCCTTACATGCTTCCCGATTATAAACGGCAGACCTCACTTCATCACAACGATTCTTTCTACAAAGAATCGTTTGGCGGCAACTTTTGAACTTTTGCTT
Organism: Volucella inflata; assembly: GCA_928272305.1. NCBI lineage: Eukaryota > Metazoa > Arthropoda > Insecta > Diptera > Syrphidae > Volucella > Volucella inflata. Next base: position 18,084,989 of record OV743718.1, on the reverse strand, counting down.
GGCCAGACAACAACTCGGATTATAATACAATTCAAAACAACGTTATAAAAGGATTTGTATTTGGATTTTGTACTAAATGTTGGTTAACGAATAAACTGATTGTTCATTGTTTGTAGAGAAATCACATGATAGAACGTCGTACTGTCTAAGATCTTTCCTCTTCTTATCCTTTTATTAACCCTTTCCTCGTTATACGAACTTATGCGTAACGAGTTTCCCATTTTTACTGCATCGCTGCTGCTCCACTTATGGCGTTGGCTAATGTCGCAGACCGCAGAACGCGTCTACATAATGCTCGATCCTGGATCGCTTCAGTGGTTAGCCCAAGGCGTTGTTGCGCATTTGCCATTTGAGAAATCCAGGAATTCTTTTTTCGATTTCTTTTTCTTGCAGTTGGAGTGACCGTAGTTGATAGTGCCTTTTTAACCGGATTTTCCGCAGATCTTCTTTGATCTTTCCTGTTGGTAAGCTATTCTTAAATGTATGTTTCCTCCTATCTTTCTCCTTCTAACGTCTCTCTGTACACACTTGAGCCAGTTTCGCAATAATACCAAAATAAGACATTGTCGTATAAAGCCCGTGTTTTAAAATCCTAACATCGTTGATGGACCAATGAAGTTGTTAACAAAAGCTGGGCCAGTTAAGGCGGCTAGCCCATCATCAGTCGCTGCATTGAACAGCATAATGTGTAGTGTAATAATTTCCGAACTAGAATAGCAGTTCTCTAAATACGTACACATATATCCTGCAATTTTATCGATTTCCCTTTGAAATCACGTCCTTCATCATGTTTTTTCTGCTTCTAGAGTTTGCGAGTAGCATTGGTTCTTCTATGCCGCATCACTATTGTAGGCCGAGGGAAACCCATCATAACCGCCTGTAAGCGTCAACTCTGCTGGGCCTCAATACTTGATGTTTTTGAGAGACTACGAGACATTCAAAAGTCCAGCACTGCCAAATTTCTTGCACCAAGTACTGCTCTGAATCGATGTTTACCCCTCGGAAAGTACGGCCAACTACATTGCCTTCTGTCTACTGGAATGTGGTCAATTTGATTAAGGATTGATTGATTAGGAGCCTTACATGTCACCTTGCGAAAATTCAGATAACGAAAACGTTTACAACCGATTACACTATATAGTCCCGTCCCGTCCCCCAAAGTCTATTAGTCTTACTTTCAATCTATTATCGGAAATGGTGTGGTGTAGGCAATGCTTTCCAAGTATTACCAAGTACTACTCTGACCTCGAGGCTTTGTGTTAACATCGAGTTGAATAATTTTATCGCCATGCATAGAGGGTAATTTGTCAATTTCGTGTAGTTTGCATTTGTTGTGACATCTTCTTCTCTATGTATGAAGTGTTCGTTCACATTTCAAAAGCCCAAGTTTTCCTCCTTGAACTTGGCTGGGATGAAAAATAGACATCTAAACAAGAGATAGAAATCGCCCTAGTATTTGTTGAAGTTTTTAATTTTATTTTGGCCCGTCCGTATATAATATTTGCTTTGCAAGGTATGGTTTGACTGCACCATATTTCCTTTGAAATGACCCCCCCCCCCCAGCTGTAGATAAGTACTTATGCTAGGATTTTGGTTTCGGGTGGTAAACAATACAACCAACTACCAAGCCCTGGGGACCTTGTCGGAATATGCAAGTTAACATTTATCTACTCTTGACGAATGAACGAGATCAGAACAGGCTTCTCAGTAAGTTGCTTATGATTGGCTTAGAGGCTCATTCAAATTCAGATTGATTTAAGATAATACGATATCGCCGAGGACAATTTTAATGTCATAGCTAGGGCATTGCTCGTAGATCTTGTTCAGGAGCTCATAGAAGATATCTTTGGTGTCGTAATCTTTCTCCCCTGTGATCATATAAGGCTAACGTTGGCAAATTTAGCCTTGATATGGATATTTAAGATTGTCTTACCTAAGTCTGTCCACAACATCAAATTTTAATCCTAATAGGCAAAAACAATCGCCTTAGCAGATGTCGCAGTTTATCACACTCTTTTTGTACGACCCATCCCATTGTATTTCTTGTATGGAAGTAATATATGCTTTGCAGAGGCCTAGGACCTATTAAGGGAGAATTTACGTGTATATCCGAAGTTCGTTGTCCTTGATCCGTTTCCAGGTTTTGTAGATCCGCTCCTAACAGAGGTTTGTTTCTACTTCATAACTTTCGTTTTTTTTTTTTTTTTTTGGCGAGAAATGGACAACCTCGAAGGTCAGTTTTTTTGATATCTGTAGGACTAGGGGTTGGTAAGATCTAAGCCAGTAGCCTGTTCGGGTATATGAGTGCTGCCCTTGGTCTATTTGGGGCCCATCCGCCACAATCTCTTTTTCAAGACCCTAAATTAATATCCGAAACATTTGCCAGCCTGACTTCAAAATATATCGGAGTTGCCCGATTAAGATCTTATTTGTATTATTCTGGCGCTAAATATGACCGTTGATTACACCTGGGGAACTCATCCGCTGTTTCGTTTATATTGCTGCTATTCTTGTCCGCTTTTCAGCACCCGCGCTTATAAGTTTAGCAAGAGGAATCCAGATGGACATTGACCAGTGCCCGATAGTTTAAACTTGAAGAGAAAATAAGCACAATTGATGTCTAGAAATAATTACAACACTGTTTATGGGCAGGTTGACACCTCTACCCTACCTGCCTACCCTATTTCTACAGCACCATCAGCGGTGGCGGTAGACTAAGTAACCTTCTAGAATGTTGATCTCACGTTCTTACTAGTAATCCCAATTTCAGCTTCCTTATTTTACAATGAACAATGCTCTTGCGTTCTTTTACATGAGGTTTTTTTCAACCTATCTGAGCATGTACCATTTTTACCAAAATAAAACTCAACCTTGTACACCAAATAGATCACACCCCAATGTTGAAGAAATCAACTACCATTCTGCATATATCGAATTCTTCGAACTTTCTCAATCTCAAAGTTTTGGTAGAGAATAACGTCTGATAACTACCTATCTCTGTGAAGTTTTTTGATAACAATCTCTTCCAACGTTATTCTAAATCTTTCTGATGACTCCTTTAACCAGGCCTTGAGCAGTCATACCGAAGAACCTTTCATACTAAAAAAGAGTGTTTCCAAGAGCAACGTCAATGTCAATTTATATAACCTTAGAACAAGTAAGTAGGAAAATAAGTGCATACTATTGGAAAAGTATACAAATTAATAACTCAACCCTTTATGGGTTTTTTTTTAGATGGCGCTACAGTCAGGGGTGGACCTAGGCCTCAGTCAACAAGCGTCTTCAGCCGGCTCGATCCTTTGATAGCTGCCTCCAGTTTTGCACGCTTAGTTGACTGAGGTCCCCTTTCGCTGTTCCTCGGGGGTGGATTCAAAGACTTTTCGAATCGGAGCGTTGGTGTCCATCCGCTTTAAATTACCCAGCCATCTCCGACCGAAGAATTTTCTCTGCTTAACTACCTCGAAATTATATCTGTCGAGGGTGACGTTCTGCCCGAGACGTCGGTGTTTAATGTCCGTTTTGCTTGACGGAATATACTCGGTCTTATCCTCGTTGACCGCTAAGCCCATTTTCGCCGCTTCCCTCTCAATACTTGCGGAAGCGCCAATGACACCACGTTTCTTTCTTCCGATTATGTCAATATCATCGGGGTATGAAAGATTGTGCCTCTTGTGTTTGCGCGTGAGTTTTGCGCGAGGCTCAACCCTGTAAGCTATCTTTCAGATTTCAAAATCCCAGGGAACCTTTTCCATGATTAAGAAGGATTTTATACAACTCCATTTCATAAGAGGATGAAATCTCTAACTATTGTCACATCGGTAAATGTTTCTCCATACTAAGAGAGTCATTTATGACTCAATAGTTTTTCATTGCAACTTTACGAGCTTTACCGAATTCGTAAAACATCTGACAAAATCTCCAAAAAAAAGTCCTTCAGCTGAGACTTAAGGTTTAAGACTTTCGGTAAAATTTCAAAATATGGATAATTATCTCGATGTTACAATGTTGTATTTAGTGTCGTGATTTCCAACTCCATTTAACCCTCTTTTGGAGTACCTCAACTCTCGACCCTTCATTATTCATTTTAACACTGAATGATATAGATTTTGTTACCAAAAGTTCATTTATACATATACCAGTCTACCGTGATGACTTGAAAATTTTCAGATGTATCTCATCTCCGTCTAATGGTGTCACACCGCAGGTTGGTCTGAACAGTTTTCTACTTGCCGCCAAATGGATGTAAATAAGTGCCGAGCAAATACTTACACTTCGAAAACGCCTTTCAGTCACCCCTCAGACTTATTCAATCTTAAATCAATCCGTGCTCTCGGTAACTGAACTACGTTATATATGTGTAATCCATGATAAGGAACTCGTTTCAAAATTCGTTTTGGGCTTTATCACCTGCTGGTCTAAAGAATTCCACAACACCTATGCTACCCTTTTTTCGGCCTCTTCTTTGTAAATATCACGTAATGAGCCTGTGAATTCGCCTTCAGAGTCGTGTTGGATTATTTTTTATTGAAACTTGTGTAATTACTAGTTTGCGCCGATAAACTAGAAACCATGGAAGACTTGGACGCCAACATTCACCTCATTATTTCTGATACACGGCTTTAAAAAGGCTATCAGAAATCACTGTTCAATATTTTTCAACAATTGTTGCTTCATTGAAAAGATCAATACTTTTTTATAGTAATTTTGGAATATTATCTCATTTAAATGATTGCCGCGGATAGCTTAGCAGTAATTCATACTGTTAAACCAATTTTCAATACATTTCCGATGCTGCCTGAATCGCCTCTGGATTGTTCGCATAGTGTCGAGCTTTAATAGCACCCCACAAAAATGGCCAACGGAGGGAAATCGGAACTCCGTGGCGGCCCAGCAACACCGCCAAAATGAATACAGGATTAATGAACTAAGTGTGCAATACATCGATTGTTGGACGGCTTGTGTACCACCTACAACATGTTGAAACAATAGCTCGCTCATTTTGGCAATAAACAATTGATTGTAACGTTTCTTCCAGAAGAAAAATAGGCCAACAATGCCGCCAATCCATAACAGTTACATGTTCAGGACTTTATTGGCTTTGCTCTGACTACGTGTGGATTTTCCGAGCCCCAAATGCTGGTTTACGTAGCCACCGAGATGGAAATGCGCCTAATCTGTAAATATGATATTTGACCAAAATTATCTTCAATTTCCGGCTGCTCTAAAGCCCAAACAGCGAAGCGATAACGAAGCCGGTAATCATTTTGTTTCAATTGCGAGATCTTTATGCAAAATTCTCCTCAGGCTAGTGCGACTGATGTTCAGTTGCTGTAATCGTTGGCACATCGAGGTTTAGGTCGAGTTTAGGCGCATACCTTCGACAACAGCCGCAACATTTTCCATTAAGTGCATAGGACGAACACGGGAATATCAATATCGGTTATCAATCAAACAAACCAGTCTCACGAATTTTCCGAACAAACCTGTGTAAGCCAGTCGCAGTTGGCGAATTATTTCAACTGAAATTTTGCGCAGTTTCGGCAATACAGCATCTGCTTTGGAAGTTACTTTGCAATATTTCCCAAAGCTGTTCAAGCATACAGTGATTCAAAAAGCAACCAAGAGATGGCCCACTGCGTGATTGGACGATATCTTTGGGTTTATAGGAGCATTTCTCAGGAACGGACTGTGGGTTGTGCGCGCGAGTTTAACGAAAATGTTTCGGCGACTTTTGCGCGAAGAAAATTCCGCAGTCATAGTTGCTTGTAGTGATACGTCCAATCTTTAACAACGAATAAATCCCAGTCTGAACGACTCATATTACAAGTATCAACAACTGACGAAAACGTAGAGTACGAACAAATCAGTCCGTTCGTGATAATTCGGATCTATCAGTTCATAAGCGAATAAATGTTTTAAATGTACGGAGATCTTTACTTCACCGCATTTTGCGTAAAGACTTACAAGTGCCCTCGTACAAAACTTAGTTGGTGCAAGAATAAAGGCCTCAAGATGTCACAGGAGACTTCAATCCGTTATTTATATAACTGAGCATTTATCACCATTCAACAACATTTCGTTTTCGGATTAAGGACATTTCCACCTAAGCGGACTCGTAAATAACCGGAAATGCTGTAATTATAGTGCAAAAAACTCGAAACGCAGGTATTACGAGTAGATACCCCTACATTCGCCTTAGGCTGGCATTTGATGTGCAATATTAGCGCGAGGAATACTTGACTCGGACTTTTTTGAGCATGAAAGTAGACGCCGTAGTTACAGCCAACTGAGGGCGTTATGTAAAAAGGTTAGAAAGTGTTTCGCTGGCAGCTGCAAATTTTGTTTGGGTTTAGCGAAAAAAATTGGAGTTAGTGGGACGGACAAACTTCACACACTTTCAACACGTCTATGCCATGAGTTCGTAAAATTTTCCGGCATAAATTGGTATTTCAAGAAGAGGACATTTTCGTGTGAGGGATTCTTAAATCGAATTCTTCGATTCAGTTTAGTTCGACACGAAATGGCCGCAATTACAAAGACTATGTGCCGAGCGGCACTGACGCAGTGATAGATTACATTTAGATGATAGTGCTTTGATAATTAATAAATGTTTCAAAAGGCTGTAAGCCATTTAACAGCAATGACGAGCCAAATACCCTTGTCAGGCAGAATGAGCCTTTCAAATTGGACGATAAGGATTAGCAAATTCGTCCACCCGAACTCGATGAGATGAATATAGCCATATATAGGCTAAAACCAACAAAGTTAGTGGAGAGGGCGTCCTGAATGCCGAGTAAGGAGCATACATCAATTCATCTCTAAAATATGGTCGGACGAAAGTATACCAGATGAATGGAATCCCAGCATTGTTTGTCTGATCCTCAATAAAGGTGACCCTCTGAACTGCGCCAACTAAGCGGCATCAGTCTTCTTAAAGTCGCATACAAGATCTTATCTGCCGTATTGTGTGAACGCCTGAAGCCGTTCGTCAACAACCTGATAGGTCCATATCAGTGTGGTCTCAGCCCAGAAAAGTCCACCATCGACCAAATATTCACACTACGGCAGATCTTGGAGAGGACTCATGAGCTTCCGATCGATTCACACCATCTAATTACCGATTTTAAGGCCGCGAATGACAGCGTCCATAGAGACGAGCTAAACAGAGCAGTGTCTAGTTTTGGCATCCCTGCCAAACTCGTCCGCCTGGGCAGAATGATGATGGAGAATGCACGCTACCCCATCAAGGTCGGTAAAGATCTCACCGAGAACTATGATGTCAAAAAAGGATTTATACAAGGCGTTGCGCTGTCTTGCGTTTTTTTTTAACATCGTACTTGAAAGAATAGTGCAAAACTCACGAGCAAACGCAAGAGGCACTATTTTTCAAAAATCCGTCCAACTACTCGCATACGCCGACGATATTGACATACTCGGGAGAAAGCAGCGTGACGTCAGTGGTGCTTTCGCGAGTATTGAGACGGAAGCGGCGAAAATGGGTTTAGCGGTCAACGAGGGCAAACCCAAGTATCGTGTTTTCCAATAGGGACTTGACAACTTTGAATTTAATTTGTGAACGCACTCTTTCACTAATCATCATACTGTCACTGTCAATTTATTCAGTAAACTCAACATTTTCATCATGGTAAAGTACACGAACGAGCAACGTCTACAAATTATAAAAATTTTCTACCGAAATTCGGAGTCGGTAACTGCAACTTTAAGAGCGTTAATTCTAATTTTCGGACGTAATTTTCGCCCTAATAGACAGGCAATAACAAGTTTAGTGCAAAAATTTGAGTCTACATATTCGTTGTGTGATGTTGCCGTGGCAGTGAGACAACGGGTTGGTCGAAGTGTCCAAAATACCGGTGCCGTTCAGGCGTCCGTAGTAAACGATCCAAATCAGTCAATTCCACGGCGTTCTCAAGAATCGCGCCATGATCACCGATTATTTTTGGCCCGAATTGGAAGATATGGAATTGGATGACATGTGATTTCAACAGGATGGTGCCACAAGCCACGCAGCACACGTTACAATCGATTTATTGAAGATCATGTATGGTGAGCGTGTTATCTCAAGAAATGCCAACAAGCCGACGACCTTGGAAGAGCCCAGAGCCAACATTGAACGCGAAATAGCGGCCGTTTCGGCCGAAATGTACGGCCGAGTCGTTGAAAATTGGGTCCAACAAATCGACCGTTGCAAACGATCCCGCGGTGGCCATATAAATGTTTTGATTCATTCATAAATGTTTTGATTGTACTTCAAGCCGATAATAAAGTTTTTGGAATATCTCAAATGGTTTGCCTTTTATTTAAAAAGAAATAACGACATCCATCATCGACGTCTTAGACAGCATGTCTCCCTCGACAGATATAATTCTGAGGTAGTTAAGGACTTTTTCTACCTAGGCTCCCCTATCAATTCAGAGAATGACACTTGCGCTTAGACCAAACGAGAATAACTTTTGCCAATCGCTGCTTGTTTGATCATCCCAATCCTATTGTGCAGAGGCATGGGCTTCATCAAAACTGGAAAAGGGTGTCTTTGACTGTTTTGATAAGAAAATTCTTCGGTCTCAGATGGCGGACAACAACGCTCCGGTTCCGAAAAGCTTTAAAATCCGCCCTGATCCGCAATAGAGGAAAAGAACCTCAGCCAAATTAACGTACGAAACTAGATGCAGCTGGCGAAAGTTCGAGTTGGTTGGAGATGCTTTTCGGTTTAGTTCTGTCGAAATTGTAGCACCACCTTAAGTAAGTAAGTTTTTTATATAGACACCTCCCATATATTTATATATGTATATCACTTCTTGAAAAAAACAACTTCCATTTGCGAAATCTTACACTAGCTGTCGAAAATATAGTACCACTTGTAATAATTGAAAAAAATTCAATGTCTTATGTCTACTGGTGTTCTGTTTCTCATGAATGTGAATTTGTGTACAAAAAAAAGTCATGCTCATGTTATTTAGTCAAATTTAAAGCGTTCATTTTATTATTATATTATAGTTAAATATTTACTTGTCATTTTAAACTCTATGTTTTTGTTAATTTTTTTATTTATATATATATCTATATCTCTGTTTTTCTGTTTTTTGTTTTGTTTATGTGAAACACTTTGGTTAAAGTTAATACTTTTGTTTTTTGTTTAAATGTAAGCTGTTTTAATTCGTTTTGTGTTTTTTCTTTATTCTTTAATTTCTACGTTTAAATAATTACAATAAGTATTACTTTTGCTTTGCTTTGTATTGTGTTATATTTTAGGTTAGGAAATAATTTCAATTACTGGTTGGCTTAAACTTTGTTTTCAAGACGTTGATGTTGATATTTTGAATAATGTTAGATTCATTACCATTGTCACTACCAATGGCTTCTTTTGGCTTTCTTTTTTTTTTTTAAAAAAAAATAAGCAGATGAATGTGAAACGATATAGCAATTAGAGTGTTTTTTTTGCTTTTGGTTTTGATTTTCTGACAGATGAGTGGTGGAAACTGTCAAAAAGCAGCGGTTAATGAAGGCGCAAATTTATTATGAAAAATGGTTGGTTGATGGGAGCAAATTAAATAAAACAAACAAATGATTTTTTTTTCAAATTATTTTTCTTTCATATATTTCTTTAAGTGTTTTGTTTTGTTTCTTTTTTTTTGTTTTTATTGTTTTTATTCTTTTGTGTTGCTGTATCACTTAGTTTTTAGGTTATAAATCTAAATATGTTATTTGTTTGATTTTATTTTGTTTTTTTGTTTTAAATAATAGACAAGTTAAAACTAATAATATCTAATGTATATATTAAATATGGAGAGATTTGTTTTGAATTTATAAATTTACAGTAAATAATAGTTTATTAACGTTTCTCTAGAATTTTGTATTCGATAAAAGATCAAAAACGTTCACTTTCTGTTTCTTTTTGTTTTTTTGTATATACATGCGGTTTCACCATTCGATAAATTTTTATATAGAAAATATAGTTTAGGAAATTCTTGCTTATTTATTGGTCACACTCTTGTTTCATATTTATGTTTTTGAAATCCACATTTTTTTGATTTAAAAATTAAAATTCGCTGCGAAAAAAAAAGAAACTACTAACGGGTGAAAATGAACACTGAGGTATGGTTCAAAAAAGTCCTTTCATTTAGTCTATCCAAATCGGGTTTAGAACTTATTATATTTCTGGATTCCGGTATTAAGGGATCTTGAGATTCAATAGCAGTACCCCGTTAAAATGATATTATCCAACAATGAATACAAATCATAAACCTCAATTTTTGCCCTAAAGGGTTTTCTAAAACCAAGACTAAGTCCTTGTCTCCTTTACTCATTGCTGTGTCTGCCTTTGGTACACAGTAAGTGGAAGCGATTTTTTTCCAACTCTAAGCAATGAGAGAGTAACGGGAAACAGCGATTTCGGATAGCCTGCTCATCGGCTGGTCACTTCAGCAAAGTCATTTGTTTGCTCCTAATTTCGGTGATAGCAGTGTTTTGAAACCGTTTTATTGCCTTAAATTTAATTTTCTGGTTAAAACAGAAGTGTACGGTTTTAAAAATTCCACATAAACAAAGAACTGCATTAGTTAACAAAATAGTGCAGATCTTCCGCAGAACTTAGTCAAACTCTTCTGCATGTTTGTGTTCATAAACTACGATCTCCCTAACACATGTCTGCGCGACGAATGCGTTCGAAAACACAAAAGAAAAGATCTGCGATTGAAGGGAGATAGAAATGCTGACGTTTATGAACTCAATCTGAGTAGATACGAGTATTTGTTCACACCAACCAGTTGCCGACATTCTGACAAGAATATTTCAGACATAAAATGTTTTTACATATGAGTATTTCACTGATTTTAACTAAGATAGTTTTGACATCGGCGTTATTTAATAGAATTTTGCTCCCATTCCCAAGCTACTACATATCTGATGTCCCTGTCAAAGTATTTAAGATATTTTTATACAGAAGATGGACCAAAGTAGACAGCTGTTACATCTTTGTTGTTGATCCATATTTGTTAAAACTAACTACACAAGTGTGTCTTGTGTCACAAAAAAAAAGTTGGTTGAATATATTAATAGAGACGTACCCCAGCCTACTCTAGTAAAATCCATTTTTTCAGGAAACATAAATCAAGCAATTGGATTGGGAGTTATTGAGATTATTACAGGCGTATTTCCACTCAGTTTTTATAAGATAGATTACATTCACGCTTCCAAAAAACATATACGAGTATGTACGTCTTAATTTTTTTACAATTTTAATTTATATCAAGGATCGATCCATTTTTTCCTCAACAGTAAAGTTATAAATGCAAACTTAAGCCGCTGATTTAATACAAGAAAACCACACAGGACAGGGCGCTAAGGTACCCTCTCTTATAGAACTTTTTCAATGGAACGATAACTAAGTTATGGACATGGGATTTTTGGTGATTCCTTAAGCAGAAGCAATCACTCTTTATATGTCAAATACGTAGCCACAGAAACCCTTCAACCTACTAAAGTATATGTCTTTGCTACTCTAATCTCGCACTTTAGACTAAAAACTGAGTTGGAAAGAAAATATTGCAGAAATTAGTAAAAAAACGTTCTAGTTGCTTTCTTTAATGAAACGATTGTCTCGATACAAACCATCGGTGCATCAAAAACTTCTCCAATTTCGGTTCTGCAAACTCGTGATACACCTGATTAGTAATTGTGTTATTAGGCTGAGATCATCATACTGGATGGCAGGCTCTGTCAATCAACCAAGTTTTTACTTATAAAACAAAAACTTTCTTCAGAAAAAAAATAGGCAGAGACCGTGCAGTCATTATCTCCATCTTTTTTATTTGTTTTGTTCATTAGCATTTTTCGAGCTTAAGTCACAGCAAATTATAAAATAGCTGCTTAGCTTAGCCTAAATTCAATATCCTACGATGGATATTGCAATAAATGCACATACCTATAGACCGGCAAATGGCGATCAAATTCCTCAATTCGGACACCATGAATTTTTATACAAATGGCGTTTCTATTGCTGTTTTATAAATGTGTCACAACGCCTTTAAGAAACTCCTTGAAAACGCTTTCTACAAAGTGGCAGGGTAGTTTAAGATTGGGTTTAAGTTCGCAGAAAATTGAACTTGTCCTATTTATTAGGAAATATTTAATTATTACACACCGGCTTTCCTTGCCTTAAAACTACAATTCCAGAATTTTTTTTGGAAAAGCTTAATCGTTGAGTCTATCTAATATGAAGAGGAAGCTGAGGTCGAAGAAACAATCCTCCATCTTCTCTCTTCACATTTACTGCTATTACAAAAGAAGGAAACTTCATATTAAGATCTGCCTACTTCCCAAGATTTGATGGCTCTTGATTTCTTTTTGTGGGTCTACTTGAATGTATGGCTTTACATAAGTTCAGGCATTTCAACAAAATATTCGTGCACGAATAATAAATTTGGAGCCACAAAAGTTGCGTGGCGTAACGCAAAATATTATAGAAAGGGCCATCATTGGTTCGAAAGGAAATCGAAGTCATTTAAATTGTGTTATTTTCTATAAGTTCATAAATAAAAATAAAAGAAAACAAAACTAATATGCATTTCCCATCAATAAGTTCAAGATGATCTACTTTGAACATAACATAATATGCGTTTTAATACTATATTTCAACGAATGGAAAAGGGAACATAAAACCGTGTCCTGGAAATGACTAACTGGCTTAACAGTATCAAATCAAAATCATTATGTAAAAGCAAATCAATAATCAAAGCACTCCACTGATTCATTTTCATATTAAATACCAAAAACGAGCATGTACAGTGACTCAACTCTTTGATCATATATTGAGTAGGAAATACATTTTCCTTGTTACATTTTTAATTAAACAGCTAAAGTAACGTAACATTGGCAGAGAACAATCACAGATGTTCTAAATAAGCACAAGTAAACAAAAAACGAATTGTATCTTAAGGTCATTGAGATTTACGAAAACGAAGGCATGTGATCAATGAGTTGACACAGTCTTAATTGTCCATTATATGACAGGTAAAGAGCTTTATATTTTTCGTATTTGTAATTTCGTATTTCGGAACACTCTGAGTTCACGCACACCAAAGCTTTCAATTTTTTTCATTAAAATTCGCGGTCGCTTGTCTGTGCGATAACGATTAATTGCATCTACGAGGTAAGTTAAGACAGCAATTAATTGATTCCGCGCCGTTCTCTAGGGCTGCTCTTCTCTTGAATGTCCAAGTGGCTTTTTTGGCGAAAAGACTTGGCCTAACGATTGTACTGATCAAAAACTTAAAGCCGAATGACAATCGAACACGTCGAGCTCACTGGTGAGGCAAACTTTTGATAAAATGTTTTGGCAAAATTGCCGCAATAGGTCTAGCAAACAGTAAGAGGTAGTCTAACAGCAGCTATTTTTAAACGAAAATTTAACTGTTAGGTGTAAATTTCATGCCGTCATTGGACCGTATTGTACTGTTACAGACAATAAGCTCGTAGAAAAAAGCTTTAAGGATCTGTAAAAGAATCTAGTGACATTTGCCACATAGCGCGTTCTAAGATAATCTTATTGAAGACGAAGATCGGTGATCATCTTATCGGTAGATGTGCCTTATTTATTGGCTGCTGCATTTAGTCATAGGTCTTTGCCAACAAGACAGAAACATTAGACGATATTAACCTTAAGTTAGTGGAATGTCAGCCGCTTGTGTCAGAGCCCGACGGATTCCGGGGGCGGGCAAAATGAAGTTTCCAAAATATTTTCCTAAACTTCGGTTTGCAAGTTGGAACGTCGGATCGATGACCTCAAAAAGTTTAGAACTGGAAGCGATTATGCGTCGCAGAACTCTACAAATCCTGTGCGTACAGGAAACGAAGTGGTGTAATACAGGAAATAAAGCTCGTTTTCTAGATTTAAAAACTAAGGCATTTAAGATGTTCTACCATGGAACGGTCAATGGACGAAACGGTGTTGGTATCGTTGTTGCAGCGGATCTTCTAAGCAATATCGTTGGTATTTTGAAAATAAGCGACCGCTTAATGAGTGTAAAACTCGTCATACACAATGAAACGTGGAACATTGTTAGCGCGTACGCTCCACAAAATGGATGCGACCAATCGGAAAAAGATAGATTTTGGTCAGAGTTCGGTAATTTGCTTAGAAATATACCTATCGATGAGATGCTCTTCGTAGGCGGAGATTTAAATGGCCACGTCGGAGAAACAAATGTTGATTATGAGGACTGCCACGGCGGTAAAGGCTTTGGAACCAGAAATTCAGCTGGCGAAGACATCCTTGTAGCATGTAGGGCTTACGGCTTAACCATCTTAAATACAATGTTTATTAAACATCAACGACATCTTATCACCTATAGCAGCGGAGGCCACGAAACGCAAATAGATTATCACCTCTGCAAAATGTCGATGAGAAACCGTGTTAAGGATTGTAAAGTAATACTTGGAGAATCGCTAGTAAGCCAACACCGTCTGCTCATTACAGAATTTTTCACGGCGGAACCACCGAAAACACGGGCATCGTTTGGAAAGCCAAAAATCCGGTGGTATAATCTATCGAAGGAACGAAGCGCAAGATTTATCGCACTGGCTAAAGAAGTACTTCAAAATATAAATGGTATAGCAGACTCACTTAGCCCGCAAGAAATGTGGAACAGCATGCACGAGGAATGCATAACTCTCGCAAAGTCCCATCTGGGGACTATATCGAAATACCATCACGTCGGCAAAGAAACATGGTGGTGGAATGACGAAACCAAACGAGCTGTGGCCGACAAGAAGAGTGCATTCCAAGCGTGGACAAAATGCGATCGGAGCGACGATATCGAAAAAGCTCGACTGGCTCTTGAATACGAGCGTCTTAAAAAGATCGCAAAGAAAGTCCTGGCTCGAACTCGAGCGGCAGAAGCGGAAAACCTGTACCAGGAGTTGGAACAAATATCCTCACGATCGGCGGATAGAAGACAAGCTATCCAAGAAGTTCAAACGTCGTACAGTACTAAAATGCCAAATATTTTTAAGCTCGCTGCACAGAGGAGAAAAAATTCAATGGAAATAACCTCGCCGAAATACATCAAAAACGCAGACGGTCGCCTATTAACAAATGAAAAGGAAATTTGTGACCGGTGGCTTGAATACTGCAAGGAGTTGCTTAACAAACAGTTTCCACGTGATATCGTGCCGACAGCTGGTCTATTCGAGGAGGAAGTTTCGGACTTTTCAATCGAAGAAATAACTATAGCAATTGGAAAAATGAAGCGGGGGAAAGCGGCGGGACCAGACAGCATTCCATCAGAGTTTTGGTCGAAGATGGAGGGGATCGGCAGCGTTTGGCTATCGAAACTTTTAAATAAATTAAAATGTGGACAACCTATGCCGAATCAATGGAGAAGTAGCTTCTTGGTTCCATTATACAAAGGAAAAGGCGACACTCGAGAATGCAACAACTACCGTTCAATCAAGCTTATGTCACACACAATGAAAATCGTCGAAAGAGTCTTAAACGAACGTCTTCGGCAAATAATAAAGCTCGATAATAGCCAGTGTGGATTTGTTGAAGGCAGATCGACAGTGGACGCTATCCAAAGCTTACGAATAATAATGGAAAAGCACCGAGATTCGTCTAAGGATTTACACATGGTATTTATCGACCTCGAGAAAGCATTCGATCGAGTGCCTAGGGATCTCATATGGGCCGCGCTGAGGTCTCAAAACGTACCGGAAACGTATGTTAGAATAATACAAGACATGTACGGAAACGTGAAAACTGCGGTTAAAAGCTCTGCTGGACTAACGAGAGAATTTCCAGTTAATGTCGGAGTGCATCAAGGAAGCGTACTTAGCCCTTTCCTCTTTAACGTAGTATTCGACTATCTTTTAAAAGACTGCATGCGCGAAGCAAATGTAACGCCAATTCTCTTCGCTGACGACGCAGTTATACTTAGCGATAACGTCGAAGATTTACAGAACGCCTTAGATTCATGGAGAAATGCGCTAGAGAGGAACGGGTTTAAAATAAGTCGTTCAAAGACGGAGCATTTGACATGCCCATTTGCGCATCCGTTGCGACCTGTTCCGGATATAATGTTAGACGGAATAGTTCTTCCGAAAAGCACTATCTTTAAGTACTTAGGATCAATCGTTAACATGGAAGCGAAATGTGACGACGACGTAAACCACAGAGTGAGTGTGGGATGGATGAAATGGCGGGAAAATTCGGGAATCTTTTGCGACCGAAAATTTCCACTTAAATTAAAGGGGAAACTCTACACCACGGTTGTTAGACCAGCTCTTATATACGGTTCACAGTGCTGGACAATGTACGAAGCGTTTAAAAACAAAATGACGGCAGCGGAAATGAAAATGTTAAGGATGTCTACTGGAGTCACTAAACGCGATTGCATTAGATCGACGCGTATAAGAGGAAGTCTACATATAAAGAATTCGGTAACCGAACAGCTTGAGGCGAATAGAATAAGTTGGTATTGCCACGTTCAAAGAAGATCTGCGGAAAATCCGGTTAAAAAGGCACTATCAACTACGGTCACTCCAACTGTAAGAAAACGAGGTCGGAAAAAGAATTCCTGGATTTCTCAGATGGCAAATGCGCAACAACGTCTGGGGTTAACCACTGAAGCGATCCAGGACCGAGCATTATGTAGACGCGTTCTGCGGTCTGCGACATTAGCCAACCCCATAAGCGGAGCAGCAGCGATGCAGTAAAAATGGGAAACTCGTTACGCATAAGTTCGTATAACGAGGAAAGGGTTAATAAAAGGATAAGAAGTGGAATGTCAGCCGAATCTGCAAAAATGCCAAATAAGGTTCAGGAGATCCATTCATGCAAGCGGTTCCGTGGAGGTTATTTGAAATATGTCATATGGGAGTGGTCATGAAAAAGTTGGTATGTGCCGGACATCATTACCAGCAAGATATTGATCCGAAGCATACTGATGTGATTTCAGGCATGGCTTGAGAAGTTTTTGTTACTTGTTTGGCCACTAAAATCTCCCGACAAGTGTAGAACAATTGTAAATTACATGCCGAACTGAAATAAAACTGAGCAGTGGAAAAAATAAAAAAAGGTTTGATTGCGAAACGAAACAAAAATGGAACGGAGATACCATGATCTGGACACCTGAACTCACACAAAAAATTGTATGCGTATCAAAAATTGTCTTTTAAACTAATAATTGAACACCAAATATGGAATATTGTTAACAATCGGGCAAATAGGCACTAAGCAACAAATAATAAAACAATAAAAGATATTTTGGTGCTATTTTGTAAGCCCTTTAGTGGAATATCAGGGAGAAAATGTATCTAATCAGTCGTGTAAGCCGTGAGTAGTCGGATTACAAACACGAAGACTGCTATGAATGAAACGCCTTCTGTACGAGAAGTTCCGGGGAGGGATATAATTCAGAGAGTACTTAATTCATTCAAATAATACAGCTATTGTACTAAATATGCTATTTTTTAAGCAGGAGCTGCACTTGATTAGATTTGCAGCGGTGGATACCAGTTCCACGTAAGTTACCAAATGTGCTGGATTAATGGAGAAGACGAGTAAAAGTGATCTTGTCCAAACCAGTATCTTGTTCCATAAGGAATCCAGAGAACAACATCATTCAAAAATAAACAAGCTGGCATCATTTTTAAATAAAAAAAACTGTCAGCTCTCGGCACTTAATTTGCGAAAGTGTTATGTATCGGTAATAAGAAGAGGTTTAGTAATAACCCATAACCAACAAACAAACAATAGAAGCATTGCAATGTTGAAGCGAGTGTAAACGAGCTAACAGTTATATTTATGACGCAACGAAGAAACCTGCAAAGTGTATCAGTCAATTTGAAATCATAGGCTTAAGACAGTCAATAGCGCTTTCGTCCAATATGATGACCGGAATGCCTAACCATTGGAGAAAGAGTTGTTTTGTTTCGCATCGATCGGTAATACTAGTGTTGTGTACTATGAAAATACGCGAGGGAGTTCTAAAAAACCGAAAATGGACAAATTATAAGCTTCATGGTGGTCGATCCGGTTTTCTGGGATTCATTTCAACAGACGATCTGATTTAATGTTCTGCATACCATCTTCATTAAATTGAAGGCAATTGGATCGCAAAATGTACCCAAGACGTATTATTACAAAGTTAGACAATATGTTAGAACTACGTTAAGAAAGTTAGATGCACAGCGGGAATAACCAGAGCATAAAAGTTAAAGTTGGAGTACACCTAAGAGGTGTCTATGTTCGAGGTACAGAAGCACCACATTGATGTGTCCGAAACATCGTGCCTTCTCCTCGCCAATGACAATGCTATTAAAAGCCGCCACGTGCCAGCCCTTCGTCAACTGTAGTTAGATATTAGTAATCGTACCGAAGTTAGAAAAGCTAAAAAACTTAAGCACACATATGCAAAAGTGCGATAACACAGAATCCTATGAGACAAAACACAAAATCGTAGAGTCGATTCGTTAAATTTTTGTTCACTTTTGCAAAGATACGAGGGAACGAACTCAGTCACTCATTGCATTTGTAAATTTGACAGATTGAATATTTTATTTTCAAAATTTGATAAAAGAATGTCTGAATACTTTCAGAAACACAATGAGAAATTCATAATTTCTTAATTTATTTGACCGATTATGGTCATAGGTTGGAACAAAACATATGACATTAGTTATGAGATTGGCTTATGTTTCCCTATGTTGACTATGGTTGAGCCTTTAGACTCTGTCCCTAACCACCAAGGAAATTACGATGACAATATTACAAAAAGATTTGCAGTGAGGTGGCTTAAACGATGCGAAAATTTTGATGTTTTTAGTTTGTAACAGAAAAATTACACTAGGAGGTAAAGCTGTCTTATAGTATACTCGACACTTCTTCTTCCAACTTTAACATAAACGTCGAAATGCTGGGCGATGAATAGGAAATCTTAAGGAAAAATTACAGCAACCAAAGTAAAAATGTAATAAATGGCAGATTATAAATCAAATAGTGCTCTGATAAGAACGTACTTTTACAAAAGTCTCAAACTTAAAAAGCCTGACCAAGCTTTAGGCTAAGCAAATCAGTTGATTTTTGCCATGTAAAATAATAGTAAAAAAGTTGCAGAAATTAAAAATCATGCTTGTACTGATAATGTGATCCAATAGCTGAGTCGCTGTATACTATACATTAAATATATTTTGAGCGAAAATAACTAAATTGTTTTCAACAAAAACTATGTTTTCTTTTATTTCTTATATATTTTGTTTATTTATTTGTTTTTCTTCTTACATTAAGATCACTTTAAAATGTTGTTTAAACGGTTTTATTTTGTTTTAATATTTAAATAAATCAATTTCTTAAATTAACCTACAAATTAACAAAAAAAAATAATAATAATAATAATAATTAAAAGAAAAATAAGCAAACACAAACGCGCACTCGTGCAGAAAAGAGTTAATTCTGTTTTCTATTTGACAAAACAAAAAAAAAATTAATAAATCATTTCCTTTTTCACATAAAAATTAAAAAAAAACAAAAAAAAAATTGTTTTTAACTTAAACAAAATTAACAAATTACATAGATTTTTGGTTTAGAGTGTTTTTAGTTTTTTTCTTTTAAATTATAGAAAATAAGGACAGAGAAAAGTAGGAGAAAACAAATCACTAAAAATCTCATTTAGTTGTTTTTGTTCCTTTTGTTATTGATTTTCTGTGAATACAAATATATTTAACTTTTCTTTATCATTTTGTATGCGATTTTTAGTTTAATGTTCTTTACTCATTTTATTTTTAAGATAAGGCTACAAGAAAGAAAAGTTGTGTTTGGTTGGTTGTTGTGTTAATTTTTTCTTTAAGTTTCTTCTTTTTCATTCTCTTTATTTCTGTTTGTAGCATTTCAGCTGATGCTACTGCTAAGTTAATTTATTTTTCATTTTCCTTTTTTAAACAACTTTATTTATATATGTATATATAGAATTTTTGTTTTGTTTTTTTTTTACATGAAATCAACATTTTTTAAACCTTTTTTGTTGAATTTGTTGTTTGCATTTTTGTTTATCTTTTTTTTAAATAACAATAATTAGATTTTGTTTTTTAGTTGTTGTGTATTTACTTTGTTTCTTTTGTTTTTATTTAATTCTCTAAGATTTTTGTTAAGTTTATTTTATTTGTTTTTTTTTTTGTATCATCAAAAATATAAATTACATTATTTTACAAACAGAAAAGTTATGATGAACTTTTTGTTAAGTTTTAAGTTTTTGTTTT
The DNA here is from genome assembly GCA_928272305.1 of Volucella inflata. Taxonomy (NCBI): domain Eukaryota; kingdom Metazoa; phylum Arthropoda; class Insecta; order Diptera; family Syrphidae; genus Volucella; species Volucella inflata. The sequence continues at coordinate 18,064,718 of OV743718.1, read as the reverse complement.
TTTGTTTAATTAAATTTTTTTTTAGTGTTTTCTATGTGTAGATCTAATAAACTGAAACACTTTCTTCCTCTTAGCGTTACAAATACAAGTGTGTTTTAACGGTTGCAAATTTTGTTTTTTTCGTTTTGTTTGTTTTTTTTTTTTTTGAAAAAATAAACTTTTAGACAATTTTTTTTTAAAAACATTTTCTCTTGGCTATGCATGTGTGTTTTTTTGTGTTGTTAAGATAGTTTTTATTTTATTTTCTTTTTTGATCGTTATTTTTTTTTCTTTTAACTACGAATATTTATAACAATTTTTGTTGTTTTTGTTTTGTTTTAAGGGAGGGGGAAACAAATGAAGAGTGTGCATAACAGGGCCCATGTGGATTTAAGGCCATCGCTATAATAGTAATAGTAGTAGTAGTCATAGGGCATAGTAATAGGTGTAATTAGTTGTACAACAATAAAACTATGCAGTTGTGGTTGTATGCGAATTGTGTTGTTGAGGTGTAGGAGAATTATTACTACTATTATTACTACTGCTATTGCATTGTAACATATTATGTGTGCTACCATTATGATGATTATTATTATAGCCAATATGGCTGCTGTTCGCTGTGCCACCACCACCAATGCAGTAGCCACTAGTTCCGCCACCCGTTCGCATATCACCAAATTCACTTGTATTAAAGTCACCTAAGATGCCGCCCATTAGACCACCACCACCACCTCCACCAGCACCACCACGAATATCCGATTGATCACTATTAAGACCTTTTTTAGCTTCGGGTTGTGTACAGATTGGTTGTGCCATTGCATCACCATCAATTAAACGACCCGATTGTAATAAATTGACATCCTCACTGGCACCGATCACAGTGCCTGACATCGATGTGACGGCAGCTCCAGTATGTATAGATGCTGTCGTTGTCGTAGATAATGCCCCCGCTGCAGATGATGCTGTTTGGATTGATGCTGTATCGCTAGAATTACTACCATCGTCGGTAAGTCGTAACGCTACCTCGAGATCACGCAGAACATCTGTTTCTTTCTCGTCGATTAGGTTGAAACGCCGATGTAAGGCGGTCAAATGGGCAAAGGTTAAATTTAAATGTGTATGTAATCCTAGGAGGGCGATTTCTCGAAAATGCGCCGCATATAGATGAGCTATCACATGAAATTGCAAGCGTAGAATTTTACGGGCGATCGATTCGAACGAATTTGGAAATTCGTTGGCATATTTGGTTGGGAATATTGACTCATCGCTAACTGTCTTTTGGGTGAAAGTCATCACATAGTCAATATATTGGGGCGCTGCAACACGGGTCTTTTTACCCTTCTCATCGAACCATAAGTACGTTCTGAAAAAAAATAAATAAAAATAAAAGTTTAATTAGTTACGATATTTAAGCCAAAATAATACAAGGAGCTAATTTAGATTTCGATCGAAACAAAGCTCTTAAAAGAGCTATTAAGATGATCTAAGCTACACCTACACTGAGCAGAAATTCTACATCGTATGATTCAAACTAACTTTTCAGGTAACTTCATTTGAACCAGATCCTATAACCTAAACTGCGAGTGAACTGAGTAACACAACATGCCGTAGATGGTTTCAGTCATCAGTTGTGGGGACGGATAATGCGGTTTTTTGCTTTGATGACTTCAAGGGGTCTGGTATCTGGACTGATAAATAGCGTCGTTTAGGGGCGCTACGAGCTAAGCAAACTAAGCATGTAAGTGAGCAAGACTTAAGTAACACAACATCTCGCGGTACTTGGTGTCGGAGTGTGGATCACGCTGCGGAATACTGTCCGACTTAGGCTCGGAGGTACTCGGCACTAGTACTGTAAGCACTTCATCACTGAAGTCTTACTTATATTTCTACAAAAGACCTATCTACAAAGGTACTCCTTTTTGGACCCCTTCCTTGTAGAAGCACCTTCTGTGATAAAGGTGCTCAATAAAAAAAAAACAATGTGGTAGACTATGATATCTTCGTGGAGGATTGACTGAGCGAAATTTATTTTACAATTGCCGCCTAAAACAAATATTTCTTGTCTATTTGTACCCATTCTAGGCTCATTGGCGTGGGCTAGCATTCTACTTTAATAAAACATTCGTGTTTCCGAAACGGATATCATGTCTCGAATAACGACAGATCGATTGTTAAAGACTTTTATCTGTCTTATCCGTAACCTTAATAGACTGTGGATAAGAGGGTTCGACAAGGGTCGAAACGAACCTCCGACATGTCATCGGAACTCAAGGCCTTGGTGTAGCAACGACAAAGGTGAAATGTTAATAGCATACTCCAACAGTAAACGGCTACTTGTGACATCGATTATATGATCAGCAGAGTGTCTATCCAGCAGCACATGTGTTCATCTGAAATATTGAAAATAGGCTTGGGGTCGATATTGGACTAGAAGTTCGCCTTGGACTTCAGTCGCCAATACAAGAAGAAAGACTGCGAGATCTAATAATCTGCCAACAACTAAAGGACAATATCCAATGAATAGTTACAGTTCGCGGGGCTATGATGTCGGACACAAATGAGCATTGAAATGGTATGGAAAATGTTATCGCTTTGTCGCAAGAACGGCTGATACTTCAGCACTGGTCGAAGAGCACAGATAAATTGAAGTTCACACATTGATAAAGGCAGTAGTGAACTTTGGTTCTTGTACCGCATAAAGCAAAGTGTAGTCCGAGAAAAAAACTTCATCAAAAACTGAACAAGTAAATTAGACAGTAAAAATATTGTATGCACCATGGTGGTGAGGAGGAGGCTCTTTACTACGTTCTTAAAAGAAACGTTTTGGAGACGACAGGAATTAGCTTAAATAGTTTTTTAAATGGCAATATGCCCACGATGGGTTTTCCGATGACCAAAATCAACCTCGGATGATGTTTTTAAAATGATCTTTCGACTTAATCTCTCAATCTCTCAATATCAAAAGACCCTGTCTTTATTACATATTAAAGAAGGAAAGTCCCCCTTGTAAAAGAAAACAGCACTGTTGAGGTTGTTGATTGGAATAGTATTCAGGAATGGTTGGATACGGTCATTTTTTTTGAAGACTATAAAGCTGCAACTCATTACTTTCAAAAACAAAGAATCATTGAAGAATCAGTGGGGTCAGTGTCCCAAGGAGTATTTATTTTGATTACTAAGCCCATCAATGTTGCTACCAAATCAACAGAAATCGTATAGCGTATATAATTGAAGTGAAATGTGAGAATTAGCACAGAACTTTTCTAAAGATGTGCTCACAAAAGGAAAACTTCTGTTCTGTGCGCTAATGGAATTAAATAAGCGAAGTATCTTGCCTCCTTCGTATTAGCACAGTTGACCGTGGAATTGAGGATAAGGTAACCCCTCGAGCAAATGTACACTGGATTGAACATGGTTCATTTTCAGCGATATCCTTATAAGCGGAATCAATATTTTATTTCGGGGTTAGATAATTTTTTAATTATTTTTTTTTAATTTAACTTATGTGGGTAAGTAACATTTCCAAAGAATGGAACTGTTGAACACTGTTCGTTATTTTTTTATTTTTTTGGGGAACCTCAATTAATTAAATCATTCAATGTGGATTCTATTAATTGGTAGTGGTGTATTAAATATTAAATCAGTTTTTTTCTATTTATTAAATATTTCCCAATAATCCTCCCACAACCACAACGCAGAATTTATTTTCAATTCATTTATTCATCTACCAACGACAGGATTTGAGTTGTAATTCCAACGAAAATCCACGAGTACTCATTGGTAAATATTTTTGATGGATAGAATTATCATTCACTGTTTTCGCTAATAAAAGAATCTCCTGTTGATGGAATCGATTTCTGAATTAATTTTTTGGAAAATATATACTTAATTGGCTGGAATTTGTGGGTTGGTCAATGAAACGTGATACTGAGATGCAAAATGTTATACCATCGGCATATGCGAGTACGTTGCTAAACAATTTAGCCCTGCTAACCACATGACTGAACAGGAAAAATCCGTAAAATAAGTGCGCTCTTTATAGAATTAACACCTTTAAATGGAATGGAATGAAAAAAACTAAAGTTTGTAATTATACCCCGGTATATTCATGACAACGAGTCTTACTGAAAGCTACGAAAAACACATTCTGATTGGGACGACAATGTGGGTCCGAACAAACGTGGCGATTAATTTGAGTGCTAGAGGATAATCGACACAAAAGTGTTCGTTGATATTCGGGTTCAAAAAATGATGTCGTAGATAAAAGAATTAGGACTACGTAAAAGTTGCTAAATACTCGAAATAAAGGGTCTTTCATTAAGCGCGTTCTTTCTTTAAATTTAAATATAACAAAGTGTGTGTGAGAAATCATTGAAATTTTTTATTCGTTTCGAAGGCCTATCGATGCCATTATGTATGGAATATAACGTCGTTCAAATGTCCGCCGCGATTTCTCCGTATGGCGCGCATCCGAAATGTCCAATTATCCATGACTCTGGCGCATAAATCAGGCTGAATTTGCCCGATGGCATAGGTTATGTTGCCTTGAGGGCCGCTGTGGTTTGTGGCTTATTCGCATAGACCTGTGACTTCAGAAAACCCCACAACAAAAAGTCTAAAGGGGTCAAATCAAACGATCGCTCGTGCAGAATTTCCAATTTGGCGTGACCTTTGTGCCACGTAGCGCTGTGCTGTTGAAACCACATGTCATTGGTGTCCACATCATCCAATTCAGGCCAAAAGAATTTGGTAATCATCGACCTACTATATAGCGCTCGCCGTTGACGGTAATAGCTTGGCCAACGTCGTTCTCAAAGAAATATGGACCGATGACGTCGCCAGCCCAAAATCCACATCAAACAGTGACTTTTTCGGGATGCACTGGACGCTCTTGGATCTCATGTGGATTGATATCGTCCCAGTGTTTGTTGACGTACCCATTCATGAAGAAATGGGCCTAATCGCTGAAGATGATTTTTCAATGAAAATTGGGGTCAGTTTCCCACTGCTCCAGAGCCCATTCAGCGAACACACGTCGTTGTCTATGGTCGTTTAATTTCAGTTCCTGGGCCAATTGAATTTTCTTCGGGTGCGCGCCCAAGTCACGGGGTAAAATTTGCCAAATTGTGGTCTGGGAAAGTCCGAGTACTTGTGAGCGACGCGAAATCGATGCGTTGGATTCCCCTACACACTCTCACGGACAGCGGCGATATTTTCGGTAGATCTTGCGTTTCGTCGACGAACAGGTGTTGGTTTATCGTTTACTGAATCAGTGGACTTAAATTTATACACCACACTGGGAATAGTCCTTTAAGTAGGACGATAATGGCGACCGTAAAATGGGTAAAGGCCGCGGAACGTTGCCTGGACAGAACACCCATTTTTATATAACAATTTCATCATTTGCACGTGTTGTTGAACGCAATATCCCTACATGGTGGTTTGGCAAAACAGACTGAATAAATGACAGTCAGTTTGACGGATGTAGCTTCAACAATATGGCCGCTATCAACTGTCAAAGTTCGGAAGTTCATATTGGAAGACACTTAAGTTTATCAGATTTTTAATTGAAATTTATATATAGTTTCCATTTTTACATCAACAAATTCATAGTTTTATATTACATTAACCGGTGGATGCTTGGAGCATTATAATAAGTGTTCTCAATGATCGCTTCCAAGTTAAAGAATTCATAATTATGCGAAACAATTGATTGCTATACATCGTGCTAAAACGTATCATTGTTGGCTCATTTTAGTTCTTTTGCGATTTTTGACATAATAATGATTTTTACTCCAAAGTTGCGAACTTTGACTGGAGATCATATTCTCACAATGGCATGCTTGCCCAAATTCGCGGACAGACTCAACAAATAGACTATAGCTGGCACAGGATAGCCCAACCATATATAACTTGCATGCCGTATGGTTTGCCATAAGCTTTAACGTGCAATGTTAAAAGCGATTGCTCGGCTTAATGTTGTACTACCATCATTATCCATTAAAATGTTAAGGTGTTATATGACCCTTTACCATTCGCCAAAGGATCTTACATATGATCTTGTATTTGATAGTCCGTCCTCATTTAAAGGGTGTTGAGAAGCTGCTTATATTTCTATTTCTCGTTAGAAACCGACCCGAAATTTGAGCTTTTACGATAGGGACAGATAGGGACAGCGCATAGGACAGATATGCGCAAGGTCTGTTTCGAATAATTTTAGTTTTTCTCCTTCTGATGCAAAAGAAGAAAGTTTAGGGGCGAATCTTCAGCTTAAAAGCCTTGAGAGATGCTGGGGCTGTAAAAACTAAAAGCTGCATGTCCGTTGGACGTTCAAACAGAGTGTCTCAATAAGAGAGACCCTATATGATTAATGTATTTAAAAAAAGTTTATGGCTCTTTAAAATCAAAATTACGAAAAATCGTTGCTTGCATTTTTTCCCAATAAAATATATTTTTATAAATTTTTTCACTTTAAATTCTTTCTTATTAAACCTTTTACCTTCATCTTATTCTTTATGATTTACATCAGCAACTTTTTTACCTATTTTAACAGAAGTTATAGTAAGGGCCCATTTTATATAAGCGAATGTGTTCCAACACAAAAACCAACCTATATAGGTACGAGTAGATGCACTGTAGTTTGCTCTTCAACACCCTGAACCGGAAAGTTTGACAATGTTAAGTATCTGAACGACGCAAAGTGCAAAAACTGCCTAAATTGTAGCGCTCTATCCTGAGGTATTTAATGAAGACGAAAAAGAAATTGACAAAACAGAAAAGGTTCTCTTATGTTGCGCTAATGCAAAGTTTCTGCTCCGATTATCATGATTTATTTTAAGTATGGAATGGGCACCCTCCATGAAATTTTCGAAGACTTATCTCTAACTCCAATTCCAAGGATGTTAGTGTTAGTCTATATGATCTGGTTGCCTCGGGAAAACTAAAGTGTTTTGCCTGTGTGATGTGTTCCCTTAATAAGGAATGAAATAAGTTAAGTGCATAGAGCATGGCCATTGTACTCTATGTTTCTGAGGCAACTACGTTGACTTACGTTCATTTAATTTCAAGTTTAAAAGGCAAGATTTCAGTTCATTATAAGTCTAGAAAGGCAGATATCAGATATCAAACTCATGGCAACATATTTGGAATATAATTTCCCTCTTTAACCCAAACTAATAATAGATAAACAAAAACAAACTGCAGCTCCCTCATAATACTTTTTACTTACCTATTGGCAGGCCCAGTCATATCCGGACAACCGGATGGTGTACAAAATTCACTAATTGTTCCATAAACTAGATTCACATGTTCGAAAAGTGCCAGTGCTGAAAAGATGCAAACAAAAAAAGAAACACATTTAATGGTAAGTTTCAAAATTAATTTACGATTATCTGAAAGATACGAGTAGTAAAAGGAAAAACATAGAGCAGAACTAAAACCAGAGGAACTGTGGTCTATCGATAACCCTGAAATCAAAAATAAACCCTAAAAATGGGTAAAAGGGAGTAAAAACGGGGCAGAAACTTTCTAATAATCTTAATCATTCCCGGTGTCCGTAATTTCCAAAGTAAACTTTTTCCCAATTCACATAACAAAAACAGTGAATATTTGTAACTGCAAACTGGATAAGGGTAATACCCCTTAAACTATAGCACAATCACATTCACATTCGTATCCGTAGGGTACGTAGATACCAGACCAAGTCATGGTTGGAAGTTCAAACGGATTGAACAGGAGATGCCAACTTATTTTCTAAACTGTTGGTGTTTTTCCATTTAATTATTAAGTTTTAATCCGTTGGCATTATTAATGGAACGTAACTGAACCGCACTGTTCGGAATATCATTTTCAGATACGACTGAGGATAGACAGATAGTCAGGCAGGCAACTAAACTTTCTACCCATCATGGTGTCAGGGTTTTTAAGTAAAGATTAAGGAATTTTCAGACTTTGGAATGGGGAGTTGGAAGGTGGTGTAGCTGGCAGTTAAAATAATGACGAGATACAAACCGTAGTACGAACATTTACACAAAGTGAAAAAGATTATCCCCCTTTTCGAAAATCATTATTATTGCCAAATTTAATCAATAAAGGAAAATGGTTGATAATTAAGAAAAAGATATACGGACAACTGAGATTGAATCATAGAAGGTACGTATTGATTTTATTGTTTACTTTCAAGTTGTGATAGGTCGTAAAGTTTAAGGAAGTCCCTGACGAAGCAAACTGTCGACTCGAGAAATAAAGTTGAAGGAACTTTTAATTCGAGTATTTGGAGCATTACGGATATTTTTTATTCTCTTGAACACAGTAGTAAGACTGATTATTAAAAATATTAATGAAGAATGAGGCTTTCATCGAAGATGAGGTGCGTACAAAGAGATTTGATACTGATTCGAAATGCCTTGATCAAAAAGTTCCCGGAATAACCACTGTGTGTCGTGTTTGGCGATTTTTTACAATTTACAACAACGAACTTGTATTAAATTTTGCGTAAAAAAAGGATTTAATGGTTCGCGAACGTTGGAAATGTTGGAAAAGTGTTTCGGCAACGATTCTCTAAAGAAAACGGTCGTTTACCAGTGGCGCGAGCGGTCCAAAAGTGGTCGTGAGTCAATCGAAGATGATGAACGCAGTGGCAGACCATCGACATCGAAAACCGACGAAAACATTGAGAAAGAAATGTTGGTCAATAACCAAATAAATAACAGACAGTAAACAAAGAGTATTATTTGGACGTTATGAGACTTTTGCGTGAAGCAATTTGCCGAAAGAGACCAGAATTGTGGGCAGAAAACTCGTGGATTTTGCACCATGATAACGCACCGTCGCAAAGTGCCATCATTATTCGTAAGTTTTTGACGAAAAATGCAAAAAATACCATCCAACAGCCACCGAATTCACCTGATTTGGCTCCCTGTGACTTCTTTCTGTTCAATCGAGTCAAAAAACCACTACGGAGAACGCGTTTCAGCAGCCGAGAGGAAGTAATGGAAAAATCGCCAAAACACACAGAGATAGATGTACTATTGGCTACGTAACTTTTGCAAATGTCAAGCTATGACGCTAAGATTTAGAGGGAATAACAGATGTACCAACTTAACCAAAAAAAAACAGAACTCAAATCAGAACAATGAGAGCGCCACACGGTGGTTTTTGATCAATGAAGTATCTATAGGTTCATACTAAAGATAAATGCATATAAGATATTGAAGTCTCAACTACGAATCAAAGGCTCGAGAAGGATATTTCTTAACTCGACTGCCAAACAGTTAATAATGCACGTTTTCTGGAAACCTAGGGACTGCCTCAGTTGTTGCTAAGCCCTTAAGTTATCAAAATTGCCAAAACCCGATACCCGCGACGAAGTTCATGTGCGGCCCAAGATCGTTTAGAAACGTTTAGTGGGCACCATCCCAGGGCATATTTGGCAGGCACCCCAATATACATTTTCTCTCTTTAAATGATTATAACGATAGAGGTTGTAGTTATGTAGACAACGAGCATATTACTCTTCTTCTGCCTTGCAACTACAATGCTTCTCTTATCTGAAAAAAAAGGTCATATAGTTGGACTTTTAAGAAAAATATGATTTAAGAACAATCCCCAATCTTGTGGTACCATAAAGTTGTTTGTGTCTTAAGTAAGACTACTTGATCCGCAGAAACCTGGCTCAGATGCTTTGTAATGGTAAGCTAAAGTAGGGATATTACCAAGTGTAGGATTGCAAGTAGATGGGGATGGATGTTGCAGGGAACTAATCACACCTCAAAGTGGTGGTGCCAAATAGTTAAAAAGCTGTACGAAACGCTTTGTATGAGTTGCAGAGAGTTAAAGAATTGCTACGCCTTTATCTTATGGAATAAACTATGTATATGATCCAATATAAGTTACTTTCTACCTCATGATCTTTGACCGCAGCATTGTCGTCCAAGCCGAGACTTTGCCCAACAGACTATCCACTGTGAGACATTCTTTTAAGTACTTTATGATCCTTTAGGCTTAGCATAATGCCAACATTTGCTCGATCCGACTACATGACGGTAATAGGTAACGGGCGCATAGATGGCCGATCTCGCAATGAATCTGTCGCTAACTTAAAGCTGACGAACAAAAGTATCAACCCTGCAACACTGCATTTTGAACAGGAAATACAAATTAATACTAACAGTTGGTTGAAAAACTGGGAAAAGCTCAAAATCTATCAAGAATCTCTTGAAGAATGAAGCTAAACTTTCAAGGCTAGTCGGATTCATGACCTCCTGTAAGCACATGCAAAGAATCACGATTTACCGAAGATGACCTTTGTAAAGAAGAGAATTCACAGAAAGACACCCTGTTCCAGCCTTAGGATTTTGAGGAAATGAGCTTTAGATACACAACTTCCATAATTTGCTACTGCATCTACCTAGAAGAAGCCATTTATGGACTAAATTTTAAATAACACGAAACTCCAGGCAGAACCATTAACAAGGCATCGGAAACAAATTATTAGTCCAATATTTGCGGTGTCTGTTAAGGACGCGTCAAAAACAAACTAGACAACTTTAGCTTCGTATGAGTTCATTATCCGATGAAGGAAAATACAATTACCGAAAATAACTCCTTACAGATACTGGATTATACTATCAATGTTTCAAACAAGTCGGTAATAGAATTTAGTATGGAAATTTAGTGATGAAATGCAAGACACAGCCTTAAGATAATGGATACAGGCTCATAGGGCATGTGCTGGATAGAAGTATTACAAAACAGATTGACATTACGACCATTACCTTATTGTACAATACGCATACTGATAAACTCAATGTCAATGACGTGTTTAATCCTAACAAACCCTGATAAGTCATATGGAAAGTGCCATAATCTAGAAAAATTCACAGCATTCCACATGCTCAGGCTACCACAGGCCTTGGACGGTACTTAGGAATTTATATTGAGACTTTGTCTACTAAAAGAATGATATAATCACAGGAATCACGCTCTTTCAAATTGTTTTGCACTTAGTACTCGTATGAAGTTTATCTCTAGTTTAAGCGCCATGCTCTTGAGCTAGGTTAAGTTAGAGTGGTTCCATTTGAGGTGCATTAAAACCAGTCGTAGAGGTGGTATAGCATCCTGATGCTGTCAAAATTACAAAGGGATCTACCAACTTATTATACTTAACGGGCACTCAAACCGTTCATGCCGGTGGCGCTAGCAGCCCGGTATTGGCCATGGCCTAGCTTCTTGACACTCATTTGTGTTACTCATGTTGTCTTTTTGTAATATCTGAGCGGGGCCTACGGTTTATAGTCGAGTTCGGACGGCACTCCTTAGAAGCTTTTTCATAGGCAAATTTACTTTCGGGAGTTTACCATCACAGCCGGGTGATGGCGATTTGAAAAATTGTTCGTGACTCAGCCAGGAATCGAACCCAGACTCTCTGCCTGATAGTCCAGAGCTAACTATCGTGCCATCGCCATCGCCGACAGTTTGGAAGAATGAAATACAATACTTTGTTTGTTGATTACATGCTGTAAAAGCATTCTATATCTAGGTATATGTTGGGGTTAAACACAATATATGGTATGTCGGATTGGAAGTGGTTGATCAATCATAGGTCACCCGACCTACTTGTTACATTTGCCTAAGTAATTGCGATGGCTTTGACATGAATAGCGAAAACATATAGAACAAAAAAACAAAGAACATTCGAACCTTTGCAAAAAAAAAAAAAACACTTCAAGAGAGGTTAAGACTACTTTAGCCAATGTGTATCGTCCTACCGAAAATGACTAGCTATTATTGCCTGAATCCCATGAAATATCTTGCAGCAACAATGTACATATTTACTTGTATATCATGCGTCACAGCCCTAGAAATTTGTCAAATAATTTTTGCTTATTAAAAAACAAAAATTTTGCTCAGTCGCCTTCCGGCCTGCGTCAAAGTTTGCAAATTTATTTTAAGACACGAAAACCTCGTAAATAATGCACTTGTGCCCAAATATACGAGTTTACATATCTCACAAAGTGCCACCTGACCAAACCACAAAAACACCATCCTAAATGAAATACAAGAGAATCAAGAGATCCATTAAATTGTCATAAAGTACCCGTTGGTCGGTCGCCCCAAATGAGAATATTTTCGTCCCTTTTGGCTGAATATTTAAACATTTTAAGCATTTTAAGCATTTCTGACGCAATACATTCTGGTTTTGATTTTGGTTGTTTGTCTTGATGGTGATGGTGCCTCCGCACTTAAAGCTCGTTGCCAAAATGTTGAAATTTTATTTTAAAAACCTCAACTTCCTGTCTTTTTGGTTTGTTTTTTGATAATTGGTATTGCACCGAAGATACTCGTACATATTGAATCGAATTCTCACAATCGTATTCGTATATTCGAACTCGTAATCAGTAGGTAATCGCACTTGATATATAAAATCAATTATGACATTGGGCCATTTGCATTCATTAAAATCGTATCTCTGACCATGTGTCCTACGTTACACCATACTGGGGATATGACGCAAACCCATTACATAACCTCAAAAAGAGGTAAATTTCTGCCAAAACTTGCACAAATAATTCCGCAATGTTATGCAGTATTGTGCAGTGTTGTGCAGTATACGAGTTCGACTACCAGAACAGTAGTAACAATTAATACTCGTACACATGCACTTGCACAAATTCTGTAGACTTAAATAGGGAGACACAAACGGACATTTTTGTACAAATACATACTTCTGAATGACCTTTACGCCAATTTACTCGTAATTAAATAAAATGAAAATAATAAAATAATCAGCAAATGACATTTTGGTTACGTGTGCCAAAAATGTTAAACCACGTGCTTTCGACATATGATAGGGCAACAATGAAAGAGTGTATAGTGGGGGTAATTAGATAATGGAACAAATCGGGGCTTGACATATGGTATGGAGTTCTGGATTGTTGCGCCAAAAAAAAATTAAACATGTTTTCTTGCTCATTGATTGATTCATTGATTAATTAACACTCAATGGGTGCTGAATTAAATTCTTCTCCACTTAAGCTCGTAAACAACTTGAGTGAGGAATCCACAAAAAAAAATTGTATAAAAAATGAAATGAAATGAATAAAAAATGTACATATTTGCTCATGTGATATGTGGATCAGAGGCGTGGTATTTTTTTTTCCACTGACAGTTGGCTGATTGATTCGTAATCACTTAAAAGTCGGTTTTCTTTTGAAAATGTGATATTAAAAAAAAAAGTCCTGAAGGGCATTCGATTCCATTGATGATTAGAAAATAAAATTAGGGGCATTGTGTAATAGTTAAGAATGAAAGTCGATTTAGGAGAATCTATTTACTATTAGATATCGGGTGAATCAGCTTCGTCAATCCAAACTACAAGTAACTGTCATGTTTCGTCTACTTTTAGCTCTGAAAGCTTACCTTGCACTTTACCCAAAAGGCAAATTATGCTCTTTTTATATGCAAAAGAACGGTAGGAACAATTTGGGGCTTAAAACCTGCTATGGTGCACTGACTTTATAAGGTGGTTGCGACATCTGTCGCACTCGTATGGTAGAAAGCAACAAATAAGAAAACGTCTTACGGAAAATTAGCGGTGGACAAGAACGGCTTCCACAGCCATTACAGGTGCGCTCCGTGCCACCCATACTTCAGCACTGGACACCTGTGTGCACCTAACACCGCTTGATTCATAGATCAAAAAACTTGCTGGGAACAGTGCGATACGACTCACTAATTTGGGACACTCCGGGCACGGCACGATCCTTCCGGAGCTACTCCAATTTTAACGGATGAAATTCCTTTCTTGGTCGTCTTCGACATTCCGTATGATATCCTGAGAGGAAGAACTGGCTAGAAAATGCAGTAATCAGGCCAAATGGAATTGCAATTTCCACAGATGGTTCGAAAACAGAAGACTACAAGACACAAGTAGAGGCTTCCAATCAGAGGTTTTGGGGGCTGATCTAATCCAGAAAAGATATCGCTATATACATGGACAGCCAGTCCGCTCTTAAGGCCATGGAATCGATTAACATCAAATCTGTTACAGTCACGGGTTGTCGCACAATGCTCACGCAAAACATTATGCATTCAGAACCGGGAGAGACTGTGCTGGGTGCTAGGACACTGAGTTATAGAGGAAAATGAACAAGTGGATGAGCTTGCAAGAAAGGGGGAGTTACTACTCACTATTTAGTGAGGTTGCCAACGTCAAACCACTTCTCTGCATAGTAAGGGACACTATCGAGGAAATAACCATGAAGACTCCTAACCTTAGGTGGACGAGTCTTGAAATACATAGGGTATCCAAGGCTCTATGGCCACTTCTTGACGGTAAAAGATCTTGGTATTTAATAAAATTAAATAGGGATAAGATTAGGAAAATAATAGGAAATTTGTAGGAAAATATTTTTTTGAAAATCTAGAGGAAATTGACAGCACGGATTTTCTTGGGTTCAAACACCATTCATTCATTTTTTGTCAGTCCATTGTATAAAAGCAAAATCGTCATGATAAACTGTAACAACTATCGTTTCACGTTCTGTGACTTTGACTACAGAAACCCTTTCACCTTATCAACCTTTTCCCAGAGACCAAAGCAAATTGACCAACTATTTCTTAATTAATCTTTTCAGATGAGGCGGACTTCATTACGGCGCCTATATAAACTAGAAGAACGCTTGCATTTTTTGATTGGAAAAGCCACCTGTAACCTTGAAGAAGCCAATGCATCATAGTAACTGAAATATGTGAACAACTTCACACCGTAGAAAATATTCTGCGAAATTGGGTTGACAATGTGGGGTATTGCCAAAATGGGGAAGGCGACAAACGAGCTCTTTTAATGAAAAATCCTAAATATTCTTTTAGCACGATCATTTTTGGTAAATTCTGCACCAATTCGTGTCTACACACTGTGGTGCAGATACCAATTACTATCCGCAAACTTCACTACTGAACGATCGAACAAATAATGATCAAATGGAATAGGGGGAGAACATTTCGGTTGTGGGACGTAACAACTGTAGATTTTTATATTTTCTTCTATACATACTAACGATGTACGAGGAGCAGTCATGAGAACCGTGTAAATGTCAGTCATGTGCGGTACCATACACATATAAGTATAGCAGTCTGATAGCCTATGTATAGGGAATGATATCAGCGATCGACAGGAATGATATTAGCGATCGACAGTTGCAAAAAATCTAGATCAAGTAAACCACTTAGAAAATCCCCGCGGTGAAGTCTCTAAGTCTATCGGCACAAGTATGCATATAAAATTTGAGATAAAGGAGTGTGAATCATCACTATGTTACGATCCGATTATATAATAGAAAGCGACCTTTTCGACAAGTCCTCTCAGGGGCAGGTTACGCTACAACCATACATATCTCTCGGTTGAATCTTATGTAAAGTAGAGAATCCAATGAAGACTTTGCGTAATCTGTTAAACGTCACTGTTGCCGGTTATGACGAACTCCTCAAATATCTCCATCTCCGAAAAAAAGTTGTAGATTACAATGAACAAATAGTCGAAAACTAAGGGAGCTTTAAGTTTCAATCTGGTCAACCGATTATGAGTGCCAGAAAGCTAAGTGTGACTAGCTGTGTACCTAGAATCGAGAAGATAGGAAGACCACTTCGTCTTAATTAGTTTGAAGGCATATGAAGTTAAAAAGAGATCATTTTTGTAACTGAAGGATATTGTGATTGGTGGTTTTATACCTTTGTATATCTTTACTCGTATATGCAATCAAATTCATCCCAATTTAAATGGTTCCTAGTTGAATATTCCTGCATGATAAAAATTACTAAAGAATCGCCTAAAAAGTCCTGCAGAGAGCGGGCAAAACGGGAAAGTCGCTAATTGAATTCGTAAATTTCAGTTTTTAGGCCAAACTCTCAGAAAGTTTACAAAAATATGAACCTACGATTTCAAACTAATTCCATATAAATGATCTCTTCAGTTTGTAGGTGTAGCATATGACTGCGAAATTATTTATTATAGACGACCTCCACAGAAGAACTTAGAGTAAATAGTTAATTGAACCCTCGACACAATAGGACCTCCAATATCTCCCTCCTCTATCCTCAACAACCAATACTCACATAAAAACCTTTTCACTAGAAAAAATTATATATTTACTTAGACAATAGGTCCACTGATTGAGTTATCCCAAGAGAGTCGCCGACTATCCTGTTTATGTAGAAAATTAATATTTTGCACTTTTCCATTCATTTTAAAGAGACTCAATCTGATCTATAATGACGCAAACTCCAAAGGAAGCAATATTATTGTCAACCCAGTTGATACCGATGCTGCATAGTATCTACAATGTAATAAAAGAAGAAAAGTGTACAGGGCAAGACAAGGTCGTAAAAATAGGGATTTATGTCAGCCGTGTGGTTTTTGAGCTCCACCAATGACCACCATCCACCATCGTAGTAGAAATGATGCCTTCTGGACTACTCCTACCACAACCCCTGCAGCACACTCATTCTGCTAAGGGATTAAACAAGTAAGACACTCAAGACATTTGTTGTTACTTTTGTTTTATGAGCTAAATACCAAAAGAGACAAATATTTACAAATTAGCCTAAGTAATTGGACTTTGAGTTTTATCGTCTAAACAGCAGACGTTGGTCGTTCTTCATCATGAGTTTCCCATCGAATGTTTTAAATTAAATCATCCTCTCCATTTACCCCTTGAGATATAAAATAATAACATCTGACATCTCATAAAAATGTGAAAATTCCTTATTATGGGATCTCTTCGTATCCGTAAATCAAAACACCTCACATTCGATGTTGATTCGAATTTTAATGAGCAGAAGAGCAGAGGTCATTGGGTCCTCTTATAGCATATATTCGTATTTTATTTTTGAATATACTCTACGCACAACAACTGCTGATATCAATAAAAATAAAAACGGAACAAAATGTGACGAATTTTTTATTTGTTTTTTGACTACAATAAAATCTCATCTGAAAAAGATAGATTATAAATATAGTGATTTCGAAAAATAGACATATATGAGTAGATTAGAAATAAATGAATTTCTGTTGATTTATTTTTAGATACAAGTACTTACTGTGTGACGCTAGCCATTCATTATAATCTAGACCAGCTGGAAGATCAACTAAGGCTTTGAGATCAGCTTCAGGTAGTTTACGCTCTAAAACACTCTCTTCTAGGTATAATTTTGTATCTGTTGCATTTTGATCGCCATCCCGTTCTTTGCGACGGGCTTTTCTGTAAAATAAGAAAGAAAATAATATAATGAGTAAAAAGTTTAATAATATTATTATCAGAGTTAAATAGGTAAACAATTTATTTTTAACAATGATCTTCAAAAGAAAGTTGACTTTTTTAAAGTGAAATTTCAAATTGGTTATTGTCAGTGATAGTCCCTACGGTAATGCAATAAAATCTGGATTTTATTTCTTTTCAAAGCTTTAATTGATTAAATAAAGAAGAACGATCAAGAGAAGAACACAGTCCCGACAGAAGAACAGCGATGAAAAAAAAAAGAAACTCAAAATATTGTGGACAGATTTTAGCAACGTTTTAACGAAAACTCCTGAAGGCTAGTTGCTTGAGATCTACAACCTAAGTTTAGGCATTCGTGCCATGTTACTCATAGGTATCCAAAATTTACAACAGTATGATCTTTAGAATAGCACCTTCCACAAAGAGAGTGCGATAAGGAAACACGAGTATATGAGTCTGGAGAGCTTTTGTGCAAAAGTTCGAAAGATCGCTGAGGCCAAAATCGTGTTACCTTTAGTTTTGCGCAATATGGTCATAATATTCGGTGAAAACTTTTTCCTTCAAGGGTATCTGAATTTTTACTTATCCGTTTAACACTAGAAGATACAGAAGAAATGGCAAGATCAGTGATTTTGAAGGCATTTATTCCTATAGTGGCAACAATTTTCTGAAGCAAGTCTTTGAATAAAGCTTAAGTGCACCTCGTCTTAAAAAACGGAAGTGAAGTTTTGGTAGACGCCTGCACACGTGAGTGGTGAGTACGCCCGATGACTGGACTATCAGCTCTATAAGCCCCATCTACAAGAAAGGCGATTCTATGTCCTGCAAGAACTATCCAGGCATATCCCTGCTTAATATCCAACGTACTATATGAACGTGTAAAGCCGTTCTGCAACACACTTATTGTTCCTATGTGGCTTCCGGTCCGGCAGATCGACAATAGACAATATTTTCATATTGAAGCAAATCCTAGAAAAGTGCAACGAATTTCAAGTCGAGGCTCACTACCTTTTCATCGATTTTAAAGCCGCACACGATAGCGTTTATCGTCAGGAGCCCTACATGGTGATGGCCGAATTCAAGATCTGCACAAAATTGAATTGCGACGCGTGATACTGGAAAATACGAGGTGAAATGTATAGTTTGCGAATGACACTATCGAACTATTTCAAACATGCACCAGATTTCAGCAAAAGAAATGGGCTTTCATGTGATTTCTTCAATTTCGTTCTGGAGCAGATAGTGCCCCAGGCAGGTGTCAACACAAAAGACACTATCTTCAACAGAAATGTCCAACTACTGGGGTACGCGATCGATATTATAATAATATAGGCTTTTCCGGCAATTGAGGAAGAAGCGAAGTTGGTAGGCGTTGCAGTGAATAAGGACAAGACTAAATATCAGGTTATATAAAAAGTCTCCGCGGTTTTCTGGTACATTTTTGAAAAGAATTGAAATCAATTTCAATCAAGTACTTATTCGCCATTATTATCTATGACTTTTTGCCATTTTCCGGGTAGCTTCATAATTCCAATGGTGTAGAACTTCTGTGGTTTATCAGCGAAAAACTTGGCCAAGTGATTTTCAGCGGCCCTTCGGTCAACCAAGTTTTCACCATCAAGAATGTTTTCCAAAGACCGAAACAAATGGTAATCAAAGGGTGCAAGGTTCGAGCTATACGGTGGATGCATCAAAACTTCCCAACCAAGCTCCGTCAATTTGTTCCGGGTCATCAAAGATGTGTGTGGCTTAGCATTGTCATGATGAAAGACAACTCCCTTTCTGTTGGCTAATTCTGGTCGCTCTTTCTTGATAGGTTCATTCAAATGGTCGAATTGTGGACAATAGAGCATCGAATTGACCGTTTCGCCACGTTCTAGCAGCTCATAATAGACAATTCCCTTCCAATCCCACCAAACACTCAACATAATCTTGTTTGCCGTCAATCCAGGCTTTGAAGTCGTTTGTGGTCGGTCATCGCCATTTGACCATTATCGCTTGCGTTCACTCACCGTAAACTGCACAAATTTTTCGGACTGTTTTTGATATTTCATTCATATTCAAATCAGTATAACTTTTAACACGAGCAACGAATTACACAGCTGCGTTCACAAAAAATGTAGCCTGATATGTCGCCTTTCAAACACGTGTTCGTTTGACAAAATCAGATTAGTGTCAATGGACACCAACACCATCTAGTGAGAAAAAACGGAGGAGACTTTTCATATGTCCTGATATAAGCTATCAAAAAACAATGAAACATCTGTCCACCACTTAGGACAAAACGCCACTTTTGGTTAAGGAGTTCATCCACCTTGGAGTCAACATCAACTACAAGAATGACACCTTAGTGAGGATCCGACAAAAAATTACTCTGGGGAATCGCTGTTAATTCGGTTTGGCAAAACAAGTGTCAGTTGTAGTTTACGGCGCCGAGTGCTGGGCTTTAAGCAGCAAAGTAGAGCAAATACTGATGGATATTTGGTCCCGTGGGCGAGGTCTGCGAACTCTTCGAGCTGTATCAAAATGTGCATGAGGTCCAATAAGCTAAGACCCGTCGACAACATTGCCTCGGTCACATCGAGTGAATGGACAATAATGCTCCAGCCAAGAGGATCTTCGATTCCCCCTTCGATTACACCTCTGTTGTAAAGATCAAGAAATCGCCTTTGGTCTGGAAGCACCGTGCCCGCCATCGCAGAAGATGGAAGGTTCCATAGTAACTTAAGTCTTTTATGATGATTCTGATGAAGCAATCAAGTCGTGAAAAGTTAATAGTGGTATGCCACAAGGTGCGGTTTTCGGTCACTTATCTTTGATTGCACCTACTGATTATTACAATAGAAGAGTAACAAATACCGCTTTAGTGTAAGACATTGTTGTGTTAGCAGCGAAAGTATATGAAGTGAAAGTTATGGAACTTTCGGGACTGCTAAATAGAAGTGGAGGCCCAATGCAGAATTAAAATTTTGCAAAAGCAGCCTGTATTTGTATACATACAAGCAGCAGAAGTATGGTAAGTTCAATGGTTAAGTTTAAAAGTGAAATTGACTTTGGACCAGATAAAATGTTTTGTCTAAAAATTACAGCCAAAACTTTCAGCTTGAAATTTCAGGCACCTATAAGTTTAGATCATATTATGGCTCCTATTCAAAAATGCGTACGTAACGGATTTTGTGTTTAAATATTCTATAAAAAAAAAAAGAAACAATTTCGACAACTTGACTCGCGTAGTCTAGTCACATCTTCTCGTATCTGGAGAACATTAATTGCGATCAAATTGTTTCATCCTCTGCCTCTGCCTGCTGCTGTCTCTTAGCAATCACGAGTTAAATAATTTATCTATTCAACAGATTCAATTAGAATTAATTTTAATTTAATAATTTTTGTTTTTTCTTTTAATTGCTACTCGTGTAAATGCATAATTCATTTTGGTAATCAATCAGTCGCTTGGTCCGTCTGTATGTTAACTTGATTGTGCTTGGAGGCGCCTTTGGTTTTACTACATCCAGACGGCAAGTGCAATTTTGCAGTTAAATTTGTATCCATCTATCCACTGTGGCAATGAGGCGATTCATCGTTAATTAGCGTCATGATATTTTGAATTTATTAATCTACATCAGGGCGTAGCAGGTTATTAGCTTTAGTACTCGAACATCGACACTGTTATTGGGTATTTTGTGTCTCTGTGGGATGTATCTTCAATATCACACCACACCACTTTATGTTAGTGGTGTCAGTAAAATTGTGGGGTAAAATTGTGAAACTGATAGCATGCGATGATGTCGTCGTGACCCAAAAGTGCAATTGAGGTAGTACAAACAATTTCCCCACCGTCAACGGGTCTAAGTGCTTCAGTTTCAGTTTCTGTGATGTGTAATGGTGAATTGGAAATTGATAGCTCTCGAATGTAATTAATATCATTCGCGCGTATTCAATTTGATTTTTGTTGGATGAAATCCTCTGGGCATTCCGGGAGCGGCATTGCTAAACTATACAACATTTCGTGGTAATTGGGAAATTGTCAATAAATATGCAAGTGACTATGTGGTGTTTAAGTAATTTGTATGCCGAACAAGATGTATATTTGTATACAATAGATACAGAGCTCTTCTGGCTTCATGCTGGTAATGTGTCATCCAAATTTTATTCACGAAACTTAGAGATTTTAATTGCCTCAATTGATGTTTAAAGTGAGAAAAAGGTGTAGGCTCAGACAGAATTTGAATTAAAGGCGAATGCCCAGCACAGTCTGGCTGGCATCTGTCCTCGAAGAGAAGAAGATTCAATGAAGCTGAGTTCAGATGATCGGTAGTCACTCTGTCACCGTCTTCTTCAGAGAAGAAGCAGGTACTAGTGTCGCTTAAGTCAAGCACATTTAGGTGCTTTGCAACGTCTTCTTAGTCAGATCTCGTCAAGAAAGCAAAATAAATTTTACAAATGTCAGAGTGTATACTCTAAGTTGGACTTCAGTTCTCAGATTGCTGCTGTCGACGTTTTGTTTTTTAATTTAATTATAAATAGAAATTGCAATAAGGCGTAATTTTTTAGGTCTCGAAAAGTAATTCCACTGAGCCTTTCGCAATAAGTTCAACGGATATATCATTTTCCTGGGTTTCAGACGAAATTCGATGAGTTAAAGCAGAAAAAGGCTAATAAGGTCTATACATCCCCAGTTCTTTGGAATTTACCAACAGAACTAGTTGACTATTTATGCAGAAGGTCATTCCATTACATAGTCGTGGCCCTAGTATAAGTCTGACTTTCATCGGAAAGCCGCCACTGAATTTTTTTATTGTCAGTGCTGGAGAGCCTTGCATAGTTAATATCCGCTCATTAGGTCTATGAAGCCCCTGAATATGTTTTCAAGTAAAAGTACCAACCATTCCATGGCCGGTTCAAAGTTCCGCCACTAAATGTATAAATAAAACTGAACACAGGCATGATTTAGACAAAGCACAATTCGAATGTTTTTGCAAAAAAGATTCTCGTCTTCGGCTTACCCGGCTCGGGTCATGTCAGAATTTTTCCAGCTTTTTGTTGCTGGGAGTGTCTCGAGTAAATCAATGTCGTTGAAGAAGGCTGCTACTTTTTTCTGAAGAATTTAGCTCCCAAATTTGAGAGTTGCGCCGTCGACTTAAATGATTAACCACGTAAGACACTATATTGCTACATTGTGAAGCGACAAATTGTTTCGGATATAGATATAGATATAGATGAATACTCGAGCCCTTAACAGACCACAAGCAGTCAAATGATAAGTGGAACCTACATCTCGCTACCAATCCAAGAAAAAGAATTGATGGATCGTGCAATGTACTACATTGGTTGCTTTGCAGAGCAGAAACTGAGAGTAATTGGTTATTGGAAGTCTTAAGCTTCACATATCTGTGCGAATATCTTATTACGATCCGCATAGACTTAATTAACCAACGAAATATGTATTATGTGCTGACACCCAAAGAGTAGGAAGACTACGCATCTACGATGTCTACATACACACATAAGTTTATGAGGGTCTTAAAACCAGGTTAGAAAAGGAAGCGCACCAGCTCTGAAAACGCACTCAGGCTAAACAGCTCAGGGGTAAGGTGGTATACTGAATCACAGATCACTGCCGCCACAATTCGGCCTATTGTGATGTCCTTCATTTGAAGCTCGTCTATAATCCCGCAATTTGTGACAAAGCGGCCAACTCTTTGGCGAGCTGGTAGCTATGTCCGCTGCTTTGCTCCACTTTCCCTCCAGAAATAGAGCATCTGTTCCCCTAGCCACAATTGACACTTCTTTTATTAGTGCCTATTGGTAGCCCACAGAATAGTCTTGGCATCATGAATTGAGATGGCCAGTAGTCGTAGGAGTTGAAGACAATCCCAGACCACTTTTGATATTATTTCAAAGGTGTTAATTGCAAGTAGGGCAGCTTGCTATCGGAGAAAATGTAAATGTTTTTGTTTGTTATATACGAGGGCGGGTCAATAAGTCCGTGACTTTTTGAATTTCTGACCTCTTTACTGAAACAGCAACACTGCTCCTGTCAACAGGCATCTGTCAGTTGACTCCTGTCAAAATTTAAACTTGCTGCGTCAGTTAGTTTGTGTTTGACAGCTATTTTTATCAGACTACTCACTAATTTGAGGAGAAAATGGAAAAAAGTGAATTTCGTGTGCTTATTAAGCATTATTTCTTGCGAAAAAAAACCATTACCGAGACCAAGGCTAAGCTTGATAAATACTATGGGGACTCTGCACCATCGATTTCAATGGTAAAAAAGTGGTTTACTGAATTTCGTTGTGGCCGTACAAGCACTGAAGATGCCGAACGTCCTAGACGCCCAGTTGAGGTCCGAAGATTGAAAGTGCGAGAGATTGTGGAAGCCGTAGGGATCTCGCATGGCTCAGTGGTTTCAATATTGAATGATCACTTGGGCATGAGAAAGCTTTCCGCAAGATGGGTGCCGCGTTTGCTCACAGTCGACCACAAACGCTTTGGATCCGGCTGTGTATCATACATGTGAATCTTTGGAAAATGTTGGTTTGTCCTGTTCCCAGTTAAGACAGTATAACGAAAGTTAGATCGGCGTAGACATTTGTCTGTTGAATTCCTGTAAAATTGCAGTATGAACTAGGTTGGAGTTTGGTTCATCTTCTGTGCTGAGCATGTATGCATTTACCATTGCTTCTTTCATGAGTTCTAGATGAAGTGGTGGGATGTTTAGGATGTAATTATTATAAGCACAGCTTCAGTGTTATGGACATATTGATCGACTTGAAGCCGAGGTGCAAATGCATATACTCGTATCTAGAACACGAAATCGAACGATCGCAACCGCTGGAGATAGCTAGATCTTTTTGTAATCTAGCCTCCAAATACTTTTTGATAACCCTATGCTAAAGGGATCAAGCACAGAATAGGAACAGCGCATCCGATTTGTAAGGTTTCACAAGAGCTTAACAGCGAAGATTTATAAGGAACAGTAAGCCTATGCAGCGAAACAAAAAGCGTACAACTTGGGTCGAAAAAGATGTATAACAACCGCTCAAAAAATCTATGAGCAAAGACGGAAGTATGAAAAAGAGATAGAGAAACCTTAACCAATGAAAAGAAAGGTGAAATTTAGTATAGAAGCTCTCTCTCAGATCATGGCTACCATATACTTGAATCTTGGATGAAATATCCACTTCTCTTGTGCTACAGTTAGTTGCCTCTTCTAAATGAGGAGATTAGTTTTCCTATTCGAGATGACTCAGCTCACGAAACGATACTGCTTGACCTCAAACTTACTACTTGTAGATTTCCGCTATTGATTATCTAAACACAAGTGAAATACACCCGTTTCCCAAGTACTCGTACCTAAGTACACAGTTTAAATTTTAAATAACTGTACAATTAAAAAAAAAAACAAAAAAATACATCAAAAAGTAATCAATACAATTACATAACTTTATCGCTTCTTACAGTAGTTTGTAATCAATTTCGCACCCATTACTTCATTTCCAGAAAAACTAGAGCACTATTGTGGACTGTCGGGTGCTGTTGCGAACTATTATGAACTATTGTCGGGTTGTTTACATTCAAAGCGTCGTGGTGGTTGTTTACATGTATCGTAAATACGATCACGCGATTGCAAACTCATTATCAGTTGGCTCTAATTCACTATCAAAATACATAAAAAAAAAACAAAAAAAAAAAACATAAATTATTTAATGACAGAGATAGTGATAGGGCGAGTAGGGTAGCCGTGCGCATTAAATTTTTGGAAAACATTACTTTGGGCTTTTCCCCCTTATGAACTTGTTTGTTTTGGGAGACCCAAATTTCTCTTTACCTGATTTACGTGATGTCTTAGGCACGTGATTGCAATTGAAATTGTTGTCATAGTGGTTTTATGCATTTAGGGCTTGAAATTTCCAGTCTAACTTAATAAATGAGGTCACGATGAGTTGTTTGTAATTTCTAGTTTGTTACAGTTTTGTAATAGTAGCTAAGTTCCAAAAAATTTTTGATTTTCGATTTGTCAATCGACATGGGTTTCTGTAAATTTGTCCATCCGGGAGAAGGGTATGCAAATAATGTGAGTTGTTCCTTTTGCTTTCTGTCGGAACAGAGAACTTAGGAAATTCTTCCTAGCTCAGTTAGTAATTCAAACAAAAGGTTTCCATAGCTTGGTACACATTGACAGCAGTTACTTCAAGATCTCTCAAAGGTTACTATAGAATGGAATGAACCATACCAAGTTCGCAGAAAATTATACCCATGCTCAACAGGCTATCCTGCCAGATGATGTTAGTTAATGGGCCACTATACAAGTCTCCCATAAAAAAAGCAAGTTCGTCGATTAATGTTAGGATTGTGGTATGATACTTTTAATGTACACCGACCTAATTTTCAAATGACTTACAGCAGCCTCCAGTAACTAGTAGTAAGCTTGCTATTTTGCGAGGTTTTTTTTTTTTTTTTTTTTTTGATAAATGGGTAGACAAAATTAGCCGAAAACGAATGAATTGATTCCAGTCGTTGTAAATTTAAATGATAGAAAAATTATTTCCAAGGTTTTGTAGAACAATTCCATTGAAAACGGACCAACGGCTACCATCAGCTTTTGGTCTTTGTTACGATGTCGGAAAAGGGACAGTGGCAGGTGAACCCTCATTTCAAATTAAATTTCAACACCAGAGCTTACATCCCTTACGTCTAACCTGTCTGTCTTTTAAAACGGGGCATCATGAATTTGTTGACAAGCATGGTTTCACAGTGAACGTATGCTTCAAAAAATATATTGGGTATATAACTTAATTCGTGCGGTTTTTTTTTGCAAAATTTGAACGTTTATTTAAGAAAAACATGTACAATAGTATTATTCAAAGTATTGCACATTGAAGCTATGACTTTTTCCCATCTTTCTGGCA
This sequence comes from Volucella inflata, assembly GCA_928272305.1. Classification (NCBI taxonomy): domain Eukaryota; kingdom Metazoa; phylum Arthropoda; class Insecta; order Diptera; family Syrphidae; genus Volucella; species Volucella inflata. The sequence continues at coordinate 18,038,554 of OV743718.1, read as the reverse complement.
ATTTGTGGATCCAAGATCCAGCCAAGAATGAATAAAGATAATTTTTGATATTCTGCTCTGATGTGAACCGTATTTCAGTGAGGGCGTTCTGCATCGACCGGAACAAATGATAGTCAGAAGGGGCAAGGTCTGGGCTATAAGGCGGGTGGGGTAAGACTTCCCATCCACTGTTTTCCAAATAGTTCTTAACCGGAATAGCAACGTGGGGCCGAGCGTTATAAAAAAAAAAAAAAACACTGTGGCGCTGGCAGCCCGGAATGGGCCATGGCCTAGCTTCTTAACACTCATTTGTGTTGCTCATGTTGTCATTTTAGTCACATCTGAGCGGGGCCTACGGTTTATCGCCGACTCCGAACGGCACTCCTTAAAAGCTTCTTCGTAGGCAATTTTACTTTCGGGAGTTTGCCATTGCCCGCCAAAAGGGTGATGGCGATTTGAAAAACGGTTGGTGACCCAGGCAGGAATCGAACCCAGACTGTCTGCGTGAAAGTCCAATGAGCTAACTATCGCGCCATTGCCATCGCCGAGCGTTGTCATGATGGAAAATTATTGCCTCGTGTCTGGTTGCATATTCGGGGCGTTTTTCGGCTACTGCTCTCTTCAAACGGATTAATTGTGTTCGGTAGCGTTGTCCATTGATGGTTTCAACCGGTTTTAGCAGCTTATAATACAGCACACCTATCTGATCCCACCAAATACAGAGCATTACCTTCGCGCCATGGATATTCGGCTTTGCCGTTGATTTGGCTGGTTGGCCGGGTTTCACATATGATTTTTTGCGCTTGGGGTTGTCGTAATGGATCCATTTTTCATCACCAGTAACAATCCGATGCAAAAATGACTTCCTTTTGTGGCGTTCCAGTAGCATTTCGGACATGCAAAACCACCTTTCGACGTCTCTCGGCTTGAGTTCATGTGGAACCCAATTTCCTTGCTTTTGAATATATCCAGCTGCTTTTAAACGTTTTGAAATGGCTGCTTGAGTGACACCCAAAGATTCTGCGAGCTCTTCTTGTGTTTGGAAACAATCTTCATAGAGTAATGCTTCCAGTTCTTCATCTTCAAACTCTTTTGGCTGCCCAGGAGATCCAAGCCAAAATCACCACTTTTAAATCGTGCAAACCATTTTTGACACGTTCGCTCAGCTAGCGCATGTTCACCATAAACTTCCACCAAAATACGATGACTTTCGGCAGCAGTTTTCTTCATATTAAAGTAATGAAGAAAAACTCCCCGCAAAAACACTTTTTCAGGCACAAAGTTCGACATATTTGAGTGAAAAAAAATTATTGTTGTTTACGCTTCAAATGAATGACATATACTGAAATGACGTACAATGACAGTAGCTTTCCAACGCATGTTCCAATGGAATAATAACAATGGAATAATACAAGTTACGCCATCTCTTAGCAAACCGCACGATATAGACCCAATACTATGCTAATAACTAGGACACGTTTATCTCGTAAAAGAATACCCTTAACCTAGCCTAGATAGATGATCGAACCACCAACCAAATCGACCACGCGCCGCTCGATGAAAGACATGTCTACAATTAAAAAAAAACTGTCAAAAGAACAAATGCTGACTTTGGACATTTTCTGGTGTCAAAGACAGTAGTAGGAGCCAGGAAACCAAAAGTTTTCAAATATTTTTAGAGAGGCAATCATCTCCTGATTTTAATACTATCATCTGACTTGTTTGTTATTACCAGTCTAGATACCCTTTGTTAGAGGTTAGAATTGGACTTTTCTGCATTGCAAGAATTCAAGTAAAACTAACTGGAGGGGTTTTATGGAAGAAATTGGCAAATCCCTTCAAACTCTGTCTAAATTCAGAGTAAGACAGACAGTAGAGAAAGCTCGTCTTGGGCAAATTTGAATACACATCTGCAGAAAGGATACTGAGGCTATTTTCGACAACGGGTTGTGTAAGTTGGCCAAATGACATGGGATACTTGAAACACTTATTTTGAAACTAGCCTAAGTCAATGAGAGAATTTTAGTTGCGCTTTTTATGTAATGGCAGGAGTAACCAGGAGTTGCTCGCAGAGTGGAGTCCTGTATCTACTACTATTGTACTTGCTAATCGATTCTGCTTAGTGCTCTCGCAACGCTCAGGGTTATGCAGGCTATGTATAGTGCCCTGAAGTCTGTTCACTTCACTGCTTTCACTCATTTAGATCTTAGAGGCGTCATATTTAACACTTTTCTTCAACAATCCCTAGTGACCTAGCCATTTAAGGCGAGTTATCCGATATTTTTTTTTTGAAGAGGTCGGCACAGATGTACAGTTCATACAGTTAAAACGTCTCCTCCATTCCTTATCGATATAAACTGGAGCGCAAATTACCCGAAGAATTTTTCTCTCAAAGCTCCCCTGAGCATTTTCATCTGCTTATGTCAGTGTTCACGCTTCTGCACCGTAAAGCAGGACCAGAATGAGTAAGTTAACTAACAGAAATTTCATATTTTTAAAATCAATTAGCAAATTCAATTCCTGAATTTCATTTATTTTATAATAGCCTTTAAGATATTGACGCAGTCCACACTTTTGATTTAGCATACCCAGCCATAACTTGACGAATCTTTTTCTTTAGTATACAGCGAATTTGTAGATGGTTGGTATAGGCATGATCTTTGGTACAAATGCAGAAAAATAAGTCTCACAATGTTATATCGTATGAGTTTGGTGACGCTTTAACATCGTCAAACCTTGAATCTGAACGGTGGCGTCAAAATATAGGCGCAAGGGATTGATTGTATCCAGAGCTGAAAGGGTTGTACCCCATGTAGGCATATATTTTCGATGCAAGGCCCATCTTAGTATATCTACAAAAAATCAATTATCATGGTCCGATATGCTACAAACGTCCTATTGTTGCATTTTCAACAGACCAAGGTCCAATCAACAGGGTTTTTTTTTCTCTCGATGCAAAGCCCACTAAGTATATCCACAAAAAATCAGTTACCATGGTCCGATATGACGCAAACGTCCTACTGTTGCCATTTCAACAGACCAAGGTCCAAGAAACAAGGCATTTTTCTTGACTGTCCATTGCTTGAGGAATTAATTTGTCAATGTTTCGCGCTCGTAACAGTCCATCTCTTAAAACTACAAAGCTTTTAGGAAAAGAAAACGGAAAAAATCCCAGAGGTGCTCTTTTGGTAATTGGCCCTATAAAATGGTCTGGAGTCTTGAGTTCATATACGTAAAAAAGACAGTTTAGTCTCCAAAGCTGAGACATTGCCTTCTACGGAGAGACATTCCTACGCTAAACGATGGAAGAAATGGTCCAGTTCATCCCTCACTTTAGTAAGATTGCACAGAACTCACACTTCACTTAATTGGAGATGATTACATGTTCAAGATCATGTAGGTTTCTCGAAATATTTAACCCCAAAAACGGCAAGATGTTAGGTGGAAATAAATTTATTCAATCTCCCTTTCTGATGAAACGAAAGCAAATAAAAAAAATTCCCCTAGGTGCTGACGTTGTCAAAACGATAACCCTCACCCCTTAGTAGGAGGAGGGCCAACAAACTTTTAAGAACACCCTCCAAGCAATATGAACTTTGGCTTCTACAAATTTTTTGTTTTGTTTTTTGTTTGTTTCTTTTTTGGACACTTAAAAATGCTTACGCGATTTTTTTTTTGTTTTTATCCTACTCTACAAAATCTCATACTCATGCATCTTCTTTTTAATGTAAGTACTCAACCTTTATGGTTGTTAAATGGACGATAAAGAAAAGAATAATAGAAGAAAAGAAGAACGAAGAAGTATAAACCCTTTTGGGCCCACGGAAAAGTACAGAGCTCCCGGAAAAATCATTATTTTATGGTTTGCAGGAGCAGTCGTTGAGGGGGTCGACGATAGGATTTGCCTTCGGGACATTGGTTTCTATATGTAGATAGGGGAAGAACCGTTTTCTTTTTCTGCAATAAAGAAAAGTTCTTTGATTTGCTATAAATGTCTTGAGATACTTTTTACTAAGTTTAAGGAAAATATAAAACGAACCTCTTTTAGAGACATTTTTTTTTTTTTCTTTGAATACACTATGCACCTGGTATAGGAATAGTGAAGTCCATTGTGTCAGGTGTTCTTAACGTCGCAATAATTCTTTATTATCTATAAATCCAATAGTAATAGATATCAGGGAGAGATTTAATATAAAGACGCAAATAAAACCTTATCTCTCGCCAGTGTGAATTAAGGGAAACATGCAACAAAATATTTGCTCAAGATTACAATTGGTTAACAGTATTGGGCTGAGGGTAATCCAATCAATATTGTGTCAATTTAAAGTAGGACAATAAATATTCTGATATTCTCAATCTAAAAGTGGGATTGGTTATATGCTTGCTTAGGCAAAAATCACTAAAATTTAAGTGACAAACTATCAGTTTAATCAATCAGCAAAGTCAACACTTGTAAGGGAATGGAATAGATACACCAGTCGTTAACAAAAAAAAAAGACAAAAATGTTTTAACCTATCTGGTTCGTGTTCTCCAGCCCCATTTGAAAGGTTTTGTACTTGTTCATACAAAGACAAGGTTGGTTACACCAAAACTGCCTACAAGACAATTTGAAGACAGGTCCTATAACATATATGCACAGTTTGCGATTTTATCTGAAGAGTTTGCCCTCCTGTAGTAGACGAAATTTACGAAAATACCAAAGAAAAAGTTGACTGAAGTTTTTTCCCGGTCTGGTGACTGTAAGTTATTTGATGGATGATCATGACGTTTGTCATAGCGGACATGTTGCCGTTTTCAAGCCAAATTCGGGGGTTATTTCTTTTATTCCTGCAGGTGAGTCGTCTTTCTGAATAAGTAAACGGAAATCGGGTGTAGAAAAAACTCCAGACCAATAAGGGTTTTTTTTAAAAACACCTGTTGTACAAGATCTGGTCGTGAACTCTTCAGAAGCTTCTCCGAAAGGAAACGAGGGAGTATGAGAAGCACGCTATCGATGAAATGGGGAGATGATACTGTAGAAATGACATATATTTTTATTCCCTGATAAAACCAGAATGGAGATCTGCAAAGATAAAAAAAAATATTTTAGGAAAGGTCGAGGATTTTTACTTTGGCGTTCACCATCTATTTGTCGATTTCAAACCCGCATATTGCAGAGTGCATAAATTCGTCAAGTTGTGCAGGAAAACTATGGACAATTCTCACTACTCCATAAGGTCGTTAATTAATTAACCAAAAACCTAATGCCGAGATTGATTTTAGACAAATCCACGCGCTGTCGTGCGGCTCTTTGTAAACATCGCCCTTGAAAAAATCGTGCCTTATAACAAAAAAATACACGACATGAGTCCGAACAATAACTTGCGTAGGCGGATAAAATTGATGTGATCTGGAGAACAAAGCGAACCGCCAATGAAGCTTAACTAAATATTCAGACTAAAGCGGCCAAAATGGGTCTGACAATAGACGAGGGAAGAGAAAGTACATACTATCATCACCACCAACTGCTTGGCCAGAACGTCACCATTGGCAGTAAAAACTTTATGGTAGTTAGTCTATCTTGGCTCCGCAATAACAAGTATTGTAGAAATCAGACGCAGAATTGTTCTTGCCAATCGCTGTTTCTTTCGACTTAGTATACAATTGAGTATCAAAGCCCTTTTTCGTAAGATCAAACTGGCTTTATCCTTTAACATCCCGGCGTTGCTCTATGACGCATAGGCTTTAATTGTGTCGAAAGCGGATGAAGAAGCACTTGGCCGTTTCAAGAAAAAGATACTGCCTGTGATTATCAGTTTAGCTTGTATGGAGGATGAGTTTTACCATCTGGTTTAACAAAGTACGACGATCGACAGCAATTCAGCCCACCTCACCAATAAAAGGCATTGATAACGATACCAAACTGAAGACGAAAAAGGCTGCTTTTCAGCAGTTTTATTTCAAGTGACATAATATGGGTGGAAAAATACCTGATAAAATGGATTTCAAAAGCGTCTGCACGGTTCTCAAGAAGAGAGACGTAGACCCCTAGAATTCTACTGCAGGGAGATCAGTCTACATTATATCGCTAACAAAATCCAGTCTAAGGTATCATGTGAACGCTTTAAACTCGCCAGTTTGTGATTATAGGCCTGGTAAATTTGCCCTCGACCAGAAGCTTAGTCTAGAAAGGATGAGAAGATTTTGAATTCAATACGCATCATATTTCATCGATCCTATAGCCCTATTAAACAGAATTCATAAGAATGACGGTTGTAGACTAGAGATATCAACAAAGACCCTATCTTTTTCGTCATACAAAATTACGATACGAAATAAGAAATTCGCAGGTGAACTGTGAACTCGTTTGATACGCTGATAATATTGACACCATGTGAAGTTTTCGGCGCATTGTCAATATTGTGTTTGAGCCTCCTTGACACCACACAGTAATGGCAGACTTCGCCTTTTATTCTTAATCAATTTGGTTCATGAAACTGGAGGTGAATAAAAGTAGCATAACATCGCGCTTGATGAAGCGGGTTGTTGTTTGACGTACATTTCGAGGTAAGCCCCTCTTTCGATTGACCAAAAGAGTTTTGATCAATTTGGGTGGGTATTTAACAAGCCAGTCAACTGACTACCAAATGGAAGTAAGTACATAATAGTTCTGCTTACCAGCGTACAAGCTACCAAAATATATTCTCAGTATTAGCCTGACGAAAGATACGTCATTAAAAGCTAAGTTTTAAGATCCCTTCTAGTTATTCCATATATGACTCATTCCAATAGCGGATTAAAACACATTTAAACGCCTGTTCGTACATAGTTCGGTAAATTTAATAAATCACCATGAATCCGACAGTAATAACTTCCGTGAAAAAAATGATTGATCTACCCTTGATCGCCAGCCCACAGAAAAAACTTAAGCCACTCAGTTAAACCAAGCCCAAACCAGTCTCGGGTAGTCTTTTTCAACTTTACTACAACCTTGAAGCAATCAAAATAAAAAACAGAAAAGCAAAAAACAAAAAGTCGCATTACTTCATTGTTTCAATTAAAAACTTTGTAAGCCTTGTCCACAGATAGACTGTCCAATAGCCCACCAACTAGTCTCCTCAACTCAATGAAACAGAGCTCAAAGATCACACAGGCTCTTAAACTCACTAGAACATAACAAACGTCATTTGATTGTTTTATTTACTACGGCTTTTCTACGCAAAAAAAAACAACAACTTTTAACAGCTTCAACAAGAGATACACAAACGTTTATAAAAGTAACCCACACTTCATAATCATAATAACAACCAAGGGGCCAACTTTATAGAAAAAAAAAAGTGGGGCAACAACAAGACGTCACGTCACGCCACCTTTAAATTGATTTTCTGTTTTCACTGACTTTTTCCTCTTCCTCCTCGTCTGTCAAATTGACGTTGCGCGTCATTACCACTTACTCTGGAATTGACTGGTGTGTGTGATATTTAAATATGTACGCAAAAAATAACCAAATCACCACATTGCAGAGTTAAAGAAACGGTTACACGCACTGCTACGCACAGTCTTATTCTGTTACGAAAAACAACCCAGAGACGTCAGTGAAATAGAAACAAAAACAAAAATAAAAACAAAACTTCCTCTACCGATTGTTCTAAATGACTGTACAACAGTGTGACTGGCTGTCAGCACAAACGTCAGTTTAAAGCTCGCCTGATCATTGACTTTTGCACAAATTGTGAAGCGAATATAATTTTTTTGTTTTTGTGTCGACTTGTTGTTGTTATTGTCAAGTCGCAGCTCTACTCGTATTCTAACACAGAACAACAAATTAGACAACTGTAAGAGTAATTATATGGTTGTCAGATAATTTGAGTCATTATTCCAACGGTTGATCGTAACCATGAGGTGGGATTGTCTAGTCACATAAAAACACATTAATACGCATTCTAACTGTTGCGTGACACGACAAAGGTCAATAATACAGTTGTTGTAGCTAATTTGCATGAACATTGAACGGGAGCAAATAAGCTAAAGAGAGAACGAGATCAGAAGAGGGTACCCCATGTGTCAAGCGTATTTCGAAATATCAAATCCTCCCGACACAAGTCACAAACCAACGCAAGGTGGTCGAACATAAATAAAACACACCATCGAAATTGTTTCCTAACTCTCATGACACATATGCTGAATGTAGTAGATTTAATCCCGAAAAATGTACACGGAGAGTAATAAATCAGTTTGAAGTGTTTTCTTTGGAACTGGGGTCTATCACATGTGTTTGTTCATTTAAACGGGGAAAATCAATTTAGAAATTATCGAATGATTTCAATATCGATTTCGAATGATAAGTTAAAGGCCCGTTATCGTTTATCGCTCGCTTATCGGACGAATTTACGATTTGTGTGAGTGCCAAAACCGGGAAACTTTTAATATGAGTATGTGCATTTGTAAGAGTTCATCACGGTTTAGTGGGACGCACACTGTTTTTTGTTTTTGCAAATCACCGTCATTAATCATTATATTCGTATGCTGTTCATAATCAAAATCAAATTGACTGACAGATAACAAGTATCGGTTAAGCAGTCGAACTTGAACCAATGTCGTCGGATCAAGGTTGAAAATGACGTTTTGAGACATTTTTGTGTTTCGCAAATGACATATGGTTTACATGTAGTTGACATTTGGAAGAACTTTCATCATTCGCACCGACAAAATACTAGAGCTCGGTTCGAGTTCTGTTTGAATGTAAGTTCTGTAAAGGAAACGTGACTTGATAGTATTTTCATTTTGATGACATGGCTGAATGTAATCAGTTTTAATAGCTTCTGTAAAGTATTATTTAAAAATAGTTTTTTTTAAATTTCGAACATCGGATTGTCATATTTATTTATGCATTACAAAATCTAGGAATTTTACAGGTTCAAGATAAATTTTGCGATCCGGACGTACGATATTTTTAAACGTGGCTTATACTGTAAGCTTCTTTGTGGATTAAACTCATGTTCCCTTAAGAAACGACTTGGTGACAGGAACGTAGGTTGTTGCTATGAAAGTTAAAGAGTTCTTTCGAAAACGGTTTCTAAAATCAGGAGAATTCGAAGAGAATTTACTCATTGTGCTTTAGGGAAACGTAACTCATGTTCGACAGATATTTCGACGACGCCTATATTTCAATATTTCTTTGTTCATTGGTTTGGAAATGTTCATGTTGGTTTTTGAAGTTTAAGTGGCTTAGCGTTTCCACATATCTGAGAATTAGAATAAGATACAAACAAGGCTACTCCTATTTTTGCCCTTAGAATCAGCCTATAGGGGCTGGATTCAATTTTTTTTAAGGATTGCAACCAGCAGGAAAATTGCCTCGTGTTCTGTTCTCCCTCCATTATGTTCAAAAAATTGTGTCGTGTATAGGCAAATTGCCAGAATTTGATTCTCAGTATTCATTGAATAAAGATTTGTTGCAGGCGGATTACAACATGTTTGAAAACGAAAAGAAAATTTGGATGCAGGTAATTCCAATATTTCGTTTCTTTGATAACAGCGATATAAAATTCTACTCGATCCTAAATTGTACTGGCAAATTTGGATGTGTGATGATGTGAGTCGCACACAATTTATCCCCACTCAAACATCCAAGAAATTGTGTGTACAACTTGCATCGTGTGTGGGCGCTTTAAGTAATTTATCCGCCGACTCATCTGCTGAATCGGATCGCGGACAGATGCATCGAAGACCACTTCGTGAGAACGTGTCAATATGCTTATAAAATTAAAATATTAAAAACCATCTCATGATGCTTAACTAACGATCGTGTAGGAAACGGGCTCATGACATTTTCCGGAGCAATGCGAAATTTTAATTTTAATTAATTTGAATATGAAAGGACCGATTAAGATAATCCAAAATGGTCGGCCCTATATAAAAAGAAGAAACGTTCTGGTGAAGTCACGAAACGAAAATGGAATAAAAGGCAAATCATCCAAACGTAGGCATTACGACACCAATGAAATGAGTCTTAAATTAGACTACAATCTAAAAGAGATAAAGAAAAAGGTAGTAAGGAACCCTTTCAGTAGTAATAGTCAACTAAGGATTAGTATTTTCCAAATTCTGACACAAGGAAGACAATCTTACAAGAAATTAGATCGCTGAAATATATTAAAGACGACCAAAGACGCTTTTTATTAAGGAACAATTCCTGAAAGAATCCCTGTGTAATACTATTCCAAGTGGGAACGGCAGATCTGATGGAAGCTGAAGTTGGCGAAGAAGTCAAAATAATCAAAAGGGTTAGTGCAGTACCCTCTAAAGTATAAACGACAACTGGAAATGACTCGCGATTTCATGTAATAAAATTTATTTTATTTTATTTTATTTTCAAATATAAATTTGTATCGTCCGGACTATAAAGCCGGGGTACTATGCCCATATGGCTAGTTATAGATTGTGCGAGTTACAAATAAATATTTACAATACAAATGTACATTACTGGCTAATTTTTAAGTGGGGCACGTTATTTGAATTAAATTATGTTAATCCTATGTTGAGCTAGAAGTGGGAACAGGGTTGATGTTCCAGGGGGTATAGAAGGATTGAGTCGTTCTTCCAGCTTTGGAACGTTGTTTGAGAAATGTTGTCTTGTGATTTGGCAGCTTTGGAGTATTTGATATACGCTGCGAATTTCATTGCATGAATTGCAAACTGACGGAGACTCCTTTTTATACAAGTGGGCTTTATTGAACATCGTGTGCCCTAGTCTTAACCTGCATAATTTTACTGCTTGTAATCGGCTCTATGAATTGTTGTAGAGATTTTTCGCCAGTGAGGGTTTGTGAGTCCTTAAAAAAGAGTTAGATTGGTTCCAGCGATTTTCTGCATCTTCACGAAATTTCGTAAGGAGTTGAGTCCATACAGCTATTGCGAATGGTGGCAAGGTGTACAGAAGAGGCATTCTAATGACTTCAAGGGCGCCTTCGTCTGCTTTTTCATTTCCCGGAATCCCAACATGTCCAGGTGACCATAAAAAATGAATTTTTGGGTAATTTGAAGATAAAATAGCTCGAAGGCTCAGGATGATGGGAGATTTGCTTTTGTTGTTTCGGATACTGCGAATGGCGCTGAGGGAATCACTGCATATAGCTGCCTTTTCCGTTCTTGATTTTGCAAATTCAATTGCCTCCGCTAATGCCATTACTTCTCCAGTGAATGAGTTTTGATTGGGTGTGGTGAGTTATTGCGAAATCAACCTGTCACAATTACGGTCCAGCCTGTAGACGCAGTAACCAGTTACTCCATTGTTACAAGAAGCATCAGTGTATAAGACACAATCAAATTTGCCGGTAGATATTATTTCAGCAAATTTCTTTTGGTATGGTATACTTCGGCTGGTGTATGTTCTTTTAGTGTACTGTCCAGAGAGGTGTTTACTATCTTTGTTGGGAACATCCAGGGTGGTTTGCTATTGTCTTAATTGGTGGGCATTGAGGTGGCCGTGTTTGTGAGAAGCTTCAAGGAATTGTAGAGCGCGCTTTTGATTTTGCTTTTTTTAACCATAATTCTGCCATTCCTACATATTTCATGTAGCGGGTGTTTGCAGTCCATGAGACTTTTTACAGCAATTTTAACCTGAGCGATCATTTTCATATCTGCGAAGCTTGGAGTGTTAGTTTCTGCTAACTGAGCGTCGATGGGTGTAGAGGGTAGCGCACCAACTGCAGCACGTAATATGGCGTTTATTTTTATTTGTACCTGGTTGTCGCATCCTTTAGTCCAGTGTGAATATATGGTTAGACCATATTGCGTAGCTCCTTTAATTAGGACTTGCGCTATGTTGATGGCTGTGTTTATGTGCGGTCCTTTGTTTTTGTTGCAGACTATTTTCATTAAATTATGAATTTTTCCCAGTTTTTCTGTTACTACTTTCGCATGTGCATTCCACTTCCAGGATTAAGTGCAAGTCAGTGATCATGGTTAATCGGATCCCTCAGCAATGGGAAGAAGTTTTTTCGTTTCAAAGGCAATGGCGGAAAATCGCACTGGCGAGCGGTGAAAATATTGTCGTGTAGTATGAAAATATATAAGACGGTAGACAACGCAGAATTACTTAACTTTATAATAGTCAATGCGGCCTTTTGGTTATTCCGAGAGATATTACATTTTGGAAGTTCAAAATGTACTCAACACATTTTGAAAATTGATGCGCGATACTTTCGATTGCTTTAGAACGAGAGTTATATGTACAGCAAGTCGAACTGGAGAATTCAATAAAAATTCGTTGTTATTCAAACATGTAAACGATTTTCTGTTCCAAATCTGGAACAAGTTATCTTTTGAGAAGGATTCATCGTGCCGAAGTACAAAAATTGCAAAACTAAGGCGCTGTCGTAAAATATCGGCAAAATTAACTTGGCCACACTGCAGTATTGAATGAGCAAATATATTATAAAGTGGTCGAAACGAAAATGATACGAGTTACAGCGCTAGAAATGAAAATGTTGTAAACATCAGAGGATGTAGCAAAGCTTGATCGAATAGAAAGTGTGTGTTTTGGTCAAACTCGACACATTAAAAAAAGCGACAGTGGAAAAACCTTGATCTGACAATTTATTTGCCATAATAAAAGAAGGTCGCTAGACAATCCAGTCTAAATAGTAACAAGTTCCTAAATTAGAGACTCGAAGAAAAAAAAAAAGTTATGTTTAACAAATGCAAAGACATCAGTACATTTTATGGATCATTAGCGACCAAATTTAGACAAGGTTCATAGCTCTGGGTTAAGTTACTATGAAATGAGAATATAGATCAGAAAAACGATGAGAAGATCATTAGTTAAATCGTGTCGAATATGGAGAGCTTCTTTATTGCCTTCGGGATTTTTGGCATGCTCCACTTTCTCCAACTAAAACAATAGCTTGTACATTTTTTTACAGGAGCTTGAAATGAAAATCGTTAAGACATCGGCTCTCTCTCTCTCTACGATAGTTAATTGATTTGAAGGGAAACTGATCCACTAAAGTTGCTACACTGCCTAGAGAGCTCAGTAAACATGATCTACCTCACAGCAACGTATCTTGAAAACTTTGTCGAATAAACAATAGAATTGCATTTAATGTAGAATAACAAGTTACATAGTTTAAATATGAGCCAGCTGGTAGTTGCCTCACATGTGTCACTCAAACGACACTCTGACATGCACAAACAACGTTTGGTTCGATTATGTAAATAGGTAGAAAAAAAACCCTATCTCCTTCACTTTAATTAAACTTACATAAATAATTGAAACAACAATCTGCAACTCACCCTGCAGCACATATAAATATATCCACTGAATCCTGTGCATACTTTAAAAGTGTACCAAGCGATTCACCAATTTTCGCTGGGATCTCTGTAATTTGCCACATAAACTTCACTGATTTCATCAAACATTTAATAATGTATGATTCCGAGTTTTCATTAAACTCTTTCATTCAAGCGGATTATCTTTTTTATCAAAAAAAACACTCAAAATTTACATTAAAAAGAATTAACAATCAACAAATTAGCACCCACAATGATTTTTCATTTAACCATCACTGTGTTTTGTATTAATATAACACAATCAATAATACATATAGTCGATTGAATATAGCCGCAGCATTTAGTTTAAGTTATGCATTAAATTAATTAACTAGAAAAATTAGGAAATATTATTTTTTTCTTAAGCGAACACTTAGCGAACAAGTAAAAACCGAAGCGAGCGAATTAAAAAAAAAAAAAATATATACAAAAAACAGTCGTCGTTGTCTCGTCTCGCGTTTGCCGTTCTGATTGTTTTTTTTTTTTTTTTTGTTGTTTCTGTAGGAGTTAATTGATTCTCTCTCCCTTCGGGAAGACTAGTCGTTCACCACTAAACCCTGGCACACATTCAAATTTCAAAAAAACCAAAGCGAACGCTCATTAAGTTGAACTCGCGTTGGGTACCAATACATGAGTGACTCTCGCAAAATTTTTATCATATCAACTTTGTAGATACTTTCGTATCTACAACGACCATAAGTTTTATTTTTTTATTTCCAGTTTCAGTGTACTACGTTCTCTCTGGAACGGTGATAAGATTTTGCTTGTCATAATATATAGTAGGCTATGAAAGGCCTACGGTCTATGGTCTATCATCGTGTATTGTAATAAGAGTGAGGCTTTTTGGTGTGGCATATGATGAAGCTTTGATAGTTCTTGCTGTCGTTTTTGTGGAAGTTTTATTTTTTTCCGTGAGAATAAAATATGAAAATTCTTATCAAAGAAACTAAATTACCGCCACAATCGGTTTCGACGTGAGGGTCGGTCAAAGCCTAGTTAGCGAACAATCTGAAAATTTTCACTACGACTGCGCAGTTATATTCGATTTGGAAAAGATAAAACATTGATTGGGAAAATAGAAGCTTATAATGATTTCGATTCGGAGCGGAAGAAGATCAATCGTTATCTAATCGCTCTTGTGAATAATGCAATCTTAGCACTTTGTGTGATATGTTACTCGTATTTGCAATGGCATATACTCGTAGGTAGGCAGATGTCCAATTCAAGGGCCGATAAGAATGTGTCACTGAGGTATTATAGGGAATTATTGAAAATTTATTACTTGGAAAAGGTTATGAGTCATCTCAGAAATTGTCATCGATTTGAGTTGTATGGAACGGGTTTTATCGATAAGGGTCTAGTTGGTTGAAAAATTTAAGGTATTCAAGCAAACATTCCAACTACAACGAAATAGGTGTTACCTTGGAAGATTTTAGATTTTAAGTACGAGTAGAAATGTTTTAGAGGTTTGTTCGTAGTGAACTAGATCTGAAGATAGATCGCTTTGACTTTTAAAGGGCAGACACCTTTCTTTTAAGCGAGGGCATATGCATCTTTTATATTTAACGAGAGTTATAACCAGACTTTCCTTGGTTTTCTAATACATGCAAGGTCAAACCGATCAATTTTGGTTTCAAAAAGTAAGGTGAAGCTTTTATGCGACCGGAGACCATCTGTTCTGCAATTGCCTTGGATTTCAACGTAATTTAAAAGCAATGTACCGCCAGGATTATTGGATTATTAATCGATTACGTCAAAATCCTTTTTGCGAAGAAACCAGGGACTAAAAGCAAAGACAAATTCAATAGTGAGTGCAATTCAGTACGAAGAAAGGGCAATAATACTGAGTCTACGGATAGGGTAATTGCACATAGAAAACGCCATGCAAAAACAAACAACTATTGGAAGACTTTAACTCCTAAAAATCAGATGTCACAGACATTCAAAAAGTCAAGCTGCGTTGTCTAGGTTTGAAAAGAATTGAAAAACTCCGATGCATACTATTAAAGAAAAAGAAGCAGCGGATTTCGGCTTTTGGCCTCGTAACAGTCCGCACCCTAGGTTTAATTCGACAAAAAGGCTGATACTACAAAAGAACGTTTATACTAGTCTCCCAACAAAACCCAGGGACAATGTCCCAAGTCTGACAAATGAATGAATTGTAAAGTAAAGTAAGTCCACCCGGAAACCATAACTGTGTTCTATGTATTCCGAGAAAAATGACTTATAATGAGCTTATGTACTGAGGTACATCCGATCAACCTCATAAAGTGTCTGCTTGACTAAAGAGTTACTTCTGCAGACTTTATGTACGAGTATAACGTCGAAGATGATCAAAATTCCACTTTCAGACAGAACGATCCGGTGAATCTGGGAATGAAACTCAAGATTTGATTCAACCGATTAAAAATTGAGTAAAGGAAGCAAGAATTACGATTCGGCAGCCGGATAAATTAATATAATATAAGAGAATGCATCATTTTTAGATTTGGACAGAGGATTGATTCTAGACATACAATGCCTTATCCATAAGAACGGAGACCTCTCAACTATGCCAATTATAGAGACATCAGATTCGTAATCATTGCTTAGAAGGTCTTCTTTGTCAAAACCATTTGCCAACGATGAGATGTGACCTTATCACAGCCATTTTCCGCCCGATGGTTCCCCAATTGACTAAACATTTATCATTTAAAATATTATGACCAAATTTGCTAAATTCAGACCGATATTCATCACCTCTTTACCGATTTTAAGTCCACATACGAAAGCATAGATAAGCTGTGTGTTGTGTCAGCACCTCAGCCTGGAGATTGATCGAAATGTCGATGTAGAGCTTAGGGAGGGTCCATTATCAGCTCTGACAGTGACAACTCATTAACAATCTACCGAAGAGCTACACTAAACAAACGATCTCTCTCAGAATCTCAATTCTCTTATACAGTGCAGAGACATAGAAGGAAAATAAGGCAGATGAGGATGTCCAAGTACTCGTATATTATGCACTTCGAATGTTAAGAAAGCTGGACAGCTATCTTGGATGGCACCAGAGATTTATTTTGCCAATTTTTTAAATTAGCACATCACACATGGTTTTGTCGTACGAAGTTTGATGCAAACCACATCTCAACCAATGATACTGGACACAATATTATGGTGTTTACTCTGGCTACTACTTACTAGGGACCAACTACTCAACCCCTAATAAACTAACAAAAAAATGTTGAATTTACTAGCGACCACATTTCATATAGTAAAACCTCGTAAAGACCACCCACTAAAATTGCACACCTCATAAATAAACTAATTCCACTAATTGCACCATGAAACTATTAAAAGGGGACAGATTCAATGATCCGTTTAACAAGTATGCTCCCTAACCAAGTGTGTTAATTCAAGCAGAACTTTGCTATCTTGATTCCCAACTTCTTAAGCATCATCAATCAATTATCAGTGATTAGGATGGAAGAATATTGTCTTAGACGGTGGATGATATCACGATGTCTGATATACTCGCAAACGTGAGTTACCCATTATCTGTCATCATCTATCACAGTTTTCAACACAGAATGTCTATGAGGAAAAGTAAAAATAGTGCTAAACGATAAAGACAACCTGTCTGGTGATCGAATCAACATCACACCTGGAATATTCCCAAAGATGACTCAATGAAATCTATAATTTGTGACACGCCCAGCACATAAAAATGTATTTGAAAACAAATTTCACAAGTAATGTAAATTACAAAATTATATTCCGCATACGTCATGTTATAGTATCATCAGAAGATGACCATAAAACTTTTGTTTTAATCCGCAAAACATCAACCAGTTATCAGGGGATTCACCTCAAGATTAATTTTATGATAGCCTTTGACAAAAGATGCCGACTTTGGTTTACAGATCATTTGAGATTTTCATCGTGGAATTTATGAGGAAGTTTATATATGGTCAGTAAAAAGTGAATTCTGGGTAGAATCCTGCGTTGTGTCGTTTTGTTAATTTAGCAGATAAACAATCATGTCAATGTGCTTTTAAGATGCAACTAATTAATGTGTTTTTGCCATGTGATTCATGGATAAACTGAGAATGGAAAGCACGTCGTAGATTTAGCCACTGAGCCACTGAGCCACTGCTAGTGGGCCTGATTTCAACACCTATGCGTGGAACCCTCTATGAGGCTTTTCATAGACTTATTTAAGAATGCAAACGATTAGTTTTATGCATAATAAGACGGAATTAACTTTGGTTTGGTGCAACAGTAGAGTAAGGAATACTACGGTCTTGCATTGCAATGCTCCAGCAAACTAAGCGAATGAGAGGGAATGGCAACTAGGCGCCGACTCATCTCCTAACAATGACATTTCGATCATGATGTGCGATTCAAATGCGAAGATTGGCAATGACAACAATGACCTCGACATCTGAAAGTACTTTAGCGAAAGATCCGTTGGCTTCTGTTATGTCAACCGACCAGTCATTTAAAGTAAAAGCTGTGATCAGCAAAAGATCAGAGACAGGTCGATCAGAGTTCCTCAAACTAGAAACCTAGTATCGCATGTAAAATAACAGTGCAGCATAGTTTAAATATGCAAGTGTATATTAATGGACGCGTCAGTCACACAAGGCCTAAAAAATTAACATACAATTTGCTAGTGAGAGGTTTACAACAAAACGAAGCAACTCTCTGTTAGGCAGAGCGTCAGATAACAAAACGTTATATCACTAGACGAAACTCGACCGGCTTCGACTGAGGAATGGTTTTCCAGATGGACGAAATATCTAGTAGCGCATATCGATCTACTTGTTAGCTGAGTCTTCTATGACAACAAACATGCAAATTTGAAATTGTAGAGATTCTTGAAGAATGGAAAAGGAGAATAAACTTTAAACATGTGAAATATGCATGCACCAAGGTGTAGCCAAACTAACCAGAAGCTAAAATAATTCTACATAGAGCATTTTGATTCAATGCTTGAAAAAAGAGGTGTCAGAATTCGGTCGTTTTCACCCTAACTTTGGATCATTATTATGAATGCATGCAGGTCAGATCTCTGCTTCTATATTGGTTGCGAAGAAATATGATATTTTTCCTTAAATTAAAGCCTTGATTCCGCTGAAGGTATCTGGATGAAATCTGGATGATATCTCACAAGATAAATACAGAATAATGAACCTACATTTAAAACTCCAGAGTTTAGAAGCAGATGCAAGGAAAACCAACAGCGCAAACGAAAGCCTACTTCACCAGAATTGGTGACAATTTTTCGGGTTGTACCGAATAAGATAAGGGCAGTAGGTCCAAAAGCTCCTTTAAAAATGATATCAAAGGTATGGAGAACCGATGTTTGCAATGTAATATGCGAATATACGACTGTTTAAAAAAAAAAAAAAACGATCAAGAATATCATATACACCTTTTAGAATGGACAAGAGTACCTTTGCACCATTTTAACAATTTTCTGGGCTAAATTTTGAACGTTAAAATCCGAAGCAGTGAATTGGTCAACATCTCTCAACATTGTATTTACTTGGAACATAGTTTAATTTGCATATTTACTTCTTAGGCAAAGGATTGATAGAAATACTTTCGAGAGACATAGCAAACAATATAAATACTAGGTGGGGTGAAAAGTAACCTCCTTGACCGCCAGAATGCGCTGCTACTGCAAAACAGGTTATGGTGCCTTGTGGTCCGTTCATTTTTAGGCAAACATCCCAAATTTCAGTGCTATACTGTCTCTAGTTTTGTTTTGACAACTGATTTTTGTTGACGTGTTTGGCATCATGTTGAGTATGGACAAAAACGATTTTTGTTCTCTCATAAAACATTATTTTTTGAGAGGCAAAACGGCGAAGGAAACGAAAGAAAAGTTGGATAAATATTATGGGGCTAATGCACAATCAGATTACACCGTCAAATGGTTTCGAGAGTTTCGTGATGGCCGCAACTCCACTACCGATCAAGTCCGCAGGCCCGATTGAAGGCCGAAATCGCTGCAAAACGGCCTCACATGAGCGAAAAAAAATTTTGTTTTTGCAAGACAATGCGCCGGCGCATAAGAGCCCAATTTGGCTCCCTCGGACTATTATCTCTTCCCAAACCTCAAAAGATGGCTCATCAAGAAAAAATTCAGCTCACGCGAAGAAATCATCGACGCCACGGAGGAGTATTTTGCAGACCTTCCGGAAAATTACTTTTCGGACGGGATCAAGAAGTTGGAAAATCGCTGAAATAAGTGTATCAAGCTAAGAGGGGACTATATTGAATAAAATAAAAAAAACATTTAAACAATTTTTTTTTTAATTCCCAAGGTTACTTTTCACCCCACCTAGTATATTGCAATTGGGGCAGTATATGTCTTTCTCTGTAAGAAGATAGTAGAACAAAAATATCCTACGTTCATTTGGAGAGTGAAGAGAGTGAAGTGGTTGGATGAAAGGATCAAAGATGCTCATGATCTTTATACTGGTTTCCGATGACTTTTCCTACTATATAGTTGCTTCCGAGTTGGTTTGTAAGCAAAGACAAGTTTTATTGAACTAGGCCACGTATTTGTTTCTGCGTTGGTAGAAATATCGACGGGAAGAAGAATTACCAATGTGTTCAGATTTTTACTCGAACGGGCAACAAAGTCGTGGAAGGCTTCGTTTTAATGCAAGACTCCTATAGAGCCGAGAAAAAAGTTCTTTAGAATCTGGCGAAAGCAGTAAAATATTTACATAAACCTTAGGTACTTTCGGCAATGAGGAAAGCACTTAAAGATACATTCGGTAGTCGAGAAAATAAAAAAACTAAAAAAAAAAACTTTTAAGAAAAGCAATATTAAATATTTATTTACAAAGTTATACTTCATAGCGTCATTTTAGAAAATATTCAAACTCAACTGTTAAACCAGTCCTATTCTACACCGGTCTTGAATTAATCAGCAAAATTATCCTTCTATGTAATAAACTATTCTTTCCAAAACTATGACAGTTTCAAAAAAGAGGTACCCACCACAGCGTGTATCGGCAACAAGGTCTCCAAAACAATAAAAGATTTATTTCATCAAAAACCAGAAAAAAAACCATCAAAGGTCAAAAGAATTTTTAAGCCAAGCGTCAAAGGTATTCTGTCATGTAATCCACTCAGGAACTACGAACACACTCATCGGAAGTTAGCTTTTGGTTTCTTAATAATTAAAAAAAGAAAAAGGTTGATTGCATTCGAGAAAGTCTAATTGACGGCCACAGATTTCAATAGAAACCACATGACTCAATACACTCTCAGAATGGGTAGTGTGCTTTATTCAGAAAACCAGCTGTCAGAATTTCCACCGAGAAATGAACTCTACTTCCTGTTACAATGTTACAAAACAGAACACAATACTTTGTACCGCACTGTTAAGGCAGGAACGAATAATTTCAAAGTCATTAAGCAGTCTACGGTGTAAATTGCAAACTTGTAGGTATAGAATTTACGATCTAAGGACACGTACGTATGATCGATTTTTTCTTCTCACTTCCTATAAGTAAAAGTATAGTAACCTATGGCGTATACATAACCTTTTTCCTTCAATATTATCACCAATAGACCCCCACAAGCCGACCCCCTAGTGACTACATTTTCTCACCAATCCCCTCACAATGGCAAACTACTTTCGCTTTATATTTTATTTCGCCAAGAATACCCCACTGACTTTTCCATTGCGTAAAAGAACATGTTTTCGCACAGACCAAGTACGTCGCACGTCGTACGTCGTATATTAGACGAGAAAACCAACAGCGACTGCGACTGTAATCAATTAATTTCGTTAATCAATTTCCTTTCACCTCACTTATCGTGTGTTATTTTCGCTTAATGCTAACGATGACAACACTTTTGCGCTTTCTTTACACCAAGAGACCAAATCGACGACGGGTTACCGCCGAATATTTGGTTACTCACTCACTTAATTAGTCACTAGTTCAACCGCTTATCACACACAACAACATCAAATTACACATACCGACTTATACTGCCGATTAAGTCGTTTTTCCGGTCGCGATACCTGAAACATCAACCAACAACCGACCTACCGACGGTCAGCGAACACAAGTCACCCGCGGGTGTTGATGAAAAACTACTCAACCTTGACCGGCTGTCGCGTACCCGATTGTCTAGCATCAAAGCAAAGTAAAAAATCTAAAAAAAATCATACGTACGACGACTTTAGTTTTGGAACTCAAAAAAAAAAAAAAACCGAATCTGATTGCAGGTGCACTGTATCGGAATGAGAAATCTCACATAATCGTCATCTGCTCAAAAAAAAAAAAAACAAACAAACAAACAGAACTATAGACAGCAACAACAATTTGCGAGAAACAACAAACAAAAAAAACTACAGCGCGTGGTGTATCGAGCGAATTTCGCCGACACACTGAAACAAAGCGGCCTGTGGAAACTATTTCAGCTGGTCGCTACCAATAGCGCTTCGGATAGCTTGACATTGACCATTGCCAATAAAAATTGCTTTATGAATAGATAGATAGAGCTAGCTAGCCTACCGCTCTCTCCTTCTTCATGGGGCTAGAGTTTTCTGTTTCTGTGTGTCGTTGACTGACGCTGGTTGAATGTTTAGGTTCACCCAACATCACTACCCCAACACCTTGTAGTTGATTTAGAAAAAATATATATATACCATATACATAAAAAAAAAAGTGATCTGGGTGCCAGAATGAGGGTTGAAGGTTGTAGACAACGTGAGACATTTCAAAGAAACACAAACATTCTCGTATGTTAAAATAAAGATGAATGAGACCAGAGATGCTTTCTATGTTTTCGTTGGACCGCAGAACCATATGGTCCCCAATTAATTAGCAACATAATGTTTTGGATTTTGTGAACCGTTATTGCAATTGTTGAATGTTACGTCACGGCATATAGATGTTACGAGTCATGTTTAATGTTTCATGAGAAAAGGAAATGGATTCAGAGATTTTTTTACAAAAAGAAAACAGGCCCTAGAAGGCTTCCTCGTGGGTTGCCATGGTATTTGAGTTTCTGCTTAAGAAAATATATTGATAATGGTTTACTAAGTTGATTAAAAAAAACTAACATGAGAACCCATATAGACTAATATACCTATAGATGAAATGCAAAATTAAATTGAAGCACATATAAAGCTGCAGTGTTTTATCAGCTGTGCTTTTTTTTCTGTGACTCATTCGATCTGTAACTGACATTTTGTGAGTGGATTTTTCAACAGGCCATAAACTTGTTTAGGTATAAAACAACCTTGCGAAAGATTTGAAAACTAATCATAGTTTAGAAAGTTTTATACAATACATGTGTATTTGTGCTGAGATATGACGTCTTGAGTCACCGAATTGTCTCAACCGCCGGCCGTCTTAGAGGTAAATATGAAGTTGCGGAAACACCTGAAAAATGTTTTGGGATCAACTTTTTATGGACGGTTTTGAGACATATTGAGTAAGTTGCAGAAGCCGCATCACAGTAGGAGGAAATTATAAGGCACTATCGCAACTTCTGATGTCGGTTTATTAAAATAACGACTGTGTGCAAGGAAAATAAATGAACTACCTGGAGACATAAAAGAGTCAAATATTGTGGAAACTACATAGGATCGGATGATATAGACGGCCAGATTCCAAAATAGAAAAAAGAATGATTAGAACCGTGTAATGTGGGATGAGAACAGAATTAATGGTCAACATAATGTCTAACATTTTCTTAATTATGTTAAGAGACTTCAATGGCAAGATATAAAGCGACAACATCGCATCGAAACCTGTGATGGAGATGGCTTCGGATATGAACGGATTGCCGGTTTTAGCAATGTCAACTGGCTAGTTAGCAAATATGAATTGTTTCAGACTTGCCACAGTACCGGCTATGGCTTATTTGTTGGACAGTGAACCTCAAATCAATACACGTACACTTCATGCCGATTATCTTCTAGAACTAGAAGTTGTCCCTGCAACAGGCAGAGACCCTAAACAACACTTGAAATTAGTAGGATCAATCACACGAGAAGTTAAAGAAATTGTGATCGTGACATGAAGCTTCTATTCTAATATCAATTCATCGTTAATTGGTTTATGAACATGTCTTGTAAGGAATAATCAAGACCATTTCCACCAACAGAGACGGAAATTTTATTAGTTTTTCGTGAAAAGGTTTTATATTTCCGTTTCGTTGTCTTTCCTTATATAGCGGAGCTCAGGTAAACGAAACTCTTTACATTGCCAAAGATATAGTTGTCCTTTCCATTGTATCGCACTGTCCGATTCGTTTGCTTTAAGTGTCCAGCTTCTTTTTGACATTGTTGTTTACTGAATCCACTTTCTCTAATGAATTCTACTGCAACAGCAGCCTTATTCGCCCTTAGTTTGGGTAGTGGTATGCAAGCTTCTACTTACGAGTAACTAGTTAGAAGACGTTGTTGATAAATTGATAGGTAAGGTTGGTTACATCGAAGTGCCAAAGGACAACGAACTTAAATAAATATGAAGTCCCTTGTGAATGGTTTTCCAATAAGGAAATAACAATTTTATATTTAAATGAAACAGAGAATAATTTTTAATTAAATCAGGGTGAAATTTATTTCAGGTTTAGGTCACATGCAATCGAAATCACGTTACTCCATTTTTTTTTTTGGGAATCAATTTTACACCACTCTTACACAGATAAAGGCCGGAGTGTTGGCAATTTGGCGTTCGATATTGTTCCTGAGCTCCTCTAAAGTTGTTGGTTTCTTGGCATAAGCCAACGATTTAACGTTAGACCATAAAAAGAAATACAACAGCGTTAAATCGCATGAGCCAGGTGTCTATTCGACTGGATCTTTTCTTTGAGATACACGACTACCGAACTTCCTCTTAAATAGATCAATTGTTTGGCTAGCTGTGTAACATGTGGCATCATTTTGTTGGAATCACATATAACTTGTGAGAAGTCCATCCAATTCTGGCTATAAATAGTCTTCCAACATGGCACAATACCGAACATTATTGACCGGAACATGACGATAATTGTCATCGACAAAAAAATACTAAATCACATGGTTACTTTTTGTGGGTACAATGAAGTCTCTTTAAGAACATGTGGGTAGGTTGATGTCCAATAACATTTTGTTAATTGACAAAGCCATTTCGATGAGATTCGGGATTTTTTTTTTCAAATGATCTTGAGTTAATGTGGTCTTGTAAGGTTTTAGGCCAAGATATCTTTAAGGAAAATTCCCCATGTGCGCTGAGAGATTCCCAATTCTCGTGAGCGACGTGGAACCGACTGATTTGGCTTATTGTGAACTGAAGCACTTACGGCTGCAATATGTTCGGTACTTAAAACAGTGTGTTGTCTCACTAGCAAAGGAGCATTCAATAGTAAATATGTTGACTCGAATTAATTCATTATAGCATGCACAGCCTGTCTGGGGGGGACGCTTATTATGACCGAAAATTGGAGTACGCGCTCTTAAAGTGGCGTAGAAATTTTGAATAATTTCCAAACGTTGCTTGTTCGTGAACGAGGTTCCTAAGCATTTTGTGATTTTATTTTCGGAGAGCTGACAATCACTCGAGGATTACTTAATATTTTTTTATAAAGTCTGATTTCAATGATATTTATTAGGTTGACTTAAGGGCTTCCCTATGATTAGTTCCTCATTCACCGGGACTTCAAAGTCGTTGCGTAAAAGATCTCTGTGCCTTGGAGGGAGTAGTTGGAAGTGCTAAGTTATTACAAAAACTAATACCGCAACTAAGTTCTCGGTGTTTGTCAATAGATAGCTGCAGCAGCAGGTGCTGGTCGATTTTGACATATTCAAAACGTCCCGAACTAAGTTAAGACATATGGTCATCAAACTGTTTTGACACATTAGTGATTTTCTTTTGGCGTCATATACTTTTGGTTGTGTGAAAATCGAAATGTGCGGAAAGTGTTGATTTTCTTCTTTCACTCGAAGAAAACGGCGGCAAAACCGCATCGAGAGCTCCAAAAAGTTCGCGAAGATGCTGCTCTAAGTGAAACAACATGCCTTGATTGGTTCAAAGACGGTGATTTCGATGTTGACGACCGTCCGCGTGAAGGAAGACCAAAATTCTTCGAAGACGCTGAATCAGAGGCATTGCTCGATGATCCGCCCAAAATGAAAGAAGAGTTTGCTTCAGCATTAGGTGTTACACACCAAGCGATTGCATGCGTTGGAAATGATTCAAAAACAAAGAAGTTGGGTTCCTTATGATTTGAAGCCAAATGACGTTGAGCGTCGTTTTTTCGCCTGTGACCACCTGCTACAGCGGCACAAAAACGAAGGGTGTTCTTCATCGCATCATGACGGGTGATGAAAAATGGATTCATTACAGCAATTCAAGAGAAGAAACTTATGGGGACTGCCCGGTCATGATTCTTCGTTGTCGGCTCGGCCGAATATTCACGCTGCGAAGGTTAGGCTGTGTATTTGGTGGGACCAAGTCGGTGTTATTTATTATGAATTGTTGACACCCAAAGAAACCACGACTGGGGAACGGTGTCGAGCTCAATTGAAGCGATTAAGCTGAGCACTGCGCGAAAAACTACCACAATACGAGCAGAGGTCCGAAAAAGTGATTGTACAGCATGATAACGCTCGGCCTCACGTTGCCAAACCTATTAAAACCTACCTGGAAACGTTAAAATGGAAAATCCTACCCCACCCCCCATATTCCGCCGTCCGATTATTACTTGTTCCAATCGATCGTACTCGTAGCTAGCGATGGCCAATACTTTGAATGATTCTGTTACCATTTTTTCAAAATAAAGTTGCATTTTTATCAAGAAGAGAACTTAGTTGCGCATCTAATATTTATCTATTTAAGCTGGATCTCGTTGGCATTTCAGTCAGCCTTTTAAATTGAATTTAAAAAAACAACACTATGGCCTCGATTAAGTACTCTTAACAATTCATTCTTCGTTCGCGGATAACCTTCATGATGTCGGAGTATTGGTTTGATGATCAAATAGAAAGAAGTTCACACAGACGCAGTATATCTGGTGGCTTGCGAGCAACGCTACCTGGTATTCTTCCTAGAATGACGCACAAAATTAAACCGACCAAAATCTCGGCAGATAGACACCTATATCTATCAGCGTTAATGACTTTTAACGCAGTTCAGAGATTTGAACAGAGTTTCTAATGCAAATAATCTAATTAGATGTTCATGTTCCAAATGCTCTACAGGAATGAATCAAATCGGTTCGGTGGAGGTAGAAATGTTTCTTTGATACTGAGTGTATAAGTTGTTGTACATAGATTTTTGCTGATGTTTTCTAGTTATTAACCAACATTTTGGAAATTTTCAAATTAGCTATATAGTTAAGTAGATCGCAAACCACTTGGTTCCAAACATACACGTCTACTTACGAGGGTTGTCTGAAAAGATTCCGACCGAACGATGATACAAGATATTTTTTCTCAATCTTATTTTTATTTTTCTACATAGTCAGTCTCCTTGTAACTCTACACACTTCTTCCAGCGATGCTTCCATGTCTCTAATCCGTCCAAATAGTACTTGGCGTTTTTCTTTGCAAAATAATTGTTCACAAAGGTGATTGTCTCCTTATTTCACGAAAATCTTTGTCCTCCGAGTGCAGTTTTTAGTCGCTTGGGGCTAGATCTGGTAAATGAGGTGGATGGTCCAGCAGTTCAAACCGTAATTCACGGATTTTTGCCATGGCAACCGCTGAGGTGTGAGACGACGCGTTGTCTTGGTGAAACAGGATTTTCTTTGTCTGCAAATGTGGCCGTTTTTCCGCAATTTCTGCCTTCAGCTTGGCTTGGTAATGATGCGTAGTATGCTCCTGTTATAGTTTTTCCTTTTTGAAGATAATCGATTAAGATAACTCCTTTACTATCCAAAAAAAAAAACAGTCGCCATCACTTTCGCAGCCGAAAAAACAGTTTTTGCTTTTTTTAGAGCCGGCTCGCCATTTGCAGTCCACTATTTTGACTGAATTTTTGTTTCGGGCGTATAATGGTGTACAGAGCTTCATCTACTCGGATTTATTGCGCCTAAACTGCATCAACAGAGCGTTGGAAATGTTCATTCGAACACGTTTTTGGTCTTACGTAAGCAAACGCGGCACCCAACGCGCCGACAGGTTTCTCATGCCTAAATCTTGATTTAATATGTAACAAACACGTTCTTTGGACATTTTCATAATCTCTACTATGTCTCTCACTTTATTTCGGCGGTCGTCTAACACCATTTAGAGAACTTTAGTAATGTTATCGTCAGTGGTTGCAGTTTTTTGACGTCCTGGACTTTCCTCATCTTCCAAGCTCTTACGGCCACGTTTAAATTCAGCTGCCCAAAATTTCACTATGGTAAATGATGGTGCAGAGTCCCCATACACAGAGTTCAACTGCGTAGGCGTATTGCCTTTCAAAAACAAGAATTGAATAACAGCTCGATATTCAATTTTTTCCATTTTCACAAAAAGACACTTACATCCACTCACTCAAACGACTGTCAACTAAAAACTGCGCGTCCAAAATGATTGAAACTTCGGTAAGTAACTGTCAAAAGATGAACAACTAGGATTTACACTAGCTTTTATTGACGAGTGCCGCTATCTTTACGTTGCGGTCGAAAACTTTTCAGACAACCCTCGTATTCTTGACATAGGCAGGGAAACGAGAAAAGAAACCTCTGAGATATGAAGGTAGCAGCACTCCTTTAAAAACTTACCACTCCGAAACGAAAGTGTTTTTTCCATTTCAAATATTAACGCGAGAATTTTCTCATACCGTGTCAGAACATTCATTTTATGTGGAATTAGATATATTCATATTTTTTAAAATAATAAATAAATAATTCACCAGCTGAAACTAAATCCAAAGCATTCCACTTAATTTTCTTTGTACAGCTGAAACTTTTCTCACACCAGATACAATATTTCGAGGTAAATTAATTGCAAGACATTTGTCTGTCTGTCCACTTGTTTGTTTTTCTGTCTGTTTCTAGAGATAGAGTGGACAATTTCCGCAACCCAACCAATATACAACACTGCACATCAGTGTCAGACACAGTGACAGCCAGACATTCGAACAGTCGCAACTGTTTGAAAGTAAGACAAACACGAGATGACACTGTGCTATGAACATTACAATGATTTAAGATCACATTCGTGAGATGGAACGTATAGCAAAGCAATCGCCAGAATCACAGAGATAGAAACTGGTAATTACAACAAGGCTGCACTAAATCATAGTCGGGGGGATATTAGCCGACTTGGGGGGGAAATACAAAAAAAAAAAAAGGGGGGCAAAGCAACACACGGGTAGATATGTACGGTATAAATCAACGACGGTCGGTCCGTTTTATTTGCCATTATTTGTCGATGCAGCGAGTTCAATTAAATGTTTCGCAAGTCTCGAATATGGCGATCGATAGTCGAGCCCGGTTATTAATTGAAATTCTCTCATTGATTTCTGAGTGTTGTATTATTTATTTATTTTTTGTCATGTCCTCCTCTCTTTCTCTCCAAATTTGTTGGTGCTTTTATGGTGGTGCGTATATATGGTGATTCTAACGGTGTTGTATCACCGCGATGTGGGCCTGGGGTTAATTATCGAGGAAAATTTATTGCAAAATGACGTAATGATAAGGTGTGCGTAGAAATTGGGTGACTATTAAATAAATATAGACGGCTTGGAGAACTGTGAGTAATTGTTGGTGATTTTTTACAAACTTGGAGTGAAGGTTTTTCCGTAATACTTGGTAGTGTCAACGAAGTGATTAATTTGATAAAGAGACGATTTTGACGACCATCAGAGGTGGCACATAGTCTTGCTTATAAGTGACCTAATTTTTTTGATCTCTGACTGAGCGATCAAGGACAATGTTGGCTCATTTCACCGAGTTGTCGTTGTGACAGATTTCAATCTTTTTGCGGGCTTTTAACTTTGGATGATAGTTAACAACCAATACAGAAAACAAGATTTAACATACTCACGAATATTTCGTAGCGAACTGAAATAATTACCGTCACCACGAATTTTAAGATTTTAATCTGTGGGAACATGAAGTTGGAAGAGAATAGCGCCGCAGCTCGGGACACAAGGAAAACTTGGGGGGAAGGTTTTATGGCCACATCATCTCACATATTTGGGTGAGGGATCTTCTTAAATCTTAGAGACTCTTCGAAATGACATATTAAATGATGTACTGCAAGGTTCTGAGCTAGGTCCCATTTCGTTTAGCGTAATTGTGTATATAATCAGAATCGTGGCATATGAAGAAGTTTTGTACACAGAAGGGTATTCTAAAACAAAACGAGTAAAACAGTTTTGTCAGGAAATATATAAATACACATTGTGCTGCAAATACAATAATATCCCGGACACGAGACATATCTAAGCAGCAAAGAGCGTCATCTAAGGGGTGAGCCAACAGATGGTGTGGATGTTGGCTGTCAATTATTGTTATTTACTGAATTCAATGTGGTTGGTCTTTTTGACATATGTCATACAATCTCTGGCAATTTTAGTCATGGAGTCGTAATTTTTTGTTATTCAAACTTATTTCAAAATTCGTGAACTTTTCAGTGAACATAATCGAAGCGTTTTGAAGAAACTGGTTCTGTATCGGGTCAAACTCCATATCAGCATGCACAGCCAGCACGTAAACGACGAAGCATCACCACTGTGAGCGAAAGTGTTCAAAACCAGTCTGGGTTTCACTTATGGCAGTTTACGGCCATTTTAATAGTAGATATTCCTTTGCACGCCTATAAAATCCAAATTACACAACAAATAAAGCCTTTGGATCATCGTCAATTTGTTAACTGGATGTTGGATCGCCAGGACAATTTTTCATCAAACTTGATGATTACGTAAATAAACAAAGTTGCCGTTTCTGGGGACCGGAAAACCCATACGCGATTTACGAAAAACCAATGCATTGCAAAAAAGTCAATGTATGATGCTGATTATGGGTTGGCGACGTCATTAGCCCGTACTTTTTCGAAATTGAGGCTGTTGAAGCAATTAAAGTGAATGGAGGACGTTGCCGTTGTTCTCGAATGGCATAAACACTTTTGGCCGGCAGAAAGACGGTGGAGGATAACAAAATAACATGAGAAGGCCAATTTTAGATCGGAAGACTGAAATGATCCAAAAAAAACCGTGATACCTCAATGCTTCACTGAGAATGATGGAAGAGGCCTTAAACATCAACAAAGTGACTATTCGAATCATTCTTTACGAGTCTATTCGAACTTGTTCCACACACATTGAATGATGATCAAAAGTCAAGAGTCAGAATTAGTTCCACTGCTAAAACTGTTATTGCGGGATATTGTCTTAAAGTTTTAAAGGAGTTGATGGCCAGAATCCATCATATTCCACCCGAATATTGCGATCCAAAAAGTTGGTCTCTAATAGCACGATAATGAACCGAGTCAAACAGCACTCATTGTTCGTCAATCTTTGACACGAAATTAAGTGTGTTGAATCATCCGTCGTATTCACCTGATTTGCTTGCCACTGTGCGACTTCTCTTCCGAAATTGAAAATTAAGTGGAAATGATGCCTTTTGATGACCTTCCGACTTTTCAAGCAGCTTCGACACGGGCTCTGGAGGCAATTCCGCAAAATGAGCTGAGCAGGCATTTGAATCACTATTCAATCGCTGTAAGAAGTGTATTGGATCAGGAGGAGAATATTTCACCGTTGTAGTCCTGTGGAGATATACGCATCCATATTCCGCTTGGATATGACCAAAGCCAGTGGCACTGTAATTCGAAAGGTTTGGACATTTAACATGCTGGAGGCATTCCTTGGGTAACTAAGTGTAAACTTCTCGATGATAGCAATCTTTTTTTGAGTGATCTACAAACGGATCTTTGACTTTAAAGTTGTCAAACCTATCTCCGCGGTTGTACAGCAAATGGATTAGTCATAAGCACCAATCCTTTAAAAAATTAGTTTTAAGAAATGATTGTGATCATTAGTGATCTTGCCGTACTGTTTCTTTTTTCATGAAGTACCTTCTTTTGTATTACGCATCTTATGCTGGTGAAATCCCATAAAAAAAAACAACATTCATCCCTTCACCCTTGATGTCTTTGAACAACATGTAAACATCTTCCAATGAAACCCACTCGCTGATTTGTTAAGCATATCTAGTCTCATTGTAATACTCGTAGTTATATTGGCAATAATTAAACGAGATCCATACAATAAATACTCGTTTAAGACCAGTTCCATACAAACACCAAACAAATCATCAATCAGTGCGTGGGCTTAAAAGTCAAAACAACAACCATTACATCATCTCACCGTTCATGATGACACACCACTTTTAACGACTTTTGAAGTGTACTATATACCTCTCAAGCAACTACCCATCTTCACAACCAGCAATAATTTGACATAATTTTGCTACCGGTTTTCCGATTTGAATTCAAATCGACAGTGTGAAATCTCAATGGCCTCCTTTAGAATTGAAAAGTCTGGTTGATGAGAAGCATTAGCCTCTAAATTTATTGCGAACAATAGTCCCGTTGGAATATGAGTATGTGCCTATCTAGGTGGCATATCCTTCGAAGTGGCTTATTACCTTTTTGTTACCTACCAACTAAACTTGAATTATCTCATCTAGTGCTACTACTTCAACACAAGACAATGATTGAGGAATTACTCGTTCAATTCACACCGCTTCGAACACAAGAGAACCAGTTCCAATGTCTACTAATCCGTACCTATTGTGCAGAAACTTGACAATGACCTTGTTTCGAATGTTGGTAACCCTGAGCTTAAGTTCATGTATCTAAGTGATATTTATAGCATGTCAAACAGGTTTGCCAAACCCAGAATCACTAGTTTGAATATTCTTTTTGGGACAACCGCTGAGTAATCGGATGTTTGACTTACAAACATGACTACGAATACGGACTGTCTATCTCTGATTAGTTGACGCCAAACCATCACGATCGATCAGTTAATTAAAAATACTTTCAGTGCATTTGAATGGAAAATTTGTGTCAAGGAAGGTGTGAGAAGCTCATATAGAGTACCGTTCTCGTCCATTAACCTAAAAAAAAAAAGAAAAAAAAAACGTATTCCAAACCAATCTTGTTCGTTGATCGATTGGCGCCATTAGTTCTCACCTTCACCATCAGCGCACAAAGCAATCGCAATTCAGGAATCTACATACCACTACAGCTCGCCACTCTTCATAATTGACACATGCGTTACGCCATCTCAGCGCACTGTCGCCCGCCTTGTGTTTAAATTTTGAATAACCGCTGCGCGCATATTGGAAAACATATTTTCATCAAGATACGAATACTCGCACCAGAATGAGTGCGACTATGAATGTGAATGCGCTAGCAATCTACGAAGCGTCGCTTTAAAAATAGATACGAGCACCATCCAAAGCAAATGCCACTCGTGCTGGTTTTTAAAGTGACGCATCGTTGACGACGCCTTGCTCGTTGCATTGGAACCATATGTTTGCGCTTATAGTTTGCTCTGATTAACTTGGTCGCCATCGGACGCTATCCACATTGGATCATTTGGACTAAATCATTGGCCATCAATGATACGACTACGAGTATTAGCTACCAGGAGACCTAACGACTGCAATTGCTTGCTCTATAGACCGGCTACAAGCCAATTACTTTGATTCACTCGGCTATAACAAGGAGGAATAGTTTTTTAAAATTTGTAAAATGCACTAGTAATGAGACATCATCATCGTTGTGGTCGAACTGTGTATCCAAAAATAATAAAAAGTCTCACTTAATGGACAGAGTCGTGTTGACGGACAACATGAAACGTTTTATAATCTTCGAAATGGATAATGGCAGAGAGAGAGAGAGTGAGTACGAATCAAGTGACTTAAAAAGGAGTGATCTTGTTTTGCTAAGATCCGGCTTTGAAATCATTTGACGTCATTGAAATGATTGCAATGATAATGAGATAGAAAAGCAGATTTAATTGAATTTGATCAAGTGAACGTTTGATGTTTTTTCTATTTGTATTTTAACAAAAAGGCGCGCGAACACGTGTCACGACTTCTCAAATAGTTTGACATGATCGTTTTAGTTATTTTGAATGTCAGTCAGTTCATGATCTGATAAGTGTTTGTCTGTTTATTAGTGGAAGTAACAGCTTCAGACACTTAAAATTGCTACCGTAATTAACTGCTATTTAAGGCAAGACGAGTTAATGAGATCAGTGATCATTTAACATGATCTAAGCCTTCCTTTTTTAAGTCATTTAAATACAACGACGGCAACTACTCCAAGTCTGTGATCACCGATCGCCAATTTGATTATGATCCTTATCACACTTTTGCACAAGCATTGTAGATCACCATTTTAAGGGTAATTAGGTTATTCTCAACAGTAAGATTTAATGATGATGCATCACAGGTGTGATCAGAAATTTTGCCAAATCAACCCAGTGCTGATGGTTAGACATTGGGTTGGAGTGTTCTGCGGTTATGATGAAAAGTAGCGCAACTATTGTTTTCATTTTACCTCAATGTGATAGTCACCGGGTACGAGTTATGCCCATCCGGACCTGACTTTGCTTCGTTGAAAACTGTGAGTAGGGATAATAGCAGCTCCATAATAGCAAGTCGGAATAGATTAATCTTTAGAAGGACGACGTATGAAGGAAGAAGGAAGCTCTGGCGTCAGCAGAAAGCGATACCGGATCTTTACTATACAATTCTTCATCGTTTATTTAGCTGAGATGAATAATTTTTTTTCACTCAAGCCGTCTTGAGCCTCTGAGACTAACAGACTTGGGAACGGGGCGTAAAAATACACAAGCAGTCAACAAGTCTTCCTACAACGCAAGGCATCTGATGGATGTTCGAATGTTCCGAGTGCTAAACATTGACTTGGACCAATACCATGTTATACCCAAGCTACGTTTATGGATTTGCCAAAAATACGATGAATCGTATGTTTTTGCCGGTTTCAACCAGCTTCCGGGGCTGGCATTCTATACCGCCAAAGATAAAGGAAATGATGAAGCAAAGTTTCGAACCCAACCCAAAGAGAAATTTCCAAAAAATTGACAAGCAATTTATTCTTCTTTATTCTTTCATCACGACTGGCTCAATAAATGGAGAAAATTATGTAAATGAGTGCCTGCAGAAGCGCTTAAGGCATTTTTACAACAATCATCGAGAACTCCCCTTATTTTGGCCTGATCTTGCGTTATGTCACTATGGAAAGATAGCGATGGATTGGTATGACCTAAACAACGTTTCGGTGGTGCCCAGTGAGGCCAATCTTCTGAATTCGCCAGAACTCAGATCAATTGAAAGATATTGGGCCCTGGTCAAAAAAGGCCACCAAAAAAGCTGTCAACACCCTGGAAGAATCCAAAAATGTTGAAAAAGTAGCTCTATAGATGGGACCATAAAATCAATGATGGAAGGTGTTTCTAAAAAAATTAAAAAATTTGTTAAAAATAAAGGTTAATTTGTTTTGTTAATTTTTACATATTTGGAGACATGAAATAAATACTTATAATTTTTTTTAAATTTTTTAAGTTCTATTTTTACTGTATTTCCTATTAACTTTGGCACTCATTACTACTGTGATCAAAAACGAAGGTGAAATTTTATTTTTAAATATGCCGCCTCTTCAATTCTAGCAAATATGTTTTTTGTTTTAGGTTGGTAGTACTGTCACTCACATCTGTGTCAAATTTTATGTCAAAATCTGCATTTATTCAATAGTTACGAACGTGTTTTGTGAACAATAAAAAGTGAATTTAGCGATTTTTGCAATGTCTGATTTTGTTGAGCAAAGAAGATATATTTAATTTTGCTTGCGGAATGAAATTTCTGCTGCAGGAACGTTGAAAATGTTTCTGAAAGCCTTGGGTGACCAGGCTATGACACAAAAAAATATTCTCAAGAAGGAATTGGACAACCATCAATATCAACTGCATAACACATCAAGGAAATTAAAGATTTGGTGCTCAGAAAATCATGGATTGACAATTGGAGACCTCGCTGATAATATTAACATATTACTAGGTGGGGTGAAAAGTAACCTCCTTGACCGCAAGAATGCGCTGCAACAAAAGAAAAGTTGGATAAACATTATGGGGCTAATGCTCTGTCAGATTACACCGTCAAATATTGGTTTCGAGAGTTTCGTGGTGGCCGCAACTCCACTACCGATCAAGTCCGCAGCGGCAGGCCCTCCGATGCGGTTACAGAGGACAATGTCAAAAAAATACATGAAATGGTGTTGGCTGACCGGAAAGTGAAGGTGCGCGAGCTAGCAGATACCACAAAGATTAGTACTGAGTGCAAACGCCATATTTTGGGCAATATTCTGCATATGAAAAAGTTATCCTGCCGCTGGGTGCCGCGCATGCTCACTCCTGACCAAAAACACGAACTCGAGAGCACTTCGAAAGAGTGTTTGGACTTGCTGATGCGGAATTGGGCGGACTTTTGGCGTCGATTGGTAATTGTTGATGAAACCTGGATCCACTATTACACACCAGAGAACAGAATAAGTGCCCGGCAATGGACTGAAGCCGGCACGAGTGCTCCGAAGCGGTCGAGGGAGGCTCAATGGGACGGAATGGTTATGGCGTCGGTTTTCTGGGATTGTCATGGCATACTCTTCGTGGACTACCTCGAAGAAGGAAAAACCATCAACAGCGAGTATTACTGTGCATTATTGGAGCGATTGAAGGCCGAAATCGCTGCAAAACGACTTCACATGAAGCGAAAAAAAATTTCGTTTTTTCAAGGCAATGCGCCGGCGCATAAGAGCATCGCAATCAATGACTTACGGCTCCAAATGCTGTCGCATCCATCGTATTCGCCCGATTTGGCTGCCTCGGATCAAGAAGTTGAAAAATCGCTGGAATAAGTGTATCAAGCTAAAAGGGGACTATACGAATAAAATAAAAAAACATTTAAAAAAATTTGTTTTTTCATTCCCAAGGAGGTTACTTTTCACCCCACCTAGTAATTGGATCAGACACAGACCATTTTGAAAGATGTTTTTAAAAGAGAGCGTAAATTCTTTGCTGAAAATTCAACTCATATCATTGCACAATCATCGTATTCCTATGATTTAGCAACGTTTAACTTCTGGCTATCCAATAAGCTCTAGAGACACCGTTTCGATACGATTGAGAAGACAAAAACCGAATCGCTGTGGACTTTGAAGGTCATTTCAGGAATCGACTTAAACAATCGAGGATTGAAAAAACGTTGACATAAGTGTATTGCATCGGGAGAAGGAAACATAAAGATTTTAAAATGTATAAATTTCACCTTATTTTTTGATTACAATAGTAAAGGGCTGCGAAGGCATAAAAGGAGAAAATGGTGGACAAAAAGACTGCGTTCGATGGAATCGGGAGAAAAAGGATGTTTTTTTTTTTTAGCCCAGTACTAACTTTAGACATTTATATCTCTCAAACCAATTCTCAGATTGCTCACTGTTAGTGTCATTTTATTTCAGCAGTCTTTGTTGTGATGACATACACGCTTGAACAACGTTACCAAATTTAAAAAAAATTTTGTTCCGAAATGTTGGTTCTGTGCGTTAAACTTATTACAGCCGACAATCTGAGACTGCTATTCGACGTACTGTTGAACAGTTTTTTTGGAAGATGCAGTAGCTCCGAGGCACATAAGTAGACTGCACACTGAAGAGATTCGACGTCGTTTACAACAGATTGGTCTTTGTTTATTTTATTGAAAATTATATGCAAAGATTTTTGTCTGAAGGCTTACAAGATATGGCTCGTGCAATAATTGAAGCCGAATTACCATCGAAATTTCTGTGAATGGGCCTAAAATCAACTGGTATCGGCTATGTTCAGCGATGAGGCTCATTTGGTACAAAGATAATCTAGATCCTGAAAAATGCACAGCTCGTTGCTGTCTATGAGCTTATGAAAATATATAACTCTCCCGCCCATCCGAATCGGCGGCATCCAATAATGACTGGGGTCAGCGATTGACAAACATAAAATCTACGAGATCTTTGGTTAAAATTGTAATAGGGGTCAAATGCACGGACTATGAGTTGTTTTGTGTAGTTTGCGAAACAGACCTGCTAAGTCGATCGTAGATGCATAAAACCTTCTTAACGCTCTATGTTAGTTCCAAGCGTTCTATAGCGTGCCGGCTACGTCTAAGTAACGACTTTGGTGCTGTTTATTTTCTCTCAAAAATAGTACAATGATCCCCATAAAACTTGAGCTCACTTGAGGTGCTTTATATTAAGTGTCTCTTAGAGATTTAATCTTTTACTTATTTTCTCATTGAATGAATAAACTTTCCTACTTTTTTTTTAAAACACCATTCTACGGCTAAATAAAAACATTCAGGAAACATCGATCACAATTTGTTTTTCTTAATGCTACTGCGTCAAAGATTCTCGTATACTCGTATTATGGCAACGGTACCAGCAGCTGTGTATAAAAACGAAACTGTCCACGTCATCTGTTAAGACACAAGTTTCTTAGAATAGCAATTGATAAAATTAGCAACTGGCGGATAATACCAACAAATTGTTCCTGCAGTTTAAGAACACTCGTTTAAATCTGCATCAGACACTGACGTTACAACTTACAGGTGCAAATGCAAGTTTTCTTCAGACATTTATAAGTTATGTCTTATATGGACATTTCCTAATGAGCCAATTTCCTAGATCCCTTTCCCCTTCTTCTTTGTTCAAGGTTCATATCAATTAATTTTTTTTTTACACCTACCACGGGCCCCGATGCTATTCCGTCTTTTGTAGGTAGATAACGCCTGACCTCGCGCCGTTGTTTGGATTTGGATTTTCCAAGCACATAAAACAAATTTACATGAATGGTTCTAAGTAGGTACATTCGTACTGATGCTTGTGGGAGTTAATCCGATGGTTTTATGGAAAATTGTATTTTTAAAATAATGATGAAATGGATGATAGTCGTTTAATTTGTTTCCTCCTTTCATTTAAATGTTGTTATTCATGAGCTCAGTCGTTTACTCTGTACTTTGTTTCAATTTTGTAGTTCAAGGCTATCGAACTACGTTCCGTAAATTAAATTAACTCACCTTGCCCCAATAAATATTTGAGAATGGGAGAATTTTCAAAAAACACATCTTTCGAATGACACTTACCTGAAAAGAGAAAGAAAAATAGAAAATTAGTTGTTGATTGTTGATACAGTGGAAAAATGTTAACTTGTATATGGAATTTTTTTCGCAAGGTTAAAATGAAGATTGCCGTTGGCAATAAAGGGTCAGGGATAGAGGATTTTTCTAAAAGTACAGAACATCAAAATCTACGCCGTAAAAACGACTCTTGGAATGCGTGAGAAAGCCTTCATCACATAATATATCAACTCGTAGGTATGCCGTACAAGGTGTTGTGATGATATTTTCTGGCCTTGCTTTCCTGCATCATATTAAGCTAAGACTGTTTTTGAAAATTCTAAAAAATTTATGAAAGGCTATCGGAATACACAAGGTGCTCTGAACGGCATGGCGATCGATATTGGAGAAACAAAACAAAACCTGTACCAATGTGTTCGAGGCCTGTTTATTCATAAAATGCACTAGGCCCGAATTAGCGGTCATAACCAAATAATTTGGCTCTCCCTTCAAAATAATTATATCCCCGTTTACTACTATGTTGTTGACGGCGCTCAGTTGGTTAATGAAGTTGTTCTTTTCATCCTTAGTCGTATGATTTGTTGCAACTTTCCACTGTTTCGATTTCGAAAGTAAAGCTAAATAAAACATACACAGCGATACATTTTTGAAGTAATTTTTAACCACTTTTTCGCACATTTCGGGCGGTATCTCGGCCATAACTTGAGTAATGTTGGTTTGAATGCGTATAGAGTTCGGGGATTATTCGCGTAAACACCGTCTTTTGAGTAGCCCAACAGAAAAAAAATCTAACGGCGTCAAATCGCATGATCTTGGTGACTTATTGACGTCGCCAAAACGTGAAATTACACGACCAGGAAACTTCTCACGCAATAAAGCCATAATTGGTCGTGTTGTGTGGCTTGTTGGTCCGTCTTGTTGGAACCAAATATGGTGCAAGTCATGTCAACTATTGTAATATTATACCACTTCAAATGACAGCTGAGTTTGGCAGGTGTCAAATGCCAGTGTTACCAACTTGAAATTATGGAATGAATGACCCTGTAGTGATGCTACTTAAGGTCCCGAATATTATTAAGAGGATTGTATAGCCATGATGCTGACATGAATAGTTGAATATTTTTCTTGTGCATTTTAAGCCCACTCGTTTTAATAAAGGGTGTCCCATTAAGGCCGTCTAATTTGGAACTTCAAAAAAACGCAGTGTTTATTTGAAAAGGTCTGCTATCCGAAAAATGGCCGCTTGACGACTAATGGCACACGTTTGTCCTTTTGACGAATTTTTCAATGACAGTATCGTCTTTCAGTTTAGGAATTGTTCTTGCGTTACTGGCATACATCTTTCCTTGGATTGAGAGCGTTGTAATTTAAGCCTTTAATGGGGTACGAAAAGGTTTGTTAATATGTATTGGGGGCGCAAGACAAATTATTAAGGAATTTTACAGTACTGTGGTTATTCAAATATTCAACGGCGATTGAAATCGGACGAATGCTACACTATAAAACTGAAGTTCTTTGTGGAGGAGTACAAAGACTCAGTTATTTCAGCAACGTCATTCATCAAGAGGAATGATTCTGAAAAAGGCATCGAAAGAGAGTAAACCCATAAATGTGGAAGGCATTGACAGAGATACTAAGACCTAACATAACTTTGAATAAATAATTCGTCTCTTTAAACTGTAGTCAATCTTAAAATCGTTAAGTAGATGTTGTATATCAATCTGGAGAAAGTGTGTTTTTTCCAAGCACTGCTTCATTCTAAGATCGTTGAAGTCGGTATGTTTGATTTTGTTGACAAAGGTAGTGTGTGCTTTGTGTCGAGAAATCATTGCTCAATCAATTCAGCAATGAGTTTATTGTGCCCTTGTGACGGTATATGATTGCTCGCGGAAACCTTTGAGATTTAGACAATGATATGAATCTCAGAATGTCCTTGTGCCTTATATTATGTACATTCTTAAGCTTTATGAAGATGCGGATATCCAGAATCGTCTTTTTCACTTAAAGAACACAAGATAGTTACACCCCAGTTAACAGAAGTACTCAATATTTTTCTGGTCCCTGCAGCGATGATGATGAAGTTCCCAAGGAGGACTAATTATTCTAGCAATGGGATATGACTTTCTCTTGCTGTTCATCGGCTTATGGTTGTAGTTTTTGCTGGACCTATGGCATCCTCTTCGATGGCTCTTTAGCCGTGGATATTGAAAATTTAACAGAAAAAAAAGAGGCTGTTAAATATGCAGAATCAACTCTCTCATATTTTATTATAATTTAGAGTTCATGTGTTCTTATGTTCTAATGTTGTGATACAATAAAAGTTTCCCCGTCCTTGATTTGTCTATGGCTAAATTAAAGCTTCATTAACAACTGCCTAGCTTTACAACTGCCTAGCTTTACAAGTAAACAAAACCTAACTTTTCGGCGACATAATTTCTAATAATCTAGCGTAAGGTTTTAGACCGAAGCTCTAGGGCCATTGTCCATTTTAGAACAATAAAGAACTAACTTTAGGTGGCGCTACAGTTCGGAGTGGACCCGGGCCTCAGTCAATAAGCGTCTCTAGTCAACTCGATCTTTTGCTAGCTACCTGCAGTTTCGCATGCTAAGTTGGCTGAGGTCCCCTTTCACTTGACGGCACCATCTGAATCTCGGTCTTCCTCTTCTGCGGTGTCCCACGCCATCTCAGTCATCTCAGTAAATTCTTTAAACTACTTTTCATAAATTTGTTTTAGTAAGCCTTCAGTTTGATCAAAAAATTTAATCGTTCACGGGATATAAGAAAAGGGCGTCCTAGCGTTGAAACAAACACAGGCTCTGAATACCTTGGACAGAGAATATGATGACTGTGGCTCCTCCAAGTAAACATGCAGGTTGTAATGAGTAATACGAGTATCCTGCGGCGTGTATTTTTCAAATTAAAATCTAAGATTAACGGCTAGTGCAAATTCAAATTCACTTCTTGGAAGAGCACCTTCTGTTTCAACTTTCGAAAAGGATTTCTTGAATATTAATCGATGTCCTGGTAACCTTTTTTACTCCTTACAAAATCAAGACAAATGGCATCGTTAAAGGTGTTCATCTAATTAGACGACGCAAAGTTTTATCTTTAATTGCGTGCACAAACTAAATTTACACAGTTGACGAAGTTTCAAAAATATCCACGGGAATGCCACGTTGAAGCACCAAAGAACCCTCCTAATGGAACACACCATTATTCTTATTCCCTAGAAGAAAATCTGAAATTGCAGTTCAAGTAGAAGTTTCGAATTCTATTTGTATGCTTCAAGAAAACAAAAGAAAATGCATCGAATAACATACACCAGAGAAATAAGGAAAGAGCGTATATTCGTAATTGCATAAAAGTTTCACAGGAAATTGTAATAGGTGTCTCAGCATTGCGGTGTCGTATACGTAACATTTATGGAGTCCTTTTACAAAGGACTGTTTCCTTTGTAATAAAATATTTCTGCAGTACAGAACTATTTGTAATATCGTTTCCTGAGATTGAATATGTGTTTTTAGATAAAAGTTCGTTAGAGGGGATCTCTTTGTAAGTTTATTGAAAATTATTTTAATATATTGGAAATAGTTTTTTTTGTTGAAGAAGAAAAATGCAAATTCCCTTCGGGAGAATGTATATTTCTTTTTAAACAAAAAAATTATACAAAACTTCTTAAACTTCGAAAATTTTGTACTAAATCATTAAGGCCACCACTGATTACACCTCCTTTGGCCAGGTTTAGAGATAAACAAATTCTTTTCTTATGACATTAGATAAAGCTAAAAAACCTCGTTACCATTTCATATTGTTTAAATTTTTGAGAGGGAAAAGCACGCCTTTAAATCTCAGACTGTTAATCTAAGTCTTGTAGACTCTTGCTTTCGCTTACATCATTCCAAAAATTTATCATCTATATGGCGATTGTTTTAAAAACTATAACTTTTATGTTTTTTATTTATGTGAGATTGTGGCATTTTTGGTGTTTGTTTTGAAATATTTCAACTGGATAAGAAAAGAGAAAAAATAATAAATTATCGCTAAATTCCCACGCCATAGACCTTAGGTCTGAGAAATGCCTTACTTCAGTCCGCGTTGTTTATCAGCTTTTATTTATGATTCAGCGCTAACGTAACGCTTTGGTCATTCGACTTAGGTAATCAGAAGCACATTCCTTGGTAATGAAATTAAAATGGAAAATTAGTTTAGAAACACTTGGAACCTCTTTTTCTTCTTAAAGTAAACAAGAATTCTTTGCGTGATAAATAAGCGCTCTTAGTAGTTCAGCATCTTTTTAGCTTGTTTTAAGTGAGTGAATCTCGAGT
Organism: Volucella inflata; assembly: GCA_928272305.1. NCBI lineage: Eukaryota > Metazoa > Arthropoda > Insecta > Diptera > Syrphidae > Volucella > Volucella inflata. The sequence continues at coordinate 17,995,800 of OV743718.1, read as the reverse complement.
TCTCATTCATTGGATGAGAAAAAAAAAATCATTTGAACTTAAGCCCGCTACATAAGGCTTGGTTTTTCCTTACATTATAACCAAGGGAACGATTTAAAAACATTTCTTGTTCTTTCGCTTAACATTTCGTAGCCATCGATGCCTTGGCAAGGGCAATATCACTGTATAGCTCATATATCATATCATCTTCTCTAGACTCCGTTTATGCAGAACCTGTAAATCACCATTTTTGCCTGCTTTATATAAAGTTAACAATTCCGCGCCATATGGTAGGACTGTGATGATAAGGGTGACAGATAGCGCTTTTTTCGATGTTCGTTTGATCGGTTCATCAGTTGTCTTCTCAGTCACAAGAAACATCGGTAGGTAAGATCGATTGTTCGCTTACGAGTAATCTCTATAACAGTTGTGTCGTTTTACAGCGGAATAAAACTCCTATGTGTTTGCCACTTCAAACTTATAGTTCTACTGTCTGAACAGTTGGTGTTGTGTTCTTTCTCGATCACAGGAAATATTTTATTTTATCACTACACCAATCTGCACAACTTCTCCTTTAATGGCCGCAACTACTTCAGTGACAGGTCACTTTAAAATATTGCCCAGGGAATTGGCCTGTAAGTTTCACACAGTATTCACTTCTTAAGGACCAGACAAACGATGCTGAGATTCTTTTTACTGGACGTACTGCGCTGCTACTGTAAAACAGGTTATGGTGTTTTGAAGTCCGTTCATATTTAGGCAGACGTGTCAAATTTCAGTGCGATACTGTCTTTAGTTTTGTTTTGACAGCTGATTGTTTTTGACGTGTTTGGCATCATGTTCAGTATGGACAAAAACGATTTTCGTTCTCTCATAACACATTATTTTTTAATAGGCAAAACGGTGAAGGATACAAAAAGTAAAGTTGGGGCTAATGCTCTGTCAGATTACAACGTCAAATATTGGTTTCGAGAGTTTCGTGGTGGACGCAACTCCACTACCGATCAAGTCCGCAACGACAGGCCCTCCGATGCAGTTACAGAGGACAATGTAAAAAAAATACATGAAATAGTGTTGGCTGACCGGAACACCATTGGTGGAAGGTGCACGAGCTAACAGATACCACAAAGATTAGTACTGAACGCAAACGCCATATTTTGGGCAATATTCTGCATATGAAAAAGTTATCCTGCCGTTGGGTGCCGCGCATGCTCACTCCTGACCAAAAACACGAACTCGAGAGCACTTCGAAAGAGTGTTTGGACTTGCTGATACGGAATCGGGCGGACTTTTGGCGTCGATTGGTAATTGTTGATGAAACCTGGATCCACTAGTACACACCAGAGAACAGAATGAGTGCCCGGCAATGGACTGAAAGCGGCACGAGTGCTCCGAAGCGGTCGAGGGAGGCTCAATGGGTCGGAGAGGTTATGGCGTCGGTTTTCTTGGATTGTCATGGCATACTCTTCGTGGAGTACCTCGAAAAAGGAAAAACCATCAACAGCGAGTATTACTGTGCATTATTGGAGCGATTGAAGGCCCAAATCGCTGCAAAACGGCCTTATATGAAGCGAAAAAAAATTTTTGTTCATCGCTATTACGGCTAAAATCAATGACTTACGGCTCCAATTGCTGTCGCATCCACAGTATTCGCCCGATTTTGCTCCCTCGGACTATTATATCTTCCCAAACCTCAAAAGATGACTCATCAATAAAAGATTCAGCTCACGCGAGGATATCATCGATGCCACGGGGGGGTATTTTGCAGACCTTCCGGAAAATTACTCGTACTTCGGACGGAATCAAGAAGTTGGAAAATCGCTGGAATAAGTGTATCGAGCTAAAAGGGGACTATATTGAATAAAATAAAAAAAAACAACATTTAAAAACCTAGTATTCCTGCTGCAGATAGACGACTTTTCCTGCAGCCTTATTGGATTTCAGTTTAGACATTTTCATACAGACATCGTCCCGATCGGATGCACGTCAACATTTTTTGTTTTCCCTTTTAACCAATAATTTCGAATACCTTACGTTCTTCTCATTTTCTTTTCAACTTTTGTATCTTGGCTGGAGTAACACGCCTCCATGGCCTCGACAGAGCGCGGCTTCCCTCATCCATCTTCTATCTAGGAAGCAAATGTTTGCTCTGCTTAAAGAGTTTATGAGTAGGTCCCTTGTTTTTTGTACTACTGTCACCTTGGATGCCTCTTTTTTTTGTTGCTGCATTGACTTGTCGACACCTTTCATAGAAGCAGGGATTTCGTTGTGATTGTAATCACGTATTAACAACTCAAACAACTGGTATTTTACCATTGATTTTGACAGGAATTCCTAAGAAATTTTCGATTTGAAAAGGCTTAGAGCCTTGCCTTGCGATTGTATTTTGGGGTTTGCATTAGCTTCTTTTGTACAGTGGTTCGATTTTATGTTGAATTTTAAAAATGTTTGAACATCCTTCAACATACTGAAGCTGTGAGTACCAGGTTCCTTATGGAGTCTTTGAAGGATATTACGCAATCCCTTGTATGGTCAAACCTGTGCTCATTTCGTGTAGGAACATGATTCTGTAAAATTGCATCCAAACACATCCAAACACCATAGTCGAAGTGTCGACTCTGTATGCTGTGTAGGAATCCAATTTACTTTATAAATAACAGCGATGATAATATGCAACCTTGCGGAATGTCTTTATCGGATCTCGTATTCTTTCGATCAATTCTGATACTGCAACACGTTTAGCAGATTAATTTGGACTATGTTCCTTTGGTATTATATAAATACTCATTAACAGTAGGTCTGTGCGATTGGGAGCTAGGTAAAGTTCGTATTTCCTTACACTTCCGCTAAAAGCGAGTACCACTACCGGAAATGCTATGTTCAAGCCAGGCAGAAGACTGATACTTGCTTTGAAAAATTTATCTATTAAAGATGATATCGAGATCACACTTTTTTTTAACGATAAACCAAATATTTTAATATTTTCTTAATAACTATTCAGATCAAGGTTGTTGGCTTATCAGATTGATAGTTGTTACAATTTCGTGTGACGCACTTGCCTTTATACTGTGGAGCAAGTAAGGTATACCCTTATTGCTTTGGCGTATAATGTGAAATACAATGTTTTTATGTGCAGATACATAAAGCCATATAGGAGAACGCGACACGAAGAAGGTACGGATTACAGCATCGTAAGCAGGGTGCCCCAAGTAAATCGGCCGAGATACACAGTGAATGATTCATTGATGGGTGGAATCAGAGGATAACCAAGCTTAGGAAGACGGCCAACCTGTTGAAGCATAAGGTATCGATAATTCAGTTACTTGATAAAGTATCCTGGAGTATATGTCAGTTGCAATCCATAATGTTTCCATTTATCGATAGAAAGCAGGCACCGAGAATAAGATAAAGCTTTTGCATGAAATTTTCTTTTATGACTTAAAAATGACGTGAATCTTACTATCAGATAGACGATTTGGAAGTGTCAAGTTGACCTATAATATTTATTTAAATTTTACTCGAATCTCCCTGAATTCTGTCGACTATTCAATAATGTTCCGGAGCTTGTAAGTTGAGCATTCCTCAAATAATTCAACCTAGCAGCTTCAAAAATGGAAACATTTTCACTGAATCCCCTTACTCTGTAGACCATGTGATTCGCCTTACCTCACTCAGCTTATTACCATAGTCAAATTGAAAATTTCACTACCAATCCCACGCAGTTAATATTGACAGAAAAAATTTAAACATAAAAAAAAAATATTTGAAAAATCTTTTCTAATTTAGTTTGACGTGTTTACCTGATCATCTCTCCACATCTGTGAACCCGTCGAAATTTAAAAAAAAAAAAACAAACAAAACAAAACAAAATAAAAGAAAAAAAAAGGCAAGATGATGCCTGACTTTGCCAACAGGGGCGCGTGAAGAAGATGATGAGATAATCAACCCAAAGTCGATGACTAAATTGGAATAGAATGTTTTTTTTTTTGAAGTTGAGCTAAAAATTGAAATTGGAAATCAAGTCATGCATTATTACCCAGTGAAAGATACACAAAAAGATTTGTATCTCACTTTGAGCAGTCAAGCATAATTCACCAAATAAATGACATAAGCAAAACGATACTCCTACATCATGTGAGGTACGTTAAAATTATTTCTAAATGCGTTAACAATATTGAAAGTGACATATGGAAGACCAAAGAATTGTTCAATCAATTTTGTGTATTTTTCAGTTTATTTTTGTTGGGAAATCTGTGCCTAAATCAGTCGATTTTTTCAAGTTCATGACCCAGTTTAAAGTACAAAATCTCACAAATTCGGAATCAGATCTTTTTAGTTCGTCATGATCATTTACAATGGGTTATACGTTGTTCCGCATTAAGCATGCAATATGTATTAAAACACATCTTCGTCCAGAGTTGTGCAAACGAACGTTTTCTTTCCAATCATCTACCGAGTCTATTCCCGAGACAGAGCCCGAAATTGGTAAAAAAAAATTGCATAACCGAATGAATTTCAACTGTTTTTCGGAGACAATGAGCCGTTAACAGAAGATTCCTACTGAAAGCAAATTCATTCTACAGTGTGGCAAAAAATATCCTGGACATGCGCCATACCTTAGCAACCAAAAGCTATCTAAGCTAAAAGCTATACAAACATGTGTTTTAAAGCCTGGATCTTTCTGTACTATCTGTCGAAATTTCGTGACATTTAGTTGACATTTAAAAACTATAAATACTATTTTCCCAGAACTCGTTTTCATTCGATGTTGAAATTGTAACATGGAACAAAGAGCGGTCATTAAATTCCACGCAAAACTTGGTAAAAATGCATCAGAAACATTCCGATTGATACAACAAGTATACCGTGATGATTGTTTGAGTAGAACAGTTGTTTTCGAGTGACATAAAAGTTTTTTGGGCGGTAGACAGACTCTTTCCGTGACGACATTCGAACCATTTAAGCAATTTCGACGAGTGCACTGGAGGCGATTCAACAAAATGACCTGTAGCAGGCATTTGAATCGCTGTTCCAAGGTTTTGAATCAGAAGGAGAATATTTCGAATGAAAACAGCAAAAAAAAAAACAACACAGAAATCGTGTTTTAATTATTTTTTTCAGAGCCAGACCAGAAATATTATTTGCCACACTGTGTACTACATCTGTATGTCAGACATAACTTTGGAAATGGAAAGGTTGATTCTAAAATTCTGGGTTCCTAATTATGGTTTTCTATTGATATCCCTGTTGTTGGTAGATCTTTATATCCTTAAAACTTGTTCCTTTCCAACAGCTTTCTTTTTTTTCCTAATTAACAGGCTCCTCTTCCTTCTGAAAAGCGAGTATATGAGTTGCTCTTCTGATGACTTTTGTTTGCAGGACTGATTGAATTTAGAGACAAATTATAACTGCCTCAAAGCCATCTTTTTACTGGAGCTACAACTGAAGTGCATGCTTTATGTAACCAGTCGTAGTTGGTATAAATTATTTGTGACGGATTAAATACAATAAGTTGTGGATTTCTGATGGTTTTAAGTGGCCTGGTATAGGCCAACAGTCAACCCAGTTTAATTGAAGAGAATGATCTATGCTAACTCTAGACTACATATCGCCCACGTAACGAACATTCAGAGTTTTCGTTCTAAATATCGCTAATGATTATAGCTTTAGATCCCTAAGTCTGACTTTCTTTTTGATAAAGAGCATAGCGGGGCGACTAGTTAGGCTTCAAGTGCGCAAAAGCGAATGCTCTGCGTTCTCCGTCGAAAATGTATTCTAACTTATGAGACTACGGATACTTCATTGACTTTATTCATTGACTTCGACGGTGCCATTGGATTGACTTGTCTTAAACAAACAGATTTCAATATTCGCTTTTCCAATAAAGTTAGGTACGTAGGTGTCGATCTAGATATCAAGTTTCCTTGGAGATATTGCGTTTAAAGCATCAAAATCAAGCTTCTGGTAGTGTAAGACAACTTTCGGCAAGACATGGAATTGTCACCGAGGAATTTTGAAATTCTATCCTGCGAGTAAGTTGTTTTGTGGATTTATCTTTCACCAAACTCCAAAGGGAACGCTTTGCCTCTAATCACCAAATGCCACTGTCAATTTATTCAGTAAACTCAACATTTTCATCATGGTAAAATACTCGAACGAATAACGTCTGCAAATTATAAAAATTTTCTATCGAAATTCGGAGTCGGTGACTGCAACTTTAAGAGCGTTAACTCCAATTTTCGGTCGTAATTCTAGCCCTAGTAGACAGCCAATAACAAGTTTAGTGCAAAAATTTGAGTCTACATATTCATTGTGTGATGTTGCCGTGTCAGTGAGACAACGGGTTGGTCGAAGTGCCGAAAATATCGCTGCCGTTCAGGCGTCCGTAGCAAACGATCCAAATCAGTCAATTCTACGGCATTCTCGAGAATTGGGCATCACTCAGACCACATTATGGCGTAAGGATCTTGGTTTATATCCATACTGATAGCTGACTCAAGAATTGAAGTTGATGGACCATTTGAAACGATGTACGTTCTCCGATTGGGTTCTGGAGAAGATGCGCCAAGATGGTGAATTTCATCGCAAAATCATCTTCAGTGACGAAGCTCATTTTTGGCTCAATGGGTTCGCCAATAAGAAAAATATGCGTTATTGGTCGGGCGAAAATCCACATGTGCTTCATGAATCACCACTTCATCCACAAAAAATAACTGTTTGGTGCGGTTTGCACGCCGGCGGCGTTATTGGGCCATGTCTTTTCGTCGGCGATAACGATCGTCACGTTACTGTGAATGGTCAGCGTTATTGCGCCATGATCACCGATTGTTTTTGGCCCGAATTGGAAGATATGGACTTGGACGACATGTGGTTTCAACAGGATGGTGCCACAAGCCACACAGCACACGTTACAATCGATTTATTGAAGAGTAAGTATGGTGAGCGTGTTATCTCAAGAAATGGGTCAGTCGATTGGCCGCATCGTTCGTGCGATTTAACGCCGCTTGACTATTTTCTGTGGGGCTACGTTAAGTCAGAGCCAACATTGAACGCGAAATAGCGGCCGATTCGGCCGAAATGTCTGGCCGAGTCGTTGAAAATTGGGTCCAACGAATCGACCGCTGCAAAGGTGCCCGCGGTGGCCATATGAACGAAGTCGAGTTCCATTCATAAATGTTTTGATTGTTCTTCAAGCCGATGATAACGTTTTTGAAATATCTCAAATGGTTTGTGTTTTATTTTAAAAAAAAGTTGTCAAGTCCTTATTGGAAAACCCTTTATATGATTTCGTCGACTTTCATTCGCTTGCTTGCTTTGTTGAGAATGACACGCTATATCTTCACTACTCCCCCTTAAGCTAATGGCAATGAACAACATTGAGAAGAATGGGAGTCGAAGGGTCAAAGTTTGAAGCATAATGCAAGTTGCAGTTGAGGACTTGTTGGATGCGCTCACAACTTTCAAATAAGTTTCAGAATTAAGTATTCTCGATGCAGTTAAAATGATGAATTAACAGGGTTCGAAATCACAATGAGATCCCAGAAAGTAAAACCGTCGACGAACTTGCTTCGTCCCAAGACTTGAATTCCCTTACAATAAAGAAATCTTCTATTATTGGTTAAGACTTTGAGTGGCAGTTGGATCCCATTTCAGTACAACTGTATTGACAACACCCCAGATCGCAAGTAGATCGCACAAATGCTTAAATATGTACAACAGTCAGCTGTATTTCTGCTGTCCTTTAGTACGTAAAAATGCAGACTGATTGCTGTCATCTTAAAGCAAGTTACAAAATATGGGTTGCCTTAGTACCCGAGTGTCCTAGTCAATCACAAACCACCGGCTTTTGTAAATCTTGCTTTAAGCGATGAGGAAAATATGGAGCTGTGAGCTGTCTCTTGTTTAGAAATCCTAAAATAGTAGTAGGAATCCATACATCCGTATAAGGGATCTGATTTCCTGTTAATAGACGTAACCATTAAATCCGAAATCGGAACTTATTCTCATTATGAGTAACTTTTTCTATACATTCCAAAGTAGTCTTAAAGGCCGTCAGTTTAACAAGAAATCTCTCGTATGTTGTCACAAATGTGAACAGCATATTTTTGTCGTTCATTTGTAAATGGGTACGTTCGCCAGGACGTTATAAAGTACGAGTATGACCTTACATTGGGTAATATGCTAATGTACCAGAAGTCCTTGATGTAATATATGGGCAAGATAACTAGACACGTTTTATATTTCATACGTCAATGTCTCAATTAGTTGTCTTTCCGTGTTCGAAACTTTGAAAGCAAATTGGATTTCCGTTGTCATGCACTACTGACATTTATTACAATCTAAAACGGAAAGGGGTTAAACCCAACGAAATGCAATGCAATCACGCGATTAATATGAACACAAAACGAACACTAGTATGTGAGTATCTTATGGTAACACCCGTCAAATCGACATAGTTTCTAGTCTATCTAATTCGAAATGGACTAGGACTACTTTTTTGTTTGATCAATGACGTCACTAAATTTAGCTTTTATCCAACTATTTTTTGCTTCAAAAAAAAAAAAAAAAAAATAAAGAAAAAACCTCCAAAACACTTTTCATTTCGACCATAAACGCGAATTCAATCTGTGCGGGTGGGTACTCCCCATTTTAAGTAGAGAATGCCCCAATTATTTTCTGCATTATTACACGAAATGCAATGTAACAAGAACTGATGGGGGCGACTAACTTAGTCGGTAATTGCAAGTACCAAAGAGAACTTGGGGAAATTTGTATCTCCTTAGAAATGTATTTTTGGGGCCGTGTTCTTAGCTTAAATGGAACACCCATAATGTTAAATGGAATTTAAATATTTAAGCTATCAAAGTTGAATGCGAGTTTGTGGCTATAGAAAGGTTTTTAGGGACAACAATCCTTGAATGAAAGGAACACATATTGGATGATTTGTTGGTCCATTTATCAACATAAAAGCTAAAAACAAATATTTAATTATTTTTCTACATCAAGCCAAAACACAAGAGACAAACGCCGCCGACATGAAGATAGAAGAAGCGCAAAATCAAATGTCACAGGTCGAACCTTTACTTGAGTACGGGAACACCTTCATCATTCATCGCCACAGACTAAATAAATATACCCTGCCAGTTATAAATTCATTCAACTACGAGTACGGGTATCTGTATGTATCCATGTCCGTATATCGTTGCGCTAATAAAACGTCATACCTAGAACAAGTTAGAGTGTCGCTTCCAAATGAGAAATTGCTCCATAGCCAATGGACTGAATGTTCACCGATGTGACCTATGTGTGTGCAAGTTCCATTGCAATAGAGATACTTTTCTTTGTTCAATGCCACAGAGAACATCACTGACGATAAAATATTCATGCAGACCGACACAATTGCTGATAGTTTCTGTCTCTATTGTGATGTAAAAGTGCTCTTCCCTGCCCTGTCAAAACCGCCAATACACTATCCAAAGGTTACTAATTGATTTAGATACATTTTATTCGCTTATTTATTTATTTTTTTTATTTTACAGACACATTTCACGTATGTATCTCATCGTATTCAGTTAACTCGTTTTTTTCTAATTAATAATTCATACCAGTGATGTTCAAAGTATCTGGACATGGTTATATTGTAGATACATATAAGTAAACTAAAATGGTACCGTACCTTGTTCTAGCTGATGTCAGCTCTTGTTAAATTTTTTTGTTATGAATTTGGATGTGAGTCGAATTTCCCGGCACTATAAGGTTGATTGGATTTGTCGGTGAATTTTGTATAACAAATCCGAAAATTGTTTTATGTGGAAATGGAATGAAATTTTCCAGTGTTGATAGAGGTATCTATTCAATGACGGAATTGAGTAGTGGAAATGTAAATTTGCAGTTGTATCTCTTATGCATAAGGTGGGCAATGCAGTAATAATTAAGATATACAAATATAGTTATTAGGCGAGTTTGGGTGAGTCCAGTTTGCGCTAAAGTTTGATGGGAAAGCATCACAAACGGTTGATTAGGGACTCAAATGTATTGTTCGGTTGAATAAAAACGCTGAAGCTGACCTAGCTACAAATATAAAAATAATTATTGAACTTAATCTTTCGTTCGAGGAACGAATTTTGAAAACAATTCTCACACGGGCGCAGCGCGGTGCGAATTCGGAATCAGTCTTATACATCCATTTAAGAAGTAGCTGGTACAAAAACTCTGAGATTATGACTTGTGACTGGACTTCGTGGATTGGGCTCCTGAGCAGCTTGAAACTGAATTTTGTTTTTATAAAAAAATCTTACACACTGAGATTTACGGGCTTGCAAAAACGCAATTACACACACAAAAATGCTCTGCTTGCTTGGTTTCGTTTTTACGTTGGTGACATAGTCAGCCATTATTTTCAGAATGACGCCGGCGCGGAATGGCCAACATTGCCGAACAATTATAAAGTCGACATTTGCCCAAGTTATGTGCTGTTTTAGCTGGATGCCGCTACGTGAGACCATTGACATACAGACGACTAGGAAGTGAACTAGAGGAGCGATCCAATCTTAGATGTACCTAGTCAAGTCATAAATACTGGTACACAGATTTTTTGTTATTATTGGGTTATTCAATGGCTACAAATCTTAGAACAACTTATTCGAAATGACTTCCATTTGGCTTCCAGCACGACTTAAGACGATGTGGCCACTCGTCGATTGCGAGACGCACTTCATGCATGGGGAAATTGTCCACTGCACCGACAAGGGCTCGCTTCAACGACTCAATATTTGAGTGTCGAGTTGAGCAAGCCATGCCCTCTAATACGGACCAAAACTTGTAATCCAACGGATTGAGGTCTGGACTACCAGCTGCCAATCATCCGTTGATGATCAAACACGGAACGTTGTGTTTGAGCCACAGTTGAGTCGTGTTTGCTTTGCGAGCTGGAGCAGAGTCTTGCTGGAAAGTCCATGGCTTGTTGTTGAGTATTGATTGGTTGAGAGACTTCACAATGGGTTCCAAGACGATCGATTGATATACTTTCGCCGATGTTTTCACTTCTTTCTCGCAAAAATGGAGCTTGGTAACGCCATCGTAGCACACTCCCCACCATACCATTACAGACGCAGGATGGTGGCCTCTTTGAACCCTCGGAATAATTTGGGATGCTTCTGTGGATGACCGAGTATACACACGATCGTTCTGCTTATTGGACGATTCTTCTACGGTGAAGATTTTCTCGTCAGTAAACAGAATTTGTCTCTGAGCGTTCTTCGTGTACCGGCTGAGTAACGCTTTCGATCTTCGCTTGCGTTTTCCCTTCAATGCGGCCGTGAGCAGGTGTCCAGTGTGTCGCTTGTACGCGCTGAGTCCTAAATCTTCTTTGACAATGCGAGACATGGATTTTCGCGAAATTTGCAACGCAACAAGATTTTCTGTTCTCGCAGCGGTTTTCGGTCGATTCGTTTCTTCAGGGCTTTGATCGCTTTCGGAGTTCTCACAGTGCGCAGACGGCCGGATCCTTGACGGTCTCGTACTCCACCAGTCTCATCAAACAACTTCGCAGCACGATACACAAAATTGCGAGTGATTCCATGCGGCCGCAACGTTCTAAGGACATCGACTTTTTCCATGCTGCATTTAAATAGGCCAACTACATGTCGCCCCATTCCATGATTGTAAGCAATTAATGTCAAAAACTTTTTACGTCACAATGAAGCATAAATATCAACTGTCAAATCGCAATCAATACGAAATGGGTGCGCCCATTCGTAATGAGTGAGTTCAGTTGTGTACCAGATTTTATGACTTGACTAGGTATGCTAATAACCTATCCAGGCTTTGGAAGCCAATAGTGGTCCTCTAAAGTAGCTTACGCAGTCGAAGTTATTAGTAATGTAATCGGACAATATTCTCCGTTACTACACAAAGTCATGTACTGTGTTTACACCAGGGTCATGAGATCAATTCTTGTTTGTGGTATTGGGGTTTGGCGACCTGCATTTGAACGGTCAAGTAAAAACCAACGCGACGATCGTTTTATGTTGGCTTTTTTAAACTTGCTCCATTCGCTACCAGCAGTAAATTGTATACTGGAATTTATTAGGTCCTCAGGCTGGGAGATATTCATCAAAAGAAGTTAAATTTAGGATGCCTTCCCCAATTAATCCACTGTCAATTATCAGTGTCAAAATTGAAACACTTGATTCCAGAACGGAACTAATAGGGAGAACGCGAAGTCTTCCTCAGAAAGTTAATGTCTATTTCCAGATGCAGCACTAAGGCAGTCGCTTTAATACAGACGAATTCGTTGGCGCTCTTTTTCCGATGACCCTTGGTTCAGTTCAGGCTATCCACATACCGTACCGTCTAGCCGACGTATCAGCATTACGTCATGCCACTGCTTGGCTACCACAACATCTAAGCTCCACGTCGGATACCCTAAGTTCGAACACCATCAAGGTTGGAAGAAACTATCACACATCTCTCAACAAGATTGCTTGACAGCACCAGTTTAATTACCGGGCATTTAGAATTCTCTATGAACTGGTCAAACTCTGCACATAGAAATTGTTCTGAGCTTGATAACGTTAGGTCATCAATTCCCTATTCCAAACAAACGACATACTTTTAAACACTTTTTAAGGTAAGATATAAGTGTAGGTTAGAAATCTAAACAAATATGATGGATATTCGATTCTAAAAGATCAAGGGAACTTTTTGATCTCAGAAGGAGAGACAGCCATGATCAGTTGATACTGTCATTGAAAACTACGCGTAGCGTGAAGCTGCCCATGCAATCTGCAGGCATTAAACACTTCGAAGATCCCTGCTCTATGAAGATCGCTGTAAGCATCTTGAGAATTACTTAGGGTCCAGGAAAGAGGCCTCTTTGTTACACAATTAGCTGGATTTTACAGCTCTTCCAATGGTATAACAATAGACTTGTACTGATCATTCTAAGTCTGCATCTGGTACATGTTTAGATCATATCTATGGACGTTTCAGTAATGTCTCTTCGATTAATTGTGAGAAATGTGTACTTGATCTTATGTTAACTGACTACTCCATGACAGAACTCATAGTAAATTACTCTAGAAGCAATATTTGCAAAAATCCTTAACTTAAAAACCAGTCTGTTGTGTGAGACGGGGATGATGTTTATGTAGTGATGTTTCAACCTCTTTTACTGTCTTCTCTAACATCCTAAATATGTACATTTTAAGATGTTCCTCTTCCTTGCCTACTAAAAAGGAGGCAAAAAAGCTTAAACCTTAACAGTATTCTTAACAATTCTTCATCTTCAAAAAAAAAACCTACTGTTATACGTGTGGATGGCCGCGAGGTTTTCGATAAACTCGTCATTGCTAATGCATTTAACAGCTATTTCACTAACATAGCCTTCAGCTTACAACCTAGTCCAGTACAACCAATTTGTTCATTTTAAAGAAACAGCTTTGTGTATAACGCCATAACTCCTCTTGAGGTGTTAAAAGTTATCGGCACTTTAAAAAATTCGAATTCATGTGGTGCTGATGGAATTTCGAACCTGGTCGTTAAAAAAATTGCATGTTTCTTAATTGACGTATTAAAAGATATCTTTAATTGTTTTATTTTTACTGGGATATTTTCAGAAGCCTTGATATGTGCAGATGTGATTCCTCTGTTTAAAAAAGGATCTGCTGCAGAGTTATGAAACTACAGGCCTATCTCACTTCTTCCAGTCTTCAGTAAAATCTTTGAAAAACTTATAAAAAAATAGGGTTATGAGTTTTTTTTTTAAATAGAACAGAGTTCTTTAACCCAGTTCAACTTGGATTTCAAAAAGGTAAATCGACTGAAGATGCACTTTTACAGTTTTGTGCTCATGTAAAGTGTGACCTTGATGTGAAAAGATGTACAGGCGGGTTTATTTATTGACATCACTAAAGACTTCGATATGGTCAACCACAATTTGTTGTTGAAGAAACTAGAAAAATTAGGTTTTCCTGGTTTAATGCTTAATTGCTCTAGGTCGTATTTGGAAAATAGGCCGCAGAGAATAAAGATTGACGAGATTAGGAGCGAATTTAAGTTCGTAAATTTGGGCGTACCACAAGGCTCCGTTCTTGGTCCTATTTTGTTTTTAATTTATATTAATTCGCTATTTGCTCTTAATGTCAAAGGTAGACCTACTGACTGCGCTGATGGCTTGAATAGTCCTTTGGACTTGGTCTCCGACATTAATTGGGGTCTTGACTTATTAAGACTCTGGTTATAGGCTCTCAAACAAAACACAACCTTGAAGCGAATGCGTACTTCCATGCACATGAATGTGATAGATACAAACTCTCTGTTTGCAACTGTACGTCCGGCTCTCCAACCTTTTGTAGTAGTTTCAGCTGAAGTGAAAAATGTTTTTAAATTTAGAAAGAAGACGATTTTAAGTACCTGGGGCTCACACTAGACTCTAGAATGAGTTTTTCGATGCACACTGAAATATTGAGGAATTATTTCCGTTTCACGCTTAGGCATTTCTTCTATTTGCGCAATATCTGCTCTACAAAGCTTTTAAAAACTATTTACTATGGAATTGTTGAATCTAAGCTTCAAAACGGCATTGCTTGTTGGGGAGGTGTGTTTCGGAACAAAATTAACCTTCTGTTAATTTTGCAGAAATAAATCATTAGAAAAATTTGTCGTAAACCTAGAAGACATCCCAGTTTTTTTTTCCACTGCTTTGTGATCTAAAAATTCTTCCTGTTCGTCACCTTCATTGCTTAAAGGTATTGAAAACCTTTTTTATGAAATCTGGTAATCGAAATTTTCGCTTAATCTCGAATTATAACTTACGTGGAAACTCGTCTAATATGTTATCTTTACCCATATTTCGTACTACTGCCTTTCGTAACTTTTTTTCTGTTTCGTCGTATCGCTTGTTTAACAAACTTCCTCATTCCATTAGGGCTATATCAATATTTGGAATATTTCTAAAACTTGTAAAAAATTGACTATTTCAGTGCAACTACTTTTATTTAGAATCTATTATCTCTGATATTCTGGTATAATTGAAATTATTTGTGAATTATTTGCATTTTGTGTCTCAATTTTTTATGTAATTTATTCAAACATTTATATTTAACTTTATGTTATTTCATTAAGTTTCTACTTCTATTTGTTCAATATTCGGTTTCTATTAATTTTTGTTTCATTTTCTAAATTTTGACCCAAACTTTTATTTCATTTTGTAATTCCAACAGCCTCTTGAGGTGACATTCAAAACTTTTTCCTATACGTCTTGTATCCAAAATACTGACTGTCATTAAATGTTTCTTATTCCATATATTTAGCGTACTTTTAATATTTTAAACATGTCTGTAAACAATATGTTTTAATAAGAAATAAATGATATCTAATCTTATCTAATCTTAATCCATCTCAACCCTAACTGTCCTAATCGAACATGCTTCATTATTTGAGGGCTGCCGTTGACCCAGTTAGTATTCATATACCATCATCCATCATCTTTATTTCAATAAACTGACTTACTCATTTTTGGTACAGGTCCATAGAGTCTTCAACGCTAACTACTCGTACTGACACTACTGTTGTTCAGGCACAAAAATTTATGCGCGGTACTAAAACATACAACACGGAGCTCGACATCCTTATTGGTTTCATATTCCGTCCACTCAAAAAATTTCCTAAACTTCTGAAATTTAAAGTGATCGCCTAGACAGCTAATTTGAAATCTGCTATTTAAGTCCAATGTGGACGTGATCTACTTAGTTAGTCATATCATGAGTGCTCCAGAATAAGGTCTTTGAAATGCACTTTAAGTAGTTGGCAGTAAAAATCTTTCCACTGATAGCGATCTACATGTTAAAAAAAAAACAAAATATTAAACAAAACAACAAATTCAAATATAATACAACTCTCAAAACACCGACTAAAAGTGTTGATGTATGCATTTGTACGCGTATTCATTTGTACGTCGATCATTAATCAGCAATTCTGTCAGGAACGATCTGTTTTTCTTGCATTTTAATTCTTACGTCAAATGGATTTTCGATTTTTTTTTAGTTTCAAGACTAATCTAATGAATGAGCAGAAAAATAGAAAAAAGATATACACGTAGTGTACAGTTTTATGATTAACAATATATGAATCCGAATTAAGTTGAATCTTTGTGTAAAATAGATTGACATTGAGATATATTTTAGAAATGAAAATGAAAATATGTTGGTTTTCCCTTCTCTATAGAAATAGAGAATAATAGATGAGTGGATTTTGTTCTAAGATAGATTTTAGTAATTTTCTTTATAAAAAAAAATGACAACACTTTCCGGAGCAATGATTCAACAAAATTCTTTGAGGTGTTAAGACGTGTTTTCCGCTTTTCACTTTAAAAATAGACAGAAGAGATGTTTTTTTCTAATTTCTAAACAAAAAAAAATTTTTTTTTTTAAATATTCAACAAAATTAAAGATAGCCTATTAGCACTGTCGACGTAATTAGTCATGAAGAAAAATAGTTTCCAACAATAATGCGACGAAAGATAGATTACGAATCACAAGAGAAAGTGGGATTTTTCATCCCAAAAATTGTCGACGTTGTTCAACAGTGAAGTCCGAAATAATTGCACAATTTATGGATTATTTTTAGGTCGTCAATGTAACAAAGTTCAGTAGATTCCAAGTTTCGTTTACTAATCTAGCTTTGATACAGATTTTATGAAATACACTTGTAGTTCTAGAAAATAAACAAGCGGAACTGAGTGAATCTGAAATCCATGGTCGATGCGAAACGCTCATAACTCTCCGTTGCTAGTTAAGACTTGTAACTTCTGATGCTAAGCTGGAGTTGATTTTTCTGATACCAGATCGGAAACCGTGGTTGTTTGAAAACAGCTTCGAGGTTTTCATGTGGCATGGATTAACATGGCCACGTCTTTGTTCAATAAAATGGTAATAGGCTATCTGATGTCCAACCGGTTGAGTCAAAAGTTTGTAGTTACAATAAAAATACGAAAGCGGAATAAAAACTGCAACAATCACTGATAGATGCGGTGAATGTCTGATACAACTTAAATATACGTGTGAGTGCCAAACAATCAAGACCGCATATGAAGCTATTCGTGTTTGCGAAAAATGAAAGTGGCATATCACGATGCTTCGAAAGCCTTTATTTTTTGAAAAACTGTTTAATAGAGTTCGTAGAAATATTGTATAAATACCAAAGTAATGATCAAAAAATTTCAACAAGAACATCGCACATTTGTTTGGTCTGTGTGAGATGGCTTGGATAACATTAAAACCGTAAAGGTTTGCTATACCTGACAGTCGTTCGACCAGCGTTAACGTACACATCGAACTGGTAATGATGTATGAGAGAAATAAAGAAAAAGTGAGAGGGAACTCTAGAGATTGCGAAAACATTATCGTTTAGAATTTTAACAAAAATTAGGGGTCTGAAGTGGTTATCTTGCGGAATGCCTTTAATTTGGATCTGATAGGTTTAATTTAAATATAACCCGATCCGACAAATAAAAATTCTCTTGTACAATGTAGAATCTGTTTCCTTACAGAAAACCTGATGCACAATGAGCGTTCTTTGTACATCAGAAAACCAACTCCTCAGTACCCTTTCCTTTGCCAAAAAAAAGTTAGCATCTATCGTTGTTCTAATATTTTCCCTTGGTTCCAGGTTCCCACTAGAAGCTGGCATGGAAACACGCGCCGTTTTAACTAATTTGTTGTCGCTTAGAAACAATACATAAAACATGGGCTGAAAAGTCCAGGGCTTAAGAAAACACGGTTTTTTTAATTAAAAATTTTATTTTTTTTTTATTCATCCTTTATTTTCCTTAAATTGTGTTGAGTGGAGTGCTGCGTTTAGGGTTTTATCTCTTTTTGTGTCAAGAAAGAAAAAGGTGATTATGATTTTTTTGATGGAACCTCTCCTTTCCAGCTAGACTTTAGAGTCATAATCAAGAGCTCATTCGCATCTTCGAGTTCCAATAACAATTGGTTTTTGTAGAAAGCACAATTTCTCTAGGAACGATTTGTGCCCCTTGTCTGTTGTCTTGATTTCGAACAACATTTTCTTAGTCAATCAATATGGATATTGTTTACTTATGTAATTTTACGACATTTTGTATGCATATCCTCATTTCTAAGAATACAAAGTATAAAATTACAAAAAAAAAGAAGAAGAGAGGACTGAAATGGTTCCCTTGTGGAGCTTCAAAAATTTCAACATCATTTTGCAGTCAGTATAAACAGTATACCGCTGTCTTGTGAAAATCCAGAGATTGCGTTTAAGTTGGATTGCGGGAGATTTAGAGATTTATACTGCCGATCCTACTACTCGCATAAAATTATGATTTAATGAGTTTCCTTGACTCTGTAGTAAAGTCGGTCTCCCACACCTTTTTTTAGCAAGTTTCAAATTAGGTTAGCATTCGGCTTTCAGGTAGGAAGGACATAATGCACCAAGTCGTCTGTGAAATCCTAGAGAAGGATGCTATATATCATGGAGCTTAATACTCTAAATAATCTAGTAAGTATCCAAAGTAGCGATTAGTATCTTTGCCAAAAAACAAAAAGTGGTGCAAGAAGCAAGATAAGCTAAAATTAGTTTCTCATTACACCAGTCAACCGAAAAAGGCTACGACAACTCCAAGATGTGTTCAAGACATGGAACATAAGGCCACATTAGAGTAAAAAAAAAATCATGCAAGTTCTAAAGAAGGAACCACCAAGAAGAGCTAGATCTAGACATGACCTGAAACTAACATCTAAGCACGAAAACATTGATATGACGTTGACCAGTTAAACGTAAAAAACCTCGACATCATATTTGTTAATATGATATGTAAAATAAACGCCTTACAAATGGGCTTCCGCAATTAATAAAGTCTCAAATCTATCATAACGAAACTGTTATGTTAGACATGCAACGACCCAGGCATGTTAAGCAATTAATCAGCAGATAGTGGTAGCAGACACACCAATGCCAAAAGATGTATTCTGCAGATCTTGTTGCCTAGAAAAAGTTACCAAAAGTTATGACTTTACAAACACCTTTCGTAAATTACGGAAAGAATCATTCATCGAAGTAACTCTCGTGAGTTTCGTTAGGGAACTCTCACACTAAGTACAACAGACAAAATTTCAAAATGGAAGGCGCTCAGTGATACTTTAAAACAGGCAGTGAAAACATTACGAGTTTTGGACATTCATATAACAGATTATTGAATGTAGCAAATAGTACAATTTCTTACCCGGAGTTCCACAAGGATTGGTACTTGGATCTCTTTTCTTAGAACATCTCATGCGACGGGCAGTTCCCTGCAGTAAATGTTGCCATATGGTTGCTACCGTGAAACACTTAAAAAAAGGCAGAGCCGGCCAGGAATACAAGCACTTTCTTCGATACTGCCAAAAGATGCTGGCATCAAAGAAAAAGCAACTCTTCAAGAACGTGCAGTAGGTTCTGTGGGTAGGATATCCGAAAATCTAGGCTTCAAAAACGATGATTCTGGCGCTTCTACATATTTCTTCTGTTTAATCATCGTGATTATCGCAAGTATCTACACTGATACCTTACCCATTTCTCTGTTAAAACCAGCGGAAACATATTGTACTCTATTCTTTAGCCGTTCTTTTATGTTATGATAATGCGGTCAAAGGAAAATTGATTGAAGTATGCACGTTCCTTCAAAAAAAACCACAGAAAAAAAAAGTCAGACCACAAAATCAAATACAGAAAGTCTAGGACAACTACGCCACTAGCTGCGTGGCATATTACCAAATTACATTTCCGACTGAGTTCTTCAAGTGTGGTATCAATTATTTAAGCTTGTGCATTATGCATACTAGTAGTTTAGTATCTTATGAAGCTTGAACAAGTAAAAACTTCGATGGTACTAACAGAATTTTCTATTACTACAGAAAATACTCAGAATAATCGCAGTTCAATCGCTCCCCTGAACCTTTTATCTGAAATCGTTTATGAGCAGATAAAACACCAAAACGAGCTTATTGAAGCAGCAAATATAATGTCAAAAACATAGTGGTACGAAAACTCCCTTTTCTCTATCCAAAGAACTCCTAATTCACGGCATAGTTGAGCCCCCCATCGATTCCCAAGGGAAGTATTACTGATCCCACTAAAGATAAATTTAAACGTAGCCTGAAGCCGCATAAACGTGGTATACCCTATGTCCATTCCATTAACCGCCCACCTAACTCCTAGCACATAAAAAATTCCAAAGCACTTTGATTTTCGTTTTTGTTTTGTTCTTCATTCCTCCTTCTTGGTTTTTGTGTTTTTTTGGGAAAATTGTTTGTCTAGCCCAAATGTGATGGTAGGTAGGGGGTGGTTTTATTGAACCAAACTCTCCCAGGAGAGTTTTTAACCTCTCTGGCATGTGCGTATGTATACACAATTGTGGTGGAGGCTTTGTGGAATAAATTTGCGATGTGTAAATGTAACTATAGGGACTGGGACTGGGATCAACTTCATACGAATCCAATTGCGAGGTTAAAAGTTCAAAGTTATGTCTTGTCCTGTGCGTCAGTCATTCTGGATTGAGGTCAATGGAATTCCAAAACGCGTTAAAGAACGCATGAAACAGATGGGACTGGCGAATGAGTTTTTTTTTTTTTGTTTTTTTTTTTGGTTTGGTGATTCCAAATGAAATTGCGTGGAAAATTGGGCAATTTCCAAAATGATGTCTCTAAATGCTTTTGTTGGTTGATCTTTGTGTCATTTACGGCAACCAGCAATTCGTTGGCGCAACAATATGATTTGGATTTTGAAGATAAACATTTTTTGGACTTTTCGTTTATTTATCCAGTCGTGTTCTGGATGAATCGCATTATTTGCGCCGTTGGTTATGGTTTCCTTTTTGGAAATCACGGCGTATATAGCATACGAAAATGGTTTCCTGTTGTTGCTTTCGACAAATATTGTTTGAAAATGAGCAGATGTTCTTTAAAATGTGGAAGGCATAGATCGCAGATGCGAATTATCAGCTTTGGAGCTTCAGGGTCAGAAAAAAGTTGTTTAAACTAGTAGTCACCATTGGGACGAAGAATAAAGAATTAAAATTTGATTCGAAATTGAATCACACATGAAAAACCACACGATGTGCAAATTGCTTAAATGGCGCCCAACACGGGTCCTTTGTTCCATCTTCTATTTTACATCCTCGATCGTGATAGCGGTCGTATAAATAAATATAAAAAAAAAATCAATCATTTTGCACATGCCCCATTAAAGTGTGCCTTACTAACTATCACATATGGTCGCTAACAGTCAGTTGAAAAGTAACATTTCCTTGATAATTTTCGCACAAAACATTACGCCATCAATGTGCCAGTGAGAAGAAATAGATAAAAAAAAAACACCTTATTGGTGTTTGTATCTTGTATCTTTTTCCAACAGCGCAATAACAACCCAGACACGTTTTTCTATTTTCGGATTGATCCGCTTCTCCTGGGTTCTCTGAGGCGCTCCTAGTTTCTCCTAGCATCGGTCTACTTATAGTAAGTCGCCACATAAATTACCATCGATATTAGTTACTCCAAGTTGTATCTCATTAGGATCGTTTGCTTTGAGTATCCGTGGGAAATTGCCTTCTTACAGCTAAATTGTGCGAATGGTATTTAGATACTTGTACAGAATTTTATGATCTCCAGATACACATTTATTTATGGATTAAAGAAGCGAGTAGTTTTGTTAGTAAATGGATTTTCGTGAAATGCTTTTCGTATAATATTTGAGTTGTTGCTTGTTTTTTGAGATGTAAATAAACGTGAGAAGATTAAAATGATTGTTTTGGTACGAGTAGATGATAGGTGTCTGTATCTGACAGAGGGATTCTTAATGGATTATCTACAGTTTTGAGTGGAATGGTTAAATGATAAGTAAATAATTGCTGTGAAAGCGGCATTAGATAACAAATTTTAAGAGGAGACTGAACTTTGTGAAGATCAAATTAAATAACATAGGAAGATAGTACGAATATTGAGCATACTTACGTGAAACCACTGCTTACTTGCAAAACCAACTCTGTTTTCAAAAAGTTATTCATTGAATGTTGCACTGCCAGTCGTAGTTTTGTGAATATATGAAAATCGGCTGACAACTTAAGCCACAACTGAACTGGTACTCAGATGTGCATCAGATAAGGGAATTGTAAAGATACAACCAAGGGTATAGCTTATAAAGGGTGGGCGATCTGTTGGTATCCTCTTAAATCTATGCTATACGCTAAAAAAAAATTACAGAAACTTTGTATTACACATTCGAGGTTCGGAATCGATCGATTTATGCTTGATGAACGTTGGGAAATATTGCGAAGTTACTCCCAAGCTGAATGCTGTGTTGTCGATTTTTGAAAATAAGTTTCGGTTGATACAATGCACCAACAGCAGCATTTGTATGCAAGTTAATGAGCAAAGTTCGTGAGATTAGTCTGCTGAATAATAATCGAACATCGAACCGTGTTTGTCCTGTGCTCTCAACGGAGAATATTGCAGCTTTTACCGAAAGTGTGCGCCCCAACCCGAGAACCTCAACGGGCCACAAATCTTAGTAACTGAACATCAGAGCACTAACCCGAGGAGAATTTTGCATAAAGATCTCGCAATTGATAGAAAACAATTACCGCCTTCCTTATTGCTTCTCTGTTTGGGCTTTAGAGCAGCCTGAAATTGAAGACAATTTTGCTCAAAAAATCATAATTTCAGATGAGCCGCATTTCCATCTCGGCTGTTACGTAAAAGTGCAGTATTTAGGACTCGGAAAATCTACACGTAGTGAAAGAAAAGCCAATGCATCCTGAACCTCTAACTGCTAAGAGTGATGGTTTGTGATGCGTCGGCATTGTCAGTCAATTTTTTTTGAAGACGACAAAAAAAAATTACAATCATCAAAAAAGAGCGGTAGTGAGGCATAATAACCGATTTTTTATGGTCAGAAATTGAGGATTTCGACTTGTCGAGTTATGGTTGCAATTGGGCTACGTTCCGCACAAAACGTTCAACAATCGATTTATTACACACTAGGTTCAAAGATACTGCAATCGGTCGCTTAGGCGATGGTTCTTGGCCGCCATGGATCTGCGATTTAGCGTCGTTGTACTTTTTTTTTTAGTAGGGTGCCATTTGAAGACGATGCTTTGCGAGCATATCAGAGACTAGTCAGGCATTCAAGAACAGCACTGGTCAAGATATTGGTGAAATAGGGCCTGAAACCATCTGCCCCCAAGCCCGCGGATGCAATCTTTTGAATGAAATAACGAAGAGTAATTTTCAATAAATCGTTGAAAAATATTGAAGTTTTTCTTGGCCTTCTTAAAAAGATACCAACAGATGACAGATTAAATTTTTTTAAATTCTAATTTAAAACAGCTGGAGGACAGAAGGAAATTCCTTGACCATTCATGGGTCTGCCGGTATTCTAGAAAGACATTCCACCTGCAGTTATGCTCAAAAGAACTTGGAATTAAATGAAAGCGAAAACAGGCTCAGTTGCTTAGAAATACATCTCGGAATATTGCCTAGACCCGCACCATAGACAAGATTCAGTGAATTCGGACTCGTGACTGTGTTCAGAAAACCCTTTTATTCTGGAACCATGTAGCGATACGAGTGGCTTAGCAGTGCCTTAAGCGTAATTTTAGTTAAATCTTCTGTTGTCGTACTCCAAAAAGATTCCAGTGTCGCCTTCTGGATTCGTTTTGAGAACATCCATGAAGACCCAACTACATTCCTTCTCTTGCTCGATTTCTTTCCGAAACCATTCCCGATCACAGGAAAAGTCGATTTCATACTTTCCCACAAACAGGACTTCTGTTGACATTGCATAATTACAGCACGTTCGTAGGATTAGAGCCAAAATAACATACAGTCGGCGCACTAGGTTATCACCCTGTATCAAACGTAGAGTGCAATCCATCATAATAAATCTTTGATAGCGAAAATTTCTGAAAGAGGAAAACACTGAGTCGTTTGGAGAATACCCTACGTGAAGGTAGTGGATCAGTTTTCAAGCCCTCAGTATAAAGGAGCAATTTTAACTTCGGCAAACAGTGCCGGTCGGCTCCTTCCTGAGGTTATGATTTTATTTTATTTTTCTGGACGCGCGTGTCTTCTTTTTGGCTGGCACTTTAGTTCGCCATCTGTTTACTATAGACGTTTTCTACAAAGCCAATCTTTGTGGTTTAAAAATTGTTAAAGCCGAACAAGTTTTTCGTGGTTCACAAACAGTTAAGTATCGGGATTTTATTATCCCGAATAAGTTGTCTTGAATATATTTCTGACATGTGATTACTCTGTCCGCCCAGACCCCACTTTACACTCAGCACTGCTTCAAAACTCTGGAGTTAGGTACCAAGCGTGATTTGCAATTGTTAATCAGATAGTGTGACAACGTTGGTGGGGTTTAAATGATAAATGTCTTCAAAATGGAATTCAATTTGAACATGGTAGCACTCGTCCGAATGTATCTCTTTTTAATAACAATGAAGCACATGTGGCTGACCTAGAAACACAAAGCACGAATATATTGTGCAGGGTGAATGATGAAATATGCTTTCAAAAAATAACTTAATAACTTTTTTCCTGTGCAATAATACAGTTCCATTTTTATTTTATTTTACAGATTAACATTTAGATTTCACAAAAATGGAATTGGCTCGATGAATTTAGAATCTGAATAGTGCACTGCTCTCCGCTTTGGAGTCTGTGATTTTCGTCTAAAGACAGTTTTTGCGGACGTTTGGCGGCACTCCTCCGAGCAGATGGACTGTGATGAGGCTAGTTAACACTTTTGCGGAGCATGGGACAATTACAAGAAGGGCTTATTACAGATATCCTTCAGTTCGGACAAAGGATACGATTGCTGGTGTAGCTACTGCCATACAAAATAATCTCAGCGTTTTGAACCGGAACTTATCTGCCCAAATGGGAGTAAACACACAATTCCGCATAAGAAAAAGTTCAAGTAACAAACAAAATCATTCATTCAAATAGTGTAAGAAAACAAAAACATTTTGGACTTCTTTTATATGTCTGAGGAGGCCTATTTTGATTT
The DNA here is from genome assembly GCA_928272305.1 of Volucella inflata. Taxonomy (NCBI): domain Eukaryota; kingdom Metazoa; phylum Arthropoda; class Insecta; order Diptera; family Syrphidae; genus Volucella; species Volucella inflata. The sequence continues at coordinate 17,970,750 of OV743718.1, read as the reverse complement.
GAACGGCAATGTAAACAAGCAGAAATGTTGAATTTGTTGTGACCCTAACCTGGAAATACTCAATGAGACGGAACAGCATCCCGCTTAAGTCAGTGTGGTATGCAGTTTCATCAAGCTGCATTGTAGGTCCATACTTTTTTGAAGAAAACGGTCGGTCTCTAAAGGTCAATGGCGACCTTATTTTAAAGATCTTGAACGCTTGGTTTGACCGAATTACGGCGAAAATTCTCCAATAAATTCATTTCCTGAAACTCCACATTCCGTTGGCTGCCAGGGTCTCCTGACTTTTTTTTAGGTCATTGTAAATAAGAAGTTTAAAAAACTAAACCCACACATTTAAATAATTTAAAGCAATCGATTCAAGCAATAATTGAGGCGATTCCCTCTGCAACCCTACAAGTAGTAATCAACAACTTTCTGATAAGAGGTCGCACATGTGTTACCGAGAGTGGAGGCCGTTTGAATTCATTCATTTTTAAGAACCAATAGAAAAAAACATATTTAAAATGAAATATCTTTTAGAATGACTAAAAGTAAATAAATGATATGAATTAAATAAATATTATTAATCAGCCACCGTATATATCATCCTCGTCCATGTAAGTCGGCACGTCTTCGACCCTCCAGACATTGTGACCATCTATGGAAAGTTTATATCAATGGCACGCAACATGAATAACAAAGGATTTGTGGACATGGATTTGATAACTCATGTGTAGGTACACTACATTTAACACAACAATCTTCCACAACCACATTCTCGCTTCTTAGAGTTTAATGATACTCGTAGCATTCTCGGTAGCTCAACTGAACCTTCAATTTTAACCACCCTTTAATGAATACCCACATCATAGGCTGAATGAAATAAATGACTCTTACACTTCCAATTGTATTTGGAAAACTCAACTTGAAAGTAATTATTTACACTTGAGTCATTCCACATCTGCGACCGTCATTTCCTCCACAACTCAAACAATCTGAATTCGAAATGCGATAATTATTTACTACTTAAGACCGAATACTCCAGTCTAATGACAGTAGTGTATCTAAAGTTCGAATATTCACTGAGTCGTAATTCTATCCGTACCTCATCTGTGCGTTCGAATTTTATTGTTTCCCAAAGTGCCGCCGAAGGTACTCGTATTTCATAAATTCTACTCCAACGATTTAAGTTTTGGGTTTTCTTTTCGACGCGCACCATCGGCTTCGACCATCGATAAATCAATTGGCATCTCGGAAATGAAATATTTCTTAGGCGAATTCCGCCAGGTAAATACATTGAACAGTTTCGCCGAAATTTCACCTATAACCCGGAGCAGGACAACTACGAGTATGTGCAGTTAAATTCTTCCTACCACAAGGGTGCACAATGGATTGTTGTACGAGTATTCATATCTGGAATCCGCATTGTGTACAAATTTGAACTGAGTTCACCAGTGTATACCGATGGTCGGGGAATTAAGCTGAGAACACGAGTAAACTATAAACAATAATTCAATTGGGTCGTGACGCATGGCACAAATATTTACGGCAATTATCCGTGGAACTGTCCTTTGCACACCATGGGGATACACTGGGGATGTTCTTTATTGTGGAAAAAGAATTTATACGACTGGACACAGAAGTTCTGTCGCCAATTTTTGTTTAAAATGGATTTTGAACTTTTGAGACAGCTAACGGTGTAATGAATTGGCGAATACCGAATGCAGGAATATGCCATGGGAAATTCAAGTGGTTAGAGTGGATTCTTGTGATTATTACTATCAACCTAGGTTTTCTTGCTCTCACAGTATACTTTGGCGATTTCATAGATTTTGATGGACGGCACAATAAAACAGGCATGAACATAGCGTGGTTGAAACTACTTTTTACATTAGATCCCGGAAAAACAGTCACAAAAAAGAAATATGCAAACCTACGCGAAAACTGGTAAGCCAGATGCCCAGAACGTGTGAGAAATTGTATCTACAAAACTATGAATATCTCAATTATTTCGAAAACGACTCAAAACGTTCGTGAGTTGAAAATTGACATAACAATTCACTGTGAGTAATAAACCTGGGTTTCCGATGTAACAAATAAGTGGGCGATCAGCCAAGGTAAGAGACCTTTCATAATAAAAGGAACAAACGTCGACTTAAACACTTTCTTCTTGCAGCTAAATTAAGATCTCGACTATCCGTAGAGAAAAAGCTGCAAACCAAACGATACAAGTTATAATGTTTTAAGCTTTAGCAAGACTAAAGTAGTCAGAAAGAGTATCACCGCGAGACACGGACGGCAACAATTTATAGAACTAATGTTGTGACATATACAAAAAGATAACCCGGAAAACCGTGGCTACATGACACTATCAATAAGGGCTCTTGGTATAAAGGTTTAAAAGGTGATAGCCATCAACATGTCTTGTTAGAAGTAACAAAGTTTATATTTGCTAAAAGCCGCATGAAGGATACTTTTCAGTTCAGTTTCAGTTTTAAATGCATTTTATTTTCTTAATCACTAATTCTTACTTACTAACAAAAAATGCTTAAATGCTAGCTTACAATTACTAAACAATCTAATACTAACTTACTGGCCCTACACAGGCACTCTAAGCTACTCTAAATTCGTATTTCTATGTCTTTCGACTTAATTTACATTGTATTTATGATTACTTATTTTCTATACTTAAGGCTAAGAAAAAATTGCTATCAAAAAACTTAGCATATGGACAATATTTTTTACTTTTTATAAAAACTTAATATCTAACTTAAAATAAACCTTAATCTACCTAACCTACATACAATACGTACATACACACATATAGACATTATGCACAATTATATACATACATTAGTATATACCTTCGTATATACTAATATATATATATATTACTTAAATGCTAACCTAAACCTATGTAAGCTGGCCATCGCTATTTACAAAGCAAATAGATTGGTCAGCTCTGCCTCATTAGTGAGGCTGGTCCGTAATTGACGGAAACGACGACGAAACATCTTCCCCATCATTCAACCACCAGAAATGCTGGTGCTGCCGAACGACATCCCTCTTATCGCGATTCCCCACCGCCCTACTGAACCTGAGACGATCCACCCTGCCGCGTGCGACGTCTCTGTTGTAGTTGAGTCGCCTGTCCCCAGCTGTCCGAGCGACATGGAAGATTAACGGGACCGCTGATCTATCCTGGATCAACCCTATCTGATCAAGGTAGAGGAATGCTTCCGGTGGAACGAAGCCGTTAGAGCGCACACTCTCATGATAAAGGTGATTGGGGTAGTAAGCCCCTGATATCAGGTTATTCGTCGAGGTCATTGCTCTTGCAATGTGCCTTCGAGTCAGCTTAATTACGAAGTTGTCCACTCGTATTAGGTTCGCCCTGTTGTAAAGGACCTCGTTAGGATAAAATTTTTTGTACTCCGACTCTGGTGTTCTGTACAAGCGAAGACAAGCCCTAAGGCAAGCCCTCTCAAACACCCGAATCTTTTCCATTAAGCTTGCTCGTACATTGAACCACACGGGACACCCAAATACCAGCATGGGCCTGATAAGGGCCATGTAGCAGATTATCTTTACCCTCGCATCGAGTTGGCTGCTATAAAACAGTCTCTTTGTGAGGGCAAAAGCGCCTTTAGCTCTGGCCAGAGCAGCATCTACATTTTTGTTAAAATACAGAAACTGATCTAGCCAAATCCCAAGGTATCTGACTACATTTCGACAGGCAAGAGGCTGTCCGTGTTGTCCAATGATCGAGAACTTTCGCCAATTTTTTCTGGTATCCCTAGAGGCTCCAGACAACGGCGTCCTAAAGAGAATGGTTTCCGACTTCTGAAAGTTGATTTTCAACTTCCAGTCATCGCAAAATCGTCTTATCTTATCGAAGTCACGCTGTAAGAGACTATTAATGACCTCGATTTTTGGACCTGTTCTGTACGCTATCAAGTCGTCTGCGTACGCAATAGTATGGGGAAGTGAACTTATCAAGTCGCTTGTATAAATGTTGAATAGGATCGGCGAATTGACCGCGCCTTGCTGAAGACCATTTTTAATTTGAAATATTCCAACAGAAGTCACATCACCATTTTTCACGATGAACTGTCTGTTGGTTAGCATATTATAAAGAATGTACAAGAGTGGTTTACTGATCCCCAGACTAGCCAGCTTGTAGAAAAGACCTTCTAACCATACAGTGTCGAAAGCCTTCTCCAAGTCAACTAGGGAGGCACCAGTGCACTGTTTTTTGCCTTTATTCCATTGGATATCGGACACCAGTTTAGACGCGGCATGTGAGATAGCATGTCCTGCCTTAAAACCGAATTGATTATCCGGAACTATATGTTTGTCCTCAACCCACCTAGTCAGAGCTCTATTGATTACTTTTTCGAACACCTTACTGATATTCGGAAGGAGACTTATCGACCGGAGATTCGCCGGATTGGATATATCCTTTCCCTTTTTGGGGATAGGTTGAACCACCGCCGTTTTCCAATGCGCTGGATAATGTGCATTATTCATTGCATTATTAAACAGGGTGGTATAAATGTCCACCGCATCTAGAGGAAGATGTCGAAGCACGATGTTCGGAATACCATCGGTCCCCACTGATTTCTTACTTCTGATTGTGTCGAAGATCTCATGGAGTTCTTCCTTCGAAATGAACGGGGGTAGGCCACCTTCTCTAGCAATGACATTATTTGCCATATTTTCGTCGCTGAAGCGGGTGAAACCAGAGCCCTCAGATCGCCAGTTCTCTACTTCATTTCGAATATAAAAGTTGTGCACCAAGACGCGATTGTCCAGGTCATAATTAGGGCCAATGATATCATTGGCCTTGTATACTTCCTGGAAAGTCGCCCCTATGGCCTCAACCTTCTCCTGTGGATCCTCGATCACAAAGAAGTCGTCATCATCAGCGGCCTCATTTGTATCAATGCCTGCAATTGTTAGTAACCGTTCGTTGTCAGTAGTCCGGGCTATTTTAAGACACTGAAGGTCGTTTTGATTTTTTCTCCGAAATAGTTTATTTATTTGCGGGAACATATTCGGGTTGCTGGTGTTTACAGCCCGAACCTTGTTGTTCCAATACAAACTTACAGCAATTCTGTAATTCTCTTTAATTAACGTTTGAATATTTTTAATCGACGACTTCAGTGTCCTAATCTCTGGGTCTTGTCTGTCTGTAAACTGTCTGTATAAGTTTTTTAGTCTTGTCAGAAGTCTACTTTTCTGTCGGTGCAGTGCGTCAATAGTAGGATTGCGGAACAGATCTTCGTTAGTCGTTTTTTTATACCGTGGTATTGTAGTATCCATAGTTTGTTTTATTGTCTCGTCCATTCGTTTAAGGTACTTATCGATCTCCTCGTTTGATAAATTCCTATTGGACGGTGGGTGGAGCGTGTTCGAGGAGAGTGCTCTTGTCAAGGTTGCGGAGAAGCGTGTCCATCGAGTCTTACTGTAGTTGTAAGAGTATCTTTGGACAAACTCCCCCAATTCCGCAATTTCGTTGGGAACTGTGATTTCGGTGCTAAAACCGCAGTGGTCGCTGTCATACACGAATGTGCGCAGACAGTTAAGCGTTTGTAAATTCGTACCTGTCAGTCGTATACGTTCGTCATACAGTAATAGATCCAAATAAGACCCGCCTCTGGGAAACGACGGGTTATCCGTCGCTTTAAGACCGAGTCTATACATGGCATCGTGCTGACCCCACCAATCGAGTAGTAGGTTCCCTCTAGTATTTGGCAAATTATTTCCCCAATCTCTGTGTCTAGCGTTGAAGTCCCCGCCGATTATAAAATAATTCTCCCCCGATTCCAGCCTCAGAAGTCGAAAAAGTGTGTCGAGCTCTGTAATGAATAAGGTGGATTGTGAAGCCCCAGATGCATAAACAGAGGCCAAGTACAGCCGCTTTCCACTGCGGAGCGGGATGTAAATGACGACTGCCTCTAACACCCGGAACCTGCGTAACACTCCCTTGTACACTCTGTGGAATTCTATGCCTTCTTTAATGAAGATCGCGACACCGCCTCCACGTTGGGAGTTAGGCCGGTTTCTTCTTTTAACAATATAATTATTGTACTCCAGTTCGTGCTCATCGGTTAGCTTGGTTTCGCTAGCGAAAAGCACATCAGGAGTTTGGTCTTGTAGCAATTTAAACATCGCGGCTCTTCGTTCGATCCTAATCAGTGAATTAACATTCACCGCAAGGACCTTCAAAGTCTGTTCCACCATGTGCGTACCCATTACGACATGTGTTGCGTTAGACCCGGCAGCAGAGCGTAGATCTGGTCCACCCGCTTGGCCTGTTCTTGCACCTGCTGTTGCAGCTGAGCCATCTGCCCTTGGATTGCGAGCAAGATGGCCAGCATGTTAGGTGCCGCTTCTGTTGTTCTCGGCATTGGCGCCGGAGAAGCAACAGCCGCTTGCTGTGCCGTAGCCCCTCTACCTGACACCATTTGGGCGTAGGAGATTTGGGACGTGACGGCTGGTGTTTGAAGCCTAACAGGTGAACGTTTGACCTCCACCTTCTGTTGCCGAGCCAGTTTTGCTTTTTTAATGTCGGCGAACTTAGGACAACCCCGATAGTTTGCGGTGTGTCCCACGTTTCCACATAACACGCACGAGAGCTGCGTCCTATCGGATGCTCCGTCCCTACCCAGAGCACACTCCTCGGAACTGTGGTTCTTTGCGCACTTCACGCATCGAGGCTGCATTTGGCAGTTCGACGCGGCGTGCCCGAACCTCTGGCAGCGAACGCATTGTATAACGCCTTCGCTCCTTTTTAATTTCTCCCAGTGAACCACCTGGTAGTCTAGGACATTGATGCTCCTTAGACTATCCAGACGGCTTTCGGGACTGAGCTGCACCAGGAAAAACGGCAGACCCCGTTTCTCCCGTCTGGCTCTAGCTGTGGTAAATGGCTTTACCCCCACAAATTTGAGTCCTTCGCACTCCTTCTCTTTGAGCAGTGCCAGGATCTCCTCAGGATCAGAAGACGGTTCCAACCCTTTCAGCAGCATCGATTGCCGCTTTTCACACTTCGGTGTGAATGAATAATGCTCCGTCGTCGTTTCTTTTAGGAGCTCTTTTACTTTCGCATAGCCCTCCACTGTATTACAGTGGATGGCATGGCGATCGTTTCCCAATCTTTTAATATTAAAGTTATTGCCAATGACCAACTTACATAGGTCCTTGGTTGCATTTACCTCTAATTTATAAGTGTTGATAGGAGGTACCTTTTCCTTCTTCTTCTGCTGCTGTTGTTGTTGTTGCTGGTGCTGTTGTTGCTGCTGCTGCTGTTTTTTTTGTTGTTTTGGTTGCAGCTGTTGCTGTTGTTTCTGCTGCTGTTGTTTTGTTTGCAGCAGTAGTTGTTTCTGCTGCTGCTGATCTTGTTGTTGCTGCAGTTGTTGTTTCTGCTCTTTTTGTTGTTGGGAGCTCTTCACTTCGGATTGCTCCCTCTGCCTGCGTGCAGTTTGTCTCTGCTTTATTGCAAGCACTTTCTTTTTCAGCTCTTGAATGCTGCTGGTTATATCTTTTATTTGTTCATCCTCATCTTCCGATTCGGACGCAGCTAAAGAGGCAAAGTTGTTGTTGCCCCCCACATACTCCTCTTCATCAGCGATGTGCATCAACGCATCATCTGATTTTTTCTTGCGTAGTTGTGTTGTTTGTGTTGCCAAGGCTGCACCCATTTTCATTTTGATTGAATTAGGAGTGGTTCTTGACCTCCTCCTCCTCAGGATAGCTTTCGCCACGGCACCGGCAACAGCATTGTTGCTTTTCGCAACTCCCGTTATGGGAAGAGCGGAGCGCTCTCCACCATCCATCGCGTGATTTTTCTTTTATTAGAGACTTTTTTTTATGTTTTTATTTTACACTAATTGAAGAAAAGAAAAAAAACAAAAAAAAAAAAAAAAAAGTGTCAAGTCTTTCCAGGGATCGAACTCGTATCCCACAATTAGATGATCGGCGCCGCTAACTGCTAGACTACCGAGTCTAATACCAAAATATCGACCAATTCTCTTTGGTGTGAACACTAGGTCACTGCTTTTTTTTCACTTTAAGAAAGCCGAACACGTTTATTCTCTCCGGAGATCCACGGACGACTGAGGATACTTTTCAGTATTCCTATTGTATGCGCTTTTCAAGAACCTTCTGCAACACATTGTCAGCATGTGTGGTACACATCGACCCGGAAAATGGATGACCGACCAAATATACACACCAAGACAAATCCAGAAAAAGGGCAAGAGATTCACCATCTCTTCATATTCATATGAAAGATAATCGAATTCGGTATCACAGCAAGACTAATTCTAGTGATCGAGTAGATAGTGTGCATAGAAAGTGTTGACTAGTAGGGCACTATATTCAGCAAATGTGTTGAGTTGCTGAGATACGGTGACGATGTCAAATCATCAGTCGGTACCAAGTACCTGCAAGCAATCTCTAACGTACCCGCTAATGTCACAACAAAGAATTGAGACAATAATTCTTCGCCAAGAATGTAGTGTACATATTAAATTTTAAAACAAATACTGCGCGTTTAATGTTGCACGATTCTTTGTGCAACCGAACTTCTGCAACTGTGTTCAGGTGGTCCTACCAGTATAAGGGCGTGCGTTATTCGGATAGGATGGAACTCGATGGATGATGGGACACCACATCCATTTACCAGAACTGGACGTTTCAGCTCCCATGCCGACTTTAGTCTGCACAGCTCTTCACAGAACTCTAGGTTACGAGGCAACTGCTTAAAATGAATTATTCCCTTAGCATTCTACAATACAGACCGGGTGGTCCGGGAAGTCCATCCCCGGGATGTTGTGCTGTTGCCTTCTCGGAAATGTTATTTTCAAGAATACACTTCTCAACTCCGATAATAATTCAACTTAAAAACAGCTCTTAGTTGTGACAAAACGACCAGCGAAAAAGCTTCAAATGCTGGAGTTTATTTTGTGATAGGTGGTATGGTACCCACTTTGGTTAGGTGTCGACGATTAGGGTTCCCTAACTGTACCAGTGGGACAATAGACTACAGGACCCATCACCTAGCTTTCGAAAACGAACGAGATTCATCATCTGGACTCGCTGAGAACACCGCTTCACTTCCATTCTGGGTTTTTCGGAACAACAACAACATGCTTTTCCGATATGTCTATTTCAAATTTTTGTAAAAACGAGAGGTTCGTTTTAAGCGTTGGAAGCGCTAAGCCTTGTTCTATCGCTATTTTCACCACCAGTGCTCCACAGAAATTGCCAGAAGCATTCCGCCCCTTCAAACCTCCAAACCTCCAACCACAATACCCGTCTCGCTATGAATGCTCATCAGTACACCCTAAAATCATTGCCCTGCCGAGCTCTGTATTTCCTACTCGTTATAACCTCCAAACATTCAAGACCAACGTACATCGGTACCTCTCTTTCTTTCTTCTCTAACTTTCCATCGCCCGCGCTGTGTGCAATCATTTTAAGGGTACTTACAACCCCTTAAGTGCGGGCCAATTATAAAAAATAAAATAAAATTGAGGGAATGGAAATCCAAACAAGCGTCTCCAGTCAGCTCCATCGTTTGCTAGCTGCCACCATTTTCGCAAGCTAATTGGCTGAGGTACCCTTCTACTTGCGTGCGCCACCTGGGTCTTGGCCTTCCTCTACTGTGCTGTCCCTCTGGAGCGGATTCGAAGACTTTTCGGACCGGAGCATTGGTGTCCATACGTTCTACATGACCCAGCCATCTCAGTCTTTGAATCTTCACTCTTCTGGTTAGGTCGATGTCGCTGTACAGTTTGTAGAGTTCATTCATCGAAGATCGCCCGAAAATTTTTTCTCTCGAAGCAATCAAGAACCCCCTCATCCATTTTTGATAATGTCCATGCCTCTGCGCCATAAAACAGCACTGGGATTATTAAGGTCTTATATAGGGTAACTCTTGTTGTTCCAGAAGCTTTACTAGTCAAGTGCCTTCTTAACCAAAAAATACAGCGATTGGAAAGAGCTATTCATCGTTTGATCTCAGAACTGGTGTCGTTGCCTGAATTTATAGTGGACCCTAGGTTGACATAGTCCTTAACTACCTCAACTACCTGTCGTAAGTGACTTTCCGTCTGAGATGTCAGCGCTGAGTGTACCTTTTGCTTGACAGCATATACTTTGTCTTGCCCTTGTTGACCGCTAAACCCATTTTCGCCGCTTTCATCTCAATATTTGCAAAAAAGGCCACAGATTCCGCCATAATTTCCGATTATGTCAATATCATCGGCTTATACGAGTAATTGGGCAGGCTTCAAAGATTGTGCCTATTGTGTTTGCGCGTGAGTTTGGCACTATTCTTTCAAATATGTATCATGTTGAAGAAAGTGGATGACAGCGCACCGCTTTGTCTTAATCCTCTCTTGACTTTAAAGGTCTCGGTGAGACCTTTACCGACCTTGATTAGAGCAGCGTGCATTCTCCATCATCATGAAGCACCTTCTCGTCTTTTTTCGAAAGACTGAGAAAACCATTAAAATGAACTTACAGGGAGTACAAAATGGCCATAAGACATAAAGAAGCTAGCCTTCAGAGTTTGTCCTTCTCTTTAAGTGTGACAGGAGAATTAAAGTGTACGATGTAGCCAGCTGTTGGTGTGTGTTGTATGTAGTATAACGAAATGTCGACCTTGCGGACGACATCACCGTAGCAGTTATAGGGTGAAGAAATTTACCCGTTGCTGACTAACTATCATCCGTTTTTAATCTGTAAATCTTTAAACTAAGTTAAATAGTAGAAAGCTGTTTTTCAAGTAGCTTGACGCTTGTCTTTTTGAAAATCAGATACAGTAGGTACGTAAAAAATTATCGAAGACTATTAATACATATTCAAGACCGATCAGAAACAGACAAACAGAATAAAAAACTTCTTACTGGAACTTCTAGTTCTATACTCATGTATGCAGCTGAAATACACCAGAGTTAAGTCCAAATCAAGGTAATAAAATCAGTTTACCACCTTAGCTCACTAGTGGAAAATAATTGAACTTTACTCCACAACAACGATGAATAATCCTCAGGTCATCAACATCAACTTGATAGTTGTTCGCTTTTGATGACAACTTGAACAGTCATTACATCCATCAAATAATGTCATTTGCAATAAATTACGGGGAAAAAAAAATCATGCCCCCTTAAGGCAGATATAACAACACTAAGACCGAATCTTCATTCAAAATCACACTAATTGACAACACAGGTCTTTAATGTCATTTCATCAAAACATTAAAATGAAAAATAAAATAAAACCACATCTTCAGAGAAACCCGATTAGACATCTACTGCTCCGCAAATCTTAATAAAAGAAAATAAATACAATCGCTTAGCGTGCTTAGAGTGCTTAGCGAATAATACCAACAAAATAATCGAAAACAATTCAAATCCAAGTTTTACTCCCACTCACTACGAGTAGGTACCTCAATATTACCCCTCATAACCAAAACCAGAATCAGAATCCGATTCAGAATGAACCTCACCACAATGAATAGTCTGGCGGAGCCTCGTACTCGTAACTACCATCGTTGCTGCCGAATCTAAACATTCATTAATTTTGTGGCCAAGAGTTTAGGTTTGCTTTCACAGAAGGACCACAAGGAAAAGGACAACGAAAATAAATTGAAAGAGAGAAGCTTATCATTACACTTGAGGGATTTACCAGGAGTACTTGTATCTATATCTCCTCACCATCTCCCTATCATCTTACATATCCTTATAATTCAATTCAAAGAAAATATTATTCTTATATTCTTCTCGTAGTCCACACTGGGTGGCCAAATCAAATAAACCGAGAAAGTCCGACAAGAAGGCAAGAAATCCGGAAGACGGAACAGAACTTTGTATAGCTTTTAGATGACCCTTGAGACAAATGCTTTTGCCTTAAACCCCAAGTATATTCGTATAAACCATAAAACCTAAGTAAAGCAAACATTTTTTTTTTTTATTTCTTTTTGCTTTTCCCTTTTCTTTTGGCTAGTTTCCTTTTCCGGGAAAGTTGATATCGAAGGGCGGTGCACTGTGAATTGAATAACAGAAAAAAAAAATACTTCTAACCGCAAAACGATTAATTTTCCCATGAGATCTACTTCGATCCACACAGAGTGTTGGCATCATTGCCGTCGTTTTCATCAAACTAACTGATTTAATTTGTATCCAGAGATATTGACTTACTTCGTTTAATAGCAATTAAAAGATACAAACCAATACAAAGCCATGGATAGCCACAAGTTATGCGTTCGCAACTGTTACCAGATTAATTCTAGATGTTTGTGGAATCTATTAGATTGTACATTGACACTTACCTGTAAAGAAAATAAGAAAAAAAAAAAAAAACAATTAATTATATAAATATTTAATAGTCTATGGTACATTTTAGAATATGAATTTTTTTAGTTGTATTTTCAAATAAGTAACATACTCGTATCTCACCGATACTCAAGTGCAATAAACTTTCTTCTTAACAGTACGACTGTGAGACAAAGATCTAACACATTGAAGATTTGATGTTGTGCGTCGGTTCTAGCTTTGGCATCTTCAAAGAGTTTCTGGTATGAGAAATCTTTCATATCTAAAAGATAAAGTATCTTTTAGTTAATCAACCATCCGGATCTATTTTGAAGCGGAAATAATTGCTTTTCTACTCAGTTCCAACTGGGTTTCATGCTGCGATCTAGATCTAGAATGCGTGTTTTGCCAGCTACTTTAACCGCCAGTCATGACGTTCCATTCTATGAGAATGGAAAGTACTTGTGCACATATTACATACGAATAGACTAAATGACTAGAAATGAAGGAAGTGAAACAGTTACCGTTTGTTGATTCGGTTTCAGTTGGAATTACGAGCGAGGCGAAATGTACAATGTGAATTAGATTATGTGGAAGTCGACACCAGGTGTTAGATTGATAGTGTGTATCTAGTGTGAATTTTACAGATACGGACTTAAATTAGAAGTTAAGGAAGTACTTAGTGATTGAGAGTTCGAAAAACTGAAATATAAAATCAGTGAGATTCAGAGATTATCCATCATCTGAAGAGGGAAGCATTTGAAATTTTTCACAATTCTAGTTCTAAAAACGATGGGTGGATTATATTTTTATGTTGTTTTTAAAAACACTAAAACTTTGAAAAGATGATGATAATTAGGGCAAAAAAGTTGCAGAAACAAGTACAGGACCATCGAAATTGTCGATATTTCAAGTAAATCAAGGACTCGTAGTTGAAAAAAGTATTTCACCAACAATCTTCATAAGTGCAGCTTGCCAGTTTATGGGGTTTGTCTCTTGGATCTATTGAATCAGGAAGCACTTTCTTAATTTCAGAAAAAAAAACAATGCCAAGGATGAGGAAAAAATCGTTATCGATGGAGTGCCACATGATTCTATTTTAGATCCCGAAGTGTTCAATAAGAAACATAATGACATTCTCCAGTCTATACCATAATATAAAGAGTCGTTTTTTACATCAAGTAATCTCACATTTATACGTCTGATAAGCGCTTACAAATCCACTGAAAACAATCGATGATATTGCCACAGAATGTTTTCACATTATTTGAAAAAAAAATTTCAAACCATAAGACTCCGGTTACTATCTGCAGCCAAAATAGATCTACAGATATCTCAAACGTCACAAGAGATTCAACATTTACCAACTGCAGTCGCAACCTACCGCAGAAGCTTTGTCAATTGCATAGTAATATCTAAATTTTGGAATAACAAGACTGTCGGACTGCCATAGACCAACTCATTTCTAAGATTCTGGAATTCTAACATCGCTTGGCCGATTCGTAAAAGAGGTCACACTCTATTCCTCTTCACCCAGCGTAAAACATCTTTTCTGCTATATTTTTTGAATGGCTTGAAGCATTCAATATTGAAGAATTGACAATCCATCCGGAAGAGTCTTTGTCTTCTAGTCAAGATGATAACGCAACGCACACAAGTATTTTTTTTTTATCCAAAATTTTTCATTTCCAAAAAATTTATACGTTTTCTGTGAAACCTTCTGGCTTATCTGAGGAGTGTAGTGGAAGTAGTGCGTAACGCAGGTCTAAACTCGTAGACCTTGGCTAATGGTCCAAACAAAAAAAAAACAAAGAAAAACACTGTGGCGCTGGCAGCCCGGTATGGGCCATGCTTTTTGACACTCATTTACCCGCCGAAAGGGCGATGGCGATTTGAAAAATTGTTGGTGACCCAGCCAGGAATCGAACCCAGACTCTCTACGAGATAGTCCCATGAGCCAACTATCGCGCTATCGCTAGTTCACTATCCCTTTATTTAACAACGAGAGCAATGCGGTGCGATCCTATTGTTTTACTCACATGTTTATTATTTCGAAATGAATGTTTAAAGATACATCGGGACTTTGTCAGTATCTATTCGGAAACGATTTTTTGGCTTCGACCGAACAACATCTTATCGCCTATAGTAGCGGAGGCCACGAAACGCAAATAGATTATCCCCTCTGCAAAATGTCGATGAGAAACCGTGTCAAGGACTGTAAAGTAATACTTGGAGAATCGCTAGTAAGCCAACACCGTCTGCTCATTACAGAATTTTTCACAGCGGAACCACAGAAACCACGGGTATCGTTTGGAAAGCAAAAATTCGGTGGTATAATCTATCGAAGGAACAAGGTGCAAGATTTATCGAACTGGCTAAAGAAGCACTCCGAAATATAAACGGTATCGCAGACTCACTTAGCCCGCAAGAAATGTGGAACAGCATACACGAGGAATGCATAATGCTCGCAAAGTCTCTTCTGGGGAGTATATCGAAATACCATCACGTCGGCAAAGAAACATGGTGGTGGAATGACGAAACCCAACGAGCTGTGGCCGACAAGAAGAATGCATTCTAAGCGTGGACAAAATACGATCGGAGAAACAAAATCGAAAAAGCTCGACTGGCTCTTGAATATGAGCGTCTTAAAAAGGTCGCAAAGAAAGTCCTGGCTCGAACTTGAGCGGCAGCAGCGGAAAACCTGTACCAGGAGTTGGAACAAATATCTTCATGGTCGGCAGATAGAAGACGTCGTCCAATACTAAAGTGCCAAATATTTTTAAACTCGTTGCACAGGGGCGAAAAAATTCGATGGAAATAACCTCGCCGAAATACATCAAAAATGCAGCCGATCGCTTACTAACAAATGAAAAGGAAATTCGTGACCGGTGGCTTGAATACTGCATAGAGTTGCTTAAAAGACAGTTTCCACGTGACATCGTGCCGACAGCTGGTCTATTCGAGGAGGAAGTTCCGGACTTTTCGATCAAAGAAATAAGTATAGCAATCGGAAAAATGAAGCGGAGGAAAGCGGCGGGACCAGACAGCATTCCATAAGAATCGGCAGCGAATGGCTATCGAAACTTTTAAGTAAATTAAAATGTGGACAAACTATGCCCAATCAATGGAGAAGTAGCTTGTTGGTTCCATTCTACAAAGGAAAAGGCGACACTCGAGAATGCAACAACTACCGTTCATTCAAGCTTATGTCACACACAATGAAAATCGTCAAAAGAGTCTTAAACGAACGTCTTCGGCAAATACTTAAGCTCGATAATAGACAGTGTGGATTTGTTGAAGGAAAATCGACGGTGGACGCTATCCAAAGCCTACGAATAGTAATGGAAAAGCACCGAAATTCATCTAACGATTTACACATGCTATTTATCGACCTCATATGGGCCGCGCTGAGGTCTCAAAACGTACCGGAAACGTATATTAGAATAATACAAGACATAAACGGAAACGCGAAAACTGCGAGAGAATTTCCAGATAATATCGGAGTGCACCAAGGAAGCGTACTTAGCCCTTTCCTCTTTAACGTAGTATTCGACTATCTTTTAAAAGACTGCATGCACGAAGCAAATGTAACGCAAATTCTCTTCACTGACGACGTAGTTATACTAACAATAACGTTGAAGATTTGCAGAACGCCTTAGATTCGTGGAAAAATGCGCTAGACAGAAACAGGTTTACAATAAGTCGTTCAAGGACGGAGCATTTGACGTGCCCATTTGCGACCTATTCCGGGTATAATGTTAGACGGAATAGTTCTTCCGAAAAGCACTATCTTTAAGTTCTTAGGATCAATTGTTAACATGGAAGCGAAATGTGACGGCGACGTAAACCACAGAGTGAGTGTGGAGTGGATGAAATGGCGGGAAAATTCGGAAATCTTTCCACTTAAATTGAAGGACAAACTCTACACCACGGTTGTTAGACCAGCTCTTATGTACGGTTCACAATCAAACAATGTACGAAGTGTTTAAAAACAAAATGACGGCAGCGGAAATGAAAATGTTAAGGATGTCTAGTGGAGTCACTTAACGCGATTGCATAAGGTCTACGTGTATAAGAGAAGAAGAAGTCTACATATAAAGAATTCGGTAACCGAACAGCTTGAGGCTAATAGAATAAGCTGGTATCGCCACGTTCAAAGATCTGCGGAAAATCCGGTTAAAAAGGCACTATCAACTACAGTCACTCCAACTGTAAGAAATGACAAATTTTTCTCACACTATAAAAGTGAGATGAAGTTCCACAAGAGTGCCCATTAACCCGTATTCTTTTTTATGTTTAGCTAATCTCCTTCAAGATGGAATCCCTGGATCAAAACTGATTGGATTAAGCTTATTAATCTTTTTTTTTTACGATTCCCTTATGAAATTCCAGAAACAAACCAAAACAACAGAGTATATTTAATTAAAATGGAATGCCACTTGGCATCCACTTAATATCTTTACCACTGTCGTTGTGGAATATCAATTCAATTCCTTCAAAACCCTAAGTCGTGTCAACGATTCCTTATACATGACGAAGGAAAACAAAGAAAACCATAAAGCCATGTTCACAATGTTATATTAGGAGGAAAAGTTTTCTTCTCTTTTTTCATTTACGGACTACACAAAAAGCAAAACAAATCACAACAAAATGCGGAACACTTCTGCATCCACTCATCATTGTAGCGCTCGACAAACATCCTTACATCCGTTGTCCTTTCCCACTTGATGAAACATTTGTTTACAAGCATATATGAATATGAACGTGAACATGGTTGTTATTGGTATGTTTGGTGTTTTGGGGGAGCCAGCAGGAGAAGTTAGAATAACAGTTCTTCTTCTGTCATCACTTCCTTGTTCAACTAAACAAGCACAGGACGAGTGGTATGTACTTTGAACAACTTGTGGGTGGTGTTGATGATGGTGGGCAAAGAAATAGGAAAAAAAAAGTTTTGTTTCACTACCCACATACTCATGATAACATGATTCTGTAGATTCTCGTTTAGATGTATATACTTGTACAACGATACGTCTTAATTTAGAGCGAGTGTGTCCTTGTCACAAAGGACCTTGAAAATGTGCAAAACCTAAACAACACACACGCGGGTAGGCCGTTGTTAGTGGGCGCTGTGAATTATATGCCTTCGTCGGGCATGCAGGTTTTGTAGCAGCGACACGTTTTAATTTGACAGCTCGTAGGATATTAGAACATTGAAAGACAACAAGAAGCCAGTTGCAGGAGATGAGTTAGAGTAGGTAGGTGTTTTTTTATGGTATAAGTAAAATCAGAACAAATAGAGATAATGAAAAGTTACATGTTTTAAAAGCTGTATGACATAATAAAGGAATTTGAACCTGGTTTCCTGATGCTGTCAGGGATGGGCTTCGTCATTGAGAAGTCTGGAAGGGTGTAATAGAAAATGTAGAATTATCATTTTATGGGGTAAAGCAAAATAGCTACTGCTCTCTCGGTAATAATAAAAACGTGACGAAGTTAAAGCCGTCTTAACGCTGCAGAAAGAGAGGTCAAAGTTTGGAGCAGCTATATTCTTAGCACTTGAATACATGAATGCTATACAGCCATTCCCATAGGTATTCCTCACAACTCTATCCTAGGGCCCATCTTTTTAAATCGTAGATGTCTTTTTAGTTTTTATTCTCAAAATTAGTGTTTAGTTAGCTTATTGATGGACTTTTAAGTTACATGTTGTACATAATACTTCAGGCATTTATTTCGACTGTAATCTATCTATAATAAGAACTAACTAGTCTAATATACTTGCTACCTGATATGGCCAGACATGAATTAGCTGGCCAGAAAGCTATTAAGTTCTTCTCTTGTTAAGCAAGGTGCGTGTCCATTGGAGAGTAAAAAAGTTGAGAGTAGCTCGCGGAGAGTTGACATTTTACTCTCGATATTCGACCTTTCTGAGAGTTACTCGCAAATGGACACACGTTTTGTTCACTATCGAAGATTAGCTCGCACAATTCCAACAGGGTTCGTATTTTGCGAGTATCTGTCAAAGTTAACATGGCATGGCAGTGGACATTGGAGGAAACAAATGAACTAATAGAAAAATATGAGTCGTTTAAAACCTTATGGAAAACAACGGATAAATCATTTCGTGATAGAAATAAAAAAATGCAATTTTAACGGAATTTGCAGGACAGTTCTCGTGCTCTAAAAACGAAATGAAAACAAAGTTCCATAATTTGAGAAAAAAATGGGTCCAACGGCTTCTACTATTATTCTACTTCACTACTTGTCAAACGGCAAAAATCCCTAAATTTCTGAGCATCTTCAATTTGAAGCTCTCTTGTAAGAGTAGAGAGTAGACCCTGCACCGTTTTAGTGACGACGATCTATCCGATCGATATATATATTTTTTTAAACAGTACCAATAGATAAAGCCGCTGCAACTTTCCGCTTGTAAGAATACATGTTTCTTTAACTACTGCTACACGGATAACTAGCAGAAGAAATATATCAATTGGACACAGTTTATGAGAGTACTCGCAGGAAATAAACTCTCAAAATTCTTCCAGAGAGCTCGCGATATTAAAACGTTGAAAATATTACTCTCAAATGGACAGCCACCCGAGAGTAACTCTCGAGAGTTTACTAGCGAAAATACTCTCAAATGGACACGCACCTTTAGAGGTCACATGGCATAGGATTCAAATGTAGCCTGTGACCAAAGCAAGGCTCAGTGAATTTTGGCTGCCAGTCAGATTCAGAGAAATCTAAATTTCATCAATTGTTCCTGAAGTGGTGAAAGGGTTAAGCAACACCAAATGACTTCTTCAGATGTGGGTATTGCAGACCCCATTTAAATTTTAAGTTTCCATTTAGAAGACAGACTCAAGCGAGCATAATAAGAAATGTTTGATTCCAGGGCTGACGTAATTAGTATCTATTCTATAGCTAAGAGTTTGATAGGTTTTCCTATGACAAACATACGGCAAATCGTATCCAAAGTCATCGCTTTTAAGTCAGAAGATGACTTCCATTGCGGAGGTCCATCAAAGTATATAGAACAGACCTTGGCATACAAAGAAAGCCTTGGGCAGTATACGGAAACTATTTCTCTATTTTCTTCAATTTCTTGTGAACGTTCGTGGGACAGCTTGGGTACTTGCCTTTTTTTGGATTTTGGATATTGTCTGATTGGAAATGCTGTGACGGATCGGACAGAGTATTTACCTTTGTGTCTTAAAATGTGTCCGATAAACTACCACATTCTTCTCGTTCTTGTTTGTTTGAGACACTGTTTGATTTATTAACCTTCGGAATCATACGGATAATGATTTAGAAAAATCTGCAGATTTTCGTTGATTAGTGCTTCCCGTTACTGATCCCAAACAGCACCACACTAGCTTAGACTTTGTTTCCGGCTTGGGACAACATATCGAATGTAGAGTTTCTTTTTTTGTAATTCGTCTGTCCACACCAAGTAAATTGATGACGTTTTCATACCGTCTTCAGGTTTTTGCTAATATTCAAGGCCATGTGCTGCGATTTCTTTGCCTCATCCTGACATACGAGTATCTCCCACTTACTCGTATGATTTCGAACAACATATTTAATAAATACTCCAAATGCAGAACGATATGATTCTGGGTTTTATCTTAAAGACTGGAGGAAGATCAAAGTTCTGCCAGCCTTTCAATATGAGGGTGAGGAATAGTATCGACAAAACTTTGGAGATACATTGCGTTTGGTAAAAGAGCCGAACTTAGCTTTCTGCACCTCTGCATGGCCGACAGCCATGTAAATTTTGTCTTGTTTTCGCTGTTCATTCTTTTTCCAAGTATTTGAAGACAGCCATGTGATGCGTCCCCTTATCCATACCGGTGCATAGAGGTGACAATAATATGTCACATAGCTCCGGAATCCGGATCATCACTGTGATTGTTCGCGTTGCTTACATTTGTTGCTAGTCCGCAAACAGTTGTTTTGAATTACTCAATGCTGTGTTTGGCTCTGGGGAAAGTTTTACTGGTGCAGACTGTAGCAGTTTGTACTTGGACGTTAGCAATAATAGGGTTGCAGTTAAAATACGTTCACTTATAGGGTTCAAACGAATACTAGTATGATCTTTGTGTACACTTGGTATCAAAAGCTAAACTTGCTCACACTTCCCGCTTCAAGCGATCGGTCCAATTTTTGATGACTCGGCCTCATATGTGCAGCTTTATTTCGGCAATAGCGAACCGATGATGCTGCCATGCCATTAACACTTGTGGATTGTGTTCGCTCCAATAATGGAAATTTTACTTGTTGATATAGCCGCTAAGCAAAAATTGGCCAAAATCCGGATCTCTGGCCAACATTTCCAGCGCCCAATAAGCGAACTCACGGCGTTGTCTATGGTCGTCCGGCTTTAATTCTTGCATCAACACAATGTTTAACGGATGTAGGCCTAAATCCAAACGCGAAATAAGCCCCGTTGACTCTCTGACGATGCCCAACTCAGCAGATCGGCGCCAAATAGACAGTACGACCGACCTCACGACGAAATTCACGTTGGGTATTTACAACTGAGCCGGAATTTCAATTTTTTTTTTTAATAATTTCCGCACGTTCGGCAAGTATGAAAAGATGCATGACGAAATGGCCAACCCTCCATAATATTTTTTGAGAGCTAGATATCATTGGTAACTTTGACAATTGCTGAAACATAACATCGATATCTGGTCACCCTTTGGTTTTTTGGATAAAAAATAAGTGTAATAATATTAAAATAAGGAATTTGTCCGCGGTTGTTTTATGGTTATCGGAAACCACATCACCAAATAAATTTGTGTGCTACTGGGCTAATACTTGTTTAAAGTAGTAAGCAGCTTCACCGCCAACCGGTACGTAGATCCCCAAATACTTGATGGTTGGTCTAGACCAGCCAGCTTTGGTTTTATTGAAACCTTCAAAGAAGTTTGGACCTGCTCCTTTTTATAAACAACCTAGTTGGTCGAAAACGATCGAGATGTACTCGTAAATGCTTTATTTGCAGTACAGCTCATGTCATTTTAATCACGAACAACTTAGTTACCAAAGGCCGGAGAAAAACTACATTCCAGAAATCAGTCCTACCATTGATACAAAGCCCGAAACCCTACGTTGATCATTGTTATTCCGAGGCATAATCTGTATTCCAAAAGCACAGTAACACACTTTGTTCTACTTAAAACCAAACCGAAGCAGGTTCTCTTCCCATACATATATTTAAGAGAAATCTCACAACAGTTTCATCTGTTTACATCCATTAATTGTTCCCTCTTATTCTCAGAGACAGAGCCCAAACGTGGGGTTCTTTTCTCAAACCTTCTTCTAGCCATCCCATCAACCATTAATTGTGACAAATGTAAAACGACTCCTAAGCTTATGTTCACTTCTATCAGGCGTTGTCTACATTGAATTAACAATCATCACGTTTGCTCCATAATCCCAATCATCAAATGGGATGAAGAACAGAGATACGCGTAGTAGATACATATAGTACATATGCTGAGTCATTGCCACCTAATTAGGAAACCCGTTCACATCGGTTGGTTGATGCACGTTTGACCTTTAACAAGAAACCAAATAAACGATCCAATAACTTTGTTTCTTGGACATTTCTTATTCTCCGACATGAAATGGCCACAATTCTGGATGTGGGTTCAAGAGATTACGACTCAGAAGAAAGACCATCTTACTCCTATATCATCACTGTCATCAGAGTAGTTATCTCAATTTAATATCCAAAAGATTTACAGTCTTTGCATGAAAATGTACCCACCACTCTATGACCTAAGAGTTGTTCAGGGGCAAAGTTTCGTTGCCCTGACTTTTCGCGTTTTTACGATTGCTTTCAAGGACCGCCATTGTCATTGTTGCTGGTGATGTTGTGATTTTTCTTTTTTACAACAAAATTATCATAACA
This sequence comes from Volucella inflata, assembly GCA_928272305.1. Lineage (NCBI taxonomy): Eukaryota > Metazoa > Arthropoda > Insecta > Diptera > Syrphidae > Volucella > Volucella inflata. The sequence goes on along the minus strand of OV743718.1, from coordinate 17,948,520 downwards.
TTCGCTTTATGTTATTTTGCAGAAAGGATGCTCATACTTTCTTCATCGTATCCTTATCAAGTTTTATACGTAATTCGTTTTGGTTGTTCCATATCCCGGAACACGGTACGGATAATACACCTCCGACTCTGTTTGTGGTCACATTTGTTGAAGCAAAGGAAGACAAATCAGAATACATGGCAAACAGGGGAAAGAGTTCGAATAAAATATCGAAGAATAAGCTATGACACGGATTCTCAAAGGGATTTCTTAAAGGATTCCGACAATCCATTTTGAAAGGATATTTTTATGTGGCGACATTGTGTTGCCATTGGGTATCGCTAGGATGCCGTCATAACAAAGCCAAATGATAGATGAAGTTCGATTAAGATAAGGACGATCAAACGACTTTTGCCTTTGGTAAAGTCGTCGTCGTCGTCATCGTCATCGACGTTGTCGTCGTCGTATCTTGTTTCGTAAAGATGGTTGAATGAGGTTAAGTAGGTCCTTGGTATCCTTATGGAACGTGTTGAAGTAGCTTTTTCTTTCATTTTTATTTACAAGGGATATGGTTATCTGTATTATGTTTGGAGCTATGTGAAGATGGTACCTGTTATGACAGAAGAAATTTCATATCATTTGTGTATCGTTTGTATGCTGTTTAAGTATTTCTAGAATATCTACGAGGACTCGTTTGGATAGATACTCATATGTAGACAGAGGGTAAATTGACAGCTTTGGTCAACACTCAGCACACAAAATGTATTTTTTATATAAAATTTCGATAAGTGTTGGTATGTAGTTTTGGAAGCAGATGTGGTATTACGTGACTACCCTTTTGGACCTTTAATGGAATCAAGAATGCATCTGGATGTATTGAAATTTAATTCTGAAGAGTTCAAAGATGGGTGTTTACCATCAGGTTTCTTCAAGGTTCAAGTAGAGCACTGTGGAGCTTGTGCAGCCCCTCCTTTCAAAATAGGCACATATTGACTTATCTTCTTTGCTCTTTGATATCAACCCGACATGGTATAGATTTCCACAACCCTGGCGAACAGTAAGAGTAGTAGCTCTTTTACCGAAAAGCGGAAAAGAGGTCTGCACACTCGCCAATAGGTTCAGACCTTTCTTTCTTTATCCGTGTGCACAATACTGCGAATGCATTCTCTGTTCGCGATGCCACACGCTTAACAACGAGGAAGATCTTGTCATAGTGCGTTTCAAAATCTGGTAAGCACAATTGAAGACACAATCGGCAGGAAGAAATACGTCCTGGGCATTCGCATTGATATTGAGGGTAATTTCGACGACGTAACTGTTGCTGGCCTGTTCTAGTTTTGTACATAAAATGCCAGGACACTCATTGCGATTGATGACTGTGGCCAATAATTGATGGCGGGGGTAAAAGAGTTTGCCCGCAAGGCGGTGTTCGGTCTCCACTACTTTGGTGAATTTTGGCCAACTCACTACTCGATGCACTCAATATTTCTGACCTTTATTCATAAGCATACGCGGATGATTTAGCTGTACTATCTTTTGAATCGTGTCTCACAACTTTGGGGGGATAGCCCTATTCGTGATCGAGGATTGGTGCAATAGGGAAAGGAGTATGGTCTGAATTCTCTGGTGCTAACAGGCATCACTATCAATTCCTCAAAGAAGCTAAGTATTTGAGTATTATCCGAAAGCAATGTAGACGAGCCCGGATGACTCAAAAACCGATAAAAAATACGGCGCTTGTATTTTTCTGGAGGACTACAACGTTTACTCGTCGTTAGGAAAATTTGCGTCTGCCTTCCAATCAAAGATATACATAATACTCCTGGCAACGGACTATATTGTTAAGAATCATTGAAGGGATTTTGTATGGGCAACAAAGATGGACTTTGTAGTCCCAAGTGGATTACGGAAATAAAATGCCAAATGGACTTATTTGACTTCTCTTAGAGTTAAGCAGTCCTTTCTACGTAGGACTATGAATGTCTGACTTACTGTCGCATCTGATAGCAGGTATTCGGCGTTACCTCGGCCGGCACTGTAAGCACTCGATCACTGAAGCACTTATTCAAAGACTAAGAAATTCTATTAAAGGAAACTTACAAGAAGTACAAGGGACTAATTCCTTGCCTGAGTGCTCTGTTCCTACAAAGAACTAATCCTTTGTAGACTATCTCTGTATATGCCTTTGAATACCAGCAGATAATTTGAATACCAGCACTCACAACATCATAGGCCTTAGGTACAGGTTGGCATCTTTTCCTGGCACAGATCCTTCGTAAAATCCATCCTCAGCACAATGACTAGTCCGTGTTTTCGCAGCACGAGGAATTCCGGTGTCAGTGCGTCAGCCAGCACGCCAATGACACCAGAGTTCAAATTGAGTCGGCTGACAAGGTATTTAAAACTTGTTCTACCAAAAGCCATTTTGCTGCTTTGAGAGTGCACCCTGATGTAGGGAAATTCATCTTGCCGTCTAGAGCTGAGCCGGGCGTGGCCTCCATACCGCCGCGACACATTATTCTTTGAACCGTGGTTTATTAAACTAGGAGGAGCGTCTTCGATGATGGACCTATGTCTTGCCAAAATCTCCTTTTAACTTGTAGACAGGTGACCGCGACCTGGAAGTCATCGGCGCGACATGTTTAGTTCAAATAAATTTTATACACGGAATAACATTTAACTTGTTGTTAAGGGAGATGCATTTTAGCCATAAATAAGTCAGTTCAGTCAGCTTTCTCCTTTTCGTGAAGAGAACCATCTCAAGTTTTGAAAGGACTAATAAAGGTCCACATGCGGTGTATCAATTTTTGACAACGACTAGCGTTGTTTTCGCTTAGCTCGTTAGGCATTGTCCAACAGACAGACGTTGAAATCATAGGACTCAAAGGCAAACAACATGAATCATAGTGCAAATAGTACGTTGACCTGCGGAAAACCTTTAGTAAACCCCGGTATTGTATATTGTATTAACTGCAGTCAGTATCTGAACCAAATGTCGGAAAATATGTCCAATGTTGAGAGCACATTTAATGCTTGTCTCCTTCACCAAGGAAGTGAGACTGATATATCTAAAGCTTAGGCAAAGACATCGTTGCTGATTTTCGATATTAAGGCTTCTATCATGAGTTCGATGTGTAAGCCAGTGTCAGGCTACAAGTAAAAATTATTGCAGAATGAGTAGCAACTGGTCTATACATTTTTGGATTGGATATTTATATGGCATCGGTGCAACAGGCATGTTCCGTCATGACCACCGCATAAAAACACCAATTTTGTTGGGTTAAAATACTCAGCTCGTTCGCTGGTGCAGTAGTAAGAACTGGTTGTAAATATCAGTCATAAAACTAAGAGTCTCTACTATCGACTTAGTGCACAGCATTTTCGAGAGTAAAGACTCACTGTTTAAGTGATTAATTTAGGGATTTTCCTTATAAAACGAGGAATCTGGTGAACCGTTTCGTCGTAGAACCAATCAGGAAAGAATTTTGTAAGTGTACTGTGCAAGTTCTGAATAATTTTCTCTGTCATTAGGTTAAGGTGTCCATTTTTGTAGCGAAATCTGTATTTAACTGGGAATTTGATGTATCTGAAAACATCTATCTGACATAGTAACCTTCTTGGCATTTCTATTGCATAGTCAAGTCGATTACTTTCAGTCTTCTGATTTCTTAACCTTAGCCTAGACAGTGATCGTTTCTCACTTTGCACCTACTTCTGCCCCACAAATTACAAATTGTTCTGGATGAACTTTTTTTATTCTCCATCATTTCAAAAAAACATTAAACCTTTGTCTTCTCGTCGTCAAGTATCTGATTTTCAGTTTCATTCAAGGCTGACGTGTTGACGTACTCACGTACCGACAGAAACACACCAAACGCCAGTACTACACGATGAGTCTTCTTAAAAAGAATAAATATTTTATTAGAACACTCGTACCTTCTGTCTCAACCTCAGTATCTCACATATTTTCACCAACTTCCCGATATGGATTACAAAAACCTAAAACGCAACATAATTTTTCATCGGAAACTGTAAAAAAAAAAAAAAAGTTTACCATTTTGACTCTTAACTTCTAGGGCCTCCGCTTTGGTGTTCTTATTTCTCTGTTACCCATCACAGAATAGAGATCATTAAGACCAAAGCCATTGTAGAACAAAAGACAAATCACAGTTAAGGAAGAAAAAAATAAAATAAAAAAGATAAATGTTCACTTGAGATAAAGATATATCACCGGTCCCGGTGTGCACTAAATACACATGGAATCTCAACACACTATGGACTATTTTAACTGCCGGCAAATGATCGTTTCTATTACGAAACAAGATTTACCTTTGTATCTTAAAGACTTTGACTTTGTGTATCTTTTGTTGTGGATCTTATCTTTGTATTCCACGACAGGTTGTTGTTTCAGAAAGACAAAGCAAGAGAAGAAGAAAAAATTATGAAATCCAATAGATACACAGATACGAAACAAAGAAGGGTCCAAATAGAGAAAAACCGGAATAAGTACAATAAAACAAAAACCGTATTCATAATTAGGCAAGGGCAAAGTACCAACATCTGACTTGTACAAAATAGAAGGGCAAAAGACGAGGTCTTCTAACATAAGAGCTCTTTTTGGACGCGAATAATAGATTTGAAATAGTGTGAGTAGATCTGAATATTTATATCTCACTCTAACAGACAGCGGATATGATAAACATTTCAAACAAAAACAGGTGTCAAATTGACTAAACTGTATTTAGATCGGGGTGTGAGGCGGCTACGTGCCTCATTTGTGCTCACTCAGCAGTGAAAGAGCAGTGACTGATGATGATGATCATTTCACACAAAACTATTGCTTAAGCGACAATGTGAAACATCAGCTGTAATTTGAGTTATAGGGTGGTACGAGAGGTTATTTTGGAAAGTTTTTGATTTGTGAGGGCTCTCCTAGAGCAGTTGGCAAGTGGTTTTAACCTTAGCGTGGCCCAGTTCCATTGAATTTATAAGAGTTTATATCAAGAAAGGACAACATAAACCTTCAACATATTGGACAGAAATAATTAATAAAAAACCCTCGTCGATTATAACTGATATTGTGTTCTGGAATTTTCGTTATAAGCCAGTGAAATTTTAATGTGAACACTTGAAAATGAAGACAAAGGCACTTGCTAACTTCAATAAATTTCCGCTCTCTCAATTGATTTGTCATTGAACTTTCCTTGATGATCGCCTAACAACCTCATAAAATTAAAAAAAAAAAAACCCCAAAACATGGATCTAAATGAGTTAGCTTAAGATGAAAAGCTGGTTTATTGTGAAAAAAATTTCAAAAAAAACAAACCTTTCACGAATTACAATAACACCCTGTTGCAATACATCAATGCGTAGCCAACTCACCCGTACCAAAGAATTAACCAACCAAAAAGAAACAAACATTTTTCAGTTGCTAACAATAACCATGATATGGTTATATGGCTCACCTTGGCTTTAATTCGCTTCACTTCCCTAATTACCGAACGCTGAGCACTGAAAACTCAACATTACTCGTTAGTACTTTATCTGGATCATTATCCAAAACTATTGCATCGGTCAATGAGTGCTATACCTCCTATACAATTCATCTGTTCCAACATGTTGGCACAAATATGTACTCGTATCTGAAAGACTTCCTCAAAGTCCGTGAACTGCACTAAGTAAATGGAAGCAATCAAAAAAAAAACACAGATTCGATTCAATTCAAGAACCGGAAGAGAAGGTGGAGGTTTAGATTACGCAATCGAAGGCACGCCAGGCACTTTCACATATCAAGAGACTTTGAAGACAACAATAGATGCCAAAGAATTGAAGGAAGAATGGAAGTGAAGTTCCAGGGAAACTGGGTGAATTTCGTAAGACTTCAGATACATTGTACATTTGTATGTAGTCGTATTCGAGCATTTGTGCAGCGAAGAATCATGTTTAGTGGGATTCACAAAGGCACTAAAGAACTAAACCACCAGACATAGTTCAACCTACTAGTACTTCCGTGTGGAGTTGAGAGTTTGGCAATAGTGAGAGATGTATCTACACAATGGTAACGACTGTTAAAGTTGAGAAACCTTTTCAAATTAAGTTCCCTGTGAGAATTTTCGGGGTTAGTTGATGTGAAATTGAGTAGAAGAAAATTCCTGCATTTGTGCAGCTTAAAATGAAAATGGACTTTTTGCAGGAAGTGAGCGAATAAATGAACTTACGTTCATTTGGTTTGGGTTTTAGAGAATGTTTTTCTTTGTGATTTGATTTTTTGTTACATTCCGTACCAACTTTTAAATGAAAGTTATAAAGTTTTTAAAAAAAGTGCAAATGAATGAGGTCCCATAAGGCTGAATACATAGACCTGTACTCGTTTTAGTTTTTATTTAGTCACCAAAGCATTTGAATTATGGCTGCGTTTTATCGTGCTGGTTTGCTTGTACTTTCAACATACTGTAGCTACATGACAGCATTGATTACAGTGGAACTTGATTTGTGTGCTGAACACATTAAACCGAAGACAAGATACCAAACGCAGCTTTTGCTTTCATAGTTTTGTGGCTCATATTGAATACTGCGAACTTTTTCGATCTCCTGATCCGTGATTTACGATTTTGTAAAAGATATAATGTTAGGGGACTTAATTTTGAAGGTACTCGTATCTATCTCTGGTATTACACTTGACAAGGCTTTGGGTTTAAAATTGTGGTTCACCCGACGAGGATAATAAGTTCAGTGCGTAAGACGCAGAGAGAGTTAAATCTAGTCTTCTGTTGCTTGCATTTAAGAGTTAGTCGCTGTTATTTTGGAGAACATATACATAATATACTCACAGTTCTCTCACCCCTGCACTACATTTCTTCCGAAGATTACTTTTACTTCTACGTTTCACTAGGGCTATTCGTGCCTGCCTTATTTGGCCAGTTCTTCGCTATTGGCGGGGTTATTTGTTAAAGCACCCGCGTTTGATTTTAAAGCAATGTTAAAGCATTCGTTCTTTCTCTGTGTACTAAACCTGTTGCAATTTACAATTTTCAGTAAATGTTCACTTCGAACTTACTTCTGCGAAGCAAATATTTTCCCAATCTTCAGAGATTGCCCAAAGTTGTTAACTCAGAGTGTTTATATGTAAGTTCTACTTCTAGGTTGAAATGATCCTAATTGCGGTACTCTGGAATTCGGAAATCTGTCGGCGTTGTATCTTGAACAAGTTCCCAATTAACAAGGTCGCTACCAATGAGAACGTACAGGGGCTACATAGGAATACGAATAATTCCATTTCTATAGAATCCCTGCCCATTTCATATGTTAGAAAGACAATTCCTATATTATAAGCACGTAAATGTCCATCTCATTCTCAGACGAGATATATGTCCATCCGATGATGCCCGTTGGTGAAGGGTTTACTTCTCCCATTTACAAGGATGTTATGATCAGATGACAAGATTTTTTTTTTCTCAAACTTTTTTAAAAGCAGAGGCCTTAAAGCCGACCCTTGTGGTACACCACCAACTAGACTAATTTCTTAAATGTAACCTCAATGCTGACTAGAAAGCAATTTGAAAATATTCCCCTAGCATCGGATGTAATTCTCATATCATATTTTAGAGTTCAGAGGTTAACTAGAGCCTTCATTTTGCTCCCATTCATGCCTGAAAATGGCAATTGCGGACGAAGGCATCTTTGTCATACAGAAAGGGGCATGAACTTATTTTTACTTCAGTAGCATGTGTCAAGGATTCTGGATCCCTGCTGGCGTTAGAAAACATCAACACTATCGAAACTAAGTGATTAAATCTATTAGATATTGAACTGGATATAAAGACCTTATCTCTTAGAAAGCAAAAATGACGCCACGAACGATCTTTTCGAATTTTCGGATAATTCTGTAGATAACATTCAACGACGAACTATACGAGCTGTACAGCGACAGAAACCGCATATCAGTGTAAGACATGTGGAGCGAATACATACCATGCTCCGACCCCCAGAATCTTCAAATCTAACTCGGAGGGACAATGCAGTTGAGTGTGTCCTTACCTCAGATGGCGCACACAAGTATAGGGAATCTGAAGGGACTTGGAGTACGCAACTGGAGGCAGAAGAGGCACGTTAGTTGAGGCCCAAGTTTATTCCGAATTGTAGCGCCACCTAAGTAAATTGAATGGAGACTGTCTAGTGGAAGTTATCATTGAAAAAACAAGAACACAAAAGCAACAGGATTCCTAGTCTCGTTGCAGAAACTTTTTTAAAATCATTTTCAGAATGGGCCTTGTATCCGGTATATACTTCTAAAATATACATTGTGAAATCCGACCACAGGGTAACAATGGATTTGTCCAAGAAATTCCTCAAAGATCATTTCTAAAAGTAAAGGTATGATACCTCAAAAATGTTTAGCTCCCAGTTTTCGTTCTGAAGAAAAAATCTGATGAAAGAAGGTTGTTGTACCTGCAGCCGATTACAAGACAGGTGCACTTGGTCTCCCAACTCAGTACTTTTTTCTTTAAATAAAATATTGAGTCAAAGAGTCTACCACTATTTCTTCATACGTCAAAGTAAAAATAGGAAACAAATAAATTTGCACCCTAAAACGCCATTCAAAGTCGAAAGTAATTACATAGTTTTCCTACAAAATGGAAAACCCAACCGTCAGTGAACACTTCCCCGTCTGGTTTTTCTGATTTTTTTTTTTTCTACTTGGCGTACTTCGCTTCGCTTTGTGTTACGCCATTGAATAGGAATAGAAATAGAAATAGAAAAATAGGACCCATATCGCGATATCACAATTACGTAAAAATACTTTGCAAAAAGAAAACAGAAACAAAACACACCAATTCCATTGTTTTGAAGTTTCAAGTCGTCAAGTGAAGTCTTGAGAGAAGGCGAAAAAGTGTACTATCGCTAATTTAAGTGCCTCTGACTGTCGAGATACGAATACAACTACTTGTATGCTGCGATCGGGTATAGCACTCTGTATAGTAACGAAACAATTAAAGTTTTCTGCTTCCACACATCACACATTTTATTTTGCCTCTTTTGGTTTGGATTTGCCTTTCAAATTATTTACTCACTGATGAACAGCCAGTTTCGTATCTAAGATACATTCGAACCGTGTAAACACGAACAAAACAACACAACGAGCATATGTTGCACGGCAGTGCACTATAGAGCATCATGGTGTTTGGTCTCAATCAAGGTGCATGCCATCGTTACAACTGATGGACTGTCTATCATTTCAAGAGAGGAGGAGCTAGAGAGCAAGTTGAAAGACTTTACACGTACCCAACCAACTCAACTCATATGCATTTGGATTATGAAAAACTTCAACATTCGAGTTATTCAAATGGAAATGAAAATAAAAAGATACTCTGGCGTAAAACTCCTTGACTACTACTTGTACTTTTATGATAGCTGTTTTGACGTGCCAAAGTTTGAGGCTTTTTTTAAGAGAGGGAGGTAGACCATGTCTTGTGCATGCAACTTGCAGTTAAATTGAAAAAACAGCTTGGTCTGTTGCATAAGAGTCATAAATTTGGAAAAATTATGAAGACAGAGTTTATTGGCTGTCAAAGCTATACAGAGCACAGTAAGTGGTCTCATAAAGAAAAAAACAAACCTGTTTTAAGTATCTCGTAAGTATCTTTGACAGAAGCTTATTGACGACACGGTTTGAATGCACATTTGACAACTTGAGTGAACTGACTGGGCTCTTGAAGGTTTTAGGTTGGTCTTATGTAGCCGTCAGCGAAAAATACATAGATAATCGGTTTTAAGTTTATTATTCCGGAGTTGACGGGTGAAATGTTTTTTGTTGTACTTTTGGTCAATTTTGATTGTGCTTTTGGATTTTATTGGAAGAAAATCGTAGATATTAAATAAAATACTTTGACTTTGATCAAGAAAAACACTCTGAGGACAATATCTGTGTAGTGTATGGGGCCTTTTAGTTCCATGGACTTTCCAATTTCTCTTCAGAGGAGTAACATGTATATGTTAATGAATAACACAGTCTAGGCTTTAAATCCTAGATGAATTGAAGATAATCTTTACGCGCTGTACAGATTTTCAATGGCTTCTTGTATTACGGACTTGTGGCACGAATGACAAACTCTATTGGTTGATGGAGGACGAAAAAATTGATAGCCAAATTCTCAGGAAAATATAATGATACGAATAATGTATGTAAAATCTAAAAATAACTCTTCACCACTAGCCGACAAATTGGTCTATTAAGAATTAGCTAGGCTGTTGTGTGATGTGGGAGCACCCTTTTCTACTTGGCGATGATCAGTGCCGTAGCAACGACTGCCCATCGATTGTGCTTGTTTTTGCCTCTGAATTGTAGACATTGGCTAATAAAATTTTCCACTGGTCAATAAAATAACGGTGCTGAACTAGAAGCTGGCGGTTGAATCTCTAGCCAATGGCAGCTGTCATATTCAAAAATTGGATTGCTAATTGCGGAATATCCATTGGCTTTCGTTCAATAATTTCATAGAAAGTGCATTGCCTTTGGAGTTGGCGGTTCGTCTTTATATCTAAATACTTGGATGTATTTAGATCAATCAACCGAATATCAGTCTGACCGCATTGCAGTCCCACTATGACTGACGTCCAAACTACCGACTGAGCCAGGATATGGTCGCGAATATCTCCAAAGACAGAGAACATATTCATAAGAGATCTTCAGAATCACTGTGGTTGAGCTTTCGAACATGTCCCAAGAGTCGTTCGCTACAGCATCAAGTGCTTAAGACTGGTACCAGCGTTGACAGAAATACTGCCATCAATGATACCTCTTAAGTCATGAGCGCCACAGGAAGTATAAGTACCGCGCGGTGCTGCATTAAAAAACCATGAAAGCCCATCAACGGGTAGAAGAGGAAAAGCCAAAGAAAAAAGATGGCCACTTTTGCAGATATAAGGGTCGGATATATTACCAAAGAGTGAAAAAACATGTCAAGGATAGACTCCTTCAAATCGCCGTATGAAGCTAGAGGCAGATGGAAAAACGAGCAATTGTGATTGCTTTTTAGCGGTAATTAGTAGTGACTACTGAAAAATGGCGGTGCGCAGTTTTTAAGTTGGTTAAAGTTATTCCTAACTTGTGAAAGCTAAAACTAAAGGTATTTTTGCGCCCTCGTTTACGAATCGAGTAAGCCGCGACATTCCAGAATCTTATTATTGTCCCTTGTCGTCTTCGGTATACATTTAATGAGCTACATAATAGTGGACGCTCATTCTCTCTATCGACACCTGTTATACCTTATTATCTACATGAATTTTTGACAGGTTTAAGCTCGTATTGTCAATAGTATTAATTTTTCCAATTAACTAGAGAATGTCCAAGACAATAAGAAACATTTTTAAAATGATTTGATACATCCCAGCATTCTTAATGCTAGACTAGCTTTTAAAACCATCTTTCTTCGAACTACGGCATAAATTACAATACTTATCCTTTGTCAACTCAAATCCCTGATCCACAGTATACCCTCATGTGTCCAGCACTCTATGCCCATTACAAATCATTTATCTTGTCCTCATGATACTTCTTCTCTACACTTGTCTACCATACATCAGTACAACTCTTGATAGCGGTGAAAATGCAATTAGTTCCTTAGAACTCATCAAAGTTCAAAGTCGCAAAGTTACATACTCGTATTGTACAGGTAAGTCTTATTTTTTACAGACACCTCATCACTGAACAACAATCTTCTCGAGTCGTATTTTCTTCTCCGACGTGTCATTATCATATCTAAGCAATTAAGCAAGTCCCTTGATATACAGAAGTACGAGTACATTTCATGTCAGCATTAAAAATAAAAAAAACAATAACAACAAAACAAACCGAACCAACTGCCAAGAATCCAGTTTGATCGGTGCGTAGCCTCAGGTGATGGATTTACTCGCACTACCACTGCTTAGTGTGCATAGATACTCGTCGTAGTGACATCAATTATAAGCACACACTTTCCGTTGATATACACGTTACCTAGAAGATGGTTTCTAGTTTATCCTCCACCCCTCTCTAAACACAAGTTACTTGACTGAAATACGCACAGCAATATACTAGATACAAGTACACGGTAGAGACCTCGTTCCAATAATAGTGACCACGACTATCTGAAGACTGGAACCGGCTACAGGCTACATCGAAGAAACTGGATTTAAGTGATAATCACACCAAGATCTGCACTCAAAATCTGAACGTTAGATACTTTTTGTTTGCCTCTATTCATCGTAGTATTCGTTGTCTTTGTTGTTGTTACTGTTGTCCAGCGTATACTATAACTGCCTCGACATCAAAGATTATGTTGCCCCCAACTGTAGGTCAATAAGCGCGTTCAACTTGTTCGCTTAATGCACACACCACAAGAGCTCCATAGACACTACATAATACAGAGATCTCCGAGCACAGGGTGGACAGAGCAATGATGCTACCTACAGCGCGATACTGCCCAGTATCCAACTATGGTTTGTGGAAACTAGTTTCGTATCTAATTCTAATGCGAGATGCATTTAAGTTGACTTTGGCCGGCGGTTAGATTATTTCTCTTCCGTATGTGATTTGAAATATAAGCGTCCTCAACGAAGACCGGATCAAAAAGAAAAATAAAGCTAAAAAGTCGTCGAACACGTAAAAGACGAGTACGAAACGAGTAAAATAGCGAAAGACGAAGAAACCAATCATGAGCGGAATACCAGAAATTGGGGGCGCCAAATCAGGTGTACAGCTTCGTAGTTGTGCAACAACAAGTGGGTGGTACATACATATGTACGAATACAAGTAATTTAACTATTTACACACAGTGTAGCATGATCTAGATACATACGAGTAATTGAACACAACCGACAACAACGACTGATGGATTGAATGTTAAGCAGTTGAACTGTTCTTTTTACGTCAATAATCGTAGTATCCGTATCTTTTTGAATCGATCTTAATTGTTTGTCAGCATTGGATGAGCTCATCAACTGGTAAAAAAAAGGTTAATTGAATTGCAAACCGGAGACTGAAGACTGAAGACTGAAAAGTGAAGAAGACAAGTCGTGCAATGAATTTGCATAAACTTATCGTAAGCAATGATTGGAAGACTTTATCTAGTTATACAAAGGAAGCGACAGAGAAATTAACAAAGGGAAAATCGTTCAGATACAGTATTTGCCTATGACCTTTTGAATACAACTAAATCAATGCATTCCCTTACTTTGTTTATTATTGGTTCTAGTGATAGGTCTTTTATTAATACTTGTCATTCGGTGATAAATTCTATTTAAAGAACTTGTACAGAAGGACTGAATGTTTAGACAGAGTTAGTCCTGTCAATTTTTAATATCGTGACCAGATGACAGTACAGACTTATTTCGACGATGTTATGATAGACATGATAGGCAAATTCATGACACTGAACCAAGCTCGTGAATTTAAAGTCTTTATCACCAATATAGATAAAATAACCCGGGAGCAAAATTAGTGGAGTTCCACAGGGTTCTGATTTTGGACTCTTAGTATTTAACTCAGCTTTCATATTCGCAGGGCGGAAATCACAGATACTCGATCAGAGCTAGTTTATCGAAAAAGGATCGTTTATGGGAGAGACCAAAAGGTGCAATGAGTTGGATCACAGTCATGGCTAAAAGATGTCTCTAAGATGTCAAAAAACAGAAACTGCAAACGAAAATTTTCTCTTAAATCAATAAAGTGAGCTCGTTTTGCAAGGGGTAAGCAACCATCATATGCTTAAGAAAGCAGACTTAGCCGAAATTTAAAACCCAATCGAAATGTCAATCACATGAACATAGTGCAAACATGTCTTAAAGCATAAAAAAAAGGTTCCCACAAATAAATAAATAGATTTCGATCGTGCCTTGAACTCCTTTGGTTGCGGAAGGCGGATAGTTTTATAAACAAAAAATAGACACTAACGTGAGCTAAATGCATGCTGTTACTTGTTATCCTTATTGAACCACAAAGCTCTTGTGATAACCACTTCTAATCTTTGCCAGATTAGCAATCCAAAAATAGTCAGTTTAGGTCGGGCCTGTGAGACAATAAAAAAGAGGACAGACTTGCAGAGGGTTCGATAACCTTTGTATCAGATTTTGTAACTAAAATGGATAATGCACCTATGAAATTCCTCAAAGCGTTCCTTGACTTGATACAATAAAAGCCAGCAACTCACATGTCTCAAGAATCGTTGTACGATCCGAATTTTTTTAAATAAATATTAATCGAGAGTCTTGAAAGCTTGGAGAAGAAATCGAACCTTCGTTCTTGTTTTTTTAAACTTAATGCCTAGTCCAGCCATAAGTTCTGTTACATTTTAAAATTGTAATAAAAAAAGTCTAGTAAATCTTTTACCATAAAATTTATTTCTTACATTAGTTCACAATATATATGTTTGGAGAAAAAAAATGTGTTACTCAAAATGGCCGCCTTAGCTTTGACGCAGGCTTTTAAACGTTGTGGCCATTGTTCTATAGTGGAACGCACTGTCTCGATGGGACTCGACGACGCTGCTGTTATTAAAGCTGCCTTAAGGCTGTCCAAATTTCGATGGGGAATCTTACAGGCCATGCTCTCCAGCTTTGACCACAAACTGTAGTCCAGCGGATTTAAAGCTGGACTTCCTGATGGCCAATCTGCAGCAACGACAAAATCCGGAATATTGCATCTAAGCCACTCTTGCGTCTTTTTGGTTTTGTGTTCCGGAGCAGAGTCTTGTTTGAAGACTTTCCGCGTTGAAAAGGGTATTTGTTAAGCTTTTGACAACACCATCGAGAACATTCTTCTGATACACTTTTGCCCCTGTTGTCACACCTTTTTCGCAGAAATGCAGTGATGTGACACCTTGATGCGATACCCCCCACGAAACCATTACAGAAGCGGGATGATGTCCGCGCTGGACCCTTGGAACAACTTTTTTTTTGCTTCTTTAGATGACGTTGCATAAACTTTGTCATTCTGTTTGTTATAAACTTTTTCTATGGTAAAAATTTTTTCATCAGTAAATAAAATATTTTCATGTCTATTAACAACGTGCTACAGTAACAATTCTTTGCTTCTTTCGAGACTAATTTTTTTCAGGTTGGGAGTTAAGAGATATCCCGTTGCTTAACGATAGGCTTTCATATGGAGATCATCTCGAATAAGCCTTGACATGGATCTAGCAGATATGCCCAATTCTATGGACATTCTCCTTTGTTTCCGAAGAGGATTTCTACGAATTCGTTCACGCACAGCTTTAATTATGAGCAAAGGGTACTTGAAATCTTGTAACAGATAATTACATAAATACTAAACAAATCTTTGAACAGATACGTTATAAGCAATTTAAACAGTAGGAAATTACTTTTAGCCTTAATCGTGCTTTTTACGTCCTAGTTTACGGTAAACGCGTTGGTATGCCATAAGACTGGATTATTGGCCCCCTATTGTATGTTGTACTTCTTCGTCCACAGATCCCAATAGAAGAAAACCTTGTCGGCGTTATAAAAACTCTAGAGGAACTACCTAAGACGGTCGTAGGACTAGATAAAGCAATTTCGGGAAGGGATAACTTGCATATATGTTGATTGTTAATCAAACTTCGTTCGACTTTCAAAAAATACATGTGCCATATGTATGTATCTCTGTAGATTTCGATTGACAATTTATAGATGCAGACTTATTGTGTTTGCGGTGCTTTTTTACCTTAAATTTTCACAAAGTATTCCAAAAAGGCATAATCACTAACTCACTCACTCACTCATACGAATGCAAATTGAAAGGTTCCAAACCACGGTAAGCCATTAAAACTCAGTGAGAAACTTTGATATCGGCAACGTCAGAGCCTTTGCTTATCGTGTTTCCCTTAATTTCTACATATGTCTGTTTGGCAAGAAATAATCAGAATACATAGCAAAAACCAACATCATCAGTAAGTCATCGTAAATGCCACCTCATGTCGGGAATTTCGTTTCACCACAATGAACAAACTACCGCTGCGGGTTCAATAAAGTGAAAGGAGACCTGCATCAAATTGCTAATGGGAACTAGAAATGCATTCTGCTTTAAGTCCTCAAAGTCGGTAATTAAGTAAGTAAATCCCACAATACCCTCTCCTTGCCTCTTTAAACTATGTTTACATTTCAAAAACCAAATAAAATATTGCCATCCCAGGCCCTGACAATGACCGCGAATAAGTTCAAAGCTACTCAAAGAATTCGTTTTACAAAAATCGATTATGTGCCAATTCGTTCAGTGGCTCTTAAACAACAGTAATTACTTTCTATCGACTAAAGAAGCAGAATCGATCAAAGATTTTTTAGTGTAAACATCTGTTTAAAATTCAGAGTTTTTGTTTTAACATTTTTCGGCATTTTCTTCTTAAGATACTCTGCGTTGTAATTAAACGAAATTCTTTTAATGTTCTCCGCTATATATCATACTATACTCATACTTATGTACGAAGAGTATCTATTGTTTCACTTTGTTCTTTTCGTTGATTGTTTTTGCTGAATTTGTTTTCTCAATTTTTGTTATTTATTTTTTTATTCTAATTTTTTTTTTATTTTGCTTTGTTATTGCAGTTTATTGATTTAGTGATTTTTTTTTTGTTTAATTGAGATGTATGACATGTTTACTGGTACTAGTGAGCATGGGCGCCCACAGAGGTTGAAGTAATAAAATATATTAAAGTCCAAGGGTAAATCGATTGATTTCACACGAAAGAGGCAATTTATTTCTTTGTCTTTTATTAATAGATACATTTATTAAAAATTTGTAAAATGTTGTTCAATAATTGTGTCAATTAGACAACGTGAATCGTATTGGACTGAGAGAATTTGAGTTGAATTTTTATTCTGTGAATTACGAGTACTCGTTATCTTATCATACGAGTATTTGAATTTGGGCAATCATTTAAAAATAAAACAAATGACGGGTAGAACTCGTAGATAACAGGTCAGGTGTCAGGTGTTTTGAAAATTGGTAAACACAGGTGTTAACGGATGTTATTGTAAAAATCAAATTAACCTTAATTTCGATATGAAAAGGGGGCTTTCGCTTACTGTACGTATCTTTTGGCGATTGCTTGCAGTTTTGATTTATGTTTTAAGTCTCATTCAACTTCATATGTTGAACGAAATGAATCGGGTTTGATGAGGGGCTAAACTGAGCAGTTTTGCCAACTTTAGGCAGTTGATATTCAAAATCGAATTTTGGCGGAGCCCATAGAGGCTTGGTCGTGACCAACAACTAATATAACCTGCAACTAACTTAAAGTAGATACGAATTCAAAGTAAAACCTAAGCATCCTAACTAAGTTCATTGTACCTTTTAAATCATTCATCATCAAAATCACTGAGTAAGACTTCCTGTTTTTTAATAACCAAGTAATCCTACTCCTTCTAACTTAATCCTAATGACAGTAATCACAGCACAAACGCAGTATTTATGTACCTACGACAAGCCTTTTTTGTTATCTATGTCGTGTTCTGTGACATTACAAAACCTTATATGCTAGAAACAATCAATAAATCAGTTGTGTATACGCGCTTTGATTTATTAATGCCGTCGTTTCCCCATGCTCCCTTTAAAACAAATGGCTAACTGTGCACGCAATAAAATTAATTCCACCACAATGTGATTACAACTTCCTAAAAGCTCGAAAGCCAACGATTTAGTGTGGTCAAAGTTATGTCCATCAGGCACGAGTTGCACCCTTGTATTCACTCAACTGAAGGGGTTAATGAATTTTGGGCAAATGCCACGTCAACTTCCGTTTCTACTTAAGCAACTTCAAAAAAAAAAAAAAAAACATCTGAAGGTTGGATTAATAAAATCAGCATTTTCCCAGCTCCTTTTTAATCACTTCACCTTAGCAGTAGATAGATATACATTTGCTGTTGAGTAAAAATGAATGAATACATGTATCTATCTGTACGCCGCCGCCAACACAATCGTTCCAACTGAAGTGGCATCACCTTTCTACCTTTCAACTTTAAATTCATTCATCAACTCTCATCATCATCATCACATCTTCAATGGACCGTAGGTGAATAAAACCAGCACTTTGTATCCCACTCTGAGTCGGCAGGGGGTTGTTTGACATTAGCTAACGTTCTGGCTTAAATTCAATGCACTGAGGCAAAAAATTGTTCTCCAAAGAGACCTTGTTTTGGAAAATATTTCCACACACGACCTTGAAATTTTTCAACCCCTTACCCTTCCAGCTACTGGATATATAGGATGGGGCTGATACGGCTTACTCTTATTTCTCTCACGTGAAGGGTGTTTCTTTCTCGAGTGAATTCATGGTCATAGGACGAACATGAAGTGTGGATACAAATAAGTACTAGCCCACCAGCGTACAGCTTAATGACAAATGTATACGAGTACTACCCCCTAACCCATTTTAGGGTAATAGTTCTGCTCCTTCTCCTATAAATGTCATTCAGATCTAAAGACTCACTAAAATGGATGTTCTACGACTGTGTGAGTATATCTGCAACAGCAGTAGTAGCAATAATCAGAGATGTGAAAGCGTTCCGTTGAAATGGAAAATTATTTCAAAGGTCACACCAAGAATCGTGCAATGTTGGTGAAAATGGTGAGAACATTGATAATGTTGAAATGATATCATTCGGGTGGCCAAGAGAGAATGCCATCAAAAATAATTGACAATTGTCCTTGTGGCTTTATGCATTTAAGTTGGCGTCATATTCAACATACCAACAGTGAAACCCTGCTCCGAGTTGCAGAAGAGAATAATGTGGTAGGTAGTAGGAGAGACCTTTGTTTGCTACTCGAATAAAATGCATACTTGGCAGGACATGGCTTTTTACAATTTCACCATGAAAGCTAGTACAACGGGCGACAAAAAGAAAGAGAATGAAACGTGTGAATGGTAGAAAAGTTTAAGTGTCAACGTGACAAGCCAAACGGAAAGATGGAGGTTCTCCTTAATATATCGGATACAGGGTGTTACGGGAAAGTAAGAAACGATGTATATATATAAACGATGTAGGCAAGTGTTGCAACATATGCACTAACATAGATCCCTTATTCCTTGGAAATACAGTAAATTATCTGGACAAGACCTGTAAGAATTATCTACTCGCATCTACTCGTTTTGGGAATCTAAAATAGAGGTATTTTCTCTGGCGATTCGACACTCCGCCTTTTTGCGATTCATATACATAATCGGCAAGCAAAATCGTGTACTCGATGTAAAGGTCACTGATATCTATACTAGGTGGGGTGAAAAGTAACCTCCTTGGGAATGAACAACATTTTTTTTTAAAATGTTTTTTCTATTTTATTCAATATAGTCCCCTCTTAGGTTGATACACTTATTCCAGCGATTTTCCAACTTCTTGATCCCGTCCGAAAAGTAATTTTCCGGAAGGTCTGCAAAATACTCCTCCGTGGCGTCGATGATTTCCTCGCGTGAGCTGAATTTTTTATTGATGAGCAATCTTTTGAGGTTTGGAAAGAGATAATAGTCCGAGGGAGCCAAATCGGGCAAATGCGGTGGATGCGACAGCAATTGGAGCCATAAGTCATTGATTTTAGGCGTGGTTGCGCCGGCGCATTGTCATACAAAAACCAAATTTTTTTTCGCTTCATGTGAGGCCGTTTTGCATCGGCCTTCAATCGCTCCAATAATGCACAGTAATACTCGCTATTGATGGTTTTTCCTTTTTCGAGGTAGTCCACATGACAATCCCAGAAAACCGACGCCATAACCTTTCCGACCCATTGAGGCTCCCTCGGCCGCTTCGGAACACTCTTGCCGGCTTCAGTCCATTGCCGGGCACTCATTCTGTTCTCTGGTGTGTAATAGTGGATCCAGGTTTCATCAACAGTTACCAATCGACGCCAAAAGTCCGCCCGATTCCGCATCAGTAAGTCCAAACACTCTTTCGAAGTGCTCCCGCGTTCGTGTTTTTGGTCAGGAGTGAGCATGCGCGGCAACCAGCGGCAGGATAACTTTTTGATATGCATCCGCTAGTTTGCGCACCTTTACTTTCCGGTCAGCCAACAACATTTCATGTATTTTTTTGACATTGTCCTCTGTAACCGCATCGGAGGGCCTGTCGCTGCGGACTTGATCGGTAGTTGCGGCCACCACGAAACTCTCCAAACCAATATTTGACAGTGTAATCTGACGGAGCATTAGCCCCATAATATTTATCCAACTTCTCTTTTGTTTCCTTCGCCGTTTTGCCTCTTAAAAAATAATGTTTAATGAGAGAACGAAAATCGTTGCCAAACACGTCAACACCAATCAGCTGTCAAAACAAAACCAAAGACAGTATCGCAAGGAAAAAGGCTTCATAACCTTTTTTGCAGTAGCAGCGCATTCTGGCGATCAAGGAGGTTTTTCACTCTACCTAGTATATTCGGCATAGATTGGAAAGTCTCGTTGCCTGTACATCAACCAAACATCGCTCTTAGTTCAGTGGCTTGAAATATCATTTTTTTGATTCCATTTGTCGGGTTAACAGATATTTTGATTTTCACTGTCGAAGTTGAAAGGATCATTCCGCCTGACAATTAAATCTGACTGTCATCGCCGCTTTGCAATCTGTTAAAGTGGTGTTTCTGTATCCCAAGCCTAACATAATTCCACTATAAGATATCATTGCACATTTTTTCAGACCTTTAGATGCTCTTTTAACTTTTGCAATTTTGAGATATTGTCTCTGGTATAGCCCTCCACATACCACGAACCCCCACCCCAAAAATCGTATCGCAAAAGGAATTAGGTTACCCTTAGTCTCAACGGAAAAATAAGCCGATCAAAGGACAAATATGAAGACAACATTTATAGTTTAGAGCAGTGATTGATCGAAACTTGAAGGGTTGAATATCCAGACTTCAGATAGCGTTACGCTGATCACCATATGTATGCACACATATTTAGCCAGATGAGTTCCCCTAAAGAATCAGTTTCAAGCCCAAAAATATATTGATCAGTGGCAGATCAGTGGATATCTGTAAGATTCACACCAAGAAACTCAGAAGATCCTTAAAAAAATCCCACGATTCGAAGAAATCAATGACGAAATCTATTTTTAAACAAAAGATCCAATTGTTCTTATAGGAAAAAGCAACAGTATGTATTGTAGAGGTAGATTCAGGTCCTCTAAGATATATAACATATGATATCGTATACTACTCGTAAGTCAATCTAATCGACTGAAAAATTATGTTTTTTGACACCCTGTTCAGTGCTAAGTAACGTAAAGGTTATTTCCTGTTGTTCAACACCACACTCCCATACTATGGTGCATTTTAAGAGTACATAATACATATATAGAAAAGTTTAAACGTATTTCAAACTATGTACATACTCGTACCTCCCAGTGGATGTAGATACAAAGCTTTTAAGGGTATAATGTCGCATGGCATATGCTTAAAGCTTCACACAAACTGAGTGGATTAAATTTTTAATCAGCATTTTACCACCATCTTTAACCTTCCACCACCTCACTTTGCTGGCTTGTGTTCTTCGCACTTTGTCTGCCTATCAAACTGATGACAGTAATAAAAGGGAATTGCTATTATTGAGAGTACTATGGTATGCCTACTTGTGACAGTAAGGGTTGGAATTTTGCAAATTAGACTAACATAGCACAAGTAAACGAGTACATTGCCCACCCTCACTTTCAACATACGAGTAGAAGCATTCAATCAGTTTCGCACTAACAAGGTCATGTATGGCGTATCTGGTTTTTCTAAATCAGCTGATTATTGAATGAAATGCGTCTCGGAATACATTTCAAAGAGAATAAACGTTCTATAAGTAGATTTTCCAAGAATAAAATGATTTCAAATCAAAATAAATCAAACGTGGAATGTATTCCCCCAAAATTTATTTCAGCCTTGTGCAATCTATCTGCTGCTACTCGACTATAGTCGATTTAACGAAGAAGCAATGAAAAATCAAATAAACCCAATAAATATAGTATGTATCTGAATTTGAATCTCAATTTAAATGTGAGTCGATGACGCTCTGGTAGTAATTATGATTTCTATTTTTTTTTGTTTTTTGCGATACGAATTGATTATTTTGTCGATAATTTTTATTTTTATTTCGAATGGACTGTGAAATTGGTGGAGGAAACGATTTATTTTCGCAGCTGTAGTATAAATACAAGTAAGAGAACGACTACGTGTTCGACGAGTACTATACACCGGGTATGACCTGAATTTTGTTTTATGTTTGGGAGGAAATTTGAATTTGATTTTTAAGCAGACAGGATGTGAAACATGTTTTTCTTCTTTTTATTTGCGAAAAATAAAAATCTATTTCTGTATCTATGATGTATATTCGTTATGTTATCTGGGACGTTTGATTTTAATATGACTCTATAAGAAAATATTGTTTTACCGTTATGATCACAAATTGACTTTAATTTGACAACTTTGATAACACTAATCACAGTACAGTGTTTATATGCAAAGTCCTTAAGAAATTCTAATAAGATACTATGGAAGTAACACACCAAAGCGTTTTTCCAATACGCATGGATGCTGCAAATGCCGACATACGAAACGTGTCCTGGTTCTTAAGATCTGTAGGCATAGATTATTAACTCAACGAACTCAGCAACTTTGGATACAAAATCATGGGAAATTCTGACGATCTTAATGGTGACCAGAGAGCAATGACAGTTTTTCCAATTGTTATGTTTCAGCAGCTGTCAAAGTTACCAATGACATTCAGCTGTCAAAATACTCAAAAATATTCAGTAAGGTTTGCCATTTTATCATGCATCGTTGTACGCTCGTCGAACGTGTGGAAATTATTAAAAAAAAAGAATTGAAATTCCGGCTCAGTTGTAAATGCGCAACGTGAATTTCGTTGTGAGATGGGCCGTTATCATGGCTACAGTGACCAGTCAATTCGTCGCACCGTGAAAAAGTTTGAGCATGAGTACTGCCTTTTGGATCTTAAACCACCAACTAGATAGAAATTGTTGCGAAATGATGAAAACATAACCGCCGCCGTAGCGAATATCGAAGAAAACCCAGAAATGTCGATTCGGCTTATTTTGCAGTTAGATTTGGGCTTACATCTATATAAGATGGTGCGGACGCAAGAATTTAAAACGGACGACCATAGACGACGCGGTGAGTTCGCTAACTATGCGCTGGAAATGTTGGTCGCAGATCCGGATTTTGGGCAAAAAATTACCTTATCCCACGAGGACAATTTTTGGCTTAGCGGCTATGCCAACAAGCAAAATTGCCGTTATTAGAGCGAATACAACCGACAAGTATTTGGCCAAGCATCAATGCATCTGCAAAGATTGACTGTTTGATGCAGTTTATGGCATCGCGGCATCACCAGACCCCATTTCTTTCGAAATGGAGAAGGAGGCACCGTTATCATTAATAGTCGCAGGTATAGAACGATTTTAACCGACTTTCTGTAGTCAGAGCAATACAACATTGATATATCCGAGCTGTGGTTCTAACAAGACGGCGCTACAAACCATACACGCGACACAACGCTCGAAGTTGTGAAGGAGAAATTTGGCGACTGGGTCATCTCACGGCGAGCGTTCATAAATTGGCCACCGCGATCATGCGATTTGATAGCATTCGATTATATTCTCTGAAGCTACGTCAGCCAACCACTTCGGACATATTTGACCGAGTCATCAAAATTTGGAACGACGGTTTAAGACACTGCCAGCGCCCATTTGACTGATGTGCTACGAGGGCGGGTCAATAAGTCCGTGACTTTTGGATTAAAACACAGATTTGTTGATAAAAAAATAATTTTATTTTTCAACGTAGTCTCCCTTGAGCTCTATACACTTTGTCCAACGCTTCTCCAATTTTTTTATCCCTTCCAAAAAAAATTATTTGTCAAGGTCCTCAAAATAGGCCTTTGTTTGCGAGATGACTTCATCATTGGAGTCAAATCTTTTTCCACCAAGCCATTTCTTCAGGTTTGGGAACAAGAAGTAGTCGCTCGGAGCCAAATCTGGAGAATAGGGTGAATGAGGGAGCAATTCATAGCCCAATTCATGGATTTTTGCCATGGCAACTGCACATGTGTGCACCCTTGCATTGTCTTGGTGGAAAAGAACTTTTTTCTTGGCCAAATGAGGTCGTTTTTTTTTTCAAATCGTCATTGAATTGGTCCAATAAGTTGGCATAATATTCCCCATTGATTGTTCTTTCCTTTTGAAGGTAGTCAATGTGGATTATCCCGCGTGCATCCCAAAAAACAGTCGCCATAACTTTATTGGCTGACAAACCCACCTTGGCCTTCTTTGGCGCCGATTCACCCTTAGAAACCCACTGTTTTGACTGTTGTTTGTTCTCTGGTGTGTTGTGATGGATCCATGTTTCGTCCACGGTTACAAAACGGCGCAAAAACTCCTCCATATTGCGATTAAACAACGCCAAACCTTCCTGTGAAGTTGTTACACGATTGCGTTTGTGGTCGACTGTGAGCAAACGCGGCACCCATCTTGCGGAAAGCTTTCTCATGCCCAAGTGATCATTCAAAATTGAAACCACTGAGCCATGCGGGATCCCTATGGCTTCCACAATCTCTCGCACTTTCAATCTTCGGTCGGCCAACACCATATCGTGAATTTTTTCGATTGTTTCGGGTGTAGAGACCTCAACTGGGCGTCCAGGACGTTCAGCATCTTCAGTGCTTGTACGGCCACAACGAAATTCAGTAAACCACTTTTTTACCATTGAAATCGATGGTGCAGAGTCCACATAGTATTTATCAAGCTTAGCCTTGGTCTCGGTAATGGTTTTTTTTCGCAAGAAATAATGCTTAATAAGCACACGAAATTCACTTTTTTCCATTTTCTCCTCAAATTAGTGAGTAGTCTGATAAAAATAGCTGTCAAACACAAACTAACTGACGCAGCAAGTTCAAATTTTGACAAGAGTCAACTGACAGATGCCTGTTGACAGGAGCAGTGTTGCTGTTTCAGTAAAGAGGTCAGAAATTCAAAAAGTCACGGACTTATTGACCCGCCCTCGTATTACACACATACATAGCTTCAAACTAAGGCCAGAATCAATTTTATATATGACACCATTGTTGTTTAATTTAAATTTTTTTTCCTACCGTTTTTTTTCTAACCAATGTAACTGGTAAGCAAACCTAGGATCGATAATGGCATATTTATTTCAAATCACAAAGACTCGAAGGCATCAGGATTTGCTAAGTGTCTTTCAGGCCGAGTTATTCGCCAAAAACTGTAGCAATGTCTTCAATGTCTTTAATGTCCTCTAAATTTTAGACAAGCTCAGTAATATTAGACTCCGCTAAACACCAGGTCATAGGAGCAGTAATGTTACCCTTGTCAAACGACTGATATTTTTTGAAGAAAATACTAAAGCGAAATATCCATGGATACGAAACTTTTTGCAATTTTCCTAACTCAAAATTTATCAGCCTGGTGAATAGTTCGGAAAAGGACCAACATTTCCTTTCCAAAATTTGTGATATCACGCTAATAATCACACTAGCAATCTTCTATTTTGTACATCAAATTGTTTGGGTTCTTCTCCAAATGACCGCACAATCTAAGATTGATCAAATATTCTCTGGGCTGTATGAGTAGTTATGTGTTCAACATTTTTCTAAAATTGGATAACAGCGAATCATCGACAGCGACAGAATCTGATAAAACCTTCAGACACCATTCCTAGAGAAGGGTCTCTCAATTTCATAAATCAAGCGCTTTTCAAGCTTTCCTTTGGGATATTCTTTGGGTTTAAAAGCAGCTTATTAGTTGTCATTTCAAGAATGGTCTTCCTGTAGTGTTGGCCATATAAAAAGCGTTTGTAGTTCAATTTCTCTTGTATTCAAATGGCCTGTATGGTTTCATCCGAAAACTTCAAGACAAACCCACATCGGTTCCGATGACGGAAAGCGAAAGTCTTTTTCACTCATTTAAATTTAACTAACACTTTGCCTCCCTGACAATGGCAGCATACATCTTTCCAGTAGAAGTGATGACTTTTTGCAAGGTTGCTTGAAGACTTGCTCGATAAACGAAAAGCCTGTTGTCAGCGTAAAGTAGATGTTAAGGACCTCAGGATGCCGATGACTGAGGGAAAATTGGATCACAGGGAAAGGCAGAGGAACAACCTAAGCATGGAATTACTTACTAACATCAGTGAGAAACTACCGAACGGTCCACTCTAATTTAATCAATGAAATGTTTTCACAGAAATGTTGAAACCGACAACAGCAGACAGGAGAAAGTGTATTTGCCAAGTGTAAATTTGGCATAAATAATCGTCGACCGCTCTGGTCTGCCAACATCACTAACTTGGACCCTAATCTCACTGTTATCCTTTAAGGACTTACTAGTCCGTAATTCAGCACTAATTACTTGAGATCGATGGCACTATTTACTCTCATTTCTCAATAAAGAAAAAGTATCGTCTGTATGGCTACCACCCGCGAATATGGTCTAGTCATCTAGCCATTTAACCCTCTTCCCTAATCGAAGACCCAACCTAACCTAGCCTAACCTTAAGCTGTACTATTCTGTAAACCAATCCATTTGCTTCTAGGTTTGTTTCGTTTGGGTAATCATTCGACCACATGGCTGAACTTCATGACTTATGTATTTCCACGTCTTTGACCGGAGCCGTTTTTGCTCTATAGCACTTACTAAACTACTGGAATAGACATGGATGTCCGAGGTTATTCGCTGATTTATATAGTTTCGTTTCTCATCGGGCAGTTAACCTGTCGAAGTGAGTACTAGAATCAGTACCCGTACTCCATTACAAGAGAGCTGTCACACCGCCATCTCAATTTCTAAGGTCTTTTTCTAACCGAATTTTTTGAAATATCTTAATTAATTGTTGGCAGGCTTAAATTGCTAATGTAGCCAATGTGACCCTTCGTTGAAGCCTCTGCATTATGCCCTTTATAAACCAAAGGCACAAAATTCCGCCCAGTTGTGATTTCAAAGGACAAAGAAACGGTTTCTTCTGGTGCTGGGATAGCGAATTACATAAACGGTCATTAACACACAGCGATACATTTCTGGTGAAAATCTTAATTCATTATAAGGTTTCTACTTTGCCATTAAGTGTGAAAAACAATATCATTCAAATGGCCGCCTCGGGAACATTCGCAGCATGCGATTCTTTTGGGGTAATTTTTAACCACACTTTTTCGCACATTTCGGGCGGTATCTCGGCCATAGCTTGAGTAATGTTGGTTTTTAATGCATCTAGAGTTCGGGGATTATTCGCGTAAACACGGTCTTTTGCGTAACCCCACAGAAAAAAATCTAACGGTGTCAAATCGCTTGATTTTAGTGGCCAATTACGCGACCAGGAAACTTCTCACGCAATAAAGCCATAATTTGTCGTGTTGTGTAGGTTTTTGGAACCACATATCGTCCACGTCATGATCTTCAATCACCGGCCAAGAAAAAATCGGTTATCATTCGACCATATCGCTCTGAATTGACTTTAACCGTCCGCACGTTGGCATCTTCGAAGTAATAGGGACCAATGACACCAAACAGACACTTTGTCTGGATGCAACGGTACCTCTTCGATCATTTGTGGGTTTTCTGAGGCCCATGTGCGGCAATTTTGTTTATTTTCATACCCACCGAGTGAGAAATGTGCCCTTCACTGAAGAAAATGTTGTTCGAAAAATCGGTTTTTATTGTCTGTTGTTGCAACACCCAGGACGCTTATCTACGGCGTTGTGAATGGTCAGCAGGCTTCAAATATTGTGTAACTTCATAAGGATGGAGATGCAAATCCAATAGCAAAATACGCCATAGCGAGGTGTACGACACGTTCAATTGCTGCGAACGCAGGAAAATCGTTAAATTCGGATCATCAGCAACACTTGCACTTACAGCAGCAATATTTTCAACTGAACGTGCATTACGATGATGCACAGGCCTTACAACATCAGTAACGCTTCCACTCTCTTCAAATTTCTTCACAATTTTACCGATTGCTTGCGTAGTCGGTCAATTATGACGACCATAACCATCGCGTAATGCGCGAAAAATGGCTACGCTTGAGTCACCATATTTGTAGTAAGATTAAATATTTTAACGCATTGTTCGATTTGTAAGCGATCCATTATTGTAAATGGCAAACATTCAACTGATATAATGACACTTCAAATGACAGCTGAGTTTGGCAGATGTCAAATCCCAGCGTTATCATTTAAAACTACAAAATGAACGACTCTGTACTTAAGTTCGTTGAGTGCTACACCAGAGGTTTTGGGTTCGGTTTCTGTGCCGTACATAAAAAAAAAAACTAGAAACAATAATTTTTAGCGTCACCATGCATTCGAAAGTCAAAATACAGATTTTGCAAAAATTTGTCCCTTTTTCTGTGCACAAAATGGCAAAACGAATAACATTGACTGTTGTGCCATGAATTTTTTTTTTCAGTTAATCAATTAAGATAAAAATTTCTAAAATCAATTTCGACCACTGAATAACTATTTCCAAATATTTTCGAAAATAAACTGCTGTATTACTTCATACATTTTAAAACATTCAATACACATCAATATCTTCTCCACGAATGCAACTGCTGCGGTTGATTTTTCTCCAAAACTTTCCAAGATGATGTCATGCACCTATCACCCATTTCAAACACTTCACATCACTATCCTTCGCTTGTTTTGTATAGAATCACTATGAACACAGAAAAAGTGCCACAATCAATTGTTTATGGCTTCTCTAAGTTGCCTGATTGTATACTGATAGATATTCACATTAGCTTCCTTGCTATTTTTATTTCCCCAAGATACACTTGCACACGTATTGTTTCTCAGTGTTTGTTTTTTTGCAGGCTTTCCATTTGCATGGGTATCTACAAATGTGTAGATACTCTTGTAGCTGCTGGCACATTTAAAAATTGAATCAATGCCAACGATTTTCTTCCCTTTCTATCTACCCTCTTCTCTACCCTCTTTTTTTTACAATACTTCTGAATTATTGTACTCCGAAATTATGCATCATCTATGCAGAATGTATCTACTCGCACAACGAAACTAATTTCCACTTGATTGCGATGAACGAAACCGATTCTGAAGAATTGACATTTAAAAATGCAGCCAAGACATGTATAGCAAGACGTTACACCTTTAAGAAGTGGATAGAAGAAAAAGAAAATTAAATTGCGCATCTAGATACAATAAGTTTTACATATGCTTGTGCAGATTCTACATCAACAGCTATGGATACAAAACAAAATATTATAGGCAGGGGATTTTGTTTACGGAAATCGGAATAAAAGTGCTGCTTAAATTGTATTTCTAGACCGTCAAGACCGAGAGTTTTCAGCTGTTGTTGTTCCTTTTGACTTCAAGAAAGTTTATTGCCAAATTGTCAGTGTCTTCTCGGAAGAGAACACCTCAATTCAGCGACAAATGGAAGAGAACAGTGGCACCGAAATGGCAGTTAAAGAAAAGTTCTTTCTTTTTATTCATATTTTGCGACTCAATTACAAAACCATCAACAGCAACAACAAACAACAAATTTAAAATGCAAATGCCTTTCATTTACCGCGAATGACTCAGTCATAGTGTAGAGGCAACTGCGAAATAAACATACAAAAAAACTTGCCACAGAAAACGAGCAGTAGAAAAAACGCCGGCCACTTGGTCGGCCATTCTCGTCTCGCCTCGTCCACGATTTCCGGCAGTGTGTGGTGGCAAATTGTTAATTACAAAACAGAAAGCACACCACTCCTATGCAAGGAACAACAACAAAACACACCTAAACAGCGGCCACAGCTATTAATAACCATATTTTCGAAAAATTCAGATTAAATAAAATGAAACAAAATTAAAACAAATTTTGTGTGCCTAGATTAAGAGCAGAGATTTTATTTCATTTTTTTATTTTTCTTCGCCTAATAAATTCAAGAGGATTATTGATTACGATGTTGGAAATATCTTTTTAATTAATTTGAAAGCAATAAAAGCCGACTTATCTAAAGAGACGTTGAAAAATTAAGTCTTCCCAGTAATAGGGCAGACAATGAAAGAGCGTTTTAAATTTTGGAGTGATGGCGAACTTGCTGCGGAATGGTAGAGGGTACTCATAAGAATGTTGGAAATGGAAATGGGTTGAAAAACGTTTTGAACACTGTCAAGCTTACTTCAGGATATACATACATAGGATAGGAGAGTGTACTAAGGGTTCTAGAAACCAGGAGCCAAGAGAACAATAAACTCGTTACTACACTCGTGTGTAGGTACAATATGACACTCATCTTGGGTTTGGAAAGGCCAATCTGCGAAATAAAAGGTGTTTTTTTAGCTGCATGAGAAGTTTCGATGTTTGTTGTCCATGGTTTGACAGCTGTCAATGTCAAACTGAGTTCACATTTCTGTTCAGTAAGGTTTGGCAATTCATCATAAATCGTTTAACGTCAGAACAACGTTTCCAAATTGTGGAAATTTACTTTGAAAGAAATAAATCTGTTCGTGAATTTCATAGAGCACTTCGTCAATTTTACGGTCAACATAATCGGCCTATTGAACAAGCAATTCGTGCACTTATTGATCGTTTTCGCACTAATTCTACTTTTCTCGATTCAAAACCATCAACAAGATAAATGTGCGTACCGAAGAGAATATTGCTGCTGTAGCGCGAAATGTTGAAGAAGACGCCGCAATGTCGATTCGTCGCCATTCTCAACTTGTTGGCCTTTGTCTTTTGACTATGTGGAAAATTTTACGTAAGGATCTTGACTCGTGCATGAATTAAAGCCAAATGACCATCGTTCACGTCGTATTTTTGATAATTAGGCTAATTTGAAACTGGCCGAAGATGAGCATTTTTATCGAAGAATTGTGTTCAGTGATGAAGTTCATTTCTGGTTAAATGAGTTCTCAATAAGCAAAATTGTCGTATATGGAGCGAAGACAATCCTCAATCCAATAACATTGACTGTTTGGTGCGGTTTACACGCTGGCGGCATCATCGGTCCTTATTTCTTTCGAAATGAGGAAGGAGCTGCCGTTACGGTGAAAGGCGAGTGCTATCGAGCAATGCTGACTGATTTTTTGTTTCCAAAAATTAATCAGTTAAACATCGACGACGTTTGGTTCCAACAAGACGGCGCAACTTGCCTTACAGCGCGTTTAACCACCAATTTGTTGCAAAATCAATTTGGTGTCAACTTTATTTCCAGAAGTGGTCCTGTTAACTGGCCCTCTTGTTCGTGCGGCTTTACGCCTCTTGATTACTTATTATGGGGCTATTTTTAGGTTTATGCCGACAAACCAGCAACTCTTGAAGCATTGGAAGCCAATATTGAAGTCATCATTGACGCCCTACGGCCATATTTAGTGGAAAAAAATAGTGAAAAATTTGAATATGCCGGAAATCATATTTAAAAAATAAATGTCATGAAATTATCTACCAGATTATAATAATAATCTGTCTTGTATTATTATTTGAAGTTCTCAAGCTCTTAAGAAAACACCCTTTTTTATCCAGATACGCCAAGTAAGACGTTTCGCTGACTAGTGCCACTCTAAATATTCTACTAGTAGTTGAAAATCTATGCCCTCTTTAGAAAACTAGGAAGTATTACTAAGTCGTTCCGCATGAAACACGTAGCTGTGAGAATCTTTGAACCTTTATAACCGCTGAAGACTATCCCCTTAAAGAGTCTTTAAAATAATGTTTAGTTTGAACTAGAATGCTTTGGAAGCAGGGATCTAAACGAAAAGGTTGTAGTTGCAGTTTCAATTCAAAGAGTTTGGTGTTTTCGCAAATGTTAGAAGTAAGTCAGCGAGTCAGTAAAGCAGGCTGTATCTTTTTCTAATTCAAATTCTGTCGCATAAATTAGTACAGACAACTTAGCAGAAACATAACAATATTCCTACAAAAATATTCACACAGACAAAAAGAAAAAGAAACAAAACTCAGCATTAGCAACACCCTATTGTTGACTCCGAAATTCGGTGATGCTTGTGCTATGGTTCGGAAAGAAGTTTACGTGAAAAGTGTGATGTAAAGGCAACAATCTTCTATACTCTATAGGTATATTCCGTGACATTCTACAAGGGTTCATGCTAAGGCCTAACGAGGCTAAAATCATTGTGACAACCTGAACACTTATGACAATAGTCTTCATATGTCTTTGATTTGGATCGATGTATCCGCATATCTGCAATAAGACCATAACTAAAGTTAGTAACCCAAGGGCAGCCATAAGACAAACTTAGATAAATTCTGTAGTTCATGTCATGGCATAATCTTCAACGCCTGCCTAGAAATTTGCGCTTATGCTACAATAAGGCTCGCCGCGAAAACAATTTGCAGATTTTTTTTGATCCCAAAATGAGTTGCATAATTACCGGCCTTATGATTGTATAAAACAGCAAGAGAGACGAGAATGTGAAGAATGATCTATAGTATGTGGACATTTAAGGAACCGATGTATGTAAGTAGAATTTGAGCGACTGGTGTCAAGATGCTTTATTATGATCTACAATCCTAGATTAGCTCTCTTTAATCTAGGAAGCCAAATATTCTCGGACCTTTATTGTGTAGATTAAGGAGATAAAAAAAATAGTTTGCTACGATTTACGAGTATGTGCTCTCTTGAATTTGGTGAGAATAGAGGCAGTTAAGAAGGTATGGAATGCCAAGAGCATTGGCGATATTATTGATTTCTTCAATTACAATCTTCAGACAGTGACTTTCCATTTGATAAGACCTCTAATATTGTTTTATCAAGGACTGCTCACAAAAGTCCACATATTCTGTTGCATTTACCCAAACCGAACCATCTGGTTTCGATCATAAAATGTCCTGAATTTATTAAACAATCTAGCTATTCAATACTTCACTGTCCTAGATGTCTCAGCAATGGATTTTAGAGGTTCTATTACGATCATCGAGGTACAAGTCTCCCTAACCTCTCATGCATGATCTTATCTGCCATATTGCGTAAGATTCTGAGACCCTTCGTCAAGAACCTGAATAGCCCCTTTCGATCCGGCCTACAGACCCCATAATCGACCAGATCTTCAGACTTCGACAGATCCTGGAAACAACTCAAGAAGTTTAAATCGATACTCACCACTTGCTCATTGATTTTTAGACCAAATATGACAGCATATGAAAGCATTTGCAGCGACGAGGTACATAGAGCCATATATAATTTTGGCACCCTCGCTAAGCCTGTCGATTTGCGAAAAATGATTGAGTACGCCCGCTACTCTATAAAAGTCGGTAACAACTCAACCAAGAATGTTAACGTCAAAAAAGATTTTAAAGAAAGTGACACGCAATCATATAATTTTTTTAACATCATACTTGGGAAAATTGTCCGAAACTTAGAAACGACCACCGGAGGTACAATATTTCAAAACTGTGTGCCACGATGAGTTGGCTAATATTTAAAGAGAAGATTTCAAAATAGGTTTACCGATTAATAAGGACAAAACTAAGTCATGCTTTTAACAAAAAAGAACACACAATGCTGCAGCAAAAAATAAAACGAAGAATCACTCTTTTGCCAATTGCTGTTACTTTGGGTTAGGAAAACAATTGAGGAGTAGGGCCCCTTATAAAAGATCTTGCTCATTTTAATATCCTGCTTTATAACGCTGAAGAATATCCTGAGTCGTCCCAGGTCCCATTTGTGTTGATGGAGGAGATTCAACGAAGAACTATGCGACCTTGCGGCGACATCGACCTTGTCATTGTCATTGGGTAGGTTGAGAAATAATCTATTTTTCATCTCCTCAGAAAATATTTCGACACCTGCCCCCTCACATATTTTTGACTTATTTTTAAGTTTTTAACGTCCTTTACGTAGGACGTAGGGAGAAGGACATCCGTTTACTCGGAGAGATAACGTTGTATTTAAGTATGGTGGCATAACCATCCATTAAAGGATGTTACTGTGGAAACCAATAAAACATCTAGTCGGAATAAGATGTGTTGGTAAGAAATATCGCCAAGAGAAAGTTGGGCTGCACTTGAACGATGCAACAGACCGCAGAGTCTTCCGGACAACCATTAATATCGTTCTGAAAAAGCAGTTGAGCAGCTGATGCTTTGCGTCAGTAACAGTTTGACTGCAGGACCCATCCGGATCATGTGGCTCTTTTGCAGCACTAGCGCACCTCCTTGTAGCTTCTATCACAAAGTGGCACATGTAGAGTAGAATATACGAGTATTTGCATGGCATATGGTTTATCCTTGCAGGGCGTCGCTACTCGATTTGATTTCAACCATTTCGAAGGCTTTTTCTTTGTCATTTTCTTCCACCATGGGTAATTAATGGCTTTCGTTCACTAACCCCTTTGATATGTATACATATGTTGTGTGTTGAAGAGAATTGATCTATCTACGATTTTTTTTAACGTGACGACCTGAGGAATTCCGGACTAACCAACTCTCCAGGATTGAAAAAATATTTTTAAGGAAATTTTAGCTATAGAACTTGTTGTTGAAGACCCTTTCCACGGTCATAATAAATTACCTTATTCATACCGATCGGATATGGCATTTTTTCATTTCATTTAATTTCTAAAACAATTTTTTTACAAACTTCAAAGAGGAAACAAAAATCTTACTTAACGTCGCTTTATCGAAGTTTTGATTAAATTCTGAAAAAAATGGGCAAAAAAAAGGAGAAACTTTTTTTTCCAAATTCCATTAGCTTACAACAAGGACAAGACACACATAAAAAATGTTACGTATACGACACCAGGAAACACCTCCTGCACACGCAAAATTCTTGTTCAGTAAATCCCTCTCTTCTTCTGTATCGTACAGCGTCAAAATGGTCATGAACATCAATCACTCTGAATTTACACGTGGATAAATTCCATAAAAACAGAACTGAAGAGAACTGGTAAACTCTAACAAATTAAATATCCCGAAGGATAGGCAAGGCAAAAGCATGTATCCATCCATACCTAATCCTGGTACCATCTTTTGGCAATTTCTTTTCCCACTCTAAAGGGATGATTATCTTGTCGTCCATCTTCCCTACGCTTTATATGATACATGAATTCTCAATTACACGAATAAAGAAAATCCTCAACAAAAGGATACAAAAAAAATTCATAATAAAAACAAAACTTGCGAATCTACTCGTACAATACGTGCAATAGACACGATAAAGTGAAGGGCTTGACGATACTGGTACCGAACTGCAGTATCCTCTGATTCAAGGACTTTTGCACCGCACTTAATGCACACTATTTGTACATGAGGCATGAAGAGAATAATCAATATTGAACCATTCAAAGACTAACGATGCGCAAACAGGATGTGCTCCGTTTTTATTTCTCATCTGTGTAGGTGGACCTATACATAAATCCCTAGCTTGGTTGAATTAAGTGCTCTTCATACAGAGGTGGATGGTCACCGGAACCACTACTAAATCACTGAGAAATAGAATTTTTATTTCTGTGTACTGTTCAAAAATGTTTATCCAGGACAACGAATTTTTTTCTTCGCCACAGTGTCGTTGCTGACCACCACCCTCAATTTTTCTTAAATACGCGACAGCTTCCGTAATCAATTTAATTAATGGATGTTGGTTTTGGGATCTTTTTCAATCTATTCACTGACACAATTTCAAATCTACTGCAAGAACGTATTAATTATATCATAAATCTTACCACAAATACAGACACACGGTAGTTTAAAGATTAAAATTGTTCAATCACCGACACTTACCTGAAATGGGAAAGAAAAGAAAGAAAATTAAAAAAAAAAAATAATAATTTACTGTTGCAATGATTTATTGTGGTAGTTTCGATTTTCAAGTTTTTTTTTCGTTCATTTTTCTTTTAACAGGTGTCTGCAATCATTTTCTTATCGTAAAGATAGATAAATGCAACCGAGCAACGCATTTGGAGAGGTGGATTTGTTTTCAACAAATCATTGCAAAGTAGAAGATATTTTAACTGCCAGAAAGTGCTACCCTGTTGTGAGGAAGAGGGGAAAGATATTTGACCAGTAATTGGAACACCTTGCAACGTGGTGTTAACTCAGATGTTATATCATATTGGGAATAAAAAGCTTTGCGACTTATGGAATGAACCTTAGTCTTTATAGATAAAACTGTTCTAGATCTGTAATTTAATAAGGTGACAGTGTTGTGCAACATTTAGTTTAAATTAGTAATTAATTAATTGCACTTCAATTGCAACTAAAACTTAAAACTAAATAGGTAGCTGTCAATTGTACGAATGCGATTTTTTTTTTTTAAATAAATTAGTCGTAGTTGTAGTGAAAAATTTTCGATTTGCTTTCAGACTAAATTTGTTAAAGTTCTTAACTTATTCGTAGTATGCGATTTAGACTAATCATAATTAAATTAGAACCTTGCCAACCAATGGTTTGAGCGAATCAAACAAGTCTTCGTTTTTTAATGAACGAGGGCTGTATGATAAGTACCCGTGTTTACCGACTGATGGCACCACTGATGCAAAATGTGTATGCCATCATATAGCGCCATTTTTAACAACGATGACTGTCAAAATTTTAGACAGACGTATCGAGGAGTTTTGTTATGACAGCTGTTAAAAGTCATCAAGTTCGTGTTTATTTGCAATCATGGAAAAAGAGCAATATCGATCAGTGATTAGTTTTATTTTATTTTTGGATGGGAAGACGTGTGAGGAAATCAAAGTGAAGGTGCATGCCGTTTATAAGGACCATGGTTTAATGAATTCAAGCGTAGCCGAACACCAGTTTTTGGTGAAGAGCGCCCAGGCCGTCCCATTGAGGTGACTATGGAGGATATGGTTAATAAAATCCATGATATCGTATTAGCAGATCGTCGGGTGAAGGTCAGGGATTTGCTTACAGTGGAGCAAGAACGAAATCGCATGACAACTTCGGAGCACTGTTTGGACATGTTTAAGCGCAATCCGAAAGAGTTTCTACGGTGTTTCGTGACTGTTGACGAAACATGGATCCATCACTACACGCCAGAAATGAAAGAACAGTCAAAACAGTGGATTTCACCCGGCGAAACTGCTCTAAAGAAGGCGAAAACGGTTCCATCGGCTGGAAAAGTCGTAGCCACCGTTTTTTGGGGATTCGCAAGGCATCACCTTCACCGACTATTTGGAGAAAGTAAGGACACTCACGGGGCAGTACTATGCCGATTTATTGGACCGATTCACTGCTGAATTAATAAAAAAAAAAAACGATCCCACTTGGCAAAAAAAAAGTCATTTTTCACCATGACAACGCACCTGCTCACTCGTCCGCAATCGCCACAGCAAAACTGGTCGAATTACGCAACTCTTAAACTACTAAGATGATGGACAAAATTACCGATGCATCCTCTCGTCTGTCAAACATGATTGGCTAAAATAACTTGCTTTTGCTCCGTTTTAAAGAGTTTGCTTAGTTGAATATAAAACTACAATGGAGAGCTAAATTCTAGATTCTGAGGCTCAATAATTCAGCCTGAATTAAATGTACTCGACAGATATGCCAAGCAGCGATGGAATCCCTAATTTCGAACACCACAAAATTAACGATGTTTGAAGGCTAGCGCGTATCTCTTAACGAGATCACCAAACACCAAACACGTAATTATTGTTGATTCGTTCCAAAACCAAATTCAGATTTGAAGCAACAAATACGAATACCATTTGTCAACGTTTCTTGCGCCAAATCAATGTCACACTCTCTAAGTTCAGACATAAATGAAGCTATCGGCTACTATATATCTGTATAACTAAGAGACATCTAGACTAATACGACCCATAACAGGGATAAAAAGGAAGATGAATTCGTTGTACACTTCCATTGTTTGAGCCCTGATTTTTCGCACATTAGGATGCAGCCACCAAACAATTACCACTTCCTGGATCTAAATGATCTCTGCTCTTAGAGATGTCCTCGACAAGTGCTTCAACAACTTTCTTTGGTTCTAGCTGGACTATAGATTTTACAATGAAAGCTTTACCAATCAACTATAATGAGTACCGCTCAATTCTAACCCAAATTTTTGGATATTCACTTGTACTTTTTCAATCCCTCATGCATTGCATTTCATTTTATTCTCTGTTTTGGGGCCCGATTCCCCAAGGATGAGTTTTGCTGTGTACACAGTTTGTTCCGATTTCGCAACTGTGAGTGTGAGTTGTTTGTATTGTGTAAACAATGAAGAAATCTATTCACTCTCCTTTTAGGTGTGAGTTTTTACAGTGTACATATTTTTTCGGGCCCGTGATCTTTTGTTCAGCTTCTTTATGTTCACATCTACGTTCGCCATATTTTAAGGGATGTCCCAAAATTCACGAAAGATTTGAATTTTTTGCAATTTGGGATTCAGAATACCCACGAGTGATTGTTGAATAATTGCTGAATAATTGCATCCACAACGTCTTACTGTTTCGTGTGGATTTTGGACTGGGCGCATCATGACAATATTCTTCCTTAAAAATGCGGCTGGTCAGGCAGTTTTTGTACCATAATTGCAAGAAATGCTACGTAAAGGGTGAGCCAACAGATGGTGTGGATGTTGGCTGACTTTTACTGATCATACAATCTTTGGCAATTTTAGTCATGTAGTAAAATTTGTGAATTTCTCGGACATAAAATA
This sequence comes from Volucella inflata, assembly GCA_928272305.1. NCBI lineage: Eukaryota > Metazoa > Arthropoda > Insecta > Diptera > Syrphidae > Volucella > Volucella inflata. The sequence continues at coordinate 17,909,942 of OV743718.1, read as the reverse complement.
GCCCTAGAGAGTCCGGAATACTCCAATGGTGAATAGCTATTTAAAGAAATTTGTTCGATATCGGCTAAAACTCCATATCAGCATCCTTGGCCAGTACGTACATGCAAAAATATCACCACTTTGAGCGAAAGTGTTCAAAACCAGCCATGCACCTCAATTCATCGCCAAAGTCAGAAACAGGGCCTTACTTATGGAAGTTTACGGCGTATTTTTAAACTTGATTTTCATAAGCACGCCTATAAAATAACATAACAATGGAAGCCTTTGGACCATTCCCGACGTCGCCGATATGATAACTGCATTCGGATGAAGCCCATTTTTGGATGGAACCGGAAAAACCAATGCATCCCTAAAAAGTTACTGTATGGTGCGAATTATGGCTTGGCGCCATTGGCCCGTACTTTTTCTGAACAGACAGTTACAGTGAATGGAGAAAGTTAACACAACATTTTGACTGGACATTTTTTTTTCAAGAATGAATGAATTGGGTCTGGACTACCTCTGGTTTCAAAAGGATGGCGCTGCCGCTCACAAAAGCCATCAATCAATCAATTTATTGCGTACGAAATTTAAAGATAACATTATTTCGGTTAGAGGAGAAGTTGATTGGCCTCCAAGGTCATTCGATTTGACGCCCTTAGACTTCTTCATGTGGAATTATTTGAAGGGTAAGGTCTATGCCAGCGATAATTCAGGATCTCAAACATAACATTCAAACTGAAATTGCGGCCATTGACCTACTTATTCTTCAAAAAAATCATGGGTCATTTCCTGGACAAGTTATTTCCCGTTGGATAGAACCTCATATCCATCATTTATAAGGGATAGGTTCTGCCGTTTCTATACCCGATTATTTGATTATATTATTTGAAGCATTAAGCCACTAGGCCGCAGGGCTGTTTATTTTCTGGAAAAAGACTTTTTCGTTTTTGAAGAGATTTGGCGAAATTTTCCTGGTTTTGTTAACTTTCATTCTTTTCGTTGTGGATGGCAACGATCAACGGATCGATTCGATTCTGGGCTGTAACCAATCTTCTTTTACTTATTTGTACCAGTGGGATGTATCTGAAGACTCTTCGGATTGGAGCATTGTTGAGTTTTGAAGGGCTCGCTTTTAACGCTAGTCCTATCACTTTTTGTATTATAAAATCGCCCCTTCTGTCGTCTGCTTCTCCTATTGTTTTTGTATTAGCCCTTTGCTCTTGCGGCTCCTTTGAATGGTACTGTTCTTCGGAGTAAAGTAAGGCTAGTGGAAGAAGAGAATACCTCACAAACGTTTGCTGGCAAGTCTAACTAGTCCAAGCGTGATGGGTATTTGCAATTCTGAGTAAAGTTTATTGGAGGTATGTACATCTACCTGATAGATTTTATTGACGTTTCAATTATTTACAACCGACCAGATGTATAGTGAGTCCTTTTGTGAGGGCAAATTATATCTTTTTCTTCTTCTTACCACAATGTTTTGTTCGGATCGAAATTTTCTAAGTTACGTTAACTATTAGCCATGTATTTCGAAATTAGATTTCCTAGTTTCTGGATAGCGGTCAGAAAGACTGGTGTTGATAACCCCAATATTCCAAATCCAAACCTCTGGTTATGTTTTGGAACATCCTGAGCACAAGACGTGTTGGGGTTAGATATTCGACATTCAATGTTTTCTTTAGAAAGTATAGTTGAAGCACACAACATCACTCATGTACTCGTAATGTGAACTTTCATAACGAAAAATTCCATTTCCATTTCTACATGTTCTCTTCAGCAACACTTCATTGCCCTCTGCCACACCTCTTTCAATTCAAAATCGCGTGTGGTAATTCAATGAATTTTTGTAGGTCTCTTGGTTGGTTGGTCATGGAACCAATTCTTCCTAGTGAAAACTGTTCAAGCTCAATGATCAGCCCTACCTTATATGCAAGTTTCTGAATTACGTTAAATTCGATTTCCATGAAATCGATTTTTGATTTGAACGCCAACAAATCGTACAAATACCAACAACTTCCCAAAAAGGTGTTAAGAAACGAGATACCTGGTATCTGACGGTGCAACTCGACAGCAAATAACATGCATTATGCCATCCATGAAAAAAAGGAGAACACCAGTAAACCGATGAAGTAAGCACAAGGTGGGGAATGGAGGAAGACTAAGAAAAAACCCGGTAGCACAATATAATTTCCATTAGATTAATTGAATCGCTTTATGATACTTTTTCATTAAACGGTCGTTAACTTGACAAAGCGTACACATCTCGCATAACAACACACAACACTCCATCACATGTATCCCAAAGCCGATGGCGGTAGCAGTGCTAGTCCCGGTGTTCTCTGTCTCCATTTCCGATCTAGACAGTGTGTATCTATATTCTACACCCCAGTCCCAGTCTCAGTCTCAGTCACAATCTGAGTTCCAGTACTCAGTCAAATTAAAAAGACTTAGAAGTGTGTCCAATAAAATGACAAATGACTAATCCACCAACAAGCACCAACCGGCAACCGGCAACTTAGCAACTACATATTGGCAAACTGATTTTGTATTCAAACAGCGTCCACCCTTCCCTCAAGTAAAGAATCGTGTGCCACACTTGGGGTAGATTCTTAAAACAAAACAAAAAAAATCAAGAAAATCACCAACGGAAGGGGATATGCAGGTGGAACCCTTCCTAACAAGTCCCTCCATATTCTCTTTGATTTTTATTTTTTTTTTAGTTTTGCTCCCCTTCCTACGCCCTGACCTCGTTGGAACCATGCCAGGCATTACATTAAAATGTCGGTCACAATATGGATGCATCTTCGTCACACTGCTGCCCTGACTTTCTCCCCCCATTTTTAGATATTGCCAAACATGAAGGAACCTCAATTCATTTTCGAAAGGACTATCTCGTAGATGTTGATGGAACTTATTGATGGCAGATATTGATGGATGTGAGTGGATACGAATACGACTATAGCAATACCACAAGCACACAATTAAAAAGAGTCATGTGACACTTGTGTCACGTTATGTGCGGTTTTTGTTTATTTTTATTTTTTTTTACTCGTACAAAAACGAAATTCAATACCGACGAAGGACACAGCCAACCGCAAGCAAGCAAAACTGGCTGACACGGAAGTTTGTCCTTGTTTCCAACTTCCGTTTGTCTTTGCGTGAAGTCTCATAATTATTACCGAAAGTTTTGATAAAACTCAGACCAAAGAGGTCTGTGGTGGGGCAAGTAGGTAGAAACCCTATTCTGGTATTACGTCAGCTTTTGCAATCTCGATTGAATGCCGGTTTATGGCTTCCGGTTATATTGTCTGTGTGTAGAAATTGTTCATCAGGGTACTCTAAAAGTGTCGAAGACGAGATTAGATCGTGGTTTGTTTAAGTGTCCACAACTAAAGGGGTATGCGATGATATGTTGTAAATAGAGTCGAAGAGGGTGCGAAAAGTATGATAAGACTGGAATCGACCAGCGGAGAATGATGATAAATATATTTTTTTGCAAACAATGAGTCTGGTTATCAGTCGCATGCACTTTGAACATATTGTGGGGGTAGATAAGAATCGATATGGCATCATTGCAAGCTATAGTGAGAAAAAAGCGGCCGTTTGACAAAGCCAGTGATAGCTCGTCGGCCCATAAGTTTACAAGCATCAAAGAAGAGCCTTGTTCTGATAAGAAAGATAGTGGAGAAACGCGTAGGCTTTTATCTCACATTACAGTCATCGGAATTTGTGCTTAATACGAGCCTTTTATGAATGTTAACAAGTTTCTCAAAATACACACAATCAATACAAATTGGAACCTATCAGATCAGCGTAATGAAGTACCTGTACTTTCCAATTTACACCAGCCAATATTGAGATATTATTCACAATCAATCCCTGCCCCAATAGTAGTACTATTTCAGTTCAAAAAAAAAAAAAAAACGTCACATGGTTGCATTTATTACGGAAACGGGTCGCTCATTCTTGCTAAAGAGAGAATTTTTGAGTGGCATCTTGATCCATAAAACCACTTGAGCAGAATACGGTTGATACGTAAACAAAAAATTTAGATTTAGCTTAATCAGGATTGAGCAGAGGTTGTCCTTTTGATTGAACATTTTCGAACAGTCGAATTTTGCCAAGACTTTTCGAATAACCTGTTACTTATATGGCACTGGGAATATTTCCGTGCAACCGTATTACCTAGACGTGTTGATTCATACTCTTTACATTGTAATTTCTCGTTGGTTCAAGTATCTTGTCGGGTAGGTCGTAAGGTCCAGTTTCTTTGATGCAGTTTGTTATTGGAATCAGACTTTAGAGGTCTTTGGCTTTAAAAAAAATTATAACAAATCGTGTCAAGAACATTCAATATACTCCCACAGATGACGAATGCGGGGACAATAAGGGAAACTTTTTCTGGGTTCCAGAACTGTACGAAGATGTTACACCAGAGATGCTGGTACAAGGAATAATCCTTCCCCCATCTCTAACGATAGACTTCGCATTTATTGGTCCCCAAGCACTAAAACATGCGATTACTCATTCGAAGTGTGTCCTTCCGGGCTCCTACGAGTATGGAATAGAGGGAACTAGTAGATCTAGTAGTCTGGTAAAATTTGCAAGTTTGGGTTGATTCGATTCGATTTCAGACTAGCAGACGTCCAACATTAAGAGTTTTTTTTTAAAGACAACTCGCAAAGCAATCATGATTTGAAAGTTATTTTTATTATTTTTAACCGATCGTTATGTTTTCTAGATAACGATGATGATGCCGCTTCTGATATCAAAGGAAAATGAGCTGTAAAAAGCTGTCAGGGCTAGAGAAATATTTTTTCGGTCCAACAAGACCAACCAGGCAGAGGAACACCATACAAATTTCAAACGGCTGGCATTTAGGAAATAATAGTGGTGTGCCCTAGGGATGCGTTCTGTCTCCGACACTCTTCTTAATCTTCATTAATGATACCTTGGCTCTTACTTCTAATCCAATGTATTCCTTTGCTGACGACAGTACACTCTGCCTTTCATATTCGTTCCCGGACTCACGTTCTTGCTTTTCGGCTGTAGAACGGAAACGGTAACGTATGTTACGCTCATGGAATCCCGATATTAACAGCATAACCAATTGGGGAACTATCAACAGAGTGGAATTTAATGCTTCGGAAAACACAATACGGTCTGCTGCGGCTAAAGTGAAATTTCGGACGTACTCTGAAATAACGTGATTCTTTACTTAGCAGAACAACACGCTCATGGAATTCCCTGCCGAACTCTTTATTTTCAAATCATTATAACCGTCGAACATTCAAAACCAACGTGTGAACATCAGTACCTCTCTTACTTTCCTCTCTTATTTTCCATCCTTATTTGAAAAAAAAAAAACAAAAACAAATCAAAAAACGCTGAAAACATACATCTGATAGGGTGCACTTTGAGTATAAAACATTTGATATGGTGCTCGGCTTGAATTAGCTCCAGTTCTTCACCGATTTTTTTTATATTTTCTAGATATTGCCAGACTTCCTCACTGCGGTACATACACTCATCAAGGTGATATATGCCTTCAACCCCTGTTTGTCCAATTCGCGAATCCATAGCCTGCCGTAAACTTATCTTCGAAAGTCTCTGTACCTTCTCAACATCATTTGTATTTAAGGTCAAAACGAAACAACTCACTTTTGGAATGTTGCTCTTTTAACAAATTTTGTTTGGTGCCTGTAACCTATTGTCGCCTTAGTCCTACGGACAGTTAAATCTTTCTTCTAATGAACAAACATTTACCCTACATCCTACTATGACCCTCATTTCGGAGCAGGCAAAAAACAAACCGTATTCATAGTCCACATTCCACGCCTTTCTCTTTTTCTCAACAATCATCCATTTGTCTTTGGAATAATTAATTAACAAGTTTAGTTGATGTTCGAGAGTATCTTTTCTGCAAACATCTATCCCGATTGCCCTCACATTAGACATGAGATCATCAAACGGACTCCTACGCCTTCGTAAATACTTTTAGACACTCCAATCGTCAACACATCGCCAATGATGTATTTATCCTATTACAAGACTTGTGCATCGTTAAACGTCTAAGTGACGATAAATTCAAATGAAATCCATTAACACTTCGTTGGGCACAATTTTATATTCTCTGTGTTATGTATCCAAACGTGAATAAGACAAACAAACTAAGCACCCAAAACCCGGCACCCAGCACCCACCACCCTACGAGTATAACATAGCCTAGTGCCATAGTCATAGACAGACATAGTCACAGGCATAGTCAAAACCTTAGAACTCTAGTGCTCTAGAGCACTGCAGCAACAATGTTAATCAAAATATTTATTTACATTCCGGGCCAGTGGTACACACAAAAGTTTTAATGGCAAAAGCACTGTGATCCATTTTCGAATTGTTAAGGCAAACAGACGCACAAACATTGCGCAATAAAATGCGTGTACCACCCCTCTGGGAGCCAAAAAAAACGTCTTCGTATGTAGACGTACGTCTTCGACTGTATATCTTGAGTCTTCTCGTCGTCGTTGTTGGTTGTAGCTTTGACATTCAAAATTGAAATTCTATTTCATGTTCAAATGGGTTTCTGGCTCTTTTGCTTTAGTCATCGTCGACACCATACAATTCGATAAACAACAAGTAGACATGCCGTAGTAGATACTCGTACATAAAATATACTCTGTGGCAAATAAAACACTTCTAAAGACTAGAAGGTTGAAAGAGATTTCTAGGAGACCATATAACTTGTATTCCATTCCGGCTGTAGCTTAAGGAACGATGACCGAATGGGGCTAATAACAAAGAGAGTCGGTTAAAAAGATTATGCGCTGCATCATTAATCGACCAGAAAGGGTATACAATTTAAAGATACATTGTTGTTAGGGTAGCCGCAATTTGTTATGAACTTTAAGATGTTTGTATACAAAAATGGTTTTAACTTTGGAAGTCTGAGGCTATTTTAAGCATATGATCTACGATGTGTGGATGAGGTCAGATGACAAACAATTAGAGTGATTTTTAATGGTCAAGTGTTCGACAGCCTGTGTTGTTTTTGTATAGATTAATATAGCATGAAAGGAGCAGAGAAGTTTCATCTATTTTTTAGTAATTCACTAACATCCATCGATGAACTTAAGTACATATTATTATTTTGAAGGCTTTTAGGGTGAAATGTATGAAATTCTAGTATCTTCTTTCCCGCAATCGTATTTGGCAATTCGAAATTTCCTTTCCCCAACGTAATGCTGTGGTTTAGATAGTCGTCCTCTTTGCTAGAGCCCTGGCAAATTTCTAGGCAATACACCGAAAAGTAGAAAACAAATATTTGTTGTTATCACCATTCTTGCAGGAAATTGTGAAAATCAAATCTACTGTTTAATACCGTTCGCAACTCGAAATCGGCAAAAAAAACCCAAGATCCATATCGCTGTGTATTGAACCAAATACCAAGATTTGTGGCTTTGTTTACAAATTCAATAGGTTTATTACCAAGGTAGACTGAAGGAACGTTGATAGCAGGTAACGGATTTCTATTTATGAGAACACAGCTGGATATCGTCAGCAAACATTTGAACTTTTAATGCTTTTGGGAAGATAGTTTATAAAAATTGCGAAAAGTAGGGGACCTAAAATGGATCCTTGTGGAACACCTACTGAAATTGCAATATAATCTGACACAGCATTGCTTACATGAACTGCTTGTTTTGTTTCAACCAAATAGGACCGTATGAGATTAGCGGCTGAACGTAGAGAACTTATAGAAGTTTATCATCTTTGATACATGATTATGAGCTAGATCAACGGTGTCAAAGGCCTTAGAAAAATCTAGGAGAGCAATAAGGGTGATTTCTTTCTTGTCTATTGCAACTCTCCTGTCGTCGGATACTTTTAGAAGAGCTGATGCGCAGCTGTGGTGTTTCCGAAATCCAGACTGTTCCTGATGAAGAAAACTTGATATTTTATGGTGTATAACTTTTTCAAATATTTTTGACGAATATGGAAGTATAGCGATAGGTTTGTATTCAGTTGACGAGTTGGTTGGATTAGCTTGCTTCCAAGCACGCGGAAAAGTGGATCTTGGTATTATATTATTGAAAATATATGTTAAAGCTGAAAGTATATGGGGTAACATTAATTTAATAAAAGTTGGGTTGATGTTATCGACACCAATGTCGATTTGTTCCACTCGGCCAAATTCAAATAAGCCAGCGTGTGGCGTTTGGATATTGTTTGCAATTAGGCGCAACATTGCTTGGACTTTTGCTAATTCTTTGTTTAGTTCGTTAGGATCGACCTGTTCTACAATGAACTTTAAGTTAATTCCTACACCTTACTCTCGTCAGTTTTTCCAAAGTGTTTTGGTTGGAAGTTTATGATCGAAGTGCTTAGCATAATAGCGACGTTAGACTTCTTTAATATTCGAGTTAACTATGTTTCATAACAATCGATAATTGTCACAGTATTATCGGGAATCCGAAATCGCTTCCATTTTTTGAATTCAGAATCACGCTTCTTAGCTCAAGAATTTCAGAGGTAAATCTCTTGACGTTAGTATATTTGACAGCTTCCCTTTTTAGAGGAACATGTTTATCGAAGAGCTGTAAAACTACGTAATGGAGAAATTCAACTTTGGCATCCATGCAAAGAAGGACTTGTTCAAGTTTCTCCTTAGATTTTTAAAGTCTCTGAATGTATAAACCGTTGGTTTGGGACTGATGACTAGATTAAAAGTGGCAAAAATGAGGTCATGTCTAGAAAAAACAGGAGCAGAAACCTGGGTAAAGAACACTTCCTGACAGTCACTGGTGATAAAAATGTACAAGAGTGTGCTGTTGAAACCAGTAAAGTGCGTTGGAATGGTTGAATTTACAACATCGAGGCCAAGCATTTTAATGGATTCAATAAAAGATGACGATCTCATATATTCGAGAATATTACAATTAAAATCACCACACACAATAGTTCGCAAGTATAACGACGAATAATTTTCTAATAAGTCAAAGAGGGATGACAGGTCAATATTATTGTATCGGGGGGTGACTCAAACAGAGGATTTACAGTTAAACTATCACGACCATAAATATCAGAAAACCAACATTTGTTATTACTATTCTTGCAGGAAATTGTGAAAATCAAATCTACTCTTTAATACAGTTCGCGACTCGAAATCGGCAAAAACCAAAGGTCCATCTCTCTGTGCAAAACATGAGAACATGAACAATACATGGAGTGGAGAAGCTAGGTTATGGTCCAAACTGCAATGTTGAGGAATCAACTTATTTATAATATGTTCGTTATTGACTGATAACCAGGACCTTATTCTATAATTACACAAATCAAGAGTCTCTAACAAAACTAGTGATTTTTTTGCTGCCAAATAGCTTCACTTCTTTGAGATAGACAGATTGAAAAGAGCAAACAAACAAATTATATCGAGCTGTTCTAAATTCTGTCCAGCTTTTGCATCGTAGGCAAATTCGTCTGGTCGTGTATGAGGACTAAATAATTGCACAAACCACCGTAATCATAATAGTCCCAAGGTAGCGCGATATACTTTTATGTCACACATTCATATAGGGTCATTCATATTGCTGTACCGAAAGGGAATGTTAAATAAAATGCATTTATGTCTTAAATTTCGACAAATTTTTATTTCAATATATTTTTTGGATCTTGCCATTATAAATGGAATGTAATATCATAAGAATGATCTCTAAGAGAGTTCTTGCAGGACTTGATTCTGACAATGTAATTTTTGAAGACTTTTCGACACTCACTCGGGCAATAACTCGGCCTTAACTTGACGAATGTTAATTTTCAAAGCATCAAGAGTTTGAAGATCGGGTGCATAAACACGATCGTGTGCATAGAACCGTAGAAAGAAATCCAACGGCGGCAAATATCAGGAACTGGGTGGCTAGTCTTGAAAATTGTTCCTGCAATAAAGCCAAAACAATTCGTGTTGTGTGGCACCGTCTTGTTGAACCCACATGTCCTCCATATTCATACAATTTCTTCGATTTTAGGCCAAACAAATATCGCCAAACCGATAAGAATTCACGGTGACGGTTACAGCTTCCTCATTTTTTGAAGAAGTATAGACTAATAACACTACCGGACCAAATTATATCCACCAAGTGAAAAATAAGCGTCATCGCTGAAGAAAATTGGGCATCCGAACGCTAATGTTCAAACACCTAATCAGCGTTTGTTCTTCACATTCTGGGGTCAGATGACTTCAGTTATTGAGTACGTTGAACTTTATAATGACATCTACAAGGTGGCGCAAAATTAATCATCCTATCGGAAGATGTTATAATTTTTGCAAATGGCGTCGTACGTCAAAATACAAACAGACAAGCAATGGAGCACTATACTCCGGTGTCAAGCCATCCTCAATCTCAACAACGAAGAGGACGATTTTGTGTCGAGCGACGAGGTGCATTTCCACTTAAGCCGTTACATCCATAAGCAAAATCTTCGTTTCTGGGGCACTGAAAATCCGCGTGTGATGCACGAAGAGCCATAACATAACACATCCACGCCATCGACAATACGGTCACTGATACTGGCGAACGCTACAGGGCCATGATAAATGAATTCTTACTGCCGGAATTGGATAAGCGGGGCTGGGTGAACATGTGGTTTTAACAAGACGGTGCAACCGCACTCACAGCACGAGTCACAATGGACATTGTAAACGAAGCGTTTACTAGTCGCATAATCTCCCGATTTGACGATTTGGCATGGCCAGCAAGATCACCCGGGTCACGCGGGTTTATGCCAACAAGCCTCAGACAATCGCAGCCCTTAAGGAGAATATTCGACAGGAATCCCAACAGTTACCACCAGAAATTTTGAAGAAAGTCATGGGAAAATGCGATAAAACGGGCATAAATGTGTATCAACACTGACTGCAGCCACTTGGCGGAAAAAATTGTAAAGGTCCAAATACAGATTTTCATCACTCAAAATTTTTTTTTTTTTATTTAGTAAAAAAGTAGGTAATTCAAAAATAAAATTGGATAATTAATTTTGCGCCACCTTGTATCGCGTTTCCCACTAGGGACTTGAGAACTTTGAATTTAATTTGTGAACGCACTCTTTCACTAATCACCAAACTGTCGCTGTCAATTAAATAAGTAAATTCATCATTTTCATCATGGTAAAGTATACGAACGAGCAACGTCTGCAAATTATAAAAATTTTCTACCGAAATTCGGAGTCGGTGACTGCAACTTTAAGGGCGTTAATTCCAATTTTCGGACGTAATTTTCGCCCTAATAGACAGGCAATAACAAGTTTAGTGCAAAAATTTGAGTCTACATATTCGTTGTGTGATGTTGCCGTGGCAGTGAGACAACGGGTTGGTCGAAGTGTCCAAAATACCGCTGCCGTTCAGGCGTCCGTAGCAAACGATGCAAATCAGTCAATTCCACGGCGTTCTCAAGAATTGGGCATCGGTCAGACCACATTATGGTGTATTTTGCGTAAGGATCTTGGTTTACACCTATACAAGATCAAGCTGACTCAAGAATTGAAGCCGATGGACCATTTGAAGAAGAGTAAGTATGGTGAGCGTGTTATCTCAAGAAATGGGCCAGTCGATTTGCCGCCTCGTTCGTGCGATTTAACGCCGCTTGACTATTTTCGGTGGGTCTACGTTAAGTCATTTGTTTATGCCGACAAGCCGACGACGTTCGAAGAGCGCGAAATAGCGGCCGTTTCGGCCGAAATGTGTGGCCGAGTCGTTGAAAATTGGGTCCAACGAATCGACCGCTGTAAACGTGCCCTCGGTGGCCATATGAACGAAGTCGAGTTCCATTCATAAATGTTTTGAAATATCTCAAATAGTTTGCGTTTTATTTAAAAAAAAAAGTTGTCAAGTCCTTATCGAAAAACACATTATAATAGAGCCACTCCCTACGATTTATTTTAAGCTTAAATGGAAGACTATGTCAACCATAATCCTCTCGTAATACGCGAAAGGTATCTACTACAGAATCACTATTTTTCTAGTAAGTTTTCGCAGTTTTAACATACTCAGCGATTGTAAAATAGTAGACCTTAAACTAAACATATAGTTTTGGACGACAGTTAGATGTAACCTATGTGATTGAAACAGGGATTTCAAATTCGGCCTACGAATTGGATGATGCTATATTTTCTTGAAAATAACGAGTTGAACTTTAATCCGTCATCATACTCGTCATATGGTCATGGATCTCCCCGGAGCGGATAAAAAGTTTGTTAATTAAAATTTTTAGAACCCCAACTTTGTATCGATTCAATCTGGAAAAGTCGTTTTTATCTACCATCGACGTGAAGAAAATCGATGAAAAAGACATGTCGAGTGAAAGAATCATCGGCCCAGAATGTCCTTGAATCTATCACATTTGTAAACCATAGTCAAACACGATCAACACCATAAACTCAATCACTTTTGTTCGATTTTTCTCGGCAATTTTAACTTTTTTTTATGGTTCGCTTGCCATCAAACTTACAAATATCGCTTAATCTCCTACGAATGTTTCAGCAAAAGTCGCTCAAATTTTACCACCAAGTCATTAGTCATTTTGCCAATATTTCATAAACAAAAACCGTTCTGTTCCTTAACTCATTAATTAGATTCTCGCTCTTTAATTAGAATTCTTCTTCTTACTATCTGGAGCGCAAATTACATATCTTTCGACAACAATTTATCAAGCAACACTTCCCATTATGAACGAAACTTCTGTTCAAGGACATTAGTTCGAAAAACAATAAGAACCAGGACACAGTCAAAGACTTTTGGAACAACACTAAGCCGGATATCACTACCTCGTCCTGGACTGTTCTCTATCAAAGCTACCCAACCAGTTGGTTATAAATCACAGGAGCACACTTTCATGATTTTTGGTTTTTGTTTATTTTTTTTTTTTTTGCACATTTTGTCAGGAAAACGTTCGTGTTCTTGTAATTATAACTTGAGGACAGGAGTTAGAGAGCAATTGGGAGCGGAAAGTAGAATCTGAATCATAGATTTAGGAGCAGTGGCGCAACCAAAAACAGTGGCAACAAGCAAAAGAAAAAATGCTTACTCTTGGAAAACTTGCCAATTTAAGAACTAGGGGAAACTTTTGCTAACACAAAAGAAGACTAGAAGAATAGTAGATGCAAGTGAAAGGAAGAAAATCAAACAAAAAAAAAAACAAAAGACCACTAGAGGAAGTGGCATGCAACTGACATTTTTCATAATTTAATTTAATGCCCCAATGCATGGAAGAAACGCTGCTGTTCTTGCCGCTTTTAAATATATAGTTCCCCCTCAGATTCTTTGAGAAAAGCAGGATACCTCTGTCTTAGAGAGAAATAAACTTTCATTTCATTGCCAAAGACTATTCTACGTCTTCCAACTTCCTCTATCTGCGCTTTGTCATCTTATTTGCAACTCGTTATGCTCCCCTCTCTTCATCTTCATTTAATGTTAATCTAATGAAACAACAACAATAACAAAAAAAAAACGAAAGGATAAACAAGAAGCTAATTGGCAATGAAAAAAGTTTATTTTCTCCTCTTTCGTCTTTACTATTTGGTGTTTGATTTTAATTCTTTTGTTCCTCCTTTTTGCCTAAACAGGCACTGGGGCAACTTTTCGCAAAGAGATTCAGCGCACATCCGCTTCAAAGGCGAGCCGCTGAGACTATGTTGTATTGTATAGCGGTAAAAAAGTGCAACAAGAAATGATAGAAAACGGAAAGAAAGGATTAAAAGAATGAGAGAGAGAAAAACTCAATCTCAGGATCTGCTTAGGCGAAAAATCCTTTTTCATATTCAAATGCAACGAGGCAAGCGAAAATTGATTTTCTGCCAACATTTGTGACGCAGGAAGTTTCTTCCTTTTACTTTCAATTCTCACTGTTTTTCCCGGCCATTGTAAAGAAATACGTTTGTCGATATGCGGCGTGTACACATATACCGCAGAGGAGAAAGCATAAAAGAAGTGGTGGGCGAAACCAAAATTGAGTTGCAGAGCAATGTTGGTATTGGTTGGCGCTCAGTAGGAAATAAGGTCGTATACTCCTTTGAGCCCTTTGAGCGCTAGGAGACCTTTTAGTTACTCCCAAAGGGATTTGTGTAGCGTTAAACTTATGTAAGTACATAAAGGGAATGAACTCTTTTACTCTTTTGGTCTGCCGATTTCTTGGCGTTTTATTGCCATAAGGAAAGCTCAGAGAGGAAGGCAGCAATTCTTTAGAGGGGGTGTTAAATGTTTTTGAGACACTCAAAAGGATCTATATGCTGGGCCCTTAGGAACCAGTACATATTTGAAGACTATAAGCTTAATAATAATTCACTTGTGGAGCTTCCAGTCAGACCAGAAAAATTTGGGGTCTAAAACCTGCACTGGCAGTGAGACCTATACTTACATATGGCGTACTAGTATGGTGAAAAGCAACAAATAAGAAAACGATCTACGGAAAATTAGCGGCGGTTCAAAAAACGACTTTCATAGCCATTACGCTCCGTACCACCCCTACAGCAGCATTTGACACCTTTCAGCTCCTAACATCGCTTGATTTACAGATCAAAAAACTTGCTGCCGACAGTGCGATACGACTCACGATTCTAGCGGAGCTACTGCATTACTCAGGCCAAATGAAATTGCAATTTTCACAGATGATTCGAAAACAGAGGAAGAAACAGCTTCGGGTATCTTCTCAGAAGACCCAGTGCTCAAAGTGTCTAAGAGACGACCGAACACAAGCAGTGTCTTTGAATCAGAGATTTTGGCTGTCCTTAGGGCGGCTGAGCTAATGCAAATAGGGTCGGTATCCGGAAGAGATATCGCTATCTACATCGACAGCCAGGCCGCTCTTAACGCAATGGAATCGACTAACATCAAATCTGATACAGTCAGGGGCTGTTGCACAATTTTCAAACCACTATGCATTCAGAACTGGGTTAGACTGTGCTGGGTGCCAGGACACTGCGGTATAGAGGGAAATGAACAAACGGATGAGCTTGCAAGAACAGGAGGACTACTGGATAAAAGTGAGGTTGCCAAAATCAAACCACCCCTCTGCGTAGTAAGGGGGGACTATCGAGGAAAAGACCATAAAGACTGCTAACATAGGGAGGTCGAATCTTGAAGGACATAGGGTATCCAAGGCTCTATGGCCACTTCTTGACAGTACAAAAATCAAGGTGGTTAATAAAATTAAGCAGGGATAAGCTTAGGACAATAATAGAAATTCTAACAGGATACTGTCTCACGCTGCAACACCAGAAGAGACTGAAATTGTCAGATACGAAAATTTGAAGATTCTTCGGCGATCTGCAAGTGGTTGAAAACATAACACACATACTGTGTGAATGTGAGGCAATATCGCGTAGTCGAAGGAAATTTGTTACCCCATGGATTGGATGTAAAATCTCACAGAAAAGCTTACAAGTGATAATGATCTCAACGATCTTATTGATACCTTGCATACATGTGATGCTTAGCTAGATATAGATCGTATACTTCTTGATGTGAGAAATTTGTTTATGGATGTACGTGTACATATTCTAGTATATCGATATCATTCAGTCAACGGCTTGACGTTGGTGACTATGGTCTTAAAGAATACACAATGTTTCGAGGTATAGAGGAGTGACGGTTGTCTTCCCATACCTAAGTTTTAGACCCATCCGAATATATTGACAGTGGCACGTTATATTGACCATTTTGCTCTGATCGATATCAAGTCGATATGAAGACTGAATTAAGACCATCTATCACAAATAGTGTGAAAAGCAGACTTGTTCATGCTGTAAACATATTTATCTGCACACAAAGGATATACATATCCATTTTGAATTTTGATCATAATTGTGTCTGACTCCAAAAGGACTCAGGTTCACAACCTCGATAGCTCTTACAATATTTACCTTCATATCTATTTATTTGGACAGAAAGCGGAACCAAGTTCCACAATACCTTACTTCAGCAATTGAGTACGAAAGAAAACCTGCATAAAACGAGTTATTTTTTTGCAACTCATTGAGCTTGGGTCCTCTCATTCCTCCTTATCTTCCACACTATCTAGGTATCTCTTCTGCAGAAAAATAAAAATAAAAAAAAATCCGGTAAGTCACATAAAGTAATCACCCCACACAACTTTGGTCGAAATTCAAAGTGTTTTAAGTAGGTACCCGAGTTTTGTTTTTTTTTGTCTATCTTTTCACGGCCAACAACTTTTGAGCAGCTATCTTTTTGGAAATACCCGCGTGCAACCCACTCTTTTTCTGACCAGCAAGAACACAGATTTTAATAACCTATGAACAGATTAACACATATTCACGTATTTTAGTGTACGAGTATCTAATGTATCTTAAGCTACGAATGAGATTATCAAAAATGCCTTTCAATGGTTACGAGTATTATGAAAGAGCATCATGTAAAAATGCGACTCATTGTAGGCCGGTTTGAATCGAAGGTAGGTAAGAGGATGCATATATGAAAAAACTTGGAAAAAAAAATGCCCAGGGGCACTTGGAAGTTGCTAAACGAGTTTTTTTTTATTTTTTCCATTTTTTTGAACTCGTATCTTTTGTCGGTTTTAGGGTTTTCCTTTTCAATTTCAACCGACTGACCTCATCACTAAGATGGTCGACTGGTGTGTGCCTTAGACACGTTCCATGTTAAGTGAAACCTACCTTTCTACCTACCCACTACATGACAAGCTCAACTTAAGCATCAGCTTAGTGAAATCGAAAGTCATATGGCAAAGCGAATGTGAGCTTATTTTGGAGGTAAACTCGTAAAAGTTTTCACTTTTTGTCTCTACCTTCATTTAGTACTAGAGAATCTTTTCAGATTAAAGTTTTTTCTTCAATTCTTTTTATGGAAGTTTTTTTTTATTTTTTTTTTCCATCTGTTAGCACCTTTAAGGAGATTTACAGCTACTGTAGCTGAAAGTACACGAGATGAACAGATAGAAAAAAGTAGAAAAATTTACGAGAATAATCAATGTGCTGACCAAAAACGGAGCCAAGAGGTGCTAATTTTTTGTTTTGTTTTTTGTTCGTCTTCTTCAAGAAAGAATACTGGGCCAAAGAAAGTTGTTGCGCTTTTTTGAATTTTACTTTTTTGCGGTAATTTTTGGAATATACAAATTTTGACGAATCAAGTAATATTGTGTGGTTTGGATTTTGGCAATGTGAAATTGACTGAAGAAAAGACAAATGAAATCATCAATGAACTCATAATTTAGAAAAGATCGAAAGTAAAGGAGAGACTGCTATTTTTGGACAAAGGCGTGTATTTTAGATTGACGCGCAAGAAGTAAATTTAATAGGAAAACAGGTATTTAATAAAGAATTGTAAATTTGTCAGTGATTAGTAAAGTTCATATAAAGCATAGAGTTATGTATGGAATAGCATATCGGGTAGATGGCTTCCACTTTTGAACTGATTCACGTTTCTTTAAGTGAAATACTTACTTAAGGACGGCATTCTAGTTCCCTTGAATTTTTGAATTACAATGATAAAGTCAAATCACTTTACTGACCATATTTTGTACGAAAATAGCGAACTGAATTTTGGGATATGCTTTACATACCACACTTCTTGTGGTGGTTTATTTTCGGAAAAATGTTTCTTCGACAAGACATACCAGTCGACAAAATCGAATAAATCATGCCAAATTCTTATTAGACAAGAAAAGTGTCATGCGAAGCAGAAACAAGAAAATCTTAAATTTAAGACGACATTTGGGCAATGAAAAATAGAAAACAATCAGATGCTTACGCTGCCGGTATGCGATTTCTTCTTAAAATTATAAGACTAATACGTATAGTATTTTAGTTATCTAGTAATAAACATGCAAACTCATTTCTCAAATCTGATGAAAGAGTGTATGCTTGATGAAAGGAATCTTAGTATTGTTTGCCCGGTCAAAATAAAATCCTCTCAACTACGACATCTATAAGTATCCTCAACATCGCATACAAGATATTATCTGCCATATTATGTGAACACCTGAAACCCTTTGTAAATAACCAGATTGGTCCTTATCAGTGCGGTTTTAGACCAGCAAAGTCTACATTCGACTCTCCAGCAGATTTTGGAAGAAAACCTAGAAGTCCAAATGGATACCTACCACTTTTTAATCGATTTTAAAACCGCATATGACAGCATTTATAGCGACGAGCTAAATAGAGCCATATCTACCTTTGACATTCCTGTCAAGATAACGATTAAGAACGCTCGCTGCTCCGTCAAAGTTGTTAACCACTTAACTGAGACCTTTGATAGCAAAACAGACCACATCATGCATTGGAGGCATAATCTTTCAAAAGTTTGTGCAGCTACAAACATATGTCGATGGAATTGACACCTATACTTCGGTCCGCAGGGTTTTCGAATCTGATCCGGAGGGACAACACAACTGAGGGACAAACCAGCTTAAGTATAAAGCTTTAAATTAGACTTGGAGTGCGCAGATCAAGATATTTAGTTTAACCCATCACGCGTCGATGAAATTTTCTGAAAAAAATTCCTCTTAATGTTCGAGTGCCGTGTTCACCTCTGATCATAGTAAAAAGTTGATACCTTTGCGGTATCATTGTGCAAAAAAAATGCGAACAATTTTTTTTTTTCGAAAATTTTCACGGATAACATAATAAATAAACACGTTGAAAAGTTAGTAAAAATTCTGATCACATCGGCGTTAATGGGTTAACCGGGCTAACTGGAGAAACTTGTTGGTTAATGTCCAGGTTCACCTCGAACTGGAGTGCTATCTAAGTAAATAAATAGTAAAAAGTAAGTGACAAACAAGTCAGGACAACAAGAACATTTTATACTCGTAAAATGTAAAATCATGCTTGAAATTCAAGTCAAGTAAATCTGTAGTTTATTAAATATTTTGCATATTTAATAAGATCCAAGACATCCTCGAACTGAACTGGATGCGCTTGAGGACTTAGGGGCTACTTACTCAGGCAAGTAGTTTTAAAGAGCCTTAACAAATCGACAGTGGCTTATTTGCGTAGGAGGTTATTTCACAAAACAGCCAATGAATAGCATAGTTTCTTCTTCTGTTAAGATACATCCAAAGAACCCGCCTTGTTTCGAGCTTATATCTTACACCGGTAGAAATCCGGCATCGTATTGACAGTTTTCGAGATCTATAGTGTAAAATTGTTTGTCGGACATGAACACCTCTAATAGACGAGTCTGCTCAGTTAGCTGTATTCCTCTCCTGCTTTAAGACTTTTTTTACTCCTGAAATAACAGTTCAATTAAGTTAATGCTTTTGGCGATGGTTGTAGACTGTATCAATAAAGGAAATAAGAGTTCTATAATCCAAATCCAAGACTTTGGAATCAGATTCTTGTCCTAAGAATCACTAAATTTCGATGATATTGCTTTCGTGGTGGATTTTTCTACAATTTCCAACGGACGCAGTTAAAAAGATACAAGTACAAAGTACAAGGCGACGTTACAATTAAAAAAAAAAGTGGGTAGGAGGTCATATAAAAAGTCTCCGAGGTCTTTTGTCACTAGATGGAGTTGATGTCCATTTATCTGGAAACACTAATCTGATTTTGTCAAAGGAACACGTGTTTGAAAGATGACATGTCAGGCGACATTTTTTGTGAAGACCGCTGTGTAATTCGTTGCTCGTATTAAAAGTTATACTGATTTGAATATGAGTGAAATATCTGAAGAAATACGCCATATAATGCTTTTTTACTATAAAAAAGAGAAAAACGTGGCAAAAACATGTCGACAAATTGGGGCAGTTTACAGTAGAATGCTGTGAGTGAACGCCGGACCCAGGAGTGGTTTGTTCGATTCTGTTCCGGAAATTTCGGTGTAAAAGATGCACCTCGCACTGGTCGGCCTGTCATTGAAAAAGTCGATGAAATTTTGCAACTGATGGAACAAGACCGGCACGGAAGCTGTCTGGAGATAGCGGAGGTACTAAACATCAACCGTATGATAGTTTGGAATCATCTAAAACAAGCAGGTTACTCAAAGATCTCGATGTTTGGGTGCCACACGAATTAACACAAAGAAATTTAATTGACCAAATAACCATCAGTGAAACGCTGCTGAAAC
Organism: Volucella inflata; assembly: GCA_928272305.1. Taxonomy (NCBI): domain Eukaryota; kingdom Metazoa; phylum Arthropoda; class Insecta; order Diptera; family Syrphidae; genus Volucella; species Volucella inflata. The sequence goes on along the minus strand of OV743718.1, from coordinate 17,889,871 downwards.
GTAACGAAATGGAACCATTTTTGTAACGATTCATTAATACGAGAATATTAAACGCAAGCGATCATGGTCAAAGGCCGGCAACCGACCACAAACGACTTCAAAGCCTGTTATGTTGAGTGTTTGGTGGGATTGGAAGGGAATTGTATATTATGAGCTACTAGAACGTGGCGAAACAATCAATTCGATTGTCTACTGTCCACAATTCGACCGTTTGAATGAAACTATCAAGAAAGAGCGACTAGAATTGGCCAACAGAAAGGGGGTTGTCTTCCAACATGACAATGCTAAGCCACACACATCTTTGATGAACCGGAACATGAATTGACGGAGCTTGATTGGGAAGTTTTGATGCATCCACCGTATAGCTCGAACCTTGCACCCTTTGATTACCATTTGTTTCGGTCTTTGGAAAACATTCTTGATGGTAAAAACTTGGTCGACCGAAGGGCCGCTGAAAATCACTTAGCCAAGTTTTCCACTGATAAACCACAGAAGTTCTACACCGATGGCAAAAGGTCATATATAATAATAGCCAATATGTACTTGATTGAAATTGTTTTTAAATAAAGAAATGTTTTTTTTTTTCAAAAATGTACCAAAAAATCGCGGAGACTTTTTATATGACCGGTAAGTCCGGCAATTCTATAAGAAGTTGGAAATAACTTGCCATTTGTATTAAAATTAAAAAAAAAAAATTCACTTCATAGCAGTAGTTTGTATAAATACATACATACTCATTCAGTTCAAGAAACAGTAAGGGCATCTAATAGGTTCAGTAACTTACCTGAAAGTAGAAAAAACGAGAGTAATTAAAAAAATATTCCTTATAAAGTTTAAAAAACAATATAGAGTCTTAAAATGAAAAAGAACAAATTCAAACATTTATTAATTGTAAATTTTCAATAGTTACGTAAGTCAAGTTAAAAATCCGGACAAATGATCTGATGGGAGTATATGAAGTGTCTCGTAATTTAATTATACATTTTTAGTATTAAACCACGCCAGAGAGAATTAAAAAAAACTTCAATAGAGACTTCCTAAATTCGGTCGCCGCTTGTGTTTATAATTCTTAAAAACGCGACACATACGAATGTACCTACAAATATAAGTTGGATAAGTCAAATCTTGACATTTCAATTAATCCTACAGAATGGACTGTGGAACTTTGTTTTTATTCAACAATATCACTCAATACCGAATCTACCGAATCTAGCAATTAGTAAACTGAATGCCCTGGTACATCCCATAGGGTTACTAGTGCATTCCACAAAATAAAATAAAATAATTTAAAAACAAAGAGAATTTCATGTATAAGCGAAACTCATGCCATGAAAATGGCACCACCAGGGGGACCGGAATCTATACTATACTTGGTCTTCTGCCTCTATGCCTCTGTACATATAAAAATCGACTTTCAAAAGTGCTTTAAGATTGAGTCAACTTAATGAGTGGTAACCAAAATCAAAAGAACCAAAATGAACTGAGTTTATACTCTAATACGGACTATGTGCATGCCCAGCATGATTTTGAAATAAATGGTTTTTAATTTTAAACAAAACACATGAAATTTTATTTCTCCAGTTGATAAACACAAACACAATCAATGTCATCCAAAAGACAATGTTTTTTTACCAATTTTTCAAGCATTTGTGGCCGTATGTCCTCGAAAACACGAATAATGTTGGCTTCCAATGCGTCGATTGTTGTTGGTTTGTCAGTGTTGACTAGCGATTTAAGGGATCCCCAAAGAAAATCATCAAAAGCTGTAAAATCACAAGATCTTATGCTGAAACCAAACACAGGGATGCAATTCATGCCATTCAATCGCGGTACGAACGAGTCATTAACCATGGCTCTAAAGCGAATATCCTTGAACGTAACATGCTGATTAGTTTTATATTTAAAAAAATATGATCCGATGATTCCACTAGCCCACAAGCCGTACCAAATTTTGCATCTTTCGGAATATAACAGCGTTTCGATAGTCTCATGTGAATTACGAGGGCGGGTCAATAAGTCCGTGACTTTTTGAATTTCTGACCTCTTAACTGAAACAGCAACACTGCTCCTGTCAACAGGCATCTGTCAGTTGACTCCTGTCAAAATTTAAACTTGCTGCGTCAGTTAGTTTGTGTTTGACTTTGAGGAGAAAATGGAAAAAAGTGAATTTCGTGTGCTTATTAAGCATTATTTCTTGCGAAAAAAAACCATTACCGAGACCAAGGCTAAGCTTGATAAATACTATGGGGACTCTGCACCACCGATTTCAATGGTAAAAAAGTGGTTTACTGAATTTCGTTGTGGCCGTACAAGCACTGAAGATGCCGAACGTCCTGGACGCCCAGTTGAGGTCTCTACACCCGAAACAATCGAAAAAATTCACGATATGGTGTTGGCCGACCGAAGATTGAAAGTGCGAGAGATTGTGGAAGCCGTAGGGATCTCGCATGGCTCAGTGGTTTCAATTTTGAATGATCACTTGGGCATGAGAAAGCTTTCCGCAAGATGGGTGCCGCGTTTGCTCACAGTCGACCACAAACACATGTGCAGTTGCCATGGCAAAAATCCATGAATTGGGTTATGAATTGCTCCCTCATCCACCCTATTCTCCAGATTTGGCTCCGAGCGACTACTTCTTGTTCCCAAACCTGAAGAAATGGCTTGGTGGAAATAGATTTGACTCCAATGATGAAGTCATCTCGCAAACAAAGGCCTATTTTGAGGACCTCGACAAATCATTTTTTTGGGAAGGGATAAAAAAATTGGAGAAGCGTTGGACTAAGTGTATAGAGCTCAAGGGAGACTACGTTGAAAAATAAAATTATTTTTTTATCAAAAAATCTGTGTTTTAATCCAAAAGTCACGGACTTATTGACCCGCCCTCGTATCTTAGCTCCCAATGCTCCAAATAAATAAGCTTTATTGCTGAACAGAATTTTTTTGATAAAACCGCTAATCCAATGCCAGTTGAATCTGTTCACATTCGCTGAAATTTCTAAGCAAACGTCATTCGGCTTCAATTCTTGCACGAGCTGTATCTTGTTACCCTTCAAACCAAGACCTTTGCCTTAAACTTTCCATAAAATCGATGGACAAAGACCAAGCTGTTGTAAACAACTTCGAATCGATAAATTTTGATCTTCTTCAACACTCTTCTAAACTGATGCAGTAATCCCTTCTTACATTTCGGTGCCACTGAATCTTTTACAGATGTGCCAAAACGGACAACAATAAGGCACAGCGATCTCAGATGGTCGATTATTTCAGGTGTAATATGGTTTAGCGCACAGAACCATAATTTTGGAACCAAATTCATAAAATTTTGTAACGTTATTGAAGCGTGTATGTCATCAGAATAAAATTGCAAAGATTACTGAACAAAAATGATACAAGAGTTTGCAATCTCACAATTGGTTTGATAGATATACATGTCACCTTTTTTTTTTTTTTTTTTAAAAAAAGCATAAAATAAATCTTATTCAATAGTACTGTCAACTTTTTTGTCATATCTTTCTGTTGGTATCTTTTTCATCAAGATACTCTACAAGTCTTTTAATTAAGAGTCCCAAAATAAACTTCTCATTTCCCAGTTGTATGTATATAATTTAGTATATGCGTAATATACTACGACACTAAGGCCCTTCATGTCTCCTAGATGGCGACTCTTTGTTCCGTATCACTTCATTACTCCAAACTTAATTTCTTATCTAGATAAATTTTCATCCCTCCTACCTAATTACCCAACACTACCCAGCACTTCCCTCCCTAACACCAACACCAGTTCTAAAGGATTAGGTTGTATACGGTCCAACATTTTACGACATCAATTTAGTGCTACCCAAAGTGAAATAATCGTAACTATCACGTGGTTTTATGATACTCGAAGTCCACATAGTATAAGCCCATACGACCGTATATAGTTCTACTCTCCCATCTCACACCACCGACACGATTTTCTAATATTCTTGTAGTGAAGAAATTTGCAAAGTATTACCCTAGTTTGCAATTCTAACTACGACACATTCTAGATACATTTGTCGTTCCAAGCAAAATGACTTTTTTCTATCGCCCCTCTCCTAGATCCTACACCAACCTCACCAGTGCCTTTGTTTTTTTTTTTTTAATTTTCTTAATTTGTATACCACCCATTCCAGGACTCTTTTTAGGACTCTTGTATAGGTATCTGCATGAAGCCGTTGGCGTTGTTTTTTTTGTTTTGTGTTTACTATAGCTTCATGCTGCCCCACAAATTCCGTGACCTTAAATTTATAAAAAAAAAAAAAAAAAAAAAAAAAAAAAAAAAAAAAAAAAAAAAAAAAATTAAACAAACAGAGCAGATAGGGAATGGCACCAACAGATATCAACTGAACTAAAGTTTTGTTTCACTAAATCTTCTAAACTTTCAAACAAGGACTTTCGAGCGTGGAGCACGGGAATCCAGAAGACAAACTGCACAGATACTATACATTGTTGAAGTGCAGATAGAGGGAAAAAGTAAAAAGTGAAAGATACGAGTACTTTGGTGACTTAATTAAAGTTTTTCAATATATGAAACGCCAGGGATAGACTTCGCACTGTTTGCAATTTTGTATCCCATCCTCCAGCGGGAGGTAGGCGAGATAGCTCTTGGGTAAAGTTAAACAATTAAAAGTCATCGTCGCCGGATAGTTAGTGATACAAGTTTATTGCTAAAAAGGAAAATCTTTTGTCAGATTTCTTAAGGGAAAATTAAATAAAAATTGTTCTTTGTTTGAGGTTTTCTGCCCGAGGAATAAGAAGAAATAGATTTTTGTGGTGGTTAGTGGTTATAAGACCAGGGTACTTTGGAGAAATGGTTGACGTCGAAGAAACAAGGTAATTGAATTAGTTTCTTGGAACAAATGTCAGTTGCAGTTATACTAAGGGGACTTACCGTCAAACAAAAGAGGGCCCATTTCATCGCGAGACAATTGGTAAAGTTGAATTGGCCAGAGGATATGCTGATGCATGACCGTTGATATAAATTCTAAAATAAGTAATTATTGTAGGCTTCTCACGGATTTAAAGATTTTTCAGGCTAAACCTCTTACACAACTGATGTCAAAAATTCCAATGATTCTAGCGACTTTCAATGGTTTAAATGAATTCCTTAAATTTTGAAAAGCTCTTATGAAACCATGATCTATAGGATCCAATAGATATGTGATAGGTAATGTGGAAATTCTTTTCAGAGTTGAGAGTGCTAGTCTTTAACTTTTCACATCATGTTTGGATGTGTGCAGAGTAGCACATTATATTCTTCATAGGTCATATGTCTAAGTCTCATAAGTGTAACACTCAAAGTTGTTTGCTCGTCTATATTACTCGTAACTTCAGCGTGGAAAAAATTGATAAACCATCAGTGCACCTTATTCCGCCGATCCACTAGAATTTCGACCTGTAAGCCGACGAAAACAATGTGGATTGCTAACACTTCTGGAGACCTGTGCAAACGTCGCAAAAGGATCTTAATAACGAGGACTTTCGCTAGGTGTTTCCGCGCCTCCTGGAGACAGTGAAAAGGCTGAAATATCTATAATCAAAGAAACTCGAATACGATCGCACATATTAACACGAAATTCAATTCTAGAGACAGTCTACTGCAGCAGTCGTTCATGTCAGGATTAAATTGTAAAAATCAACCATAAATGCGTCTTTATATCAATGGATGATAATCGCGCATACTAAGAAATACTTCCAAGAAGACAATCTATGAGTTTTGTCTTAAAATATGAAAAGAGGGCAGTATTGGTAGCCCAGTGCTCATATAAGACCTGCAAAACATAACATCCGGAAACGATTAGCAGCATAATTATTGCAGTTTACGGTTTCCGTACTGAACAAACTATTGTAGTTCGTCTGCACTCTTCCCATATTGCATATCCGCACATATCCATTGGACAGCACTGACTTGAACTACCATCTAGAAGCAGTCTAGTTAAAAATACGTATATCTGCTTGGAGAAAATATTATGAAAAGATCTAAGAAACAAACCAAACTTTTGCCTGCTTTTCCAGCATCAAGTGCTGAGGTCTAGGACTGCCAAAAAGCTATAGAAAGTAACGCCTCTGATATGGTATTTACGCCAGACCTTAAAAAAAATTTCCAAATCGATACCTCTTCATCGAGACCAACCATACAAAGCATAGATTGTGCAAAATGTACATGGATTGCCTATAAAGTATTTCTACATCTCTTGATGATTATAAGTGATTATACGAGAGACAAGTCTGTAAAACTTCCCGCATATGCAGATGAATGTTGAGATACAGGCACCAGAATGCGACTCGCTATTGACCAAAACAAAACAAAATCCATAGTAACGCAGTGTGATTATGTCTTCTTCCTTATCCTGTTCCTTATCCTTGTCCCGATCTTTCCGTAAGATTAAGAACTCATAAAACAACAATCCATTCCCAAACAGATTTCTGTTTTTTCTGTGGCTTTGCTTCTTTTTTTTTTTAAATGCAGGCTTTCGCCCCACTAAACTTCTATAAACACACTATCTCTTGCGTTGAGATGGCCTCAACGCTGCTTTCTAGGTGTCCACACTTTCTTATTTGTTTGTACGGTCGTTTCCCTCCACCACACTTGAACGCAGAAGTCGGCCTTCGGCCTTGCGCCGTATGAATTTCAGAGCCGCAGTTCAGTGAAATATTGTTATTCAGCCATTTTTGGTGCGCCTCGATCTTGTGAGACTGTTCAGAATCTTGTATAAGTGTAAATAGCGTCGGCCCAAATCATTTACTTGAGTAAGACTTCAATCTTAAGGGACTCAGTTGCGTTAATCTTGAACTCAGAGGAAGAGAAAAACAACGAAGTGTGTATGTTGCGGGCACTGCGGCCCTTAACATACCATTTATCGAAGGTGTCTGTTGTGGTCTGATCATCGCATTCGCATCAACTGACGTACGATCTATACGACAACCAAGACCGATCGTTTTTTTTGTGTGTGATTCCCTGAATCGAAAGCATTTCTCGTTAGATGAAAATTTTTAAACAATTTACACTCTCACACTTATTCTCTTTAAAAGTAAAACCGAACACCTTAGGATAAAAGGCTCACGTCAGGGATAACACGTCAACTATTGCGTTTTCAGAGCACCATTATTTGTATTTTGACATATTAAAGCGACTTAAGATGGTGACGGATAAAAACCCGCAAGGTGTAATAACAGTTCAAACTTTAACTTCCTGACAGTCTACAGAACTGTTAGTGTTCTCAGAATAATTGAATTAAAAAATTCTCTCTTTGTGATTCTCACAGATTTATGTCGGTAAGCACTTTTTTGATTACTATTGAAAATTATTACTGAGATCCATTTCCCAGATCTGTTTATAGACGGACAAATAAATATATACGTATAGTCCCATGCATTGATCGAAATAATTGTAAGTCCTTCACTTAGTTGGATTTCCTTACTTAAATCCTTTCAAGGAAGTAATGGCATGATATGTTTAGAGTAACATTTTTACGATTATTAGAACTGATAAGCCATACGCATGTTTCACACCAGATAGTGTTCTATTCTTACTTCAGCTTCATTGAAAAATGATTTCGAAAGCAATAAAAGATTATAAAATCGAATATTCAAACCTGCAGGGTACTTTGAATTCATCACTACGGGTTGTCAGTTTAAGAAAGTCATCAAAACACTTTCCCTCGTCAAGAGAGCCATCATCTGGGTTGACGTCAAGAAAGATGCAAGTATGAGTTGGTAGACAATTGCTGTCTAAGAAAACGCTCGTGTCTGGCATATTTAACTAAGCAAGTCCAAGGGCAAATGAGAGTTCAGTTCAAAAAATGAAAAAAAACACAAAAAACAAACTTTAACTAACCTGAAACAACATCGTTCTTTTAAATTCTAATCCTTGACAGCCCTTAGGGAGATTCACAAAACGAAAACACAAGTGACGTACGGGATACACAAAACATATCCTGGTATTTACTCTTGATATCTTAATGAAATTTCTTAGAAATTCCAGCGAAACAAAAACATCAAATCCATGCAAAAGTAAATGCTCTGAATAAATGAATAAATCTCCATGACAAACACAATGGATCTTCAATAGGAATGCTGCCAATGGGTAGAATGTAGACAAAACCATCTCACCCTACACCATAAATCCCTTATACTCGATTTATTTAAAATTAATTCAAACATCAGACAGAAGTCTTATGAGTTCAGATATAGAAAAAAAAAATAATAATAATTTTTCGCTTCACATTCACTTATTCGGGGGTAACCCAATAGAGCAAGGCCTTCCTATTTCTATGCCTTCATGTCCAAACGCAAATCTTGCACTAAACCTAGAGTCATCTGGAGGATAGTATTACGAGTACTACGATGATGGCATTGACATAGTTTTGACATTTGTTTTGGTTGTCGCTTCCAACTCTAATGAGACTCGTAAATCTTTTGGCGTGCAATGGAATTGGAGAAAACCGTGGAATGGGAAACTTGTTTGGGTTGTTGATCGGTCACTCTGGTTCTACAAAAAATTCAACTGACAGTCTCAGAGGTATAGTGATGAGGTATTTCACTCGAAAGTCATCATAAAATTTACATCTACAGTAAGATAAGCAGCGAATATGGTGATAATGATGGTGATAAAGACAGTAAGAAAGATGAAGATGAAAATTCAAAAAAAAAAAAAAAAGAACAAGTGCGTGCAAGTATTTTACCCAAATGACAAGTGAAATGTTTTAGATTACTCTCTCTTTCCACTTCTTGATCTGCTCCCCAACTTTTGTCTAATGTCTTGAGGCGGGCAATTTTTTATTTTTTACTTTTTTTTTTTTTTTAACTTTATTACGGGCTGGAAAATGAGGCAGTAAAAAATAAGAAGAGGCAAAAGAAACAAGAAGATACTTGAAAATCGAGAAAAGAAAGACTGTGAGAAAATGAACAGCTAAGCGAAAAAAAAGTTTAAGTAGTAAGCACGGGTATAGAGGCAAATCATTCTAATCCTCATTCTCATTTTCATTCTCATACCCCAACTCGTATTCGAACTTGTACGTTCTATCTATCTATAGATATTTTAGTGAATGAAAATGTAAGTAAGAAGAAGGAAATTAGTTTAATAACACTTGAACGATTTTTTCATTATTCTTTTTCCCTCTAACAGTTTTGTCCCTCTCTTCCCGATAAAAAGTCAAGATGTCGATTAAAAAAAAAAAAAAAAAAAAATAGTATGCCTTCTTCAACACTTTGTAAGTGTATAGTGTAGAGGATAGGTTTGTCATTTGTTAGCAAATGATTTGATATCAGTTCCTTGTGCAGAAAATAGGGAGAGGTCGATAGATTTTTGAACTTTCAAGAGGTTGCTGCTGCTGAAGTAAACTTAATTGGAAAGTAATGGATGTCAGTTGCGCAAGTTTTAAGGGTGAAATTGTTAGTGATTTCTTTGATAACTTTGAAAGTGTTACTTTTGTCAGATATTTGCCATTGGGTACATCGTTAGAGATAAATAAATTGTCTTACAAGAAAGATAATGGGACTTCTTTGTTTTTAGTTTAGTACCATTGACACGCAATGTCCAGCTCTCTTATTTCAACTGATGACGAAAGTCACATACATATGTCCACGTTCTCATAATATAAAAAATAAGTTTGAAAAGTGTATTATCATGATTTGTTTTAAAACTACCGACTGACTAAGCATGAAGAAAATTGGAAGGAATTCAGTATGGCACACCTCTTGGTTTTAATGAGCCCATCAATCTCAAATTCCATTCAATTCAAAATAATTTAGCAGAAAGACAATTTACTTTTCTCCTTGGACATGTAAAAGTAAGAATTGAAAACAAAATATCTTGATACCTTGCGGGACAAAATTCGTTATATAGGGTGACTGACATATGGTCTAGAAAGCAGCAAGCTTTACATACTGGAAAATGTAACGTACCAACATCACAACTATAATACATTCGATCAATTCAGGACTAAACCAATATAATAAGTAAATAGACAAGATCTAGACAAGTTTTTGAAAGTAGTGGCGATCCAGCCTTAAAAAAGAATTAACGCTAGCTGTATGACTAGTGATGAGACTGATTATGCACAAGATCCAAACAAAACAAAAAACGAACGTTTTTGGCATAGCAACTCCCAGAGACAAGTCCAGCGATATCCTCGTTTAAGCTGCTATAGTTCGACGTATTCAAGGTGCAGATAAAGTCAAGATTCATTAGCCTCTCACCAAGACGTCTAAGCAATCAACAGTCCTATGGTCGTCATCGACTATAATTACAATCCTCAGAAAGATATAACTCTTTCAGTTGGCATTCATATATTCTGAGGCGACAAACAACCTACGTCCATTTACAAGCGACTTCTAAAGATCTTTGAATATTTTGTAGACCGCCCAGTCCTTTTTTGGCAGTTTATTGATATTTAAGTTCAGTTTTGTTTGAAAACTCTCGTTAATTGACTTATGATAGACAGACCCTTCCGTGGCATTGAAACTCATTTTGAAAATTGGTCTTTAAATAGCTAAAGTTTGAATAACGAACGACATTGAAAAAGCTCAAGAAGGGAAAAAACATGCTCTAGCGCTGTTCTCGACGTATGGCAAGCCTTCGACAAGGTATGGCACGAAGGCCTAAGGTATAGGCTAAAGGTAATCTTACCGGAAAAGTCGTACAGAATATTGGAATCTTATCTTGAAAACAGACTTTTCCGTGTTAGACACGGGAGTAAATATTCGGATTTCAAAGAACTCTACACCGGTGTTCCAAAAGGAAATGTTCTCGGTCCAATCCTGTTCCTGCTCTACACAAGAGATATACACCATGGCTATCCTCGTAGAGGATGAGTCAGTCGAATCATCAACGGAAAAACTCCAACGAGCTTTGAACAAAGTATAGAATGCGAATGGACAATCTAGAGAAATTTATTGGCTACTCGGAAGATACTCGAAGTTAAGCGTATACAACAAACTGCTTCTGTACAAGCAAGTGCTGAAACTGTCTTGGACATATGGTATACAACTTTCGGGTTGTACCAAACAAAGCAATATGGCTCTACTGCAAACATTTCGAAACAAAATACTAAGAGAAATCGTGAATGCTCCTTGGTATACCATAGAAAGAATAGTGATATTCGCAGAAATCTTGGAATTGCTACCGTGAGGGACGAATTAACAAACTTTGCTCGCAAACTTCGTACCCGTCTTCATGTTTACTGCAATAATGAAATAATCGGTACTATGGACGTGACAAACCTTGGGCGCCGACTACAAAGAGCAAGACGCTTCGACCTAGCGCAGTAAGCAAAATACGCATGTAATGACGGTATTAGTAGGTGCCTTCACTGAAAAATTACCTACCTAACGCGATTAACACTACAGAAGCGTAAGTCGTAGTCATCACAAAAATGAAAAAAATGAGAGGGACTACTACATACTACTACATAGCGCCTCTCTGGTGAGAGGTGAGGTTTAGCCCGTAGGTATACACTGACTTGCACTGATGGCATTGTCAGATATATGAATCGGACATAACCAATGGTACGGACCATTGGTATCTTTTGAAGATTCCTTCACCTCCAGGCGCAACAAAAAACAAAAAAAAAAATAGCAAAATGCATCAACGTAATGTGCATACAAAAGAACTGTAACCACTGTGTGAGAGATTGTAGCGGAAAATCTGGGACTCCCAGTTTGATACCAATCGCGGATGAGTTTGGATTTCATTACTCTCTTATGACTTGCGACGGGAGTTTATGGATTTGGCTCTTGAGCAGCTTAAAACGTTCTATAGTGCCTCTCTTTCATAATGAATACTTAAGAAAGTAGGTAGAAACATCGCCTACTTGGATATACATTTTTCATAAGGGGCAAATTATGCAAGAACTCTGGAAGTACAGGCATCTGAGCGAGCGCTTGATTACAATCCGCATCAAGACTAAACACCCATAAGGTAGATGCGTGATAACAAATAACGATGACCGATTTGACGGTACCATAAATCAACAAAGGAAAGAATCCTTGACGGCACAGCTGTAAGAAATAGCACAACTATACTATTATATCCACAAGGATGCTGGTAGCCCATGATTAAAACAACTCTAACCAGATTGATCGCATTAAAAATGACAAAACGCACAATTTCGCTAGTTTGGAATCCAATATTACGAATTTGTTGAGAGCCCTTACTGACTATTCCGGACCCGGAGGATATTAAATGGCAAACTCATAAAATCAGAAGAGGCTCATGTGATCAAGACAAAACATTTCGAGTAGCCAATAGATATTGTAACAGTGGTGTATACAATGGATAGGCGAAGTAGACCATGACGGATACGGGATTCTTAAAAAAAAAAAAATTATAATAAGCAGCTAAATAATCGATTTAGAGGTATCGGCAGATGTACCGGAAACTGAAAATACTATAACTAGAACACAAATCTTGAATAGAAGTATGCAGGGATAAGGATGGAAAAGTAATAATTAAGTCACTGTCGTTGCTTAGTGAAAAACACTGTTTTATAATAAACGCGTGTATTAAATTACAATATTTTTCTGATGCCTGCAAAAAAGCTTAAGTTGTGGCAATACTAAAAGCTGGTAAACCACCAGAACGTTCAGAGAGCTAAAGGCCTATAAGTTTATTAAGCAACTTAAGTAAAATATATGAGAAGGTTATAAAGGAAAATATTTTAAAATTCACTCGGGAACATGATATTTATGCCAATGAACAATTTGGCTTTAGACAGTTCCATAATACTTCCCATCAGTTACTAAGAATCTGTAATTCTGTTAAAAGTAATCGTTCTCAAGGTAAATCTACTAGAATGATACTACTAGACATTGAAAAAGCTTTTGATTTAGTTTGGCATGACGGCCTTATTTACAAAATGATCAATTTTCAATTCCCTCCATCTCTATGTAGAACTGAGCTGCCTTTCTTGTCTAATCGTTGTTTTAATGTCCACATAAATGGTAGCGTTTCCAGACTAGTAAATTTTAATGCAGGGGTACCACAAGGCGCAGTTCTGGGACCTGTCCTTTATAATATATATACGTCTGATTTTCCCGATATACCAAACTGTGATGTAGCTATTTTCGTAGATGGCACTGCAATATATTCATAAAATCAATTCGCTCTCAATATTGAGAGGAATTTAAAAGATGGAATGGAAATACTGGCAATATATTATTCAAGGTGGAAAATTAAGCTTAATGAAGGGAAAACTCCAGCGATCTTTTTCACCCGAAAAAGAAAAGCTTGTTTTCTTTTCAGCAATCAACTTCAGCTAAATTGGGTGCCTACGGTAAGGTATTTGGATATTCACTTGGACACTTAAGTCACGTTTAAAGACCAAATAAGCGAAACATTAAAGAAAATAGGAATTACAATTAAGATGTTGTATCCTTTTATAAACCGCAATTCGTTACATTCAATTGAAAATAAAATTATTCTCCACAAAATGATTTTTCAAGCAATTCTCTTGTACGGTTGCCAAGTATGGGGAGACGCTGCTGCCTAGGATATCAAAAAGTTGCAGGTTTCACAAAACAAGATGTTAAAAATGATGCTTAACTTACCATGGCGGCATTCAACTTTAGACTTGCATGAAAGGGCGAATGTTGAATTGATTTCGCATAGGATTCAAAAACTAAAATATACATTCCTAACAAGATGTTGTTTTGCTGACAATCCTCTCGTTAACCAATTGCATAACTAATGTTAATATCTATCCATTGTTATTCTGTTTTTATATTGTTCTTCCTTATAAGAATCCTACTTGTTATTTATCATACCTTGATATAACTTATTTAAGGGTCAATTTTTAATTTAATTATTTATTTTCACATTTACTTTACTTACTTTACTTAAGGTGGCGCTACAGTCCGGGGTGGACCTGGGCCTCAGTCAACAAGCTTCTCCAGCCAGCTCGATCCCTGGCTAGCTGTCTCCAGTTTCGCACGCTAAGTTGGCTGAGGTCCTCTTCCACTTGCGTGCCCCACCTGAGTCTTGGCCTTCCTCTACTGCGCTGTCCCTCGGGGGCGGATTCGAAGACTTTTCGGACCGGAGCATTGGTGTCCATGCGCTCTACATGACCTAGCTATCTCAGTCTTTGGATCTTCACTCTTCTGGCTAGGTCCATGTCGCTGTACAGTCCATACAGTTCGTCGTTGTATCTCCTCCTCCACTCACCGTCAATGCAGACGGGACCGAAGATCGCCCGAAAAATTTTTCTCTCGAAGCAACCAAGAACACCCTCATCCATTTTTGATAATGTCTATGCCTCTGCGCTATAGAGCAGGACCGGGATTATAAAAGTCTTATAAAGGGTGACTTTTGTTGTCCGAGAGAGGGCTTTGCTACTCAATTGCCTTCTTAACCCAAAGAAACAGCGGTTGGCAAGAGTTATTCTTCGCTTGATCTCAGCGCTGGTGTCGTTGTCTGTATTTATAGCGGAGTGTAGGTAGACAAAGTCCTTAACTACCTCAAAGTTATATCTGTCGAGGGTGACGTTCTGTCCGAGACGTCGGTGTTGGTTGTCCTTTTTGCTTGACAGCATATACTTGGTCTTGCCCTCATTGACCGCTAAACCCATTTTCGCCGCATCCGTCTCAATACTCGCGAAAGCGCCACTGACATCACGCTGCTTTCTCCCGATTATGTCAATATCGTCGGCGTATGCGAGTAGTTGGACGGACTTTTGAAAGATAGTGCCTCTTGTGTTTACTCGTGAGTTTTGCACTATTCTTTCAAGTACGATGTTGAAAAAATCGCATGACAGCGCATCGCCTTGTCTAAATCCTTTCTGGACATCAAAGGTCTCGGTGAGATCTTTACCGACCTTGATGGAGCAGCGTGCATTCTCCATCGTCATCCTGCACAGACGGACGAGTTTGGCAGGGATGCCAAAACTAGACATTGCTCTATATAGCTCGTCTCTATAGATGCTGTCATACGCTGCCTTAAAGTCGATGAATAAGTGGTGGGTATCGATCTGAAGCTCATGGGTCTTCTCCAAGATCTGCCGTAGTGTGAATATCTGGTCGATGGTGGACTTTCCTGGCATGAAGCCACACTGATATGGACCTATCAGGTTGTTGACAAACGGCTTCAGGCGTTCACACAATACGGCGGATAAGATCTTATATGCGATGTTAAGGAGACTGATGCCTCTGTAGTTGGCGCAGTTCAGAGGGTCTCCTTTCTTGAGAATTGGACAAACAATGCTGATTCATCCATTCATCGGGCAAACTTTCGTCCGACCATATTTTACAGATGAGTTGGTGTATGCTCCTTACCAAGTCATCGCCTGCCGCTTTGAAGAGCTCGGCAGTCAGGCCATCCGCTCCAGCAGCTTTGTTGGACTTAAGCTTCGATATGGCTATCTTCACTTCATCCAGGTCGGGTGGACGGAATCGTTGGTCATCATCGTCCAGGTTGAAAGGTTGATTCTGCTTGACAGCGGTATTTGGTCCGTCATCGCCGTTATACAGTCTGCAGAAATGATCTTTCCAAATCCTCAGCATCGACTGCGATTCTACTACGATGTTCCCTTGTTCATCTCTACAGGCTTCGGTTCGGGGTTTGTTTCCGCGGCCTGTTATTTTTACCTTTTGGCAAAACTTCCGAACCTCATTCCTGGAGTAGCATCTCTCAATTTCCGCGATCGCGCGCTTCTCATGCTCTTTCTTCTTCCTCCTGAGAAGCCGGTGCTCGTCTCCCCACTTCCGCTCATAGAGCTCATGAGCAGCTCTGGTCTTTCTAAGCAGCGCCGCGTTATATGCATCTTGCTTAGCTGCATGTGCTTGCCGGCATTCATCATCAAACCAGGGGTTTCGTTGTGGTGGACGAGTGAAACCCAGCACATCAGAAGCGTCATCTCTGATGGCCTTCTTGCAGTGTTGCCACTGGTCTTCGATGCTTGATGCAGGCGGCAAGGGACGTCTTAATAGATTAAGAGTCAATCGATCGGAAAAAAACTTGGCGATCTCTTGCGATTGTAGCCGTCTGACGTCGAATTTTCTCACAGCATTAGTTTGTCTTGGTGTAGTTTGGGATATCCGCAACCGTACCTTGGCTACAACAAGGTAATGGTCCGAGTCGATGTTGGGTCCTCGGAACGTACGGACATCCATAATGCTGAAGGAGTGTCTTGCGTCGATCGCAATGTGATCAATCTGGTTGACTGTTGATTGATCAGGAGTTCTCCAAGTCCCCTTGTGTATGTCGAAATGTGGGAACCGCGTGCTAGCCACGACAATGTTTCGCCCCGCCGCAAAGTCGATTAGCCTGAATCCGTTATCGGAGGTGGTGTTGTGCAGGCTATATTTTCCGATTGTTCCACCAAAGATACCTTCTCTTCCTAGCTTTGCATTAAAATCACCGAGGACAATTTAAATGTCATAGCTAGGGCATTGCTCGTAGGTCTTGTTGAGGAGCTCGTAGAAGGCATCCTTGGTGTCGTCATCTTTCTCCGCTGTGGGGGCATGCGTGCATATGAGGCTTATGTTGGCGAATTTAGCCTTGATGCGGATTGCTACGAGGCGCTCGCTCACATGCCGGAAGCTGGGGACTTCTCGTGTTAGTCTGCCTCCGACAACAAATCCGCATCCAAATAAGCGCTGCTTTTGCTGTAGTAGATGTCGCAGTTTTTCATCTTCTTTTTGTCCGCGCCATCCCATCGCATTTCTTGGATGGCGGTTATGTCTGCTTTGCAGCAGTCTAGGGCCTCCGCTAGTTGCTGCATATCCGAAGCTCATTGTCCTTAAATCGTTTGCGTGGGTTGTTAACAGTAGATCCGTCCATATCCGAGGCTTGTTGATGCTTCGTAACTTAATTTTTTTAAATGGCCAGGCAGTTACCCCGGCGGCACAACCCCCAACCTGGAGGACCAGTTCCACTTTGAGTGCCCCTAGGACGAGGGGTCGGTTACACCGAAGCCAGTAACCCATTCCGGGATGTGAGCGCTGCCGTTGGCCCTTATAGGGCTCGTCCGCCACAATCTCTTTACCAAGACCCTGACTAAATCCTGGAAATCCTTTCCGGCCTGAGCTCCAAATATGTCGGAGTAGCCCGGATAAGGTCTTGTTTTGTTTTTCCGAAACTAATCCTGGTTAATGGCGCAGGAAACTCGCCATTTGCCCCCTTCACTTCGCAACCTCTAGTGAGATTCCCAGATGGCGCCACGGGGAGGCGTGAAGTAGGACTTATTAGCAGAGCTGCAAGATGTTCGGCTGCAGAGGCTCATTCTCGTCATTTAAGGAACCAGCACCTGTCGGCCTTATACTAATCGTTGCCATTTTCACATTTAAACTGATTATTTATCTATTCACTTATGTATTTATTGACTTATTTGTTATTTATTTATTTATTTATCATATTTATCATAATTATTATTATTATTTTTTATTGTTTTCTATTTTGAATTGAAGGTTTTTTTTTCGTATTTTCCTTCAAAGTCGATTTCATATCCTAACTTCATATTAAAATATAAAAAACCATATTTCAATAGAAAGATAATTACCATTATCAAATTATTGTATTGTAAAATGTGCGGTTACAAGCTACCTTTGTAAATTTATATATACGAAATAAAAAAATATCTATCTATCTCTATCTCTCGTTGCTAAGGGGATGATTACTTCCCCAAAACTATTGAGCCACGAGAACGATCTTTCTTTTTGGCAGTATGGACCATTAAGCGTTGGTCCAACGACTGAGATATTCAATTTTGGCAATCGCAACAAACTTATCTGTTTGTGCAGGGAGGTTTGCTGTTCCATATAATGGTGATAGATGATTTCGCCAAGTTGGCGCACTCTTTTAAAATTTTTTTAACATCGTACTGCGAAGAATTGAGAGAAATTAACAGACAAAGAGATATAATATTTCAAAGGCCGCTAAATGGATTTAGTGGCGCAAGTAAATGAGGATAAAACAAAGTATATGCTATCGATAAGAAAGAAACCCTATTGCTTACGTCTCTGGTTGTAAGTATGGGACCACTTCGGGCTGCAATATTTCCGAATCGATTAAGACCTCAATTAAAAGGCACGTTAAATGGAGAAAGCTGTTGGTCGAGGTCCGGACTGTGTGTGTTACTTTAAACGACTAGTGGAAGAAGTCGACCTATAAGAGAACTTTCAGTTGAAGTTCGTCCTGTAGCGAACCCTACGTAAACATATGTTCCACAGTATAAAGCATATTCCTACTACATAAGGAGCAAGTCATATCCACCTACAACTCTAAACAATTGTCCTACATCTTGAATGAATCACTCCTTGATATACATTTACCAAAAAGAGGTGCATCATGAAAAAAGCCGAACTTTTCTTTATCAAATGCTGGCGAGAGGTGATGTACATTCTGAGTCATAAAAGATTGGTTTACTTAATAAAAAGATGCCCATTAACGATGCACCCCTGAGTCATGCATCTTTTGTGATCCTTTTTTGAATGAATTCAATGGTCAATATGTATCTTAGGTACACACATACGTATCTCCATTAAGGGACCGAAGAATTCCATGTCGCTTTAATGTTTTGCTGCTGATATCATTTCGAAAATATTTTAGAGAAAATTATACGGACACATCTTTATCTTGGCGCAAAATTTCGTATCCTCCATCGTCTCCAACTTTGACAGTAAAAAAAACTACTCCGAATAGTAATCGCAATCGCTTGAAATTTTCGTTTCCTAATCACCCGCTACTACTTTAATAAAATTTAATTCCAGATACTTTCAAGCTTGTATAACTATTTTTCATGATTGCATGCATAAGCTAAGTGCTTAAACAATTTCCCCACCAACTACAGACGTAGACAATAAAATTTTCATATTTATTTGCCTACAATGGTTATATGCATCCGTGCGGCTTTAACACGAATACCCGAATACCATTCAACGCTGGAACTTTATGTATCTTCAAAAAATTAAGCGATTTTATTATTATTACCCCATCCAGCAACCACTTATGAGAAAAAAAAGTAAACGAAAACCACCTTCAAGTTTCATATTTTTCTGGGAAAAGGTTTTTAGGAATTAAGACCACCAAGATAGTTAGTCAATATGAGGTACTCGTATGAGTACTTGTACTTGTAGTTGTATCTACATTGACTAAACACATGCAGGTATTCCGTTCTGTCATATCAATGACCTTCTAGAACCGTCATTAGCTTCGAGAAAAGTTGAAGTGAAATGCAATCATTTTATGTTATTGAAACTTCTTCTTCTCTCTAAAGATGAACCCAGAGTTCGTTTATCGTTTATAGGCAAGTAAAGAAGATGATGACATGGAATACTAGACTCACCTGCTGCTTCTTTCGAAGAAAGATAAACAGAAAAACGTGTATCCACAATGATGTTTCTACCTGAGCATATGTACATAGGAGTATGTATAAATACGTAGATACCGATATACATATGTGCCTTTACATTCATACAAAATGGTGAATGAATTGAGATTTTTTTGTTGGTCGGTCCTTCTATGATTCCGTTTTTTTTTTTCCTTTTTCATTTCTTTAAGTGGGAAGATGATTCGGCATGTGAGCAAGCAAAAGCAACCTCAAGCTGATGAAATTCAATAATCTGTCAAAGAGACTGACGAACAGGAAGAGACACCATTCTGCTGTGAAAGAAGTTTGCATGAGTTTCGTTTTATTATTATTATTATGGTTCTGGTACAAATTTAAGCAAAAGACAGGAATTTCCCTTCGTAAGTATGTTGTACTCCCCTTCTTTCCTGTTCGTAAATAATCCTTTTGTAATGGAATCGAAAGGACCGAATAAATTAATAAAAAATCATGAACTCAGCAAAATATATTTTCCTTCTAAGATGATGGAGGTTCATATAAATATGTATGTGAGCAGATACTTTGTACACGTGGAAGACTTTGAACGAGAATATCATAGAGAAGCAGGATATTCGAGTGATTGATGTTCACTTTCAATATTTTCAATAATTTTCTTCTTTTAATAAAAGCTGATGACTTGTGAGGAAAGTTTAGTTTTAGAACTAATCCTATTCGAACTTAAGAATACGACAAACGAATTCGTGAAACTTTAGAAGGAGCTCGAATAAGTAGGAATAGCCACTTTAAGTGAATATTTCAAAATTATAAAAGTTTCAAGGGGGTTAGCAAAATATTTTTTTTAAATTACCATATCCATAAGTTTGTAAACGACCATGCTATAGTGGCATTACAGTGGCTTATTATGTTCAGATACTTATCGAAAAATTGTACTTTCGTTACATTCTTATTCGAGGTTGATTTTCCTGAAAGCAAGAAGTAAAAACTGGGAACAAACATCATGACAAACAAGAATACCGACGAAGATAAAAACTATGGAACCAACTTAACTTCAATGTATTTAAAAGATGTCGTTACAGAAGAAATTAAAAAAAAAAACAATTAAAAAAGGTGAGGAGAGAATCTGACCAAAGATTTGCAAATTAAGGACGAACCCATGGATTCTGCATCGACAAAACACTGTAGACCACTCAACTTTAAATGGTAATATTGGGAGATGCCATGTATGTATCGAAAAATCATAGCCTAAAACCCTTTCGATTACATTGGAAAATAAGACATCCCAACAAAGAACCAGTTTTCTTTTATAAGAATAACTGTGTAAGCAGACCACTTGGTGATATTTCCAATAAATCAATCGAAATCGAGCAAATAATCACAAAACTTCAACAATCGTAAGAAAGCCTATGACGCTATGTCATAGAAAGCTAATTGAGAATATTGTAGTTGCTCATTGGGAGGCAATTCTGTTCAAATACTACGAGTATGTGAGATTTATAAACGAAATTAAATAAATAATCAAAGAAAAAATTCCACCGATTTATGGAGTTCCACAATTGGACTATTGGTCCAGGTCCAGTCATATTCATTTTATATAAGACCTCTGGAACAAAGGGCGGTATATGATAAAGCGGACGAGATAATAATTGACATCAACCAAGAGGTGATTAAAGAGAGGACCGTCTCTTCATTTGCACTTTAGACGAGAATGTTGGACGTGGGTAGCTAGGTCTGTTTTCTAATCCACGAGTCACGGTTAAAAGGTTGTCTGAGCCACTAAATATAAGTGAAGTAAGCATTCTCAGCTCTTAGCTCAATAATCTTCGCAAAACACAATTTGTGCGAAGTTTGTTCGACCGACACACGCTAACAAAAGACCAGAACCAACAATTTAGGGATCCCTATTAATATTTCATGAATAGACCGATTAAAACGAACATTTTTTGAACAAAAAATGAGCGACGAATCAAGATGTTTTTAGTAATACTTGCGGTAGGAAACAAGAGCGTTCGGTTTAAGTTCGCGCATCAAACTATCCAAAAGTAATACAATCTTGATGTGACGCGGAGCTGCTCAAGAACAATCCTGATTCTAGTGAAAATCCCATTGGAGAAGCTAAATATGTCCATTGAAAGTATGGCAAAATAAAGTTTTTTGTCGAAAAACACCGGATCGAGGCTGCAACGTTTCCATACAGTCAATTAAAAACAAATAAGTTGATTATGTTAGACAGGCTACCTCAGCACAGGGACTAATAGACCAATGTATAGTATAAAGCTGAAATACAAGAAACGACTGTGAGAATTTTGAGGAATTGTCGGTATCAAGAGAGCCGAAAACACGGACAACCTGGAATAAAAGATGTCACTCTTAGAGTCTAAGGATCTATAAATGATTTCATGACTCTGCCCAGAAGCCTACAACTTGAACACATTGATTCAATTTGTCGGTTATTTGACAAGTGGCATTCATGTAAAGTTCCAGCGTAAAAAGCTTTTGATGTCAGGAGTTTGCAATTATGGTCGCTCGACTTGTCGTAATAGGCCTGCAAAAATGCGACTGCTTAAAAGGCCAGTTAAAATCACGCGAAACTTTGTATATCGAAGCTTGAAGTTGTTTAAGGCCAGCCACCACTGTGCGAATTTTTTGAAATCCGCTACGTAAACTGTAAATCGTGGCTCGGGATATGGTTATAAGCATGGCCAGCTCAGCGCATACAGGAGAATTGAAACAGAAGTGTAAGCGAACGAAGAACAGTAACAAACGAAATCTTTTTACTGACGACACAATTTTTACCGTTGAAGAATCGTTTAACAAACCGAACGATAGTGTATGATCTGACATCGAGACATGTCTCTAAACTCTATCCGGGAGTTTAACGTGGCCACCACTCAGCTTTTGTGGTGATTTGATTAGGGGTTGGTCGCCTCTGATGGGATCACCGAGGCCCGTTGCTGCGAAAAAGGTGTCAAGACTTCGGTAAAAGTGTGTCGAAATGACGTCCCAGTGAATGTTGTTCTAAACAAAACACGTTTCGCAAATAATGACTCAAATATGGTTCCGTATCACGTTCCGAACTTTCACGGATGATTGGACATCTGGAAGCCCAGACCTTAATTCATTAGATTACAAACTATGATCTGTTCTGGAAACTATGGCTTGCACTACTCGACATCCAAGTATTGAGTCTAAAAAGCGCCTCCTTGCCAGAGCAGATGTCACCATTTGCTGAGCCATCAAGCAAGGCCGCTCTCTGGGAAGCCAAGATCCGCCGAAGACTGATCCTGATGCCACAAATGTTGCACAAGCAACAAAAAGGCCACAATACACACTACGAACGGCACGGCGAGTCCCAACTCAGTCCATAGAATGTGCCTTACCTGGCCCACAACACTTAGAAGTCGTTACAAAGCATAAAGTGCGTACTGCAATCGATGAGTGGCCAGACCGATTTCGCCGTTCCGGGAAGGCAAATGTAGACCACTTCGGAAAAGTTGCCCTTCAACTTGCGCCAATTGAGTATCCCAATAAATAAAAAGGAAAAGTTTTGAAAATACCATTTTTGTTCATTTTATTAGTAGTTTTCATGGTTTGGGCATCCTTTTCTAAATTGGGCCACTTGTTCAAGATGAGAACAGACTTTAGAAGTTCTCATTGAAAATTCTCGTAGCCCTTTAAATGAAGTTTTTATGTTAGGAACTCAACATGGCACTACCTTTTGAAAAAAAAGCAGAAAATATGAAAAGAGATGAAAAAAGACGATCTTGAATCGAGGGGAATTGAAAACCTTTAGATGCCCTTGCCTATTTGTATTTTTTTAGACAGAAAACGCAAGAAAGGTTGGAATGGAACTTTCGTAAATACAGGTCGATCGCTTGTTCAATCAACTTCTGTTGAGAACATCTATAACTGTGACCGCGACAAGGTGATAGCTTCCCACAATTTCTCGTCTCCATAGTTTCCGAAAAAGTTATTGAAGGGATACTCATATTCAGG
Source organism: Volucella inflata (assembly GCA_928272305.1). Taxonomy (NCBI): domain Eukaryota; kingdom Metazoa; phylum Arthropoda; class Insecta; order Diptera; family Syrphidae; genus Volucella; species Volucella inflata. Next base: position 17,866,577 of record OV743718.1, on the reverse strand, counting down.
GATACTGGATATTTGTTGTTGTCAAGAAATGTGCCGTGATGGTCCCTGACATATATAAATTTATATATTTCCTGCAAGTATTGTAGATTGGAGTCAACAACCTCAGAAGACTTCGATTCAGAAGCAAAATTAGAAATACTGAGAATTCTGAGCTCTCAAATGTATTGTAATCCACTACACAAGAAGCCTTTCCTACAATACTCGTACATAGAAGACGACACTTGTATTGAAGTAATATGGATAAAATAAGCTAGATCGAGGCACAAGGTAGCTCAGCTTTTCGGATGGAGACTATGTAACAAAGGCTTCAAATAAATCTTGGTTTATATACGGGAATCTGCTCAAACAAATAAAGCACAAAACCGTACATATGCACTTAGCCCGAAGATTACTCTACTTCATTCGAAACACCTTTGAATTCGTAGTTAAGAGATCGCTCTATGTGTACACATCAGGAAAGTAGGTGTAGCATAAGCTCAACAATGTTATCATGTAACAAGACTTCGTCTCTATGACATTAATTGCCTTTGGATATCTTTTTTTTAATTTACAGTCTCATGCCATAAGCCATATTCTTATGGTTATATCTTCAGCGTTAAAGAATACAATTACTCGTATCTAAACAAGTCAGAGCCACTTCCTCATAAGTAACAATCAACAATTCATCATTCAGAGCGACTACAAGTGACAACAAAACGCCTCGACGTAAACAAAACAAGATGACACTGGAAAAACTAGATCACCTGATCTAATATTTATTTTCGTGGATGTTACCACAAGCTGGTTGCCACCATTCATACATTTCTCCAGTAAAAGATGCACTTCTACAGTTTAGTGTATTTATGATACGAGAACACCTCTTCCTGCCGTTCAGAAACAACGAAAGCTTTTGAAGTACATCCGAGTAGCTATTCGTAAGCATCTCTCGTTGTGATCTGTCGTACGTAGTTTGACTTGACGTACTGTACTTCTCGTCTCTTCTTCTCTTCTATTTGGCGTTTGTTAATCTTCACCGAAATGTGTCATCACGTGTGCCATACACAGCATCACGTCATGTTTCATCATCAGCATGACAGCTGCTGGTCAGATAAGCTGCGCGCGCTTAATCTAAACAACAACACAGGTTACATTCTCCATACAAAATATTCCTAACAACCAACATCAACCGTCAAATGATATTTTAAAATCAGAAAAATTATAAACAATGACAGATAGGGATTGCCAGAGGGGGAAAACTTGGATAGACAAAGAGTTAGATGGTGAGTTGTAGTTTTTATTTTATTTTTTTTTGTTTGTAAAACTTACGCAACAAGTCCGCCAAGAAACGCCACAGGTCCACCACCAATTAGACGTATCTTCCGATGACATGAGTCAAACAATGACGTTCGTGTTGTGGTCTGGGCACTACCAGTGCTGGTACCACCTCCTCCCGTTGTTGTGGCTGTTGATGTTGATGATGATGACGAATTAGCCGAAGTAGCCGTTGTCGTCGATGTCATTGCCGATGACATGTGATTGTTGTTGTTGTGATTCGTATTATTGTTGTTATTGTTGTTATGGGATTTACTACTAATAGCACCACCGTTTAGTATAAAACCATTTTTAAATCCATTCGTTGTTGTTGCTGTTGTTTTTCGGTTACTTGTACCATTATTTGTTGTATGATGCGACCGATGCAAAGGTGATCCACCAACAACACCACCGTGATGATGATGATGATGTGAAGTGGTACCACCACCATTTGGCGATGAAGTTGCTGTTGCTGTTGTCGTTGATGTATGTGATGTTGGACCATGTCCCACAAGATGTGTGGGCGATCGCAACATCTTTTTACAAAATAACAGTAGGACTTCCACTATAGTGCCGTTTTTTTTCAACCGATACTCTTTACAAAACCCACACTAAACACACTTATACGTATGTATGTATGTATGTATACACTATCTCAAAAATAAAATAGAAATTTTATAAGAAAAAACAAAAAAAATATAAAAGAACAATTTTAAACCAAAATTTGACACTTGCTCTTTTCGAGGATCACATTCGAAAACTTTAAATTAAAACACAAAAATTAAAAACGAAAAAAAAATTAGGAAAGGATTAGACCACTTATTTAGTTTAACGACACATATTGCGCAACACATTAGCCGGGGTTTATCCTGGAAAAAGAGAAAATTTGTTTAAATATGAGATGGGGTATCCGTGTTGAGATACACAAAAGATTGGATCCTGTTTTGAGGTTGTTTTTGGCTTGCTGGAGTATGGGGTTACACTTACGAGACACCTACATATGTACATTTCAACAATATTTGCGCGAAGCATAATCGGAGTGGGAGAGACTTGGAGAATTTGTTAAATTTTAGATTTCATTGTTTTCACTGTAAACTCGAAGAAGCAACGAGATTTTTTGGAAAAAAAAAACCTATAATGCACACTCTTAACCTTTAGATATACCATCGATGTCTATTTTTTTATGCAAAGAAATGAAAACACATAAAATTGATCTCTGAAGTTCTAATGAAACTCAAAGCGCATTGTCAATGGGATAGAAAGAAAAGTTGGCTTATCGTTGATACTTTGGCGTAGTCAGTGGATCAAAAGTGAAGATACACAATGTATTTTTCGGTAAATGAGAACGAAACTAAGTACAAATATGTTTTAAACGAGAAGGGGCATATTACATCGACGAATTAGACAGAACGTCACTTCACGAGAGGTAGTAAGTGACTTTGTCTACTTTGGCTCTGCTATCAATTCTTCCAACAACACTTCAGTCGAAATAAAATGAATCACTCTTGCTAAACGCTGTTTCTTTGGCTAAGAAGGCAGTTGAGTAGTAAAGTACGAGGGCGGGTCAATAAGTCCGTGACTTTTTGAATTTCTGACCTCTTTACTGAAACAGCAACACTGCTCCTGTCAACAGGCATCTGTCAGTTGACTCCTGTCAAAATTTAAACTTGCTGCGTCAGTTAGTTTGTGTTTGACAGCTATTTTTATCAGACTACTCACTAATTTGAGGAGAAAATGGAAAAAAGTGAATTTCGTGAATTTCTTGCGAAAAAAAACCATTACCGAGACCAAGGCTAAGCTTGATAAATACTATGGGGACTCTGCACCATCGATTTCAATGGTAAAAAAGTGGTTTACTGAATTTCGTTGTGGCCGTACAAGCACTGAAGATGCCGAACGTCCTGGACGCCCAGTTGAGGTCTCTACACCCCAAACAATCGAAAAAATTCACGATATGGTGTTGGCCGACCGAAGATTGAAAGTGCGAGAGATTGTGGAAGCCGTAGGGATCTCGCATGGCTCAGTGGTTTCAATTTTGAATGATCACTTGGGCATGAGAAAGCTTTCCGCAAGATGGGTGCCGCGTTTGCTCACAGTCGACCACAAACACATGTGCAGTTGCCATGGCAAAAATCCATGAATTGGGCTATGAATTGCTCCCTCATCCACCCTATTCTCCAGATTTGGCTTCGAGCGACTACTTCTTGTTCCCAAACCTGAAGAAATGGCTTGGTGGAAAAAGATTTGACTCCAATGATGAAGTCATCTCGCAAACAAAGGCCTATTTTGAGGACCTCGACAAATCATTTTTTTGGAAGGGATAAAAAAATTGGAGAAGCGTTGGACAAAGTGTATAGAGCTCAAGGGAGACTACGTTGAAAAATAAAATTATTTTATTATCGGCCATACTCTGATCACAGTTGCTTGCTGTTCAGCAACTATTTACTGCAATCGCAGCCACACGAACTGAAAGAATGACAATAGTATCGCTCATGTCAAACTGGCTGAATGAAGAAAACATATTCCACTGAGTTTAACGAACTAAATACTTTTTTCCTTCTCTTAATAATGCCTCATACCTCATAGTATCTGACGTATGGCTGGCATTGTAAGCGCCCGCCTTTGAACTTGGTTTAATTATCTAAACCAAAATGGGACTAGATAACGCATAGGGATATCTTGAGAAAGACCTTATTAAGTTTTGAGCAAAGTTTTTCTGAAAGGATCGCCAGAATAAATGTGTCATTGGCGCTTTGATATTTGGTGTCAAGAACTGTAAGTATCTCGACCGATTGTCGGGTTGCTTTTGAAAAGATAACCCTGAATCTGCCTATTAGCACTCCAACAACGCACTAAATAGCTACTTTGAAGAATTTCACACGCAAGCAGCTTCAGTTGAAGTGGTGAATATCCCTGAACAACTACAGAATGCTTTTCAAAACCTTCCCTCAAAAGTATTATTCGTCCCTTGCATTAAACAACACAAAACTTTCCAAATAACAATACGCCTGACAAAAAGGGGAATCGGTTAAAACTGCACTACACTTGCGTTCCTTGATATAACCAATACTGACACTCCAGCGGTTGGGTGCTGCTCTATGGCACAGAGGCATGGACATTATGAAAAATAAATGTGAGTGCTCTTGGCTGCTTCGAGAGGAAAATTCTTCGAGTGAGTGGGGGAGGAGATACAACGTAGAACTGTATGAACTGTAGAGCGACATCGACGTAGCCAGAAGAGTAAAGATCCAACGAGCAACAGTGCTCCAAAAATTTTTCGAATCCGCCCCTGAGGGACAGCGCAGGAAGACCGAGACTCAGGTGGCGCACGCAAGTGGAAGGCGATCTCAGCCTACTAAGCGTGCAAAACTGAAGGCAGCTAGCAAAAGATTGAGCTAGCTGGAGACGCTTGTTGATTGAGGCCCAGGTCTATCCCGGACTGTAGCGCCACCTAAAGTAAGTAAGTAAGACACTTCACCGATTATGACTTCTCTCCAAGAACTAAATATAAATAACTCCGATCATATACAACCTTTATTCGTTGCTGTGCAAGAAAACCCCAAAAAGTTCGCCATGAAAAAAATGTGGAACTCGTAGAATGAATCCGGAATTGCATCCCGGAGACATGATTGCAGGAAGTAATCGCTTAAAAAAAATTCCGGTGACTTTGCGGACGTGAGAATGTCCGTTCTGGGTTGACTAGGTACATAGCTTCTGATGACACTAAAAGCATACGTTTAACTATTGAATCTACTGAAGTGAGCCAATAACCCCTACAAAACAGATGGTTAATGCCTTACGGAGGCACCCTCTTGGTACTCTATGAAAACGTCCAGCTACAAATGTAAGAGATAGGCTAATAGAGTTTTGCAATTTAAATATAAATCCAACGTCAGTTGGAGTCAGGTATTGCTCTTGTGATAACGGATTACTTGGTTCAAATCTCTGATTTAAAATTTTGACTGAATGCAGCGATTTTCTGGACGAGATTTCTGTAAAAACAAAAAATGGCAATAAAAGCAAATAGATATAGCATCTTTTATCACATAGAAGTTATTTCTATGTCCTTCGACCAAGCAGGCGATATATTCTGTCAAATCGTATCACAAATAGCTAAGTCTATGGTCTAAGATTTTTCGCTTATATTTAAAAGAACTCCTTCTAACTAATTTTAGCTTACAAAATCTTTCGGAAAAACCTTATCAGCAAGAATTAAAATGAATAAGATCCCAATGCCACAAAAAGATGTGGCTTCTGGACTTTTTTTCTGGCTCAATGCAGTATCCGAAAACCTATACAATTCATACGTCTATTACTTGTATTTTTTTTTTTTTCATTCTTTTAACCACTACTGCTTATACTTTAAAGAGGTCGAACAATTTAGTTTTATTAGCTCATTTATTATATACGACCGAATACGGCGAAAAGATGACAGAAAATAAAATTGGTCTAGATCCACGATCCTCTTTTTCCCCCGAAAATATTATATGGCAACGAGCGCCTTTTATTTGTTGAGTAACAAGCAAAACTTTCTTATTTGAGGTGAAGATGATCCACAAGCTCTTATTATTTCATTCAAAAACAGTCACTTTTCGTTTCCCAATTGACTTCTCGCCGTTTTTATGGAAATAACTCCTTCTGGTAAGATCCAAAGGATGTTGCGCAAGAACATGCAAGGCAACCTACTTCCCCGCTTTTAACCGTCTTAGGAAGCAAATAAGGATTTTGTAGTCATGCTCTGATTTAAAGTTAAGAAGACTTATTTGTTCTAACATTAGAGCCAATTTTGTGTGTCATCAAAAGTCAAAACGTAATAGAGATTCCGAATGCACATTGAAACCAAATGGCACTTCACGAACAATAAATTATCTTCATTCGTACTAAATTGGATTCAATTTTGTTTTCACTTTCAAGCCAAAACCCTGCTTATATTCGACTTGACAAGATGAACAAGCAATGACATCGTCATCGTCAACTCATATCGTATTGTAACCACTTTATTCTGCAAATGACATCTGAACAACGATCTCCGAGTAGTACGAACATCATAAACATCAAAACCCTCCAAACTGACAGCTGTCATCTTTCTGAATAAGCGCCAATCGTAATGCGCAATCCGGTTTCCATTGCATAAGCCGTTAAGCTTCTTACACAATTCAACATCCGCTGTCATTCATATTAGATTTGTCAATCGCTGGCATTCAATCAATTTTCAATTCATATTGAAACATCATGTGGTAAATGTAAATGTCAAAATCGACAGATTTATTGAAATTCTATTCACAAGGTAAAAGATGTTTCGAATAATCTCAAGTCCGGCTTAAACCATTGATTATATGAGATTATCTCTGACCAGTAACCTTCCAAAAGGCTTATTCGAATGTTTTCCATTCAACAAACATTCAAACCAACTGTCAACTGTCAACAATCGGCTGATTTTCATAATCAATTTCTATTTTGTTTTGCAAAACAAACAAACTGCTCAAGACCTTAACCTTCACAATGAAAACGACCTCTAGGTCGTGTAAATTGCCAATGGTCTGACAGACTGAGGACGAATTAGCGAGCGGACTTGACTTGACTGGACTGGTCTGAAAGGTACTAATGGCCGACGGTACCCGTAATTAACATTCAATCGATTGAAGAAGAGAGGAAAACAATTTAAAGCCGATTTCAATTCAATTTGGTTGCATAACTCCATGGCAAATTTAAACCTATCCGTATCTATTACTGGTAAACGGGAATTTAATTTTGTTTTTTCTTTTTATTAATCGATTAAGAAACGACCTTGGGAATTCATAGCCACAGACATAGATGTATAAATTGCCAAATATATTCATTTGTCAAGTCATGGTCCATTTCACAAACATTTTAGATATCGAAGATGTGATTTTCCTTTCGTTCCTCTCTGTTAATTCAGGGGGAAGTAAGGAATTTTCCTGATTGTATAGAATATCTACAATTGGTTACATGCTAATCGAATTATCGAATTCGTAGGTGTGAATAGGGTGGAAGAAGATTCAAAGAGAAAAGAGGGCTAAATCAAAGTTCAAGTGGCAGGTACTCTTATTATCTTGTTACGGCAAAAGCTAATTAGATCGCCCATTCGAAGTGTTAGTTCGAAAGATAATTGTGTAAACGATTGTATCTTATTAACAAGCTAAAATCGTTGAAGGGGAAAAAATCACATGATTTCATTAAAGAACGTGGTTCACAGTATTCTTTAAGATGAGAATGCTAATTATATACACTGGGAACAAATGTTACGTTGGCAGTAATAGTCATTAAATGGATTCGATAGATTCACACAAAGTCATTGTTGCCAAGGGTTGAAGTTAGGATTTGTTGTCGTCTACTTGACATGGAACATTCGTAGTTTGAATGAGTTTGTATTATATTGATTGATTTGCGGTTGGATTTTGCTCCAGTGGGGTGGCTATTGAGCTGTTTATGACATCTGGACATAAGTTATTTTTAGATAGAGGTTATGGTAGATTTATTATATCGTTGTGGTCAGAAAATTTTATGTTTTTGACTAGAAATGTGTTGTAGAACGAATCTACGTGTGTGAAGACGAATGATGCTTCATTTACCATACGAAACTTAAGAACCAACTAGGAACAGAAGGGAAATCGTTTGTCGATTTCTTCCCCATTTTAATCTTCGAACATTTAAAATCAACGTTCGCAGATATCTTACTACTTTTGTTCTTCGAAATATCACCTCAACCACGATTTGTGTCAAAATCCAAGAAGTTTTCAAAACGCTAAGCATTATCCTTAACTCCACTTAGGAGACTTCTTCTGCAATGACTTACGCGATTTAAGCAATACAGACGTCAAAAGTCTACTCCGCCTTGTCGAAAGTTTAAATTGGTTTCTTGAATGGGAGAATTACAGATCCACGTGGCATCACAGTGGGCCAAAAGGCCACTCTCACCTAACCTAACTAGCCTTGGATTGTTCTTGAGTCATGAACGTATCATGAAAGAGCTATTAATGAAATACATGCAATTTTTTTATAATGGAAGGACAGGAGTGATTTTCTCTTTACGTCTCCATCAAGACAGAAGAAATCATCAATTTGGAAGGTAAGTCTGTCTATTTGTTTCAGAATTAACCAGTGGTACGTGTTTGCTCATACGGATGACGATATTTGACCGTTTAACAAAAAACCTTGTTTGCATCGCTTAGACCAACGCTTGTCCGATAACATTGCATGTTTTGATCTCGTATTACTTCCACTTAGTCTCGCCTATCGCATCTAGTATATTTTTGTATATGTAACAGGTGAAAGGACAATTTGGGAAACGAAAGTTTTTAAGAATATTTTGGTTTGCGACTACCAAGCATTTTAGCTTTTTTTGTTAAGAGATAGGCGACAGTCATTTAGGTACATATGGCGTTCTCATAACAGCGTGCAAGGATGATTAAACTACTTGGTTGCCGTATGAAGAAGTCTTTAGTTAATATCACATTCCATGTCAAGAGATAACACAACATTTTCAACTGAAAAACAATACTGTGATTTGGGAGACAAAATGAGAAGTCTTAAGTCGCTTTTTCGAACGAAGTGGAACTAAAATATATATATAAATGGTTGCCACTGCCGTAGTTGATTTTACGCATATTAAGAAGAAGGCAACAATACTAGTATGATTATAACTAGAATGGGATGGTTGCACTCCTCACTTTATCAACTAATGTGCTCCTGCAACTAAGATCTGTCGATTGGTAAGGATAACAAATTTTTTACAATGCAATGTCAGATCGAACGTCATCTCGTCGTTTTCAATATGACGTTGTTGACCTAAATAGTCCTAGTTTACATAATTTTCTGGTTTTGAAGGTTGGGATTATTTTTCGATTGGTAAAATGAACAACCTTAGACTCCTAGTGCTTTTGCAACAAGCTCGATTTGTTTTCTAGGTGTGGTGAAGCTTTTTACTTTTTACTTTTAACTAGGCAATATCTGGAAAGTAAGATGCCTTCATCAATATCTTATTGACTACAAAATGCCAGATGAGCCGTAAGCAAAGCCTGACCTTAGGAATCTCTCTGCACACCTTCTTTTTCAAGCTTGTTTCTCCCATTTCCCATACTTGATTTCACCACAGAAGCCTGTTTTTAGCTGAGCTCTTTGGAAGCTGCGTCTGTTTTTCACATATTTTACCATTTACCCCCGAAGGTGCATTTCTGTAGGTGGAGAAATCTTTGTGTCGGTGACATGATGGAAAGCCGTATCTAACAATCACAATTATGGGTCTGTAGTTGTTAGGTTTTAGTTCTTTAATTTTAGTGAACGGCTTTAAAAAATCTAATTTTTTATTGTCTTATTAATTTCTACAACATCTCTAGAATGCTATCCTATATTTTCATAGGATTCATAGTTGATCCGAATAATATTTTCGGAGACACAGCCTTGAGAAGTTGCACGCCCGAGGACAGTAAGGCTAAGCCGTGTATGCGCAGCCGTGAGAAAATCTGCTATCCAGACTCGCGAAGCCAAATTCGTCATAGACAAGAACATTGGACATTGCAGCTGCAGCGGATTCTCTACTTTATGTTCCAGGAATCGACGATTCAATGTAAGTTGAAAAAAACTTTAAACGCATTTTTTTCGAAACTGTGTTTTCAAAGTCGGTTGTCAAGATTTCTCCAGAACTACTCAACCGATCTTGATGAAATTTTACACAGGTCTTCGAGATATAATTCACAAGGACTTGAACGAAGGATTTTTTTTTTTGTCAAATATGTATCTTTGAGACAGTAAAAAGTTTGAATCAAATATTTTATTTTTTACATTAGAAATAAATTGTTGAAAATTGGGCGTTTTTTCCCCGAGGAAACCCATGTAACCCCTTCAGCCTTATAATATCGGTTTCCGAAAGCTTTTATTATAGCACAAGTCGAATTTAATTCATTCCTAGTGATTTTGAAGGAACAAAGGATTTTATTGTCCATGCCAGCATCAGAGAAAAGGCTCTTTACAGAGATGGTTTTCTGGTGGATTCGATGGCCTCTAATTCAAAAAAATTCTTTCGAAAGTTTATCCCGAAAAATATTATCAATCTTTTCAGCTGTTGGACATTATTTGTTTGGGTAAATAACTCTATGGTCTCTATAGGCAATGGAGTGGCAAAGCTTTTCGACACTGAATACTGACAGTGTAGGCTATATCGAGTTCATTTTATAGAGAACATATTGCAACGAAGACCTTAATTTCTTTATAAACTTTAAGAGACAGCTCCAAGAACAACATCCTTGAATTAACCACTCTTTTTATATAGAGCCGTATCTATAATATTCACACTGGAGTGAAAACTGGATCTGTATATCCAATTTGTATAAATTGCAACTACCCCGACGCAGAACTGAGCTACACGTGGCTTTAAAAATACCAACATAAAAATAATAAAAATTCTTTTAAACTCCTTCCAAAAATTACGATCCTGCGTCATAAAATTTTATTTGCCATGTGGCAGGCCAAAATATATTCATCCAAAAACACAAACTCACTCATCCATTAGGCGAAAACTGATTTCATTATAGCCACAGAACGATACATCAACCACCAATTCCAGCAGCAGCACCATAGCTATTTTCGCCAATTTAAACCACAACCTCCCACCCTAAGGTTCACCCTCAAAAAGTTGCTCTCATAAATAAGCTTTTCCTCCAAACAACCTTCGAAACGATTAATATCCCCAACGACCTATGATTAACTGAATTACACAAAATTATCATCATCATATTGCTCGGGAACGGATGAATATCCATAAAAGCTTCGACATATTCATCAAGAAAAAAAAAGGTTGCAGAGTTTAAGTAAAAATAAAACTGCAGGACCGATAAAAATGAATTCCATTGGCGACATAGGGTCGGTCGACTACTTACTGTAGTCATCGTAGGTGGTGGGATACTCATAACTTTGAGTTGATTGTTCCCTTAATTTTTAGCAAAAATCAATTTGGGTCATCTGGTCCTTATAAGGAAGCACAAATTCCCTTCATCATAACCAACCACCCTGTACGAGTACATTTACACTCACACAAGTTGGCAACACCATAAGAGTGTGCATAAAAATTCATGAAAACAACGACAGCGCCTCATGATGATGGATTTTTTCTACTTTAGCTCTAGCTCTAGCTTCGTCAGTAAGTCAAAGTGGGTTTCCAGTTATCGGGTGGGTTGCGGTCTATCACAATCCGAAGGACCACACAAAGGAGGAAAGAACGAAAAAATAATAAAAACCCAAAAGCCGCCTATTTTTGTCATAAATAAATATATACGAGTATGATGCATATGGGGTCGTAAAGATACAGATACGAATATATGTACACTGGGTACAGTTGAAGGTTTATAGATATTCTACTCTCACATTTATGACAGAAAGCCATGTATCTAGAGCAACTAAATTGATGTTATAGCTAGGCAAAGGTATACAAAATAATTCCCCTCTTCGATACACTAAATCCTAGCATGCAAGCATTCAGATAGACAAAAAAAAAACAATCAAATAGAAGAAATGGTCAGAAACTATCTAAAAATACATATATACTCGGCGATAAGAGGAGCTTAGGTGGTGACTACTTATTTTCCCAGTTTTAATGATGATGGAAAGAAGGGGGGGCCATCAGCTTTAGGGTATTGCTTCAAACACAATGGAACATCTGAAAACTAAATAATGAAAGCTTTACGGTCTTTAGATGATTTATCCTATGGAAAATCATGTAGATTGGATTGGAATTCCAAGGGATACGGTATTAAAAAGGTATGCTCGAACGCGCATTTTTGTTGAGAAATATAAATACCAAGTTTTGATTTGAGATTTCAATCCTAAAAAGGTATTCGAAAGGAAATTACAAATGGAATTAAGAGGAAAATTCAGATGGATGATACGTGGAGATTGTGATTGACGAACGTATTATCTTAAAAATAAGAAGAACGCTTTATTTTTAATAGTAACATGCCTTATATATGTCTTTAAATGCCCTTTATCCTCATTAGGCAAACTTTTTTGAAGTTAAAAAGCTTGCATATCTGTCCATAATTATAAGAATGTCCTCTGAGAGCTCTAAACGATCTTAACCGAGTCTAGAGAGACTGTTACCTAAAGCATCTCTTAGCACTGACACAACAGGATAGGCTTACTCTTTTCTTGCGTAATTGAGTAGAAGAACTTCAGACTGTCTTTGCCGAAGTGTGACCGTGAGTAAGACCCAGTTAAAACGATTCTGTGATCCAAGTCTATCCAGACAATCTTCAAATTCTACTTTAACTTAATCAAATCAACAACCTTGGTAGGCGGGAGCTTATGGGTGGTGGCCCAAGCAATGATTCTACAAACCTTATCTAACAAACAATTTATTTCCCTAAACGGCCCTTCAAAAGTTTATGTCTAGAACCTTCTCTTGCCGCTTCTTGTTCTATTTTCGGGATGGAATATTGGAAAGCGCAAACACTTGCCTATCCAGGTTATTTCATATCGTCAGAAAATTAAGACTATGACAAAAAGCGTCAAACAGATATGCAATCTTCGGGATCTTCGGGATGTATGTTGCCTCCCTTCCTTCACGTCAACCATTGGACATACCAATTCCAGCCGCTGAAATTCAATGTGCTTGATTATACGAGTATCAGCATACTTGTCACCTAAATCAAGAGGGCAACACATACATCGTTCAAAGGAATTTCGCTCAAACGCGTTTTGTGCCTTCATTGGCCAATTAAAACGAATATGACGAGGCGAATATAGATCGTCAGCTTCGTTTACCGTATGAGGGCGCTAGTGTTTAAATGTCTACAGAGCCCAATGCAATATTTATTGGCAAGAGTTATTCTTCCCTTGATGTAAGCGTTGACATTTTTGTTATTGTTTATATTCGTACCAAATGAGGTAAGTCCTGCACTACTTGAATATTGTAGTTTACAACAGTGAAGTGCCGTCCAAAACGCGAAGACAAAAATTTGATGAAAGCAAGCGCTTCGTTTTGTACTTAAACAATAGGTCACTTCGCCTCAGTCTTCAAAATGATGCAGAGGGCCTTTGAGACGAAAACGTATCTTAAAAATGGGTGCAAATGTTCAGCGAAATAAGCGACCTTTGAGCGTGTGTTGCTGAATCCATTCAAACTTATTCGTGATCGACTGCACTTTCCAGAACTCTAAATTTAAAAGCTGACGCCGCAATAGTAGGCATTTGTCGTAGGACAAATAATCATATGGATTGGACAGAATACTCGTATATTGTCATAAATACTGGTACACAACTGAACTCACTCATTACGAATGTAACACTGGGAGCATCCATTTCGTATTGATTGCGATTTGACAGTTGATATTTATGCTTCATTGTGACATCGAAAATCGTATTGTTTTATTTGGCCTACTGAAATGCAACATGGAAAATGGCGATTTCTTTAGGACGTTGCGACCGCTTGGAATCACTCGCAATTTTGTGTATCGTGTTGTGAAGTTGTTTGAGAATACTGGTGGAGTACCGGACGTCAAAGATCCGGCCGTCCGCGCACTGTGAGAACTCCGAAAGCGATCAAAGCCGTGAAGAAACGAATCGACCGAAAACCTCTGCGAAAACAGAAAATCTTGTCAAAGAAGATTTAGGACTCAACGCGTACAAGCGACACACTGGACACCTGCTCACGGCTGCATTGAAGGAAAAACGCAAGCGAAGATCGAAAACGTTACTCAGCCGGTACACGAAGAACGCTCGCAGACAAATTCTATTCTGTTTACTGACGATAAAATCTTCATCGAAGAAGAATCGTTCAATAAGCAGAACGATCGTGTGTATGCTTGGTTATCCAGAGAAGCATCCCAACTCATCACGAGGGTTCAAAGAGGCTACCATCCCGCGTCTGTAATGGTATGGTGGGGAGTGTGCTACGATGGCGTTACCAAGCTCCATTTTTGCGAGAAAGGAGTGAAAACATCGGCCAAAGTATATCAATCGACCGTCTTGGAACCCATTGTGAAGTCTCTCAACCAATCAACAATCAACAAAAGTCCATCAAACAACAAGCCACGGACTTTCCAGCAAGACTCTGCTCCAGCTCACAAAGCAAAAACGACTCAACTGTGGCTCAAAAACAACTTTCCGGACTTCATATCAACGGATGATTGACCAGCTGGTAGTCCAGAACTCAACCTGTTGCATTACAAGTTTTGATCCGTATTAGAGGTTTAGAGGTCGTTGAAGCGAGCCCTTGTCGGTGCAGTGGACAATTTCGCCATGCATAAAGTGCGTCTCGCAATCGATGAGTGGCCACATCGTATTAAGTCGTGCTAGAAGGCAAATGGAAGTCATTTCGAATAAGTTGTTCTACGATTTGTAGCCATTGAATAACCCAATAAAAAAAAAAAAATTGTTTAAATATAAATTCGTTTTCATTTGGCGCTGATTTTTTTTTGTGTACCAGTATTTAGGAATTGACTAGGTAGTTTGCAAGGCAAAATTTTTCCGACTGTGATTTGCAAAGCAGTGGATACTTTATGCAGGGAGCAAAGGCTACTTTCGTTGTTTTGTACAATCATTGCAAAAATAAAGCATTAGAACACGAGATCTTAGTTTTCTTTTCTGATTCAATGATTCTTGTCATAGGTCACCGAGCAAAAGGTTCATGGAAAGATATTTTAACGATCTAGCCAGCTTGGGCCTCTCGTGATTTTGGATTTTTTGCCGATTGAATTTTGCAGCAACAAAACCGTCGATGCTTAGGTTTACGATCCAAAAGCATGGTTTCAAATATTTGCAAGAAGTCTGTGGCTTCAGAAGAATTGACTGCAGATGCACCACAGGTACTATTTCATTAGTTTAATGACGTACTGCCTTTGGTGGAGGGTGGTAAGACTCCATAGATATCTACATGCAATCTACGAGAATGGTCAGTTGAATTCTTATAAGTTTCCAAATGCGAACTTTGACCGCTTTTTACTGGAAGCTATGCAATAAGATGCTCCTGATCGTCGTGTAAATGCCATGTCCCGGAACATGAACTATCTCTCATTTTTCACTCCACACTGTCAGATTTCAGTTCCCCAAAATGCCACGGCCTGGGACATTAGCTCGCCGCGGAAATATCTCATGAACTGCACAATAATTCAATCATTACAATCGCAACACAACCACACCCGCAGAGTACAAATAACAAAGACCCTTCGAAAATGCACTTCATGGTATACTCGTATTCGTATCTGAGTAAATCGACCGTCCAATCATCGGTGCGATGGAAAGGAAAATCACCAAACAAAGAATGGGATTCCGCCGCCATTTACCACCTTACCTACCAACTCTTCTTCCAAAAACTCAGAAATCCTCGTCCATGAAATACAGAAGACCCCCCTCCAAATCAATCGTGCTCCACTAAATTTGGCTAAATAACCGTATACATCCCCTTCTTCACATAGACGGTGTTGAGGACGCTTAAATAAAGAAATTGAATGCGAGCAAAAAGTAAGAGAACTACAAAAAGTCAATCCCCCCCAGCCTCTCATCATAATGAAATTTTCCCGCAAGCTCATGGAAAATCGTATCGGCCAGTAGTGGGTTTGAATTGAAGAGCGGAGTGAGTGTAAGGGTAGAACGGAGCTGGGGCAATAAATACTACGCTTTACAATCGTGCATCACCTCAGGTGGAAATCTGTTCACGTTGGCGAAAAATACTCGAGGAGCTGTTGGATAAATTGTATACGACAACGACGATGACTACATATACACCAATTGTGGCCCTCTTTCCACACAAAAAAAAAAAAAAAAAAAAAACAACGTTCGAGATACAAGTACACACTTTGTGAACAATATTCCAATGCCAGTCGGTTGTCGTGGTAGTCAACTTTGTAGTCGCAGTCAAAGTTGTTGTCGTTTATCGATTACTTACCCGACTATGGGTATTGTGTAAGAAGTCACGAAGTTGAAATTTAAATTTTTCTGGAGAATCAGAGTCAGCCAAAAGCCTTTGGCTACCAAGCAACCGATCGACTAACACAGAGACGAATGAGATTTAACCACAGACCGAAGGGAGGCAACGAAATATGGAACAATGACTGAATTATTATGCAGAGGAATATTTATGATTGAAGTGAAAAATTGGGAAGCGTGTGTCTCGGTATTTGTTACAAATATTTTCCTTTTACCTACGTCAATTGGTCTGCCATTTTAAAGGCAAAACTATCCGTATATCTGTGAGATTTTCTTCTGTGTCTTCTGTCGATCATATGAGAGAGATACTCATCACTAAGTGTCGCCTCCGGAAGAGGAAATATGCTGATCATATTTTGATTAGCTTCCCAGACTTTTTTTTCTACACACACTGGTAATAAATATTATTACTTGTATCTTTTACCCCATGGATTTGGTATCTTTGAGTGAAAACGTGTCAGCAGTCATGTTTATAATGAATGCTAACGAAGCCTTAAATGTCAACGTTCATCTGTGGCGACTCCACCTTAGAGAAAAAGAGAAACAGTTCAATGCACACAACGGCGACAAACGAAACAGACATGCTAGGCGTGCCAATAAGAACTATAAATCTAGTGCACTGAGCACGAAAGTAACGAATATTATCACGATGTTACTAAGTGAAAATGTCAATAAGTCGACACTTGGATAACTTAGTAAGACAGAAAAAAAAAGCCAGAAAGCAAGACTTATGTAAGGTCGGCCAGTAGTATATGTGATGTTTGTTGAGCTTTAAGTTGATACGAGAGACTACAGGATGATAACTCGTATTAGTTAGACAAAGGGTTTCAAATTTCCAAATAAAAGGGATCAGTACTATAGTAGTAAGATGAAACCACATTTTACAGGAAAAATTGATAAGAATGATCAAATGCGAAATTTTAAACCGAACTGACCGAGTACCGAGAATTGGAACTACTCGCAAGTGTGTACACTCTAAGAGGTAGGACTACTAATCAAAATGAATCAGTGATTCAACAGCTTTGATCGTGTTACTGATCGTGACCAAGCCATTGACCAAGAAACCGAAGGTCTGCCACTTTGAAAACCAAGCAGATTGATCACAACTATTCACCTTGAAACCATGATCAGGAAACCATGAAACTGAACTACTAGAAACCATGATCGTAAACTACTCAAAAACTTCCAACCGTCAACTTGCTGATCAAAAAACTATATTGATCATGAAGACACTGATCGATACTGATTAGGAAGACGATCTTTCGAAAACAACTAAATATTAAGTTGAATAGAATTTCCGATACTTGGAATCTCAGCATATCGTTTGTCTATTTCACAGAAAGTAGACCCTTTGACCGTCGCCTTTAAAATCTAAAATTTCAGATCGACACTCTACATCTTTTTCCGACTCTTAAACCACATATGACAGCGTGCATTGGGACTAGGTATTCTAAGTTATTATCCTCAGCTTTTGCAGGATGGCTATGGAGAATTCTCCCTGCTCCATCAAGGTCGTTACTGAATCAACCGACACCTTTGATTTTCAGAAAGGTATTAGAAAAGACGACCTTTTGTCATGTGACTTTTTTAACATCGGTCAAGAAAGAATTGTACAAAACTAAACATACGAGGGTTGTCTGAAAAGTTTCCGACCGAACAATGATACAAGACTTTTTTCTCAATTTTTTTATTTTTATTTTTCTACATAGTCTCCTTGTAACTCTACACACTTCTCCCAGCGATGCTTTCATCTCTCTAACCCGTTCAAATAGTAATTGGCGTTTTTCTCTGCAAAATAATTGTTCACGAAGGTGATTGTCTACTCATTTGACGAAAATTTCTGTCCTCCGAGCGCAGTTTTTAGATGAGGGACAAAAAGAAGTCGCTTGGGGCTAGATCTGGTAAATAAGGTGGATGGTCAAGCTGTTCAAACCGTAATTCATGGATTTCGGCAAGTGTGGCCGTTTTTCCGCAATTTCTGCCTTCAGCTTGGCAAGTAATGATGCGTAGTATGCTCCTGTAATGGTTTTACCTTTTTGAAGATAATCGATTGAGATAACTCCTTTACTATCCCAAAAAAAACAGTCGTCATCACGTTCCCAGTCGAAAAAACAATTTTTGCGTTTTTTGGAGCCGGCTCGCCCTTTGCAGTCCACTGTTTTGACTGAATTTTTGTTTCAGGCATAAAATGGCGTATCCAAGTTTCATCTACAGTAATTAATCGGTGCCAAAACTCGGATTTATTGCGCCAAAACTGCGCCAGAAAGATAGCTGTACCATGTTGAGCGGCCCAAAGAGTATTCGATTATTAACCGAAGAGCTACGACCAAATGACGACACCAACTAAGGTCGCACACGTTAGTATTAGCTATTCCTTTAGAAGTGACTCTGTCACTTAACGAATTGGGGATAAAAAAAACCAACATGGTATTCCATAAGGATGTATACCATCACTCTACCTTTTTTGTGTAGCTGCTAAACGGCTTGAATATCTTATCGCCCTCCTATTGCTAATTTCTTGCATTTTAAAGGATTACGAGTAACCATGAGTGAAGGAATTTTCTTCCTTCGATCACGTAACCCTCTTTATAACAATTTATCGACTGAAACAGTACCTTATTTTCTGCATCAACTGCAGTTTTAAGGAATTTCGCACCTGTAATCAATTTTTATCCACAAAAGCTGCAACCCGCATGCATATTTTCTCAGAATTTCTCTTACATCATCATCAGACGTTTAATTTGACGAGAATTTCACCTTTCAGCTGGAATTCGTTGAAAGAGGAAAGAAAGTGCCGACAAAAGCAGAGTTGATGTAATATTTTTACATTAAATAAGGAAGAAAAGAAAAAAAAAACAGCCGCGCAAAAGATTATATGACTGAGTCTTGGCTTAACTCCATTCACTTGAGAAGAACTTCAACCAGCAGGTTTTGATGCGATTAAACAAACAGACGCTATCCATCCATCCAACAATTCAACAACCCAACCATTTACAAATACATCTACCAGTACTTTGAAGGAATACTCTAGTCCTTTTCTCGTTGCCATTGAATTTCATACAGCAAAGCCTTACTGGGAATGACGATGACGATACGGAATATTTATCCTCAAAACGACATTCTCGAGCCCGTTTCATGGAAAAGTGGGGTTTCCTTTTGCCCTACGCTCTATATCCGTACTGCAGAAAATTAGTTTACATGCCCATTGTCTTGAATTTTACTTTGGTGACATGACCATGGGGACTAATACCAGCTCTAGTACGAGCATATGCACGAATTCGTCTACTAAAAACGCGACTTACATAACCTTAAAAACAAACAAAAACACTAAATCAAAGGGTGGAGTAAAAGCACTCAAAATAAAAACATATCTTTAGCTAGAAATGCGGTCTGTTTGTGGATGATTGTGGTGGTTTTCGTTTTGTGGTGAACGGATGACACACAATTGTTTTTGCATCTGTGCGGATGGAGTTGCGATTTTCAACTTTTTTTCAAAGATGAGAATAAAATCAATAGAACAACTGCAAAAGTGTGCTGCACTTAATGATACAATCTGGGGCACAACTTTGGGAGAAGGAATTCGTCATTTCAGACTTAAAAATGTGTCAGACACGTATTGTAACATGATTTTGTACTTTAACACAGTACGAGTAGATACGGGAGACTTGTATCTTTTCCTTTGAAAATGACTTGGCGTTAATAATGCACAGGGAATTCTTTTGATTCAAAATGTGGTATTGCCTCCATGCGTATGCTGATATATATATGCAAATAAATAATGAATAATAATTCTACGGAACTGCTGACAAAAATCTTGACGGCTTACTAAGGAACTGGCTACCAGCAGCAACTTACCAA
This sequence comes from Volucella inflata, assembly GCA_928272305.1. Lineage (NCBI taxonomy): Eukaryota > Metazoa > Arthropoda > Insecta > Diptera > Syrphidae > Volucella > Volucella inflata. Next base: position 17,846,492 of record OV743718.1, on the reverse strand, counting down.
CTTCACCCCATTCAACTGGCACGCTAAGGAAACTGTCAGCTAGCATAACTAGGCGCCTTAAGACCAGATTTAAATGAATTCCCCCTATTGGGAAAAAGTCGAAACACTAGCCGAAACTGTCTGGCTGGTTAAAGTCCTCAAACCGGGCAATCATCTCCACAGAATCGAAAAACGTAACTTAGAATCGTGCTCATAACACACTTACCAGAAAACCAGAACAGAATCGGGTCACAATTAGCTCCTTTCACTAAAGCCGAAGGTAAGGTGATTAATACAGCCCGTCGTTGCTGGTTTCTGGCATCAGCTCTGATAACTAATGAGGTCATTGAATACGCAGTCGTGGTCATGTATTCAGTTATGCTGCAGAAAGATATAGACCCAGAGCTGTCATCCTTGTAAAGGCCTACAAATCGAATTTTTGACAAACAGTGAGCTTTTAAAACGAAAATAGGAAGAACTTGTTGGATTGGGCGTGAAAAACTAGATTACCAGTCAATCTACTCAGTACCTAAGCTCTCCTCTTCACGACAAAAAAGGAAAATTAGTGTTCAAATCGGTCTAACGAAGATACTCTGGACAACACTTCGAGACACTATTTTCTCTCTAGCAGTGCATAGAAAATTTTGTGAGTCTTCTGGAACTACTGCTACTTTCATTAGGATAAAAAGAACGGTTTCAGATGATTGAATCCGATCTAATCGCACTACTGTATCGCCTTGCTCTTGATATCCACATCATTAATTGCACTTTCAAAACCATTTTCTTTTCAACGTCCTTGGTACAACTATCATGTTGTTGGAGACTATAATTTGACTCAAATATGACGCAATGCTACCAGAGCTCTACAATACGAATGCGATTTTCCCTTTACCTTTGCCCAGAATCCAATCCGATAAACGAATGCAGACAGATCTTAACTGACGCCGCTAGAACAAATTGCCATCGTCCAAGCAGAGATATACGGCATTCCATAAAATATATTGTGACAGGTGAAATGTTGAAGGGTTAAGTTTCTTTTCCTGTAGCGACAGCCGGTCTTAATACCTTGCTTGAGAATGTAAGCATACAATTATTCTTTGAACGCAATTGGATTCTTGAACTTACTGAATCTTTTTTTGGGTATCCGGACACAAAACGATCGCCTACAGGGTTGTAATGCAAACTTACTAGAACCTGAAACTGTCTGACTTCTTGGTTAGGATTTATAAGAAGAATCGTAGATGGCATTGATATTCAGGTTGAAGGAGACCCAAACGAATACTTTCGGATGTCTCGAAGTCTGGAATTTTTCCGCTGTCCCTTGGCAAGAAAGACTGTCAACTTGTTTTTCGTGTCTTAGCTGGGCACTTCGCCTTCGATAAGCATCTACGAGTACTTGTGCTAGAAATAAGTCACACTATCACCTGTGGCGCTTTGTTTTTGTGTTTACGACACTGCGGAGCACCTGCTATTTGAATGTACTGTTTAAGCTCGCATTAGACACTCAAGTGGTAGATATGGTACCACGAGTACCACGAGTGTAATGTTCACGATCTTTAAGAAAGTCGGAGTTTGTCAAGGATCCATCAAAGATCATCAATAGCGATTGATATGATCGCATTTATTAATAATTTGCTCTGGAAACGCATTTCATTCTTCTTTACTATGTCTTCAAATGCATCATGACCTAGTAAACTTGGACAATCTTCTGGAAAAATTATTGTACAAGAAAAAACACTCCAGCCGCAGTCACTGCATTGCTTGTTGTCTGGTCTTTTTGAAAATCACGTCCAATCAAACACTCTAGCATACCCTCTCATGATACAAAAAAATACGACAGTCAGATACGAATAAAAACAGAAAACAAACCCCAGACAGACTAAAAAAGAAAAAATCTTCTTAATCAATTGCAAAAGGGACAGGACGTCAGGACATTCAACTATCACAAGGGCAATACGTAGTGAGTAGCTATCGCAATGTACAGTGAGATCTTGTTTCTTCACTTTATTGTCTACTTCTTCCATTTCTCTGTCTTTCTATCGGTAATTCATTGAATATCCCCGATGACATATGATACTGAAAGCTAATGCCTAGTCTTTCGTATAATCATTCAAATGATGATAGTTGGATTCTAGTACTGGATATAAATTCCTCTTCAACGAGCATTTCTCTTTTTTATTTGCTTTTCTCTGTATGGATGTACTGCAATAGGATGTCCAAGGAAGTGGTTTTAATTTTATTTTCTTTTGTTTTTTATTACAATATTTTCTTTTAGAGGAAATTGCTTGTACGCATATTTGAATTTCCTTCCGGCACTAAAGTTTCAGGATGACTTACTGATGACTACGGCGACAGGATGTCATTGAATATTGTCAGAGAAAATGTATTGAACATATAAGATATATGTGAGAGTATACATTAAGATAGATATGTACATGCTGAGATTTGATGAGATTTTATAGGATGGCAAGAAGTAGGAATACCGAGTAAGTTGTGAATGGGAATTGAAAGTAAGTGTATTCCGTTTTTTTGTATCTTTGTTGTTGTAAATGGAAATGAAGGGAAAGATAGAAGGATTTGAGTGTAACAGAATGCTTGAATCTTATACTCGTACAACTTGCACTACATATCCCTACAAGAGAGATATAATGGAAGAGCTTGGACTGACTATACAGTGTGACAAATAATATCCCGGATAGGAGAAATATCCTAGCAACCAAGAGGAGCATCTATTTGTCCGAACATGCGTTTAAAGGCTTGAAAGTTTCTCTATTATCTGTCAAAATTGCATGACATCTGGTTGACATTTAAAAATGGAACAAAGACCGGTCATTAATTTCCCCGCAAAACTTGGAAAAAATGCACCAGAAACATTCCGCAACATTTGCAACAAGTAGAGGTTGTAGAGCAGGCATTTGAATCACTATTGAAAAATAAACAGAAATTTTGTTTTAAATATGTTTTCAAAAGTCAGTTCAGAATATTATGTGCCACACTGTGTATTTGTTGAGTATTTTACATCTTAGTATTCACAAATAAAGGTACAATAGAAGTCTCGAGCGATCAATGATTCATTTCACGGAATGTTATATTAGCTAGTATCGGATGCGAATTTATCTTCATCGGTTTGAATTAATCAGCCATTGATTACTTTAATTTCTTAAATATGTATCTGAAAAATGCCTGCTAATATGATGGTATTTGCGACAATTAAAACTATCTTTGGAGAAAGAAAAATGCATTGTCTGAATTGAAACTTTTTTAAGGCGTCAGAGACCTTGGCAAAACGGACAAAGATGTACATACATTTCGGCAAAAGGATTAAGCCACCAACTAACCAACCCTTGGACTGATTGTATGACCAATCATTAAGCGGTGGCGTGAAATAAAGCCAAATTTCCATAATCGGGTGAAACCCTGTTAGCGAGCGAAGCGAGCCACCTACTTCAAACTTGAATTGAACCACATTTCTGGTTTGGGTAACTCACTTCGCTCGCTAATGAGATTTCAAGCTTTTCTCCGCAAGGTAGAGCAGTTCATGCGACTTCATCGCTCCGCTAAGGCAATGTCAACAACTGTCAGACATACGCCTATAGCTTTCCCTGAATTCGGCTTTATTTCACAAGGAATGGGCGGCGTTATTTCACAGCATCTCATTAAGCTAATTTACTGATTACCCAAAAGATCGATCGAATCATTGACTAATCGATTATCGGCTACCAAGCGATCATCTTTTAATAGAACAATGTGCGTGTTTTCCCAAAGAAAAGCAATATTATTGAATCAAGTTGAAAGAAGGAAGAAACCAGTAATCGATTAGGTCCCAACAGGCCTATAAGCACTGCAAATAATAAGAGACTACCTGATCTTAAGCCAGAATCCTCTTCTAAGACACAAACGAGTACCACAAATACGTAAACGAAGAGATTCAGACACATTGGAAAAAATTACGGCACCGTAGTTGTAGTTATAGCAAAAAGGCTAAAAGAAGCGACTCAAAAGTGCAATGACACCATCAAAAACGGAAAGATTCGGCTTCGCTCATCAGTTCGATCGTCTAACCAAACAGTTTCGAAACACAGCTTCAACTTAAGGCTCCACATTAAGTACTAAAGAATACTCCTCGACTAAAGAGTTAATTCAAAAGATCCTTAGTAGGTGTGATGTGAAAGGCTATCCGTAGTATCAAGACCATTACCAAAATCACAAGCATGTTAGCCGATTAAATTTTTTTTTTTCGGACAACAAAAACACTGTGGCACTGGCAGCTCGGTATGGGCCATGACCTAGCTTCTTGACACTCATTTGTGTTGCTCATGATGTCATTTTCGTCACATCTGAGCGGGATATACGATTTATCGCCGAATCCGAACGACACTCCTTAGAAGCTTTTTAATAGGCAATATTACTTTCGATAGTTTGCAATTGCCCGCCGAAAGGTTGATGACGATTCGAAAAATTGTTGGTGACGCCAGGGATCGAACCACAGAACCTCTGCATGATAGTCCAATGAGCTAACCATCACGCCATCGCCACCACCTTTTTTATCGGACACTCAGCAAATTAATCTTGCACTAAAGAGCATCACTAACAGTATGGAACGCGTTTAACAGCAAAATGTCTCGGCGGCGTGATTGCCTAAAATATGAAAACCAAAAACAGTAACTGCAATAAAACACCTCAACAAAAAGATGAATGATATGGAAACATATCAGAACATACCATCTAAGATGGTCCCGTGCTGACATCATTTTGAGGAGAAAAACCAAAATGCTAGTTACGTGCTACTGGCACGTTAAAAGAACGAAATATATTCGAAAAAGAGCTGAGCAGTGCCGCGACATCTCGAGGACTCATAACGTTTATGAAACCTACCTTCGTTTCTCTTTAAAAAGAAACAATCATTAGAACTATGTGATATAGAACCTTTTAAGATATCTTCAAGTGGGAGGTGAATCATGATTTTGGATTTGTTATAAAAACGCGGAAGTCCTTGGCGCGAGCTACAAAAATTGTCACTGGCGTCAAGTGTTTATTTTTGTGACAGGCAGTGTCTTTAAAAAAAATTTCATAACCAAACGAACCTGACTGGTCCCAGATATCAAAAGCTGATTTGATTTTTTTGACAAAGCAGACAGATCTTTAAATAGCAATCGTCTGTTAAATTTTTGACTTAAGGTCGCAGCTACAACTTTTGTCTCCATCTATCTGGCACAATTTTCTCGTCCCAAAGAACCCGTCCATGTGCTCTTACTTCTCACAAAAAGTATTACAGTATCTATGATGTGCATTTTCTCTCCTCACCCATTGACTATGAATGAAACTGATTTAAATTAGTGCTCCAAATAAATGTCGCTACTGTTTTCCAACAAAATTATTACACACGATTCCAAAGTCATTTCATTTGTTTTGTAGGACAAACAACCATTCATCTGACAGAAATTTAAATGACCAAGATAAATGGATTTTTTTTTTTCATTTCATGACACAGAAACAGAATACAACTTCGCGACCCAGAATTTGTTTTCCGATCCACCTAACCCCCTTTCTGACCAGGCCAGAGCCAGACCATAGTAAAATGTCAAGTCAAAAGAACAAAAATCAAAAGAGAGGAGCACGTCCTCAAGATAATATCCTCAGTGCCGACCATCGAAGACGGTGTCATTTTAGACTTAAAATTCAATGCACACACCCAATGAATCCAACAGTTACATTGTTTGCATAGAAATTTGTTATTTGGTTTTTAATTTTTTCTGCTGCGGCTACTCTAATCGAAAAAGCTACATTTGCAGTCTTTCAAAGTTTGGTTCTTCTTTTGCTACTGCAGATACTTGGTTGGTAGATTGTAGCTTGTAGAAGTCATAGCTAGATACACTCATATATGCTAATGTGTCTAAGGTACTATCCAACCCGTATGGTTGGGCTGACAAAAAAAAAAAAGTTTTGTTGGATTTTCAATTTTTACTCACTCACTCACACTATTCAAATTTACATGTCAACTTGTGATTTGAATTCACAAAAAGGTCTTTGGAACGCCAGGTGGGACAGACTGAAAAACCGGCAGAAGCAAATACTCATACTCGTTGTCGTTGTCGTACTCGTATTCCGTACTGTGGTTTTGGTTAATTTTTCTTTCTTTTTGAATTTCAATTACAACAACGTCTGAGTCAGAGCCAGAACCACAGCCAAGTTAGTGCTTTAGATGGAGGTTAGGTTAGCCCGCATAGCCCCGCGTTTATTCTGTCATCGAATGCGAGTATCACGGTGATGAAAATATAGGTTGGCGGCAGAAATTACATTTCTTCATTTGGGTCATTGTGTGTGACAATTCTGTGTGGAACTTCTTCTCTTCTTTTTGTTGTTGTTGTTGAAAGTTATTGTGGTTTTCTAAGACTGTCAGAAATTGTCTAAGGTTGTCTTTGAAACAGTCTGAGGTTGCCTGAGACTTCTTTGTCCATAAAACGGCGGTAAACCATCAGTGCGTGCCAAAAAGCTAGAGAAAGCTATCCTGACCAAATACGGATACCTAATTTTGAAAGAGATACGCAGATTTCATATTTCGCACCCATGAATAAAGTCAATGAAATCGATAAAAAAAATCCATGAAATCTGTCCATTGTGAGTCATTTTGGTTATTGCTGACATGAAAAGTGGGTCATACAGACTAAAACAATGAGTCACAGACGATATGATTTGTGACTAGGAGTGTCATATGCATATAAGCTTTGACATTTGAAGGATTTACTTCGATTTATCAGATACATAGATACCAGCAACGTCGAAGCAATCCCGTTTTACTAAATGAATTGTCGAAATTCAATTCAATTTCGATCGAATTGAGAAAAAACTCGATTAAACTGCACTTCTTCCGAAACACGGTGGTGCATCTGATTTTTTGTTTTTTTTTTTTGCTTTAAAAATTCAGATACTAGCGAAAAGAATCGAAGAGCTACGGATAAACTAATTAAATTCAACTCGATGTTGTGCAATACCAGTGACTGAAACCTGCAGGCGTATTAAAACAATTGAATCAGCGAATTTTCTCCCACCGAGAGTACGTCTCTCTATACATATATTCGACTGAAAATGGGGATACAATTCTGTTGAAGTCGGTATTGTTGTTGTCGATTCGCAGAATAACATTAGTAAGACGTAATACGAGTATAAGACGTAGACGTAGAGTAATTAAAATGAGTTTTGTAGGAATCATTGTAAGAGTATACTGGGTTATTAGAACGAAAGCTGCCCCCTCTCAACTAGAGATAAAGATGAGGAAACTGGAAAAAGGCGTTGAAAAGAGTCAATTTAAATTTGACAGAAAAGATATTCAACAAGTAATGGACTTTGGTGAATTGGAAAAAGGTCATCTGTCACCAGTTGACAGGTAATGTCTGACTGACCGACCGCTACATCCAAATTCAAAAAATTAACTGATTATCTGGCCAAAAGCCTGACCCCTGAATTCTGCGATTGACTGATCAGCCGATCAACTGATCATCCGATTGACGTATTTATGTTTGAATTTATTAACTAAATGGTGGGTAATACTAGTTATACTGATCGAATCGAAAGAAGGACTTTCTAATTGTGAACTGACCAAGCTGGGACAGATCGATACCTCGGCTTGCTAAAAAAAAGCGATCTATGACACGACAGCGGGTTATGACTTGCGTTCAACTGACCAAAACGAGAGATGAATAGCAATATATTTACTTGCTGGCGCCCAGTTATGGAAGAGGGAAATGACTTAGTAAAGGCAACCAAATCATTTTCAAGGTTAAGGGAGGAGAAAAGCTTGCAAAAGTTTGAATAGAGCCTAGGCACCCCTTATTCGATCTACAAAAAAAAACATTCTAAGCTGGGCCAGCCATAAAAGTCCTAATCTCTCTTACAAGGCTTGCAAAATATTGTGTGTAGAATTCTGCAAACAACTGGCACAACTTACCAGTGATTTCATCGGCCAGATTTGATAACAATTTTGCTGGAAAACCCGAAAAGCTTGGAACAGTATTCAAAACCCCTTAATCGATTCGTCAAAGTGTGTCAAATTATTGTGGAAAGCCGTCAGTGGTCCACAAAAGTCGCCAGAAATCTAACCGAGACCTTTGATCCTAAACAATGGCCTAGAAAAAGTGGTGAACTGTAATGTGATTTCTTAACATCACTCGAAAACATTGTGGGAAAAGGACAAGCGAAAACCAATGGCACAACTTTTTATGAATCGACATTTGGGCAGATTAGCATATTGCCTATGCCAACGATGTTGTTCGAAATATATTCAATTACAACCCACAAGACCTCGCTTGTGGCGGGATACGTAAGTGCTGAGACAACATCGATTAATTTCGAATGCGCAAATGGTGATAATTAAGGGACTTGCCTTCGACCGCGTGTCTTCGTTAGCTCGCTATTCTTCCTTTTTGAGTTAGCGGATTCATATCGTGCCAAACTACGGAGATGTCACCTTTTCGATAAGTATATCCAGTACTACGACACATTTGCATTTGTATTTAATGTCTATGTGACTCTGACCAGTTCTCTTATGAAGTTCCAAATTTTCAACAGTCAAAACAACTGCAGATTTCCTTGTGATAGTGAAGGGGCACTCATCAGGTGTTGCACATCATAGAACAATCACATGTGAACGGAAGTAGGCAGCAGCATTGTTTCTTAATATTTTGGAACCATTCCAAATGGGTGTGAATGTAATCGACAAAGGACGAGCCCAATCGAAAACCTGCTGGCTCAGCGGGGAGTATAACCTTAAGATGCATCTTCTTTCGTACCTTTAGATAACATACTGTCCGCTGTTGTATTTGAACTCTTTTAGATAAGACTCTGTTACTCAGGCTCTTCTTATGATGTTGGTGTTGCCAGCGCAGCTGGTATCTTACTGCCGTCCTTCCTCAACTCGAACAACCCGTTCTTAAGATTCGGATGGTGTTTAGATGGTGCATATCTATTCTTACGAATGAGCTCTGAATGAATATGTTTTACAGTGTCGTTGATACTGATCTAGTGATCACCAACAGCCGCCAATAAATAAAGAAGAGATGGCGATGAATCATGATAGGTCACTACAGGTCCTGCTTGATCATGGAGCATAATTGGATTGGATTCTACTTCTATTCACGGAAGATATCTACGTATAATCACGCCCCTCCCACCATCTCATTAAAATGTCTTTCTTTCTTCAAAATATACATATCTCATCTCTAATCTGTATTCTCTAAACAAATGACATCACCACGATTTAAAACGTTTCAAGTGATTAATTAGCCCTTAAGCGTAACAAATTCAATTTAATTCCCCATTCAGGCAATTAGAAGTAAGGAAAAAAGTTAGATTGTTCCAAGGGCGAATAGAGCGCAGAATAACTTAAAAAAAACCTTCTTTTGATTGATGATGATGAATTGATTTAGTACAACCGGTTGTGAGATACTTTTTTTTTTTTTTTTTTTTTTCCAAAAGTCAGACACAACTTTAGTAAGACAATGTTTGATAATGTTGTACTACTAGGACGGTACTTCCATAGATGTTTGCGTTGAGAAGGAGTGGTTTTTACGAGAGATACAGTAGTCAAATGTTTTGGGTGCAGTTGTATCCTATTTCAGTAGGTCAGGACATGATTGACCAACAGATACGCAAAAGATTACCAAAATGTATTCTAGACATGCCATGTCATAAATACGAGAATGTTCATTCTCTTTTTGTATAATGATATGTTAGAAATGGAAATAGGCTATCCAAGGACATATTGGGGTAGTGAATCCTACGTAATAGAAAGCAGAAAAATTAAGCAAATGAATCTCCGACGTAAAATATTGTTCAAACGAATTTCCAACTCACACGTTAGAAAAAACAAAAACCTAAAAAACCTAATCAAGGTCAAACCATGGACATCAACATCTATTTTCCAATCGAAGTTGTATCCATCAAATGAAAGCACTTTGCGAAATTGAATTTGATTGACCAGAGTAACCTAAAAACACAAAATTACTCAAAGAAATACATATTCCGGCAGCCCTACATAAGTGTGTGTATCTTTTCAAAAGTTCTTACGACTCAAAATAATTTTTTTTTTTACCCTATTCAATATTCTAATTTGATTTGAAATCCAAAATATAGAGAGAGAGCATTCAGATCCCAAATAAACCCAGCAAATGAATGCTGCAATATTTGAACGTACTCGTACGTTTTACACAATTCGAATGTCGGTAACCTGTTGATGCTGCCTTCTCCCTACGCCTAAAAATAAACAAACACATCAAAACCAGACACCAGACGGTCAAGCCAGACAGGAACCAAACTCTATAACCAATCATAGTACATGGAAGGAGACTGAGACTCGGTCTGGAACTGGGACTTGCCCTGAAACTGGTCCTGGTTCTGGTAATAGTATTAAATCTGAGTTTCTTTTCTTTCTTTTTTTGCCACAAACTGCATTCATCTTTGTCTCTTTGTTAAATCTTGTATCGAAGACCGTGTAGCAGGAGCTCTACACAACTTTTTTGCAATATTTTTGCTAATAGGATACAAGATCCAATGAGTCCACTGAATACGTTGGTACACCAACCATGTATAATATTTGTATGTGCTGTACGTACACTCGATTAAAGTAGAGGGCTTGGATCGTGCTTCATCTTCTTAATCTTTTCGTTTCGAGGATTTTTCTTGTTGTAATTGGGTGCTGTAAGGTGCTTGCATTTAATGCACATCTGGCATTCTTTACGAGATATATAGGGAAGGATATACTCGTAGGTACATACATGCTTTTGAGAATCTACCTTCGTCGTCATGGCACATCAAGCAGAGACAAAAGATACCCGAGAAGCGAATGGAGACGAAAAAAAAACCCACAGGAGGTCTACCAGGTCTACAGGTTTCCTTAGTTTCGGACAGGAATTAAAAAGGAACAAATCAAGGAAGGAGGTAGAGGAAGAAAAATGGTAAGCCACATAGGGAGTTTCTTGTTTCGCCTGTTTTGCCGTCTTCGTCGTTGTCGGTCGCCCGTCTGTCGACAATTTTAGTCGCCTTCTCTGTCGCATTTTGTCGGAATTAGGATTGTTTGTGAGTATTTGTTTGTAATTTTTGAGTCACATACAAACTAGTGGCGTCAATAATACACCACAGATACCCTATTATGGGCAACTTTGATGGCTGGCAAATGTACATATTGGTTTAAGTGCCATTCACCTCTTCGGGCTAAGAAAGGGTGTTGATGAAGGCGAGTTATCCGTCTATACGATACTTTTCCAATTCGTTGGTGTAATTTTGTTTAGCACATTTTGTCGTGTCTAAATATTTGATCTTCAAAGATGTGATTTTTTTTTTTGAATACATCTTAGCATAGTTCTTCAAAGAATGAAGACAAACTGAAGAATTTGTCATACCTACTCGTTTTGTTGAAGGAGCTCCATCTTGCTAATGTACCTGGATGAGTCACTTGTTAAGCAAAGAAACAACTAGAAAGAACGAGTCAGCAAACGGCTATTCCCTGCCTAAAAGTTAACTCAAGCTTGGAAATAATTTGAAAATTGGTGTAAATGGCACAAATTCAGGAAACAACTATCATCTTTACTAGAGTAAAGGCACCATTATCCTACGAACTTTGGTTTGTTTAAGACGAGAAAGATGGTCATAGACACCTGCACTAGTTAGTTAAATATCGAAACATAATTCTGCGCAAAAATGTTTTAAAGGTTGGTTGGACCAGGCCGCAATCCAATAAGTCGCAATCAAACAGGACATTGCTTCAAAATGCATGACTAAGTCGCAGCTGAGGGCAAATAACATGTTGACAAACTTTAACTATTGGAAATAAACAGTAATTCCTTTGGAGATCATAAAGATTTTCCTTAACAAAGCTTAAGACGATCCTTTAACCCCCTGATACCCTATGATACCCCTGAGATCATTGGATTGAACAGGAACTGAGGCGGTAAACGCGGATGAGGTTTGGAATAACAATGGCAATTAATGTACTCGTAAGTCAGTTTATTGATGATAGACTATTCGTGCTCTTCAGTCACCTACGTCCACAAAGTTCGAATTACCATTTCGACTGGCATCGGCTTTGCTGTTGAACGCATAATACTTTGCACTGCATAGGCTCCAACGTGCTGAACATATCATGTATACATATAGTAATTTACCTCAAGATGCATCTTACTAGGTGCATTCCAAAGTAAACAGGATTTTAGAAGAACCGATTTATTTTATTCAAAATAGTTCCGTTCCGCCTTTATACAGCGATTTCTACGGTCTAAAAGCATTTTTGATGGCTTTTGTCGTCCAAAAAAAAAAAACACTTTCTCTCATCGCCAAAATCATTTTTCCAAAAATGTGGAAGTCGCAAGGTGGCAAACCAGATTATTACAGTGAGTGATTGACAGTTAAAATTCTTAAAAGGGTCGGCGCATTATCATGAAACAAACGCCAGATTCCGAATACGATGCTCCATACGTTTCAAAGCAACAAGATACAATTGTGCAATAACTATTTGGACCGGTGGAACGTACTCTTTATGGAAAATGACCAATAATAAAAGCAAATCGATATTGTCTTCACTTTTGAATGCTCCAAACAGTATTTTTTGGGTTTTTGCTCATCTGGCGTCATCCATTCGGGAGTTTGGTGTTTGGTTTCTGAATTATATTGAAAATACAACGTTTCATCAGCAGTCACACCGTTGTTAGTCATATCTAAGCTGCTGTAGCGGACGGCCTGACTGTCATGCTTTTAAAGCAGCAGGCGATGAATTGCTAAGGAGTATACACCAACTCATCTCTAAAATATGCTCGGACGATAGAATGCCCGATGAATGGAACCTCATCATTGTTTGTCCGATTCTCAAGAGAGGGGACCCTTCATCCAAGCTGTCCCACACATCACCGAGCTATACAGAGTAATGTAGAGTTTGGCAACTCATTCGTCAGTGCAGGATGATGACTGAGATTGCGGGCTGCTTCATCAAGTTCGCTAAAAAAAAACTCACAGAGACCTTTGAATCAAGGGATGATTTAGACAGAGCGATGCACTGTCATCTGATTTCTTCAACATCATTCTTGAAAGAATAGTGCAAACCTCACGCGCCACACAAGAGGTACAATCTCTCAAAAGTCTGTCCAGTAACTCGAATACGTCGATGATATTGGCATAATCGGGATAAACCAGCATGAACTTAGTTGCGCTGTCGCAAGAATTAAGACAGAAGCCGCGAAAATGGGTTAAGCGGTCAACGTGGGCGAGACCAAGTATATGCTCTCAAGCAAACAGGATACCCAACACCAACGTCTGGGACAGAACGTCACCCTCGACAGGTATAAAAACGAGGAAGTTAAGGACTTTGTCTACCTACGCTCCGCAACCAATTCAGACAACGAGATCTGATAACTCTTGGCAAGCCCTCTCTCGAACAAAAACAAGTGACCCACTCATCAGCCAACTAGCGAAAGATCGAGAATGGTGAAAGACGAAGACTGTCTGAGGCCCAAGTCCATCCCGAACTGTAGCGCCACCTTAAGTAAGTAAATTAAGATTATGTGTAAAAAGCTTTCTTTAATATGCCACTCTGGTTTATTTCGAGTGCTAGGAGTTCCATATAGCAGGAGCTAAATTTGTAGGATTATATATTAGATGCAACGTTACTAGTAATTTAGTCAAATCAATCCTCTTTAACATAATTTTACTTCCTCAGCTCCAATATAACATACCCGGAAAATTAGGAGATGCACAGTATTGCTTAGTCAGTTTTAGTATACGACCTCAAATTTTCCATTCTAAAAATTCTCAGTATCCGGCTTTGTGTGGATTTTTGGTGAAAAAATATCCGCAAGGAACAAGTTAAATAATTACCGAATAAGGCAAGTTTCAAAATTATAGACTATTTCATTGGCTTCCGGTTGTAAGCCTAAAGCCACACTCTCAAGAACTTTGACAATAATTTCAGTTTCTCTCTCCCATAATCCTTCGTGAAATTTAGAGGAAAAATCTTTTAATCTCATTAATTACATTCATTATCCTCAAAAATAATAAAATAAAAGGACAACGAACCTTCTGGCCTGCCAAAAGAAACCTTTTCAAATATTACTTTTTTGATCTAGACTCATTTACTTATTTTCATATTCCATAAGGCTAGCCTACGGATACGGAAACGGATATGGATATTCCTCTATGCAATTTTCTTCAAATTTTCACATTCATAATTATATTTGCGGCACCGTCAACATTGTAATTAAAATTTTCATCAACATGTACTATAAAATCTTCTTTGGCTTCTCATGAAGTTCTACATCAGTTTACAGATACTTATATACTATCATCTAGGCAGCAGTAGGCGCGGCGCGTTATAGTTTGCTTGATCAAGGGGAAATTTTAGTCGAAATTGGTATAAGGGTAGGTGTACGAGTAGGTTCAAGGGTTGAGAACTAATTCTGAATCACAAAAAAGGCAAAAATCTTATCTCGCTTCGTTGTTAAAATTTGCTATCTTGTGTATTAATCGAATTAGAAGAGCACGCCACTTTGAGATGAAGTAAATAAAACACGTAACCACTTTCGCCGAATTAATTGGTATTTCGTTGTGAGGAATTTTGATTAGGTTGTATGGGGGTATGTGGTGACTATGTGACACTAAAAATTAAGAAGTGGTATTAGTAATTCAAATCAAGAACACTGGGATTAAGGAAACTTTAAGAGACCTTTTGACTAGGCATTTGTTTAAAAAATCACTTGGCCTTTACCAGAAGTTTCCTTCAATAAGTTTAATTCTGAAACAATGTTTAATAACCCAACCTAAGTTCTGATAGTCTAGGGTCGACTAAAAGCCTGATGAATGAGCCATACCGGTAACATAAGACACCGACTTAGTCTCTCGTGCTTATTGTACTTTTTCACCCTATAGTTTTGTACACATATAAGTGGGGGCTACGGTTCTTCGAGCAATTCAAAATAAGGAGTACGAAGTCTCTTTAAAGCATAAGTTTTAGACCATTGATTTTATGATAACTGCCTTTTAGTAGATCAACTCAATGGACAAGCAGTAGAAGCTTTTCGAATTCTTCAAGGATTCAGAGCCCCTTTAATGACCGATTCTAAATTCCGCTGTTCGGAAAGTCTCAAAGCTATCAAAAAAAATCCCGTGAAAATCTCTCCAGACAATCTCAAATTTATTTAGAGAACCAGGGGGTATTGACGAGCGGAAATAGATCTTGCGACGAGATCGTAAGACATTGTTGTATAACAAGATGCAAGAGGATGCTCTCACTCACTGATTAGACAGTAAATAAAGGGTGTTTTTTTAAGAGCTTGAGAACTTTAAATAATAATACAAGAAAGAAATATTATTGAAATGAATTTTTTATTATTAAAATCTAGTAGATAATTTCATTTCATTTATTTTTAAAATATGATTTCCGGCATATGCCCACCGCGGCTACGAGTTACATGGTCCATTCGATCGGCCCAATTGTTCACTACTTTTCCAATAAATCTGACCATATGGCGTCAATGGTGGCTTTAATATTGGCTTCCAATACTGCAAGAATTGCTGATTTGTCGGCATAAACCAATGACTTAACGTAGCCCTAGAAAAAGTAATCAAGAGGTGTTAAGTCACGCGAACGAGAGGGCCAGTTAACAGGACCACTTTTGGAAATAAAGTTGACACCAAATTGATTTTGCAATAAATTGATGGTTAAGTGTGCTGTATTTCAAGTTGCGCCGTCTTGTTGAAACCAAATGGCATCGATGATTAGGTGATTAATTTTTGGAAACAAAAAATCAGTCAGCATGACTAGATAGCGCTCGTCATTCACCGCAACGACATTTCGGCGTTTTCTTCAACACTTCGGGCTACAGCAGCAATATTCTCATCGGTTTGCACATTTCTTTGTCTTGTTAATGGTTTTGAATCGACAATAGTAATATTAGTGCGAAAACGATCAATAAGTGCACGAATTGCTTGTTCACTAGGCCGATTATGTTGACCGTAAAATTGAGGAAGTGCTCTATGAACTTCACGAACAGATTTATTTTTTTCAAAGTAAATTTCCACAATTTGGAAGCGTTGATCTGGCTTAAAACGATTCATGATGAATTGCCAAACCTTACTGAACAGAAATGTCAACACAGTTTGATATTGACAGCTGTCAAACCATAGGCAACAACCATCGAACCTGATCATGTAGCTAAAAAAAAAACACCTCTTTTAGTTTATTGTCTATAAAACTTCAAGGGTCTATAGCATAATATAAGCAGAACCTCAAAACGTTGGCCTATGCAAGGCATATCATTGCATGGTATCCAATTATCTCGCTTCTTGGACAAAAGTCAGACAAATGAGTCTGACCAGTTGACCTATTTCCTTCTCTTCAAAAACTTAAAGGAGACAAATTCAAATATACATATTGTACATTTCAATAAAAAAAACCAATAAATTCCCAAAATGTGTGTAGCAAAAAATGACGATAAAAACACCACAACATTCGCTTACAAAAAAAAATACCCTTTGGCTGCTTTCCTAGATTAAGGGGGTCGGTTCCAAAAAAAAAATTGTTTTTTTTTTTTTGTATTTGTCTAATCTAAAGGGTCTGAGAAAAGACGCTTTAGAAGGGTTTGTTAGATTTCCCTTTAATTTAATTGTAAAGGTCGTCAAAACATGATGGCGCACGACTAGTTCGCGGGCTCCTGAGTCGCTCCAGCGCTGTTCAAGAATTCATAGATAACTACTTAACTACTCGTTCTGTGTATGGTTTTCCAGCTCGACCAATATTTTTCTGACAAAATCTGTTGCTGAATTTTTGCTTTCAGATAACTAGTGTGGACCCAACCTTGCAAACCGGTTGACACTTCACTTTCATGTGTGAAATCAAATTAATCTACAATAACATGGAAAAAGTTTCGTATCAAAATCTTCTCTAGTTTCTCTAGAATAAGTTCTTAAAAATTCGCTCCCAAATTTGCGTACAAGGTGTACATAAGTCTCAATTTAAACGTATACAAATCTTTGAAGTAATTAGAGATTTATTTCAGCTCAGCTCCGCTTGCTTAATCAAGGAAAGCAATGTAATAGGAGACTCTAACTATCTTGGAGTGCAGTGCCCAAATCCCGCACTTACTCGAGAAATTTCTTGATGGCTAGGTCCACCCGTAGCATCATCCAAGTCAGTATGTAGGGCTACCTGCCAACTAAAGGGTCTTAAGATTTTTTTCGTTTTTTTTTTCAATATGACACTCAGACTGCTGAAAATTAATCTGACCAAATTATGAAGTTTATTTAAAATCATCGGTTCATCCCTGAAAGCCAACATTGAGCCCAGCATTATTGATGGATATAGTCTCAAATGCTCCAAAATTAGCCTTCCAGATGGCAGTATATAAAACGTTCCTATGGTGGCCATATGCCATTTTATCATTAATTACCATTAATAACTTAAAATTGTCTATCTTGTAAAAAATACTTTGCTCGTTTGCTTAAATTGTGTGTTTGTTTTTTTTTTTAAATTTTATATTACAGCCACTAAAAAATCCTCCTTTATAAGGACGCGACCTCTAGGCGACCTTAAAAGCAGTATTTACTGTAGCTATTTATTTATTTTATTAAATTATTATGCAGACTCATAGAATATATGCTTAGTCGTGATCTTGATTATTTACTAGACCAGTATATGCAGCCACGGTATCGTTCAAGTAGGAGTATTGCCACCGCTTCTTTTTCCATTAATGGGAAGCAATATACTGGGAATCCTTTAAGTTGTGGGCTACAGAGTTGTAACACTTGCGGATAGAGATAGGCATATGAAAAAGTGGGGTTCAAATATCAGAATTGTAAATAATATGGCTTTCGCAGCAATAAGGAAGTTAACATGGCTCACTACTACTAGGTATTATTGTCGTACATTTTAAGATGAGTATAATGAAAGCGATTCAAAAAAAATAACCATTACATGCCCGAAATGTTACTGTTTTTTGGTCATTGTAGTCGGACGTCTTCATCGGTCCTCACATTTATTTTCAAATGATGCAGGTGACGTTCAGATGCAGTTAACGAGCTGGCTTATATGCGCATGATTTTAAAAGCACGTGATTTCAAAAGAAAGATGTCAGAGATACAGCGCATGACACGATGGAATGTCGGTATAACCCGAATCTTTAGCACATAATTTTGCCAATGGCCGGTCCTAATCGTGTCTTGTGAGGATTATCTCATTTCCTGGAGTAAATTTTTGAAGTTTTACGACTAGAAATTGATTTGGTGAGTAGTAGTAATAGACATAAGAGTAAACAAAGTTACTGAGCCCATGACGGCTTTGCACACTCAAAGTGCCTTTTACTTACCGCGAGTGTTAGGCCCGACATTTTTTATTTTGTGCTGTGATTACTGTTGTGAACACTAACACTTCATTCATTTCTTGGGTACAAATGATCTCCTGACTCGTGACTCAACACAACTCAAGAATTACATTGTTCAATTAATCCCAAGAAAACTTCTTCCTCGAAGGCCAGATCCAAAGCTGTCAATAAATCATGAACAAAATTAACAACAAACAGAGCAGAAACATAGGAGTATCAATCATTTCAGTTTCTGACTAATACAATATTTGTCTCTCAAGTTCATAAACCCTTAAGATGTGTTTTAATCAATGAAGAAAATGCGCTTACACAAGTTGCAATGTATCCGCCTGACCTACTTTCAAAACGTGCTCAAGTTTCATATTTCAATGATCACTGACCATGTTTCAATGATCACACACCGTTAATTAAACATTAATCAGCAGTTATATGTGCACTTTACGAGTACAACTATTACTGACGACTATGGGTACTTATTTCTTATTAACAATCATTAAATGTTCATTGTCTTGTTACTTTGCTGCTTGGTATTGCATGAGTATGGTATTGTATCTTATGAATCATGACGCACGTTATGAGATAAATTATCGTACATTGTTCTTCTTGGCCAACAGTCCAGATCCACGTCCAAATTTAAATCTGAATCCGAATCTCAAATTGTTTCCTCAATCATCAAAATCACGAAGAGTGTCCGTTGAAATTCTTCTTCGCTAATTTTATCACTTTACCGCCTAATGGCGAAATTGGGTTGAACAAATTATTTTTATTTAATTGTTTTTTTTTATTCTTTTTATATCTGTTGGAATTTTATTTGTATTGTATTTTTTTTTGTCAACCTTAACGATCCTGAAGTTTGTGGGAGGAAGAGATTGTTTTCGATTTATTTATTTTTTTCTAATGTTACGGTCGAGTGTTATATGATTTTTTTTTCGTTCGAAAATCTGTGTACGTAGCGTTCGTTGATTTATAGAATGACTTTGAGATATTTATGAAAGTTTGAGGCGATAAATTTTTTTTTTAAATTCTGTTAAAATTCAAGAATTTGACAAGTTTACTTGCCAAGCATTATGTGGTGGCGATGGCAGAAAGTGTTTCTTTTTTTTTATATTTTGTTGTATTAATTTTTGCCAAAAAAAGAGTAACTTAAAGGATTAGTCCATTTCAATTCCTAAATAGCGATAGATGTATCTACGTTTAAGATACAAAGTGGTGGAATGTCGGAAAGAGGAACAACTCCTTGAACTCGCCAAGAAATCATTCAAATGGAATTTCTATATGAGATTATAACCGCACAAAGTATGTGGAACAACTTCAAAAATAAGAGAGTAGCGAGATAGCTCCGCTCGGTGTTTCAATGCCCAGCTCCACACAAATGAAAAAAGAAAAGGCGAGATGGATTATATTCGTAGAAAATGGCGAAACCAATAAAGTGCGTCTTGTATTGCGTAATGTATCGGGAATAAGAAAAGAAAGCCTCACAATCTATAAAAAGGGAGAAACTAATAGAAGTAGAGCTACGTCAGAACGAAGCAAACGACTTGGTATTTTTAAGAATTCGGCACAAAATGTAAAAAAACTCGGGAAAAACGAACAGGAACACCTTACAACGGGGAATAGCAAAATTTGCAATAAAAAAGCACTAAACGCGTTTCACAGCTGTTGCACATGAAGAGAAACACTCGATTTTCCAGCAACCAAAGTTGGCGAGACACCGAACAAACCGGATCACATACCCTTCGAAATACAGGCGACAACCGAAAATCTTGAGCTCAAATGGCTTTTGTTTAGTAAAATGGTGAGATTTAATTTGTTTGTTATTCTGCAGTACAAATACAAGGCGAGACGAAAAACTACAACAGCTACCGAGTGAAGCTAATGTTAAATAAAGTGAAAAAAATGAGCACAATCGAGACAGTTGACTCTATATCAGTCTATGCGGAAAGTTCCCGAGTTCCCGAGATCCCAAGAGTTTCCAAACATCTCATACTGAAGACACCAAGATTTAAGGATCAATGACGATAATTTAATTCAAATTTAAGCTTACGGCAAAAATAACCAGAAAACTCAATGTAACAGTAGAAATACAAGACATGTACGGAAACGTGAAAACTGCGGTTAAAAGCTCTGCTGGACTAACGAGAGAATTTCCAGTTAATGTCGGAGTGCATCAAGGAAGCGTACTTAGCCCTTTCCTCTTTAACGTAGTATTCGACTATCTTTTAAAAGACTGCATGCGCGAACCAAATGTAACGCCAATTCTCTTCGCTGACGACGCAGTTATACTTAGCGATAACGTCGAAGATTTGCAGAGTGCCTTAGATTCATGGAAAAATGCACTAGATAGAAACGGGTTTAAAATAAGTCGTTCAAAGACGAAGCATTTGACGTGCCTATTTGCGCATCCGTTGCGACCTTTTCCGGATATAATGTTAGACGGAATAGTTCATCCGAAAAGCACTATCTTTAAGTTCTTAGGATCAATCGTTAACATGGAAGCGAAATGTTACGACGACGTAAACCACAGAGTGAGTGTGGGATGGATGAAATGGCGGGAAAATTCGGGAATCTTTTGCGACCGAAAATTTCCACTTAAATTAAAGGGGAAACTCTACACCACGGTTGTTAGACCAGCTCTTATATACGGTTCACAGTGCTGGACAATGTACGAAGCGTTTAAAAACAAAATGACGGCAGCGGAAATGAAAATGTTAAGGATGTCTACTGGAGTCACTAAATGCGATTGCATTAGATCTACGCGTATAGGAGGAAGTCTGCATATAAAGAATTCGGTAACCGAACAGCTTGAGGCGAATAGAATAAGTTGGTATTGCCACGTTCAAAGAAGATCTGCGGAAAATCCGGTTAAAAAGGCACTATCAACTACGGTCACTCCAACTGTAAGAAAACGAGGTCGGAAAAAGAATTCCTGGATTTCTCAGATGGCAAATGCGCAACAACGTCTGGGGCTAACCACTGAAGCGATCCAGGACCGAGCATTATGTAGACGCGTTCTGCGGTCTGCGACATTAGCCAACCCCATAAGCGGAGCAGCAGCGATGCAGTAAAAATGGGAAACTCGTTACGCATAAGTTCGTATAACGAGGAAAGGGTTAATAAAAGGATAAGAAGAAGTAACAGTAGAAATACATCAAGTCGTTGCTTTTTAATGTCCTGAAACTTCAGGTTTACAACTTCAGCTAGCTGTTCACGGATCATGGGAAAATTCCTTCAAAAAAGAGGCTCAAGTTTCAGAAGACTTAACTAAGGGGCCGAGGTAGGTAACTCAAAAAAGATAGACCACCCAAATTGGCACATTAGCAATGTAAATCAATGAAATACGTCACATATTTCGGGTAAAAAGGGTAATATCAGTTCAGTACTACTAACTTTCGAAATTGACCTTCCTCTAGGATAGTGATATCTAATACATCATAGTATACTATAAAACTATAGAGAAACGAATGGAGTTCCGCAAGTGTCCGTACTAGGTCCAATTTTGTTTCGAAAAATGAAGAAAATAGGACAAATCGCGAATTACTCTGTTGCTAGCTACTTTATTATACTCCGTAAAGCATTCTATAGAGTTGAAGTCAACAACGACACTATAGACAAGACGAAAAACCCTTTTGCAGAATTAAAAGTGGAATAATCTACATTTATTGTAAGCTCTAGACCTAAATTTCATTTAACCGATTTTAGAATACAAAATATAATTCGATGATGAGAAGCCATCCAATAGAAAGGCAAATGCTTCATATTGAAAAACAATATCCCAATTTATCTGATATTAAAAAAAAAACTTATAATTTTGCTTGAAATTTAAATGAATTATTTTGTGTGAGATATATGAATGTATTATCATTTTTACAGAAAGCAAAAATGTGTGACCACAAATGTGATGGTTATTTCTACATCTTCTAGACTACTTAGTAATCAAATTTAACACAAATTAAGTAAGCAAAACTCTTTAAGCTACTTTTGTTTTATTGTACATAAACGCTGTTAATTGGTTAAAAAAAAACACAACTTTAAACAAAATCTCTATGTGAAGTGCTTGGTTTTTGTCCCACTTTAACATTTAAAAAAAATCGCTGCAAGACTTGAACGAGTATTTTCGATAGTTGCTCACACAATTATTAACTAAAAACAGTGTTGAACGGATTATGTAGTATCGTTACTTTTGTTTTTTTTTTTTTTTTTTTTTTTTTTATAAGCAAGCCAAAAACAATATTAAACAGGATTTACAATTTTTGTCAGAAAATAATTAATAATATTTTATGTATATATAAATTAATGAGCAAAAAATAAATAAATTAAAAAAAATAGGAATCAATTTGAAATATAAAATTCAAAGAAGTTTTGAGACATAATTTTTCATAGATTTTACTTGGCTCTCTGGGTATATTGCAGATCGCAATATTGAAATCTTAAATAAAGTTTAAACGCCAGAATAAGTATCGGGTGTTTCCCTGCAAAATAAGTTGATTTTTGACATTGGGTTCGCTTCTTTAGATTCCTAATTTTTTTAAAAGTAAACTCTCTGTTTTCTCTCTCATTTCAGTACTATTCGGCGTTTTGATTTACCTATCCATTGTTTGCCCAATTGGGACAACGAAATTGATTGTGATGAGGACCAAAAGTAAAGGAAAAAATTCCATCGATATGCGGCAAAGATTTTACACTAATCTACAAAAAGTATCTTTCGGTATAAAAATTATTAGTGAAAACCGATAACCTCGAAGGAAATTTCGGGAGGTACCGATCTACGTTGGTTTTAAATGTCTGAATATTGTAATGGCTGGAGAATAAAGAGCTCGACAGGGCATTCCATGAGCGAGTTATTCAGCTAAGTAAAGAATCACTATATTTCAGACGACGTCATCAGAAAGAGATATACTGGTTCCACTGATGTCTACAATCTTTTTTTTCTTAAGTTTGGCTCTACTAAACTATACGATCTTTAAAAATAAATCGTCGATCCAAGTTCAATGGGACTTCGTTCGAAAACAACGCAACAATCTCATCTACTAACTAAATGTATGAAAGCCGCAAATCTTTTTATGAAATCAAATACAAATAATTTACAAGCGATGAACCGATGAACCGATGAACCGTAAAAACAACAACTTTAAGGGTTTGCTTAATACCCAAATGATTTTCCCATTCTCATTTCGTGGCGCTGAAAAAATGTTATGCCTCCAGTCACGCCAGTACTGAATCTTCCAACCAAGTGCCCAAATCTATGGACCAACGCCAACATTAACAAAGTAACTGCATCAAGTGCGACCAGTAAGCTATTCCCCGTAGAAGAAATCAATGGTCGTATTGCTGAAATACTTGGGAAATGCAAACCAAAAGCCGATCAATTTAATATGATATTATTGCTCAATTAGCTTTTAACTCTTTATATCAACAAGTTAAATAAATATGAATGTTGGATCAAATAAGGTATGTATGTTCAAATGCTAGAAGTATTTGAAATAAGACGATAGAAGTTTTTGCTTTTTAAATTCACATAGCATTGATATAGGTTTAATCACCGAAACAAGACTGAAATTCAATAAACGAAAATTGTCCAATACGGAATCCAAATGTTACCACTTAAATAGAAAGAAGACAAGTGGGGAGGTTTTGCCATTGCAGTTAAAAGAACAATAAAACACGGAGTGCTTTCAGTTGTTAAAGTAAAATTTATCGAGAAGATGGGTATTTAAATATTTGTTGCTAATGGCTGTTCAATTAGAATTGTTTGTGCTTACTACTTCTCTGGTGGTCACCTTTAAGTACAAAAGCTGGGTGACCTAAGACGTGATATACGAAAACTACTTAGTTCCAACTAGGAATTGGGGTCGTTTAAGAGCAAAATCATGTGGAAATATTCTAGTTGGCCATCATTCTGGGCAATCGTTTCATATTTTACAGATATCCTCCTTATTAAACATGCATTTCTTGAAACATACGGGCAAGCCCCTAAAGTTTAGATTTGTTTCTCACTGATATGCAATCAACATTCTAAATTAACTAAGTTCTGACCATTGGCCGGTAAAATGTAGCACTATTTTGCCACTTGAACAGACGAACAATCTTGTTTTTGATCACGAAAAGATTAATTATGACAGATTAAGCAGCAAAATGAGTCCGAAATCAAGAACTTATCCAAATATATCCTAATGAAATAGACCATAACCAAACCGATGTAGTTTTGCAGATTATTTCATGTGTTCGGTACCAGATTTTATTGATCATTTAGTCCCTAAAAAAAAAACTAAGTGGTTATAAAAGCAGTAATATTCTTTCAGGTCATTTCGTATAACTAATAAAGATAAATAATTTAGTTAGGTCTAGATGGATATTGCATCTAAGTGTTGGAATAGAAAATTACAAGGTCTAGATAAATGAAGCAAACCATTCAGCTAATATTTTCTATGCAAATTTTTAAATAAAATAGAAATAGCAACACTGCTCCTGTCAACAGGCATCTGTCAGTTGACTCCTGTCAAAATTTAAACTTGCTGCGTCAGTTAGTTTGTGTTTGACAGCTATTTTTATCAGACTACTCACTAATTTGAGGAGAAAATGGAAAAAAGTGAATTTCGTGTGCTTATTAAGCATTATTTCTTGCGAAAAAAAACCATTACCGAGACCAAGGCTAAGCTTGATAAATACTATGGGGACTCTGCACCATCGATTTCAATGGTAAAAAAGTGGTTTACTGAATTTCGTTGTGGCCGTACAAGCACTGAAGATGCCTAACGTCCTGGACGCCCAGTTGAGGTCTCTACACCCGAAACAATCGAAAAAATTCACGATATGGTGTTGGCCGACCGAAGATTGAAAGTGCGAGAGATTGGATGTGGAAGCCGTAGGGATCTCGCATGGCTCAGTGGTTTCAATTTTGAATGATCACTTGGGCATGAGAAAGCTTTCCGCAAGATGGGTGCCGCGTTTGCTCACAGTCGACCACAAACACATGTGCAGTTGCCATGGCAAAAATCCACGAATTGGGCTATGAATTGCTCCCTCATCCACCCTATTCTCCAGATTTGGCTCCGAGCGACTACTTCTTGTTCCCAAACCTAAAGAAATGGCTTGGTGGAAAAAGATTTGACTCCAATGATGAAGTCATCTCGCAAACAAAGGCCTATTTTGAGGACCTCGACAAATCATTTTTTTTTTAAGGGATAAAAAAATTGGAGAAGCGTTGGACAAAGTGTATAGAGCTCAAGGGAGACTACGTTGAAAAATAAAATTATTTTTTTATCAAAAAATCTGTGTTTTAATCCAAAAGTCACGGACTTATTGACCCGCCCTCCTATAATTAGCAATAAAAAGAGTACATTTCAAGACTTAAGCAACTGTACAGTGAATAGTGTATAGCAAACTGACTTGCAGATGTGGTCTAAGTCATAGTTTATCTAAAAAAATATTTAGTCCACAGGTGTCGATAGGATAAAAAATTAATTTATTAAAAACCTCCTAAAATGCGGTTGAAATATCCTCGAAATTACACGCGTATTTGTAAAGACGTGTTAAAGCATTTGAAAGTAGGAAGTCGGAACGGCAGCTGCTACCCAGCGCATGCGAGCACACGAGAGGGAAGAATTGTTTGCAGACAACACCAATTCGAGTTATTTGAAACTGCCGAACGGTTAGACGCTTAATTATATGGTCCTGGAATACACGACTTGATGTAAGTTGAAAAAAAAAATTCAGACTGTGTTTTTCTCGAAACTGTGTTTAAAAAATCGGTGAGCAGGTTCTCGAAAACGGCTGAACCGATTAGTCTCGAAATTTAACACAACCTTTTCAAGATTTTTTTTGTAGTAGTAGATCGAAGGTTTCTTCTTACCGATGAATATTTTCCAATTTATGAACAATTAAGGACCTAACTTTCTGTTAAACATTGATTCTTTGTTTTTGTCAAATATTATTTTGCTTATTCCTTCGATTAAATACGAGATAATAAATTTCTTTTTTTTAAATTGAGATGATCCAATCCAGAGATATCTTGCTCACCGCAAAACGTATTTTTTAGAGGAGTTTCCGGAGATCAGAGATAGCAGCTTTCAAAATAATTATTTTTGCAAATAAAAAATCTTAAAATACAGCTAAAAGTTACCATAATATGTGTACAAATTTGTACGTTAATAAATTAAAACGTCTTCTCCGGAAATATTTTGGAAAAATCAATATTTTTTTACTTCCTGGATATTTTTCTAATAAATGAAAAACGGCAAAGGTTATACCCATTTTGAAGCTGGGTAGAAGCGCTTCCCTGCCCATAGTCAGTGTTTTAAGCAAGTGTTTTGAAAAATAAAAATAGAGATGAAATTAACAACCTACATATCTAGTTGATAACAATGTATTGCCAGCAGAACAAATTAGTTTAACAGCACAGCACTCCACAATGCATCAAATTCATCTTATAGCTAATCACATAGCAAAAAAAAAATTGCACAAACTACATTGTATATGTATAGTTCAGTAATTTTGTCAGATCGTGCTTTCATAGTGTCAGTAAATAAATGGCTATCAACTTCCTTTCTGACTGAAGTAGATGTGACCCAGGACTCAGTGCTCGGGTCAACCCTTTTCAATATTTACATTGATGAGTTCTCAAGAATTAATAATTGCAGATCTGCTATCTTCGCTGATGAAACATTCATTTATTCAACAGATTAAATTGTTTTAAATATTGAAACTGTGATATTGAAATGTAATACAAACATGCTTCACTATTGGGAGAATAAGATAAATTACATAAATAAAAGCAGACAATTTACTCGATAAACCACTAACGTTAAGTCTACGTGTCCAAGAAATTTTGACATTTGCAAAGCACACAGGATTAAAATATGTGTGAATAAACAATGGAACGCTATACACCTGAAGAACCTCACGACGTTTTTAATGTACAATTCGTCAGTGATTTCGGCGATTGACAAGGCTCATTTCCACCTTCATATGTGGATACCTCAACACACAAAATTTGTAGTTATGGGGCACTGAAAATTCGCGAATAATGCACAAAAAGCCATAACATCCACTCAAACTCAATGCATTAGGTACTATTTACGCTAAACCAAACGGTCCCTGTAGATGATGAGATGGTGAGCGCTACAATTGAATGAATTGAGACTGGAGAACATGTGGTCCCAGCAGGATAGAGCGATGATGCATACAGCACAAGCCACAGCCGACATTCTAAAGCAAGCATTTCCCGGTCGTCTGATATCGCACTCAAATTTATTATCGAATAAGCTCATGAAAATGATTTTAAATTTGCCTTGGCAATTTTCGATTGAAGATTTATACAAGACCTTCTAGAAATTCAGAAAGTATCCGTAAGATTAAACGGAATATTTGAGCGCTACAGCTGGCCATCCTGATTATTTGATAACCACTTGGTGATTAATAATTGCTGGCACTTTTGGCACTGGTTCACATACGATAGCCTTGTCAAACACTTTAAATAACTTTTGTTCATATTAAGATGCTGAAAACATCAGTCCCATCATTCTACATTCCCACAGATGATGTTGAGTTTCATGTGGGCGAGTGCAGCATCTGTCTGAGATCTGATGTAACTATGATTCGAAGGCTCCCCATAGATTTGCGCTGGGGATTCTAATTACGTTTTGTCGCCTGCCCCTTCCGTTTACTAAAATACTGCCCTACTCATAGGAATGAGACTTCTGATCCAAAGCTAAAGACGTAATTTTCAGCACTAAAAATGAGCTTCAGTTGATCATTTTCAAACTGAGGAGGTTATCTTCTTAAGGAAGGAGAACCCACTCGTGGTAAAAAAGCATTTTGCATCGAAAATCGTGAAGCCGCTGTCCGTTTTCTGGAAATGTAAGAGGATTTTCAGCAAGAAAACCTGAGCATTTGTCAGCGACAAGAGTTGTTTGGATCTACATACTTGCAAAAACACCTGTTCTTCACTACATATTTCTTGGTAATTTGATGGCGTGACTTCAAAAAGGTGTTCCTAGGCAGCAAAGAAAATGTCCTACTCTAGCCTTGCTTTGGACATGCTGAAGAAAAATCTTGCATGACGATACACTTTGGTTCAACAGAACTGATCTTTACTTCAATATGCATTCTCGAAGAACCTAAGGAACGGCAGCCTATTGAGTTAGGTCCTACGGGCATACTGTCTGATGCAATCATATTTAGTTTCATCGATTATTTTGGCCAAAACCGAAATCGAATTCTAACGAATAGATTCAAAACTAATTAACGATGTTACGACGGCATCTTCAGAGAGGATGTCAACTTCCGTAAATGATGTTTTTATCAGATAAACATATGCATGTACGTTTGTCTTCTTCAAACAAAATATATCATCTACTAAGGTTCTGTAAAAATATCTCATAACGCTGAAAACGCACAGCAACCGTATACATGTCTTTTTAGTGTGTGTTAACTCATAAGAATCAATGGATTGTTGTCTGATTCGTCAACAGAAGACGCCGTGAGTACCCGGTGTGTTTTCAGCCTAAAGGCTGAACTATAATAGAAGATGGTTGCGGCCGACCACTTCCGTAACTGTGCGAACACATGCAATTTGTATTTTACGACCATAATAGCTTTTCGCTTCGATTCGTTCAGTTTTCGTTCACTTTTTCTCACTTGCGAAAAGGCGAATTCATTCGCACTTTCTCTTTCTTTTGTTCTTTCATACAAAAATTTGACATTTCACTTCAACAGCTGTGTACATTTAAATTTTTTAAGTTCATAAGCAACGAAATTTAGTTTTAATTGTTTGTAAGGTGAGTGCTGCTCTGACTCTGCTACATTCACAAAAGCCTATTATGAGCAACTTGAGTAATTGACAGTACTGAAAAAAACTTAACGTAGAGTTTTGACATTAGCTTCCGATTGCTTCCGACTATTATAGTTCAGCCTTAAGTCCTGACTGAATGAAAGACGGTAAGTCCTTATCATTATCACTTTAGTGCACAATGCGGAAACACTACAGCTTAAAGAGATGGACCGGCAATTTAGCATGGACCATAGAGAAGCCACATTATTCACTTTGTAGTCCGCCTTCGGCACAGAGAATGAGAGAGAGACGTACACTTTTTCAGGCCAGAGTAACTTGAGTATCATTTTTGATGAAGAACCTTGTTTCAAAGTAAAGCTGGATCGAAATAAAAGCTATTAATTGTGAGAATGTATTATTAAGTCTGGTTAAGATTCTGGATGCACATTAACCGATTTGCTTGTTCAAATTTAAGTCAGTACACTCAACCCAATTTTACAAACCGTGAGCCATAAAAATAATCCACAAAACCGTACTCATCCGTTTAATTCACTTTGAACTGCCCGCCAAATTTACTTAATGTATAAATGCACTGCACTAAACGCAATTACATAGATCTAGATCGATCGATACTATTTCTTCATCCAATTATGTAATAATCCAACACTCCCTGCCTTCGGTGCAACACATGCCTGTAATTATGCTTGTGTAAGAATTAATGGAAACCGTCCACTTTTCTCCGTCAAAGATTCTCTGTCGAAATCTGGCAAAAAATAGAAGGAATAAAAAAAAACATTTAATAAAATCCTACTACCTCTAGCACTTACTCCCCCTATCATTATGGAACTGAATAAACTCTCATTCAAGCACCTAAAAACTGCTACTGCATAGATTTTGATTAAGCAAACGATCAGAGAACGAGAACCACACAACCAGAGAAAACACATCGTCAATCGATTAAGCATCCAAACATATTGGATTGCCAGAGCAACATATACTCTTGCACTGTAGTTTTCGTTTTTCTGAATTCGATTACTGCGTATCTGATGTTTGTTTAGAAGGAATGAACAAAAATAAAAATAAAAAAAATTATTCGATTCAAATCGAACAGAGTTTGACTGTTATTTGTCCAAGTTGGCAAACTATAATCCTCTATTGAACGTTCTAAATACAGGTGAACTCAATTAGATTTTGAAGCAACAACAAGTCCAAGTAGAAGTATAAGTACAAGTATGAGTATAAGTACGAGGGCGGGTCAATAAGTCCGTGACTTTTTGAATTTCTGACCTCTTTACTGAAACAGCAACACTGCTCCTGTCAACAGGCATCTGTCAGTTGACTCCTGTCAAAATTTAAACTTGCTGCGTCAGTTAGTTTGTGTTTGACAGCTATTTTTATCAGACTACTCACTAATTTGAGGAGAAAATGGAAGGAAGTGAATTTCGTGTGCTTATTAAGCATTATTTCTTGCGAAAAAAAACCATTACCGAGACCAAGGCTCAGCTTGATAAATACTATGGGGACTCTGCACCATCGATTTCAATGGTAAAAAAGTGTTTTACTGAATTTCGTTGTGGCCGTACAAGCACTGAAGATGCCGAACGTCCTGGACGCCCAGTTGAGGTCTCTACACCCGAAACAATCGAAAAAATTCACGATATGGTGTTGGCCGACCGAAGATTGAAAGTGCGAGAGATTGTGGAAGCCGTAGGGATCTCGCATGGCTCAGTGGTTTCAATTTTGAATGATCACTTGGGCATGAGAAAGCTTTCCGCAAGATGGGTGCCGCGTTTGCTCACAGTCGACCACAAACGCATGTGCAGTTGCCATGGCAAAAATCCATGAATTGGGCTATGAATTGCTCCCTCATCCACCCTATTCTCCAGATTTGGCTCCGAGCGACTACTTCTTGTTCCCAAACCTAAAGAAATGGCTTGGTGGAAAAAGATTTGACTCCAATGATGAAGTCATCTCGCAAACAAAGGCCTATTTTGAGGACCTCGACAAATCATTTTTTTTGGAAGGGATAAAAAAATTAGAGAAGCGTTGGACAAAGTGTATAGAGCTCAAGGGAGACTACGTTGAAAAATAAAATTATTTTTTTATCAAAAAATCTGTGTTTTAATCCAAAAGTCACGGACTTATTGACCCGCCCTCGTAGATACGGGTATAAGTACTCGCATGGATTCTACAATAGATAAGAGCTAGTATCCCGAAGAAGTATTTATTTCAACTCGTATAACTATTTCAACCCTTGTACGTTCGAAATATGTGTCAAAAGTCACAACACAGAACCACCGTGGAATGCAGTGCTTTAGGGTGTTCCTTCGCTCGCAGGAGAGAAAGTAGACCACAGATGTTTTGGTCTTGAGTATACACCTGCTGTTTGTTATATATTCTTGTACTGTACATAGTGCAGTGCAATGCAGTGCAGTGTATTTGCATCGCTATACACCTTCTGTACACCTTGGTACTGTGTTTTTGTAACACCTCACCTCTAACACTGTATCTGACTCATTTG
Source organism: Volucella inflata (assembly GCA_928272305.1). Taxonomy (NCBI): domain Eukaryota; kingdom Metazoa; phylum Arthropoda; class Insecta; order Diptera; family Syrphidae; genus Volucella; species Volucella inflata. The sequence goes on along the minus strand of OV743718.1, from coordinate 17,814,871 downwards.
CATTGTAGGTACAGTTACAGTTACAGTGTACGAATAGTTATTCTGAAGAAAGAAAACAAGAGCATAAGGTCGATTTTTTTTATCACCGGTTGGTTTGTAGAACTTCGAATATCTGCGTATCTATTGCGGCAAAGTTGTTACCTGCAAAGCTATTTAGAAGACAACTGACCGTTGTAAATTATCAAGATACCAGCATACCTAATATTTCTGTCGTGTCGACCTGTATTTTTAGGAAATTCCCATTTTACCCAGCACTTAAAGGAGTTTCGAGTTATATCTAAACCTATCCCTACCTATTCGATCCCTTCTTTGAATGAGACTTTATGACCGAACCAGTCTAAGGAACTTATCTTCGGTTGTATCAGCGTGTCTAAATTGTTCATTTGAAAGACATCAATAGCTAAAAAGACCGAAAAGATACGCGTACTTTGTACCTACACCGAAGTAGTCGTAATCGAATGTTTTATTAGTCATTATACCGCAACGATTTTTTTTTTAATTTTTTTTCTCATTTTTTTAATATATCTAATTGTTTCTCTATATCGACGACAAAAGGTGAACCATTATTATGGTTGGACATTTACCCACGACCAGTATGCAAATTTCACACCCGTGTTTACAAAAAACAAAATTAAAAAAATTAAAAATAAAAAATTACAAAACAAATGGGCTCGACTCGTGCTAATTAAGTCATTTATGAATGCAATCAACCAGACTTAAATGTTACGTATTAAATTGAGGTTTTAAAAATTAATGGAGTGACTATAAATATATTTTTGCGTACCTACCTACTTACAAAAACAAAGTAATTAATGCAATATACCTACTCGGTGCATTGGTTTTATTAAAATGTCTGATTATTAAGTGAGTCAATCCGTAACAAGGCCTTTTGGATCTTTTACGTTTTAATTTTAACAATTTTCAGTAATCATAGATTAATCGTGCGAAATTTACAGCAAAACGTCGTTCGAATCTCAACAACCAAAATTAGAAGCAAACGCATGCAATATGCACTCTAGGAACCGCATACATGGATCACGCAAACGAATACTTTCCGATGTCTGTAAAACGGATCTTAAGACCTTTAGACGTTGCTATCCTATATGCTTGAAAGGCAAATTTGAAGCTACAGAACAAAAATTTATGTTACTAGCAAAATTCGTCGAATAGTGGGTTTATTGTCTTCGCCTTGAATCTGAGATGTACATAGACCTGTTACCTATTGATCATCCCTGGCTCTATTCTGTTCCGAAATTTCTTTGCCAAAGGAAAGTTCGGAGACTTCTCTTGAAATGTTTGCGAATAAATATAAATAAAATGCCCCTTCAGATACTTTGAACTAGGATAAGGACTAAAATCTACGATTCTAACCGTCGTGGTCCTCTATCTTTACCAATGGAGCGTATTGGATTGTAATTATCACACAAAAGATCATATTTAAACATTAAAAAGTGTAGGAAACAGGGCGGAGCCTTGTTGCTTAGCAGCATTGTTTTGTGAATATCAGTCTTGAAACCGTCCAAGGCATTACGAATCGAATTGAATGGTTAAGAAAAAGATTCCATTTACCCACATTTTTGACAATGAAAGCCGGTTTTCTGTAACTTTGATCTGTACTTTTTGAGGAAGCAGTCATCAAATCATTTGTGGGCCTGTTGCTGCGAAAAAATTTTGTCGGTAGTTAAGAATTTTTTGCGCCAGGTATGACAAAGTGTAGAATTGATGGAAGAGCAATGATTTTTCAGGGTGGAGGAGCACCCCTTCAGAAGATGAGGAAATATATCATTCGGACCATTTGATTTGTATATGTTAAAGATGTCAAGCACTCAAGAGTGTTATTGAAACTTCACGATGGCTAAAAACTGAGAAATTTCATCGACATAAGCCAGAAGGTAATCGAAACATTCCAAAATTAGCTAAATTATAGGGACTTGACAAATCTCAGAAATTCTTTTTACGTCTTATGAAATATTGTACCAAAAGAGCTTTTAAAAGGACTAACATACTACAATTTAAATATATTTTGTGATTCACAAAGCAACCGAAGAATGCTGATTCTTATGAAGTAAGATCGACCACTTTATATTGAGCAATAACCTGTCAGCTGGCGGCAATGAAATTGAAGTTATTGTAAACGGAACATGAAAAAAATCATGAAACTCATTTTCAAAAAAGACAGAAAAGAGTATCTAATAGGTTGAGATACACTTTAAATTCAACACGCTACTCTCACAAGTTTACTATCTCTTCCCAACGAGATAAAAGAGATATTTTATAACCAGAGATAGGTTTACACAATCAAATGATTCGTCCAAATTAAATATATTTAGGCAGGAGTTACCACCATCAATTCTCAATACTTTTACGCAATAGGGTCCAAACTATGGGGAGAAAATATCGACAACTAGATCACATAAAGATCAAGTATTTGGAAGCATATACATATACATATGTATTATATCCGAATACTCAAATCTCTATAAGTTTTTACTCTTGATTGACTTATTAACGTGAGCGTAGCTAGAATGTATCTCTTTTCGAGTAACTATTCCGTTTTTCTGGAAAAATTTGAAAGATCTGAGACAGGTCTAAAGAGGATCCCTGAGCCTTGGTAACATTCTTTCTATGGAATAACCAGAAATATAGCATGGGCGATGCAATTGGCGTAAATTTTAAAGGGGGTAGAGGTAGCGTTGAAAGCTAGCTATTTGACTACACTTTGGTACTGTCCATAAAAATTCCGTAAAAGTTGAACGAAACACTGCACTCTCAACTATTTTCTATTTATTAAATTACGTTCTTCTGGTTGGATTTGGCCAGAGAATATTTGGTAAGGTTGTCGTTTTCATGGGACCTCACTCCTAATCCGAATCCAAACTAGTTGTTCCTCGAAATTAAAACCGAAAAGTGAAACATTGTCTCTTGAACCCAGTTACGCGTAACGTATATTGAGTAATAATTTGTCAAAACTTAAAACGAAAACTCGAAAGCTGTTTAATACTACAGGGCACAACAGAGATTGGCCAGACGGCTCTCCGAACCTAAAATAAGGACATCGGGAAGCTTACAAAAAAAAGTTTCGGCCAATTATGCGAGGCAACTTCAAGTAGATACTTCAATGTACGACAATGTAACTAAAACCCGGACAGTCGGAAGGTGAGATGCCAGCGTCTTTGTACAAACCAAATATAATCGCTTCTGGAAAGCCACTTGTAAGAAAGCTTACTGAATGCTGGCTTAAAAAATAAAACCCTTCCTTTGAGAATTCGGAAGTATCGAGGAGGTTAAGCACCACTGGTTTCTTTTAGCCTTCGAAGTCAAAAATGGTAAATTTCTTAACTGCTGAACAACCAAAATAAATTACCACCGGATTTGGTCGCATAACACTCTTAAACGTCAATACAGACCCAACAGACTTACATTGTTCCTTAATGAGAAAAATATTAGCTCACAAAAGGCAGCATGCATAAGAAGCCGGTAGATGTGCTTAGACAGCCCTGTGCCAGCTTACAAAAATAGTTCAAAACGCATTTTTGACATTAATAGAGCGTCTGCCAAAACCCAAAACGAGGTCAGGTGGGGGCGTGTACTGCTGAGCACCATATGAGAATCACTAACTTCATGTGAAACCATTAGATGCAACTATTGTAGATGATGTCAGCTGGGAATGGTATATCACCTTCAATGTGATACTATAATCTTAGTATCTGGGACTATAACAGAACATTAGGTTTATTTAGCGAAACCGAGATGCCCAGAAGGTCATCAATGCTTTCATAATGTATTGGAATCTAACAGGAGAGTCATGAGGACATAACCGTAACATCTTTTGTTAAATATACATTGACCATTGACCATATACGAAGATTTAGTATGTGGCGAATGGGCTGCGCAACACTAATGCAACACAATTTGCTTTTGGGGTTGACTCCTTTAGACTTCATCGCCATCCATACGATACAGACACAATTTAAAGAATTTCAAAACGAAAGGCATTTAATGTTTGAATATAACTTCAGGGATATGACCACATCGACTATGTTTTCCAGAAGTCTCGATCCCAGTTGAACTTAACATCACTTTTTCGACCAGTACATCACGACAAACAGTCAAATTATTTGCGTCACATACCTCAATGGTTGCTGGTTTATTCTTATTAACTAATGCCTTCAGATAGTCCCGAAGAATCACAATCGACTAGTGTAAAATCCTTTGATTTCAGAGATCAGCTGACAGGTCCTCATTGCCGAATTGAAACTTGACGTCATACGGATATAGTCCAAGATCTTCTTGCAAAATCTTACACAGAGTGGACTAGCAAAGGCCAAATTGCTGAGAACTGTGGCGAATTGACAAAAAGTATGCATTTAGATATACAAATATGAATAGATCATAAATAATTGTCCACGACACGCAATCGTTGTTGGCTCGTGAGACATTCCATCGCGATCTGGCAAGAACAAAAGTATCATATACATCTGTCAAATCTAACAATTTCAATTTTGCTGCCTTCTGTGACTTTTTGGAAATGTAACAGAGCTCAAAAATGGTCAAAGATTTTGAAATGTAAAGTATCTACGAAAATCAAGATAAACTCCTAAATTCCGATTAGTCTACCTAATGTCACTTCATTACCATTTTCGATCGTGTACAACTAAGCAAAGCCTCAAACGGTTTTTTGGCCTCTGTTCTGTGAAGTTGGTTTGTTTTATTTTTTCTCTTCCCCGAACCAAGATCGCAGCAAAGATACCTGATATTCAAATTCATGGTAATAAAAAAACAATCTCTTTGGCACATACACACACTCACATACTATACCGATGTAAATCTACAATCAGAGGGACGTGTAAAAACTTAAGAAACTTAAATCAAAACGCAACCTCGAAAAAAGCATCTCAAAACTTCATATTTGCATCTGTGTATCATTTTATAGGTTTTTTTCTTTTTGCTCATTAATTTATGAAGGAAATGGAAATAAAATAAAATAAAAAGCAACAAGAAGCTGAGTAGATTAGAAGGTAAATTTACATTAAAAATCCACTGAACAGCTGATTCGAATAATTGGGAGGTGTTGATATCCCGCCCCCCATACGCCAAAATAGAATATCTGCTGTCGCTGCTGTTGTCACTATTAAAAGATACTTTTTCTTCTTCTTCTTCTTCTATTACTCCGCTGCTAAATCATTATCCTCAAACGTTGTACTTGTAATCCGCTTTTGATTTTCTTTACTTTTTAAACACACACTTTACACTTTTTTTTTATTTTTGGAAGACTTAGATGCTTTCGGGACACTATTTTATGAGGCGATTTTGTCTTCCTTCTTTTTTGATTTCATTTCACAAGGATTCTGACAGATTTTCAGAACTAAACTAACCGCGTAACGTCGACTTCGAGAAGTGAGAACGACACTCGAATTCGAGATTAAAAACAAAAACAAGAATGTTAAAGGTCACCACCACACGGAGGAAAAAGAACCACAAATAAAACTAAGGGACCAACAACAGAGTAAAAAAACCAGTAAAAACTACTAGTTCCCGTCCGTTCGTTTATTTGTTCTCGTATCTGTGTCTTTAGTTGAGAGATCCCGATTCGCGAGAAACCTGCGAGATGTAAACGATGATGAAGATGGCGTTGTGATGACGAAGCAATTGTAACAAGACGCGACGAAGGAATAATACAAAAAACTCAAGAAGAACAGAAGAAAAACCCAGACCAAACCAAACAAAATCGAATAACGAAAAAACTTTAATCGAATTCAAACTGAGAGAACAGTTCCACGAACTGACGTAGTTCCTTCATAAGGAAGAGATCCGAATGAGTACACAGTAATATCTATTATTTTCCTTTTTCTCTTTTTTTTTGTTAAAAACCGTTCTTGTGTGAGTTTTTTCCTTCTTTTTGAACAAGAAAAACAAAATAGGGGGCTTACCGACGAGCAATTGTTTAAACCGAAACGAAGGCTCAAACACGATATGAATGGTGCAGAGGCATAAGTTGAACTGAAACGGTAAAACTGAAAGCAACCTCGAAAAGATACATTATAATACAGAAATACACAGAGAACTACTTTTTAGCTGAACACCAGCCACAGATACTTTTTCTACACACACTATGATGGATTAGTGACTGTGAATACGATGAACATAGTGTTGCCGTGAGCTGACACTACAGGGGAGTAGATTCAAAAGAATTCTTCTCAAGTGTGATATCGAATTTTTCATTAGATATTTTGAAGTTACAAATTTGAAAATACAAAGAGAGAATTTCGCTACTAAAGCAATCGCAAACCATTTGGATTTGCCTAGGTGAATTCGGCAAGTGACATTACGAAAGCAAACTGTATTTATTAGGTCAGTTCAAGTATCTGTTACTGAAAAAGATGCGAGAAAAATAGCTTCTTAATCTTTTCCATTCAGTGTGACTGTATATTTAGTGCGTTTAAGTCAAAAAGGGAAAATTTTTAAATAAAGAAGCTGGCAAACGTTTCTACACTTCTTTAATATTTACAAAGGAACATACGAGAAGACGTCACATAATCATAAAAAAAAGTCAATCAAATTGTATATATACGATCCACGCAAGGCATATCTCCAGTATAAAAATTATAGACGAACGATATTGCGATCAGCTATATCCAAAGCGATATATGTTTAAACACTGAGGAAATTTGAAGTTTGACGGCTGCAGTTGACACAAACTGCCAGAACCTTTATTGATTGCGCATTCATATACTATCCGAATATGTGGTATGGTGAAAGCCGTCAGAAATGCCCATTTGATGTTTCATGTTTGATTCGACTCTACAAGCATGATCGTGGGAAAATATTTACTTTTCCGCAGCACGCGGAAGAGCACGCTAAACGAGCGATCGCAGTTTCACCACAAGATAAAAAGAACGTGCAGATAGACTCCAACAGGCCGGGCTTAGGATTTAGAAAAATACTTCTCGACTGTTAAACGGAGAGGATGCCCAACATTTTATTGTCTAACAAAAAGCACGTCTGCCCTACATTGTGTCAACGCCCCCGGATTGAACAGCATATCAACCCAACTACTTGAAACAGAATGGCTTAAATTGGTAGAAAGCATACACTAGCTGAAACTGGTGGGTTTTTGAATATTTGATAGTTAGGAAACATCAATACCGACTCCGGTAATTAGATAGAAATCAAACGAAGAGATCTGCTTACCAATCGCTAGTTTTTTGACTTAAGAAGCCACTTGAGTAAGAAGAAACACTAAGGAATATCTATATAAGACCCTCGTCGTCTCATTCCCGATTTATGGAGCAAAAGCATAGCCGTAAGCCTTGGCTTTTAAAGGGATCCTTAGTCATTTAGAACCTGATATAATTGACAGCCCTTGATGGAAATATAATACAGAACTGAACATGGACATCGAGTTGACCAGAACAAAGTGTACATCAATCTCTCGAGATGGCTAAATAGAAGGTGGCCAAAGAGGTCTCCCTCTCCCGAATCTTAGAAAAAAATTCAAAAACTAAGTTTATTCTGATTTTTTTTTGTTTTTGTTTTTAAAAAAAAAAACCTTTTAGGATTCCAATTTTGAGGGATAGTGTGGACTTTCACTTATGTTTAGATTTTACGTATTCTTCAGGAGTCCGTTGCTGTTCTGCAGAAGGACTTAGCGGATTGTCAATTAGCGTATGTCGATATTTTTGTGAACTAATTACGACATGTACAATCAATTAGTTCTTTTCTGTTTCTAAAGCAAAAATAATACCAAAGAGGCAGTTTACAAGATAAACTATGCAGGTTGAAGTTTAAAAATGAATAACTTGTCCTCCGAATCGGAAGACTTCGAACTGAAAGAAATGTTGATTTCTAACAACTGTCGTTGAGTCAAGAAACTCGTTCAACTCGGAGTGCCCTGCAAGTTATTGCAAAACGTTTTTAAAACCTAATTGCAGACATAAGATTGAAGATTTGGAGAAGAGCTAAAGCCAGGTGTCCTCAACAACGTTTACGCTTCTTCGAACGCTTACGCCGCAGAGTATACAAGAAATAAGATAAGAAAATGATTTTATTCATCATTTGCCGTATTAACCCGCTTCCATAAGTTTGTGACAAACCAAATTGCCGTATATGGGCACTTAAAACCAAAGACTGATTCATCACTCCTTAAAGTCTACTCTCTGGTGTGGCGTAACTCGGAAAATATTGTTGGCCTAGTCTTCATATAAAATGATTCCTTCAATTTTTCGAGCCAAGCGAATGCCAACAGTGTCTTAAAGTATTTTTAACAGGATATACCTACTATTTGTGTCACTATCGCACTACTAAAAGACATTTTGAACGACGAAATAACAAAGATTTCATTGGCCTTCGTATTCTCTGAATATCACAACATCGGACATAAGATGGCAGTTTAAGATAAGTTAGCTAGGGGTAAGGCCTATTGCCACAGGCTTAAAAATATGGTACTGCAATCGCTAAGGACTCCAAGGGGGAAAATGACGTACATAAATGAGATAAAAAATAACATCATACATTATCGTGTTCGAGTATTACCAATTTAAAATGGAAAATGTAATCAGAAGACATAATATTCAGCAAATTGGTCAATACTTATCGACACCATATAAGCAATCAACGTATCTACCATGGCGATTGCTGTGGATCTGTATACCAATTATTCTTTAACTTTACTTCAATTTATTCAAAGTAGAGCTCGAGAATAAAATTGTAAGCTGACTGTGAACCCGCAAGTAAATGTTTTATGACAGAGGAGTTCTCGGTACGGTCTACACTATTCAATGCTTAATTATGCGTTTCCCTTTTGTTGTGCTGCGTTTTTGATGCCCTTGCCATTACTTTGACCCCCGACTAGTCCTGAAAGTACTACAAATACTACTTTCGTATTAAAAACGACAACGCTGCATGCGCGAAACTCGTATCCGAGTAATTATGTATATTCAAGAATCGCTCCCACATACAAGCATCACACAACCACTATTTCAAGTATTCTGAATTCCAATACTAGGAATACTGAACACTTTGGCAAAAGGTAAAAACAGCTGCTCAACCAGAAAAAAAAGTACTTCAACGATGACAAAAAAAAATGTATCTGAAGCAGAAAACATTATCGCAATGGAAAAATTCACACACACAATCAAATACGCGGTCAAAACAAGTTTTTCCGCATTTACCTCTTACGGTAGTGTGTGTGTGCAAGTATGATACACATGTTTTTCTCCAACACACAACTAAAATCACTTTAGATGCACACAATACTGACGATTCTTCTCATTTTTAGATTTGCACACACTCTACCAATAAAGCAACAAGAGATGACGATAAGTATAATGAAAGATGTGGAAAAAAAAACGAAACGAAACGGATACTCGTACATTAAGTGACAAGGAGAAACTCCGATAAAGATAGAGAAGTGAAGGAATGAAAAGAAAAACATCGAATCAGCTGATTCTGGTGGATGGCAATCTAAAAAAAACTTCTGCAAAGCGTAAATGGCGAGACGAAGAAAATTTTACTTGGCTTTGCCTACATGTGTATGAATGTATAGGTGAATGTATTGGTGGGCTTATGCAAGGTTGTTGCTACATGCAGATACAAGGTTATTTCGGTTTTTATTTTTCTTTTTGTCATCTTTCTTTGTTGAGGAGGGATATTTCACTCAGTCGATGATGTATCTCAATAAAATCCCTCAATTCTGTAGATACATTGTTGACACATGCAAAGTTGACTTATGACTACATATTTGCTTATTTTCTTTTGCTGAATGTTGCAGTGTTGACTTGTGCTGAGATGTTCTAGAATAGCCGCTTGTGACGTTGTTGGGTTTCAAGGATGTAGAAAGCTTTTTGCCTTAAGGAAATTGTCAAGGGGTTTCCTAAGTTTTTTTGTTGTTGTTATTTCTAATTTTTTAGGAGGGTGTACATATGTAGTAATGCGGACTTTTGTAGATACAAAGTTATGCAATGTGGAAATCATGTGAAATCGATTTGGAAAACCTTAAGTATTCATGGCAGATTTGTGTGGATTTTAATTTAACTTATGTTCAACTTAGGAAGAATGAGCGTCCTGAACTGGCCACATGCGTATTGCATTATTAAAAAAATAGGACAAATAGGTAATAAGGCAGTAAAAAGCCTCTTAATTGTTTAACCTAATATTTTGCCATTTTATGAATGAATTCAGTTTCAGGTGCCTGGATATACCTATGTAATTTCACCAGACTATTTGGATTAATTAAGTTCAAAACAAAATATTTTAACGTGTTTCCCCGATTCTGCTTCTCAAGTCGATCCTTCGCTGAAGGTCGGAACAGCTCGTAAAATTAACACTTGACTTGTTATGGTGGGTTCACCAAAGTTTAACATTCTTTTTCTATTCTATTAGGTATTCTTCACACAATATCGCAGGCACTTGGATTGTTCTCATGCAATAGTCAAATAGTCAATTGGCCCACATAAAGTGGAAGAAGCAGGAGAAGAGTAGTTTATTCGGTGTACTAAACCATCAGATTGATGATTACCCGGACAGTTCTGTCCCATGGGCGCCTAAAGTCGTCATAATATTTTGAAAGACATACGCATGTACGACAATCGAATGTGTTCACTATGTTGGGGACACAAAAGCGGTTAAAAACGATCTATTTTTGAGGATTAATAAATTTGCAATTATCCATCTTTTTGTTGTAAATTTAAGATATGTACCTACATGTTACATATCACTGCTCCTAATATGATTCAGCAGCCTTCATCGCTCATATATATGTTTGTATGTATACCAAGGTCATCGAAGGGTGACTCATGAATTATGTTAATCCGCATCTTATAAAAAAAGTCATTCTGCAGTGATTAAGCTGAAAATCGAACACAATGTGATCTTTGAAGTTGTGTGCCCGTTAATTATTGTTATTTCTCTGAACCACTTAATATAATAACGAGCCGACATGACGTCGCTGCTTAGATTCACAATAACGACATTTCATTTTAGAGCTCGGAAGACATGGAAGACTATCGGAATCGGAATTACTCCATAAATCCAGTTCAGTGTCTGCTGGCATATCTGAAGAGTATTACCACTGCTAACCAGACACTGGCACAAATACAGGACCCTTTTTGGACCCCCTTTCATACCAATCATTATGACTATTTTATACTTAAAGGCATGAAAAGAATGTTTGAGTATCAAGTGCGCAAAATTCTGTCCAGAAAGCTTGCGAGGCTGCGCTTTAAAATCTGCTGGAACGAACGCGCAATTTAAAAGAAAGAGTATCATATTTGCTGATAATTTTTATCGATATTTATGTGCTTTTGACAGCAATTGTAACTCTGCCATTATGAACTCTGATTGAAGATGCTGACTGTGCTTTTATGTGCATTTGAACCGGATGGAATCTTGTCTTTTTCTATATAGTAGAAAGCCTAACACTCTTCTCAATGGTTTTAACGTCTACGCTCAGGCATAACCAGATGATATAGCTGCATATCGAAAATTGATGTAGAAGGCATGGGCTTTTAATTAATTTGTTGTTCTTTTTACGAGGAGAGGAAACTCAATGATCTGATTCATCTAGTGTTTAGAGACACTATACGATGGTTCTCTGATGGAATAAGATTACACAAAAATACTTCCTTGCTGCTTTTGTCAGATTTCAAATTACAATCTGAATGGGTCCTTGCGTTAGCATACCTCCCTCTGTCATAGACGCACTGTTGAATATATTTATAGGCGGGCCCTCCCGAAGCCATCTTCCATTAAAATAAAGTATTACGAGTACTAAGTGACTATTCAGATTTCCATTAGAATAAACAAGTACTTCGTGTAGTCTTTGGAAAATCAGGGACTTATTGCAGTTCCTAAAAACAAAAGACTGTAGACTGCTTACCGGCATCGACCTTTGTGTGTTACTAAGGTTCAACATTCTGAAAGGCTTGCTGTGAATGTTATGACGATGTCACTTTCTTTGTTGGTGTCTGCCCTACGCTCGTATCATATACTCGTATATTGCCTTAAGCAATTACTTTAAAACACTCACGATAGTTACTTGAATCGGCATACCGCATAGCATCAAAAGGTTAGGCATTGGTCACTATGCTCTCCTGAGCGGAAAAAAAAAACCTCTCAAATTTATTTTCGGGGATTGAACTGATCTGAAAAGTCAAGTCCGCGCATATATCCTCAGTGCGAGATAAATGATCGATTGAATGATTGGTTTATAATCCCAACGTAGACACATGAGAAAGTTACAGCGTCATTACAACTAAATATGCAGCATAGGGAACCACTTCTTAGTTAGTTGCAAGCCGAGCTTCTAAGGGTTAAAAAACAACACCATTCTAGAAGGGTTATTTTACATTGAACTCCTCTTTACAATATATGGTAAGCTAGAACCCTGTGGTGCGCCAAATATACAAGAAAGGCAATCCCGTATACTACGCCAGATACTAGAGATTCCTGCACAGCTCATCTGATTTTACGAAATCACACTGAATAACAACGAACAGCGCAGTGAAAATAATCCATGCTGCTGACTTGGCCTCTATTAAAGTTTCATGATACGCGCGTTTACCAATGAAATTAACATTGTTGGTACATTGTCTGTTCTGTATTAACTTGATGTGAAAAAAACATTGCATTAAGACCTAAACGAGACCAAAATGGTTGTAGGAATAAGTAGTAGTCGTACAATATTATCTTTGGAAAATGCAGTGGCACCGAAGCGCATAAAAAGAGTGCATAATGAAGAAAATAGTGCATCCGTTCAGGAGAGTATTGAAGAAGATCAAAATTTATCGATTCGACGTCGTTCACAACAACTTGGTCTTGGTCTTTGTTCATCCACTTAATGAAGAATTGTATGCAAAGATCTTGAAGTTAAATGACCATCGTTTGGGTGAATGAGCCCAAAATCAACAGGCATTGGATCCGCTGTTTTATTAAACAATTGTGTTCAGCGATGAGGCTCATTTTTGGCTCAATGTGGCTACGTCAATAAGCAAAATTGTCGCGTATGGAGTGAAGATAATTCACATGAGATTAGTGAAACGCCGCTACAAATTCACAGTTTGCTGAGGTCTGTTGGGCTGATGGAATCATCGAACCTTATTTCTTTCAAAAATGAATCTAAACGGCGTGTTACGGTCGAGAGTATTTGCCATAGAGCCATGATTATTGACTTTTTTGTTAATCGATTGAATGGCATGAATTTGGAAGCCATGTGGTTTCAGCAGGATAACGCTACTTGCCATACAGCAAACGAAACATATTGAAAGATTCATTCGATGAACGCATAATATCGCGTAATGGATCTGTAAATTGGCCTTTAAAATCTCTGACATCTAATGATTATTTATCTTAAGGGATGCGTAAAGTCGTTAGTCTATGATATAATTGAGGACATACATTGTCTCTCGGATGACATTCATCAGATCTAGCTGTGGTGGGCATATGTCCGAATTTGTACTTAAAAATTAATTGCAGAAATACTCGTATTCTCTCGATTGAATACAAATAAAAGGTTGTTTGATGAAATTGGATGTAATTGGCTACATGATTAACGTAGGCATACATAATCAATTGAAACTAATGTCACAAAGTTTCCGGTTTATCATATTACCAATCGGATACTTTTTTTTTCAGAAAATGTCGGTCACTATTCAAAGATTGGCAAACCTAACAATCTCTATTCACAATGTCAATACACATTGCCTCCATTAACGACTACTGTTCACCTGTTTTCAGAGTCAATCACAGTGCCCGCAAAGACCCACTTAATGGCAAATAAAACGGACAAAAAATTTGCCACTTAAGTGTGCCGCATTGTGTATACCAGTTGTCCAAAATCATTACCTCATTCATGCGATGAAATAAAAAAAAGTACAAAATCGACAAAAAGACAAAAAACAAAAAACAAGCCGACTCTCACAATCGATGTGTTTAAGTCTACCTATTCACTGGGTTGGGTAGGCACATACTCGTAGTTATATTCGAAGTCACTCTAACGACACAAAACCCCACAAACGAAAGGTAATTGAAATTCAATTATCGAAAGTACTTAAACGAATTTTGTTGTATTTTTCGTTTTTCTGCTGCTACTCGTATATTCACCTCCCCCTTAGTCTATGAATAGCTTAACTTAAGCAACACTGGCAATCATTATAAAAACAAAAACAACAAAAAAAACATTTACTAGTGACACACCGCATGTTAATTCTGCTGCTCGAAAACTTTCGGTTACACAGTGTGTCAATGTTTCTGTATCTAATGCTCTGACATCATCATGCTCCGTCATCCATAACCACTTTACAAAAGTTACAAACTTTGTTGTTTCGATTTCGTTACCCCTCGAAATTTCGACTTGAATATGAAAATTAAAGAAAAAATAAATAAAATAAAAACTCGCGCTTGAGCAGTCAAAAAGCGCAAAAAAAAAAACAACTAACAAACCTCTTGTCGAAATGCAACTAAAAAAAAACAATATTCGAGCTTCAGCGAAGCATTTAAGAAAGTTATAATTATTGCCGGTGCCGTCCCGGTGTGTCTTTGCCGAAAAGCTATTACTTATCTTAACATCTTTCATTGTTGCTGGTTTGCTGATTCTTTTATTCTTTTTCTACTTTTTGAATTGACTTGGTTTGATAGCACAGCAACCTGGTCCAAAATTGAACAGCTTGGATTACATAAGACCAGTGCTAGACTATTATTTTAGTGCCAAGAAAAAATGCCTCCCGGCCTGGTCTTCTCATTCCAACTGGCCAAGTGGATCGGTATCCAGTATTCAGTACCCAGTGGAGGAGCTGAGAATTTCACAAATCCGAGGAGAGATACGAGTACATACCGTGTCTACAGTAATCGAACAAATAAATCACTGTTAAGGCGCTGAGATGGGAACGGTTACTTGTAGAGTTTGGTGAGCGACTTTTTATCGCCACCGGCAGTTGCAATCTAAATGCCATACCACCGACGAGTACTCACATGGGGATGATCGCTTTGAATTGGACTTGGCTTGTGGTTCACTCTGCAATTAGAAGCTATATGAAGCTACAGATACTTCTTGGTAGTGATGGATAATTTATGGCTATTTACGTTGGGCTTAGGTGATTGTCTTGGGATTGGACTCATTGGATTCGCTGGATTCGTACTCGAATTTATATGCGGGGAATTCGAGTGATCTGCACGAAGTTGGACATTTTTTTTTTGTAATTATTGGTTTTGCAATGTGGTGAAAGGTGATTGTGTGAGATTTACGAAACCAGTTCCAAAGATGCCCATTCAGTTAAGAATTGTTTCAGGGTAAGCATTACTTTAAGGCCGTCGATTTGAAAACTAGAAAAATTAAAAAATCGAGACTTAAGCTATTAATTTGAAAATTAAGTCTACCAAATAGTTACACTCTATTACTAATACAAACCAATTTAAAAAAGATAAGCTGACAATTAGTTAGTTGTTTCATCCGATCTAAAGAGAAAGATACTACATTTTCAGGAGAATTGGTTTGTCGTAATATTTTTATCCCTACTTTGGAGAACAAAGAATAAGATGTACGTATTACCGCAGTCGATCTTAATTAAGTGGGATACCACAAGGTGAGCGGTACGGACCACAACTGTTTCATATTGAAAAATAATACTGTACTGCCACCACATATCCTTAACTGGAAATTATTATGACATGTATGTTTAGTTCCTGCAACATTTTATAGGACATAGGGCGTGCAAAGCTCCCACAAGCCAGTGATTGCAAAGTATGACATCTTCCACTTGTGCATTATCGCTGTGACTTTAGGTGTTCTTCGATGCGTTCATGCATTATTGTCCATTTTCTTAGCAACTGTTGGTGGCGATGGCACGATGGTTAGCTCATCACACTTTCACGCAGAAGGTCCGTAGTTCGATCCCCGGCATCACCAACAATTTTTCGAATCGTCATCACCCTTTCGGCGGTCAATGGCAAACTCCCGAAAGTAAAATTGCCTATGAAAAAGCTTCTAAGAAGTGCCATTCGGATTCGGCGATAAACCGTAGGCCCCGCTCAGATGTGACAAAAATGACAACATGAGCAACGCAAATGAGTGTCAAGTGTATGTTCTTTTTTTTCTTAGCAACTACAAGTGGCAAGTACGAGTAGTTTGTTTTTCTTTAGGAATTAGATGATCTTTCCTATTTTCCTTTAGTCCGGAAAGATTTCAGTGTCGCACACTTATGTTATGTATATGGGCAGATGCAGAAGTTCCGGTGTTTTATTTGGCAAGTATATGAAGCAACTTGCGGCGTGCCACAAGGCTCGGTTTTAGGTCCTTCCCATATGACGAAATTCTACTGCACACAGAGCGCCAATTATCTCCTTGCGAATGATTTCGCCGCAGTGGTTGTTATACAAATTTCACAAATTATTTCAAAATATTCAAACTGAAGCAGTGCTAACTACGAATAGAAAAGTTCGTTGCAGTTCTACAGCTTCTAAGTACGTCAGAGTGATGATAATTACTGCCCAACTAATTTTTGATTCTCACCTAGACAGCGCGGCGAATCAATTCCTTAAATGCTTTGCGCTACTCAACAATATACCCTATATGTCAGCAAGGTGTGATGTCTAAATTTTCGGTTCTATCGAAGAACAACATGGAATTGCACTTTTTTTTAAATTTGATTAAAAGCATTTTCTGTTTCCTTTTTTTTGATTCAATTGGATCAAAGAGCAAACATCAATTTATTTAACATTCCGAAAGGACATTATGTGATTAATAAAACTGGTAAGAAGTTAAGGGCAAAAATGGGTGCCCTAGGATATGTCAGAAACACTCTTTATTCCCTTTGAAACCTTTGTTCTGATCTTAAATACATGTGCACAACCGATGATAAAAGATGAAACAGAGAGAAGGCTGTCGTGGGATTTCGTTTTTTAGGAAATATTGGTCGGCCGAGCTTAAGCTTTAACTGAAGGTGTAAATTTAATCAACTTGACCTCTATTATTTATGTCTTTCAAACGACAAGATAAAAACAAGACGAACTAATGATTGCAGAAACGGCACCTGCTTTTCTTTAAATACTCGTATTACTTTAGCATGTAAGATGAGCCGAGGGGGAATAAACATCCCAAAGTATGTATGCGTAACTGGGTTCCCATGCCTGAAGACTACCGGTGAAGCAAAAAATAAAAACCGGATACGCATTCAAAAATGAACTTATATCAGCGCCACATTGATGGAAGGAGAATATCATGAATACAAAACATATACACGTGTATAAAGAAGTATGAATAAACATCCCTGACGGGCCCTTCTTTTGCACAGTAGAGATTAATAATAATATTCCTTTCACTCTATGGTTTTCGGGGGCCAGCAATAAGTTCATTTTTTTTAAAAAGTAATCAAAGCATGGAACGTTTGCATAATGACGTTTAAAATTGTCGAACTAGAAAGCGTAGGTATGTATTACAGAATTGTAAAATTAGTAAAATATTGGTTCGGGAAACCAGGTGGTGAAATGTCGGAAACGGGGCTTGCTATTTGAAATTGCCAACGAACAAGGAATAGGGTTACCATCACCTTGACATCGGAAACTGAATTTCTATCAAAACTTTGTCTTACACGAAGACTACCATAATGGTGACGGTCGCACTTTATACTCGTAACATACTGCAGCGGTTCACACTAAATCCAGATAGACTATAATCTAACGCCAAACGGCGAGTCAAAGATTCCAACGTGAACTTGGCCGAACTAGTATAAAACAAGAGCTAAATTAAAGAAACCCGTCATTAGTCTGGAGAATATGCTGGCACGGGCCACAAAAAATGAATACTCTTATAAATGTTTATTTGTAATAACCCATGGAAAACCTTACCACTGGAGTGTGAGCGTGACGCGATGAAACTAGTGTAGCATAATACGAAAATTTAACAATCGACAGGGCAGCTCGTCTTCATCATCGAAAGAGTTTTAAGAGCTAAAAACTGAAAGAACTGGTAACGTCAAACGAAAAAGGTCAAAGTAAGGCTACCCGGACAATTCGAAGTTAAAGTTGGAGCACACCAAAACCAGCGTACTAATTCTGTTGTTTTTTACTGTGGTACAAGGTTTTTTTTTTATTGGAGGAGAACATTAAGGATATCGCTATCATAAGCAACGATATGACAACCCTTTCTTCAGATTAGATTAAACAAGCGTGTGTCATCACACATCACTTGGCACCAAAACGGGCCCATCGCGACCCATGTGGAGCCAGTTAAATTTAACCAGTCTATTTCCTCTTAATTTCAAAAATGTATTTCCTAAGATTTTCCTTCAACCACGCGATATTGCCTCGCATTCACACAGCATATGAGATATTTCCTCAACCGCCTGCAGATCACCGCAGAATCTGCAAATGTCCGTATCAGACAATTTGAGTCTCTTTGCGTGTTCCTGCAGGAGACGGTGTCCTGTCAGGATTCCTATTAATATCCTAAGCTTGTTCCTGTCTTTTACCGTCAAGAATTGGCCATAGAGCCTTGGATACCCTATGTCCTTCAAGATTCGACCAGTTTAGGTTAGCAGTCATTATGATTTTTTCCTCGATAACGCCCCTTACTGTGCAGAGGAATTGTTTGATGTTGGCAACCTCACTATTATCGAGTAGCCCCCCTCTTCTTGCAAGCTCATCCGGTTGTTCATTTCCCTCTATACCGCAGTCTCATGGCATCCAGCACAGTCTCGCCCGGTTCTGAATGCATAATGCTTTGAGCATTGTGCGAGAGCCACTGACTGTATCAGAATTGATGTTAGTTGATTCCGTTGCCTTGGAATCGGTATTGGTATCTCTACCGGATACCGATCTCATTTGCATCAGCTCAGCCGCCCTGAGGACAGCCAGACTCTCTGATTTGAAGACACTACTTGCGCCTTAGTCTTATAGACACTCTCAGTTCTGGGTCTTCTGAGAAGATACCAAAACCTATTTCTTCCTCTGTTTTCGAGCCATCTGTGAAAATTGCAATTCCACTTGGCCTGATTACTGCATTTTCTTGCCTGTCCTCCATCAAGGAAGGAATTTCATCCATTAAAACTGGATTGCCGGCAGTAGCTCCGCAACGATCGTGACGTGTCCGAAGCTACTGCTCTTGAAGTGTCCCAAATTAGTTGCCAGCAAGGTTTTTTTATCTCTTAGGTGCAGAAAGGTGTCTAATGCTGATGTAGGCATGGAATGCAACTGTAATGGCTATGGAAGCCGTTCTTTGAATCGCCGCTAATATACCGTTTCCTTATTTGTTGCTTTCCACCATACTAGCGCGCCATATGCAAGTGTGGGTTTCACCATAACATGTTTTAGGCCCCAACATTTTCCTACCGTTCTTTTTCATATAAAAAGTGTACCCCAAAGATGTCATTCGCAAATAGCCCAGCATTTGCGTGTTTCTAATTCGAGCTATGCAAAAGGAAGAATTCCAACCTAAAAAGTTAGACCATTATACAGTCGACTATTTATAATGTCAAGTCAACATCACGGCAATAGATAGTAATTGCTGCAATTATCTACTTAAACTTAGCATAAGTCGATCGTTCAATGAAGTTCATTGGAAAACCTCTCATCCGTCTATCGTATAAAAGAATTCACCACAAGAAATGTAAATTAAAATCGTATTCTAAAGGAACACTTAGAACTTTTTAAACTTTTTCGTGAAATACCAAACATCCCATTATTAAATATTCACTGCCAGAGGAGACCCTTCAAGGCATGTATATATCTTCCCACGAGAGTTTAAAAGTGATTACTCCAAGTCAAAGGTCGACAACAGAAATGTTCAATCCTCTTCCGTGTCACACCATTCCATTCAACCCTTATCCGTAAACAAGTAAACAAACAAACAAACCGATAAATACCAACTACGGCTTAAAGAAGAAAATTAAATAAAAATACCGCCCACACTGAAGCAGAGTCAGAATCAGCAGCTCTGGACTACCTTCTTAGTTTTTGAAAATTTCCCTCCACTTCTAGGAATACTGAAAACAAAAAATTTCCTCTCTCAAGTTAGATCAACACTTACACCGTTATTAAATTAAACCCTCTTCTACGTTGGACATTTCAACTGATTGTCTTATTCATCCTCATCCTCGTCTTTAGGCCAAATAACTCCTACAAGAAAAACTCAATATGACAAAAAAAAAAAAAAAAAAACAACAATACAAGATAAACTATCAGTTTGCCGTTCCCAACCAAAAAGAAAAACCAACAGATACGAGTACAGTAGAAGACGCAAAACATATTATCACGAGGAGGCAGAATGTAATAGGAACTGGGGGAATAAGTAGAGTGTGAAAATTATAACAATTTACCGCAGATACTCGTAGTACTTATATCTATACAATTTTTTTTTTTTTTTTTGTTTTTTTTACAATTTTACATTTTTATCATACACATTTCCTCGGTTGTTAACTTCTTTTGTTTCGTCTGCCTAATCGTCTGCCTGTCTAGATGTTGTTTTGTTTTACCATACTTTTAGCTATATAATTTAAATTTTTTTTTTTGTTTCTTGAGATTTCGATTTCGCGGATTCTTTAAGTAATTATTTGCTATTTTCTAGTTTCCCCAAGCGGAGGAGTTTCCCAAAAATGGGAAAAAGATGATTTACAATTTCTTTTCTTCTTTGTTTGTTTCTGGTTTTCTTATTTGTTCTAATTTTTTTTATATATTTTATTTATCTTTTTCTCTTAAATGGATTGGAATGACTTACTTTCTCTAAAACACGAAAGGAAAGTGATCCCTTTATAAGAATCTTTTCAATTTTGGTTAAAGTTGTAATAAAACTTATTCACTTACCTGGAAAGAAAGAAGATACAAAAATAAAATAAGTATGTGCATTTAAATTTCTTGTAAGAAAATTAAAAGAAATTATATAAATTTTCACTACAGGGGAAGAAAATATTTTATTAATTTTTTAAACGATACACTGTCACACTCTTTTGACTTTTACACAAAGGGTATTTAGATAATCAGTTACATGTCAATTTTCATTAAATGACAGAAAAATAGAATCATAATAAGATCTTACCATCGATACCAGGTCCTACCAAGTCTTACCAACATCCGGATGCATTAGCCGTCCATCTAAGAACACCATATTAATTGAATTGGGTTTTTCACGAGCTGAAATCACTTACTTAAAGCAAACTTTTTCATATTTGGTAGGTACGAGGGCGGGTCAATAAGTCCGTGACTTTTTGAATTTCTGACCTCTTTACTGAAACAGCAACACTGCTCCTGTCAACTGGCATCTGTCAGTTGACTCCTGTCAAAATTTAAACTTGCTGCGTCAGTTAGTTTGTGTTTGACAGCTATTTTTATCAGACTACTCACTAATTTGAGGAGAAAATGGAAAAAAGTGAATTTCGTGTGCTTATTAAGCATTATTTCTTGCGAAAAAAAACCATTACCGAGACCAAGGCTCAGCTTGATAAATACTATGGGGACTCTGCACCATCGATTTCAATGGTAAAAAAGTGTTTTACTGAATTTCGTTGTGGCCGTACAAGCACTGAAAATGCCGAACGTCCTGGACGCCCAGTTGAGGTCTCTACACCCGAAACAATCGAAAAAATTCACGATATGGTGTTGGCCGACCGAAGATTGAAAGTGCGAGAGATTGTGGAAGCCGTAGGGATCTCGCATGGCTCAGTGGTTTCAATTTTGAATGATCACTTGGGCATGAGAAAGCTTTCCGCAAGATGGGTGCCGCGTTTGCTCACAGTCGACCACAAACACATGTGCAGTTGCCATGGCAAAAATCCATAAATTGGGCTATGAATTGCTCCCTCATCCACCCTATTCTCCAGATTTGGCTCCGAGGGACTACTTCTTGTTCCCAAACCTGAAGAAATGGCTTGGTTGAAAAAGATTTGACTCCAATGATGAAGTCATCTCGCAAACAAAGGCCTATTTTGAGGACCTCGACAAATCATTTTTTTTGGAAGGGAAAAAAAATTGGAGAAGCGTTGGACAAAGTGTATAGAGCTCAAGGGAGACTACGTTGAAAAATAAAATTATTTTTTTATCAAAAAATCTGTGTTTTAATCCAAAAGTCACGGACTTATTGACCCGCCCTCGTACATTACATTCCGGAACAAAGCACTTTTGTGATTATTTGAAATGCCAACCGCGGTCTAAAGAACCGAGAAAAGTTTAGCTACAGCGAACGCAAGAAGAGAGTTCCGTCAAGAACCTATCTCCATTTCCATCAGTAACTGATCCACACGAACTCTGGAAAGACATATCTAGAAATGCATTCATAGTCCAGCCTTCTTTATATCCAATTAAAACCCCAAGACTTTTGTCGGGAGCTTACAACCAAAATCCTCTGTTTATGGTTGCCGTTAATGCTGCTAAATTCTATTAGGTTGTACCATCAGAAATTTCTTTGATTTTCACTCAGTTCGGAATGAGAAACTCCCAAATAAACATCTGTACCAGAAAGAGCAGATTTTTAAGATAAAGAAGTACTTGTGTTTGACGTTGTGAGACTGTAAGGGTTAGTTTCAACTATAGTAATTTTTTCTAGGAATCGACAGTATGGCTTAAAAACTCGGATTCTGTTCCTTTATGCATTTAAACTGTATATAAACTGTGTCACTGACAGCGAAAAACATTATTGACGCTTTTAAGGATGGAGCGATAAGCGAACGCATCATTAGACTTTGGTTTCGTAAGTTCCGCTTCGAAAACGAACCACGTCGAAAACCACAAGCGGTAATTGACATTGCACAGAACAGGAAAGCACCTCCCACGACAATAAGTCGATACCTATTTTTAATAGGTAAAGTAAAAAAACAAAACTCAAAAAGTGGGTGCTCCATGAACTGAACGAGGCATAAAAACTACTCCGCTTAGAAATCTTTTCATCACTGAGCTAGTCTAAATCACGTGTGATGGATTTTTTGTGACAACCGTAAAAGGTCTGGGCAGTGATTGGATGCAGAAGGAAAGCCACAACATACCCCCAAACTAAGTCTTCACCCAAAAAAGGGTACGGTGACAATTTGGTGAACATAGGGCCAATCCACTTTTCATTTCTCCATATCCTCAAGCCCACTTTCGGACGTACCCTGAAATATCGTGATTCTCTCCTAAGCCGAACAACTCGCTTATGGAATGCCCTGTCGAGCTCTTCATTTCCTAGTCATTACAACATGCAAATATTCAAGACCAACGTACATCGGTATCTCTCTTTCTTTCCTCCCTAAGTTTCCATCGCCCACACTGTGTGGAGTCATTTTAAGGGTACTAACAACACCTTGAGTGCGCGCTAAGTAAAAAAAAAAAAAAAAAAATAGCGGACATTTCAACCAAATACTTTACAAATTTTTCTTTGATTTTCTTCTTCATAAATCTTCAGACATTTTCAACCAGATTGTCATATGAGGACATGGACGTCGTCTACCTCTTCGAAGCCCTCTTATATATGACTACGATGTTTTGGAAAGTTGAAATGTTGCAGAAGCCAATCCTTGTGTCCATGTCAGAACTGCTTTTTATCGGATGGGAAAAAATTTGTTTTTTATGTTAGGGATCATTTTTTGAGCATCCAGATGAAGTTCACCCATTTTCCGAATCGCGCCGCACAGAAACAGCCATATTTCACTGTCCGTTGGACGACCGTTTTACAGTGAAAGGGGTGAAAACAAAATGTAGCTTCGCCGGTGAAAATAATTTTGTTCCTGTTCATATCTTTGTAAGGGCAAGCTTCTTTTCTAAATATATTTTATAAAAATATTTAACTCGAAAAGTTTTAAATTAAGCGGTCAACGAGGGCAAGACCAAGTATATGCTGCCAAACAATAAGGACATCCAACAACGACGTCTCGAAAAGAACATCACCCTCAACAGATATAACATAGAGGTAGGTAAGGACTTTGTCTACGTGGGCAGACACCAGCGCTGAGATCTTGCCAATTGCTGCTTCTTTGGGCTAAGAAAGCGATTGACTACCAAAGCCCTCTTTCAAACCACAAAAGTGACCCTTTATAAGTCCAAGTCCTGCTCTATGGCGCAGAGGCATGGACATCATCAAATATGGATGAGGGTGCTCTTAGCTGGTTTGAGAGGAAGACTGATTTTCGGGCCCGTATGCATTGACCGTGAGTGAAAGAGGAGATACTACTACGAACTATATGGACTGTACAGTGACATGGACTAAGCCAGAAGAGTGAAGATTCAACAACTGAGATGACTCCGTCGTGTAGAGTGGATGGATACCAACCTTTTGGTTCTAAATTTTATTCAATAGAGAAAGATCGCGACCCAGGTGGCGCACACAAGTGGAAGGGGACCCGAGCTTACTAAGCATGCGAAACTGGAGCCACATAAAGTAAGCAAATAAGCTTTACAATTACTGAACGTTTAATTCACGTTCTTCTTAAGAAACTTTCCGACTTTCGAAGATACTTTTCTGCAACTCTAATGGATAATTTTTCATTGGATAAACAGCAGAAAATTTAGCATCAAACCGAAGCATATATCTTGTTGCAAAAACCGTATGCAACTGAAGCCCAAACATCTTCTTTTCCGTTTCCGAAAATCGTTGATTGACAATAAGAGACCTCGCTGATACTGGACCAGTGCAGAACATTTTTAAAGACGTTTTGTGCCTGACAAAAGTTCCAAAAAGATTTGATTTTTGCAAAAAAGAGCGTCAATATTTCGCCAAAAATTCAGCTCATATCGTTCCACAACCGGCGTGGATTTACCACTGTGTGACTTCTCGGTTTTTCCAAAGCTCAAGAGACCGCTCCGAAGACACCGTTGAGAGGGTAAAACCCGAATCCGAAAATCGATTTTAACAATTGTTTTCAGTATTGAAAAACCCGTGAGCATAAGCGTATTGTATCGAGAGGGGAGCACTTTGAAGGCGATGAAAAAGATTTAGAAGAATAAGTACAGATTATAGAAGTAATAAGCATTTTACCTTATTTTTTTTATTATAGTAGTGAATGGCGCTACAGTCTTAGGTTGACGTGAATCTTAATAAATAAAATTCTCCAACTGGCGCAGTCTTTAATCTGCGTAGGAGGGGAAGACTCTTTTACGAGGGGCGTTGGTACTGTTTTTTTCTGCATCTTAGCTGAATGATGCGACCAGATGAATGTCAGTGAACAGTTCGTAGAATTCGCTGTTACATTTGCATGTCCAAAGGCTGTCAACATAAATAAGACTTCAAATTACTCCAAGCATTTTGCAACGCATTAGTAAAAGTTCGCGCCGTTTTCTAATAATGTCAATGTTAAGGGGTATTTTGGCTTAAAAAAAATTGACAAGATTGCTTGTATTTCCCATCTTTAAAGAGTAGCGAGCATTATATACCGTCATTCTGCACTATTTGACTAGTTATACAGAAATAAATACAAAAACCAGAAATAAAGACACGAAGCTGCATATAATCTAGACAGATATGTCTTCTTGAGCTTCCTTCAGGGTCTCCGTAGGGTGAATATTTGCTCGAATGCGCCGCACCCAAAACCACATCGATAGACGTCAACAAGACCATTGATAAATGGATTCAAACGCTGACTCAGTTCACTAGATGTCCTTTCTTGACTTTTTTCGAAGAAATGTCTGAGACGAGGTCGCTGTACTTTCTCTTACAAGGCATCTTCGCCACCTTAACTACAATATTTTGAAATCTAGCCTGCCTAATGCAGTAGCCTTGTTGATAATGCTTTCTGCTAATCATTGTACTCGGGTCGACGAAAATCTATTTTTTATCGCAAAATTTCCTCCTGACATCGCTTTTTGTGCCGTCTTCGAAAGTATTTTCACATCCGATATCTCAAAATTTAGTTGTTCCTCTATATAAGTTTCTGGTCAGGTCTTGTTGCACTGACTTGTTCTTTTTTGTAACATTTTTGAATATTGCTACTGATGTAGATCACGATCATGCGTATGGTAAGCCATGATCTTTCTTTTCCTGAAGCCGCTGTTCCTTCTTCCTCTTTGCCCCCTACGCTCATGAGGCGAGTCACTTTCATCATTTCAAACGGCGTTTCCTTATAGAATCTTCAGATGGCTTCTTGGCATCCCCATCGGCAGAGATTGTGGTAATGTATTGCGATTCCAGCAATAGTGGCGGCTGAAACATTCGTTATCGTATGTTCCCTTGGTGGACTCTTTGGACTCCTGACGGAGTGTCTTTTTTCAATTTTGTGTTTTTTTGCATTCTGTTTAGTGCGGCCCATCCTGAAAAAATTCTTTATGACAGTGATATCTGCTTTTTAGCAATCTAAAGGAATAGGAAGTGCCTCATTTACACCATGACCTCTTCCTTAAATCCTTCTGATCTCAGTTACAAATAATTTTAAGTACCTACCATAAGATTTGTTAGCATCTAAACCTTGTTATATCATAAATCAAGCTTAACAACTTATTTCAGTTTTCGGAAAGTCAAGAGGCTTTGTTCTTTAACTTTTTTAAAACGGATATACAAAAGTCATAAAAAAAAACAACAGAGATGAAAATAAAAAAAATTTCCAGTTTAGAATTAGAACACGTGTCTTTCGTGCAGATAAATTCATAAACCAAAGCAAGAAAATGGCCAATCACATAGCTTGAATGTCCAGAAGGACATGTGCTTTTCTTTTTATTTTGTTTTTACAAATTTATTAAATTTACTTTGGCACGAATACACGTACTTCGATCCATCCACCGAATGTATGTTGGCTACACACATGGCATTGTATATTTAAATCGAGACTTACACGCAAATCTTGTTTTAAAACATTTTTAGTGAATTTTTTTCGAGTTTATCCTTTTTGCTTAGTTTAAATAAGCCAACTTAGGATGTGATTTATCGATAAATATACAAACAAAAAAATCCTTTTAGGATTTGCATGTAAATTTTTATCGCACACATCACAGTTCTTGTACACGTAAAAAACTAAATACAAAAAAATCCTATCATGGAAGGACTTCTTTTTTTACATATGTACATATGTTTAAGGTGTGGAAGTTAGTTGGAGTTTTAACTACATGTGTAGATCCACCATCTGTGAGCAAGGACGAAACTTGTGTTTGAAGCTAATTGACTTTGTTTTTCGAAGCATGGAACAGGTTAAACAAAGGCAAAGGGCATTCATACTCCTAAATAACTTGTTTTCACTTTCACGACAGATTTAAATAAAGTTTCGCTTAACAAAATAACATCTCCACTATGTACATTCTATTGAAAGTTAAAAATGGAAAAAAATAAAAAAAATTTCAATCTGATATACTATGTAGGTAGACCAAAAGAGAGGAGCTTCTATTGCTATAACTTTGTCCCTACATGGATTTATTATTGAGTTCTTTCTAACAAAGAGGAAAAACATAATCTTCTTAACTCCCAGGAGTGTCGTTATGTTTTCGAAACAGAATTCCCAATAGCCCTAGTGTCGTTACTAAGCAGTGTTTATATTTAGAAGCGGAAATATTGAAATTGGCAACACTATTTTCTGTAATAGCCGATTTGACAGGCCTTGATTGTTTTGGGGTTGACGTGCATTTTATTATGCTCACTGCCCATAATCGTCCATCAGAGCGATTAATTCGAGAAACTATGGATCGTTTTCACGATACGTTTAATTTAAACGATAATACGCATCACGTAAGATGTCTTACATTGTGCACACAACAAGCGTTTGATGGTGTGCAGCGTAGGTTGATGATGATGCAAATGTGTAAATTCGTCATCGTGGTCAACAATTAAACTTGTGTATATCCACTTTATGGAAAATTTCGCGTAAAGATCTTGGTTAACGCTCTCCCAAAATTCAACTTGTAGAGAAATTGAAACAACACGATCATCGTTCGCGTCATACTTTCAGTGAATGGGTCGAAGGAAATATTGATTTTGATCCACAATTTCATCTGAAAATACTGTTCAGTGATTAAGCACACTTTTGGTTAAATTGCAAGTCAATAAACCGAATTGGCGCATTTGGAGCGATGATAATCCACAAGCCATTGTCCAAACACCATTACATCCAGAAAAAGTCACCGTTTGGTGCGCTTAATGGACCGGTGGAATCAACTGGTCGATATGTCTTCAAAAATAATTATGGTCAGAAAGTTACAGTCAAGGGTGAGCGGTACAGAGGCATGATTATAACTTTTTCGTGCATTAATTGAGAGGCATTAATATCTACAACGATATTTGGTTTGAGTAGGACGACGCTTCATGCCACACGACGTGCAAACAATTAATTTAATGAAAGAAACATTTGAAGAACGATTAATTTTACGAAATGGACCTGTTAATTGAGAACAGTGTTCGTGCGATTTGATGCCATTCGATTGTGTTTAGTCCGATTAACCAGAAAAAATTGAGCACTTGAAAGCCAACGTCCTGATTTACTTCGAAAAGTGTATACAAATTGGTCCTCCAGATTACGCCATGTACGAGTCAGCCGAAATCATACGAGTATTCAAACATTAATGCCATAAAATGTTCTCTCAAATAAAGTCAATTTCATATTTGTCTGCCTTTTAATTTAATTTAATGTTCTCCGCCTCTTAAAACCAAAATACCCTTTAGTCCTATAAAAGACTCTTAATCAACCGAGTGTAGTCGAGCAGTGTGGTGAGCAGTGGCACTATATCGCTGCAAATATATCCAATGAGTGCGCTGGGACAAGAGAGCCAGAAGTGGATTAAAAACTGCGTTCTTTTATTGAACCCCGACTCAAATAACAAAGTTTACTAAGTTTTAGATAAACTAACATACCATAACCTTAAGTTCTCTACACTGATTTCATCTCACACCACTAGCCCATCGACAGCACTACAAGAAAGAGGAAATGCTTTTTCCCTGGCCTCAGTTGGCATGTACTACGTAGGAAACGCAGTCTTTTCAATTGAATGCAAGTATGTTGATAATATTCACCCTGACTTCATAAAAATGCTGCTTCCTATTTTATTTCCCTACATTAACCATATATTTAACACCATTGTTATGACATCTACTTACCCATGTGCCTGGCAAAAATCCAAAATCATCCCAATCCCAATAAAGGTACAAATTCCGAATATATACCAACAGCTATCCTTCCCTTTTTGTCCAAGGTTTTTGAATGTATTGTAAACGACTAGATAAAAAATTCAATTTGTAAAAGAAAAACAGCTCCTTAATCCTCTCCGGTCGGGACACAGTTGAACGTCAGCTTTATTTAAAGTTTGTGATGACATAAGACAGGCAATTGATGTCAATTAAACTACTGTGATAATACTACTTGACTTTCCCAAAGCATTTGATTGTTGATAAAGTAGCAAAACTTTTTAACTTTTCTGACACTTCTTGAAAACTTATTTATTCATACTTGACTGATCAGCTGCAAGCCATTTAATGTAATAGTAAACCATCTTCGTTTCTTCCTATTGAAAATGGTGTTCCTCAAGGATCTTTTCTTGGTCCATTACTGTTCAATAATGGCTGTTTACGAATCACCATTACATCCATTAAAACTGACTGTTTGGTTCGGTATACACTCTGCTGGCGGCATCATCGGCTGCCGTTACGGTAAATGGCGAGCGCTATAGAGCCATGCTGACTGATTTTTTGTCTCTAAAAATTAATCAGCTAAACATCGACGACATTTGGTTCCAACAAGACGGCGCAACTTGCAATACAGCGCTAAACCATCAATTTATTGCAAAATCAACTTGGTGTCAACTTTATTTCCAGAAGTGGTCGTGTTAACTGGCCCCCTTGTTCATGTGACTTAACGCCTCTCGATTACTTTTTATGGGGCTTTGTTTAGTCATTGATTTATGCCGAGAAACCAGCAACTCTTGAAGCATTGAAAGCCAATATTAAAGCCACCATTGACGCCATACGGCCAGATTAATTGGAAAAAGTAGTAAAAAATTAGACTGATCGAATGGACCATGTAACTCGTAGCCGCGGCGGGCATATGCCGGAAATCATATTTAAAAAATAAATGAAATGAAATTATCTACCAGATTATAATAATAAAAAGTTCATTCCAACAATATTTCTGTCTTGTATGCTACATACACCTGTTTAGCATAACGCAGGGAATTTTTTATTTATGCTGTCAAGCTATGGAATCACCTACCCAATCATGTGAGGTCTACTATCGAACATAGAAAATTTCATATAGTCTCCTTTGAACACTTCTCTAATTTGAACTGATTTGTCTTTTTATGTGATTAATTTTCCTTGGTAGTGCTCTAAACTTTATTTGTATTCTTCTTTTCCTTTATTTATTTTATATATACTCTGTCAATTAATTGTAATTTGTTTGGTATACTTTTGCACATTGTATGTAATTTAATTTTATTTTATATCCTGTACTAATTATAAGTTACTTCTTCATGTACAGTACTTTTTTCAATAAAATACAAATGCAAAAATACGTAACAATCCTTGGCACTCATCAGACCAATGCGCGACAGACGACACGATGCTATATACAAAATATTAAAACAGTGACTGTTACAAAGACCGCAACGAGCTACCTGAATTTGCTACATTTTTGTTTGCAATTAACAATATTGTTGGACTGCAAGACACTAAGCAATGGAAAGTTAAATATAGGGCTTTCTAGTTCCCCCAAAATGCATTGCGGCCCTCTCTAACCAAGCGAGCTTTAGGATCCGACTTTAACTTTATCACCCGAATTCAGAATAAAATAAATGAAGACGAAACAAATTGTTGCTCATTAAGTCAACTTAGATGTTCCTCATTAAGGCAACTGAGAGTGTTGGTGAATATAACTTTTCAGGCACAAATCTTCCAAGCCGAATTCGCAGCAGTTCATCAGGCCGTGATTGGCTTAGCGTAAATCTTAAACGTGCGTTGAATATGACAATATATATAGACCCGCAACAGGAGTTTAAGAGTCATTGAATCAGATGGCATGTCCATGAGACCAGAGTCAAAAGACAGTCGGCACACAAAGTCATCAACGCTCCAATCCGTGTTGTACCAACGATCACTTCTCTTAAAGGCAGCTTTAAAAATGCGGCCCATGATATGAATATCAAGAAGAGGGAGATCTATCGGTGCGTCTAGTGCCATGCGTGCTAGGGATAGGCATCACGGAGAGACAGAGTTTCTTTGGAGAGTGGTAAAAACAAACAATCAGCCAGACAAGGCATATCATTGACTTCATTGACTTGATCATAGTCGTCTATTTTCAAAGGGCCCCTCTCCATGACAGGTCCCATGCTTGTCGGTAGCCCCTTAGTACTGTCAACACGCCGAT
Organism: Volucella inflata; assembly: GCA_928272305.1. Taxonomy (NCBI): domain Eukaryota; kingdom Metazoa; phylum Arthropoda; class Insecta; order Diptera; family Syrphidae; genus Volucella; species Volucella inflata. The sequence continues at coordinate 17,783,654 of OV743718.1, read as the reverse complement.
ACTGCTTAAGTGGGTTACAACACCGCAGGATGAATTAAATAGCGATGCCCTTAGGCACGAGATGAGGCTTTGTGCACCTTGAGTTTGATAATTTTCTTCATGCTCTTGAACATGGCTTATATATATCAGACTTAAAGATGCTGATAACATCACATCGCACTTCCGGATGGCGGTATTATCTACTATATATCAATCAAACGAAGACCTCCTTCAGTCAGTCACTTCAAAAAGTGACCACACATTATCTACTTTTGTATGTAGAAGTACGAAGGTTGCTATTGCTACTTATGTAAGTTTTTAGATAGACAAGTAAAACAAGATATTTATAATCGAAAAACCAATTTCCGAAGCACTCTTTTGTCTCCGATTGTGGTATTTCCAAAAAATGTGATTTGAACCCTACGCTTCTTCAGACGTCGAAAAACGCTGACTTCGCTTCTTTTTTTTTGGTCTGTTCGAATAAGAAGAAATCAATGGGTGCCAAATCAGGACTCACCGGATCACCCATCAATTCGTTGTTTTGAATGCCCCAAAATGAGTGAGAACTTGCATTTTCGTGGTGGAGAATGATTTGTACTCTGCGATTGGTTTTCCTTACTTTACCGAACACTTCTGGCAAACAAATACCAGGGTGGGTGAAAAGTAACCTCCTTGGGAATGAAAACAATTTTTTTTTTATTTACGAGTAATTCAATATAGTCCCCTTTTAGCTTGATACACTTATTCCAGCGATTTTCTAACTTCTTGATCCCTCCGTGGCGTCGATGATTTCCTCGCGTGAGTTGAATTTTTTATTGATGAGCCATCTTTTGGGGTTTGGGAAGAGATAATAGTCCGAGAGAGCCAAATCGGGCGAATGCGGTGGATGCGACAGCGGTTGGACCCGTAAATCATTGATTTTAGCCGTGGTTGCGATGCTCTTATGCGCAGGCGCATTGTCTTGCAGGCCGTTTTGCAGCGATTTCGGCCTTCAGTCGCTCCAATAATGCGCAGTAATACTCGCTGTTGATGGTTTTTCCTTTTTCGAAGTAGTCCACGAAGAGTATGCCATGACAAACCCAGAAAACCGACGCCATAACCTTTCCGATCCATTCCCCAAAATATGGCGTGTGCGCTCAGTACTTATCATTGTGGTATCTGCTAGCTCGCGCACCTTCACTTTCCGGTCGGCCATCACCATTTCATGTATTTTTTTTACTTTTTCCTCTGTAACCGCATCGGAGGGCCTGCCGCTGCGGACTTAATCGTTAGTGGAGTTGCGTCCACCATGAAACTCTCGAAATCAATATTTGACGGTGTAATCTGACGGAGCATTAGCCCCATAATATTTATCCAACTTTTCCTTTGTTTCCTTCGCCGTTTTGCCTCCCAAAAAATAATGTTTTGTCCATAATCAACATGATGCAAAAACACGTCAACAACAATCAGCTGTCAAAACAAAACTAACACTGAAATTTGGCATGTCTGCCTAAATATGAACGGACTTCAAGGCACCATATCCTTTTTTGCAGTAGCAGCACATTCTGGCGGTCAAGGAGGTTACTTTTCACCCCACCTAGTACCAGGTGGCGCAAAATTAACTATCCAATTTTTGAATTACTGTTTTACTAAATAAAAAAAATGGGTGATGGAAATCTTTATTTGGACCGTTGAAATTTTTTCTGCTAAGTGGAAAAAATGATATCCGTCAAGTGGCTGCCGCCAGTGTTGCTACACATTTGTGCCCCTTTTATCGCATTTTCCATGACATTCCCCAAGATTTCCGTTGATAACTGTACGCATTCCTGTCAAATATTACCCTAAAGGGCTGCGATTGTCTGAGGTTTGTTGGCATGAACCCGCGACTTCAAGTAGCCCCAAAGAAAGATGTTTTGGATAGTTAAATCGGACGATCTTGCTGGCCATGCCAAATCGCCAAAACGAGAGATTTCGCGACCAGGCTCGTGCTTATTGTGCGGTTGCAGCGTCTTCTTGAAACCACATGTTCATCAAGCCCCGCTTATCCAATTCCGGCAGTAAGAAGTCGTTTATCATGGCCCTGTAGCGTTCGCCAGTTACAGTGGCCCTATTGCCGATGGCGTCCTCCGCAGCAGCCACATCCGCGATATTCTCGGCCGAACGACCAGGCCGGTGGTGACCACTCCCTGCATGGTGCTGTGCTTCCAGTCTGTTCGAGTCGAGTAGCTAAGCGTGGGAATGTTTACCCGATTAAGAAATAGTCGAAATTCACGCTGCGCTAACACCGTCGACACATTATTGGTCAAAAATATCGACACAATTATTGCACGCTCTTGCGGAGTATAGCGCTCCATTGCTTGTCTGTTTGTATACTGCAGCTGTCTAGTTCACAAATGTCAAATATGATTGACGTACGACGCCATATGAAAAATTTATAACATCTTCCGATAGGATAATTAATTTTGTGCTCCCTTGTAGTTGCGTACCATTCAGAATTGACTGTTTTACGTTGCTCTAATGGCACTATGACGACATGTCGACGACCATTTGCTTCGTCGAAGTGCTTCGTGGGCGAACAGCTTTTGTCGTCTTGAAGTCGATTGTTCTTTCGTTTTTCATTTGTCGCCTGCCACGATTTCATAGACGCTTTTTTGAATTTTTGAGGCCCCGCCCAGCGAGTTAACGCCCAGCATCGATCTTTCCTGGCACAACAACCGATTTTTGACAACCGTCACGAAATTCGTCCTGTAGCAAAGTGTGACCACGATTGAATTCGGAAAACCAGCGAAGCACGGTGACTCGAGATGGTTCGTTATTTAAAGTGCGAGTCAATCGGAACACTGTTGTTGGTTTAATCCGCGTTGAAGTCACAAAAATTCACCGCACGAAAATGCTCACGATTTAATTCCAATTTTGACCAAAGTCTCTGTACACAACACAAATAGCATTCGTATGACAAATCTCTGTGCCCATAAGGATCTCAAAACTAAAGTAGCAACCATCGTATGCCAGATTGAAATATACTCTGTAGTGCCGGCTGTTAAGAAACAGCCTACAAATGTAAGTCTCTATCTTTGCAAGTGTAGATCATATACGTAGCTTACTTTTTATAATATCTTAAGAATCAGCTAAATACTTTTTCACTAAGGGCTTGTCAGTCAATTGTTACTCCTTTGCCAAAGTCAGGTAATTCTAACCTCTCATAAGTGTCAATTGTCGATAAAAAATTTCCAGTAAGCGACGTCGAATGTGTAACTCTTTGGCAAATTGATGATTACTTGAAGATCTAGCAAAGAACATCAATACAGTGATACAGGGATTCGACAAGAAGTCAATTCCCTATTCCCTCTCTTTTTGTTGGATGTCTGCTATCAATTGGATAAATAGACTAACAAGCCATCTCTCAAATGTCAATGCCTAAGGGTGCTTTCATCCCGCAACCAAATAACCAAAATGCCACTTTAATCAAAATGTCATTATAATCTCCGTCGAACACATTCAATATCCTTGAAACAAGGAAACGAAATTACCTCAAATTGTATGTCTGTCTGGTTTCCTGATTTTCTTTCACAGCTTCAATCTACTTATATATACTCGTATATGTACATACATATGTATGTACATGTACTTACCCGTAGAAGACAAGTCGCTCTCCCCAAAATCTAATCAAAAGTCAAAGTTCATTGCAGGGGAAGCTGGCAAAAATGAGAGGAAATCCGACTTTTCATCATTCACACAGCAGAACTTTCATTTAAAATTTTTATTTTTATTTATTTTTGTAAGTCTGTATATTATGTATTTCCTTTCATGTTTTGCCTCAACCTTTACTAAGTTTACTTCTCCACTCTCATCCTTAAAAGGAAACTGAAAAGTTATAAAGTTATGGCATCAGGAAAGTGGGATTAGTGTAAATTTGTTATGTTATGTTAGATCTCTCCTTAGAAACGAGGATAAGAAGTTCCGTACAAAGGTTGACCTTCTTTGGGAATTTATTTTCGTTGGTCTGAGCTTTGGCTTAACCAAACTCCAAAGCCATACTCCAAGAGCCAGGCCGAAAAATAGTGGTTTTTGTGGAATTTGATTTCTGAAACTCAATGTCGGACATGAATATTCATTTGAATGGTGATTATGATTACTAATTATAAATGGAAGAGGGATAGGTTCATTCTTTCTGGAATTGACGTATACTACAACAGTGGTATCTAGGGGGTTGTTTAAATAAAATACTTCTGACTAGAGGAACTGACCTTAGTCTACAGGTTTTGTGGTAAAGAAGGTGGCACTCAAAGGGTCTTCACGGAATTCCATATCCTGTAGAGGGAGTTTAAAACATAAAGATGGCAATTCAACTCCCCCTTGGATGTAATATTTGTAAAAGGTTACTTAGCCTTGACATTTGTCTGCATTGTAAAAGACCAATGCCTGGATTTCACATTTCTCTTATATCTCTCATCTCCCATCTCAACTTCGAATATACCGTATTCTTCCAAACTCCCCAGTAATATCAAACTACACTCTTGTGTAAACTAAACACTGTATACCAAAGTATGCACTATATTCCCACGCGGATGCAAATGATCCCCCTCCCTGTTGGCAAACAATAAGATGTCATTAAAACCATATTATCATATCATTGAACAAATTAACTGTAATCACGACTCTTTCTTTTGTCTTTCAGTTCTTTTCGAAAAGCACAAAGTAATGGAACATAAATAAAAAACAGAAAAAATAAAACTTTTCTTTGGAATGCGTGAAACAGTTGGCGTCCAAAGAGGTTCATTCACACTGTTGACGCTAACTCCTTATCTGTTTACAATGTAACGAGTAGTTGGACTGAGGACAGACAATCAAACGGAACAGACGAACTGAATATATGCTTTGTGTGCTCGAAATTGGAAGTGCAATCAGAAAAAGCAGTAATAATTCTCGAGGAAGAATGTTACATAGGTACGAGTATCATAAGGTATAGTGAAAAGAGGACACAAAGGAAATTACCGTTCACAGTCCGCAAAGGGTATCACGATTTTTGATTTGATTTCCTGAACTTCGAAGCCGACCAAACTGCGATGGGGATTGACCGTTCCAACTCCAGCCTCGCGCGTTAAATGCATAAATTCGCGGCGGGAATTTTTAAACTTCCTTTGATTGGCTTCTGATCCAATTGGTTTGGTTGGACCAGTTTATTACTCAGAGATCCAAAGATGTGAAATTCAGTGAGATTCGCAGATGCGACTACTATTGTATATGTGTACAACAACGGCCAAGAAAGAGTGACTTTTGTATTCGGGGTTAAAATTGGGACAAATTGCGATACATGGATTGTGTGTCACTGGTTGAAGGTTGATAGCCTTTTCTTGTTACTGTGAAGCCAGAGTCAGGATTTGGGATTTATTTGCCTCCAGCTATCTACATTACATACATATATGTATGAGGTGTTTCGGAACATCGTTTACATGGAGGCTATCCTAGTAACGTCCACTACGAACTCAACGTACAATGCAAACGGATCGAAAAGTTTGGAACACTGTGATTCCTTTGAGATAACTTCGCCAAATGGTACCGGCAACTTCACATTTAAGGGAATTTTATTGACTTATTCACGGGCTAAAAGGTAAAACTGGTTGCGCACTCGGATGATTTATCATTTAAGTGAAAAGAACAAGCTGGTGTGGAGCTTTACGAAGGCCTTCATATCTTTGAGGCGAAATCTTAAATGAGGAGAGGAAAGGATAAAGGACTATTACTCAGGTGCCCATAGATGCCATCCATAAAAACATGGCTTTATGGAAGGAAGGACTGATGTTGAAGAGCAAGCGACATACATCGGTTGTCTGGGGAAGCAATCTGTAACCTCACCTTCCATACACCACTGCTGGTTTTATTGATAAGGAATGGTATGTCTTAGCTATATAGGGTCTTTCCCTGTCTTTCCATTAGATAAAACATAGATTTATTTCGTGGTGTTTGAAACACCATCTTGCTCTCAGGTCTAATGCAGAACAGATTTGTTGGTGCGAAAATACAAAACCGACAGAATAGAGGACTGCTTTCAGTCAGGAGCTGAGTCATAGAAGGAATCTATCATAGTCGGGTCTCTCCAAGGCCTGATATCTTTTTGGAGGACGATAGCGCTAGATAGGGTTTAAGGCCTTTTAAAAAAATATGCGTCTCTTTTCCAAACGGAAATATTCGCAGTTTTATTGACAATAAACCACGATTATAGTGCCAGACAAGATTTGCTTAACTAATTGCTGGACTATCTAACTATTGTACATCCAGGTTAGTTCAAGAATCTTAATCTTCTCCGAACGTAGTCGGAAGCTAAGTTCATCGAATATTGACCTATTTCCCTTGCTAAAATTTGGGATCGTGGAAAACAAGATCGTTGATGAAATTTCTAGGGAAGGCTTGAAGCATAGTTTTATGGAATCAAAATCCGGGCTGGGATTGTTTTCGTCCTTGGTTAGGACTTCCATTGACAGTCGCAGACTAAACGATTTTCAAATGATGTCTCTAAGAGGTCAATGACTGTCCTTCTGGCTTTCAGTAGTAAAAGCTGTACAAACATAATCTTCGACTGTAAGGTATCGACTTTCCCTGCACAAAAGACTAGTTTCCGTAAGAAAAAAAATTTAGTTGAGTCTTCGCAAACGACTCCAAGACCGATATAGGATGCGGCACATCCGACAACGTTAGACTTTACTCCTCGTTAGGAAAATTTAAGTCTGTTTTCCATGCGGTGATATTAGCAACCTGATTGCAACGATCTACTTACAGTCTGTTTGATAACATCGTACACGACAAAAATTAAAGAAGAACTTATAATAATAAAAATAAATAAATTGTACTGGTTTATTTTGTTTATTTACTTGAATGCTTTTCAATTAATACGAGTATGTTGTCCACTCTCCTCCATTATCAATAATTTCTTGGAGTCTTCGAGGCATGCTTTCTACTAATCTTATAGCATAATCTTGAGACAAAGATCTCCATAAAACTCGTATTTTTCGTGATAATTGTTTGACCGTCGAGATCTTCTTTCCTTGGAGCTTTAGCTTAATCTTAAACATCGACGTCATTTTCTTGTTTCCAAGCACTGCACAAACGACTGCGATGTTTCGGGTCATTATCTTCTTGCAGTAACCTATTCTCATTCCTTCTTTTAAACCACCTTTGGCCAGAAGGTAATAAAGCCTTCTTATAAATTTTGACCATGTTGGGTGCGTTTAAGTTATTTGTAAACATGAACAAATTGCCAAATCCTTGTTTTGAAAAGCATCCCCAAACGTGCACCTTTGCCGGGTGTTTGACGGTCCGCTGGATTAATTTATTGGATTGTGTACACCAGGTATGAGTGATAGGAGACCATGCCCAAAAATAATGACAGTAGTAGTTTCTTTATTGTGCTTCGAAATTTTACACACATTTAGACCCCTTTTATGTAAAATCTCTTGTCCTCAACGTAACGATAGAAGAGGATTTTTTTTCAAACACCCGTAGACCCACGATCCGGCAAATCATCCACATTTTTAACTTGGGAATAACGGTGCACCCACTTGCTAACAAATGCTTTTGACATTTTCATGTATTTAGCAGCTGCTCCGTATGACATTTTCGGTCCTTTTGGATGCGTGCAGAAGAATACTGCTTCATAACTTGATGCAAACGCGACACCCATTTTTAAATACTTCCGTCTCTGACAAAAATTGAACACTGTTTAAATTTTTTTATTCAAAGCATCTTAGCAGAAGTATTTCTTTATCTGCCAATGCAAATGCCACTTCCAAACCGGTTTTCATAAACGAGTTTTGCCGTATACGATCTTATCAAACGGACTGTATATTGTGAAGAACTGATGGAGGGCTCGAAGCATTCGCATCTGTAGCGCTTAGAGCCTTGCTGAAAACTCTGGCGACTTTCAAACTAGTTCAAAATTGCAAGACATCACTGAACGCAGTCGGAAGGCTGGATTCAGCGAGTCTTGTCTTGGTCCCAGGTGACAATGGAATAATGGGAAATGTAAAATCGCCGATGAATTTCTCAGGCAAGGCTCAGAGGAAAATATTGTAGAAACCGAACTTAAGTTAGGTCGCCTGCACCCTCGGTAAAGGCTTCTATTCAAAGTTGGCCTCCATATAAATACCACTCCAGGTGGCATGACATTCCAAGATGCAGGCAAACCAAACTATTGCTTTCCGACGTCTCTAAGAAGTCAGCGATTATGGGTAAGAATTTTTCTGAACACTTTAATTTGAGTGACACATATGATGTGATACAACATCCTGCGACGCTTGTGAAAGTGATGACGACACTGTAGAGCACCGCCACTGTGAATGTGCAGCTAATTATCACATCAGGCTGAAGATACTCGGTATCGACATCTTTCTTCGCAGAACTGAAGTATATTATTAATAGGAACTTACTAGGAATATCTGCACTCGTAAATCAGACTCGGTTCTTGTATCTACAGCATTCAGAACTGCTTTGTTTCGAGCTTATATGAATATAATCTGCATGCAGTTAAAATGTCTTGCCAAATAAGGGCGATAAACAGGTTTTAACTAGAAGCAAGTAAAGGGTCATTAATTTTTCGATTTCGAAAGTAAAGCTAAATAGAACGCACACAGCGATACATTTTTGACAAAAATTTTAATTCATTATAAAGTTTTGGACTTTGCCATTAAGTGTGAAAAACAATATCATTCAAATGGCCGCATATTTCGGGCGGTATCTCGGCCATAACTTGAGTAATGTTGGTTTTTAATGCGTCTAGAGTTCGGCGATTATTCGCGTAAACACGGTCTTTTGCATAGCCCCACCGAAAAAAATCGAACGGTGTTAAATTGCATGATCTTAGTGATCAGTTGACGTCGCCAAAACGTGAAATTACGCGACCAGGAAACTCCTCACGCAATAAAGCCGTAATTGGTCGTGTTATTTGGCTTGTTGCTCCGTCTTGTTTAAACCACATATCGTCTAAGTCATGATCTACAATCGCCGGCCAAAAAAAACTGGTTATCATTCGACAATATCGCTCCGAATTGACTGTAATCGTCCGCCCATTGGCATCTTCGAAGAAATACGGACCAATGACCCCTTTCGACCATAGACCACACCAAACAGTCACTTTGTCTGGATGCAACGGCACCTCTTCGATCACTTGTGGGTTTTGTGAGCCCGATATATGGCAATTTTGTTTGTTTTCATACTCACCGAGTGAGAAATGTGCCCCATCACTGAAGAAAATGCTGTTCGAAAAATCGGTGTTCATTGTCTGTCGTTCCAACACCCAAGAAGCGTATCTGAGTCGTTGTGAATGGTCAGCAGGCTTCAAATGTTGCGTAAGTTGAACTCTATAAAGATGGAGATGCAAATCCAAATGCAAAATGCGCAATAGTGAGGTGTACGAAACGTTCAATTGCTGCGAACGGAGGGAAATCGTTAAATTCGGATCATCAGCAACACTTGCACTTACAGCAGCAATATTTTCGACTGAGCGTGCATTACGATGATGCACAGGCCTTACCGCATCAGTAACGCTTCCACTCTCTTCAAATTTCTTAACAATTTTACCGATTGCTTGCGTAGTCGGTCGATTATGACGACCTTAATCATCGCGTAATGGGCGAAAAGTGGCTACGTTTGAATCACCCCTTTTGTAGTAAGTTTTAATAATTTTAACGCGTTTTTCGATTTGTAAGCGATCTATTATTGTAAATTGTAAAATGACAGCATAGTTTGGCAGGTGCCAAATGCCAGCGTTACCAACCTGAAACTACAAAATGAATGACCCTCTAGCTATACTTGTTTCATTAAAAATGCAATATTCCTTTACAAAATGCCTTTACAAGGTTACATGCATCTATTGCATATAACAATATCGACTCAGAAAACCCTGTACTTGCTACTCTCCTTGTTGAAACAATGTATTCGTGCCGCGCTGGAACTTCATTTAAGCCCCATACTCGTTCACTTTTCGTATTGAGTCAGATATTTCTCCCCCCATGGGAGCCTTTTATCTTCAATGACAAAATTTTTCTTCCTGCCAAATTTGGCAATTTGATGACAAAATCTCCCAGCACAATCCTTGACCACTAATCCACTTCCACTTGAGTTGAAGATTCTGAACAGAACAGAACTTTAAGTTTGAGCACATTCAAGCCATAATTGGACATCCTACACCCGTTAAGTTACCAAGTAGTAATTTGTTTTCTGGGCCAACTAATTAATATCAAAAGATCTCATTGTGATCCATTTGACAAGAGCTCATAATTATGTAACCGAGAAGCCTTACAACACAATTCCTCAAGCTCTAGGGCAGCTCACCCCAATAATAGTCCTACATCTCCACAATACCACAATTCTACATTTTTGCAATTATTGACCAAAAACCATTATTTACTTCCCTCCAACCACTCGGATAGCTAGAACAATGAGTGTTGTTTTTCAAGAATTAAGCTTTTACCCCGGCCAACTATCAACACCCACCAGCATTTCCTCGTCCCTGTTGTGGAACCCTGACGGACGAAGGATTCTGACACTCCGCTCCGACTAATGTGTCACCGATGAAAGGAAATCATTTGGAAAATAACAAAACCATAGTTAATGGGTTAGTGCGGCACGACAACAGCAACCAGCTAACGGAAAAATCAATAAGCAAACCCCAAATTTCAATTTTCATGGAAATTTTCTCACTGTGTTAGTGTGTCGTCATACATAGATACATATGTATACACGACTCGTATGTACATACATAAACATAATGAACCTGTCAGCTGTTCAGCAAATCGGGACAGAATTTTATCTGCAAAGTATGTTGGATGGAACTACATATTTGCTGCCACTCCAAGTCAGAGCGACCGTTCTGTGAATTGGTATTTGAATCAGCATCAACAGCAGCAGTGGAATCGCTTCAAATTGTGGTTGTGACAGATGAGTACCTAGTGTCGTCTCGATGAAATTGCGCGTTGAACTGTATACAGATGAAAATAGCTGTCTGTGTAGGTAAATTCGTTTTTCGTCGCATATTCTACCCTCTTCACCCTTTTAATTGAATCGAGCGTTGGTGGTTGGGATGTATTTTGAACAGAAATCAGCTGAAGTGAAAGTTTTAGATTTTCACTTGGAATGCTTTCCCCTAGTTGAGCTTTTTCTTAACGAAGGAAATTTTCATGTTTCTTAGTAAGTGGGTGGATGTTGCCAGCAACATGATGCAGAGACAAAAGGCATGTTGTGCAATTGATGGTTTTTGTGAGATTGCAAGGTAGGCACGGCATGAGGTTTGATAAAGGTGATCAGGTTGTACATAATTCTTGCCATTCTTTGTCAACGATAAATCACAGGAATAGTAAATTGCAATCGTAATACCGTAAATTAATTATAAACAACATTTTAGTTACTGCTGCTGTGTTGCAGGACGGTTTTTAAGTTGAAAAAAGCTGTTAAGCACAGACAAACCGCTTTCAAGTAATAACCTGGGCTACATTAAGTTGAAAAAATAATATATTCTTCCATCCGTACCTAACTTAGGAATCATAAAATATTAGTTCATTCCCAGAAAATGAGAACACAAATGCCCTTTTGACGAGGAAGATTCTTATTTTTTTATTTTCACATCTAATGTTACATAATTATCAACTGCTGTGTGGTTGGCTAAATTTGTAGACCTTAAACCCATTCTATTGGGCATATTATTGGAGATCATTTCGTTTGTGAGGTTGGGACGACTTTGAATTTGAGTGATCCAACTATTTTGCTCTCACCTTCTTCGTCGAACTACGGCTAGAACTTGATTTTGAGCCCGGTTTTTCGATGAACTTCGGTTTCATTGCAAATTCAGCTGCTTTACAAGGCCTGATGATTCCAATAGATGTCGGGAAAGTGGCCCTGATTTGTAACCACTTGTCTACTCGAGCTTTTATGCAATAATCAAGAGCGCGCTGAAGGACTGTTTCATCGTGTCGCCTTTGTCTTTATATAGTCGAATAAGAATGCTCTCTATTAACTGATTTGGCATTCTATCGCCTCTCATCATTTTATTCAACAAAATCGCGCTCAAGTCTTCCGAAATGTAGAAGGTATGCGATCCTGTTGTTCCTTCTTATCATTGGAGGACAGACCCCCAGTTATATCATTCAACTATTCACAGAGAATGGGCTGACAGGAGGTTTTAGAAGATTAGCATGTAAGGTCGTTAAAGTGAGGTTAAATATGAAAAGGGTTACTCGTTATATAAAATGCATGGGAGACAGTCTGGATCTCTAAGTGTTAACAGTAGTTTTCATCCACTGTTTGTTGTTGATACGCCTATTTGCTCTTTGTGGTTGATGACGCTGTACAGCCCTCAAGGTTCGTCCTTGCATCTTATAAAGGGTGATTCATATGTTATTTTGAGACTGACATCTGAAAATCGACAGAAACTCAGCATTGTATTTTCAGGGTATGAAACGCATTGATTTATGCTTTCACAACGTTGGCATATATTAGAGTTATTTGGAAAGTGAGTGGCGTGATGCCGAAACAGTGCGTTCGGTGCATTTGAGTGCATTTCAGTCAAAATAGTACACCAACTGCAGCTAGTGTACGCAAGTTTGTAAAGAGAGGTTGTGAGACTTGTTTATTGATTGATAACCGAACATATTTCCGTGTTCGGTTTATGTGTTCAACGGATAATATTGCTGCTGTTGCCGAAAGTGTACGCCTCAGCCCCAGAAGCAACTGAACATCAGTTACACTAGCTGAAGGAGAATTTTGCGCAAAGATTTAGGAATATTTGCTTACAAGGTCTGATTGCCTCAGGAATTTTAGCAAAATAACCACCCGCTTCGTGGGGTATTCGATAACCGAACAGCTTGAGGCGAATAGAATAAACTGGTATTGCCACGTTCAAAGAAGATCTGCGGAAAATCCGTTTAAAAAGGCACTATCAACTACGGTCACTCCAACTGTAAGAAAACAAGGTCGGAAAAAGAATTCCTGGATTTCTCAGATGGCAAATGCGCAACAACGCCTGGGGCTAACCACTGAAGCGATCTAGGACCGAGCATTATGTAGACGCGTTCTGTGGTCTGCGACTTTAGCTAACCCCATAAGCGGAGCAGCAGCGATGCAGTAAAAATGGGAAACTCGTTACGCATAAGTTCGTATAATGAGGAAAGGGTTAATAAAAAGATAAGAAGAACTACCCGCTTCGTTATCCCTTCTTTATTTAAACATAAAAGCAAAAGCAAAAACGACAATTTTGCTCAAAAAATTTACAGATCAGGCGCATTTCCATCTCGTAGCTACGTAAACAAGCAATATTGCTGTATTTGGGACTTGGAAAACCCACGCGAGAAGTCGATGTTCGATGTTCGGTTCGGTTCGGTTCCATTAAAAATCGATGGTAAGCAAATAATCCGGAGACGATTCAGACGATCAAGAACAATTTTAGTCAAACAATTCGTGCAATTGGGGCCGAAACCATCGTATTAAAATGTATTACAAATTGGATTCACAGGATGACTGACAAGCCTAGCGAGGCCAGTTTTGATTCACCTGACGAAATCATCATATCCAATAGGCAAGTATCCGGTGTCAACTACCCGAAGGTTAATAAAGCACAATTGATGTATAGTTATTGTAACTGCATTAGGCTTCAGCTCAAGGAACAAGACCAAAGTATGGCGGGTTCCTGGTCATGAAGGAATTGATGATAATGAAAAGGTAGAAGAACTGGCCAGAAAGGGCTCAAACACTCCCTTAAACGGACCTGATTCATATTAGGAGGATACTCCAGGTCTAGGACAGGCCAAACGAATCGTACGCCCCCTCAATAGAAATGCCAATAGATGTCTAAATCTAAGTCGGCATGATATCAAAAACCTAGTAGAGTACCTTACAGGACATCACGGTCTAAGATTTCACCTCAACAAAATAAGACTAGTCGACTCTTCGGAGTGCCGACTTTGTCTTGAAGATGACGAAACAGCTGAACATCTATTGAACCTATTGTGACTGTCCGGTCCTTTACGGAATCAGAGGGAATACGTTCTTCAGGGAACTACTTGACACCGCTGAACTAAGTGATTTCCCTGCTAGCAGAATTGCTAACTTCATCCCTACTAGCCTAATCACAGTTCTGACAAACTGATACAAAAGATCTTTCAGGTTAAAATAGCGTATCTCGATTGGTGGGTCAGAAAAATAAAAATAAAAAATTTTTTCTTGAAGTTTTCTTGGTACAACCCCAGAGTTGTCCACACCAGTGTTGTCTATGCTTATCTTGGAATATTTACTAAGTAGCCAGTACATTTCACTATATTTAGTTTCTAGATCTTTACGTTTCTTTTTCACGTGCGTCTTCCAATTGAGCTTTGCGTCGTGTGTCATACCCAAATATTTAGCCTCATTACCAAACGGAATACAGACCGGGTTTATGTAAACGGGCAGGTGACTTATTTTTCTGTAAGTAAAGTTCTCTTGCACAGATTTGGTCTCGTTGAAAGCGATTCGCCAGATCTTTGTCCACTCATATACCTTATTTAGAACGCTTTGCAGTTTTGCCGTTGATTCTTCTATTGTTTTTCCAACAGCTGAAATGGCAGTGAAAGAGAAACAGGAGTGGACCGCGCACACTTCCCTGCGGTACACCGGCCAATATATCTTTCAACTGCGATACGTCATTTCGGCATCTAACACGAAAAATTATATTTTCAAGACACTTAATCAATATGTTGCAAAGTTTTGATGGCAAAATTTGCCGTAATTTTAACTTTAAACCTTCGTGCCGAACCTTGTCAAAGGCTTGTGAGACGTCAAGAAATACGCTTGAGCAAACCTTTTTCTCTTCCAGAGCTTTTTCAATTACGTCGGTAATTCTTTGCACCAAGTTAGTAGTTGAATGCTTAGTCCGAAATCCAAACTGATGGTTGGGGATAAGATTTTTGTCTCCAATAATTGGCATTAAACGTTTGAGCAGGATCCTCGCAAAAATTTTTGACAGGATCGGAAGGAGAGAAATCGGTCTATACGATTTTTTATCAATCGGGGGTTTACTTGGTTTTAGCACCATAATCACTTCTGTAACTTTCCATTGGCACGGAACGTATTCTAGCCTATAAGCCGCGTTAATAATATCTAAAAGCTTAGTGAGTGCTTTTAAGGGTAGCATTTTAAGGACTTCTCCAGTTATCAGGTCACTGCACTAGGCATCGTAAGACTGAAGCTGGCCAGCGACTATCTTGATCTCACACTACTCAATCACCACCACGATGTAATGTGACGAATAAAAGTCAAAACAAGTATAGAATGTTAGTGGCAGACTTTGTCTGTTTAGAAGAGTGTAGAAGCACCATAATATAATAGAAGCACCGAATACCTGTCCATAGGGTAGAAAAGTTAGCCACTGCTTCACGCTGAGCACCAGCACATCAAACACGTAAAGAGACAAAATTCATTGCAAGTGGACATATCCAGAGGATTCAAATCGGCTCCTTATCATTTTAAAGACCGGAAATGACAGTATTTATAGAGATGAAGTTAAGCCACTATGAACTGCCTTTGTCTCTAACTAGAATTTCTTCAATTGAATCATATCTTAAATTTAAATTTTCATTTGGACACGGGCCAAAAATCCGAAGACATAATTTAGAAACAATATAACAATTAAAATATCTTTTGATAAAAACAGAAGAAAATGACGATCACAGTTAAAGCGTAACCTTGCCATTCAAACTCCCAACATTTACCAGCTACCTCCAAAAAAAATAAACAAACTTCAACGGTTATGAACATTAAAACCAACTATGAATAACACATTTGTAATGCCTTGTTTGGTTAACAGATACAACGGACCTTGATCTTAATTTCAGTTGTTCATTTGTGAAAAACCCCGTCAAACAGATATTTTGTGTTACGGCTATCTTTAAGTTGTTTTCATGCACAATTCGTCTGAAAACAACCCATTCCCAGAGTGAATCAAAGAAAATTACCATACAATACAATACAATACGAGTATGCGCGGGTCTAATCGCAATTACACAACCCCAAAGCCAACAGCTCTCACATTAGTCTTCAGTTTTACATAAGGAGGGGATAGAACAGAAGGCGAACAAATAATTTCATACATAATTAGCTGTCTCATTGGAGGGGCCACGTGAGGACAGTTGAGTACCCCTACCCCATACGACTTTTTGTTGGCATTTTTCCACTCTACAATCGCTGAATTGTGATAAGCGTGTTATGAAATATCAACGACAGGGACTCTACAAAGTCAAATTTCTATCCAACATGTGGGGAGCATGACTTAACGGGAGTGGTTCCAGGTTTCGATTTTCCACTTTCAACTTTTTACTTTCGACTTTCCGCACTGTTTGAGTGTTTAGCGCTTTGTTTTTCATTAGAAACGATTAAGACGATTATTTGAATGTCACCCAAGAAAATGTACATGAACCAAAACACTATAACGATGAGCGCTTAATGACAAGAAAAAAGCGACAAACGACTAATGTTAATCGTTAAACCTGCCCCTACGTATCTACAGCTCAAGTGAGCAACAGCGACGTTGCAGTAATTACGAATTAATGCTTATCGGAGAGCATTCTGTTCACATTAGATTTGTCGTATATTGTTCACTCTTTACACTATGTAAGTACCCGTCTCGTATCAAGTGCTTTTTTTTTTTGTAAGAGGAGAGAGTAAGAAAAACTAATAACAAATTTCAAGGCTACTGACTTTTGACTTTCAGATACTTTGATGATTTTGGAAAGGATTGCGATCGTCACCTGTTAGACGTAACAAATAGAAATGATTAGAAATCATTTAAGAAGTACTGTGGATGCGTGATGATGGAGATAGGACTATTCCGCACATTTTTAAAACTCATCATGACAAAATGAGACGAAAATAGGGCATAATAGGTTTTAAATGCCTTTCATCTCAGGGAAGCAGCAAAATAACAAAAAAAAAAAAAGATGAGTCCTTATTAAAATACGGAATATGACTACATTTCGTAAGCTCAATTGGACAACAGATTCTGAATCTAACTATTGCCCCAAAGGAACTTTCGATATTTGATCATATGCACATTGTTAATATACACAAGCCAAACGTCATTGACTCACAAATAAACAATTAGATATGCTACTGCCACAGAAAATCGTAAACCTTAACACCTGCTCATAAACGCTCTGAAGGCTGTGATAAAGCGACAATCAAGCTTTGACTTCACCTTTATGTCGAAAGGAATTCATACGAATCATCACTTTAAGATTGTTTCTCAATCAGCAGTTATATTGGAATCAGTATCTCAATACAACTGGTACGCTGACGATTCAAAAGCATACCATGAGGTAGGTACTGTAATAAGAACATATTAATATAGGTTCCTGGGCATACTAGTTATCTCTGGCAATGCAACTTGCATGACCCTGAAACGAACTTATCTATGGAATACCGGAATAACCCAAAATATGTTTTGCGCCTTGTACAAGTCTTACCACTCTCATAATCCTCGACTTTAGCATTTGATGTTACATTTATCTTGTACAAATGCATGAGATCGATTTTTGCACAGTTTAACAAGTGAATGTAACACAAGATCCTATGAAGTCTAAATGCCCTTTGAGGCATCTCACATATTAAATTTTGGTAGATCGTACGTAATACTATCTTGATCAAAAATTTCAAATGCTACCTTGATCAAAAAGTTTCCAAAATAACTATCGTGTGGCGCTCCCATTGTTCCGATTTGAGTTCTGTTTTTTTTTGTTAAGTTGGTACATTTTTTGTTGATATTCCCTCTAAATCTAGGCGTCATAGCTTGACATTTGCAAAAGTTACGTAGGCAAGAGTACATCTATCTCTGTGGGTGTTGGCGATTTTTTACAATTTACAACAACGAACTTGTATTGAATTTTGCGTGAAAAACGGATTTAATGGTGCGCGAACGTACGAAATGTTGGAAAAGTGTTTTGGCAACGATTCTCTAAAGAAAACGGTGTTTTACCAGTGGCACGAGCTGTTCAAAAGTGATCGTGAGCCAATCGAAGATGATGAACGCAGTGGCAGACCATCGACATCGCAAAACCGACGAAAACATTGATGATATTATTTGGGCGTTATGAGACGTTTGCGTGAAGGAGCACCAAACGGTGGTTATTCCGAGAACTTTTTGATCAGGGTAGTATTTGAGACTTGTTGGCTACAGAGCCATAAATGTACCTTATAGCATAGCTTGACTTTTCAAAGCGCTTCGGATCTAACAGAGGACGTCACACTGATTTAAGAGCAGACATTTTGTTCAGACTTAAGTAAATTTCTGCCAAGAATATATACAAATACAAATGCATACAATTTTTATGTGTTTTGGTGTTGCATCTGTTGTGGATGCTACTTGAAAATGCAGTCCAAGGTCAGATTTTTTTATTAATTCATTATTTTCTTAACAAATATAAAGTTTTCCTTAAGTTTAGTTACAAAACGTTTATTATTTTTATGTAAAAAAATAGCCAGTGACATTTGTATTTCGAAATTATAGCAATTAATAGGATTAAATGCTACTTCAAGAAGAAATAACTTTAATTTTTGTGGGGTGGCAATATTTTACTTGTAGATAAATTAAAAGTTAACAATATCAAAAATTCCAGAAACTATAAATGAAAAATGAGAAAAGAACAAAAAAAAAGAGTAGGTAGTGCAAAGATAAACAATTACACAGGGTAAGTGAGCAAAACTTCAATCTCGTTATGATCGAAACCAAGAAGCCAAGCTTTGATTTTATTTGAAAGTTTACGAGAAGTTGACATGACTCTTATATCGGCTGGAAGACGGTCTAAAAGTTTATAAGATACAACTGGGTGGCAGTTTCTATAGTGGGTTGTGCGGTAAGTTGGTACTTGCACAATATGACGGTTAGTTCGACATAAGTTGCGTGTATCAGATACAGGACTCTCTAAATAGCCACCGCTCATAAAAAAGATCTCCGAGACTCTAAAATAAAACAAGTGCCTTAATGGGAGTATTTTCAATCACCTAAATAATACCATAGATTTAACTAGGCGGTGAGCATTACAAAAAAGCATTACAAGGCGCATTTCTGCAAAACGAGAAGCGGCTTTAGATTGGTAGTGTAAGCACCTCACCAACAACTAATTCCGTATTGCAATTTCGAGTGGAAAAGTCCATGATAAACAGTTTTAAAAAACTTGTTTTTGAACAAAACTTTCGATGACAACACCGAACAGAAGAACGCAAGTATCGTTTCAAGTCTAAAATATGCTCAGCCCAACTCATGTTTTGGTCGATTGTTGTGCCAAGGTACTTGAAGTTCCCAACAACTTCAACCTGAAAACACTTCCAGCTGCATAAGTAATTTGCATGGAAAGTAGGTTCGGACGGCTCAGTGGTACAAGCACCAGTAACAAGGGTAAAGCGCGGACAATCGCAGAAATGGAATTTGATATCAATTTCGGCTGGCACAAGCGAACCTAAGCTAAAAAACATTAGATTGGTTTTACTACTCGCCACTAGCCTGTGAGCAGCAAGCCATACCCTTAGCAAATGGATATCATTATTTATATCTGCTATTTAATTAAAAGGGCTCGTTGAACTTTAAGCGCTGCCAAGGTGCATCAGCAAAAGCTGCAACTTTGCCTGCCAAAGGTAGACAAAAGAGGGAGTTAATAAATAGTATAAGAACCAAAATAGGGCCCAAAATAGACCCGTGTGGGACCCCTACGTTAATTACCTCATAATCACTAAGAAAGTCTCCTATTCTAACACTTTGTTTGCGGTCCTTCAAAGATGTCCTTCACTAATGATGAAGAAATCCACTCCATATCCTGCTCCATACAACTTGTCCAAAAGAATGTTAAACGCTTTGGTTATATCGACAAAGAGGCCGGCGCAAAACTTTTTACCATCCAAGGCTTTGTTTATAAAATTGAAGAAAAATAGTAAGGTATCTTCTGTGGAACGTCCTTCCTTAAACCCAAACTGCACCGGTCTGAGAAATTGAGTTCTTTGTAAATGCGCACACATTCGAATTTTGACAGCTTTTTCAAAAACTTTCGAAATTGAAGATAGCAAGGAAATCGGCCTGTAATTGTCTTTATCTTTTCGACTTCCCTCTTTAAAAATTGGTAATACATCAGCAGATTTGAGATAGTCAGGAAAAAGTCCATTAAAAATACTCCTATTCAACAGATATGCTAATATATCCACTAAGTTAGACGCAATATTCTTGAGTGCGACACTACAAATACCATCGTTCCCACACGACCTGGAGTTTTTGAGTGAGTGAATGATTCGTAAAATTTCAAACCGCTCAAAGTTACTGCATGGTGTGCTGATTACGCTAAAGGCGTCATCAGGCCGCGGGTCAAACTACTACTGTGAATGGCGAGCGCTACAGAGCCATATTCAACGACTTTCTCCTTCCTTAATTGGACGAATTGGGACTGGAGAACATGTGGTTCCAACAGGATGAAGCAACAGCGTATACTGAACGAGCTATATCCGAAATTCTGAGGGCTGCATTTTCAGGTCGCCTAATCTTTCGTTTTGGGGATTTGCACTGGGCGCCAATGTCGCCTGATTAAATCATTCCAGACTTCTTTTTGTTGGGTTTTCTCAAATCACGAGTCTATGTCAACAAGCCTCAGACTCTCGGTCCTCGGAGGACCTATCACCGGAAGTTCTGGCAAATGCCATAAATCGGGCCTGAATGGTCATCAATTCTGATGGCCGGCGGCTACTTAGCTGATATCTTTTTTTCGACTTTTTAGAAAAAAATGTAAAACATCAAACAAACATAATCCAAAAGCAGAGCCAAAGTTTTTCCTTCATAAATAAAATTACAGTCAGAGAACACCCGGTGCACACTTTTGCGCCACCTTGTATTGGGTCTATAACTTATTCGTGCGGTTTGCTAAGAGATGGCGTAACTTGTATTATTCCATTGGAATATGCGTTGGAAAGCTACTGTCATTGTACGTCATTTCAGTATATGTCATTCATTTGAAGCGTAAACAACAATAATTTTTTTTCACTCAAATATGTCGAACTTTGTGCCTGAAAAAGTGTTTTAGCGAGGAGTTCTTCTTCATTACTTTAATATGAAGAAAACTGCTGCCGAAAGTCATAGTTATTTGGTGAACATGCGCTAGCTGAGCGAATGTGCCAAAAGTGGTTTGTACAATTTAAAAGTGGTGATTTTGGCTTGGAAGACGATGAACGTCCTGGGCAGCCAAAAGAGTTTGAAGATGAAGAACTGGAAGCATTACTTTATCATGATTGTTGCCAAACACAAGAAGAGCTCGCAGAATCTCTGGGTATCACTCAAGCAGCCATTTCAAAACGTTTAAAAGCAGCTGGATATATTCAAAAGTAAGGAAATTGGGTTCCACATGAACTCAAGCCGAGAGACGTCGAAAGGCGGTTTTGCATGTCCGAAATTCTGCTGGAACGCCACAAAAGGAAGTCATTTTTGCATCGGATTGTTACTAGTGATGAAAAATGGATCCATTGCGTCAACCCCAAGCGCAAAAAATCATATGTGAAACCCGGCCAACCAGCCAAATCAACGGCAAAACCGAATATCCATGGCGCGAAGGTAATGCTCTGTATTTGGTGGGATCAGATGGGTGTGCTGTATTATGAGCTGCTAAAACCGGATGAAACTAAACTAAACTAAAATCAATAGACAACGCTACCGAACACAATTAATCCGTTTGAAGAGAGCAGTAGCCGAAAAACGCCCGGAATATGCTGCCAGACACGAGGCAATAATTTTCCATCATGACAACGCTCGGCCCCACGTTGCTATTCCGGTTAAGAACTATTTTTCAAAACAGTGGATGGGAAGTCTTACGCCACCCGCCTTATAGCCCAGACTTTGCCCCTTCTGACTACCATTTGTTCCGGTCGATGCAGAACGCCCTCACTGAAATACGGTTCACATCAGAGCAGAATATCAAAAATTGGCTGAATTCATTCTTGGCTGCCAAGCCGGCGCAGTTCTTTTGGGATGAGTCCACAAGTTGTCAGAAAGATGGGAAAATACTCGTACTTTGAATAACATGTTTTTCTTAAATAAACGTTCAAATTTTGAAAAAAAAAAAACCGCACGAATTAAGTTATATACCCAATAGAAGTCCATAGTCATAGTCTCGTAAATATCGAAAATGCAATCTCTCTTGCGTCTAAAATTCTACTTTTATGCTATTTTGCAAGGCGTTGCCATCGATGGAACAGTAAATAGCTGGTGATATAGATTTACATAAAAATGTGAGAAAAAGCTATAAACAGGGGATCTTCATGGTTGGCATAGGACCAACATGTAAGATTAAAAGTATGGAGCCAAATGGACACCTTTGACCACCTCTAATTAATAACTATCTACCTAAGCCTAAGCTTAGCTTTCGTCGAATCTCCACCAGAGTATCCTTCCTGAAGTTAATATTTAACTGAGGCAAACAGCTGTTCGTCTTAATAGAGCCTTAAATATTAGATCATTATAAAAGTTCGTGCCCGATTTTTACACGTGGCGGAAAGATTGCTGTATGACCCAACTATTAACCATCCTATAGACTTGTTGTATACCAATGGATAGCTCATGGCTTCAGAAGTCATTTTATCGGTAGATCCCGTTGAGTTATGTCAAAGCGTGTATGAAATGGAAATGAAACCCGAAATGGAGAATGGAAGTTACACCTTCCCCATGAAATGCTATACGAGTTTCAAAAGTGAGTAAACGTTAGAACTGCAATAAAAAATATAAATAAAAAAAAGGACTTTTATGTAGATCCTGCTCCTGCTCTAAGGACCGTTAAAAAGAATTTTAATTTCGGCAATGAATTGGAACTTGGATTCACTTCCAAACTCGACACGGTGTACCCACTTTGTTTGACGGAAGAAATAAGCTAGATCGCGTCTCCGTGGCCATATCTTTACTTAGACGCCATAAAAACGAATCTTTTTTGGATCAAGTGGTAGATACCGGAACTGTTATCTGTTTGATGGGATTCCGAGGGTATAATTTTGTTCGAACTTCTTACACCTGGCGAAACAATCACTGCGAATAAGTACTGTGATCAACTATCCAAGCTTAATGAGGAAGTTCAAGAAAATCGTCCGAAAGGTGTCCTCTTCCATCATAATAACGCCAGCCCATATGTCTAATGCAAAAACTGATGAAGTTAAAATGGGAATACATTGAGAACCCACCGTATTCCCCAGACTTTGTTCCTTCAGATTTTCATCTGTTTCGGTCGTTTCAGAGCGATTTGAATGGA
The DNA here is from genome assembly GCA_928272305.1 of Volucella inflata. Taxonomy (NCBI): domain Eukaryota; kingdom Metazoa; phylum Arthropoda; class Insecta; order Diptera; family Syrphidae; genus Volucella; species Volucella inflata. The sequence continues at coordinate 17,760,423 of OV743718.1, read as the reverse complement.
AAGAAGTTTGGTTCCGCCGAAGCTGTTGAAAAGTACATTATGACGTTTTTTTTTTTTAAGGAAAACCACGTAGATAATATAAATATATTTTTTTAAGTATAACCGCTTGTGTTTCATTTTTAATTCTTTTCCACTTTTCCATTATATATTTAAAAAGCCCATCGATGTTGACTCTATCTGGATATCTCTATTGTCCAAGCGTTCCCATTATGCCTTATCTACAATAATAGGGGATGTGTGACACACATTTGCATCTATGAATTTGAAAAACATTCTAAAATCTGCTTCTTACTACAGTAGAATTGATTCGTTTTTTATATAAATTGAATATTTCCCATTGTGAAATTACCATTAATGCCTTTGATGATGACACAAACACTATAAAAGCCATGTGTCGTCCTTTAAATTCACGAAGAAGAGACTAAAAATCCTTTAAATGACGACTTGGTTTCAATTTTGAAAAAACTTTACGACCTACATACAAGTGCTATCGATATAAATGTTTCAACGTCATTTCGAATGCAAATTTAAAGATCATAAATAACATTCAACAACTTCAAATTCCTTGTCGCGCATAATAAAGAGAAATTCCTTAAAGCCGACGCAAATAAATGACGTAAGGAAGGACTTTACAAAAATCAACTATGAAAGAAAACGCCTCGTAAAACCAAAACGTTGATTTACTTTATTTGACTTTATGCGTGTATCCTTAACATTCTTTGTACGAGTATGACATTTTAACTACTCTTTTTGTTGTTTTTTAAAGAACGCTTTCGTTTAAAAACTTTAAAAAAAAAATTGTAATAAAATACTCAGTACCAGTAGGAACATCATGTGATTTTATAGCGAAAACTTCCTTCCCCATTCCCAATATGTTTTATTTTTTTTTTTTAAAAAACTTAAAGTGCTTATTGTGGAATCATCCATCTAGCAATTGCAATTCAATTGACAAAACATTTACATAAAAAATGTTGAAAAAGGGAAGGAATATCAAATGTCCTTTGCAGACGGTCTTGGTAGGAAGTTGAATTATGATTAAGATGGACGATACAAATTTGGCAGTGGTTAATAGATTCCATTTTTTTTGATACACTTTCTTTACTTTTTTGAATTTCTACTGCACATTCGTTTTCTTGAGATGGGAAACGAGCTATTGCTACAAGGATTTGAAATAAACTAATAAGCTGCAAAGAGGAGATGGATAAGGTAGAGATGTACATATATATATATGATTGAAGCTTAGCTCTTATAAGAACATCTTTTCGAACAATAAATATATTTCTAAGACAATTGAGATGAGTCTTGTGATAAGGTTATGACCCTACCTGCATTACTTCTAAAAGAATGTGTCCCTATCCGACCTCAAGTTTCAACTCAACACTAGGAGAAAAGAAAACTTTTGAAAACCACGCAGGGCGTGACAAAGAATTAAATAAGTCAAAGGTCAGTGTTATTTTTTTCATTTCATTTATGGGCGTAGTACCAGTAAGACGAAAGTCTTTTATACTACAAAATAGGGCTCGAAGGAACTACTCTATTTACAGAGAAATTTAATTTAATTTAATGAGCAGAATTAAAAATGTTTACTATAGTTAAAATAAGTTAAAAAAAAAATTGTATTAAATATATAAAAAATAATCAAAAGTAGAAATAGATTTATATATTAATATTGTAAAATGTAAATAATAAATGAATTAATACGGCATAGGGGAGGGAAAGGCCAAGGAGAAAAATAGAAAGGAAGGCGGTAAAAGAATAAAGAGATTAAACACTATACGCTTAGAAAGGAGTAAGTATGACAAGTAAAATACAAGAAAATACATAAACTACGACAGTACAAGACAAGCGAAAAGTTCACTTTTAAATTGCTTAAAGTGAACAAAGAAGACGACTTTGGATATTTGAAAGAAGGAGTCATAAGATGATAGGTTCGCGATGATCGAAAGAATTGCAATTTTTCGTATAGTGAAGAAACATATAGCATCTAATTTTCCAAAACTGCTGGAAAGAGCACCCTAGGACAAGTTTATGATAATGAGAAATATGATTAAATCTTTCCATTCGGAAAATTTAATTTATGTTGAGAACGGGAATCCGATCTGCAGTAAACAACTATAGCATAATCAAATATTGGCACAAGAAGAGACTTAACTAATCTCAGCTTAGTTTCAAGTGGCGGCGTCGCGAAAACCAGCCTCGTGGAATTTAAATAAATGGACGGGAAATCATCAGTATCGAATCTGCTTTTTGAAATCAGTATAAGCTGACTTTTATTAGGCTTTAAAATCAAACCATTATCCTGAGACCATTCAACAATAGAAGACAAGTCTACGTTAAATCTAGTTAAACGGTCCAAGTGGATGGGACGAATATATTTGTACATCATGAGCATACTATATAAATGGATAAAATGAAGTATTGCGGCAAACGTGTGGTAGGTCATTAATAAATAGAACCTTGGGGGACCCCCGACGGTATACTTCTTAGCTAAGAGGACTTTCCATCCACAACAACCTATTGAAAACGATTTGTACGATAACTCCTAATCAAACGAACAGACTTGTCGTTGAAAGCAAAGTAATGTTTCAATTTATTGCATAAAATCTCATGGTTTACTGAATCAAAGGCTTTTGAGAAGTCGAGTAAGCAGAGAAGAGTGAGATGCTCATCATCATATTGGATTCGTATATCATCAAACACCTTCACCACAGCAGTAGAACGGCTATGATTGGCAAGATAACCTGACTGCGCCTTCAACTTCTTCTTATCCTTTTAACCCTTTCCTCGTTATACGAACTTATGTATAACGAGTTTCCTATTTTTACTGCATCACTGCTGCTCCGCTTATGGGGTTGCCAAATGTCGCAGACCGTAGAGCGTATCTACATACTGCTCGGTCCTGGATCGCTTCAGTAGTTAGCCCGAGCCGTTGTTGCGCATTTGCCATCTGAGAAATCCAGGAATTCCTTTTCTGACCTCGTTTTCTTACAGTCACCGTAGTTGATAGTGCCTTTTTAACCGGATTTTCCGCAGATCTTCTTTGAACGTGGCAATACCAGCTTATTCTATTCGCCTCAAGCTGTTCGGTTACCGAATTCTTTATATGTAGACTTCCTCTTATACGCGTAGATCTAATGCAATCGCGTTTAGTGACTCCACTAGACATCCTTAACATTTTCATTTCCGCTTCCGTCATTTTGTTTTTAAACGCTTCGTACATTGTCCAGCACTGTAAACCGTATATAAGAGATGGTCTAACAACCGTGGTGTAGAGTTTCCCCCTTAATTTAAGTGGAAATTTTCGGTCGCAAAAGATTCCCGAATTTTCCCGCCATTTCATCCATCCCACACTCACTCTGTGGTTTACGTCGTCGTCACATTTCGCTTCCATGTTAACGATTGATCCCAAGTACTTAAAGATAGTGCTTTTCGGATGAACTATTCCGTCTAACATTATATCCGGAACAGGTTGCAAAGGATGCGCAAATAGGCACGTCAAATGCTTCGTCTTTGAACGACTTATTTTAAACCCGTTTCTATCTAGTGCATTTTTCCATGAATCTAAGGCACTCTGCAAATCTTCGACGTTATCGCTAAGTATAACTGCGTCGTCAGCGAAGAGAATTGGCTTTACATTTGCTTCGCGCATGCAGTCTAAGGGCTAAGTACGCTTCCTTGGTGCACTCCGACATTAACTGCAAATTCTCTCGTTAGTCCAGCAGAGCTTTTAACCGCAGTTTTCACGTTTCCTTACATGTCTTATATTATTCTAATATACGTTTTCGGTACCTTTTGACACCTCAGCGCGGCCCATATGAGATCCCTAGGCTCTCGATCGAATGCTTTCTCGAGGTCGATAAATATCATGTGTAAATCCTTAAACGAATCTCGGTGCTGTTCTATTATAATTCGAAGGCTTTGGATAGCGTCCACCGTCGATCTTGTTTCAACAAATCTACACTGGCTATTATCGAGCTTTATTATTTGCCGAAGACGTTCGTTTAAGACTCTTTCGACGATTTTCATAGTGTGTCAAATAAGCTTGATTGAACGGTAGTTGTTGCATTCTCGAGTGTCGCCTTTTCCTTTGTATAATGGAACCGAGAAGCTACTTCTCCATTGATTCGGCATAGGTTGTCCACATTTTAATTTATTTAAAAGTTTCGATAGCCATTCGCTGCCGATTCCTACCATCTTCGACCAAAACCCTGATGGGATGCTGTCTGGTCCCGCCGCTTTCCCGCTTCATTTTTCCGATTGCTATACTTATTTCTTCGATTGAAAATATCGAAACTTCCTTTTCGAATAGACCAGCTGTCAGCACGATATCACGTGGAAACTGTTTGTTAAGCAACTCCTTGCAGTATTCAAGCCACCGGTCACAAATTTCCTTTTCATTTGTTAAGCGAGGTTATTTCCATCGAATTTTTTCGCCTCTGTGCAGCGAGCTTAAAAATATTTGGCACTTTAGTATTGTACGACGTTTGAACTCCTTGAATAGCTTTTCTTCTATCTGCCGATAGTGAGGATATTTTTTCCAACTCCTGGTACAGGTTTTCCGCTGCTGCAGCTCGAGTTCGACCCAGGACTTTCTTTGCGACATTAATCTGTTTTGCAAGAATTTTCCCAAATAACTTAGAGAAACACGATAAAATACTTATGTGGCGAAAATGAGATGTCGATAGGGAATTGCTTTTTTTAGCGACGGGTATTGCTTTCGCAATTTTCTAAACATCGTAAAATGTTTGGGACATAATACAGAAATTAAATATATGTGTAAGAAGGCTTATAATATAGGGAAGTATTTTTTTCACAACACGTAAATGTACTCTTTCTTCACCAATCGCATTCGATTTTAATGCTTGGAAAAGTAAAATCACTTCCACTTCAGTAGTTACATCAAACCCCAAATAGGATGGATGACCAAATAAAAGGTGATTCTAAGGAATAAACGTGTAAATGTTGCAGTGATTTGGTGTAAAAGCAAATTTTTGTGTTTGTATTAATTTTCCCAATACCAATAGATGCAAAGGCTTTTTAGGGCTTCTTCAATGTCGTTTCATTTAACGATTTTCCATCGCAAAGGCGTACCCTATGAGTAGGAAAGAAAATCGGAAATCATCTACCTTAGTGGGGCGTGAGAATCAGAAAGGTTTTTCGTAGCTCAAAACCGGCATAGACCCTGCTTAAAGAATAGCCCATTGAGTGGCCCACGTACAAAAAGTTTGCAAGCATCTAAGAAAATGATAACAATATGATGATATCAAAGAGATTTTTTTCAGGAACTTTTGCAGGTCCATCAAATTAACGATGTATGTGCACACCACAGAATAGCTTCACCTACTTTGAGGAGTTCACCCTCATGACTTTCCTAAACATCGAAAGCTGATCGCACTCACTCGTTATTTCGAACGCGAACCTACGCAACTTCCAAAAAGCAAAGTTTTTACCGCAGCTAAATTGTGACAGTGGTCAAATCGCGTCAAATCCACATAATTTTAAAGGGACTTCACATGGCGGGGTTCTCTTGCTAATTTTAAGGATCTTAGTAATATTGAACGACAATAACTTTAAGTGGATTGCCTGCGGTAACGATTGAATACAGGGGTTTGCCTCTTTTCTGACAGAAGACCAGCTTAGGACATTTAGCTTAACCCAATTTCAAGGCCTTCAAATTCAAATCTATACTATACTATACTTAAGACTTCATTGACATTTTAAAGAACTATCTATTTGTGCAAAAACCCGAGCCTAGCCCTAACATGCATTTTACTTGCTTTACTTTAGAGAAATACTACTAGATCACCTCATTAAAATCCAGATAAGAAAGGATTAGTACAGTATTTTTAAGCCAAAATAATTACCATTATCAAGGCCGCAACAATCATTATATAAAATACGATTAAAACCAGCAAGAATCTTCTGAATGATTCTGCTATTGGGTTTTCTCGGAAAGTAATTTCGTTGTTGTTTTTTTTTTCACAGCCAACTTCACACTTAAGCGGCATATTCATTTTATATTTTAACAGCTGATATAGAAAGATTTGCTTGTGAAAAAGTTCGATTGATTCTACGCAAGAGTTTTTGGTTGGTGCCCTTTCAAATATGGAGGGCGAAAAGCAGCATTTTCGACACATTTTACTTTTTTACAATCGAAAAGATAAAAATGCTGTTCATGCAAGAAAAAAATTATCCGATGTGTATGGAAAAGATGTACATCGACACGACACGACAAAACATCAGTGTCAAAACCGGTTTGCTAAATTTCGATCCGGTAATTTTGATGTTGAAGATGCACCACGTTCTGGAAGGCCAGTTGAAGCTAATGAAGACAGTAAAATCAATAATTGACGCAAACCGGCGAATAACAACTCGTAAAATAGCTGAGATATTAAATTTATCGAATTCGACCATTCATAATCATTTGAAACGGCTATGTTCAATCTCAAAGCTCGATATGAGGGTTCCTCATGTTCTTATGGAAAGAAATTTGTGCCGTTGATGTCTGTTATTTGCTTCTCAAACATAAAAAAAAAAAATGTGATGCTGTCTGTTTGGTTGGATCTCAAAGAAATCGTGTTTTTTTAGCTTCAACCAGACAACACAACGATAAACTCTGAAGTGTACTGCCATCAGCTGGACAAATTGAATGATTCACTTAAGCGGAAGAAGTCAAAATTGATCAATAGAAAATATGTAGTGTTTCACGAAGAAAATGCGAGGCCACACTCACTATATTCTCCAGATCTGGCACCTTCTAATTATTATTTGTTCCGGTCTCGACAAAAATTTTTAGACGGTATAACCTTTAAATGAGGAAGTCACCAGAATGGATAATATATAAACCAATAAAATATTTATTCACTATAAGAAAATCGTCGAAAAAAAAACAAAATTTATTTTCGAACAACCCAATATACGAGTATGCTGAGTACCAAAGCAATGAACGAGCCGTTTCCAGGATCTCTTTGACATAAAAAATTCCATTAGTTCATGAAGAAAAGGAATTGAGAATTTGGTCCTTTTGCATGTAAAATATCACACTACTCGTATCTAGTACAGCTCATGTGATAAAAACTTACTGCACCATCAGCATGAATCTTGACTACCTGGATACCAACTACCAACGAGTCCTGTGGAAGCAGAACGAAGAAGGGATTAAGTCCGTCAACGTGTTGTTGAGTGACTGGCCTGTGTTACCCTAAAGAACAATGAGAACTCTCGAATGTTGCGCACTTCTTGGCTACTCAGAACTTTCAGATATACCAGAATACCTTTTTACTTTTCAAAAATTGATCATTCTGAATGACAATTCTTTAATTGGGTTCCTTTGTGGAATTTAAGGTGTGGGAATCTAGTGCTAGGTATTGGGTTTACGGAGTTAAGGTCATTGCACGAAGGTTTGGTCGATAAGTAATCTTTGCCAAAGATGCACTTCTTCTTGTATGATGGCACAGTAGACTTGTGTTGACAAACTCAGATGCATGGCGTTCACCGAACTACTGAACTGAAGACTTCTCGTCTAAGATCTCTGATGACTATCATCGTGTCTCTTTAAAGGCAAAAATTTCCATCTGCCAAAGTTCTGACATAAAAGATTTCCAAGGTTTTGTACACATCACCTGATATGACATCATTTTCGCTGATGGTATTAATATTGATTTCGATTTTCATTCACAACCACGCCTATTCATTTATATCACCTTCAAAATTAACTCCAGTTTCAAGGGTAATTCCCAACGACAAAAGGATACACTCCTCGCCCTGTTAAAGATATGATCAAGAATAATTAATTATTAAAACCAACCACCACCTCTACCACCAACACGAGATGGTCCACCACAAATAAATATATCCACAACCTCGGTTTTCTGGTTTTCTGGTTTTCTGGTATTCTTGAACACTTTTCCTTTGTCGCTGTCGTCGTCGCCGTTGTTAATTAATTTTTAATTCACTCCCCGTTAGCTTAACCCAAAGGATGCCCAATTATAATTTTCTCCCTCAGCCTATTGTACGAGTAGGTCTTCGGTTGGGAATACCAAATGACTCCGAAGGATATTGTCGTCAACCAGAATTTTCTTTTTAAAAAACAACAAACAATAAACCGAACTTTGATTAACACAATTATTATAAAGTCGAAGGGTCCCGGAAAACGTTGCACTTAACCTTGGTCCTTAGGAACCACATTCATAATTAAACAAGGACAAGAATTTACAAATAAAAAAAAATTATCCTTGTTTATTCATTGGAACATTTTCTCTTATTGCCTTCTCATAGATTTTAATCTTGTTTTCATTTTCATCTCCTCTCCTAAGTAAATAGACTGTGTCCTTCCTGTTTCGTGGTATGCAAGTATCTATGAGTATGTACCCCTAGTTAAGGTCTTTTGGATTATGCCTATGGGGAACTATTAGATTCATTTTCTCCAGGATTCGAGAATTCATTCATTTTTTTTTTCCACGAAAAACAAACAAAGGATATCCAAACCAACTTTGCGCTAATGGACTATAAAAATTTCAATTTCACAGCTTCGTCCTTGATGTTAAATGTTTCTCCTGTAGTTCACCTGTTGGTAAATAAAACGAAAGAAAAAATGTTCCGGATTCTGCAAGGTAATGTTTGCTTTCTGAGTTTAAATTTTTTTTTTTTTTCTTTTCTGAATTAAGGATGCGTGAATACACGAAGCATTAAAATAATATAAACGACCATACTAAAAGCCACGACAGAGTTGCAAGTGGCCTTTAATCAATGCCGTCCGAGCAGCACTTAAACACAGAATAGTGTCATGAGCTCTTAGTTACGAGTATGTCTGTCGATAAATTGTCCGGGCAATGTTTTCAATCTCGAAAGCAATTTACTTTATGTCAGTGGATTGCGTCAATTGTTGCGTTTCGGAAAGCCTTTTCGTTTTGAGTGTGTTGATAGTTTATACCGAGCTATCGTTCTATTTTGCTTACCATATCCTATCTTCGGTGCCTCTGTTTTTATTTTCGAGTTGTAGCTGAGGAATCTGTGTCTGAGTAGTGAGCAAGATAGCTTGCATATCCGATATAGCCGGAGAAGCAATCTTGTGTACTCTGGTTCCCATACCTGCCGCTTTTTGGGCTGGTGAAATTTTAACTTCCACCTTTTGATGCCGATATTAATTATAAAAAAAGTAAATACAACCCTGATAGGTTGGAGTGTTCCCCGAGTTCTCTCATAAGGCTCACAAAAGCTAGCTTTTCATCGTCATTTGTTTCCCACTCAGAGGCAATTCCAAGTTTGTAATCGTTTCCACTTCATGCATTGAAATTGTATCTCTGTTCGACGCTTTCTGCGCAAATCTTTGACAGCAGACAGATTGTTCTGTTTTATATTATTCAATGTACAACCTGGAAGTAAGTGTGTTTTTTTAACCCAATGTTAAGTTCTGACTTTTTATCTGTCAAACCAACTGCCAGATTGCAAACTGTCAATGTCATTTTTATTCAGAAGTCTTTGCAATTTTACAGTGATAACATACAGTGCTGCCAATATCATTCCGTATTTTTTTGGTCATTTTTATTTATTGATGTTTTGGCAGTCAAAAGATAAAAAAAATTAGATTTTTTTTTGACAACCAAGATTTTATTTAATATTAAAACTGAACAAAAATTTCATTTTTAAAACACGTATAAAAAAAAATGGAAATTGAACTCAAACTGTTGTTATTATTAATATTTTGTCCCGTAACCCTTGTTATTTAATACTGCTTTGCATCGAGACCACCAGATTATCTATTACACTTTTTAAAAACGCCCACAAATTTTCAATCACCCGATTGAATCCGGTCCGGCGATTGAGAAGGCCACTCAAATACGCAAATGCTGTGTCGCAAACCACACCTTTAACACATTTGAAGAATGTTTTAGGGTGTCGTCCTGTTGGAACACCCAACGTAAAGAAATCTCCTCTTCAAAGTATGGAAGCATGGCCGACTCCAAAATATCCCTGTACTGAAAACGATCCATTATTCCGGTAATTTGGTGTAAGGGGCCAGTACCTGCACCTGAAAAACAGCCCCAAACCATAACCGAGGCTCCTCCATGCTTAACTGTAGGGAGTACATTTGGTGGACTTAATCGTATTCCTTTTGAGCGCCTTGCCGTTCTCCCGTCATCGGAGGAAAACAAATTGAATTTGCTTTCATCACTGAAGAGCACACTTCTCCACTTGGTTAAAGACCAGTTCAAATGATTTTTTGCAAATTCAATCCTGGCAAGACGTTTAAAGTGAGAAATTAATAGTCTTCCGAAACACAGTTAATAGTTTACCATTTTCTCCGACGCTTCGCAGTAAGAAGTGGCTTTTTTGCTGGTCGAAATGAGTGACGGCCAAAATCTCGTAATCGCTTTTTTAGAGTACTTGGGACTACAGGAAGTTTCAGTTCGTTGCAAATGGATCTTTAAGCACAAAATTCTTTATGCGCTTTTCAGTCTTGGATGATGTTTTGCGTGGGCGTTTAACAAAATGATCGCCTTCCACAGGTTTCCCACTTCGAAACTTTTTAATAATGTAATAAACTGTTGACGTAGAAATTTTTAACATTTTAGCGATTGCATTTTGTTTTTTACCAGCTTGAAACTCTTGGATTATTTTATAACGAGTTTCGTTGCTATGGCAAGTCTTAGCCATTTTTTTTTTTTTTTTTTCAAAATAAAAATTTAATTTGCTTAGCTCACAACTTTTTAAGCCTATTAAACTTAGGATTTGACATGAAAAGCCGTTACCTGAGCTAAAACAACAAAGACTTTCAAAAATCCGGTTAGATTTACACAGGGATATTAAAGAGCAACTTAAAACAGTTATTATTTTTTTATTTTAATTTCGATTAATCTATTACTTTTTTATACAATAGATACCATTAAATCTTGCATAGCTGTTCTAAATTAAATGGCAACGATTAGTATAAGGCCTCGTAGAAGTAGCATCTTCCGACAGATGCTGGTTCCTTAAATGACGAGAATGAGCCTCTGCAGCCGAACATCTTGCAGCTCTGTTAATAAGTCCTACTCCACGCCTCCCCGTGGCGCCATCTGGGAATCTCACTAGAGGTTGCGAAGTGAAGGGGGCAAATGGCGAGTTTCCTGCGCCATTAACCAGGATTAGTGTCGGAAAAACAAAACAAGACCTTATCCGGGCTACTCCGACATATTTGGAGCTCAGGCCGGAAAGGATTTCCAGGACTTAGTCAGGGTCCTGGAAAAGAGATGGTGGCGGACGAGCCCTATAAGGGCCAACGGCAGCGCTCACATCCCGGAACGGGTTACTGGCTTCGGTGTAACCGACCCCTCGTCCTAGGGGCACTCAAAATGGAACTGGTCCTCCAGGTTGGGGGTTGTGCTACCGGGGTAACTGCCCGGCCATTTAAAAAAGATTAAGTTACGAAGCATCAACAAGCCTCGGATATGGACGGATCTACTGTTGACAATCCACGCAAACGATTTAAGGACAACTAGCAAATGCGATGGGATGGGCCGGACAGAAAGAAGATGAAAAACTGCGACATCTACTACGGCGATTGCTATCGACGGCAAAAGCAGCGCTTATTTGGATGCGGATATGTTGTCGGAGGCAAACTAAGACGAGAAGTCCTCAGCTTCCGGCATGTGAGCGAGCGCCTCGTAGCAATCCGTATCAAGGCTAAATTCGCCAACATTAGCCCCATTTGCGTGCATGCCCCCACAGAGGAGAAAGATGACGACACCAACGATGCCTTCTACGAGCTCCTCAACAAGACCTACGAGCAATGCCCTAGCTATGACATTAAAATTGTCCTCGGTGATTTTAATGCAAAGCTAGGAAGAGAGGCTATCTTTGGTGGAACAATCGGAAAATATAGCCTGCACAACACCACCTCCGATAACGGATTCAGGCTAATCGACTTTGCGGCGGGGCGAAACATTGTCGTGGCTAGCACGCGGTTCCCACATCTCGACATACACAAGGGGACTTGGAGAACTCCTGATCAATCAACAGTCAACCAGATTGATCACATTTCGATCGACGCAAGACACTCCTCCAGCATTATGGATGTCCGTACGTTCCGAGGAGCCAACATCGACTCGGACCATTACCTTGTTGTAGCCAAGGTACGGGTACGGATATCCCAAACTACGCCAAGACAAACTAATGCTGTGAGAAAATTCGACGTCAGACGGCTACAATCACAAGAGATCGCCAAGTCCTTCTCCGATCGAGTGTCTCTTAATCTCTTAAGAGGTCCAATGCCGCCAGCATCAAGCATCGAAGACCATTGGAAACACTGCCAAAACGCCATCAGAGATGCCGCTTCTGATGTGCTGGGTTTCACTCGTCCACCACAACGAAATCCCTGGTTCGATGATGAATGCCGGCAAGCACATGCAGCTAAGCAAGATGCATATAACGCAGCGCTGCTTAGAAAGACCAAAGCTGCTCATGAGCTCTATGAGCGGAAGAGGAGAGACGAACACCGGCTTCTTAGGAGGAAGAAGAATGAGCATGAGAAGCGCGCGATCGAGGAAATTGAGAGATGCTACTCCAGGAATGAGGTTCGGAAGTTTTACCAAAAGGTAAAAATAACATGCCGCGGAAACAAACCCCGAACCGAAGCCTGTAGAGATGAACAAGGGAACACCGTAGTAGAATCGCAGTCGATGCTGAGGATTTGGAAAGATCATTTCTGCAGACTGTATAACGGCGATGACGGACCAAATACCGCTGTCAGGCAGAATCAACCTTTCAACCTGGACGATGATGACCAACAATTCCGTCCACCCGACCTGGATGAAGTGAAGATAGCCATATCGAAGCTTAAGTCCAACAAAGCTGCTGGAGCGGATGGCCTGACTGCCGAGCTCTTCAAAGCGGCAGGCGATGACTTGGTAAGGAGCATACACCAACTCATCTGTAAAATATGGTCGGACGAAAGTATGCCCGATGAATGGAACCTCAGCATTGTTTGTCCAATTCTCAAGAAAGGAGACCCTCTGAACTGCGCCAACTACAGAGGCATCAGTCTCCTTAACATCGCATATAAGTTCTTATCCGCCGTATTGTGTGAACGCCTGAAGCCGTTTGTCAACAATCTGATAGGTCCATATCAGTGTGGCTTCATGCCAGGAAAGTCCACCATCGACCAGATATTCACACTACGGCAGATCTTGGAGAAGACCCATGAGCTTCAGATCGATACCCACCACCTATTCATCGATTTTAAGGCCGCGTATGACAGCATCTATAGAGACGAGCTATATAGAGCAATGTCTAGTTTTGGCATCCCTGCCAAACTCGTCCGTCTATGGAGAATGCACGCTGCTCCATCAAGGTCGGTAAAGATCTCACCGAGACCTTTGATGTCCAGAAAGGATTTAGACAAGGCGATGCGCTGTCATGCGATTTTTTCAACATCGTACATGAAAGAATAGTGCGAAACTCACGAGCAAACACAAGAGGCACTATCTTTCAAAAGTCCGTCCAACTACTAACATATGTCGACGATATTGACATTAACGGGAGAAAGCAGCGTGATGTCAGTGGCGCTTTGGCGAGTATTGAGACGGAAGCGGCGAAAATGGGTTTAGCGGTTAATGAGGGCAAGACCAAGTATATGCTGTCAAGCAAAAAGGACAACCAACACCGACGCCTCGGACAGAACGTCACCCTCGACAGATATAACTTTGAGGTAGTTAAGGACTTTGTCTACCTAGGCTCCGCTATAAATACAGACAACGACACCAGCGCTGAGGTCAAGCGAAGGATAACTCTTGCCAACCGCTGTTTCTTTGGGTTAAGAATTGAGTAGCAAAGCCCTCTCTCGGACAACAAAAGTCACCCTTTATAAGACTTTAATAATCCCGGTCTTGCTCTATGGCGCAGAGGCATGGACATTATCAAAAATGGATGAGGGTGTTCTTGGTTGCTTCGAGAGAAAAATTCTTCGGGCGATCTTCGGCCCCGTCTGCATTGACGGTGAGTGGAGGAGGAGATACAACGACGAACTGTATGGACTGTACAGCGACATGGACCTAGCCAGAAGAGTGAAGATCCAAAGACTGAGATGGCTGGGTCATGTAGAGCGCATGGACACCAATGCTCCGGTCCGAAAAGTCTTCGAATCTGCCCCCGAGGGACAGCGCAGTAGAGGAAGACCAAGACTCAGGTGGCGCACGCAAGTGGAAGAGGACCTCAGCCAACTTAGCGTGCGAAACTGGAGGCAGCTAGCCAGGGATCGAGCTGGCTAGAGAAGCTTGTTGACTGAGGCCCAGGTCCACCCCGGACTGTAGCGCCACCTAAAAAAAAAAAATAAGCTGTTCTAAATTAGTTAAAAGTTAAGCAATCTTGATAGTCATTTTCTTAAAATAAAAGAAAACATGTTTTGAGAAAAAAAGAAACCGGAATGTTTTTATCACCATTGTACATTCTTGAACAACGTTACCAAGGTTTAGAAATATGATTCCAAAATTATGGTTCTGAGAGCCAAACTTTTAGAGCACTTGCACCATTGTACATTCGACATAATCGACCATCTGAGACCGCTATTCGTCGTTTCACAAAAAATTTTCTTTGGAAGATGAAGTGGAACTGAGACGCGTTAGAAGAGGATATTAAGAGAGTGTTGAAGATGATACAAATTTATTGATTCGACTTTATTCACAACAGTTTGTTCGATGTCCATCCACTTAATGAACAGATCTAACTTGTGTAGTAATTGAAGCCGAATTGAAGTCGAAAAATTGTGTTAAGTGATGAGGCTCATTTTTTGGCTCAATGGGAATATCAATTAGCAAAATTGTTGTATTTGGAGCGTAGATAAACCACATGAGATTTTCGGAACGCTGTTATATCCCGAAAAATATACAGTCCGTGGGGTGGTGCAGTCCTCTGACCACATTTTTCCAAAATTGAGGCTTGTCAGCGACTTATCAGTGACTTTCCAATGAAAGTTCCCGCATGATCCATCTTTCAACACGGTTTCATTTTATCCCGCTGGGTCCAAAAGATTGATCCTTTGGAGACAGCGCAATAGGTTTCTATGGTCTAACAATTGTACGACTGTTTGTAGGTTCGTTTAGTCGGAGTTAGTGTTTTCTCGCGAAGATTTTACCTACGTCTCCGAAAGGAGGAACTTCGAGCTATCGGTGTAAGTCATCATTTCTAATGTACCACGGTACATAGACAATTTCTTTTAGCACTTTATTTATAAAAGTTTTAAAAATATTAACATTCGTTTTCTTGGTACAACCCCAAAGATGTACACCATATGTCCAAGCCCTTGTCTATTCATACCACCATTCATACGTTCTCGGAATAACCACCGTGTGGCGCTCCCATTGTTCCGATTTGAGTTCTGTTGTTGATATTCCCTATAAATCTAAGCGTCATAGCTTGACATTTGCAAAAGTTACGTAGCCAAGAGTACATCTACCTGTGTGTTGGCGATTTTTTAAAATTTTAGAAATGAATTTATATTTGCAACACCGAACTTGTATTTTTGCGTAACAAACGGATTTAATGGTGCGCGAACGTTTGAAATTTTGGAAAAGTTTTCGGCAACGATTCTCTAAAGAAAACGGTCGTTAACAGTGGCACGAGCGGTTCAAAAGTGGTCGTGAGTCAATCGAAGAAATAAAAGAAATGTTGGTCAATAGCCGCAAATTAACCATCAGAGAGATAGCGGAGGACTTGAACATTGCCTATGGATCCGCTCAAGACATTTTGGTAATGATTTGGGTTTCCGTCGTGGAGCAGCAAAGTCGGTGCCAGAAGACCTCAATTTCATGCAAAAAAGAGACCGAGTTGACGTCGCAAAAGACATGATTTGCGAGGCTGAATCCGATCCCACATTCATCAAAAGGATCATTACTGGAGACGAGACGTGGGTTTATGAGTATGACACAGAATCCAGACATAAGGCTAGTGAATGGCATTCACCAAATGAGCCGAGACCAAAAAAAACCACGTCGTTTTCAGTCAAAAAAGAAGGCAATGCTCACGGTTTTCATGGATTACAACGGTGTATTGCATCATGAATTTTTGCCAGAAGGCCAGACAGTAAACAAAGAGTATTATTTGAGCGTTATGAGACGTTTGCGTGAAGCAATTCACCGAAAGAGACCAGAATTGTGGGCAGAAATCTCGTGGATTTTGCACCATGATAACGCACCGTCGCACAGTGTCATCATTATTCGTAATTTTTTGACGAAAAATGAAACATATACCATCCAACAGATTTCTTTCTGTTCAATCGAGTTAAAAAAAAACACTACCGGGAACGCGTTTCAGCAACCGAGAGGAAGTAATGGAAAAATCGCAGGAAGCACTGATGAACACACCGGACAACCGAATATAACAAATGTTTCGAGGATTGGATCAAGTGCTGGCATAAATGTGTTGCAGTCGATGGGGTTTACTTTGAAGGGGACAATATAGATTTTTGAAGGTGGTATACTTTACCGAGAGCACTTTTTTGCACATTCACCTACTGCTGCCTGCTGCTAATATACCAGCGTCATCGGCAAATGTAACTTAAAGGGTCCTCTCTTCTTATGGTACGAGTATGTCTAGAGTATATAGAAGAATCAAAAATGGGCCGAGAACACTTCCCTGCGGTAAGCCGTCTAAGATCTCTTTGAATTGCAGTACTTTGTTTCCGAGTCTAACATAAAAAATTATATTCTCGAGATACCTCGTCAGTATATTAAAATAGGTCAATGGAAAGACCTGCCATAATTTAAACTTTAATCCTTTAATCCTTTAATCTTTAATCCATGCCATACCTTATCAAACGCTGGCGATACATTAAGGAATATGCTTGAGAAAATCTGTTTTTCTTCCAAAGCTATCTCAACTACGTCTGTGATTCTATGTATCTGATACGTTTTTTTTCGTCGATAATTCGCAGTATTAGTCTTAAAATTATTCTTTCCCAGATTTTCGATAAAATTGGGAGAATTGAAATCAATCTAAAATTGGTTTATGTCATTCGAAGGATTTTCTGGTTTTAGGACCAATTCGACCTCAGCAACTTTTCACTGACTCGTGCTGCCAGGCTTTCTGTCTCTCTGAGCAGGTTACAAAGGACATACGAACGTGTTTTATGCTATGGAGCACGACTTTATTGCCATTTCTTCCGTAAGAAGAAGATCTAGTCATGGTGCGCACAAGACCGAAGTTATGTTTGCAAAGTTCTGGCAGCAGATATTCAAATTGTATATGTTTTGTTCAAAATCAGAATTAGTACTGGCTTAAAAAAAACACCCTCTGTATGACTTTAGCACTTTTTAGACCATACAGTTTGCGGTTGAGACTAATATAAGCCACGAAAAATTATACTTTTTCGCTTCTCCCTTGATTCTCTAACTGTGTTGAAAGGCTTGACTACGAAAGGGGGTCCCCCAGATCATAAGACGGTTTCATTTCTTCAGAGTCAATATGAAGAAGAACTCCGTCGTCGAATCTCTCAATAAATTTGTAATTTAAAAACCCATTCCCCAGTATTACTTTACTCATACTCACTTCGTTCTATATCTTGGATTGTCTCTCGATTTTTGAGAAAGAAATTCCCAACATGGTATCCAATATCTTCTACGATCTGCTTTGAATAAAATTTGAGAGTAGGATCGTGTAGACTGACCAACTGAGGATCTTTTGTTTAATGATAATAGTCTGATTGTGTCAGAGTTGTTAAGAGTTGAAATATTTAAATGGCTTTGAATGCGCTAATAAAATCCATAGACAAAGTTTTTAAAACATATGCGTACGTTTATCACAACCTCAACACTGGTATACTACACATCGTACTATTAATACATCTACAGATAGTAAGGCCTTCTCCACATTACCATTGAATTCCAAATTTATAAGGAAATTGGAAGAGTTCATAGTTTAATCGTTGCCCGCCTATTCTCAGGAAATGTATTTTCCTAAACCAGTGACCTTTTATTCACGGTTTACAAAATTTACGGTTGTTACCCTCCAGCGTCACATCCTAGATTGCTTCTGGAAGCGTTGAGAAGATCAGACTTTTACTTAGTGTAGCGAGTGAAAGTATTGGAGAAAAGATTCAAAGCCACTTGGACACGACCGAGACAGTTTCTTCAGCATTGTTCCTTATTACTTGAACACGAAAACCATTATAATCAAGTACTATCAGAAGTTCTTTTACTCCTATAGAAGACAGTTTTCAGTTTGAGAATCCTTTTACGGCAACCACATTTAGCTCATCATGTCCCACGAGCTTGTACTTGACACTAGCTTACAAATCCAGATAGACCAATATCAACACATAAAGGAAAAGAAAAATAAAGAGAACCATCCACCCGATAAAACGGCTTCCATTACAGACTCCAAATCTCAAAAATCAATTTCAAGTCTCTTACTTGATATCTGACAACAACAAGCTTTACTTCCAATTGCACAACATCCCTTTTCCTTGGATATCCCCACAACTTAAATTTTCGTAAATTGTTAGATGCACAGAAGAGTAGAAAACTGAAAAGCTTTACCATACTAAAAATCAACTACATAACAAGGGATACTCTCGCGCTTGTCATTGTCGTTCGTATCTGCATCCACTCTCCATCGTATCCTCAAGAAAAAACTTGAAAACTCATTACAACTGCAATGAGATATAATATGAGAGCATACATACTTTCAGATATAAACAAATACTGCTGCTAGTTGTGGGAAAAGTTTCACATAAAAAATACAACAAAAAAGAAAAGGTTGGCTAGCCCAGGATCCTTAGACAGAACGGTTGACCTTCAGGATAAAATTAAAATGGCCCACAACTGGGGCACTTACAAACACAATCCCACTCTTTCAAACACCTCTTTTTGACTTGTTCAAAAACTTGGAAAGTACCTACCTTACTAAAATATTTAAACCAAAAAGGATATGCAGTGAGTGTGCTGTAAGAGTCTTATGGGATGGCCACTGATGGATTAACCCGGGAAAATGGCACGAAGGTTCACAACAGAACTGTATAAACGAAAGTTGTTCTCCATCCTCTTATAAAAGGAAAAAAAAAATCCTTCGATCTAGGTTGATGGGACTGCTTTCAATCGAATTGGAAAGGAATTCCTCTCTCTTTTTTGTAAGTCCTTAATCTCGTAAATGTAGCTGATATACTACTTGAAGGACTTACAATCGAGCATCGCAATCAGCAGGATTTTCTATCCACTGAATTCTTTTTAATTGAATTTTGTCTATTCTGTCTTTTCTCCTTTTTTTTTTGTAGTTTCTATGGAGAACTGTCCTTGTGATATCATTAGACATTTAAGGATGAATCGAGAATAGTGTTGAAAGCACCTATATGTTAACTAGGACTTGTGATAATTAGAACAAGGACGAGTTTAAGGCTAACGTTCAAGTAATCGATTTTTAAGAAGCAAATTGCTTTGTTTGAGCACAAAGCATGTCGTACAATCCAATGGACTGTAGGTCATCTAGAAACCGTCTATAGAGGAAACATTATGGTTACAAATAGTCATCTGTCTGTACTGTGGGACAGAGCACCCGTTAAGAGAGCATCTCACAAAAGGATTGAAGTAAACAGCAGCTAGAACTCCAGCTATTCAAGAATATTCAAATAAAAAAAAAAAAAACACTGGCGCTGGCAGCCCGGTATGGGTCATGGCCTAGCTTCTTGACACTCATTTCTGTTGCTCATGTTGTCATTTTAGTGACATCTGAGCGGGGCCTACGGTTTTTCGCCGAGTCCTAACGGCACTCCTTAGAAGCTTTTTCGTAGGCAATTTTACTTTCGGGAGTTTGCCATTGCCCACCGAAGGGGTGATGGCGATTTCAAAAATTGTTGGTGACCCAGCTGGGAATCGAACCCAGACTCTCTGCGTGATAGTCCAATGAGCTAACTATGGCGTCATCGCCATCAAATACTAACAAAAATATTTTCACTGGAACTATAGGTATTGTGCGAAGGCGGAAAATGTCATGTTCTTATAATTACTAAAGACTGATGATGAAGGGAGCTGAGTGCTTTATGGCAAGGGATGTGTGTCGTAAGAGGCGACGAGAGTCCCTTCAAAAAATTAGTCTTAATGATGCTTTGAGCACTACTTTCCAAATCAATACTAAACCGGAGCGGTGGATGAATGATGAGAAGAAGAAGAAAGAAGAAGAGGACACTTATAGATGAAAAAGTGTCACAAGTGACAAGTGACAAAGGAAGGAGCACCGAAGCTTAAAAAACACACACAGAGAAACAGAGTAAGCGATCATCCAATTGAAAATGACAGATACACAAAGAAGCACTACTTTATACTGCAGGGAAGCTATGAAGTGCATTCAAAGAAATCCGAATCGGTGCGAATCCCTCCAGTATAAGGAGTGTCGTCGAAAAAAAATGAATCTTTATTTTAACAAAATTTTTAGTTTTTTTCGGGAATTCCTTCCATCATTGTTTTCATAGTCCCATCTGTCAACTTTTTAGAGCTATTTTTCCAACATTTTTTGAATTCTTCCAAGGTGTTGAGAGCTTTTTTGGTGGCCCTTAACTCTTTTTTGACTAGGGCCTAATATCTTTCAATTGGCCTAAGTTCTGGCGAATTCGGAGGATTGGCCTCTCTGGGCACCACCGAAACGTTGTTTAGCACATACCAATCCATCGCTGTCTTTCCATAGTGACATGACGTAAGATCAGGCCAAAATAAAGAGAGTTCTCGATGATTGTTGTAAAAAGACATTAAGCGTTTCTGCAGGCACTCATTTCCATAAATTTCGCCACTTATTGAGCCAGTCCTGATGAAAGTTTAGTTTCTGAGCCCGCAAGAACAAACTGCTTGATTTCGAAACATTGCTTCAACATTTCCTCTACCTTTGACGGTATAGAATGCCTGCCCCGGAAGCTGGTTGAAATCAGCAAAAACATACGATTCATCGTTCATACAATGCATGAAAATTAGGTCAAAAAATTCGATTGCAAAGGTTTGGCCCGTTGTTTCGAATCCAAATTTTTTTTTCTGAGACCTTTTGGACTTTGTATGTTTTCAAGCCCGTATTTCTCTTCACGTTATGAACTAAAAAATTTTAATATTCTGCTTTTTTTGCCAAATTTCGTTCAGAAATGTTTGGATTTTTTTCAAGAATGCTCAAAATCTTAGTGACCGTTTTTGGGTTCATAAAACCGGCTTTTCGACCAGACCCCTCTTTTCTTTCAACTGACAGGTTCTCTTTATACGAGTAATTCTTATTAACTGGTTTCCTATTAACTTTTAGTTCCTTTGCGATTTTTATATATGTACGTCCACCCTGGGTGTGCTAAGTGACACTTAATAATATTTTATCTTACATCCAATTCAGATTCCATGTTGATTATGTTAACTACCAAACAGAAATGATATAAAATTTAAAAACAATAGAAGCGTTCCCAGCATTACAAAAAAGAACAATTTGAGTGATTTTTCTGTAATTTTTGGAAGTAAATTCGAAATGAGAGTGGGTAAATTTTTTCGATGGCACTCATTACTCCAAAACATACGAGTATACGACAAAATAAAATAAACTCAGTTCTCCACGTGCTATGCAGATTTTGTGTGGCATAGCTAAAGAGGTGACAGGAGCTGTTGACATTGCGTGTGGGGTTGGGCAGAATAGCGCTTTTACAAATAAAATTGACTCTGATCTATTAGCCTCAATCCAATGTTAGTTTATTAAGCCAACAATGCGACGGCAGAGCGCGTTTTTACAGAGACCTGGCATTATTCTGCATATGGATGAAAAGACAACTATAAGTCCTGCATACAAACTCGAGGACTGTGTCACCGTGTCTTGTGTCTAAAACACAAGTACCACCCTTTCACAGCAGAAAGGATCTGAAAGCAATGGGACAGTAAAGTACGAGCTACTGAGAAAAGAGTTCCAGAAAGATAGGCCGCAAGTTTGTCTGATGAAAAACAATTAAGGAGCAAAATTAAGAGCGTTTCTGAAGGAGCTTCAACACAATCTACTACCTTGATCAAAAAGTTCCCGTGTGGCGCTCCCATTGTTCCGATTTGAGTTCTATTTTTTTTTTTTTTTTTTTTTTTGTTATGTTGGTACATCTGTTGTTGATATTCCCTTTAAATCTTGGCGTCATAGCTTGACATTTGCAAAAGTTACGTAGGCAAGCGCAGAAATCATATAATGTATTTTCAGCGGAGGTTTCCCTGCCTCTGGTTTACATGTCGAACTCTGGACGACTCACTATCTAATGATCCCAAAAATTTAAACATTTACACTGTCAGTCAGATCATATCTAGCAATTCTTTCTCCGCAGTGGAGAAGAAGTCGATGATAACGCTCTCAAAACTGATGGTGTACTCTTCTTGAAAAGAAACCGCCATTAGCACGTTGTGCTAAACGGAACCGCCATCCATTTCCTCAAGGATGGCAAGTATTCGGGTATCGGTATAGTATAGCGATATTTATGTCGCTTCTCTAAGACAAGACTTATGGACAGTTATTTTCCTGGAATGAATATTGATTTCCGCTTTTACCAGATTACAAAGAACAGGTTGTTTGCAAGCTTTCTTCAGCATGCGTATGTTACCCTGCTCTAGAACAACTGACCACCCTCTATTCCTTTGCTGTTCATATCGTAACCTTTGGTACAACTTCGACGGAGGCTTTGTTGACTTTGCGCTCATGATGCCGATTTAACGCATTTATGTGCCGTTTTTTTTCCGGCTTGGCAGCTAAGAATGAATCAAGCCAATTTTTGATATTCTGCTCTGATGTGAACCGTATTTCAGTTCTGCATCGACCGTAACAAATGGTAGTCAGAAGGGGCAAGATCTGGGCTATAAGGCGGGTGGGGTAAGACTTCCCACCCACTGTTTTCCAAATAGTTCTTAACCGGAATAGCAACGTGGGGCGAGCGTTGTCATGATGAAAAATTATTGCCTCGTGTCTGGTCGCATATTCCGGGCTTTTTTCGGCTACTGCTCTCTTCAAACGGATTAATTGTATTCGGTAGGATCCATTTTCATCACCACTAACAATCCGATGCAAAAATGACTTCCTTTTGTGGCGTTCCAGCAGCATTTCGGACATGCAAAACCACCTTTCGACGTCTCTCGGCTTGAGTTCATGTGGAACCCAATTTCCTTGCTTTTGAATATATTCAGCTGCTTTTAAACGTTTTGAAATGGCTGATTGAGTGACACCCAAAGATTCTGCGAGTTCTTCTTGTGTTTGGCAACAATCTTCATAGAGTAATGATTCCAGTTCTTCATCTTCAAACTTTTTTGGCTCCCAAGACGTTCATCGTCTTCCAAGCCAAAATCACCACTTTTAAATTGTGCAAACCATTTTTGGCACGTTCGCTCCGCTAGCGCAAGTTCACCATAAACTTCCACCAAAATACGATGACTTTCGGCAGCAGTTCTCTTCATATTAAAGTAATGAAGAAGAACTCCTCGCAAAAACACTTTTTCA
Organism: Volucella inflata; assembly: GCA_928272305.1. Taxonomy (NCBI): domain Eukaryota; kingdom Metazoa; phylum Arthropoda; class Insecta; order Diptera; family Syrphidae; genus Volucella; species Volucella inflata. The sequence goes on along the minus strand of OV743718.1, from coordinate 17,736,984 downwards.
GGCACAAAGTTCGACATATTTGAGTGAAAAAAAATTATTGTTGTTTACGCTTCAAATGAATGACATATACTGAAATGACGTACAATGACAGTAGCTTTCCAACGCATGTTCCAATGGAATAATACAAGTTACGCCATCTCTTAGCGGACCCGCTGAATTAAGCTATAGACCCAATACATAGGATCGGACTTTTTGTACTTAGATTTTCCGCCTAATGTAAAAGAGTGGGACAAAAGACTTAATGCTCTACTCTTGTCCGAGCCAGCTAATATAGTGAGTGCCGACCAAGTGCAAGAGTTATTCTTCGTCTGATCTCAGCGCTGGTGTCGTTGTCTGAATTTATTGCAGAACCTGGGTAGACAAAGTCTTTAATCACTGCTAAGTCAGACCTATCAAGGATGACATTCTGCCGGAGATGTCGGTGTTGGGTGTTTTTTTTTTTTGCTTGACCGTTGACCGCAAAACCCATTTTCACTGCTTCTGTCTCAATTTTCACGAAAGCACCACTGACAACACTCTGCTTTCTTCCGATTATGTCAATATCATCGACGTATGCGAGTAATTGGACGGCCTATGAAAGATTGTGCCTCTTGTGTTTGCGCAGGAGTTTTGCATTATTCTTTTAAGGAGGAAGAAAGGAGTGTCTTGCGTCGATCGCAATGTGGTCAATCTGGTTAAGTGTTGATTAATCAGGAATTTTCCAAGTCACATTGTGAATATCGAGGTGTGGGTACTGCGTGCTAGCTATGACAATATTTCGCAGCGCCGTAAAAGTGCATGCGTTTAAGGCAAAAGTTGGCAAATTTAGCATTTAAGCCTGTATTTAAATAGGCGCATTTACAGTCGTATTTCTTAGAGTTCTTACATTTCACGTGGATATCCAAAATTCCTTATCATTGATTCAATTGCATGGGTCATTTTTTAAAATCAATATTAACGATCTCCAAATTCACTACTCGCAACTTCGTGCTTACATAGGCTTTTTTGAATCTTATTTCCTCCGTTCCGTTAATTGGTTTTGAAAATAATCCACAATGAAAAAACACACATCCTGTCATCCGCTGCCTAGCTGGTTGCCAAATATTTGCGGTACCAATAGTTTATAATCGCAATTTCAACATCGAATGTCCTGCCAACATGGACGACCACAAATTGGAGTTGAAAGGTCCACCAAACATCAAATACAAACACACACATTACATGAAAATAAATTAAACCGCACCTATGCGTTGGCAAATTCTCCGAGTATCCTTTTTTAATTATCCACAGGATATACGAGTATATAGAGTTCGATATAGGTATCTATGTATGCATTTCCTGGAGCAGACAACATAAACCGAGCATCATTCTACATTTGGTAAATGTATTTCACAGGTGAACTGTAAATACTGCCAAAGAGATCCTTTCCAAAATCTGCCACAACCTATGCACCACTAAAAGCATATCGACAATGAGTACTAGCACTTTCTATAGCCCGCTATACCATTCTTTAATTGCTGGCAGTAAATTTTCACACCTTCCGCACTGTTGACGGGATGACACCCAAATTTCCAGGCCAAATCCGATTGACGAAAGAACAAAAAAAAAAAAAAAATAGTCGAGCCCTGAATTCAGGTATCCTTCCCGTCTCACCACACACTGTGACTTTAAATTACACGCGTTACGAGTATTCGTATTTGTGCATTAAACAGGTGCACAGGATAGAATTCACTGTGCTGGAGTGGTGTGCTTATACACATGGCCCAATCCTTTAGATTTATCACTTTTCCTTTTTTGTTAAGGCTACACAAAAGGATCTGAAAATTTATCTTCATTGCAGATTTACTCCTTTACGCTGCCGCTCCAAAAACTGCATAATTTTGCAGATACTCGTACTTATGCATAAAATGCTTGAAGGGCTTTTGTGGGTAGCATCCGACGAAATGGGAAATCTTCTTGGGAGACTCTGATGCTCTGGCCCCGTGGCCTTGTTCCAACTTTCAGGAGGAATTTTAATAGACGAGCCTCTTCTCTACCAAATGGTTGGCTAGAACTGGTAGAGAAAAAAGGGAATTCCCCAAAAAAACAAGACCAAGGACGAAAGATGAAAGGGAGCTACGGTAAAGAAAGATGGTACATACAAGAAATCCATTGCCAAATGGAGAAATATTTTCAAGGACTTGTTGTAATGCGGGAAAGTACATACAAGAGATTGGTGGTGTCCTGCTATTTAGAGTTGGCAGTGGGTGTGCTAAATCCCTTACGTTCAGGATTTACTTGCCTACACCCGAGTCTATGCCAGCTTTCGTTATATTGTAATTTGACATTCATAATATTGGAAGCAAGGATTCTCTGTGGACAGGAGAACAGAGAGTGGAGGTGAAGATTTGATGTTTCTGGATTGTGTCATATGACATATGTGAACGCTCATTCCTGCTTCCCCTTTGCATGCTTATAGAACGCATATATTAAATTGGCAAGGACATTGCATTCTTTTTTTCCTTTTCATTCTATTCGTTGCTGGTTTTTCTAGAGAGAACATATGTGAATTATTCAGAAAAAGAAGAAAAGGTAACCAGTCACTTGTATTTAGGTTGGGGAAGCAAAACTTTTCTTTTTATCACAGAACCGAAACGTGATCAATTTTTTGATTCACAGGATGCTGTCGATTTACTGGTACAAGGGGGCCTAGCAGAAAGGATGAAGTACATATCGAAAATTTAATGAACAGTTTTCCGCATTGACATTGAATTTAACTTGATGTTCTTATGTGTATGAGATAAGTGCATGGTTAGGCCATTGTATCTTTTACTCGTATATGTTTTCTTAAGCAACATTTCTTGTAAACCAACCAAACAAAGAGAAAACGTTTCGCGCTGTCATCGTCGCCATAAGGACAAATGTCGTAGGTGGTGACAAAACTTAATTGTTGCACATAAATATGCTACAAACGACGTCCTCTAATGTATTTGCAGAAACATTCATAGCGGGTCAGGTATTACGGTTGAAGGGTTTGAAGAGGCGGAATGCTACTGGTAATTTTTGTGGAGCACTGGTGGTGAAAATAGCAATAGGAAAAAGTGAGGCAGGAGACGTTACTTCGGTGGTTGATGCTGTCAATTGAATATGTAATAATGGTATCACCTATAAGTTTTAACGCACGCACCCGACCAGATGTGAGCATTGTACACCAATTTTGGGCGGATGAAAAACGTACTTATTGAAGCCAAATCAGAAATATGTGTTCACTCCAACGTAAGGTGTAATTGACACACATACCGACGATAGAAAATTTTTCGGTTTCAACGATGGATAACGGCTGGGTATTTGAATTCGATATAGCGACAGCAGACAGCATTGTGTTTTGGAAGCATTCAATTCCACTCTGTTAATATCAGAATTTAACGAGCTTAACATACGCTGGCATTCCCGTTATATAAGCGAAGACCAGGGCCGTAAGTTCGGGAACGAATATGAAAAGCAAAGAGTACTGTCGTCAGCGAAAGAATACGAGTATGTTGGATAAGAAATAACAGACAAGAGATCATTGATCAAAATTAAAAAGAGTGCCGTAGACAGAATGGAGCCCTGAGGCACACCAGCTCTGTCAAATGCCTTAGAAATATCAAGGTCAACTACCTTGCTTTTTGCAGATTGATGTAAACTTTGGTTCCACTTTTCAGTGAGACATGCCATCAACTCAAGTGTAGGCGGAGACATAGCATAATCTGGAAATGTTGAGTTGGCCGCAAAGTGTTCAGAAAATAGATTGGCTTTGTCCACAGAGCTGACATCTGAAATGTCATTACATTATAAATGAGCCTTAGGATGGAGGATGACGCAGAATTTCTCATATATTTTACGAACGACCAACAATTTTTACTACCTTCGGAGCACTGTAGTATTCTTTGTCTCAGTTTTTAGACAAATTGAAATTTCGTTTCTTTTGATATTTGTTCGGTGTTCCTCTGTCGGATTGGTCTTGTAAGACTGACAAATCATTTCTCTAGTCCTGCCAGACTCTTTAAAGCTCGAGTCGTTCTTTCCCTTTGGTCTGATACTCTCAATCCGATGAGGGATAAAGGATCTTATTCCAAAGAGAATAGGTCTGTGATCATTTTAGCAGCGATATCTACGTCGTTATCGAGGAAGCATAACGACCAGTTTAAATTTCTAAGAAGGTGTTAAGTCCGCTCCAATTGGCTTTCTCTTATTGCCATATGGTTCTTACCGAATTTGAAGATTCGACGCACTCAAGTTTTAGAAATTTTTTTTTTAACCATGTGATCAATATACGAGAATTTAGCTGATATGACATAATGGTCAGACGAGTCTAGAGGGGTTGAAAAGTGAGAAACAATCTAGGATGTTGGCTGTATGACATTCAACGTCTGGTATTCGCGTGGCCTCATTTACAAGCTGGGACAAGTTGTTTTTCGCAGCGAAGATCTCAGCACACCTTCCTTCGGGTGTTGTCTGTTCAGAATGTCGAAGCCACCCAAAATTGTGTTTATTGAAATCGACCGAAGGAATGATTTCAATATGATACCGAAAACAACATTCCTTCACGTTACCTTTATCGACCTAAATTTTTAAGTGGAAAGTAAAAAGATATACAAAATCTGCAAACTATAGAAAACGTACTTTAGAAGGATTTTACGCGATATGTTTATTAAGCATAGCATTAAGAATTATAGTTGTAGTAAAACCGCTTTGCATCTGTTTCTCCGGGTGTTTTTGAAGTCCAAATTTCAAGTCAACAGACCCACGGTAAGACAAGCTATAAAGGACCAGAACAGACGCTGTCTCACTGAAATTCGGCCACATTTATCCATGATTCAAAATTCAGTCAAAAAACATGCGGCAGAGGAGTATTTGTAATTCTCACATGTCCACTTCATGATTGAATCAAAATTTTGGTTATTATTTAAATTTAAAATAATCCGCTCTTCTAGTGAAATCCTCTAGCTAGCGTTTGGTATTCAATATTTTAAGAAATTGCAATGATAATATCGCACATCGAATAAGTAGTTCGTGCTTAAAATGCGCAGTTTTTTATGACGTAAAAATTACACTTAAACTTGAAGATCTCCTTTACAAAATTCCAAATTCAACATACGCTTCACGGGCAGTGAATTAGTACGTCTATTCGGGGAAATCTCCTTGTAATAGATAAAACAGAGAAAAGTTCTTGAAATAGTCCCGTCCGGAAAGGAATCGGAGCTTATGGTCGACCTTATGGAAGTGATCTGTCAGTATTTCTTATGCAGATGTGTATCCAGGTACCCAGGTAGGCTCTTCGATCCTATATTACTACGAGGTTTCCCGATCTAAAGAATATTGTAAGTAAGTGGACGAAATGATCAACTTGGTTGTGACAATTATGCTAGAAGAACCTAAACTTCACTGTAAAGGGAACAATTGCATCTGTTTGTGATTGACTAGCCAGTAAAATTTAGAATCAGAAGGCAATACGTGGATTGTTAAAGTCCTTTGCATTTCAAACAGTATCTAGGGAATGAATGCAGAAAGATATCGTTAACAAGTGCAGCCTTAAGACAGATGAGTAATCTAGAAGATCTGAAACTTTTATTGTGTTGAGACGACAAGCCGAAGTGGTCGGATAATAGATAATAAATAAACAAAAAAACAAAAAAAAACGGAAGCAGTCACAACCCTATATAGAACGAATGTTCACAAATTAAAGCTTAAGTTCAAGTTCACAAGTTTGACATAGTTTTCGACAAGGCATGACTATTTGAGTTAATATTTATGTCTTGCCCATGCCTGGAAATTGATTCCGAAAACAAAAAAGACGTGCTTTCCATTGCGTTTGAGGAGACGAGATGACTACTTTTTAGTCTTGATCTTAGTCGTTATATTCGTGCTCTTCTGATTATACCGATGTCGTAAAAAGGCCGTGTCACCCCCTGAATTTCTTCTTCTCCATCTTTGGTTGTAGACATAGGACCGAAGTCTATCCAAAGAGAAAATAATTGTTCTCTCCAAACACTGTTCTCAGCCAATACATGTTTCTGCATCGTAGAGCAATAGATCTTACAAGCATGATGCAGAATTATAAATGGTCATTAATTTTTTGATTTCGCAAGTAAATGTCAAATAGCATGGTCTTGGTGGCCAATTGACATCGCCAAAACGTGAAATTACGCGACCAGGAAACTTCTCACCACATTCGACCACATCGCTCCAAACAATCACTTTGTCTGGATCAATTTTGGGTTTTCTGAGCCCCATATACGGCAATTCTGTTTGTTTACATACCCACCGGGTGAGAAGTATGCCTCATCACTGAAGAAAATGTTGTTCGAAAAATCGGTTTTTATTGTCTGTTGTCCCAACACCCAAGAAGCGTATCTACGGCGTTGGGAATGGTCAGCAGGCTTCAATTGTTGCGTAAGTTTAACTTTATGAGGATGGAGATGCAAATCCAAATGCAAAATACACCATAGTGAGGTGTACTATACAACACGTTCAATCGCTGCGAACGCAGGGATATCGATAAATTCGGATCATCAGCAACACTTGCACTAACAGCAGCAATATTTTCGACTGAGCGTGCATTACGATGATGCACAGGCCTTACAACATCAGTAACGCTTCCACTCTCTTCAAATTTCTTCACTACTCTACCGATTGCTTGCGTAGTCGCTCGATTATGGCGATTATAATCATCGCGTAAGTAGCTACGCTTGAAACACCACTTTTGCAGTAAGTTTTAATAATTTTAACGCGTTGTTCGATTTGTAAGTGATCCATAATTGTAAATGGCAAACATTCAACTAATATTATGACACTTCAAATGACAGCTGAGTTTGGCAGGTGTCAAATGCTAGCGTTGCCAACTTGAAAATACGAAATGAATAACACTGTAATTGCATTGTTAGCTCAAGGAAATAGCGATTTACAAGAATTACGTTTTGTTCGCTGTTAGTGTTGGTATCCGTTGCGAAATATTGTAGATTTCGAAACTTATGTTTCTAACTAATACCTCAAGTGATATTCTGTCATTGACGTGAGGACTGTTTTGAGGGTTTTTTTTTCATAGACAGCATGCCCTTTAATGTGTTATACTTATGCGAGAATTTGGATAATTCCGTCACAGCCCCAATCATGGGCCTGCCGTGACTGTTAGTCTTCTCGGATCTCTATATCTTGTGTTTTTAAGAACGTCTCAACATCTAGAGTATTTCAGCTGTGAAGCAGTTAAGAATAAAACACGAAGTAACGTCAGATTACCAACTCATTGTTTGAAATTTCTCAACAAACTGAGCTTCCAGGCTTTCTTCAATCTTCGCTCTGACTCAAATTTTCATTCAACTGATTTGGGGAAGAAATTGAACATACTCCGCCTCTCCATCTCCATTATTATTAAAAAGAAGCAACTCACGCCAGTGATCCTTCATTTCTCAAAATATGTGGCAGTATATTACGAATACTGTACGAGTACTACCGGCCAACTATTCATCTTTTCCCCCGAGCTTTCGTCTATCAAATGATTTATTCCCACATCCTCTGTTAAAAGAGTCTCTTGATAAAATGATGTCATGGACTACCCACTGCGTGCCTAATGTCGCAGTAAAAACAAAGATTTCTCGCGAAATGACATCGTTTATATGAGCGTATTAATATCAACCCATCCGTCCATTGGAAGCCTTTTGATATAGAGGCCACAGAGCAGTAGTCAATTTAACTGCGAAGATTTGTTTCACACTTACAGTATACATACGTATATAAATACTCGTATATCTAATCGGCGGCACCCTCTTTGGATACATCCGCCTAGATATCACCACCTTGGACCAAACCACCAACAACAGGCAGCTCCATGATGATGTAACATGATTTTATTGCCGAGCGCATAAATCAACATCAACGTCCATTAAATCGAAGCTAGGCAGCACAGAGCAGAGCTATCTGACGGCACATCCTTGTGAGGGGGGTGCTTAGGATAGACCCATAGCAAGCTAGTGACACATCCTTAAATGTACCTTCACACACGTCACCTAAAAGGAGAGCAAATATGGTAAAACTTTGTATATACTCGTATGTACATAAACAAAAAAGGATACTAAAGTATCTGCACCAGCAAAAATAGAAAACTTTAACTATAAGGAGATGGTAGTGCTTGGTAGCAGTATGACTCATCGGATCTTCTTACTCCTCACTTGTCGCATGTGTCGAGTATACCGAGTACTGAAATATCGCACACCTATCCCAAGCGTAAATATATAAAAAGAAAACTTTCCCAATAGATGGAGCTATTTGTAGGTCAGCAGCAACTGAATCTTTTTCTATTTTTTTTTTTTGGATGGGAATGACGGGCTTTAGGAATACAGATGGTTGAAAAGCAGCAGAACGTGGGTATATTATTGAATATGAAGCGTGTAAATCCTTCGAGGGGGTTGACATCAAATGTTTGCCAGTAAAGCAAGTAATATTTATGACTGTGATGCCGCTCTGCATTTTTATAGTCTCAACAAAAGTCGAAGGCGAGGTTAAACGATTTTTATGGTGGCACATATACGAATAGAGATATGCTAGGAAGAGAGGAGCGCAAACCGCAGGGAAAACTTGAAATATTACTGGTAAGGAAGAGTAAAAGTGTGTTCTACAAAGATAAATGAGGCGCTTGAAATGCAGATTAGCCAGGCGAAATATGGCTTTTCCATGCATGTGCATTATTGGTTTTTTTTTTCCCAATATCCTTATGACGTCATGATGTTATAAAGATCGGAAATTGGAACATGTGAGGTGTGACCTTTATTTTAGTAGCGAAAGGCGATAACTTAAATTTAGTTTTGGTATTCAAAGGAAAGCTATCTCTTAGTTTTTCTAGGGCTGAACGACGAATTTGAGTGAGAGTTTGGCATACAATTTCATGTGAATTTGGGGAGTAAAATCGAAAAAGAAGGTAACGTACCGAAAGAAGGATTATTCTAATATTCTTTGTTTTAAAAAAACATTAGGAAGCTACCCTATCAGATAAGAGGAGCTTGCAAACGGTGATTCTCTAAGAGGTACTTTTCCGGTGGGAATTTTCTGGAGAAATTACGCACGCATCTTAACACACTGTTATGTTAGATTTTATTCAGTATTGTTTTACATTTCATCACAAAAAAAACTTAGCCCGGTACAGCTGCAATATATTTCGTGCATTTAGAGCAACTTATGGTCCACTTAATCCGCCTACCAAACGCGCAATTGGCTATAGGATCGAAAAGATTGAAACCCAATTTTCATTGTTGGATATTACGAGACTAAATAGACTACATCGACCACATAGTGACCACGGACGATAACAGACTGTTTGCCTCCTGGAATCAAAGCCCGTGATTCCAACAAGACAGCGTCACTTGCCACAAATCTTGTGAAATCATGGCTTTACTGGATTGTCCGTCCGCGAAGAGCATTGGATATCGCACATCTAGACTTTTTCCCTTGGGGCTACGTAAAGCTCAAAGTCTACACGAATAAGCCGGCTACGATTACATGAGCCGTTGATCAAACACCTCTCGTAATGCTCGAACGCGTCATAGAAAATGGGAACTTCAGAATGAACTATGTAACCGTCAAGAAATACTTTTGTAAATATTCGTCTATAAAACTTAAAAGCAAATTAATCGATAAGATCGGGTATTTTCATAGCATCAGGCGACTAAATTGGCAGTGAAGCGAGTTGAAGAGAATATTGCGCAATCCAGAGCTGAATACTGCTCAAATGTCGCTTGTGTGTGCGAAGAGGCTTGGCTAAATGTCTGTATATGCGTACAATCGTATTGATCCAAGAGTTAAAGCAAAGGCACTCTCATACGTGTCGCTGACTGCGCTCTATTGAAAATTCAAGAAGAAACCCTTTTTCGCCCAAAACTCAGTGATGACGCATATTTTTGATTAAATAATTTTCAGACTCTTTTCTCAAGGCCCTGCTTCATGTCAACAATTCAGAAAATTAACACCTGATTTGGAGGCAAACATTCAACCTGAAATCGCTGGAATCCGCCACATACTCCGCCGAGTTATGCAAGCAGGTCCTGGAGAATTAGATCTAACGCATCCTCTTATGCAAGTTGTTTTGCCGGAGAGGACGTCGAAATGAAGTTATAATAATGCCCTACAATTTAAAAAAAACAAATTGAACATTTCCATAAAAAAAAAGCCCGCGTATTGCCATGCGACTTTAAATCTATTTTATACAACAAACGTTTAGACAACATACTCGTATTTACAGTATTGGCCATCTGGTGGTATATTTCTGAATCATATGTTACTTTGACATTGACAGCTCTTATGCACTCAAAAAAGTCGACAGAAACTCAGTATTATACTTTCGCGGTACGAAATGGATCGATTTACGCTTAAACAAAGTTAAGAAAAGTTGCAGTTACTTCCAATAGAAATGGTTGGGTGCTGTAGAAATAGGGTAGGCGCTGAGAGTTGTCAACTTGAGGATATGCAGTGTTACAAGTAGAATGACAACAATTGCGCTTGTGATAACTCCACGTGGTAACCGTCGGATACTGGTCGGTGTCCATCCGGACTCGACTTGCTTAATTTTAAGCGAGAGTGTTGACCAGCAGATAAAAATAGCATCACTATAAACGGGGCAGAGGATGAATTCTCCAGATGGAATCAACGGCCAAGCATAATCCCGGAAAATATTAGAACCGAGCTACTCCGACATATTTGGAGCTCGGGCCGCTAAGAATTTTCTAGACTAACCCAATGTCTTGGAAAAGAGGTGGTGGCGAATGCGCCCTTTATAGGGATATCAAGAAGCAGAAAGTTTCAAAACACAAACAAATGAATTAGGAACAACGTGCAGACGACCACGAGCGGCAGCAGCGGAAAACCTGTACCAGGAGTTGGCACAAATATCCTCACGATCGGCATATAGAAGACAAGCTATCCAAGAAGTTCAAACGTTGTACAATACAAAAATGCCAAATATTTTTAAGCTCGCTGCACAGAGGCGAAAAAATTCAATGGAAATAACCTCGCCGAAATACATCAAAAACGCAGACGGTCGTTTACTAACAAATGAAAAGGAAATTTGTGATCGATGGCTTGAATACTGCAAGGAGTTGCTTAACAAACAGTTTCCACGTGATATCGTGCCGACAGCTGCTCTATTCGAGGAAGAAGTTTCGGACTTTTCAATCGAAGAAGTAAGTATAGCAATCGGAAAAATGAAGTGGGAAAGCGGCGGGACCAGATAGCATCCCATCAGGGTTTTGGTCGAAGTTGGAGGGAATCGGCAGCGAATGGCTATCGAAACTTTTAAATAAATTAAAATGTGGACAACCTATGCCGAATCTATGGAGAAGTAGCTTCTTGGTTCCATTATACAAAGGATAAGGCGACACTCGAGAATGCAACAACTACCGTTCAATCAAGCTTATGTCACACACAATGAAAATCGTCGAAAGAGTCTTAAACAAATGTCTTCGGCAAATAATAAAGCTCGATAATAGCCAGTGTGGATTTGTTGAAGGAAGATCGACGGTGGACGCTATCCAAAGCCTACGAATAATAATGGAAAAGCATCGAGATTCGTCTAAGGATTTTCACATGGTATTTATCGACCTCGAGAAGGCATTCGATCGAGCGCCTAGGGATCTCATATGGGCCGCGCTGAGGACTCAAAACGTACCGGAAACGTATGTTAGAATAATACAAGACATGAACGGAAACGTGAAAACTGCGGTTAAAAGCTCTGCTGGACTAACGAGAGAATTTCCAGTTAATATCGGAGCGCACCAAGGAAGCGTACTTAGCCCTTTCCTCTTTAACGTAGTATTCGACTATCTTTTAAAAGACTGTATGCACGGAGCAAATGTAACGCCAATTCTCTTCGCTGACGACGCAGTTATACTAAGCGATAACGTCGAAGATTTGCAGAATGCCTTAGATTCATGGAAAAATGTGCTAGAGAGAAATGGGCTTAAAATAAGTCGTTCAAAGACGGAGCATTTGACGTGCCCATTTGCGCATCCGTTGCGACCTGTTCCGGATATAATGTTAGACGGAATAGTTCTTCCGAAAAGCACTATCTTTAAGTACTTAGGATCAATCGTTAACATGGAAGCGAAATGTGACGACGACGTAAACCACAGAGTGAGTGTGGGATGGATGAAATGGCGGGAAAATTCGGGAATCTTTTGCGACCGGAAATATTCACTTAAATTAAAGGGGAAACTCTACACCACGGTTGTTAGACCAGCTCTTATATACCGTTCACAGTGCTGGACAATGTACGAAGCGTTTAAAAAAAAAGGACGGCAGTAGAAATGAAAATGTTAAGGATGTCTAGTGGTGTCACTAAACGCGATTGCATTAGATCTACGCGTATAAGAGGAAGTCTACATGGCTGGTATTGCCACGCTCAAAGAAGATCTGCAGAAAATCCGGTTAAAAAGGCACTATCAACTACGGTCACTCCAACTGTAAGAAAACGAGGTCGGAAAAAGAATTCCTGGACTTCTCAGAAGGCAAATGCGCAACAACGTCTGGGGCTAACCACTGAAGCGATCCAGGACCGAGCATTATGTAGACGCGTTCTGCGGTCTGCGACATTAGCCAACCCCATAAGCGGAGCAGCAGCGATGCAGTAAAAATGGGAAACTCGTTACGCATAAGTTCGTATAACGAGGAAAGGGTTAATAAAAAAAGGACAAGAAGTGCAGACGAATAACTAGCGGAGGCACTTGATTGCTGCCAAACAGACATTACTGGCATCCAAGAAATGCCATCCGAAGGGCCGGAAAAAAGAGGATGAAAAACTGTGACATCTATGACGATTGTTACTGACTGCAAAAGCAGCGCCTATTTGGATGCGGATTTGTTGTTCGGTGCAAACTTAGGTGAGAATTCCGGCATGTGAACGAGTGCCTCGTACAAATCCGTATCAAGGGTAAATTTGCCAACATTTGGCTTATATTCGCGCACGGCCCCACTAAGGAGAAAAATTACGTCACCAAAGATAGCTCCAACGAACTCTTGAATAAGACCTACGAAAAATGCCCTAGCTATGACATTAAAATTGTTCTCGAAGAATTTAATGCAAAGCTCGCAGGAGAGGGCATCTTTAGTAGTATATAGCCTGCACGTCACCACCTCCAATAGCGGATTCAAGTTAATCGACTTTACGGTTTGTCCCACATCTCGGTATTCACAAGGAAACTCCTGATTAATCAACGGTCTACCAAATTTACCACACTGCGATCGACGCAAGACACTCCTTCGGTATTATGGACGTGCGAACGTTCCGGGGAGCTAACATCGACTCAGACCATTACCTTGTTATAGCCAGAGTACTGTTGCGGATATCCGAAGAGCACAAAGATAAGCTAATGGTGTAGAGAATTGCCATGTCAGACTGCTACAATCGTAAGAGGTAGAGTCACTCTAAATCTCTTAAAATCCCTCTTAATTTCTCAAAAAGTCTCTTGCTGCCAGCATCAAGCATCGAAGACCGGTTGCAACTCTACCAAAAACGCAGCAGAGATGCCGAATCTGCTGTATTAGGATTCACTCGACTACCGCAACAAAACTCCGGGTTTGATAGCGAATGCCGTCCTCTTAAAATCCCCTGAGGACCTTTCCTGCTGTAATGTAAGAGCGTCTTAAACCCTTTCTTGACTCAAATTTTTGACGGCATCGTTGATTTCATTTTTGAAATCGTCAAGTAAAGATGAAATGTAGCAGTAAAAACTATGCGCATAATACGGGTTTCATACCAAATTGATAGCCCTTCAGTTCTACATACTCGTATTGCTCAAAAAGATATCATCTTGACCTCGAATGGGCCTTAAGTGTAGATATTCTTTTCGACGAAATTGTGTAAGTTTTGTCATGGAAGAGCAATAAGTTAAAAACAAAATGTAACTCTTCTTACTACTCCTGAATTTGTTCATCGTCATGTGTGCATAAAAGTATAATTGACATGACAACCAATTCGTTGTTTTCTTTTGAATTCGAAGCAAGGTGTTATCGATTAAATTATCGAGAAACAGAAGAACGTTTTTTACCTCATCATTAGTCGGAGCATTGTGTCCCTAAAACTGTCAGCACCAACAACCCCTTCATAACTAAATTTTGACTTTCAATAGCTTAAACTATTCGACATAACTAATTACTGTTTAATTGATTTATCGATTTGACAGCGCATTCACTGCACTAATGTCAGGAAGTGGAGATGGAGAAGGTTTTCGCATTGCAATAAGGGCTGAAACACAAAATTTATGTTGCGTTTACATCACAGGATGACATCACGACCGCCCACTTCTGACACGTAGCCGAAATTAAATTCGACTTGAAAATCGGCACGTTAATTGGACATGACACAGTTGGGGTGTTAATGTGCATTGTTTGTCGATTGCATTTAAAAAAAAAATCAAAATGAAACAGCGGCGGAGGTTTAATTAAAGCTACCACCCTTTAACCCCTGATGGCATTCCAAACAAATTCCTCAACCGAGGAATGGTAAATTAACGCGCAAATTAAAAAAAATAAAAATAAATAAACAAAAAATCTAAAAAATTGCAATGTATCTTCGCAGACAATCTTGAGCACTTTAGCCTCCTAAATGGAGGTGAATGAGGGGATGACTTTGTCAAGCCTTAACCTAACCTCCCCAATCATTTGATTGTATACGATTTTTTTTCCCTCTAAAAATATTCATGAGATACGAATTGTGACTACGACGAAGGATGTTGCATCGCATGGTTCTATTTCTCATCACTTTGTAGGTAGAGTATGCCAACCCCTAGTGGGGAAGGCTTACGGATGTTTCTCAGAGGACGTTTGGTTGGAGATTGCCTTTTTTTTCTCTGTTTCTTCTTCTTTTCATTCTCCTTTCTTGATATTTTGCTTCTGTTAGATTTTTTACTGACGTCATCTGACGACATTGAAATCAGGAGAATAAATTGCCATCGCTTAATTCAGTTGGAACGGAGCATGGGAAGAAGTGGGACTAGAGTGGTGAAAAGGTTGGCAAGGAGTGTTTCGCTGGCGCAGAAGGACCATCCCAAGCAAAAACCGGCATACCCAGCGAATTGATGCTTGGGGTGGGTTTTGCTGAATGGATTTTTAATGGTGATGGTGTTTTGTGTTTATATGACAACCCACGTTACGCGCTGCCTCTGGATGTGGATATACGAGTATGTACATACTTCTAGATGTACGAGGATATTTACAATTCCATTGCTAATAAGTGTGTTTCGCAGGAAACGTATTTAAATTGCTACGACATCGACATGATTTCAAGTGAATGAATAGACGCAAACGGAGGAGAGTAGAAGAATCATGATTCAGATGAATAAGTCTGTTGTTTGGAGGCGGGTTTTTTTAAGCTCTAAAAGAATTACATTTTTATTGATTGACAATGATTTTCCTGGTAAAGAGGATTTTGTTTGTCACTTTTGTGTAGGTCACAGATGGCTGTTCAGGGTCAGATGCTGCTCATTATTGTATTTCGATAGAATCAACAGAAATCTACTGCTGTGACTAAATGCTTAGGATTTGCAGAAGTTACGTAATTTATGGCAATTGTGGGGAAATTGTTCGCAAATTATTTATCATATCAAATAAGAAGTGTCTGTGTAGATCACCCACAGCTCAATTTTGTTTTAACAACGTACTTAGGAACTGATAGAACTTATTCATGCATGCATGTAGATGAAACATTCCTCTCACTCGAATTCAAGTATCCTAGCTCTATCCTAGTATCCTAGTAACTAGCAGGTGAACAGGTGATTTCCATATCAGACCGTAAGTACGTCGAAGTCCAAATCGGATACAAGGTATCGACTTTCCTGAAGAGGAGGAATCCAAGAAAAACCGATTGGGCACACTTTTAGAAAGAAGTTAGCTTAAAAACCTGTCTTAGCTTAAATGTGAGAGAACATAGTAATATTCCAGGAAAAGCTCCAAAAGCAACAGAAATATTATGAACTTAAGGTTCATAATAGAAATAGAAAATCTTTATTCGATCTTTATTCGAGTTTCCTGCAAGGACTTTTGCGCAAATTGCTCCTTAGAAGAAGCAAAGAAGGTAGCACAAAGTCAAAAACAAGGAATCCCAACTTCATGACCAAAGCTGAAACCAGTCTAGAATCCGCTTACAACCAGTTCTCGTTAATGGAATTGCAAGAGTGATTTATTAGTACCAACCCCGGTAGCTGGCATCCATCGTCAGTTGATTGCTTTAAGTCGCCTAATATAGGAAGCAAATATCCTGTTTTGCATAAAAAAAAAAAAGATATGCTTCCAGGTTTAAAGCCGAAAATACTGGTAATTATAATCGTTGCATACCTAATGATCAAAAAGTACCCGCAATTTCCCATTCAAACAAACCGCGCTTGGGATATGTCAAGGTTGGTACATCTGTCATCTGTCGCTCAAATATCTGTTTAAACGCCATTTATCGCGAGTTTTTGTCTGATGGCTTTGAAGGCAACTCAGTGTTTGTTGTGCTCTGTGAATTTCACAATGTCAAATTTATTTGAGCAAAGAGTTGCCTGAAATAAAGTGTTTTTAACAAAATATCATATCCTACGGGATTTAACAATGTCAAAGCACAAGCATATGAGTGGTACAAATAGTTTAAAGCGAGCCGTGCTATAGTTGATGATTTTGCCTCGTTCCGGTCATCCATCCACCAGTATGACTGACATAAACATCGAAGAGGTTAAGAAAATTGTCCTCGCAGATCGTTGGATAAGCAGAGCGTTATGCACGATTTTGAACAGCACCTTGTACCGAGAGTGCTGAATTTGTTGCAGAAACATCATCGCATTGATCTCATCCCATCGCAACATTCTTAAAGTTCCACAAGCTTCATATTCATCTGACATGGCTCCTTTTTTCTTTTCCCACAAATCAAGTTACCACTTTGCGGAAAGCGGTTTGAGATGATTCAGGCAATAAAGGAGAAACCGCAGGAGGACCTGAAGGCGATTCCAAAATCAGCCTATGAAAAGTGTTTTGAAAATTGGAGAAAGCATTGGAAAATGTGCATTCATTGCAATGGAGATTACTTTGAAGGGAATAAAATGAATGTTGAGGAGTAATTGAACCGTTTTCGTTTTATAGAAGAATTTCGGATTCTTTTTGATCAAAAGGTATGCCAATTCTGTGTGCAATAAACCTATCCATGTGCTGTGATGTGTTCCATGGAGCATGGAAAGTTGTAACTAACCTCCGTCGAAAAAATCTTGAAGAAATCAGTCTAATTTCAACCAGAAGCAAACAACCTCTTCATTAGAAATTAGTTTAGGTTTAGAAGAAGAGACTTCTGTCATTAGCTTTAAATAGTGTATGACATTGAAAAAAAAGAAATCCTCAAACAGAAAATTTGTAATTGCTCTTTCACGACGATCTCCAGTTTAAGTATACATATAAACATGTCGCCATACGAATTTCCACTACGTAAAGCTCCTGTTTTTACGCAAATATGAGGTCGACCTTGCCCGTACTTCAGAATGACTTCGATTGGAATCCAAGCTACCTTTATGATACTCTTAGTGGAGTGCGACAATTTTCAACTTCAAACTTTGCTACGTAAGTCTGCGTCATCCTTATAGCGAAGACAAATATAACTCTGCATGCAGCGAAGTATCTTTATCTCACTTCAGCTTTCAAGAACGAGTCTTTACTGAGTCTTGTCGGAGTCTCAATTACAAGGGAATCTGCTAAGCAAGTCTTAAAGAGAGACTCCTCATGGCCTGTATCTGCATTGCGATCGCTGCGTCCTAGGTGACGGTGCATAGAGTGCATCACTCTATGGTTTTCAGACAAATCAAACGAATACCTCCCGACGTCTTTTAAAGTTTAGAATGTTTGATGCTGTCCCTTAGCATACAGGATTGCAGTGTGCTTTTTTGTGTTTTAATCTGGCATTAGGCTTTTATTCGTCACCTACATACATGCAGTAGCAGTGAGTTTAATCACTTAAACCGCAAGTCATCCTAGTGTCTATGGAGAGATTGAGGAATATGGTACCTTCAAAGGTTGTTAATACATAGCAGTCCAGGTCTTTATTAGTCGCTCACAATTTTCGGACGTATAACATACTGGAGAAGTACTTTATGAGAATCTTGCTGTGCTGAATCTATGATTGTTGGACGTTTCAAGGTTAGGCGACTGCAAGGTTAGGTTCTTTTGTCAATATTGGGATTAAGAGTTAAAACACTTACAAATGAGCCTAAATTCGTTTCCAGACATTATGTGTTATCTAAGCTTTCCACATTAATCAGCAAAGGTGCCCTTCTTTCCTACTTTAACATTAAAGTCACCTGTAATAATTTCAACATCATATTCAGGGCATACATACATATGTTGTATCGATGACCTCGAAGAATTAATTTTTAGTAGTCTGTACGGCTGATGTGGGAAAATTAAGGTCTGATGCAATTTGTTACAACGAATTCGCTGATATTCCGTACGATGACTTGAGACTTTCAGCGTTAGTTTTTTATTCACAACAAATCGTAGCCAAATAGACGACGCTATTGTTTCCCCCACCCAATTATTAGGGCTTCTTCCATCAACCAAAAGCAGGGGTAATGTAAAACTTGACTTATCAATAACATTAGGCTTTTACGCCACTGATGGTTGCAATAGTTTGTCCTGTAACCAGCTGCCAATCAAATGTCTTGTTAAGTGGCAAAACCACCGGTAGTCCATACCAGGGTTCAAAACACGGTACCGTGAGAATTTGGAGCTCCTCGGATTTTGGTCCGGGCCTAGCTCGTTGAGGTAGGCCCCTTGTGGGAGCGTCACGGTGGCTTTGGTTTAAACCTAAAACGCAGCGAGGGTGCACTTGCTGGTCGCACTTGTTGTAGAGTTGCAATAAGTTCTGGGTGCTGGGCCTTGACTCATACCAAATGTTTAACTGTACCCTCAACACAGTCTTGGTATCAGAATTGGTATCAAAGGAATTGACGAAGACCGATGGCAAGGTGTATCCTTGCTCCCATGAATGCATGGGCATCATGTTACATTAAGTCTTCTCGACAGGTGTTCACGAAAATCACAAGACGTTTTGTCTTTAGCGATCCTTCTGTTGACTGCTGACATCGCTCCTTTTTTTTACCTTCACGCTGTCTGCTCCAGGTCCAAAGTTTAAAGTGCAGTTCTCAACGTCATTATGATTTATTTGTGCCCAACCGCACTTATCTGATGCTACTGGTTTCTTTGCAATGAATTGTACAAAAACTTTGCAGGTCAACTTTGGGAGCTTGAAAAAAAAATGGTAATCTAAAATGCGTAGTTCCCTATGCAGCAAAATCTCAAATGGGTAAGCAGATTTGTGTCGAAAATATGTAGACAGATGCTCATCTTTTCCTCCCTGAGTGTCACGCAAATGCTCGAATTAGGCGGCCGTACCAACTGTTGATGTGTAAGCAAGAACTCTCTTATTAAAGTGATTACTCATTTTCTCTAAGAAAAAAGTTAATGACTACTACTTTCTATGCTTTTCAAATACTGCTTCTCATAAGAAAAAACAAGTTCCGACATTCCTACTGATTAAAAATGATAACATGTTCAGGAACAAAATTAGAATCCCCTACAGATTCGCATAAGTTAGGTCATAGCACACTTATTCTAAGTTTTTTGGTTCTTACTCAATTCAGTTCTCATTTCTTGACCACCGTCAATTATTATCTACTTTCGCCGCAGTAAAAGTCAAAACCAAACAACAATAAAATAATTCCCACAACCGTAAATTATACCTTTTTGATGAACGTGATTTAAATTTAACCCCATTCCGAGGTCTCATGAGTTGACTTAAGTCATAGGGAAATTCTACATGAACTCGCAAAAAAGGCAACGCCTCACGTTACGACAATCTGCTATCACGAACTATGTAGATACGAGAAAAGGCACCCGCACCTCCTTATGATTCATAAATGACATTTCGTTTGCCGAACTTTCAATTTCAAACGGCTCCGCTAAGACCCGTTTGGCATACCGCCAAAAGTATCTACATAAAGAATTTATATGGTTCCATTGAACCTCTTAAGATTTGCGATTCGCATGCCGTGTTACCACATTTCCATTTTCCATCCTGCACCTAAGTATGTACCCCTACATCTACACGAACCCCTGCACCTTCACCTGCACTTGTACACTTCCAACCTTCCTAATCAAAGACAACAACCCAACATTGCTCGCATTTACCATGTATAGCACGAAAGCAGCGTCTGTTGGTGTACGATTTTCTTCGTTTTTGTTTGCTCAATCCCGGTTATGTGATGATTTCGATTTTTCTGACAGACTGACAGACGTATGGGCTTGGGTTTTACTTCGTTTTTCCTCCTTATTTACCATTTTCCTATTGTTCAGGTTGGAAAATAGAATTTGAAATGATTATGAGTTCGCATAACGAAATACTAGTACCAGTAAAAAAGAAAAAACAATTGCAAACGCAGATGTTGCATAAATATTATAAGTACGAGTGTGGCATTTTGAATTTTTTTTTTTTTGCTCTTGTTGTATCATAGTAGTTGCTTTTGTAGTCAATAATTTCCTTGTTGAGGAAAAACTTACCACCGCCACCGTATGTTATTTATTCAGTTATGAGCCATGGAACGCATAATGTTTGGCTTGAGGCACTAATTAGATGGTTTGGGTGGAAACAAAAGGCCAATAACGTCTATATTAAATTTGCAAATTAATGATTTATACATTCATGAATTGGAAGGTCATTCATCGATCCATCAAGCTCCTAAGAAAGGCACAAGTCATTTGTATTGGAAATACTCGCAGGAATCAGACCCCTAAAATTGAACAAAACATTTACGGATTTAAGACTTTGCCTGTCAGAATTGACAGCTGAGAGGTGTGGAGCTCTCTTTTTGGGGACCTGGTTTGATAATTTATCGTCGAGTTAATATTTTCCTGAGTCTTTTCTTAGGGGGAGAAACTTTTACTATGTACAGTTTCCAAACTTTTGAGCAAACATCGCTGATCTATTTTAACTTTTTACAAGAACATCATGCAAAAATTGACATAAAAGTGTTCAATGTCAGTTAGACATAAAGAAAATATGAAATCTTCAAAGTAAAACGTAGGGAGTGTACATATTAAATACCCAGTAGTGTGCCATAAGTTTCGGTAATAGGACCCTTGCTTTTAAAAATTATGAACGTCAATCTACTACGTAATATGTATAGGTATAACCCTAAAAAAGGTGGCAATTATCGGCTTCGTTTATGAGATGAGTATTGCCTTAATTGATATGCGAATACTTAAAACGCCTACTAGTTAGTAATCCTTCCTCAATAGATGAAACAAGCGAAGCCTTAAGTTAACCTTATAAAGTTATGCCTTTGTATGGTCCTATTTAAACAAAATATTGAGCTGGAAATTTACAATGGGAGGTGAGAAACGTTTTAGAAACCCAGTAATTCTCGAAGTTTCCGTCATACTAAGTATAAAAACAAAAGAAACTCAATGTTTTCAATTCCACATAATACTCGTACATCTCTAGTCTATGGACTCTTATGAATAGGTCCAAGAGACTGTAAACATTTACAAAATCAAAAACGCTGCTGGAGCTGTCGTTCTACTCGCCAAACAGGTCAGAGTTGCGGGTTATGTCATGAAAAGCATAAACAAACTCATCTGAATCTGTTTGCAATTTCGGCAAGGAAGAAAAGATTTAAAGCCAGTCCAATTAGAGCCAATCGTTTTGGAAGATCTTGTCCGGTGTGTTGTGTGAACGCTTGAAGCCATTCATTTAAGTATCCATTCCTATCTGTGTAGTGAAAAGACGATAACTCAGCAATATACCACAAGTATACGTCTGAGATGGGTTAGGACAAAGGTGGACCTATATTAAGCCATCTCTGGAGACAGAACCAGAGAAAATTGACCGAACATCAAATCCGAATTTAATAGATCATCGTTTTAACTCGTAAGCAAGAAATCTGAAATCTGATGCACTTACAGTAAGAGATCAACCGATTGTAAGGCGAAAATAACAGGATAAATTGAATTTTAAATTGGGGTGCAGCAAGGCTAGGTACAATGGCTGTAGTTTTTCTGTTGAAACAACACATAAACAAACCTAGAAAGACCTTTCTTTTAAACGCTGTTAATAGCGCTATCATGGGCAATGACTTGGCAGCTTTTAACAGTTGGATAAAAGTGATAAAAGTAACCACAACGGTACGGCACATACTCATATAGTAACAAACTTCACTAACTAGAGCGAAAACTCCTCAAAATTTCATGACGAAAAAATGTCGTTTAGATTAAAGATTTGATACACGGTGGACGTTCGAATGGTTTTGAAATACACGTTGCAAAGCTAAAAAACATTCGAGAAATGTTGCGGCAAAAATGAAAATGCTTTGAATGTAAGGCGATATAAATGGAAGTCCGCGCATTCTCGGAAATCTCCGATTTGACCTTCTGATAGTGAATAAACTTCAATCTGAGCAAATCAGTTGGTTTGCCTATTGTCAATGAAGATCATTGGAAAATCCGCTTCAAAAAGACAAAAAGAGGCTCAAGTTCCAGCCGAGTTTCACCAAGCTTCTGGCATTGGTAAGGAGTTAATCAAAAAGCTGCTTCGAGAATGGCTCTAAGGTTAGTAAATTTAACTAGCACTTATAAGTAACTCACCAACCCAACAGTTAAAAAGCAATCAAGATTACCTGGCATGAGTTGGAGGGAACTGAAATGAGTTGAGGACCCAGAAATAGGAAGAAACAGAATAGGAAAATACTGGATCTTAGTAGTTCTAGGACATAAGGATGTAGTTGTGAGCTTGCTTCAAGTTTTAGTAGTTCTTTTTTAAGTTATCCTGCCGTTTTTTGCTGCCCAAAGTTCCATGTGAACTTGATAGGTCTGTAGTCTTATATATAGAAGATACACAGACTCGAGAACATTATTAACATTGAAACCACAAGGAACTCACTTGGCAGACTGTACACTTTTGAATTTTTTTTGTTCAATGATCATGATACAAAGGACAGTTCAAAAATTTTATAGACCGGAATATAAGGGACGCTAACACTTTTCTTATGCAATGCGATTTCATGTGATTTCTTTAACATTATTCTTAAAAGAATCGTGCGAGACTCCAAAGCCAACACAAGAGTAAGGATCTTTCAGAAATCCGTTCAACTACTCGTATATGCAGACGACGTATACATAATTGAAAGAACACAGCCAGCGGGTTCTTTTACGGCCAAAATGGGTCTGGCGATAAACGAAGGCAAAACCAAGTATTTGCTGTCAACAAAAAAGGACACACAACATCGACGAATTGGACAGGACGTCACAATAGACAGCCATAACTCTTTGAGGTAGTAAGGGACTTTACCTACCTCGGCTCTGCTATTAACTCTGATAACAACATCTCATCGGAGATCAAACGAAGGATTACTCTTGCCAATCGCTGTTCGTTTGGGCTTGGAAGGCAATTGAGTAGTAATGCCGAGACACTCTATAATACACTCATGGTCCCAGTCTTGCTGTTTGGAGCGGAAGCATGAACCTTATCAAAAGCAGACGAAGACATCCTTGGTCGATTCGAGAGAAAACCCCTTCGCAAGATTTTCGATCCCGTTTACGTTGACGGACTTTGGACGAGAAGATTTAACGACGAGTTATACGAGCTGTACAGCGGCATAGACCTAGTCAGGATGCTTCGCATTGGACGTCTATGGTGGCTAGGACATGTAGAGCGAATGGACCGCAGAGTCTTTGAATCCACAACGCAGTAAAGGAAGACCTCGCCTTAGGTCTCAAAAAACTTGGCGTGCGAAATTGGAGGCAGTTAGCTAAAGACCGGGCTAACTGGAGAGAAATATTGTTTAAGCCTCATTTCCACCGCGGACTGTAGCGCCACCTAAAAAGAAGAAGAACACTTTTCGTAGCTGTTTCTTTTAGGGGAAAGTATGGTCTTGTCCAGGCTTTGCTTACATGAAATCTTTGTAAAACTTAGCGAAAGGTAATTAATTACTCGTGCCCTTAATAAAACTTAAAACGACACCAATATACACAATATGTACACAATATGCAAAATCTTTTTAACTAAAGTTAATAACGTTTTTGTTTTACCTGCAAAAGCAAGTCACAGTCTCCTCGACATCCAATGGCAGGGTTATATGTGTCGAATGTCTTGGTACAGCTCTACCAGGAATATGTCTTCGTTGAGCGTTCGTCAATGAATTTGTTGACGATGCATCCGATTCTAATGGAACAGCTGAGTAACGTACAAGTATTGCCCGACTTACTCGGTTACTTCCGGTCAAATTCGAAATTGCCCACATCATTTTGAAGCCGAATGTGAGATTAACGGTTAGAAGTTAGAGGTAAGAAGTTATACACATGCACGTTACTATATACAACAACCGGCGGCGGATTGTAATGATTTATTCAGGTACAGTTCGAGAACTGGATGAAAACGCACATCGACTTTTCATTCCACGCCCGTCAAGAGTGTTGTTTATGAACTGAGACTTCAATTTGAGACTGCTGCGACAGTCGGTCAATTGAGGTTGACATGCAGAAGCTCCGAAACTGCTTCACTTGAGGGTGGGTTGGTGTTATTGTAAACCCTAGACTCATGAGTGGTTATTCCTAAGCAAATTCTCTACTGCTTTCTTCATTCCGTTCTTTCTATTGTACAACTGTGCAACTGCAATCTGCATAAACGCTAATTAAATTAAATGTCAAGGATTTTTTTTTATATTTCCATTTTTTTTCCTTTCTACACTTTCTTTGAGTGGGTGGTGGAAGAAAAATAAAATTGAGTCAACATAGTGGAACAACAACCCAGCCCCTTTTACCATTAAGATGTGTGAAAGAGTTGGCGAACAATTGAAGTGGCAACGGAAAAGCGGAAGAGACTATCGATTTAGTTTTAGATGGTTGCGAGAGAAAGGGTTGCATTTTTATTTTTTTGCTTTTACTAATAACTATGCCCAATGTTACGTCTGTTCTGCGCTTTTACGCAGAAAATTGAATATGTGTTGGTATCACAGAGCTACAGTATTACACTCTTGCGGAACTGTTTAACTGGCCTTAAGTCAATTTTTGTATTTACTCGTATTTTTAAGTCACTCAAACATTGCGTAACTTTCTGGTACAGATGGAAGAGAATCAAGTCATGAAAAGGGGTTGAAACTGACAACGTGGCAATCATTATCGTTGGTTGTTGATTTGAATGTAGTGGAGCTGGTAAATTCGATTTCACTCTCATACGGAACAAGGAATTGGGTGCTTATTTGCTAATTGAAGGAGTTAAGCGACGATTTGACCGATTCGATTGATGTGTACTTGTCAATCTGCATCTTGATGTTCTTATGTTTTCGTTACTTTTCAAGTTATACGGCTGGACATCAGAAACTTGTACTACTCTATCAGTCATATATTCGGGTAAAAATCCGTTCTTCATTCTAAATATGAATACCTTTGCATTGTATGTCAATCTTTGTTTGACATTTATCTATTTTAAGCATTCAACCATATGCATACTTGAAGTATAAATGCCAAGCTTTAAAATTATCCGCATCGCCCTGTTTTGTAGTTTCTGGAGTCGATTTTTAGTTTCCTGGTTGCACATGTACAAAATTGTTGAGCAGTAATTGAAGTGGGGCAATACGATTGTATTATAAATTAGTATCGCTGTTTCGATAGACTACATACGTAATTAGCATGATCTTTAAAATTAAGTATTTCGTCAATTATTACACCAAGATATTTAATGCTTTTTACACACTAAATTCTTTCGTTGTTAAAATTTACATTAATTGGACTATTTACGCGAAACTTCATACACTTAGTCTTGTTTACATTTAGCCTTAGCTTGTTCATCTTTAGCCAGTTATTAATAGATTTTAAATCTTTGTCTAATTGCTCACACATAAGTTCAACATTTTTACCACAAATATATATACTAACGTATCATCCGCGAACAAAATAACTTTAACATTAGGCACATTTTTATATCATTTATATATAACAAAAAAAGTATTATTCCCAATACTGTTCCTTGAGGTACTCCTAAATCAGATTGCACTGCATAAGAGAGATGCACCATATTTCTTAAGCTTTGCTAGAAGTATTGACCGGTCTAATGACTCAAAAGCGCGTTGTAAATCCAAGAAAACAGCTATAGCCGAGTTTCCGTCGTCCATCTGTTTTTTTCCATTCCCATACTATATACTCGTATTTTAGTGCAGTTTCACATGAATGTCCGTTTCTAAATCCAGACTGTTCTTTAAAAAGTATTTTATTTTACTCTAAATAGTTCGTCAACTGGTCAGCTACAAACTTTTCAATCAGCTTTTTGCAAGTAGGAAGAGTATTTACTGGACGAAACTCCTCACATTTTATTGTACAATATTATTTACTTTTTCTATTGGCACTACTATCGTTTCTTTCCACACATTTGGGAGTATACCAGAACCTAAGGATTGGTTTATTATTATTCAATAATGCTGAACCTATAATTTTAATAGATTGATAGATAATGTCTCTATTGATACCAGCAGCATCCCTCTTATTATTGCACTTTCTAATTATATCACAGATTGTTCTTATATCACAGAATTGAAATCTAAATCTAATAGTCACATGTATATCTAGTAAAATAAAGTGAACATATGGATTTGACGCATTAATTTCAAAGACACTCTCCACAAAATATACATTTAACTTATTTGCAACTTCCCCTTTATCACTTAGAATCTCGTTCCCGAATTGCACGCTTAATGTATCTTTCGCTTTATAGTTTTTTATAACTAGCTTCTTAAGTGTTCGCCAAATTTGTGTTTGATTAGGCCTTCTTATTGCGATTTGAATCCCAATCGATGGAAAATATGCCTTATTGTGATGATTCATTGTAGTAGGTTTGCAATTTCAAAGGGAAACTGATAAGATTTGCTTAAAATGCTCTAATTGGTATAAAATTGAAAGTTCGGCCAAGAAATAATCATTCAAAATTGAAATGGCGGAGTAGAACAAGACAGAAGCCACCAGGTTCTGCGACAAGATTAGTATCCCACACCAATAAAATCCATTTCACTGGTGCTTTTAGAAGTCGGATTACAGCTATCGTAAAAGATGGTGATGTGAAGCGCAAGGGTCGTAAGATACGCACAGATTCTTTCACAGCAGAGTGTAGTTAAGCAGACTGATAATTGCAGGACCTCCAACAGATGTTGATTCAAGGAAAGTTCATTCAAGAATTAGCGTCAATAAGGCACACAATTGGTTGAAAATTAAGTCTTTTTAAGTAGGTCTTCATACTTTTTTGAAATTGGATACACAACAGCCCTCTTCCCCGTGCGCTGGGTATTGGGCATTATTCAATTCCATCGGTTTCCACTGATTTCTGGCTTTCAGCTTTTCCTTCGACGAAATTTACTTAGTATTGTTATCTGATAATAATGTTTGTCATATTTTCGCTATTGAACTCAGTCCCTCAGACCTGAATTCACAAGTACATCATTCGCCTTTTACCCTTCTCGAAAATCACTTCTATGACTCTCTTGGGAATCTTGATCAGATTCTACTGTATCTATGATCTCTGTTAACGGTAATTATTCGTTGTTAATGGTTCTTGTTCGCGTGCTTGGAGCTTAGGGCGGGCCAACATTACTCGAGTGGTTTCTCAAACATCACTTTTGCTTAAGTTTCAAAAAATCTATGATTTTGCTTTTAAATAATCTGTAGTTGCTTTCGGTTTTTATATGCCCCGGCAAGTTGTTAAAAAGGAGAATTCCGTTGGATAGAAATCTGTTTTGCCCGGACATTGACATCTGTCGTTTAATTCTAAAATCGTTGTAATTACCTAGTCGATATGGTTGTGCTTCTCCTATGGTCCTTGTTTCACTCATTAATAGACTTTGTGTGCTTTCTTGCTTCATTTTGAAAACTGCCAGTAACGTGTTAAGTTCTAACCTTTCGCGTATGCTCATCCATTTGAGTGCATTTAGCATGATTCTTATCGATGTAAAGCTATTTCACTCAAGAATACTTCTCATCGCTTTATTCTGCAGTTTTTGGAGTCTTTCCACATGTCCTTGGTTACAGCATGAGTATATAATTGTGGAACAATATTCGAAATGGGGCCTAGCAATTGTATTGTAAATTTTGATCGCTGTGATACATTCCATTTTCTTCCTTATTCTCTTAAAGAAACCTATTTTCTTTGCAATTTTTTTGCATATGTAATCGATGTGCTCCGAGAACTTGAGATTCCTATCGATTATTATTCCCAGATATTTTATATGGTCAACGTTTTCTTTAATGCTATTGTTGATTTCTCTATTTGTCTTATTATTAATATTTATTTCCATTACTTTTGTCTTTTTTTCATTTAATTTTAATTTATTCATCACTAACCATGATGTTATCCGTTTTATATCTTTTAGAAGCTTTGATTTGCATTCACTTCCATCTTTTCCTTCAGAGTAGATTAGCGTATCATCCGCGTACAAAATGACTTTACAATCTTTTAGGATATTGGGCATATCGTTATATAAATTATGAATAGCAGTGCACTTAAGATAGATTCTTGTGGGATCCTAAGTTTACTTCCAACGTGTATGAGATGCTGTAGTTGACCTAGGTTCTCTGTGATCTATTTGTTAGAAATGACTTAAACCGTTCCTTGTATTCCATATTTTGATATTTTTCTGAGTAAAATTTGACGATCTATTGTTTCAAAAGCTCTTTTAAAATCTAGAAAAAGTGTCATTGTTTATTTTGGACTTCCTTCGCTTTTCCATTCGTTTATAACGTAGTTTACCGCCGTTTCGCAACAGTAATTCTTCCTAAAACCAGATTTATAAATGGAACTCGACTTCGTTCATATGGCCACCGCGGTCACGTTTGCCGCGGTCGATTCGTTGGATCAACGACTCGGTCAAACATTTCGGCCGAAACGGCCGCTATTTCGCGTTCAATGTTGGCTCTGAGCTCTTCCAACGTCGTCGGCTTGTTGGCATAAAGCAATGATTCAACGTAGCCCCACAGAAAATAGTCAAGCGGCGTTAAATTGCACGAACGAGGGGGCCAATCGACTGAGCCAAAAATGAGCTTCATCACTAAAGAAGATTTTGCGATGAAATTCACCATTTTGGCGCATCTTCCCCAGAACCCAATCGGAGAACGTACGTCGCTTCAAATGGTCAATTGGCTTCAATTCTTGAGTCAGCTTGATCTTGTATGGGTGTTAACCAAGATCTTTATGCAAAATACGCCATAATGTGGTCTGAGCGATGCCCAATTCTTGAAAACGCCGTGGAATTGACTGATTTGAATCGTTTGCTACGGGCGCCAGCGATATTTTCGACACTTCGACCAACCCAAGAATTACGACCGAAAATTGGAATTAACGCTCTTAAAGTTACAGTCACCGACTCCGAATTTCGGTATAATTTGCAGACGTTGCTCGTTCGTTTACTTCATGATGAAAATGTTGAGTTTACTGAATAAATTGACAGTGACAGTTTGATGATTAGTGAAAGAGTGCGTTCACAAATTAAATTCAAAGTTGTCAAGTCCCTATTGGAACACCCGATATTTTTTAATTTTTTCATGCCAACCGTTTTTGCTATCCTCGAATGATATTGTTAAAGTCGGAATTTTCGGAATGGCCTCCAAACAGCGCAGTGATTGGATTTTGTAGGAAAGAGCCAACAATCACGCACTGGTAAATTAGGCAAATAGGGCAGTTGTCGAACGATAAGGTTGAATTTTGGCGAAAAATTGACGCCAAAAGGAGTTTTGACTTTTTAAGTCACAAAAAATATTTAAAAATTATCTGGACTGATCCAAATTAGATGTTAACAGTATCAGCGAAGTCTCAACGATTTTGAATCACCAAATCTTTGATTTTCTTGAAGTGTTGTTCGTCAGTTAATGTTGAATTTTTTTTTAATTCAATCGACGAACACCTACCATAGATTCATTTATTTATTTATTAGCAGAACTCTGCTATTTAAATTCATTTTTTTTTTTGATTTTACAATTTGGATAGAAGGTATAATATACAATACAATATTTTAATTTCTATTATGAGGGTATTTTAGCTTTATGAATGCAATTACATTTCTTTTAAAAATTTTAAAATTTGATTCAGTTTTTATAAAGTTTGGAAGTGTATTAAATAAGTAGCAACCTTTGTATTGGGTATATAACTTAATTCATGTACAATAGTATTATTCAAAGTACTGCCCATCTGAAGCTATGACTTTTTCCCATCTTTCTGACAATTTGTGGATCCCATCCCAAAAGAACTGCGCCGGCTTGGCAGCCAAGAATGAATCAAGCCAATTTTTGATATTCTGCTCTGATGTGAACCGTATTTCAGTGAGGGCGTTCTGCATCAACCGAAACAAATGGTAGTCAGAAGGTTCAAGGTCTGGGCTATAAGGCGGATGGGGTAAGACTTCCCATCCACTGTTTTCCAAATAGTTCTTAACCGGAATAGCAACATGGGGCCGAGCGTTGTCATGATGAAAAATTATTGCCTCGTGTCTGGTCACATATTCCGGGCGTTTTCCGGCTACTGCTCCCTTCAAACAGATTAATTGTTTTGTAATACAGCACACCCATCTGATCCCACCAAATACAGATTTTAATATGAAATATGATTTTTTGCGCTTGGGGTTGTCGTAATGGATCCATTTTCATCACCAGTAACAATCCGATGCAAAAATGACTTCCTTTTGTGGCGTTCCAGCAGCATTTCAGACATGCAAAACCGCCTTTCGACGTCTCTCGGCTTGAGTTCATGTGGAACCGAATTTCCTTGCTTTTGAATATATCCAGCTACTTTTAAACGTTTTGAAATGGCTGCTTGAGCGACACCCAAAGATTCTGCGAGCTCTTCTTGTGTTTGGCAACAATCTTGATAAAGTAATGCTTCCAGTTCTTCATCTTCAAACTCTTTTGGCTGCCCAGGACGTTCATCGTCTTCCAAGCCAAAATCACCACTTTTAAATCGTGCAAACCATTTTTGGCACGTTCGCTCCGCTAGCGCAAGTTCACCATAAACTTCCACCAAAATACGATGACTTTCGGCAGCAGTTTTCTTCATATTAAAGTAATGAAGAAAAACTCCCCGCAAAAACACTTTTTCAGGCACAAAGTTCGACATATTTGAGTGAAAAAAAATTATCGTTGTTTACGCTTCAAATGAATGACATATACTGAAATAACGTACAATGACAGTAGCTTTCCAACGCATGTTCCAATGGAATAATAACAATGGAATAATATAAGTTACGCCATCTCTTAGCAAACCGCACGAATTAAGTTATAGACCCAATTCATTAAACTTTTTTGCGTAAAAATTACTAACATAATGTGGTAATCTGAAATCCTCTCTGTTTCTTAATTGATAGGGTTGGGATTCACCCACATATCGTAGATATTTTTTTAAATAATTTGAGTGTTTAACTTTAAAAACCAAGCACAATACATTAACAAGAATCCTTTGTTTTACACTTAACCATAACAGCATATCTATCATTAATATCACAGGGGTATAACGATTGCATTTTATAATAATTCGCATGGCTCTATTCTGTAGGCGCTGTAATTTATTTAACGCATTATCACTACACAGATATAATATAGACGAACAAAATTCAAAATGTGGTTTAATCATTACATTAAAGATATTTATTGCACAAATTAAGGATATTTTCTTTCTTATTCTACCGAAAAAAAACCTACTTTTTTAGCCACTTTTTTAAAGATATATTCTAAGTGAATACTAAATGATAGTTTATCGTCAATAATAATTCCTAGATATTTTATTTTATTGACTTGTTCTAGAAATTCTATTTCCACTTAAGTGACATACATTTGGATTTGCTTACATTGAGCTTCATCTTATTCGATCTCAGCCATAAGCTCAATTTTAATAGGTCATCTTAAATCAATCTTGTACATTCAATAGGGTCTTTTCCTGATATGTAGATAAGTGCATCATCAGCGAATAGGACGATCTGGGAGTAATTAAGTACACTATCTATGTCATTTATATATATTATGAACAGCAAAGCACCGAGTATTGATCCCTGTGGAATACCAAGCGTTGTTTCAATACTACTAGACAGTACTCCATTCACGCTTGTTTTTTGAGATCGTCGAGTAAGGTAACAGCGGAAACATTTTAGTTCTTGGCCCCTTATTCCAAATCCCTGAAGTTTCGACAACAAAATATCCCTGTCAATGGTCTCAAAAGCCCTTTTAATGTCCAAGAATATTGCAATCACATAGTTTCCAGCAGCGGTTTCTTCTTTCCAGCTTATCATTACATTGTTTAGTGCAGTTTCACACGAGTGTTTCCTTCGGAATCCTGATTGGTTTTCAAGGAAAAATCCATAAGTTTCGAAGTACTCTTCGAGCTGCGTTTGCACAATTTTTTCTAATATTTTCTCATAGACTGAAAGAGCGTTTACTGGCCGGAAGTCTTCACATTTATTTGATCCTTTGACTTTTGATACAGGTGTAACAACTGATTCCTTCCATGTGGAGGGAAATGAACCTCTGGTCATAGACAAGTTAAATAAGTTTTCTAGGGATTGGCCGATTATGGGTATAGCATCTAATATCATTTTAGCATTCATAAAGTTGAAGTCTCTTTTTTGGCTTATTAACTTTAAGACACTTATTATGTTATTAACGCAAACAGTTTTATATTTAAAAGTTGTATTTATAGTGGTGGGTCTGGTAAGAACTGGCTGGAGCGGTATTGATCTATTAATGTCCGACACATTTATTATAAAAAAATTGTTAAATTCTTCGGCAATACTAGCTGCATTTTTAACACAAGTATTATTAAAGTATATATTTTGTATTAATGGCTTACTTTCGTTAAGGACATGTGTTTTTATAACATTCCTTTCGATACTCTGTTTGATACTATTGTTCCTCGCCCTAAAAATTTCAGCCTTATATCTATTTCTTGCAACATTCTTTCTGTCCCATGTCACATTACACCCGTCCAGGACGATCTTTGTCTTCAATGCTTCCCCTGCCTTCTTTGAATTATTTGTACCACTTGTAAAAATTTTGACATAACCTGATCACCAAGGTCTTCTGCAACATTCTTTATATTTCTGCAGCAGAAATTTCATTTCGCAAAATTTCTTATCCAAATTCTGTGCACCATAAAATCAGAAATTATAAAAATTGCTAAATTCACTTTTTGTTGTTCACAAAATACGTCAATAACTATTGAACAAATGCAGATTTTGACATGTAATTTGACACAGATGTCAGGGACAGTGCTAACAACCTAAAAAAAAAAATACATATTTGCCAGAATCGAAGAGCCCCTGTATCTTAAAATTAAAATTTCTCTTATTTTTTAATCACAGTATTAAAACATATATGGGAAGTACGAATTGTTGGACTAGAGCCATCATTTTTGTTTTTATTTATCATGATGAGAACTTGTCTCACTTATTTTATAGAATTTTCTTCGCTTGATCCATAGAAACAAACCGTCTTGCACACATTGCCCTTAAATTCTCTGCTATGCGCTTAATTCTTTCGGAAGTGGTCGATGGATGGATATCAGACAAGGAAAGAGTGGACAACTGAAAACAATACCAACAACGACAATTGGAAATTGTTTAAAAATACCCCGTAAACAACAGACGATCAATATGTTGCATCGCAAAAGAAAATTGTCCCACTCAAGACGAAATAAAAATTTCTTCACCTTTACCACCCGAGTTCTTTCTATTCACCCGTCTCCTTCCGCTGTCCATTAGATCTGGTTGAATATTTATAAATAATTTCGACGACAGCACGACCAATAAACAACAAACAAATAAATTATCTCTACTCCTCGCTTACGTTTGCGTTTCTAATATATAGGTAGTCCCTAGTTGTTGGTCTTCGATTTTTTGTTGTTTTGTGTCTATTTTTTTCGAGAATTAATCGATAAAAGTGGATAACCCACAGCCCTCAATTATGAGGATTTGTTTTTTGTGTTTTTTTTTTCCTTTCATACAAAAGAAAAGCGCATTACCCTGTCTCTGTGGGCAAAAGAAAATTTTTATTAAAAAAAAGAAAAATAGGGAAAAAGAAAAAACTCGAAAGCAAATCCCATTGCACTTTAGAGTGAGATGGAACGAGGTTCCGCTGCATTTTTTTCGCAAATGGAAATTACCAATAATCGGATCATTGCAGTTTTTTTTATTTTGTGTACCTATTTCTCTTGTTATCGTTATTACGAAAGAAAATGTACAAAACCTTTGAAAACAGAAACTCACCCCATAAGCCAGTCGACAGTGTCGCGTAGATATTCCGGTATCCGCTCCAGCTTGATAGACGTCCAGGAATTCGATATCGAAAGCGAAACACCAAAACTTTACGAAAACAAAATATAGATATAGAAAAATAAAAATAAAACACTTTTCTTGCACTTTTCACTTTTTTCT
The DNA here is from genome assembly GCA_928272305.1 of Volucella inflata. Classification (NCBI taxonomy): domain Eukaryota; kingdom Metazoa; phylum Arthropoda; class Insecta; order Diptera; family Syrphidae; genus Volucella; species Volucella inflata. The sequence continues at coordinate 17,702,551 of OV743718.1, read as the reverse complement.
CTCGTTTTTTTTTGTATTAATCACAAAAATAACGCGAAACTAAAATAACAAAAACTAAAGATCCTTCGACTTGATGTGTGGTGTATGTAGACTTTCGTATTTGTTTTCTCAAAACTTTTGACAGTCGAGTGTTTTTCTTTTTTGACAATCACCTATTTGACAAGGACATGTGTTTTGACAGTTCCTCGTTTCCAATTGGTGTTTTTTTTTCCCTTAGTGGAAATTCGATACACTTGTTTGTGTTTGCAATTCGTCTCCCTTCTCTGTCCTTTGCAGAGACCAAAATGACAACGAAATTCAAAAGAAAAACAACACGAAAACAATAACAAAAAAAAATTAACCAACACTAGTCGTCTCTTTCAAATGCACATAAGCTACTCTCAGCTGATTAGAAAATTATCAAAAACAACAACAAAACAAGAAATAGAATCTCTCCGCTGGCAAATAAAAAACCACAAAACCAACTAAACTGAATCGAAACCGGTGAAGAGAGAAGAGAACAACAAATCCACGATATTAACTCGCATGAGGGAGACACTGGATGTCAGAGAAACGGGTCGAAACAACAACAAAAAAAAAAAAACAACTAAAAATTGGAGCGTGAACTTTTTCGTGCGCTTCCTCGTTGAATTGCTTTCGTTTGCTGCTGCTGTTGCGTCGTTTACCGATTAAGATCGCCAGCACTAAGAGCTGATGAATTTGCACAAAACAAAACAATCGCACTGGTCAAAATTATCGACAGCGTCCGGATTGTTGGGAATAACAAAATCTCTCCCCTTGATAACCGTGTTTAACCTTTCTCTTTTGTTCACTTATTCGTTTTTTATTCCACTAGCGCTAGGACTGTCAAGTTTTTTTTTTCTCTTCATTTATCAGTAAAATAACAAGAAAAGGGAAAACAACACAAAGGGCCCTGATCTATGCGTCCGTCAATCCCTTTTGTAACATTGGAGATTTTCTTGTCATTCTTCTGCTAGTTTTCTCTCATTGGAACCACACACGAGAGAGAGTGAGATACAAAAACAAACAGAAGGGCTCAGAGTTTGAAAAAATAATTCAGGTTTTTTTTTTTCTTTTTTGTTTCTGATCGATTTAGCCTGTCAACTTGGAGGATATTCTACATTTCGCCACGAGTTTACACGATGCAACTTGGGTTTTGGGTTGGTTTCTTTGAGAGTGGAGACGAATTTATTTTTTTAACACGCAACCGATTGTTGGAGACGTTTTTCTCGCGATCCACATACAACAAAACTGCACCTGAAGTCCAGGAGAATCCCGTTTTCGTATGATTTTGATATAAATGTCAGAGGGAGAAAGACTGAATCTGTTTGTGGCTGCACTCTACAATGATGAGAAATAAATACAATACAAGAGAGTTGACTGGTTTTTTTTTTATGGTTAGTTGTCTCGTTTGCACCAATGAGGAAAGGCTTGAAAGTGGTTTTCGTGCAGAAACGTATGATTTTCAGTTTCGTATTTGTTATGATTTGCAGACCAGAATGAATTGTTGGAGAGAGTCTGACGTTGGGAATGAGAATGGACTGGTGGAGAATTTGTAGGAAAACAAAATGACAGGTGAAACAAAATATTAACTGCCTTACCGGTTGTAGCAGTTTGGTTTTAAAGAGTTAATAAAACAATTATAAAAAATTGATCTTCACAATTATTTTTTCACACAAACATCCCTAATTGATGTCAAAAGCAAAAGGATACTTCAATTATTTCCTGCGATATAGACCCTCGAAAATATTGTCATTCACCTGATAAGATGCGAAGAGATAATTTTTTTATGAGACAGTCACAGGCTTGGATGTTGTATGAAGATGATAGACATTAAGCGGCGCTAAACTGACGATGTTAAGTGTTGTAAATCTAAACAAACTTTCGGACTTGACTTGCACAACTAATGAGCACGAGGGCTTAGGAGAAGAAAATGTTTAACACTTCATTGTCTTTTTTAAATAGTCGGTGTGCTGAAATATGGTGGAAATACTAATATATTGAAAGCAGCTCTCATATCGCCGAAGTGGGATACTCTAAAATACTCAGTCACTTTTTTCTAAATGAGTTGAAAGAAAACGTATAATCTCCTCGTTGATAGTAGAGTTGACTTCTCCAACACGAAAACATTTTTTGTTACAAAAGAGTTAAGAGTTCGTCATAAAAACTTGGTAGTACAGACATCTCTATGGCGTTAAAGGGCTGACCAGAATCTGAATCTAAATCTCGTATCTTGAATACAGATTCACAAAGATACGCATTGTGTTGGCGCTTACGGATATACATGTATTCAACTTTTGACAGATCGATATCGGATACAGATTCAAGCTTCAGATTCACATCCTGGTCAGCCCTTTAGTGGTGGCTCATCTGTGGATTGAACAGGCTTAAATTGTTTTGAAAAAGATTTTTAGGCGAGTGTTTGTCATTTTTGGTAATTCATCGTCAAAATTCATCCGAAACGAAGAAAATATGATTTGGAAGCACTGTGTTATATGCGCCTAACAGGTAGCGAATATAAATTGACTTAGCGTTGATCGCTATGTTACTCTTTTAATTAACATGCAAATTACTTTTTAAGCAGATAGCGGATTTGAAAAAAAAAACACTACTAGAGATGAACATGGACAATAAGTAAAAGAGTCGCAGTCAATGCTGAAAATATAAAAATACTTCTTCTATAAACTGCAACGATGGCCAAAATATTAGTCAAAATGAACTATTCGCCCCGGACAAAGACGACGGAGAATTGCATTTCCATAAACCACAGAGAGTTAAGTTAACAATATCGAAGCTTAAGTCTAATAAAGCTGCCAGCACAGACTTCCTTTCTGCAAAACTATTTAAATGACTAGAAATAACTTCTTTGGGAACAAGCAGCAAAATGTAAGGTTTGGTCAGAGGAAAGAATTGCCGTAGCGTGAAATCTTAGCATTGTTAGTCGGGTCCGCCTTTAGACTGTGCCAACTATATGGTCCCCTAAGTATCTTAAGTATTTTTTGTCTTATTGTGCGAGCGTGTAAAACCATCGATGAAGGAACTGGTCATTTCTATATCGATTCGAAAATTTCATGATCGGTTGAACAATTCACAATTTCAGACCGGCGTTCGCCATCTATGCCTAAGGAATAGTAAAGGGTAAGGGCCTCGAACGCAAGTAGTGAAATATGGAAAATACGGCCTGCTACGTGTACTTGCAAATGAAAGCGTATGAAATGCATTTTTATAAAATGGAACGAAGCTGCTCTTATCTTGTCAGCTGATCCGCCGGATTAAATCGGCACCTTGTCTAAAACCGCCATTCAACTGATAGATAGAATTCGAAACTTGACAGTAAGCAATGTCCAATCGGGGAAGAAATATTGTATCGAGACTGTGGTAAAAAGCTGAGCTAACAAACTCAACAAGAAACTTCAACAAACCATACAGACTAATTTTAATCAATACACTATTTCCTGACAAAGTGCGGCACAGATATACTGCAATTTATGCTGCGCCAACTAAGAACGGCGGGTAAAAGTAATCTTGAGCGAACCACTGATAAGGCAGATCTGACTTTTGCTAGTCTTGAAGAAACCAAAGAGTTACATGTTGACTCCATCGACTTGGGAAAAGCTTTCGAAACAGTTCCCAGTGAGTTTATTTGCATGTAAATTGCATTGACGATCTCAGTGACAGAAATATGCCATTTAACTTGAGGGTCTGTTATATATGTCAGTAATCATATATATAAGGATGAGCGGGAAATATGAAAGAAAAACGGATGGCGATGGAAATAGAACGATCGCGCAGCACCGAGAGTCTCCGATTTAACGACTGATAGTGAATAAAATTTTTATTTGGTTTTCCTTTTGTCAGCCAAGATTATTGGAACACACTGTCCAAATAGGCCAAGAAGCTCAAATTCCAACAGGAGTTCGAAGATTCGGTCCAAGAAAATATTTTGATCATGTAAATGCGAAAACATCAGTTAACTTTGGGCCTCAGTGAAGAGGCGATCCGAAATAGAGCACCCTGTAGAGTGGTTTCAAGGTCAAGTGGTTATTTTGAGCCAACCCTGCAAGTGTCGCATTAGCAACGCAGACTCATAATATAAATCCGTACTATCCATGAATGAATGAAGAAATATACCTCTTTACTGAAACAGCAACACTGCTCCTGTCAACAGGCATCTGTCAGTTGACTCCTGTCAAAATTTAAACTTGCTGCGTCAGTTAGTTTGTGTTTGACAGCTATTTTTATCAGACTACTCACTAATTTGAGGAGAAAATGGAAAAAAAGTGAATTTCGTGTGCTTATTAAGCATTATTTCTTGCGAAAAAAAACCATTATCGAGACCAAGGCTAAGCTTGATAAATACTATGGGGACTCTGCACCATCGATTTCAATGGTAAAAAAGTGGTTTACTGAATTTCGTTGTGTCCGTACAAGCACTGAAGATGCCGAACGTCCTGGACGCCCAGTTGAGGTCTCTTCACCCGAAACAATCGAAAAATTCACGATATGGTGTTGGCCGACCGAAGATTGAAAGTGCGAGAGATTGTGGAAGCCGTAGGGATCTCGCATGGCTCAGTGGTTTCAATTTTGAATGATCACTTGGGCATGCGAAAGCTTTCCGCAAGATGGGTGCCGCGTTTGCTCACAATGCAAGGGTGCACACATGTGCAGTTGCCATGGCAAAAATCCATGAATTGGGCTATGAATTGGTCCCTCATCCACCCTATTCTCCAGATTTGGCTCCGAGCGACTACTTCTTGTTCCCAAACCTAAAGAAATGGCTTGGTGGAAAAAGATTTGACTCCAATGATGAAGTCATCTCGCAAACAAAGGCCTATTTTGAGGACCTCGACAAATCATTTTTTTTGGAAGGGATAAAAAAATTGGAGAAGCGTTGGACAAAGTGTATAGAGCTCAAGGGAGACTACGTTGAAAAATAAAATTATTTTTTTATCAAAAAATCTGTGTTTTAATCCAAAAGTCACGGACTTATCGACCCGCCCTCGTACCTTAACTTAACCTGAAACACTATCAAGTTGCCTCTCATCACCTAAACAACACTGCCTTATCCACTTGAATTCCAAATCATTCCCTCTGTCAACGTTGACACATCATTTTACCGGGATTGTTTGGATTTTCTTCCATGCAGAGTTGATATTTATCATCTAGAAAAAATTAATTTTTCTTATCGTGCAGAATACTATTTCAAAAATTTCTAAAATGCTTCTGCTCCGGACAGTGTTGAGCTTTATTTTGGTGGTCATCGTCTGCTTGGTGATAACCGATGCTCAAAGTAAACAGAAGGTAAGTCTTGCACCCAATTGGGAGTGATAATGTCAGGCCACGTCACTTGTAAAATGTGACTCCAGTCGTTGACTGAATGAAATTTACATGAACAAATAAAAGGTTCATTTGGCGTTCCCATTTTATTTACTTCCAGGTCGGTCTCACACTATCGGAGAAGGTGCAGAACCTCCATGACATGAATATGAAGAAATCTCTACTCCGTTTCAATGGTCAAAAATTCCGTGAATACATTAAGCAATCCCCCCGTAACTACTCTGTAATTGTGATGCTAACAGCTCTCGCTCCATCACGACAATGTCAGATCTGTCGACATGCCCACGATGAGTTTAACATTGTTGCCAATTCCTACCGCTACTCGCCAATTTATTCGAATAAACTCTTCTTTGCAATGGTTGACTTTGACGATGGTTCAGATGTGTTCCAAATGCTCCGACTCAACACCGCTCCGGTGTTTATGCATTTCCCAGCGAAAGGTAAACCAAAAGGTGCTGACACAATGGACATACATCGAGTTGGATTTGCAGCTGAATCGATAGCAAAGTTCGTTCATGAACGTACTGACATTCAGATTCGTGTATTCCGACCACCAAATTATTCTGGTACTGTAGCTGTGATCACATTGGCTGCTTTGTTGGGTGCTTTCTTGTATTTGCGTCGAAATAATTTAGAATTCCTCTACAACAAGCAACTTTGGGGATCACTGGCTGTTCTTTTCTGTTTTGCAATGATCTCAGGACAAATGTGGAATCACATTCGTAGTCCACCGTTGGTGCACAAGAGTCAAAATGGTGGTGTGGCTTATATCCATGGTTCATCTCAAGGACAATTAGTCATTGAAACTTACATTGTGATGTTCTTAAGTAAGAATTCGATGCCTAGAGGGTGTTATATATTCGAGTGTAAGCATTTAAATTAAATTTTGTTCGTTTCAGATGCCATGATTGTACTTGGAATGATCCTGCTGACTGAATCCGGTTGGCAGAATGATATGCGCAAGGGACGCATTATGGCCATCGCTGGATTGATTCTGGTGGCAGTATTCTTTTCATTCCTGCTGTCAGTGTTCCGGTCGAAAGCGCAAGGATATCCCTATAGGTACGGAGTGCCTTTGATCTGCTTTTAAAGGATTTTAATTTGTATTTCTGATTTCTTACAGCTTCCTCTTTAAGTAAAAAAGATGTCGGAGTTAATTTCAATAGAAATCCAGTTGTGCAGTAGTACAGAGTGCAGTTTGTTTGTCCACACCTTAACGCAGCAGTGTTTTTCTTTTGTAAAGATCACATTTTTCAATAAAATAAGAGATGGCCGAATTATTCGACACTAAACCAAAGAAATTGAGGTGACGCCTTGAGACTTTGCTGGGACTTTGCTTTTTATAATTGATTTTATGATTTGTCAGAAAGAAAGAAGAAGAGTTGTTCATGTCTTATTGTAATGCTTCAAAAGAAAATCTTGCACGACATTAAAAGCAAGGTACTATGTACAATGCCTTGGTGTACTCAGACCTTAGTTTCTTGTATGCTTTTTCCAAGGCAATGACAACAAAATGCATATCTTTCGTAGCCTCTTGATATTTTTCCTTCATTATTGGTAGTCGAATTTAAAATAAGACAGCAAAATAGGTGGCAGTCAATATTTAAAGGCCAAACTTGATTTTTAACCGGAGAGAGTACATCCTTACAAGTTCACAAGGATTTCATAGTTTCGGCTTGAAACCTTCAATGACCTTACCAACAGGTCCAACTGGACTGGAACATGATAAAACACTTTTATCTTATCTTTGGCCGATTCAATCCATGGAAATCATTTTTCGACCGCTCCTTGGTTTTGAATTACGGTTAAACAAGTCCAAACTTTTCTTCGCGTCACACGGATGAGTTTATAGCCAATAGTGAACAATGGCATTCATAGCGAGACGCGTTTTACGGTTGAATGTTTAAAAGGCCGGAATGCTATTGGCGATTATCATTGGTAATGGAAATAATGATAGAACAAGGTGAGGTCGGAGAAATCACTTCGGTGTTCAAGAGTGATATTCGCATAGTGTTGCATCCTAACTAGCAGATGAAAAATGTTTAAGGGGTATCCGAACAAACATTGAAATCTCCTACGTCCTTTGAAAACTAAGCGCTGCTGATCACCCCGCTAGATTGAGAGGTTTAGTCGATTTTTGTGTTTTCGGGCAAACATGAATTTCGTTCTGAAAGTTTTCGACTCCTAGGTCTCTGTGGATATCATCGTTTCTAATGTACCACGATTCATTAACCTACCCAGGGAGAATTTGGTTTTGGAGTGTCTGTAAGACGATAACGTTACTAGTTACCGGTTTTAGAACTTGCTTATATAGCAGCAATTTGTTTTCTAAGTTGAGCTTGGAATAGTTTCCAAGAAGCCATTACATGTCACTATACTTAATCTTAAGCTCTTCACGATTTTTCTTAACGTGTGGTCTCCATTTAAGTTTAGCGTCGAGTGTCATACCAAGATATTTGGCCTCATTCGCGAAAGGAATTTGTACTGCGTTGATAAACACAGGTAGATTGTCAATTTTCTCGAAAGTGAAGTTCACATGGACACCTTGTTTTTATTAAGAGCAATTCGCCAAATTTTTGTCCAATTGTTAATCCGTGTAAAGGCGCGTTGTAACTTAGCAGTTGCTTCCTCGACGGTTTTGGCTGTTGCCAAAATTGCAGTGTCATCAGCAAATGTGGCAAGCACAGTACCGTCCGTTTGCGGTATGTCGTTGGTAAAAAGCAAATATAGCAGAGGGTCAAATACACTTCCTTGCGGCACCCCCGCCTTTATTGTCTTAAAATTGTAATATTCGTTTCCGTGTCTGATAGGGAAGTGTCGGTCTTCTAGTATGAACTTAAAATATGAGACAATTGCTCGGGTAGGACTTGTCGAAGTTTATATTTCAGGCCCGCCTTACCATACCTTATCAAAGGCTTGCAAAACGTCAAGGAATGCGCTTTAACAGCTTACACTTGATTATTCGTTCAATTACATCGGTTATTCGATGCACTTGGTCGACAGTAGAGTGTGGCTTCTAAAGCCAAATTGATGATCGGGCAAGAGGTGATTTGTGTCAACAATGAGTTTAAGACGATTAAGTAAGATTCCCTCGAAGACGTTCGATATAATCGGGAGGAGCGATATTGGTCTGTATGACTTAACTTCAGTCAAAAACAGTGTCGGAGAAAGAACGAAGCCCTGGGGCACGCAATGCATTTATTTTGTGAATATCAGACTTGAAACCATATCCTTTATAATAACTTGAATTAAACGTTGCGGAAGGTCAATTCTAATCTAAATTAAAGAAGACATTCGTCGATTCCTAATGCATCCATTTTCGATAAAAGAACCTGAAGCCAATCTCTGCCAAATGCCTTACAAATATCAAGTGCAACTATCTTTCTTTCACTAAATCGATATGGTGAGACATGCCGTCAAATCACCAGTGAACCTGTTACTACGAAAACTGTAAGCCGATCGTTGAGAATTTTTCGTGCTTCAAAATATTTCATGATCAATAATGTCGGTTTATCTCAGTTTTCATTACCTTAAAAACAATGGGCCTGTAGTAGAAGCTTCACCTTATTAATAGACGGGCTAAACAAGAGTCGGGTCAGTCTTTTAGCACAGAAGAAACATTTCACCCGTTTCTGGTCAAAAAAAGTATATAAAATCAAACGTCATGGAAGTAAAAGCCAAGAAGTGTTAGACGGCGGCTACCGGGCAAACTAATATATGCTCAAGCAAAATTACATAATAGGGACCGGCAGACGCTGATTCCCGAGAAACCTGAGGAGCAAAGCAAAATAAATAAACAAATTTAGTTAGTTAAAGTTAGCTAAATCGAAAATAACTGCGACAATAAACGAAGTAAATCGAGAATATGAATACGGAACGCGTGCGTACGCGTACTTGGAATGCTAACGGACTTTTAGAAAAACTTCACGAATTAGAAATGTTCATACGAGAGAAGAAAATTGACGTTTGCCTAATCTCTGGACTCCATATGAAAAGTGGATCGTGTGCGAACACAAGAGGCTTTAGGGATTATTACACTAATCATCTATATGCGATGGCGAATGCGGATCCTACATTTATATTAAAGAATATCGGATCTACTGAAGACATTAAAATAGAGCTAGAATCTGTTAGAGTAACCTCTATACGCGTAAGAAAGAAATTAATTTCTTTGCCATTTTAGCTATTTACTGCTAATCAAGATCCGCGCTCATAAAGACTGTCTTCAAAAATATATTTTTATTGGCCCTCTTCTGGGGCTGAAGATGCATCTCACAGAAAGGTAGAATGCTCTATGAAGCTAGCATGGGGCGCAATTATGACTTCCACTCGACGGGGAATCCGACATACTGGCCGAATAACATCACAAAAATACCCGATCTTATCGATTTCTAACAATTTCATAATCATTCTCTTGTAATTTTTGAAAATGAATGAAAATCTAATTAAAAATCAGAACCAATAAGATTCACTGACAGAAATACTAATTGGAAATGCTTCAAGAAAGAAATCAAAGAAAACGTAACTTTTAGGACACCCTATGAACTGCAAGTTTGATACTTTCCCTCTAAAAACAAACAACATGTTTTGACATTCCCACACAAGTGGGTAATATGCATCTGCAAAGAATTATTGCTATCCGCGTTAACCCCGATAGATCGTATAGATTGGAAAGAAGCTCTGAAACCGATATAGATTGGAAAGAAGCTCTGAAACGGACCTAATATGCTAATAACGTTTTTTTAAACTAATAAAACTTATTCGACTCCAAAGGTTTACTTCATAATTGAAACTCCCATGGAGTCTTGGTCTATTGGTTTACCGACGTTAGGCAATTCCAAGCAATGCGCTGGGATGAAATTGAATAACTCTACTTTCAGCACTTTAAGGTTTGTTATAAACGACACTCGTCCTGCCTTAAGGTGGCGCTACAGTAAAGGTGGACCAGGACTTCAGCAGTCCATACAGTTCATCGTTGTAGTTCCTCCTCCACTCGCTTTCTATACAGAGCATACCGAAAATCACTTGAAGAATTATCCTCTCAAAGCAGCCAAGAGCACTCCATTTGTTTTTGTTAAAGTCCATGCCTTTGCGCCATGAAGCAGTACCGGGATTATTAAAGTCTTATATATGTATGTAGAGTTACTTTACGAATCCTTTAGGTCCCTCTTTTATGTTGAGTGGGAAGACCGAGCACTGCCAGAGATGGAGGGTGGTGGTCCCATCAGCCAGTGACCCACCGATCACAGACCTTTGGAAGTGACCCACATGGGTTGTACGGGTGGTCTCTCTCCTCAGAAGAGAAGGGATGGTCGGTTAAGCCCTAAGCACGGTAGGGAGATCCACGACGAACCAAGAGCCAATTGTGAGATAAAAGGTCCCTAAGGATCACCGTTGTCGGAACCCTCAGGGGAGACGGAAGACTCGCAACGGGCAGCACAATAACATGAACATAAAACAGGAACAACAATAACAACATATTAACAAAAGAACAAATAGGCAAAGGCCAGGAGGACATAGCTGGACGCCGATCTACCGGAGTTCTCAGCTTTGTTTGGTGGGGGAATCCTGAGAATGGCTAGATCGAAGTATAATCAGTTTGGGATTATACCCACACAAACTTCCTCCTTCGTCGCAACACTCCATCGACCTTCGATCCGACTTGTTCTCATTCGCGTTTGTTTTGATTTGCAATTTCGATTTGTACGATGGGGGAAAAATACCCGGGAATAAGAAGAAGAAGAAATATTGCTTCTCGCAATTTCCCACCCAATTCCAATGTCTAGAGAAATAACTAGGCTAGTTAGAATCCACAAGCTTCCATAAACCCTTCGCAGTGATGAATGGAAGTGGAAGAAAACTCCAATACTGAGGAGTTTAGAGTGAATGTGAATATTGGAATGATTGAGAGGCATAGCTGGACACGGGTGCACACAATAGCAAAGTCTGCTAGTTGTGTAGCTAATAACTCCGTATGTTTGGTTCGCTAGCGCCAAACCATGTGAATGTATGTGAGAATGTGTGTGTGTAAGTCTGGCGGTAGTGTGTGGAATGTAAAAGATCTGGAAGTCACTAAAGGTCAACTTAGTTTTTGATTAGTGCGAACAATCTGCAATTGCGAAAAATTTTTCTTTGTCTTTCCTAACGTAAAATAGAGAAGTTCCGAGTTAGTTGTAGAGAAAAATGGAAAGGACAAAGTAGTTAGGAACGAGGAATTGGATAGCGGAGAAGCAGGACTGGAGGAGACCAGTTCAGGAAGGGGCCGAGCAGCGCCAAGAGCAAAAAAGAAAAGTACAGTGCAGTGCTTTTGAACGTCGTGAAAATAAAGACTACAGTAGGGCGTTCGTGCGTTATTATCCCGAGAAAAGGGACAAGTGATCTGTTAGGTAAATTCTTTTTCTTATTGTCGGCACTCTGGAAATAGCGGGTCATTCTAACGAGGAGTGTTCCGTTAATCCAATTTTAAATAAATCGTCGAGCTCCAACTTTTTTTCTTTTGGGAAGATTTTATTCTTTTTTGATTCGATTGTTTTGTTTTTGTTTTAATTCAAGGTTTCGTGATTCCTTTTAAAATCACGTGGCGACTTAGGCATAGTTGCCATTAAAACCCTTCCTGGGGTTTTGCCAACCCAGTCTTGGAATAAAAAGGTTCAGGGCAACAGTTGCCGGGGATTAACCATAATAGTTGTCCAATAGAGGGCTTTGCTGGACAAATGCCTACTTTACCCAATGAAGTAGCGATTGGCAGGTGTTATTCTTCTTTTGATCTCAGCACTCTTGTAAGTACACAAAGTGCTTAACTATCTCAAAGTTGGTGATGTTCTGTCCATGACGATGGTGTTGGGTGTCCTTTAAGCTTCACAGCATTTATTTGGTCTTGGGCACGTCAAAGTGTCACTCACATTTCGCTGTCATTATCATCAACATATGCGAGTAATTAGAGAGTCTTTTGAAAGACCGTACCCATTTTGTTCGCGCAGGAGTTTTGCACTATTCTTTGAACTGTGATGTTTAAGAAATTGCATCACAACGATTGTCTAAATCCTTTTTTGACATCAAAGGTCTCGGTGAGATGTTTACCGACCTTGATGGAGCAGCGTACATTCTCAATCATCATCATGCACTGACAGAGGAGTTTGGTAGGGATGCCAAAACTAGGCATTGCTCTGTATAGCTCGTCTCTATAGATGTTGTCGTACGCGGCCTTAAAATCGATGAATAGGTGGTGTGTATCGATCTGAAGCTCATGGGCATTCTCCCGGATCTGCCGTGTTGTGAATATTTGGTCGATGGTGAACTTTCCTGGCCTTAAGCCACACTGATATGGACCTATCAGGTTGTTGACAAACGGCTTTATGTGTTCACACAATACGGCAGATAAGATCTTGTATGCGATGTTAAGGAGACAGATGCCTCTGCAGTTGGCACAGTTCAAAGGTTCTTCTTTCGGTATTGATCGGACAATCAATGCTGAGGTTCCATTCATCAGGCATATTTTCGTCCGACCATATATTAGAGATGAATTGGTGTATGCTCCTCACCAAGTCATTACTTGACTCGGAAGTAATCCCGTCCGCTCCAACAGTTTTGTTGGACTTCAGCTTAGATATTGAAATCTACCCTTCATCCAGGTCGGGTGGACGGAATTGTTGGCCTACATCGCCCAGGTTGAAAGGCTCATTCTACCTGCGTCGATCGCAATGTATTAACTAACTGGTTGACGGTTGATTGATCAGGAGTTCTCCAAGTCCCATTGTGAATATCGAAGGAACCGCGTGCTTGCTACGAAGATGTTTGATTTCGATTTGATTAGCCTGAATCTGTTATCGGAAGTGGTGCCTTTCAGGCTATGTCTTTCCACAGTACTACCTAAGATGCCCTCTCTTCTTAACTTTGCATTAAAATCGTCGAGGACTATTTTAATGTTATAGCCAGGGCATTGCTCGTAGGCTCAGTTGGCAAATTTAGCCTAGATGAGGATTGCTACGTGGCGCTTTTTCAAATGCCGGAAACACAAGATTTCTTGCCTAAGTCTGCGTCCAACAATAAATCCGCACCCAATTAGGCGCTGCTTTTGCCGTCGATAACAATCGCCGTAGTAGATGTCGCAGTTTTCCATCGTCTTTTTGTCCGGCCATTCCGTCCCAATCCTTGGATGGTGGTAATGTTTACTTTGCAACAGTCTAGGGCCTCCGCACATTGAGTGTTAAGGGACCTAACATTCTACGTACATATCCGCAGTTCGAAACTTTTTTATTTGTACCATGGCCGGGCAGCTACCCCGGCGGCACAACCCGCAACCTCGAGCACCAGTTCTGTTTTTGATACCCCTAGGACGAGGTGTCTTTAAGACCGAAGCCAGTAACCCATCCGAGGGGCGAGCCGTTTATTGCATCTGGGGGATTCATTCGTTGTCTCGTTTACAGTGGTACTGGTCAGCACTCGCGCCTAAAAGTTTGGCGATGTTTACCACTTGGAGGGTAAATCGCCAGGTTAACACCTAACCGTGGATGAGGAATATAAAGCAAAAATGACAGCAATGTACATTCGTGGAAGTCTACACCCTATAGTGGGAAACCCTCAGACTGGTCAAATTAGCTGGTATGTATCGCAATATGTATTCAACAAAGGTCGTCACGAAATTATATCCAAAAAGCCATAGATACAATAATTGAAATACACAAATGCGAAAAAACAGTAAAACTCTTGGTTAAGGGTTAATAAAAAGGTTTGTCGCTTTCACCGCCAGATCAATTGTTTTGTTGCTTTATTTTGTTTTAATTGTTAAAATAAATGTCATCACTTAACTCTTGACTGACTTCTCTGATCTGAGAATTGATCCTAAGCTTATATTTAACTACACGACGCTTTATATTTTATGATCGTTTTAACAGACTCTATAAACTTTTGATCCAGGGCAGGTCATAATTTGTGTTTAGATTATTTTCTGAAAAAAATTTCGGTGAATACAACAGGAATGCTATCCCTTACCTTTCTATCATTTAGTGTTTCTATTACTTACTATGTCTTCCTTTCAAATAGTTTAATTTAAATTAACCAGGCTCGCAATCAAATCGTTTTTTATAAATGAATGAAACTCTTTTTTCAGTCTTGGACAACAAGAAATACATTTATTTACTTCATGCTTAATTGTACTAGGGCGAGCCCTCCTACCATAAAGTGGTAGATGGGCATAAAGCTTGTCTATTGATCGGAAATAATAAAATGGGTCTCTAACTGGAATGTATTTTGTTACACAATATTGCACATTATTGTATCGTATTTTTTACTGGGATGGAAAAATATACAATGGTCTCCTCGTGACCAAGATCTCCCTACAACACGTAGGGATAAATAGCATACCTCGTCTTGGGGTAATTTTTAAAGTTTTCCTTATACCACTTGTGCGTAAGCCACGCGTTTTCCGTCTGAAAAATGCGAAAAGAAAAATATATAATTACACTTTTCAAATTGTCACCTCTCCCTACAATTTACCTGATTGACAGCGACCCATATCATCGCGCATGTCCAACTATTGCATGCCGGGATTACTCCACTTATCGACGCGTACATAGCGACCTCAAAGAACATATGCGGCGACGACATTAGCTCAAAGAAACCACCGCGCGGCATAAGATGCTTTTCCGTCACCTTATTCCCTGAAGTATCCTTTCTTAAATTAATTAAAATCATATTCGATCGGTACTGATGTGTCCAGCTAAAGTGAAAGATGAAACAGCAGATATACTGCATCAGAGTGATTTTCGACAGCGAAAAGGGCGATGGTTTTGATCCTTGAAACAAAAAAGGAAAACGTATGCTTGCATCTCAGGTAAAAATAAACAAATCACCTTACAACTTACCTCTTACAAAGCCCTCTGTATTCCCGAGAATGGCAATCACAACGCCAAAGTAATGAATAAACCCAACAAAGTAATGCGAAAGATTTATCTTGCTCTTCGATGAGAAAATCTGAATGTAGTTTGTTTCATAGAATCGACGAGCACACTGCATAGTTATCAAAACCATAGCTATTAGCCCAGATGTCGAGCTTACTAGCACTTCACGATTTTTACCGCCAGCCATGAAATCCAAAAAGTCAAGAACAATATCTGGTGCTGTGGTGGCATTGATAAGACCTTTTAATGTTAGAGTAAGCGCCAGTAAGGACCACGCAATGGAGAAAACATAAAAATGACTAAACCATGCTTTGGGCACTTCCAACTTTCCAACCAGTGGATCCTGTTCACCTTTGTGACTGTGTTTGCCATAGCGAAAGGATTGTTTGATAAAAACCGGCAAGTGAGGTTCTATAGCATTGATCAGGATTCCAAAAAGCAGAATGACGACGGTGAAACCGATGAAAATGCAATTAACTAAGTTGATTTTGTATGTGTCGATAAAACTTTGAATTGTTTCGAAGTGCTGGAGAATCATCTTTTAAAAGTGTTCTCTCAGAATTAGGTCAGAAAAAGTGAATAACTTTCGCTTATCTGACTTGAATGCGAAGTGAAGTGTTTTCCGTTTTGGTTATGCTAATATTTTTAATTTTCTTTTCTTTCGACACATTGTTTTGAAAGGTGAATTTTATGTTTGGTGAGTATATTTTTCATTGAATGCGGTAAAGTCACAATTTTATGTTCTGATTTTAAGTACAAATTCGTTATTTGTTTCTGAAAAGGTCTTTTAACGGACACCAAGTTTTCCTTTATAATAAGTGTGTGTTTAAGGGTTGATACCGTTGAAGGCTCGAAGGGCGGTACACTGTTGGCTAATTTACCAGTGGCCGACGGTTTATCAACGTCTGAATGGTCATTGAAAAAGGGATGAAGTGTTATGGAAAGAGAAGAGGAAATTCGCTTTTATTAGGTACTTTCTGGTTCAAGCAGCAAGATTGGCTCTGTAGTGGTCTTTCCTTAAGATGAGGCCAAGTTCGAGATAGCCATTCATTCCAGATGAAATTTATACTGTTAATGTAAGCCACACCCATTTTTGGGGTAAAACAGGACGCATATCCAAGGTATAAAGTTCTGAAACTGCACAAGTTATGGTCCAAACACCACCTTTTCAACTACCCTTGAAACTGAAGACACAAGTGAATACTTTAGCTCACTTCCTTCCAATAAAACTAAATTTTCTTTATAGAATAAAGATAGACAGTTCGTCGACTATACACATCACGAAATGCACTGCATTGGTCGTATATTCGTATTGGACGGCTAAATCTCTACGTAATGGTGATTTCGACACCCTTTTGGAAAGGAAATGGATCACTTAGTTTGCACACGAAATAAATTTCATATAGCTGTCAACGATTGGAGAAGAAAGGTTTGATCGATCAGAGTGGCGGCATCGAACTTTATTCTAGATCAGATATGTCTAGAACCATCTTAACCAATTCATTTTTGGGATCACTAGGCTGGCAAACTTTTAAGGACCTTAACTAAACTCTGTCTCAAACCGGGCACTTTTCCAAAGCAAGAAAAATCTCTTTGACGCTTTTAAGAAAGAATTCAATGCCAATGTTGCTGCTGACGACTCATGTCGTACCAAAGAATTCAGGTAACACTCGAATACATGGAAACTTTAAACTAATTTTTAATAAAAGAATGTTCACCGATCAACACCCGATTAATGAAGAACTTTACCATGCTCTGAACCTGAATATGATTGGTAAGACCTATTTGTCTATACAGCTGCTAAAATTTATGCGATCTTGCAGCGGCGAGTTTCTCAGTCATGCAGGAGATCCGTTGCTGTCCTAAGCACTGCTCTGAAATCGAATCAGATTATCAGATCCGAATCAAACAGAGTACAATGCGTTTTTCATGAGAATTTTTTAGATTTTTCGGCACATAAAATTGACATAGATTGAATGCTAAGATTGGATAGACATATCGATGCTTACCGCCTTTGTCGTTGCCTGAACTGATAGCGGAGCCTAGAAAGACAAAGTCCTCAACTCAAAATTGTATCTGTTGAAAGTTCTGTCCCAGATGTCGGTGTAAGGTATCAATTTCGCTTGACGGCATGTACTTGGTCTCGCACTTGTTGAACGCTTAACCCATTTTCGCCTCACCATGTCTAAATCCTTTTTTGACATCAATGGTCTTGATTAAATCTTAATCGACCTTGATGGAGCGGCGTGACCTTGATGGAGCAGCGTCTTGCCTAAACGGACGAATTTCGAAGGTACTTCTATGTAAAGATGTTCTATAGATGCTGTCATACACTGTCCTCGATGAATAGGTGTTGTGTATCGATCTGAAGCTCATGGGTTTTCTTTAGGTTGTTGAGAAGTGGCCTTAGGCGTTCATACAATACTGCAGATAAAATCTTGTATGCGATATTAAAAAGAATGATGTCTTTGGAGTTGGTGGAGTTTAGAGGGTTTCCTTTCTTGAGGAAGGCACAAACAACTATATGTTAGAGATGAGTTGATGTGTCATTTTGAAGAACTCGGCAGTCAGTCCAGGTTCGAAAGGTTCATTCTGTCTAACAGCGGTATTTGGTTCGTCATCGCCGTAATACAGTCTACACAAATGTTCTTTTCAAATCCTTAGCATCGACTGCGATTTTACTACAATGTTCTCATGTTGTGTCCGTGACATGTTTCTCTTACCTTTTGGTAAAACTTCCGAATCTCATTCATGGAGTAGCATCTCCCACTTCTTTGACCGCACTTCTCGTGCTCCATCATTTATCCCTTGAGAAACCGGTGTTTGTACCTTCTCTTCTGCTCATAGAGCTCGTGAGCAGCTCTAGTCCTTGTATGCAGCGCTGCATACAATGCATCTTGCCTTGCTGCAAGTGCTTGCCGGCATTCGTCATCAAACCAGAGGTATCGTTGTGATGGTCGAGTGAAACCCAGAACACCAGAAGCGGAATCTCTGATGGCTTTTTGACCGCGTTGTCACTGGTCCTTAATGATTTATGCTGGCGACAGTTGACCTATTGAGAGATTCGATCGAAAATGTGTTTGGCGATCTCTTGCTATTGTAGATTCTTTCAGTATTAGCTTGTCATTGCGCTGGGTATCCGCTTTAGGTATCCGCAACCGTTAGATCCGATTCGATGTTAGTTCTTCGGAATGTTCGGACATCCATAATACTGCAGGATAAGTTTACCGCAATTTGTTCAATCTGCTTGATGGTTGATTGATCCGAAGTCCCCTTATTAATATCGTTATGCCCATTTATTGCTCGCAAAATATCTGACTCCAAGTTAGTGATATCTTTTTCAATGTTCGCCTTCAAAACTTGCCAGATCCAATTCAGCAACTTTCTGAAACAAAACTCTTTTAAAATCTGTCTGTAGGTAAAATAGCGGTGAAACCGTAGGCGTATTCATTTTTTCCTGTAAATGCCGCACCAAACAGTCACATTTAGGACAATGGTTCTTCGTTCTTTACATTTGGCTTCTCCGTTTCTCAGAAACGCAAGTTTTATCTATACACATAACCACTTATGTAGGTACAAATTTTGGATACAAAATCATCCCCTTCTTACACCATGTTAACAGAGCATGGGATTATGTTAACCTCACTTGACGGTTAGCCGCCATCGATGGGTGAATGCACTTCGCTCTACGTTAAAACAACAAACCGGAAATTGTCAGATTTGTATGCCTCCATTACTTCCTGTCAACTAATTCTCTATCTGTCTATAACATAAATGTCAAAACACAGTGACATTTGACTCAAAAATGATGGCGCATGCACATTATGACATTACTTTTGCCCCAACTGTTTAATAAAAGAGGAAGATGTACTAGTCCCTGTGGAGTACCACCAGCAATAGTTGCTGTCTACCATAAGAAAATATGAAAACCGATTGAGTGATAATAATTATATTAAGAAGACTCTACATTTTTCCCTGCCTTGAAACTAAAAGGTTCGAATTGGTTAGATCTTAATCCTGTAATTTTTGTGTTAAATAAAATATGGAAAATGTAGTCTCACCTCAAGTGAACTAATCAACCACACACGAATAAAATTCCATCGCCATTTGTAATTTCTCTATTCAGCGCACTGACTCAACACAATTCAGCGCACATTTACTCATATCAAGGGAAAAAAAAAATATTTAACTCACCACTATACTCAGCAAATCGCATTTCTTGGCATTTTTCCTTGTTCTCTCGAATTGTGTGAAATCTTTGCTTTTCATAAATTAATTTAGCATCGGCCTGTAAGTGTGCTTTTTTCTGTTTCTCTTAAGAAAAAAAATTAAAAGACTTAATAAAATAAAATTGAAAAAAAAAGAGTTCTAACAATAACCAAAATTTGTACATCCATCAAAGTAATTTCAATTTGTTAAACAATTTTATCTAACAATTCAAAAATCGAAATTCTAAATATTCAAATCGCAAGTATTTTTTCTTTTCCAAAATAATTTAACAATTTAATTTTTTTTCCCCCAAATTACTTATTCTCTCTTGTTTTTTTTTTTTTGTATCTTAAAAGTGTGTAGTGGCTTAAATATATGTTTAGATATATATATATATATATAAAAAAAAATCCAAATCGAACAAAGGGTGTTTGGAGAAAATCCAAAACTCATAAGTTGAATCAATTTTTATTAATTGTAGAAATCATTTCTTTATCTGTTTCTGGTCTCAAGTTATTATCTGAATTGTTTTTAAAAAGAAAAGGATTTTCAAGATTCATGATTCGTAAGTAGAAAATGAAGAAATTGAACATTCATTGGAAGTAGAGATTTTTTTCTCCGAAGTAATTTTTTTTTCTGTGGGGAATTTTCGAATTTCTTTTTTTTCTTTGAAATTTTTTGCTTCCATTCGTTCGTTATTCCATCTTTTCTGGTTTCGTGTGCTTGTGTGCGAGTGTGTGCGACGGAGATAAATGTAACATCGGAAAGAAAAATCTGTGTGTTGAAGCCTTTAAAAGAGGGTGGAGGAGGAGAAGGAGTGCGAGTACACGACGCAAGTGGAAAACGAGTCATGGGGGTAGAAAAAAGCCATCTTAATTGTGATTCTGTTACTGATTCCAGGAGTCATGAATTCGTTTTGTTTCGGAAACAGTCTAGAGGGTAGAACGACGAGAAAAAAAAATCAGTTTTCCTTAATTCCAAGGGGGTGGCTGGCATATGTTCATTTGGTAGTGGTGTGGGAGAGCGAGAAGGAAAAGGAGAGGTGCTTTACAGTTACCATTTTGACTAGACCCTATTGCGAGTTCCGAGTCTGGTGAGACGGACCTTACCTTGCCCCTTCTCCCTTCCACATACAACACACACACACACACACACACACACACACACACACACACACACACACACACACACACACACACACACACACACACACACACCTATTCGAAATAGTCGCGCGTGTTCACTTGATGAGCAACGAGATTTGTATCGCCTTTGACTGACGTCCTCGCCTCCGACTATTCGTCACTTGCTTTGTGGTACTATGTGTTTAGATGATGGCTATACTTCAAGTGACTATATGTGGGGTGACAACACTAACAGACACCAACACACGTCTTTTATTATGTTTTTTTTTTTTGGTGCGCCGTGCACCGTGCGTCTCTTTCCTTATCAATACTCTTCGTATTCCGTGAATCTTTCGGAATCCTGCTGCTACTTCTACTCCAAAATCCAATGTTGAGAGGGGAAAAATTGCAGTGACACCGTCGAGGATATCTTCTCTCCATCCAAATCTTTAAAATTTGAATTTTTAGTTAATGTTTCCTCTGTCGGAGCTGCCTGTCTCTGTCTTGTAAAAGTTGGTTTGAATCAGTTGTCTCTTGCAACAGAGACGGAACTACACTTGCCCACAATCACAAGCATACAGTTGATTGGACAAAGAACAAATTTTTCTCAGTTTATTTTTGCGAGGAAAATTCCTTCCTGCATGTTGCCGCATTTCTCTTTTTTTTTTTTTACCTCCTCTTCTCACTCTCTCACTTTTTTTTCTATTTTGTATCTTGTTCGTTTAGGAAAAATTGTTTTCACTTGTGCGTGTGGGGTGGATGGATGTTGTTTGCACTTTGCACAGGTTTTTGGTGCACCGATTTCGTTGTTGCGCTTTTTGGATTTTTTTCTTCTTCTGTTTTCTATGTTTTGAAAAATGAAATCAAAAATTGATGTCAACTTCAAAAAAGAGAAATAGAGTTTCTGGCGGTGATGAATTGGGTCACAAATGGTTTAGAAGGGAGGATGCTGTGGTTGGGCCTGGCCTGTGCCCTGGGATTTCTTGTTTAGTTCAGTGGGGGTCAGCTGAACCCGATTTGTTACACAGGACAGGGGATTCGCTATTGGTATTGATTTTTTTTTTTTCCTTCATAACTTGCGCTGTCGTTAATGGGAAAAGGTTTTTCTTTTTAGGGTAGAAGATAATATTGGCTACAAAGCCAACAAAAGGGAGAACAAAACTCGAAAAAAGGGGTGTGTATGTGTGGATTGGAGTTTTCTTTCAATGGAGGTGTATACTTTCATTTGGGGGTTGTTTTGGTGGATTACGTTCCAGTGGATACTCCTTTTTTGTCGAAAGTCTTAGATTCAGTATGTAAGCAACCCTTTTGGATTGATTCGCCACATACATATGTAGTCACTTTATAACCCGAAGGGAAGGGACCAAGCCATTTGCAGTCAAATTCCAAACAGAATCGATTTAATTCAAAATTCAAGCAACTTCTCCCTTTTAGAAATGCGCATCAGTGGTCTCTTGGTATGGAAAGTATTTCTGCATTTAGCATGCACATAGTTTCAAAAGCGACATTGCGGCTTTAATCTGCAGTTGTCTGGTTACTATTGGTTCCAGTTACGCACACTCAATATGCATGTGTCTCTTCTGCATATTCCAGAAAGTTGATTTTCTTAACTGTGGTGCATGTAAGTCTTTTGCTTAAGCATATGATTCCCTGTTACTTAAAAAGTTTTTGAAGTACATCGGTTTAGGTTTACAAAAATATTTGAGACTATTCGAAAGGAACTAGGCCAACAAAGAAAATGTTCTCGTGTCTGAATTCAATTCCGTGTCATCTTTTCGACTGGCAATTGTAAACCTTCGAAAGTTATTGTACTGCTGGCGTCACCCTTTTATTATTCTTTTCTCAACACGCACCTGCTGTACGCAAGTTTGTGGAAAAAAGTATTTTAGATTGGGCCCTTTTGTCTGAACTGAAAAGAATGTGACTGCTGTGCCCGGGGTAGTATTCGACTCTATCCAGGAACATCGACTCACCATCGATGTCAACAACTCAACATTTCAAGCATCAGCCTGATGATACAGATAAAGATCTCGGATTATTCGCTTACAAAGTCCAATTGCCTCAGCAGATCGAATTGGACGTCGAATCATTTTTCTGATTAGGCGCATTTCGGCTATCAAAAAACTCGCACGTGATTATCGGTAAACCACTGCATCTGCAGAGAATAAGGTTTTCGAGCGTTTTGTTGGCAACGCCATTTCGATCAACGGTGAGCGCTACAGAGCCATGATTTGCGAATTTTTATGAAATGGTATTGAAGACTTGGATTCGGATGATCTTTGGTTTCAGTAATATCTTACACATGTACTGCAGAGAATATTGTATCCGTTCAGGAATGTATTGGAGAAGAATCAAATTTATTGATTTGAAGTCGTTCACAATAGCTTGGCCTTTGTCCGTCCACTTTACGGAAAATTTTACACAAAGGTCTTGGTATGAAGACTTCAAGATCCAGCTCGTGCAAGATTTGAATCCGAATGACTAATTAACTGCCATTGGATCTGCTGTTAACGAAAAATTTTGTTCAGCGATGGATCTTATTTTTGGCTCAATGAATATGTGTAATAATAAGCAAATTCTCGCATTTGGAGCGAAGATAATCTAATTGAGATTATTAAAACGCCATACATCCCGAAAAATGCGCAGTTTGATGTGGTATATGGGCTCGTGGCCTAGGGTATTCGATATAGAGCCATGATTAATGACTTTCGTTAAATGTCATAAATGTGATTTTATCAGGATGGCGCTACGTCCCATACACCAAACGAATCAATCAATGCATATACTACTATCTAACTCCGCTGCATGCTTCGGTCACGCTTCGTCCACTCAGTATGTACTCGAGACCGCTCACACTTTATAAATGGCGTTTTGAGTATAGTTAGACCGTTTTAGACTTTACGTTTTTGTAAAACCTTTTGTTGAAAACGACGTTTTAGCTTGCAACACCTATCTGTCTATCCGATTTTTATCAATTTTTCCCAGCATCGGTGAAAAGTTGACGAATTCGGGTTTTCATTTACTGCAGCGATATTTCTTTGGTCCCATTCTTGTTGTTGACCTAATGTCATGTAGCGTAAAATAGTGTGAAATCTGCCTAATAGTAACAGAACGTTAAGATGATTAATGATCAATTTCTTCATAGATTGTTCCTCTAGACGTAATCTCACTTCAAAGTGCATTAAAATTTCGTTTTCTTTTATGAATTTCTTACCAGAAAGTTACACTCTATTATCATTGACTTTCGCCCATATTAAAGTCGAATTGCCATATCTCCATTTACGCTAACTAACATTTATATATTGAACCAGCATTCACATCTGATTCGTTGGCCTTTTCTCATGTTGCTTAATTAGTTTTAATTAAAAGCTTTCATCTCAGTGTTACTGCTGTTGCATACTCATTATTTTTCAATCAATTTCAATTGCATCAAATAACCAAGAGTAGAACAAGATGAGGAGGAAGATATACACACAGAAGTAAGCTTCCTTCATGAATGTAAATATACATAAATAAAACTGAATACCAGCTAATTCAGATGCTGCATGATGCTACTAAATACGACCCTCAGATTCTAGTACTCACTCACGTAGATGGTTGTGGGATTGGGAAATTTTTCAAACAGCCATATTCTCGTAAGAGTTAAGCATGTGAGTGTGGGTTTTGCAACGTGACGATACAATTTGATTACGGAATGGATAAATGGCGAATATGTGGTTTGGTTCGTTAACTTATATTTCAACCGTGTAAACCTACTACATTGGTTATGCTTGAATAAAAGACGTCGACAACGATAACGAAATGATTGGTGGATGGGTAGAACCCTACCTTGCTCACATGTTTTCCCAACATACTCACTCATTTTTCGTAAACAAAAACGTGAGAGAATTTACCTTTGAGAATTGAAGAACAAAAAAAAAAAATTTAAATATAACAGCAGGAGTGCACTGCACCATCTTACAGGAAATCAACAATATGCCAATGCTGCATTCCGTTCGTTTGCCCTTCTCATCCCAGTAGACATCAATTTTCTGATTTAATATTCTCTATTGGCATTGCTTGTCTTCGATTGTTCACATGGGGTGTTCTTGCTTTATTTTTACAATTTACGTTGCCAAATTTGGTAGTTTGCCTCGATTCTCATGCACACTCCGTTTCTCCGGGCGAACGCGATCCGTCGAGAATGCACTGTCGAAGGTTAAGGCTATAAACAGGCTAAATGTGAGTACATACTCGCGTGGATACACATGCATGTTTGTAGATATAAATTGAAACATTCGATATAAAATACACAGAGGTTGTTTTGTGTCCTATTTGGATACGATATGCACCTTTCAGCTCCGTGAAATATTTGAGATAAATAAAATTAATTATTTTTTTGATAACTTACCAATTTGTGGAGTACAAAGAAGCATATATACTTGTACTCGGTCGTCCAAGCTCGCTTGTGCCCGTTTATCTAAGAACAAAACAAAAACATGCTCTTGAGAGTGAATTTTATATCGGTTGCGGTGACTACCTAATGTTCAATAGAATATTTCGACTTCAAAACGAATACAAATAATTTGTGGGGTGAGGAGAAGCATAGGCACGTGGTTCTGGTTTTATACTGGCGGTTGAGATGCGATACAACACACTTGTGTATACTCGTAAATTGTATACGTATTGAACTTCCGATTTTGAATGACGATAATAAAGTGCCTCATACGTTCGAGTACTTGTATGCAATGTTGTCACAAGAACACTCATTTGTTTAATGCTGTTTTCCTCCTAACCCAATGTTCTATGCGCAACATGGCATGCACGGCTGGGTATTTGTACATATTTTGTGCGACTCAGTAGAACTTTAAGGTCAATCATGTACGTGAGTGCGGTGGTAAATTATTGATTTCAGTTTTGTATAAAATGACGTAGATCTCATAGAGCTTTGAGTGAATTGACTGCATTTTTGTTTTCTTACTGCCAATCCCTTTTATTCTATCTAAAAGTCAAACTTGTCTGTATTCATTTATATTTAAAATTGTATATACGCAGAGCTTAAATAAACTTGTTTGCTAAATGAATGTGTTAAGCGTAAATCGCTTCCTATTTCGTTGGCACGTGTATGATTGTCGTTGTCGTTGTAACGCTGAGTGTTAATTGTTTATTGAAAAGATGAAAAGATAAAAACTTAAATAAATATCTAAATGTAAATTGTTTTGCAGTTGTGTGTAGTGTAAAAAGTGAGGGAGCAAAAAGATTGAAGACTATTACACATGCTGTATGGCAGTGTTTGAGCTTATCGTTAACTCATACTAAGACATATATGAAGGCTAACCGTAATAATTTAATTGATCTTTGAAATGTTTATCTAGTATCAATTTATGAAAGCGAATAATAATAATTTTGTCAGAGAAAGTTGCGTTAGCATTATAAGTTTTTTCTGGTGAAAAACATTTTTTTTTTTTTTAGAGAGTTACAGATTAGTATTCCATTACTTGTGCTCTTATTCCGTTGTAAAATTTACTGTTACTTGAATACTGACTGTGAGGAGAGTTTTCTTTTAGTGAAAAGATGCTATCGTTTATTAAACTTAAAAAAAAAAAAAGCATATTTGTACGAAGGTAATGAACTACTTGATTAATCGTCTTGCGTTGTGCACACCAGGTTGGTTTTGGGTTACTTATGTTAAAGTAATTATTTTCGTAGTTACAGCCTGTTATGATTTTATTGATATACGAGGGCGAGTCAATAAGTCCGTGAGTTTTTGAATTTCTGACTTCTTTACTGAAACAGCAACACTGCTCCTGTCAACAGGCATCTGTCAGTTGACTCCTGTCAAAATTTAAACTTGCTGCGTCAGTTAGTTTGTGTTTGACAGCTATTTTTATCAGACTACTCACTAATTTGAGGAGAAAATGGAAAAAAGTGAATTTCGTGTGCTTATTAAGCATTATTTCTTGCGAAAAAAACCATTACCGAGACCAAGGCTAAGCTTGATAAATACTATGGGGACTCTGCACCATCGATTTTAATGGTAAAAAAGTGGTTTACTGAATTTCGTTGTGGCCGTACAAGCACTGAAGATGCCGAACGTCCTGGACGCCCAGTTGAGGTCTCTACACCCGAAACAATCGAAAAAATTCACGATATGGTGTTGGCCGACCGAAGATTGAAAGTGCGAGAGATTGTGGAAGCCGTAGGGATCTCGCATGGGTCAGTGGTTTCAATTTTGAATGATCACTTGGGCATGAGAAAGCTTTCCGCAAGATGGGTGCCGCGTTTGCTCACAGTCGACCACAAACGCAATCGTGTAACAACTTCACAGGAAGGTTTGGCGTTGTTTAATCGCAATATGGAGGAGTTTTTGCGCCGTTTTGTAACCGTGGACGAAACATGGATCCATAACAACACACCAGAGAACAAACAAAAGTCAAAACAGTGGGTTTCTAAGGGTGAATCGGCGCCAAAGAAGGCCAAGGTGGGTTTGTCAGCCAATAAAGTTATGGCGACTGTTTTTTGGGATGCACGCGGGATAATCCACATTGACTACCTTCAAAAGGGAAGAACAATCAATGGGGAATATTATGCCAACTTATTGGACCGATTCAATGACAATTTGAAAAAAAAACGACCTCATTTGGCCAAGAAAAAAGTTATTTTCCACCAAGACAATGCAAGGGTGCACACATGTGCAGTTGCCATGACAAAAATCCATGAATTGGGCTGTGAATTGCTCCCTCATCCACCCTATTCTCCAGATTTGGCTCCGAGCGACTACTTCTTGTTCCCAAACCTGAAGAAATGGCTTGGTGGAAAAAGATTTGACTCCAATGATGAAGTCATCTCGCAAACAAAGGCCTATTTTGAGGACCTCGACAAATCATTTTTTTTGGAAGGGATAAAAAAATTGGAGAAGCGTTGGACAAAGTGTATAGAGCTCAAGGGAGACTACGTTGAAAAATAAAATTATTTTTTTATCAAAAAATCTGTGTTTTAATCCAAAAGTCACATTCACCCGCCCTCGTATGTACTTCAAAAATTAAATCAAGCATATACGAATCATTTATTGTTTTATCACATAAGGTGCTACAGTTAGCTCCAGTAAATGCCAATCTGGCAATGTATCAGTAATAACGCGTCAAATGTTTGTTTCGTCTCTTGTGAATGGTATGGACTGACTAAGTAATGAATCACATGATTTCGAACTGCTGTTAACAGGTCCATTCAATCAATAAAGGTTGCTGAAAGCTGAAAAGAATTTTGTGGTAAGAACGAGGATCGAGAGTAATCTCCGTTTCGGCCAATTCGGCGAACGTACGACGCAAACAAATGTTAAGTGTCTTCAATTCTGGCATAAGCTCGCTCGTAAACTAAAATCTTTTCGCAGCATTCTACGTTAAGCTGAAGGCTGAGTAAATGCATATTGTGGTGGTGCAAAAACGATCCTCGGTTATACGAATAAATTGGTCAGATGGCCTCTTTTGTCGAGTTTCGTAAACTGAAAACGATTTTCGAAATAAATTTGCATAGCTCGTTTATTTGTGGTAACCAGCTGTTAGCTGTTAATATGTTAAATGAATGGGAAAAGTGTCACCTATTCAAAAAAAAACACAGCTCTAAAGCAAGCCTGTTCGCTCCAGCAGCTTAATAGTTCTTTAGTAAAGAGTCTCGTTCATTACCTTTCGATGAGGAGACTGCATAGTCACTGTAAATCTGTGAATGTTAATGTACTAGCTATGAACAGATTTAGGCCGTCGAAGACAAACCTGAGTGTTTTTTCGTGACATTTTTTGACATTTACAAAAAGCATGGAAAGAAGCGAGTTTCATACTTTGTTATTTGAAGGAAAAAAAATTCGTTAACATTGAAGAAAGCCCAAAAAAGTGCTATAGGGAATCTGCTCCTTCTAAAGCAACCATTTGTCGCTGATTGATGAATTCGAACGCGGTCGTACTGAAACAAATTATGCTGAACGCTCTGGGTGAGTCTGTTCTGCCGGGAAACATAACAAAAATCCACGAAATCATTTTAAGCCACCGTAAAGAGAAAGTGCTTGAGATAGCTGACATCGTAAAGATATCAATAGCCCTTGTACATCATTGCATTGAGTATGCTACAGCTCTGTTTGAAGTGGGAACCAGTTGATTAAAAACAACAACATCTCGACGATTCAGAGCGCTTTATGAAGGATTTTTTCATGCGGTATGTGACAAAACTCCAAAACATGCTCGCCAAAACGAAATATGGCCCCTGATCGCGTAAACAAAAGCGTATTTTGATAAATTGTTATAGAAAAAGGCGTAGTAATGTTAGAGAATATAGTTAAATTTTGGGAAACAAATTCGAACCACCTGCTATATGCTCCTATAACCGAGCAAATGTCGTATGGGTTTCCGTGGCTCAAGTGGTAGTGAACTGGCATCCAAATCGAAAGGTTTGGTGTATTCAGTCAACAAAAATCAAGCAAAATGTGTAGTTGATAAGAATACAACAACAAGCCAGCTCTCACTAACAATTTAGTCTCCCCATGAAATGTTGGATGCCACCCATGGAGCAAAATAACCACTGAACCCAAACATCTTTCTTCGCTCTTTGTCCAATTTTCCAAAAAACTTAACACATGCTAAGGCGCATTCATTATAAAAGTATTCATACCCACATGAGTGTTAAGTTCTTAAAAAAAAAAAACCTCGATGAATTCAATAATGATCCGCTACTTTGAGTACCCATAAAAAATTTAAAACTATGCCACAATTGAAAGGAATCCACTTTTCCTCACAAATTAAACCTTTATTCAATGGTTGATGAATTTCCAACGAAATCCTAATAATTTCCCATAAACCACCAAACTATGTCTTCAGCTGCTGTAGCTACCAAACCAAAAGCATCAACGGCGACCAACGTTTTCAATTTTCACATTAAATCTAGGTCAATCTGAATCTGGGTTGTTCAGTAACCAACGGTTTTCCAATGAAACCTAATTATTTTTGCATTAAGCAGGCTGCTCTCAATTACCCAAATGTTAAAGGCTTTATGTAGAAATTGCCTGCAAGTCATCCAGGGAAACCCCAAAGTGATTATGTCAGTGGGTTCGACTTGACAACCACGCACAAAACTTACTCATGGCCAAATTATGATAAAAACTTATATTTGTACCACATCTCTTAAATATGGCGTCGCGACATTTTTACATTATTCTTTTGAAGTTGTAATAAAAGTAAGCGAAGAATTCAGAAAAAGAAGAGGAACAACAATACAAGTATGCACAAAACAAAAAATTCTTCTAAACGCAAAAATTTTAATACAAAACTGAGTATGTCGCTGTGAAAAACTTGACCTTAATTAAGTTGCACAGTTATGTGTAGGTTTTGCGAACATGGTCTCTCATTCTTTCTCTTTATAAACAAATACATTCACGGTTTTCATATTACAGAATATAACCGAGTAGTGAGCCAGAAAGTCAGAAGTAAAGCTTGAGGTAGAGGAAGAAGAAAAAAATACAGCAATCTTTAGTTTCTCGTTTCTTGTTTGTGGCTTCTTGGCTTTGCTGTTTCTACGAAAGGCATATTTGATATGCGCTATGAATAGTTGAATATAGATCCACAGCATAGGAGAACAAAAAAAAAAGAGAAGAAAGAGCATTGAAGACAAAACGACAGCATCACCGTTATAGGAAATACTGGCGCAATAGGGGGACAATAAAAAAAAAGCAAAAAAAAAATAGTTGAAAACTTGAAACAAAATGGAAGTTGAGTGTTTGTATCTTTATCTTTTTAATTTAGAGAGAGAGTGAGATTGAAACGTTATTTAATAAACGGTGAAATTACAAGCGCAAAACAAATGGCCAACGTAAGAGAGAAAACAAAAGAAATAAATAATGAAACGCGCCCAACAAAGCTGTTGATTAAAACTTAAACACACGTTTCTCGGTTTCAGCCGTTGGTTGAAGGTTGACGGTTGACGGTTTTTGTTATCCTCGTTTTGCTCCCCAATGATGTATGTGTGTGTGTGGGGGGGGGAGTTACATAGTCGATTAACTTGCGACAATTAAATGAATTGAAAAACGAAAGAAACAGAAACCCAACTAACAAGTGGGGAAAAAACAACAACGAAATTGGATAAATTTAATCTGTCGCTTGAATAAAAGACACTTTTTTTTTTTGGTGGGTAACTGAACCTTGAACTGGCAAGAGCTGAACAGTGCGCCTAGTGACATAATTTAAATGAAATGGAAATTAAGGCTCCACACGTAATGCTCTGACGCAAAAAGTTGTTGGAATTCTTCGCAGATAAATGAACCAGGCGATGACTAAGCTTAGCGGCCTTGGAACTTAGGCATGGCACATAAATCACTTATTCAAATGTGGTCTAATGATTTAAATATTAACTAAAGAACTGCAATGCGAGTACGTTTTCTTGAATAATTCTTCGAAGCGTAGAGAAAATCAGTGATCAACATCATACAGTGACCCTTATTGGGAAGACAAACCCCAAGATAACAAAGGTGTTCAGATCAGACATTAGTTTTTATGCTTCCTCATAAATCATCAGCCGGATTTGATTTAATCACAAGCAGCATCATTTGAAGACCTTAACCCCTCTTAACAATTAAAAAAAAAATTGTCATGCGATTCACAATCAATTCGAATTTTTGTTTGCTATTGGGTGGAATTTCCAGTTAAAGATTCGGATGCTTTGCGCATAATATGCGCATTAGCGTGTTTGACTTTAAATCTCAGTAGGTAAAAGTCATTAAGACTCGGGTACCTCACCAAGCTTCCTACAATCTTAAAATTGGATATTTTCAAGAAAAATATTGTAGGAAGTTCCTTCTCTGAGAACTTTGGTTAAACCTACAAGGAGTTGTTTCGTTTCGGTCTAAGCCGGTTGGTGTTTATTTGCCGTAGCTGGCAACTTAGCCGCACTCACATCAATTGTTGGATAATATTGGACTGACTAGAACTCGTTCGTTTTATTGACTTTATCGATTGGTAAATGTTACAAGTTTTGTGACGGTATTGCCTTTATAAAGTGAAACAAGAAAGCTCCTTTTCGTGAGTACAACTAAATAAGATCTCGTGATAAAATCTTCGACTATTGCGCTTATAGGATCTTTTTAAGGGAGATTCAAACGCAAAGAAATTATAATTTGGATTGGAACTGCCCATAAAATAAAATAGTGGGCATGACTTGTCCTGCCGATTGAACAGTTTTCGCCTTTTTCGCCTATGTGGCCATGCATTGAGTCGGTTCATGAACTATTTCCACAACAGTTTAAACACAGAAATTATTTGAATCTGTGTTTGATGAATTCGAAATCCATTTTACCGGAATGAAGTACGGAAAGTTATTTTTTTTTTAGCCATTCTTGGTTATCTTCAGGTTTGTGAAATGGTGTGCGGAGTCCTATGTAGTCAGTAGCGGTTGTCATAATAGTTGAATTTGGAAGCCAATCCAAATCGGACGGTTCAACCATAAACGCCAAAATAAAATGCTTGTCAATCATAAAATGAAGAAACTTTTCCAAGAGCGATTTGAAATCGGCAGAACTTTAATCGTCGCAGTCATGCACTTTGTTCTTACTGTCTTTAATAGTGATTAAAAACTGTTACTGTATATAAATATTTAATTACGAAAATCACTTTTCTCCATTTTAAGGCATTCTTTGTAGTTAGCCGCCATCAAAATAAATTACGAACTAACGATTGCTTCTTTGTAACTGTAACTACGTTCAATGCACTATTTATTCCGATAGACATACTCGCATGAGCGCGTATTTTCTGAGCACCTGCTTTTAATTATTTTATGTACTTATATCGTCCCTCTGGTCAAACAGCTTGTAATATAAACCACATTGGAAACTAAAAGAATAAAGGTCTACATAGAGGAACAGCAAATTGTTACTCTAAAATGAAACCTTTCAAGCCTCAAAAAGATACTGTGTCGGTTGCTTTAAATATACAAAAGTAGAACCACTCAAGGGGTAAATGGTGCGATGTTAATACCTCTTAATCTTACAGAATTTATCCGTCTATCGATTATTAAAGTGTCTGACGAAGGCTTAAATACATTTAAATGGAAGGTGGAATTGAACAGAGACATGCTGAGTCTTTTGATTCCAAAGCCTTCGATCGAGGTCAAAGGCTTAACAAAATCATTTCTCTGCCAACAGAGTTCATCTTTTGTTGCTTTTTCAATTTCGCTCCGCCATGTTTTTGCTTAGCCGAAACAGAGAGAAACCAAGTGAGGAGAAATTCATCTCAACCAAAACCACCCCATTTTTGTCGTCAATTTTATGACTATATATCTTTCAACGCACAACAACAAGTCCATTTACAACCAGTCTGTAGTCAGTAACCTGACTTTAGACAGTGGTTGATTTCACTTCACCATCGTCATCATTTCTTTTGTCCATAAGGTACTAGCTTCTGCTGTTGCTGTTATTGCTTGGTAACCCTATTTTCTTGGTCCTTTTTCATGTAACAAAATATTACAGCCCGCAAAAAAGAGGTAGACTTTTAATTTTCTCTCCCCTGTTCAGGGGTTCCTTTTAAGGGGTGGCAATAGTAATTTGTATTATACATGGCTAACGAAAGTACATATCTACACATAAAAAAAGAAGTATGTGAATACTCACTCGTATGTAATGCTAAGCGTGCCAAGCCACCCAATCGACTTCTAACAAATTTCTTTGTTTTAGCCCGATGGCGTCGTAGACTATGGTATTTCTGGTGCTACTGCTGCTCTTGTTTATTTCTCCCTATTTTTCTATGGTTTTTTGTAAAATTGAAAAAGACCACAAAATACACCAAAGAGGTGAGCATACGAGTAATACATATGATGAAGGGAAGAGCAGTGGAGGGTAGATGTTACAGAACACAATATATGGTGTGTTGAACTTTTCTGCGTGTGAATCGGAATATGCGTGCTGACACCATTGGAAACGACCAAACCCAATCTTCTATTCGTCTTTTTGTCGTCTGGAGCAAAAACTTTTATCTCACTCAGGGTAGAGATTTATATGTTCGTTAGTATTTTATTTTTTTTTCATTTTACGCACTAGTATGGTGTAAATGTAAACTGACGCATCTTCTAGCTGGAAAAGTTGATTGACCGTATGAATATGTTTAGGGGATTTGAACTGGACATATTTGTTGGCGTCTGTATTTGTTGCAGAACGAGTTTTTTTCTCTCGATCTTTTGTTTTTGTTGGTTCCTCTTCGTTTAACCATTAGAATGGGATTACTGATGATAGTAGGAAAGTCAAATGTGAGTGAACACAGAAAATAATTTATATAACCGCATTTGGTCTTTTAAGTAGTAAGTAGACGCGTAAATAACTGCTTTTCGTAATTAAAGTTGAGTTAAAGAACGTGTAGAATTCTATAATATTCATAAATTTACATTAAGTGAATAGTTGGCGTCGGGTTAAATTACTGATCTGCCAGGGGATAAGGCTTTTTACATAAGTGCTAGACAATTTTGTTATGCTATTATAACATACACGATTTTGAATATAACATTTGATTTTTCATTACGTTCCATGGAAGTGAATCTAATAGTTTTTATATTATTCATAGATCGACTGGCCCTAAGAGTGTTAATTCAGTTCAATTCTAATACTTATTTCACGCCTGACCTCTTCCATTGTAATTCCGACACTATTTATATGTTGAAACTCTGATCAAAATATCATAGTTTTTATTCTTCATCAACAAGCATTTGAAGGCGAGTAAAATGTTTTGTCGAACTCTGCGGAATCGGTCTCCTGATAAGATAAGGCGATAAGATTTTTGTTTGATACGAATTTGTTACCGCGGAGGTAAGCTGAGCTAAGCAGACGTGAGCTAGGCCAAGCAGAATACTTATTTTTTTTCTTTTCATGAAGAAAAAACGATTTTCAATTGTTCGGTGGTTATGATTTTTCCGCCCTGTAGATCTGACTTTTTTTTTTTTTTTTTTAACCCTTGCCGGCAGGAATCTATTGTTTGGATTGTACTGTCATTAATGAAAATTGTCACATTATGATTGAACTTGCAGATGTGCAGTTCGAAGTGGTCACCTAGGTCATTTAAGATGCTCAGACCTGATCAAGCGTCCAGAACGCTCACGAAAGTTAGGTACTACATATTTATATTAGAAGGGAGAAATTCTTACCGAATTACAAAAAGTAACCAGCTTCTAATGCCTATCACGACGTTCTCAGTTTTTGTTTATGCTACTGGGATACGACCACTAACATGGGAAGACAATGCTTAACAGAAACCGAAACCTAAACGTTCATCAGGCGCGGAGACAGTTGAAAATCTTCTCATAGATGAAACAGCCTAAGCTGCTATGATGAAATGGTAACGTGAAATTGAGCACTGTTTTCTGTTGGCTTATCTTTTGCCCTTAAACTCGATATAATTTATTTCTAACTTAAATGCCAAACAAATGTATCTGAAATTGCATTTAATTCATCCCAATTCGAAGTTGTTTTTGGGATAAACCGTTGTTGTTCTCAGCCTATTTTTTCCAAAAGCAAAGAAAAAAATTGTAGCTTAACCAATTATTATCCTCAAGTATCATTGATTCTCAGAAGTCATTGTTACAAGGTCTGTCAGGCCATTATCATTGTGCAATATTGCACGCAGTAGACACTTTGAGGCCATCGATCGAAACGGCCTGATTTCAAAGTCAGCCGCGCTTTGTAGCACTAAACAATCATCTGAATTCGTTAACAAAATCTTTTTGTTTTGTTTTTCTTGATTCGTTTCAAACATCCCAAGGTTCTGAGAAGCACTAACAAGTAATACTAGTCTTTCAAAGAAAGAAAAACTCACGTGCAGCGATATAAACAAATAGTTTTCACTTTATTTCCTTAGCACACTTTCTTTCGGACCGATATAGTTATATACATATTCGTATTTGCGCAAGCGAAACTTCTGGGACAGTCCCCGTATTTTGTATGTAAATTATAATGTCTCACACCATTTGATGAACGTAGTAAACCTTCGAAATATAAATTCTAACATTAGCAACGAAAAAAAAGAAGCAAAAACACGGTCATTCATCGTCGAAAGAGCAAGGTTATTGACGTCGAACTTTAGTAAAAACGTTCATCAAATAGACTTAAGCTCATTCACAAGAATAAACACGTTGACTTAATACTTGAAGATGAAAATAAAATTACAAGAATACGAGTACAGCATCCCATTAAAGATTATTCGTGCCTCTTAATTTAAGTAGCTAATATATTATATTTAAATAAAAGGAAAGAAAAACTGCTTCAAGAGAACTGCGTCGTACAGAAATCAAGAGATTCACCAGTCAGTCACCGCGTATTCATCGTTGAGAGGATGAAGTAAGTTGTAGTCATCATGATGACAAAAGAAAATTCTTTTCATCACCAACACATGCGGCATACAAAACTGAACTGAAGTTCACAATTATCTCGCATTTTCGATTGAACAAAAAGCTATGAGATTCATCAACGACAATTCAACGACCTTTTACATATCGTTCTCTTTCTTTCTCTAGATCTCACTCGGTTTCTTCATTACTGATGTGTTTTTGAATTTGCCTTCTTTTTTTTTGTCAGACAATGAATCCAGGGAGTTAAATTAAATTTTACTAAAAAGCAATGTCCATCCGTGAGTCGGGTAATAAAATCTCAGAAAATTACACTCGTAAAGGCGGCCATTGAAGAGTCGCCGCTAGAAAGAGATTCGAAATTCTGAGTTTCCAGACTTAAGGACAAAAAAAAAAAAAAAAAAAAAAAAAAAACAGAATCATAGCAGCGAAAGAAATTCTTCCCTTATAAAAGATGAAGCCAATTTATCTCGCAAAAAAAAAAAAACAAAACAAAGAACTACCGAATTACTCGTATAGCGCCCAACAGCGATGGAAAGAGAATCTAACACAGAACAATGAAATCGCCTTTAACTGAATTGAATGGAATGTTCAGTTGAAGGTGTATTTTCTCAAGGCACTTGAATTACTTTTATATACACACTAAATAAAAAGGAAGAACCTAAGTGAATCTGTGAGATATAAAGAACTAGAAGATGTTGATTTGTGCTGTATATGGAGGCAATGGCCCCTTCAATACTCGTTTGGGCACTTATCTGTGCAATAAAACCGAACAACAAAGAAAAAGATGATGCAATTCACGGATCTTTGTATTAACTAAATTATTATTTGTTTTTTTGCAAACACCTCTGTAGCACCACATATTAGATCATTTGATAAAATAGAAGGTGTTTTATTTTTTTTTTTTTTTTGCATCTTATTTTGGAAGGGAAAGTTGTATTTTTCATTTAGAAAATGAATGGAACGACTATGACGTGCTGATGTGAGCATAAACTAGTTAAGGAAGAGATGTCTCTTCATATGTATCTAAGCACGTACGTTTCCTATTATGCATTTTATTTTTATCGACGACAAGAGAAGAAAGACATACTACAGTTTTCGTTGATGGAGATTTTTTTTATTTTCATTATTCAAGTAGAACAAGCTTTCCATGTTGTTTTCGTGCGTCATAGACAATAGACAATTTTTTTTTAAACAAGTTTTAAGCTTTCAAGTTAGATTGTATAGGTGTTTTAGGATCCATCAAGGTATCCTGACTTGTAGGATTGAAGAAAAAATAATCAAAATTCATTGGTAGAACAGTTTTAATTTTGTTGAAAGGGCATACATGTATGTGATTACTGATTAGTAATTTGAATTTCTAATTGACCTTTTAACTTAGCGCGCAATTTCCTGTTTGATACTTATATTAAAACTTAAAGAATAATACCAATTATTTCGAAAAAAAAAACATTTACGAATTGGGTTGATTATGGATTTTTATTTTGGAGAACAGAGTAAATAACATTCATCGAAAAACTAATGAAGTATCCTGCAGGGTGTTTATTATTAAATTTGCTAGCATTGATAGACTTGTAATGTTTTTTTTTTTCTTTAAACTCACAAGAATGCCACATCGAAATGACGCACGATAGTCATACATTGAACATACATACACGTGTGAGTAATTTTAGAGAACTGTTTCTATTTTCGTCTACCTTAATGCCGACGACCAAGAGTCTGTAGTCATTTCATTAAAAATGATACAGGTTTGGACGCCAACGAAGACTTGTGATTTTTGTTTTTGGCTCTTGTCACTATGTTAAGTTTTTGCAGTTTTTCAAACCTGAAGGAGAAGCAAATACATCCATTAATCTTCCAATTATTTGTATTGTAATGGTTGGATGTTGTTTAAAAGTCGTTTTCCATAAAGCTGTTTATCAGTTACTGGTCTAAATAATATAGTCCACCACTTCTTTTTTTCTTTTTCCAAAAAGCTATTTGCCTGTTACTCGGCTAAATAGTTAACCACATTGTCCACTGATAAAAAACCCAGGAACAACATGCATGATGGTTCAGAAGCTTTGTTTCAACTTTAATGTATTTTAAACAAGTTTATCAACGAACATATTTGCTATGGGATTATCGGTCTTTTCAGGAGGGATAGAATTCTGCAAACGAAATCGCAAGGGATATTAAATTTTGCAAAGCATGTTCAAACTTGTTACAACTTTCGCGTAAAGATAAATTTCCATGGTGGTGGACCATGTAGAGCCCAAAACTGTTTTTGTTGTAAGAAGCTGTAAGAAAACATGAGAAGTTATTATTGATTCACTCGATTATGCGGGGTCAAAGTTTTTTTTTTTTTTTTTGTCTTATAATTAAGTTCCATTTTATCGAAAAATGTAGTAGTCGCACATATGTATATATGTTATCTAATCGTACAATGACTTCACTGAAATTTTTAAATTTGGGATTTGAATTGGTGTTTCTTTGGTGTTTGAAGATAAGAAAGGTTGGAAAATATGTTTTTTTTTGATTCAGTAAAAAAAAAACAATTCTTAAACATTTTTAATTGTAATATAGTGGTGGATCTAGGTTTGAATAACATATTTCAAAAATTAATTTGAAACAGTGAGAGATTAAATAAATCTTAAGCGCTGCATAAATCTTAATCGGAACAAATATGTTCTGCATTCCAGAGTTCAGAAATCTAATCATCTATAAATACTGCCAGGTGAAAGATCCGCTGTCAAAAAGTTAGTTGCGATTAAAGTATTATGTATATATACGAACACAGCCAGCATACGAGTATAAAACCTCAAAATAAAACAACGAGAGAGAAAAATAACTACCAGTAGGGAGAGACTTATTTGTCGATTAAGTAAGGTGAATCAATTTTTTCAACAGCAATGACATTCACTCAGCTGTGTCGTGTCAATTGAGCGCACAAATTCCACGCAGGACAATCAGGAACAGATTATTAAAAGAAGGTATGTGGAATTTCATTGCACGCAAAACGCCACATGTTTCGAAAAAAAAATTAAAATGTTGGTTGGAATTTGCAAGCAGCATGTAAAACAACCCTTCGCTTTTTAGAGCGATGAATCCAAGTTTAACATGTTTGGATCTGATGGTACGTAAGGAGGCCTTTAAACAAAAAAAAACTGGATACACCATTAAAACAGTTAAGCATGGTGGTGGAAATATCATGGTTTGGGCAGAATTTTCCTGGAATGATGTTCGTCCTATTGTACGCACCGATGAGCAAAAACATATTTGCAAATGTTATGAAAGCCATATGCTAGTTTCTTACATTTTGCAGCAGAACAACGATTCCAAACATACTTCAGACCAAGTGAAATTTTGGTTTAAGTATTGAAATACAAGCGCTCTGAGCTGGCCAGTGTATAATCCCAACGTTATTCCAATTGAAGACTTGTGGGCTGATCAAAAGCCATCGAGAAGCTTGAAGCAATGTCTTTATTTTTTATTTTTTTATTTATTTGTATATACTATATATTAAAAAAGGGGATATGAAGAATACAATTGGTATTCCCTTCTATTTTGTTATATTTTCAATTGTTATTTTCTTATTCTACATTCCTTATCGAATGAAATCAAACCAAAATTAACTATATTTCGATGCCCAAAGGGATTGTCAGGGTTAGAAAACTAATTTTCATTTCAAAGTGCTTTTCGTTAAAAGAAAACCGGAAGTATTGTAGTTCAAACGCACTAGGAGTGACAGCGATGTTTTTTTCAAACGTAGGTAGGATATTCTCATATATATGCTGATTGCAAGAGATCAACAAGAGATCGATAATTGATAATAGATCATTCAAAGAACTTAACGAGAAATGGTGATTTGATTTTTCAGATAACACACAGAAAAGACAAGTACGAAAGGAGATAATGATTCTTACAAACTTTTATATTACTTTCTTAAATTTGTTAAAATCATCTGATTTGTAATTTTTATTGTGAATTGGATGTCCTTATCTTCTTATCCTTTTATTAACCCTTTCCTCGTTATACGAACTTATGCGTAACGAGTTTACCATTTTTACTGCATCGCTGCTGCTCCGCTTATGGGGTTGGCTAATGTCGCAGACCGCAGAACGCGTCTACATAATGCTCGGTCCTGGATCGCTTCAGTGGTTAACCCCAGACGTTGTTGCGCATTTGCCACCTGAGAAATCCAGGAATTCTTTTTCCGACCTCGTTTTCTTACAGTTGGAGTGACCGTAGTTGATAGTGCCTTTTTAACCGGATTTTCCGCAGATCTTCTTTGAACGTGGCAATACCAACTTATTCTATTCGCCTCAAGCTGTTCGGTTACCGAATTCTTTATATGTAGACTTCCTCTTATTCGCGTAGATCTAATGCAATCGCGTTAAGTGATTCCACTAGACATCCTTAACATTTTCATTTCCGCTGCCGTCATTTTGTTTTTAAACGCTTCGTACATTGTCCAGCACTGTGAACCGTATATAAGAGCTGGTCTAACAACCGTGGTGTAGAGTTTCCCCTTTAATTTAAGTGGAAATTTTCGGTCGCAAAAGATTCCCGAATTTTCCCGCCATTTCATCCATCCCACACTCACTCTGTGGTTTACGTCGTCGTCACATTTCGCTTCCATGTTAACGATTGATCCTAAGTACTTAAAGATAGTGCTTTTCGGAAGAACTATTCCGTCTAACATTATATCCGGAACGGGTCGCAGCGGATGCGCAAATGGGCACGTCAAATGCTCCGTCTTTGAACGACTTATTTTAAGCCCGTTTCTCTCTAGCGCATTTCTCCATGAATCTAAGGCGTTCTATAAATCTTCGACGTTATCGCTAAGTATAACTGCGTCGTCAGCGAAGAGAATTGGCGTTACATTTGGATGTCCTTATATTCGAAGGTTATCGAGTTTGTTACCTGAACCTTTTTTCATTTCGAAATAATTATTCATTATCTACATCTACAAGCACTACATGACTTGCTTTAAATAATTTGCTTGTTTTTATACATCAATTATCCGTTATACTTTCCTAAAACACGAATATAAAAATTTCTGCATAGAGTCATTCTTGTTTGCTTAGTTTATCCGTTTTTCTTTTCATGCAACGGAGATTTGTCATTAACTTGCCTCGTCGTGAACAAGTTGCTTGATTGTGAATACAATAAAAAAAAGTGAATTTTACGTTATTGAATGATTTATTAAAATTGCTAACTGGAATTTTATTGTCTTCAGGAAGTGGAACTAGGTTTGATTAAAACTGGGACACACTATGGTAATCTCTGCAGATAATAAAAGCAGCGCCAATTAGAGTGGGAATTTATTGAATGCAAAAGGATGAC
Source organism: Volucella inflata (assembly GCA_928272305.1). Classification (NCBI taxonomy): domain Eukaryota; kingdom Metazoa; phylum Arthropoda; class Insecta; order Diptera; family Syrphidae; genus Volucella; species Volucella inflata. Next base: position 17,661,318 of record OV743718.1, on the reverse strand, counting down.
ACTTCTAATCAAGACTAAACCGTCCAACTGTATCTCTCAATCCCTCGACAAGTCCTGTGCTACCTTCATTAAGTGATAACGGGGACATCGAAGGCGTTAAAAATATCCAGACATTTTTTCTTTACTTCAAAGAATGTCTATTGTTTTTTTTTTTGCATTTCTAGTCCAGAATGACAATAAAGAACGAATGACATCAAGAATTTTGATGTCAAAATAGGGTTTAAACAAGCTCCTGCAATGCGATGTGACTTCTTTAACATAATGTTTGAGAAAATTTAAGAAACTAACACCATTTTGACACATTTTTACAAAGTCTGTGCAATTACTTGCAGTGCTTTCATTGTCATAATGTGTTTGTATGGGCCATGGCCTAGCTTCCTGACACTCATTTGTGTTACTCATGGTCTCATTTTCGTCACATCTGAGCGGTGCCTATGGTTTATCGCCGAGTCCGAACGGAACGGAGGTAACTATCGCGCCATCGCCATCGTGTATGCAAGTAAAGTAAAAAATAAAAAAAAACAATTTGTTCAGCTGTTCATGACATAATTGAAAACTTGAACTCTGATAATGACATCTAGTCGGAAATCGAAGCAAAGAGTAACAAACGCTGTTTATTTCGAGTACAAAGCCATTATAATAATGAGGGCTTATCAAGAAACCCCAAGTCGCATCCAACAGTCATCCCCTATGACACAAAAGCACAATCGCTAGCAAAGGTGGATAAAGGTTTAATTGATGTTTTTGACCGCAAGGTTTTTTGAGTGATTTTTGGTCCCATTTGCGTTGACGGGATTTAGTGGTTGATTTTTAGTTTATGTCGAATTCAACGTCTTTTATTTTCTTATGTATCTAGAAAACATGACTTAAGATCGTGATCTTATTCTGATTGTGGAATTTACGACCGATTGGAAACCGAGCAAAACAAAGGCAAGGTGTCGAAACAAATTAAAAACGCATTTTACAGTAATAATAGCCTCGTATTTAGACCATTATTAATTTACCTTAGCACGTTGTTTACATAAAGCTTTCACTTATTAAATATAAAACATCAGTGTGAATTTTAAGAAGAATTAGTAAACAATATTTTAAATAACATTGCGCAAATGCAAGTCTAAACTTCGACACTGAGTAAAAAACAAACGCAATTACGATATACTTAAATATAAATGATAACGTTGTTTTTTTATTATTGCAATTGAAGCGGCGTTAAGCAAGTCAGCATGTTTACTAAGCCATAAATGATAAAATAAAAATCTACCAAGAGGAGGTATTCTCTGTTTTTCTAATTTGAGCACATTACTCACACAAACTTCTTGGAAGAATTAAATTAAATCAACGTATTATCATCTGAGGAAGGCGCCCAAGATATAACATACTCAATGTCTTCGCCTTGATTTGAAAGGAAAAATTGATTAATCCTATAGTCAAGACGATACAACCACTGAATCCAATACTCGTTCATTCATACTAAATTATAAAATGTAAATTAGGCTACGACATAAATTTATTTATTTTTTTATTGCCTGTATTCGCTTATTCTTATCATTTTTGTTCGTCTTCGAATGGTCGAAAAGAGGTGAAGAAGAAGTTTTTTTTTTTTTTTTTTTTTTGAAAAGAAATCGACTAGCTTATTGTAGAAGAATGTTCTCTTTTCCATTGGCCCCTATTTTGTTCTGTCCTCTTTCTCTCTTTCAGTCTCTGGGTAATACAGCTTAAAAAGTATGTCAATCAAGCAATGAATTTCATTGAAAGTAGGTCAAAAATTAGGGCAAAAATTGTTGCTGAATGTGGTGCTTACGCTAGTTTTCATATACTATACATATTTACCACACAAAATTGCACTAGATTTGTTTTTTTTTCTCTCTTTTAATATTTCCTCATTTGCTCGTTTCGTTATCGGTTTGTGTTATTTATTTTTTTTTCTTTTTCTCGGTCAGACTCATTACTCTGTGGAGCATTTTTTCTGAGTTTTAAGCTTGAATTTGCTTGCACGGCTCAGTGTAAAGCAATGCCGCTTGAACAATAAAATGATTTGATTTTGACTCGGTTGCACCGTTATTAAGTAAAATGATATGCTTCATTGAGTTGCGTTTATTTTATTGCATTAAATTGACACAAGATGCAATCATAGATTGACCAATAGACAATCTGTATTTGAAAAGAATGAAGCCTTGTAGTCTCATTTTGAATAAAAAGAAGTGAGTAGGGCAATCAAGACATTACCCACTAGGAAGTTGGAGGTTCGATATCATTAATGCTGTTGTTTGTTTCCACTTGTAATGAATTTTTCCACTGCTAATATCTGGATGTCAATCTACTTTATTGGGACTTACAATTGCATTGGTATGCTATTTATTCAATTATCCGTTGGTCGTTAAGGAATTTGTTGGCTGCCATTGGTGGTTCAACATCATGGCTATATGCACATGGTATGTGTAAGAATTGGCATACTACAAAGCTTTCGATTATGTCTCAATCTAATACTATTTTTCTTCTCCAATATCAACATGGCTTGGGACTGGCTATAGTGGATTGGCTTAAACTTTGTTTTTATACCACTCAACACTTTTTTTTGTTTAATAAACTGCATATATTTCCTGTACCAGGCGGAAATACTGACGTTAAATGTGACCTTATCTTGCTCAATGAAAATATCCAGTGAGGTAAACTCCTACCTTCGATTAGCCAAATTTCGATTAAATTACTGGAATTAGATTCAATTACATAAGTTCTAGACATAGAAGGCCATTCAACTCTTAAAAAGATGCTGGATCAGTTCAAAATTCACCTATATTGGGTACCGGGAGATAGGGACATGCACATTCCAGGGATAATTGGTTAAACATGTTGATAACCCTATCTGGGAATTTGTTAAGATTACGATATAATTGATATAATGTTTCATTCAAAGCTTAAACTCATTAAACTTCTGCATAACCCTATTTTAGTCTTATTCTCACTTTTGGGGAAATTTATTTTTGGCTCAATTACGTATAACATGCAGAGAATTATTGCTGACAAAATTTTATCAAGCATATGTACGAGGGCGGGTCAATAAGTCCGTGGCTTTTTGAATTTCTGACCTCTTTACTGAAACAGCAACACTGCTCCTGTCAACAGGCATCTGTCAGTTGACTCCTGTCAAAATTTAAACTTGCTGCGTCAGTTAGTTTGTGTTTGATAGCTATTTTTATAAGACTACTCACTAATTTGAGGAGAAAATGGAAAAAAGTGAATTTCGTGTGCTTATTAAGCATTATTTCTTGCGAAAAAAAAACCATTACCGAGACCAAGGCTAAGCTTGATAAATACTATGGGGACTCTGCACCATCGATTTCAATGGTAAAAAAGTGGTTTACTGAATTTCGTTGTGGCCGTACAAGCACTGAAGATGCCGAACGTCCTGGACGCCCAGTTGAGGTCTCTACACCCGAAACAATCGAAAAAATTCACGATATGGTGTTGGCCGACCGAAGATTGAAAGTGCGAGAGATTGTGGAAGCCGTAGGGATCTCGCATGGGTCAGTGGTTTCAATTTTGAATGATCACTTGGGCATGAGAAAGCTTTCCGCAAGATGGGTGCCGCGTTTGCTCACAGTCGACCACAAACGCATGTGCAGTTGCCATGGCAAAAATCCATGAATTGGGCTATGAATTGCTCCCTCATCCACCCTATTCTCCAGATTTGGCTCCGAGCGACTACTTCTTGTTCCCAAACCTGAAGAAATGGCTTGGTGGAAAAAGATTTGACTCCAATGATGAAGTCATCTCGCAAACAAAGGCCTATTTTGAGGACCTCGACAAATCATTTTTTTTGGAAGGGATAAAAAAATTGGAGAAGCGTTGGACAAAGTGTATAGAGCTCAAGGGAGACTACGTTGAAAAATAAAATTATTTTTTTATCAAAAAATCTGTGTTTTAATCCAAAAGTCACAGACTTATTGACCCGCCCTCGTACATATGTATGACTCCGATTTCCCCCTTTGCTTGTTACTGTCTTTTAGTTGTTTCTCAGTATATCCTGTCCTGTCTGTCTGTCAGTTATTTTAAATTGTGTTTCATATTTTGCAATGGTTATATGGTCGAATAAAAAGGCATTCACAAAGCTTTCCAATCTTAGTCACTCGCATTGGTTTAACACATTTATTCGCATTCACACAGTGTGCAGACGAACAAAACAAGTCAAACAAAGATAAGATTGGTAGTCAGCATTACATACTTTTATTTTGTATCATTTATTCGAATGGGCTGTTCATGAATCATGCCCCAGTCACATAATCGATCAGCTGGGTTTTTGGAGAATCTTCATCCAATTACCGGGTTTTAAATTCACTGGTAATAATTGATTTTAAGAAAAATTAAAGTGTAAGCTACTTTCAATCCATCAGTAATTCTTAAAATACTGTGTTTCCCATTTTTTAAACATCCGGTCGTTGATTTGAATGACGCATCAATTCTCCTATCAACTGCAATTGGTAAACAATCAACAACTGTTGTTGTTGCATTTATTTCAAATATTCCATGACTCATTGTTTAGCTCCGAGTTATTTGTTTGCTTTGGTAAGAAATTCATGAAGATTAAATATTGCATCTTAGTAAAAGAAGAACGGTGGTGCGTCGCGATCGTTACTTGGAGGAAGGATAGGCCATAGGAATTGTTAATTTTAATAAATTTGATTGGAAAAAATACTTGCTAATCGCGTACCTATGTATATCTTGTTTCTTCACATTATTTTTATTTTTAACTAATTAAATAACTTCCTTTAAAAGTTAAACAGAATATTTTCTAATCGTCTCTTATATTTTTTTTGTGCGTGTCATTACAGTTTTCAACCAGGCCGAACTATACATATACATTACTAGTTAAATCCAGGACTCTCAAAGGAAAGAATCAGTGAAGCAAACAAACGGAAACCCTGTTTTAAGTTAACGCAAAGGACTTGGAGAACGCAGCAATCCATTTCCTTTATTCAAAAGAACAAAACTTGTAAGAAAAAACAAAACTCACGCGCATTAGCTTTGTAGAAAAAGGAACCGCAAAAAAGAACAAAACAAACGGGAGAATTTTTTTCCAGGAACCTCTTAACAAGTTTATTAGTTAATTGCAAGAAAAAGAGGCATCCTCATCGACGAAATCATACACATAAACTTTTTTTTTTGATATTTAATTTCTTTATACCACTCTCTCTCTCTTAACAAAAAGAAAAAAAAAAAAAAAAACTTTCTCTCAACCAATAATTATAAGCGTAACGAAAACAAATAACAAATCAAAACAAAACAAAACAAACAAAACTTAGGTAAATTGAAAAATAGTAAAATAGTAATTTTAGTTTGTATTTAAGAAAAAAAAAACTTAAAAATAACAACAAATTGACTAGTGAGTGAACGCTTCGCGTTTAGTGCGCTTAAAAAGTTTTGCTAACAAACAAAATCCAATTCCAATTTTTAAACGTAAGCAAAACACCAAACACACACAGTTTGTTAATACAAAAAAAAAAGTACACGAAAAAAAAGAAACTTTTTTTTTTTTACTTCCCCACGTTTTAAATAAATCATCATCATTCCACACTCAACGGTAACGATTCCTTTCGCTCAGTCAAAGGATACTCGTTGGGATATACACAAGCAAAAAAAGGATACAAAAAATCCCTTTAATACATTAACAAGTGCATTACCCATCATTACGCCACCAACTATAATACCATCCTCAACCATTTATCGACAGGATTCATCGACAACATCATCATCGGGACGATTCGATTATCGTCGAAATCATCAAAAGACTGCAATAACGGCTAATTACAGGAGTGACGAGTCCTCCTTTAGTAACGCCACAACATTTAAATCATCATCTTCAGATCACGCCAATATCTACTATAATACACAATTATCAAAAACCATAAATATTGATCCATTAATAAGTCCCGTTTCGTCGCCGTCGTCGTCGTCTTCTGCCACACTAACGACGGCCATCGAGAATAATTTCAAGCAAGCAACATTGCTAAACAGTGGTAGCGGTCATCAGTTGCTAACAGCTAGTGAAACATTTCAAAATTTAAAAAATCTCGTTAAAATTGATACAAAACCATCAAATAACAGCGGCGGTGGTAGCAATTCGAATCAAAATAATATCAATAAACAATATAATAAACAATCGTCAATTGTTGGTGGAAATCAATTAGGAGGTGGTAGTAGCAACAGCATCAGCAACAATACTAACAATAATAAGCAACAGCTAAACGGCAGTAGTAGCTTTGCAAATAGCAACAACACCATAAACGTTGGTAGTAGTAGCAGCAGCAGCAGTGGCAACTCTGCGAATTTTTCCACCAGCTATAATAAAAATTTCGCCAAAATTCGTCAACACGATTCAGACGCTTTAAGCCCTCGACCACGACGGCCGTATCAGAACGATTCGTCGTCGCGTTACTATAATAAAAATAGTGACGCCAATGGTCAAGGCCGTTTAATAATTGGTGAGCAAAACAACCGCAGCGTTACCTCTGGTGGTAACGGAGGTGAGGGAGGCGGCGGTGGAGGCGCTACTCGACGCCAATATCAAACGAATCACTATCAACAACAATCTGATTTGAATTCTTTGTATTCTTCATACGGTGGTGGTAATAACCGAAATAATTCAAACGATTACGGTGGCAACAGCCAAAACTCATATAAAACTAATGCCAGTGGCAATGGCTTAGGTGGTGGTTTTGGTGGAAGGTCTTCTCAAAGATCAAATTCACCATACGGTGGTGGTGGCGGCAGTGGTAATAGTGCCAGTGGTGGCGGAGGTGGATATCGTCAATCGAATCGATATGAGAATCCTGGCCGACAACAACAATATGGTGGTGGAGGCAATAGCAACAACAGCAATAACGCCTCAGGTGGACCAACTACAAATGGAAATGCCAACGCAACAACTTCAGATGGTTATCAGTCGTCTTCTTTGTACAACCAGACCAATAATTTGTCATCGTTATCGGGCAATGTAATTAGTAATAGCAGTGGTGGTAATCGAAATTATCGTAATAACGATCGCAATACTGATTACGGCGGTCGCAATAACGATTTTGACGATTCTCGTTCATCACGTTATAACAATAATAGTAATTATAGAAATTATAATAATTATAATAACCGAGATTATAATAATAGCAGCAACAGTAACAGCCTTGATCGACGCTATAACAAACAAGACGATCGCGGTGGCTATAACGCTCGTTCATCAATAAATTCTTCATCATCATCATCGGCCGCCCCAGCAGTTGGAATTGGAGCAGCAACCAGTGCCGGAACTGGAGCTGGAACAACAGCTGCACCAGGAGCTGGAGTAGATCCTTATTCTTTAGATTCATCAGCATCATCTTCTTCATCGAACACACCCGTTTCTTCATCATCTTATCGTGGTAATTACAACAAGAATGCAAATAGTGGTAGTAATTTGAGAGGTTCGCCATCAGCATCTAGTGCAAATATTTCTGCTGGAGGAGCAGCAGGCGGTTCTTCACGTGCAATTTCACCAACTCCACCACCAGCGGCTGGACGTTGGGTGCCACCATCATTGAGGCCACAACATTTACTAACACAAAATGAAAAGAACGATGCAGTGTTCAGAAAGGTAAGTTTGAATTGTTTATTTATTTTTTTTTTTTTTTTGTTAACATAACATAACCGACGGTGCTGCAAGTATCGGAAATTTCTAACGAAACTCAATTATATACAGCAATGCGGCATAGTTTAAGCCTTGTCTACCATATATTACTTAAAATCCCACAAAGTTGAAAAGAAATGACACGCTTGACAGAAGTCCGTTGCGCCCACATTTCGCCAATCATTGTTTTGCTCTTGCTTTGTGCAAGTTTGCTTCTGAATGATTATCTTGTATCTTTTGTATCTTAATGATTACCTAATAGTGTTTGCTCATTAAAAAAGGTACCAATAATCCCGTATTACACATTCCGGTATAATGTTATCTATAAGACAGCTCTTGCTGGCATCATATAATTCCGTGGCCCAGTTTTGATGCAAGAGGAAGAATCTCCAACTCTGTAAACCTTATGTCAATGGAAATGCTTCTCCCAGAACTCCTTTGCGAAAGGCATACACAGAGTGTTCTACTTTTTTTTAATTTTTTTTTTATTTGTTTCTGTGCAAAGTGACATCATGGCGAATACTTATCCCTGACCTAGATCCAAGTAAATCGCATAATCATATGTTGCAAAGTGATGGATGCATCAGGTACAGGTTATTGATTTAATTTTCTGGAAAATATAGTACCTTAGCCATTTAAGTAAAAGAAAAAACAACTTAGTTCTGCTCAGAATTTTTGCTCAATTTTAGCAAGAAGTAGATAGGTCATGATGTTTAATGGATGTAAATCTGCTGAAATATGTTACAACATATATGGTCGTGTGTGGTTGTCCATCAAATGTGAGCATTAGTTGATTGACGATGATAGTCTTTATAAAAGAAAAAAAAAAACACATTGTGACATTCAGAATGAGTATTTTCCATGGTGACTTCTTTAGTTTAGCTGCGACAACGTTGCCTTGCACCGAATTATTGTCATTTCTATATATGTGAGTGGCAACTTGGGCACAAGAAAAACATTATTCCTTATTTTTTGTCATGATTGTTTTGTGCATTTTAAAAATAATGAAATTTCTTGCAAACTTACGTCAATATATTGCACTTGTGTACATACATATGTCATGCTTATTGTTTCTGGAGAGTAGTGGGATTTGGAATCTTTTTCTGTCCTGACATACTTTTGCAAACAAATGAGTGTTGACGATGAGGATGCAGGTCTTCATTCTGACACATGCTTGATACCTTTTTACGTATTTTGATATTTATACATGTGTATGTATATTTTGTTTTTATTTTTGGATTCCTGAGGTTTTTTTTTATTGATATTGGTTAGATACTTTCATTATGAGACAACATTTTATTATGAGTAAATGTGGGTTATTTTTCGGCATACTTTTGCTTCAGTAAACCTGTTGTTTTCTTGAAAGATTTCTGCTAATCCACATCGCTCCAAGCTTTCTGCAAAAACACTTTTGCATCTATTGTGTTCTTTTCTTTCTGCTAGATCTTATTCCAGTCAAAGTGTTGTGCTGACATTTGCATACAATCGAAAGATTATATATTCGTTGATTTGTTCTTTTTTTGAGATGGAAAAATACCGAGTTGACTTTGTCTGTGTTGTTTCATTCACAACTGCACAAAACATAGTTAAAAGGGACACATTTTTGAAAATGATCATCTTAATTTCTTCATTAACTTTATACTCAATAGATTGAAGACTAGCAATTTGGATTTTGAATCGTTGAATATGTTTCTTGTGAGTTCTGTACCTGCCCTTGCATATTTAAACATTATGTGTCGATAAAAATAAACAGTCACTTCTGAGTGGAACTAAGAACAAGGCCTTAGTCATATTTTCATCTGTTGAACATTTGATGTATTATTATTTTGATTGCCCTCTTGATCCGTCGTAGCTCCACTTACTTTTCCAATGTAAATATACTTAAACAATCCAATTAAAAAAAAGACGTCTAGTAGAACGTCTCTGTGGGTAAAGTGAACATCAGTCGCAGTGGACCTTATTTCACGAGATGCCCATACATCCATAGGAACAAGGATATACATTGTCATCGCTCTTTTTCAATTTCTTTGATTTCAATTCGGAATCTGTGTTTAGGGCACAGGTTCCACCCTTGGTATAACTCGAAGCCCATCTAAAACCTCTTACTGATCTTAAGGTCTCAGCACCAAGTAATTTTTGCCACCGCCACATGGTGGCCGTTGAGGTGCTCCCACAAGGGGACCTACTTCTACAAGTCAGGTCCGGACCGAATTCCGGGGGCTCCAGACTGCCACGGTACCTGTACCTTGTTTTAAGTCTTGATATGTACTACCAGTGGTCTTACCACTCAACAAGACCTATGACCAGCAGCTTATAACTGGAGAAATCGTAGCAATTATGATCGAAATTATGATCCAAATAATTAAAAACAAAGTATATAGGATCACATCGAAATTTCTTAAAATATATGGAAACTATACATATATTGATAGTTGAATTTTGTTGGGGAAAAGGAAAACGTTGAAGGTACAGATCGGGTAACGGCAATACGTATTGCATATCAATGCAATTTGTCGGCGACGATTCCAGATGATTGGGTCTCGTGCGTTGTGGTGAAATGGAACTTTTTTCCTAAGGATTAAGGTTTTGTCGACACTGACAACACGATGCCTGTGAGTGCTAAGTAAAGAGCTCCAAACACTGCTAGAGGCTTAAAGCCATATCCGCTTGATTTTTACTGTGATCAATCGCGACACTTATCGGTTCGACAGCTTTCACATGGTTAACCTACAATGCGTCTGCTACTTGGCGCTCTTTTGTTCGACGATCACAGACAGACCTTTTCAACGATTTTCTCAGTAATCACGTTTACTCCTTATTGAAAACATATATACGGCCACGTTTAAATTCGTTGAATCGATTGTCATTGCCAGCATACAACTTCGCTACATTTTGTTTTCGTTTTTTCCAATTATTTTAAACAGTTTTTAGTTTTCAAATCTGAATAATCGATTCAAGTTCTGGGTCGGTATTGACCTGCAGTTTTCATTTCATTTGAAAACGCTTATATTTAATACAATTTTTTTTTATTTCTTTTTAGGTTCGTGGTATTCTCAATAAGCTTACACCAGAAAAATTCCAAGAGCTAAGCGATGATTTACTTAAACTTGATTTAAATTCAGCAAATATTCTTAACGGAGTTATCCTTCTAATATTTGATAAGGCCTTGGATGAGCCAAAATATTCGTCTATGTATGCACAATTGTGCAAGCGATTATCCAAAGAAGCACCAAATTTCGAAGAGTCCCCAAATGAGATATGCACATTTCTGCGTTTACTTTTAGCTATTTGCCGTGACAGTTTTGATAATCGTTTAAAATCAATTGAAATAAATAATGAAAGCACTAGCGAACAAGCAACCGGTGGAAGTAATAATGGGAAAAATGGTTCGGGTGAACAACAGCTTAGCCAAGAGGATGAAGAGAAACGACATTTGGTCAAGCAACGTATGCTTGGCAATGTTAAGTTTATCGGTGAACTCTATAAATTGGAAATGTTATCGAAAAAAGTCCTCCATCAATGTATACAGCAATTGTTGGACAAAAAGAAAAAACATACTAGCCAACAGGAAATGTGCGAGGACATGGAATGTCTATCCCAGTTACTTAGAACTTGCGGAAAGAACTTGGATAATACAGAACAGGTCAGAGTATATTTTTTGTGTTTCAATGGAATTTTAATTAATTTTATTTTTATTTATGTGTTGGTGTTTGAAAAAATTTATAGGGCAAAGACATGATGAACCATTACTTTGAAAGACTGGAACGACGATCAAAATCGACTGAATATCCTCCACGAATACGCTTCATGCTGAAGGATGTCATCGAATTGCGTGAGAATAATTGGGTACCTCGAAAAGTGGCTACCACTGAGGGTCCTGTACCAATTAAACAAATTCGAACAGACGACGATACGCTAATCCGAACGCCTTACGCAAATCGCAATCGTGATATGCGTAACAATGATCGAGATAGTGACAACTGGATGAATAGATTCCCATTAAATCTTCAGCCTGGCTTCAATGATATGTTTGGCAGTTTAAGTGTTGGCGGATCATCACCAATAATGTCACCGTAAGTATCAACAAAAAATTAAATTTTTATTATTTGATTTGATCTGACATATGGATACATATTTATGATATTCATTTTAGTGGTTATAACAACAACCGCCAGTATAATAACCAACGTAACAATCAGAACAATCATCATAACAACTATAATAATCGTTACAACAAGCACAACGGCAACAACCAACATAACAACAATGGTCAACATAACAATAATAATAACATGCACAACAACCAATCATCTCAGTATAATCAGATGTTAAACAATAAAGAGCTCGCGCCACGTTTTAAGAGCAAACTAATGTCCGCCAATCAAGATGCAGTCGAAAATTTACAAATGCGTCCGGCCGCCAACAGTTTATTGTTTAAAGTAGCTGTGCAGAATACCAAATCACCGCCAATGTTGCCAATATCTACTCCACCCTATGGTGGCAATAATACAAGTGGTGGCCAACATACTGGTAATTCCTCAAATTCTTCATCAACATCACAATTGTCCACAAATCACTATCCACTGTTAGCTACACCTGCATCGTTGAGTCAAAATCGCCCAAGCTCAACTCCATCAAGTGAATACCAATATGAGACTAACGAATCAAAGTCCATCATAAGCGCAACAGAAAAGGTTCTTAAATCGATAGCATCAACGCCAAACTTTAACACCACGACAAACAGCAACAACACTGATGATATGAATATGACATCAAATAAAAATCCCAACAAGAAATCATCTATCGAATATGAAGAAACTGGTGGTTTAATTAAACAGGGATCCATCGAGAAACCAACAGGTGCAGCTAGTGGATCAGGCTCAACATCTACCCTTGGTGGTAATAAGCAAGCAAAGAAGGACAAAGCCTTCAATAAGGAAGAAGTTCTTAAGCGATGTACAACTTTCTTCAAAGAAAACTTCTACACAGATGACAAAAATATGAATGACTTAGTAGATGATTTCATCCAATTGAAGGTTCCAGAAAAGTGCATGAAAGATGTTTGCATTAATTTAATTATGGACGTACTTGATAAATCTGATCAATACTTTGATCGTCTGATTGATTTCCTACAATCATTGCGTAAGCAATCACTTGTGAAGGCTAATGTAATTTTGGAGATTTTCAAACAGGTTATCAACCGAATGAATGAACGTGAAGTGATTATTCCACGTATTGCAACTCTTGTCGCTTGTCTGCTATCGAAGGCAGTAGGAAGTGCTAATTTAATGAAACTAACTGAAGTTGCAGCCTACACAGAGAATGGTCAACATTATCCATTGTTTTTGTTGGTGCTACAGCAATTACATAAATCTATGGGACGTGATGCTTTGGAAGAAATGTTCCGTGCTAGTAAAATTGATTTGATGAATAGTTTGCCAGAGGCTGATCGTAATAAGAATCGTCTTGCGGAAATTTTAGACGACCGCAATTTGGCTTTCTTATATCCACTTTTAAAAGTCCAAGCTGAGATGTTGAAACAATTACAAGCTGAATCAAATCCACAGTCATTCTTCAAATGGATTAAGACCACCGTTGATGCTAAGTATTACAAAGATCCCGGTTTTGTTACAGCCCTTATGACGGTTATATTAAAATATATCACAGAGGTTTGTTTCATATGAGAGTTGTTAATCTCACCTCATATTAATGGTGTTTTTTTTGTTTATCTTTTGTAGGAGACAACCCTTGCTGAAGGTACAGATGTTAAAAAGAATCCAGAAAAACCGATGATTGAGAAAGAAGAAGCTCTCTTACACAAATACTGCCAGATCTTAGAGACTTTCCTTAGTGGAAACATCGATTTACAATTAATAGCCCTCTATGCCTTGCAAGTATTCTGTTTCAATGCAAATTTCCCAAAAGGTAAGTGAAGAGTGAGTCTATTACTGCTTTATTTACTTTAGTGATTGGTGGTTGTAAGCACCAGTATACACTTGTTCGTTCGTCCTTTATTTTTATTCAAATGATTTTAGTAATCACCGAAAATACATTTTAAAGCTTAACTATATTTTGCATCTCGACGGTTAGTTATGTTTTCAAAATAAGTTAGCCAATAGCAATTTAAACAATATTTTAGATGGGCCAACTTACAGATCCTTTTTGCAAAATTATACGATTTTCGAAGTTTCTCTTCAATTCAATTTTTTGCGGTGAAATGCGGACAATTCGTAAAATTAGTCGCTTATTTGGTCTCATATCGGTGCCCAAAATTTCATGTAAAGCGGAAATGTTGACGCTGGTGCTTCGTTAATTTGTAAAATATTTTCACGTTTGTCGTACTTTCAACTTATTTGTACAACACCATGGTTGAACTTGATTCACATGAACAAATCATTGGTGATGCCAATGAAACCCAGTCAATTGGCAAACTCAAACACTGACTGAATGTCTCCTGTCCCACTTTATTCTAACGGTATTTTCACCACCATTGCTCCATTGCAATTGTCATTCGCATTTTGGCCCTTCAAACCTTTAGCCGTAACATCCCTCTCGAAATGATGTGCTTATTTGTTTCAATTTCCTTATAAAATGCGCTACCGAGCTCATCGTCATTGTAATATGCAAACATTAAAAACCAATGCACATCGTTATCTCTGCCAGCACTGTTTGTATACATTTTAGAAGCATAATAATATTCATCCTAATTTTGTTGTCTTTTTAGAAAAATAAATTATTTTTATTGAATTTTCTCTTTCAGGTATGCTATGCCGTTGGTTTAAAAATTTATACGAAGCTAATGTAATAGAGGAGGAAGCATTCTTCCTATGGAAAGAAGAGATCTCAGACAGATATCCGGGTAAAGGAACTGCTCTGTTCCAAGTCAACAACTGGCTTACATGGCTGGAGGAAGCAGAGTCTGAAGATGAAGAAGATTAAACAAAATAAATTAACCAACAAAAAAATTAAAAACAAAGTGAAACAAAATTCAGCTAAAATCATTTATATTGGATTAACTTCTATTTAAAAAAAAAAAACAAAAACAAAAAAAAAATAACTATAAACAAAAAAATTAAAAAATTCATAAAAAAACGAATTCAACTAAATTTTAAATTCATGAAGGATTTTTACAAAAAAATAATAAAAACAAAACAAAAAATTGTGAGTGAAAAACTTATTGAAAAGAACACAACAAAAAAAAATAAATATAAACTCAAACAAAAAAACAACTAAATATATTAAATTTTTTTTCCGACTTAAAAAACATTTATTTACTATTTATTTCCTTAATCCAAACAAAAACAAGAAATATATATATTCACATTGAAAAATTTTATTTTAAAACTTTAAGTTTGTTTCAATACTATGTTCTTGTAATAGTCGTTTGTTTCTTCATTTCCTGTTACAAAAAAAATATACATACATCAATCCCGTGTGAAAAAACAGTATATCGGTTTTGAACGTCCTATTTTTATAGTTTTATTATTATATTTAAATAAATTTCAGCCGATTTTTCTAGTTTGTTTTTCAATGAATAAAAAGAACAATATGTTAAAAACTTGAAAGAAGAAGAAAAACGGTTTAACAAATATCTACCAAACTTGCAAAAAGAACTATAAAAACCACTATAAGTAATAACACATAAATACAATGATATAGGAGATGTGTTTTTTTTTTCTGTCGTTCCCCTTTTGAATAAAAAAAAAATACACATTAAAAATCAACAAAGCGTAATGGAACCAGAAAATAATGTTAAAACCATAACGAGTTTGTTGGGGAAATTATTATATTTTTGAAATTAAATTGCAAGTGTTACAAAGTACACATTTCATATGTTTTTTATCTCAAATTCAAATTCCCGTTTGAAGGGAGGTTACAAAAATTATAGAAACAGAAAGAAACAGCATGTCAATAGCAATAATAAAGGAGATTTCCTATGTTTTGTTAAATAACAAACAAATGTTTGCTGAAAAAAAGTAATAAAAAACCATTTATATTAATAATAAAAGTAATAAAAATAAATATTTGATTACAATAGTCATATTTACAAAATTGAATTCTGGAAAATAAATTAAAACTAACAAAACAAAATCTGCCGTTTGTATTTTTCACTTTATGTACTATATGCCTTGTAATGGATTGAGAGCCTACATCGATTTTTGGGTGTGGAGATTATAGGCTCCTATTGTTGTGCTTGTCGATCGTTGATCGGTATGGGAAGTGTTGATTGTGATCGACATTTGTGGACTTGACAGCTGCTTTTGGTCGATCAGAATTTCATGAATGTTGGTCTGTGTCTTACAGAACACAATCCCAATTCTATACAACTCTAAATATCTGGTTAAGCCTATGAATAAATAAGCAAATAGCATTCGCATTAGGGGCCTAATGTAGGGTCACCAAATTCGTGGTCGGGATCAAATGAAATTATCATCCGAGAGTGTACATGTATTCACCCCAATTATGCAACTCGGATACGACTATTCGTATATTGTTATTATCGAAGTCATATTTTACGAACACTTCCGTATGTTATTAGCGACAGGAGTCGAAGTCGAAAAATGCATGACAACGCATACGAGTCTTGCATTTTGTCGTTATTACGGTATCGTCGAGTAGTCGTATTTTGGTCGTATTTTAGTTGATTTTCTCTCGCATTCAAATTTGTGTACGACTAGAGTACGGTTTATTAAAAAAAAAGTGGTAAAATGGAAAAAAAATATAAGTATATGTAATTTTATTTAATATATACGAAATTCAGCTTTTATGTCTTTTCTGTAGGAAAGCAACTAGTCGTAGCCAGTTTGAAGTGCTGCTTTCTGCTATGGAGGAAAACGTCGATGTCGCTAGGGGTCATGGCAAGAGTGGTATATATAAAACCAATACAAATAATTTTTGGAACACTCTTGCTATGAAACTAAATGAGATGGCATAGGATGACTCAAAGTATGTAGCACGATATGTGCGTATGCATATTTTGTAATACATATGTATTTTGTATGTGTTTATTTTCAGGTTTGGAATGACCAAAAATACGCCATAAAGCAAAAGCTGAAGCAAAATAACGAACAGCTGAAAGGGACTGGAGGTGGTCCATATAAAAATGATGTTCTAAGCCCTTTTGAGGAGCGTATTGCTGGCCTTCTTCACCTGCAAGAACTTATCAATCCAAGAGGACACTCGATTCGCATTGGCATGCTACCCCTCACAGAAGAAATGGAAAGAGCCCATCAAGAAAATAGCACTCCGGACAATTCTTCAGGATCAATAATAGACAATTGTCTCACTTAGATGAGAGCAGTGCCACCCCGGAAACAACTTCTCAAAAGAAAAGGGGACATGGGAGCTGAGGATGAAAGGATAAAACTATTAAGAGAGCAGACAAACATACAGGCAGAAATGTTGAAGGAACAAAAATGTCAAAATTAAAAGAGGCAAGAGAAAAGAAAGCCTTCAGAAAAGACATATTGGCACTCAAAGCACTCAAATTAGAAAGATTGCTTACACAAAATAAATTAAAGGGAAAAATGTTCGAAAATCTGTTAGATTAAGTAGGCACAATTATTCTTTAATCATTATTTTAAGCATAATTTATAATAAATGAAATGTTGAATTAATTTTTTAAAATTTGGTGTATAAGTTTTATTTGATAATTGGCTTATAATTGAATGCATGTCGTTATTGCGAATTGAAATAGCATTTCCAACATCGTCTGTAGACTCATTCAGATCAGTGTTATTTTGTTCAACGGCGAAATATTCAATGTTGTCCTGAACTTCGAATTTAATACATACGAGTAAGTTGTGAAGAGAACAACTAGTATTTATAATTTGGGTAGTTTTCTTTGGTGTGTAATGTAACTGCCTTGCGTCTAAAATACACCTGAATCTATTTTTTAAAACGCCAATGACTCTTTCAGTGATTGCATGATTCCTTCTGCTGTACTACGAAATGGTGTTAGAAGGAAAGGTTCTAGCGGACATCCAGAACCTCCTAGAATCTAAATGCCTCCTTAGACAGCCTAAATGATTTTAAAAAACTACAAAATAGAATACGAAAAGCGAATTTTAGTTAGTTTTGTACATACATAACATTTGAAAATAAACTTGCCACGAATTCGGTAACTCCATTAGATTTGAATTATCCGAATTGTTCTTCGCATTGCTGCCAAATTCTCAACCACTTCATCTTCTTCATCACTAAAAAATAATTCTACCGAATTCATAATAATTGATTGTTTCAACCGAAAACTTTTACTTTTGTGTTCACTACTAAGCTTATTTGTGATATGTATGGTTTGACATTTGCAAAACTGCAATGATACGCGTTGTTTTTTATTGAGTGTCGTTTGCAACGCATACGAGTCGGTCAATATGAATTTAATTCTGATACGACTCTACATGCGAAAGAAAATTCGACTGGGCATACGAGTTGCATAATTGGGGTGATTGTTTAAGGCTTGCCAATTTACAGTTTAACTCACTCAAGAATTGCAGCCAAGCAGACCACGGAATGCGTAGAACATACGCCGATTATGTGTTTGAACATCAACGTTTGGATGACAAATTTTCACACAACATTTTTTCAGCGATGAGGCTCATTTTTCACACGGTGGACGACATTTTCGCATATGGGGAAGTGAAAATCCATACATAATTGTCGAAAGACTTGTTATTGCCACAGTATGGCGTGCAATTTGCTCTGATGGTGTCACTAGTCCATACTTCTTCAAAAATGAGAAAGGTGTAACCGTCAACGTCGATTTTCATTGCTATAGCCAAATGTTGGCCTCAATTCGAAGATATGCAGCCCTATCATGAATTCCGGCGGAATTTTAATTCCCCCGAATGATTTTATTCCCGGGGAAAAAATCCCGCTATTGTGAATCTCCATCGGAATACCATTCCGACGGAATCAGTATTGTCACAATAAAGTCGTTAAAAAATTGTATTCAAAGTTATATTCGATTGTTTTGACAGATCAATTCATTGCAGATAAACAAATTTTAGTGGAAGTTCTTCTTTTTGAATGTTTTTTTTTTTACAAAAATACAGTCTAGTGTGATTTTTAAATTGATTATAATGTTAAGAAGTGTTGCATTAATATTGGCGATCGAAGAAAACAAGGAAATGCAGACAACTGAACAAACATCCATCAGAAGGAGTTTAAGAGATAGATCAAATCCTTTGGAACTACACCAAGTTCTGTTAGATAAAATGAATCGAAACAATTTTGAAATATGTATAAATATTTTTAATTTTAAAGGTTTCATTGATATTGCCCTATAAACAAGCCAATGTTAAGTTTAAGTTGGAGCTGCTTTCACACTCATTGCCACAAACAAAAAATTCCTTCACACTTTCTCCAATGGTGAAGCTATTTTTTCGTCTATCCAGCAACGATATCTGGGTACTTTCCCATCAGATCTATTAATATTTCCAACTGTTTTTGATTTGTAACATTTGACCTGTGATGAAATAAGTACTTAAATTTCAACATTTATTGGTTAACATTACTTACATCTTTATTCTTTCACGCTGTTCCCGAGTAAAAGGACAGCGGAATAATTCAGGGGAAATCAACAAACTTTTTCCCCCGAAATGGCATTCGCAATAGCTATTTTTCCGGTGGAATTTTTTGTTCCCCGTTCGAAGTTTGATCATGATACCTAGTTTTCGAAAAAGGTACTCGTAAAAATTCCGGGGGAACATTTATTCATGATAGGGCTGATGATTGCAAAAGACACGTGGTTTCAACAAGACGGTGCCACATCTCACATCACACAACCCGTTATGGCTTCTTCTTCTTCTTCTTATCCTTTTATTAACCCTTTCCTCGTTATACAAACTTATGCGTAACGAGTTTCCCATTTTTACTGCATCGCTACTGCTCCGCTTATGGGGTTGGGTAATGTCGCAGACCGCAGAACGCGTCTACATAATGCTACCCGTTATGGCTGTATTGCAAAAAAAATAGCCATCAAGATCATGGGATTTATCGCTTATGCAAAAGATCTTGTTTAGACATTGAAGCTTTGAAAATAAATATTCGTCAAGTTATGGCTGAGTTAGTGCCCGATATACGTATGTCGAAAAATCATCAAACGGATTCATTGGGCCGGGTATCTTTTACTTTAATCGCACACTGGATGAATATTTCGGTGCAAAATTGCGTATACATATGAACAGATTTTGTTTTTAGTGGTACTTCTGATAATATTCCTTCCCTTACAATTTATAACTTATGTCTGTATTAGTTTTACTCTGAAATTCAACCGCTTCATCTTTACTAGGTGGGGTGAAAAGTAACCTCCTTGACCGTCAGAATGCGCTTCTACTGCAGAAAAGGCTATAGTGCCTTGAAGTCCGTTCATATTTAGGCAGACATGTCAAATTTCAGTGCGATACTGTCTTTAGCTTTGTTTTGACAGCTGATTGTTTTTGACGTGTTTGGCATCATGTTGAGTATGGACAAAAACGGTTTTCGTTCTCTTATAAAACATTATTTTTTGAGAGGGAAACAAAAGAAAAGTTGGATATATATTATGGGGCTAATGCTCCGTCAGATTACACCGTCAAATATTGGTTTCGAGAGTTTTGTGGTGGCCGCAACTCCACTACCGATCAAGTCCGCAGCGGCAGGCCCTCCGATGCAGTTACAGGGGACAATGTCAAAAAAATACATGAAATGGTGTTGGCTGACCGGAAAGTGAAGGTGCGCGAGCAAGCAGATTAGTTAGATTAGTACTGAGTGCACACGCCATATTTTGGCAATATTAAGCATATCTCTCAATTGTGCCCGGCAAATGAGCGAGAACTCAAGAGTGCTAATAAAAGCGATTTCCACCTTAAAAGGATCCACTTAGGCAACCGAACGTTCGGATGGTGTAATATTAGCTTCACCTATAAGTTTTATCGTACCCTATATAGCAGGTGAAGAGATATTATGGGAGCAGCATGACCCAATGAAGGCATTGCATCTCGATTCAGGGCGGATAAATGCCTTATATGTACTCGTATATTGATGTCAGATCATAGAAGGTGAAATATTTTTTACAGTCGTTAGAAAAGGAATATATTACGAGTAAACAAGAACAAGACAACTTCTTTCTATTTCTTTAAAGAAAAAATCTTTAAATGCACCCTTTTTCGACAATGGAGCCAAATGTAGAATTCCGTGAAATGCCTTGAATATATATACGTGCATTGGGTCTGTGGAAGGAAAATGATGTCGTGCAAGATATTCTATTAAAGCAACTCATCTGGAACAATTTCGCCAGTTTTCGCCTATGAATGTGCTTACGACGTGACAGCCTTTCAAGCATATCTTAATAATTGAAAAAATCTGCCAGGAAATAACAAGTTATACATTAATCGCACTAAGATCGAATGCATGCATTGCTTATTTCCTCTCCCAGCAAATCCTATTCCTGTCTTCTATTTAGAAGGAATCATCATACCAAAGTGTGAAATATTTAAAAACCTGGCTCTCTCGTTAACCGCCAAGTACTGTCTGGAGTTCTAACGTAATTGAGAGGGTATGGGTGTGTCTTTGACATTGACCTTGAAAATTCTTTGCTTAGAGAACGAAACATCCGAAGATACGTTGAGGCTATCTGGAGCAGAGGTTTTCTTGGCCGCTTTTAGTTTCCTACTGCCTGGGCATCAGCGGATATTTTGATACAATGCCATGCCACTTTTGGCGCGGGCACGCGTTACAAGAGCTTCCGATTTCTTGCTGTTAAACTCGGAATTGAAGTGTCTAAGGTTGTAAGGTTGCGCTCAATCCTATGCTTTGGAATATAAGAACCCGGAACTTTCAACTGTCCCTTAGGTTTGGTAAGATCTAGGAGTTTTTTCTTATCGATAACACGTAGTTCGGCTGTGCTTTCCCATTCTCGGTGAAGTCTCTCAACCATTTCAAGGTGGTTAGGTTATCGCACTGAAATAGCAAAGTCGACTATAACAACCGTGATGTACTCATTGGCCACAGTTGTGTTTCTTTATTGTTTCATTTGGCAGTTGGTAGGTTGTGTTATTACGCCGTCCACTTTCGAAGCTCCCAGCAACCGATTTCAGGTTTGGAAGTGCCTACGGCTGTAGTAGTTGCTGGTTGCATGGTGACAACCGCCGCCAAAGTAGTAGGTATTTGGTCTTGCTTCTCCTTAAGGCTGATCATATTGTTGCTTCCCGTTTTCTTCCTTAAATTCCACTTTAGATTCTTATTTTACAAGTCCTTTCTAGCCTAGGCGCTTCCTTTCCTGTTAAAGAGTTTTATTCGCTAATTTTAAAATGCTTGGCGCGCTGGTTAAGAGGAGGTTGTCTATCACCTGGACCCTTTTCATGCACCCTGTTTTCATCGAAGCGAGCTCTATTTAAGAAGTTGCGGTGACCAACAACCACACAGACACTATCTTATGTCGATTGTCGATGCCTTAAAGGTCTGCGTTTTGTTCCAATAGTTTCACTATCATATCTCTTATAAAATACCGACCAGAGCTGTTGCACTAGCCTCCTCCTTTTTTTCGGACGTTTTTCACATACCTTTTGCCCTTTTTTTTTCTTTTTTTCTATGGCATTTTGAAGCCATTCTCGTTAATTTATCGCCGAAAACTGGCCACTTTCTTTGTTTTAATCGTGCTAGTTATTTTTTTATCTGAACAATGCTCCTCTAAAAAAACAAGTTTCGTCAACTTCCTATTTCTTTAAGAAGGGAATATCGGATAAATTTCGAAACAGCCGCTTTTGTGGATAATGGGGGAAAATGGACGGAAAAAACACAAAATTTCTGTAAACAGATTTTTGTTTATTCTTTTGCCAAATAACATCAATAAGTTTTAAGTATACTAGCCACATTTTGTGAAAATATTTCTAAACTTTAGCACTGTCCGCATCTGATACTTCAGTTTCCTCCGCATCCTCTGTAATAAAAGTAAAACTCTTAGATCAATTTTGATCAAAACATGTTTTTACAAGATTTCACCTACGCTTGTTACCCGGCAAACGACGTAACCTCTCCTGTTCGACAGCAGCAAAATATTCAGCTTCAGCTTGTTCACAAGCATCTAAAAAAAATATTGGATAGTTATTGTTTATTCACATTAGTAGGAAGATCTTACTTTTGAATGGTTGCACATTGACTTTTCCATTTAACATTGTAAGGTCACTCTGCTCCGGGCCATGGGAAACTTTTACTTTCAGTTTAATTTCCCTTGATTTCGCCTCCAGGATTTTCTCACGGCGGTTCTCACGTTCAAACATCTTAAAATGAAAAACCAGTTGTTTCATATAGGTAAGCATTTTTGGATGGCCGAGTTAATTTTGTTAGTCAATTAATTGTTTGGCAATTAAAATTACCGCTGTAAGCAAAGGCTTATCATTTTTCGAGGAGTGCTGCATATTCTCCGAGACTTCTATTAGAAAAGTGGCACCCTTTTGGCTACCACAGCTCACAAATTTTCCATTTTCGTTTGTTCGCAGGCATAAAAGTGGTTCATCACACACTTTAACGCTTAAAACTGGCTCGTTCTGCTGTTGAAGAAGGTCCCATGCATCCAAAACCCCATCCATTCGAGTAACAAAAAATTGAGAAACTCTAGAGAAAAAATTATTAAGAGAGCGAATATAAAGTGCCCCCTCTCTAAGGTACTTAGTGTAACTCCATGCTCCGTCAGTCAACATAGCTGCACTGCTTTTTGTCCATATAATAGAGCTTTCCCGACAGTCCTCTGACCAAATCCGAGCAGTCCAGTCGCCGACCGTTAAAAAGTTTTTAACAAATGCTGGATTCCGCGTGATGGCAAAAACAGGTCCCAGATGGCATATCATCTAAAAAAAAGCGCACTTCACTTAACAATAACGTTTTGACAGTAACTTACCCTTATTTGAATCTTTTCCATGGGTGTTTTGCCTTTTCGATTGCAACAGAACAACATTCCCATCTCTGTGCCACACATAAATCTCGTTGGAATAGTAGTCTCATATTCTAACACTGAAACACCATATGAACGGGCCAAGTCTTGCTCGTCCGTTCTCACAGGGTCCATCAATAACTTGTCTAAAGGTTCATTCAATTTTCTTGTATCCCACCACAGTACCTGACCATCTGAAGCGCCTGAAAAGAACTCAGTTCCACTTTTCGAATTATTCCATAGAACAGAATTTACTGGATCTCGATGACAAACTTCACGTTCGCTTACCATTACCGGATACCGACCATGACGCGTGTCCCAAGCTGCCACTTGACCATTGTACATTCCGCTTACCAAACTAGTTGGATCTTTTTGATTGTACTCCAAACAAACGCAAGGAACTTTAGGTTCTAATGTAACCAGTGGTTCATTTGGATTTTCTATCTCCCATATGTAAGAATTGGTAAATTGTCCGGTCTTGTCGCCTTGAAATTTCATATCACAGTGACTGGCTGCCAATCTTATACCTCCATCAGGTGACCATGATAAATGTGTGACTGGAACTTTGATGGGATTAGGATCTCGATATACGTTTACAGTACGAGATCTGCATGGTTCTGGTAATGGAGCATTTTCTAAATCTTCAAAGTAGTTCTCGTAGATATTCACAGCATTGTTCTGATGGATATAGTGTTCCATAGGTTTGGTAAGATTCATCACCTGGGTAATATAGTTCTCGTCTTTTTCAATTTTACGTTTATATCTTCAGAGAGACTTTTACAGTGGGAATAGATTATGAATGCCATGTTTATATATGTACCTGACGGTTTGCTCCGGATCCTGCATATTTATATCCTTGGGCCATCCACCTTCATCATGCGTTATGCCGCAATGCTTAAAGGTAGCTCTTTCGGTATTCGCAACGTTGGCTGACATTTGTTTAGTAAATTGGGTCATTCGATCCACTGGATTACGAAGGATATAATCTCGGGACATTTCCCGATTAGAGGTTTCACTAAATAGCACAGCATCTTTGTCTTGGAAATTATGTTGTTGGCCAAACGACCGACGTTCCTTTTTGTAAATGTATTCCATAACTGGGTTTTTCTCCTTTTTTTTAAATTATAAAACCCATGAAACCAAAAGCAACTGAACAATTCTTATGTTGTAAGGTTGCTAAGCAGATTGTTAATCAATGGAAATTCTTCGTTTGATTGAAGTACAGGAGTTTGTCAAAAGGAACAGAAAAACTATCTGTTTGGTTGAAGTCAACCAACCATCATTGTTGTTGTCAATTACCGTCGCAGTTAAAATGTTAACGGTGGTTAAAACTCAAAACAAGATTTCAATACCTTTCAGAAGAGGATACTTGCCGTCACTTCAAAGTCAATTGCATGTAATAAAGTCAGAGTTAATTGATGCTTTAATTCGAAAACAAAAGCTAGCTTAAAAGGGCGCTTGCATAGCTCCAAAATGACTGATTCTCTTAGAAATATATTTCGAACACATAGCGCATGTTTTAAAAGCTATGAACACTGACAAGGGACGTATCTACCGATATTCTCTTGGAGATGTTAAAAGTATATAGGATTATCCGAATCCAAATGCTCAATGGACATTGAGCCAGTCCAGTGACTTAAATAGGAATCCGAGGAAAATATATAATTTGAAAATGCTTCTCTGACGGACGTGACAGTTTGGTCTGTCAAATCATTACCTCGAGTCGGACAGATTCGGTCAATTTTACTTGCACCTTAGTATTAAAAAAAAACTAGAATCACCTGCAAAAAGTGGAGACACGTTCGATCGGACTGTAATCCAGTAAACTATCCTAGATTTAGGGTTACCAGGGCCTCGCCTAACATGGAACTTCACGTATCGCGGTCATTTTCTAACTGCCTCCAGTGGCGCCATCTAAGATAAGGTCATCCTCTTTCGCTTTTTCCCTCTGGGGTGGAGTTGAAAACCCTCCGGACTAAAACGCTGATGTCTACGCGTTCGACAATTATCCGAAGAATTTTTTTTTTCGTAGCGATCGAGGGTATTTCCACCCACTTTTCTGCGTCGTAAGGAAGAATTGGGCTGATCAGCACCTTTAAAAGTCTTTGGTTTCTCAAAAAGAGTCTTCATTATTAATTGCCTAAGAAGCAGTAATTGGCAAAAGTGATACTTCGGGGGATTTCCACGCGGGTGTTTGTCTGCAGACATAATCTTTACAAATTCTCAGACCCTGCAGGCATTGGGTTGAAATCCCCCTACAGGTCCTAAACTTATATGCACTTTTCTGACAAGGTTAATGTGTCTGTACAGCTTGTATCGCTTGTCTTTGAAATTACTCTTTAAATCTTGTCCACGCAAAGGGGGCCGATTATTTTCGAAAAATTTTTCTCTCGAAACCGCTGAAGATGTCTTCATCCGCTTTCGATAGAGTCCATGTTTCAACACTTTAAAGTAGGACTGGGATGATTAAAGTGTTTTAGAAAGAGTCTCCCTACTTTTCTGGGATAGGGCCTCACTATTCAATTGTCACCTAATTCCGAAGAAACAGCAATTGGCAAAAGTTAAGGAGAGTTGTTGTTATAATTAGGAGTAAATTACAGGTATACAAAGTCAATTACGACCCTAAAATAATAGCTGTCGACTGTGCCTTCTGCCCAATTCGTTGGTGGAAGGTGACTTTTTTTAGCAGCACAGTTTGGCCTCATTTACTTACCGCTACACCCGTTTTGGGTTTTCGTCTCAAAAATAGGGAATACACGGATGATCGCTCGCTGAGTTCTGTCAATTATGTCAATATCACCAGCGTTTGACAGACATCACATGACAGCGCGATACCTTGTCTGAAACTTTTGTTAACGTTAAAGGTCTCGTTTAAGTTGTTACCGAAAACGTTGACGGAGAAGCGAGCATTCACGTTCGTCATTCTACACAAACGGACAGTTTTATGGATGCCAAAACTGCATACAGCACAATAAAATTAGTCTTCATAAATGCTGTCATATGCGACCTTAAAACCGGTGAAAGTATCGTTGTTATTAGATCTGGAGGTCCTGAGTTTTATCGAGGATCTGAGGGATTTGATCGACTGTGGACTTTTCTGGTTTGAAACCGCACTGATAGAGTTCAGCCAGATTTTTGTCGAAGGTTTTCAGAAGTTCGCACAATATGGCATTTTAATCGTTCTTTTCTCTTCTGAGGAAGTTGAATTGAGTGATTTCTGAGAGTTGGACGTGTTTTATGAACAGTGGTAAATTAAATCCAGTTTTTAGTTTTTTACATAAATAAAAAAAGAATAGTGTTTCTGAATAAATTTTGTTTGTATATGTTATACGAGTATGAATGTATATGGACAGAGGCCATAATTGAGTTCCATTCATCTGGAATAGAGTTGGAAGCGAAAGGTCATAATAAGTGAAATTCGCAAGATCGAAGCTTGCGGTAAACTACCAAAAAATGAAAGGGGGATCAAATGTAGTGGTTTTTGTGTAGTTGCATTCTACAGGAAATGTGTAAGCTTGAGTGATTACGATACAAACCTTTTGAGTGAAAAGAAAAATATTTTTTATATATGTGATGGGTTGTGAATGAAAACAAAGCCGTGCTAAAAAAAACTTGAAGATGGAATACAAAACTCTTGTACAGCGTATAAAGATTATTAGTATAGGTTTAAGAGGTGAGAGAGAAAATGATAAGGGGTCCATAAAGAAAAATCAAAAAAAGAAACCACATGCGGAAATAGCAATTAAGAAGGTGCACACTATAATAATCGAAACCAAATAATAGTCAAACAAAAAGTGTAATTAAAGAGAGCATTTCTCTGTACCAATTAATAGTGTGTCAAAAAGAATAAATGGTTCAATTGTCATCAACTGCAATAACGACGAATCAAGAAAGAAAGTAGAATATGAGGTTAAAAAAGATATGGAGAACATTACAATGTGAAAGTTGATGGATCCTAAAATAATGGTGAATGGTATAGATAATGAGGTGACTAAAGATAATTTGATTAAGATTATATAGAAACAAAATGAGATGAATGGTGAAATGAAGTTAACAAAATGTGACAGAAAGTTTGGCAGTAGCTACAAATATAATGAAAAAATATAGGGTTTTCCAATAAGGACTTGACAACTTTTTCTTTTAAATAAAACGCAAACCATTTGAGACATTTCAAAAACTTTATTATCGGCTTGAAGTACAATCAAAACATTTATGAATGGAACTCGACTTCGTTCATATGGCCACCGCGGGCACGTTTGCAGCGGTCGATTCGTTTGACCCAATTTTCAACGACTCGCCCACACATTTCGGCCGAAACGGCCGCTATTTCGCGTACAATGTTGGCTCTGAGCTCTTCCAACGTCGTCGGATTGGTGGCATAAACCAATGACTTCACGTAGCCCCACAGAAAATAGTCAAGCGGCGTTAAATCGTACGAACGAGGCGGCCAATCGACTGGCCCATTTCTTGAGATAACACGCTCACCATACTTACTCTTCAATAAATGGTCAATGCTTCAATTCTTGAGTCAGATTGATCTTGTATGGGTGTAAGCCAAGATCCTTACACAAAATACGCCATAATGTGGTCTGAGCAATGCCCAATTCTTAAGAACGCAGTGTAATTGACTGATTTGGATCGTTTGCTACGGACACCTGAACGGCAGCGATATTTTTGACACTTTGACCAACTCGTTGTCTCACTGAAACGGCAACATCACACAACGAATATGTAGACTCAAATTTTTGCACTAAACTTGTTATTGCCTGACTACTAGGGCGAGAATTGCGACCGAAAATTGGAATTAACGCTCTTAAAGTTGCAGTCACCGACTCCGAATTTCGGTAGAAAATTTTTACAATTTGCAGACGTTGCTCGTTCGTGTACTTTACCATGATGAAAAGTTTGAGTTTACTGAATAAACTGACAGTGACAGTTTGATGATTAGTGAAAGAGTGCGTTCACAAATTAAATTCAAAGTTGTCAAGTCCCTATTGGAAAACCCGATAGAAGTGGACAAAAAATTATTTAAATCATTAATGGAGAATGCTGATTCCCAGATACAATAAATATAGGATAGAATAAGTGTAATGTTTTTGATGACTTAAATGTTAAAAGGGTTTCAAATGTTGGGGTTAAAATCACAATGCAAGAAATTGCACAAATAATGTAAAATGTCCTAAACGCGGTGGGGACCATATTATAGAAGATTGTAGAACTGATAAATTAAAATGTTCCAAATGTAAAAACACTAATGACTGACTAAAGACCACGATTTGATTGAGAAATTTTAAGGCGACTTGAGGTAGAAAAGGAGAGTGTGAGCTATTAGAAATTAACTGAAATTAAGTGTATCTATTTAAATATACAAGGCCTTGCAAACAGTATGAATGAATTCGAAATATTGGCGCTTGAAGAACGGTATAAATTATTTTATATTTTATTACAGAAACTCATCTAACGAAAAATATTTAAAAAAGTTAAATAAAATTTAAGAACTATATTATAATAAGATGTAATAGCACTTCGAGATACACCGGCGGTGTTAGTATTTACCTTCATAAGAGTTATTGCTTTTTCCTTCTTCAAAATGAACAAATTGAAATTAATGTATCGGTGCTTGTGGTTGAACTAAAACAGATGGGGCATATCCTTATTTCGTATGCACCAATTTAAACATCACCCAGCTTATTTGAAAGATCATTTTGTGATTTTTTTAATGAATTTATGGATGATATTTCGGAGAATAAATAAGCTATAGTAAGGGATTTTAACATTAACTAGTTGAATAACAATATTTATAAAAAGGAGATTGAGTTTGCTTTAAAGGAAATGAGCTAGTTACAGTTGGTTAAACAACCAACTAGAACTGTACCCTCTAGTAAAACAAATATTTCAAATATTGAAGACTATGTTTTGAGTGTGAATAATTCTTTGAAAATAAGTGATCATGAACTTATATCTAGTTGTATCAATCAATTTTTTTTAAAATTAAACCTGAGAAAATGCAAGCGCTAAACGAATTACTACTCGTAAATATAATAAAGCAAAGTTTATTCAGTTGATTTCCCAAAGTGATTTAAATGGAACAAACGATGTCCCAGTCTGCCCCAGTCCATCTGTATAGAGTGGAAGCAAGGGCCATATCAAAAGCAGACGAAGACATCCTTGGTCGAATCGAGAGAAAAGTCCTTCGCAAGATTTTCGGTCCCGTTTGGAGGAGAACATTCAACGACGAATTACACGAGCTGTACAGCGGCATACACCTAGTCAGGAGGTTTCGCATTGGACGTCTAAGGTGGCTAAGACATGTAGAGCGAATGGACGCTCCGCCCCGCAGGGTCTTTGAATCCAATCCGGTGGGACAACGCAGTAAAGGAAGTCCTCAAAAAATTTGCCGTGCGAAACTGGAGGCAGTTAGCTAAAGACCAGGCAAATTGGAGAGGAATATTGTTTGAAGCCCAGGTCAACCCCCAAATCTGAGCGCCACCTAAGAAGAAGAAGAAGAAAGTGTAGCAAATAATTTCAATGAAGTCCTTATTAAAAGTGTAAAAGATATAAATAACTCCAATACTAATATCCCTTTTCTTAATGACAGAAAAAATCACACAAATACTTTCAAATTTAAAAGAATTGGAACGGGTAAAATATTGGAACCATTGCCTTCGAAAAAAGACTTTAATGGTATCAGTAAAAACGTTATAAAAGATGGGTATAGTATAGGAGATCACTTCTTTGAATTATAAGTACAACACTGGCAAAGCGGATACTTCCTGAAAGCTGGAATACATTGTTAATTGTCCTAGTGCAAACAATTTCAAATTCAGTAAAATGTGAAGACTTAAAGCCGGGTAATATGCTTCCGATATACAAACAAAATTTGGGAAAAACGGTGTAGATACAGTTTGCTAATTTCTTGGAAGAAAATAATATATTACCTGAACAACAGTCTGGGTTCAGAAAAAAACATTCATGTGATACAGCTCTCAATTTTGTAATCGCAAAGAGGAAACAGGATATTCATAACAATAAAAAAAAAGCTGCGGATTTGTTGGATTTGAAAAGGGCATTTTGTACATCTATTCTATTGCTGCAAAAAGTATCAAGATATGGTGTGAGAAATTAAGAATTTAGATAGATATATATAAATTTAATTATGTATTATCGAAACCATTATTCCTCGAGTTAGGTGTGCCGCAAGGATCTATAGTGAGTCCATTACTATTTTTGCTATGTATTACCGACATGCGGAAAGTAGTTAAGTACGGGGAATTAATTTTTTTTTCATTGATGGTCTTATATTTGAAACTGAGAACAATATTATAGGAAGTACAGTTAAAATGAAGGAAAATTTATTTAAATTTTATATATTATTCAATGGTCTCTTAGGACCTCAAAAATGCTATTCAAAAAGATTATGGCCGGGAAATATCTCGAACTTCTTGTTATAGCACAAGGCCGATAGATGAAGGATCGGAGAGGATTCATGGTGCTCATGAAAAAAGGCTAAATCTTGGCTGAGTAATAGAAATTAAAGTGTATGAAGCCATCAAACCTGTCTATGAAGAAAAACCTAAAATTGTAAATGCGTTCATCTCAATATTGCATTTTTTAAGTTGGCCGAAAACATAACTCAGAAAATTTTCAATCCATTCACTTGAAATATTGAATATACTCGTATCTTGAAAAATACATTTTCTATGCAAGTACGTAGGTTTTTTTTATATTGCATAGTTAATTTTTTATTAACGATAATCTGATTATTATCAATCTGATGATTATCGTTAATATTAAATTTTTCACTTTCCACTATTGAGTGCACCATTTGACCAAAAATTAGTATACCGAAAAAAAGGCATACGTACTTCTATTAGTTACTTCTGGCAGTTATTATAAAAAATTAAAAAAGAAATCATTGGCTTATTATAGTTCAAAAAGTACAGGAGCTGTTTGTCCGGCCGTGGACGCTGAAAAAAAGGAGACGTCATCGTAAGGCCCCTATACAGCCGCCACTTTGAAATTAATCGCTTCAAAAAAATTATTATATTCAGTCACTAATATGTGTAATAAATACTCTTTTTTGTAATCCCGATTTATTTTGTAGTATTTCTGAAAAAAAAATTCTAAAAACAAATATTTTTTCGGCCTCTAGTAAGAAAAATCCCATGTTCTTCACGTCAATTCCCCTTGTTGAGCTTACAAGTGGCTCTCGACTTTGTTTAGCATCACCTTGTTATCGGCGATCTTTATTAAACTAGTAATTTCTTGGTGGTGATCAGCTGAAATACAGCGCATTTATTGCGGCGTCTCCGGATAGTCGGCAGTTTCCTTATCAATCGCAGCACTGATACCCACACTTATTAATAAATTTAAAAATAAATGTTTTAAAAGCCAAAACTTAGTCATAAATAAATAAAATCGAATCTCCACTTTTGCTGGCAACTCTGCTGTGAGTCACATGTAACTTCACTCCAAAACAAATGACTGTCAAGAATTTCTAAAAATCTGTGAAAACTAAACAAATAACCTTTCCTCAATATTAGCACGTTTTTCTATTTAAAATTGTTAACCTATCTACGTGTTTGCAAAAACGCGAGTGAATAGTATCTTCTTTCATTGCAAAAGCATCCATCACAGCCATTTTGAATCATAAAAATTTAGAAAAAAATACAAAAAAGAAAACGTGATTTGCGCACCTCTTTGTGTATTACAGCCAGTTGGCCTACGTGATTCGATGTAAATGCCCTATGGATGAATTTTCCTGTCACTTCTGCATCCATTCAACCCTCAGTGCAAATACCAAATCCGAAAACTCAATTGCAAGCGAGCATCAGTCTCAGTTGTTCTGTGGAAGTAGTTTGTTGTGTATCGGAGTTCTTTATTCGTAAACTTGAAAGTATAAAAAAATTAAATAATTTTCGTGATTTTTTTGTGGAAATAGGTTATTCCACGTCATGTTAGAAGTAACACAAATGCCTCAAGCAGCCCAACCCGGGGTTGTTGTAGTTAGGGCGAAACCAAAAAAAGTATTCAAACCGAAAGCAAAAATAAATCGGATACCACAAGAGCTGCTGGATGACCCCGTTCTGCAGAAGGCTATCGAACGACTTCCGTGGAATTATAATTTTGAAATTTACAAAACTATATGGAGAGCCAGGGAATTAAAAGCCAAACGGATTGCCCTTCAAATGCCAGAAGGTTTGCTGATGTATTCCATTATTATTAGTGAGATTCTGGAGCGTTTTACTACAGCCGATACAGTTATTATGGGTGATGTCACGTATGGTGCATGCTGTGTAGATGATTACACAGCTAAGGCATTAGGAGCAGACTTACTTGTACACTATGGTCACAGTTGTCTCATTCCTGTGGACCAAACGACCGGTATAAAAGTGTTGTATGTATTTGTAGATATAAAGATTGACCCTCTGCACTTCTTGGACTCGTTAAAGTTGAATTTTAAACCAGAAGACGGTCAGATTGCTTTAGTTAGTACTGTACAATTTGTTACGACATTACAAGCGGCTTCAAGTGAACTAAAAGGAAAGGGCTATGATGTAATTGTTCCACAATCGAAACCACTAAGCCCCGGCGAGATTCTCGGGTGTACAGCACCCCAACTACCAGAGACTGCTAAAATTCTAATTTACCTAGGAGATGGCCGATTTCATCTAGAGGCTGCTATGATCGCAAATCCACGATTAAAAGCATACAAGTACGATCCATATGAAAAGAAGTTCACCCTCGAAGAATACGACCATAAATCAATGCAAAGCATCCGATGGGAGCACATTAAGGTGGCGAAAAGTGCTAAGAAAATCGGTATCATCTTGGGCACACTTGGGCGACAGGGTAGCAGTCGCGTATTACGGTTCCTCGAGCGACGTTTACACGCCAAGGGTTACCAAACATCTGTGATTCTTCTATCTGAAATTTTCCCCCAAAAATTGGCCTTATTCGGCGCCGATGTTGATGCCTTTGTACAAATTGCCTGCCCACGACTATCTATCGATTGGGGTAGCGCCTTCCAGAAGCCTTTACTTAATCCATACGAACTGTCTGTGGTATTAGGAGATGTGGAATGGACTCCAAATAATTTGGAGCCAAACAACGCATATCCCATGGATTTCTACGCAACTGGCAGCCTTGGCCCATGGACGCCAAATTTCAAACCACCCGCGTTAGGCGAATGCGAAAACAAACCCTCGGCCAAGTGTTGTGGAAGATGTACACGCGGTGAATTGGAAAAGGAGACCCTCGCAGCCGAAGATCTACTCGACTTTAAGAAAGGTTAAACTTTACGCCGCCTTTGTAATTGGCAGCAATAAACATGTACAACTTAATGTAGGATAATTACGTTTTAAAATATTTTTTAACATTGATAAGGAATCGTGTAAATAATTGTTTTGTATTTGAATATAATGCGAATGCATATGTTAAGTATGTGAAAGCACTTAGTAATAAATTAACAAGCTTAACACACTTGTTTTTGTCTCGAAGATATTTTGCTGTTTTCTTTTCTTTTCTTCTCTCCAATTATCTGTCGCTCTAAAACCTTGAATGATACGGTTGTGATCACAAAACACTAAGAAAATTAAACTATTTTGGTTTCCGCATTCGTTTAACGTATTTTTCTTTGTCTCTAAAATGCGATTGTTTATTTTTTTAGAAACAGATATTCATGCAGCATGTGTTGTGTCTCTGGTGTTGGTGCAATACGAATATATCAGGTGCGGTGTCGAATTGCCAATTCTTTCGAAATACATAGAGGTCGGAAGAAAAAGTTGTCTCGCCCTAATCCACTCTCAGCTGAAGTTAGTAAAAGCTCTTAGACTCGACCTACGTGACTTTTTCTGGGCTATTAAAAGAGCTTTTCGCAAACAACCACCAAAAATGATTGCACGATGGGATGGATTTCTAACATTGTGTCCTTGATTGACGTCAATTTTTATTTCCTCATTTCCATCATCAAGTGAGAAAGAATTATAATCGTCAAGCAAGAGAGTTTCGCCTTTTTTGTTTACACAAAAGAAACCCCCTTGAGTAGCGATGGCATCAAAGAGATTCCACGGCCCATATTCAAGGTAGATAAATAAAAAAAACAAAGAGGCGTGTGCTGCTGTATCAGCTGTTTTTTTTCTTCTGTTTTTGGATTTGGTAATTGTATACGGCATACGGCATTTACGTATTTTTGATTCGTAATCAGAAAATGTTGCTGATTAATGAATTTTATCAGGGCAATGACAACAGCAACGAAGGCAACAGGTTTTATTGAATGGGAACTTGGAATAAATTTAGTCGTAGAAGCAAATCGAATGGAATGTTTCTCTTCGAGCTTTGGTTTTTACGAGTACACAGCGTGTGGTTGCTTGATATGACGCATTTCAGTATTTCGTCTTGGGCGCTTGATGACCCGGTTATCTTTGAATAGTTATCAAAGAGCAAAAGATC
Source organism: Volucella inflata (assembly GCA_928272305.1). Lineage (NCBI taxonomy): Eukaryota > Metazoa > Arthropoda > Insecta > Diptera > Syrphidae > Volucella > Volucella inflata. Next base: position 17,626,303 of record OV743718.1, on the reverse strand, counting down.
ATTTAATGAGAATTTTTGGGGGTTCACCATGGGGTTAAGGTAAAGGCGTCTGAGAATTGGTGCAGTGACTCAGTGGGTTGGAAAGGTACACAATTGAGGGTAGTACTGCATAAGAGTAGATGTTTACATCCAACTCTCGTGCCAACTACGTACCGGTTGCTGACTAATTGTTGACATATAATTGGGGTATGGGGTGTGTACGCTTATATTGTCTTATGCCTTATGTTCTTGCCAAGCACACTTCTTTATGTCGTTAAGAAAAAAAACCACACCTGCACTTAGTATTGCTTTTTCCAGAAACCACTTCAGAAAAACTCAATATTGGTCTGATTCGTCAGTGAGCTTGATTTATAAGGAACACAATTGAATTGAATTTAAAAAATAACATCCACCTCAAGGAGTGTCAGATGTCTAGGCTTGATCCTGGACAATAAACTGAGACCGAAAGAAAATATTGCAGCGCAGTTGCACCTCACTCGTACGTACTGCACAGCCGTAAGTATTTAGATCTATCACGTTGCGCCGTATCTTCTTCTAAACAATAATATGAAACAGGCTTCAAAGCATACTTCAGCTATCTGTTTTCATTAAGGAACAAATGGAAATAACGGAATGTTTTTCTGAATAAGTTTGTTTCCATTTTCATAGATGGCTCCATGACTGTGGAACTCTTTGACGCAGGTTCTCTCTGTATGCTTCAAGCTGAAGTCTTGATATTTATCAGTGCGCTGTTTGACTCAAATCAGAATTCAGTACATGCGTCAGATATATACATGTTGAAATATACTATTATTACGCAGAGAATCAAGATGTTTAAGTTCATGAATTTATAGAAAACAGGGTGTTCGATTCAGGGAAACTCGGACGATCCAGGTATCGTTGATGAATTGGCCAAATCTGGATTCCTAAAAACAAATAATGTCAAGAATATCTCTTTATTAGGCATTCTGTGATAGGCACTTCACTTCATGTAAAGATCAAGGATATTTCAAATGGCTTTCAGCCTGATAGGTCATAAGCAAATCCAGGGATCCTTCGTTGCAATCTGCTCAGATACCATCCGGGTTCGAAAGTACAGATTACAAGTACAGGTTCAGATTCATGGGGATATAGCATTTGACTACTTGCCGTAATCTAAAAAATTTACTTATGCTGCTGATGCTTTCGGAGAACCTACTCCAATACCCGCGGTGGGGCTTCCCTTTTATTTATAGATTTTGAAGGTTGCCTCTTTCGTTTTCCATCCTTCTTCTGGGGCCAAATTTTTGGAGATCCTTTGTTGTCCAAAGGTAAAGATTGGTTGTGTTAGTTTCAGTTCGATTGATTTCGCAGTTCAATTATCTGCGCCTCCAATCATTAGCCGGAATTCAGGCTCAGAGAAGTCAGGCGGGGTGTTAATTTTGCATTAAGGCTGTAATGGATCTCATTCCCGTACCGAGTGCTGACAGGCTATAAACATCACGAACTTCTACCAACCGGAGACCTTGAGCGTGTGATAAAACAACTCGAACGAATTAAGATGAACCAAAGTATATACGTACATACAAGCAGATCCCCTACACCGATGGGTGCATTTCTGAAAGCCTAATTGCGTTGGTATCATTGATCTTTATAACATAATGGAGGTTTCGATAATACGAGTGCCATTTATCGATGGCATTAAATTCCACTTGGTTGCTGGTTCCCCAATTAGTTATGAAGTTTATATCGGCATTTAGTGAGTTTAGCATTCGTTGTCGTTCCCGTTCTACAGTCGACGATCAACGTCAGTCGGATCAAATATGAAAAGCTCGCTGCCTTTACCAAACGATTAAATTGGGCAAGAAGTAGAAGACAAGAGACCAAGAAAGAAAATTGAAGAGGAGTTTCGGGAACCATGGGGCACACCATCATTTCTCTTGTGGATATCAAGTCTGATACCGTCTAAAAAAATTGGATTGAACTTTCCGAAATATTTTTTTATTTTTTCTATTACTGAAGAAGTGATTTGTTGATCCAAATGCATGCTCTATCGAGAAAATATTCTGATGCTAAATGATGTCGAATGACTTTGAAATATCAAGTGCAACGATCTTCTTTTCATCGCATTGGTCTTCTCCTTATATGTTGAGAAACCATCAGTGGACCTTTTGCTACAGAAACCTTATTCCCTTATTCCCTGAAGAAGATTCGGCTTTTCTAAAGGCGGGCTGGGGCATTTACTCGAATAGAGTCCTATAGAGTAGGATTATTGAAAGGCGTAACAAAGAGGGTAAGATTATATAATATATAAAGAATTTATGAAGAGAATAGGAAGAATAATAAGAGAAATAACCTGATAAAGCTCAGGGCTTCGTGCCCATAGGGAGTGTGGGAAGTTGAAAAAGGAGTTTAGCGTGTTGGTGATAAGATTACTTACGGCATTTAGCAATGTGCAGTGTTTTCAATTGAGGGACAGCAGAAAAGCTGCTGACCTGTTAGAGACATGAGAAAGTATTCGTTTGGTCTGCCTGCAAACTGAAGAGTCATGTCACTTGCAGTGATGCTTATATAAAAGCAACCCGTTAACGAAAGCTCTAACCGAGAACGCAGACTGATATACCTACTGTACGTTAAGATCCTTAAAAACTCTCCTCTGACCCTTACCTAGTAAGATCATCAGCGATTTCATTTCCCGTGGTTCCATTCTGAACTGGGATCCAGACAAGACTTAGTCAATTTAGCCCTCTGACTACCTTCAGTGAAATAGTGCGTTCTCGAATTTGTTCTGAAGTTGTAAGAGGGCTTGGCAGAATGCAAGTTTTCCTCATGAAGAGCGAAATCTTTGTCGTTCTTTAGAAAGACACCAGCGCCGCATTCTAAATTGGTTTCGTTAACATCTGACCAAATTCCTTACCTGGTCGAAATCAATCCTGGGTACAGAGAGTCCATTTCGTATTCTATCCCCGGTAGGAGTTCTAGTGTCATTACGCCATAGTCCAAAGATAGGCATTGTATCAAAGCTCTAGTGCACGCTCTCTAAGGACTTCTTTTCAAATGAAAGATAGCTTTGAGACTGAAGTTCATGATATGATTAATAAGGGAGGAGATTCTTAAATTGCGCATAGAACAAAGCCAGTTGTAATAAGTAAGGCCCCAAGCAGTAGAGACAAACCTTTCTTTGGGGTTTATCTAAAGCAGCAATTATAGATTTTCGTGGAAGCTTGCTCCATCAGACGAACAATGCATAGATAAGAAGGACCCTTCTCGGTGATAGGCTTTATGTCTTGCGACAGCTTCTTTGTCCTGTCAGAAGGACTGTTGGCCAGGGTTCGGTAAGTTTACTAGTACCAGATTAGCAGTGCAAATTCTCTTACAGTTACCACCAGGTGGTCTATACCTTGTACCATAACTTGGTTTACGCCATCGGTGCCAGGCGATTTGAAGCTATCAAAAGGCCATAGCATGTTTGAAGGTCTTATTCGCCACCACAACCTATGAGTTCTACCAGCTGTGGCTTGTTGTGTTATTTAGCTTACTAGCGGCTTCATTGATTGGAACTGGTTCTGAATACGTTACCTGGGATCTGTCTCGAAAATGAGGTGGAAAATCTCGAGGACTGATTTCGGCCTCCTGAATTTTTCACTTTGAAGACTTTTAGTACTCTGGTTTCAACATTAGTTTTGTTTTTTTTCCTTAAGTTTTTATAAAAGCCACACCTTGAAGTGTTCTGGTTTATTTACGTGGTCGCAACAGATCTACATAACACTAACTCTGAACTCTATGATCTCCCGTTGCTTTTGCTACTGCTCCAAAAATGATTCTGATTAGCTTCGGAAGATATGAAAACTCTCATCTTACTGGAATCATTCAGTGAGTTCGACTACCGACTTCGGTGATGGCGACACAACTAAATCATGTGGAAAATTATCACGAATCTATAACATTTTTGATTGTTTCATAGCTTATGAATATTTGCAGCAACTGTGAGTTATATAAAATATATCTACAGGAATTAGGAATTATGTGACCACGGATACAGTCAGCTCATCAAACTGGTTGAAGATCGAATTGCAATACAGTTTGGGGCAAGCAGAAGTGGATAATCTTTTTCCTGGGATAAACTTTTAACAACACTTAAATGAATTATGTGAAGCGGTTTTTTGTACTAAAAAACAAAGACCACTTGTTTTGCGTTCTTTAAACGTTCCAATCCATTTAATTAACCGGTTTCCACGCCAAATAACTCATTTTCTGAAAGTAAACCCAATAATGAATAAGCAAATTTTTTAGTCGGTTATTTTATATTCACCACACTTTTTTTAATGATAATTTTGATAACTTTGCCTCGTGGGAACACAGACTTTGAATGTGTAATAGCTGTCACTGTCACTTTCAATCTAATAATTGTCAGCTGCTGTCAGTGTACAAAGTGCAAAACACAAGGAATGATGGGAAGCGCGAAGCGGCAGCTGCACTAGTTCAAAAGAATAGAAAAAAAAAATCATCCAGACATCCCATAAAAGTGCATTTTCCACCCAATATAACTTTTAAGTGCATTTGTGATAAGCGTAGCTAACACCTCAGTGCTTTATATTCTATTAATTTATTTTTACTTTTACACAACAACAAAAAAAACCTTCAAAATGCGACCCAAAGTGGACAAGGAACTGCTGCCCATTAAGGCACATTACTTTTTCTTTAATGCAGGTAAGCAATACCAAGTTCCACATGGTAGCGGTTAATTCATTTTATAAATTTAAAATAAGGAAAACTGATAAAAACTATCTCTCGAATTTTGGTGATAAATTATAACAAAATTGCGTGTATTTGGTCTTTTTGATAATTATAGGAACCGCGCCAGTTATGCCTTTTATGCCAACACTTGCCAAGCAATTGGGATTCTCATCAGTTGTCGTTGGAACAATGTACACTATATTGCCCATCGTTGGAATGTTGGCGAAACCGTTTTTTGGTTTTATCGCTGATAGGTAACGTGAGACATTATAAGCATAAAAGCGTTGGTCAAGCAAACCCTTTCTTCGTTTATTAACAGATACACTTATTTTTACCTTGGGAAGAGTAGTCGGTTATGGTAAAGATATGTAATTATATATTAAATGAGCTCCGGCAATGGTGAGGCAATGTTAGTACGTAAATAATGTCGGATCGTGTGAGTCCGTTGGTAACATAAGATCTTTTGAGGCAAGTTGAACACAATTGTCGTCTGACCTTATCTGTTTCTACTCATCCATTTAGCGGTTGACAAATTAGGAGCACTAACATTTAATATGATAAAAAGTAGAAAATTAGATAGTCTTATCTGTTGGAGTGTGTAGAAGTTGCATGCAATGCCAAGGACTGGGAATAATACGAATAGATTCGGAAGTTATTTTTGCATATGCACATTCAAATGAACTTTAGTACTTTTATCTGGTCCAATCTTGACGTATCCCACGCATAGGTGAAACAATTTTCTGATGCCGGATGCCATCAAAGAGTCAGCAAGTACTAAAATATTTTCATCGTTAAGTTCTACATACGCACTCGTTTATGGAACATTTCCCTACTTTTGTTGAAGTTTTGTTTCCATAGTCTTATCCACCCCTTGACTTCTGCATAAATCTTTTCGTTTCTGATCCAAATTTATTATCTAAAAAGCTACTTTGTGTCTTAGCTGGGATTATGTTTATTGATATCATGTCAAAAACAGCGTACACAGCTTCATAAAAGATCGTCTGGTATGATCTATCTATGGTTAGACTTCTTGGTTATTTAGTAACTGTTAGAGGCAAGCTTAAAATAATGGGATCCGTGACGTTCCACTATGATGCCTTAGTAGTTTCGTTTTGTAAGAATAGTTTTTTCTTACTGTTTCTCTTCGGGAATTGGGCAATTCGAGGTCCAGGTGAACAAGAACATCTTCTGGAATGCTTTCAGAACTTTTACATGCATTGGTTAAATGAAAAATTTTTACGTTGCAATTTATTTGATTGGCAGAATGACAAAAGCTAACAACATTGTTTTTATGGTGTTTTTGTTTGCGTACGAATCAAGTCGACTCCTCGGGAACAGAAGTCTAATATGACACATAATACTCTTTGGGATTTATTTTTATATGGGTTCGTATATTCTGACAAATTTTGCTTCTTAAGTGAAATCTAGAAGCGAAATGTTTCTTCTGAAAAAGTGACAAGATTGCCAATGGAACACTTTTATGTTATTTTTTTCTCTCCGGATTGCAAAAAGAAGGCGTTTGTCGGCCCATCGAAAACCCCATAAATGACTTCGCTTATCTTAATTTTTACGAGTATATATACAGATTTGTTTTTTCGTGAGACCTATTGAATTTTATTTTGATTGCACTCCACACGCCGCTTTATATTGTATCACTTCGTAACTGAGTCCAAGAGCTTGGTGATGATTTTGCATTTGAGTGATCCAATTATTTATAATTCAGTTTCTTCTTCGAAACTTGGCTGGAACCGGAGCTTCTATTGGTTTATAGACCAAGATTCGAGACAAATTTTTGAACATGACAACACCAGCTGCTTTGTCCCCTAAAGTTTCTCTCATGTGGTGACCTGTCGGAATGCACATATTTCTTATTAGATCACGTCATACCTCTTGTACACAATCCAATAAATAAATCCAGCGGACCGTCAAACACCCGGCAAAGGTGCATGTTTCGGGATGCTTCTCGAAACAAGGATTTGGCAATTTGTTCATGTTTACAAATAACTTAAACGCACCCAACATGGTCAAAATTTATAAGAAGGCTTTATTACCATCTGCCCAAAGGTGGTTTGAAAAAAGGAATGAGAATTGGTTACTGCAAGAAGATAATGACTCGAAACATCGCAATCGTTTGTGCAGTGCGTGGAAACAAGAAAATTACGTCGATGTTTTAGATTGGCCATCACAGTCGTCGGATGCAAATCCCATTGAAAATGTTTGGGCATTCATGAAGCTAAAGCTCCAAGGAAAAAAGATTTCGACGGTCAAACAATTATCACGAAAAATACGAGTTTTATGGAGATCTTTGTCTCAAGATTATGCTATAAGCTTAGTAGAAAGCATGCCTCAAAGACTCCAAGCAATAATTGATAATGGAGGAGAGTGGACAACATATTAATTGAAAAGCATTCCAGTAAATAAACAAAATAAACCAGTACAATTGATTTTTTTTTTTATTATTATAAGTTCTTCTTTAATTTTTGTCGTGTACGATGTTATCAAACAGACTGTATTTCGACAGCTGGTTTTTCTATCCCGATGTGAGTTTTCCTTATTCTTTTGTGTTCGACATCTGCAACAACTGTTTGCGAACTTGTCGTAAAGCAGGAATAGACTTGAGATTTAGTACCACTTGTGGGCGCTTTCACTTTATTTCTTCTGTATTTGTTGATGTTTTCGGCGATGTCGTATTAACAGCATTTATCTGGTTTTATTTTATAATTGGCTTATTAGGACCATATGATTTTCAGTTCTTCTTGGTTCGTGGTTTCTGCTTGTAATCCTAGTATTCCTATTATCTCAAATCAGATCTGAGGTGAGATGATAAAGTTCTTATAGGGAATCACGGCCCATCTTCTTACTAAAGCACCCTATCTCAGGGATATCACTTTTATCTGAATTATGTTTTAATATTTTTTAAATTTTATTATATGGTTTCCACTGTTAGGTAGGTAGAAATATGTCCTCTGATTGAGAAGAAAAGGGTTCAACATCTTGCCAACACTATTATGCACTTCTTCAATAAGTTCTAAAACATTTATTCACTCAGATTTCAGAAGCATCGAATTCTTTTCCTTGTCGCCCAGCTGATAACGGCAATCTCATTCTTCTGCATCATGTTTATTCCGGCAATACCACAAGAAATCGAATTCCACTGCAATGGAGGCGTTTCTGAATTGAAATATTGTTCGGTAATGGACACACGTATCCGCAAAATTCTCGAAAATCAACATGCCAATTCGACACTGACGTGTCAATTGAACTGCCAAGCTGAAACCTGGATGTGGGATACGGTTTGCAGGAATTGGCTTAATACATCAACAGATTGCTTAGAAGACAATCGTCGTCTTGATCTCACCGTGTCCACAAGTATGAGTGACATAATCCAAGAGAAAGAGTGCCTATTCTTCAAAGTACAACACAATAAGGGTCAGTTAAATGGACAGAATGTAATATTGAACTGTCCGAACAATCTTAAATATTTTAATACAACATGTAAGCTGGATTGCTCGGAGGAATATCTAGAAAAAACATTGGCGGGCAGTCGGGTGATTGACAATTCACAGGCTGTGGGAATGTACCAATTTTGGTTATTCTTTTTAATGTTGATATTCAGTTGGATTGGAATGGCTGTAGTTGTAAGCATTGGAGATGCTATTTGCTTTGCCATATTGGGAGAGCGGCATCATCTTTATGGTAAACAGAGGCTATGGGGGGCAGTGGGATTTGGTATTTTTGCCATACTGTCAGGGGTGTTAGTAGATAAAATGTCGGGTGATAATGAGAATAAGGACTACACTATTGTATTTTGGATAACTGCGGTGATGATTGGATTCGATATATTCGCATCGAGCAAATTGAAGGTGAGTGTGGTGAAGGTAGGCATTTTCTGATTTTACCACTGATAAAAATATTATTTAAATTGTAGCAAGCGCAGACGAGTCTTTCACAGAATATATTCAAAGATGTGGGAAAGCTGTTTTTATCTCCACGTGTTGTTATATTCTTTGTATGGTGTATTATTATTGGATTATGCACGGCCTTAGTGTGGAATTTCTTATTTTGGCATTTGGAGGACTTGAATGTACAAAATGAAGGCAATTCAATGAAAACTTTGGAGGGTTTTGTGATGGGTGTACAGTGTTTTGGAGGAGAATTGCCTTTCTTCTTTCTTTCTGGTTGGATTCTGAAGAAGATTGGCCATGTTAATTCCATGAGTTTAGTACTGCTAGGATTTGGAGTACGATTTCTATTGTATTCGATATTGAAGAATCCATGGATGGTTTTGCCAATTGAGTTATTAAATGGTGTAACATTTGGAATGTTTTATTCCACAATGGCATCATATGCCAGTATAGTGGCACCTGCTGGTTCAGAAGCAACGTTACAGGTACGAGTAGAATTTAATTTTTAAGAACATACAATTTTCATAAATAATAATTAATTTTTTGTTTTCATTTGTTTCAGGGACTTGTGGGGGCTATTTTTGAAGGAGTCGGTGTATCTGTGGGCAGTGCGATTGGAGGTGTAATGTTTAATTCAGTCGGTGGTTCGACGACATTCCTAACATTCGGTTTGGGAGCAATTTTTGCTTTTGTTGTATTTGTTTTACTACAATGGTTATTGCGAAAATACAGTGGAGAAAGTGGTAAGCATTTACAGGGAGACACTAATACAAATGATAATCAAAGGGTAGAAGACAATATGGAGGTGGTGGCTGATAAAAGCGATAAAAATGGGATGGGTGTTGTAAATATGGATCCTAATCAATTTACAGATATTGACTTAAATTCATAGACTGTCGTCAATTATACATTCGCCATTTAGCAATAGATTAAAGAGTAGAATTAAGATAAAAGAGTAATTTTTTCAACATTAAATTTAACTATGAGGGAACTGGTTTTTGTCAAATAAAAAGTTTATTTCAAGTACATATTTCCTATATATATCTGAAGCTGAATCTCATTTTCAAACAATTTCGAATATAACTGAATGAATAATCGTATTTTAAACGAAACATTATGTGTGATTTCTTATCAAGTTTATGTGTTAATTTCTATTTACTTCACATTATCAGCACAACAAAAGTTTTAAGCACGAGTAAATTAAAAGTGAATTGTTTTATTGAATTGTGATACGGAATGCGTGTCTAGCGTCAAGCTTAGAGGGTGTATGTTACAAACAAAGTGGAAGGCTTTTATTTGTTCAGTTTATTATATCAATTATCTTGCGAATGTTTGTTAGAATGAAATATTACATTTAGTATTTACTTAGACACGAACGTGTGGAATAGATTTGAGATGTAATCAGAATTACGTGCAGTAGAAAGTTATTTTATTGAATCTAGAGTGGGATTTTTGAATTATTACAATTTGCCTAGAATGTTCAGTGTTCTTATAATTGGACTATTTTAAATTGTTTGATATAATTGGTATTGTTAAATGGACGTGGCTGCGTACGTCATTATTTATATTACAAAAGCTAAGGCATGCATTTAGAATGATTATTTATTTTTTTAACTTTTCATTATATACACCACGCTGTAAACTCGGACCGGGAGAGTTGAATCTTTGTGAATCATTATTTTGAGGTAGGAGTATTGAGCAAATGTAGCAACGGTTTGCTGTGGTTATTTTCCCTCAGAACTCTAATTTCTAAGGTTGATATTTGCTTTGTTTAATTGGATTATTTTCTGCAGTATCTACAAATTAGATATTTCTTTGTGGAGCATCAGATGTATGCTCCTTATTAGAGAGCTGCATGAATGCATTCAAAATAGCGTTTGAGTGATTCACGACGAAATTGAATGCGTGAGTTCGAGCCATTCTCTCTAAAGAATGTGAATGAATGTGAGTGTTGCCATGAGGGAGACATTCACACCATTCAAACGAAAAGTGTTCGAATTGAATGAATGTGAATATGAATATGATACCACCGAACGTGTTCAATTCATTGCACTCATTCGTCGAATTTAAATACCCAGTGTATTCAATGTATTTTAAGAGATTTTCAACTTTATTTCAAAAGAGTAAATAATTACAACCATAAGTATTAAAATTTCAAAGACAAATGTTTAGGTTTGTGTTTTTATTTATTTAAATTGTCAACGTTTGAATGTAGAAACATAATTTGATTAATGTTGTCGGAATTTGTAGCAAGTGCACAACGCTTTTCTGTTTAAGGTTTCTAGCGTCTGAAAATGCTCTTTCAGAAGCAGCGCTGCTTGTTGGGATACATAATATTTTACAAATTGTTTTAAATAAAAGAGGAAAATAATCTTTATGCAAATTCCACTACTGAATGCAATCAAAGTCCTCGCTAAAAACAACTTTTAAGTTACAATAGCTATTAATTTCTCTGTCTATTTTATCATCTATACTATTGCCTTCTCAATGAAATCTGCAAAAACGCTGTCCTTTTTTTCAGGCGACTTGTCAATTAGTTCATTAGCCATATCTATGTTTTCCAAATGCATTGCCATGATTTCTTTGCACCCTTTTATAGTATTAAGTGTATCAAGTGCCGAGAGGAGTAATTTATTTGTGGGTGGGTGGCGCAATTTTATGATATTGTGTCAAATTTTGAATAACTGTAGATGATAAAAGTTCATCAAAACTGATTTTAGCTGTATGATTATTATGTTGTCGTTTGTGTTGGTAACGCATGTTTTCTTTATGTTATTTACATAGCGAATAACTAAATGAATGGTTGGTAATTTGCTGGCTTCAAGTTTTTTGACGCGTCTTTAAATGCAGCTAAAAGCTTAATAATTGAACTTACATAGGTAATATTTATGCCTTCTATTCTATTTGTTTTTTTTTTTTTTTCTATTAACATATTTGTTATATCAACCCAATTTTGTTCAATGGATTTCAGCAAATAGTATACTTTATGACTTTTTAACGATATGTTTAAATTGCAGTTAGCTCCCGATTTTTTGAAATATTTGACCAGTTTGCTGCATTTGCTAACGATTTCTGCTAATTCGGATACTGTCTTCAGAGATTTTTCAACTACGTTATGCAGCAAATGATTAACGCAGTGAATGTTGTGACATTCGCGAAAGGCCGCAATCATGTTCGACCCTCTGTCAGTCACAACAACGGGCTTATCTTTTTCCAGATCGCACCCAAATTGTCTTAATATTTGCGTCATTTTCTCCTTAATCTTAGCACCTTAAAAATAATTTTAAACAATCCCAATAACAAATATTTAGAATTGAAGTAAATGCATGCTTACCGGTGCAGGCGTCTCCTTCCGTTGATTTTAAAGACAAACGACGATGTATGAGTACAACCTCTTTTATGTAGTGCGCCGTGCAAGATAAATAAGATGACCTCAAGAAATTATCCGTCCATATGTCGCTAGTTATCGAGTAACCGAAGCATTTATACTTAAATATTTCCTCCTTGATTAGACCGAAGTATGACTCATACAATAAAATTATGTTACGCGAAATTGTTGCGGGATGTGGCAACAGGCTATCAAGATTAGCATTGGGTCCAAACTTTGCTCCTACTTTAATCAAAAACTTAGCTAAATTTTTGGGGCCTGAGTCGTCAATCAGTTTAAAGGAACGGCAATTTTTAACCGTCCACTTCGTTGCCAATGTTATGCCCTCTTGTTTCGTTTCCGTATCTACATATACCTCCTTTATGTTCTTTGGATTGCAGCTAGCGTTTGTGCTTCACTAAGTTGGATGTGCTCCCTGTAAACTTTTATACTATATACTGTAGCATGTCCTACAAGCTATAGTACAATATCTTTCATCTCCTCTCCGTGATCATCGTTAATTTTACATATAAAGCAATTAGTTGAGATTTTTAACATCTCAATTACAAAAACAATTGCACATATTACATGTTCACTTAATTTTATGTAGATAGATATGTACAGTGCCCTCCAAAAGTCAGTTGAAATCACCATGCAAGTCACAAAATGGCTAATAAAGGCGCAAAATAGTTACATTTTTCAATTGTTTTTTTTTATTGATAAGTGCTTTTGGTAGTAGAACAATACATAGAAAAAATTAAATAAAATTCATTGGATTTAAGTAAAAAAAAGAAGTCTCTTGAAAGTCCTCAATGTGAATCGCCAAAAGTCAGTTGAAATTAAGATAAAATTGTTGTTTCTTGCTAAATTTCACAGCTTTTTGGAAATTAAATATTTTGTATGACCGCTTCTATTTCGCAAAACAGCCTTAATACGTTTCGGCATTGCTTCTACCAACTTCTGCAACACAGAATTCGGTAAACTTGTCCAGGTTTCCAAAATCTTTTCGACGAAAACTGCTTTGCTTTTTCTACTAGTTGTTGGTATTTTTCGGTCGATTTCATCCCATAAATGCTCAATGGGATTGAGATCCGGTGACATGGAAAGCCAATCTAACAAATTTATTCCCTTTGTGCTAAAATAATCTTTTGTTGTCTTGGCCGTATGTTTGGGATCATTGTCTTGTTGAAAGACAAATGATCCACTCAATCCCATTGAAGCAGCAGAATCTCCCAAGTTGCTTTCCAGGATGTCACAGTACATGACTGCATTCATTCTGCCATCAATAACATGCAACTTTCCCACGCCAAACCAAGAAAAACACCCCCACACCATAAACCCTCCACCTCCATGTTTTACTGTGGGGTGAAGATATCGTTCACTGTAGGGGTTGTCGTCTTTAGAACGCCAAACAGTTTGCCTTCGACGGTTTCCAAATATCTGAAACTTAGACTCGTCACTAAAAATAACTTTTTTCCAAAATTGCAGCGGTTGGTTTTGATATTTTTTGGCAAACTCGGCGTTTTTTGTAAACCTTGGTTAGAAACGGTTTCCTCCTTGCAACATGGCCTGTTAGCTTGCCATCATGAAGTCGTCTTCTTATTGTGGTTTGTGAAGCCGTTCTTTCAGTTTCTTCAAGTTGTTCTTTTATTTCCCGAACAACTAGCCTTGGATTCCGCTCGCAGAGTTGCACTATAAGTCGGTCGTCTCTAATTGAAGTTACTCTGGGGCGTTCAGAACGGGGTTTATCGGCCAATGTAGCAGCTTCCCTGCTTTTAATTACAATTTTTTTGACTCCTTCAGGGCTAATTTCGAAGAGTCTTCCGACAGCACTGTAAGTTTTAAGCTTTTCATATTCAAAGACCACTTTCTGCCTTTCCTCCACAGTAAGTTTTCTTCTTGAAGTCATTTTGAGTACAAAAAGCCTAAAGTAAGATTATTTAACACATAATTTTAATTTTTACTTAATTTAAAACAATTACCAAAGAGAAACAAAAAAAAAATTTAATTTTCTGATCAGTTTTTAAAAAAAAAAACAATGTCAATTCTGGAAATCGAACAGCTTCAATTGACTTTTGGCGTGCGAATGCAGCGCACTCATTGCAAATATTAATGATTCATAAAAAGTTTACTGTAGATTTTCGATCTACTGTTGGGTATGCAAGAGAACACATATTGTAGAAACTAGAAACGGTCTTAGGAGTAATGGAACACCACATTTCAGTTGATTTAGTGAAGGTTAGCATATATCCCAGCTGATTTCAACTAACTTTTGGAGGGCACTGTACATTGTACATATATATAATATACATATAAATACTTACTTGCTCAAAAGAACTTTGGGAATCCATTCTTCGTAATAAATAAAAATAGAATTGCAAATATGTAAATTATTTTGCTATTGCAGCAAACGCAGGTACTAAATACAGTTAGTACACTGAATGTTTGTTCGGTCTAACATGTGCTCTCTTAAAATCTCACTCGTTCAAATCGATCATTCACTCACATTCATTCATTTCTCTTTGAATGTTCAAAACATTCAAACACTCATTGCATTCTGCACCCGAATTTTCGTGTATCACTGATAAGTATACTAAAAGCCGAAGTATTTGAGTGCATTCATGCAGCTCTCTACTCCTTATGAAAGCATAATATACAGGTTTCAAAGATATCGCGGCTAATATGCTATTTTAGTTAAGTGATGTGGGGTAACCTCATTTTACTTAATGTTAGTGTGAAGCGAAAAGCTTGCTTTAGGCTGTTATGTTTTCTTTTCAATTCAACGATAATTAATCACTAGTCAGGAATTCGTGAGAAAAATAAGCCATTCTCCGTTTCTACAAGCTGAGCACCGCCTTGGCAACCGGAAAAGGATGTCAAATGTTGGAAGTCATTTTATAACGCTTTCAGTATTTTAATGAAGCAGGGTTGGCTTAAGGCCATTTATAACATAGGCTAAAAGCAGGTGTTATCCACAGGCCTAAATGTTGGACCTATCCCACAATTTAATAAGCTATAAGGCGGTTTAATTTTATCGCAAGATTTTCTATTCTTTCTTTTCTTCAGCGCATTTGTTTTGTGTGACTTATCTGTCGCTCTTAATTTTCTATTTTTTTTTTCTCAGTTACAGCTATACATGCCAATTTTTAAATATTTTATCCTCCAAATTGACGAGTTGTTGTAATTATGAACTGAAATGTCACTCCGGAACAAAGAAAAAAGGCGTCTGCTATTTTCAAATGCTTTATTCAAAAGTAGTCAGTTAATTCAAAAAGATACATCACGGCATAATGTCTTAGCTAATAAACACCGGTTGCCAATGTGTGTTTTATATCAAATTTTATGTAAAGAAATGGTTCAAGCACATCAAAAATTTTTGTTTTATGCCAATTCTATCTATTCAAAATTAAAATAAAGCTCGCTTTATCAAGATAGTTCTGCCTCCAAATTTGTTATCTGCTTTCCCCTTCACCGGTACTGCATAAGGTACAGATGATTAAATCCCTACTAACTAGATAGTAGATTTCTTTTTTCTTTTTTTCTGAATTTATTTCAGCTTTTTAAATTTGTTAATTTTAAGGATATTTCCGGAACAGTTCGTAGACTGGTGATTGGGAAAGATTAAACAGCTGGGTATATGTATTATATTCAAGAGGAGCAATGTCCTATGCCTGGAATATGTTGAACGTCCATGTAAAAGTTGGAGTATTGACCGTAGAAGGGTTTTCGTCTTTTAGGAGATGTTGGTGGGTATGAATTGTATGACTTAACCTTAATCTAACGAAGCTCGAGTTCATCGATTTCGAATAATGGTGATCCTACCTGCTCCTATCTAAAAGTGCTTAGATTTAAGTTTGTTTTTGATGACTCGTAGCAGGTCGGATTTGGTGTAGAAGACAGATGTTTACACAAAAGCACGATGTGCAAGATTGGCACCGGCTTCAGCAAATTCGTTACCTTTATGTTATGGGTGGGGGTCCACATCAGTTTTGTATTATTCGGCGATTTTATTATCAATTCTCTGATTAATGATTTCAGCATTGTGATTGTTTTTTTTTTATGTCGGTTTATTTTGATAGGCTTCCTCCGTGTATATAACAAATTTGCCACATGATTTTAATGACAATCCAGTGTTTCTTAAAATTGCTAAAGCCTATGCCGTAAAAATTAGAGTGATGTTAAATAATATCCTTATAATGACTAGGAGTGTTGGAAGTAATTTCCAGTATTATAGCCCATGAGTTTTTGGACGATGCTCTTGGATTAATGTTAGAAGTAAACTTTTCAAAACATTTTGCTTTTCTATGTTTTGCCGCAGAGCGGAATATTGCATTGGATCTCCGATAGGAAATGACGTTAGCATCGTTTGGGTTCGCTCTGAACATCATTATTTATTTTTAATTCAGATTTTTTTTTTAATAAATAGGGTACTTTGTCGGGTACCCTTTGTTAGCTATTACAGCTGAGGAAAGTTTTGGTAAGCTAGCTACCAAGTCCCGGCAACGTTGGAGAGGGATATTCCTCAACTTCTACGATGTTTTGGAACAATTCTGCCGAATTTATGGAAATTTTTGATTTCAAACCTCTCTTAACATCCGCCCATAGAGTCTCAATAGGATTGAGGTCGGGACTTTGGGCCGGCCAGTTCAAGACGTTTATTTTTTCTTCCTTAAACCAACTCTTCACTAGGCGTGAAGTGTGTTTAGGATCGTAATCCTGCTGAAAAATAACACATGGGCTGAAAAGTCCGTGCCGTTTTATAGTAAAACACAAATTTTTTTTGCAAAATTCAACTTTATTTATCAATATAGTTGCCTTCGAGGGCGATACACTGATTGAAACGATTTTTCAATCTTTCGATACCAGTTTTGTAGTACGATTTCGGTTCAGCCTCAAAATAGGCTGGAGATCTGGAGAATACGGTGGGTGGGGAAGCAATTCGCCATTGTTTTCATCGACTTGTGACACGGTGCATTGTCTTGATGAAACAGCCGATGAAACAGTCGATGAAAATTATGCCATGTGCATCCCAAAATACGGATGCCATAACCTTGCCAGCCGACTGTTGAGTTTTTGGTCGTTTTGAACGAGGTTCGTCGCCTGCTCGCCACTCAGCTGACTGCCGCACTTGACCCTTGTGTGAAGTGATGGAGCCAAGTTTCATCCATTGTCACCTACCGACCCGAAATTTCGGCTTTATTGCGGTTGAACAGCTTTAAACACTCCTCTGAATCATCAACACGTTGTTGTTTTTGGTCGACTGTGAGCAAACGCGGCACCCACTTTGAACAGAGCTTTCGCATGTCCAAATATTCGTGCATGATATATCCAACACGCTCTTTTGATATCTTCAGAGCCTCAGCTATCTCGTTCAACTTCACTTTACGGTCATTCGTAATCATTTTGTAGACTTTTTTGATGTTTTCATCTGAAACAGACTGTTTTGGACGTCCACTGCGTGCACCATCTTCAGTGCTTGTATGACCACTTTTAAATTTTTCAATCCACTTACGAATGGTTCGTTCGGCTGGTGCAGAGTCCGGGTAACACTTATCAAGCCATTTCTTTGCATCGGTTGCATTTTTTCCCATCAAAAAGCAATGATAAACCAACACACGAAATTGCTTTGAATCGATTTTTTTCCACAACAACAAAAGTTGCTTCACTCACAACGCTATATCTCTCGACAGCTGTCTAATTTATACACGTATCTTTTGAAGGTTGGTACTAAGTGAAAATGGTATGGATTTAATTCAAGTGGTGCCCTCTCTTAGAAACGGCACGGACTTTTCAGCCCAAATTATCCAATGCATACGGCTCCATAGTATTGACTAGTATGTCTCTGTACATAGACTGGTCCATTCGGCCATCGATTTGCACAATAGGGCCAACACCGTACCAGGAGAAGGCTCCCCAAACCATCACATTTCCTCCACCATGTTTGATCGTTTTGATGGTGTACTTAGGATCCAGTTCTTTGTTCACAGGCAGCCTTACCTAAGTCAGTTAAATTTGGATTCGTCGCTCCAAAATATCCTTTTCCAAAATGCACGGGGTTTTTCTGCATGCTCCTTAGCAAATTCTAGCCGACTTTTTAAATTTTTTTGCGAAAAATATGGCTTTTTGTGGGCAATGCACCACGGCAAACCTGCCCTCTAACAATGTTATTTTGGCGCTTAGTTTTTCCAAAAAAACTGTGTGTATATCCTTACTGGAAGAAAAAGGATTAACCTTGCTTTGGCGGCAAATGACCCTGTCCTCCTTGACAGTTGTTTTCCGCATTCGTGGTTTTCTTATTGGGGTATTTGTACTGCCTGTGTCCTTATACACTTTTATAGCACCATACACCATCTTTTTAGAACACATTTGATACTTGACAATAATGCTCACAGAAGCCTTCTCCTGATAGTACTTAAGAACAATTAGTTCTCTCATTTCCGGTGAACAATGTTTTTTCTTACCTATTTTGGCTAACTAGATAAAAGGTCTAAGTAATATGAACAGAATAGATATGCAAGCCAAAAAATTTACCGTAAAATAATAAAATTTCTTAAATATTATCTGTCGTTTCTAATTATATTTCCACGAAATTTAATTATTGCTTTCGACGACACCACTTGTTAAATGGACTACTGTTTTGTGAAATAATTTCAAACATCAAAAGCACCCAAAAAGAAAAGGTAATGACAGCAGCAAGAAAACTTAATTTAATTTACCTGTGCGGAGTAGCACATCTGCATTCCCTTACGCTTAATGCGTATTTTTCATTCAATAGAGCGGAGAAGTCACCTTGTAACTATACTTTCAAGTACTTTAGACATACAAGGAATGAGCCATAGGTCGGCAACCATTGATAGTATTAATATTGTCCTTTGGTTAATGAAAAGGAAGTGTAGTTGCTAGTTACCAACTTTGAGAAATGACATCAGTATTAAGAATTTTGTCGTAAAGTGCTATAAGTTGAAAGCGGAAGGTTTTACTAGCATAGGGTATGAAAGTTTGTCCCTACTTGGCGTGTTTCTTTTAAGCTTGTGAATAAAAGATTCTAATTTCAAATTTGTGATTTGTTCTTTAATGAACTAAGTATCACCAAAAATAGGAAAACAGTCTCTGGCATTGCCTAAAGATATTTTTACTTGTTATGAAGTTGTCCTTTGCTAAATTGGACTATTAAAGAGGAAAAGGGAAACATATCTCATTTGGGGTTGATGTAGGACTACCAGGTGCTTCTACCAGGTTTTTATGCCTGCCTGAGCTATAATAACCAGTAAGGCATCGAATATTCTGCCAAATTCTGCTAGAAGATGAATTTGGACTACGTGAAGAAGAAGTTAACTTTCTTCTTCGTTTTTTTTTCCTCCTCTCATAAATTCTAAAGTTGAGAGGTTAAGTCATTCCCGCATGTTTTTGAATGCCACGTTAGTCTTTTTCTCCCAAAGGCTCTAATTCCTGTTTTCTTTTGTAGAATAAGTTGCAAAAGTTCGTATTTGCTGTCGAGAATTTCTTCCATTATGTCATGTCGGATTGTGCCAAATGCCTTTTCATAATCTATGAAGCATTCAAAAACGCCTTTTCTCGTTTTTGAGGTACATTGGGCCAGCATGTTGAATGAGAGCAATGATGATGATTTTTAGGAAGATTTTTAAAGTGTGGTTTATTAAACCTATTATTCTTTAATCAGTACTATGTGTTGTGTTCTTCGGTAGTATTACATTGTGCCCCTTCTTCAAAACAACACACAAAATACATGTGATTCACTGAAAAAATAAACAAGAAACCAATTCAATTTATGAAAACAACAAACAATATACAATACAAAAAACATACAAAGTATTTATAAAAACAAGAAACAAAATAGAATTCATTATTATAGTTTAAGAAAAGGCAAAAGGCGTTCACAGGGAACACTCGTTGCTTCTTTGCAATGCAAACGGTGAACCAATTTATGAAGTCGGGAATAGATATGCTCTCTATCATCCCACCACTTTTATCCACTTCAATAATACTTGCGACGTGAGTATTTGGGATAGATATTATACTTTCAAGAGTATTATCGAAATCTCCACAAAGGATAATTGCTTCTGTGTCTGTTTGTGTTTGAGATGTGGATGGTTGAGATGTATTTGCTGGTTAAATGGATTGCATTTTTTTTTCTTAAAATTTCTAAATTTTTTACATATTCAATGTGTGATGTAAATCCATATCGTTTGAATCGCGGGTCGAGTATGGTGGCTCTTGTTATTAATTCGTGTGAATCTTTTTCCTTAAATCGGGATGATAATGAGTTTATCAGTTTTGCTATAATGTTTAATATTTCTTCATGGGTATTGTTCAACACCATCCATTCCCTTGGAGATATGCAGTTTAATCCTTCTTTGCATGATTTTTGCTTTTTTTGTGAAATAAATCCTGGTGCTGTAAATGGAAATATCCATCATCATGCAAATCTGGATGCTTAGCTCAGTGCTAACTAAATAAAAAATTAAACGTATTTGTATCACTTTTATTGCTGATGATAGTTCAAAAAACAATTATCATTTTTATTAATTCCACATTGACTGCATGAGACTGTGGAATATCCTTTGCATCCAGGGTATTTGCACCTGAGTGATCCACCTACTTTTGGCCAATATTCAAAACCATCTTTCCTATGTCCTTAGGAGGTGGAGTAGCTGCAGAATCTTTTCTTCTTTTTGCCTCTAACTCTTGTTCAAGGGTACTGCTGCTTGGACTGCCCCTCTTCCTATCTGTAATGGTTCCTTTCTTACATAGGACAATGACCAACTCACTTCTGAATTTGATAAATGTAAGCAGACTCTTTTTCGTTTGATTTCTTTCCCGAGCATTTTTTTTTGCTAAATCAAACAAATGAAAAAAAAATACGCAAGTACCACTTTTTAGCCTTCAGTATTATGTGGTTTCTTCCCAAAAAAATATCCATTAGGTCTACTCCCCCCATGTGTTTATTGTATTCTTGGACAATAAGTGGAAAGTTACACCAATTTTTTCTTTCTTTGATTTGTCCAGCATACAGTGTGTGACAAAACTAAAGCAACTTTTAAAAATCTACTTGTCTTTCTACTTGGCACGAGAACAAAAGGATATGTAAAACGATGTAACTTAAAACTTTAAAACATAAAGATACTTCAAATATTCTTTCTTCAAAAATATTATCTTTTATTTATTTTAAAGTAACATATAATAAGAAATTCAATGGAGAAGGCGTGGACAAAACTAAAGCAACTTAACAACTAATCTTAATTCGGAATAAATATTGACTTTTAATTAATATTTCGTTTGATGTCCGTTATTTTCAAGGACTGCATAACATCGACGGGGCATGGGTTCAATTAAATTGTTTATTTTACCCATGGGGATTTCCCACCATTCTTCTTTTATAGCTGCAAAAAGAGAGGCCTTGGAGAAGTAATCTTGAGTCCGAATTTTGCGATCTACAATTTCCCATAGATTCTCTTTAGGGTTGAGATCAGGCGATTGCGCTGGCCATTCCAGAACACACACTCCGGCCACAGATATCCATTCAGTCACGAGCCTAGACTTGTGTATGGGGTCATTGTCATGTTGGAATATCCAGCGCAAGGGCATATTGTCATCCACGTATGGGTACATAATGTCCTCCATTATATTTTTGTACCCTTGACCGTTTAAAATGTCCGTTATTTGGTGGATAGGCCCCATTCCCTGGCCGGAGAAACCACCCCACACCATGACATTGCCCCCACCGTGCTTAGCTGTGACATGGCATTATTTTGGGTCTAAGCGTTTTCCTTTTGGTCGTCTAACGTGCGCACTTCCATCTGATCCCTTGATGTTATATTTGGATTCATCTGACCATAGCATTGTTTTCCATTTCTGTATCGTCCAGTTAATGTGTTCTTTCGCAAACTTTATGCGCGCTATCCTGTTTCTTTTTTGACACAAATGGTTTCTTTCCAGGACTATAACACTTAATACCCACCTCGTCACACCTTCTGCTTGCGGTTCTTGCATGAATGCGGAGTCTCAAATCATTGACAACTTTCCGTGAAGATGTTCTAGAATCTTTTTTGAACTCGCGTACTATGCGTTGATCCTGCCTTGCAGTTGTTTTTCGGGGTCTACCGCCAGATGAATTGTTTGTACTGTCCCTTTCTGTTGAAATCGCTTAATTAAACGACAAACAACTAATTTTTCCATGGAATACTTAGAACAAATATCTTTTTGTTTCATTCCACTCAGGAAATCTTCAATAATCTTATTTTTAAGTTCATTTCCAAATTTTTTTCTGGCCATTATCCATAAAAAAAAATCTCTAAACATAGAATTTACTTCTTTTTCCTAACACTTAACAAGGGGTAATGAATAAAATGAATAATAGATGTAAACAGATAACAGCAAGTATTGTTTAACGGAATGTGACCTAACGGTACCCAATTGTGTATGTACTTTTGATTTGTTTGACCAGATGCTCAGGTTCAGTGGGAGTTGCTTTAGTTTTGTCAATGTCGCATTTTACGAATGCATTGGTTTTTTTTTTTATTATTTTTGATATGTAAAACATTCTAAAATAAATAGAAATTTGATATTTCTTCAATAAATAATATTTCAGGTGTTATAAAAGATGAAAAGTTGTGTACAGAAATAACTTTTCATCATATTTCTTTTAGTAAGCAATGGTAGGAGGTAAAATATTAAAAGTTGCTTTAGTTTTGTCACATACTGTATGTAGAAAACAGAATTACTACTTTATTGTCCTTCTACAACTCACATCTATGTGTACTATCATGCGTAGAAACTCTCTCTTCATAACTCCCCCTGGGTACCGATTTCTTCATGAATTCTTTTTTTTCTGGCAATTTATTATTTGGAATTCTGTTTTTTTGCACAGTTTCTACAGTGTGGACATTTTGTTTAGCCAAAAAATATACTAATTGTAAGGAAGTATAAAAATTATCAAAATTTATGATATGATTCCGCATTTTTGGTACTTCACGAAGCAAGCGAACTAAAACATTTCCTGTCGTACCAAGATCTGGTTCATCTGAAAGTCTTTCTGAATTCTCTTGTCCGGAGTAAATCTCAAATTTATGGGCATATCCCATCCAACTATACAAAACATATAACTTAAATCCCCATTTGTGGGGCTTATTGGGCAGATATTGAAGCAGTTGGTTGTTCTTGAAGATTTTTTTGCTGACGTTGACCCACTGATCTTCCCGGAGCGCTGTGTGGAAGAGTAGTTCGATGAGAGATTTCTCCTTAAATCAAAGCTTCCCCAAATTCTTCCAAAAAAATCCTTCGTCTGAAATGTTTAGCTTTATTCCAATTTGGAAAGATAGACAAGTACATCACTAAAGCATTATAGAATGGTATATCCAGTATGTTATAAAATAACGTCTGTGGCCACCTGTTTGGTCTGCGTTTACATGTGTAACTACGAATAAGTTGGTCAAGAGTACCTACCCCTGATTTTGTGTAATATTTTATTATTTCCGGTTTTTTCGCATCATCAGTTACCTCTTTATCATGATGCAATGTGCTCATGAGAATGACTGCCCGGTTTTTCTTCGACCCATATGCAACAAGAGTTGTATTGTTTTCAGTATCAAAAAAGAAATGGGAAAACTGTTCCGGCTTTCCTTTCAAATCCAGAATTTGCGGCGGTAAACATCATTTGTTTTTTCGCAATGTTCCAACTACCGTGAGTTTTCTTTTTAGCAATTCGATTCCTAATTCGTGTAAAGTGAAGAAATTGCCGCAAGTAATGTTTCTGCCTTTCAAATCTTTGATAAGGTCTAGAACTACATGGTAGCCTTGATTTCGTTCGGGCCTACAGTTGCTACCCTTACCGGTGTAAGCTTGCAAAGACCAGGCGAAACTCGTTTTCCTGTCGCACATAGCCCATACTTTTATTCCATACTTTCCTGGCTTAGATGGGATGTACTGCTTGAAAGAACATCTCCCACGATATGTTACGAGTTGTTCATCTATAGTAACGCACTCACCTGGGTTGAATGTTTTTTGTATATTACTTTCCCATCTATTCCAGGAATCCCTTTTTGGAGCGAGTTTATCCCGAGCACGTCGTTCATTCCTGTCACACTTTTTATCGAAACGTATAACTCTCGATATATTTTGGAATCGTCGAATACTCATTGTAGCATTGAAAGTTGGCCTTCCTTTGGAGTCATTCCACAAACTTTCTAAGGCCTCTCCATGGTATCGAAAAACTCCAGCCAGCAAAAGGAGTCCAATATAGGATTCGATAGAAATCGCATCTACTCTAACCCAGGTTAGTAAAAACCCATTTTACACAAAACCCTGTTTACCTTCAATGTTTGTCATTTTTACTATAATATCGATGATATCAGGTGGTAAAAACAAATGAAACGCCGATTTTATATCGGTAACTCGGGAAACAGAATAAGGAGTCGGACCTGGCGAAGTGTTCATTACATTTTCTGTTCTATGACGACCGTTCGAAAAATCTCTTATTTATAATTTCCGTCTTTGGAAAGAAATTGTGTTGGAGTGGAACTGATGTGATCCTCATTTACCGAGGGTAAACTTTCCCCATTTGAAGAGACAGTTTCGTAAAGGGAACTATCATACGAAATATTTTCCTCCTCTATCTCACTTGCAGTATCGTTTGCAACGCTTCCATTAGGATTTACACCATTGTCAAGCATTTGATGAATTTCTTCTCGACTCAACCCAGCCATATTGATTCTATAGAAAACAAAGACTATAAGAACACTACCATTGCGCAAATAAAAAACTCACTTTTACTTTTTTCCAAATAGATAAAAAATACTAATAAAACTAACTAATCAAATTCGTATGTTTTGTTCTGTATTTTTATATTTTTTACTTTTACTTACCCACACGCGCAGAATGATTTCTTTCTGGGACACGTTGTGAGCATTACCTTTGTTTGCCGTGCAATTTTTACCGTTGCGATTTCAGAAAATTATGTAGTGTGAAAACAAAGTGTGACCGAGTAAGCTAATACAAGTCAGTGGAAATGTACCTGGATAAGATTTCATGTACAATACAACACAACAGTAAGATTGTAGTAATTTTCATACAGCCATGGCCATATAAATAGCATAAATTGACTCGTAATGGAAATATCCGTATACTTCAAATTGTATTGTACTTGTACTATATTAAAAAAGTTTTATTCTTTTGAAATTGAAAGTAAAACAGAAATAAAATTTACTTCACTAAAAGCATATGTTCATATTCAGCGAATGTTTGAGAGAAACAATTTAGGGAATGTGAAATTTCTTCTGCACACGTAAATAGCACAAATACATTTTCCTGTAAATAATTAAAAAAAAAATGAATACATGGCTCAGTATCTCTTTTGATTTTGATATTACCTTATCAGTACTTCATACTATAGCCTGAATTTTGAATTACAGCCAGACATCGCCGTTCCATACTCTCTACAAGCTTCTGGCATCATCTCTTCGGACTGGAATACCAACCTTCTTTTATTCCCTCCCATAACTCATCATTGTTTTTATAATTTTGTTGCCTAATTTTAAGCTTTACATCATGCCATCAATTTTCGATAGAGTTAAGATCGAGGCTTTGAGCTGGCCAGTCAAGAACGTTAATACTTTCCCGTAAAAACCAATCTTTCACTACTTTTGCTGAGTGCTTTGGGTCATTGTCATGCATGAAGATCCAATTTACTGGCAATGACTCGAACGCTTAGGGCTTCATTGCAGTTTTTAGTATATTTAAATATTGAAATTTGTCCATTTTGCCATTGATCCTTACAATAGGTCCAATTCCATGCCAGGAAAATGCACCCCAGACCATGACATTACCCCCACCATGCTTAATCGTTTTTTGGGTGTACTTGGGATCCAAGGCTTTACTTATTGGGCGATGCACAAATGTTTTTCCGTTTGGCCCAATTCTATTTCACCTTTGTCTAATCACTCCATAGTACCCTTTTCCAAAACTGCAGGTCCTTATTTTGATGAGTCCTTGCAAATAATAAACGCTTTTCAAATTTTTTGTTGGAAAGAAGTGGTTTCTTCCTGGAGTTGCGTCCAAATAGGCCAGCTTCATTTAATCTCCTTCTAATGGAACGGCTTGAGAGATTTAAGCTAAATTCCTCCCGGATTTCATTGCATATCTCGCGAGATGACTTAAAAGGATCCTTTTAGCTCTTCCGTATAATGGTTCTATCCATCAGAAATGTAGTTTTTCTTGGTCTTGGACGGCGATTTTTGTTTCGGGTTATGTAAATCTGATCTTCTTTTATTAGTTTAATAGCGTTATAAACCAGCATTTCAATTTTTTGGCTATTTCAGCTGGTTTTTTGCCGTCTTGATGAAGAGTATGAGTTGAGCTCCTTTTTTCGGAAGTGCAGTGGTTTACCTCTTCCCTTTGTAATAAAAAATTTAATTAAACACTATGCGAAAATATAATAAAACAAAGAAAATTAAGACAACACAAATTATTTTAAGATATTGCAATTACCACGATTTGTGCTATTTTGGTGTCCAGCCGCAAAGAACACTTCAAAGAATGAAGCAACAGATTTGACATATGAACTCACTGATAACGGTACAATTCTTTCTCCATAATTTACTGGAGCATAGAGGGAATCAGTAGCTTGCATACATCGTTTAAAATTTAACGGTACAGTTAAAATGTAAAGTGTGCATTTTGTTTCGCCTTGTGCTATTTATGTGGCCACAGCTGTATAATAAAACAATTTATCAACAACACCAGTAAGAAAACGTATTGGACAATTTTGACCCACGAATACAACGTATGTTATTTGCAAAAATTTTATCATAAAATCGCATATATGTACGAACAAATATGATAAAAGTTTTTCCAATTTATATTTATTTCCTAAAAAAAATAAAAGTCAGGCAATTTCAAACATAAATATTCGAAAATAAGCGAAATAACCGCTGTGAAAGGTACGTTTGGGCAATTTTGACCCATGTGTACAGGATAAGGGTTAAGAAAGTGCCCTATCTTTGTGGAGCACATCTGCTCATCTACGGAAAGTCTTTGGTCCATTGGCACTGTGACAAACCTCTCATTCAGGTGCTGACTTACAGGTCGGATTTTATGAAGCCTGTCATGTTTTGGATGGCCTACAGGATTATGAACTTCATTGTTGTTGAAATGCAATGATAACTTTATTTTTTCAAATTTATTTAGCGGCATTATAGATGAATTCGGGTCATATCCAAACATTGGCGACCAGTACGATCTAGTGTTGGGAGATTTCTATACTGACATGTCTAACAGGATACCAAAGAACTTGTTCAAATCAGATTCCGTGAAACTTGTAGATGAATTGGGATTGCTTTGTATTATATATAAATTGGTTTGTTCTACTATTCCGTTAATAAAATCTTTTGTAAAAAGGTGAGCGAAACACTGATATGGCGTTTCCAGTTTTGATATCTCGTCTGAAGCCGTAGAATTTTCCAAGAAGTCAATTTTATCTTCATCATACACCATATTCCTATTTATCCATATCAATTTCTTTAAAAAAAAAAAAATGGAATAAACTGTTTGAATTAGTTGGGTCAGAAAGTTCCTGGTTTTCTATTGTGTCCTCTTCTACGTGAAGAGGATCAGATTGACCAGTTTCATCTACCTCTTCATTATCGTCATTTTCCGCTTGTAATGTTCTAGCAATTTCATTCATGGTGCCCGTCGTCAGAATTTTCGGTATCAAAACCTTCTTCTGATAGCCAACCGTCTTCTAATTGAGCCAAATAAGCTTTAATGTCTCTATTGTCCATAATTTTCTAAAAATAACATAAAATACAAAATTTACTACAAATGCATTTTCGCCATATGTACACAAAGTTGGGTTATCGCATAGTGATGTAAATTTTTGTCAAATGGTTTCGGGGGTTTAAAACAGTTATTTCGATATCACAATTAAAACAAACCTTTATTTAACTTATTATCACTTTTATATACCAAAAATATCAAATTACTTTACTAAAAGCACTCAAGAGTTTGCACGTTTTTTTCAAACACGAAAAACATCGGAATGACAACTTCAAATCTGCTAAGATAATAGTATTTTTTTTTTTTTGACAGTTACGTTTCTTTGCACATAACTGCCCAAAAAAGTGGCGAGCAGTAACCAATCTACAGTAAACCGGTTTTGCGTGCCTTTTTTTTCATTTAATGTTATGATGGAAATTTCAATCATCACGCAAAGAAGGGTTTAGTCCGGTTTGTCTATTGCTAGCACGTCTAGAACAGCATCTATTACTTTAATTATGCGGGTTAGCATTTCGTAAGCGAAGTTCCACCTTGTTATACAGTCTTGCTTTAGTTTCGATTTGAGTTCCGTTTTTTTGTTAAGTTGGTACATCTGTTGTTGATATTCCCTCTAAATGTTGGCGTCATAGCTTGACATTTGCAAAAGTTACATAGCCAAAAGTACATCTATCTCTGTGTGTGTTGGCGATTTTTCCATTACTTCCTCTCGGCTCCTAAAACGCGTTCCCCGTAGTGTTTTTTTTTAACTTGATTGAACAGAAAGAAGTCACAGGGAGCCAAATCAGGTGAATTCGGTGACTGTTGGATTTTTCGTCAAAAAAATTACGATAATGATAGCACTGTGCAACGGTGCGTTATCATGGTGCAAAATCGACGAGTTTTCTGCCCACAATTCTGGTTTTTTCGGCGAATTGCTTCACGCAAACGTCTCATAACGCCCAAATAATTCTCCTTGTTTACTGTCTGGCCTTCTAGCAAAAAATCATGATGCACTACACCGTTGTAATCGTCGGTTTTCGATGTCGATGGTCTGCCACGACCTCTTTCTTTATCTCTTATTTTGGCAAAAGTGGCAAGTTTTCGACTGGGGTAAGAGACTGATGTTGAGTTTGCCGGAAGAGGGATTTGTTGGTTATACACGCGTCTAGCTTTAGCCATGCTGCACTTGTTTGTGGTTTTAATTCTTCTTTAACACTTCTTTGTTCTAAATGTATTTAGGGCATTGTTTTGATGAAGAGGGGTGATTATCTAGGCAATCAGCGCACATCATACGTGTACATTCATTAAGATCGTGGGGTGGGAGGTTCACATAGCATGCTCTTGGTGCATCGCTTTGTGGTGTGCCCGAGCAGCTGGCAGTTTCGGCATCTCATAGGTGACGGAATATATTCTTTAACCTTAGCAGTGTAAAAACCGATTACTAATGTTGGAGGCAAGAAGTTTAAGTCACAGGTGAAGATCATTAAGCCTGTGTGCTTTTAAATTCCGCCTTCCATCTTTGTGAATTTATAGTCTTCATTGATTCCTTGAGATCTCATATTGGATATAATTTCAGTCTCGTTGTGGTTTTTAAGCTATAGAGCGTACACTATGCCTTTAGATGAGTTAAGATGTTTGTGCAGAATGAGGTTAAATAATCACACCACGAGCAAAAGGATTGCAAAAGTTTGACAGGTGCAAGGAAGACAACAATAGTTGTCAGTAGGATATTGAAGTCAAAACGCAGCCGAGAGAAAGGTCTCCACACTGCGAAAGTACGATGATGACTGTGTAAAAAAGAAAAAAAAAATATAAAAATACATAAACAGGAATTTTCGTATTTTATTGTGCAGTTGTTTCTGTTGTTCTCTTTTATTGTGAAATGCTCTGTTTTCTATTTGAAATCTAACAATATGCACACGTCTATACTTATTTCTTGAAAAAATCAGTTATTCTTTACTGTTGTAACGAAAGCGCAGCCTTTTTAAGCAAAGCCTTTTCTCTCAAACGTTTAAGCACATTAACCTCGCTTTGGTCGGCTTTTTCTTGTAGGGCCCAATATAACGCTTTATTAAAAATATCAATTGCTTCGGTTGCGCTTATTTGGTCAACATTATCTTTTACGGCTTTAACGTCGCCAACGTTATCGACATCATCATTTTCCTCCTCTTTATGTTCATAATTAGTACCTGACTTGATTCATCTTCATCTTCGCCAGGTTGCAAAATACTCAAAATATTTTTCCACCAATTTGCTAACTTATCAGAGCTAACTCGATTCCATGCAGCATGCAATAGAACAATGACATATTTTAATGTTAAAGTCTTCATCGGCTCTATCAAGTTTTTGTTTTTTGCCGCAACTCAGCCCAATATGCTGCTTCTATGGTGAAGCTGTGTAACTTTTATCGCGTTTTGGTGCGTTGGTTGTACCTACTCAAGTCATAAATACTGGTACTAAACTGAAGTCACTCATAACGAATGCAACACTGGGCGCATCCTTTTCGTATTGATTGCGATTTGACAGTTGATATTTATGCTTCTTTGTGACGTAAAAAGTTTTTGACATTAATTGCTTACAATCATGGAATGCGGCGACATCGAAAATCGTATTGTTGTAGTTGGCCTACTTAAATGCAACATGGAAAAAGGCGATACCTTTAGGACATTGCTACCGCTTGGAATCATTCGCAAAATTTGGGTATCGTGCTGTGAAGTTGTTTGAGGATACTGGTGGAGTACGAGACCGTCAAACAGACCGTGAAGAAACGAATCGACCGAAAACCGCTGCGAAAACAGAAAATCTTGTTGCGGGAAATGCAAATTTCGCAAAAATCCATGTCTCGCATTATCAAAGAAAATTTAGGACACACTGGACATCTGCTCACGGTCGCATTGAAGGAAAAATGCAAACGAAGATCGAAAGCGTTACTCAGCCGATACGCGAAGAACGCCCACAGACAAATTCTGTTTATTGACAAGAAAATCTTCACCGTAAGCAGAACGATCGTGTGTATGCTCGGTCATCCAGAGAAGTATCCCAACTCATCCCGAGGGTTCAAAGAGGCTACCATCCCGCGTCTGTAATGGTATGGTGGAGAGTGTACTACGATGGCGTTACCAAGCTCCATTTTTGCGAGAAAGGAGTGAAAACATCGGCCAAAGTATATCAATCGACCGTCTTGAACCCAATGTTAACTCCCTAAACCAATCAATATTCAACAACAAGCCATGGACTTTCCAGCAAGACTGCTCCAGCTCACAAAGCAAAAACGGCTCAACTGTGGCTCAAAAACAACGTTCCGGACTTTATATCAACGGATGATTGGCCAGCTGGTAGTCCAGACCTCAACCCGTTGGATTACAAGTTCTGGTCCGTATTAGAGGGCATGGCTTGCTCTATTTGACACTCAAATATTGACTCGTTGAAACGAGCCCTTGTCCGTGCAGTGGACAATTTCCCCATGCATGAAGTGCGTCTCGCAATCGATGAGTGGCCACATCGTCTTAAGTCGTGCTGGAAGGCAAATGGAAGTCATTTCGAATAAGTTGTTCTAAGATTTGTAGCCATTGAATAACCCAATAAAAACGAAAAAAAAAGTTGTGTAAATATTAATTCGTTTTCATTTGGCGCTGATTTTTCTGTGTACCAGTATTTATGACTTCACTAGGTATGTACATATGTTAAGCGTTCAGCTTTAAAAAATCTGTTATCTAAGTTTGCATTTTGTTATTTTTAATTACATCTTCCATATTTTCCAGTTCAATAGTAAATTTATTGAGTGGTAAAAAATATGCACGGAGATTTTGGATAAATTGAAGAATCTTGGAGGTCGAAGGTATTATATTTTAAACTTCTTCTTCATTATTACATACGGGGTTATCTGCGACAGTCTCTAAAATTTCTGCAACTGTTAATTCACCATAACATGATAAATTGTCGTCGCACGTCACATAAGCGTTAAAATCTGAATTGTTCTCGTATTCAACGAAGCTATCTGCGATATCGTCATTTCTATCAACTTGTTGCTCTTCGGCCTGAACGAAATTCACCTGAAAATAAACAATTTGCGAACATATAAGTATATAAATATACTTAGTTATATCAAAAACCTTTCTACCCCTACCTTTCTAAGACCATTTGTTATTGTTGATGGTGTTATAAGCCACACGCAATGCTTACTAATATGCATTGCTTGTAAAGCAGTGATTGAAAATTCGCCGATTGTTTTTCCACATTCGATAGCTGCGATTTGTTTCCTAATAATGGTTTGTCGATAGTATGACTTAAAGCAGCGAATGATGCCTTGATCAAGAGGCTGAATGTATATGGTGGTAGAAATTGGACATTTGTATTTTTTAAATTGTCCAACTTTTTCGCTGCTGCCTTATCGTTTCCTCGTCCAGTGAATACAAAATTTCGGCCCATATATTTTGGGTCATCCAAGCCTTTTTGTTATGGAAATATTGTAGGCGACTACCTTCTTTTTAAAACATCTCGGTGTCCTGATCTTTCCAATCACAATGATTTTTTTTGTAATCCCCCGTGGCATCAGCTCCTCTTTTTGTTGAAGTTGATCTGGGCAACGCTTTATAATATAGGTCCGTCACATCGGCAGTGAAAATATCGCCAGCCCCATAATTGGATACCAAATGAGGAAGAATTGCATTACGAAAATCCTCAGTGCCTTCAAAATCTGCAGAAGACTGTTCACCTTGCATTTTTTTTAGAACAATTCCATGTCGCTTTTGCTAACCCGGCAAAAAACACACATTAACAATTAACCCATCGACAGTCCAATTCGAGCTTACTTCCAGTTGGAGTAAAATCATAGTTCAACATCACTGCAAACTGCTTTGCTTTTTCCATCATTATGTTCGCAGAAATACGAGGGCTGAAAAGTTTCCGACCGAACAATGATACAAGACATTTTTTCTCAATTTTTTTTTTTTATTTTTCTACATAGTCTCCTTGTAAGTCTACGCACTTCTCCCAGCGATGCTCCCATCTCTCTAACCCGTCCAAAAAGTACTTGGCGTTTTTCTCTGCAAAATAATTGTTCACGAAGATGAATGCCTCCTCATTTGATGAAAATCTCTGTCCTCCGAGCGCAGTTTTTAGATGAGGGAACAAAAAGAAATCGCCATGGTAACCGCTGAGGTGAAACAGGATTTTCTTTTTCTGCAAATGTGGCTGTTTTCCCGTAATTTCTGCCTTCAGCTCGGCAAGTAATGATGCGTAGTAATGGTTTTTCCTTTTTGAAGGTAACCGATTAAGATAAATCCTTTACTATCCCAAAAACAGTCGCCATCACTTTCCCAGCCCGAAAAACAGTTTTTGCTTTTTTTTTGGACCCGGCTGACCCTTTGCAGTCACTGTTTTGACTGAATTTTTGTTTCGGGCGTATAATGATGTATCCAAGTTTCATCTTCAGTAATTAATCGGCGCCAAAACTCGGATTTATTGCGCCTAAACTTCGCCCACAGAGCGTTGGAAACGTTCATTCGAACAAAATTTTTGGTCTAATTTAAGTAAACGCGACACCCAACGCACGGACAGCTTTCTCATACCTAAATCTTGACTTAATATATAACAAACACGTTCTTTGGACATTTTCATAACCTCTACCATCTCTCTCACTTTAATTCGACGGTTGCGTAACACCATTTGGTGAACTTTAGCAATGTCATCGTCAGTGGTTGCAGTTTTTGGACGTCCCGTACGTTCATCATCTCCCAAGCTGCCAAACGGCCAAGTTTAAATTCGGCTGCCCAAAATTTCACTGTGGTACATGATGGTGCATAGTCCCCGTACACAGAGTCCAACTCATTTTTGATTTGCTTAAGCGTATTGCCTTTCAAAACAGCTCGATACTCAATTTTTTCCATTTTCACAAAAAATACTCACATCGACTCACTCAAACGCGTCCAAAATGACTGGCACTTCTGTAAGTAACTGTCAAAAGATGCACAACTAGCTTCTATTGACGAGTACCGCTATCTTTACGTTGCGGTCGGAAACATTTCAGACAACCCTCGTAGCTGCTCCTGAGGATCTCACTTGACCAAACCATGTTAAAAGCGCTTGTTCCACCTCTTTGCACAGGTGGAGGAGATTTTTTTCAATTTGTTTCTTTGTAGTCGTCTATTATTTTTAATTTCTGTTTGATGGACAAACTTGTGTATTTTTTGTTGCCACTCATCTTCGTTTTGTCAGAAGGACCGCGCTGTTCAAATGGCAATGACAAACTAAAGCTTGCTGTCATCTTTTGTGCAGTGCTGTCAACTTCAATGTGAAAACAGTGCTCCCGAATTACTACAATTTGCTCGTATTTTGTAATAATTTTTTGTTCAGCGCTGATCTATTAACCGAACTCTTTTGATGTATTTAGCTCGTTTGGTACAAATTTGTAAGATCAATTAAGCGGGTAAACCAATTATGCGGGACTCAATTAATCGTGCAAATACGTGTACAGCTTATATAGGAATTATTCGAGCTCACTTTTTTCGTTCAATTAAACGCGAAAATCAATAAAGCGGGGATCACTGTATACAATTATACGAACACCGGTCTAGGGTTTAATTTTTCTTCTTACATGGGTAAAATGTTACAAATGTTCGGTTTATGCTCAATTTCGTTGCACCGCGATCTATAAGATAAGTGAAAAGGAACAGATTATTTTAAAAATTAAGGTGCACGCAACCGACTAAAACCAGTGCTTCGCAATAGTAGCCGGTCCTGAAGGGATCGTATTTGCCGTGTCCTTCCGCCACACGCTTCGTGTTACGGCGACTTACGTTGGGTGGTGAAATACAATGTCCACAAGTGCGTGCATGAAGTCAAGGTGACTTTCTTTCGACTCGTGGAATCGTGGCGCGTTAACTTACTGACTTGGTATTTGACTAAAAAAAACACCACATACAATTTTTTCCTGATTTACAAGTACTTTGTTTACGTATTTTCAAGCACCATTCTATTTCAACTAAGACATCTAAAAACTTCACAAGCATTTATTTCAAAACATACGTATTTTTCTTCACATTCGAAGGTAAGTCTCTTGATGGGTAACATTAGTTATTCTGCCTGCCTTCAGTGTAAAGGAATACGCGTTAACATCGAGATTAGTTCTCAGCTTTTCTAAAAAGTTCCCTATGGGCCGCACTATCTTTAACAAACACCTTGCAAGAATTGTGGGACTCAACGCTTGAATGCGAAATTTTTTTGTTTCTAATGAAAAAAAAAAACATAGGAGCTTCTTAAAACGAGTTATTGTGAATGGCATTCAGAGTTTTTTGATAAACTTAATAGGAGGTGCCAAAAATTGGAAAAATGTGGTTGATTCATATATGCATCATGGCGCATTTGTGGGTTTACGGAATAGTTGTTTAGCAAACAATCATTTGATTCAATGATTTTTTTTAGATTTCAAATGACATTATTATAATCTTTTAAAAACTTTTGTTTTTTTTTTTTATTATAAGTCTGATAAGGAGTAGAACAGATGGGTATTCGCGAAAAAAAAATTTTAGAAATAGGAGAATATACTTTTCAATATAGGAATAAAAACAAGTCCGTTTTTATACATATGTGTATTTAATATCACTTTAATTTGTATATAATATAAGTATGTAATTAGTTTACTTAGTATGAAATGATGGTTAAACTCGCGCCGTGGTCGTAGACTTTTTTCTTTTCGGCATGCATGCTTGAGATTGAAGTACTGGGGGAGTTAGATGGCCCTCACTTTTGGTCGACCTCTCGTTCGAAAATGCGTATAAACACATGACAGTTGCCAACTCAAACCGGAAGTCTGCTTGATTTTTCGGACTTATCCCTTTTTTCTCGTAGTAGCGCTTGTATAACAACCAAGAGTTTATTATAGTTATATCTATAATGTGGTGGAAAATGCGGAGGTACCACTTTCTGGACTTTTTAGTGATTCTATATCTTCCCACAAAGATATCTAGCAAGTCAACGCCTCCCATATGCTTGTTATAATCCAAAATAATTGCAGGGCATTGTTTGGATTTTCGGTCTTAACTGTTTGTGGCAAAGAGAAGTTGTAAATGAGTGAAACTGTAATACAAATTAAAAAAAAATTATTAAGACGTACCGCTTAACTGTCGTCACTGGCTCTTTCCCAACGAAAGTAGATAGTAAAGTTACAGGTTTATTGTCTTTCCAAAGTATATTTGTGATCTCTGTATCTTGAAAGTTCGCTGTAACTTCAAAAGATGTTCCCCTAGTAACTGCCTTCAATTCACAATCAGAAGGAAGCTTGCAATTGGGTATTCTGTTTCTTCTTACCGTTCCCAAGCAGTAGATTCGTTTCTTACGTAGGTGTAAGAAAAGTGGCACCGAGGTGTTATAATTATCACAGTAGAGCTTAAAATGTTTTCCCCTAGTAATATCCCGACATAAACGAACCACCACGTTTCCACTTGCTCCCAAATCTGGTTCACCAGATTGGCGTTTTGAAAAACAATTTTCGAGTCCACTATATATTTCAAACTTATATGCGAAGCCTGATCCTCCGCACATTTCAAGTTTATATCCCCACTTATGTGGTTTCAGTGGCAAATATTGCTTCAAATGGTGACGAATTTTAGTAGCACGTATTTGTTCATCAACACACAATCGTTCTTCCATTTCAAAAATTTTTCATTTAGTGCATCAATTATGGGACGCAGCTTGTGAAGTTTGTCGAACCTTACATCGTTTCGGTTTGAAACACATTTGTCATTGTCATTGAAATGTAGACAAGACTTTATTTTTCCAAACATTTTTGAGGACATGGCGTTCCATGGAGGAATTCCAATATGAACGCATAATTGGACATTTCACAACCGACGTAAAAGTTAAGATGCCGATGTAGTGGATGAAGTCCGTTTTTGAAACAAAAAGAGTTTTACTTGGATCCTTAGATCCGCTATACTTAATTGTTTCTGTGCGTAATAATGCCAACAGCTCATCACAGAAGAAATGCCGGAAAAACTGAAAAGTCGTACTAAGTTCTTCTAGCTGATCTGAGAATTCATTTGAACCTTGGAAGGTAGTTGTTTCTGCTAGCACTGACAGCTTCCTAGTTTTCCAAATAAGTTTCTTAAAATCTCCCTTCTCGGGATGTATGACTGAAGATGTTGATGCGCTTTCGTCCGCGGATGTGGGTATATTGATTTCGTCAGATTGTAGTTCAACCGATCTTTTTTTTCGAATATCTCCTAATTCCTCTTTAGTAAGCTGAACATATTCGGCTGAATGAATATCTTCCAAGTCAACACTATCTGATTCACCTCCATATTCGCTTTCCGATAGAATTTCTTCGAATACAGATCAAATTGCGAATTATTATTTCCGGGAGAGCGGCAATGGACCTCCATTTGTTGTCGATGAGCTCTTTAGGTTGTTGAAGATGTATTGCCATGACATGTCCTAATCGCGGAACCTCAATAAGTTTGTGTCGAATCTGGATATAAAAATGACCCCCAACAAATTGATAAATTGATAAACCATGCGCAATCATAGATACTATTTGTAGAGATATCAGTAATTATGTCTAATGGAAAAGCAGTTGTTTGAAAGCATTCAAGTCTGTCCGCTGAGATGACAACTGTTCTCCAGATATCTTTAGGGTAGGAGGACCATATATTTTCTTTGTTTTCCACTATTACTTGCGAGGAATTTGAATCTAATCATTTTTATTTATACCTCTGATAATTTGAATGGCTTTTTATTTTAGCGATAGTCTACATTCAGGCACAAGTCTTTTACGTTGGCTTAAAAACATGATTTTATTTATTGCCCAAAAAATAGAATACAAAACAAGCTATAACTTTCCCATATTAGAAAGTTCTGATGCCCTTAATGTTTTTCTTTTGCTAGTCTTATAGCCGGTGTATTATAGTGTAATGACCTATATTTTCCCATTCCCAGAGCACAATCCTAAAGCAACACATTGTGAAAAAAGCTCCATTGAATGTCTGTCTGATTTTGCGAAAAGCAACATGTGTGTGTGGAAACACGATTCATCTTACTATGATTCCGTCTAGTAATATAGTATAGTAAAGAAAAAACACTTTGTATTATTTACTACTGACTTGGTATTAAACTAGAAAAAAGCAACACATAGAATTTTTTTCTGTTTTACAAGTACTTTGTTTACGTTTTATCAAGCACCATTCTATTTGAACTAAGACATTTAAAACTTCACAAACATTTATTTCAAAACATACGTATTTTTCTCCACATTCGTAGGTTAGCCCTCTGATGGTAACATGAGTTTTTTTGTCTTCCTTCAGTCTAAAGGAATACGCTTTTTAAAGTTCCCTATGGACCGCACTATCTTTAACAAACACTTTGCAAGAATTGTTGGGACTCTTAACTTTAAACCCGACATTTCTTCTTTTAAGATCCGCTACAAGTTGACGGATATCTACATTGACAAGCGCATAACCTACCTTGGTTTATAGAACTGTTAATGCTATGAGTTAAGTTGGCCTGCTTGCCGTTAGTTGAATCTTAAGAATCACCTGCTGTTGTTTGGTTGATACCGCTTTTATTTGTCGCTCCCTGCTGAGTCGGCTTTACCATTTGGTTGAGTTGAGGTTAACAATCTCTCGCCAGTTTTCTTTGGTGTAATTTCCACATCGTTGAATATAGCGAATTGGTTGCTGCTGTTTCTTGAGGCCCAGCTATTGGAAAAAGGCACTTCAGTTGGTTGTTGGTCTATTTGCTCTTGGACGGAAACAGATGACGATGATGAATGAAAGACCCGAGCCCCACGGACATCCGGTGAAACCGGAAGTTTATGAGGACTTATGTCTAGAGTTGCGTTAGTTTCAATCGATTTATGATGATTTAGTTTTTAGTTTCCAATTTTTAACTTAAGCAGCTGTTGTTGACCCTTTTACAAGTTTTGGGCTATTAATTGTATTACATTTCAGTGGATTGGTGCCACTTCAAGGTCCTTTATGCCTTGCTTTTGTCATCAGTGTCCATTAATGGTGGACGCTGTTGAGGTTTAGTATGGCAATGCGCAAAAGAACGGCGTAAATTGAAAATTCACATTGACGTATCATAAAATCAGTATATTTGCACTTTTGAAGTTCCAGAAATCAGTACATCTTATTTTAACAGCACTCATCATTGAAAAAACGTTTGAAATATATAAATCAGACTTTATTTAACAGATATTGCTTAAACATAAACATAAAATAACTTCTTTCAGAAAAATAAACTTAAACATTTGTGGAATGGACAGTTTTAAGAACTTCTGCCCCAGCCTTTTGAATCCTATCTAGTAGGCGCAAAGAAGTCTTGGGAGCACTTGACCAGATGTGAGCATTGTACTACAGTTTTGGGCGGATGAAATCCTTATATATTGAAGCCAGATCAAATTTTTTGTATTTAATATCGTCTGCCACAGTTCATTTCGAACGTTGTCCTCCACTCCATCTAGGTGAATTTGTACCACATTAATGAATTGCGTTAATTGATTTTGGTCGCCATTAAATTCTTTTATATATGCTATTTTCTTCATAATTGTTACGGGTCCGCTTTGCATTGGGCTTCTAGCGGCTAATGCTTCTAGAGCCAATGTTAGTCTTTCTACCAAGGCTGCTTCCATTTCTTTTTTAATTTTGTTTCCATAATATTTTATCTCGGTTAATGTTGAGAATTTTTTATTTTGATTTTTTTCTTGAGTTAGTAAGTTCGTCTCCTCCTGATTTAAGCACTATTTTGCACTTATTTCGTTTTGTTCTTTTGCTGATTCTTAACATGTTTTCGCACTTATTTAGTTTTCTTCTTTTGCTGATTCTTAGCACTTTTTAACATTTATAAGTCATAAATCGTTTTTCTTCTGCTGATTTTTAGAACTGATTTACGTTTCGTTTTGGGTTTTTTCACGTTAACAAGAGGCTAACACTTTCAGAACACGCGTACTGCCCGTTCTCTTATTTATTCTTCCCATATAGAAGAATCATACCGACTGCGCCACTAAAATAATTATTCGCGAAGAGAATAAAAAAAAAACACAAGATACAACTTTTTAAATCAGAAAAGAACTTTTATTTTGACTGAAACTTACTAACTAACTGGAGAGCACACGCGCACGGATTAGGTGGGAGTGGGCAATAGTCATATATTTTTTTTTTGTGTCACTGCAGACGGCGGCGGCGATTGAAATATCGTGCGTACCCGATGGAGGTCAACTCGGTACTTTACTGCTATAAAAAGATACTAGGTAAACAGTAAACGCCTCCCGACGTGCACTTCTTTATTTTCTGCTTATATAATTCTTTTGGTTACAAGTACATGTGAAGTGGGATGTTAATAACATTATTTTTTATATATATTTTTTTGTTGTAAGCTTACATTGTAAATTTACAGGAAGTACAAAATGTTAAGTGCCTGAAAGCAGACAGTAAAATAAATAACTTTGTGATATGCTTCTCTACAAGATGAGAATTTCCGAAGGCTTCTTTATAGCAAGTGTATTCCATCCACATACATAATCACACCAGGAATCTGGCACTTTTCATAAAAAATGGTTTTGCTTTCAATTTTTTCAGCTGAATGTTTAAACTGATAGTTCCTTATCTCGGGTAGTGTGTTGACTAGATTGGAGGTAACCATAAAGAAATCTAGTAACGACGGCGGTCTAGGATAGGTTGGGCTGGGCTGTGAGATAACTACCAGGGAGTGTTGTTCGCCATTTTGCTCTTTCCACTCTGCTATGGTTGCGCCTTCTGGACTTGTGCCCAGACTGTTTCCCCACATTGGGTGTCTTGCGTTGAAATCTTCCCCAATGAGTCCATATGTGTGCTGGTTTACCAAGTTGTTTATTGCAAGTAAATCCTGCTTTATGTTTGCACT
This sequence comes from Volucella inflata, assembly GCA_928272305.1. Classification (NCBI taxonomy): domain Eukaryota; kingdom Metazoa; phylum Arthropoda; class Insecta; order Diptera; family Syrphidae; genus Volucella; species Volucella inflata. The sequence goes on along the minus strand of OV743718.1, from coordinate 17,585,692 downwards.
ATTTGCATTGCATTTATTATAAATGCTAGCAATAAGAAGGGTTTTTTTTGTGTTTATGGTTACGACGGCGCATGTAGCTTTTAAATTTGATAGTCCTGTTATGTTGACTTTATTTGTTTCCAGATCGTTTCCAGTGTCGGTAGAAGATAGCAGTCCCTCTTTTTTCCTATGTTCCATTAGTTCTGTGCGCTAGATATCCCTTGAATTCCAATTTGTTGCGATCGTAGAGCATGGTTTCACTGGCAAGAATAATGTCCGGGTGGTGGCTTTTCAGAAACATGGAAAAGCTGTCCGTTTTACTTTGCTATATAACGTGCTAATGTTAGATGCAATTATCCGCAGTTTGTTTATGCGCTCCATAGTTGAAAAATAAAGGTGGCTAGAGCCAATGACTTACTCTTATCGTGCATTTGGGAGTAGTTCGTTGACACTGCGTTTGGTGTGTTCCTTCCTTGGGGTGTATGCTCTATCTTCTTCGGGGGAGCCACGTTTTGCTTGATCGGTACCTTATATTGGGTTTTAGTGGCCCCTGCTTTGGCCATTGCTGCGAAACTTATTGCCGACTTGGCAATGGCACTGGCGGATTTCGCCGCGAATTTTTGCTGAAGCTTTCTTTCTCTCGCAGCTCTTTCTTTTTCTGCGAGTTTTTCTTAGAAGAAGGGACAACCTTTGCAGTTGGCATTATCATTGTTTCTTAGCCACTCCCAATGAACTCGTTGTTTTAACAGAAATGTTTTTCTGTATATGGTGCTGACTTCGCTGGTTTTCTCCACTTCGACAACGAAGGAGTTGAAACTTTTATCCCTTGTCTGTTTGGAAGTGAATGGCGTTACCTTGACGTTGTGTACGCTGCTGAGCTCATCAGCCACTTCCGTAGGGGTGTAGGAATAATGTATGCCATTCAGTAGAAGCAACATTTTTCTGACTTCCCGCGGAGTAACGTGTGGCTTTTTATTTTCCTAGATTTAAGAAAGTCCATTATGGAGTCGTAGCCCTCCCGTGTTTCTGCATGTACGATAGCCTTTGTAGTACTTATGTTTTTGATGGCTACCTTTATGTTTGCACCTTTGGCTAACCTGCTGATTTCGGCCATGTTCGCAGAGAAACAATGTATTGGAGGCAATCCTGTTTTTTTTTTGGCGATTGGGGGTTGGGACCAGTTGGTGCTTCTGGCAAGCCTGTGGAAGCTGGGGCCGGTGATGGGTCCACGGTGCTCCGAAATGGCAGAGGAGTACGGGTTGTACAACTTCCCGTTTTTTGTTCTTTGTTTGAGACGGGGCACATTTTTTTTACCCGTTTCTTGCCGGACTCAGGGGATCCACACGACCTCTCCTCTCCAGAATCTCTATTTGTTGTTGCTTTTGTTCATCACCACTTAGCTCCGACTCTGATTTGGATGACGATCCGCTGCCTGTGGACTCAATTTCTGTGGACATACTCACATCCACATCATCCTCGGAGATTTTCCTCAGGTAATCGCGGATACGGTGTCCAAAGCCAGGTCCGAGCTCGCTTTTAATTGAGCGGATGATAGTTTCCAAAGAGGCTAAGGCTGTCTCAAGATTGAGAATAGTCGCTATCTGGGAAAATAACTTATACTGTGTTTACTTAGTTCACTTTCAGCACTTTAAATCACTAAAACGCTTGTTATTGAAAAAACTAATTATTAATTTTATTTTTGCCTGAATGTATTTCGCTAATCACTTAAATGTACACTCGAACTGTTAAATTAATGGTTTTGTGTCACACAATATTTGTTCACAATGTAGCCGTTCATTTCACGGATGTCGGTCGCAGGTACCGTTACCATCGTCTAGTCCGATGTGCCCTTATGAGTGGTGGAAGAATAGTGGAACGTTATCGGCTATTCTTCTTTGTGTGCTCTTCGTTGCGCCTCGTGAAGCGGTATTCATGTGTGCTGGTTCTGCACACATTTGGGGTCTATGTTGACCTTTTTCGCCGCTCAGGAAAACCGTTGACTTCATGCGTTGCTATCGCGCTTGGTAGCTTGACATGGTGATGCTCTATCACTGCCATATAGTGTTACCTTCTTATTTATGAGTAAACATTATGCATATTTCTTTTTGCATGTACTATCGTAAACTTGGCTAACATTTTATATATATTGTGTATAACCGAACTTATTTATTCCAGGAATGAGGCTGTGTTTATTACTATGTTGTTTATAAATTTGTTTAAATTAGATTTTGTTCCTGGATCATCACTCAAATTTTGTTTCTTCGAAATTGAATATCCTTTAAAAGAGGAAGTTATGTAATAGGTACCTACCTACAAGAAAAGAGGGCTGTGTGATAAGTACCTGTGTTGGCAAGAAAACGCATTGAACATTTGATTTATATTCATTTCTCAATATAGTCTCCTTTCAGCTCGACACATTTTGTCCAGTGATATTCTAACTTTTTCAAGCCATTCAAAAAATATGATTTGTCGAACTTGGCAAAATAAGCCTCTGCTTCGGCAAAGATTTCCTCGTTTGACGAGAATCGCTTTGTTTGGAAACAAAAAGAAATCACATTGGGCTAAATCTGGAGAGTAGGGTGGGTGAGGCAGCAATTCGTAGCGTAATTCGACCAGTTTTGTGTTGTGATGGTAAAAAATGACTTTTTTTTTGCCAAGTGATCCAAAAGATCAGCATAGTACTGCCCCGTGATTGTCCTTCCTTTCTCCAAATAGTCGGTGAAGAAGATGCCTTGCGAATCCCAAAAACCGGTGGGCATGAATTTTCCAGCCGATGGAACCGTACCGTAAATAAATTGAACTAATCACGTGTCTAAAAATAATGTCGAAATTTCTTACGTAAGATTCAGAAACACAAATAAGCGAGGGAATTGTACTAATTGTACTAATTGTCACTTGCATGGCGGTATTAAAACGTCATTTAATTCTGAAGTCTCTGAAGGAATAGATCGTTACAATAAAACCATAATAGTAGTTCTATTTATTAATAGACGTCGGTAATATAAATTTAAAGAATTTTTTGATTTTTGGTGAAAGTTACACTCTCGGTCGAAGTTAGGCCAGTTTTCGGTACGTTAAAAGAAATTCTTGTCTTATAGGTTTTTTCGTTTTATTTTGACTTAAATAACATAAAGCAAAAAGTATTTCACTGGACTTATAATTGATTTAAAATATAAGAAGGACGTAGAATATTTAAATTTATTTTGATTCTGTGATAGACACCTATATCTTGATTTTGGTGCCAGTCCGTTTCTTTTCTCCATTATAACATTGCCGCTAAAAAAAAAACGCGTTCAGCGGCGACGTTGCTACCAGGAATTGATTGAACTTGCAAGGAAAGTTTTGACAAATACGGGTCATCTTTTTCGTGTATTTTGTACTTGCTTATTACATCGAAATCTTTAATAATTTTAACTATTTTCTTGCTATGTGTAAGGGCATTTCTGAAAAAAAAATTTAATTGAAGCCGGCTGTTACGTTATTAGAAAAACTTATGTATTGGAAAATTTATTAAAGATATTGATAAGTTTGCTTAAGGCTTGTGTTGTGTTACTTAATGTATTTTACGTGCGCTCTCGTCTACCACTACTCGTCGAATGCCAATTTCTTTCATTTTCCTTCTCTCGTATATATGTTTATGTGTTTCCCTTTAACACTATATATTTCTATATCTTCTTGAGGAGTTTCTATAGTAGTCATTGCCGATTTTTGCAATAGGTCAGGAAAAAATAACTGTATATCCTTTCTCTGAGATTGACTTCGTGAACTTGCAACTAAAATACTTTGAAATACTTTGTTATAAGAATGTCAACTTCGAATCTGATTCTGCAGGTGTAGATGGAGTGGTTGGAGTAGATGTGAACAATTGCGGTTGTAAAATGAACTGCTGGTGCGATTAATGAAACCAGTTTTTAAAAGTGCTTCAATTTTTTTATTTTATTTTCTTTGACTTTACTGCGACTGCGAGCAGTTTCAAAGCCGGCAGAGAAGTAAAAACAGAAAAACGAACGAACGACTGTTGCTTTGCTGTGAAGATAGTAGCAGCGCGACAGCAAAGCGGTAGCTTAACGAAAATAAAATTAACTTAACTGTTGCTGTGCTGTCAAGATTTTCGCAGCAAAAAGCGAAGCAACAGCAAAAGAACTCGAATTTCAACTGTTGCTTTTGCTGTCACTTTGTTTTCGCTTAACTCAGCTTCTAAAAAAAAAAGAGTAATCAATATGAATTGGATATTGTGTTGCGTAGCGCCATTGTTAAATCACTTAAAGCAATAAAATAAAGGAGACAAACCGAACACGACCAAACAATAGAAGAAAGAATATGAAACTGTGCTGTGCTGTGCTGCGCTGCACTGTTCGTACCTGTATGAGCAGTTAAAGCATACGAAGAGCAGCAACCATTTGAAACTGTTCTTTGACTGTACGAAATTTTGAAAACAAAGCAACAAAACAGCAAACTGAAACGAGCATTACAGCTGTGCTGTGGCTTAGCTGTAGACCTGTGCGCAGCAAAGCAAAGCAATAAAAGTTTAAAAACAAAAGAATTGTTTTCGCAGCACAGTAACAGCAGTTTTTTTTAGTGCTGTTACTGTTATGCTGGCAGTTTCTCAAACTCTGAATGAAACAATTAATTTGAGTAACACAGAAGTTCTGAAATTCTGTTAAAAAATACGGTTGCTGCTGGTGGATACAAAAAAAAAAAACCTAGGTTGTTTGTCCATATACAGTCGAACCTAGATAAGTGGGACCTGGTTAAGTGGAATACCTCTATTAGTGGGCTAAATAAAAAATATATAAAAATAAATAAAAAAAAAAACTGCGTAAGTGAAACTTTTTCTACTTCTGTAAGTGAACTGCAATTTTACTAATCAACCTCGGTAAATGAAATTTTTCCATTCAAACCTCTAAAAGTGAGACAAGTTAAAAAAAAGGGTTTTTTTTCGCAATTTTTGCAAGGAGTTGTTTTTGCCATGACTGTTTTTTTTAGTTAAACCTACATTTTCCTATGTAAGACCTCCTTATGTGGAATAAGTATTTGCTTCACCTTGTTAAGTAAGAAACTGGGTAACTGGAATCCCTCTATAAGCGAGACTGGGTCAAATTGCCCGCTGGATTCCACTTAGCCAGGTTCGACTGTGTTATTAATTTTATTCAAAATGTTTTTTTGTTGGAATTTTTAAAAAGTGATTTCAAAGTTTTCGCAGCGATCATCTAGCAATTTAAGTGTTGAACTATTTATAATTAATCACCTTTGACCTTCTCTTTTTTCGTTAGTATTTCATTGACAACAAACCAGTTGTCAACTATTGATTTAAACATTGAATAATTCGAATTCCAGCGAATGGGAGAAGGGCTCTTTCAACAAGTTGACAGTCTGTGCTGCAAATTGGCTTTTTTTTTGTAAACGTTTGACAATCTTTTTGCACACCTCTAAAATTTCTGATAGCTCTGCTGTTTCTTCAAAAGACTTCTAATAAATGACTGCTGCGAATGTTGTGATTTAACAATATTTTTGCCCCGGTTTGTTATAAACTTTATTCTTTGAAAATTGTAGACAACAAACTCACTCAATATACTCTTTAATTTTCTAAGTACGAGGGCGGGTCAATAAGTCCGTGACTTTTGGATTAAAACACAGATTTTTTGATAAAAAAATAATTTTATTTTTCAACGTAGTCTCCCTTTAGCTCTATACACTTTGTCCAACGCTTCTCCAATTTTTTTTATCCCTTCCAAAAAAAATGATTTGTCGAGGTCCTCAAAATAGGCCTTTGTTTGCGAGATGACTTCATCATTGGAGTCAAATCTTTTTCCACCAAGCCATTTCTTGAGGTTTGGGAACAAGAAGTAGTCGCTCGGAGCCAAATCTGGAGAATAGGGTGGATGAGGGAGCAATTCATAGCCCAATTCATGGATTTTTGCCATGGCAACTGCACATGTGTTTGTGGTCGACTGTGAGCAAACGCAGCACCCATCTTGCGGAAAGCTTTCTCATGCCCAAGTGATCATTCAAAATTGAAACCACTGAGCCATGCGAGATCCCTACGGCTTCCACAATCTCTCGCACTTTCAATCTTCGGTCGGCCAACACCATATCGTGAATTTTTTCGATTGTTTCGGGTGTAGAGACCTCAACTGGGCGTCCAGGACGTTCGGCATCTTCAGTGCTTGTACGGCCACAACGAAATTCAGTAAACCACTTTTTTACCATTGAAATCGATGGTGCAGAGTCCCCATAGTATTTATCAAGCTTAGCCTTGGTCTCGGTAATGGTTTTTTTTCGCAAGAAATAATGCTTAATAAGCACACGAAATTCACTTTTTTCCATTTTCTCCTCAAATTAGTGAGTAGTCTGATAAAAATAGCTGTCAAACACAAACTAACTGACGCAGCAAGTTTAAATTTTGACAGGAGTCAACTGACAGATGCCTGTTGACAGGAGCAGTGTTGCTGTTTCAGTAAAGAGGTCAGAAATTCAAAAAGTCACGGACTTATTGACCCGCTCTCGTATATTATCGGCAGTTGAGCTTTTAAAATCCAATGATTTTTTTCGTAGTGCAAAGTGACTTCATCGAAGTTTCTTTTGGCATGCGGGTGCTCCACCCCTATTCTCATTTCACATATTTCTTCTTTTGCTTTTGGAGTAATTTGCCCTTTTCCCGGAAGCAGATCGCTTATGTTTGCCTGTTCACCATATTCTGAGCCCACTCTTATGAAAGACTTCACAATTTTCGCGAAACCAGTGCCGGTGACAACCAAAAATGGTCGGCAATCTTCAACTACCCAAGCTGTACAGTCTTCGATGATAGCCTTTTTCTTTTCTGTTTTTTTGATTTCGCCTCCTTATTGGAGTGCCAGAATTTATGCCATCTTAAATTCGGAGCTTGGTTTACAAAATATTTTAGAAGTTTACAATACACGCGTCAGTGAACTAGTCCGCCTAATGTGGTGCTGTCTTCTTTTTGTATTTCCTTCAATACGTTCGGTATAAAGCTTCTGACCTTATTTTTTTTTGGATTTTGGCATGTTCAAGCTTGGATTATGTTATCCAATCTGTGCTGAATTTGATCATAGGTGCATAAACCTAGACCTTGCTGTTGAAAAAAGTACAAGTCGATTATTGTATCGATTGTACGGTATAGCTGAAACAGTCCTCCACTCTTGAAGAGGTAAAAGTCTTGGGTTACTGTTTATAAGCAACTCGCTTTACTTTATTTCATTCCTCTTAATTATACTAACTTAAAAAGTAAAAACCAATAAAATTACAAATAATTATTTGAGAGCTAAACGAATATATGAAATTGCTGAATTTACATTCCTTTTAAAGCGAATGAACCCCGACGTTGTTCAACCTCAGGTGGCAATGAAATTTGATTTATTTATTCTTCTGTGTGATACGTAATTATATTAGAATTCTGACTTTAACAGGGCATTTGTGTAATATGTACGCATATGGACTCATATTTTACAATTTAACGGTATGCAAAAATCAATAAAAATGTGAATTTCCATACAGTTCTTCGTTGTATCTCCTCCAAAGTTGTAAAAGACTGCAATATTTTGGTAATGCATTCTCTTAATTCATGGAAATAAATTCCAGATTTGTGATTCATTAATTGATTAGATTTCGAGACTTAGACTTCCATATTGGTCATCATTCTTTTTTAAGTCTTTGATTTAAGACTGATATAGTCTTATGGACTAATTATTAGATTGAAATCAATTGAATGCATTTCTATCGACTGACATTGCATTCACTGAAGTCTCCACCATTCACCATTCTTTGGGACGTAAGAATTTTCATTTAAGTTTCTGGTGCTTCAACAATTTTTATTGGAGTCTTTGAGACTTTAACCATGCATTTTAAGTCATTATCCAATTACCTTTCAGAAAATGTATTGGTAGCAATAAATTTAGGAACAAAAAAACCATCAAACACAACAAGATGCAAATGATGAAATCAGTCTCGATCATAGTCAAATCCCTGGGCCATATAAAATACAAATAAAACAATTAACAAAACTAAAGGAAATAAGTTTTTTTTTTTTGCAAATTGAACATTAATTATTTAGTTTTTCCAAATTATTAACCTTAAGGAGCAACAATTTTTTAAAATCTGAGTCTGAAAGTGCTCTACGTCGAGGAGTATTCAGCAGACCCACAAATGTAAAAAAGCCATTCCACAGCTGCTGAGGCTGGTAGAGGTGTGTTATACCCGAGAAATGCTTTCTTCAGGGCTCGGTACTGGTTCGTTTTCCACAGATGAACTGTTGTTATTAGATGATTCTAATAACTGATCTGAAATGTAAAATAATTGAAGACTTTGCAAATGATGATAATACCTAAGTACCGAAATTCAAATATCTAGTTTTGCGGTTAGTCCTGGATGCATTTTCATTTTGACTTTTTTTTAAAAGAGGTATAACCATTTGCCGAAGTAATTTTCCTTTTGACAAATTGGTGGATTGTCGCATTCAAACATTTTGTATGATACTCTAACTGTCGCCAGATTTTTTTTCTTGACGAAAATCCAAGGCTTCCGCAATCGGTTCTGTAAGATGTATTTAGTCTTACAAATACAAAAATTCCCGTTCGAAAAATGGTTGAACTTCCAGCCCCCTGCTCAGTTCAGGGATTTTCTCCTTGTATTAAACAGATTTGAGCATTTTTGAATTATCTTTACAAAAAAAATGTAATGTGCTATGTACATATACCTACTTACTTTTTCATGCTGTTTGTAGTGCGAACTTTGTTGCACTTTAAGTAAAGTGTATGTGTTGCACATACTTAGCTGTTTCCATTTCAGTTTCTTCCGAGCTGTCACCGTTATCAAAATTGTCGGCAAAATAGTCGGAAGTTTCAACCGTTGTAAGTCACTGTTGCCACAACGTTATTGCAATTCAATCCGAATTTTGCATGAATTTCAATGATAATGCCATTAATCTGATCGTATGTATGTGATCCTGAAAATCGCTTACAAGCAAGCAACTGATTGAAGTTTTCATCTACCCAATGAAATGTGTAGCAAAAAAAAAACTACGATGTTTCGTTGACCATACATCAGTGAGTGACTCTTGTGTTTTCACTATTCTTTCAATAATGATGTTAAAAAAATCGCAAGAGGGCGCATCGCCCTGTCCATATCCTTTTTCAACATAAAAGGTCTCAGTGAGATCCTTACCGCCCTCGATCATCGTCCTGTACAGAAAAAGAAGCTTAGCAGTCTATGTAGCACGGCCTTAAAACGATGAATATGTGGTGTGCACCCATCTAAAGGCCATGGGTTTTCTTCAAGATCTGAGGTAGTGTAAATATTTGGTCGATGGTGGACTTTCCTGGGCTGAAACCACACAGATATGGAACAATCAGGTTGTTGAGGAACGGCTTCAGGCATTCACTCAATATTGCAGATAAGATCTTGTACGCGATGTTAAGAAGACTGATGCCTCTGTAATTGGTTCAGTCTAGAGGGTCTCCTTTCTTGAGGGTAGGACAAACAATGCTGAGGCTCCATTCTTCGGACATACATTCATCCGACCATATTTTACAGATGGGTTGGTGTATGTTCCTTATGAAGTCATCGCCTCCCCGTTTCGAAAGACTCGGCAGTCAGACGGTTCGCTCCAGCAGCTTTTATTGGACTTAAGCTTAGATATTGCAATCCTGACTTCATCTAGTTCGGATGGATGAAATTGTTGGTCTACATCGTCAAGGTTTAAAGGTTAATTTTGCTTGATAGCGATACTATATTTGCTTCGTCATTGCCGTTATACAGTCTACAGACATATTTTTTCCATATCTTCAGCACCGACTGCGACTCTACTACGATGTTCTCTTGATCGTTTCTACAGTCTTTGTTTCGCGATTTATGTCTGTCATGTTTTTTTTTTTAACTCCTGATAAAACTTCCAAATCTCATTCCTGGAGTAGGATATCAATTTCCTCGACCGCGCGCTTCTCATGCTTCTTCTTTTTACTCCTGGGAAGCCGGTGATCGTGAAAAAAACATAAGTATATTATAGCGAAATTTTTGTTCCCTTTTTAGAAGAAATATAAAGGGTTTTCCAATAAGGACTTGACTATTTTTTAAATAAAACGCCAACCATTTGAGATATTTCAAAAACTTTACTATCGGCTTCAAGTACAATCAAAACATAAAATACGCCATATTGTGGTCTGAGCGATGCTTAATTCTTGAGAACGCCGTGTAATTGACTAATTTGGATCGTTTGCTACGGACACCTGAACGGCAGCGATATTTTTGACACTTCGACCAACTCGTTGTCTCACTGACACGGCAACATCACACAACGAATATGTAGACTCAAATTTTTGCACTAAACTTGTTATTGCCTAACTACTAGGGCGAGAATTACGACCGAAAATTGGAATTAACGCTCTTAAAGTTGCAGTCACTGACTCCGAATTTCGGTAGAAAATTTTTACAATTTGCAGACGTTGCTCGTTCGTGTACTTTACCGTGATAAAAATGTTGAGTTTACTGAATAAATTGACAGTGATAGTTTGACGATTAGTGAAAGAGATTAAATTCAAAGTTGTCAAGTCCCTATTGGAAAACCCGATATAATATAAAGTACTGTTTGTTCAGTAGATTGGATTATTCACTAAGCAATGTTCACTTAATTGAGAGGTCAATTATATCCTTTCATAATTCCATAATAACTCACGGATGCGTGTTTCGTGGCAACTGCTTTTGTTGATTGCTAGAAAATGATATAGATTTATTCATTGTCTGTAATCGCACAAATAAAAGAACACACACATAAGTGATTTTGGATTAAACAAAAAAATTATCCCTGCAGAAGAAATCTGCTTGTTACGAGTACGTAATGATGAAAAACCAGTTCCCCTCCTGCCAATTTAGATTATGTAAATTCATTTCTTATTTCATCTTACCATTTAATTTGTTAAACAAATAGAAAAAGTTTCATTTTATTTTTACGTATTAAGTTCCTTTTTCTGTATGAAATTACTCGTATAATAAAAAAAATGTTTTTATTTTTTACTAAATCTCTTGTGTCGTCTGTAAATTTTCGTGATCTCTGTTCTTTGTTAAATTAAAATTGTTCAAATAAAATTAATTTTTTTGCAGCTACAGCCAAGTATTTAGCACCGACCGATGCAATGCACATGCTTGACGAGCAGGAGTACATAATTGTGTCGTAAAAATGTAAACGTTTTCCGTTTCAGCTCTAAATATACTCTTCTGGGATTATTTTTAAAAAAAAATAAGGAAGCAAACGTTTTTTCGAGTACGAATACTCGTACATACAGTACCTATGCATGGCTTAAGCTAGGTTTTACGTTTTTTAAGCTTTAATTTAGAAAAACACGAGATATACGTTTATTTCAACAAAATACAAAACACAAACAACAGTTGATAAGTGTAAGTTTTATTAGGTTTGAGTTTTCTGTCTCTGTTTCTATTTCTATTTTTTTGTTTATTGTTGTTAAGACTTTAGCATGATTTTTGTTAGCATTAACGTTTTTTGTTCTTAATTATTTCCACTCAGTAGTTGATTAACTAACGAAGAGAAGGAATAAAAAAAAGTATTTGTATTCTTTATTATGTAGTTTTTAATTTATGCCAAAGTAAACAGTTTTATAAATACGAGTAATTTTGCTTGTCTTGTTTAAAAATAATTTACAAACATATTAAATCGATTTAATTGATCCAATATTATAATAACAAATTTATATGTATGCAAATAGGAAACGAAAATTGAAAAAAAAAAACATTCCTTATAAGAAAATAAAAAGAAAAATAGTTAAATACCTACATAGACACAGAAACATTTACTATCTATTTGGCGGTGCTGTTACTGTTGATGATGATGATGGTGATGTAGGTGTTATGTTGTTTTGATTTCGTTTACCAATAAGCGCCTCTTCTTGTTGCTGTTTTTGTATTTTACGCGCAAGTTCTTTTGCCTTGCATGCTTGAATGTTGTTAGCTCTTTTCTAAAAAAAAAAAAAAAATTTGTCACATTTTTAATTTCTTTACTGACTAGATTCTTGTCTAAGACAAATGTTTTTGTTACTAAAAACAAAAAGCTGCGTAACGCCTTTGCAACTATACTTTATGGAGATGGAATTGCCTTGAAGTCGATCAGTGAGATTGGCGCAGAGTAAAGGGCTTTGCCGAGAATTGAGCAAAGAATTTAACAGAGTCTTCAATAAAGGAGACTCAAACGAAGACCCACAATAATATCGTATTGTTTATTTTTTTTTTTTCCTGAGCGTAAGAACTTCTGGATTCGGAATGAGTATAAGAAATATACGCGGGTCAGAAATAAACACGTACTTGCGTATGTCCATGTTTAAAAAAAAAAAAACAGACCCGCCGTTTTGCAATTAGTGATTAGTAGATCCCCGTCCATCTTGGATCACTCAGATCTGAAATTGATTGGGTACGAACTTATGTGCAAAAATATTTTAACTCGTCGTAATGTTTACTAGGTGGGGTGAACAGTAACCTCCTTGACCGCCAAAATGCGCTGCTATTGCAAAAAAGTCCGAAGTCCGTTCATATTTAGGCAGACATGCCAAATTTCAGTGCGATACTGTCTTTAGTTTAGTTTTGACAGCTGATTGTTGTTGACGTGTTTGGCATCATGACAAAAACGATTTTCGTTCGTCAATTATTGGTTTCAAGAGTTTCGTGGTGGCCGCAACTCCACTACCGATCAAGTCCGCAGCGGCATTCCCTCCGATGCGGTTACAGAGGACAATGTCAAAAAAATACATGAAATGGTGTTGGCTAACCGAAAAGTGAAGGTGCGCGAGCTAGCAGATACCACAAAGATTAGTACTGAGCGCACACGCCATATTTTGGGCAATATTCTGCATATGAAAAAGTTATCCTGCCGCTGGGTGCCGCGCATGCTCACTCCTGACCAAAAACACGAACGCGAGAGCACTTCGAAAGAGTGGCATAGTCTTCGTGGACTACCTCGAAAAAGGAAAAACCATCCGGAAAATTACTTTTTGGACGGGATCAAGAAGTTGGAAAATCGCTGGAATAAGTGTATCAAGCTAAAACTATATTGAATAAAATAAAAAAACAATTAAAAACAAAAAATAATTTTTCATTCCCAAGGAGGTTACTTTTCACCCCACCTAGTATTTGATAATGAGGTGGATACCGCTGCTGATAAAAATACAAACACTGTTCTCCTTGGAAATGCGATCCTGTAAAGATGGTGTGACACTGTTAGAGAACTGTTTTTTAGCCTTACAAGATCAATTCGACAGAGGATAACCAAGAAAAAATTCAAACGAGCAGGGAAAAACTAGAAAGCCTTTCTAAAGCGGCCTTAAACTGAAGCAAAACTTCCTGTAGTGTACCAATGGTAGTAGTAACATTTTTGGTGTTATTTTAAGCTGACACAACCACTGGGTACGCTTTTCCACCAATCCTATTAACTAGGACTCTTTCCAAGAACATAGAAAACAACATTTGCCCAGAATATAGTATTCTTACAGTATTTGCGGAACGTTCAACAAGCCTTCTTAAACAAAAATGATTATTGTATATTTTGTTGATACTTCTTGGGTATCTACTTTAAAATTACGACTCTGCGTTTAGTAAACTTCAACGCCCTGGCGACAGTCAAAACGGTTCTCAGTTGATAATTTTAACTAATCAGCATTGATTGCAGTAAGTAATTAGATAAATGACCGTATGGGAGCAGTGTATCATCATGATAGGAATTCGAATATTTGGACCAGGTACAATGGTTCACAGGAATATTTGTCTGCTGTGTGCTATTCCTATTTCGAAATAAAAAAATCTTCTTAAGAGGTAAGTAGGTTAATCGACTAAAGCACGAAAACTGATACACATCGACGAACACCGTATGGGGAAAATCAAGAAGAAAACCTTCATTCTTTAAGCTTAGTATGAAACCAGAATAATATGTTAGTCAAATTATTAAGAATGTAAGTTTTAATGTATGAAAATAAGAGAGGCTAGTGGACTTTCACCGAGGCAAGAAGGAAGAATAAGCTGAAAAAATAGGAAACAATTAAGGGAACGAAGTCGCTACTCTAAAAAAGCGTTCGGAAATGTAGCGATACAATGAGACTGGCAAGACCTAATAAATTTGCACGGAAATTTGAAAATAATCACATTCAGTGCTGAAGATATGGAAAAACAATGCATACGGACTGTTAACAGACAGGGAGGATTTGGCAAGATTTGCTGTCATCCGACCAGAATAAACCAACAATAGTTACAACTCAATTTGAGCACATCAAGGCTGGCTAAAAATTGCCGTGTTATTTAATCCAGACGGGGTAATTAGGGAGCATGCACTAACTTGTTTCCCAAAATTTAGTCGGAGGGAAGTATGTATGCATGATGAATGGTGCCTCGTAATCTTTTATCTTGTCTCTAAGAAAGGACAAGCTCTAAGCTGCACCAAATATAAAGGCATCAGTCTCCCTAACAATGCGTTCAGATCTCGTGCAGTACTATGTGGACGACGAAAGCATATCTGAACGATCTGATTGGGCCCTATCACCCGGATAACCAAATATTCACACGTTTGCCATAGAAAAAAAACTTGAGAAGTACGAGTATATATCGATACTCATCACAACTGTATTTTAAGGCTGCATATGACACCACTTATATAGAACTATATAGAACTATGTATACGTCATTTGGTAATGCTTCTAAACTCATTAGATTGTCCAGCATGGCGATGGGAACTCTCGTTGCTACATAAGGCCGGTCCGAGACCTTTAACATTAAGAAAACGTGCAGACAAGATGAAGCGAAACATGTAAATACTGAAAAAGAATGAGAAAAAACAGGTTTAGTTTAAACTTTGAGCAGTGAAGAACTCTATCTACCTTAACTTTGCTATTAACTCTGATAATGACACTTCGTTCATCAAACGAACAGTTACATTTGCCAATAGCGGACAAAGATATCTCTAGTTGATTCTTTGATTTTGCTTTAGTGAGCATAGGGTAGCAAATTTAACAGTACAATTTTTTCTTAGTTTACAAAAAACGCTGACAAAAAGCACTTATTCCTAATTCCTTCGATGGACGTTGACTATTTTATGTCTTTTTTTCGGCAAATAGTATACAATTGATGGAATTGGTCTTCATGTACCTCAATGTAAAAGTTCACCATATTGTGCTTAGCATATATTTTGCACTACTTCTACCATCTAATATTATGCATTACATTTCCTCAAGCGAACAGCCGAAGGTATTCTAACTGGCAACATTGTACACAAAATATCTGAACTTCTTTCGGCAGTCTGTTGTAATCAATGATTGCTCACTGGCAGGCTGGATATGTGATTTAACAACGGAAGCTGTCACTTGGCATACAACTTGTTTCACAATAAAATCATTGAAGACAGAGTTCGTGCCTCGTCTTATTGTCAAAAATGACCATGTTAATAAGTCGGCTGCTTATGCGATGTAACACGATTTTTTGGAGCGATGTTAAGTGCCTCATCAACAAGTAGAATGTTCCGCCGCTTGTCTTCAAACGCGAATTAATGGGTAAAATCATATACAAGCACTAAACACCCATAATATGCCTGAGGCGCATTGAAATCTAATAAGATTACGTGAAGTATCTCAAGCTTGAATGTCGGCACAACGACAGGCTAATGTTTCTAACTAGAAAACGTATTACGAAAAACACAAAATCGATAAAAATTACGCTCAAGAAACCAAGGGGTGATAGTAGTTTCACTTTGCAATTCTAAACAGAAGCTTTCAAAATGTATTTTAACGCAACAAAATCGAACTGATGGAAAAGTTTCTAAGCGTATTCAAAAATATGCAATTGGTTGCGATACATCAATAAAACAATAAGCCGAACAAGAGATTTGGAATATTTTGTCCCAAGTTTAATGAGTTTTTAAATGAAATATCAAGGCAAGAAATGCAGCTGTAAAGAGATCAGTCGGAAAAGTAAACAAAAAATACGAAGAACACGGAACAATCGAACCAACAAACTTAGCGGGAGAAAATAACTTAAACTAACAAAACTCACGATCTTTCTAAATATTATATTTATTATGCATTGGACTACAGCAGTGGAAACCAAACTCAAATATAATTTTATCTACGAGTATGTTAGAGTAACCGAATAAAATATTCTATTGGGCGAACTACTAATAAGTCAGCAGATTAGTGATGAAATTAATGTCGCATACCTACTACAAACATATACAAGATTGTCGACTACACAATATTTATAAACTCTACTGCAAGATGCGGTTGGTGGAAAAACTTCATGAGGATTCGAAAGATCTGAATTCATCCACTTGGAAAAATCTTCGGCAGAGTTCCCACTATCTTATTTGATAAGATCTCATAATTAACCCGGCAGTATCGCAAGCAGCGACATAAGTTCTTGGCACTGTAAGAAAATAATTCATACTAAGATGAATATCTGTTTTGTTGTTTTTAAGAATTAGCAAACCAAATGCCTAACATCGATTAAGAAAGAGTTACGTACTAAAGTGTAAAGTATTTCAATATTTTGGCTCTGTCGCTAACCACCAAATGGAGTCAGGGTAGAGGGGTTTATATGACTCAATATCTACCTCGCGCTATGCATTCGACTTTGCTATGGAAGCGGGTTCATAACCAGCGGATATGCAGAAAGGACGGATAAAGTAGGTTTATTTTCGACTTTTTCAATCCGTTGGCAGTTTACAAATTCACACATTAAAACCACACATTTACATATGTAGGTTCACGCAATTACAAACTGAGAGTATTTCCATTGGTGGAGGCATTGAGAGAACAAAGAGAAATTGTCAAAGCTTGAAAAGAAAACACTCCCAGCAATAACAAAACGTCATCGGCTGTATTCTGGCATTTCCGTCAAATACGTCAACGTGAACCTATCCGGCATCGTAACGGACGCAACGGATTCTATGGGGCTGCTCCTTTATATGTTACGGAACCTTTTTTTATAAGTTTGAACATGCGCGGAAGTCTTCACATTAACTTTGTTCAATGAGTGTGTTTGAAGCAGACTGGAGGATGTTCTGCTTTGAGTTAGAACAGATTCGTAAAAAGTGTCAGAACAGCCTTAGTTGAATTTGATTTGATTTCAACAATTTGTAATTTTAATTTTTTGTTAAAGCTAAGCACGGAACAGGTGGAAATAAATAAAGTTAGAAAAGGCAATCTGTAGTGGCTCAGTGCTTTCTGAATAAGCAACAAAATAAACAAAATGGTAAGTACAAAATTTAATGGAATTAAACATGTTTTACGTTAATTTTTGACAGCTTACATGCTCTTTTGCTGTCTTAATTTGACATTTTCACAAATGTTCGGTTCTGCCTTTTTTTTTTTTATCGTTGAATAAAGCTAGTAATGGCGTTTTCGATTGGTTTCTCTGGAGATTGGGCAAATTGGACTCCAATGGAACAACTTCTTCTGAATTGCTATCAAAATTTAAACATGCATTGGTTAAATGTCAACATTTTATTTGAATTTTTTTTTTGGCAAGATGCCAGAATAAAATTAAATATTTATTTCTGTCATATAAATAGTCGTTTAGAAAAAATGTCCAAAACGCAATACAGGCTTTAGGTAAGGTAGAGGTTCAACGAATATTAAGCGGATCACTCAAGTGCAAAAATATACGCAAACTGGATTGTCCGAAGGACTGCAAATCATGCCAAACCAACAAGCGCTGCAGAAGCAATGTATATGGAACATCATTTCTATTTCAGTAGTTAATATAACTTTTTGATTGATTTTGTATTGAGTACTGTAATGTACATTAGAGCCGTCACTTTTGAAAACATAATATACACTACACTAAATTAAACAACAGAAAATACAACTTTCTTCACAAGGACAGGCACAATTTAGACTAAAATCATGTTCGCATCGAAAATAGCTCTGCACGTACTTAAGATTAAGACGTTTTAAAGCGATATTATATTTACTTCAAATTCTTTTCTTTGAAGTGACCACGCAGCAAAAAATTGCTTATCAGATCTTGTCTAAATCTATAAAAGATCTAACGAATTGATTTTTTTTTCTAATCAATAAACATGAAACACGTGTTGAATCGGAAAAAAATGAAATGACTATAAAAGTGAAAAGTAATAAATGTTACCTTAAGTGTTTTAGTCTTTTGGTATATCGCTTGCATTTGCTTCTTGATTTTTGCCAGTTTTTCCCTGTACACTTTGATGCTATTCATCTGAAATACAAATATAAATAAGAATAGGTTTGTAGGACCACCATAAAGTCAAGAGTATCAGGATAGGATATGGAATATTTGAGTTAAAATGAACAACATTAAACTTCTTCAATATATTTCCATAGCACAGCGATAAACAGGGTATAACATAACATGTTTTCTATTTGATATACTTATGTTCTTACCATCTCCTGGAGACTAGCTATCTCCACATTGTCATACTTGTATTTTTCTGTTGAAAGGTCAATGTATATCTTGTTCTGTTTGCCTCTGAAAGAAAAAAAAATCATCATTGCACAAATATATTGACTGGCAATTTGCCACATCGGCTTACATCAATTCCTTTAGATGATTCCGAACCTTTATCAGCGGTGGTTCATAGATTTGTAACATTCCAACTGCCATCTGAATACTAGCCATTGACTGTGTATCACTTGTTGTGGACGGAGTGCCTGCTGTGTTGTCGGTGATGTCTGCATTCTCAAGTTCTCTTTGAAAGCTAAAATCAAGCGAACACAATTTTTATATCAAAAACCAAGTTATAACTGACTTATCACTAATTTTTGGGGCTGTAATCCAAATTGGATGTGTAAATACATTGTATTAAGGCATTTATTACCTGCGATTGCTGTTACTATCTACACTCGACATTGTTTTTATCAGAAAATAAATTAATAAAAGATTTGTATATATTTTTTTTTGATTACAAATTGCCTACAGTAAAAATGTAATTAAAATATGAAAAGAAAAAGGGAAAAGCAAAACAAAAAAGAAGTCAACAAGATATTTGTTGACAGACATCAGCTGGCCGAGGTACTTGCAAAAAGAATCTCACCACAGGAATGTGTACTGTGTTTCTATGCGAGTATTTAGACTCATTTATCATGTTTCTGTATAGAGTGATTGTAGATTCTTTAAATTAAGTTAAATAGGGTGGCCAAATCTAGTTTTTTGGTTTATAAGAGAGTAAAATACCTTCACCCGGGGTTAAGAAGAAAGATCAGCACGTTTCATTATCTTGAAGTGAAAACTCTTGAAACATAATTTCTGACAAGGTAACAATCTAACTTTAAATTGATGATCTAATATAAAAAAATTAAGATTGATCACGTTTCTTTTTTTAAAGGAGTAGGTATTCATCGTCAATTGCGCTGAGCATTGCGATTTAAACAATTTATTGCCACAAAATCATTTTAAAATGCCAGACAGTGGATTTCCACCAGTGTGTTCGCGAGTATTGAGAAAGAAGTTGCCAAAATGGGTTAAGTGGCAAATGTGGGCAAATCTTAGTTCATATATACTGTCAACAAGAAGTGACAGTATATGCAATATAGATGAATTGGGCAGAATGTCATAGTCGACAGCTATAATTTCGACGTAGTTAGAGACTTTGGCTACCTTGGCTCTGTTATAAATTCTGCCAGCAACACCTCAGCAAAAATAACACAAGGAATCACTCTTGCCAATCGCTGTTTCTTTGGACTTAGGAGGCAGATAAGATAAGATTAGTCTATATAAGAACTTGATCACCTTAGTCCCGTTTTTTTTACGCTGAAGCATGGACTTTTTCGAAAGCGGTTGAAGATATTCTCAGTCATTTGGGGAGAAAAATTTTAAATCTAATCGGACCTAGTCAGAAAATTGCTGCTAGGACATGTAGAGCGAATAGACACCAATTTCCTTAAGTGTCTAAGACAACCTTAGCGCGCCTAGGTTATTCCATCGCACTTTAAGAGGGTCATATTTGTAATTATATCTTAGGTTGTGAGTGTCGCTCAGATCTACTCTTTGTAAGTATGTGATAACGTGACCCTTTAAGTCAAGTCGTTCAACCGCTTTATTTAAGTGCCATTTAGCAAGGACCATGTGAATAAGATTTTGCTTTTCCACTCTCAAAATCCTCTGTTTGTACTTTGTGCTTCCAAGAAATGGAGAATTTTTTTCATTTTTCAACCCGATACAATGTGAAGATGACCCTCTTACATTATGTATTATAGTTTCAGAAACAAATCTTCTTCCACTAACATCCCATCCCGAACGCATTATTCTTTGACTTTAGATGCCGATGGCTTTATCCCAGAAATTTATTTCTTGTGTAAATTATCAGAGTTTGAGAAGGACATGGTAACCTCTGGCCAATCATGAAGCCATTGAGATGTTTAGACGAATTTATTAAGGTCGGTGACTGTGATTTTGCTCCCTCTTAAGCCCACATTATCACGAAACTTTCGGTCAGATCTGCAGTGACAGCGGTGATCCTGTGTTAAATTCGCTATTAAAGCTCTCTAATCTCACATCTCACGGATAATATCAAATATGTAGCGCATTTGTTAAGTCGGTTCGATTGGAGTCTTCGATAATGAGCAGAAAGATTGGTGACTGGCTCATTATATTGCCATCGTGGTAGTGTTTCCTACACACAAAATCAATCACGAACGCCTTCAAAGCGTTGCTTGGATCAATTAGATTAGGTATACAAAGATACAAGATATTTTTTCCAAGGTATGCATTTACAGTGGAAGTGATCTATACCTTATACCTCAGTAGCGAAACGAAGTAATACGTAAATATCTCGGAAAAGACATGCCTTAATAGTTAGTTAATCAATTTAAAAGAAAATAAACATTTCGTTTCAAATTCAATTTTCAAAATTTGAAGTTAACTTATAGAAAACATAAGAGATAATTTTATTTCATTATAAATAGTTTCTCCTAATCGTACATATGGCTATAATGCTCTTGATAAACTAGAATATAATTTTCTTTTTCGTGTTGACTCATTTGCGCTATAAGGTCATCCGTTATACTATCGATTGGGTATGGACGTCCTCCAACATGAACAATTGGTGCATCATCATCGTCCGATTCGGAATTGATGTAATTATCTTGGTTGACATTTGCTGAAAAAGAAAATTGTGAAAATTCACATTGAAACAACTGAGAGGATAAGAAAAAATATATTTTTAAACTTACGAATAGTAGCATTTTCGATGTCCTTCTCATCGTCACTAGAATCACTTGAATTCGCATTGCTTTTCAATCCCTTCAGATTAGTATCGTTCTTACCGGGTTGCTTCTCATGTTGCAACAACACGGACATGATATCTTCGTTCTCTTTTCGACTACGTCCACTATTTGAAACTGTTGCAACTGTAGCGGTTTGACTTGAAGTCTGAGCTGCTTGTTCAGTTGTTGTACTCTCGCTGTTATCCTCAGCGATAATTGTACTCTCTGTCATCCAAACTGGTCTGGCCTTACGTTCAGCACTTACTTCGGGTGCATCATCGCCAATACTTATATCAACACGAGTTTCTTCAACAGCGAAACCTTGATTTCGTGTTGCTTCTCCAGACCAGGCTTGTCCGTCGGGACGCATTGTTGTTTGTTTATTAATTCTACAGAGAAGTGATGAATTATGAAAAAATAGTGATGAATATAACCTTGCACTTACCCTCTTATGGTATCAATATCAACTGGCTCGGGTTCAAGTATTTCTGGAGCTAATTTAATTCCTTCAACTTCTCTTAGTAAGTCATACAGTGGCTGTAATTGCTCGTTAAATTTCGCCAGTAACAGGCGAGAATCTTTCTTTGGCATCGCAGACATATCCTCCTCCACAGGACTGTCACAGAAGGTGCACCGAAATTCTTGTGACTCAAAGTCGAATAGTTGATCGGCCTACCACAACAAAAATAGAAATAATTAACGTGAATAGAAATAATTAACCTATAACTCACCTCCAGATCAGTAAATGTTTTATTGCAACTGGTGCATTTAAAACTAGCTCTGCTAGTTGCATCTCGTTCTTCTGTTTCCATACGTTTACGCATTAAATCTAACTTATACTTAACCACATTTACAAAGGTCTTGTAGTTGATAAAATAGTAATTGACCTTTTGTGCCTTTCCGTCAGGACCAGTCTCCATTTTAAGACGAATTTGTATAAACTTGTCATTTCGCAAAGTTGATATTCGAGCTCGCATTTGTTTCTTTTCAAAACGTAATAATTCGGCAATGTCGTCTTCCTTCATACCTGTGGATGTTGGAATGTCATTAATAAAGAAAATTTCTTAAAATTGGCAGCCCTTTCTAAGCACTACCTGTACTTACATGGATTCCGCACCAGCATGTCGATAATTAAGGCATCCTCAATTGAATAGAAACCTCGAACCACTAATCTAGCTAATTGCTTAAGACTACTTGGCACCTCCGTGACATATTTTGTTTCAGTTGTGGTGCTGCTCATTTTACTCTTAAAAAAATAACAGTAAACCAACTGAGAATTAAAAAAATAACGAGCCACCCGGTTATAAAATTCGACAACATTGTTTCACAGTTGCTTCTGCGCATCATAATAATAAATGTTGCAGCGTCACATAAACAACAAACACTCATGCGAATTCACCATCATTCACCACAGATACACGATGGCAAACAACAAATTTTAGTTTCGATACAACAGCGGTGGGTGAAATACGGAGAAACTACTGCGACAACATATCGATGCTGGCGGCAACTGTCAAATGTGAAAATTTCTTCAACTTACCTGGGTGCTCACGACGATGGGTTAGTTTGGCAAAATGCGAAATTTCCCGAAAGAAATATCTCCAGAAATTTGGTGCAAATTCTTTAAACAATGTCAGGATGTGATTTAGTGGATATTAAGGCAGCGATAGATAGATTTTTTAGGATATGAAATTAGTTCTGGGTTGGCAGATGAAAGGTTTTAGTGGTGAGCACAACTCGCGAGACGTTCCACGGAATGCGCCATCACAGAAACGAAAGCCATAGGGTGTGCCGAATGTTATCTATTGATTTACTTGTTGAATCGTTATGTGATGTTCACATCATATAACTTTATTTTATAAAAAATAAGTTGACAGATATTATTATTATTTTTTTTTTATATAGATTCTTCTATCTTCTATGCCCAGAGACCCACATTCGGAAGTTTGTTTTAAAATCGGGCCCAAAGTTTGATAGCGTAAACTTCAGCTTGAAGTAAAGTAGTAGAATGCCCTAGTATAAAACAGGGAGAGGTTATAGTTTCGACCGGTAGCGTCGGAGGACGAATTTAGTTACTCCGATTTGTAAAGACAACGTTAGACTGTTGATTGAGAGGGATTTGTCATACTAGTTTGATTATTACTGTTTAAAGGGAAGCCATTAGCGAGTTTATAGCCGTAGTCCTGTAATATCTATTTAGGCTGGTCCTTGAACTTTTTAGTTAATTTGGGCAAACTATAACCTAAAAACTTAAACGTACGGCTCAGAAAAATTACGAAGGGCATTTAGTTTAAGGATGTAGGCGCTGTGAGTTGAAAATGAACACGTGGTTAAGTTAAATCTCCCGCAAGATGCGAGGCATTAGAAGAGACCAGGAAATTAAATGTAAGGGGGATTATTGGAAAGCGTTGTTGTGCTGTAAAGATATGCAATGCGATGGAACCTAAAAGGATTTGATAAATGAGCAGAATAATCTCTACGTCACTGTGATCTCAAGCGTATTTACTGCGATTCATAATTTTAAAAATATTTTAAAATATTAATTCCTAGGAAGTTTGTTATCTAGGATGCCAATCAAATATTTAGCTTCTTTGGAGTATGGGATGGTGATGCCATAGATGAGTCAAACCAGTCAGCGTATGCTTGTGTATAGACATCATAAATATTGAGCGTGAAAAGCAGCATGTACCAGTGAAGTATACCAGCAGTGAAGACAGAACGCCGTCTTGCGAGCAACCCCTCTTTACCCCCGCTATCAAATTTTGGCCACAATCAGTATCCGCAATAAATGTCCCATTCACCAGTTTTGCTTTTATCTCTAGTTACACATATATGTTACAGGAACAGGCGATCTGCTGAGGGTACTATCAAAAGCTATCTTTATCTTTTGTTGCCAAGTCCCTTCACTAATCATGAACTTTTGGTTTTCGAATCCGCTTCAACAAGGTCGAGATCCGATTCTGAATTGGCCTAGCTATTACTTGCGTCTTATTCTTGTAATAAAAGTTAGCTGACAGCCAACATTGTTAACAAACACGTCAGACAATGGTATGCACTTGAAGAGATGTTTACTCCGTAGGTTGTATTTTCTTCTGGCTCAAAAGAGTGTTCTAAGCATAGGCATCGCGGCAATAATTCAATGAGTTCGGCAAATACACGCGATGGTGGTGGTAATATCGAATCTTAGGGAAATAAGTGACATCGACTTTTTCAACCATTCAAGCGTGAAGCATTTCTACCTAAGAGATGCATGTTTCATCCGGTAGTTCTCTACATTATTGTAAACATAATTTGCTTTAGCTGGCTACCATAGTTGATCAGGAGAGTGTTTGCACTCAGCGTAGTCAAAGTGTTTTCAATTCAAAGCGCCGGAGAGGTGGTAGCAGATTCCTTACGGGTGCGCTGTTCTCGTATTTTTTTGGACCTTCGGTTTTCTATGAGCCTGTTTTCCGGAAAACCGTTGCTTTATTCGATTCCCGTCGTGTAGAACTGCAGCTTTTGTCGGTGGTTTCTTCCATCGGCACCGGACAGAAACATTATTTTTTTGGCTCTGTTCCCGATAGGTGCAGTTTCAGTTCTAAGAAGCTGGTAGGTTTCTGTTTGTCTCACATCGGATCTGTATCTATTTTCCGACGCCGCTGGACGTATGAGACTTGTAGCATTTACGTCTTCGACAGCAACTCCTTAGTATATGTTACTTCTTTATGAACCCGATCGACCTTCTTGGTTTTACGATGCAAGACGTTAAGATAAGCGCCATTGCCAGTACCAACTGTGATAATTAATTACTATACTGGTAACCGTGTCTCGTTTAGCTTGGACGTCTTTGAAGATTAATTCGACGTCTTACCTGCGTTTATATCAGAACCTTGGGGTCTTTCACTCTTGAGCCTTTCTGTTATGATTAGGCAGACATGATATAGGTGCGGATATCTGTAGCAAGAGAACGGCAACTTGAACAGTCTAAAGGCACAAGGATTGAGCGTAGAAGACCAGTGACATCAATACAAAGGAGCAACCTGAGAGTTCGTTTCTGTTTGTGTTCATTCAAAACACCCCAACAAAAAAAAAAACCCGATTTTATTACAAATGCTGACAGCCAAATTTTTAAAAATAGCAGGTAAAGGTTGCTCAAAGGAAGTTTTACAAAAAAAAGGAAAGGAACTTGCCAAAGGGGAGTAAACTTCCTAGTACGACTACAGTCGGTGCTGAGAGCCTCGACTGATTATTTTAGCAATATAGACTTTAGGCCTTGTCAATAAGCAAGCAATTTTAGACTTGGTGGCAAACTTTCGGCGATGAATAGCTGTAGGATTATACTAAAAATATATACAAAATTGGTTTTAGCACATTCACTCATGTAAGCAGTTCGGTGGAGGGCATTTGATATCATATCTTGTAAAAAACCCTGTAGGTAAAACGACTATCTAGGGTTAAAGCTAGTTAAAAAACTATGATGTCTGTTACTATTGTTCTCATGACTCTATAAGGTAGGTACTTACTAAGTGAAAGGTTGTCATCATGTTCAAGTGTTTAAATATTATTGTGTCAAATAACAATGAGCTAATACCCAATCACGGTTCACTGGTTCAATTTGAGTTTTCTCAAATAAGAATTCTCCTTGCATTTTATCATGCATTGCTAGAGGTTAAGTTACTACGCACTCCCATTTTATTAAAAGTGAAAGGTCAATTGTTCTATATCTTTCATTTGATCCCATCAAATTCCATCCTTCCATAGTTAAGATAACAAATATTCGTACCTTCGGTCTAGCGTCGCTTTGTCTCAGTCCTTATTTACAAAATATCACAAGAAACACAGAAAAAAAAAAACTACAAGCATTCTTGTACTTGTGTACCCTAACACACTCTTCTAAGCTACTTTATTCCAACATTCTGACAAAGTAAACATCCTTTTTGACTCATTCTTGGCGCCTCGCCTTCTCCATCAGACTCTCAGATTCGTACTTTCCTCAATGGAATTTGACCAAAGAGAAAACCACTTTTTAATACTTACCATTCCAATATCCCGGTCAATTTTGTTTTTCTTTTTTGTCGCAGGTGTTTGACATTTCGAAAGTAAAAGCTTCAAAAACTCTTATCATGCGCGCAACACCATGGGGAAATAAACTCACAGCTCACCTTTTCGGTGTTTGAGCTTTTTCCCAACACACGATATTTTTCAAAAATACATTTCCTCGACTCACTGCAGTATTGTATTGAGTGTTCTTCTGTTGAGAGCACCATATCTCGTTTCGGGAATCGGTTTGAAACGGTTCAAATTGACTTTTGATTTTTTGAAATTTGTTTAGTTTTTTGCAGTGTGAAAAAAAACACTATCCGCCCGTTTTTGTTGGTTTCAAAAAGAGAAAAGGAAATTCTAAAAATTTCATTGTATGTGAAAAGAAAAGTGAAAAAACACTAAGAAATACAGTGAAACACAGAAGAAGCGACAAGAGAAACGGAAAAAAAATAGAAAAACAAAAGGGTTTTTCGATTTTTCGTTGAAGGATTATGTCAAACTTTGATGACGAGTTCGTTGGATTGTTCTAAAAGTACCTACACACTAGTTCTTATTCCAAGGTGAAAACTCTTTCTCTCCACTTTCATCGTTGGTTAAGAAAACCTGATCAAATCTATAATTGCTGTGGTATTTTTTTCAAATATTTTTTTTCCATAAAAATGTATGAAAAATAGGCATGCAGACATTATTACTTAAATGTGTACGAATGCATGAAGTCATACATGTACATATGTGGGAATTCCCCCTTCGCCAGTTTAAAGGATCATTATATCCCCATTTAAAATCGGTACCAATACCGTTTCAAGAAAACTCAGGAAAAGGGGCATGTTCAAAAATATTAAAATTGCCTTGCTATTTATTTCGACAAAAAAAAAACGATAATACATGAAACAACCACCAAAACCAACCCTCTCTTGGGGTTGTTGTTGGTTGAAGCTTTTATTCCTTTCGATATTGTCCTGCTCCTGCTCCTTCTTTATTTATTCTTTTTCGTTGTTTTCATCATCTTTCGTGTTTTTTTTTTTGAGTGTTTCTCTTATTTTTAGGGGAAAAATCGATTGTTTTTATGGGGTTTTTTCACAACGTTCTTGTTTTTCTTTTCATGTCTTTTTATATGAGTGTACATGAGTCTTTGGTTTTAACGAAATACTATATCTATGATATCAAGCTTTTCTATGACAGGCTTAGAAATATGCAGAAGTATAATTATGAACCATGAAATATAAAAGAACCAACCTATCCCACCATGAGTCAAGACAAGAGTAAACACACGGTCATCTGGACCTGGTTTTTCTAGTAACCGTTTATACATACGAGTACCTAGTCGTATACGAGTATTTCATTTTCTTTTTCATCTTTGGTGACAAGAATACAACAGACATCATGCTGTTTTCGATAAAGGTATTATTTCTTCTTTTGACGTTTAAGGACAAAAAGAAAAATAAATGGTCTTCGTCCCTTTTCATATTTTCACAACAACGGTTTATACTTGTTCAATTAAGCTTTTTTAAACAGCCAAATCGATTCAAGGAATTCATAAGTGACAGTTCAGATAAATTACAAAATGAAACTACGGTGTTAAGCTATTTTAAATACTCGTGTCCTTTTTTTCATCCACTTTAAAAAAAACAACTCTTCAAAGTTTAAATTCAGATTGGTGAGCAAATTTTCGATGATGTTTTACTTTTATGAAGTATTTGTTTTGACATTTGATTGACGGGTGCTGTTATGGACCTAGGGCTAAGAAGTGACGGCTATATACAATATACTACTTTATGGGTTTGATGAACAGTTTTTCGGAGGAAAATTTTCGAAGGTCGAGGATAATATGGAATGGATATAACTTGTGTGTTTCTTGATAGACTTGGAAACATTGGAGGTTTACCTAAGAGACTGGGGAATATAATTTTCTCTGTTAAACTTATTGTGACATGAAATCCAGAACAAGTTCTATTATGTAAGATTGAAAGTTGAGAAGAGAAAACTGTGCTACTAGATGTAAAGAGTTTACTTTTTCTTTTGGTATATCCTTCAATTTAACTCTGTGATATTTATGTTCACAACTGTTTGACATTATGAATAGATTTAGACTAAGACTTAGACTAAGACTTGGCATAATTTAAACTTATTTTGGAAATTGGTTTTCAATTCGAAGATTACGTGATTTTGTGTATCATATAAACTCTAAATAGCGCAAAGCCGATGAAGAGTCAACGCTATGTGTTCCTATTTATAACTTAAACAAAGGAACCTTGGGTGGTGAAAGGATTTCGCGGATTTCCCTTGTTGGTCAGAATTCTAAAAAGTTGATTCCTGGGAGTACTTTAAACCACGTATTTAATTGTCCAAATGGGTCTGCCTTTAAATTTGATGATAGTTGATGAAAGTGCTCAGAAACTCCGCCCTTTGATATATTTTTTTAAACAATCTGAGAATAGGATCTGGCACTGCGTTTGGCAAAATCTCTCCTTTTCATGGATTAAAATAGAAATACTCTTATTAAGAAAGAAAAATTTTGTCCTTCATAGTGTTTACAGAACCAATTGAAGCGTATCGAATTGATAAATCAATATGTTTTCCCTTCAAAAACACCCAATTCCTTTACAGAATCTAAAAGTATTTGGATAAAAATTAGTTTCCGTTCTATTTGTTTTCTTTACATTCGCAAAGTAAATGCGCATTTCTTCTTTAGCTTATAAATCGCTGTTAAATTTTCAAAATTTCGTTCTTGCCATTCTGGACTATGGGAAACATTTCATTGGATAAAACAAAATTCCTTATTCTCCCTATTGCACAATGCCTTTAAGAGCTATAATAACTCATGATTTGAATTCACTGCTTGTCGCGTCAGCAATTTTGGTCAGATTTGCATAGAAGATGCCAGAATACATTTTCTGCGACGTTCAGCATCTGTGCAGATAAAAGTCTTGTTAAACTCTGTCAGTTAATATTTTAACCATGAAGTAAATATTGAGTGTCATTACCTTTTAATTGGCGAAGATATTTAAGCCTAATCCGTGGCCAAGGGGGGGATTATGCCTACACATACTTCAGATTTTATGAAGGTCAGAGCACTAATTAACGCAATATTTTATTTCATGTGTAAGGGTACACTGTGGGCCTATGTTTTCGTGGCAGGTTCCTACTCAAAGCAATTGACAAATTTGACTTAATATCTTTATAAGAGCATTATTGCGGATTTCAAACTCCAAAATTTTCCCATAAATTTTTTGAGGAAATAAAGATCCTTTCAATTCCACCCTCTGCGAAGAGATTCCAATATAGTTTCTACTTCAAATTACCTCAAAGTATTTCGGGTTGTCCGAAAGAGCTTAAGAGGAAAAGTTTCGCTTTGGATGAGTTGTAATTAAGACTTAATTCATTAGCGTTTAATTTCTAGCTTACAAGCATATTACAGATCCAACTTGTGATTCCGTGTTTATATTAGCATTTCTTAAAGCTCTTGTTCAAAGCTTAAGCAAGTTCACCAAATTGCAATTTTCGTTGCAAGGTGATGGGCAGCAGTTATACCCATTTACCTTAAATGTCTTATTTTAAATTTGGCTCTAAAGGGTTTTCCAATAAGGACTTGACAACTTTTTTTCTTAAATAAAACGCAAACCATATGAGATATTTCCAAAACTTTATTATCAGTTTGAAGTACGAGTATAATCAAAACATATATGAATGGAACTCGACTTCGTTCATATGGCCACCGCGGGCACGTTTGCAGCGGTCGATTCGTTGGACCCAATTTTCAACGACTCTACCACACATTTCAGCCGAAACGGCCGCTTTTTCGCGTTCAATGTTGGCTCTGAGCTCTTCTAACGTCGTCGGCTTGTTGGCATAAGCCAATGGCTTAACGTTGCCCCACAGAAAATAGTCAAGCGGCGTTAAATCGCACGAACGAGGCGGCCAATCGACTGGCTTCGTCACTGAAGATAATTTTGCGATGAAATTCACCATCTTGGCGCATCTTCTCTAGAACCCAATCGGAGAACGTACGTCGCTTCAAATGGTCCATCGGCTTCAATTCTTGAGTCAGCTTGATCTTGTATGGGTGTAAACCAAGATCCTTACGCAAAATACGCCATAATGTTGTCTGAGCGATGCCCAATTCTGCAGAACACCGTGGAATTGACTGATTTGGATCGTTTGCTACGGACGCCTAACCGGCAGCGATATTTTCGACACTTCGACCAGCCAGTTGTCTCACTGGCACGGCAACATTACACAACGAATATGAAGACTCAAATTTTTGCACTAAACTTGTTATTGCCTGTCTACTAGGTTGCAGTCACCGATTCCGAATTTCGGTAGAAAATTTTTATAATTTGTTAATTTGCAGACGTTGCTCGTTCGTGTACTTTACCAAGATGAAAATGTTGAGTTTACTGAATAAATTAACAGTGACAGTTTGATGATTAGTGAAAGAGTGCGTTCAAAAATTAAATTCAAAGTTGTCAAGTCCCTATTGGAAAACCCGATAGTTTTAGAATTGATTGCCATGAGAAAACAGCTTATAGAAAATCGGCACGGTTCATTCAACGCCAATGTTATCGGGAAAATCATATGCAAGCAAGCACTTAGATGCCTTAGATGAGTCCAACGTGCATTAATATATAATAACACTTCCCGAAGTCAGTATACGTCACTGGACTCCTAAAGTCTAGAGTCTTCCAGTGGGACAAGAGAAAGTCGTATGTGCATTAATACATTCAGGCACAACAGCGCAATATGGATGTAAGTGAAAAAGTTTCTGAATTACTTCTTCATAGCGCAGTAATAATGTAGGGGAAATATTTCGTTTCCGAGTACAAGGGTTTCCGTATGCAATGTGAAGCCATCAGAAAATGGCCGAAAATGGAACAAGAACTTACTATGGCAAAGTTGAATCGATATAACACTTGCAAGAACAGAGTGGTCATCACCTTGACAGCAAAGATTTTAGATAATTTTAAAGGTGTATCCGAAATGAACCACTTTTAATATTCTTAGAGCAAATTGGTGGCAATGGCGCGATAGTTAGCTCATTGGACTATCACGCAGACAGTCTGGGTTCGATTCCTGGCTGGGTCACCAACAGTTTTTCAAATCGCCATCACCCTTTCAGCGGGCAATGGCAAACTCCCGAAAGTAAAATTGCCTACGAAAAAGCTTCTAAGGAGTGCCGTTCGGACTCGGCGATAAACCGTAGGCCCCGCTCAGATGTGACTAAAATGACAACATGAGCAACACAAATGAATGTCAAGAAGCTAGGCCATGGCCCATACCGGGCTGCCAGCGCCACAGTGTTTTTTTTTTTGTTAGAGCAAATCGGTATTTATCAGTCAGATTTTAAAATAAAATAAAGTAAAGAGTAGGCGGAGAACTTTAAATAAAACACCGAAAAATATTTAATATCGATGAAATCGACTAAATTGACAAGTAATTTCATGGCATTCAGACTAAGCAATAGAGCCTTCTGTTGCTGCTGGTATTCGAAGATGAGACCAAAATAAAAAAAACCAAAATCACTCAAATTAATAATCACCGACAAAATATTGGCCTTAGTTGTATGGTTTGTGGAAAGTTTCAAAATGCCGGGGATTAAGATAATTCTACAAGGGGTATAGTAGCAATACAAATTGTATGTGGGAGATAAATTGTTGTCTCTGAAATTAAAACAGTTTCCGTATGTAATCTAATTCTTCGATGAATGGGAACTGATTCCTTTTTACGAATAGATGTAGTCCCCACAAAAGGGTTTTTACACTAGGCCATCTGCAACAGAACCTACACAGTTCCTTCTGACCTGTTTCCACGGCAAGTTAATTCTGTATCATTCAAACCAACCAGCCACATACATACAATATTTCACATCCACTCGTACATCTCGACTCAAAAACTTTTCTCAATCAGAATTCATTAAGAATTTTTAGTTTCACTTCGCATTAGTATGCACGTATGCGCATCCTGAATATGGGAAACTTTACTTCCGCCTACGATTCACTGCTCTTTTACCATGTGCAAGCCAATTTGTTTTTGCAGGAAAACTTGGATTAAAAAAAAAATAAACCAACACCAAAGGTGGAATTTTTAAATTTAAAAAAAAAAATGTCTTCCCAGGTTATATGGAAATAACCCACGAGCCTTTATTTATGTGTTCATGTGGGCTGATATTGTATTTTAAGGGAGTACTTTTACTCTTACTCCTTAACTAGTACCTTTTAATTTTGTTTCTTGTCCCTTCTGGCTCTTGTTTTATTCGTTCCGAGTTAGTTCAAATACTGATATACACATGTGTATGTATAAATATGGCTACGAGATGAGTACAAACCCTCGTACCTCGTTATGTTCCTTTGGGTATTTTCATTTGCATTCCATTCCTGGTTCTTTAGACAACAAAAATAGGAAAAAAAATCCATTGACTACAATTTGTTAGTACGAGTAAGTACCTTAAGTGGGCCAAGTAAAGTGTGCAGAGGAGGATGAGGAAAATTGTTAACCTGTCTGAGTAGGAAAGGGCATTGGTAGTAACGCCCTTATAAATCCTACAAGGGAGAAACCCCAGTTAGTTCACACTGAATTAAGATTACTTTTGTTTTAAGTACGAGTAATGTCGAGTGTGGTGCTTTCGATAATGATAACTATTTGTATAAGTTCATCGTAAAGAACCAACAAACGGCGAAGGAGAGAATGAAAGTATGATAAGTACTTAAGGGCGTATATAGATTTTCCACCCCCGAAGATCTACCAATAGCCTGTGTTTTATAATAAAAAAAACCTCATGCATCAGGTAAACCAACAAAATGTTCCATTGAAACTGTCGGATAATTTTTTGAAATTAATACAACCTAAAGGTACTTAAAGGGTGAAATTAGATTTATGTAAAGTTTGCGCGTAAAAGGTTTTTAATGTCAGTTGCTTGCAATTATGGAATGGGGCTCGCTAGAAAATCGTGGTGTCGTAATTGGACGGCAAAATTGCGGCTACGAAAAAGGCGACATGTTTTGAATGTTGCGACAACTGAAAATCACACGAAACTTCGTGCATCGAACTGTGAAGTAATTTGAAAATACAAAATCCGGACGTCCGCGCACTGTGTGGATGTCACAAGTCATTAAAGTCGTTTAATATCAAATTCTTAAAATCCGCTATGCTCGTAAGGAATCGTGTCGTGG
This sequence comes from Volucella inflata, assembly GCA_928272305.1. Classification (NCBI taxonomy): domain Eukaryota; kingdom Metazoa; phylum Arthropoda; class Insecta; order Diptera; family Syrphidae; genus Volucella; species Volucella inflata. Next base: position 17,552,295 of record OV743718.1, on the reverse strand, counting down.
GGGATATGCATACATACATATATCCGCAGGGTCATTTTGTCACACATCTTAAAATGTGGTTTAAGTCCTAGCGCACACAAGATACACATCGGCCACTTACTGATAGAAGCATTGAAATAGAAACGTAAGTCAAAATCGAAAGTCTGGCTTCGTCAGAATGCAAGAAAACGGTCACAGACGAATTCTTTTTACTTAAAACAATATTTTCACGGTTGATGAATAATTCAACGATTTGAAAAATATAGAAAATGCTTTATATGCGTCTGAACTCGTTCATTCTGAGGGCTCAACATGGCCAACATCCAGCTTTTGTGATAAAGAGTCGCCTACGATTGGGCTACCGGGCTCCATTGCTTCGAGAACGTATTATGAATACGTATTAGAGTATCTTGGCTTAAAGACCACATTTTGAACTTTATTTCCACCGATAATTAGCCATCTGGTGGCTCAGACCGCAATCCATCAGACTACGAGCTATAGTTCGTTCTGGCGACTATGACTTGCAGTACTCGGCCTCCAAGTATTGGGTCTTTGAGGACAGCCCTTGTCTGAACACTGGAAAATTTTCCAATGCATAAAGTGCGTACTGCAATCAATGTATGGCCTGACAGACTTCGTTTTCATTTTATTAGCTAAAAATAATTGTATTAGTAAAAAAATTGTGTCAAAGTGCCGTATTATAGTTGATGCAGTAGAAACCAGTGAAGTCTCTTACAATCGTTTTCGTCTGTTTTTAAAATTCCGCTTTCAAGCTCTACATATAGCTGGACATTGAATTCATCTTATTTCACTTGACGTTGTCCAGAACATCTGTCACTTCTTAGGTGATTTCGAAAACTGTTTCATGTTAGCACGTTATTTGATAAACTGCGATCAGTTGAACATTCCAAGATGTTTAAGGTCATGTTCTACTATTCACGCGCTCTACTTAAAGCAAAGGTTTTCTCTAACCTATTATCCTCCATCTCGAGATCGATGACTCTTCGGTCCGATATATTGATATTTATCCATACATGCCATTTCGGGTGAATGATTTATTCTTGTCGGGCAAGATCGATGCTTTGATATTATTAATGTAAACAGAATCAAAAATTACTCGAAGAATGTGTTTAAAACAACGTAGGCTACACCCATATTTGCGTATCATAGAGCACGTTCTTTTATAAAGTCACGGCATTGTAACTCAATTGTTTTCTTAAGTCGAAGAATCTGCAATTCGCAGGTGTAGCCATTTCATTGATATCTGATGAGGCGTAATTTTTTAATTGAACAGTTAAGACTAACTAGCCTTCCTCACTGTTGTGCATCATTTGTACCCTAAACCTGCAGCTGAATTCTGTTTTAATACTTGCAGCGCCTGTGACAGCTTGCTGATCTCTGTCAAAAATGTCAATATTGTCAACAATGTAAATAGTTCTACAAGCTTTTGAAAATTGTTGTTTCTGTTGTTGAAATTTCGGTTTCGCTCAATATCGACAGCGTATTACCTTCGCGAAATCGTTTTTTGATGTCGAAGGTCTCAGAGCTATTGTTTCTGACAGCTGTCACTTTTCATCGCCGTTTTGTCCAATGTGACCAGTCTAACAGTTATATGGAGGTGTCACGTGTTAACGACACAATTATACCTTTTTCGTTTTACAGGGTCAGATCTGCATGATTGGAAAAATATTGCATCCAATTCATCAATCTGCAGTTATCAGACTTTTCGATTTTGTTTCTTATTTGTTCTGAGTTTATATGTATGAGGGCGGGTCAATAAGTCCGTGACTTTTGGATTAAAACACAGATTTTTTGATAAAAAAATAATTTTATTTTTCAACGTAGTCTCCCTTGAGCTCTATACACTTTGTCCAACGCTTCTCCAATTTTTTTATCCCTTCCAAAAAAAATGATTTGTCGAGGTCCTGAAAATAGGCCTTTGTTTGCGAGATGACTTCATCATTGGAGTCAAATCTTTTTCCACCAAGCCATTTCTTCAGGTTTGGGAACAAGAAGTAGTCGCTCGGAGCCAAATCTGGAGAATACGGTGGATGAGGGAGCAATTCATAGCCCAATTCATGGATTTTTGCCATGGCAAACACGATTGCGTTTGTGGTCGACTGTGAGCAAACGCGGCACCCATCTTGCGGAAAGCTTTCTCATGCCCAAGTGATCATTCAAAATTGAAACCACTGAGCCATGCGAGATCCCTACGGCTTCCACAATCTCTCGCACTTTCAATCTTCGGTCGGCCAACACCATATCGTGAATTTTTTCGATTGTGATTGCTTGGGGTGTAGAGACCTCAACTGGGCGTCCAGGACGTTCGGCATCTTCAGTGCTTGTACGGCCACAACGAAATTCAGTAAACCACTTTTTTACCATTGAAATCGATGGTGCAGAGTCCCCATAGTATTTATCAAGCTTAGCCTTGGTCTCGGTAATGGTTTTTTTTCGCAAGAAATAATGCTTAATAAGCACACGAAATTCACTTTTTTCCATTTTCTCCTCAAATTAGTGAGTAGTCTGATAAAAATAGCTGTCAAACACAAACTAACTGACGCAGCAAGTTTAAATTTTGACAGGAGTCAACTGACAGATGCCTGTTGACAGGAGCAGTGTTGCTGTTTCAGTAAAGAGGTCAGAAATACAAAAAGTCACGGACTTATTGACCCGCCCTCGTATATTTGGAAAAATATGAGAACAATTTTTCCACTTTGGCATTTCAACGCAATTCTTATTGCGAGTTACGCTTAGTGTACTTTTTGGGCAAACTTTTTCCTTTCTGAATTTTACAATCTTAAGCCTCATAACCAATGAATTGATTGGGTCTTTAAGATCTTATCATGACGTGGATAATCCAACGATTTAGTTTGATCATTCTCGCTGAGTATAAATGCAATCTGCTTTCTAATTTCTATTGAAGAATCATCCTTGCTACGTCCTTGAATTAAGATACTTTTAACCCTCGTTTGTCTCATAAAATGTAGGTATCTTCATTAACTTTTTGGAACTCACATAAACTGCTTCATAAACTCAAAATTAATCACTCAAACCCTTTTTTCCCAGGCAAAGTCACGACATTTTTCTGCCTTAAAACGACTTCCTTCTGCGTGTAATCATTCTCAATGCTAGATAAAAATAAAAACCTCAATAAATTAATGACTTGGAGACGTGAAGGGGAAGAAAAATAAATCCCTCGGCCGCAATAATTGGAATTTGCTTGGAGGCCACGTGCTTTTATTTTCTCCATCAAAAGCAAAATACTGGTGTCGTCCCATGTGTATGGTTTCCTGCCTCCTTGCCCAATTGGAAATCCTCGATGAATGTAATTAACAAGAAAAACTCAGAAAATTAAACAAACAATGAAACTCAAATCATCAAATAAAAAACTAAGAAAAAAAAGAAAATACGAATAAAGGAATGAATTTATTTTAAAGAAAGAAAAAAAAAGTAGAAAACAACCAACAACTTTGTCATTGAGTTGTTTTTTGTCGCTTTTTTTCTCTGCTCTTGTTTTTCTTCTGTGTTCTTAGTATACTTCGTGTTCGTTCTTCAGTCCTTTGTTCCTTCTTTGTGACAGAATTAAAATAAAAAGAAAAAACAATACCAATGTGCTGTTATTCTCTTTTGTTCTTTTTCCCCAACAGAAGAATGCCTACAACGTACAAGAACAACAGAAACAACTGAAAACAACTAACGGTGTAAAATAGCATTTGTTCTTCTGTTAGAGCTTAAAAAAACGAGTTAGAGCTTAAAAAACACACTTGCCGAATGAGTGAATTATGCATGAGTGAGTTATTTGAACGACGACGCAGACTTTCGAGTGATTGTTTAGCAAGTGATTTTCGCCGTCAACATCACCATGTCGTCGATATCAGCGCAAGGTGTTGTTGAACGTGCCTCTGCTGAGTTATCGAAACGAATAAACGGTTTAGGATTGCGTTCGAAACATCATCATGGCAGTAGCAGTAGCAGTGGCAGTAGTAGTGGTGGTAAAACATCTGTAATGGAACGTGTCACAAACGCCCTCTGCGGAGGTAGTAGCAGTGCTCATAATAGTAACGCAGCAGCAGCAGCCGCTGCGGCAGCTGCAGCTAATACTCAACCAGATAAACCATCTCGTGTACCCGCGAATACAGCTCAACAGCAATTATCCTCGCAAAGTGTTGGTGGTGGTGTTAGTGCAGGAAACACACACTCAAATATTTCGTCAATGTCTGGTAATTTAGCATCGAATGCGATGTCAAGTGGTAAGCAACAACAGCAACAGGGTATGAATATTAATCAAAATTTAACTCAACACATGAGCGGTCAGAAGAGTCAAAGTGGTACCCCACAGCAGGTGCGTAAACAGCTACCTAATCCACATCTACACCATCATCCGTATAGTCAGCAACAGCAACAAATGTTGCTGCAACATCATAAGATGCAAGCTGTAGCGCCACCGCCTTGTATTACAACAATTGAACAACTCCTGCAGGACGATCGATTTTTGGGGAAATTGTTTTTGTACTTCAATCCGTACGAGAGAAGAACTCTGGCACAGGTGTGCATGCGGTGGCGTGATGTTCTTTATAGAAGTCCAAGATTTTGGTCTGGATTGTTGCCTACGTTACAGTGTCGTGAATTAAGATTGGTTCCGAATCATGATCGTGTGAAGCTTTATAATTCGTTGGTACGTCGGGGATTTCATGCATTGGCCTTGGTTGGAGCTACCGATGAGGATGCATTGGATGTTGTACATTCATTTCCGTTGGCCTCGAAGCATATACATTCGTTAAGTTTACGCTGTTCGTCGATTAGTGATCGAGGATTGGAGGCATTATTGGATCATTTACAGGTGAGTTTTCTTATTAAAAAAAAAAACACTTATTTATAAACTTCTTTATTACTTTATATTTATAAGACTGGTTAATACTTACTGCCAATATAGTAAAAATAGGGACGGTATCTGGTGCGGAGGGCACCATCTTTTATCTTTATTTCTGAGATGTTTTTAACACTCAAGCCTCTATGAAAATGTGAGTGGATATTGTCACCACAGCGTAGAGAGCAGCAGTGTTATTCGAAGAACTTTATTGTACATTGTGTTCTTAAGATGGGGTCAGGGAATCGACCCTTGTGGGACTCATAAGAGAAAGGTTGTTGTATTTACCGGCTTTATGGCATCGACTGTAAAATGCGGTTTTCAAAAGCTATCTAATAGTACGTTTACACTGACCCGAAATTCAACATTTCGAAATGAAATTTCGGAATTTCATTTCACCGTTTACATTGAACGAAAAACATTTATATGACAGCTGCTGACTTTCCACTTCCTCCTTTTTTATATTGTTTTTTGGTTGAGGCACATAGTCGTTAGTGATTGTGGAACAGCTGACTTCTTTCAAAGCAGTTTTTGTACGTGAGCTGAATGACGTGCAGAATAATTAAAATGGTTTGTTCGATTTGACAATGTTCTAAATGCAGGGACGAAATGCCGCATTTCGCTGAAATTCAACATTTCGAAATGCTAGAAATTGTAATGAGTACGAGTATTTCGGCTGAAATGTTGAATTTGTCTGAAATGCTGCATTTCGGGTCGGTGTAAACGTACTATAACATATCTCTGTTTACCTGGCCCCTCAGAAGACTGCCAATTTTGAAACGCTTTAGGATATTTGCTAGACTATCTTAAAGACAATAGCTTTGTTCAGTGAGGAAAAACTAGAACAGAACCGCACAAATTTGTGAAAAACGTCAAATCAAATGAGAACAGAAAAGTACAGCCCATATGAGAGTTGTCAAAATTTAGTCCGTTTGTAACTTAAAACTCCACTTGATTTAGCAAATAACCGCCAACAAATAATACAATTTAAAATCACAGCTGATTTTGAAACTTTCACAATTGTGTTCTACTTCGAGAATAGGTGCAAGATTTTCTGTTCCAAACAGATTGGAACAATCTTACTGAACACACAACAGAACAGATTCGGACAGAAATTTTTCTCACTGAACAGAAAAGAATGTAATTTTCTGTTCCGAACAGTTTGGAACAACCTCACTGAACAAAGCTAATATGAGCTATACGATGAAAGTTCTTCAGGTGGTTTGCATCCTTTTGGTAATGGTAATGATTAGAATATGATCGATACTGTTTTCCCTTGCGATGAAGAATACGAGTATAGTAGTTGGTCTATGGAGGAGTAGGTGCTCCATTTTCGTTCCATTTCGAATCGGGGAGAAGCTTTAACTGCAAAGTCATCTGGCAGCTGCAGGTAATCTGTCGGTTGAAAACTGGGGCTCAAAACAATAAGAGAAGTAAACAGAAGTACGGATACGAAGTGATGCGGCGGGTGAACGATTCTCTGCAGGGAATATCGCTCTTTTTTTGGCGCTCTGTGCAGCTACTTCTATCTATAGGTTTGTGCGGTGCACTTATAAAGGCAACGTCATTTTTTTTTTCTCTGTAAGCCTTGTCAGCAAATGTTTCTTCTAGTTTCGGTTTTTTTGCGACCTTAATTTTTACCGTGGATCTCGATGATAGGGTGTTGATATCTGTGCCACGGAATTTACACTATGTCGCTAGCCTGTTTACATCGGACGCATACCACGCAGACTCAAATGTCAGCGATTTAAACTAATTGAAGCTTAAGTTTTTTTCAGTTAGGTACACGTCAGACTTGGCATCGTTAGAAGATGTTAAATTTTTTTCGCGAGAACCTTGAGTTTTTGATTGCTTTACATACTGGGTGAATCCTTATTCACTAGCAACTGTGTTCTACTAAGACATTTGCAGCAATTCCTTCATTAAAGTTCAGCGTGTATGCGTCCTTAATTTGAGCAATCTAATGGGCATAATAGTAGGTACACGTGGTTATATATTCAGCATATATCTTAGTAACAAAGGGATACACTTTACCACTTTAATGGTTTTTTCCAATAACCTAACGAGGTCTTTTGAATCATAAAACTTATCTTATACACATAAGCTAGACATCTTAACAATCTATCGCCGGAATCCAACAGAACAGTAGGCTGTAAACACTTGACCACAAAAATGCGTTAATTCATTTTGTAAGAAGTCATAAACCTATTTATGTATCGACAATCTGATGAAAGTAGTAGCGTGCGAGTTAAAGGAGACGTCGCGTGTTTAGCCGGTTCACCACAGTGGCAACAAAATAAATTCTTACGTCACGTAATAGAAATTTATGCTTTACTATGGCTAATTTATTTTAATGGTCTTCACGGGCAGTTTCAGATTTTTTAGTTTATGCTGCTATTGCTGTTTGTCGCTGCAGTTGGAATCTTAGCTTTTCATTTATCGGTGAGAGCGTGTTGTAAAATTTTATGGTATTCCAAGGTCAGTGCTAACAAGCTTTATTTTCTTCAGATTAATAATACTTTGTGATTAGCCATTTAATTTTTTTTTGAAACAATTCGCTTTGGTGTTAAGATGAGTCAAAATGACATATACAGAGGTTTATAGCTTTATCATGTCCTTATTTATTGGATCCGCTTTGATTTGGAGATTGCGTGAGTGTTCTAGTAGAACTTTGTGGGATATTAAAACGTCGGTGATGTTTTAAGGATCCATGCCATTATTTTTCGGTTCTGTTAATTTGTTCGAGGAATAGATATAGCGGGCACTGACCGGTATCCATATTCCGTGATGTAACTATGAGTTTATGTGATTATTTAACCTCCACGTGGATACTTCCTTCTTTTAATCGGACATGACCTTATGAACTCATCAGCACGAGTGTTGTGCAAAAGAATATAGCAACACCCTCAAAACTCTGTTGAAAATGAATTATCTGAAGGAGGGCGTATGGTACATGATTGAACACAACTGACTCAGTCAGTCAGCTAGTTAGTCGGCAACAGTTAAATATCACCCTAATATATTCGCTTAGAACTACATCAAAGACAGCCTTTATGAGCTCCTGGCCAAAAAGTACGTTCCAATTCTCTAGGTATGCCATTGAAATTGTCTTGCAGGAGGACAAATTCACTGGTATTGTTGGGTTGTTTAGCCTGCACGTTACAATCTCCGATATAGATTCAGGCTAAACAATCTGTAAAACGTTTTCGTGAGCAGCACACATTTCGGTTGTCTTATTTAAATTGCAATCTACACAAAGCAATCCTCCAGTGGGATGATGTCGGAATATTCTGGGTGATTTATATTGACTTGGATCGCCGATCGACTGTGAATTTATCTCTCAAGAGGTACTTCCCCATTATTATTAACAACTAAAGACTAGCCAGCATTGTTAAGATGCCATTACTGACAAACGCGAGTTGAATAGGTAGAAGAGACACGATAAACGTCAGCTCCTAATAATAAAAGAAGAAACATGAGAAGTTTGCGATCGAAAAATTAAAGATATGCTATTGTTGAAACGACTGTCGAAATGTCAGGACTACAAAGCAGAAAGTAGGAAATAAACAAGGTAAGAGAACTGTAGAAATGCATTCTGTGTCGAAAATATCAGAGAAATGCCGTGACAATAGTTTGAATTCATCTGGCAAAGGGAACAATTTAATTGATAATCAGTAATTTTATCAATCTGACCTTGGTGAAGTTAAGATCAAAATTTGTAAGCCAGCCTGACAGCCTACTCACCGAGACGCTGTTTAAACCTTCAGAAGTGATATACATACGAGTATGATGACTTAATTCCGTATGGAGCACCATCTTATCTGCAAAATTTAATCCAACACTTAATCGTCTGTACACATAAGGCCACAGATGATGAAATTTAAAGAGACAAACTACATTATAAGTAGCAAAGTCCTATTTTCGTATCGCTGTTAACCACGCTGCGCCATCATGCTTGGTGAACCGGCAAACGCCACAGCAAGATCTTTGGTATCTAATCAACGAAGTAAAGCAGCACTCTGTCAAGCCACTACTAGTTATTTCTACTTAACGTAAATGGTTAAGTCTCAATTCAATTAGCCGTTTTGCTTTGTCCATTTAGAGAGTGGCCCGCGGACTGCCCTTACTTTACACTTATACACAAATACTTATGTAGTGCTATAGGTATTTATTTGATGGTTGAAATGAGGGTCATAGATATATACTCTATGGCCAGCAAAGTTGATTACCTTTCTCGAATAACCCAACTAAGGCAGGGATGATCATTAAATTAGAGAAGCTTGAAACTTAAATTCGTTTTGCTTTTGCTCTACAAAATATTATATCGGCAACCTAGGCCGATGCACGATTTCGTCTTATTTTTGCAACCAATTTTCTTCACTGCCTGTGTCACGCTTATCCAATTTTATTAACAGATATGGCTTTACACAAACTTTTTTTTATGTCGAAACAGAGCGTCCAAAAAAAAAACTAACAGAGATAGTGCCGTATACTCTACTCATCATACTCACAGCAAGCGTCGAAGTATGTTGTGTCCCTTATGCCCCGGACTTAGATGCTTAGCAAAAGCGTAACTACGTATTGTACACTTTTTCTTTACTGAGGAATATCAGGAAAGTCGTCCTTCTTTTAAAGACGTTAGTAAGCATTCGTTTGGTTTAATGGTAATCTGGAGAGTTATGTCATCTGTTCTTATGATCATATGAAATCCGTTTTCACGCTGGTTTGGATCTTGAAAAAGTCATTTCTGCATCTTACCTAACAAGTTTATCGCCGATTTCGATTCCTGTGATCCTTTATTAACCTTAAATACAATTGAAACTCAGTGAATTCAGTTTTCCAACTATGCTCAGTTGACTAGTTTTGAATTTATAATTGCTGGACAGAAAAGGCTGTAATCCCAGCTTGGTTGTCGCTTCCTCCATCTATACTTCGCAATATATTCTTATATTATAGTTCATTGTCACCAGGATTTCGTTCAACTCCGGTTGGAAAGACAGATGCATGTGTTCATAAAGAATAGTGAAATCCAACGCTGTCGTCCCTCAGATAGATAGCAACGTCGTATCTCAAATCGGTTCTGGAGTCTCCTGTGAAAATCCAAATACATTCCTCTCCACATTCGGATTCCGAAGTCAGGTTGTGCAAAGGAAACTTTCAATCAGGCGGGACATGTCATTCCTTAGAGTCTGGTAAAAGCAGAAGTGACGTATTTTTGGAAAGCCTGTTCCACCAGGCAGATAACGCGTGGGATATATTTGGTTAGTTTTCGGCTTACATCCCACATATATTGTAAAGGTTGTTTATTTTTTAACCCAGTACTTATTTCAGACATCTATATCTGTCAAACCAATTGTCAGACTACAAACTGTCAGAAAAATTTTATGTAATTTTATCGTGATGACATACACGATTCAAAAACTTTACCAAGTTAAAGAAATTTGTTTCCAAAATTATGCTCTGTGCGGGTGTAATATGGGGCAAAGTCTATCAACCATCTGAGATCGCTATTCGCCTTATTCTATACCGTTTCCGCACAAGATTTCTGTTGTAGTATACTGTGGTACCGAGATGTATAAGAAGTGTGCGTGCTAAAGATGACACTGCATCGCTTCAAGAAAGTGTCGAACAAGATCCAAATTTATCGGTTCGACATCGTTCACAATAGCATGGTCTTTTTTCATCTATTTTATACAAAGTTCTTGATTCGAAGGCTTACAAGATTCAGCTCTTGCCGTTATTGAAGCCGATTCACTAGCGCTCGCGTCAAAATTTCGCTGAATGGACTGAAAATCAATTGGCATTAGATCAGTAGCTTTTTTTTGGCTCAATAAGTATGTCAAAAAGCAATATTACCGCATTTGAAGCGAAGACAATCAAAATCGGATTATCGAAACGCCGTTACATCTCGAAAAATACACAGTTCGGCTCGGTCTTTGGGAATGTGAAGTGTTTTTGCTATGGAGAATGATTAATGACTTTTTCGTTTCTCGATTGGGAGAATGGCATGGCATAAATATGGATGAGATGTGGTCCCGGCAGGATGGCACAACGTGCCATACAACAAAAGTAACGACCACCTTATTGAAGGAAACATTGTCATTGTCAATTGGCTTCCAAGGTCTTGTGATTTGACAGCTCTTGACTGTTTTTTTTTTTGGCGAAGCGTAAAATCGCTAGTCTTCGCTGACAACCCAACAACAATCGACGTGTTATTGAGGACATACCATCACAGATGTTTGAAAAAGTGGTTGGAAACTTTGTCTCCCGGATGACATTCATTAGAACCAGTCGTATGCTCGTATTAAAAATTCTCTCCATTAAACACAAATAAATGGCGATTTAATTAAATTTCGTGTGTTTTGTTCGAAATCAAAGTTAGTGTTGGCTTAAAAAACACCTTTTTTATTTAGATAAGCAGAAGCTTAATCTTGAGTCGATTATTAATGGGTGGCAGGAACCTTTGTGAATCCATAGTGAATTTTCCTTTACCGATTACGAGAATTTAATCTCCAAATAGAAGAATAGAGCTGCTGTGTATGGTCCCCAAAAGAAAATTACCATTTTTCTGTCTTTAAAGTTTATTTAAAGAGAAAGTAAAAAACAAAACAAAAAATTCCATCACTGGAAGAACAAAGTCTGGTTGTAAAAGAATAAATCACCGCCTCCTTGTTGGATTTTTGAACGGTAAAGCAAAATAATTTTATTTCACAATGAAACTCAATTAAGACACTCTACCTCTTCAACCTCTTCATTTAATTTAATTTTTATTCCGTCATGACAGACAGATGAACATTTTCTCCTCTAAACTTAGCCTTCTTTCTGTGATGCTTTTCGTGTGTTTTCACTCGTAATTTGAATCTGTTCCCGTTCATCTGTTTTTTTATCCTTTAAACACCCCACATATCGTTACTGGGATATTTCAATTATGCAATTTCACTTTTCAGTAAAAATTTATTTGAAAATGAACCTACAAGTACCCCAATTTCTTAAACTATTCGACTCAACTGTGAACGTACAGAAAAAAGTCACGTATACGCCATAGGATATAGACAGAGGTGCATTCATTTGCCAAATAAAATCGAATTCTCTGACAGCCGCATATCTGTCTCCTTGACGAGCATATGTCACAATTATACAATTCAATCATACTTCACCGAATGTTGATGGATTTCGAATCTCATTTGACTCTATTACAAACACAATTGACAATCGAAATGACAGGGAAATAGTGAAACATCGGAACAGAAACGGAAAGCACAAAACTCATAGATACCGCTAAAACTGTATTTTGTTGTTTAATTACTCATTCAGTCTTCATTTGCGGTAAATGTGAGTATCTGTCTAAAGAATTTGGACAAGAACTCCGGTGTGTACTTAGGATAATTGAATGCCCTAGGTGTTGGATAGTTGAGCACTGCAATTTTCCTTTGTGTATTCGATTCAATTGCAGGAAAATCGATTTGTGTGTTAGTAACTCTGATAGCCGAGAGAGTTCTTTTGCTTGGTGAAATATCGCTTCAGAGTGGTTGGAGTATAAATTACAAGAATCTGCATCTGAGTAGGAACCATCCTAATGAAAAACAATGCTTCATTTAACAAAGTGAAGGGAATAATCCGTGTTTGAAGTAATCCTTACAAGAATAAAGTAATTTCCTCACATCGCCAATCAGAAAGTGCTGATGCATGGAGGTATCTTTAATGTGAGCATATGAGTCAATTTAATAATTTACATCAGCTATTGGAGCGTCATCGTCCCAGCACATATGATGGATGGAAATCCTTTTAAGTGAAAGCAATTTCAGCAGTTAAATACACTTTCAAAGACCAGATTTTCAAAAATGTGGCTAACATAATGACCGATATGGTACAGGGTGTCCCATAATTCTCTTCTTCTTCTTATCCTTTTATTAACCCTTTCCTCGTTATACGAACTTATGCGTAACGAGTTTCCCATTTTTACTGCATCGCTGCTGCTCCGCTTATGGGGTTGGCTAATGTCGCAGACCGCAAAACGCGTCTACATAATGCTCGGTCCGGGATCGCTTCAGTGGTAAGCCCCAGGCGTTGTTGCGCATTTGCCATCTGAGAAATCCAGGAATTCTTTTTCCGACCTCGTTTTCTTACAGTTGGAGTGACCGTAGTTGATAGTGCCTTTTTAACCGGATTTTCCGCAGATCTTCTTTGAACGTGGCAATACCAACTTATTCTATTCGCCTCAAGCTGTTCGGTTACCGAATTCTTTATATGTAGACTTCCTCTTATACGCGTAGATCTAATACAATCGCGTTTAGTGACTCCACTAGACATCCTTAACATTTTCATTTCCGCTGCCGTCATTTTGTCCCATAATTCGTGTAGGATAATTTAGAAAATGATTCTTGGGTATATTCTAAGAAAAATGTCGTTCTACAGTAAGGGTCTATCTCCAATGTTGACATCATTTAACGAGGATAAAAGAAAAGGCTTCCTTTGGTGTTCCCTGACCTATATTGACGGAAACATCGTTGTTAGTACTACATTATTTTTAGAAGAGATACTAGCCTTTGTAACTGCGTTACATTCGCAGCATGCTAATTATGGCTGACAAGCGTTAACGAGTATAAGCTAGCGACCGCCTGACTCTCAAATCAATTTTCAACAAGGCTTATTGGGAGGAAGACTTAAATCATTATGGATCGAAGTTAAGAAAAATATAAAGAGCAAAATTGGATTTGGAATAGTGCCTCACATAAAGACGAGATCGAATTACTTGGTAAACCATCAGGCTGGTCTAAATTTGAGGCCTGGGAAATTAGCTAGACACTAAGTTTCAAAAGATCTGATGGCACTTACAATCATTTCCTAGGTGACCTGCTCAGAATTGTAGGTGCATGTGGGCAAAGTAACATAATACGCGGTAGGTGATGTCTTTCATCGGTTGTGGCGACGAATGAGAACATTTAATATTATGCTGCTTACATGCCGAAACCCTGACAGACAGTAAAAGCGGCCTTTATATTGGAGAGACGAGTTCATGCTCTCCAAGAGCTTCAGAACTTTCAATCTTCGGAGTTTCATCTGTTTTAATGGACAGAAATAAAACCGCATTGTCCGGAGCGCTCTGGGTTTCTATCTTTAGGTACATTGACAGATCTTTTAACAACCCCACTTTGACGGCATGTATAGTTTGACAACAGAATAGGGTGTACATGAATAACAAGTTTTGTGGAATAGAGTAATGCTGGTAAATATAGCTCTTATTGCGGATGGTTATTGCAGGATATAGGTGATGGTGGGGGTAAATAATGGCCCAAAAGGTGGCAATTATGGTGAATATTCATCTTGTCACAACTTTTTTTTATAGTTTTAACATATAGACTCATGTATATGCAGATTATATAAATGTACTGTCTCTTGTAACATGTCTAGTGGCTGTCTCCTCCAAATCGCAGGCAACCTCAGATCTGATCAAGGATTAATTCCCTAAAAATGGATAGCCAATCAAATGGCGTCGTAACTTTTGCGCTAATATATTTAGACGTGCTGTTAGAGGAGAAGACAGCGGGAAGCACTACCTTTGCCTGTCCGGTCTTAGAAGGTATTCGGCGCTGATGTCTTTACTCGATAAAATACTTTAGTGGTTTAGTTGGTCGACTAATATGCCAAAAGAACTGAGTTTTTCTTCCTGGTAGAAAGCAGAGAAATAATTTACTTCCAAGTTGGATCCTATGTTGCCCAAACAGTCCAAATTTTGAAAAGCTGATGTACCCAAGTTTGTAAAGATTGTTCGTGAGACTGGCTTGTTGATTGACAGTCAAAAGTATTCCCAAGTTCGCCCTGTGTGCTTAACGGAGAATATTGCAGCTGTTGCCGAAATTTTCGCCTAAACCCAAGAACATAAACGCGCCAAAGAAGAATTTTGCCTTAAGATCTCGAATTAATTGCTTACAAGTTCCAATTGACTCAGGAATCAAAGCAAAATGATCACCCGCTTCGTTTACGCTTCTATGTTTGGACTTTAGAGAAGCATAAACTTGACGACAGTTTTTACCTAAAAAAAAATCATCTTTTCAGGTGAGACGCATTGTATTGTATGTATGTATTGACTAAGTTTAGTAATGGTGTCATCAATCGTTTTAGTGAAATGAGTTACTCAGCCTTCCAGACATCCGAAAACATTAATCTTCAATTGGCTCTGTGTATAGAGTTTCGGTTTTAAGTTTTAACCTATTCAGACGGAATTATGGAAACATCAATGAACCTTAAATTCAAGTTCTCTTCCTGACACTAGACAATAAATGTTCAAATTTAATTAAAGTCTCGTTTCAAGTCAAGTCAAGACTGTTCCTCTGTTAACTTTACTTAACTTAACGGGCTTCGGCCTCGTGCAGAGACTCTGCCTGAGACACTGCAGTCTTTCATCCTCTACGATCCCGGGCACGCTGCTTCCAGTTGTCCATACCAAGCGCTCTGGCATCCGCGATGGCTTGAATTTTGAAACGGAGGTTCGGTCTTCCTTGTCTTCTCGAACCTGGGGGCTGGGATTCGAAGATCCTCTTAGCTAGAGCATTATTGTGCATTCGCTCGATGTGGCCGAGCCAATGTAGTCGACGTGTTTTGGCTTTTTGGACTACATCCACATGTTGGTACAGCTCATAGAGTTCGCGGTTGTATCTTCTGCTCCATTTGCCGTCCTCTCACACAGGACCAAAAATCCGCCGAACTATTTTTCTTTCGACGGAACCCAGTAGCAGCTCTCCCTTCTTGCTAATTGTTCAGCACTCGGCGCCATAAAGCAGAACTGGCAGGATAAGGGTTTTGTAGAGGACACATTTTGTCCTTCGAGTTGGGATTTTTGAACCAAATTGTTTAGCCAAGCCGAATTAGCAACGGCATCCTAGGGTAATTCATCGCCGGATCTCCACTAGGGTGTCATTCGTTGAGTTTATGTTTACTCCGAGGTAGGTGAACTCCCTAACTACCTCAAAATTTTTGCTATCAATAGTGACGTTTTGTCCTAGGCGGTGGACAGATGCTTGATTGTTTGTTGATAGCATGTACTTAGTCTTGTCCTCATTTACTTTCGCCCCTTTTTTAATCGCCGTGAACGCTTCTATCACGGCACGCTGGGACCGACCGATGATGTCAATATCGTCCGCATGCCCCGGCAGCTGAACGGAGCTGTTGAAGATAGTGCCTTCCGTGTTGATACCTGCCCTGCGACTATTTACTCCGGTACAAGATTGAAGAAGTCGCATGATAGCGCATCTCCTTGCCGAAATCCGGTGCATGTTTGAAATAGTTCGGAGGAAATCCTTCCAAACTGCACGTTGCAGCGCGTGTTTTCCAGCGTCACGCGACATAGCTGAATCAATTTTGCCGGGATTCCGAATTCGGCCATCGCCCTATAAAGCTGCTAACGATATATGCCTCAGTGTGAAAATTTGGTCTATAATCCATCTGCCGGCCCGGAAGCCAGACTGATACGAGCCGATTAGTGTGTTGCAGAAGGGTTTAAGACGTTCACATAGTACGTTGGATAGGATCTTATATGCGACATTAAGCAGGGATATGCCTCGATAGTTCTTGCACGACATAGGATCGCCTTTTTTGTAGATGGGGCATATGGAGCTGATAGTGCAGTCATCGGGCATGTTATAATAAGAATGTAAGAAAGTAAACAAAAAACTAATTCCATTTTCAACACTTAAACCCAGCCCGAAAATTGTGAAACAAATTTCCTTTCCCCAACTCCAATCAATACGTTATGATCAGGACTCTATGCGGAACGAGTACGTGCATATCTTACGTGGTCATACTGAGCATATTCTATCTATGGCTCAAAGGACTCATCGAATAATGTCCTTAACTGCATTATTTTCGTAATGAAAATTACTCACTTCTTGTCATGTGCACATTAGGATTCCAAAGTTTTTTTTTTTGAGATCTCTTCCAGCTCTATTGCTATTGCCAGCCAACATCAGTTGCCTAGTGATTGAGACTGTACCATACTCATCTGGCACTCAATCAAAAGACACCCTGTGACACGCACAACAATGGTGAGGAGCACGTTATATTTCATACCCAGAAACGTATCCTTCATCAGGAGTAGGCAGGCATATGTACATATAATATGTACTCGAGCATTGGGAAAGTTTTTTTTTTTTTTTATTTTCCAAAAATTGAGTTGGGGCTGGTTTGATGGACCCGTTTATGAGACGAGTAGAGAAAAGGTTGGGATCAGGAACAGAAACATAAACGGGGTTAGGGACAGTATTCAAAAGGATGAATGAAGTATGTACCACATGTGCTGAGTGTAGCTCGTTTTGGACAATGGGATTATCCTTAAAGATTTTCACAAAGTTCTTTTTGTTGATATTGCCTGTAGAAAAGAAAGAATTACACAGAATAGAAGAAAAAATGAATAAATTGAAGGCTTATGGGATTTTTTATTCTAAAAGATGGGGGGTGGTGGGTGAGTGCGACTATGGTGATTTTTTTTTCAAACGGAGATCGACATAAATTAGATAAATCGGGTTAATGTTGTAATATTTATGGCAACTGACATGTGCTGACGGTGAAAAAAAGGAAGTCAGGAATGTAGTTGTATTTATTGCGTACCGTAGTCATAAATAATAAGAAAGTTCCTTTTTAAGTGAGTGAGTAGGTATGAGAGAGTGACTATTTCAAAGGAGGCTTACATGGTTCAGTTGGTGAATTAGTTACCTGAGTAGATCAATAGATCCTTGTATTTTTGAAAGACAGTTTTTTCGGCGTTTTAATTCTCAACATGGTCTTCTTTGAGCTCTTTTTTTCCCCTCTTCAAGTAATGAAATTAGTCGCGTTTGTAAGTTAGAGCTAAATTTCTTTAAGCTGGGCCTTTTCTTGGAAACAGAAAATAGTCACTTGGGGCTAAGTAAGGAAGTGGAGGGTAAGGTAAACATTTGTTGCCATTTTCATGCAATTTCGCTATGGCGACCAGCACGTTTTGATAGAAGAGTAGTGTCTTCTAGGGTAAACTATGTCGAACTTGCTTCATGTCGGGGGTTGAACCCGTTCATCTTCAAAAACTGTTGCTTGTTGGCGACAGACCTACCTTATTTTTCTTCAATGCCGAAGACAAAAGTCAGAATAAGTCATCGTAATTTTGCCGGACGACTCACAGGGTTCCTGTTTTTCTATCTCTTATTTTTTCTCTCTTTTGCACTTGTAAGAGTCAAGACTCAAGAATCACTATGCAATAAAAGTCTGCTAGCAGGCTCTTTAGAGAATGAAAAATCAAAAGAGAATAGAGAAAAGAGTGACGACTCAAAAGTCATCGTGTAGATAATAGTGGACCATGTTTCGTCCCAAGTTGTCACACGAATTTAGCTTTTTTCCATTTTGGCCGAAATTCCCCTTGGTTTTCTGCTTGTTATGGCTGCCATGCGAACGTTACGACGCGGCCTAGTTAAATTTGAAAACAGTCTATTGTCAAGTTACAACGCGTGAAACTAAAAAAGTCACGTAATAATCTTAGATGCACGAGAAGCGTTGAAACAAGGGAATTGAGGTGTTTCCAGATTATAAAGTATAGGGTCATTCATTTCGTAGTTTCAAGTGATTGTGAAGACATTTGAAGATAGTGGAAGCGTTACTGATGTCGTAAGGCCTGTGCGTCATCGTAATGCACCCTCAGTCGAAAATATTGCTGCTGTAAGTGCAAGTGTTGCTGATGATCTGAATTTATCGGTTTCCCGGCGTTCGTAGCAATTGAATGTGTCGTACACCTCACTATGGCGTATTTTGCATTTGGACTTGCATCTCCATCCTTATAAAGTTCAACTTACGCAACAATTGAAGCCTGCTGACCATTAACAACGCCGTAGATACGCTTCCTGGGTATTGGAACAACAGACAATAAACACAAATTTTTCGAATGACATTGTCTTCAGTGATGAGGCGCATTACTCACTCGGTAGGTATGTTAACAAACAAAATTGCAGCACATGAGGGTAAAAAAAACCACAAGAGATCGTAGATGCCGTTGCATCCAGACGAAGTGATCGTGTGCGTGAAAAGTTTCCTGGCCACCAAGATCATGCGATTTTACACGGTTGCTGGGGGGCTACCGTGTTTACGCGAATAATCCCCGAACTCTAGACGCATTAAAAACCAACATTACTCAAGTAACGGCCGAGATACCGTCCGAAATGTGCGAAAAACTGGTTAAAAATTGTCTTAAAAAATCGCATGCTGCGAATCTTCCCGAGGTGGCCATTTGAATGATATTGTTTTTCACACTTAATGGCAAAGTCCAAACTTTATAATGAATTAAAATTTTCATCAAAAATGTATAGCTGTGTGTGTTTTATTTAGCTTTACTTTCGAAATCGAAAAATGAATGACGCTTTACAAACAAGCATGAGCAAGGAAATTTTCGAGAGATTGTTTATAGGCTAGGACGAGTAATATTTCGTTGTCAAACAAAACAACCTTAATGGTGATAGCTAGCAATTTATTCTTAATTTCGGAAATTATTCATTCATTCATAAACTCATATTTTAGAGACGAAAAACACCCAAATTAAACTTATTTAAAGAAAATGCCTGCAACTATAGCGTCACCTCGAAGTTGAACTGAGATATGTACTCGTACATAAAATCCTAATCCCAGTCTAGCTGAACTGGGACATAATCCTTAACCCAGTCCAGGTGAACTTTCTCATAATGCACAGTCGTAACATACGTAACCACATTCAAAGACCTCTTAAGAGCCTTTTCAACCAGACAGAACAAATATTAACCCAAAGAAGACATAAATACCGTATCAAACCGTTATGTATCGTCACCGTCTTCTATTAATCCAAAGCAATTCAAGAGAATTCGAGGGAAAGATGTACACTTCTTCTCCTACCATATGTTGCAAACCAATACCGTAGACTGGGATTATTTTTCTGAAATTTCCTTGTTAAGTGAGAAAAAGATGTCTTCTTAGGGATTGTGCGTGCCTTACAATGGTATAGCGAAGCAGTAGATTTCATTGGCCCTGCTGTCAATATAAACCATCAAACACCGACATCTATTGTACTTCCACATGCGCCAATAAAAATTGCATAAATCAAAAATGACGTGCACCAACTGAAGTGACATCTGTCAAACAGTGGTTGTTCGTGGTTGCGATGGTTTGGCGGTGTATAAATTATTTTGTTAACCTTTCAACCTCGAAAATGCGTAGCGACGTGCAATGGCAGAGTGTGTGTGTACGCGAATATGACGCAAAATATTTTATTTATTACCTCCCCCAAACTTGACTTAGGAGCATATGAGAAATGAGAGAAACGTCAGAGAATGGTAATGAAATGGTGTCAGGTTACTGCTGTGCGTGGGTTTTAGTTCAGCATCACTAAGTTATAGGCGGCAGGCACCCCAATGCCAGTGGGGTTTGTGTAACTAAACCGCAAAAATGATCCTAATTTTTAAAGAGTACTTATTTTTGAATTTTGTGTGTATGGTCTGTGAAATTAAATTGACAGGCATGAATATATGTGTATAGTTAGACTTACAACATTAATTATGGTACGGAATACACTGGAAATAATCCGAGACGTTTTTAACAGGGGGTTTTGTTGCTAAGATGATAAGGAGTGGATGTAGACTAAATGGGAAAGAGAAATCAACCCAGTAAGAGCCCTTGGGTACCAATGCAAGGTCACAAGAGAAAAGGAAATACATAAGTCTTGAAGGGAGGATAAGTTAAGGTGTTTAGTATTTTGTTTTGCTGGTTGTTTAGTAATGAATGACATTGGGACAAACATTCAAAGTCCCTATTTGCCACACGAGGAACTTTTTGTATTTACTAATTGCATCGATTTTGTATAATCAAGTTAAAACGTTCCTAGGCTGTTCTCTCGTATATAAAGTTGTCCCTTCAATTTGGTCATATACCGACTTAGAAAATCTTATGAGACTGACACTTAGTACTTAAACCGGGCTTAACCTAAGACCTAATCAGAAAGTATCTCAAAATTAGGCCATCTTTCGCCGGTTGCCTTTAAGTGCGTAGTCCAAGTTAGATAAGGTCACTTAGTATTCGCTTGCGTTACCGCTGCTGTGACTTCCCTCGGTCATATTCATTCCATCATGGCCCAGCTATTTCCGACGTTAAATCCGTAGACGCCGGACTTTTTTTTTTTTTTTTTTTTTTAAATGTATTTTATTTTATTCTTCTTACATTTACTTTACTTACATGCTAACAGAAAAAATGCTTAAATATTAGCTTAAAATAACTTAACTAGCTTATACTAACTTAATGGCCCTCCAAACGGGCACTCTAAGCTAAACTATTGTATATAACTGTTTTATGTCTTTCGACGTCATTACAAATAATAATTATTATTCTTATACATCTACTTAAACTAAGAAAATAAGTATTTAGAAAAAACTTAGTGCCCGAACAATTTTTTTCTATTTATATAAAACTTATATTTTAACCTCAAACTACTTAGCCTAACTATATCTAACCTAGCCTAATTGTTAGCAAACTTAAAGTTGCTAATCTGATCATTAGCTAACCCAGGGTTGCTAACTTGAAACACTTAAAGCTACCCTAACCTATGTAAGTCGGCCATTCCAAAAGGAAAAATAAAGAAAAAATAAATAAAAATAAAAAACAAAATGGCCCACTTTGCCTTTTGACTAGGCTAACTCGGACTTGAAGGAAACGACGAAGGAATCAGATCTTCTTCACTCAACCACCAAATATTTTGGTGCTGCAAAAAAACATCTTTTTTATCGCGGCTTGAAACCGCCCTACTAAACCTGAGACGTTCGATACTGCCGTGTGCGACGTTTTTTTTGTAGTTGAGTCGCCCCTCACCCACTGCACGAGCTACGTGGAAGATTAGCACCGCACCGGCACCGCAAAGTTATACTGTATAAGCCCTTTCATGTCAAGATAAATGAACGCTTCAGGGGGGACGAAGCCCTTCAAGCGCACACTCTCATGATATAAGTAGTTGGGGTAGTAGGCCCCAGATATCAGGTTATTGGACGAGATCATTGCTCTTGCAATATGCCTTCGAGTCAACTTAATAGCGAAGTTGTCCACTCTATTTAGATTCGCCCTGTTGTATAGGACCACATTGGGATAGAATTTTATGTACTCCGATTCTAGCGTTCTGTAAAGGCGAAGGCAGACCCTAAGGCAAGCCCTCTCAAACACCCTAATCTTTTCCATTAAGCTTGCTCTCACATTAAACCACACGGGACACCCATATACCAGCATGGGCCGGATGAGGGCCATGTAGCAGATAACTTTCACCCTCGCATCAAGTTGGCTGCTATAAAACAGTCTCTTTGTAAGGGCAAAAGCACCTTTGGCTCTGGCCAGAGCAGCATCTACATTCTTTTTAAAATATAAATATTGGTCTAGCCAGATCCCAAGGTATCTAACTACATTTCGACAAGCAAGTGGCTGGCCATGTTGTCCAATGATTGAGAATTTTCGCCAATTTTTTCTGGTGTCCCTAGAGGCACCAGACAACGGCGGTAGACGCCGGACTATACCAATATCAATGTACAGGTCGTGAGGGTCGCGGATGAATCTCTTCTCGTATTTTCCGAAAATACGGACGGGACGTATTTTCTAAACCGGCCAAATGCTTCTTGATCCACTTTCGAAAATATTCAATCCTACTTAGAGCAGAACCGGGAGGATAAGAGTAATGTACCTTCTGATCAAGAGTACTCAAAATTCTTCAATAAAACGAAAACGGTTCATTTATTCATAGATATTCAGTTTATTCCCTTCAAAAGAATCTGCATTGCAAGTAAAACACATGGCACCTCTGTTCCTGAATACTCTTAAAATGCACTTGGATTATGTTCTTAAAATTTAATGCGATGAGTCTGGAAAGAATTCCGACGTTGGTACTCGCGCAAATGGTAACATATAAGGTGAAGTGTGTTCAATAGTGGGCGATGGAGATGGCGGGATAGTTAGCTCATTGGACTATCACGCAGAGAGTCTGGGTTCGATTCCTGCCTGGGTCACCAACAATTTTTCAAATTGTCGTCACCCTTTCGGCGGGCAATGGCAAACTCTTGAAAGTAAAACTGCCTACGAAAAAGCTTCTAAAGAGTGCCGTTCGGACTCGATGATAAACCGTAGGCCCCGCTCAGATGTGACAAAAATGACAACATGAGCAACACAAATGAGTGTCAAGTAGCTAGGCCATGGTCCAGCGCCACAGTGTTTTTTTTTTGTGTGTTCAATAGTGGGAAATACTAGGAGCGGAAAGCGGTTATGACTTTATTTTTACACCAAGCGAGCAGCATGAATGATTAAACAAAATGTAAAGATGCTATTTCAGAAAACTACCTATAGTCACAGAATTTATGACAAACTTTTTAATGAAGCTCTGTCATCTCAATACAGAGCTTACTACAGCAAGATGAATCATTATCTTTAGGAAATGAAGTATTTTTTGAACAGCTACATTGTGGATAAAATAAGTAACATCTTCAAACTAAGAGGAGAACTTTTAAATCTTAATTTTATACCGCACCGTCATGAGCTTCCAATTTGATGCGAGCTGTGCAATCTGAGGTAACGCGAGGATGTGTTGCACTTCATTGCGAAATGCCCCATACGTAAAGAATTGCGCAGAAATTTCTTCAGTGCTTAAGCACTTGGGATAGAGGAAGCAATCGATACCTTTAATGGTGGCAGAGGTTGTGAAAGCATTTCGCTACAGGAACTGCATAATCGAAGGAAGTTTTTAAGTATTTACAAACGCTATCTTTGACTAATAATAGGCCAAAAATAAAAGGCTAAGTAATTTTGTAAAAATATTGTTTTTTCTTTGAAATAAATAATAGTCGTTTAACTAACTAAACTACAAACGCTTTCTCTAATGTTCAATACACTTTTCATAGGCCGATTATGGAATCGCTTTCAGCTTCTTCTGCTCCTTTATCGCCTCAATCGTCTCCAAACGCTTCCCGCGAAATGGTAACTTGGGTCGTAGGAATAGGAAAAAGCCACAAAGAGCCATGTCAAGTGAATACAGAGCTTGCGAATGGTATGAACGTTGTTTTTTTTAATCAAATAGCCGTGTACAAGATGAGATATGTGAGCCGGTGCGTTTTAATGTGAAGAAACCAGTTGTTGCTACACAATTCTGGCCTCTTGTGAACATTTTGTGGAAAATACTTTCAAACGCTTACGTAATACTCCTAATTAACTGTTTGGCCTGACGGTAGAAGTTCGGGGTGGAGAACACCAAGCCAATCAAAGAAAACGGTCAACAAAACCTCTATTTTAGATCGACTCTCTGGTTTTTTGGGGTTTGGCTCTTCTGATTTTTAACTTAATTTTCTTAACTTTTTCGATATTTACGTCAATCATACTGGTGGATGGAAGGTATGATACGATACGAGTCAAATTATCAACCACAGTACGGCCCGCTTTAAACTTTTAGTAAGTCTAAATGAAAGTCTCAATTCATCGTTCCAACAAGTATTTATTAATTCATTTCTCAACTCTTATTCTAATTTTATATTCAAGATGTCTTTGAAATTTGGTGATTTTAATCCCGACTGCCACTTTCCTCTCGTAATCACTCTACTCTGCTATCAAAAAAACAAGTCTTCTTTCTTCTGTCAGTCGTTAGTTCTGTTCTCTTTGTTCGTATGTCAGTTCGTTTTTTGGTAAAGTTTAGGTCGCGCCCACAAACTCTTTGTACCACTCGTGGACTTGTGTTTTTGACATTGTCTAGTCCCCGTAGGCTAAAAATGTAAATAATTTGAACGCTTCCGCACATGATATTTTGTTAAACACAGCATTTTAGGCAAACTCGTTGCTCAACTAAATTTGACATTGTGAAATTTGCAGATAATTGAGCTCCAGATGACTGATTTACCTATAAAAAAAGCTTCTGACAATATCTCAAGGGCGGTTTGTTTGAATGAGAAATCTCGAGTACTTTTTGGTCAGAAGCTATAGAGCTAGTTTAAATTTACAAGACAGGGGTCTGTTACTTATCACCTTTTGAGTCCAAAAAAATAGCAATCGGCAACAGTAATTTTGGCCCGTTTTCTACGCTGGTATTGTTGATGCTTACCGATGGTCTCGGTTTATTTCTACTTCCCTTGTTAAATGCAGCTTTGAAGCCGTCAAATAGTAAGTGAGTGTCAATCTTTCGATATGGCTCCTGCAAGATTTGTAGTTAAATAAGGATAGATGGTAGACATTCCTGGCAAGAAACAGCACTGATAGATTTTTCACACTCGTTTCAGATGGCCATTAGTGGTAGTACTTCTACTACCCGATACTTCGTGCGAAGATGCACCGTAGGCTTGAGCCTTCTCGGCAGGTACCTATGTAAAACAAATGTGACATCTGTATCCTACAGCTTATGCTTGATAACCACGGCTCAGGATCTGGAGTCTTAAAATATTCTCTTCCTTGTTGGTAACATTTTTTAAATGTGTTCGTGCAATAAATTGTCTGTATTTTTTCAATTGCATCATTTTTAATGGTGGCGATGGACTATCATGCAGAGGGTTCGTGGTTCGATCCCCGGCATCGCAAACTCCCGAAAGTAAAATTGCCTATGAAAAAGCTTCTAAGGAGTGCCGTTCGGATACGGCAAAAATGACAACATGAGCAACACAAATGAGTGTCAAGAAGCTAGGCCATGGCCCATACCGGGCTGCCAGCGCCACAGTGTTTTTTTTTGTCTTTTTTTCCTTTCTCTTACTATCGTTTACGATTTCATATGAAATCTCGAGCATATAAGTGAAATCACTGTTCAAATTCTGTTCAAATCTTTGGTACTAGATATCGCAAAGAATTTCCATACAGTAAGCATTTTAATAGCCAGAAGATGTCTCCTTGGAAGGTGTCATTGTATCTCAAAAGGGAATAGTGTCTGGTAATAGTTGTCTACGGACTTAGACACTGCGTCTTTTTGCCACAAAGTATAGCAAATGGGCACATTTTATTGCACATACATATAGGAGCTCCGACAAGAGGGAGTATTTTTATTTCACGACCTGACCCAATCTCGTTTATATCCCCATACATTTATATGTAGAATATACTCCCCTTTTATAAACGCTTTTGTGATATTGTTAACAATTGTGACTAATAACTCAGCAACAAAATTTAAACAATTTCAAATCAATTAGGCTCCCCACAAATATTTTCCATATCATATTCGTAATAGTCTATCCTTCAGACGAAAACGACAGAGTGAGATCCATATTTCATCTGCCACCGCCCCTCTTTCAGAGTTTGAGAAGCGGCAAACGAGGTGGAAAATTAATTGACTACTTAAGATTTAATGCAGTTTGCCTACAGACAGAGCATCGGGAATAGGAGCCAACTATGAGTATATTCCGAGCGGCATTAACATCAATATAAATTCATCAAACAAGCAGTAATCGTATTCTGCAGTATGAATTATTGGAGCACTCTCTTTTCCTGGTACTCGTGTTCGTCATCGTAGCAATAAAATTACGAACAATTTGGCTTCCTCCATTGTCATCGACATCAACATCATGAAATGTATTCATCTGATGTTCGCCTCAGCATCATCCCCAGGAGAAGTTGCAAATGACCTAAACAAAAATGACCACGAGTACGACGGAGTCTCCATTCGAGACATTCAGGCATTATAACACCACTTTCTGTTCCAAGAAATAAGCAATAAAAATCAATTTCTTCTTTTAGATTGTGTTAGGGAATGTTATTTTCCATTTATTTATTTTTTGCAGGGCGAAAACTACCCCCTTCCCGAGGGATTTTTTTACGGAATACAAAAACGAAAACAGTGAAAGCACACCTTTGGGCCAAGGCACATGGTCGTTGTGTAACCAGTGAAATGGGTTTACGCGAACATTTCAGTCGTCAGCGCGCTGAATCTAGGATAAATCAATAGCAATTTCATGGGTGAACAGCTCCGTGGGTTATGCATGTAGCCACGCCATCTGTATTTCCACTTTGTATGATTGGGGATTCGAGGAGGCGGAGGTGGGCTCGGAAAATAATGTCGAAATTTTATTTTTTTTTTATCGGGCTTTTGTCCCTCGAATTTGACTACTGGGAATAAGAATACTCGTATGTTAGGCTCTTGGCCAAAAGTGGTTCAGAAGAACAGTCATTTTGACCACAACATTTTCTGTCCCTCATTGCAAAGCTGTCTCCGTGTTCAGCGCTGACTACTCACTACTATTTCGATGAGACGTAATGGACTTTTGAGTCGCGCCAAATGGGGTTTTTATGTGGCAGGCGAAATATATGTATATTTTACATTTCTGTTGATAGCTTTGGAGAGCCAATAGATTTATGTATATTATCGATTCAGCTATGATTAAAGTGTTGGTGAGTTGTTGAATTTGAAATCAAGAGAATATTTAGTTTTGTTTTCGTCTAATGATTAGATGAATTAAATTGTTAACAAGGATTGAGCACTCTGCCTCTATAATGTGTGCGAAAAGCACGTAGTTAGGTTGCACGAGTTCCTCTGATCCTTTGACACCTTCTAAAACGATTTTGCATTTTTTCCTCTTATACTCATCCTGATTGGTATTTAAATTTTAGAGTAGCTTAAGCTTCTTTTAATCTGTGCAATCGAAAAACCTTTTTATTTTTTATTATTTTTTAAGTTATTCCAATACTCGTATTTATAAATGTTTACCCTTTTCTGTATTATCTGGCCTGATGCCGTTGTTTTTCTCTATTTCTTTTACTTTTACAAAAAGTAGTGGACATAATGTACAGCTTTTAGGCATATCTTATTTTGCAACAACTCATGCATTAACGAACTTGATGTAATGACGCCTTCAACCTTTGTCTCATGATTGCATAAATATTTTTTTAGGGTTCGTAGCCAGTGGGCTTTGTTATCTTTTCTCGTAAAAAGTTCCTAATTCGGTAGAGTGAATGCCACACTGCTGACTATTTTCGAAAAATTAAAGAATAAATTTTGGTAGACTATGTAGATAGAGTTTCTAGATGTGCTTATGTTTCCAATAGGATTATACCTACGAGTATATACATATAAAAAAAATAAAAAATAAAAAAACCCTATGGCGCTAGCAGCCCAGTATGGGCCATGGCCTAGCTTCTTGACACTCATTTGTGTTGCTGATGTTGTCATTTTTGTCACATCTGAGCCGGGCCTACGGTTTATCGCCGAATCCGAACGACACTCCTTAGAAGCTTTGTCATAGGCAATTTTACTTTTGGCCAAAGTACTCTCTGGTAGCTACAGGCGACCGTTTTGTATAAAAAATCACTTGTGTATGTATTAACATTTACTTGACAGGCTCTTCACTAGTAAGTACCGACTTACTTACTAGAAATGAATTATTAAAATTTCATTTCTGGTTATTCCATTGAGTCTTGCGGCCAAAAAAACACCAGTGCCGTACCCCAAATCGGTCTTGGGACCATCTGTAAAAACTCGATCATATTTCTTACCTGGCTGAAATTTCTGTCGAAACCATCCCTGCGCATAGGGAAAATCGATTTTTTCCTTTTGCAGAGCAGGAGTTCTACTCTCATTGTCCTTAACTCCAAAGGCAAAAGACAGTCAAAGTCATTCAAATCCCAGTGTGTTTTAGAAATTGAGACTGCAACCTATTATATGAATATCGAGTGTAGGAAGATTTGTCTGTGTCACCAGAGAGCAGTGTGGATGGTACAGAAATCGCTCAACTAGCGGAGACAAACTGTTCCTTGTAGTTCAGTAAAAGCAGCAGTTATGCGACGCGAAAGCTGGTTTCACCATTTAACGAAGGCATTAGATTATTTCAATCTTTTCATAAAGCAAACAATCTCACTGACCGAAACCCCATTTCGATTTTTCTTACGTCGATTTAGCGGCCTCAATAACGATGAAAACGAGACCTAGTTAATGGGGATATTGCTTCGAACCTTTTTTTCATGATTTTAACAAAAATGAAGTCAAACTAATAGGCGGAGGACCTTTTAGTGCCAGAGGTGCTTTTACTTTTTGTCAGGAGTTCGATGAAGATTATCTTCAAAGTTGCTAGAAACTGCCCGTATTCAATAAGATCGTGATAGTGGGATTGATTTTAATTACATTATTTTCAGACTTCAGATCAATTGGAAGATTATTTATTATTTTGAATCCAATATAAGACAGTATATTTTGAGATTTATTTGTTGAGAAAAATAATAGTCTAAAATCTCTTACGCGTATATTTCTTAAATTAAATGGCTGGGCATCTAATACATAAACTACTTCATTGAACAGATAGTTAGGTAACAAATTATTTTTTATTTTGAATATGAAAATAAGCACATTCATTATTGATTTTTGATTGACTGAAAGCCATTTTAAGGTGTCAAGCATTAATTGTATACGAGTTAGCATATTGCACATCGAAAAACATCTCATTCCCCTATTTTGCGATTTCTGTAACCTTTCAGTCATTCGCTCCTAAAAAAAGTATTGTTAAAAACTATTCACAATAGTCATCACATTAAATATTTTTTTGCACAATTCAATGATACCCTACGCCGGCCGTATTCTTTGAAAAAATCCAATTTTCTTAGCAATGTTATTGCCAATGTTCAATTGGATGTGGTATAAAAATAGCTGCAAAATCGGGAAAACTGTGGTGAATTAGTGCGTACCATGGTGGAATGAAAACCTCGAAGCTATTCGGAAAGGAGTGAGAAAACTTTTCAACAAAGCTAAACGCACTGGTAGTTGGGAACAATACAAATCCCTCCTAACTTCTTGCAACCTAGAGTTGAGAAGATCAAAGAGGGCCTCCTGACGCGCAAACTGCGAGAAGATGGAAAACTTCCCGGCAGTGGCACGCCTCCATAGAGCACTCTCCAAAAATCACAACAACTGCATAGGCTTGCTAATTAAAGCAGATTGCAAGATCACACGCGACCGAAAAGAAACCCTGAATACCTTTCTTCAGGTTCACTTCCCAGGGTCTTACAACTTTGACATGTCAAATAGACTGCCAGCTGAGCTTTCTATATGTAGAAGTCTCAACAGAATCAACAGTTTATCCGGTAAACTCTTTAGTCCGGATAAGGTACGATGGGCTATTAAGTCATCCAAACCCCACAAAGCACCGGGTACGGACGACATATTCCCAGCTTTGCTACAAAGAGGAATAGACTTTCTGATACCCACTCTAATAGGCTTATTTAGGTTCAGCTTCTACAGGGGTTACATACTGCGTACTAGGAGGGAAGTAAACGTAGTATTTATCCCCAAACCATGTAACAAACTTAGTAAGCTACCTAAATCATACCAACTTTAAGCTTGACATCGTTTTACCTGAAAAAAATGTAAAGAATTATTGATGTACACGCGCGTTTCTGGACATAGAGGGTTCTTTTGATAACACTGGATGTGACTCCATATCAAAAGCTTTGTTCCATAGAAAGATCGATTAACCGACCAATAACTGGATAAGAGCGATGCTAGAGAGCTGGGTAATAACCACCTCATCAGCACCGACATTAGCATCGGTATCAGCTGTAATGTATGTATGGTCCCTGATCATAGATGACCTGCTTAATAAATTAAGCAACCAAGGCTACAGCAAAATTGGCTACGCGGATGACCTTATCATCATTTTAAGAGGCAGCGATGCAAACGTGCTCACTTAACGTATGCAAAATGCCTTTAAGATAGTTCTAGACTGGTGCACCGGAGAGAATCTCTCCATAAATTCAAGTAACGCTATCATAGTCCCCTTCACAAAGAGGAGAAATCTAAGCCTATGTTCGGTTTGACTAAACGGCACAACCGTTGAGTATTCTGATGAAGTCAAATATCTGGGGATAATCCTGGATAAAAGATTAAATTGGAACTCACACCTCAATAATAAAATAACTAAAGCAACCAACGCTTTATAAGCCTGCCGCCGCATGTGGAACCACAAAAATCAGTCTCTGGATCTGTACAATGATGGTAAGACCCATCCTAACACATGCTTCTGTAGTATGGTGGATTAAAACTACTCAAAAGACCGCCATTGCTAAGCTCAAAAAAGTGCAACGTTTAGCATGCTTGGGCATATCCGGAGCCTTTCGGACCTGCAGCTATAGAAGCAATAATAGGACTAACACCCCTAAACTTGCACATCAGCAAAGTAGTTCCACGCAGGTCAACTAGTCTGGTACAAGCAAAAGATCCGGACCTAAGGATCCTACTCTCTGACGTACCAGAACTAGTCATGATCTGCCCGGTCACTTTATGCTTCAACAAAGGTTGCTCCACGGAGATTTCCAGCAAAGAAAAATGGGTTTGTAAACAAACACCAAATAGCCAAAATGGCATACAGTGGTATACGGGTGGTTCTAAAATGGAAACGGGAGTTCGAGCTGGATTACATGGACCGAACACAAACATATCAATTGCCATGGGCAAGAGTCCTAGTGAATTCTCTGGTATCAAAGGTGCGAACATCCATATATTCGCGCACAGTCAAGCAGCTATAAATGCCCTTAGCTCGCACGTTATTGACTCCAAATTAGTCATGCACTGCCTCAATACCCTTCAAAAACTAAGCTTAAGAAACGGAATCAGGCAGAACACCTTCCTCAGAGAACAAGTCGACATCACTGAACTAAGGGACTCCCCTGCTGGTAGAGTTGCTAACTTCATTCAGAAGCTAGAAACCCGGTCGAAGTGCTTCTCAACCGCTACTAGCGAGTCAGGTTTTTGAAAAAAAAATTAAAAATAAAAATAAAAGAAGTAGAACAAAAGTAAATTTTAAAAATTAAGTGAAAATGTAATGTAAAGCAAATGTACGAGTATCTATCTGAAATATATAAAAATGAATCAATATTTTGTAGGTAAATAATTTAAATCTGAAGTTACAATAACTTACGAGTAACTATGAAAAAATATTTTATTTACGACTTGTCTATTGGAGTGCTTTTTGGTAGTCAATATTTTTTGTTTTGTTGTCTGGCGCGAAAAGAAATAATTGTGATGACTTTACGACACGGGAACAGGCGATGTATAATTGACCATTTGAAAAGCATGAATTTTCCAAATTAATGCCGCAAACACTCAACGACTGCACTTGCAATTTGTTTATCGAAATTACGAATGTAAGCCGCACTGGAAATTGCAACCGTTTGAAGTCAAATGACATGTCGGTTAGAATCATCGGAATGCGTGGGATTGAGACATCTTCTTCTTTGTATTTCCCCTTTAGAATTGTAGCTTCGATGACGTTGTTCATTAATTTCTTCACCGCAAGCTGTGTACCTTTACAAAGACGTGGTTGGTTGATATTTCGTAACATAATGATTACCGATCCAATTTTCAATTTAAGGTTATGAGGCGGTAATCCGGGGAATTCCAGTGAATTTAAATATTCTGTTAGATAGTGAACGACATCATCTTGGTTAGTAACGGAATCAACTGATTTATATGCAATTAGTTCGATACATTTTTTTTTGAATTTGGAAATTCATTTCGTTCATTAATTAAACTTGCATTAAGTTCATCGGCTGGCATTGACCGTGGAATCACAGATAATCTTTGACGGAAATCAACTGCCAACAGAATCATCGCTCCATCAAACGGGTTTTGATTGTTTCGTAAGTCTTGTATCGTGCAGTCTAATGTCTATAAAGATTTTTTGTGAGCCATTCTACACTTATCTCAAACAATCAATTTGCATTGCTGTAAAACCTTGGCCATTGTATAGTTCTTCGAAATGTTCCAAGTTGGAGTTTCATTTATTTGCATGTTCAATGGCAACTCGAGTGCCGAGTAAGCTGTTCGACCACCTTCCAAGAGTGTAGCTGCAACTACTGAAGAAGCAAGTGCAATTTTATTTTGCCATCGAATCGCTTCCAAAATCAATGATATCAAAAATGTTTCTCCAGTTCCTCCGGGAGCATCCAAGAAGAAAATTCCTCCAGTTCCATCGTTCACCACTTTCATAAGTGCGTCGTATGCATATTTTTGTTGCTGATTCAACAGACGAACATATCTTTGAACTGTTTCTATCAATACCTCCAAATTGTATTCTGTTTCGCGCTTCAACTCTTGATTAAATGCGTCGTGCATTGGGCGATTAAGCTCTGTTATTCCTAATTGAGTTAATACTATGTTGGCAAGCATTTAGCACACGTCCTCAATTAAAATCAATGCTTCATTGTGAATTTCCTCGCTCTATTCTAAATTTGGATTTGATGTCCTATCTGATTCAAAATATCATCAGACATGTTTTATTTGTATTTGTTCCACAAATCAATGGGTGTTGATGGAAAGCATGTGGGAAGAATTATTGAAAACAATATTCGTATTTGTTTAGCATTTGACGAAATGACAGCATATCTGAAGGTGCGATCCTAATGAACCGTCATATGCACGTCATCATTTAATCAACTACACGCTGAACATACCGTACAAAACGGCGGCGTGAGAGACACGCTTGATTATGAGTCATCTTAAGGAATGAAGGTGTATTATTGAACGATGTATAAATATGTTGAATCCCTCTCTGTACAATGTTTGCATGATAGGTTCTTTCTTATAACATGTACTGTACTCTCTCACTCTCTCTGCCTCTGTCTCTCTTTTTCTTTCTCTTTCTCATTGGTTCTTTATTGTAACGTGTCAAGCAGACAACGCGGCGGTCGCGCGCGATGTTTTTTTTTTTTTTTTTTGGTGGGTAGGTGTGAAAATCTTCATAGACACCAGCAAAAGCACCTATTAGTACCGCTATTATATGCAGATAGTCCTTATCGCGCCAGATCGAATGGTCTCATTCTTTGTAATCGACGCACTAAGTTTGTCTCGTCCAGAATTTGGAGTATTTTATTATTACAATGACCATGAAGACGAATATGGAGTTTGCGAGCAAAGTTAATTATTTCGTCCTCGACGGTAACTATTCCTAAGTCTCTGTGGATATCACTGTTTCTGATATACCATGGGGCGTTCACGATTTGTCTTAGAACTTTGTTTTGATAGCTTTGGAGAATATTTCGGTTGTTTGGTTTAGTACAACCCCAAAGTTGTATACCGTACGTCCAAACGGGTTTAAGCACTTGCTTATAGATGAGCAGTTTGTTATGTATGCTTAACTTGAAATGTCTTCCTAGTAGCCAGTACATTTGTCTGAATTTATTTTCAAGTTCATCACGTTTCTTCTTAACATGCGGCTTCCATTTCAGTTTTACATCTAGTGTCATTCCTAGATACTTTGCTTTATTTGCATACGGTATTTGTACCGAGTTAATGAAAATGGGAAGTTTGTTTATTTTCCAAAGCCGTTTGTAGCTTTCCAGTAGCTAACTCGACTGAAGTATCTGTAGCTAGTACCGCCGTGTCGTCCGCGAACGTGGCTACTATGGTACCTGATTCTTTCGGTATGTCTCGAGTATAGAGTAAAAACAATACCGGACCAAGTACACTTCCTTGCGGAACCTGGTCAATTGTGGAGTGCTTAGTTCTAAAACCGAATTGATGATCAGGAATTAGACGCCTCTCTTCAATGATCGGTTGCAAGCGCTTCAATAGGAGTTTTTCAAATATTTTAGATATTATCGGCAGAAGCGATATCGGTCTGTAGGACTTTTTATCATTTAGAGATTTGCCTGGTTTCGGGACCATTATAACTTCGGTAACTTTCCATTGGCTTGGAACGTTTAATAATCTTAGCGCGGCATTTATAAGTTGGAGCAGTTTGATCAGGGCTTTCTTTGGCAACTCCTTGAGAATTTGACCTGTTATCAAATCATAACCAGGGGCTTTGTTATTTTTCAATTTTTTAATTGCTTGGTTAAGTTCTCGTAGGGATACTGTTTTTATTCCAAAATTGTCCGGTACCGTAATTATATAATTAGAACCTCCTGTTAACGCCTGTCCATCAAAAGGCTTAAACGTTTCTTCTAGGTGCTTAGCAAATAGATCCGCCTTCTCTTTATCTCCTTTTGCCCATTCGCCATTATTTTTTCTTATGGGAGGAAATTGCATTTGAGGCTTTTTGATTCCCTTCATGGCTTTCCAGAGGGAGTAATTTGAACTTCTTTCGGCAGTCAGACCTTCGAGATATGTAGAGATATTCCGATTTTTGTAATCTCGTATTGCTTCCTTCAACTTGTTGCATAAGTGGTTTAAGTATGTTTTATGCTGGGGAGCACGGGATTGTTGCCATCTTTTGCGCGCTCTCCTCTTTTCTCTCACCAGTTGTTTTATTTCTGGTGGATATTTTATTTCATTACTTGCTTTCTCTTTTCTTTTTGGAGTTGGAGTGTTGTTCCAGGCAGCGTTCTGCAGGACCTTGATGAATCTGTCGACTTCGTCTTCTATTTCGTTTCGTGTTTTTAGCGACGCGTTTAGAACAATATGTTCATTGCAGTAATTTCTAAAACCGTCCCAGTTAGTTTTGTTGTTAGTTAATCTAGGCGCCACTTCTTTCTTAATTAAGAGTATGCTTAGTGTCAAAATGACTGGTGAGTGATGTGATGTGATGTAAAAAGTCGCACGCGATGTAAGTTTTAGCAGCACCCGGTTAACTTTTTTATGTATATACAGGTAAAAACCTTCATTAAACTGTTGCGAACATTTACAAAAGAAATTAGTCAAATCGGTCCAGCCGTTTTTAAGTTATGGCGTCACCAAGGAAATATTGATTCATTGTTATAAAGGGTGTGCCCCATAATTCACGCAAAATGTAATTTTGATAGAAAATACAGATTTTTAATTAGAAAGCTTAATTAAAAATTGATTTATAGAGTATACAGATTGGAGTTATGTATGGAATAGCACGTAATTGGCCGCCACGGCTTTGCTGGCAAGTACGTACTCTTTTATTGAAATTTTCTATGACCGTTTCGCATAAATGTGGCTGAATTTCATTCGTACACCTCCCAATTTCCTCTTTTCAGGCGTTGGTGATCGTGGGCTTGTTTGCATAGACCTTTGACTTCAAAAAAAGTCCAATGGCGTTAAATCACAAGATCTGGGTGGCCAATTCTGATCGCAAAAACGGCCGATTACACGATTAGGATATGACTCATGCAGTAATTGATTTGTTTCTCTGCTGTATGCCATGTGGCACCGTCATGTTGAAACCACATGTTGGTCACATCCATATCTTGTAATTTAGGCACTTAAAACTGGGTTATCATGTCACGATAACGAACACCATTATTTGTTACTGGCTGACCCGCCGCATTCCCGAAGAAGAATGGTCCGATAATGCCTCCAGCCCAAAATCCGCACCAACCATTTGTTTCTCAACAATTACTCGTGGGTTTTCTGAACTCCAAATTCGAAAATTTTGACGATTTACGAAGCCATCAAGATGAAAATGAGCTTCATCACTAAAGATAAATTTGTTCGAAAAATCAGCAACTACTTGTTGTTGTTCCAAAATCCATTCAACGAACTCTCTTCGCGCTGCATGGTCAGTATTCTTCAGTTCTTGAGCCAGTTGGACTTTTTAAGCATGAAGTTTCAAGTCTTTCGTGAGAATTCGCTGTAGAGAGGTTCTCGAAATGCTCAATTCTTGACTACGGTGCCGAAATGATGTTCCTAGACTGTCAGCAAAACTCTCCCGAACTGCTTCTATCTTTTCGATTGATGCACTCCACTGCGGAACTTCCAAAGTATCAAGAGTATCAACCACAAACTGTCTAGCTTCCGCATAATGTATGTCGTTTTCCGAATCGTTGGGATAAATTAAGACAAAAAGGTGTTCCCAAAACTCCACCCAGTCTTATTCATTCATCGACCACTTTTGTTTGTTGAGATTTGTTCGGCAAATATCTCTTGAACCATGCAAGTTCAGTCCTTTTATACTATATCCATTCATCAACCTTCTTGTCGTAAACATCAGTTTTTCACTGAGTTAAACCAGATTCAGAAGTGATTCACAATTATGTTGAACTCGGAAACTTGAGCTTAAGTAGTGGTTAGCCTCCATATAACTTTGCAGTTGTTTATGCACTTCTTTTTAAGGACCTTAGATTCCGTCATTAGCATGTTAATCGGACGAAACTCTGCTGGATTTACTGCTTTCTTTACTTTTTCAATTGGAACTACAGTTGATCTCTTCCAGTGATCCGGAAAAACACCACAACTCAGCAACTCATAAGGGATGATAGAAAGATAGGTACCGATGTACGTTGGTCTTCAATGTTTGAAGGTTATAATGATTAGAGAATAAAGAGCTCGGCAGGGCATTCCATGAGCGAGTTGTTCGGCTTAGGAAGGAATCACGATACTTCAGGGTACGTTTGAAAGTGGGCTTGAGGGTGTACTGATGAGCATTCATAGCGAGACGGGTGTTACGGTGAGAGGTTTTGAAGGGACGGAATGCTACTGGCAATTTCAGCGGAGCCCTGGTGGTGAAAATAGCGATAGAACAAGGTGAGACAGGAGACATTATGTCGGTGGTCGAGGGTGTCAATCGATTTAAGCTTTATCGCATGGTTTTGAATCCTATCTAGTAGGCGTAAAGATGTCTTGGGGCCACCTGACCAGATGTGAGCATTGTACTCCAATTTTGGGCGAATGAAAGACTTATATATTGAAGCCAGATAAGAGGGGGTGAAATATTTCTTACATCGCTTGAGGAAACCTGGACATTTCGTAGCATTTTTAGCGACTTCGTCATTCCAACGTAAGTTGTCATTGACAAACATACCGATAATGAAAAGTTTTTCGGTTTCGACGATGCAAGTGCCATTCATGGATAATGGCTGGGTATTTGAATTTCGCTTTGGCGACAAACTGTTGATAGTTCCCCAATTGGTTATGCTGCTGATATCGGAATTTAATGAGCTTAACATACGCTGCCGTTCCCGTCCTACAGCCGAAAAGCAGGGACGTGAGTCCGGGAACGAATATGAAAACAGAGAGTACTGTCATCAGCAAAGAAATAAATTGGATTAGAAGCATCAGACAAGAGATCATTGATGAAGATTAAAAAGAGTGTCTGAGACAGAACGGAGCCCTGGGGCACATTAGCATTCATTTCGTTCATATCAGATTTGAAGAACGTTCCTTGAATTGAACGTTTCGAAACGTAGTTTCTAATCTATTGAAGAAGAGAGTCATCGGTCCCAAATGCACGCATTTCCGACAAAAGATCCTGATGCCAAACTCTGTCAAATGCCTTAGAAATATCAAGTTCAACTATCTTTTTTTCGCCAGATTGATGTAGACTTAGGTTCCACTTTACGGTGAGACATGCCATCAAATCGCCAATGGACCTGTTGCTACGAAAACCGTACTGCCGGTTATTCAGAAGTTTTCTTGTTTCGGTTTTGCCAGCGTAGAAGAACACCTATTCAAAAGAAGGGCAGATATACCATTTGGACCAGCGGATTTGTGAATGTTAAGATCTTCAGGTACTCTTGCTGCTACACGAGTGCGAAAGTGGATTCGTTCCAATGAAGATTCGACGCACTCGAGTGTAAGCGGAGACAAAGCACCATCCGGAAGCGTTGAGCTGGCTTCAAAGTGTGTAGCAATTATTATTTTTTGTTAATTAAAGTTCATACGAGTACTTGTTTCTGCAAGGCGTATACCGAATTCAATCAATAGTGCGGTTTGTCCAAACAGCTCTTTGATGTAGTTGCGTTTTAGTTTATTTCATATGGAATAAGTATTGATTAAACCAACCGATATTACCAGTTATACCAATAATTAATTTGCCTATTATCATTTTGACCATAATTTTTTTCATTTTTAAACTGAAAACTTTTGTCTGATTCATTTATATGTTATCATTGAAACCTAGATTTGTTACTTCTTGATTGATAAGTTCTCTATGAAAAACAGTGTTTAAATGATTCGTTTAGGGACACTTTTGTTAACATGGCTTGTTTCAAAAATTAATTCTTATGAAGATCACTGATTTTATATTTCTTATTTACTTTGGCTTGTACATTTTGCTTGTTTGGTATCACATAGTCTTTTAAAGAAGGCGAGTTTTGCGTAATTCTTGTTGTCACTATTTGTTTAAAAGAAATGTCCAAAATACTTTTAAAAATTCGTGATTTGTACGTACTGTTTGAAAACAAATCTATATTAAAATCGCCCATAATGTTATACTCGTATGAAGAACAAAGATCTTCTATTTTATTACTAAAAAAAATCATAAAAAATGTGTTCAAGTGAGCTTTGTTTATACGGAGATTTATAAACAGCCAATAATATCATACTTGTATTGTTTGCACAAACTTTTACAACTAGCCGCCATATCATTTTTCCTATGGCTATTTTAGACACTTCTTCGACTTGCTATTCATCTTATAAGTTTTATTTCAGAGTCTTCAATATCTGATGTTCAATGAGTTTCAGTAGAACAAATAAAATCGAAATCGTTTGAGTCCGTCCGATGTTTAAACAAAGGCACTTTACCGCTGATGTTAATTGGTAATGATTTTTCATTTTTTTTTTTTAAATTTTTGTCTTACGCTGAAGCGTTCGAGAGCAACTATCCCTGCAATTGGGATTTATATCGATGTCACTAATATCAAGTCTTTTATACAATTAGCACATTTGATACTTTCGTTTGTACATTCTCTAAAAGTGTGACCTTCTTCTCCACATTTAGCACATACCCGACAACTTTTTTTACAATGCGTAGATATGTGGTTGAAACTCCACGTTCAACTTTCATATACCGAGCATCTATCCCATTCTATATTCAAATTTCTTTAGAGACTTTACACTTTCAAAACCTTTATCATCTATTTCAATTAATGCATATGTATAGCCTATTGACTCTTATATGATCTATAAACCTTAATACACTCAATTTCATTACACTGAATACTCCTTTCAAATTTTCACTCATGCATTTTCGGCCGGCAACTGCACACCAAATTTATCACTTTTCCTTCATTTCGCCAATTTCGATCGCGCCTTATTGTTTTGACATCAAATAGCAACCTATTACCTATTGACAACATACGTTATAATGAAGATTTTTACTTGAAATTTATTTAACATACTCTTGAAATAGTAATAAATAATTGATAAAAAATTCGTTCTAAAAAAAACGGCTGTCACACGGGAGAACCCCCTAAAAGCAAAATCAACATTGTGTATATATTAGATGCAATCACCGCAGATAAATTTAATGTTTTCACACCATAGGAATCGACACCATTACAAATTGCCTCGGAGTGAAAGGCTTTATTGCATACTTCCGCACATCTATTCCTGTTTCTCCGCGTATTTCTTTTTTGCAATTTCAACAATTGTTTTTCATTTTAAATGGCAACAATAACAAAAACAAATTAAAAGATCAATCAACTAAATTAAGCAAGCTTTTTCTTTAAATCCCTGAGAACACTTTGAAACGTCTATCTTTTATGGATGTACGATTCGAACGTACCGAGTTAAAGGGAAAATAAACTGATGCAACAACGAATTCGTGTCATTCGTGCATCTGCTACAACTTATCTTGGTTTCAAAATTACTAAAATTCCGATTAAGAGTGTGGTACTGGTTTCGATCGCTCCTTATGTAGCGATGTTTAACATTTTTAACATCCAAAGCAACTTTATTTATTTAATTCCATACCCATGATTTCCTTTTAGATATTATGTGAGTCTTACTAACTACATCATAAAGGAGACGTTTGTGGATCCAGTTCCTCACGGAATTTCTTCCTTGTTTTGTGTCTGAGATTGGTGCTCTGCATCTGAAGGAATATCTTCCGTGGATTACAGAATGGTTAAATCGGCTTTATGACCTGATAACCGCCATTCCAATATTCCTTTGTGAACATTAAGGTGAGAAAACCGTTTGTAATAACAGTAATATCCCGCCCCGAAACAACGCCAATTAGCCTTTTGGTGGATTTCCAAATGTGGATATGTCTTCCAAATTTAATATTAAAGGTGTTTGCTCTTAATATTTTGGCGTTAATCAGCCTTATTTTAAGATTTTAATGAATATTCAATTCGTTCGATTGTCACTATTCCTTCGAATGTTTTTTGCGTATTTTGACATTCGAAGGAATAAGGTTCATTATCGAATGTATCACGAATTGAATGAACTTGAATGAATTTTACTACCGAATCAGCTGTTGTCTTTCAATTTGAGTACTGTCAAAATTAAAATAAATATCTCTGTAAAAGTTAAGTTTGATAAAAGTGGTAATAACTTATAAAAAAAAAAAGGAAAAAGATATGGCAGTTGCTTTATGGTATTTTTAGACGATGAAGAGCGCATTAGTAGGTGCAGTATAATCCATTAGAGCTTGAAAATTTCAAGTATGTATAGTCAGTTTTTTGTTCCTTCCAGAATCGCTCCGTATCCGTTCTGTTGGACGAAAATCCCTTTGCGACTTTTGGATTTTCTTCCATCATCCTGGTCAACACCTCTTTTTGGTATCTATTTGTCCAATTCGAATGCGGGCTATATTTAAATTAATCAAATTAATTAATTAATTGAAATTGTTTTATTAATTTTTAGCACAAATGTTAACTGAAATTACTTGACTTAAATTTTTGTTGATCCTTTGTCAGGAGAATTGTAAACAATTAACAAATGACAGTTCTTTCGAATGAATAGAATCTCAAAATACAAATAATGAATGAACTTTCGTTTGATCAGTGAACTTTCTATTCCTTCGAATGTAAAAAAAACAAAAGGTTCGACTTTGCTTCACTTGAAAACGAATCTCAGAAAAGAGGGTGAATATTACCTTGAACGATTTCAACTTCACACTTACGGCATTAAGCGTGGGTTTGATGAAAGGCCTGTAGAAACATATTTTGGTTGCACTGTCTATTCCCTCAGTGGGTTGTCCTACATATCAGAATTTTGTTGGCAAATTTAGTTGTATATTCTAGCATCCTGACTATTGCATGCTGATAATGTTAGTTCATTATCATTGCGATGATAATATTATGGATGTCCGGATATGAATTATTTTGTTGTAGCCAAGGTACGGTTGCGGATATCCCGAACAGCTCAAAGACAAGCTAATATTGTTAGCAATTTCGACGTCTCTCTTAATCTATTAAGAGGTGCAGGGCGGAATGCCTGACTGCCGAGCTCTTCAAAGCGGAAATCGATGGCATAGTATACCATTTAAAGTATCACCGATGGGAGAGGCGCAATTGCTGTTTAGCCATAGTTATAACGTTAGGCTTTGCCCCGCTTTGTGCTTTCTTTGGTTGTAATAAGTGATTTTTTAAACATTTAGTTTTTAATTGACCAAAAATAGAAAAAAAATGCAAAAGTGTATATAACATAACATATTTATTTGTATTGAAAAATCCATGCTTGCCATTTACTTTCAAAGATTATTTCATGTAAATGTTGACCTGGACTACGTTTTAAATGGTTCATATGGAGAGTCCAATTTCGAGTCACTTGTTTCAGCATGTTGGCTGGTATCTGTGCCAGTGATTTGACGTAGACCCATAAAAAATAGTCTAATCGCTTCAAATCGCACGATCTAGCCGGCTAATTCACTGGTCCAAAACGAGAGATAAATTGGCCATCGAACTCA
Source organism: Volucella inflata (assembly GCA_928272305.1). NCBI lineage: Eukaryota > Metazoa > Arthropoda > Insecta > Diptera > Syrphidae > Volucella > Volucella inflata. The sequence continues at coordinate 17,509,965 of OV743718.1, read as the reverse complement.
TTTCTCAATTGCTCCAGGAACCACATGGCGACTAGGTTCAGATGGTCCGTTAAGGGCAAAAAAGATTTTATAACCATTGAACGATAGCGGGCGCTATTGCCGGTAACGTTGTTTTCACGGTCGTCTTTGAAAGAAATCTGGCCAATGATTTCGCCGGACTATAAACCGCATCAAACAGTGCATTTTTCCGGGTGCATTGGTAGCTCTTTTGTTGCCGGGGGTTGCTCATCGGACTAAATACGACCAATTTCGATAAAAGACCGCTTTTCTAAGGATCAAAATTCGACCCTGTGGCATCATGTACGGCATCAGTTCTTGAACAAGCTCTATTTTGAAAGGTTTTAGACCAAGATCGTTGCGTAAAATCTTCCACGTAGTCGAGTAACACAATCCAATGTGAAAAAATCACCCTGTACAACAAGCAACTACCAATAGGTACCTCCTATTTGCGTTTAAGCTTACCAAAAAAAACCATAATGTTTGACCCTTTACTCTAGATAAAAAACGAAGTTCACTTATGATGTCACTGCAACCATAACACCTACTCAGTTTGGGTTCAACTTTAATCACTACAAAATCCGAATTGAATCCAATTTTAGCACTCGAACGGTCTTTTTATGTAATAAAACAAACAACAACTTTCATTGAAAACGTACATACACACCTTCATACTTCAAAAATGACATCATTCAGCACTGCATGATTTCTTTTAATTTATTGTATTTTCGCTTACATTCCATAAATTCCCTCTTAATATGATTTCGAAAATCAAAAAAAAAACAAAACTAAACACCAATGGGCAAAGCAAATCTTTAGACGATTATTTTCATTTCGTAAGCTCACGAAACAAGTTAATTACAAAAATTAAGTTACTGTAATTAACGCTTTCAGCACCTTCAAAAATGCATTTTATATTACAAGCACACAAATCTGAATAAGCTGTCATTAGAAAAATGGACGTTCATACATCATTTTTCTACTCTCTTTGTCAACAAATTTTCCACCAACACTAATTACACAAGTGAGTATAATAAAAATCCATTAGAGAAAATGAGGATACAAATACAATGACTGTTTAATTATTTAAAACTTTCATCCACTTTTTTGACGTTTAGTTTTGACACTTCAATTATCTGTCAAATGTTTGTGTTTGAATTCATTCAGTGAAATCATGACATCAGAGATAAGTAAATACTTACGTAGTAGAGTTCAGTAATAAGTTAGAATTAGGGGCTAGTAATCGATTCTGACGCACACAGTGTAACGGTTTTTGTTCTCTTTTGTTGTTTGTTAGGTATATTATTATACTATACATATGTGCGATTAAGGAATACGAAAGTGAGCTGTCAGTCGGTATATGGTTTTTCGGTCTCAAGGATATGTAGGTTAATACGCTTTCTGTGCTCCATTGTTAATTTTGTGCATGTAAGCATTTGCCAGTGGGGCTATTGTGGGTACGTGTTTATCCAGCGACCATTTTGCGTTCATTCTGTTACGAGTACGAGTATGTGTCTTATCCTTTATTTATGCTACATATGTTGTTAAGTACGTATGTGTAGTGTACCAACCAATTGACATACATTCATATGTATGGTGTGTACCTATGAATAGAGAAAGAGTAGATCTGAATGAAATGTACGGGTACGATACAGTGCCAACTAGTCATACACACGGTTAGATACACCCTGTAGAAATGCAGACATGGTGACATTGTTGCACTTCTCTGCCGTTGAACTGTTACACTGCTGAGGTTTATGCCTCCCCGGTTTATATTTCACGTACATAGGTGCACACGTCAGGAAATAATTGTGCATTGTTGGAAGATTTTACACTCGGATTTCAGCGGAAGATCTACGTCGTTCACATATGGCTTCCGGGATAAGCTGTAAGCTCATTACGACTCTTTTCTTCTACCTCCGCGCCCTCATCCGCTTGTCGACGACTGACGACATTAAGAAAATGGATTTTCCATTTCAGTTCTGTGAGGTAGGATCTTATATTGCAATCAAGCTGCAAATCCAAACCAAAAAAACTAAGAAGTTTATACAAACTGTCAAGTATTTCATACAGTCAAACGTTTGCTTTGGTATGAGTATGTTTATTAGGGGTAAAATAAAAACGCATTTTCTACTTCACAAAATCATTTCAGATGAGACGAAATGGCAACAATGTACGCCGTGTGATACACACCTTTGTGTCAAATCAAATCAGCTCATAATTATATTTTTGTTTATCCACAGATATTTATTTTTGTTCAAAATATTTGTTTCAAAAATATTTATAAATAATTTCGTCGCATGATTTAGAGCTGTGCGGTGTCAGAAGTGGCGTTGCGGTGGTTTTGCTTTGGAACGTACAATATGGTCTGGATTACATTAATTCGTGTGGCATACAGTAGACAAATAATTTGTTTTAGTAGATAAATCTTAGTTTTTTGCAATCAACATATTTTCTTGGGGCACACTTTCGTGATACTTTGTTGTTGATACTCGTATAACTTATTTGCCATTCCGAACTTTGCTTCGTGGCTATCTGTAGGCTTATTTTTGTAAAAGTACTCACAAAAGTGTCGGTGCCCGGATAAAAAGTTATATCCTTTTTACTATTATTATCTAATTGTTTTTCAGTCGATGCCGTCTCAGTTCTCAGCTTTGCAACCAGTTTTCCAACAAAGGCGGTTAATTTTAACAGGCCGGACATGTATTTAAATGATGTTTCCAGGATAGACCAATCTTTAACAATTTCCTGTTTGAGCTAGATGGATCATAATGTAGCTGATTCCAGTTAAGCACACCCAGTTAGCTGAGGTTCATTTCCAATTCTCACCAGTATCAGCTATTTTCTCGTTCACTAAGTACACAATTAGGAAAAAATTCTTCAAAAAACGGGGTTATTAGTTTAAGGGAAAAATATTTTCACAGAAACCGAAGAAAGTTCTACATCTTAACGCTTCGCAAATACCAATCTGCTTGCTGCACATATTGCAGCTAGCTCTCTTCTTAAGATTTATTCTTCCATGTTAGCAAAACCACTGTGAAAACTTCTCAACCACCGGTAATCTGTTTATCGTAGCAATAGGAAAATTGAAGACATGTCTCACCGAAAAGTGTAACCAAAATCTGCACTAATTTGTCTAAAACCTGATAGCTGTACTTAATATTTTAAAGCCATTTGGCAGAGTATGGCATCAAGTTTTTTTTGTCGAAATATATTTGGTAAATAAAAAAGAAACAAAAACACTGTGGCGCTGGCAACAAAAACACTGTGGCGCTGGCATCCCGGTATAGGCCATGGGCTAGCTTCTTGACACTCATTTGTGTTACTCATGTTGTCATTTTTGTCACATCTGAGCGGGGCCTACGGCTTATCGCCGAGTCCGAACGGCACTCCTTATAAGCTTTTTCGTAGGCAATTTTACTTTCGGGAGTTTGCCATTGCCTGCCGAAAGGGTGATAGCGATTTGAAAAATTGTTGGTGATCCAGCCTGGAATCGAACCCAGACTCTCTGCGTGATAGTCCAATGAGCTAACTATCGCGCCATCACCATAGATATTTGGTAAATATCTTCCTTAATTCTACCCATCTTGACTGGTTTTAAGTCTGCTATCCACAAAATAAAGCGGCGATTTTCCTCCGGAAAAAAAAAATTTAAATTTAAATTTCATAATTTCTTTGCTGACGACGACGGTGCTCCCTGGCTTATAACGCAGTGAGTTCACATCGGTTATGTCAATAAGCAAAATTGCCATTGGAGCGAACACAATCCATAAGTGTTCGGCCGCTATCCTAGCTGAGGTTCCAACAAGACGGCGCTACATGTCATGAAAGCGACACAACACTTGAAGTTGTGAAGAAGAAATTTGGCTACTGGGTAATCTCATGGAGAGTATTCATTAAGTGGCCTTTGCAAACAAGGGGCTACGTCAAGTTCTACGACAAGTCCTACGTCCTTGGATTTTCTGAGTCCCAAAAATGGAAATTTTGCTTGTTAACTCGCGTCATCGGGCTGCTATAGACCCTTTACAGAGAAGTAAAAAAAATTTCTCCCCCTACTAGTGCGGCTGAGTTTGAGTTTTGGCGCATACTTTCAGCAACTTTTTTTTACAAGCTTGCGTTCACCATTTCGACCGAAATTTCTTCTTGAAATACGCACTGTTGCGGGAATAAACCAAAATTGTAATATCTGCCAATATTTGCGAAAATCGATTCATTCGTACCGTGAAAATATTTTACTGATTTTCGTTCAAGTTTTTGAGTGCTATGAGCTGTCATAGTCATAACTTATGTTTCAAATATAGTATATCAACAGATGGCTTACTCTTTATATTTCTAGACACAGGCCCGTTGTACTTAGTCCATGCTGCATTCATTTATAATTGTCACCACGATTCTTCGTATTTGTCTAGGTTTAGCGGCAAAAGCTTGCATCTTTTCTTGAAAACATTTTTCCCACTTTATTTCTTTCGCAATGTCAATTTCCGTTCGCTGTTTTGGATGGTGATCCATCTGAGTCTGACATCCAACGCTGCAGTAAAAAATCAAGCACTGCTCTTGCTTATAAAATATCACATTAAGTATAGTTTAAATCGTAATTTGCTGAGTTTCTCGTTTCAAAAACCTTTCCCCCATGACACTCATATTAATCGTATATCGATTCACTTTGTCGTAATACGGTTTTTGAGTTCAAAACTTTTACCTGTCATTGTGGCGCGATGTTGCAGCTTCCGATGAGTAGTTTATTTTGATAGGCATCATATTGCTCGCCCTCAAAACTGAAGATCAACGAGGAGACTCTGAGGATTATTATTCTCCTAAGCTGTTAAAGTGATAGAATATGATTTTTCCCATTAAGTCGCCTTTTAACACAGCACAATAACGGATAATAGCGATATTCAAAAACTGTTGCTGCACGGCTGATGATTTTGAAAAACCGTCAAAAGTGACAGCACGGACTCAAGTCCATTCCTATTGGAAGACCTATCAGTCATAATAAACAAAACATTTTTGGTGGGTTTCTTGAACCCGTTGGACTACAAGTAATACTGATTGATAGAATCCCATGTTTCGATATTTTATGTAAAAAAGTTTTTTTTTTTTTTTTTTTCAAAAAATCTAATTTTAGGAAAATATTTTTCATTTTTTTCTTAGAAATATGTCCACGTAAATTGGCCTCGTTTGACCACTGTCTATTGGTGGCAATGTACTCTCTCGCATTAGTTGACTTGGTAGAATGATAAATTTGTTTATTTTTGTTTTTATTTGCCCAGGTGACGACATGCAATTTCGAATCTTTATCTTTGTCTGAATTAGGAAATTTCGGGATTAAATATAAAAATTTAAAAATGAATTGGCAAAAGATACACGTAAACCACCCACTTTGAAGCACTTCATCCCAATTTCACGCTGATGGCTATATTGCAATAATTCGTGGGAAATTGAATTAATTGGAAGCATTCTTTTCGTATCTTTCCTCGGTTGAAAGTAGAAAATAAACAAAACATGAAATTCTTGCGTGTTAAAAGCGATTTTCGCCGAGTGGAACTTTAATGTGGAATTTGTAGTTTATGAGGTTGTTGCGAAGAACAGTTTTGAGTTTCAAATGAAGAGGTCAAGAGAACAGTAGACAGGTTGCATACAGAGTACTATTTTTAGTTGTAGATACTCGTACTTTAATGCGCTTGTTAATTTCTTTCGAATCGGCACTAAGTGGCGCACGGAGAACGCTCTTATTTTCTGGAAAGAAGGGAATTAATTTTTTTCCCCTCTTGTCAAGATCATACACGTTTTCGCCTCGGGCATTTATTTGTAATTTTCGGTTTTTTTTTTTTTTAAATACATTTTTCGTGTAAATATTTACGATTTCAGGGAGAAAATACTGGCCATAGTAAAGTGAATTAAAAAAGTCCTTGACCGTTTAATTAAAATTTATTTACAGAGAACTTAAGAAAGGTTTGCAGGGATGGTTTTGTGTGAAGTACTTGAACTTATTCACAATACCAGAGATTAAGTTGAAAATATGTGTAAACAATTTTAACCTTAAATTGGAATTCTCTTGTAAAGATTATTTCATAATTGAAAATAAATTTATCTAATTAGATTTTTGAATAAGTACATAAATAGACGGCAGGATAGGCGCCTTTGATTGATTGTTTGTAAAACGGAATTGTCAGACCTTTTGGACAATTTATACCCAAATTTCAGATTGGTTGTAGTCTCATATTACTGCAACTGCTCAAAATACGAGTATGTTGTGATATCTTTTGTGTTTAGTAAGCGTGGAGCTAAATATCAGCATATGGTAGGTTAAACCTAATGTATAGCCGTAGAGAGCACTTCGGAATTTGTCATCTGTATGACGTAGGACATTGATGACCTAACGTTGATAATCCGCATATTGTTTGGTCTCCACGCCACGTCTAACCGATTCATTGGCGACTCAGTTCGTTTAAATGTTCGATTGACCCTGGGTATCCGAATGAGAAGTAAGTATCAACGCTAGACTGTCTGTGTATTTAAGATTGAAATATCCGATCAGGCTATTTGATTTAGGGTTAACCTGAGATGATGATTGACTGGGACTGGGCTTAGAAAACCCTTCAGTAAGAAACGAAAAAAAAAATTGTGTGGACCCTCAGAGTCTACGTTTTCGTCTTCTTTGAACTGTCTGCAAAAATGGAGATGCAAAGCGAATAAGTTCGCATTATCTCCATTCGATCTATTCTCAAATAAGATTCAGTTTCAGAAAGTGCAAACTCAGAGAATAAGGACATCAGAAACATTAAGCTCCTTGCCTAAGGACAGAATTGTATTGGGATGTTGTATTACGTATGCGTTACACACTTAAGTTCTTAGCAAGAGCGAAGTACTCTATTACGGCACCAATATCAAGTCGCCTATAGTTTTTCTACGTTCACAGAAACCTTGCATTCTCGAACTAAGACTTAAGGTAGAGGTGCAGATACTTTTACTTCTCCACGGATTGTTGCCGATCAAAGAACATTTATTTTTACTAGGTGGGGTGAAAAGTAACCTCCTTGACCGCCAGAATGCGCTGGTACTGCAAAGGAGCTATGGTGCCTTGAAGTCCGTTCATATTTCAGTGCGAAACTGTCTTTAGTTTTGTTTTGACAGCTGATTGTTGTTGACGTGTTTGGCATCATATTGAGAATGGACAAAAACGATTTTCGTTCTCTCATAAAACATTATTTTTTGAGAGGCAAAACTGCGAAGGGAACAAAAGAATAGTTGGATAAATATTATGGGGCTAATGCTCCGTCAGATTACACCGTCAAATATTGGTTTCGAGAGTTTCGTGGTGGCCGCAACTCCACTACCGATCAAGTCCGCAGCGGCAGGCCCTCCGATGCGGTTACAGAGGACAATGTCAAAAAATACACGAAATGGTGTTGGCTGACCGGAAAGTGAAGGTGCGCGAGCTAGCAGATACCACAAATATTAGTACTGAGCGCACATGCCATATTTTGGGCAATTCTGCATGTGAAAAAGTTATCCTGCCGCTGGGTGCCGCGCATGCTCACTCCTGACCAAAAACACGCACGCGAGAGCACTTCAAAAGAGTGTTTGGACTTGCTGATGCGCAATCGGGTGGTCTTTTGGCGTCGATTGGTAACTGTTGATGAAACCTGGATCCACTATTAAACACCAGAGAACAGAATGAGTGCCCGGCAATGGACTGAAGCCGGCACGATTGCTCCGAAGCGGCCGAGAGAGGATCAATGGGTCGGAAAGGTAATGGCGTCGGTTTTCTGGGATTGTCATGGCATACTCTTCTTGAACTACCTCGAAGAAGGAAAAACCATCAACAGCGAGTATTACTGTGCATTATTGGAGCGATTGAAGGCCGAAATCGCTGTAAAACGGCCTCACATAAAGCGAAAAAAAATTATATTTTTGCAATACAATGCGCCGGCGCATAAGAGCATCGCAACAACGGCTAAAATCAATGACTTATGGCTCCATTTGCTGTCGCATCCACCATATTCGCCCGATTTGGCTCCCTCGGACTATTATCTCTTCCCAAACCTCAAAAGATGGCTGATCAGTAAAAAATTCAGCTCATGCGAGGAATTCATCGACGCCACGGAAGAGTATTTTGCAGATCTTCCGGAAAATTACTTTTCGGACGGGATCAAGAAGTTTGAAAATCGCTGGAATAAGTGTATCAAGCTAAAAGGGGGAAAACAATTTTTTTTTTCATTCCCAAGGAAGTTACTTTTCACCCCACCTAGTAAGCTGAGTGTGCAGCATATTATATGAATATCAAGCGGAGAGGGACCCGTCAGTGCATTTAGAGCGAAGTCAGATATGTGAGAAAAAATTTAGCCGAGACACACCGTTCTATTACGACATAGGACTTAATTGGCCTTGCTATGGCCGTATAGATCCAAGCAGCCCTTCCAGGCTTAGAGGCTTTTACAGTAACATGTTCAGTCCAGAGAAATTTGTTATCCAAGGTACAAAATTCTAAGCTTATTTCGAAAATTAGATCGTAATGCGTCTAGAAACAAGAATTGATGGAAAACTTATTTCTATTGCACTAATGCTTGACCACGTCTAGGGCTGCTTGCGCTTTATAGCAACTGCTGACTTTAGTTATTTCAGCATCGAGTTTCACTGGGCCTTGAGCACTCTAAACCTCAGAGTTCTTTCTCTATGTGGATTTTATCGTTTCAACCGACTTTCCTTCATCCGTATATAGACGGTTGCTTGCTACAGCATTGATGTGCAGACAGATGAAGCGTCTGAAACCTTCTGCCGGTTTAGGCTTAACTGAGATGAAAGAAAAGAAGGCAACTTCAGCTCAGAACGGTCGATTTGTTTCCCTTTATCAACACTGCGGATACAGTTTGCCCTGTTGCATACCTTTAGCCCAATAATTATGACTATTGTCTTTTTTTTTTGCCTACCTTTTCTAAAGTCCATTCAACACTTTTTATTTCTTGAGTCAAGCCGAAAGATGGAGCTAATTTTGATTGAGTTTAAACGAAACAGAATGGGCCTTTTCGGCACTTTCTATATTATTTTAGTCCAATTTATCGAACGTACCGTGCAAAAAGTGTGATGGGATATCAGTAACACCTGCGGCAGGGAGCGAAGAATCTTTTGGGGCCTACATCAAATTTTCGTATCCTATTTAAGGTCAAAGAATTCAAAGAATGGATGTCGATATTGTGGTTGCCTTTTGACGACGCACATAACGCATTTAGGCTTACGTCCCTGTTCAATATTTTAACTTCCATCCAGGATGTTTTAAGCGTTTAGTTCAACGTCTTATCTGGGTTTTTTTTTCAGAACTTTAGGATGCTTGACTCTTAAATGGGAGTCGGTGCTGTATTTATATACAGCTGCTGCAAGTGACAAACTATCAGTAGATATTTTCAAAAAAACAATTTCTAATGGAGAGTATATGTTACATGATCATATGGCGAAGTGAAGAATAAGTCTCATTTTAAGGTGAGAAATGAAATCTACTTAACCAACCAAAACGTGGCACAAAAAAATTGAAGATTGATTGAGGTCACCTAAAATGAATTGGAGAGAGCAATTATAGAACGACAAACGAGCGTTTTCAACGCACTGACTGTTTCCATCGATTGGTGATTGAATTGGAAAAGAAATATAAAGAAGGTTCCATCAAGCTCAGTCAATCAATGACTGCTTTCGTGAAGTCATAACTGAAATGGTAAATCCCTTTTATTTGTAGTTGTTTATTACTTACGTCCGTCTATGATAACCACAATATGACATTTATTGAATCATAATCTCCATCAAATTCTAAATAACATCTTTTCATCTTGAAACAAGTAAATATGACAAAAAATTACTTTTTCTATTTTTATTTTCAGTCACTGTTTGAATTGGAACTCGCTGGATGCAATGAGGTAACCGAAGCTGGTCTCTGGGCATGCCTCACACCACGTATCGTATCCCTATCGTTGGCAGATTGTATAAATATCGCCGATGAAGCTGTGGGTGCTGTGGCACAATTACTTCCATCACTCTATGAATTCTCACTACAAGTACGTTTTAAATTAACTCAAATTCATTTCTGTTTTCATTTCTGTTCATTTAATCTAGGCATACCACGTGACTGATGCAGCTTTGGGATATTTCTCACCAAAGCAAAGTCATAGCCTAAGTATATTACGCTTGCAATCATGCTGGGAGCTAACTAACCATGGCATTGTTAATATTGGTAAGTACACATGCATACATCTGACTTTGTGACCACAATCATAATGACATTCCTTTGAGTCCCTTCCCCAAAACTAAAATTGACCTTAAAACCTCAATAACATGTCTTAACCGCTTTAGTCTGCTCGTACATCTGATGTGGGGTTTTGCTTGCACTTGATTAAAATTCTGTTCTGTGGTTGGTTACGGAGCGGTTTGATGTAGCACCACACTGTCAGTTATAACATTGACGACTTTGTACTACTTCTACTTTTAACTGTTGCGTTTTATTAAAGTTTTAATGAAATCATTTATTCATAACTCATATTATCTGATTGCTCGTGGCGAATTTAAATCCAACAAAAGAGCTTCGGTTGATAATTATATTAATTTTATGTGCTGCACCCGGAGTGCATTGTCAGACAGTGGATTAGTATAAGAGATTGTCGGATAAGGCCTAAATACAAAGAACAGATTTTTGAGTATTTAAAATGGTGCGAACGAATCGTCTGTAAACTGCTCTGGTGTTGGTGTATTCTATGATTTTTTCCACTGAGGCCCTGAGTCCTTTCAACAGTTTTTCAGTTTATTACAATGTCAGGCTATCAGTGAAGATATTCTTCAGAGTTACCAGCAGCTGGTCTTTACTATAAAAGAACTTCTAGAAGAATACCTGATTTATTTTAGCATTGGCTATATATTCATCAGTTATCAGTTAGAACTAACACCTATCTTTGAGCTTCCGCGGCTCTACAACCAATTTTTATAAAAGAAAATTCTAAAATTTAAAAGGAAACGGGGCTGTCTTGCCTGCAACGAAGCCGCTTCGATTTGGTAAGGCGTGCAACGAGAACAGTCTGAACGACACTGAGTGCAAAAGCAAAGTATGCTTTTATCCAAACAGTGAGCAGCAATATGGAAATCTAAGGTTTAAGTGCTGCATGAATCAATTTCTTGAATGACTAAGTCAATCGGGCCATCCAATTTGACGCGCGTCATTTACTTGATTCTGGGGCAAGTTCAAGGAAATAAAAGAGCTGTGTCTTCATACCCAGAATATAAAATACAATGTATTTTCGCAGGGATAGCAAAAATAAGTCACGAATTTTAGCCGGTTACGAAAGTTAGAAAACAAGTTATCGACTTAAAGCTATCCAACACGAACGCTTAGGAGATTATCGAATGGAAATTACTATTGGAGGTTTCCGCATCAGAACATAGATACATCGAGTTGTGAATCGAATGTGAGGTTCCCACTTTACTAAAGAGAGAGAAATTAGAGAACATTAAACACAGATTTAGATAGAAGTTAGATGACACTGTATAAGCCTGAGCGGTATTATTGTTAAATGCTTCGAACTAAATTGTTCAGCGAAAAAAAATTTCACAAACATTGCCGATCCATGAAGCTAATTCAGATTTCTAAGAGTGTCTCCTAAAGGGAACTTTTGCAAAACAATGGAAACCTTTCGTCTCATTCTTGAGATGGTAATCTAAAATCTGTCATCGTTCGTAGTAACTTTTTAGACTATCAAATAAGCAGTGGCTTCCTTTGGTGGGTTAAAGTCACAGTAAAGGTATATGCCAATTGCTCGCATTTCTGATGAAAATTTCCACTGCTAGCCCGGCACTATTGAACCACCGTTGTATAGTAAGAGTAGCTGTTATATTAAAATTCGTAAAGAGCTATGGCAATGTAAGGAATTTTCGACAAGACACACATGTCACTGAGAAAGGTCCTTTCGATGGACCCGCCGCTGATTATGCGAGATGCATACGAGTATGACACCAGAAATTTTGTTGTAGCAAAAATAAATAATCGAGTTTCCCTGTGCTCAGAAATGGTTTCTGCTGAAACCTGAGCCAGGAAAAGATGAAGTCGAGTCTGCACAAATGGATGTAAACCCGATGTATGTAGAATTTGGCTGTTAAAAAAATCCTGGAACAGAAGTGGTTTGTTTTGTTGTGTCTAAAACCTTGTTGAACCCCTTTCACTGCTTCCAAGCTAGTTTCCGGAGTCTTGTTTGTTACAATGGGACCAGGCTTTTGAGGCTCCCATTTCATGTGAGATTTACTGTAGATGGTAGGACTCTCCAAGATGCCGACAGAGTAAGTTGTTTAAAGTTGTTAACTACTTACAGGCGTCGAAATGGAGCGCTACGCATTTGCTATGCATTTATGTGTGCCAGATATAAGTGCCCTTTTCTATACTTAAGTGTTTGTACTGGTAGTACTTTCTACGAACAGCTGAGTAGTTCTCATAATAGAAACAAACTTGTTCTTTGAGTGTTCGGTTATGATATTGTAGATAAAAATCCCTTTCCTTCAATATTGTTATATTGTTAAGGACTAATACTTTTTTGATTCTGAGATCTTGCAAGATAAATGTTTTTTGATGGCCGGCTAACGTTTTTTGTTATCACGAGAATTGGGCATTTATCCTTCGAGGAATCGGAGCCAAACAAGTGTGCCATTGATTTACACTTAGACCGGTTGACGGTATATCGTGAAACTTGTGAAACCATGGAGATTTCTTGCAAAAGTCAACGAGGTCAGCGATCCTTTAACGACAGACTTCATTTTGATTATATTATGGTGCTTGCTAAAACAGGGAAGTTCTACGGGGCATCCGTTACTCTCTTCATTTGTATATTAGGCTATAGTTAAAGTCAAGGGCGAGAACTCTTTCGAGGATTTTTAAGAAGAATGATGCAGCAACATGACTTAAACCCTTTGCATAATTTCTAAAACTAGTGCAAGCACTAGGTACTGTACTAAGATCTTTACTGACTTTGGTAATGCATAGCAGGGTGTCTTCTTTGAATTCATTGAACCCTACTTCTGGAGCTTACCGACTGTTGTCCGGAGTCTGGTAAAGGCATGATTTAGAAAGGAAGCTTGTTTTAAAGTACACATTCTTTGAGGGGGACAGAAGCATAAGCACGTACTAAAGGTATGTAGAATATTTCGTGGACACCTGCTGTGTGGCCCCCTTGATATTTTGATCATCCTAGAGAAACCACATTTGAACCAGTACCAAATCGATGCCATCGTGTAGATGGAAGACTTCCCCTCCATTCTAGTGTGAGGCCTACCTGAAGCCAAATCATATGGTTATTAGATTTCCCAACAACAGCCCCTGAAGTACTTAAAGGTTTAAACCACAGTCATCGTGATGCTTCTAAAAAAGGCCTGCGTCTTCAAATCAAACCAGAACCGAAGTTTCACGGCCTCCACAGTACAGAATTAGGCCCGTATAGGAATCCTTTGCATCGACTTGTCGCTTAGTGTTCAATTGTGTTACCGGTTAAATGAGGCAACTCTGAAGTGCTTTTGCTAAGGATTTCTCTACATCAATTTTTCCTCCATTTGATATCAGACAACGCCATGAAAAAGACGTAGTAGGTGTAATTGGGCGGTGGCCCAAGTAGCACGTAGAGATGTCACCAGTGTTTCCCTTAAGTACCTACCATGAAGGCTTAATCTTACAGTTCTTCGTCGTACGAGATAAGAAAAAAGCTTTGATCAGTGACCCTCGAGTAGTACAAGTACCACCTTCAATATACTGTCTAAGCTCCAGTTGGTTAACCCTCTACTAGGAAGTGTAATAATGAATATTTGAAGGACAAAAATAAATAGAAGAAGTTTAAAAGTTGATGTCCACTGATGTCTGATGTGCAGACACCGGTCCACTGCGAAATCATTAGCTTTAACTGCGTTGATGCCGTGTCTCTATATTAGGTGCCAGGGTGCGTGTTTGTTATAGGCAACGAGAAAACTGACGAGACACTTCATAATTAACAGGACCTTCTCTCTTAAGGTAAAGAAATGCCGACAGAGCTTAACTTGACACAAGCGCGATAGCAGAACTCTTTGTTGTACAGTCAGGGGTGACCAAACCTCACAGGCGATGCAAGGTACCCATCAACCTACCTACCTTCCTTATCATAGTATAGACTACATTGGGCCTCGACTAGTCAATATTATGCCAATGTTTTTTGAGTGGCGATATGTGAACGCTTAGTCTATTAGTGTCGTACCTGGCTCATCAAAATACGGTCGAAAGAGAATGGTAGCTACCACAAGCCGACAACACAACGCAAAAAAAAACTTCTGAATTGCCGACTGATGTTACAGATGTCAAATATTCTTTCACCGATGCCGTTGAGCAACTGACATGCTAGAAGTTTGTGTATATCCCTGTTTGTTGCATATCCTTCTGTTGAGGGCACCCACCAAATCTTTTGTCTTCTCCACGCTTCAAGGTGGTATGACCGTAATATTACTTTTATCCTTAATCTGGTCGTGAATATCCTTTTGCTAAGAAGTTCCAAAAATGTAGGACCTTTGCGAGATAATGGCATCTACATGTGCCATTCATAAGCGCTGAGGGTGCCCTTAGCTCACATATACCAGCGGATTGTTCCCTGAGAAATGTAGCACAGTGTTAACTGTTGGAGATTGAAACTAACATGTCCAAACCCACTTAAATGGGTTTGTTATTGTTTCAAAAGAAAGGAGAAAGATTTCTTGTACCTGATACGAGTGATAACTAATTTATTGCAATGACAAACGTTTTAGATGGGTTCTTTAAAAGGATTGCTGCAGCTTTGCGGATGTATGTACGCCCGACTATCTTCATGGGCGATTAACGTTTCTAATTATTCACCTAATTCAGTAAAACATGCACTCTGAATGCCGGATTTGATTACTAGTCCAATCAATCTTTACACTACAAGTGTAGTGCCCTATTAATTTAATTCGTGTGGACATTCTAAACTTAAATCGATTTGTTTTGGCTTCGGTCTTTTATCTCAAAATAGAACGGTTTGCATGTTCACGTATTTTCTTTGGCGCCAAAAATAGTTGCGCGATACTTTGTACACATCTAAGGATGCAACGAAAGACGATGGCGGTGGCATTCTGCTTAAAAGAAAAGATACAACAATGACCACATAGAGTAGCGATACACTGAAAGAGTGTAGTATCTTTCACCCGAAGAATGAATTAAAGTATTCGTTTCGACAAAAGGGAAACAGAGACGAGCTTTGAAACACCTCGGCCAAGGTAAAAAAGTTTTCATTCAACAATGAATTGAATTTTGTTGTCGAACTAAGAAGGCAAAGGTGCATGGGAGATGATAATAGAAATGTAGTCGAAGGACATCGTAGAAGGTTATTTTAAAATATTCGAATAGTTTTACTTGGCAGCCGATGCTGTGACTACTAATGTCTAATGTTTTGGTCTAGTTGCACTGTAGATAAAGAGTTCGATGCTCTTTCGTTGGATGATGTATGCACTTAGGTCGAACTATATTTTATAGATTGGAGGGCCCGACACTATGAAAGCAGCGTTGATGGATGCCAAGATATGTGGAACTGAGAATCGCACTAGGAATATTTCACTCAAAGCATCCAAGAGAATCGGCATCTATTCTAGAAAGTATAAGTGCCTCTGCACTGTTTGCTTGAAATAGACATCTGCTGTAAAATGGCCTACTTAGCTCATAGAAACAACGAGCATATATCCTACGAGTATTATGCTTTCATTGACAGAAAAAAAAATGTTTCCTGCTTTTGCTCCAATACCCATAAACGCCACTGAGAGTTTTTTTAGTACGAGTATCATCAGTATTTCAATGTCATCTGCTTATGTAAGACGCCTACAGATTTTTTAAAATACTGTTGTCCTTGTGTTGCGACAACTCTTGTTAAGAGTCGCAAGATAGCTTGTCGCCACAGTTCGGTGCTGATTTATCTTAATAGGGCATCCAATGTTCGCCAACCACTTTCTGCACAACCTTGTTGATTCGGTAGGAACTGCAAGATTACACATGACTCTGTACTGCACGTCTTTACAAACGTTATCATACCACCTACCATTCCCGGAATTTATTCAGAAAATTAAAAATACAAGTTTAATCTTCTAAATCTATATTGTCCCCTTCAAAGTAATCCCCATCGACTGCAACACACTTATGACAGCGAATTGCTCAGGTAAACGTCTCATAACGCCCAAATAATACTCTTTGTTTACCATCTGGCCTTCTAGCAAAAATTCATGATGCGCTATACCATTGTAATCCATGAAAACCGTGAGCATTGCCTTCTTTTTTGACTGAAAACGAAGTGTTTTTTTTGGTCTCGGCTCATTTGGTGAACGCCATTCACTTGCCTGATGTCTGGATTGCGTGTCGTACTCATAAATCCACGCCTTGTCTCCAGTTATGATCCTTTTGATGAATGTGGGATCGGATCCAGCCTCGCAAATCATCTCTTTTGCGACGTCAACAGGGTCTCTTTTTTGCATGAAATTGAGGTCTTTTGGCACCAACTTTGCTGCTACACGACGAAAACCCAAATCAGTAACCAAAATGTCTTGGACGGATTCATAGGCAATGTTGAATTCCTCCGCTATCCTATTCCTATTAATTTGCGGTTATTGACCATCATTTCTTTTTTTTCGATGTCGATGGTCTGCCACTGCGTTCATCATCTTCAATTGACTCACGACCGCTTTTGAACAGCTCGTGCCACTGGTAAACGACCGTTTTCTTTAGAGAATCGTTGCCGAAACACTTTTCCAACATTTCCAACGTTCGTGCACCATTAAATCCGTTTTTTACGCAAAATTTAATACAAGTTCGTTGTTGCAAATTTAAATTCATTTCTAAAATTGTAAAAAATCGCCAACTCACACAGAGATAGGTGTACTCTTGGCTCCGTAACTTTGGCAAATGTCAATCTATGATGCTAAGATTTAGAGGGAATGTCAACAACAGATGTACCAACTTAAAAAAAAAACCAGAACTCAAATCAGAATAATGGGAGCGCCACACGGGAATAACCATCAACTCTTAAATCATTTAGGTAGTTGCGTAAACTGAATTGATTTTCTTAGGTCTTCTGCAAGCCCTGCAAGTATTTGTTGATGGTCGAGTTAACTGTTCTAGGTTTTCAGATAATTCAACAGCTATTGCTATTCAGAGGATCTGATTGCTTCAGAACCTGACAGACGATGCTGTGATTCCATTAATTGCAGAAGTGTCCTTTAGATTCGATTTTACGGATAGAAAACATTTGATAACATAAGTTTGAAATGTGCCATCCAGCAACGTCAAACATTTGCCTCCCAGACATCTAAAGTTATTGGCATAGACGAGAGATTTAATGTAGTCTCAAAAGAATGAGACTGAATCGCAGAAGCGAAGAAGAAGCGAATGGCGAGGGCCATTTCTAGCGGCAAGTCGTTCACCGAACTCCGTCTTCAATAAGACGATTGTGGCAAGGGCTGTTTGGTAAGTGGCACAATCCTGTTGACTAAACTCATTTCGCTCCATACTATGTACTCCAATAAACAAGAAGAAAAAAATATACGTATCTTTCTCTAGAAGTGGTCAAGTGCTTCTTTATTTATTTTTTTTTGACAAGGGATCATTAGAATTCTATATAAAGCCAGTGTGGACTTACGAGAAAAGACTCGAAATCAGAGCGAAAGTAGAGAGTAAGAGTAATTCTGCATCTGATTTCTACGTTGATGTTGCTGCAGTGCTTGATTCAGTACCAAACTGCCAACAAGTTATCAGGACCAATGGTGATGTTCTGGTTAAGTCGTTGATGGTGTTCGTCCTTTTTTATGACAGCATGTACTTTATTTTGACTCTGCTAAAAGTCAGACCTATTTTGGCCGCTTCTACTCAGTACTCACGAAAGCTTCATTGAAGGTTAGCTGTGTTCGTGGAAAGTTTGTCTTTTTTGTTGGCCAGTTAGCATGCACGATTCTATTTTCTAGGGTGATGTGAAAAATTCACACAAAAGCGCGTTGTCTTGTCCTAAATATTTCCGAACGCTGAAGATCGCAGATGATTCATTAACGACTCTGTTGTTTTAGCTTGTGCTTTTTCCAAGATCTGCTGTAGTGTGGATATTAATTGATCATGCCCTAAGATCGCATAAATAAGAGAAATCTGTTCATGAATGGTTTCAAATGCTCACCTTACATGATAGAGAAGATCTTATAGGCTAGGTTTAGGACGCTTATTCCTCTTAATGTGAAGAAGTCAAAAGGGGTTTCTTTCTTGTAGATCGGACAAACGATACTGAGATTCTGTGTTTCGTGCTTGCTTGGAAAATATCGTATAGATGAGATGGTGCAGCTTGCAAGCAGCCTTATTAGACTTTAGCTTCAATATTGTTTTAACTTTGTCTAGGTTAATGGAAATTTAATGGTTATTCATACTCGTATTCACGACCTAACTACTAGTTGAAGATGTTCTAATATGATTTCATAATAATCAAACATTTGCATAATACTCGTCAAGTGAGTTCAGATATTTGAGAATCTACTGTACATCAACGAATTATTTTGCCATTATACCCACACTAATATACTTACTTACTTACTTTAGGTGGCGCTACAGTCCGGGGTGGACCTGGGCCTCAGTCAACAAGCTTCTCCAGCCAGCTCGATCCCTGGCTAGCTGCCTCCAGTTTCGCACGCTAAGTTGGCTGAGGTCCTCTTCCACTTGCGTGCGCCACCTGAGTCTTGGCCTTCCTCTACTGCGCTGTCCCTCGGGGGCGGATTCGAAGACTTTTCGGACCGGAGCATTGGTGTCCATGCGCTCTACATGACCCAGCCATCTCAGTCTTTGGATCTCCACTTTTCTGGCTAGGTCCATGTCGCTGTACAGTCCATACAGTTCGTCGTTGTATCTCCTCCTCCACTCACCGTCAATGCAGACGGGACCGAAGATCGCCCGAAGAATTTTTCTCTCGAAGCAACCAAGAACACCCTCATCCATTTTTGATAATGTCCATGCCTCTGCGTCATAGAGCAGGACCGGGATTATTGAAGTCTTATAAAGGGTGACTTTTGTTGTCCGAGAGAGGGCTTTGCTACTCAATTGCCTTCTTAATCCAAAGAAACAGGGGTTGGCAAGAGTTTTTCTTCGCTTGATCTCAGCGCTGGTGTTGTTGTCTGTATTTATAGCGGAGCCTAGGTAGACAAAGTCCTTAACTACCTCAAAGTTATATCTGTCGAGGGTGACGTTCTGCCCGAGACGTCGGTGTTGGTTGTCCTTTTTGCTTGATAGCATATACTTGGTCTTACCCTCATTGACCGCTAAACCCATTTTCGCCGCTTCCGTCTCAATACTCGCGAAAGCGCCACTGACATCACGCTGCTTTCTTCCGATTATGTCAATATCGTCGGCGTATGCGAGTAGTTGGACGGACTTTTGAAAGATAGTGCCTCTTGTGTTAGCTCGTGAGTTTTGCACTATTCTTTCAAGTACGATGTTGAAAAAATCGCATGACAGCGCATCGCCTTGTCTAAATACTTTCTGGACATCAAAGGTCTCGGAGAGATCTTTACCGACCTTGATGGAGCAGCGTGCATTCTCCATCGTCATCCTGCACAGATGGACGAGTTTGGCAGGGATGCCGAAACTAGACATTGCTCTATATAGCTCGTCTCTATAGATGCTGTCATACGCGGCCTTAAAATCGATGAATAGGTGGTGGGTATCGATCTGAAGCTAATATATAACTAATAATAAAAAATATAATAATATAAAAAAGATTAAAAGCATCAACCGACTTTCTTGAAACGTCAGAGTTTCTCAACACGATTTCTGTTCTTAAAAGTCTCTTCACCCCCAACACATTTTCGATTTTTTTCTTTCTGTCAGCCCCCCTTCTGCACTCAGTGCCATTACGAATATTTCTCTGACCTATATCCATTATTACTCATCTCATAAATATTCAACAGCAGAAGTGTGCTAAAGGAAAAATGCAAACTACTCACTTTCAAACGTCAATTTTAGAAAATTCACCTTTTCAAGCATCAATTTTGCTATAAGCCTTACTCAAAGGTAGCAATTATATAGCCTTCATATGGATGTGTGTTGGTGGGAAAGAGTGGCGGCAACAACTTGGGCTTGCTTCGTCAAGTATAAACAACATTTCTCTCTTATTTTATGCAATGGCATGGATTTTGATTCTGAGTGTCATACTCATTACACGCACTTTTCACCATTCCCCATCGCCTTGACTCTTCATCGAGTTGACAGGTTAAAAAAAAAGTAGAAGTTAAAAACGGTACTAACTGGGGCACATTCTATTTAAGCAGCCCACCATTTTCAACCACCCCTCCACGTTGGATTTACAATTTAAACTGACATCGACCATGTACGAGTATGTATGATATATCAAGAGCACTCGTACCTTTTACTCTTAGACTAATCCGCTTGACTTTTTAATTTTTAATTTCATTATCCCACAAAACAGACAAATCCAAAGACGTACGAGCATAAGTATCTCGTGAGTAATGAGTAACCATGTCGAATGTCACCGTTAGCTACAGAATGCATTAAGCACTTTGTACCACCGAAAAATTTGTTTCAACTGTCAAAATAATTATCTAGAAAAATAAATAAATAAATAATTTGCCGTTTGTCAGACCTTTTCTCACCAATCACTTTGATGACATCCCTGTGCTATGATTAAACTGTCATGAGTCACGTTATTTCACCCCCATCGAACATCGATCGACCGGATGCGTTCAAATAGTGACTTATCAGGCGAATCGCGAGTAATTTCAGGTTGGTAATTAATAAATAGGAAAATATTGCGCCGAATCATAATGTGCGCGAAGGGGAATATCGATTTTTTTTTTTTTTTTTTTTTTTTGAAAAAAGGTAAACCCGTGTTTGTATTTAGAAATGAGGCTTGCTTTTACCACAGGGTACAATTTGTCTGGTGGAAGTTAAGATTCGAAATGAAATTTCGAAAACAAATTTTCATGCCAAACGAAATTGTGTTACTTAATGCGGTGCGATTGGAATTGGGTTTGGGATGGTGTATTGTGTGTATAGAATAAAAAAAAGTCTGTCCCTAACACTGCAGTGAAATTGAAATGCTGTGCAGTGGATTTGGTACGAGTATGTGGTAAAAAGAATTTGGCAATAAACTTGGATTGTTTTTGGTTGCTTTTGGCACACTTCGGAATTGAAAAATAAATTAAGATGTATCGTTAGATGAGGTTCTCTGAAATAGATCCATTGCGGTTTGTTTTAATATAGAAATTTCGCAGAACAATGGGAAATATTAATTAGAGGAGTTTAATTGACATTTTGAAATGGATGACAGGTTGACTTTTCTGACAGAATGCACGCGTGATTGTTTGAAAGATTGTAACAATTGTGATTAGGTAAGTTAGCAGCTCATGGATGGTAAAGTTGATTTGTCTTATTTGGAAAGTCTTGCGATTTGTCATTACTATTCGAAAAAGTGGGAGATTTTTCAAGATTTCCTACACAAAAAATGAATTTTGAGTTTGAAAGGAAAAAATTGATTTTTAGTCCTCTATGTCATCTTTTTAGGATCTTTTTGGGTTATGCATTTAGATTAAACTAAAATCAAGTTCTCGGATTAAAATTGCTTAAACTTAGGAAGAGGTGGGAGCCTGAGTTTGACAGTGTTAGAGAATTCGTATAGCAAATTTCGGTCCCATTATTAAGGAAACCCCCCATTTGGTTTTTAATAGCGTTTGAATAAGTCATTGTCATCTGGTTAACTGGTAGGCCCAAAAAGCGGATTTAAGATTTTGAGAGAAGAAACAGCTCTTGCTCTGGCAGGTTCATTAACAGTGTCATTGACAGCGATCGCAGGACCTATACTGATTTGACATGGCTGGTAAACAACTTCAAACTAGCTTGATTCAAATTTAAATTACCTGATTCCATTGGGATGAGCTCTTGCCTGAAACGAATGTGGGTTGCATATCAAAACGACATGAGATGGAGGTTCTTTTTTATATTGAAAAACCATTTTGTGGGTATTTTCTCACTGAGCAAATTCGTTCGCGGTCTGAGTAGCCTTCTCGTGGGGACTCGTAGTCTGAGGCTGAAGTATGAACATGCATTCCTTCAATATATCGTCATAGACTTGTCATAGTTTGTTTTCGTCTGGAATATTTGAATCCTTTGCGATGAAAGTACGGATGGCTCTGCAATTTCCTATTATGCCTTGTTATTTTGGGTTAGCTCCAGGAAGTTACGAGCAATAGATTCATTCAGTTTGAAGCTTAAAAGTTATTATATTCATCCCTATTACATATACCTAGCTTACAGTTAATTTTTACTGTCAATGAGCATTGTCACAAAGGTGGAATCAGTGGAAATAATTATTTTGAAATCTATTTTGAAAACAGCGAGACGTCTGTTTGTTGAATAAGTTTTCTATCTTAAGACCACTTTCCTACATATACAAGTATAATACTTTAAGCTCATAGTATGCGTTCACTTCCGAATTCTTTGAGTTGTTTCAACCTTTTTAGTCTACGTATACCTATAGTCAATCTACTTTTTGCGATTGCAGCGCGAATATCTCAAAGAAAGAGGCACGGAATATCATTAGCATTACATGATTCTCCAAGTTAGCCTACATAAAATACTGTCTTATACTGTTTCCCAGGCACTCGTTATTCGTTGGCAACAACACAAATTGGTCAAAGCTTCCGCTTGGGAGGTCCTCATTTCATTCGTTTCTCTTAGAGATCCTCACAAATTGACCTCATTCATTTTCGTGTGTAGATACTCGTACGTATGTCAGCCTACGTGTTGAAATTCAGTAATTAGACCTGAATGATATGCATCTCCTCCTCGTATTTGACTGTGAATGCATTTTATCAAATTAGTGAAATTAATGATACCTGTGGAGTTGGTCAAAGTACGGGTACGCGCACGAAATATTTCTCTAAAATGCCGCCTTCAGCTGTGGAGTAATTTACAATTTACGACGGGGAGGACAGGTTGGGGTAATTTGTGATAAAGTTATCCTTTCACTGCTGCAGTACTCATGCATATGTATCAGACTATGGATACAAATACGAATACGAATATGCATATTCGTATGCAAGATGTGTATCTAAAATCTGGCGACAGAAATACTCATGTTTTCGTGTTTCACGGTGGCGTTTTTGTCGCATTTAATTTCCATTTATACATTTTCTTTGTTTTTTTTTTCATTTTTCTTCTCTACTTCTTTTGAATTGTTTTATTTTTTTTTTTGAATTTTTGCCTACTGCTCGCATAGCCAAGTGCGCTAAATTGCAGCAAAAGAAGTTTTCCTCTTCTCTTGTTCTTTCGCCGTTTTTCTGCAAATACTCGTACGAGTGTCTCTGTAGCTTCCCTGATTTTCTATTCTGAAATACGTTTACGGGTAGTTATAGCAATTTCTGAGTCGTTTTATGCATTTTTTTTTGTTGTTTTGTTAAAGCATGTGTCACTAATGTTTGGCGTGGCCTAAAAACTAGACAGCGACGACGGTATGAGAGCGAATGGAAGCCGGGTAGCAACGTCATTAGGCGTTAGACGATGTTAGGCATGGCCACTTCATCTATAGGCATACACATCGCATCCATCTATTGTACCCCTGTTGAGTGTTCATACTTAGGTTCATACCTCTGCAGAATATTTTAGATTCCGAAATTGCGACGAATGTGAACAGAGATGTACTCCAAATGTACTCGTGGTTAGTGGAGTGAGACATGCTTCGCAACTGTCTCTGCGTGAAATGCTACAGATTTAGCAAAAGTCTACTGCATCTCTGAGTCTTGACAGTTTTTATGTTTTATTTTCGTACATTTGTACAATACATGAGTACCTCAGTAGAGTGTGCATTACACTGCTGCACATGGTATACGCTTTGTTATTCTTTGACTAAACATTGTCGCAGTGGTGTTTCCATTTAAAAGCATAACGTCTAGCAGAAGTGCATTCCATATTGCATGTCGATAAGTACAAACATGATGTGAAACTGAATGTCTACATGGATTAACGAGTGAACATTGAGCCAGTTATTGACATGACAATGCACTATGGTTGCTTTGGGTAAAACTTGAGACAATTCTATTTTTTTTGTTTCTTTAAAAGCAGCAGGATTATGTGGACAATCTCGCAATACACCTCAACATAGTTCTTAGGCTGAAGCTTATCAAAAAAGAGGGATTTAATCTGTAAGAAAAAAATGTATCTACTTCTACGGCTAGATATTATATTACTTTCAATGTCTCTTCTAACTAATTTAAATGGTAAAGAAATTTAACTAGACTTCTTAATCTGTCATCTGGTTAACACTGTTCTATTACATGTATTTTCATGATTAAGTGAAACTTTACCAACCTGCTCCAACTGAAGATTAGATTACTAACACCCTCCTAAAAAGAATCACTAAGACTAGCTTTTGGCTTCTAGTCTGGACAAGAGTGGAATAGATTCTTAGATATTGTTAACAACTGTCACAGTTTATCTTATGAATCTTCATAGTACTCGTATTAGATAGGTTGGTAGGAACTACATCTAATTTAGACAAAAGTAGATTAGTTGTGGAAACTATGAAGACCTACATGATGATATGACGGGGACATTGCTTAGCTCAATATTGCATAGGTTACTCATCCAACTGCAGAACCTTCTGAACACCTTGGTGTTTAGCTTGAATGTAGAAGGCACGATGCCATCCAATGCCATGTAATGGTATCTTTGATGATATACCGATTTTAACGGATCTGTTTAACCAGAGAGTATGATCTGATCTTTGTGTTTGTTGGCCAAAGGGCAGGTATGATGTCTCTATTGACAGTGCTTAATGTCAACTAGTTGCCTGTGATATCAATATTCCCTTGTAGCCAGCATATGATCAACACATTGGCATTAAAAATATTAGCAATTGACCTCCTACTGATTTAATTTTTAATATTAACTTTTGCAGCCTTGATAATGATAATAACTTTGGCTGGAAGAATGGCTTATTTCTACCATTTCATAGTGAATCCTATGATATTTGAGAATCACTGGGCCAGAAAACCAATTTAATTGATGTTAGGAATTTCTCTATTTCTTTACTTAAGAGTACCTGTGTCTTTTTGTCCACCGAGCTACTGCAGTATATGGTAGACACAGATATAGTGTTTATCTGCAGATTAGGTTCCCTAAATTCCACGCAGTTTGAGTACTGTAGCAATCCAATAACAGTGACCGGAGTCCAGCAGAGCTGTTTCCAAGCTACGTAGAATTGCTTCTCTACATGTCTTGTGCTCTTAGAATGTCCAATGGGCGTGAACACATGAACCACCGCCTTCTCCTATAGCGACAGTGGAGGTTGGGTGTTTTGGACAGATTTTTTAGACGAGACTTGGCTTATCGACATGCGGAAGTTCCTTCAGAAGTTCATTTCAATAAATTTTATTCATCACTTCAGATGGTTGGCATTCTCTTTTTGGTTATGGGTCTTCGTTACCAAATTCTTGACTTGTTTTGTGTTTCGTGTTTCGCTCTTTAACAGGGTGCATGATATCTGTCTTGAGTAAGAGCTTCAACTCTACCGTTGAACGAAAATGTCTTCTATAAAATGCTTCTGTATTTATCAATGTATCTTAGAGTACAAAATTATTTTTTAAGTATAAATGTTTAGGCAACTAAATGAGGATCGGGAGCTTATGTATGCTCTACAACAGAAAACCTAATCGTAACCTTAGGGCGTCTGTTTTAAGAAAGAGGGACACTAGTACCATTAGTTTGGTTAAGATTGTATCATTCATTAGATGCTGGTCTTGAAAGTGTTCGCTCGAGCATTTCGCAATGGCCGGAAACAAAGGCTTCCTTTGCGTAGTAAGCGTGCCCAACAGAGCTGTTTTTTTTTATCCAAGGGTAACGCCAAGAATTGCCATTATTTAAGAAGGAATAGAGATTAAGTGCTGAGACTGAGTTTCTGATGCGTAGTGAAAACGGTTAATGGTGTATTGCCTTTTTACATGGCCTACTTTCGCTAAAAGTAGCTGCTTCTTTGGTTCTTTCAAAATCTCTTCATCAGATGTATCAACCGCTATTAGAAGGTGCTATCTCATGTGGGTAGTGTGACACCTCCATTTTGCAGGAGTTCCTGCTTTTTTTTGGCGTACTCACTTTTTAGTTGCTGGAAGATATGGTCAAACACCCAAGTCCTCAATTCGCCCTAAGGCAATTGAAACATCTCTGCATAAGCAAAGCATTTTCATGAGCTCACTAATGGTTGGTAACTTTTTAACATTTCACTCTGTGGTGTGTATTCATTGGAGTCCTTGACTTCTTGAGAAGATTTATTAGCTCTTAAATAGTGTTGATCCGAAGAAGATACTACAGAGTCATCCAATTTATTCTTACAAAAGTAAATTTTAATGAAACACATTTATATCTTAGATTTTTATTTAAAGATATTGTTCGAATTTCACCATTATGAATGAAATATATAATTCCGACACATATAGAGCAATAACTCCAGCATAACTTGACGAATATTCGTTTCCAAAGCGTCAAGAGTTTGCGGTTGCATGCATAAACACGGGCTCCGCATAGCAGCACAAAAAGAAATCCAACGGCGGCAAATCACAAGATCATCACTAAAACGCGAAATAACTCGCTCAATAAATTGTTCAAAACGGGTCGTGTTGTGTGAGATTTGGCACCGCTCGTTGGAATCACATGCCTTCTATTTGAAGCCAAAAACATTCGGTTAACCTTTATCTTTAGCGATTAGAATTGACGGTGTCAGTTACACCTTGCTTATTTTCGAAGAAGTATAGACCAATGACACCACCAGACCAAATTGCACATCATACAGTGACTTTTTGCGTTTGCAATCTTTCAACAGCTACTCGTACATGTGGATTTTTACTTTCCCGTGTGCTACAATTTTGATTGTTAACGTACCCACCAAGTGAAAAATGAGCTTAAGAACATGATCTGTGAAAATTGGTCATTAACACGCTAATGCTCAGGCACTCAATGGGCGTATATAAATCCAAATGCAAAATGCGCCATAATGAGTCGTCAGACAATCCCAAGTGCTGTGCTCACCATGAAATCGATAGATTTGGATAAATATTTTCACTAACGGCAGCAACAGAATAACTATTTTTGAAGTAAGTTTTTACAATTTTCACATGTTCAGCCATTATTAAACGATCCGTATGTACATTGGCAAACCTTAAACTAAACATCCACATTCCCGAATGACAGTTTGATTTGACGTATGTAATTGAAACAGGGATGTTAAATTTGGTACACGAATTGGATGACCCTATATATTTTTGTTTGAGAGTAAACGATTCAGTTTGGAATCAAGAGACGAAACTAAGCAAATGTAATTGCCTCTTGGTAGAGATGGAGTTGTGTTTTATACAAAGTTTTTTCATGGCACTCCTTCAGGAATGTCGAGTAATCTTAAGTCATGCGTAGATGGCATCGATTTATCTGCCGAGTCTTACTGATCCTCAGCCATAAAACCGACTTCTATCAACGATTATGAAAGGTCATGGAAAACTTGATGCAAATTTAGGTTGACACTTTATAATTTTTAAACTAATCTTCAGATGAACGAACAATGTACTGCAAACAGATTTTTGAGTTAAAGCTTCAGTTTACGCTTGAAGGATACATCAGTGTTAAATATTACAAAACTTAAATCGATAAGCCACTTCTTTATTGAAGAGATGTAAGCGGAGTTCCTTTAGTGTCTTGGTGATGCAATTTCCTTGCATGGTTTTCCGCTTTTGAAGAAGTTTTTGTGGAGGTGCAGAATCGCAGCCAATCTTTGATCGGCCCTATGGCTAAACCTGCGGCGGTAAGTGTGTCAAACTATGTGCCAAACTGTTTGACATTTCTCGAATGGAGTTGAAGAGCGCAGCAATGTACTTTTGAGTACTTTCTGGCTAAGTAGCTTCATATCGTTGAAGAAATTCTTATACATCGCGAGATTCTAAAAAATCAGCTTCTATTAGTTCCTATTAGTCTAGTCTAAGAGATTACTACTACTAAGAGGCCTAACTATGTGAAGTAGACGTAAATGGTTTTTTATTTGCAAGCTCTAACTTTGCTAGCACTTAGCCGAGTTGACTTTCCTATGAGTTGAAGTGGAGAGACCATGAAGACCCTTTAAATATTTGAACTAAACGCGGACAAGGAAATGCAGGGAAGAAAGAAAGAGAGATACCCTTGTACGTTGGTTTTGAATGCTTGCGGTTTATAATAACTAGGAAACTAAGAGTTCCGCAACGCATTACCTAATCTAGTTGTACGTGTTACAAAAAAAAAACAATATTTCAGGACTACCTGAACAAGTGTAGACATGACTAGCTCATATACCTAGATTTCGAAGCAGTCGCAGGTGGACCAGGGCTGCAGCTAACATGACACTCCAATCAATGAGGTCTTTTACAAGCTGCGTATTTTCCACGCTTTTGATAAAGTCAACATAAAGCCAAAGTTGTACTGCTAATCGTAATATTTTGTCCTATGCCTATAAGTTGTACGTCCTTCTTTGTTGAAAGCATATAGTTTGCTTGTTTTTCATAGACCGCTAAGTCCATTTTTGGTGGTTTTGCTATAATAGCCCTAAAACACTCGCTGTGTTCCTCCCATTATGCCAATGTCATCAGTTTATGTGATTACTTGTGAGTTTTGCATTACTTTTTCAAAAACAATATTGAAAAAATAGTATGACAAGGCATCGCATCCTTTCCTGATATTGAATCTCTCGGTTTGTCATCATCGACCTAACCGGAGCAACTTGAATTCTCCATCTTCAATTTTTGTAGGCTAATAAGCTTGCCAGGGATGCAAAATTAGACACGGCTCTGTATAGTTTTTTCTCTATGGGTTGGTGTATACCTCCTTGGTGCATCTCTTAAAGGCATCGATCGAAGGCTTCCTTTACTCTTTCTTATTTATTTTAAAGAGCTTATGCTCTACCCTTCTTTTTTGCTCGTAGAGCTCGCGATCCGCTCACATTTATGCAAGGCAGTTCTGTATCATCCACTTTTTGTTGGAGCGGGTTCTTCAATTGCTTTTTGGCACTGCCACTGGTCTTGTACGTTCGATCATTTCACTTTTGGAATCCTGGTTAGAGATAACTAAATGTAAAAAGGTGTTAGCGTTGTCTGGAGACTGTGGCTGTTGAACATCCTCACAACGGTTTAGTACCCTTGGCTACAACAAGATAATGATCCGAATCGATATTAGCTCCTCAGTACGGACCTCCAACACACTGGAGGAGTGCCTTGCGTCGATCTCAATATTATCAATTCAAGTGTTGACAATCTGATGAGTAGCAGCCAGCTAGGCCCCTTGCATATCAAGTTGTGAAAACCGTGTGCTGGCTTTAGTTACATTAAGTCCCACCCCAAAATCAATAAGCCTCTGTTCGGTTCCAGAGGTATTGGCGTGAGGGCTGTACTTCCTTACTGTATAACAAAAGATGCCTCACTTCTTTGGTTAAAATTAAAATCGTCGAGAATGATTTTTACGTCATATACAGGGCATAGCTTTAGTAGACTTTTTCAATGGGCTAGTAAAATAATTATTTGGTAATGTAGTCCTTCCCCTTCAAAGCATGGGCGTTAATGAGGCTTATGTTGGCACATGGAAATGTTTAGCAATTTAATGCATAGTATTCCTTACATGGCTTTAAGAAATCTAGACATTGCGCTGCATCTTTAGCAATGTCGACTATAACTAACGTACCAAGAATGGACTGCTTTTGGTGTGGCAGTAGATTTAAGTGTTATTCATAAATAATGGCTGGGACTTTTTAGTTTGCTTCCACAACAAATGACACTGTACTTTCATAGATTCTAGTCCGTTAAATTTTTTCCAAAGAATTATGCTGTCAAAATCAAATTGCATTTTTCACCTGAAAAAATATAGAACCCAATGCAAATTGCGTCGACACCAAACATGTTTTTTTTCTATTTTTCGGTGTATTTACTGCTAATTGAACCCAGACCGCTGGCATTGCTGCCGACGAATTTAACCACGTCACTTGCAGTGAATTTCATTGTTGACTCTTAAATTGATTGCCGCTCCAGCGAAATGAAACATTCAAGAATTAACTGACATTGTGATTTCCCTTAGTTATTCATTTTCCTTTTATTTCAAACTTATGCCTTAGGGTATAAGTTACCCGGATTTATATATTCTCAAAGTTATATATATCTTTCAGAAAACATTTTTTTAATAATATCAATGAAGAAGGTAGCTGAGTTCCCATTCAATTCATTTCAAAAGCTAACCCAATGGCTTAGTTTCTGAGAAAGGTTTGGATAAATTCCGAGAAAATCTTTTTAAAAACAACAACATCAGTGAGAAATATTAAACAAGAAAAAAAACTAAACATTGTACGTGTACGTTCATTATATTCATGTAAAAAATAACTCTCATTTTTATCCCTGACAAAAAAACAGCAACAACAACGGTAAAAACAAAAATTCCAAAACCCACTGACTCGTCGAACTTATTTCCTGTGTTTGTTGTGCCTCTTCTCAGGATATTCGTTGGCCTTTTTTTGTTGATGGAAGGAAAAATATCTGTTTCTGATGAAGGCTTCTTGCCCAAGGCTTTTATACCGATGTGTGGTAAATTCTCATTTCCTGTAACGGTTTTCAGCAAAACAAGAAAACGGCACCAAAACCGAAAATCCTCAAAATCCACCTTAGGCTCAGGGTCGTTATTTACTTTATTGCGTTCAAAACTGGGGCAAAGTTTTAAAGTTTTTTTTTTAGCGGTATGGTCGACGGTTTTATTCTACAACAACTATACGATTATTTCACGATAGAGTTGCATTTTGCAGCTTATTCTCGAGAGAAACAAATCGGTTATAACTGAACGTCAAAACTGAATATATGATGGGTGTTGGAATTTAGTCTTTGAGGGGTTTGTGGAACTATTGCCGGAAGGTTACTGGTTTTGTTTATACTCGTACCATTGCATCATACATGTATGGCATTCTTTGGTACACTAGGGTATTTAAATTCGGGGCATGAATCACTGATTTCAGTTAAACAAAAATGATGACGTATTTCTCCTGCGTCATACACAAACTCAGTGAGCTTGAGCTTTAACAAAAATAAGACCTTAGCCCGGTGAGTCCTTTTTCAGTTCCTCTTCGCTAACAACACAATTCCATGGAAAAATTTTACTTATCTTTTCCATCTGAGATGTGTACTTATTTTATTTAACAATTAATTTGGAAGCACCCAATTTTTTAATACTCACTTACTTACCTTACGGGGCGCTTCAATCCGGGCTGGACCTAGGCATCAGTCAACAAGCGTCTGCAGCCAGCTCGATCTTTTGCTAGCTGCCTCTAGTTCCGCACGCTAAATTGACTGGTTCCCTTGCTCTTGCATGCGCCACTGTGCTGTCCCTCAGGGTCGGATTCAAGGCCTTTTCGGACCGGAGCGCTGGTGTCCATCCGCTCTACATGAACCAACCATCTCAGTCTTTGGATCTCTACTCTTCTGGCTCGGTCGATGTTGCTGTGCAGTTCGTACAGTTCGTCATTGTATCTCCTCCTCCACTCACATCAATGCAGCTGGGACCGAAAATCACTCGAAGAATTTTTCTCTCAAAGCGGCAAAGAGCACCCTCATCCATTTTTGATAATCTCTATGCCTCTGTGCCATAGGGAGAGGGCTTTGCTAGTTAATAGCCTTCTTAGCCTAAAGAAGCAGCAATTGGCAAGAGTTATTCTGTTATGCGCCTGTCAGAACTAGGTACTATATATTGTGTCAATCCTGAAGGGAAGCACAACATCTACCTTTGTTCTGCTATTATCTCTGATCATGACACGACAAAGGAAATTAAGAGTTGGCCTTAAAAGCCAAATGAGTAATAAGGACTTCTTAAGAAACATTGAGACCATAATGCCTTAAGCGTCATGTTGAAAGAAATGGACGGAACTCTTCAAGGTATACAGCTACATCAAACTGGCCTTAAAAGTGCACATTAGTTGCACTAGATAAGTAAAACATTTAGAGCGGAAAGATATCAACACTAGTGTCAGAGAGTAGTTAAGATGGCGTGCTTTGAAGAGACCTGAGCTTAGTGATACATACCAGCTCGTCGAGGCTTAAGTTCATACTTAGTATTCTATCGATATGCAGTCACACTATGCGCCTATATGCTGGGCCATAAGCCAGTTGTTAATTAATGGCTTCTTCATAAATAATCAGAATGATGTTTCAAAGAACGGAGGGACTAGCTATGCCCTGTAGTCGATGTTAAGAGGTTTTTCTAGCAAGTTTATCACTTAAATTCCCTTTACACAACATCCAACCATTATTCAAAAGTTATTATTTTTTCTTTGGATGAACGATGATACAGATAAGTGTATATTGTATAAAACTCAAGCCTATTAAGGAATTATTAGAATATCTACCTCATACCCTTCACACAATTACGTAAAAGTATTTCCAACTCAGCACTAAGTTATGCGTTCTTGTGTAATATAAGGCCTTCCATAAGGATGTTACATTACACCACATATTACGTAATTCCAAAAAACAGGACAAAAGCGACAGATAAATTGTCGAAATCAGAAGTGGAGAACATTACAAAACGGAAACAAGTATCTTTTCCTCCTCTAACTCACTCACAACGATTATGTACCTATACATATGCGGATACGAATACTTTTCGCTATATTAAAAGTTAAGGAATCCCTTCATTTTGGCAATAACAGTAAAGTAGAAATCGATATTAGTACTCGTATTCATCATTTCCATATGACATTGATGATAGGGAGTGGTGAACGACAAGTTTATGATGATGATTCTTTGTAACAGTGTCTCGAGTATAGGAATCACAAATTCTATGATATGTTACATACTGTATGAGCTACAGTAGGAGACTCTCAAAGTGACTTTTGTTTTGAGAACGAAAATCATTATGTTAGAATCTTCTACAATTCTCAAGTAACTTAGTATTGTGTGAGAAGTCATTGTGTTCTTATAAGAAAGTTGGTTGACACTTTTTTTCACCAATAGATCTTAATTTTTGAATCTGAGATAGACTAGAAAAGCAGTGTGATTTGTTAAAGAAACATCATTAAACTTGGTCCTTCGAGGCGAAGGTAAGATGCAATCTTATGAGCAGACACTACGAATATCATTCTTTGAATGTGGGGGAACATCTTTTTGTTTCATGAAGTATCCTTAACTAATACCCATATAATCTCCAAGAAACGTTGCGAAAACAAGTTGACAACCTTCCATCGAATGCAGCTATGTATGCAATTTTAAATAGTTGTGGTTTGAATCTGGTAATTCTGATGGAACCAGATTGAAAATAGGAAGTATGAGAGCAGAAACATTCAGAAGAGTAGGTCTTTTTCGAATTTGACTAAAGTGCTTAACGGTGGACTTATCGTGTTTGGCATCAAAGTTGAAATTTAAACCATATGCAAGGTTTAATGTGGAGATAGTATTCTTTGAAAATTATTTTAAAATGCGACTGATGCCTTGTTTCAGAAGCTCATGGAAACACATGATTACATTATAAATCCCGATATTCAAAGGAGGAGACCAACATGAAACAAGCAACAACATATCTTTCTTAAATGCAACCATCAACATTTTTACAGGTTTTACAGCAATTATCTTGGAACCTGGTTTCCGCAAAAATTGTTCCACAGTATTTTTTTAGAGGCGGAGAACTTTAAACTGGCAACACTGTTTTCCGTGACAGCTAATTTGACAGTTCTCGCTTGATGAATTCCCAAGCCAAACTAACCTCAAAAGTTTGCTTTGACAATTCATCACAAATAGACTCACGCCAGGGATTGAGGCCTCACGATCATTGTTCGCATCTTACATCTAGTGAATGGGTCGAAATTTTGGTTAAATATCTATGTCAATAAACAGAATTGTCACATACGAGTATGGACCGATGATAATCCACATGCCATTGTCGAAACACCATTACATCCAGAAAAAGACAACGTGTGGTGCGCTTTATGGGTCGGTGGAGTCATCGGTCCAAACGTGTTCAAAAATAATGGTCAGAACGTTACAGACAACGGTGAGGTATACAGAGTTATGGATAATAACTTTTTTGTGTCTCAATTGGAAGGCATTAATGTTGCAGACATGTGCACGACGGCACCACACAGTCCGCGATACAATTAATTTACTGAAAGAAACATTTGAAGAACGGCTAATTACACAAAATGGACCTGTTAGCTAGCCACCGGGATCGCGCGATTTGGCGACATTAGATTATATAAATTCGCATGTCTCTGCTGATAAACCAAAAACAATTGAGCACTTGGAAGCCAATATTCGACGCGTTATTACTGAAATACAACCTGATTTACTGCGAAGAGTGTGTGAAAATTGAACCACCAGATAACGCCATATAAGAACCTGCATTTGGCAGGCAAATCATGCATCAATGCCATAAAATTATCTGCCATGGATATTACAAAAAAGTTGCTGTACATACCATACGTTATTTCAATTTAAAATTCTCTGCCTCAAAAAAAAATACCCTTTACATCTTATGCTGATCGGTATTCACCAGTAACCACGATGTGGTAGTAACAATATGATGATAGTTAATGTTAATGATGATCTGCATATGCCTATTATGAACCTCAGTGCTGTCTTAAATAGAAATAAACACAGAAAAAGTACCTGAAAGCCTCAAACACAAACCGGGAGAGAATGTGAACAGAAGCTGAACAGATGTCAGAAAGTTGACATCTACTTAACAGTTGACAGACGAGCTGATTGATCAATTTAATTACGATTGGTGTGTTGTATGAAATCGTATCTGAAAACAAAAATTAGTGAAATTGATTGAAGGTACTCAAGCAAGAAATGGGATGCTCGCTTTCATTCTAAAAATATTCATGTGAAAGATGTACCTCGCTCTAATCGACCTACCACTACAAAGTCGATTAAACCATGGAAAATTGAGCAAGACCGGTAGAAAAGCATTAATGACATTTCAAAATAACAGTTTTAAACTATTGCAAGTGATCTGATTACAAAAACGAGCTCGATTTTTTGGGTACCTCATGAACAAAGAGGGCCAACAATTGTAGTCCTCAGATGTCATGAAATGTAACAAAGGGTACCAGAATCTATTGTCTACTGCCAGTAATGAATGTGTTTAAAGGAAGCAGTTGAAAAAAGTGGTCAGAATTGATCGATAGAAATGGCGTTGTGTTTAACCATTACAAGGGTAGACCTCGATATTCCATCATCATATTATCATTTGTTCCAAACCCTGTAACACTCTCTTGATGGCGTGGAATTGGCTTTAATAAAGGCATCTGAAACCACGTCTTTCAGTTACTCAACGAGAATCCTAAGAAACTAAACACTAATGGAAAAATGACTTTAAGTGGAAAATAGCGGACGGTAGTCGAACAATATGGCTTAATAAAATTTTAAGAAAAATGGAGATATACGGAAATCTTATCCGATGTCTGTAGCTCTGACAGCATAGGATCCATTTGGACTGACTGAGTCGACTTTATTATAGTCGCAGACAAGTTATTTTGTTCCCAATTTTTTTGAAGGACTCTAATTTACAACATCACTAAATGATAGCTATCAATCTCATCCAGACCAATCACCAGTTCTCTAAGTATGAAATGAAAAGTCTATTGGGCTCCCTTTGGAAGGAAAAAACTGACTCTAGTATTATCCGGAAGTCCTTATTCAGTAAGAGCACAACATATAATTGAATGGTAAGAAAAAATCTTGGAATAATTATTAAGTCTGTAGTTACCTATCAAGATTTACTCTATAAACAAGCACAAAAACCAACAGTAGTAGTAACAGGCTAGTATCATTTTATGATTTTTCTTAAAACCCCTAATTTCAATCTGGGTAATGTAATTTAAGCTTTTATCTCATGCAATTAAGCGTAGGCATCCCTACTCCAAAAGTCGTTTGAAGATTCATTGCCACAGTTTGTCAATAAATGAATCTGAAGAATGTGTGGTGTACGAAGAACAGGAGCGATGTGGTCAAGAGATTGGAGAAGCTTCAGGTCGGTGCTGGACCACATTAAACTGCGAATTTAAGACTTTGTTAGTTTTTTGAAAATAATAGTAATCAAATTGACATGCGGGGTACTGAATCTTAGCTCTATAACGTCTAGAAATATTTAACTTTTATTGATAGATAGACCATAATCAAGGCGGTCTATTCAAATGTTGTACTACTTCGTACTTTTCTTGGTAAATTAATATTGATTGAATAAATATCAATTCTGCAGTCATGGTGCCTTTAAATCTGGTTCAAGACTTCAAAAATAAAACAAAATTGTTAAAACTAATCCATGTCAGACAATGGAGCGCCTGGTCCATAGAATTGGAAACAGAAACTCGTGCACATTTTCGAAGAGAATACAAGACTGTTGTGTTTTAAACGCAGATTGGAAGTCTGCTTAGTTAGCAAGTATTTTGCAAGCATTTTTTTCAATTACTATTGATGAATTGAATTGATGAATCGCCTGGATGCATTTATTCAGATGGTCGTGGCTAGCTTGAAATCTCATTTAAAGGCGGCAAAGTTCTTCGAGGGTTAACCGACAGTTTCTAAGTGTGCGCAGTTATGGGCAAACGAGAAGATATCGGCCTCATACCGCTTGAGAGGAGCTTCAATTTGTTGAGTGGCGTTTTGTGCTTCTTTTTAGCAATTTATATTGTTATATTGGACGTCAGAATCCTTAACCTGGAGGTCTAGTTATCTATATAACGACGAGGGTTCGGTCGAAAAGTGTGGATTACTTGACATCGTCACCGACGGTGTCAGTGCTACTTTTCTCTGAGCCCTACAACGTTGAAGCCCCTCAGGTTTTTATCATATTCCTTCGCCCAAAGAATTTTTTGGATGGTAAAAGGGACGAACTCAGGATAACATAGAAGAGGTGATGAACATTCCAAAGGATTGTTTCTGCACACTGTTAAACGGCGACGATAACTAGTCCGTGAAACACGATCAAAACCAATTGCCTCTAATTGCTCAAGAAGGGATCTGGATAGCAATGTCTAAACCAAAGACCAATAAGATCGCTGAAACAGACGGGCTTTTAGATACACTTTTCTTTCCCAAATCACTGTGTGAGAACCTTTTTGTTACACTTCTACTGTATCGCGCTAAATTGTCCCATTTGTAATCAAAAAGAAATGGAAAAACAAGGTACAATAACAAGCGACATTAACCTTCTCATAAGGTACGAAAGAACCCAGACCAATGATCTCGAAAAAAATTCAAATTCTTTTTTGAAATGAAAAACGGACGCAATACATGTGATTAGCCAAAGATCCCACTCGACAAAGAAAGTTTTCGATTAAGGTCACCTTGACAAATAAAAGAGTCCCTTTTCGATGATGGGATAATGTGTTTTTTGGTCATACCTCTTAGAAAACAACTCTTTTTTTTGAAATCTGAAGTTTTGAAGTCTGTTTGATAACATCGTACACGACAAAAATTAAAGAAGAACTTATAGTAATAGAAAAAAAAATCAATTGTACTGGTTTATTTTGTTTATTTACTTGAATGCTTTTCAATTAATATGTTGTCCACTCTCCTCCATTATCAATAATTGCTTGGAGTTTTCGAGGCATGCTTTCTACTAATCTTATAGCATAATCTTGAAACAAAGATCTCCATAAAACTCGTATATTTCGTGATAATTGTTTGACCGTCGAGATCTTCTTTTCTTGGAGCTTAAGCTTTATGAATGCCCAATCATTTTCAATGGGATTTGCATCCGGCGACTGTGATGGCCAATCTACGATGTTTCAGGTCATTATCTTCTTGCAGTAACCAATTCTCATTCCTTCTTTTAAACCACCTTTGGGCAGATGGTAATAAAGCCTTCTTATAAATTTTGACCATGTTGGGTGCGTTTAAGTTACAGTCCGTTTGATAAGATCGTATACGGAAAAATTCGTTTATGAAAACCGGTTTGGAAGTGGCATTTGCATTAGCAGATAGAAAAATACTACTGCTAAGATGCTTTGAATAACAAAAATTTAAAGAGTGTTCAATTTTTGTCAGAGACGGAAGTATTTTAAAATGAGTGCCGCGTTTGCATCACGTTATGAAGCAGTATTCTTGTGTACGCATCCAAAAGGACCGAAAATGTCATACGGAGCAGCTGCTAAAAGCATTTGTTAGCAAGTGGGTGCACCGTTATTCCCAAGTCAAAAATGTGAATGATTTGCCGGATCGTGGGTCTACGCCAAAAACAACAAAACAGCAAGACAAAATGATTCTACGCGTGTTTGAAAATAATCCTCTGCTATCGTTACGTGGAGGACAAGGGACTTTAAGTAAAAGGGGTCTAAATGTGTGTTGTGATACGATACAATAAACAATACAATAAACAAACCACTACTGTCAAAAAAACACGCAGAAAAACGACTCAGTTGGGCCAAGGAGAATTTGGACAGAGATTGGAACAACGTTATTTCAGATGAAGCTTCTTTTTGGGCATGGTCTCCTATCACTCATACCTGGTGTACACAATCCAATAAATTAATCCAGCGGACCGTCAAACACCCGGCAAAGGTGCACGTTTGGGGATGCTTCTCAAAACAAGGATTTGGCAATTTCTTCATGTTTACAAATACATATATCTTTAAAAACTCACCTATGAGATCGCTTGCATTTTTGCACTACACACTTACGAGTAGATCTGTTGCCTTTCTCATGCTTGCTATGTCCGCGCTCTTTTCTTGACTATGATTAGAAGAGGTGAAGTGTCAT
The DNA here is from genome assembly GCA_928272305.1 of Volucella inflata. Taxonomy (NCBI): domain Eukaryota; kingdom Metazoa; phylum Arthropoda; class Insecta; order Diptera; family Syrphidae; genus Volucella; species Volucella inflata. The sequence continues at coordinate 17,471,166 of OV743718.1, read as the reverse complement.
CCTAAGCAAGTGCAGTTGCAAATAGCTTTCATCAAAATCATCTGTGGTGAACATGTTTGATATTTACTAAACCACTCTAAAAGAATAATAGTAGATCAGAATTATGTTGTGTCAGCCTTCCCAAAGTATGCAGAAGACAGAAATAATTTTTTTTAAATCCTCTACTGTAGGTATTCGTACACGAGGAATCACAATCGATTTCGTCCGGCACATCACCAACCGAACTGAAGTCATAAGTCAAGTTTATTTTAGGATACCAAATATATAAGCTGATACCATCACAACAGCAAGGATATTTAAATATATCCTGTGTTTGTGGGTAATTACACGAGGACACGTTTTGTCGTTTTGTTGTTTTGTTGCTTTTGGTTAGTTTTTTGTTCCCCCCTTTTTTATCTTCCTAAGTCGATGTTTAGAGGGTGGATAATTTAAGAGGCGCCAATCGACTATTTCTATTTTCTCTCCATACATTTCGAAAAATGTCTATTACATACTTAAAGATACATCCTTATTCGGTCGATTTATATTTCCATTCCATGTGACAAGAACTTTTGAAACACACCAATAAATAGATATAAAGGACTAAGTCAGCAACTGTTGTGGCAAAAGGAATCGAAATCAAAATCAGAAATGGAATTGGAATTGAAATCCTACTGAAGATCTCCAAGTTTATTGATTGTTTCTGTGTTGGAATTCCAATGTCATTTGGTTAAAGGAGGACCAAGGACAAACACGACCAGATAAACTTAGGACTAAGGTTAAAAAAAAAACAAAAAACTCTGAAAGTTTTCACCATTAATTCAGTTAACTTTTGTGGATTATACGAGTGTACCCGAGTCTATCCCGGGCATTGGGTACTTTTAGAATAAAGATTTCTTTATCCGTTATTCTTTTTCCTGCGTCGTTGGTCGTGGTATCAGGAAAATTGTGGTAACACATAAAGGAAATCTAATCAGGGAATTGGGCATAAGACGGTGAGGCAAGGCAAAAGAAGGACGAACTCAGAGTTTACTCGTTAATTTTAATGGGAAAAGTCTCGAAAATACTGCGTGACAGTTTTCGACATAAGTTTTTCCAGTTGTTTTTTTTTTTTTTTTTTTTTTTTTTTTAAATAAAAAAAGGAAAGGTTACGAATAGAGATTAGTTGGATGAATTGATAAGTAAAGTTAAGAGCTTGTGACATTTGACGTCAGGATGTATATACTGTAAGGAGATTAGTACAAAAGTTATTGATATAAATGAGATGTTTTGATTCTTATTTGTGCTCTGGTAAGTGTGGGATTGATCCGTAACAAAAACGAAGCCCATTGTTTGAGAAAGAGAATTTTTGAGCTCTATGAGCAAAAACAGGGAAATGAAAGATCATGATAAACGCGTGATCGAGAAAATAGCGATGCGCTGCTCAAAAAATACTCGTAACAATATTAACTAAAAAGTAAAAAGAATGTGCCAAGGTACGAAAATATGAACACAATCTGGTTGAGAAGAACAAAGGAAGAAAGTAGTAAAGTCATAGCGTTACTGAAAAAGAAACCTCTTCTTCAAACTATCAAATAGCGTAGGCAACCCAAATTTCTCTGTCAGGCAAAATGAAAGTCAAGACATTCGTTCGTCCAACACACATGAAATGAGGATCCAAACAATATGTAAACTTTAGTGCAGCTGCTGAATAGAACGGCCCTCTTGCGGAGATATTTGGGGTGCAGAAAGCATGCCTGAAAAATTGAACCTTAACATCATTTGTTTGATATAGATTTTAACTACATCATCTTGTGTGAAGCCATTTATCAATGATGTGATTTGCCCCCATCAGTGCGGTTTAGGCCTGATAGGTCCACAATTGACCAAATATTCATACTACCAGACATGTACTACGTCTTTATCGATTTAAATGCTTAACCGATTTTTAAAGAGTGTGCAAAATGGCAAGGATAAATCTTTTTATTTCGTCAAAGTAGAAGACAATCCCTCCGAGCCTTTTTGATGTCAAAAAACGATCTAGACAAGGTGATGCGCTGTCATATAATGTTTACATCACAATTAAGAAAACCCTCCAGTCAATACCAGATACAAATACTTACATACGCTGATGACATTGATAGTATTAACAGTACTCAACGACCTGCCAAAAGTATTGAAACATAGTCGATCGGTTACCCGAACCCGATTCTAGTTACTTTAGCTATGCATATGATAAACTGTCCAGAGATGTCATTCATTTCACTAAATATAACAACATCTTTGGTTTCTGAAAAAAAAATACCAAACTTAAAGATGATTTTTCGTCCGGCCCTGATGGAATTCCGGCTATTGTAATAAAAAGTGTCTAAGCCATCTCAGTCCTCCCCTCGCTGCCCTATTTAACTTGTCTGTTTCAACAGGTACTTTTCCTTTCCTATGGAAGGAATCTTATATTATCCCTGTGTATAAAAAAAAAAAGTTAAACTCCCTCCATACCCAAACTGTTTGAAAGCATAATCTATCAACAATTGCTTCCATACTGTAGGCCTTCTATCTGCACAAACAAGCACGGTTTTGTGAAAGGTAAATCCACCACCACTAACCCAATAGAGTTCGTATCTAGGACGCTTTGTGCTTTAGAAGACGGTTATGAAGTCGATTCAATTTCCGCAAATTTCAGCAAGGTTTTCGATTAAATTTCCCATCAACTTATCATTTTCAAACTAAAAAAAACTTGGGTTTTCCCCTCCATGGTTTGTGGCATGGATCAAATCCTATTTAGAAGACCGAGAATACAGAGTCATCTTCAGATCTTCAATATCCGACCCCATTAAAGCAACACCTAGTGTCCCTCAGGGTAGTCACTTTGGACCAATCATCTATATCCTAACGATTAACGACATAAATCACGTTTTAACGAATTCTTATCTTTCTATTTTCGCTGACGACATCAGAATTTCCAAAGTCATATCAATGCCTTCTGACTCCTATTGCTTGCAAGATGACTTAAATAAGTTTTCGGTATGGTGCAAGCAATAACCTATTCCCGCAAACGTCTTCCTCCGCCTCCAAGAAACTACTTTATCTGCGATGAGCCTATTCCCTTTTAAATAAATTAAAATGGGGACAACCTATGCCGAATCAATGGAGAAGTAGCTTCTTGGTTCCATTATACAAAGGAAGGCGACACTCGAGAATGCAACAGCTACCATTCAATCAAGCTTATGTCACACGCAATGAAAATCGTCGAAAGAGTCTTAAACGAACGTCTTCGGCAAATAAAAAACTCGATAATAGCCAGTGTGGATTTGTTGAAGGAATATCGGAATATAATACAAGACATGTACGGAAACGTGAAAACTGCGGTTAAAAGCTCTGCTGGACTAACGAGAGAATTTCCAGTTAATGTCGGAGTGCATCAAGGAAGCGTATTAAGCCCTTTCCTCTTTAACGTAGTATTCGTCTATCTTTTAAAAGACTGCATGCGCGAACCAAATGTAACGCCAATTCTCTTCGCTGACGATGCAGTTATACTTAGCGATAACGTCGAAGATTTACAGAACGCCTTAGATTCAAGGAGAAATGCGCTAGAGAGAAACGGGTTTAAAATAAGTCGTTCAAAGACGGAGCATTCGACGTGCCCATTTGCGCATCCGTTGCGACCTGTTCCGGATATAATGTTAGACGGAATAGTTCTTCCGAAAAGCACTATCTTTAAGTACTCAGGATCAATCGTTAACATGGAAGCGAAATGTGACGACGACTTAAACCACAGAGTGAGTGTGGGATGGATGAAATGGTGGGAAAATTCGGGAATCATTTGCGACCGAAAATTTCCACTTAAATTAAAGGGGAAACTCTACACCACGGTTCACAGTGCTGGACAATGTACGAAGCGTTTAAAAACAAAATGACGGCAGCGGAAATGAAAATGTTAAGGATTTCTAGTGGAGTCACTTAACGCGATTGCATTAGATCTACGCGTATAAGAGGAAGTCTACATATAAAGAATTCGGTAAACGAACAGCTTGAGGCGAATAGAATAAGCTGGTATTGCCACGTTCAAAGAAGATCTGCGGAAAATCCGGTTAAAATGGCACTAGCAACTACGATCACTCCAACTGTAATAAAACGAGGTCGGAAAAAGAATTCCTGGACTTCTCAGATGGCAAATGCGCAACAATGCCTGGGGCTAACCACTGAAGCGATCCAGGACCGAGCATTATGTAGACGCGTTCTGCGGTCTGCGACATTAGCCAACCCCATAAGCGGAGCAGCAGCGATGCAGTAAAAATGGGAAACTCGTTACGCATAAGTTCGTATAACGAGGAAAGGGTTAATAAAAGGATAAGAAGAAGAAGAGCTTATTCCCTCCAATACCGAAGTAAGGGATCTAGGAATAATATGTGACAGGGAATTGAATTTCGACTCACATACTGACAGCATTATAAATAAAGCTAACTCTGCACTTGGCTTTATCAAACGCTGGTCAAAAGAGTTTTCCAACCCCTACGTTACAAGGCCTCTTCTGGAATATTGCAGCCAAGTTTGGTCACCCTATAAACAAATCCATATTCAAAGAATCGAAGCAGTCCAACGCAGGTTTATCCGATTTGCACTTCGTAGTCTACCTTGTCTACCTAAAAAAACGTCGTGAAGTCGCTGATGTACTTTTTATACACCAGTTATTGACTGGAAACATCAACTGCCCGAGGATAACAGAAAATATTTTATTCACTCCCAATCCCCTTAACCTAAGATCTGTCCCACTTCTCCTTATCCAAAATCACCGCACCAACGGTCACTTCGAACCATTATCAAGAATGTGTCGTATTTCAAACAACTACGCCGAAGTCTTCGACCTAAATAGCAGCAAACATGAAATCAAAAAAGCCCTGCTGAACATGTCACGCTCATAACATCTCCCCCGACTAATATTATCCATCGCCCCATTAGGTTAAGAATGTTTTTGTTAGTTTTTAAGCCTTTTACGTTTAAGTTTTTGCTTGTTAATAAACTAAATAAAGTTGTCCGGGGTAGACCAGGGCCAATAAGAATAACAATAAAATGGGTTCATTCGTGTATGACGACAAAACTATAGGTACTAAATATATGTTTTCAAAAATAAGGAACACACAACATCAACGAAACAAGCAGAACGTCATAACAGACAGCTATCACTTTAAGGTAGTCAGGAACATTATATACCTCGCTTTCGCTATTAAATTTGATAATGATATCTCATCCGAATTCTAAGAAAGTGTTTCTCTCACCAATTGTTGGTTGCAAGTAACTTCACTTGTCTCTTCTTGTCAATGAACTCTATGGACACTCTATATACTCGTAAAATCCTAACCATCCCAGCTTTCTTTTATGATGCAGAAGCATGGCGGATAACGATATCCTAACCCTTTCGATAGCGGAGTTTTTCAAGTGATTGTTGGTCCCGTATTAACGAAGGAAAGTTGGAGTGAACAGTTACTTTAGAAACAACGAAATATTTATACAAATATAGAGTCATCTAAATCGTAAACGTGATTTGACTTCCCTGTTTCAATGGCATACGTCTAATCGTACTGTCATCCGAAACTGTTTATGTTTAGTTTAAGGTTTTGCTATTTTGCAATATGGATCGCTTGACAATCGTTAAATGTGTAAAAATTGTGAAAACTTATTACAAAAATAATCCGAAGAGGCTGGCTCTGTTACATATGTCTAAAGACCTATCTATCATCGAAAGGCTCTACAGACAATATGGCTGCCATTAGTGAAAGTGTCAAAAAAGATCAAAATCTATAGATTTTATGGCGACCACAGGTATTTAAGATTAAGATTTGCATCTATATCCTTATAAAGTTCAACTCACTCAAGAATTGAAGCCAACTAACTTTGGATAGCCAATTTTCACACAACATTTTTTCCAGGTATGAGGCTCATTTTTCACTCGGTGGATACGTAAACAAAGAAAATTGTCGCGTAATACTATGTATATGTGGAAGTGAAAATCCACAGGTATCTGTCGAAAAACTATCTCACACAATACGGCCCGTTTGGCTTTGGCGATTTGGTGATGTCAACTGGCCACCATGTTTCGTGTTTATGCACACAATCCGTAAACTTTTGACGCTTTAAAAACAATTAGTTATCAAGTTATGTGTAAGTTATTACCCGTTATACAGTCAAATCAAGTTCGATAAGAACTCCTGTTTATAACATTTAAAGGATATATAGTATACCTATATTCCATTCATAATGACAAGATTAAAACATAACGAGTATATTGAAATAAAAATTTGATCGAAATCTGAATCATGAATATGTTTTATTCAAATTTAATTTCGGACGCGAAAAACGGATGACGTTGTAGTTTTTATCGAACATCTGATAACAAGTCGCATCAGAGCTAAATTCTTCAATGCAATCCTGATATTCGTTCACAACCGGACACAGGATAAGTGCTTCTTTGTCAAAGATTATTTTTACAAGCTTCTTGAATAAATTTTTAAACGATATCATTAGTTTGATATATCCAGAACTACTTCAAAAAAATATGTCGTTAAATTGCTAAATCTTTTTTGCGATCGAGTCTCTAGAAACCTTTGGAAAAGTCTGTCCTGGTAGCATCAATGAGAGAAGGCCTGTGAGACACGTCACCTTATGTATCCTTATTCGCTTGAATTTAACAATAAAATCTTATAGATCGGAATAGGAAATGAGTTAGGGGGCATTGCTCACAAGGACGAGTTCTGCTAGTGAATTTGATGGGCACAGTAAACCGATACCATGGAGACACTTCTGAAAAAATTATTTTGGAAATTCTGCCAGAAAGTGGAAAGATTATATAAGTGATACAAATGTTACGTGTTATGAACAAAATCAGCTTCACAGTGGTTTTGTCGGAATTGACAAATCTATCGGTTTTCATCACCAATGAACTCAAATGGTGAGGCAAAGAAATACGGTAAAGATAAGCCCAACTCAAGTGAAAAGGGATCTACGAACTGCGCTTAATAAAAATTCTTCAATAGGTAATTAAAGAACTTGCCTCATTAAGGTTTAGAAGCGTATTTATATGTAAGGGATTGAGCAGGCTCAGATAATAATCCCTGCTGCAGGAATTGTATCTGCATGCTACCTTTTCATTATTTATTAAAGTAAATCTAGTTTTTTGTGTATCAAAATCGAACATCAAAAGTCAAGCTTGCTTCCAGATATTAGGCTGGAAATACGAGTACCTTCAAAGCGAAAATTATAGTTTTACTCTGGACATACTATTCAATGGATCTTAAAGAGATCGTACTGCACCTTTTAACATTTCAATAAAGTGATCTTCAAATTTAAATGTCAGTAAAGGAAGATATCATGATATTGTACCTATACAATATGGAAAATTTTTGAGAAGAAAAAATGTAACACATAAAACTTTTTTGTGGCCCCACTTCAACTGATAACGATGTTCTTTGTATCTGCACCTTTTAACCCAAACTGATCACATTCACTTTTTACACTTTCTGCTCCGGTTGAACTTTATCCCAATTTCATAAATTGTGATCGCAAAAACGAGTAAATTTTCAAAAATCAAAAGATAATTTTGGTTTTCAAAATTACTTATTTTTACCCGTTAGTGTCGGTCACAAAATGAAACTGTGACAGGATTGCTATTATTTAACACCATCACTGAACGAGATGGTATCCTTTTAAAGAAATTTTCACTTGAAACGGTGGAACCCTTTTTTAATAATAAAATATTTTTTCGATATAACTGCGCTGTTTGGTGTCTGCTTGATAAATGACTAGTGATCTAATTAATCATCTGATTAATATTTACTAGAACTGCGCTAATGAATGACATTCAATATGTCTATTGGTTGACTTTATTTCTTTCATTTTTTTTTATTTGTTTCTATTGAGGGGAATCTGTGGTACAAATTGCATTCATATGATCGTACTCACGTCGCTTTTGCGGTTTTTTTAGTGCTTGGCGGCTGCCGCCACTGCCGTCGCTCTCTTCTGAGGTATGGATAAAAAAAATTTAGACACAAAGGGTGGTATAGTTGCAACCATATACATAGTTGTATGGCTAACGAATGGTGTTATCCTAGCCGCGAATGGAGGATGGTAAAATGAGACATGGTCTACTTGTACACATGAACTGTTAATTCATTGAGATTTATTTTGGTTCGAAAAAACAACGTCGAACATGAGACTTCTATCTGAGCATAGGTAACTGCTTTGGTTGGTTTTGGCTGTAAGTAGGTATCAGGATATAAAAAATATTCGCACTTAAGTTACAATCGACTCTCTGTGATATTATTGGAAAAAACTTATTGACTCAACTAATTTTTTGTGCCTTAAATTTCGATGGCTAAATTTTATTTTGAAACGGAGCACTTCAACGTATCTGCATTACTAATGCACCACTTGTAGAGTTGGAAACATTGACAGACTTCAGAATCATTCTACTTACTTTACTTTAGGTGGCGCTACAGGCCGGGATGGACCTGGGCCTCAGGCAACAAGCTTCTCCAGCCAGCTCGATCCCTGGCTAGCTGCCTCCAGTTTCGCACGCTAAGTTGGCTGAGGTCCTCTTCCACTTGCGTGCGCCACCTGAGTCTTGGCCTTCCTCTACTGCGCTGTTTCTCGGGAGCGGATTCGAAGTCATTTCGGAACGGAGCATTGGTGTCCATGCGCTCTACATGACCCACCCGGTGTTCGTTGTCCTTTTTGCTTGACAGCATATACTTGGTCTTGCCATCATTGACCGCTAAACCCATTTTCGCCGCTTCCGTCTCAACACTCGCGAAAGCGCCACTGACATCACGCTGCTTTCTCCCGATAATGTCAATATCGTCGGCATATGTGGGTAGTTGGACGGACTTTTGAAAGATAGTGCCTCTGGTGTTTGCTCGTGAGTTTCGCACTACTCTTTCATGTACGATGTTGAAAAAATCGCATGACAGCGCATCGCCTTATCTAAGTCCTTTCTGAACATCAAAGTTCTCGGTGAGATCTTGACCAACCTTGATGGAGCAGCGTGCATTCTCCATCGTCATCCTGCACAGACGAACGAGCTTGGGAGGGATGCCAAAACTATACATTCCTGACCTGAAGCCACACTGATATGGACCTATCAGGTTGTTGACGAAGGGCTTCGGCCGTTCACACAATACGGCGGATAAGATCTTATATGCGATGTTAAGGAGACTGATGCCTCTGTAGTTGGCGCAGTTCAGAGGGTCTTCTTTCTTGAGAATCTGACAAACAATGCTGAGGTTCCACTCATCGGCCATACTTTCGTCCGACCATATTTTACAGATGAGTTGGTGTATGCTCCTTACCAAGTCATCGCCTGCCGCTTTGAAGAGCTCGGCAGTCAGGCCATCCGCTCCAGCAGCTTTGTTGGACTTAAGCTTCGATATAGCTATCTTCACTTCATCCAGATCGGGTGGACGGAATTGTTGGTCATCATCGTCCAAGTTGAAAGGTTGATTCTGCCGGACAGCGGTATTTGGTCTGTCATCGCCGTTATACAGTCTGCAGAAATGGTCTTTCCAAATCCTCAGCATCGACTGCGATTCTATTACGATATTCCCTTGTTCATCTCTACCTTTCTTTACCTTTTGGTAAAACTTCCGAACCTCATTCCTGGAGTAGCATCTCTCAATTTCCTCGATCGCGCGCTTCTCATGCTCATTCTTCTTCCTCCTAAGAAGCCGGTGTTCGTCTCTCCTCTTCCGCTCATAGAGCTCATGAGCAGCTCTGGTACTTCTAAGCAGCGCCGCGTTATATGCATCTTGCTTAGCTGCATGTGCTTGCCGGCATTCATCATCGAACCAGGGGTTTCGTTGTGGTGGACGAGTGAAACCCAGCACATCAGAAGCGGCATCTCTGATGGCGTTTTGGCAGTGTTTCCAGTGGTCTTCGATGCTTGATGCTGGTGGCATTGGACTTCTTAAGAGACTAAGAGACACTCGATCGGAAAAGGACTTGGCGATCTCTTGCGATTGTAGCCGTCTGACGTCGAATTTTCTTACAGCATTACTCGTAGTTTGTCTTGGCGTAGTTTGGGATATCCGCAACCGTGCCTTGGCTACAACAAGGTAATGGTCCGAGTCGATGTTGGCTCCTCGGAACGTACGGACATCCATAATACTGGAGGAGTGTCTTGCGTCGATCGCAATGTGATTAATCTGGTTGACTGTTGATTGATCAGCAGTTCTCCAAGTCCCTTTGTGTATGTCGAGATGTGGGAACCGCATGGTAGCCACGACAATGTTTCGCCCCGCCGCAAAGTCGATTAGCCTGAATCTGTTATCGGAGGTGGTGTTGTGCAGGCTATATTTTCCGATTGTTCCACCAAAGATACCCTCTCTTCCTAGCTTTGAATTAAAATCACCGAGGACAATTTTAATGTCATAGCTAGGACATTGCTCGTAGGTCTTGTTAAGGTGCTCATAGAAGGCATCCTTGGTGTCGTCATCTTTCTCCTCTGTGGGGGCATGCGCGCATATAAGGCTAATGTTGGCGAAATTAGCCTTGATGCGGATTGCTAGTAGGCGGATTGCCGGAAGCTCAGGACTTCTTGTCTTGGTCTGCCTCCGAAAACAAATCCGCATCCAAATAAGCGCTGCTTTTGCCGTCGACAGCAATTGCCGTAGTATATATCGCAGTTTTTCATCTTGTTTCTGTCCGGCCCATCCCATCGCATTTCCTGGATGGTGGTTATGTCTGCTTTGCAGCAGTCTAGGGCCTCCGCTAGTGGCTCGGCTTCACGTGGTCTATTAAGGGATCTAACATTCCACGTGCATATCCGAAGCTCATTGTCCTTAAATCGTTTGCGTAGGTTGTCAACAGTAGATTCGTCCATATCCGAGACTTGTTTATGCTTCGTAACTTATGCTTTTTTTAAATGGCCGGTAGTTACCCCGGCGGCACAACCCCCAACCTGGAGGACCAGTTCCATTTTTGATGCCATTAGGACGAGGGGTCGGTTACACCGAGGCCAGTAACCCGTTCCGGGATATGAGCGCTGCCGTTGGCCCTATAGGGCTCGTCTGCCACCATCTCTTTTCCAAGACCTTGACTAAGGCCTGGAAATCCTTTCCGGCCTGAGCTCCAAATATGTCGAAGTAGCCCGGATAAGGTCTTGTTTTGTTTTTCCGACACTAATCCTGGTTTATGGCGCAGGAAACTCGCCATTTGCCCCCTTCACTTCGCAATCTCTAGTGAGATTCCCAGATGGCGCCACGGGGAGGCGTGAAGTAGGACTTATTAGCAGAGCTGCAAGATGTTCGGCTGCAGAGGCTCATTCTCGTCATTTAAAGAACCAGCACCTGTCGGAAGATGCTACTTCTACGAGGCCTTATACTAATCGTTGCCATCTGAAAAAATCAAAAATCATTCTACATGCCACTCTATTTTTGATTACGAGGCATTACCGGGTCACTGGACATCCTGAACTTTTTTTTGTTCTTCTTATCTTGATTAATACACTGCCGGCCGGTGTGATCTTTCCAGTACGATCTTCGAACCACAACCATATGGTAAGTCAATTGAAGCGGATTTAACAGCTTACTTAGAACGTGGTTCACTTGGATACTTTGATTCCTTTTGGAATGAGGTCCTTTATCGCTCATTGAAGAAAGAGTAACAAACAAAAAAAAGGGCATCACTCAACTGTGTAAACTTTGAAGAATTTTCGGAGTTAGAGAGCTGGATTTGAAAAGGGAAAACCAAATAAAAATTTAAACGATCCAAGAATATTTGCGCGGTCTTTCTAAAATCCAATATGACCAACAACTAAGGCAAATGAAAAATCAAATTGACCCAAAGCTACTCGTAGTAAAATCGTTGATAGTTTGCTTAAAATAAAAAGAAACTTTTCATATGCTCATCCCAATGCATGTTTGGGCAACCACACTTCTTAGTTAACAAGAGTACCTGAATAATCTCAATGAATACAGATTCTCTGATTCAGATGTAAGTTTATCCATCAATTCTACTCTTTAGAAATTGTGCCGAGTAAAGTAAATAGAATATGGATGGAGAGATGGATTGTGCTTACGTACCTTCTTAGAAGTCCTGCAAATGCAGGTCAACCAGTTCTCGAAACACTTTCAATGACCGGGAATTTTCGTAGCACCAGGTCTACCTATAATGTTGATGATGACATTTCTAGAATGGTGGTCTACAGCAACCTGGCTTAAGCGAGATAGTTGGATTTGATATTTTAAAGATATTTGAGAGAGTTATGCAGCAGGCCGTTTTATCAAAATTGCGTGAACTTGAAAGGCTTTTCAATAAGCATTTGAAACAAGGTTTGATTCAAGTTGTCTTGGACAATTTCGAATCTGATTTCCATTAAACAGAAGCCGATGTAACTCAGGGCTCCATCTTGTTTGCGACAATATTTTTAATTCTTTTATATAATCCCAAGTATACCGCTTTTAATTCACTGCATGATCCTTTTTGTATTCGTTACTTTGCTCATGTCCGGAGTTTCTGTTGTAAAACAGGAATAGCACGGTACGGGGTTGTAAAGCTCATTTAATTCCGATATTGCAATAATAGCATTACTAATTGGGATCCGAGGCTTGTCTTTGCTAAGTAACTATCAACCCCAACCTTGGCTTTCCAAGGTTGGTTAAACCAAAGCCAGTAACACTTCCAGAAATGTCGTTGCTGTTGGTGCATTAAGGGCTTATCCAGGACGCTGACTTAGTCAAGGAAATCCTGACATATTTGGCCTTAGCTCCAAATATGTCGGAGTAGCCCAGATAAGATCTTCCTTGTTTTATTTCACCGTTGATCGCATCTGGGGAATTCAGTCGTTGTCCCATTTATACTGCTGCTATTTTTGTCTGCTGCCCCCACGCTCTTATATGTTTGTCACATTGAATCCAGATGGATTGTTAAGTGGCTTTTATATTCCTACAGCACCCAATCGTCGGGATGTGTCCAGGCCTCTATTAACAATTTCAATTGGTATTAAGGCTAAATTTAACAATATTAACCTTATATCTGCAGATGTATCCACAGAGAGGAAAGATGACGACACCAAAGATAATTTCAACGAACTCTTGGACAAGACGAGCAGTGCTCTAGCTTTTTATGTCAAAAAGTCGAACATCGCAAAGACAAGCTAAAACTGTGAGGAAATTTGACATCGAACAGAGATAATCGCAAGAAATCGCCAAATCCCGAATTCCGGTCAAGTCTCCATTTATCTCTTAATAGGTTGTATGCTGTCAGCATCAAAAATTGAAGACCAGCGGTAATATTGCGAAAAAGTCATTAGAGATGCAACCTCTGGTGTGCTGGATTTTTCTCAGCCATCACAAGGCAAGTATATGCAACTAAGCATGCTTCCATGTCTGATGTCATTAAAATGAAACTTGCCATCTCAAAATCTTCGGATGTGCTGAATCACTGTGATCTTTCCGAAGTCGCACAGCTCGCTTATGAACTGGTCTCCTGAGTCCTCCGTGCCTAGTCATTATAATATACAAACATTCAAAACCAATGCACAACGCTGTCTCTCCTTTTGTCCTGCTAATTTTTTTTTTGGACCGCGATGTGTGCAAACATTTCAAGGGCATACTTAATTCCTTGTGTGCAGTCTACAAAGATCGTGTTAACTGAACTCTTTCGGTTAAGTCTTCGTTTATTCTGAACTATATGCCCATATACACAAGTGAGCTTACGGTTAATATTGGTGACTTGAGTGCGCCACTTAGACCAACCGTTGTACTGATTTCTGACGTACTGTGACTTTGAGTTTTGAACAAACTTTTGAAGTATTTTTTTCAAAAAATCACTTTGAATTTGTTTTGATAGTTAAGGTCTCTTTTGTAGTACCATTAATCTTCTAATCTGAATCATTGTTTTCCATTCAATAGTTGTCTCTCTTCTTCTATACAATGTTTTGGGTTTTCGCAGTTATGCTTTTTCTTTGCCCTTTTTGCACACGAGGCTTATTCGTAGTGTGCGACGAAGCAGTTTTCTTTGAAAGGAACGCATGATCAGCTCCATCTATTGTTCAATACTTCATCTCTTTACAGGAGGGTGGCTTATAGGCTAGTATATTATATCCTTTGCAGAACTGTCACTTTTAGTTTTCTAATTTTATACTTATCTCATTTTTGTTACCCCTGAGAGCGATGGCGATGGTGCGATAGTTAGCTCATTGGACTATCACGCAGAGAGTCTGGGTTCGATTCCCGGCTGGGTCATCAACAATTTTTCAAATCGCCATCACCCTTTCGGCGGGCAATGGCAAACTCCCGAAAGTAAAAAATTGCCTACGAAAAAGCTTCTAAGGAGTGCCGTTCGGACTCGGCGATAAACCGTAGGCCCCGCTCAGATGTGCCAAAAAACTAAAACATGAGCAACACAAATGAGTGCCAAGAAGCTAGGCCATGGCCCATACTGGGCTGCCAGCGCCCAAGTGTTTTTTTGTTTGTTTTGAGAGCGCCCAATCCACTCATCAACATTTGAATAAAAAACTTGAAATATCACTTTTTTGAAGAGCTCGACGGCTTGAAGCTCATAAGCGATTCTCGCATTTGTCTTTTCATTGCATAAAAATCTCGTTACTTGTATAATTCCCTCATCATGATTATAAAATGTCAAAACCTTTTCCAATCCTTCAGTTTAGGCACCAAATATATTTAAGTCAACATCTTTGGAAACCAAAAACGTTAAAAGGAAATCTCAATCCGCTTCTTTGTTTTGCAAAATTATTCTCGTTTAAACTTTTTCAACGATTTAATTCAATTTGGTAGAATCAAATCCTTTGTTCCCTTTTTTTGTTTTGCATGTATACATAAATAGTTGGCTAAACCCGATGAGGAGATGATAATGTGTTTATTCTGCTTTTTCAAAATGTAAATCCTCGCCAACTCTCTTAGAAGATGCAGAACTTTTTGATTGTTAATTTGTTACCTTCTTTGTCAAGAAAAAAATTCACCCCCAAAATTTACATATCGTCCATTTGTTGAAGACAGTTTGCCAATGGCCTTTGTATACAGCAGTCCAATTTTTCAACTTTTTGAAAACTTTGAAAACTAAATTAAATGGAAATACAACAAAGTCTAAGGGTTAATTTTAAGATGTGAACTTTATAATCAAACTGTGATGGAAAATATCTGTTGGAAAAGTTGACCCTTTTTGTTGGAACTGAGCATCACCCAATAGCCCACTCTACTATGCACGATCTTGCTAACAATCCCTACTTGGGCACATCCATTTTGCTATAATTCTTTTTCACTTGAGATTACCTTCAGAATGACGAATTTGTTATATCTTCTGCTTCAAATTTGAAACAGAATGGCTAGGATAGTACGATTTTCAAAGATTTCTTTTGCAAAAATTGCTATTTCAATGCTCAAGCAAATCCATACTAGTTGTCTTAAGCTTATGGCTCATGCTTCCAAATCATGCGGAAAGTGCCTTTAGTTTTTATTTGTAAACTATTTTCCAAAAACGGACACCGGCGTTTCAGGTGCGGTCCACTCCAAAACTGTAGGAGTTGGCTGCTCCTCCAGAATAAAGCATGCAATCCCAGGGAGGTCAATCGCTACACACTTATTATGGCTCAGCAAATATTATTGGGTCTATAACTTAATTCGTGCGGTTTGCTAAGAGATGGCGTAATTTGTATTATTCCATTGGAACATGCGTTGAAAAGCTACTGTCATTGTACGTCATTTCAGTATATGTCATTCATTTGAAGCGTAAACAACAATAATTTTTTTTCACTCAAATATGTCGAACTTTGTGCCTGAAAAAGTGTTTTTGCTGGGAGTTCTTCTTCGTTACTTTAATATGAAGAAAACTGCTGCCGAAAGTCATCGTATTTTGATGGAAGTTTTTAGTTTAGTTTTTAGCCAGTTTAGTTAGTTTTTTAGCCAAAAGTGGTTTGCACGATTTAAAAGTGGTGATTTTGGCTTGGAAGACGATGAACGTCCTGGGCAGCCAAAAAAGTTTGAAGATGAAGAACTGGAAGCATTACTCTATGAAGATTGTTGCCAAACACAAGAAGAGCTCGCAGAATCTTTGGGTGTCACTCAAGCAGCCATTTCAAAACGTTTAAAAGCAGCTGGATATATTCAAAAGCAAGGAAATTGGGTTCCACATGAACTCAAGCCGAGAGACGTCGAAAGGCGGTTTTGTATTTGGTGGGATCAGATGGGTGTGCTGTATTATGAGCTGCTAAAACCGGGTGAAACCATTAATGGACAATGCTACCGAACACAATTAATCCGTTTGAAGAGAGCAGTAGCCGAAAACGCCCGGAATATGCGACCAGACACGAGGCAATAATTTTCCATCATGACAACGCTCGTCCCCTCGTTGCTATTCCGATTAAGAACTATTTGGAAAACAGTGGATGGAAAGTCTTACCCCACCCGCCTTATAGCCCAGACCTTGCCCCTTCTGATTACCATTTGTTCCGGTCGAGGCAGAACGCCCTCACTGAAATACGGTTCACATCAGAGCAGAATATCAAAAATTGGGCTGATGCATTCTTGGCTGCCAAGCCGGCGCAGTTCTTCTGGGATGGGATCCACAAATTGCCAGAAAGATGGGAAAAAGTCATAGCTTCAGATGGGCAATACTTTGAATAATACTACTCGTATTGTACATGTTTTTCTTAAATAAACGTTTAAATTTTGAAAAAAAAAATCGCACGAATTAAGTTATATACCCAATAGTTGAAGGATTGAAGGAACTTGAAAAAATTAGCTATCGTATATCAGTTAGGGCATGAGGCAATCAGAAAGGTGATGGGATGGCGAGCTTCAAATATGGTATGAAGCCATCGGCGATGGAAATGTCCATCTTGACACGTGCGCAATAGTTAAAACTATTTGGAAATTGAATACACACTCTCTGTAGTTAAGATGTTTTAGCCAGTGTGGATCCTTTGTCTAAGTGAGCAATCGTAAATCAGTAGATCCGATTGACTACATTCTTTTCTGTTTTTGTCTTTCTTAACCAATGTCTATAGTCGTGACACCTGTAAAGCAAATTTAGGTTCGCGGCGCGGGGTGCCCCTACATCCATGGAGGTCAGAATATACCTGACCATCACTCTCCGACATTCATTTGATACGAAATGGGGAGCCCTTGTTGAGGCCACAGGTTAAAGGTAAGAGTGGAGGCTCATCTTAAACCTCTGCCAATCTTAGTACTACCTATCCGTTCCAGTACTTTCCAACGACTTAAGGTGTAATCCGCAACTGCCATGAAGCTTCAAAAAGGTGGGCTATCTTTTCAAAGTTAGGCCTAGACCGAAGCTAGAGGGAAACTCAAACTAACAATAGTACTGAGTTTCAGCTCCTGGTAGTGACTACCAGCAGTCTATGTCAATCAATAGGACCTTATGAGCTTTCCCTCATAACGCCACTAGTCAAATCGTAGTCACTTTCGGTTACGGCATTCTGACTACGTCATTGATGGACAAAGCCTTAATAATTGGGCGCTGGCCCTGTTTTCCTTGAACAATAGCTTTACAATTTTCTGTAATTGTGGAGCTCGCGAACAGTCCCGTACTACTATTCCGGAGCACCTGCTTCGCCAGTAAAATGTCGAGTAAATTCCAGCTAAAAGTTTTTCGAAACCTCATTTATTTCTCATGATAGGAGTGTTGATTTGAGAAATGATTAGAGGTTTGAGCAACGTCTTAAATGTTGCATATGACTACTTTCGTGCGGTCGAGTGAAACACAGGCCATCAGATGCATAGTTTCTAACTGTGTCTAAGATTTGCTGTGAAGTAAAGCATACCTTAATGGTTAGGTCCCCACAATTTTTAAGGATTATTAAGTGCTTATTGTTAAATTTCTTCACAGAATTGAAATCGCATCTGAGCATCCCTAGAAGAGCCTTGGCTAGGTGGTCTTTCGCTACATTGGAACTCGTATATGCTTAAAATATTTTCCACAACCTTATATTTTTGCATGCTAACCATAACCTCCATCAAACTCCATACACAACATTCATTGAAGAATTTGAATTTTGTAAATTCGTTAGCTATTATCCAGTCGGATGAAGTTCGAAGTTTTCAGACACCCTTGGTTCGCCTTGACTTTGTGGGATAGCGCAGAGAATTGCATAAACATGAATGTTGTGGACCCGAAGCGTTTAAGTGCTTATGGTTTTACCGCTCTTTTCAGCACTCTTTCATGATAGTCAGTTTAGTTAATCTTGGACACTGTAGGCCACACCATTGCGGAAGATTCTATTTTTCTCGTCTAATTTCACCGTGACAAAATGGTGTTTGGGAATCTTCTGTTTATCGCTAAGGTCGTTGTATGTTATGCTTAATGGCTTAACGTGAGCTTATTTCTCAGAATGCGTCGAATAAGTGCAGCTCTTGCCATCTTCAGATTGATTTCGCTTTTGACGTTGATTTTGAAAGTTAGTTTTGACACTCCTAAGAGGGTAAGTCAAAGTTTTAGAAGGAGAGGACTCAGAATACTACTTTTAAGTGCAAAACTAAAATGTGATCTTTATCCAATTTTTAAACAAAAGACCTCTTTAGTGTTACAAAATTAAGCAAATTGTTTGAGTTCCAGATGACTTTTGTTTACAAAAGAACATCTACATATACTAGTATGTACTGGTATAACACTTAAAATGACGTATAGAGAGAGAGAGACAGAGGAAAACCAAACAAACGTCATGAGAGTATCTCCGTTAAACATAACCTCGTTTCTGACTCCCAATCTGACAATAGTAATGAAGTGAAACGCATATAGACACATGAAGTTACGTTTAAACACATTGGACACATAGTGGCCTGTGGCATTGTATACTTCTCATTTTCTTTTGCAGTTGCATATAAATGAGAATGAGTTGGATAACTGTCAAAACATAAGCACTCAGAAAAAATGTGATTCTGTTCGTTCCTTCTTTGACCCAATTTTGCTATACGTTCTCTATATTTTTAGCTCCTTTTAGCTTCAAACATAAGAAACGTCCTTAAACTCTTGTTCTGTAAATAGAGAAACATTCTGTCTACATAGTACAATCTACGAGTAAAAGATACATTAGGTTTTAATTTGTTCTCGGGAATGTGTCCTTGTCGTTGAATGTTGGCAACGTGAGGAAAGATTTTTAATATATTTTTTATGCGACTGCATGTACGCCAGGGAACAAACATACAGAGGTGAACTACTGTGTCAGTTGGTCCGGGAGGATGAAATGGAAAACCAAAGAAACCCAATCGGTTAGACCTATTTTTCGACCATCATCTTCTTCATCAGCACCACCACTATCATTGCAGTTAAGAGTATTTATTTATTTATTTTTCTCAATTTTCATTCTGATTTGTCATTTTGCTGTTGTCATACCGTTGTCGTACTTGTTAGCTTCGAATGTGAGGAAAATGCATTTAGATTGCGGTAGCGGTGTAGCAAGGGACGTGTTCAATAAGTGAGTGTTTGGATTCAGTTTAAGTTTCGCAAATACGCGTACACACGACTATTTCGAAGGTTTGTTTTGTGGTCACATGTGTGTACGTATAAGCGAACTAATTACAGTACAAGCGCTTAGATTCATAGATAATACATTGTGAAAAGAACAGCAAACAACATCGTTGTAACTCCAAATGTTGGATGCTCGTATCTCTGGTAGAAGCTTCGAGTGAAACCACATAACGCATTTGCAACTCTTCGAATTAGACGGTGGAGACTACGAATATATCTAGGCGTCTGCAATAGATATTTGAAAAGTATTTCATCATAGACTTGTGGTTAAAGGCGAATGCGGTTTTTAGGAAATAAGTAGCTAAAGCTAAAGCCAACGATATAGGTCCGGTTTTGTGGGCTCACACCATCCGCTTAAATGTTATTTTAATATATCTGTACGAGTTTACCAATATATTAAATGTGTGTTCCTAAGCTTTAATGTACTCATATGTATCTTTAATTTAATCTATCCATTTGATTTGTATATTTTCAGTTCATTCTTTACCACATCTGACCGTGTTAAGTCTATCGGGTTGCAGTAAACTGACTGACGATGGTGTCGAATTGATTGCTGAGAATCTCCAGAAGTTACGTGCATTGGATTTGTCCTGGTGTCCGAGGATAACAGATGCTTCCTTAGAATACATTGCCTGTGATTTAAATCAATTGGAAGAGCTAACTTTAGATAGGTAAGAATAATTTAATTACTGTAGCCGGTGAAACAATGAAGGGAGCTGAATAATATCAAATTGAATTAGAATTGTGTCGTCGGGTTTGTCGGTGTTCGAGAAGTCTGGAGACAACAATATATATTTGTAATTTAAATTATGCGTTCTAATGGGTTTTCATAGCAGAATTCAATTATAGTTCTATGAATATAAATGGAAGTGAATGAGACTGAAGGAACATTTTTGTTCTTTCAGTCCAGGGTCTAATTTGTATTTTATGATGGAAATAATGAGGGGAGATTTTATGCGGTCGGAAACAACTAAGCGGAGTTATAAAGATTGATGGACCAAATTAACTTCGACAGAGCAGATCTATCTTAAATTCTTCTTGATTTCTAAATACTTTAAGATTGAGTCTCTTTAATTAGATCAGAACACCAGCGACAAACACTTTTATTGGGTTTGAACACCCTGCAGCTTGTTTTTTAAGCTTATGGTATTCCTTCTCTCATCTTGAATAGTACATTATACTTCCAACAAGTGGTTAATCATTGTGGACCTCCTTGAAGAATAAAAAGCCATAAGAAATGCAAAAACTGAATCAATTAACAATGTCCTAAAGCAACGTGCGTTTAGACCAAATTAGTGTGTATCAAATGTGGAAAAGAGTAGTCAAAACTACCTATAGAAGATATTGTGGCAAATGATGACTACAAAAAGGAATGCTATCTGCACAAGTCTAGAATTCTATTCTATGGCCTGCGTAGTTACCGTTTCATTAATGGAACTGAGAAGATTCTGCAGACGTTTTCTAATTTAAGGTACTTCAACGCGCTGTACGCTAATTGCCCTCATGGATTTCCCTTTATAATGTTAACAATTCATTCAGCTTAAACCTCTCACTCTTATTAGACACACTTTACCATGTTGCCAAATCTGGCAACCGATAGCTCCAGGTGCGGTCTGCCGAGCGCCATGGACTGGCTGTACACTTTGCTTATTACAGCGATCCCGTATGGGGTAATACCTTCTTAGGAATAGCATCAATTGCTTACTTTTTTCTTGGCCGAGCACGACAACTTAAAATAATTTCTTTGCAAATTCTTTTCAGGCGATTTCTTCCGGGATCTCCCTTTTTAGAAAAGTTCTGGCTATTCACCTGGCTGGAAAATTTTTAAAGTACTCGTATTTTCTAACTGGTAGTCTCTTTAACGTTTCCTTTGTTGGATGGGATTAAGGTGACAACCTTCTTTCATTGACCGAGAGCCAACATTAATGATGCTTAAGTCAGACGTATTATCGTCCAATCCAAGAGATAGTTACAACTCAGATTGCATCTGTTACTGCCTCAAAGTATGGTGTGTAATCAGTTCGGGTACTATCATTGATATTGGTGGTAGAACTTTGTTCCTCTTGTAGGTTATAACTTACTTACTTTAATTAAGGTGGCGCTGCAGTTCGGGCGAGATCTGGGCCTCAATCAACAAGCGTCTCCAGCTCTCTCTAGGTCGATCTCTTGCTAGCTGCCTCCAGTTTCGACGCTAAGTTGGCTGAGATCCCCTTCCACTTACGTGCGCTACTTGAGTCTCGGTCTTCTTCTACTGCGATGTCCCTCGGGAGCAGATTCGAAAACTTTTCAGACAGGAGCGTTGGCGTCTGTCGATGGTGACGTTCAACAAGCCAGTTCTCACTAACAATTTAGTATCCCCATTAAATGTTGGATGCCACCCATAGAACAAAAAGAACCACCAAGCCCAAAACATCTTTCTTCTCTTTCTGTCCAATTTTCCAAAAAAACTTAACACATGCCGAGCCATTATAAATGCATTCATACCCACTTGAGTGTTAAGTTCTTCTTAAAAAAAAAATATTGGTGATCCCTTGCGATTGTAGCCGTCTGATGTCGAATCTCCTCCCAGCATTAGCTTGTCTTTGCGCTGTTCGGGATATCCGCTACTGTAACTTGGCTATAACAACATAATAATTCGATGTTGGCTCCTCGGAACGTCCAGATAGCTATAATGCTAGAGGAGTGTTTTGCGTCGATCGCAATGTGGCCAATCCGGTTGACGGTTGTATGATCAGGAGTTCTTCAAGTCCCCTTGTGAATTTCTAAATGTGTGTAGCTACGACGGCGGGCAATGGCAAACTCCCAAAAGTAAAATTGCCTACGAAAAAGCTTCTAAGGAGTGCCGTTCGGACTCGGCGATAAACCGTAGGCCCCGCTCAGATGTGATTAAAATGACAACACGAGCAACACAAATGAGTGTCAAGAAGCTAGGCTATGGCCCATACCGGGCTGCCAGCGCCACAGTGTTTTTTTTTTTTTTTGTGTAGCTACGACAATGTTTCGCCCCGTTGCAAAGTCGATCAAACTCAATCCATTATCGTAGGTGCTATCGTGCAGACTATACCTTCCAACAGTACTGCAAAAGATGCCTTCTCTTCCTACCTTTGCATTTAAATCACCGAGGGCAATTTTAATGTCATAGCTAGGGCATTGCTCGTAGGTCTTGTTAAGGAGCTCATAGAAGGCATACTTGGTGTCGTCATCTTTCTCCTCAGTGGGGGCGTGCGCGTATATATATGCCTAATGTTGGCAAATGAAGCCTTGATACGAGGCGCTCTTTCACATGCCGGAAACTCAACACCTCTTAGTAAGTCTGCCTCCAACAAAAATCTGCAAAATCTCCACTTTCACATGGTATTTAATGAAAGCATGGTGAAAGTATTTGCCACCTATAGAGTACATGAAGTACGAGTATATATGTGATATCTATATAATAACCTAATTTGTTAAAATTCTTATTATTATTTTGTTTTAAAGCTATTTGTATTTTCAGATGCGTTCACATAACCGATATTGGTGTTGGCTACATTTCGACAATGCTCTCATTAACCGCTCTATTCCTGCGCTGGTGTTCACAAGTTCGAGACTTTGGACTGCAACATCTATGCTCGATGCGTAATCTACAAGTACTTTCATTAGCCGGCTGCCCCCTGCTAACATCATCTGGTCTATCCAGCCTCATTCAACTGCGTCACCTACAAGAACTAGAATTAACCAATTGCCCTGGCGCTAGTCAGGAACTTTTTGATTATCTCAAAGAACATCTACCCAGATGTTTGATTATTGAATAATAATACGCAATAAATATTACAAATTAAATATAACGGTTATTAAACAACAAAATTTAATTTAACATAGAAAGAAAAGAAAATTTTAACAATTGTTGACTGTAAAATACTGCAAAACAAAACAAAACAAAACATTTAAATTAATAAAAAATAGATACAAAAAAACAACTTTTAACAACTTTCATCGCTAAATAAAATTATTTTCAAAAATAAAATAAAAACAAAAACAAACAAAGTCCTAGTGCGTAAGATGGTAACAAAGAATAATGAGAATGTCTCGTTGTAATTAAAAGAGAAGAAAACACAAAACAAACAATTTTGCGATAGAATAACTTTGAAAGAGCAAAACAAAAAAGAAATTATTTAAATAAAATTAAGAAGAAATATTTTTAAGAATTTCATTTAATTTAAAAAAATTTATTTTACGACTAACAAAACAAACAAATTATCGTTAAATGTTTTCATGTAGATGTTTAAACAATTTTACTACAAATGGAATTTGTTTTTCTGTGATTTATGTTTTAAGTTTTAAATTTAATTTATTTCTTTCACAATACTTGAGTAATTTATTGATCTTTGTCTTCTTCTATATGTTTCCTTTTGATTTCTTTTTTTCTGCTAACGTTAATTTATATATTTGCTTCCTATAAATAAAATTAAAAAAAAATAAAAAATCAAATTGAATATTTTTTATGTGTACCTTTGATTAAGAGGAATCTAAAATAAACTCAGGTCTATGCGGTTGTATTGCTTTAGAGACACCTACGAAATGAACGGAGAATAACAAAAATTCGTCGCTTCGTAAGCTTACCGTAGGTAAGGTAGGCAAACTTATTCCTTCTTCTTCTTCTTATCCTTTTATTAACCCTTCCCTCGTTATACGAACTTATGCGTAACGAGTTTCCCATTTTTACTGCATCGCTGCTGCTCCGCTTATGGGGTTGGCTAATGTCGCAGACCGAAGAACGCGTTAGCCCCAGGTGTTGTTGCGCATTTGCCATCTGAGAAGTCCAGGAATTCTTTTTCCGACCTCGTTTTCTTACAGTTGGAGTGATCGTAGTTGCTAGTGCCTTTTTAACCGGATTTTCCGCAGATCTTCTTTGAACGTGGCAATACCAGCTTATTCTATTCGCCTCAAGCTGTTCGTTTACCGAATTCTTTATATGTAGACTTCCTCTTATACGCGTAGATGCAATCGCGTTAAGTGACTCCACTAGACATCCTTAACATTTTCATTTCCGCTGCCGTCATTTTGTTTTTAAACGCTTCGTACATTGTCCAGCACTGTGAACCGTATATAAGAGCTGGTGTTACAACCGTGGTGTAGAGTTTCCCCTTTTAATTTAAGTGGAAATTTTCTGTCGCAAATGATTCCCGAATTTTCCTGTTATTTCATCCATCCCACACTCACTCTGTGGTTTACGTCGTCGTCACATTTCGCTTCCATGTTAACGATTGATCCTAAGTACTTAAAGATAGTGCTTTTCGGAGGAACTATTCCGTCTAACATTAAATCCGGAACAGGTCGCAACGGATGCGCAAATGGGCACGTCGACTTATTTTAAACCCGTTTCTCTCTAGCGCATTTCTCCATGAATCTAAGGCGTTCTGTAAATCTTCGACGTTATCGCTAAGTATAACTGCATCGTCAGCGAAGAGAATTGGCGTTGCATTTGCTTCGCGCATGCAGTCTTTTAAAAGATAGTCGAATACTACGTTAAAGAGGAAAGGGCTTAATACGCTTCCTTGATGCACTCCGACATTAACTGGAAATTCTCTCGTTAGTCCAGCAGAGCTTTTAACCGCAGTTTTCACGTTTCCGTACATGTCTTGTATTATTCTAACATACGTTTCCGGTACGTTTTGAGACCTCAGCGCGGCCCATATGAGATCCCTAGGCACTCGATCAAATGCTTTCTCGACGTCGATAAATACGAGTACCATGTGTAAATCCTTAGATGAATCTCGGTGCTTTTCCATTAGTATTCGTAGGCTTTGGTCAGCGTCCACCGTCGATCTTCCTTCAACAAATCCACACTGGCTATTATCGAGCTTTATTATTTGCCGATGGCGATGGCGATGGCGTGATAGTTAGCTCATCGGACTATCACGCAGAGAGTCTGGGTTCGATTCCAGGCTGGGTCACCAACAATTTTTCAAATCGCCATCACCCTTTCGGCGGGCAATGGCAAACTCCCGAAAGTAAAATTGCCTACGAAAGAGCTTCTAAGGAGTGCCGTTCGGACTCGGCGATAAACCGTAGGCCCCGCTCAGATGTGACAAAAATGACAACGTGAGCAACACAAATGAGTGTCAAGAAGCTAGGCCATGGCCCATAACGGGCTGGCAGCGCCACAGTGTTTTTTTTTTTTTTTTTTTTTATTATTTGCCGAAGACGTTCGTTTAAGACTCTTTCGACGATTTTCATCGTGTGTGACATCAGCTTGATTGGACGGTAGTTGTTGCATTCTCGAGTGTCGCCTTTTCCTTTATATAATGGAACCAAGAAGATTCTTCTCCATTGATTCGGCATAGGTTGTCCACATTTTAATTTATTTAAAAGTTTCGATAGCCATTCGCTGCCGATTCCCTCCATCTTCGACCAAAACTCTGATGGAATGCTGTCAGGTCCCGCCGCTTTCCCCCGCTTCATTTTTCCGATTGCTATACTTATTTCTTCGATCGAAAAGTCCGAAACTTCCTCCTCGAATATACCAGCTGTCGGCACGATATCACGTGGAAACTGTTTGTTAAGCAACTCCTTGCAGTATTCAAGCCACCGGTTACAAATTTCCTTTTCATTTGTTAGTAAACGACCGTCTGCGTTTTTGATGTATTTCGGCGAGGTTATTTCCATTGAATTTTTTCGCCTCTGTGCAGCGAGCTTAAAAATATTTGGCACCTTAGTATTGTAAGAAGTTTGAACTTCTTGGATAGCTTGTCTTCTATCCGCCGATCGTGAGGATATTTGTTCCAACTCCTGGTACAGGTTTTCCGCTTCTGCCGCTCGAGTTCGAGCCAGGACTTTCTTTGCGATCTTTTTAAGGCGCTCGTATTCAAGAGCCAGTCGAGCTTTCTCGATATCGTCGCTCCGATCGCATTTTGTCCACGCTTGGAATGCACTCTTCTTGTCGGCCACCGCTCGTTTGGTTTCGTCATTCCACCACCATGTTTCTTTGCCGACGTGATGGTATTTCGATATAGTCCCCAGATGGGACTTTGCGAGTGTTATGCATTCCTCGTGCATGCTGTTCCACATTTCTTGCGGGCTAAGTGAGTCTCGGATACCGCTTTTATTTTGAAGTGCTTCTTTAGCCAGTGCGATAAATCTTGCGCTTCGTTCTTTCGATAGATTATACCACCGGATTTTTGGCTTTCCAAACGACGCACGTGTTTTCGGTGGTTCCGCTGTGAAAAATTCTGTAATGTGCAGACGGTGTTGGCTTACTAGCGATTCTCCAAGTATTACTTTACAGTCCTTAACACGGTTTCTCATCGACATTTTGCAGAGGTGATAATCTATTTGCCGTTGATGTTTAATAAACATTGTATTTAAGACGGTTAAGCCGTAAGCCCTACACGCTACAAGGATGTCTTCGCCAGCTGAATTTCTGGTTCCAAAGCCTTTACCGCCGTGGCAGTCCTCATAATCAACATTTGTTTTCCCGACGTGGCCATTTAAATCTCCGCCAACGAAGAGCATCTCATCGATAGGTATATTTCTAAGCAAATTACCGAACTCTGACCAAAATGTATCTTTTTCCGATTGGTCGCATCCATTTTGTGGAGCGTACGCGCTAACAATGTTCCACGTTTCATTGTGTATGACGAGTTTAACACTCATCAAGCGGTCGCTTATTTTCAAGATACCAACGATGTTGTTTAGAAGATCCGCTGCAACAACGATTCCAACACCGTTCCATGGTTTAAAAATGGTAGAACATCTTAAATGCCTTAGTTTTTAAATCTAGAAAACGCGCTTTATTTGCTGTATTACACCACTTCGTTTCCTGTACGCACAGGATTTGTAGAGTTCTGCGACGCATAATCGCTTCCAGTTCTAAACTTTTTGAGGTCATCGCTCCGACGTTCCAACTTGCAAACCGAAGTTTAGGAAAATATTTTGGAAACTTCATTTTGCCCGCCCCCGGAATCCGTCGGGCTCTGACACAAGCACTTCTGCTTGCTCTGGGATCACCCAAGTGCGTTGCAATCGTGGTGCCCAGCGGGGTAGTGCTATTAATTGCGATCATTTCCATGAAGTGTCTCTAAAGTTTGAGTGGTTTGACACTTGTATGCTCATTTCAAATTGATTGACTGTTCTTTTACCCCACCGGTAGTCTCCAGACGCGGGAACCCACTGATTGCATACAAACTTGTGGCAAAGTTTTGAGGTGTTAACGTGTCACGGGCTCATTTTTGGTGTCATAGTTGCCTGTATATGATTGGTGTCCCATTTAGTCGCCTCTTACAAGCTGGGACGCACTGCGGCACTATTCTTTATCCGATGCCGCACGGATAGGTAGGCAAACTTTTTTATTATCGTGATTCCAAGAAGATAGGATAATTTTTGGGGGAGTAGTAAACGCAACGTGAGATGCAATCATTTTCTAGATTTGACTGACCTGCTTAACCACAACGTTGGCTCCCAACCAACTAACTTTTGTTACTAAAGCAAGACAGCAGGTAGTCAACTTAACGGTGTCCAACAGATTTGCTAAGGAGATTACTATCGCTGGTCGCCATGTCAGAAGAACTGAGCATCATTTAAGGGGAAGTTAAATAATTGCAGCCAAAGAATGATCGCCTTGTTTCTACTAGGACCGGACATTTTCCTCTCTTTCTCTCCGGTTTCAAAGACTGCATGGGCCGGGAAGATTCTCTCTCTATATGGCATATAATTCAATTGTAGAAGCTCGACACGAAGTCTCACCATCATCGAGATATGCTCCACACTGTTCTCATGTCTGAAATAGTTTCTTGGGCCCAGGTTGAGACAAAGCCGTCTATAGACAGAGCTGGTGGCTTCTTCGATAATCTGCTCTCGAAGCTTCTCATCAACCATAGCAATTAACTTCTACAGTTTACCTCTCCATTCATTGAGATTTTCAATATGCAGGTTCAGGTGCATACCACACAATTGCGCGAGCTCGTTCCATTCCGCATACCTGTTGTGTCTTCGGTTGATTACGTAAAGGGCTGCCTTCTTCGGTAGTCTTTCATTATGCATGTTCGAAGCTTTGATAATGTAGTCTACCTGGGTTTGGAGGGTTTGGATGAAGAGAGGAGATAGTCCTGTTTCTGTGTTCGAAGGCAAATGGAATATCCTTTTAATAAAGAACCTCAGCAGCTTTTCTACACTTTCATATTGTTTGTATCCCCATACCTGTGACGTATAGAACATAATTGATTTCGCATCTGCATTAAAAACACTGAACTTACAGCTATGCGCCATACTTCCGTTAGCAAAACACTTTTTCAAAGTGGCTCCAATAGCACTCTCACTCAGATGCTTTTCCTTACTTAAGTTTTTTGTATGGCACACTCCTAGGTATCTAAATTCGTTCACGATTTCAATAGGTATTGAATTAAAGAACCATCTTTCGCTTATGCGAGGGCCTTTAAAGTGGTCCCCGCAAACACTGCACCTCCACTAATGCAATTCGTTAGATCCTCTATGAAAAGTGCGAATAGCAGAGAGCTCAGTGCACACCCCTGTCGAACGCCAGACTCTGTTTGAAACCGTTCTGATATTTCTTCTTCAATCCAAACTGCGGCTTTAGTTTTTTTGTACAGATTTTGTACAGATTTTCCAAACTTTGGAGACATCCCAAGTCCATAGAGCTTGTAAATACGCGCACGTCTATCCACCGCATTGAATGCCGCCTTAAAATCGATATAGAAGCTGTAAACGTTTTTCTCTCCAATGCTATTTAGCACAAAAATTTGATCAACCGTGGAGTAACCAGGCCTGCAACGGGCTTGGAATTCTTTTTATAAGCCTTTTTGGTTGATCCACTTATTGAGTCGCTGTTGCAGAATTGGGGTAAATATTTTGCATGAAACATCGAGAAAGCTTATCCCACGATAATCCGCCGGATTTTGAGTATTTCCTTTTTTGTGGATAGGAAAGATTAAGGACTCCTCAAACTCTTGCGGGATGGTTCCATATTCTAAGATTGGGTTAAACGCTAAAGTGAGCTTATTTAAAAGTTCAATGGTTCCGTACTTATAGAACCCAACGGGTATTCCGTCGGAGCCTGCCGACTTGCCATCTTTTAAGCTTTGTAAGTTATATGCGCATCCAAAACCAGATTTTCGTTCCACGGTTCTACTTAAGCAATGCTGACATTACTGGCGAGAGGGTTCAACAGTTCCTTAAAATGTCGATAAAACACAGCAGATGTGAGGTCTCGATGTATCGTAAACTTATTTTCCTTCAAGTGCTTTACCAGTCTCCAAAAATCGGGAGCATTCTGACTTTGCGTCAGTCGCAAAAAAATGTATAAAAAGCTATTATAATTTGAAGAGGCATTCTATCTTATAAAGACTTTTGCGACAAGATCAAAACTGTAGTAGTCAAAGTCCTCAAAACGACAGGAATAACTCAGAAAACTTGATGTCACCCACACTGAGCAGTGATCCTCCGTAGCTGATATACTATATCTCATCGGATGAGGTCTGCTTTAAGGTGATCGAATCATACAGAAAATCGACTTTCCGACTTGAAATCCTCGATGATCTCACTCGCAAGACTCTGAAGAGTTTTTTTTATTACGCGGACATAACACGTTTGCTTTGCGTGCATTCACGGTCATAGCTTGAGTTAACAATTGGGTCTCATGTGAGCATAATTGCAGATGGCATAATTTTCCAGATGACCGACAGACCAAACACAGATCCAAGCGATCAACAACTTTCTTGCTGGCCCTCAGTGGGAATGACTGCAGGCTGCTTACTGATATCGTGACGGGGAATTATACTTTTACTAAGCACTTGAGCTTACTAGGCATTAGTGATACGACATTATGCGATGCTTGTTGTGAAAGTCGTGACGACGCCGCTGAGAACTACCTCTGTGAATGTCCTTCCTAGGCTCGCGCCTGCTAGCAAGAGATGGATTTGACATATTGGTACCCTGTACTGTATCCAGTTTATCACTGACGTGCTTACTCACCTTGCTCCGAGGAACTGAGAAAAAAGAATGGCAGTCAATCCTCTAATCAAAATCCAATATATCTGATTATGGCCCAAACCTAGAATCGTCGCCCGCCCGCATCCCAAGATGGATCAGGAAATCCCTTTTTTGATAAAGAATACAAACAAAGTTCATGCAACAGCTTGTCAATTTACCAGCGCTCCTTAGATGGAAAATAGTTACTAACGCGCACTACTGAGGCAAAGGGAAGAATTTGTAAAGGGAAAAACAAAAGTATGGAAAGCGCGCGAAGTTAGAAATGGATTAAAGGTACTCCAGCATAAACGGCATCATACACTTGAAATAATTTGTCAACGACCTCATTGACTCCTCGTAGAAACGTTCATATATCGGGTTTTCCAATAGGGACTTGACAACTTTGAATTTAATTTGTGAACGCACTCTTTCACTAATCATCAAACTGTCACTGTCAATTCATTCAGTGAACTCAACATTTTCATCATGGTAAAGTACACGAATAAGCAACGTCTGCAAATTATAAAAATTTTCTACCGAAATTCGGAGTTGGTGACTGCAACTTATGCGTTAATTCATCTTCAGTGACGAAGCTCATTTTTGGCTCAATGGGTTTATCAATAAGCAAAATATGCGTTATTGGTCGGGTGGAAATCCACATGTGCTTCATGAATCACCATTTCATCCACAAAAATAACTGTTTGGTGCAGTTTGCACGCTGGCGGCGTTATTGGGCCATATTTTTTCGTCGACGATAACGATCGTCACGTTACTGTGAATGGTCAGCGTTATCGGGCCATGATCACCTATTATTTTTGGCCCGAATTGGAAGATATGGACTTGGACGACATGTGGTTTCAACAGGATGGTGCCACACAGCACACGCTACAATCGATTTATTGAAGAGTAAGTATGGTGAGCGTGTTATCCCAAGAAATGGGCCAGTCGATTGGCCGCCTTGTTCGTGCGATTTAACGCCGCTTGAGTATTTTCTGTGGGGCTACGTTAAGTCATTGGTTTATGCCAACAGGAAGAGCTCAGAGCCAACATTGAACGCGAAATAGCGGCCGTTTCGGCCGAAATGTGTGGCCGAGTCGTTGAAAATTGGGTTCATAGGTCACATAGTGCCATATTTAGAGAATATTGATAAAATTCCGTTCGCGACAAAAAATTTCAAACAAACGTTTTCCAACATATTTTTTTCCCTAGTAAAAATCGCCGATGGCACTAAAGAGCCTCAAAATCGATGACAGTTGTAAGGAACAAATTATGTTTTAAGAAACCATTAACGCGGGCCGTTTGAACGACTTAGTTCAGGTTATATTTTAAAAGAAAAAATATGTTTTTTTTTAGGTATCAATAAGATAGAGCATATGATATGGGGTCGCACTTAGACGAACTTTCGGGATGAGTCACTATTTCAATACATATTTTAATCGCTAACAGCGGTAATGAACCAATATTTGTGGTGCAAAATAGAGATTACTCACTCCGTTACAAAAACTCTAACATCCTCGCTTTAATTTATTTGGAGGTATCTTCGGTACTGTTCTACCAGAATGATCGAGTTCAATGTCAAAGATAAACCCGTACTCTCGTTACTAACAGGGTGAACTTGGGAATGACCTTCACTCAGAGTTTTAACAAAACACAAGATATTTCCACATAATTGGTGGACTAAAGAGCTATAATGTATGATATTGGAAAAGAGGCAAGGAAACCCTTTAACGCAGTCAAAAGCTTCAACCTTTGCTCTGTCAAGTGCAAACCCAGTCAGAGAAAATATATGACCGCAACTTGTAGCGCTAAAAGGAAACATTGAAAACAAGTTTTGCTTTGACATCAAAAGCATAACAGAGTATGCAAAACTAAAGAAAGTCATATCTGAGAAATCTTCAGTACCTGGAGATATAAAACTACTTGATGACTATTGTTTGAATCCCACTTTCCTGGATGCATTCCTATTCCAGCAATAACGGATATAGACATGTTTTTTACCCTAGCCTGTATGATATCCCGAGAGGATATTAGAAAACAGAAGGACACAATTTGCGCTTACAAAACATTCTTCAAAAAACTAAGCAGATTATGATATCGTTGCTAAAAACCCTATTCAGTATGAATGTTCGCCAAGATGTTCCAAAGGCATGAAAGCCCAGTCATCCCCATCCTTAAGACTTTAGGCTCATAAGACTGACATTGTCATTTTTTAAAAAATGGATGAGCTAAAAATGGAGAGACGATCAGCGACGGGATCTTTTTTGATCAACTGAACTTATAATGCTCAAATTCACTTACCGGACTACAACAGTGCCTTTCAGGCCGAGATCTTGGCTGCAGCAGAAGCAGCCAGACTTGCGGGAATAAATTAAATATTCCACGAAAATATCAGCATATTGATTGATGGCCAGGCTGCCATTAAAGTCATTGCGGCCGTCAAGATTAAAATGAGACTTCTGACGAGCTATCGTAAAGTACCTTAGGGTCTTGCATTTAGCATAAGGCTACACTCTGTTGGGTACCTGGCTTCAAAAGAGAAGCAGGCAAGACGAGCTAGCCTGAGAGAATTTCAGTTTCAAGCACCAAACTTCTACTTTGCACCCTAAGAATGCATGCAACTTTACTCACATCTGTTTTCAAAGTCGCAACCCACTAACCTAGTCTCCATTTGGAGGGCCAGCCGGTTCCAGTAACCTCGATGAGATAACTAGAGCCGTTGTTGACGCATTCCATCTCAGGGCCCCGAAACCATGGAGCTCCTAATGCGGTTACGATATCGCACATGTGTGTTTGAAAATTCAGCGGCACTTAGAAAAAGAAAAAACAAAAGGACGCATTCGTCCTTAACATAAGCTAAAGCTAGGTTTTGACCGGCGCCGTCACTTTTTATAGTGCCTCGTGTCTTGTACACGTAAAACAAACCTTAAATCATTGACGATTATGTCTTAATTCGACATCGAACATTTCTAGCTCAACCACATTCGAGTTTGTTTTTGCCGTTTTCCATTGGTTTCTCACTGGAATACTAAAATCTTGTTCTCTCAACATTTTGACAGCAGATACTTCCTGAGAAATGTGTTTTCAAGTTACTGGTCTACTAGTTGATTTCTATTTATTTGAATCTTTTTTCATTTTCTTTACAAAATGAATTGTGTTTAAATTAAAAAAATTATGTTTGCACTTGCTGAACTTAAAGACACGATCCGAATCGCTCCAGATCAATTTCATTTGAAGCTCGTAGAGGCCATACGCGATGAAATTAATCGAAAGCTGGCTAATAAGGTAAGTTTTTCTACATATCTATTCATGCAAGTGGATAACAAGTGTTCTTTGGCAGGTTCTTCTCAATGTGGGTCTCTGTATAGCCCTTAAAGACATTGTTTCTCTAAAAGATTCCATAATACTACCTGGAGATGGTGCTTCACACACAGAAGTAATTTTTCGTTACATAGTGTTCCGACCGGCTATTGGTAATGTTTTAACTGGTAAAATTCGAAGCTGTAGCCGTGAGGGAGTACATGTAACATTGGGATTCTTTGATGATATACTCATTCCACCATCGGCACTGCAACATCCATCAAGATTTGAGGAGACCGAACAGGCATGGGTGTGGGAATATCCATTGGAGGATGGTGAAAAGCATGATTTATTTATGGACATTGGGGAGCCGATAAAATTTCGGGTTTCTGGTGAGATATTTGAAGAAAGTTCACCAATTGGACCACCGAAAACTGATGCACAAGGGTCCTCTTCAACTCAACCTAAAGAAACGAAGACACCTTACAGGATTGTCGTAAGAAAAGAGCTTGGAGTTTGTGCTGAACTGTTGACTGTAATTGATTTATTTATTTTAGGCTGCTATTAATGAATCTGGGCTTGGTGTGTTATCTTGGTGGGATTCACAGAATCAAACCGATGAAGGCAATGACGAGGGTGAAGAGAACGAAGAATACAATGATGACGATGGTGATGGTGCGTACGAAGAGTGAAATATTTCGTTGTAGAAATATAGAAAGAAAATATAACCAATATTTAATGAATAAGAATGGAATTGATGTTTAGAAACCCTGTTTCATTTACTACAGTTTTGCTACATGAGACCTGAGTCTCAGCTCTCTTCTCTTCTCTTAAGAGCGCCTGGGTCAATCAGGCGCAAATTATCATGGTAAGTTGGTAAAGTTAACTGCGTAGTCCTTCTGAAACGGCCTTTATGACTCCGGGAATGTGGCGTTTTTTTTATTTTATTTAGTATTAGGGCCACTCCTAGTCATATCTTTAGAGCTCACTGATATACCGCCTCTTCGCTTTTGGACTACAAACAATCGTGTTATTTTTCAATTATGATAAAGTTCATGGTTCTGCGCACTTGTGGAACATTAAAGATCTTATAGAATACTTAGTTATTGGCAAGGAATTTTATGTCACTATTTTTTATGTTCTTAGCATCGTTGCCGTTTCGTTATTGGAGAATATGGTTAAGACCATGGTAATGGACAACCTTCTTTTTCCATGAATTACATGAATTAAATTTTCTTTTACAAAACAAGCTTTAGTACCAGGTGAAGCTGCACTATAACTAATGAGGCTTACCAGTAAAAGCGGTCTTTAGCCAACTGTTTCCAGTGCGCACTTAAAGTTAAAGGAGTTTAACTTTCACATAGATGAGCAAAGAAATCTTAAAGCCAGAGGATTTGTTTCTATTCGTCCCCACTTTTCTGATAAACTTTACATTTCGCTATTTTCTGCCAATGTCTTTAAACCAAGTCAATTGAAATTAAGTATTTTCATCCGCCGAGGCTGTAATGATGAAAATCTCAGGCAAACTCTCATTAGTATTTTACGACAAGGCCTTTTTACTTTCGTTGCCAAAATACAAAGCAATTGTCAAATGAAGCTTTTAGTGTACTCTTAAAATGTTTGCATACAGCGCTGTTGAAAGAAAAATAAGGGCGAAGGAATGGAATACACATGAATATAACCATGTACGTTGGGCTTGAATGTTCGCATGTTATAATGACAAGAATGACTTGGCAGGCATTCCATGAGCGTGTTATACTTACTCAGGGAATGATTATTATCCGAAAGTGGACTTACCTTCATCTGAAGAGCATTCATAGCGAAACGGGTGTAACGGTTAAAGGGGTAGAATGCTATTAGCAGTTTTAATGAAGGACTGGAGATGAAAAACGCGCTGTAAGGCAAAAAGCATTACGTCGGTGTGTAAGAGTGTTTTTTTCACTTTTCATCTGCTGACACCGTTTTTAAGGCTAGTGTCGTACCACGGATGGTGGCGATGGCGCGATGGTTAGCTCATTGAGGATTCGTGGTTCAATCCCCGGCATCGGCAACAATTTTTCGAATCGTCTTCACCCTTTTGGCGAGTAATGGCAAACTCCCGAAAGTAAAATTGCCTACGAAAAAGCTTCTAAGGAGTGCCGTTCGGATTCGGCAATAAACCGTAGGCCACGCTCAGATGTGACAAAAATGCCAACATGAGCAACACAAAAGAGTGTCAAGAATTGATTTGATAACAGAAAAAAAACGAACAATCTTAAGAAATTCAGCAGCTCCAAGGTAAAACTATCCAATAACTTCTCTACTTTCATTAAAAGTTAAAAGTTTCACCAGGTTTACTAGTGGTACTGAAAACTTTAAAAACTTTCCCCAAGAAATGCTAAGGAATCTAG
The DNA here is from genome assembly GCA_928272305.1 of Volucella inflata. Taxonomy (NCBI): domain Eukaryota; kingdom Metazoa; phylum Arthropoda; class Insecta; order Diptera; family Syrphidae; genus Volucella; species Volucella inflata. The sequence continues at coordinate 17,435,065 of OV743718.1, read as the reverse complement.
GTCTTTAAGGCGCTTCTTCATCCTAAGGAAAATATAGCTAGCATCTGGTTGCTTAAATGGTCAACATATACGAAAATGTTCACTTTAATCTTCCATATCTCTACGTAGCTGAAATGATAATAGGTGTGTATCAGGGCTTATTTCCACTCTTCGTGTACATTACACTAACAACTTAACCTATAAGCGCCATCTTAATGCAAGATATTTATCGGAGCTAACGCGGATAGCAACAAATGCTGGCAGACCTTTTTTTGCATAATAGTGAAGACTTGTATGGAAACGTTAAGACATATGTATATCATATGGGCAAATTAAATATAAGTACTGCCAAAAAGCAGAACGTTAATAGTTAACGCCGATAGTGTTGTTTTGTGTTCTTAAAATTAAGCGCTTATACCGATGTCAATGGTACCATAATGGTTTCTCTCTTTATGAGGAAGGTCATATAATTTCGACATCACTCCCATCGATCTGTCCCTAGTTATGATCAAAACGTAAGAGACGTATGTAAACCTCTAATTTAACGAATCCAACCTCTGGTCTACGGTAATCTTGCACTTAGGAAAACAATGTACAGACTATACAAAATGCCAATGGTCATGTATGTATGTTCCCGCCTCATTACCTCATTAATATACTTTTAAAAGCAATCGCCCAAACCAAAATTTTTACTAATTTACAGCAGAAATCTATTTTAAAGCATAGCCTTCATATGTGTTGATGTTACCTTGATTACAACCTACAATTGCGTTAATGGTAAGATCTAATTTTTAGTCGCATAGTTTACCCCTTTATCGACCGTTTTAATTCAGCCTGAAACGAGCGTTGGCGAGTATTTTTACTCTACTCTCGGCAAACAACGTAGGATGGTGTGTTACCTTTGCCTATCAGACTTAGCACAATTGTAGTGCCCCGTTACGATGTCAGTAAAAGTAAAAATTCTACTTTCAATTCTACTAAGGGACTGCAAGAAAATCCCCAAACTCTAAGAGACGTCGGGAAGGATTCTTTTGGTCTGTGAACATTCTAGAAAGTCGTCAGGTGTATAGTTATTGGGAGCCTTAACCCAGAACTCAGTGATTTATAACTCCGGCGCAGTCTTGTGTTCTGAGAAACTCTCCTCGGAAACTTAGCAAGCAAGTTCATCTGCAATCCAAATTTCTGAACTATGCCTTCCCAATGCGTTAAGCACTTTGAAATGTTTAGATGGTTTGGTAAGGTTTAAACCGAAGCTTAGCTAATGTATAGACGCATTCTTCCCAATGACATCAGACTTGCATATATCTTCACTTCGAGCCATCAGTAAAGAATCAGAAGAATTCCGGTTCATATCACGGCTGAAACTATTTCTGCGGACTAGGAAAGTCGTGAAAGCTTGTTCCTTCAGACAATCGACGCATTAGATATATCGATGAAAATACCCAACAATTACTTATTCTTGTCGAACGAGCCCTTAATTTTAATAAGCACAGTCTCGCAAGTTTTTGCGCTTTGTTAAGCATGTTGTATATTGCACAGAGGATCGATTCGCAAGAGTTTTGCCAAGCGTGTCGCTGTTGTTGCCGATTTCACTGCCGATTCGGTATGTATGCCAGTTTCAAACTAGCAGTGAAAATTCTCTTCAGAGCTGTCAGCAGCTGGTCTTTAACTTAAAATATCAAAATGAGATATATGTTGACTTATCAATACCAGCCACTTGAAGCCATCAATAAGGCAATAAGATAAAAGCGTATTTTATGGTATTTTCCGCTAATAGAACATATTATAGATGTTAGCTACAGTGTGCTATGCACACTAGCACTTGCATCTGTGAAAGAATTCTTTCAGTCTGGCTGATTTAATCGCTTAAATTCTTTCTGTGGACATTCTAGTCTTCTTCCAAATCAATTTCAAGCGACATGTTTGTAAGTTTTTGGGTTTTTAGACGAAATCGCTGCAAATATTCGTTTCGAAATCGAAGACGATCGGCAGAAGGTTTTCCAAGCTAGACATTTCAGCTGAAATTGTTTGATGAAGGCACCGTTCAGATTCTGAACAGAAACTTCTATTTTAACGGAACACTGACAGATTTTCCGTGCTCCTCCTTAAATCAAGTCAGAAGATTCGTTCTTTTCAACAAGGCCGGTCCTAAATTCAATGCTCCTATGGGAATACTCTGCTTATCGTACCAGATGGATGGGGTTAACTCAATTATTTGCCGTTGGCTAATAGCCAAAATATAAAATTATGTTGGAAAATTTCGAAACCAAATTTTAGGTATGAGAAGATTAATTAACGCCGAATCAACATGTAAATGTCACTAGGCTACCATGATAGTTTTGAACGTCTGCACTTACGGACAGCTCAAATGGAAAGCAATGTGCAGAAACTTAAGAATCCCAACAAGACAGATAATACAACAAAAGGATTTCACTCTGTTAACCGAAAGCAAGTCCGCCAAGGACCTCCTTAGTGTCAATGTTACGATCTACCTCAGCAACTTAAAATCATGAAAAACATCTTTGGGATTTTATTTTTATTTTTTATAAAAGACTCTAACTACTTCTTCGCTCCTCCAAGCTTTTCTTTTCTCTTTTTTACATGTTTCTTCACTTTAACCTTTCGTTTTTCGGCTTTTGCATCTTTAATTGCTTTTTTCCTGGCTTTTTTACTCTCCGGTGATTCATCTCTAGGTCGAGCAGAGTTCTTAAAATTAGTAGCATCTCCATTGCTAGAGTTACTATATGTTACACTGCCTGACTCCCCATCTTCATCTTCGTTTACTGAATCGTCATTTTGTTTCTCAACTAAAACATCCGGCGTTGTCTGAACATTCATCTCCGATGTAAGACCAGTAATTTTACTATATACAAGAGATTGTTTCTCCCCAGCTTTAGCTTTAGCAACATCGCGCTCAAAATGCAGAACCTGTGAGCGATAGAATTTGTAAATTAATTCAAAACAAAGACCAGACACGAATTTACCTCATCCAAACGTTTTGGAATGTATGTACTCTGCCAAACAGCTTGATCGATTTTCTCCTGAGCAGTCAATTCATCGAAATCACGATCTTTAATCCTTTCGGAGATCTCATGCAGACAATCCTCCATGTTCTCCTCGTTTATAGTTTGATCAGTGATAAAATCAAAGAGTTCCTTCACTGTCATTGTTGCGACAGCTTTCTTACGGAAGAACTCTGATATATTCGTGCAATCTTTTCGCAAAAAATCAAAAGCATGTGGATGATCATGTTCTACAGATTGACTTACATCTATAATCACAAGTTGCCCATCTTGTAAGAGGATATTAAATTCCGATAAGTCGGCATGAACTAATTTACATTTGTTGTATATCTTCCACATGATTACCACACAATCACGATAGAGCTCTCTTGCTTTTGACGATGTTATATCGACATCCTTGAGTTTTGGTGATGGCCATCCATTTTTACCACAAAACTCCATTACCAAGACATGGCTTCGGAGTAGAATCGGCTCTGGAACTGGTACATTGGCATTTTTCATTCGTAAATAGTTCCGCATTTCTTTTTCAGCCCAAGTGCGAACCATTTTTCGGGGATTATGCCTACAATAACCATGCCTGAAGCGATATTCTCCCGATACATACTTATCACGATCCTTAAACACCAGTATGGATGTTTTGTAAATCTTGATAGCGTATTCCTGATCTGTTTTCGTCACTGCATGGTAGACATTGGCTTCTTTTCCGGTAGAGATACATCCGTTTATTTCGTTGATCAGGCCACGATTGAGTAATTTAAAAAGTATCATTCTTGTACGGGGATCCATTACCTGTTCAGCGGTAGCTCTGTCATGCTTATCTTTGACTCTTACTCGTTCCGCTTTCACCCTTCGATCGAGTGAAACTAATCGGTTAGCCGCTTGTGCTGACAAATTCGTTGTTGGATCATACTTTTCAACGTTTATTTTGTTGGAGAACTTACGGAGAATTTTTTCGTTTGGTTGAAAATTAGATAACTTCTGACTTTGCAGCTGAGTGTTACTATGTAAAGTTGAGTTTGGACCTTTTCCACTTTGTGAATTATGCTTCTGAAATCCATTATATGAGTTCTCATAATCGTAGACATCGTCATCATCTGAATTATAGTCGTATTCTTCATCCTGGTCGTCTTGTTTGTCCAAATCTTCCTCATTGGCCGTTGGATCGTCTTTAAGGCCGGAGAATATAACATGTTTGACGGTGAGTTTGGGAAAAGAATCTAGTATTTGTGGTAATGCTGCATCTTTACTAGAGTCCTCGTCCTCCTCTGCATCGCTAAATTGATGCTCCATAATATTTTTCAATAATTAAACCAATAACACGTGTATTTAGGTGGATAACAATTTACTAGTATTCATTTGACATCTCATTTTGATTTTTCAACTAAATTTTCTTTTGATGATGAAAATACAGATGGCGCTACAAGTGAGAAAAATAAATGTGAACAGTTTCTTACAAATAAACCTTATACAGTTTCTTCTAAAAAATGCATCGAACAAAAAGATTTCTTTGTATATTTTGAGAGAAAATCGCATGTTTGAAACGAAAAATATTAGGTTTTAAACATAACACTGTCCTGTTATGATTCCTTTTGCAAATACAATTTTTCAAGCTTATCTGTGTATAGTGACAAATCAAATGCTGTATCATTGAGCTCGTAGTTATAAGTCGGCATTTTAAAATATTGAAATAATAAAAATATTTAATTTACTCCAAAATTGTTGTAGCTTGGAAATAAGTCCGCTATTACACTATGATGTTTGAGCTCGTCTTTGATAGGCTATAACAAAATCTATTACCTATCATTCTTCTTCAACTTTCGTAGCTACCTCAATCAATCAATCCTATGATTAGCTATATTTACGAAAATTAAACAATGTTCTTCGTCTATCTCCATAAATAAAAATCTATTTGGGGCCAGTCCTGAGCCAACAGAATGGGTCCCGACCTATTCACGAACTTAATGCAGCATTCACGCTATATCGGAAACCGAGTTTTCACAAAAACTCTCTAAATGTCAATCAAAAGCAAAAGTTTTCCGTAATTTTTTAGTTTTGGAAATCTCTTAGTTAAACTAAGTTTTGATGAAATCTCCTCAAAACCTACTCGCAATTGTAAGTTTGTTGAAGCTGACACACCTTTTCGAGCATTTAACATGTCAGCAGAATAGCTGACAAAGAAGTTGTCAGAACAAAATTGCGAGAACACAAAAATTCTTTCTGCACAGAGGATATAATTCATCTCTGGTGAATTGGGACTCATCCTCTCAAAGATTCCAACCAATAAATCTTTTTCTCGCAAATTCATCTCTGAATTTCCTGGTTGTAGCTCCTGTATTGTCATGTATTGTTAAATAATTAAATGCATACTTACCTTCTTAATGTTCCTGTTATAGATTAAAATGTATGGTTAGTTGCCCAAGACTGGTATTTGAATGGTTTCTGACGTAATGTAAAATGCATTCTGCTAAAGCAGGATACGAATTTCTCGGCTATATCCGTGTTTTTCCAGTCCCCTTTAACTTGGATAATGTTCTGAAACTCGTTCTGCTATTTGGAGCGGTGCTAAGAGCGTATTGTGTCAGATATTCCAATTTTACTTGTTGGCCAATACCGTTGCAAAGACCGTAGCTCATTCACAGCTCAGCGAACTGTGAATACGAACAAGCGAATATTCTCAAATTTTTATTTTTACGTTCACAGCAGACTTTTCATTTACTCGGAGCGACGTGCGATCGAAACACTTCATAACTGATACCAGGAGAATATTGGGGCTAAATTTGCACGAGAAAAAGTATTTGGAAGATTTCATAAATAATTCACATTGTCTACCTTATAAAGCATAAAAGATTTCAGAGATATATTAAAAATTATATTTTCTATTCAAAAACAAAATCTACAACTTGTGTTGAAACACCCCTTATAAGAGAAAAGGAGTAATATCAATAGATCGACCTCAGCGACACCAACAATCGAAGCTTCGAACCTAGAATATCGCATCCACATCTGCATGCTGCTCATATCTATACTATATGAATCCGCATGCATTCATTCTTCTCCCTAGTTGATTTCGTATTTATTTTGAATTGGGCTGATCTTCACATAAGATAAGTAGGCGTTCAACGTTGAAGAATAGTGGATAGTTAAAGCGGAAACAAGATTTCAGCTAAACTTTCAAATTTGCTGGTTATTGGAATTTTATCTTGCATCTGTAATCTTTTTTGTTTAATCAGTTTTTCTTCTAATTTCATTTTATTTAACATAAAATAACTTTTCAGATCAGCGTCGATCCACTAATATGGCTCTTTGTATAAAAACGAAAAAAAGCGAAGTCTGCAATTGCGATGAATTTTTACCACAAGTTACCGATAAAGTTAAGTTTTTCTTCGATGTTCAACGATTCTGCGATGTGACCCTTATCGCTGGAAATGATGGCACCAAAGTGGACGCACATAAAATGATACTTTCCGCTGCCAGTGAATATTTTTTAGCTATGTTTGGTGGATCACTTTGTGAAGCTAGTGCTAAAGAAGTAAAGATCAAAGATGTCAATGGGCTTTCGCTTAAGTTGGTGGTGAACTTCATATATTCGGCTTCAATTGAATTGACAACGGACGCGGTGGAAGATGTTTTAAAAGCAGCTCATTTATTTCAAATAAGTTTTTTGGAAGAAATATGTTGTAGCTTCATCGCAAAACAACTGGAACCAACCAATTCTATTTGCAGAGCAATACAATTGTAAACAGCTCCTTGACAATGCTGAGTCATTTGTATGTCAGAATTTTTTGAAAATATGTAAAAATGAGGAGTTTTTCCTTCTGAATGTCGATCATCTAGATACAATTCTTTCCAACGATGACCTGTCAGTGACTTCGGAGGAGGATGTATTCTTCAGCATAATGTCGTGGATCGATCATGATCGCGTCAATCGGGAACAGGTTATTGATAAATTACTTAATCGCGTGCGATTTCCACTTTTGAATCCGGAATTTATTGTCACCACTGTTGAATTGGCTTGTCAATCTAATTCATGTCAGCGTTTATTGTGTAAGGCTTTGAAATGGCATCTTTTACCGGAGCTCTGTCTAAAAATCTTTCCTGAGGAGCAAATGAGAGTGCGGAATATCAGACACTCGATTATTGCCATAAGTGGGTGGAAATTGGAAGTATTAACAATTGGATTCCTTTGTCCCGGATCAAATGAGTGGATTTATAGAAAAACGGTTGGTCTGGAAGAGAAACGAACTGATTTCGGATATACCACCCTGAATGAGGAATTGATTATAGTCGGCGGGTTATTATATAATTCTCGTAAAGCAACAAATCAGGTGGATTGTCTCAATTTAAGGACATTCGAATGGAAACAAATGGCACCGTTAAACCAAGAAAAGTGTAACTGTGCAGTCACTGTGGTGAAGGGTATTTTGTACGTTGTAGGCGGTTCTTGCAATTCAAAGATTTTGCAGTCGATGGAGAAATGGGATCCTGTAATTGAGAAATGGGAATATGTCGCTAGTACTCCTACCCCGTTGTCTTCATCTCTTGCCGTTCCTATATTTGATTCCTTGTGCACGTCTTTCTATAAACTTCAGTATTCAAAAACAATTTTCGATATTTACGATCCTTCTTCTGACAAATGGACACAAAATTGGTTGACTATTAATGATAAAGTAATTGGGATGGGCACAGTCAGTGCAGATTATTTCATAGCCATGACTGGATCATCGGTGACTAAATACAATTTGACCCAAAAGTCTCAAACTTGTGTTTCGATAAATCCAATTGATTCGGCGTTTAATAAGTGTTTGTGTCACTGTAGTCGCATCATAGTTTATGGAGATAAAAAATTCCAAGAATACTTTCCGTTCAAAAATGAATGGAAAGCTTTGCCGAATTTGAACAACACCGATGGGTTTATTATTGTTGTTGGTTTAAATTAAGAAATGCTTATCTACGTTTTATGTCTAACACATAACAATTCAAATAAATTATTTTATTAGTGTATAATACAATTTTTATTTCAAATATTTTGTATTACATGCATCTTGATAATGAATTATTGTAGCAACATGACAAGATGTGACTAAATTGTCTTTAATAAAAGGAACTTGAATTGTCTGTATTTATATTGATTTAATTTAAAATAACTGAATAAGACTTTGTTTAGAGGTTTTTGCTTTAACGATTGGATATACCTACGCTTTGAAGACTTAGCAAATTTTTTCTAGAGAAAAGTAGAATTGATCGTTGTCCTCATTCAAAAAGGCCCGCGCATCCCATCCTAGATCTGGCGTGGAGCTATTATTTAAGACAACTAGATTCTTTTCTGGCTTAGATTCTGACCAAAATTATTCCTGGCCATTAGAGACACGCGCAGTCATTAAAAATCCAGTGCACCAAAGACCACTTCTTCAAAAGAAATTGACTGTGATTAAAGCACATGATATGAATGTAAAGGCAATTCTGAAAAACATTGTAAAATGAAAGCAGCAGTTACGTTATTTGAAAATTTATTTAGATATTGATCAGTTTGTTTTAATGTTTGTGCTATGTTTCTTTATGTATTTGACGCGGCTAGCACTACTCTTTGAATGCCAAATCCTTTTCATTGTTCTGTTCTCGTATATTTATGCGTCTCTCTCTAATGCTGCTCACCTCGTAAATCGGTATGAGATTCACCATCAATGGTGAAGACAGCCAAGTTTCGTAGCTCTGCGTCGAATGTATCCGTTGGATGTTTGAGATATTATACCTTTTAGCAATTGACCATTTGGCTTTTTCGAATCACATGTAACAAGATTATTCAGCTGGAGCGGAAGAACTTTGTCAAGCCATTTTGGACGTCTTAATAATTGCGGAAGACTTTAGTCCACTGCTTCCACAACCGATTTTTAAAATTCTCCATTGTTTTTTCAGGCATAATCATTCACAAAAGCTATGAGGCGTTTGTGTAGAGTTAACATACCCTATGAGAAAGTGGTTCATCATCTTTCGCTGTTTGGGAAATATCTGTAAGCAAACGGGAGTGGATGATATTCTCGTTTTCGATGAGAACACCTCGTAGAGTTTCCACTATTGGGGCTTCTTCAATTAGCGTTTTTTAAGCAAGCGCTTTATGATCTGAATGAGCCTAACAAGCGATAAAGTTGGTACCAATGTCGCTTCTGATCCTGACTGGAGTATCGCGGCGATTGATATATTAATTCCGAAAGCATAAAATGAAAGCGTCTGTTGAAAAATTTTCGGCTAGCTCAAGATGGGCTGTTCTCATAGTGATAAGTAAAGATGACTGCCCACCTTTTTTTTCCCGTCGATGACCTATAGCGTCGTTGAAAGGACCGAAGAGATCTACGCCGGCGTATGTCAATCGATGGACATATGGTGTTATGCGATCAGGAGGTACTTGAACCATAAGTGGTGTTATCTGCTTGGCCCTGTTTATTATACACTCCACGTAATTGCGTTGTAAGGCTTTTAAAACAGTTCGGGCATGTTGAAGTCAAAACTTCTGGCGAAATTCATTTAGGGTAGTTGTTGTGTTTTGACGATAAAACCTCCCATGAATTGTTGCTCAATAAGCTTTGAGACCATATGTTTTTGCGTCATCAGGATAGGACGCCTTGCATTAAGTTGCAAAAAAAAAGCTTCATCTATACGACCGTCAATCCTTAAAAGACCATCGTCGTCAAGGTACGGTCTTACAATATAAATTGGAATCTTCTTTGAAATTTGATTTGACGATTTCAGAGCGGCCATTTCTGTAGGAAATTGCGAAAGTAATTTTTCAGCAGCGTTAATTTCAGACCCTGAGTTACGCTTTTTTGTTGGTTTTGTGCTCACTTTGGTTAGGAATAGAAACTTGTTGATGGTACATAGCATCCAAGCCGTAGATCGCTTTAGCTTTAAATAAAAAGAGAACGAATTTAACCAAATCATGTGGCGGCACGTGTAGACAAGATTTGACTTGCTCTTCCAAAAGATCCGCTGGTGGTTCAACCATTAGAGTAGGCCAACACTCTTCAGGCAACTGTTAAAATGCAGGACCAGAGAGTCACATTCTATTGACCTTTGGATTTGGAGGCCAAGCCGCTTGGGTGGCCACATTTGCGCTGTTTTTTCCTGCTGGTGTCTAAAAATGAGATGGTTGTGTAGTTGCGAGTATTAGAGAGTTCTTAAGTCTGTCCAGAATTGCCTGAAAAAATTTATAAATCGTAAAGTTTTGTTGTGGAATCACTCACTGTTGGGATCAAAGATTGACTCGTTCCATTTAGAGCTGGTAAATGGCATGTCGGTAAAACGGATGCCAGCTGGCTAGCGGCGCCATTTTGATTTGTCTGAATCTGCGTAATCAGTTTTTCGGTGTCCCTTAGACCTTCTGTTGTACTGGTTCTGAGAAGTTCTACTGATGTTTTCAAAGCAATAAATGCTGCTTACAATTGAGGCGATTTGATCTGCAACCATCACTGTTTGAGTTACTTGAATGACTGTTTTTTTTCGAAAAGCGATTCTTCACTTTCTGAAGGTGATCCAAGTCTAGCTGTACTTCTTAAATTAAATGCAATTTCACTTCGATCTGCCATCAGTTAATACGATGTTACTTTGACTGACGAGTCCTCTGATTGAGTGATGGCAGAGTGGTGAGCAATAGCGACGTTGAAAATAAAACCATGCACAATTCGAGAACTCACAATTTGAGAAAACGAATGTAAGGGCAATTCTGTACAACTTTGTAAAATGAACCCGACAGTTACGGTATTTGAAAACTTATTTCTTAAGGCTTGTGCTGTTAATGTATTTGACGTGCGTTCTCGTTTACCACTACTTGTTGGATGCCAAAACTTTTTCACTGTTCTGCATATATGTGCATCTCCCTCTAACAATTAATATCTAGCGAAGTTAGATACATCAGTGCGTCATGGACTCTTATATCTAAAGAACCCTCTTCGGTGAGGAGGTCCGTGTCTTGCCGAACGAATGATGATGCCTTCAAATACTTGATAAATCGAACTAATCAGCTTTTTGCTGGACAAAATCTCAGTCACTGTAAGCCGATTCTTCCCAGAGCTGTCTACGATTTAGAGCAGGCAGTTCTAGGGTTGATATAACAACAACACAGCATAGTTACATCAGCTGCATATGCCTGAGCATCGGCGGTAGGCAGAGGGTTTCACCATTCGCTAGTCTACCACCAATACTGCTTAAACCTAATCAAACAAACTGGTGATTAGTTTACGCCGATTTATACATACATACCGCAAACAGTTGTGTTATTATGTAATTATGTTATACTTTAATCTTATTTCTTTAAGGATCCAAGAGGCTTAAAACCGGTTTTTTTTTACTATACTCTAAAATGACTTCAACAATTTCGATGAATTCAAAAAGACTTTAATGATATCAATGATATCACAAAACTGCATATACCTGACTGCAGTCTTAATTGACAAAAACGAATGCTCAATTAGTCATTTATACTTACGAATTGTTTAATGAAAACAATAATATTTTAAAATTTAAACGGCAAGTATGCTTTTATTCCTTTAAGATCCTTTCAACTAAATAACATAAAAAATATCTTTGTATATACTCGTATTATAAGAAAATCTTATCACAGGCAGAATGCTTTACTAAATATTTTATAAAAAAATAATTTTACTTTTAAAAAGACAAACTAAAAATTAAACCAAGTAACTTTCAATTAAAGCCTATGTCTTGCAACGTTTCCTAAGACTTATATAGAGTAAAGTTCTAAAGAAAATCAGCAAAATCATTAGGAAACCAAATTCATGTATTATTGAAACTTTGTCGATTTGTAGAAATCTCAGTAGTACTTTTGGATCTCCGAAATGACAATAAAAATCTTTACAATCCAAATCTTCGCGATTAAATCCAAATACAGAGAGTATAAGAGAGACTACACCAACACGTATGTAGGAGAATTTCATAAGTATATTCATGAAGGTAGGTATTTCACTGGCAAAATCAAAACCATAAATTGCCAAACCCATAAAAGGTGCTATCATCATAGGGCCAACAGCTGAACCGTTCTGAAAAAAATAAAATTAAACCATCGGTCAGAATATTTCTGATAGATTTCAAAAGGAAATTAAAACTACTTACCGTTATACTGAATGTAGCACCTATTGCTAAGCCCATTCCTTCTGCAGTAAGTGAAGTCACAATGCCAACCAATGCAAACAAACAAAAGCGCCATAGTTGTGGCGGCATACCAGCCATCCAATAAGTGAGAGACAGGAAAACTATATTAAGGATTATCTAAAATAAAAACGAAAATATTTTCTGATGTAATAAGCATCATTACTGCTACGAGAACACTAGAAGTTTGGAAATATTACTATTAGCACATCTATCTGGACATTATGACCTTCTGGTCGAACCTTTTAAATCCAACACACTTGGTATGGAAGCAACGGCGACAACAACCATGACGTCTTCTAATACTGTGAAATATTGACATTTACGTGTATCATCCACCTCTTTTCAAATTTTTCATAACTCTCCCTTCAACTACTATTACAATCATCCCTTTGGGTATATAACTTAATTCGTGCGGTTTTTTTTTTTTCAAAATTTGAACGTTTTAAGAAAAACATGTACAATAGTATTATTCAAAATATTGCCCATCTGAAGCTATGACTTTTTCCCATCTTTCTGGCAATTTGTGGATCCCATCCCAAAAGAACTGCGCCGGCTTGGTAGCCAAGAATGAATCAAGCCAATTTTTGATATTCTGCTCTGATGTGAACCGTATTTCAGTGAGGGCGTTCTGCATCGACCGGAACAAATGGTAGTCAGAAGGGGCAAGGTCTGGGCTATAAGGCGGGTGGGGTAAGACTTCCCATCCACTGTTTTTCAAATAGTTCTTAACCGGAATAGCAACGTGGGGCCGAGCGTTGTCATGATGGAAAATTATTGCTTCGTGTCTGGTCGCATATTCCGAGCGTTTTTTGGCTACTGCTCTCTTCAAACGGATTAATTGTGTTCGGTAGCGTTGTCCATTGATGGTTTCACCCGGTTTTAGCAGCTCATAATACAGCACACCCATCTGATCCCACCAAATACAGAGCATTACCTTCGCGCCATGGATATTCGGTTTTGCCGTTGATTTGGCTGGTTGGCCGGGTTTCACATATGATTTTTTGCGCTTGGGGTTGTCGTAATGGATCCATTTTTTAGCACCAGTAACAATCCGATGCAAAAATGACTTCCTTTTGTGGCGTTCCAGCAGCATTTCGGACATGCAAAACCCAATTTCCTTGCTTTTGAATATATCCAGCTCCTTTTAAACATTTTGAAATGGCTGCTTGAGTGACACCCAAAGATTCTGCGAGCTCTTCTTTTTTCAGGCACAAAGTTCGACACATTTGAATGAAAAAAAATTATTGTTGTTTCCGCTTCAAATGAATGACATATACTGAAATGACGTACAATGACAGTAGCTTTCCAATGGAATAATAACAATGGAATAATACAAGTTACGCCATCTCTTAGCAAACCGCACGAATTAAGTTATAGACCCAATACAACTTTCATAAAGTAAACTCCTATCGCAGCAGGTCGCTTTTGAGTCTACAAATCCTTCCTTAACTGATGTCCTCTCTATTTCTATATATATTTGTTTAAGTCTATATCCCTCTTCACTCGCACATGCAAGTATTGTCTACAGGTATACGCGTATAACTCGTATCTTCTTGACTTCCTACTTTGCAGAACAAGGAAATAAGTAATTGGAGGTTTTCCTTTTAATTTCAATTCTTCTTCCGAGGTTTCCAAATACTTTGGTACAACACCCTACATACATACTTTCCCTTAAATAGCTTCATGAATAGAGCATAAAAAAACCTTAAAAACGATTTTGAGTCTTTCTTGTTAGTTAGTCAATAGCAATATAATAGAAAAACCATCGCCAACTTTTCTGCCACGCTTTTCAAACATTCATATACCGAACCTCCTTCATACCGAAATACTCTTGCCATAAATAACATACTTAATAATCCGTTGGCCTCTTTCTGTTTTCTCTATAAAACCTTTGGTCCAACTCGTATCGAAGGAAAGCTACACGAATTTAGAGGGTCAAAATGGTTTTCTTGCTGTATTCCTTAAGAAGTACATGTTACTCGTATCTCCTCTTTCTCTACCGATTTCGTCTATGAACTGAATTGATATTATTGCAGGTTTTATCAAAGTTTTCGATAAAATATTTCATACTTTCAAATGGTCTGCCCTCGATTTTGAATCCATATTATTTTATTTATTTGACCTTTTTCGGCCACCTCTGGTTTTCCACCATTAAACCATTAATCTACGCTGATGATACTAGGTTTTTCAAAGCTATTTTTTGAATCCTTATCAAGTTCGACAATGGCGCTCGAATCTGCACACATAACTATAATATTCGAACCACGAATAGATCGCAAACTGTTATATGTAAAGTAAATATCACGGCCTTCAGGAAGTCCTGTGGAATGGGCCTGGCGAAAGAAGAATGAAAACGTGTGATGTGGATTACGGCGATTGTGACAGAGAAATCAATCAGCGTCGTTTTGGTTGCGGATTTGTTGTAAGCAACATACTTAGGCAGGACATCTTGAGAAGTACATCGGCTTTTCTGAATAACCGCACGATCGGGGAAATTTAGCAATGTTGCTCTAAAACAATGTACGAAGGACGTGTCAATGTAATACGACATGAACATAGGCCTTTAGACATGAACTAGGATACAAGCAAGACTTTTGCAGTTTAATAGTCTGCAATACGACGATAACCAAAGTTCCGCTATTAATCTGGACGGTGTAAGTCAAGACATCCATCTAAGCTACTTAATCCATCTAACCTACAACAAGTCTGTCGGACCGGACTGCATACCCGGCGAGCGAAAGAGATGTTCCGAAAAATTTAGGAAAGATCTCTCCAAGACTTTTTATTTCAAAAGAGAATTTAAGTAAGGCGATACGCTGTCATGTAACTTTTTCAACATGATACTTGAGAAAATCGTGAGAACTCGCAAGTCAACAGCAAAAGCACAATTTTTTAAAAGTCCGTACAACTATTTTTTTTTTATTTTATTCAATATAGTCCCCTTTTAGCTTGATACACTTATTCCAGGCGACGCCATAACCTTTCCAACCCATTGAGCCTCCATCGGTCGCTTCGGAGCACTCCTGCCGGCTTCAGTCCATTGCCGGCCACTCATTCTGTTATCTGGTGTGTAATAGTAGATCCAGGTTTCATCAACAGTTACCAATCGACGCCAAAAGTCGTACAGTATCGCACTGAAATTTGGCATGTCTGCCTAAATATGAACGGACTTCAAGGCACCATAACCTTTTTTGCAGTAGCAGCGTATTCTGGCGATCAATGAGGTTACTTTTCACCCCACCTAATAGTTGTTAAGGTTATTTATGCCATTGACAGAACTAAGCGAGCTGTCACTACAGCATTCGCAAGTATTGGAACAGAAGCGACACAAATTTGCTTAGCCGTGAATGAAGGAAAGCAAAACTACGGCTTTGTAGAGTTTGTCTGTCAAGAAGAATCTTGTAATTAACCACGTCAAATGCTTTTGTCATAACTACGTACTGCGGAAAGGGTAGTTAAAACCACCTTACGCACATATTTTTCCTCTTCTTAAAAAACCTTTCAATCTTAAACTGTTTTTTGACCATTTTCTTATCAACTTATTTTAAATTCTAATAAGATATAAAACCTAACAAAATCTTGGAGAATACTACAAGGTCACACCCATTTCGGCTAGTTTTAAATTTACTTCAGTTTAGTTTCGTTTTTAGTGCAGTGCAGTACAGTGGGTAGATAACTTTCTGGTGAATAACATTTTTTAATTGAGTTTTTACACAATGAATTCCAGACCGAGCTATTTCTAAGAAAATTTTATGCAGCCATGTGATCATATTACAATTTCTAAAGAAAATTGACATGTATGGAACGTCAGCTAGGAACACTGTTGCATGTTTAGTTAGAAAAAAACGACCCTATGGGAAGAACTGATTTAAACAAATTTCGAACGCTACTTGAAGAAAATCAGAAAGGCAAATGAATTCGGGGAATAAGAAACCATCTGGTGTCTTCGTAAAGAGCAAACAAAAATTTAAGACAGCTAAATTGAAGTCTAAAAAACCGACATAAAATGTGAGTACTGTCAAAGTATAATAAACAATTTGCCACGCAGAACTCAGGCGGTGACTGGGGTGGACATAATGTCGACGTATGCTTACTTACATCGCATTAGCCTAAAAATATAACAGCGCAAACTACGAGTACACCAGTAAAGGATTTCTATTACTAAGGGATTATTTATTAACATTTTATGAAAGCAATTTTAGGCAGTTATAATTTTTTAATAGTTATAATGATGTGTTTATAAAAATTCGGAGGTGGCAACTTTTATGAGAAATCAAGGTAAACCAAGCTCTACAGTAGATGCTACGAGTATTCGGAAGGTAACTACGACCCCAGAAGAAGCCATTCAGGGCAGAAGATGGAGAGGAGGTACCAAAAAATACGGCGCCGTGTTAACGTTGGACGTCAAAAATGCGTTCAACTCTGCAAACTGGGAGCTTATAGTACACTCTCTGAGGTCAATGATGGTGCCATGGTTTTTAATAAAAAATTATGCTAAGTTACTCGTACTTCGACAATCGGTTCCTACTCTACGATATCGACGATAGAGTAAGGCAGTACCACATAACTGGCGGAGTTCCACAAGGATCAGTACTAGGACCTCTCTTATGGAACGTTATGTACGCCAGGGTTTTAAGACCTGGAGTCCCGATTGAGGCTAAAATCATAGGCTTTGCAGATTATATTGCAATCGTTGTGGCGGCGAAACACCTGGAGGAGATAGAAGACATCGGCAATGAATGTATTCGAAAAGTTAGACGGTGGATGTCAACAGTTGGGTTAGAGTTGGCAGAACATAAAACGGAAGCAGTTCTGGTAACCAGTCGCAAGGAAAGAGAGACAATCACCATCAGGGTGGGCGATCACGATATAAAATCAAAACCCGTTATCAGATACCTAGGAATGATGATCGATGCTAGACTCACTTACAAGGAACACCTTGAAAGAACGTGCGACAAAGCTGCAAAGGTGAGCGCTGCCTTATCCAGAATAATGACAAACATAGGAGGACCCAGACAACAAATGAGATTAGTTTTGGCAAGGGTGATGCAGTCAATCACAATGTATGCGGCACCAATATGGGCTAAGGCATTGAAAATTAAGACATACGCAAGAAAGACTTATTCTGTCAACAGACTATGTACTCTGAGAGTTTGCTGTGCATATCGGACAGTGTCAGATGATGCTATATATGTCATTGCGGGAATGCTACCAGCAGATATGTTGGCTACTGAGCTACAAAGGACCTACGATGCGAAAATTCGGGAACACGGAGTTTCAGTGAAAGATATCAACCTGGGAGAAAAGCGGCGCAGCACAAGTGTGTGGCAAGAGAGATGGAACCAGTCTACAAAGGGGAGATGGACCTATCGACATATACCCGATATTCGTAAATGGGTAGAACGTAACTACGGAGAAGTAGATTTTTACTTAAGTCGAAATCGAGTACTTGGGGTTTGCGAATTGTTCATGCTGATAGCCCGGGCTATCAGTATCTTTCAAAGATTATCACATCCTTGGACGCAACCAAGAAAAAAAGAAGAAAAAAAAGGTAAACCAAGGTATGTATGCTTTTGCTTTTGAATGAAAAATACGTGTTAGGACTCAGCTCTTCCAACTTATGATCTTTGATCCAAATTTGTCTTTAGGCCTTTAAATAAGTTAGTTGAAAGTTTAATGCGAACATTATAGTTTCAAGCTAACTTTTGTAGAGAGCTGTGTACCATAATGTATTCGATTGCATGTCAAGATCTTCAGTTAAGGTCAAACATGGGAATGATGATATAATATCTGAAAGTCCAACTTACTTGTACTGGAATACGTGATAGAGTCAAAGCCATATAGTAAGGCGGTAGACTGTACCAACGATTAAACGTCTCCTTCTTAACCATTTTCACTTCACTTGGAACTGCAAAGTAAAAAAGTTACAGACATTCGATCCTTTCAACTTAATTAAAACTTACAACTCAGAATTGGTACCATGACCTGGGTATATACTATCGTCAATATGGCACCAATACAAAACTTCAAATGGTCAAACATCCGCTCACCCTCATTTGCAGACTTGTAAAAGATTATTCCTATAACGAGTTTTATTTAGTCAGATATTTTTTGAAATTGAACTTATCAGTTTTACCAAAACACAATCCACACATCACATGGTGGACAATTTGAATGAGAAGAGCTATGCGAGCTCGTAAAATCTTCAACATCATCACATTGAGCAAGACATAGAACTGTCGAAATGAGGAGATCTTTTCTCTGTCAGAAGTAATTTTTTTTGAAAATGCCTTCATCCTTTCTACCAAAGCAAACGCACCATCCTTATTTAATGAACAACATTGGAGTCTTCTTCGTTTAGACTTCTCCTCTATGAACATCGTAGTGACTGCATTTCGAAATACCATTTCACAATTTTCATTCTTTTCACAGGGAACGCTCCTGTGGGTCGAACTCGAGTATACAAGTTTTCCATTTTGGGTGATTTCCGACAAAGTTGGAATGAGATTTCCTTCATCTGAATCACACAATTCTATAACTATAGGTAGAATGAGAAGAAATATAATATATAGTAAATTGAAGAATTTTTTTTTGTTTACGTCGAAAACTTACTGTAATCCGATGGACTATAGTATACTGGACAGCTGAGATTGATGTGCCCCAAAAATGGTATGACCGCTGAAGGACTACCTTGATAGACGCATTGTCCTTTGGCAAGTACAAAGATGTTATCGAAATAATTAAATATTGTAGCAGATGGCTGATGTATTGTGCAGACTATTGTACGTCCTTGACTTGCTAGACGACTAAGTAGCCGAATACATTGAGCAGCTGTTACTTCGTCGAGCCCACTTGTTGGTTCATCAAGGAAGAATATATTTGGATTTGCGACTAGCTCTAGGGCTATAGAGAGGCGTTTCCTTTCACCACCGCTTAAATTTTCCGCAGTTACATTTCGACGATGATTTAGATGGAGATTCTCAAGAATTTCGGTTATTAATTCACGATGTCCATGACGATTTTTCAATTTTAAATCGCAAGCTAAAGTCATCAGTTCTTGTATAGTGAGTAGAAGTTGATGATTGTCTTCTTGAGTAATGTAACAGGAATCTTTTCGATTTATTTTTATGTGACCTGTTACGCCGGACGTTCTGAAAATATTTAGATAAATTAAATTAAATGTTATTTTATAATAAAATAATGTAGTAGAGAGTTGGGAAATATAAGTTCTTCTTGTTTTTTCATTGGTGCAGATGCTAAGGTAGTACCAAAGACCTAAGTCTAGTCACTGAAAATTTCAAGATAAATCCCCCACCTTCTCAAGGTATCAGCTCAACTAAGTTTCAAAAATAACATTATTATGCACCAGTTATGTTTGCATAATGTGGTATTTGTGCATATCAACTACAACTACCTTTTTTCTTAACCATCGATTGGTACCAATTAAAAAAAAAACTTCTTGAGCCGGAGAAAATAGCCGACATGACCTGATTCCAAAGATCTAACTTTTGAAAGAATCCAGGGCGATTTAATACTACCTTCGCAGCTTGAATCATTTTGGTAAGATTGAACTTTGACTAGGGTTGGGTTAGGTAGGAGTGGCTGTTGAGTGAAAAACCAACCCATTTTGGCCAATTGGCCCGTTGCGATGCCACTTGTATCTGTGATTCTGCTACTTTTAGAACCAATTTGAACTTCTGACGAAGCGAAGAAGAAGAAGACTGTAAAAGATTACTTACTCGTATGTCATTGTAGAAAAAAGCTCCTAAGAAGAGTTTTCTTCCGTCGGAGAGAGTTGGACATGTACAAAGTAGGTGGATAATTGTCTCCTCCACCACGGATAAGATTTCATGCAACTTTTGCAGAAGTCCTTTGTAAAAACGCCAAGCCTTCTGTTTGTCTACAAGAAAGTACTTGATGATGATAACGCCGAGATGTTACGTGTTTTGAAGCATTCAACTTTTAGAGCGTTCCAGATCTAGCTTTGTGCAAGTTTTTTTGATCGCTAGATCAAAGGTCTACGATTGGTATGCCAATGATACCTATGTTAGGTAAGATAGGTAAAATGGTTCCACTTTTGGCGAGTTCCCTGGAATATCTCTATGCTCCGGCACCGAACATACTATAGATGTATTTTAAACTACTCTGTTACTCGTAGATCCATGAGAAATGACCGGCAGTTTAGGATAGTTTTAGAATTTAGCGAGAATGAGCCCCTGGATCTCATAATGGCCTGACTATCTCAATGGATGCGGATATACTTTGCAAATACCACGCTTTTCTTTAGGAGGATAGGAATACTTAGCCTGAATCACGCTACAGTTATTTGGAAGAAGAGAGGTTTAGGATAAGCTTATTTGAAAAAAATAACACCATCACCAAATCCGGTGTCATTCTTGGATCCATCCGAATATAATGGGGATTGTCTTGTCATGAAGGCAACTTCTTCTCAGAAAGATCCAGAGGGGACGTTAGCATGAAAGTCTATGTCAAACTAATGTTGTAGCATAGTGAAGTCGATGCTCCCGGGAAGGATTCCAAGTTTTCTTTAAGAATATTAACGTGGCCAAATAGTTTTTTGTTCACCATGTATTTGCTTTTGACAAAGCGAATCGTTCAATAAGGCCACCAATAAATTGTTGGAACAAAACCCTAGATAACCTAACAATCACCGCCAAGTCTTATAGTCACGGCGGGCTGTGCCGTGGCAACATATCTCCTCAAAAAAAGGTAAGATGCTGAAAACCTCTTGAGATGGTAAAAAAACTGTTTTATAGTTTTGGTTCTCGACACGTCTAATTGTTACACCAAAACCATTGCAGACAAACTATGGCTTATAAAGTGTCGCTTATAAAAGTGTCTTTCTAATCATGCCACAATACACACAATAAGCTGCAGGACTATGCAAGGAAAAGATCGCCCACATACCTAAGGGTAATTTTTACACTACCGATAAGCCTTTTAAACCCAAGGGTGTTTTTAATCTTAAAACCCAAAGATCCCTTCGGTGTGTGGAAGGCTACTTGCAATCTTTGAGCAAGATACGTGGTATTTAAAAGTTAATATTAAATAGATTGAAGATCTTATGCTTTCCGTCCAAATCTATACCCTTTTTCAAATAAAGGACTTCAAGTCAACGTTTGAGTCAAAAGTGATTTGATGCAGCAGTTCTCTAAAGTTATGAAGCTAAATGTTAGTATTGGATAACCTCCATTCAATCTGAACTTACATTTTAAGAGCACTTTATAACAGTCATAACGAACCCATCGAAATAAATGTAAGATATCCAAACTTACTAGGTGGGGTGAAAAGTAACCTCCCTGGGAATGAAAACAAATTTTTTTTTAAATATTTTTTTTTTTTCATTCAATATAGTCCCCTTTTAGCTTGAAACACTTATTCCAACGATTTTCCAACTTCTTGATCCCGTCCGAAAAGTAATTTTCCGGAAGGTCTGCAAAATACTCCTCCTTGGCGTCGATGATTTCCTCGCGTGAGCTGAATTTTTTATTGATCAGCCATCTTTTGAGGTTTGGGAAGACATAATAGTCCGAGGGAGCTAAATTGAGTGAATACGGTGGATGCAACAGCAATTGGAGCCGTAAGTCATGTGGTTGCGATGTTCTTATGCGCCGGCGCATTGTCTTGCAAAAACAAAATTTTTTTTCGCTTCATGTGATGTCGTTTTGCAGCGATTTCGGCCTTCAATCGCTCCAATAATGCACAGTCATACTCGCTGCCATGACAATCCCAGAAAACCGACGCCATAACCTTTCCGACCCATTGAGCCTCCATCGGTCGCCTTGGAGCACTCGTGCCGGCTTCAGTCCATTGCCGGCCACTCATTCTGTTCTCTGGTGTGTAATAGTGGATCCAGGTTTCATCAACAGTTACCAATAGACGCCAAAAGTCCGCCCGATTCCGCATCAGAAAGTCCAAACACTCTTTCGAAGTGCTCTCGCGTTCGTGTTTTTGGTCAGGAATGAGCATGCGCGGCATCCAGCGGCAGGATAACTTTTTCATATGCAGAATATCGCCCAAAATATGGCGTGTGCGCTCAGTACTAATCTTTGTGGTATCTGCTAGCTTACCTTCTCTTTCCGGTGAGCCAACACAATTTCATGTAATTTTTTTGACATTGTCCTCTGTAACCGCATCGGAGGGCCTGTCGCTGCGGACTTGATCGGTAGTGGAGTTGCAGCCACCACGTAACTCTCGAAACCAATATTTGACGGTGTAATCTGACGAAGCATTAGCCCCATAATATTTATTCAACTTTTCTTTTGTTTCCTTAACCGTTTTGCCTCTCAAAAAATAATGTTTTATGAGAGAACGAAAATCGTTTTTGTCCATATTCAACATGATGCCAAACACGTCAACAACAATTAGCTGTCAAAACAAAACTAAAGACAGTATCGCACTGAAATTTGGCATGTCTGCCTAAATATGAACGGACTTCAAGGCACCAGAACCTTTTTTGCAGTAGCAGCGCATTCTGGCGGTCAAGGAGGTTACTTTTCACCCCACCTAGTATTATACATTATACATGATTAATCGATCCCAAAAAATTAAAGAAGCTGATTCACTCCTAGGTCACATATCACATCTTAGACTTGCAGGGAATTTGTTAAATAAACGGGGTGCAGTAACCAAAAAACAACAAGGAAAATGTGATTTATAGATTGATGGTATTTTCTATTTCTAGAGTTGACACGTAGTTTGCTGCTTTCATAAACTCTTGAAGAGTTATATCCAGATCTTTGGAAAAATGTTTTTAAAACCTTAAAAAAGTACAAATGCCTTAATGGTAAAAATCCAAGACTCCTGAACAATTTAAAGCTAGGAATTTGGCGGTTAACCTTGCATAAGATGCGAACAGCACGTTTCTGTTTAATTAGCAAAGACTCAATTTTATTAAAATGCGTTCCACCCCAACAAGATATACCATACTGCACATTATAAACTAGCTTTAAGATATACAAACTGCAATATTGACTGAGTAAATAAATCTGCCTAATAACACCGTTTAGATAATGATTTAGAGACGTAGTATGCTCCATCCAACTGAGCTTATAATCAAGAGTAATACCTAAATAAATACTTGAAGCTGTCTACGAGTTCAATTTCAAAGCAGTCGGTTGCGCAACGGGCATGGCAATCAAAAGTGGGTATGTCAAGTTCGTGTGAACAACTGTTGATCAAACGGAATCTATTGCAATTGGATGAATGGTATTTTAGAGGCATATCATCATAAATTTTACCCAAAATATTAAAATTCATGAACTTTGTTTTGTTACTAATGATCAATTTGTGAAGTTTGAAAAATATTTTGAAGTAACTCTTCCCAAATACGACAAAGCAGTGTCATCGGCAAAAGCTGTGACTTTTCCCATGAAACTTTGATTGAAAAGATTGATTTACAAAAATTAAAAAGAGAAAAGGACCCAAAACAGAGCCTTGTGGAACTCCAATGCCAATCCTTGAACTCAAACAATTTCGAATCTTTACTCTTTGACTCCGATTAGTTAAATAAGAAGTAAACCAGTCATGGATAAAGCCTCTAAAACCGGCGCTATTAAGTTTTCGAAGCAATATACTCGTATTATGATCCACCATATCAAAGGCTTTAGTGATGTCAATAAATAGTGATGTCAGAAATATTTAGACTACTATATATCTCTCCGCACTTCGAAAGCCAAACTGTGATACACTTAAGAACTTCGTTTTATCTAAGAAAGACAGCATTTTTGATTTGGTAATTTTTTAGAGACATAGTACCACCTTTTTTATGCAGTGGTATAACAACAGCCGTTTTAAGTGATTCGGGAAAAATACCCTTTTGAATACTTAAGTTGAAAATATGACATAAAACATCAGAAACAAAAAAAGATATTCCTTTCAAAATACTACATGAAATTTGATCACAAGACTTAAGCGATTGAATGTAAGAATGTACTTCATATGGTGAAAATAAATCGAAGAAAAAACTTTGTCTTTGTAAAGGGTCATTATCACAAACCACAATTAGCATTATTACTTATTACGAAATCTCGAATAGTACTTGTTATATTAGAAAAATATTCATTAAAAGCTGTGGCGACTTCTGTAGGATCAGACAATGTCACATTATTTGAAGTGCCTACGAAATTCTCTTTAGGTTTTTCTTTTTTCACATTTTCATTGACAACTAGCCATTCTTTTTATGAATTACCAGTATAGCGAGCTAGCTTATTTCTATAAAAAGTATCTATTTGGAAAGGTATTTCAGTTTTCAGCTCTTGACAAATCTTATCATAATAAATCCTAATCGGAATTATTAAGTATTCTCTACAATTGTTTCTTGCAAGAACTCCACGGTAGCTGCTTGAGCATGAACTATAATGTAATCCCTGGATAGTTAACACTTCGAAAATCGGTGACTTTGACAAGTTCATCAAAAGATCTTTGTAGATCCGGGGGTTGCCACAAAAAACACAATTGACCTGTAACTGGCTTATGTGTTTCTCAATAACGACTACCATAACCTAACCTTATGAAACAACACTAGGTTGCAAAGCAATCCATAGACAAAGACCGTCTTTACGTGGTGCAAAATTTGTAAGGAGAGTTTTGCATAAATGTGATTGAACCGCTTTGATACAGCGCTTAATTTGCTCCTTCAGTGCGTAGGTGGTTGGTGGTATGTTTGTATAAATTTTATGCTTCATAAAAACTCCAAAGGAAAAAGTCCAACAGCGTTTAATCGCAATTTCGTGGCGGCAAAGCAACATCACCAAAAACTACTAATTATACGATAATTAAACTTAGTGCTTAGTGCTGGACAGCTTGTGTAGCATGCACGCCCACCCTGCTGAAACCATATTTAGCCGAAGATCAAATTCTGGTTGGGCGTTCAGGATGCATAAGCTTCTGTGTAACTACGTATGGATTTTCCGATCCACAAATAAGGTGATTTTTCTTTTTAAGGCATCCGCCAAAATGGAAATGTGCCTCATCTGAAAAGAAAATCTGAAATCATCTGAAAATTATCAAGCTGCTCCTAACCCCAAACAGGGAAATAATGACGAAGTGAGTGGTCATTTTGCTTCAATTGCTAGTTGGTGTATTTTTTCGAGCGACATTTCTTTTTAAAATTCGCACTGTGTTGGCAACACAGTATCCACTTTGGAAGTTGTATTGCTCGAGCGTATATCGATCCATTTCATACTGTGAAAATATAATACTAAGTTTCTTTCAATTTTTCGATCGCATAGGAGCTATCAGTGTCAAAATAGCATATGATTCAAGATGAAACCAACAGATGGCCCACCCTTTAAAAAGTAAGAATCCGTGTGTGCATCTTATAAAGACTTTAACAAAAAAGATCAAAGCTGTCGGTGAAACCAGTAAGATAGTTAAAGTCCTCAAATTGTGAAAATCAGTCAGAGAGCACCTTAACAGGCTCCACCACTTGTATTCTTGCAGTTTAAAATAAAAGAAAATACATCTATCAAGCCGTCGCTGTCTTTCTCCAAATGCTTTGTATTTAAGGGATTTCATTTAAAGTTAAACTTCTGTATTTACAGGAAGAAAAAAGCATTCGTTAACTCTTGTACAGATTTTCTAAAATATTTCTCGTATAAAGTAGGATGAATGATCTGACTTACCTGAATCCAGAAATCGCATTCAACAGACTGCTCTTGCCAGCACCAGATGGCCCCATAATTGCTGACAGTTCTCCATTGCGAAAGGCACCACTAACTCCACGAAGGATACTGCGTGATCCGGTCACTTTGACTGAAAATACAAAACATAAGATATTGTACGTACAAAACGAGTCTTCTTTCAAACCCTTTTCGAATAAGGCTGATTGAAATTTAAGGCACATTGTAGTGGTAATTGTAGCTACAATTACAGTTCAAGTACGAATGTTGTCTTAGATAAAAAAAAGAACCTGAAACTTACAAGTGAAAATGTTCATATGTTGTCTAACTTATATGAAAGTCCAACTTAGAAAAAAGGCAAATTGGCCAATTGAAGAGCAAGAGCAATCTTAAATTGACGACCTAAGAACACTGTAATGCGATAACCTTTACCGAACGTATAATGTTGGGTCCTTTAATGGACCACGTGCAGGCAAAGCAGGTATTACTGCGATCCATGAAATGGGGTGGGAGAGGATGATAAACTGCGACATCTACTATCGCGATTGCTACAGCAGCGCCTATTTGGGTGCGGATTTGTTGTTGGGGCCAGACTTAGGCAAGAAGTCTCGAGTTTTAGGCACATTCGGTTGAAGATATTCCAAACAGCTGAAAAGCAAGCTAATGTTGTGAGGAATTTCGATGTCAGACGGCTACAATCGCAAGAGATCGTCAAATACATTTCCGATCACCCCTGGTTCGATAACTTATGCCGGCAGCTAAGCAAGATCTATATAAAGGAGTGCTGTGTAAAAGGACTAGAGCAGCCCACGAGCTATATAAGCAGAAGTGGAGAGACGAACACCGGCTTCTAAGGAGGCAAAAGAAGGATCATGAGAAGCGCTCAGTAGAGGAAATTGAGAGATGTTACTCCAGGAATGAGAAGTTTCATAAGTTAAACCAAAAGGTAAAACATGTCATGCACACAAACTCTGTAGAGATGAACAAGGGAACATCGTAGTAGAGTAGTAGTCGATCCTGGGGATTTGAAACAACATTTTTGTAGGCTGTGTAACGGCGATTACGAACTAAATATCGCTGTCAGGCAAAATGAACTGTTCAACCTGAACGATGTACACCAATAATTATGTCCAACCGAGGTGGATGAAGTGAAAATAGCCATATCTAAGCTCAAGCCCAAAATAGCTGCTAGAGCGAACGGCCTGAATGCTGAGCTCTTTAAAACACCAAGCGATGACTTGGTTAGGAGCATACACCAACTCAGCTCTGATTTATGGTCGAACGAAAGTTCGTCACACCGTCAGTCTTCGTTGCATCGTCTACGAGATCTTATCTTCCATATTGTTTGAACACCTTAAGCTGTTTCTCAACAACGTGATTGGTCCATATCAGTGTATCTTCAGGCCAGGAAAGTCCACCATCTACCAAATATTCACACTATAGCAGATCTAAGTGAAAGCCCATGAGCTTCAGATCGATAGTCATCGATTTTAAAGCCGCTTATGACAGCATCTTTAGAGACGAGTTATACAGAGCAAAACTCATCCGTCTGTGCAGGATGACCTAAAACTCAAGGCCCAACTCAAAAGACACAATCTTCAAAAGTCCGTCTATTGATCTTAATATAAAAGTAAGAAACCAGCATACTGAGTATTGAGACGGAAGCGGCCAAAATGGGTTTAGCGATTAACGTTTAACGATTACCAAGTGTATGCTGTCAAGCTTAAAAGACTCCCAACACCAACATCTCGGACAGAGTGTCACGCTCGACATATATAACTTTGAGCTAGTTGAGGACTTAGTCGATCTAGGCTCCGCTATCAATTCAGATAACGACATCAAACGAAGAATAACTCTTGCCAATCGCTGCTTCTTTGGGCTATGAAGGCAATCGACTAGCAAAGCCCACTCTAGAACAACAAAAGTGATCCTATCTAACACCTTAATTAACCCACTCCTGCTCTATGGCGCAGAGGCATAGACATTATAAAAAAATGGATGAGGGTGTTCTTAGTTGCTTCGAGAGAAAAATTCTTCGGTGATTCCCGTCCC
Organism: Volucella inflata; assembly: GCA_928272305.1. NCBI lineage: Eukaryota > Metazoa > Arthropoda > Insecta > Diptera > Syrphidae > Volucella > Volucella inflata. Next base: position 17,407,212 of record OV743718.1, on the reverse strand, counting down.
GTCTTCATAGACAATGAGTTCAGGAGAAGATACAACGAAGAACTGTGCAGCGACATCGACTTAGCCAGACTGGTTGAACATCAGCGCTCCGATCGAGTCCGCCCTCGTTGGACAGCGCGGTAGAGGAAGACCGCGACTCAATTTCTCACGAAACTGGAAGGGGACCCCAGCCAACTTAGCGAGCGAACTGGAGGCAGCAAGCGAAAGATCGAATTGGCTGGAGATGCTTGTTGGCTAAGGCCTAGGTCCACCCCGAACTGAAGCGCTACTTTAAGTATGAAAGCATGCGTAAAAAACCTAGGGACATTGCAGACATTTTGTTATTTTTTCGACTCGCTTTAAGGTTTATCAATTGCGCATCTCTCAACAATTCCATTTCCCTTAACATTAAACTTTTTAATTTTTGATTTGAGACTACCCAACATACTTACCGATTTACCGCATCCCTTATGATTAAAATGAACCGATCTTTGAAGGTCAACTCAACCATCATCGTTTTCGATTTCAACCGCAGTACCTCGCTCTCTTTTGATTAATTTATTATATAGGTAGTTTTAGCTCGCGGTGATAGATAGGAGCTTACACCCCCTCTCAAATTTAAAGACTCCCATCGTGAACGGTAGAGGAAGTACCTTCTAGTATCTGCTTGGGTTTTTCTGTAGTGATATCCAATTGGTTTTGTTAAAGCTGTAGATAAATAACTATCCATTGAGAATATTATTTTAAAGATTGACGGTTAACTTTAGCAAACACGATCTTTGTAAGACGCCATGTTCCGCAGTTATCTCTAACCCGTGGCCACTAGTATACGATCTGTACACGTGACCTTTCAAGATGTCAGGAGTGACTAATTAGGTACTACCTAGTCAAGCGAATTCATAAATATTTTCATTTTATTTGTTTCAGCCGGAACCAGTTTGGTCTAATAACTCATTCAACGTTCGTACTCGTAATTCTGGCTTTCCTTTACAAAAAGTAAAGCATTCGCTTTGGACATTTCGCCACCTGAGGCAGATCTGGCTGAGGATGTCATTAAAATTAATATACGAGTATGACAACAGCGTCAAGATACGAGTAATTTCATTTAATTATTCATCTCATTCGGAAGTGTTATATGGAAGATTAAATGAAGTGTGAGTAGACATCGCGAGATGCAGGTAGTTTCCGTGTTGTGTTTTATTTTAGGCTTTTTACGATACCGAGTTCGTTGAACGTCGGTGTGGATTGCTGACAATGTTTACTCAACTTTGCCATACTTTGAATGGTTTTATTCAAAAACAAATACTGAGATAAGGTGGTGAATGGAAACAGAAGAAATTTATTTGAGTTAATGTGAGTAATTTTAATTGGGTCAGCAATTAGTCATATAGACTTCTCTGGATTAAACAGGAAAACAGAGAATAACTGGAGCAGCCTTGGAGATCGATGTTTTTTAATAAAGGAACTTGAAATGCTACCACCTATGTCACAGCCTACACGAGTAATAATAGTAAATTGAATATCTTCCGGGATTCTGTTGACATTTTATTTTTCAAATAAATGAAGATGATGTGTAAACATGACGCGGCGTCGAGTTGTCATTAATGTAACCATTGAATCGGTTCATAGACTTGCCTTCATCATTACTGCACTAATTCTCAAGATTATAAATAACATTGCGTTGAAGACTATCTTGAAATAGCTCTTAGGTATTATGTACCCTTAAAATGTTTGCCCATAGCGCGGGCGAAGGAAATTTAGGGAGGGAGAAAAGAGAGCTACCGATGTACGTTGGTTTTAAATGTATGAAGGTTGTAATGGCCAGAAAATAAGGAGCTCGGTAGGGCATTCAATGATCGAGTTGTTCGGCTTAGGAAAGAATCACGATATTTCAAGGGGGCTTGAGGGTGTACTAATGAGCATTCATAGCGAGACGGGTTTTACAGTTGGAGGTGCTGGAGGTGATGCTACTGGCAATTTCTGAGGAGCACTGGTGGTGCAAAAAGCGATAGAATATAGTGAGACAGGAGACATTACGTCGGTGGTCGAGGGTGTTAATCGAATGTGTTATATTGGCATCACCTATTAGTTTTATCTCACGGTTTTGAATCCTATCTTGTAGGCGCAAAATACATCAGTTTAGCCAGATCAGAGGGTGTGAAGTATTTCTTACATCGCTTAAGGAAACCTAGACATTTCGCAGCATTTTTGGCGACTTCGAATATGTTGTCATTCCAACGTGAGATGTCATTGACACACATACCGAGAGTGGAAAGTTTTCGGTTTTGACGATGCAAGCGCCATTCATGGAAAATGGCTGGGTATTTGAATTTCGCTTTAGCGACAGCGGGTAGGATTGTGTTTTGGAAGCATTTAATTCCACTCTGTTGGTAGTTCCCCAATTGGTTATGCTGTTTATATCGGAATTTAATGAGCTTAACATACGCTACCGTTCCCGTCCAGCAGCCGAAGAGCAGGTACGTGAGTCCGGGAACGAATATGAAAACAGAGAGTACTGTCGTCAGCAAAATAATATACGGGAACAGTAGTAGCAGACAAGAGATCATTGATTAAAATTAAAAAGAGTGTCGGAGACAGGACGGAGCCCTGGGGCACGCCAGCATTTATTTTGTGAATATCAGACTTGAAACCATCCAAGACAACTTGAATTGAACGTTCCGAAAAGTAATTTCTAATCCATTGAAGAAGAAAGTCATCAATCCCAAATGCACGCATTTTCGACAAAAGAGCCTGATGCCAAACCTTGTCAAATGCCTTAGAAATATCAAGTGCAACTATCTTGCTTTCGCCAGATTGATGTAAGCTTTGCTTTCACTTTTCGGCGAGACATGCCATCAAATCACCAGTCGACCTGTTGCTACGAAAACCGTTCTGCCGTCCATTAAGAAGTTTTCGTGTTTCGAGATATTTCATGAGCTGACGATTTATCAGCGTTTCCATGACCTTGGAAAGAAGGGACGTAAGTGCAATGGGTCTGTAAGAGGAGAGAAGAAGATTCGCAGTTTTTAGGGACGGGCTGGACAAATGCTGTTTTCCATCTGCTCGGAAAGAGTCCTAAAGAGTAGGAGTGATGGAAATGCTTACGCAGTGGTTTTGCCAGCGTAGAAAAACATCTCTTCAGAAGAAGGGGAGATATACCATCTCGACCAGCGGATTTGTGAACGTTAAGATCTTTAAGTACTCTCTCCACTACACGAGTGCGAAAGTGGATTCGTCCCATTGAAGATTCGACGCACTCAATTGTAGGCGGAGACAAAGCACAATCTGGAAGCGTTGAGCTGGCCGCAAAGTGTGCAGCAAGCAGATTGGCTTCCTTCAAAGAGCTGACAGCTGGAATGTCATTGTAAATGAGCATTGGGATGGAGGATGAGGCAGAATTTCTAATGTTTTTGACCAACGACCAAACATTTTTAGTACCTTTGGGACATTGTAGTTTTTTTTTGCCTCAGTTTTTGTTCGTATGTAAATTTCACACGCTTAAGAAAGGCGTTGCAGTCATACCAAGCTCGTTTAAATTTTTTCCGGCTTTCATCTGTCGAAGAAACATTTCTCTCACATTTCTTCTCAGCCTCTGTAAAGCATGCACGCATGCATCCTATCGTAAACCGTACTGGTTCATGACGACGCCATTCAGAAGACTGCAGTTTTTTATATTGAGCAACAGTCGAAAAGTCGTTGCACTCCTAGAGACGTATGGAAACCGGAAGCCCGGAGAGCCCTACAATCTACAGGTATGCTCATATAGGATACAATTTCATATAGCACACAATTACAAATTGAAACCCTAACCGAGGACACAGGATCTCCTAACATAGGTTACGCTCCTGACAAAATGTCTTCTCTGAATAGTGCGTAGTAAATTGTTCAGCGATTTCATTTACCATTCAAGTTTAGAAAAATGAGGAGTGAACTCTTATGTTGTCGGTCTCCAGAAAGGAAACTTATACTAAAGTACGGATCCATTGAATTGGGTTTATGTGTATGCAAATAGAGACAGAACTTCGTTGCGCTTTATTTTCGCACAGCGAACCACTAGTCCGAAATAAAATATTTGCTTTAAAATTCAACGATTTCCGGAATTAAGCAACCCGATAATTATTAGGAAATAAATTAAGTATCGCAAGCTTGGTGAAAGTTTCGAAATAGAAAACGTATTATTACGGCAAAGAAAATACGTTACAATATATTGTACATTTGAGCAACACAGACTGACGAAATTTCGAAAACATTTGAATCGGAGGTCAGTGAGCATTTATCGAGACTAGTCAGGGTGTTGATTGTAATCGACCAAAATAAAATGAAAATAGCAATATCTATGCTAAAGCCTAAAAAAGTTGCCGCCGGATGGTTACTCTGCTGAGCTGAGTCGATGATTTTATAAAGGGCAAGGGCACAAGAGCCTACAGGTTTTTGTCTGACGTCTTTTTAGCTGCAGTTACTAGAGTTTAAGGTTTTCAGTTAATCTGACATGTGCACAATGGTATCTGAAGGGTGGAGCTATACAAGGCCAGGGCTACTTTTGGTATTCCTTCAAGATTGTGGAGAATGACGATGGAGAACGCTAGCAATTCCACAATAGCCGAAAGCAATCTTATAGAGACCTTTATAGTCAAAATAGGGTGAGGAGACAAGATGATGAGCTATCAAGAGCAATCTCTAGCCACATACTTCAGAAATCTGTGGGGAAACTTGCAGGCTCACTCAGTATGCACATTTTTCAAAATTTGGTGTAATAACTTGCATACGCGTACACTAAAGACACTTACATCATTGACTGACCAAAAACATCAAAGAATATCAAAATAGACATTTATAACTTTGGTACAGTTAAGAATTATGTAAACCTCGGCTACGCTTTAATCCAATAATGACCTTATTACAAATCAAACGAAGACTAATGCTTGCCAATCGGTTAGAGTAATCTAAGGGGGCCATAATGGGAACACCTATCAGAAGAAGAGCATTGATTTGTGCACATTATTCGCTGAAATTCCTAAGACATAAATAACAAATGAATATTAAGAAAGGGCTTTTGTTTCCTACAGGGAGAAACAGTAGAGCTTCCTCAGAAGCCTACAACCCAGATTGTAGAGCCATCCTAGAAGGTACAAATTTGTCGGGTATTTGATATACAAATACCAAGGCCGTGCTTAAGAAATTGCAACAACTACCAATCGGTGATACTATGTGGCTTTGTGAGAAGCAAATTGATATACATATGTTGCAACTAAAATGCAAAAAAACATTACGCCACTTTGGAAGAGGAGGATGCAGATCACGCAATTTTCCACTGCCCACACTTCAGAAGACTAGATAGCATATTAGCTAAATGAGCCTCTCAAAGGAGGAGGGGTCAAATAGTGATGGCCATCCTAAAAGAACTGAAAAGATTTGGGAGTTAAAGAAAAAGAAAATAATTTTGCCAGAGTCAGCAGGCAATGAAGTTACTTCTTCTTCTTCTTCTTCTTCTTCTTCTTATCCTTTTATTGACCCTTTCCCCGTTATACGAACTTATGCGTAACGAGTTTCCCATTTTTACTGCATCGCTGCTGCTCCGCTTATGGGGTTGGCTAATGTCGCAAACCGCAGAACGCGTCTACATAATGCTCGGTCCTAGATCGCTTCAGTGGTAAGCCCCAGGCGTTGTTGCGCATTTGCCATCTGAGAAATCCAGGAATTCTTTTTCCGACCTCGATTTCTTACAGTTGGAGTGACCGTAGTTGATAGTGCCTTTTTAACCGGATTTTCCGCAGATCTTCTTTGAACGTGCCAATACCAGCTTATTCTATTCGCCTCAAGCTGTTCGGTTACCGAATTCTTTATATGTAGACTTCCTCTTATACGCGTAGATCTAATACAATCGCGTTTAGTGACTCCACTAGACATCCTTAACATTTTCATTTCCGCTGCCGTCATTTTGTTTTTAAACGCTTCGTACATTGTCCAGCACTGTGAACCGTATATAAGAGCTGGTCTAACAACCGTGGTGTAGAGTTTCCCCTTTAATTTAAGTGGAAATTTTCGGTCGCAAAAGATTCCCGAATTTTCCCGCCATTTCATCCATCCCACACTCACTCTGTGGTTTACGTCGTCGTCACATTTCGGTTCCATGTTAACGATTGATCCTAAGTACTTAAAGATAGTGCTTTTCGGAAGAATTATTCCGTCTAACATTATATCCGGCAACGGATGCGCAAATGGGCACGTCAAATGTTCCGTATTTGAACGACTTATTTTGAACCCGTTTTTCTCTAGCGCATTTCTCCATGAATCTAAGGCGTTCTGTAAATCTTCGACGTCATCGCTAAGAATAACTGCGTCGTCAGCGAAGAGAATTGGCGTTACATTTGCTTCGCGCATGCAGTCTTTTAAAAGATAGTCGAATACTACGTTAAAGAGGAAAGGGCTAAGTACGCTTCCTTGATGCACTCCGACATTAACTGGAAATTCTCTCGTTAGTCCGGCAGATCTTTTAACCGCAGTTTTCACGTTTCCGTACATGTCTTGTATTATTCTAATATAAGTTTCCGGTACGTTTTGAGACCTCAGCGCGGCCCATATGAGATCCCTAGGCACTCGATCGAATGCTTTCTCGAGGTCGATAAATACCATGTGTAAATCCTTAGACGAATCTCGGTGCTTTTCCATTACTATTCGTAGGCGTCCACCGTAGATCTTCCTTCAACAAATCCACACTGGCTATTATCAAGCTTTATTATTTGCCGAAGACGTTCGTTTAAGACTCTTTCGACGATTTTCATCGTGTGTGACATCAGCTTGATTGGACGGTAGTTGTTGCATTCTCGAGTGTCGCCTTTTCGTTTATATAATGGAACCAAGAAGCTACTTCTCCATTGATTCGGCATAGGTTGTCCACATTTTAATTTATTTAAAAGTTTCGATAGCCATTCGCTGCCGATTCCCTCCATCTTTGACCAAAACTCTGATGGAATGCTGTCTGGTCCCTCCGCTTTCCCCCGCTTCATTTTTCCTATTGCTAAACTTATTTCTTCGATTGAAAAGTCCGAAACTTCTTCCTCGAATAAATCAGCTGTCGGCACGATATCACGTGGAAACTGTTTGTTAAGCAGCTCCTTGCAGTATTCAAGCCACCGGTTACAAATTTCCTTTTCATTTGTTAATAAGCGACCGTCTGCATTTTTTATGTATTTCGGCGAGGTTAATTCCATCGAATTTGTTCGCCTCTGTGCAGCGAACTTAAAAATATTTGGCACTTTAGTATTGTAAGGCAATGAAGTTACTGCTTACCGATTCTGCGAAATAATGAATGTTCGCTGGGAGAGTGGTTAAAGTTAAAGCTTAACTCGAAGAACAGCAACACGATACCCAAAGCCCTTTACCTTGAAATATTGTAAAACATGCTCTACTGAAGCAACACTATGATGATTTGGGAATGATCTAAGCCGAAATAGTGCAATCAATTGGATCAAGATGCTAACAAAACGGTAGAATTCACACCAAATATTAGTATTGTCCCTTTACCCAACCCAAGAACCCAAATCCCGCAATCTATTTAGAAAAAGTTTTTTTTATCGAAGTGCCGAAAATAGCGCAAAAACATGGCAATATTTAATGAGAGAAACATGCCGTTCAATTGTATTCTTTTCTCACTACGGTTTCGTCATTACTACCATTACTACTGTTCCAATCTAAAATCCAAAATTGCATATCTTCTGAAGATGTCTTCTTTCACGGTGGTAAAGCCATTGCATTACCTCTTTTATTAGTCCTGTCGGTCCCGCTTTCCTCTTATTGAAATTCTAAAACGTCGTCAGGTCATAAAATATCTTGTGACACGAAAACTTCTCAATAACATGGAATGGTTTTCTGGTGATTTGATTGGATGCCTCGTCGAAAATTAGAAAGACACCCGTAAGTCTTAACAAGAGTTCTGTGTGCTTCAGCTGCAGATTTCTTTTAAATGAAATACGAGTAGTGTAAGAAAATTCACTGTAAATACACTTTATTTGGCACAAAAACAGACATTTTTAGAACCAAAAACAAATTACTTTGTTTACACTAAAGCGAACTACCATACACTGAAATTAAAGGTTAGATTCAGTACTACTTTCCAGGTGCGTTTCTATTCAAAATTCCATGCACGGAGTACTTCTACTGCCATCTTTCAAGAAACAGCAAGAACTTATTCAAGGTCCTAATGCTTAAATCGAAGACATTCGACAGAGTTTTGTGTTAGGCTCTTTTGTCGATTTAATTAAATTTACCTTTCTGAACGTTCAGGTGAAATTATCTCGAATGGTTTAGTGTGATATCTCAAGCAATGGAGATTCAAGTTTCAGTCGGGGTTCGAAGAACGGCACCAAATAAAAATATGTGGGCTACTGAAATGCAACAACATGAGCCTCACAAAGGAAGTGATACAAGAGAGAGTGGTCAGTTAAAAGGCAAATTTAGCCAACCATACAAGCGAAAGAGCAGTGCTATAGTAGGAGCATTGCGGTAGAAATGCAATAGCAATGGAGCAATCCAAAGAAATATATGGCATTCGGTGTAATTGTGGGAAAGATAAAAAATAAAAACACTGTGGCGCTGGCAGCCCGGTATGGGCCATGGCCTAGCTTCTTGACACTCATTTGTGTTGCTCATGTTGTCATTTTTGTCACATCTGAGCGGGGCCTACGGTTTATCGCCGAGTCCGGCGATTGTTGGTGACTCAGCCTGGAATCGAACTCAGACTGTCTGCGTTGTAGTCCAATGAGCTAACTATCGCGCCATCGCCATCGCCATGTGGGAAAGATACGCTGCATAAATCATAGACCTTTTTTCCTGCCATTTCCAGTCAGTCAAAAGAAGCATCGAAAATAAGGTAATTGGTGAGGCAAATGCATGCTAAGTCTATGTTTACCCATGCTGAACAGCTGGAGCCCTTTGAAGCATATCCAGCGAGAAAGTCCGCAGAAATAGCCGCTGGAATAGACCAGCCTATCTGATCACTATGACTGTCCACGCTTAATGGCTAAAAATGCACCACAATAACTTCCGCAGAAGATGTCGCACACTATGTGAAAAAGGAATTGCAATTCATCACAATTACCTATAGTATTGTTAGTTAGTAAGTCTGATTCGTGCTAGTCATCGTTATTTCGAAAATCTCGCCCAAACACTTTGTTAACTCGAACGAAAACAACAAATCCATCAGCTTTAATCATTCCACGTTTAGTATTATAGTTATCACAAAAATCGTAACGCATTTAACAGATGGGGGTGTATTCATCATAAAAATCTCAGTTACCACGTGATTTGTATAGAGAACGTTTCTTGTTTTATTTATTCCACGCGACATATATTTCTGTGGCCCGACAAAGTTAACAAATCACGAAAATCCACAAAAAGTCAAAACAAACGCTGAAACATCACTGCCAACTGTCAACAACAGAACAGTACTTGAGGCCATCTCATGCATACAAAGTATTCGTACAAATTGCTTCGATTAAACTGCGATTGACTTTCAGTCTCTCGAGCTACCGAGCTTAAATAAACAAAACAAGCCGCAGTTACGCGAGTATTTGCTGGTAGAAATTTAAAATTCTGATCAGCATTACGTACTTAATACGAGTAGAGGTGACCGCTATTCAGTAAACCCATTCACACTTTCCGTCAAGTTAATTGGGCCATTTAAACGCCTAGCGCCCCTAAAATGACTTCTTTTCTTTTCTAAGTATTCACTTCCCCATTGCCACGTGGGTTATACACGAGGAGATAAATGTATGGCCTTAAAAATATGCGCAAGCTTACCATAGTTTTTTCGTTCGACAACCCTGTAGTAGATGTCTTGGAATTCAACATCTTTCGATTGTTTAATGCACGTTGAAAGATCCATTGCGTATTGTTATTATCGCCTTCTAATAGATGGGGTTATAGCACGTGAATTGCATCGAAAGTATTGCAAATTAAAGCGATTCTGCAATTAAAAAATAAAAACCAATTATAAGTATTAATTCGTTAGGAATGATATGCATTTTTTTTTAAATATTTACATTTGAGTGGAGGTACAAATATCTTTATTTTACGAGTAGTAGCGGTCACTTTTTAAGTTACACGTTTTACAACAAAACAGCATAAATACTGTTTGCAACTTAGGTATTTATTTTTATAAATTAGTTAAGTAATGTAGATTTTATTTTTTAAGGATAATATCGTCTTAATGATGACCCTTACATTGACAAAAATGCTAAGTTTAATGGTCATATTTTCACAGCGAATATTATGCTGGAAAGTCTTAATCGTTTGAAGATTGTTATCGCCATTCGACCTTCGATCTGAGCAGTCGCAACAAAACAGAGCCAAGGAAGGTAAGAAATATTTCCAAATTTGTAAATTACCTTACTCGAAAGAGTTGCCTTTAACCCCATGATCGAGATTCTAGAGGTATGCGGAGTGCCACTATCTGGAATACTGCTCCCTTTTTGTTTCGAAGCCAAGGTTTGAAGAGCGGTACAAACCACGTAGCAATAAATTTGAGAATACAAATGGCGGATCTCATCACTTCGGCGAAGCTGATTCCAAAGAACGGTCTGCCTGGGCATGGGGGCTTTCCTTAGCACAGCTGGCTCCGCTTTGGACGCATTAGTGAACCTTCCTCCCTTTAATTATCATATTATGAGCTGCACTCTCAAAGCCATCTTTTGTTTGAAAAGAAGTGGTCTGGGGCTTTATAAGCCGACTCTGTTTTGAGTCTGGTGCTACAGACTTGTCATCTTACGCAATGACACTAGAACGAATTCTGCGAAAAAAAAAATTAAATCTCCCGTGGGCCTGATTGGTTTCGGCCAGAATCTGAGCCAGGAAAGAAATGTAGTCGAATCTTCGCGGATTAAGGATGCGGCACTAGTGCCTTATTTAGAGGATGACTGGGTAAGATTTCGTTACGTTCGTTCGTCCTCCAAGCAAAGATATACATACGCGACATTGATGACAACGAACTATCACATGAAGAAGAAGAATCAGTGGTGGTGCTGCGTTCAAAGTCTAACAAGACGCTAAGAGCAATCAGAAGACTAAATTGCCGTAGTCTTGTCTGGTAAAAAAGTCACAATGAGATTGCGGGAAATGAAGTCGCAAATGAACTTGCGAGACAAGGCCTTTTTTATGACCCAAACCTACGTTAGGGTGGGTCTGGCACAGAAACACTTAGAAACACTGACAAAATTTTATTAAAAGGGACTTACAAGGACTCCTATGGACTAGTTCTTTGTCTGAATTTATGTTCCAAAAACAATGAATATGTCAAAGGACGAACAAAGAAGCTGCTACTAATGTGATCGCTTCGCCATGAAAAAAATATGCAGCCAAATAATAATCAAACAAATCTGCATTGTATCGAAGGACGAGAGCTGTTCGTGAGATTTACGATTAAAAGAGAAGGAGGAATGGAGGTCTTTTTGGTAAGAGACATCAGGAAAAGCATTCAATCTAGGAAATGGGCATTAGTTACCAGGAGAATTACGTTAATTTTTTTTTGCATATCAGAGAATGACAACAACATGCCAGGCAGCGGACAGTTTTTGTTCCAGTAGCTCTTTGTACTTTTAGCTATCTATCAATATAGGAGACACAGCCCCATAACATCTTCGTTTGTGGGTGTTTGACCGGTTATTCAATATGGGCAGCTGTCAGTTTTCGTTTTCCCTTTTTCTGACATAGCGTGATCGCTGTGATACACAATTGACAGTTCAATTTGAAAAAATCATTGTAAAATAAGAAAAATTTGAAAAAATAATATTGTTCAAATCGAAGCACCTGGAGGTTAAAAACATGCTCCAACTTATCTGTGAGATATGGCCAGGGGAACGCATGCTCAAAGCATCTATTTTTGGATCCGCAAGGAAGTAGGTCATTTTAACTGCGCCAACTATATGGAAATGTATCCTAAAGATTACCTTTCATGAAATTCAATGCCTTCCATGGCTATGTATTGTATTATAATATCAAAATGACTCTGACCATATCTTTCATGCTGATCAGAGTTGGAAATGCTGTTTGACCAGAAAATCCTTATAATGCCTTATAGAATTCTATTCAAAAAAAATTGTAGCGATAGTTTTAAATTTTTTTTAATGTGTTGCACCCTTAAAGTACAAAGATGGTTAAACTAATACTAAAAATAAACTATAATCACTTACCAGCCCAGACCTGTTCTATGACATAGAGACCTGATCAAATTGGTTGAAGATATCCTTGATCATTTCATACACAAAATTCTTCAGTTGATGTTTGGCCACATGGACCTTTCTAATAGAGAATTCTACAAGATGTATAAGCGTAAAAAAAAAAAAACAACACTGTGGCGCTGACAGCCCGGTATGGGCCATGGCCTAGCTTCTTGACACTCATTTGCGTTGCTCATGTTGTCATTTTAGTCACATCTGAGTGGGGCCTACGGTTTATCGCCGAGTCCGAACGGCACTCCTTAGAAGCTTTTTCGTAGGCAATTTTACTTTCGGGAGTTTGCCATTGCCCGCCGAAAGGGTGATGGCGATTTGAAAAATTGTTGGAGACCCAGCCAGGAATCGAACCCAGAGTGTCTGCGTGATAGTCCAATGAGCTAACTATCGCACCATCGCCATCGCCGTAAAGCGTAAAAAGGAAAGAAAAAAAAGGGCATTTGATTGCGAAACCAAACCAAACTAAAGATGTGTAGTAAGAGGATTGAGCTATTTAAAAGCACCACAGCTCAATCTATACAGATGTAGGCTGAGATATATAAAAATATCTGCAATATACTTAGCGAGCTTTATCTAATCATACACCCATACGCGTACTCTTTTTCAAGCATACTCGAGTTCGTTGCTCGTGCATCAGTTGCCAGAACCAGTGATCGTTTCCTTTCAGTTAAAAGTAACAACATTTTTTAATCAATTATTTGTTAAATAGTTCTATTTGAGAAGCTAAATGTCAAGATATTTCTAAAGCAATACGATAGTGTATAGCTTACGAGATGTGTCATATTTTATGATATGTTGATATTAATTACTTCGCCATTAAGATCAATTAAATTGTCGTGATTTTACAAAACATTACCGGTGATGCGAGTTTGGTTTTACTGGTACGATTAAAAATGTGTAGGTTTTGTTGATTGAACATCTGTTATTTGAACATCTAAATGCTGGAATTCAAAAATGGTGCGTCTTTCTCTGGGACAAGGTTTTCCCAATTAGCCGTTCCTGTGACATTCATGTAAGCAACCTCAACTATCATTGTTAAGTTGTTGTAAAAGTTGAGTGAAAGATTGTCAGGCTTTAAAAAAAGATTATCTGGTAGGGTCAGAAAACTAGAGCAGAATGAAACCCTACATTAATCGATATTTTTGAATCATATCGTTTATCCAATGACGATTATATGAGTACATCTGACCATCGGATAGTGGAAATAACCAAATAAAAGTGTTCAACTCCGCAAACGTCAATTGACAAAACTCAGCAAAATGATGAACCAAGTCCAACGTCAAATAGGATTGATCGACCTCGTAGTGCCAATTCTCAAGATGATAAAGAGAATAGACACTAAAGACTGATGTCTCAGAAAAGGCGAAGAAATGTTAACCAGAACATTGACAGAGAAAGTCCACATTCAGTACATCTCGGAATCAGAAATATTTTTACTGCATACTTAGAAGGGGATATTGTCCGTGTTGAACATGGGCCTTAACCAACAAGCTGCCTCAAAAGCCGCACTTCAGGTTGGTTTATATGTGGTGGCTCTACTCGACGACTCTTCGAGCCTAAGCTGCGGCATCCACTCGTCGTCTTAAACCTTTTTAGACATTAAAAGTCTCGGTTAATTCAAACCAGTAACTAACCATAGTTATCCTTTGCGACCTAACGAGCTTGACAGAGATTTCAAAACTACACGTGGGACTTGTACACGCAAAAGTTGTTCCTATGCACACTATCATATGCGTTATTGAAGTCAACAAATAGATCATGAGTGCCGGACTGAAGTAATTTTCCAAAAGATTTTTCACATCATAGTGTGAGCAATACGAGGGTTTTCTGAAAAGTTTTCGACCTAACAATGATACAAGTCATTTTTTCTCAAAACTTTTTTTTATTTTTCTACATAGTCTCCTTGTACTCTACACATCTCTCCCAGCGATGCACACATCTCTCTAACTCGTCCAAACAGTACTTGGCGTTTTTCTCTGCAAAATAATTGTTCACGAAGGTGAATGCCTCCTCATTTGACGAAAATCTCTGTCCTCCGAGCGCAGTTTTTAGATGAGGGAACAAAAAGAAATCGCTTGGGTCTAGCCCAATAATAATAAGGCACATGGCACTGGCAACTGCTGAGGTGAAACAGGATTTTATTTTTCTGCAAATGTGGCCGTTTTTTTCGCAATTTCTGCCTTCAGCTTGGCAAGTAACGATGCGTAGTATGCACCTGGAATGGTTTTTCCTTTTTGAAGGTAATCGATTAAGATAACTCCTTTACTTTCCCAAAAAACAGTCGCCATCACTTTCCCAGTCGAAAAAACTGTTTTTACTTTTTTTTTGGAGCCGGCTAGCCCTTTGCAGTCCACTGTTTTGACTGAATTTTTGTTTCGGGCGTATAATGGTGTATCCAAGTTTCATCTACAGTAATTAATCGGCGCCAAAACTCAGATTTACGGACGCGCGGACAGCTTGATTTAATATATAACAAATACGTTCTTTGGACTTTTTATAACCTCTACTATCTCTCTCACTTTAATTCGGCGGTCGTCTTACACCATTTGGTGAAATTTTAGCAATGTTATCGTCAGTGGTTGCAGTTCTTGGACGTCCCGAACGTCCGTCATCTCCCAAGCTCTTACGGCCACGTTTAAATTCAGCTGCATACACAGAGTCCAACTCATTTTTGATTTGCGTAGGCGTATTACCTTTCAAAAACAAGGATTTAATAGCAGCTCGATACTCAATTTTTAACATTCTCACAAAAAACACTCACATCGACTCACTCAAATGACTGTCAACTTCGGTAAGTAACTGTTTAAAGGTAGCATTCACTAGCTTTTATTGACGAGTGCAGGTATCTTTACATTGCGGTCGGAAACTTTTCAGACAACCCTCGTATATTGTAGTAGCTTGCTAGAATTTCAAGATAGCTTGACGAAAACATCTCTTGTGATTGAAGCTTCTCAATGTTGAACTTTGATGGTCTTACTTGACTCCGATGTGACTGTGATATCCGCATTCATATGCTAGCTGCAACAAAGTAGTGCTACGAGTTGGCTTCCCGAAAGTCCAAGCATTTAGAATGATGGAGGAGTGTGTGACGTCGATCGCAATACGTTCAATTTGGTTGACCGTTTATTGAACAACGAAGTTCTTTTTTGGATGTTACAACTTTTTTCAGTTGCAAGTTCTGGAATCCGTTGTCAGACGAGGTGTTGTACAGGCTGCTTTTCGGATGACCGACTAAAAGACCGGAAAAACTGTACGAATAAACGGTTAGGTTCTCAGAGCCATTAGCCTATTCAGTTTTCCTGCGCAGCCATTTTTGCACTATAGTCGCAACATCTTCGTAAACGTTGAAACGAAATACACACCAAGTAACTTCAACTGATGAGATCCTTGGATGGCACCATTGAATTGTGTTGATTTGAAGAGAAATAGAAGAACTGAAATTCGACTCTCTCGATCAAAAAATTCCAGCCAAACTTGGTACATCCTTAACAGTTTAAAGAAGGACATCAATAGTTCCAGTACCGTGGTCAGTGCGTTATTTAGTAGTAATCAGCTCGCCCTTGCTTGTTCTGGATTGCTTATTTTTGTCAATGCAATACTTCGCTTAAAATATATTTTGGGGCAAATACTAGGCAAGTTAGTCAATGCTCCACCTACACTCAGTGTAAATCAATAAAGTAAAAGAAGCTATTTGCTTTACTAGAAGGAGGAAACTGACTGGCCTAACTTCTTTGGTATTAAGATGCATCACAATCTATTTCTCCAGCGAAGTTTAGTGTTGAGGTGTCATTCTGAATAACAAACTTCTTTGGACAAACGTCTGTAGGTCCATTTATCCATAAATTTAGGACAAATAGTAGTGTCTGTAGGTCCATTTATCCATAAGTACAATCACAAGGATGGACATATTCAATTTAGAAAACATCTTTCACCTTAAAAAGTGGAACGGATCCTTTGTTTGATATTAAAAGACGCCTCCGATCAGCTAAGCTAGAATATGATGTCAAACATCGCACCCTTCCACCATAGAAATTTCTAATGCAGATTTGAAACTAAATTATTTCAAAATCACAAAAATTACGGAGAACCATCACGGTATGAAATCATTAATCCACTTCACAAATCTAAACAGAATGATTAATGCGAAAATTTTAAAACTTAATCTAAAATAGGTGTCAAAAATAGGTGGCGTCCGAGATTCAATCACTAAATGACAACTTAAAGCAGTTTCGTGTCATTACCCAGTGGTTGGCCAAAGTTCGCATGAACATAGAACGCGGATTGTGAAATGAAAGTCATTTGCCGTTCTAATGTCGTGCGTTTGTGGGTAATTAAAACTTACTCGTGAACTCACCGAACAGTGAATAATATTTTTTTTATTCTATCCGTTCCGTGGAAGTGACAAATCAAATTTGAAATGTTACGAATGACAAGCACTTTTTTTTAGAGCCCCTTGAAGATGGCTTTAGTTTTGTATTTAATATATATTATGATATTATATAACGGTAATATTTCCGCATGTTTTTGATAGAATTGCCAATTGTTTAGTACTTGCAAGTTTTGTGAAAAACCGAAATAATGAGAACAGACTATCTCGGAAGTACGAGAGTAAAGCCAATGTTAAGACGTCAGCTTTCTGGAATCTTTTCTGCTGAAGAACATGAAGAAAGCTGCTTACATTTTAGGGACGTTATGAAGTATTTATTCATTTGATTACCTACATTTTGGAGGGACTTGGTACTCAGCTATAGATGTGCTTAAGAAAAACTACACTGGCAACGTATACTCCGATCTGACGCAGGTTGCGGGTATAAAAAGTCCTCTTTTAAGCCGTTCTTAGAAAATTCACCAACGCCGAGGTCATTCGCACAAAAACGCTTGCGCAACACCCTCGCCGAATCCCAGTTTTAAGTGCGTTGCTGATGGTAAATATTCTGATGCAACACAAATTATGGCAAAAACTTTGCAGCTTTGGATAGAAATTGGTTTTGATAAGTTTACTTGGAAAAGGAGTTGCAGCATGAGATAGATAGTCTCTGCTTTTAATTCAGTGCTAATGGAATTAGTCCGACTGTTGATTGTTGACTCTGTTGAGGACATTGGCTGGCCTGCTTTACTTAGTTTTTCGATGCTTCATAGCATGTGTTATACTAGGTGGGGTGAAAAGTAACCTCCTTGCCCGCCAGAATGCGCTGCTACTGCAAAAAAAGTTGTGGTATCTTGAAGTCCGTTCATATAGAGGCAGACATGCCAAATTTCAGTGCGATACTGTCTTTAGTTTTGTTTTGACAGCTGATTGTTGTTGCCGTGTTTGGCATCATGTTGAGTATGGACAAAAACGATTTTCGTTCTCTCATAAAACATTATTTTTTGAGAGGCAAAACGGCGAGGGAAACAAAAGAAAAGTTGGATAAATATTATGGGGCTCCGTCAGATTACACAGTCAAATATTGGTTTCGAGAGTTTCGTGGTGGCCGCAACTCCACTACCAATCAAGTCCGCAGCGGCAGGCCCTCCGATGCGGTTATAGAGGACGATGTCAAAAAAATACATGAAATGGTGTTGGCTGATCGGAAAGTGAATGTGCGCGAGCTAGCAGATACCACAAAAATTAGTACTGAGTGCACCTGCAATATTTTGAGCAATATTCTACATATGAAAAAGTTTTCCTGCCGCTGGGTGCCGCGCATGCTCACTCCTGACCAAAAACATGAAGAGTGTTTGGACTTGCTGATGCGGAATCGGACGGACTTTTAGCGTCGATTGTTGATGAAACCTGGATCCACTTATACACACCAGAGAACAGAATGAGTGCCGGGCAATGGACTGAAGCCGGCACGAGTGCTCCCAAGCGGCCGAGGGAGGCTCAATGGGTCGGAAAGGTTATAGCGTCGGTTTTCTAGGATTGTTATGGCATACTCTTCGTGGACTACCTCGAAAAAGGAAAAACCATCAACAGCGAGTAGTACTGTGCATTGTTGGAGCGATTGAAGGCCGAAATCGCTGCAAAACGGCCTCACATGAAGCGAAAAAAATTTGTTTTTACAAGACAATGCGCCGGCGCATAAGAGCATCGCAACCACGGCTAAAATCAATGACTAACGGCTACAATTGCTGTCGCATCCACCGTATTCGCCCGATTTGGCTCCCTCGGACTATTATCTCTTCCCAAACCTCAAAATATGGCTCATCAATAAAAAATTCAGCTCACGCGAGGAAATCATCGACGCCACGGAGGAGTATTTTACAGACCTTCCGGAAAATTACTTTTCGGACGGGATCAGGAAGTTGGAAAATCGCTGGAATAAGTGTATCAAGCTAAAGGGGGACTATATTGAATAAAACAAAAAAAAACATTTCCAACAAATTTTTTTTTCATTCCCAAGGAGTTTACTTTTTATCCCACCTAGTAAGAATCAATTTTCGAAAGCCCAATCTAGTTCTTAGAATCTTTCTGTTTCGATCCGTAAAGATCTCTGTTTTTCCTCATATTTGTCTTAAGTGACCTGTTAAGAAGTTTACGAATTTACTTTCATAGTGAAAGCAAATCTGCGTTCCCCCGGCCGGTCGTAAGATTTTGTTCTGGCTGGACACGTAAGTCATGTTTAAGGCTGGGTTTAACCAGACCATTGACAGACCGAGCTCGTCCCTAAAACGATTAAAGTTGATTTTTCTCGGATGAGTCGTTTTCAACAAGATTGCTACATCCGATTTTTGAATTCAGTGGAAGTATTCGACAGTATTTTTCATCCGGAAGTTTTCTTATAATACTTGTCAGATAGTCGATAACTAGCTGTCTTGCTTTTATTGCAAATGCAACATTGCGGGACAACATTACCGACAACTAATTCGAGGCAAATGCCTTTTTATTTTGAGTTGCTAGTGCCTCAATCGTCCCATCTTTTTGCAATCAGAATCATATTGTGGTTGTTAGCACAACTTGTTAAATTGAAAGAAATCTTGTACAACAATCTTGGGCACTGAATCGTCTATAGCATGAAGGGCTGCTTCAGATAAGATAGTCTTGGTGGTCTGGGGAGCAGTCCACCTTCATCATATGATATAGTAAAGACCTTCGATCCGAGAATCAACCGATATCTATAATAACACAGCAGTGGAGACAAATCAACCGCCACAATTCCATATAAATTCATTGGCTCCGCTGTTATCCAAAAAAATTGTCCCACATTTTGATAAATATGGCAAAAGCACACTCCTCTTAGAAGATTCTGTAGCCAACTATCGGAAAATTGTCGGCTTTGGCATGTTGCATCATAAGTTATGCGCATAGCGACGATGTGAAGATGCTCGCGTGCTATGTATGTACACTGTACAGTTTATAGCATCACTGTATGTCCAGCATTGGGCAGCACGTGCATTTGGAGTGTGAGCTCAAAAAAATCTCTCTATACTCTCAGCAAGAAGGAAGTCAGACTTAAGTTCTAGATAACAATGAAACTGGATATCAAATCAATAGCAGAACTCTTTTCCAGTTTTAACAGCACAAATTGGTTGCAGACCGGTTTTAATATATTTTTTATAAGTAAAGTTAAATAAACCTGAAATGAGATAAGTACCATGAAATTAAGAGTCTCTATTTTTTATTTATATTTTCTGAGTGTTTAGAGTCTGGTTGTCTTGCCTCTTTTGTGGATGTGACCCAAAAAAATTCTACAATACTCCTTTTGCAAGCTGTCTCTCCGGTCTTATTGAAACCAGGTGTTAGTGTTTTCATGTTCTGATACGGGTTTTAGTTCGTTTTCAGATACACTACTTGAATCAAATAAAAAGAATAAGTTGAGCGCTGCCACATATTCGTAGTCTGCTTTCGATTCTTAAAGTGACAAATTCTGGTACGAAATCCTATTAAAGAATATTTAGAACTAAAGGTACAGGCCTGTGTTAAAGTGTACTGGTCGCTGTGACATCTAGAAGAAGACATTTGATATAGAACGAAGAGTTTATTCTTAAGTTAGTACCTGACTTGATTCAACATTCCAACCATGCTTTTCGGACGACGACTACTACTGGTCCAATAAGCAATGCAATGTCATCAGAACAAGTTTGTAGATAATTTTTTGGGCACTATATATTGTACATGGCTGGGGTTCATGGAACGAAATATTGTCCAAAGGAATGCCATCCATATTTTCGAAGAAATAATCAATAATTAATAATAAGATAAAATAAGGACCAACCACTGCACTTCTCTCGCTGTAATTGAGACTCATGAGTCTGTCCTAGGCTTGCCTCACTCCACTGAACTCACGCCAATTGCGGCGCACTCCTAACTACAAGGTTTGTACCACAAAATCAGTATTAAAAAGCCAAGAGAGGCTTAACTCTTTTAATGAATTTGAGGATCCATCTGGAGATTTTAATAATTTCCCCAGAAATTAACATTTCACTCAGGAAATGTCGTCTCCCTACACTTGGATCAATGCTTACTTACCTACTTTAGGTAGCTTTACAGTCCGTGGTGGACCTGGGCCTCAGTCAACAAGCGTCTCCATCCAGCCCGATCCTTTGCTAGCTGCCTCCAACTTGCGTGCGCCATCTGAGTTTCGGTATTCCTCTTCTACGCTGTCCCTCGGGAACGGATTCTAAGACTTTTCGGACCGGAGCGTTGGTATCCATTTGCTCTTCACTCTTCTGGCTAGGTCGATGTTGCTGTACAGTTAATCATTGTATCTCATCCTCCACACACCATCAATGCAGACGGGATCGAAAATCACTCGAATAATTTTTCTCTCAAAGCAGCCAAGAGAACTCTCGTTCATTTTTGATAAAGTGCATGCCTCTGCGCCATAGAGCAGGACTGGGAGTGTTAAGGTCTTATACAGGGTAACTTTTGTTGTTCGAGAGAGGGCATTGCTAGTCAATTGCCTTTTTAGCCCAAAGAAGCAGCGATTGGCAAGAGTTATTCTTCTTTTGATTTCAGTGCTGGTGTCGTTGTCTAAATGGATAGCGGAGCCTAGGTAGACAAACTCCTTAACTATCTCAAAGTTATGTCTGTCAAAGGTGACGTTCTGTTTGAGACATGCTTATTGGGTGTCATTTTTACTTGACAGGATATACTTGGGCTTGGCTTCGTAAATTACTAAATCCATTTTAGCCGCTTCCGTCTCAATACTCGCGAAAGCACCACTGACATCACGCTGCTTTCTCCCGATTATGTTAATATCATCGGCGTATGCAGGTAATTGGACGGACTTTTGAAAGATTGTGCCTGCGCATGAGTTTTGCGCTATTGTTTCAGGTATGATGTTGAAAAAATCGCATGACAGCGTATCGACTAATCCCTTTTTGATATCAAAGATCTCGGTGAGATCTTTGCCGACATTGATGGAGCAGCGTGTGTTCTTCATCGTTATCCTGTACAAACGGACGAATTTGGCAGGGGCGCCAAAACTAGACATTGCTCTATATAGCTCGTCTCTATAGATGCTGTCATACGCAACCTTGAATTCGATAAATAGGTGGTGTGTATCGATCTGTAGCTCATGCGTTGTCTCCAAGATCAATGCATTCACAAAAGCAGTTTTGTCATCTTCCATGCAATAGTTCAGTAAATTGCTGAATTCGGGATATTACAGATCGACTCAGGGTTGATGAAAAAATGGCTGAACCGTTTCTAGTCAGTTCGTTGGAGGCGTTCGTATACCGCGCAGATCATGTCGAATTCAGGGACTTCGAAGAGAAGATTCATTTGATTCATGTAATCCGAGTGGTTGATCTCTCCTGTTTGTAGTATTTTGACGGTGCTGCGAATTGCTGAGATGGAGTGGCATATAACTAGTAAAGGCTTCTATAGCTGCTGCGAGGCAAGTCCTTCCGCGTGCTGCAGCTTTTGTATAACAGATTTCGAATACCATTCTAAGATTTTTTTCTTCGTTAAAGTGTAAGATATTTGTGTTTATCGTGGATGGACAAAAGCCGTCCTTTTTACCTTGAACTTTATGTTGTTTAACTACAAACAGAGTGGATATGAGGCATGGTAGTACGTTAATTCTACAGACCACATCGAACTAGGTTTTTACTTGCCATAAATGGCATAAAACGCTATGGAAGTTCATCACTGCATATCCTTTACATCCTTTTGATGCAACTTTTAAAACAATTATTCTATTTTCTTTTTTACACACTCCTTACTGGGTCTTCTTGAATTTTACCTGAGTTTCGTGATTGTAGCGCATTTTAAGCCATTGCACTAGTAAGGGAATAAATAATTACATTGATTTAAAAAACGTGTCACAGTGGCAAATGGCATGATTGTTACTTTTTTTGTAGCAATCGCTTCATGAATAAATTTGTATTACAAAATAACAAAGAGAGCATGACTCTTAGACCAAATGAGCCATCAATTATTTTGAATAAGTAAATTGAATATGTAATTAATTTTTTTTACCTAAGGTCTAAGCATTCGGTTACTTATCCCCTCCTCGATTTTCAATCGTTTAAGTGAAATTTATTGATTTGTGCGATCGCGATTGCCTGGTTTTTTCTTCTCTATTTTAAGTTTTACTTTTTCAGTCAGTTGACCTTTCAGGGCGAATAATTATGAATGGGGGATATTAATTAGCTGGCTCTTTTTTCTAATTTGCATATCTATCATCAAACTCTATTAACTTTGGCATTGACAATCATTTAGAGTGCTATAAGTATTTTTGAACTTGTTCGGTTTACAGCTTCATCGTATTTTTTCATCAATCATGCCTAGCGACTGTCTGTTCAAAAGCGTACATAGCCCTAGACTTGATTGAGGATCGGTGCACTAGAAATTGGTAGTTAAAATAGCATCAATATTAGTTATGCAAAAAAACTTTCGGCATTTGTTTATGATAAGATAAATTATATCTTATACGTCGATTGTCCGGTGAAATGAGCTATTTTACAACACTCCACACTGCGTGGATCTGCTCTAGACGCACTGATGCCTCTCCCTTGCCTACAAACTTATGTCATTTGTGTCACTTTTGAAGTTCCGAGATTTTTTGCCCCACATGCACCGGAATTTTTGGTTTTGGTTTATCGGGTAGGAAATTTGATGAAATGAAGGTAAAATTGCTTTTGTAGCGAAAATACGAAATAGGCTTTTACTGATCTTACAGCTATAATATGTGACTTCTTTCTTCTTCTTTAAGTGGCGCTACAGTCCGGGGTGGACCTGGGCCTCAGTCAACAAGCTTCTCCAGCCAGCTCGATCCCTGCCTAGGTGCCTCCAGTTTCGCACGCTAAGTTGGCTGCTCTTCCACTTGCGTGCGCCACCTGAGTCTTGGCCTTCCTCTACTGCGCTGTCCCTCGGGAGCGGATTCGAAGACTTTTCGGACCGGAGCATTGGTGTCCATGCGCTCTACATGACCCAGCCATCTCAGTCTTTGGATCTCCACTTTTCTGGCTAGGTCCATGTCGCTGTACATTCCATACAGTTCGTCGTTGTATCTCCTCCTCCACTCACCGTCAATGCAGACGGGACCGAAGATCGCCCGAAGAATTTTTCTCTCGAAGCAACCAAGAACACCCTCATCCATTTTTGATAATGTCCATGCCTCTGCGCCATAGAGCAGGACCGTGATTGTTAAGGTCTTATTAAGGGTGACTTTTGTTGTCTGAGAAAGGGCTTTGCTACTCAATTGCCTTCTTAGCCCAAAGAAACACCAGTTGGCAAGAGTTATTCTTCGCTTGATCTCAGCGCTGGTGTCGTTATCTGTATTTATAGCAGAGCCTAGGTAGACAAAGTCCTTAACTACCTCAAAGTTATATCTGTCGAGGTTGACGTTCTGCCCGAGACGTCGGTGTTGGTTGTCCTTTTGGCTTGATAGCATATACTTGGTCTTACCTTCATTGACCGCTAAACCCATTTTCGCCGCTTCCGTCTCAATACTCGCGAAAGCGCCACTGACATCACGCTGCTTTCTCCCGATTATGTCAATATCGTCGGCGTATGCGAGTAGTTGGACGGACTTTTGAAAGATAGTGCCTCTTGTGTTTGCTCGTGAGTTTTGCAATATTCTTTCAAGTACGATGTTGAAAAAATCGCATAACAGCGCATAGTTTTGTCTAAATCCTTTCTGGACATCAAAGGTCTCGGAGAGATCTTTACCGACCTTGATGGAGCAGCGTGCATTCTCCATCGTCATCCTGCACAGACGGACGAGTTTGGCAGGAATGCCAAAACTAGACATTGCTCTATAAAGCTTGTCTCTATAGATGCTGTCATACGCGGCGTTAAAATCGATGAATAGGTGGTGTGTATGGATCTAAAGCTCATGGGCCTTCTCCAAGATCTGCTGTAGTGTGAATATCTGGTCGATGGTGGACTTTCCTGGCCTGAAGCCACAATGATATGGACCTACCAGTTTGTTGACGAACGGCAGCAGGCGTTCACACAATACGGCGGATAAGATCTTATATGCGATGTTAAGGAGACTGATGCCTCTGTAGTTGGCGCAGTTCAGAGGGTCTCCGTTCTTGAGAATCGGACAAACAATGCTGAGGTTCCATTCATCGGGCATACTTTCGTCCGACCATATTTTACAGATGGGTTGGTGTATGTTCCTTACCAAGTCATCGCCTGCCACTTTGAAGAGCTCGGCAGTTTGGCCATCCGCTCCAGCAGTTTTGTTGGACTTAAGCTTAGCTTCGATATAGCTATCTTCACTTCATCTAGGTCGGGTGGACGGAATTGTTGGTCATCATCGTCCAAGTTGAAAGGTTGATTCTGCCTGACAGCGGTATTTGGGCCGTCATCGCCGTTATACAGTCTGCAGAAATGGTCTTACCAAATCATCTCTACAGGCTTCGGTTCGGGGTTTGTTTCCGCGGCATGTTATTTTTACCTTTTGGTAAAACTTCCAAACCTCATTCTTGGAGTAGCATCTCTCAATTTCCTCTATCGCGCGCTTCTCATGCTCTTTCTTCTTCCTCCTGAGAAGCCGGTGTTCGTCTCTCCTCTTCCGCTCATAGAGCTCATGAGCAGATCTGGTATTTTTTGCAGTGCCGTATTGCGTGCGTTTTGCTTAGCTGCATGTGCTTGCCGGCATTCGTTATCGAACCAGGGGTTTTGTTGTGGTGGATGAGTGAAACCCAGCACATCAGAAGCGGCATATCTGATGACGTTTTGGCAGTGTTTCCAATGGTCTTCGATGCTTGGCATCGATGGTGGCATTGGACCTCTTAAGAGATTATGAGACACTCGATCGGAAAAGGACTTGGCGATCTCTTGCGATTGTAGCCGTCTGACGTTGATTTTTCTCACAGCATTAGT
The DNA here is from genome assembly GCA_928272305.1 of Volucella inflata. Lineage (NCBI taxonomy): Eukaryota > Metazoa > Arthropoda > Insecta > Diptera > Syrphidae > Volucella > Volucella inflata. The sequence continues at coordinate 17,381,739 of OV743718.1, read as the reverse complement.
CTTGGCGTAGTTTGGGATATCCGCAACCGTACCTTGGCTACAACAAGGTAATGGTCCGAGTCGATGTTGGCTCCTCGGAACGTACGGACATCCATAATACTGGAGGAGTGTCTTGCGTCGATCGCAATGTGATCAATCTGGTTGACTGTTGATTGATCAGGAGTTCTCCAAGTCCCCTTGTGTATGTCGAGATGTGGGAACCGCGTGCTAGCCACGACAATGTATCAACATGATACATGCATCAACAATAATATCGAATTTTAGAAATTTGGTCCCAATATTATGGTTCGGTGCGCCGAACTTATAGAGCACTTGCACGATGTTACACCCGATATAATCGATCATCTGAAACCGCTATTGTTTACTGTTTTCGCACAATGTTTTCTTTGAAATATGCGGTGGCAACGAGACGCTTAAACAGAGCGTGTACTGAAGATAATATTGTATCCGTTCAGAAGAGTGATGATGAAGATCCAAATTTATTGATTCGACGTCGTGGACAACCGCATGAACCCCGAAAAAATTTTCATAAATATCTTAGTTTGAAGGCTTAAAACATCCAGCTCGTGCAAGAATTGAAACCGAATGACCCTCGTTTGTGTTAAAATTTGATTGAATGGGCCCAAAATCAACTGGCATTGATCCGCAGTTTTACCAAAATGATGTATTCAGCGATGTTGCTTATTTTAGGCTCAATGGGCATATCAATAAGCAAAATTGTCGCATTTGGAGTGAATATAATCTACACGAGATTATAAAAACTCCATTTTCTAGAAATTTCTGTCATTTCTGCGTACATATAAAGAAACCTACTGATGTCACATGTCTCAGTATAACCCACGTGGTTAAGTTCGCATATATAGGGATTTTAACTTGAAAAATATATAAAAGTATTAATATTATCAATTTATGCTAATTTCCGTCTATAAAGTTGGCGACAATTCAAATCTTCGTTAGGGTTAACAAGCAGATAAGGCACCGCAGATATCATCGGTTGCGCATTCAAATGGTACTGGCTGATGATTCATTAAATTACAAAGAACAACCAATGAATACGATAGTTAATTCCGCAACTGATTAAATCACAACTACAATTTATGTATAAACTAAAATACAAATTAGCTATTTTACTTGCATACAGTTTTGTATATGTTGTTGATTTAATCAGAAAGTGAGTGTATATGTTGTTGATTTAATCAGAAAGTGAGGTTTAAGTCACCAGTATCTACTAGGAAACAGGGAAAATAGAATTCTTTAAACATGACGAATGACACAATGGATATGTGAATTAACACTGCAACTCTCGATGACAGAAGTCACGATAGTAAGGCAAAAATCCTAATATAAATCAACGTTGGCTTCAGACACTTCACCTTCCCTTTTGTTTTTAAGTTGCTACTTTAAAATTGTGTTCGACCTTAAAGATACTCGTAAAAACGCCCACTTAAGGAAGTCAATAAATTTTTCGAACACTTTGCCTAAGGCTAAGTACACATTACAATGCAGAATGCTGTTGAATATTAATTTGCCAAATATTGTTAGACAACCAACAAGGTCTCAATCACTTTGAAGCACTGTAACCACAAAATCCGCATTGTTGTATTCGAGTAAAATCATGAACAGTGAAACGCTGTACAATAGTTTCTTATAATTCAGCTGTCAAAGTAGAGAGAGAAATGTGATTTGACGTTTAAATGACGTTTTGTAATTGACTTTAAATATATATCAGAAGGAGAGGTGAATTGTACATAATAGTCATCTGATGAATGATAGACTGCACCCAGCAAATTCGATGAGTGAATAATTGAATAAGTACGTAATGGTTGCATGTTTCTGTTGCAAAGCATACGGAATGATTGACAAGCTTTTCCAAACAATTATTCAATTGCTTGAACAGAAAAGATGGCATTAATTTTTTACTGTTAAAAAAATCTAATTAGTAGTAAAGGAATTATTAATTTTAAGACTTAAATGATATTCGATGTTGACAGATAGGCATTTTCCCCAAGTCGTTTTCATTGTGCATCAACTGTCATCGTGACAGCTTCGCCAAATTGTCTCCAGTAGAGGACAGGCCAAGAAGTGGTCGCCCGCGCGTCGTCCGTACGAATGCAGTAGTAAAGGTAGTGCGAGAACGAATTCGGAGCAATCCTCTTAAGAAGCATAAGATTATGTCCAAGGAATTGGCTGATTCGGGATAATCTTCATATGAAAGCTTATCGTCGATTCACGGGTAATTTTCTAACTCCTAAACTGAAAATAAATTAGGCTGGAAAAATGCAAGCGATTTTTGAAGTGGCACGCGGACAATGCCCATGAAAACATTTTGTTTACGGATGGAAAAAGTTTTCAACAAACAAAATGGCAAAATTTATGCCACTTCATCTAAGGAAACGAAAAAGTTGTTCCAAGGGTTCAATGTTGATATCATCCCGCTTCCGTTGTGGTTTGGTAGGGGGTCTCTCACATCCCTCCATTTCTGTGAAAAATCCGTAAAAAATTGGTGAAAAGGTTTACCAAGAAAATGTACTAGAGGGTGTTGTGAAGGGTTTGACAAATACCCTTTTCAATGGATACAGATGGATCTTCTAACAGGACTCTGCTCCAGCGCGAGTGGCTCAGAGTCAATATTCCTGGCTTATATCAGCAGAAGATTGGTTGTCGGGGAGTCCAGATCTGAATCCACTGTCGACAGCCTTAATGGAAACCGTACGTGCCGCTTTAGCCCAATGGCCACCCCGTTTAGAAGCTTGTGTTAAAGCAAAAGGCAGTTATTTCGAGTGAATTCAATTTTTTTTAAAAACAAATATTGTGGTTTAATAAATGAAATAATTTTGAATACAATATGTTTACTGTTTTTTTTTATAGCGTTTTATATTTGTAACAGTACTTATGGCAGGACTAGGTATATCATCTAACGTATTATGTTAGGAACTTGTTATATTTGTTCCCACATAAATGTTGACGACTAGCCTAAATCTGGGCTTTCCTTACCGGTAAGAAAAGGGTAATCTCATATAAGGATTCATTTATTTTGGCATACCACTGCCAAAGGGATGAAATGCGAAATACGTTCCTTAACGCCAGTACAAGTTTCAAATTTTAATGTTGGATATAAAAAGGATATAACAAGGGCGAACCAATAAGACCGTGCCTTTTTGAATTTATCGCATTGAGTATTGAAAAACAACATTCCCCTGTGTTTCGTGAAAGATTTTTTCCAAGCAGAATATTTCTCTTTTAAAAATTTCAATTAAATAACGACACAAGAAAAGTGAGTTATCTTTTCTGCTATTGAATGGTACCTTTCTTCCCAGGAACTTTTCGTAATAGCGGAAGAATTTATCTATAAAACTAAAAATCTACAGACTTACTTCCTATTCTTTTACAGAAGTTGGAGCCCTTTAGAACAAGTATTCAAAGTTTGGCAACAATAGCGGAATTATAAATGATAACGATAACACATCCTTTTTAGGCGTTCCGAAAAAGAGGCCTACAAATCATATCACACAAATATCTTACACAAATCACGCCTAAACTCTAAGTGGCAAGTGTCAGGCTTGACAGCATCAAAATATCGCGGTGAAGATATCGGCGAAACATCAATTATATAGTAAGAATAAGAACAGTGCATTCGGAAGAAAATAACGAGCTGCCGTACCGTATGGTGTTATTGTACGCCGGTGGCATCATGTCCTTAATTCTTTAAAAATGAGTCCAAAATACAAGTTACTGTCAAAAGACACCAAAACAATACAATGATGATCGATTATTTGTTCCTAAATTAGCTTGACGTCGATGTGGAAGATCTGCTGTCCCAACAGGAAGGTTGATATACCCTATACTCGTACTACCAGTGAAAACACAACTTTATTGAAAACACAATTTGAGAATGGAGTGATTTCAAAAAATGGATCTTTAAATTATGTGAAATCAGGGGGTGAAGTACTACGAGTATTAAGAACTTGTCTATGACAACATTATCAGCGCATCCTCGGAAGTGCCACTAGAGCCAGTTCGGTTTTTTCTCTAAACTATAATAATCTATAGAGTTTTGCGACAAAAATTGCCGAACGGTTGAGAGCGATAGTCACCGCAGCCAAGCAGATCCACAAAACAAATTGTTTTAAGAATCAGAGATTGGTTAAAGTCTCGCCGGTTTCGAGTAAGCCGTTGACAAGATGGAGATTGTTTTTATAATTATATGCAAGATTGTGGAGTATTCTAACTTCCGAATCAGGAATCAAAGAATCAGATCAAAGAAGTTGCTAGCATACTTCTGATGTTAAATAGTAGGCTGCCATTCGAACTCCTCGTCAAGTACGCACGTATTAAGGTATTTCTTAACCAAACAACTTAGAAACCTCTATAGTCCTGGATACATCCGCAAGATCCTCTTGAGTAACATGATGGGGTCAGAGTTCAACTCTGATGGAGATCTGCTTATTTAGCGAGTGTACAGAATAAGAAATAAAAAGCTAAAACCGTGAGAAGAGCCCAAGACGGGGGCTCGGATAGTTTAAAATAATTGGTAAGCAGCGCGATGAACTAAAATATTTTTTATAACCCGCGAAACATTTTTCCAAAAGGAATAATGTGAACTCACGCATCATCTTTTACAGATCATGTTTTAGATTCAAATATTTCTACAAGATTCGCAGTCAGTTATGACTTTATTCCGCTCACAACCTCATATTTTCGGCCGTTATAATCATTGCAGTAAGCGAACAGTTGAACGTTAAGTAAACAAACTCGCATCAACTTACTCGTCATAGTGTTGCCGTGTTATTGAGATAACGAAATGCCGAAAGTGAATACAAAAAGGCAAATATGCGCGGATCAACAAGCTTAGACTGTAATCAATAGTTCCTAGCTAGCTCGAAGGACACACACTTTCAACAGGACGGTGCCACTTGTCACACAAGACACGACATGATCGACTTATTAAGTACGAAATTTGATGATCGTATTATCACCAAAAAAATTCCTTTTGTTTGTAAGATTAAACTCATTAAATACTCGTATCTTTTATTCGGGCCTACATTAAGTTGAACTGGAACTCTAATTGCTGGAATGTCTGCTCATGCCAGTAGTACCAAGGAGGTTAATTGAAAACGTAAGAAAATTTCACATAATAAAACAAAGATAAGGTCCTTTTGAGGTGCCCAGAACTCGCAACCTGCAATTCGACTAGACAGATTCCTCCCCTAATCTGAATCAGAGAGTTAGTCTGGTAATTTAAATTTACAACTTACTTTCTCACTTCTATCTCTGATACGAAGAAGATATTTACGAGTATATACTCTTTTATAAAGAGTCTTTTATGACTTAAGGAAGCTCACGTTATAATATTTTTTAATGCATATAACTTTATTGCAATCAATTACGGAATATTTTCAATGAATATACATTTTTTTTTACAATCCTTTTGTTTTCATAGGTTTTAACGATTTCCCGGCTCTTAAACGATACTGACTCAGAAAGACGGATTTTATTTATCACACTTCTCCGCTTTTTAATTTTATTTTATTATTTAAGTAAAAATTTACCACAGAATTCGAACCAAGATATTTTCTATATACTGTAACTCGATCTTCAACAGCTTACGGAAATGCATCAGATGACTATCTAACGCAAAGATAATTGAATAAAAACCACATTATAATGAAATTCTCATACAGTAAGAATTAAACATTAAAAAAAAAAATTTTTAAATTATATAAAATAGAAATATCACATTCCACTGTTGCATGCACTTCTTGGAATCATTCCTTACCACTTTTACTTGTATCCAAGAAAATAAATTACCACCGAAGACAAGGAGAAAACTCGTTTGCAATTGCGCAGAGAGCAGAATATACTTTTTTTTTTATTAAAGGTAGGTATACTCGTATTATAGATACACGTCACGCTTACTACTTATAAATGTAAAAACCACGGAACGGATGCACAGAAGAACCACGGGAGAATAAATCTCGTAATTACACAAATAAGGTCGGTTCGGTTCAGATATATTTATTTATTTTGTTGGCCTTTTATTTTAGATGTTCCGCTTTGTGTCGATATAAAGAAAGAAATCACAAATCACAATAAACGAAGCAAGAGAAGAGAATGTGCTTTCTCAGAATCTATAGAACTACTATGTCACCATCACCGCACGACGGATTTTATCAAAACCAAAGCCAAAACCGAACTGAACTCCCTCGTCATTGTTGCGGTATGGGGTTGCCTTCAAGCTGTAGCTCTACTCTTTGTTATTATGTTTATCAAATTGACGTGATTTTGTTTTGTTTTTTATTTTTTTTTATTTCGAACTTTGATATTTGTTTATCGAAAAATTCAAAACGATACACCAAAAGGAAACTAAACGAAATAATCACGTCGAAATTAGATCGTTCCCTTGTGACGAATATGAGGAATATGTAACGTTGCGTCCAGAATTTCTATTCAAGATCACTACTTCGATTACAAAACTGACAGAACGATAGAGTATCTTTTTGATTGCAAACAAATAAAAACGAAAAGCAACAAAATTAATCGGCACTCCACTCCATAAGGGGAGTACAAATGGGGGCTACTATGCGATTTATATACGAGTATGACTCACGAGACACTTTTTTCACACAAATAAACTTAAATCCATTCATGTCAGAGCATTCGTACTACGTATCTGCGCATATCTACGGACACTATAATTCAATTAACACGCAGAAAAAAAAAACAACAGCGATGAATCTGTAAAAATCCACTCTTTAATTGCATGCCGGAATCGATTCGATACGAGAGTGTCGTTTGTATCTACATATATACATATGTAGGCAAGATACGCGTCTGATCGATATGCGAGCTTAACTTAGACTGACCACAATTGGCTGAAATTTCGTATTAGGTGGGTTGGCTGGTAACTGTTCTCTGCCTGAATGTCCAAACAAAAGTTGGAGGCAATCGTAAAATTGTGGCTGCAATCCACAAACCACAAACGAAATACCAGTGTTCCAATGTAGGAAAGTAGAGATAGTTCTGCTCCCAAGGGGAAAGGCAAAGTAGAGTGAGTGTGCAAGTACGTGTATATGTTTATATGAAGAGCTCTTTAATGGGATCGCTTGGTGTTTGCTCTATGACTGCATTGAAGCATAACTCTGGACATTGATGGCTCTAGCTTTAGGTTTAGATGTTAGTGTTGCCGATGTTGGGCAATTACATAGGTAAATACGAGTATCTATTGCTCTATCGATTATATTTAATCTTGACACTGGGAGAGTACTTTGTTGTGGGCGGTATTTTATTACCTTGGCAGATAGTAGCGACGATTATTGATTTATGATAGGTACTTGAAATTGCATGGCAAATTGCATATTTTGCATTGTGGAAATCAAATGATGAGATGAGATTCTACCTACAATTATGGTAAAATAGTATTCAATTGACACAATCATTCATTTATGAGGTGTCGCATACTTCTTAGTATTAAGAATTAAGATATTTTAAAAGTTGTTTTATGGACTAAAATTCGTAGATGACACTAGATTTTCAATTGTTTCTCGCTTCATATACAATACGACATATAACAATCAGAGCAAAACCTCTTTAAAAATCACCTTTTCAATATATTCTACACCTCAGAACTCTTTCCGAGCAGATAGCATTTTTTCAAATCCGTCTCTTAGCCGACTAACAGTTGAAATCAACGACTACAACCAGCAATAACCTCATATCGGAACTCTGGTCTTACTTGAGGTGGCGCTACAGTCCTGGGTGGACGTAGGCCTCAGTCAACAAGCGTATCCGGCCAGTTCGTCGTTGTATCTCCTTCACAGAAAATTACCCGAAGAATTTTCCTCTCAAAGCAGCCAAGAGCATCCTCATCCATTTTTGATACTGTCTATGCCTTTGCGCCATAGAGCAGGGCTGGGATTATAAAGGCCTTATATTGGGTTGAGAGAGAGTCTTGCTAGTCAGTTGCCTTTTAAGCCCAAAGAAGCATCGACCGACTTATTATTGAATTGATAGCGGAACCTAGGTAGACAAAGTTCTTAACCACCTCAAATTTATATCTGTCGAAAGTGACGTTGTGTCCGAGACGTCGGTGTTGAGTTTCCTTTCGTCTTGCCCTCGACTCAATACTCTCGAAAGCGCCATTGTCATCACACTGCTTTCTTCCGATTATGTCAACACCATCGGCGTATGAGAGTAATTGGGCAGATTTTTGAAAGATTGTGCCTCTTGTGTTGTCGCATGAGTTTTGCACTCTTCTTTAGAGAATGATGTTGAAGAAATTATATGACAGCGAATCGCATTGTCTTAATTCTTTTCGCCTTTGTAGTTGGCGTAGTTCAGAGAGTCTCTTTTCTTGAGGATCGGACAAACGATGCTGAGGTTCCATTCATTCCTACTTTCCAACCATATTTTAGAGATGAGTTGGTGTATGCTTCTAATAAAGTCATCGCATGGGGTTTTAAACTTCATTCCGGGCTGAGTTCTATATATGTTGGAGTAGCCCGGATTAGGCCTCATTTGTTCCCGGGTTTTCTTCACTGTTGATTCCATCTGGAGAACTCATCCGCTGTCCCGTTTAAAGTGCTCATATTCTTATCTGCTGGTCAGCACTCGCGCTTATAAGATTAGAAAGTCGAGTCCGGATAGACACCGATAAATAACCGAAGGTAACCACGTGTAGGTTATATAAGCACAATTGATGTTTAGAAGCAGTTGCAACACTGGTTTTCGCCAGGTTAAGACCTCTCAGAGCCATTAGTGAAAACCTTTAACTGCTATAATGTAACCCAGTTATAATGTAACACAGAAAACAGAGCATTTAGGGAACAAAGGTTTAAAACATAGTTTACACGACACCGGATTTAGACAAAAGGTCCAGGTTTGTTAGAGAACTTTGTGGGATCAACTTGATTTGAGAAACGTTTGAACCATTCGACAGACCACTCTATTTTGGGTTGTCGCTTTGGTGAGGCTCGAACTTGTTAATATACTTACAGCCCAATAATCTGATTTCTTTGGGCCCCGGCTCCTTTTTCGGCTTCGAACGACGTTCTTCTCTTGATGGTAATTCGAAAAAAGCTTGTGTTGTGACTCTCAAATTAAGATATGACTTACAATAGTAATTGATCCTAAAACAGATAATTTTAAATTTATTCCGAAATAAATGCAGACAGAACACGAGCTACTCAGTACTTATGAATTATATTTACTTAAATTAACGTACAAATTCCAAGTCTACTGCCGCATCCCTATATTCACAAAACCTGATTTAATATCTATACATGCACCACTGGTACTATAAAACCGCGTCTGTGGTCTTGGATGTTAGTTTAGACTACTACAACTCTGATGATCAATCTGAAAGAAGATGAGTTTGTCTCATTGTCTCGAATTCACACTTACATACTATTCAAGCTCAACCAGTTTTGGTAAGACGATTTGACTGCAGTAATCATTAATTGCTAAAGGAACAGAGAATGTCTTAAATTCATCGATGCGTCATATCGAATTCCAAATAGGATGCGAAGTCGCTACTGATGAGATTTAAAAAAAGATCTTAGCAAAGTTAAAAACAATACAAAAGGCAAAGAAATCTGTTCGGAACCTGAACGTTGCACTTACATGAAGTTTTGAATTGACTAGTGCTGCCAGGGAAACTTTTTAAGATCGCGCGTGGCAAGCGGTCAAAGAAATCGAAACTCAAATAAATAATTAATACTTACGCTAAGTCATAAGAAGAAACCACTAGTTTAGAGCTTGTATGTCACTTCGTTGGTGATACAACCGACCATAGCTGACATCATTCATTAGGTATAAGAAGGTTTAAAGTCAACTTATACCGATGACATATGCTGGACAAGGGCATAGACCTTAATAGCTGTCAACTTTGCTACAAAATCTCAATCTGTGGCTCTAAGCCATATCAAATATTATAGTTACACCTATCAGGCTGATGTTCCTTTGCATGAAGGGTTTGGAACAAGAACGGTTGAACTTCATTTCTGCAAAACTGTACTGGGAATGCATGCCCTTATAAGATACTTATGCTGAAGATCTGAGACTGAATAGGTAGGTTTGTGTTGCCTCCACAAGAAGGCAGAGAATGACTGGGTTTATTCAACTAATTCAACTATTACTATCTACGCAGCTTTGGAAAGACATATTTATTTTAGCTTGGAAAAAAAGCCTTGCTTTCTGGCAAAGAAGCGTGGACATTAACGAAAGCGGATGAAAATTTTCTCAGAGAACCCAACTATGTCACCTGGAAAATTGAAGCAGCATCACCTAATCCGAAAAATGTTCGATTTCAACTCCAGTGCAATGCAGTAGATGATAACCTCATCTTAGGTGGCGCACATGTGTGGAAGGGAACCCAACCAACTTCGTGTGCGAAACAGGAGGTAGTTCTCAAAATACCGCCGCTAGACGCAAGAGCATGTTTGCTGAGGCTCTGGTCTAACCAAGACCGCCATCTTAGAAATGATGTCAGTGGAGCTTGCGTCTTGCCGAATAATAACAAACTTCGTCTTCAATCCTCTTTTGACAGGGAGACATATCCAATTCGAATGGCAATGAATTATGTTATGAAGAAACAGCTAGCACCCATGATAATCAATCTGTACTTAAAATCTTGCAAAATTAGTTCTAAGACGAAGGTTTTTCCTAAATATAGTTGAAAAGCTGAATTCCCTAAATGATGTTTGGGACTTAATTTACCAAGATGTTCCAACTAACAACACCATTTTGACATCCAGATGTATAGGTATGTAGTTACCAAGTAGTTTGTCAAGTGCTGGCAATGTAGACACTTCATTCATGAAGAGACTATTCATCTTCTTAATAAATATTGGGAATAACATCTGGTTAGTCCTTATCAAATGGATAGTAGAAAATATCCCAATGGTCTTATTTGTGTCTTCAAGGTGAATCTAATATTCGAATAGACCGACTATGCCAACACCCTTTCAGGAAACCATACCAGAATTTACACAAAAATATAAATATCTGTGGACAAAATTATGAAACGACTAACACAGTCCATGATCCACATCTTACTATCAGCATTCTTATTGAATACGCTAAACTATCCCTTTCCCAGTTTTAAATACAATTGGTCCCAACATTGAACCTCATGGGATACCATTTACTTACATGTTGTAAATTTTGTTTTTGAATCTTATGCCGGTGATCGGAACAAAATGCCAGTTTTTCCTCTAGAATTCCACCACTGTGTATGTTTGGCCATATGAGCGGCATAGATTATAGGATTCATGTTAGAAGCTAAGCTTGTTTGATGTAGTGCAATCTTCAGTATCCAAGGTGAAAGATTTATAGAAAAGGCGAAGCAACAACTGATTATTTTCAGTTCGTCAATCAAAGGCACTCGTATTACATAATTTTATAAAATATTTCCTGTCTATCACCCGCTACCACGCAATTGTACTGAAAGTTATCACTTTTGAGATTTAAACTACTATTTATAAGGTTCGGAATTATGACCCCAAAGAGCAACAAACTAATTATTCTCATATGGCAATGATTTGTTTTGTATTTAGTTTTTCCGAAAGGCAACCTTGAACTTGGTTTCATTTAATTTATAAACGACAGATCTTAGCTTCACCTAGACATCTCATTTAAATAAAAATCAATCATGGGGTTCATTTTGATGTGGTCAATCTCATAGCATGTTCAGCATTTTTGAAGCGATGACGCAATGAAAATCACTTTCAATCTAACTCAACTGACTAAGTAGTTAGACAATGTCGTCGGACGAGTGGATGTCAAAAACTAGTTTTTCATGCAAATGATCATGATTTTTCGTTTTCTTTTGCGAATTCTTCTTGATTGTCTTCCGCTTCAAAAGATAACCACTAAGACCGGAATAGGTGATGACTTTTATTTGTATTTTCTTCTTTATATTATTTTTACTTTGATTTTTGATTGGAATTTTGCATGATCACAAAAGAGACTCGTGATCAACTTTCATTGCAACACGAAAGAGTAACAAACGTGATGTTTTTTCAATTGAAATACATGTGAATGTAGTGTAGAGTTGGTTAATTCGCGAACAGTCGGGTCATGAATTGGTAGATGTGTCTCTGCATGCATCGCCGTCATCCATGTTTTTAATGAGATCGCTTGATTCCAAACGAGTCAGACTTGGAATCTCTAGGTTGGATATCAATTTAAGAGGTAAAGGCTCTCATCATCATATCAACTTTGAAAAGGCATACAAGAGACCGTCATGTCTGATTACTTTGACGAAGGTCAGAAACACAAAGTTCTGAAGCAGTATATTGATCTTGACAAATTGAAAATAAAATTCGGGAAACGATTCCACAGTTTACTCAAGTGTTAATCCTAAATCTTTAATTTTTCTGTATAAATAGCGACTTCCAAACCATCACCTTCCGAGATCAAACGAGCAACTTCTAATTCAAACTCAGACATCGTCAAGCAAAGGGAACGCCATTTCCGAAGAACAACCAAGCGAAGAAAGGCCTTCTTACAAGGATGCGATGACCACATCCATACGGGTACAGATCGAGCTGCAACTCCAGAACATATGAATGGACCTTTTGATAGAGATGGTCAGAGTTAAAAACATCTGTCCGTCGGAATTCTTTAACATTTGTTTGTGGCGGTTGGCTTTCAGCAGTCAGAAAAGAGTGAGAGTATGATTTAACTTATCTACGCCTAAAGGCCTAGGCTACTTTTATTCTTTTCATATGAAGTACTTAAAGAATCCATTTTGTTGTGCTCAGTCGAGAGAATATATTCTGCAATAAATATTTAAACACAACTTCGGACATTCCACCTTGATCAAAAAGTTCCCGGAAGTACCGTGTGGCGCTCCCAATAATCTGATTTGAGTTCTGTTTGCTTTGGTAAGTTGGTACATCTGTTGTTGATATTCCCTCCAAATCTTAGCGTCATAGCTTGACATTTGTAAAATTACGTAGCCAGGAGTACATCTGTCTCTGTGTGTATTGGCGATTTTTTACAATTTTAGAAATGAATTCAAATTTGCAACAACGAACTTGTATTAAACTTTGCGTAAAAAAAACGGATTTAATGGTGCGCGAACGTTGGAAATGTTGGAAAAGTGTTTCGGCAACGATTCTCTAAAGAAAACGGTCGTTTACCAGTGGCACGAGCGTGAGTCAATCGAAGATGATGAACGCAGTGGCAGACCATCGACAACGAAAACCGACGAAAACATCGTTCATCGATGTTAAGTATGTTAATATTGGTCAATAACCGCAAATTAACCATAGAGAGAAACATTGCATATGGATCCGTCTAAGACATTTTGGTTAATGATTTGGGTTTCCGCCGTGTAGCAGCAAAGTTGGTGGCAAAAGACCTCAATTTCGTGCAGAAAAGAGACCGCGTTGACGTCGCAAAAGAAATGATTTGCGAGGATGAATCCGATCCCACATTCATCAAAGGGATCATTACTGGAGACGAGACGTGGGTTTATGAGTACGACACGCAATCCAGACATCAGGCAAGTGAATGGCGTTCACCAAATGAGCCGATACCAAAAAAACCACTTCGTTTTCAGTCAAAAAAGAAGGCAATGTTCACGGTTTTCATGGATTACAACGGTGTAGTGCATCATGAATTTTTGCCAGAAGGGCAGACAGTAAACAATGAGTATTATTTGGGTGTTATGAGACGTTTGCGTGAAGCAATTCGCCGAAAGAGACCAGAATTGTGGGCAGAAAACTCGTGGATTTTGCAACATGATAACGCACCGTCGCACAGTGCCATCATCATTCGTAATTTTTTGACGATAAGAAGTAATGGAAAAATCGCACTGATGGACATACCGAAAACCGAGTATAAAAAATGTTTCGAGGATTGGATCAAGCGCTGGCATAAGTGTGTTGCAATTGATGGGAATTACTTTGAAGGGGACAATGTAGATTTTAGATCAAGGTGGTATGGTCATCACGGCTGGATCTGATGAATGTCACCTGAGAAACGAAGCATTCGTGACCGTATATCATCATTAACACAAATAATATTGGCTTTCAAGGCGTCGATTGTTGTTGGTTTGCCAACGTAGGCTAGCGACTTTTTAAATCCATTAGGAAAATAATCAAAGGTCTCTACTCACAAGATCCTGGAGGCCAATTTACAGGCCCATTACCCGAATTTTTGCGCTTATCAAATGTTTTCTTGAAAGAGTTGATTGTTTCATTTGCTGTGTGACAGATAGCGTTGCGTCATCCTGCTGTAATTATATCTCTTTCACATTCATGCCATTCAATCGGAGAACAAAAACATCATTAATCGTGGCCCTGTAGTGAATACCATTGACCGAACTCTGCATTTTTCGTGATGTAATGACGTTTCGATAATCTCATGTGGATTATCTTCGCCTCAAATGCGACAAATTTACTTATTGACATACCTGTTTTTCGATAAAACAACGCATCCAACGCTAGTTGATTTTAGGCCCATTCATCGAAATTTCGGCTTCAACTATCGCAATTTTTGCAACCGTATCTTGTAAGCCTTTAAATCAAGATCTATGCGTAAAACTTCCCATAAATGGGTGGACAAGGAACGAGTTGTTGTAAACGACGTCGAATCAATAAATTTGGATCTTCTTCAACACTCCACTGAACGGATACAATATTCTCTGAATCTTCTAAAGAAAACGTTTTGCGAAAACAGTCAACAATCCGGGAAATAGCAAGTGCAAGTGCTACATAAGTTTGGCGCATGAAATCATAAATTTGGAGTTTGCAGTCTTTGATTGGTTTGACAGATATAAATCCCGAAGTTAGTAGAGTTTTAAAAAAAAACAACAACCTTTAGTTATTGCTTTTTGACATGGCAATTGTTTTCAAACAAGGAATGGGCATAGAAGATCGTGTTTTGTAGTTGGCCTTCAGAAACACAATATATCAATGGGCGAAGGCTGTCAGATAGAATGTCGAATCATACGAAAACTGCTGCGAAGACAAAATATCATGTAGCGAGAGATGCAAATATCATAAAAATTCATTGGCACTTGAACTATACAAAAAACACGCAGGCCACCTCAGGCGCCGACCCAAAGAATTCGTCAATCCGTTGGTCAGTCAATCTGTTGCATACCTACTCGTACCTTGATAGAAAACAGTTTGATGACATTTTGTTATTGCTGAGAATGGTTTCATTTCAAGCAATGACAGTTTCACCGAATGCTCTCAATGTTTCTACCAATGGATGAGATTACTTACTCTTTGTGGTTGTGTGAACTTCAATGTCTGAATGTGTGGATTGAAAAAGTTCATGGATCCGTTGGTTATAGACCGTCTTCAATAGAGTGTGTGTATTATATCAAGTTGTCGCTAGAAACGTCAACAGAACGATGAAGCAACAGATTATTCGGTCGCGGTCTTAGTTTTCAGTAGCATTGAAGCAGAAACTTAAGCAAAGATACGAAAGATCTGCGTAGCAAATACGCGCAAGACAGTTATCAAAAAATCGTCAGCGTTGCAAAATCTTCTTTTTTAAGTGGCGCTACAGTCCGGGGTGGACCTGGGCCTCAATCAACAAGCGTCTCCAACCAGCTCAATCCCTGGCTAGCTGCATCCAGTTTCGCAGGAAATGTTGGCTGAGGTCTCCTTCCACTTGTGTGCGCCACCTGAGTCTTGGCCTTCCTCTACTGCGCTGTCCCTAGGGAGCGGATTCGAAGACTTTGTTGTCCATGACCCAGCCGTCTCACTCTTTGGATCTTCACTCTTCTGGTTAGGTCGATGTCACTGCACAGTCCGTAGTGTTCATTGTTGTATCACCTCCTCCACGTATCGTCAATACAGACGGGAGCATTTTTGATAATGTACATGCCTCTGCGCCATAGAGCAGGACCGGGATTATTAAGGTCTTATAAAGGGTGACTTTTGTTGTCCGAGAAAGCTCATTGCTACTCAATTGCCTTCTTAGTCCAAAGAAACAGCAGTTGGCAAGAATTATTTTTCGTTTTCGTTTTCGTCCTTGTCTGTATTTATAGTAGAGCCTAGGTAGACAAAGTCCTTAACTACCTCAAAGTTATATCTGTCGAGGGTGACGTTCTGCCCGAGACGTCGGTGTTGGTTGTCCTTTTTGCTTGACAGCAAATACTTGGTTTTGCCCTCATTGACCGCTAAACCCATTTTCGCCGCTTCCATGTCAGTACTCGCGAAAGCACCACTGATATCACGCTGCTTTCTCCCGATTATGTCAATATCGTCGGCGTATGCGAGTAGTTGGACGAACTTTTGAAAGATAGTGCCTCTTGCGTTTGCTCGTGAGTTTTGCACTATTCTTTCAAGTACGATGTTGAAAAAATCGCATGACAGCGCATCGCCTTATCTAAATCCTTTCTGGACATCAAACGTCTCGGTGAGATCTTTACCGACCTTGATGGAGCAGCGTGCATTCTCCATCGTCATCCTGCACGGATGGACGAGTTTGGTAAGGATGCCAAAACTAGACTTTGCTCTGTATAGCTCGTCTCTATAGATGCTGTCATACGCGGCCTTAAAATCGATGAATAAGGTGGTGTGTATCGATCTGAAGCTCATGGGTCTTCTCCAAGATCTGCCGTAATGTGAATATTTGGTCGATGGTGGACTCTTCTGGCCTCAAACCACGTTGACATGGATCGATCAGGTTGCTGACGAACGGCTTCAGACGTTCACACAACACAGCAGATAAGATCTTATATGCGATGTAAAGGAGACTGATGCCTCTGTAATTGGCGCAGTTCAGAGGGTATCCTTTCTTGAGAATCGGACAAACAATTCCATTCATCGGGCATACTTTCGCCCGTTTCGTTGTGGTACTCCTAATTGAGTGAAATGCAGCACATCAGTAGCGGCTTTTTAGCAGTGTTGCCACGGGTCTTCGATGCTTGATGCTGGCGGCAACGGACCTTTTAAGAGATTAAGAGAGACCCGATTGGAAAAGAATTTGGCGATCTCTTGCGACTTTAGCCGCCTGACGTCGATATTCCTCACAATATTAGATTATCTTGGCGTTATTCGGGATGTTCGCAACCGTACCGTTAGTGATCCGAGTCGATGAGTGTCCCGCGTCGATCGTAATGTGTTCTATCTGGTGAACGGTTAATTGATCAGAAGTTCTCCAAGTCCCCTTGTGTGATGAATTTGAAGTCCACAGCGAGGTGGGACAAGGCTTTTAATGACCCTGAACCAATATCAGAATTTATAAAGTAAAAACAGCATTCTGTGTGCCGGTAAAAATCTGGAAAAGCAATGGTAAACTGCCAATGAATAGGAATAGCTGAGACCTGAATTTGCAATAGAATCCACTCAGCCAGAAGGGGCAACCGAGTTAGCAGCCCCAAACAATCATGTAGAAAGTTAGTCAAGGTAGAATCTCAAGTTCAAATCAGTTTTCATAGTACTTTGCAAAAATGCAAGCTAATCGATTTGATCGTAAGCAAGGAAGTACAAGTTGATTGACTAAGGTTGCATGAATTGCACCTTCATAATTAAGTTAAAAAACCTATATGTTTACTATTAAAATCTACTTCATTCATCACGTCTTAAGATACGTTTCTTCCAGTAAATACAAATCTACAAATCTGCAATATCTTCTGATAATTTAAACATTTCCAGCTTGTGTACAAATATGAGTACTCGTATTTACTGAAAGAACTCCAAGCGAATTCACCTTTAAACGTCCTTGAGTTGGGTTTTTATTAGAAACTCTTTAGCATAACTGGACGCGAATATAAATGTTTACGAAATGTTGTCTTGTGGATCTGAATAATTAGCATCTATCTAAGAATTTCGAAGCCCAGCATCATTATCTTCTACCACTCTCTTTTCAAAACTAAAAAAATATTTCAATCATGTTTGAATAAATAATTTCCAGATCGTATCTTATTAAGTCTGAAAGCGTGCTTGCGGAATAATAAAAACCAGTGAACAAAAAAAAAAAAAAAACCAATTGAATCATCTTGGAGCAATATCTCCTTGCCAGCACGATTACAAGCGACCTCCAGAGATACTTT
Organism: Volucella inflata; assembly: GCA_928272305.1. Lineage (NCBI taxonomy): Eukaryota > Metazoa > Arthropoda > Insecta > Diptera > Syrphidae > Volucella > Volucella inflata. The sequence goes on along the minus strand of OV743718.1, from coordinate 17,363,720 downwards.
GAAGCTGTGTTGCGCATTGGGTAATCTCTTGCGTGGCAAATCCAAGTCTGCAAAAACAACAAATTGCGTAATTTCTATTTGTCTAGCAGTCTAGCATGCATATCGGAAAAGTGCGCTTAACCAAAGTGCCGTATCTATACTTCAAGTTAAACTAGCTATAGCAGCACACTTGATGTAGTTAAGCACGAGAGTCGGATTAATGCCTTAAACAGTGTAATTCCTGGCAAATAGTTGCGCACAAGTTAGGAGATTCGAGAAATAAAAAGTGTATTCGAAGCTGCCGACAATTTAAGTGGAAGTGGATTGCTTAAGTGATATGTTAAGCTCTATTGAATTATGAAACTGAGAGTGATCTAAGATTCTACCGGTAATCAACATTTAGAGGATGTTAATTAATCGCCACACTTATTAGACCATGAAATATTTTTTTCTTTTAATATCATAGCATGAGTGGTGAAAATTATGATGAAAACGGAATAATTACTTGGTATTAAGTAACACTTTTGACGGAAAAATTCAAATATAATTAGAAGGTACTCGTATAATGAGAGAAAAGTTAAATGACCTTCCTAAGTGGTCTTCAGCTATGATAATTTATATAGAGACATCAAAGAGCTTTAAAAATCCTACTGGTAAAATAACAACGAAATAATTACGTCTGAGTGTAAGGGACTGTCAATTGTCTATACAATATTGGCGTCACCCATCAGCGTTGTCGCATTATTTTGAATTTTATGGGCAGAAAAGTTGATGGGGCACCAGAGAGAATATTGGCATTGTAGTCCGATTTTGATAAATGCCTTAAGGGCCTTCGGGTTTGCCATATTAACGCTCAAAGTTTGTTGTCAAAAATTGTCGAATTTCGCGATTTATTTGAGGGTTCTAATGTGGACGTTATCTGTGTCTGTGAAACATGGTTTGCGAGTGATTTAAGTGATACTTCCTGCTGCCTTATGGGTTATCGTGTCTATCGTTATCAAGCGTAAGCCGAGGTGTTCATCCTCATCAGACAGTGAGAGGATGAGGAAATATCGTTGACTTCCTCTAATATAATTCATTGTGGAGACTTCAACAGCAATCTCCTAACCTCTGATTTATTGACCAGTAGTATGAGAATGTTCAACCTAATACCAGAAAATGATAGTACTCCCATTCACTTTTCCGGCGGCACACCGACGCTTTTAGATTTATTTCTTGTGAGTGATTTTAGCAAAGTCTGCTTATACGACCAACTTTCTGTGCCTGCATTTTCAAAACATGATTTAATTTTTCTTACTTTTAATTTTAACATACTCGTACATCATGCTATTCAAACTCTTGAGTATCGAGATTTTCGACACAAAGATAATAACCTGGATGTCAACGATTAGTATAAGGCCTCGTAGAAGTAGCATCTTCCGACGGGTGCTGGTTCTTTAAATGACGAGAATGAGCCTCTGCAGCCGAACATCTTGCAGCTCTGCTAATAAGTCTTACTTCACGCCTCCCCGTGGCGCCATCTGGGAATCTCACCAGAGATTGCGAAGTGAAGGGGGCAAATGGCGAGTTTCCTGCGCCATAAATCAGGATTAGTGTCGGAATAACAAAATAAGACCTTATCCGGGCTACTCCGACATATTTGGAGCTCAGGCCGGTAAGAATTTCCAGGACTTAGTCAGGGTCTTGGAAAAGAGATGGTGGCGGACGAGCCCTATATGGGCCAACGGCAGCGCTCACATCCCGGAACGGGTTACTGGCTTCGGTGTAACCGACCCCTCGTCTTAGGGGCAGTAAAAATGGAACTGGTCCTCCATGTTGGGGGTTGTGCCACCGGGGTAACTGCCCGACCATTTAAAAAAAAAACATGAGTTACGATGCATCAACAAGCCTCGGATATGGACGGATCTACTGTTGACAACCCACGCAAACGGTTTAAGGACAATGAGCTTCGGGTATGCACATGGAATGTTATATCCCTTAATAGACCACGTGAAGCCGAGCAACTAGCGGAGGCCCAAGACTGCGGCAAAGCAGACATAACCGCCATTCAAGAAATGCGATGAGATGGGCCGGACAAACAGAAGATGAAAAACTGCGACATCTACTACGGTAATTGCTATCGACGGCAAAAGTAGCGCTTATTTGGATGCGGATTTGTTGTCGGGGAAGGACAAGAAGTCCTCAGTTTCCGGCGTGTGAACGAGTGCCTCATAGCAATCCGCATCAAGGCTTAATTCGCCAAAATTAGCCTTATGTACGCGCATGCACCCACAGAGGAGAAAGATGACGACGCCAAGGATGCCTTCCATGAGCTCCTTAACAAGATCTACGAGCAATGACAATGACTAGCTATGACATAAACATTGTCCTCGGTGATTTTAATGCAAAGCTAGGAAGAGAGGGTATCTTTGGTGGAAAAATCGGAAAATATAGCCTGCACAACACCACCTCCAATAACGGGTTCAGGTCAATCGACTTTGCGGCGGAGCGAGCACGGGGCTAGCACGCGGTTCCCACATCTCGACATACACAAGGGGAGTTGGAGAACTCCTGATCAATCGACAATCAACCAGATTGATCGCATTGCGATCGACGCAAGACACTCCTCCAGTATTATGGATGTCCGCACGTTCCGAGGAGCCAACATCGACTCGGACCATTACCTTGTTGTAGCCAAGGTACGGTTGCGGATATTCCAAACAACGCCAAGACAAACTAATGCTGTGAGAAAATTCGACGTCAGACGGCTACAATCGCAAGAGATCGCCAAGTCCTTTTCCGATTCAGTGTCTCTTAGTCTCTTAAGAGGTCCAATGCCACCAGCATCAAGCATCGAAGACCACTGGAAACACTGCCAAAACTCCATCAGAGATGCCGCTTCTGATGTGCTGGGTTTCGCTCGTCCACCACAACGAAACCCCTGGTTCGATGATGAATGCCGGCAAGCACATGCAGCTAAGCAAGATGCATATAACGCGGCACTGCTTAGAAAGACCAGAGCTGCTCATGAGCTCTATGAGCGGAAGAGGAGAGAGACCGGCTTCTCAGGAGGAAGAAGAAAGAGCATGTGAAACCTCCAGGAATGAGGTTTGGAAGTTTTACCAAAAGTTAAAAATAACATGCCGCGGAAACAAACTCCGAACCGAAGCCTGTAGAGATGAACAAGGGAACATCGTAGTAGAATCGCAGTCGATGCTGAGGATTTGTAAAGACCATTTCTGCAGACTGTATAACGGCGATGACGGCCCAAATACCGCTGTCAGGCAGAATCAGCCTTTCAAATTGGACGATGATGACCAACAATTCCGTCCATCCGACCTGGATGAAGTGAAGATAGCTATATCGAAGCTTAAGTCCAACAAAGCTGCTGGAGCGGATGGCCTGACTGCCGAGCTCTTCAAAGCGGCAGGCGATGACTTGGTAAGGAACATACACCAACTCATCTGTAAAATATGGTCGGACGAAAGTATGCCCGATGAATTGAATGGAACCTCAGCATTGTTTGTCCGATTCTCAAGAAAGGAGACCCTCTGAACTGCGCCAACTACAGAGGCATCAGTCTCCTTAACATCGCATATACGATTTTATCCGCCGTATTGTGTGAATGCCTGAAGCCGTTCATCAACAACCTGATAGGTCCATATCAGTGTTGCTTCAGGCCAGGAAAGTCCTCCATCGACTAAATATTCAGATTATGGCAGATCTTGGAGAAGACCCATGGGCTTCAGATCGTTACACACCACCTATTCATCGATTTTAAGGCCGCGGATGACAGCATCTATAGAGACGAGCAATGTCTTGTTTCAGCATCCCTGCCAAACTCATCCATCTGTGCAGGATGGCGATGGAGAATGTACGCTGCTCCAATAAGGACAGTAAATATCTCACCGAGAGCTTTGATGCCCAGAAAGGATTAAGACAAGGCGATGCGATTTTTTCAACATTGTACTTGAAAGAATAGTGCAAAACTCACGAGCAAACACAAGAGGCACTATCTTTCCAAAGTTCGTCCAACTACTCGCATACGCCGACGATATTGACATAATCGGGAGAAAGCAGCGTGATGTCAGTGGCGCTTTCGCCACGGAAGCGGCGAAAATGGGTTTAGCGGTCAATGAAGGTAAGACCAAGTTTATGCTATCAAGCAAAAAGGACAACCAACACCGACGTCTCGGGCAGAACGTCAACCTCGACAGATATAGCTTTGAGGTAGTTAAGGACTTTGTCTACCTAGGCTCCGCTATAAATACAGACAACGACACCAGCGCTGAGATCAAGCGAAGAATAACTCTTGCCAACCGCTGTTTCTTTGGGTTAAGAAGGCAATTGACTAGCAATGCCCTCTCTCGAACAACAAAAGTCACCCTTTATAAGACCTTAATAATCCCGGTCCTGCTCTATGGCGCAGAGGCATGTACATTATCAAAAATGGTCTCGTCTGCATTGACGGTGAGTGGAGGAGATGATACATCAATGAACTCTACGGACTGTACAGCGATATCGACCTGACCAGAATAGTGATGATCCCAAGAGTGAGACGGCTGGGTCATGTAGAGCGTATGGACACCAATGCTCCGGTCCGAAAAGTCTTCGAATCCGCTCCCGAGGGACAGCGCATTAGAGGAAGGCCAAGACTCAGGTGGCGCACGCAAGTGTAAGAGGACTTCAGCCAACTTAGCCAGGGATCGAGCTGCCTGGAGAAGCTTGTTGACTGAGGCTCAGTCCCACCCCGGACTGTAGCGCCACCTAAAGTAAGTAAGTAAGATAATAACCTGTTGGAAACGAATAGTAGAAACATATGTTGGGATAACATTTTCTACAGGTCGCCGTCCAGTGAGCAAGTCGAATTCTTAAATACAAATATTTTAAATCTCTATGACACACAAGTAGCCTTGAAAAGCAAGACCATCAAGGACAAAAGTGATCCATGGTTTACCAGCCAAATACGTTCCTTAATGCAGCAGCGCGATACAGCTTACAACAGTTGGAAGCGATATAGACTTCCAGAGCTTCGGCAAATGTACTGTTCTTTTCGCAACAAAGTTGTTACGGAGATCCGTTCCGCAAAATCACGTGTGTATGCGAGCAAGCTGAATTGGGTTAGACCAAATGCACCCTGTTTTTCTAAAGCTACTCTTACCAACCTACTGCCTTTTATCACCTTCATTTTTAACACTATTTTGACAAAAGGAGAGTACCCTAGTCAGTGGAAGTTGGCGAAAATTATACCTATTCCCAAAAGTACTAAAGCTGATGAGTTTAGACCAATTTCAGTTCCGCCCTTTCTGTCCAAGGATTTTGAACGTATTTGAAACCGATGAGCACATATCTTAAAAATAATAACATGCTCACACCAAAGCAATCTGGTTTTCGTGCGAAACACAGCAGTACCACCGCCCTGTTGAGTGTTACTGAAGATATACGACAAGCATTAGATGAAGAAAAAGTAACTTTCTTGGCGCTCCTAGACTTTTCTAAGGCATTTGACATGGTTGATCACAATATCTTATGTAAAAAGCTCAATCGGCAATATAACTTTTCATTAGATGCAGTAAAGCTGCTTACATCCTACTTAAACAGCAGAATGCAATCAGTTCAGCTCAATGACAATATATCCGATTTTCTTGGTACTGTTAGTGGTATCCCTCAAGGTTCTATACTTGGCCCCTTATTGTTTTCACTATATGTAAATGACGTTCCATCCATTATAAACAACTGTTCGTCACATATGTATGCTGATGATGTTCAAATGTATATGAACTGTCCACTTGGTTTAATTTAGAACGGAGTTTGCTCTATCAATGAAGATCTTGAGGAAATTTCACGTAGGTCTGAACTTAATGGATTTTCTCTAAACGCTAAGAAATCGAAGTGCCTAGTCATATCATATGACTAGACCTTTCGTATTTACCACCTAGCTATTTTGTTGAAAAGCTCCGCAATAGATTATGTTGAGACTGCAAAGAATCTTGGGGTCACTTTTAATCACAAGTTAACTTGGGAAAATCACATCAGCGCTGCCATTGGAAAGGTATATGGGGTGTTATGGAATTTATGGGTAACACAGTCTTTTACTTCAACTAAAACGCGCTTGATATAGGTTAATTCGTTAGTTATTCCTATTTTACTCTACGGATGTGAAATCTTTTGTAGCTGTGACTCGATCAGTAGAAGAAAGCTCAATGTTGGTTTTAATAGCACAGTACGTTATGTTTTTGGGCTACGCAAACATGACAGAGTAAGTAGTTATTCTTCTCGTTTGCTTGACATGCCTTTTGAGAGCTACTCGTAAAAATAGCTGTCAAACACAAACTAACTGACGCAGCAAGTTTAAATTTTGACAGGAGTCAACTGACAGATGCCTGTTGACAGGAGCAGTGTTGCTGTTTCAGTAAAGAGGTCAGAAATTCAAAAAGTCACGGACTTATTGACCCGCCCTCGTATCTCAAGTTTCGCACTCTATCCCTGCTATCGGATATTCTCGTAACACGTCAACCATCATACTTATACGAAAAGATTCGATTTGCCTCTTCGAACAGGTCAGGTCAATTAATTCACCCCCAATACACATCCCTCACATCAGAACGTCAATTTTTCATCAATTCAGTCCGATTGTGGAATTCACAACCGCGAAATTTAAGAATTAATTTAGGTACAAGCACAACAAGGCTTAAAAAGATTTACGCAGCTATTTCTCTACAAATCTGTAGATACATACATTTTTCGAAGCAACTAATACATAATTACTATGAATTTAAATCTGTACCTTTATAAATTTTTCTAGTTAAGTTTTAATTTGGTACAACTACTCAACTAGCTTTTATTGTTCTTAATTAGATTTTCACTATCTTATGAGATATTGTATCTTAAAGTGTATAAGCATTACAAATAAATAAATAAATAAATAAAATATTTCTCATATTTTAAATTAAACAAAAACTATTTTGGTCAATACTTTCACAAAAGAACCAACATCATCTTGAGCCAAAAGACAAGTGAAAGTGACGTGAAAGAAAGTGGTGAAAGAACGACTTAAGAGCATTGGATTCTCAAAAGCTAACAGCAGACATACAACTTAACGCCAACGGCGTTAACAAACTATCAAGGAATGATTTACGAGTATATACTCCAGAAGGTGGCAGTCGAAACATGGACACTGATGGACTTGAACAAGATCCTCTAATTCTGCTAACATCAGTGCCTTTACCTACGGAAGATCAGTATCTTTATTAATAGCTAAAACAGCGGTTCCCAAAGTGTGCGCCGAGGCGCCCTGATGCGCCGTAGAAAACAAAGAGGGGCGCCCGCGCTGCTTGTAACCTGAATTTTTAAACATACCTTACTTTGCACTTGCTTAATTCATTTGGCTCGTTGTAACATTTAACTGCAATTGCAGTAACTTTGTTGACAAAATAAATCGATGCGCAGTGAGAACGAGGTAAATAAAAAAATTACTTGACATGACATGTCAAATGCGTATTTTTCAAATCTCAACTCTCAACACACTTCGTTCCTCAGCCCAGTTAGTGAATGAAACATATAAATTCTTCAAATAAGTTGAAGACAAGCGGGTTATTTGTGTGCTTAAGAAAGCGTTTGTAGAAAAAAGAGGTATAGACCGCAGCGAGAAGTAAAAGCAAAAATGGGAGATACGAGTATACAGTGCAACAAATGGCAAAATTGGTATGCAGATAACATCAGCATGAAAGATAACGTAACAAGAAGTAGAAATAGTCCCATTAGTTTCTATGTTCTTCCTGTAAGAACAAGCTTTCCGTTTTTGCATCACAAAAAAGTATACATACCGTATTTTTTTTTTATTTGACTCATAATTTGTGTTAGTACCTCTCTACATATTGTTGCAGCAAGAAGTCAATTAATGTTTTCGTTATAAATGGGTAAAAAGGGCAAATAAATAAGTGCTGAAGGGCGGGAGCAAATAATAAGGCTCAAAAAGAGTGGAAAAACATTACGAGAAATTTCCAAAATTTTTTATAGAAGTAAATCTACAGTTCAAACAGTTATACGCAACGTGCAAAATAACAATTCCTTTGAAAGTAAAAGAAGGAGTGACCGACCTCCCAAAATAACATCTTGGATTAAGAGACAAATTATAATATAAAAAAGAAAATCCTAAGACAAGTGCCGTGCAAATTGCTAATTCAGTCGAAACTGTGATAAATACAAGAGTTCATCCAGAAACAGTGCGATTAGTGTTAAGACGCAATGGGTATCACAGTAGAGTCCCTAGCAAAAAAAACCCCTTATAAGTGAAATAAACAGAAAAAAGCGCATTGATTTTGCGAAGAAATTCCTTAATGAAAATGAACTTTTTTGACTAAAGCGAAGAACACAATGTGAATCTGCGTCTGCGTCTGCTGCCGGATCGGACAAATGTCATACTGTTAAGTTATACGGGAACCCATAAGAGTTCTCACAATGTGCATCTGCGTCTGCGTCTGCTGCCGAAGTTGAATCGACTTCAACTTTTTGAAGGGATTCAAATTTGAAGTTTATTGTTTTTTTACGTGTTTGCGGAACTTTACAATTTAGTATAAAGAAAATTTGAAAGTTTAATTCTTTGTTATTGTTTTTCATGTGTTCAATTTTATTTTTTAAGGGATGATAAATTGAATGTTCGTTTGGAATGTAATGCAAGGTGGGGAAAAGGTAATTTCACAATGTGCATGTGCCATATTTTTTGCAAAATTAAAAAAAAATAACAAAAAAAGTGGTTACGTGGTTAAGAAGTAGACATATTTTTTTGAATGTCTAATCACATTTGTTTTGTGGAGCCCGAAGAAAGTGCTCAATGAATACGAAAAAATGAATTGAGGCAGTGAGAGATCACAAGAATATGAGGTAGAAGTGGTTTCGAAATAACCACATTGATATATTTTAATTATATAAGAATCGTATCCAGCATACGTGTCAGTTTTTTTGTTGATCAATTTCGTTGCTAAAAAGCAAAAATTCACAACATTAAGCCCAAATACAACTTTTTCAGTAACCATGTTTGTGAAGTAAATGTACGGTTGTGAAGTAAATTCGTAAATTTATTCCGCAGCTGATGTTTGACAATCAATCGTATTGTGTTTGCTTGAACCGCATGAGTCGCTTCAAAATCGATGACAGCGGCAGCAGACGCAGACGCAGATTCACATTGTGTTCTTCGCTTAAATGTCATGTTTAGCGATGAAAGTAAGTTGAACACTTTCTGAAGTGATGGAAAGCAAAAAATATGGCGCAAAAAAAATGAAGAACTTAAACTAAAAAACATCACTCCAATCGTCGAACACGGTGGTGGATCCGTGATGGTTTGGGGGCTGGTGTGGGTAATCTGCAATTTATAGATATTAATATGCATCAGTTTGTATATCTTCAGATACTTAAAGATAATTAAGAAGATTCAGCTGGTAAAATGGGGCTGTAGGGAAACTGGTATTTCCAACAAGACAACGACCCCAAGCATACATACATCAGCTATTGTCAAGCTTTAGTAGTTGTATAACGTGGCCAAACAGTTGCATTCCCGACCCCAATCACCCGACCTGAATCATGTTGAACATTTATGGGACCAGTTGGAGCGACGTATAAGGAAACGAGTCATTAAAAACAAAAATGACCTCAAAGCTGCTTTGACTTAAGAATGGAGCAAAATACCACCTGATGTTACAAAAATACTTGTATTTTCTATGAAATATCGGCTCAACGCTGTAATTGATCTCCGTTATTCCAACAAAATACTAGTTTTAGGTTTTATTTAGAAATAAATATGGATTTATATTGTGTTTACAAAATTGTATGATCTCTTCTGTGGAAACAAACGGTAGCTTTTTTAAACTGTAAGCAGCTTGTTATAGAGTGTTTATCGTACTCTTTCATTGTACATACTCAATTTTCTTAAAAATCCCCCGATTGTACAGTAAACGCGTTTTTAATAGGGGTATGTATATTTATTTGAGTCACTGTATTAAGTAGTAGTAGTTCAAAATCGATTATTGAAGGGTCGGATGTGCCGGCATGTTTTGTTTTAATTGTTTCGTTTGCTTTTCGTCAATTTTTTTTTATTATTGTAAATAAACAAAACCGTAGTTCTAGTGATACAAATAAAGCATCTACTAGTGGCGGCGGGGAAGCAAAGACGCGAAAATATCGTAAATACTATGATAGCTATTTGGACTTTGGGTTTACTTCAATAAAAGTAAACAATGAAGAAAAACCGCAATGTGCGCTTTGTTTGAAAATACTATCATCAGAAAGTATGTTTCCCAGTAAGCTAAAGCGACATCTCGAGATGATTCATCCAACTAAAAAACGTGTTCACTCAGCAAGCCTCAGTACGTAACAACGCACTGTTAGCATCATTCAAGGTGGCATACAGAGTGGCAAAATGTAAAAAAAACCTCATACTCTTGCAGAAGAGTTTATTTTTCCGGGTGCTCTCGCCATAGCGAATATTATGGTGGGAGAATCAGCAGCAAAAATGAATCCATATCATAGCTGAGGATCCCAACTACCAATTAATAGAAAAAATGAAAGGCAAGGATTTTGGTTGGCAACTTGATGAGGCTACTGACAGTTATAATCATGCACATTTTATGTGTTACGCACGTTTTCTGGCTCATAATATTATTTTCGAAGAACTTTTATTCTGCAAAAGCATCAGCGAAAGTGCGAAGGCCCAAGACTTGCTTAACATTCTTGACAAGTTTATTTCAGAAAATGGTTTGGATTGAAAAATGTACTGATGGTGCTCGATCCATATCTGGCAGGAATACAAGCACTTATTCGTAAAAAAGCTCCGAATGCTATGTGGACCCATTGCATCATTCATAGGGAAGCTCTTGCATTTAAATCAATGAGCTCTGAATCGAACCAAGTACTAGAATGTGTCATTGGTGCAGTTAACATTAAAACTAGGCCGCTAAAGGCTTGACCTTTTAAAAAGCTATGCACAGATATGGGAGCTGAACATATGGCCCTGCTGTATTACTGCAATTCACGATGGCTTTCACGTGGAAATGTCTTATTGCTTTTTTACTTTTTTACAACAAGAACGTCATGAAAACGCCATATACTTTGCTGAACCAGATTTTGCTAAAACTGGCATATTAGTGCTTCGCAACGCAACAACACGCACATTCTGAAACTTTTGGAGAAGATTACGGCGTTTAGAAAGAAATTGCAGTTGTGGATAAAAAAGATGAATGAAAGTGGCGGTCAAGAACTGGCATCTAATGAACTGGTTGTCTGACAAGACCTGATGCCCTTTTCACTGAACACCTTTCGAAACTCATCGAATGGTTTTCAAAATACTTTGAAGATGATGTTATCGAAAAGCTTCCGTGGATCCAAGATCCATTTTATGCACAAGCTCCACCAGAATTCACGTCACAAGGGGAGGAGAGGCCCATTGAACAGTTTTAAAAGTAGATTCACCAGTTCCACTTTGGTGGAGTTTTGGTTATCGATTCAAAATGAATATTCAAATTTAACTTCAAAGGTTTTAAGAATTTTCATTCCGTTTGCAACATCATATTTGTGTGAAGTTGGATTTTCAGATCACCAGGCTTCCCTGTCACATTGATTTGACTGAGTAGCTATTGTATTTTATTTTCGTTTTTCTTAAGCCTCTCTTGTTGTTTTCTGTTTCAACTCTGAATTCTTATAAATATAATAAAAAAAAGCTCAGTTTCATATTGTGGATGGTTTAACTTTTGTGCCTATCTATCTATTATTTCATTCGACTGTTTCTTCTTCAAATAGCTAGGGTAGGGCGCCGTGACAAAATACTAAACTTGTAGATGCGCCGCTTGCTGAAAAAGATTGGGAATCACTGAGCACAGATTTCGAGGACAATAACGGGAAATTTTGTCAGAACAATAATTTGTTTTTGATTTCTCAATGTCTAACAGATATTAGTTGAAGTAATTGCTGTATTCGAATTTAGAAGTTTGCGCTCGATACCTTATGGTATATATTTTATCCCGGATGCCTTTTACTCACGGTGATGTGAGTCGTAATTTTTACCTTACTTCTGATGGATAGGCTCAGGCAATCAGATACATTAAACGTACTCCTGAAATCCAGCGGCTTATGGTGTCTGATAATAGATCTGTTGTTATTCTTCCCAATGATTAAATCGGCATTAGGCTGATGCGACTACAGGCAAAACAACTAGCTGTTGATTGATAAAGCCAACATTAAACCGGTGATACAACTGGCAAGGATAATCGGAAATTGGATATTGGCACAGTATCCCACTTTAAAAAAAATCGTAAATAGTGTAGTGAGTAAGTCGTCTATAGGGGCATACAAAAGAGCTGCATATTTTTTTAAATTTCGTTCATGTGACTGCATGAATGATAAAGGATATAAACGCGGCGGAAATCAACTATAGGGTCTACCAAATGTAGAAAACGTTTGAATGCAGAAGACAAGGTCTTGTTAAATTGCTATACGCAGTAACACTTTCCCTTTTCTGCTTTGTACCTAGTCAAGTCATAAATACTGGTACACAGAAAAATCAGCGCCAAATAAAAACGATTATTCAATGGCTACAAATCTTAGAACAATTTATTCGAAATGACTTCCATTTGCCTTCCCGCACGATTTAAAACGATGTGGGAAATTATCCACTGCACGGGCAAGGGCTCGCTTCAACGACTCAATATTTGAGTGTCGATTGTAAGCTGGAGAAGAGTCTTGCTGGAAAGCCCATGACTTGTTGTTGAATATTGATTGGTTGAGAGACTGTCCAGTGGGTCGCTTGTACGCGCTGAGTCCTAAATCTTCTTTGATTATGCGAGACATGGATTTTTGCGAAATTTGCATTTCCCGCGACAAGATTTTCTGTTTTCGCAGCGGTTTTCGGTCGATTCGTTTCTTCACGGCTTTGATCGCTTTCAGAGTTCTCACAGTGCGCGGACGGCTGGATCTTTGACGTACGAGACCGTCCAGTATCCTCAAATAACTTCACACCACGATACACAAAATTGCGAGTGATTCCAAGTAGTCACAACATCCTAAAGATATCGCCTTTTTCCATGCATTTAAGTAGGCTAACTACAACAATACGTTTTGCGATGTCGCCGATTCCATGATTGTAAGCAATTAATGTCAAAAACTTTTTAAGTCACAATGAAGCATAAATATCAACTGTCAAATCGCAATCAATACGAAATGGATGCACCCAGTGTTGCATTTGTAATGAGTGAGTTCAGTTGTGTACCAGTATTTATGACTCGACTAGGTAATAACCACTGAACTACTGAAATACAAGCATGTTACTTATATATGTAAAAGATAAATAGATATTCAAATAGGAATAACTTGAAAACCAAAGGTAAGCCATTATTGCGTATTCTTTGGTCCTCATAACCGTCCAACTGTTACAATCAAATTAGTGCCAACCACGCGGCAACGTAGAAATCTTTTCGAACAACATTATGACTATGAACAAGGTAAAGGTTATCAAATTGTATTAATAATTCTGCAATAGCTAATGTGCCCGGTACAGTTGCGAAGCTATTTCCTCGGCAACACCAGTATTACCGGCCAAATTTATTACGAGAGTATACCCATGCCTATGACTAGAAGCGAAGAATACTTCAACCATGTAAAAAAGTGCGCTACAAAAATTAATGAGAATGATTAGGGTTCCAAATAACCTAACAGATCGTTAGGAAAATACCATCGGACTTATTGGTGGTTTCAACATGGCGTTTGGCAGCGGCAACCTTTATTGATTTTGCCAAAGGAGAAAGGGAACCCTCACTATTCTCCGTTCTATCGTCCTATTTAGTGTCCTTGTCCAGCGGGAGATCTGTCGGAAACCAAAACGCCGTTCAAAAGTCACGACCAACATTTGATGCAATAAGAACTTGAGACGCAATACAGGACAGGAGCTGGAAAACATGCGTCAAGAATAATTGCGTAATCATAACCCGATATGTGAGGAATGTGTTTCACTCACCGAACAGGGAACCGGTTATACATATGTTATAACTATATCCGTTCTATCATAACGAGCTATTCTCGAATAAAATGCTCATCTATGATATGACTATCACAGCAGAGTTAAAGCTTACGAACTTACTGACGGGGTGCCACAAGGCATGGTTTTAAGCCACCTACTATAGGAAATCGCATGCGAAGTGTTCATTACCAGGGTTGCAGATAACATGGCCGTGGTGGTTGTAGCAAAAACGATTAAAGAACTTTAGCTTTATTTGTTTCGGCTTGCAACTCACCGAACTTTAAACTAATGCAGCGCTTATTACGACTAGGAAAATTCGTGAAACGTTAGCGATTTTAGTTGGTTTGTTTAGTTTTTTTGTGATTGACAGTCATCTAAATCAGAAGATAAGATATATCAGAAATCATCAAATCGTTGTGTGCAGCGGAAATATCGTCAAGTGTCGGAAAGGTAAAGTCTTACATCAAGAGAGTCACTGCCACTGCCTTAGTTCACAAATTGGCCAATAATGCCGCCACTCAATAAACCACACCAAACAGGCATACTTTCAGGATGCATTGGTTTCTCTATGACTGCGTGTGAATATTCCAATCTCCAAATACGGCAATTTTGATAGTTTACGGAGACACCTGTAAAGATGATGCTTTAGCAAATTTTTTTCCAATTTCGAGCCAAACGCCCGGTGATCATTCTTGAGTCAATTACAGAGTAATCCGAGATCTTTATGAAAAATTCTCCTCAGGCTAGTTGTCGGGCTTGGGCGTACACTTTCAGTAACAGCTGCAATATTCCGCGATGAGCGTATAGGACAAACTCAGAAATATGTATGTTCGTTATTAATCATTATTAATCAGCAAGCCAGTCTCATGGACTTTCTTCACAAACTTGCGTACACCAGCTGCAGTAAGTGCATTATTTCGACCGAAATTTCTTGCCAAAATTCGCACTGTTTCGGCTTGGAAATGACTTTTCAATATTTCTGAACGTTGTTCAAGGGTAAATCAATTCATTCCGTACTGCGAAAATATTTGTAAATTTTTTGAGCATATAAGAGCTATCAGTGTTTAAATAACATATGATTCAAAAACATACCAACAAATGGCTCACCCTCTTTATCAGATATGATAAAAAAAAAAACACTGTGGCGCTGGCAGCCCGGTATGGGCCATGGCCTAGCTTCTTGACACCAGTTTGTGTTGCTCATGTTGTCATTTTTGTTACATTTGAGCGGGGCCTACGGTTTATCGCCGAGTCCGAACGGCACTCCTTAGAAGCTTTTTCGTAGGCAATTTTACTTTCGGGAGTTTGCCATTGCCCGCCGAAAGGGTGATGGCCAGAACTGTCTGCGTGATTGTCCAATGAGCTAACTATAGCGCCATTGCCATCGCCATCAGATATAATGTTGAGATCAAATTCGGTCCAACTTTCCAAAGAAGCATCAGTAAAGACATCAAGATGAAAACTCACATTTTACTAGGGACAGAAACCAGAGTAACAACATAGAAACATAGTTTATGTCGAATGGTATGAGCTGCATCGCTACACGCTTTCAGATAATCGGCTAGGTTCAAGGCAGAAGAATTAGAGTTGTGCTTCCATTTTCTATGCGATTTGTTTCGATTCCTTATTTGTGTAATAACTTCACACGTAAAATAAGGACAAGAAATTAAAGGGCTTGCTAATGCAGTCTTCTTAGAAAAAGCTTCTAACAAGGCCGATACTGAAGCTGTGACAGATTTCACATCACGTTACAGTGAACTATCGAATTTTTCTCTAATTGTTCCGAAATCTTCTTAAAACGTGAGTTTATACAAACGACTCTTGCTGCAGATCATTCAATTCGAAATCAGAGAAGAACTTTGAAAATTTAGGTCTTCAGTCGACGTGGAAATACGAGTTAGAGGCACAAGTGGCTGTGACATTGATAACCGTCTCGTGTATTATTCTGCAGAAAATGAGAATTTCCTGGGGTTTCTAAAAGACCAAAAGCCTTCTTATTACAGGTGAGCAGAAAACACTGTTGGCTACTATTGTAGCTAGTAGCACTACAAATATCTGAATATGTGTTATACGACACCCTTATCAATAGATAACGTGCTTTCTTCTTCCCTTTCGGAATGTCAAGATCTAGCAGAGGGATCACATATCAAAAATAAAATAGTCACACGAATGACAAACGGTCTTACCTTTTGTCCTACATATATTTACATATCTGCCCACAGTAACTCCAAGAGTGGAACATTATGGAGGAGTACAAGAACAAATGCGGACACTTTGAATCCCTTTCGTTTGGTCTTCTACTTTTATGCGATCCGGGTGACGTATTGCTGTAGGTATGTGGGTATGAACCACTCGACAAACATATAAAGTGCGAGTCTATTTACTTTACCTAGTTTCTTTCAACCTATCTAGGGCTGATAACGTTTGATTTTATCGCCAACAACAGCTCCAACGTTGGATATGTTAAGACGAGACGACCTTCAATTTTTATTTACCCCTAATGTTAAGTCATATGTGTATATGTTATTTGTTTTCAGTTTGAAGAAATATAATTTTTGGTTCTATAACTTTGTAGTTAATGGAATCACTGGCATAAAACCGCTGTAAAACTTGTTTAGAACAAAATTTAAGTATCCGTTCTGTATGTCGGACTCTTTAAACCTAAATTAAAATCAAAAACTGAATCTTAATTGGCTTTAGTAGATACGAGTATAATACAATACTAGATTATTCTGGTTTTGATGAGATACTCGTATCAAATCTTAAATGGTTGCCAGTTATGATCTTGTTAATAATAAAAATTAAACTTTGCACTTAGGTTCAAGCCTATTACGAGTAATCTTAGCGGTCTATGTAAAAAATCTTAATTTAATTGAAGGGTCATATTTCATTTAGACATTAAGGTAGTTAAGGGTTATTTCAATTACTTAGTATGAGTCTCACAATATACTTTTCTCACATACTATACAAATGGGAATAATAATTCCGCTAAAAAGTATTTCAATGTAACTGCTACATTTTCCGCTTAATCATAACATGAAACATCCATTAATCAAGCGTTCATAACAGAAAATCTGTGTAAAGGTTCTACTTAATTTCGTTTTCGATTTGAAAACGAGTTTAATGTGAGTTATTGCAGGAGGTAGAGTACAATTAAAAATGAGAAATTACAAATTAAAATAATTTTAATTGAGTTATAGTCAGTAAGCAATTAAATGGAAATATATTTTAAGTTAATAGGATCACTTTTGAAAAGATAGTTATAACCAGAAGTTGTTTTATTAACTAGTCTCTTAGTAAGCTTGGTTTCATTCGAAATGTGGTACAGGTAAGATGCAAGATTTAATTCTAATTATGGCTGACAAATCAAAGGTAATTAGTATTTATAGTTTATCAAACTCAAAGTTGTCAAGTAATTATTGTTCATTTAAAGCACGTGCAGATCCGAGATCTGTTTTGTCTTATGAGTGATTGACAAGTAAGCTTTCATTAGCCATGCAGGCTTCAATTAGTTGTAATAATTAACCCACATTATAAAATACATGTGTGTTATGTTAACCCTCCAAGAGTTTCTCACGCAAGGTCCAGAATTATTGTTTGAGATGTACGAACGTTGAATCAGGAGCCAATATTGATCTGAATCACTTTACGAATGCACCTAGCCAAAGAGTACAAGTGTTGTAAGAAATCTCGACGACGAACGACTGTACTCAAAAGATACCGGCAAAACCTTTTCTGACTGAGTCTCCAGAAAACTACAGTGGCAATATTGTTAGTAAGCCATCAGCGAAGTCGCATTTGATATTGCTCCGACAATCGAAAGCAGCTGAACATTAAACAGAACTCTACGAGCAGATGAAATGATAAGAGAAATATGTGTTGGTTTTGAATGCACGGAGTCTATAATGACTAGGGAAGAAAGAGCTCAGTAGGTCAGGATATAATTAGATTACGGCTTATAAGAGAATCTAAGGATGGTATTGAAGGCAAACTGATTAACAGTAAGACGATTAATACGGATAAAAATTTGGTGGGCAGAATACCACTGGCAGGAAGACATCATATCGGTTTTGGAGGATGTCAATTCACTAGGCAATATAACTATCCCATAAAATTTTACTCCACAGTTTTAAGCCCCATCAAAAGGGCAGGCTTTCGAAGTACCTAAATAAGATAAGATTGATTGGGGAGGTGGTAAAATTTATAGCAGATCACTGCGCCCGCAGATGGAATTATTGTGATATCCTCCACTTAGAGCTCATCTATGATACCATGAGCTGGCGGCGATGTCCGCCGCTTCGAGGTAAAATTCACCTAGGTAACGCTGACGTGTTTTAACTAAACCATTACAGTCACATAATATGTGTTGTGCTGTTTCCACGTCCTCGTTGCACAATCTGTATATGTTAATTTGAGCTATACCCATAGTCATCAGGTGTTTTCTCACATGGCAATGCCCCGTAAGGAAGCCCATGATAATACGAATCTGACTTCTGCTTGTTTTGTTTTTTTGTGGCAACTGTTTGGCATAAAGTTGTTGGCTTGTCTGTTTTCTTGGGTTTCCCTCCAGAAATGTAGCTTTTTTTCTTGTAGCCAGATTTTAATGTAGCCTTTTATGGTTTTTATTGATAGCCCACAGAATAATCTTGGCATCATGAATTGAGATGCGGATCCTTTTCTGGCTAATTCGTCTGCTTTTTCATTGCCTTGGTATCTATTATGTCCTGGCAACCAAATCAGATGGACTTTGTTTGTCGTGGCCAGTAGTAGTAGGAGTTTTAGGCATTCTCAGACCAGTTTTGATTTAATTTTGAAGGCGTTAATTGCAAGTAAGGCTGCTTTGCTATCCGAGAGAATGTAAATGCTTTTGTTTTTAAAATTTCTCTTTAGATTCTCCCGAATGCTGAGCTGAGCTCTATTGCTTGAATTTTTGCCCGAAATACGGTGCTGCTAACGAATCACCTAACCGGATGTGGATACTGATCTCTATTTTCGTGCGAATTAATGCTTTATACACATAAAAATTGAAGCTCAATGAGATGTGGTAAATTGTTTCAGAAAATCTAGACGTTTCGCAGCATATTGATATATGGTAACTAAAGACAGCTCTAATGACAGTTAACGTTACCTTCCTGGTGCTGTACTGCGTACAGATCAGTAATAGTAATCTTGTTACTTTATACTGTATTTATACAAACTTTGCCACTGCTCACGACAGCATAATTTTAATGGCATGTAACTCGACCAGACATGCATAACTGGGAGAAGATGAACTACTAGTTTTTTGGACAATTACGAAACTCTACAACTACAACTGTATACTGTCAATCTTCTCTAAGCAAATGTTGTTTTTTACGATAAGAAGGAAACCAACTTACTTTACAACTAAGGTAAGTATTTGAACGTCGTTCTCTAAAGCACTGTCGGATTTCTTCCAGTACTTTTATTACTATCATATGTTTTTTTGGGCGGAGTACACTTCCACGCTCTTACCAGACCCCAAGAAAAGTATTGTTTTGGCTCAATGTATACCGGTTCTGCGATCTCGATCTGGTCCAAATGGACTGATGAATCTATCTCTCCTACACATTTATATCATCGTGGAACATAGGAGGCCGTGCCTCATGCGGCAGTGTATTGGCTTTTAAATCGGACGATTCGGCGATCGAATCCCAACCGATAATCAATGGCTTCGGTCATAATATAAGCCAGAAATGGAATTTAGCCAATAGCCCTCGAATTGGTAAGGTTATGTCACTGGCATCGTTAGAGAGGACGACAACCCTATACTTACTTCATTCCGCGTTAGGGAAATTTGCATTTCTCTTCATCTGTTGGCAACATTCTTAAAATGCAACGTGAAGAAAGGTTGGCAAGCGTAAGTAAAGTATTGGGTCTATAACTTGCTATTGGGTTTGCTAAGAGATGGCGTAACTTGTATTATTCCATTGTTATTATTCCATTGGAACATGCGCTGGAAAGTTATTTTCATTGTACGTCATTTCAGTATATGTCATTCATTTGAAGCGCAAACAACAATAATTTTTTTTCACTCAAATATGTCGAACTTTGTGCCTGAAAAACTGTTTTTGCGGGAAGCTCTTCTTCATTACTTTAATATGAAGAAAACTGCTACCGAAAGTCATCGTATTTTGGTGGAAGCTTATGGTAAACATGCGCTAGCTGAGCGAATGTGCCAAAAGTGGTTTGCACGATTTAAAAGTGGCGATTTTGGCTTGAAAGACGATGAACGTCCTGGGCAGCAGAAAAAGTTTGAAGATGAAAAACTGGAAGCATTACCCTATGAAGATGGTTGCCAAACACAAGAAGAGCTCGCAGAGTCTTTGGGTGTCACTCAAGCAGCCATTTCAAAACGTTTAGAAGCAGCTGGATATATTCAAAAGCAAGGAAATTGGGTTCCACATGAACTCAAGCCGAGAGACGTCGAAAGGCGCTTTTGTATTTGGTGGGATCAGATGGGTGTGCTGTATTATGAGCTGCTAAAACCGGGTGAAACCATTAATGGACAACGCTACCGAACACAATTAATCCGTTTGAAGAGAGCAGTAGCCGAAAAACGGCCGGAATATACGACCAGACACGAGGCAGTAATTTTCCATCATGACAATGCTCGGTCCCACGTTGCTATTCCGGTTAAGAACTATTTGGAAAACAGTGGATGGGAAGTCTTACCCCACACGCCTTATAGCCCAGACCTTGCCCCTTCTGACTACTATTTGTTACGGTCGATGCAGAACGCCCTCACTAAAATATGGTTCACATCAGAGCAGAATATCAAAAATTGGCTTGATTCATTCTTGGCTGCCAAGCCGGCGCAGTTCTTTTGGGATGGGATCCACAAATTGCCAGAAAGATGGGAAAAAGTCACAGCTTCAGATGGGCAATACTTTGAATAATACTGTTGTACATGTTTTTCTTAAATAAACGTTCAAATTTTGAAAAAAAAACCACACGAATTAAGTTATATACCCAATACTATATATGCTAACCCATCTCACAACTTCGAATCTAGTTCAAAGATGTAAGGCTTCTCAGAATATGGTCAGAATTTACCAATTAAGATCCCTACTTTATAGGTCGACTATGAATTTTAGACAAGGTTTTATGGAGGACCTTCAAATGCTACAACAGTAGCATAGTAAGTCCCCAGCGCGAGGAGTTTGAATAGGTGCCGCCGCGAGCTCAATAAGCTGTATTAAGATGTCAACATAATAAAAGACTACGACACGAAGACGAAATTACCTATATATCGACAATTCAGCTAAGCTAGAATCTATGCTCACTTTCTTCCATTTTCCATAACACAGTCATACTTTGGGCCGAAAATTTATATCTTTAAAAGTTTACTAGCTGGTTATTTCAACAATTCACTAGGCAATACAATCAAAAACTGAAGCGCGCAATTTCTGTAGATAACCATGTTTGGTAAATAAAATGTGTGGTTATCAAGACCGGATAAGAAGAAATACCGAAAAGATTTGAATCTGCTGACACAATAAACCAATATCTGGTCAGTTTATATACTTGTTTGTTGAAAAGCAAATATGTTATGAAACATAACGTCAGACAAAATTACACGTGACATGGACGTCAGATTAGCGACAATTTTATATTTCAAAGTGTTCCGCTAATACTATACTCCTTTTCTCTTATATTTTTTTTTTACATATTCGAACCACTTAATGATCTCAAAGGATCTCACCTCACTATTTACAAAAACGATGCATCCTTATGTATGGCTTTATGACGGTATAATAATATAGTAATTCTGATTACTCGTATTTATAGCAGATGCTGAAAAATTCCTAAGATTCATCAATTACTTTGTATATTCAGGTATTCTTCCTTGACCTCACCATGATATTTCAATCCGAATACCGATCAATTTGAAGACACTGTCAGGGTAGAATTCTATTACCTTCTTAAATCTGGCAACTCTACTAGTGACATATTCCATGCTCTTGTACTCATAAAAGCGTTGTCACAGATTCTCTCAATAAAAAAAAATATCAAAACAAATAATAAAATTAACATTGGCCTAAATTTTCGATGATAACCTACCTAACTTTTACTGTCGCAATTCAAAATAGCAAATTCAAATAAAGCTCATAGTCGCGAATTCGCATTTTTCGATAACCTCTTAGACTAGACTGATTTCGAAGTCAATGATTATGAAATAGTCAATGCTTTAGTGGTTACTGTCTACAACAAGCACTTGTACAGCACACTTCACAAATAATGTATCCCTCGCTTTCACAAGTTTCAAGATGATTATGATGATGATGAGGAGTTTGAATAGGTGCCGCCGCGAGCTCAATAAGCTGTATTAAGATGTCAACATAATAAAAGACTACGACACGAAGACGAAATTACCTATATATCGACAATTCAGCTAAGCTAGAATCTATGCTCACTTTCTTCCATTTTCCATAACACAGTCATACTTTGGGCCGAAAATTTATATCTTTAAAAGTTTACTAGCTGGTTATTTCAACAATTCACTAGGCAATACAATCAAAAACTGAAGCGCGCAATTTCTGTAGATAACCATGTTTGGTAAATAAAATGTGTGGTTATCAAGACCGGATAAGAAGAAATACCGAAAAGATTTGAATCTGCTGACACAATAAACCAATATCTGGTCAGTTTATATACTTGTTTGTTGAAAAGCAAATATGTTATGAAACATAACGTCAGACAAAATTACACGTGACATGGACGTCAGATTAGCGACAATTTTATATTTCAAAGTGTTCCGCTAATACTATACTCCTTTTCTCTTATATTTTTTTTTTACATATTCGAACCACTTAATGATCTCAAAGGATCTCACCTCACTATTTACAAAAACGATGCATCCTTATGTATGGCTTTATGACGGTATAATAATATAGTAATTCTGATTACTCGTATTTATAGCAGATGCTGAAAAATTCCTAAGATTCATCAATTACTTTGTATATTCAGGTATTCTTCCTTGACCTCACCATGATATTTCAATCCGAATACCGATCAATTTGAAGACACTGTCAGGGTAGAATTCTATTACCTTCTTAAATCTGGCAACTCTACTAGTGACATATTCCATGCTCTTGTACTCATAAAAGCGTTGTCACAGATTCTCTCAATAAAAAAAAATATCAAAACAAATAATAAAATTAACATTGGCCTAAATTTTCGATGATAACCTACCTAACTTTTACTGTCGCAATTCAAAATAGCAAATTCAAATAAAGCTCATAGTCGCGAATTCGCATTTTTCGATAACCTCTTAGACTAGACTGATTTCGAAGTCAATGATTATGAAATAGTCAATGCTTTAGTGGTTACTGTCTACAACAAGCACTTGTACAGCACACTTCACAAATAATGTATCCCTCGCTTTCACAAGTTTCAAGATGATTATGATCAACATCTTAACGGCGAAAAGAAATTTAAGTAAGAAACTTTCATAGAGACCAACTTAGTGATCAGAGAAAGAAATAGAGAAGAAATCTTGAATGCAAGCGACCATCTAATTATAGAAAAGACTGATTAGCACCAAATTTAAATTCGCAACTTAAGTCTGAGATCCGTTTGTGCTACCAAAGAGGAAAAATATGATTTTTCTAAAGATTTTTTCGACGAATACAGGCCATTTCTTAATTACAAATTAAGGATTGTCTAAGCCCTTTTCTTCATCAGGCTTCTTAAATGGGACCATTTTCAGAAAGCCATCAAAGGCGCCATTTGAATTCCATAACGGAAGCCCTGTTTTGATAAGGATTACTGACCAGAAGGAGTATAAAACAGGGCACAAAAAAATATGAGAGGCGTTTTCTTGAATTCGCTCAAGCAAATTAGATTTTTAATCTTAAAGATCATAGTAGAGTTCTGACGTTTTAGTCTGCCAGGACTGGATTTAACAGGCCCAGGTCAAACCCAGTCGTCTTTATAAAGCTTAATACAAACTGAAACTAAAATTATATGACGGGGAATACATCTGCTGCAATGAAGTTCAAACTCTTGTTAATACCATAAGACATTTTTGGGTTGAAAAGGTGGAGCAGACCTTAGTTGCGTGGGTAAGTATGAAACAACAGCTGGGATAGGAGTTCCATGATTACCGTTATTGCCGATTTATAGATGGTGGATAAGAAAATGTTTTTCGGCGTCATTTTTCTCATTGAAAGTACACCAAGCAATTCGACTCGGGCAACATAGGAGGCCAGGAGGTACTCGTAATAGTCAGTCCAAATCGTATGGATCTGCGTTTATAAAAAAAGGCAACCACATCAGCTAGTATACCTCAGAAGTGGGCTTTAACAGGGTTAGTCTTTCTAATTACGAATGTGTGCCAGAATTAAATTCTGTGTTACAAAAAACGAGTAGGTCTCGTATTGAGGTTTGGATTGGAAGTGTTGAACTTTCCGGCGGTTTTTTTTAGAGGCGGAGAATTTTAAATAAAATAAAACACAGAAAAATGATTTTAATATCCATGAAATTGCCTTTATTTCACGGGTTATGATTTCGGTCATGTGGCCGCCACGGCTGGCTCGTACATGGCGTAATCTGGTATTTCAATTCTTCCCTTAATTCCCAGAGAAAATAATCTTATTGCTATGCGAGCGTTATGGCTTGTAGTTCTGTTCTGCTGAAACCACATTTATGCAACATTAATACCTTCCAATTGAGGTACGAAAAAGTCAGTAAACGTGTCTCTGTACCGCTCACCGTTGACTGTATTATTCTGACCATATTCATTTTTGAAAACATATAGAATGATTCCATCCATCGGCCTAAAAAGCACATCAAAGGATGACTTTTTCGCGGGAATTCTGTTTATTGAATCAGCCATTGAACCAAAAGTACTCGTACGGGTATATCACTCATTCATCAAATGTACATTGCGAGTTGAATCTTGGAATCACATAAATCAAGATTTGCACGCAAAATTTTCCATAAAATGGATGGACACAAGTTTGATTATTAACCACGATAATAGATTGGCACATTTGGATCATCATCAACACTACGCTGCAGATCATCAATCGCTGTTTGTGTGCGCAATGCACGACGTCTTATATAATAATACCATAATGTCGTTTAGAGTAAAGGTATTTCGATAACAATCCATAGTTTTTCAAGTCAATCACTCTTATGGACGATTCTGAGCACCATAAAATACGCGTAGTGTCAGATAAGTTTATCAAATTGAACGATGTTTTTCAAAATAAAATCGAACAATTTACAAACGTTGCTCCAGCTTGACTCTAATCATGATGAATTGCCAAACTAAATTAACCTCAAAACAACCAAGAACTGTCAAACCGGCGGTCACCGAAAACAGTGTTGCCAATTTAAAGTTCTCTGTCTCCAAACACCCTTTATATAATGAACTAAGGAAAATATTTAAACACCATATTGAAAACGAATATTAAAAACATCTTCATCTACTAATCCCCCTGATTCAACTTCATCACCAATCTAGATTCCAGATCCTTTTTTCAACCTAATTCACCTTTCCATCCACCCGCTGCTAAAATTACTAAGCAATTCTCAGATATGATTCAAGTGGAACAAACTAAACTCCGTTTGCTTCGATCTATCTATCTATTACTACGAGTATCTATTATGTAGATTTCCATTTCATAGGCATGGGCAGATGTGAGAATACTACGAGTAAAAACATCATTGATGATCAAAATAAAAATCAAAGGACCAAGATGACTGCCTTGCGGAACACCCGAATTGGTTTCAGTTAAGAACAAAGTGCATTATATCACTGGTAGATCATCTGCGGGCTACCTTGTCTTCACGTTTTTTTCTCATCATTTTTTTATTGTCGAGAAGGCAGCAAAGTTCGACTTGCACAACGAAAAAACTTTCGTCAGTCTCAATCAATGCGGTACGTCTGTAGGATAATATTATGCTTGCAGTTGCAGCTATAGAATGCAATCAATGACTCTTTGACACGTTCTTCAAGATAGAGCTTCTTTTTACTGTATCTAGGTTTGGTAATTGAGCGAAAACTCGTACCTCTATAAAAGAAGGTTAAAACCGTGAAATTCTTTATTTTTGTGTTTGAAATAAAAACTCTTTTTTTTTGGTAGTTAATTCCAAACACAGCTTAGGAGTTTATTAATTGTATCAACGAATTTCCCGGTAGCTATAATAATCACATCATCCGGATAGGAACTGATTTCCTCTTGTTTTATATCCTCAAGTGTTTTCATAACACCTGGGGTTCTCTAGAGACCGAAACTTTCAGTACTGCGGGTTTTTTAGTATGCACTGCCGACTTAATTGCAGGTGAGCCCCAACATTATTCAATTTCTACGTATTGTGTTCTATGTCTCTTATTTAATAATTTAATGTCTACTTTATACTTCAAAGCTCTTTAATTGAGTGTACTCTGTCGTTTTTGCCTTTTTCACTGAAGTAAGATCGACAATGTTAACAGAGATTGTGAAATAATCACCGATGTGCCAGACTTTTTTAAGAACATCCATGCCGAGCATACCTACTTACGAGTATGAAATGCTCAACTTCCACATAAGAGTCACTAATGCATCGGATAAAACAAAAATAACAGCTAAACACAAATAAACTTTGCCATTTACTATGGAGGTTCCAGTAAGACTTTATTCTGCTGTAATCGATAGCATTATTGAAATGACGAATAGATGTGTCATAAAATGACAAGAAACAAGCAATTTTTGAATAATCAATTCGAAAACCGAAGATACATTATCCAATTGAAAGCTGGCCACCTTCATCAGAAATAATTTAAACTATGATAGTGAAAAATTCTTTAGTCTACTGGTAAAGCAATGAGCCCACTCCATCCTTAACCCAAATCTATTTAATAGATTAAAAAACCAACCCTGTAAAACTGTATACGTAGTTTAGAAGTTGTTTCGTTTGTTTTTCAAAAACTTAAAGTCGACTTTGATATTTGCTTATCAAATTTCTAGTTGAAGGAAATGAATTATTCAACATATAAATTAAATCGTTTGGCTTTGTTTCATTGTAACATACATACCGTCTTCACTTGACTAAATGGCGTTGAAAAAATGTTTCAATGTTTTACTCTGATTTTCTGGAAATCACTTCCGCTCTTGCATTATTCTTTTGACCAAGCTAAACGATTCACAGATACAATGAATCACAGAATATCTTTCTGGAGTATTACCAGATAAACAGCCTCAATATTACACTTAATGTGAAACACAATTTTACACACGACTAAACCTATCCATGGGGCAAGCACGAAATGATTCAATTAACACAAAACTACACGAACATTCAAGAAACGCGACTTTAATTTGTTTAGGAAAGGGGATCCCTGGTCCCACATGAACACTTTCGTATCGAACGGATGGAATCTGCTTTTATTCTGCTCTAGCTATGTTATGCGATGTCTCGATGCGATCAATGTGCGAGCACAATCCAGACTGACCTACACGTTTGTCCAGTAGTTGGATGACTTTAGGTGCGAGATGTTCCCCTAAACAACTCGTATAAACTGTGACAAAAACTAATGTGAATGCAGAGGAAAGTAGCGATAGATTTGATGGGACATAGCAAGCTCCTTGCTTCCCATGCAAATGTACATTGACTGCATTAAGTATCGGCACACTGATGTTGCGTGTGTTGAATAGTGTTGCCGCCTTTGAGCTCATCTCAAGGCTTAGATTGTAAATAGTACTTAGTACACGCTGTGTCAAAACATAGCAACTGATTGTAATTGATTAAGAAAAAAGTCTTATCGTAAATTACAATGTGAAGACTTATGCGAGCTTTTGAACGGAACTTGCCTAAAGTACGAGGGTGAATTTTAGCAATACAAATTTCTGCTCGCCCGATTTAAGATCAACAGTCCAGCAAAACGACATCCAACAAACAATATATTTATCGTCAGAGAATAAACCCAGAGGTACGATGAAGAATCTAAAACTTAGAAAGCAGATGGCACACTAAAACCTCTGCAACACAAAACTTTACACGGAATTAACAAGTATCGAGCCACCCACCTCAAAGAAATCGACAAAACTTGTTTTTATTTGAAAAATCTATATAATAAGGAAGCTATGCTGGCAAAGGCTCTTCATTCGATCGGATTCGGTAACCTCAGGTGTGTATAAAGCTGCATCTTTCAGCATCAAAATTCGCTAGCTCTCCTGGCTTGCCAAAAGCGGAACAAACCTAGACATCCATTCAATTTAATTTCCTATGAAATAGAGTGTGCTTATAGGGTTTATATAAAAAGAAAAAGGTGAAAGTATACTTCCTTGTGGCTTGCCTGTATATAGTTTTAATTTGCCAGGCAAAACATTAGCTTCCAAGGGTTACCCTATAACTTCAGATAGTCCTGGTAAAATTATAATAACCAGTAAGTCCCAATCTTAATAGGTCTTTGTTTTTTTATGCAATCTGGCTCCGGTGAATTGTACGAAATACCCATTTGATTTTGCAGGCCATACTTACAACTTACTTAGTCTGTCAGTTCAGGGGACATGTTAACTGCCACCAGTTGTGCAGTCGAAGTTGGTTGAAGACTCTTTTCTTCATCTACTGAGTTGTTTCTCCGGTTTGTAATCGAAGAAGCTCCGGGTCATATAATTCTAAATTAGTTTGTGGGTAAATTTCCTCCTCCAAACCTCGTCAACGCAAGCGGGATTAAAAATCACTCGTTCGAAACGATCAAGGGTACTCCATCTGCCTTTCTCTAATGTGGATGCTTTTGCAGCATAACAATGACGATGGCACAATACACATTTTAAGAGTTTTTTTGATGGTTCCTGACAAAGGGTTATTGCTCATTTCTAATCATTGCATTGGCGAAATAAACTCTTCGTTTGAAAAGGTAAGTGCTTAAATGTGACGGCGATATTGGATTGGCCACTTTGGAAATACGCCAACTCAAAGCAGAGGTTTTTCAAATTTCAACCCGATGCCTTAGGGGGACATTTTCGTGAAGCGATGCTAATGCCAAAAGACTTAGAATGACAAGTTGCAGTGTCAAGAAGGCTAAAAGACAAATATATCTCTGGCAGAAACCTTCAAATTTTCAGAGGCACGTTGAACAAACGAGTAAGTCTCAATGCAAATATGGATTAACAAGGTTTTATTGCTAAATAACTATAGTAATAGTATCTACAATAACCAACACTTTATCTTTCGACGTGCAGATGTTTTACTCCTCTAACTTGAGTTTAACTGACCTCTAACTGGCCTTATCGAGGCCCTTCATTTGTATGGAAGCATAAGTTGTCCCACTTTTATTCTTTCAAAGATAAGCGATAAATCTTTCAATAAATATCAATATGTATGTAGTGTTATTAATAGAAAATCAACTGGGACTTCTAGATAACCAATCTTGTTAAATATCTTTAAACTGGCCGATAATCACTCTGAAATAGGAAAGGCACATTGGTAATAAAATCATAGCAGGGTTCTTAGACTTTCAAAGAGCATACGAAATAATTGATAGCAGCACACTCCTCGATAAAATATACTTGTATACATGTGGTCTTTGTTAGAGTAGCGCTACAATCAGGGGTGGATCTAGGCTTACGCCAATTTGCCTGGGATCCCATTACACTTGTTTGCGCTACCTGAGTCGCAATCTTCCCCTATTGCGCTGTTCGTCGAGGGCGGATTCGAAGACTTTTCGGATCAGAGGGTTGGTGTCTCTCCGCTCTACATGTCTCAGCCATCTCAATCGTTGGACCTTTGTTCTTCTGGCAAAGTCAATTTCCATCTCAATGATCGGGACAGCGCCACTAATATCATGCTAAATTTTTCCGTTTATGTCTATATCATCGGCTTATGAGAGTAAATGGAGGAACTTTTGAAAGATTGTGCCTATTGTATTTGACGGTGACCTTTCCACTATTCTGTCAAATGTTAGGGAAACCGGTCCTTTCTTGACATCAAAGGTCTCGGTAAAATTTTAACCAACCTTGATGGAGGGGCGTGCATTCCTTATCGGATGCCAAAAACATTGCTCTGCATAGCTCGTCTCTATACGCGGCCATAGGCGGCCTTAAAATCAATGAATAGGGGGTGGTATCGATCTGAAGCTCATGGGTCTTCTCCAAGATCTGCCGTAGTGTGAATATCTGGTCGATGGTGGACTTTCCTGGCCTGAAACTACACTGATATGGATCTATCTGGTTGTTGGCGAACGGCTTCAGGCGTTCACTCAGAACAGCAGATCAGATAAGATCTTGTATGCAATGTTAAGAAGACTGATGTCACTGTAGTTGCCGCAGTTCAGAGGGTCTTCTTTCTTAAGGATTGGACAAACAATGCTGAGGTTCCATTAATCGGACATACTTTCTTCCGGCCATATATTCGAGTGGAGTTGGTGTATGCTCCTTACCAAGTCATCCACTGGTGTTTTAAAGAGCTCGGCAGTCAGGCCGTCCGCTCCAGCAGCTTTGTTGGACTTCAGTTTAGATATTGCTATCATCACTTCATCCAGTTCGAGTGGATGGAATTGTTGATCTACATTGTCAAGGTTCATTCTGCCTGACAGCGGTATTCGGTTCGTCATCGCCGTTATACTGTCTGTTAAAATGCTCTTTCCAAATCCTCAGCATCGACTCTGACTCTACTACGATGTTCCCTTTTCGTATCTGCAGACTTCGGTTCCGGTTTTGTATCCGTGGCATGTGTTTTTTATCTTCTGGTATCTCACTCCTGTAGTAGCTTCTTTTAATTTCCTCGATCGTGCGCTTGTCATGATCCTTCTTTTTCCTCCTGAGAAGCCGATGTTCGTCTCTCTTCTTCTGCTCAAAGAACTCATGCGCAGCTCTAGTCCTTCTATACAGCATCGTATATATGCAGCTGCAAGAGTTTCGTTGATCAGCATCTCTGATGGCTTTTCGGCAGGGTTGCCGGTCTTCAATTTTTAATGATGGCTTTTGCGTTCCTCTTGAGAGATTAAGAGAGACTCTATCGGAAAGGGGTCTGGCGATCTCTCGCGATTGTAGCTATCTGACATCGATATTCCTCACAGCTATAGCTTGTCTTTGCGCTATTCGGGATTTCCACAGCCATACCTTGGGTACAATATGGTAGTGGTCCGAGTAAATGTTGGCTCCTGTGAACATTCGGACATCCATAATACTGGAGAAGTATCTTGTAGGAATCCCCATTTCTTTCTCCATTGTGGGTGCGTGCGAGCATATAAATGTTGGCCTTTTTGCAGATTGCAACGAGGCGCTTTTTCGCAATCCGGAGACCCAAGGAATTTTTTCCTTTACAACATCTTAATATCCTTGCGTAAAGACAGTGAGCCAAACCTCTTCTTTTTAAACCAATAGATGGGCATAATCTATAACCTTCTTTCTCTGTAGCTAGCGAATGCCCAATCTACGTCAGTATATGTATGTACAGAGCTTACGCCAATGCATGCCATTATTTGAACTTCTCTCGACTACTTTTTTAAGGGAAGCTAGTAACCTATACTTGTAATTGCTATCTTATTGATAATGTTGCGTGAGTTGTCAAATACACAAATAAGCCTACAAACCAAAATTGTACCCGGCTTTTTGTGAGCTCACGTACAGATTTGATATCCCACTCGCCCTTGAAAAACTCTTTCAACAACAAGTACTCTAAGAATCAGTCTTACCGGAAGTCAGTTCATAGAACAAAGCTTGTTCAAAAGAACGGTTTAAACTTGTTTCATGCCTTTTTAAGCATACAGCAAGTTGTGTGTTTATTAAATCTGCCAAAGCTGTCTCAAAAACTTCCGCATTCGACACATTTTTTATTTTATTTGTATTTTTCGTCAACAAATGAACATGTCACTAAAGTTAGAGTTGAGCATTAACTCAATCTTTTAAACGTGTCTACACAAAGTGATAGAATTTTTGGAATTTTACCGTACCAATAAGAATAATTTAAGCCAGAGATGTAAATGTAAACATAAGCTAACCTTGAACTTGGTATCTTAGTAATTAAAAGCCCCCGTGAGGCATGTCATTCTGCTGACCGCCTACCGATTATACTAAATCCACTTAACGCGGATAGATTTTTAATCTCAGATACATTTCGTTACAGACATGTTGAATAAGCAAAAAATTGAAAAAACCCAAAACTAGTTAAGACTTTTACGGTGTGGTAGTCGTTAAGCTGGGGTGAATTCAGTTTAACAGACGAGTATTACTACTCAGTAATAAAATTCAACGATTGCAGATAGAGTTGAATCATCAAAACCGGAAAAGAGTTGTGGTTTTGTATGTGCAAACATACGAGTATTACATATTTGGTAGTAAGCAGTTGAGTCTTGAAAGTAAATAGATAGATAAGTAGATCTTCATTTCGTATACGAACTTTTTTTTTACTGAAATATTGATTTTTTTCTTGTTTTGTAAAGTATTGATTATAATTTTAAAAAAATCCAATCTAAGTACGCAAAAATAAAAAATAATAGTAAATAAATAGAAATAAAGATAATATTATGAATATAGATAAATAATAAATAAATAGCTAAGTATATTAGTATATAAATAAATAAATAAGTATACAGGTACATACATAGGTAAATGTATATGTATAGGGGCTTTCATTTCGTAGTTTCAAGTTGGTAACGCTGGCATTTTACACCTGCCAAACTCAGCTGTCATTTGAAGTGTCATAATATTAGTTGAATGTTTGCCATTTACAATAATGGATCGCTTACAAAACGAACAACGCGTTAAAATTATTAAAACTTACTACAAAAGTGGTGATTCAAACGTAGCTACTTTTCGCGATGATTATGGCCAAGTCCTTATTGGAAAACCCATTATAATAAATACTTGAAAGAAGCTCATGCTTTCCAATATAGAGCTTACTATAGTAAAGAGAACCATTGTCTGCAGGAAGGTACATATTTTTTGAAAAAGAACTCGGCGGATTAAATAAGTACTAACTTCAAATTTAGAGGAAAATTTTGAGCCTGGATTTTATACCCAAGTTTTATGTGATCTTCGCAACATCATGGAACGAGAGGATGTGTTCCATTCCATAGCAAAATGCTCAATACACAAAGAGTTCTGCAACAGCTTCTTCAGAGTCCCGAATTTTGTGGTTAGTTCATTATTTCAATCGAAATTTCAGCCTTGGATGTAACTTTGTCAAATTTCCCAACGTTATTCAAGCCTTTCCGTCTCAAGATAACATATGATTTAAAGAGTTACCAACAGGTACCCCACCCTTTAGTTGCTGACGGTGACATTTTGTGTGAATTTTATAAATTTTGTCTTCATTTACAGCCAAATCCACTTTAGTCATCTTTCTCATCCTTAGCTTCCAAATAAAAACTAGAGCATGTACGTAGACGTTGTATCGGGAACATAATTTGACAACAAAAAATAAAAGAAATGCAACGTCGAAGCACTTGAAGCACAAACTTAGGAAAGAGCCAAAAAAGCTGACAATTGAAAAATTTGGATCAAATTGGATCGCGATTTTGTTCAAAAAATGGTGAGAGGAGGTCGAATGCTTAAACAACAAATACTGATCACTGAAACTAATATTGCAGTGCTTGTTAAAGTTTTCAGAGATCCTATATGGACGATGGTAAAATCTTAAAACCTACTCGAAAGATACATACATATATAAAACTTTAAAAAAACTTTCTCTAAGTGAACAGAGTAAAAAATTTGCGAATTCAGATCAGAGCGTTGGTGTTCATCCGCCATCTCAGTCGTTTGACTTTCACTCTTCCTGCTAATTCAATGTCGCTATACAATCCGTGCAGTTCGTAGTTGTACTTACCCTCCACCCGAATGACCGAAAAACATTCGAAAAATTTTCTTCTCATAGCAGCATCCTCATCCATTTTTGATAAAATCCAAGCCAATTCCAGCGACCGGTAAGACCTTTTCTTCTTTGATCTCAGCGCTGGTGTCGTTGTCTGAATTTATAGCGGGGCCTAGGTAGACAAGGTCCTTAACTAGTACCTCGAACTTTTATTTGTCGTGAGTGACGTTTTATCCCAGACGGCGGCGGTTGGATGTCCTATCTTGTTGACAACATATATGAAACAAGTCTTGCCCTCGTTGACGATTAAACCCATCTTCCCCGCTTTTATCTCAATACTCGCTGTGGTCAATCTGACTTCTTTCGATTATGTCGATATCATCGGCGTATGTGAGGCGGACGAACATGGATGAACTTTTGAAAAATTGTACATGTTGTGTTTTCGTGTGAGTTTTGCACTATTCATTCAAGAATGATGTTGAAGAAATTGTATGACAGCGCATCGCCTTGTCTAAATTCTTTTTTTTGACATCAAAAATATCAGTAAGTTCCTAACAGACCTCAATGGAGCAGCTTACATATTCAATTGTCATCCTGCACAAACTGACGAGTTTGGCAGGGATGCCAGAACTAGACGTTGCTCTGTATAGCTCGTCTTTATAGATGCTGTAATACGCGGCCTTAAAATCGATGAATAGGTGGTGTGCATCGATTTGAAGGTCGTGGATTCTCCCCAAGATTTACCGTAGTGGAGATACTATCCAACAGTACTACCAACGATTCACTCTCTAAAATAAAATATGTTTTCATCGACCTTCAACGTTGTTATGTACTCTTAACGGTTTGGAGACTTCTGGAACTATACTAGGCATGCAGACGAATTTGATAGTCGACCTGGAATGAACTATTTTCAACAAGTCCGATGACCCGTCGGCTTGAAATTCGTCAGAAGAGATGACATTTAGATCATCGCTGGATCTCGACTTAGTTTCGAAATAGAAAGCGGTATGTCAATATTGGGTGTTCTCAATGTAGGCTCTTTGAGGCTTTTTTGGTGTCCCACAAGATAGCCACTTAGGGCCTTTGCTTATTAAATATATTTTTTAAACGAAAGCTCTTCACAGCTAGATCGTGTTTGACTTAAAATTTTATTGTGTATTAAAAATATTTATGATAGTTTAAGTCCCAAATTGCAGAGATTCCGATATAAATTGGTCTTAAATATTTGCAATTTACAATGACTAGGAAATGTAGAGCTCGACAAGACATTCCATAGAAGGAAAGAATCAAAATATCTTAGAGTTCGCCCCAATGTGGGCTAAAGGATATACTGATGAGCATTTATAGCGAGACGAGTGTTGTAGTCACAAATTTGAAGGGACGGTTGTAAAAATAATGATTGAACAAGTTTTGGCGCAATAGACGCCACGTCGTTGTTCAAGCTTGTCGATTAACTGTTTAATAGTGGTATTAGCTATGAGTTCTATCGGTTTGAAATCTTATCTAGGTAGTGCAAAGAGGTCTAGGTGGCACCTGGCCAAATACTGGATAAAAAATACTGAACATTCATACATTATTGCCTGTTAGTAATGACTATATTATCTCCGGTTCCAGTCTGTCTCCTAATGTATTTTACAATACCATTATATATTAGTGTACAAAAGGTTACGATATGTTATTTAACCTGTCAATCTGTTAGAGTTAAGCTCGGTATATGAATAAAGGACTTATGTGCCATTATAAGATACCTTACAGTAATTAAAAAATTGGTCTGCTGCCAGCTATAAAGCCAAAATAAACTAAGATGGCGACATCATGAAGATCCTAACCCTGGCAAACTATTTCGATTCAAACAATGAATGATGCTCTATAAAATCCCAATCTACTCTACTCTACGATGCCGAGTGTTTAGCCAAAAGTATTATAGAAAGGCTGATCGGAAGAAAGATGAAAAGATACTTCGTCGAAAGATAATTATGTAGTAAGTACGTTTTACAGAAAAATGCTCTACAAATGCGCGATATGTTAAAAGTCTTGACCATCATCCATTATTGCGAAACTATCTAATCAATCAGATCAACAACTATTTTACCAAGTTGCCTTTGATTCAAGGAGTTTCTACTTAACTTGATATTGAAATAAACACCCTTTTTCGAATGCTTAATTACTTATATCAGTAGTAAACTAACATTTGCAATAGCAAAACAATTGATAACACTGTAAGCTGTCGACATTCAACGTTTATTTTGTTTTATTTGACTATTCCACAATCTAGACTTTGACTTGGGCTTGCTAGCTATTCGTATTCGTTTTCATATTCGTTCTCATATTTGTACTCGTATCTTAGGCTGAGAAATTATTCACATCTCTTTGTGACTCAGTCAAAAACCAAAAAGTACTTACAGAGTGCTGAAGCTGATGCATGGCACTTACAAGCGAAACATCTTTTGTTCTAAGTGAACTGTGCTATGGGAATAGTCTAAAGTTCAATTTTTTTTTTTT
Organism: Volucella inflata; assembly: GCA_928272305.1. Classification (NCBI taxonomy): domain Eukaryota; kingdom Metazoa; phylum Arthropoda; class Insecta; order Diptera; family Syrphidae; genus Volucella; species Volucella inflata. The sequence goes on along the minus strand of OV743718.1, from coordinate 17,327,494 downwards.
GAATAGTTATATCGCAATCTTTTGATATAGAGTGCGAGCATGTAGCTAGAATAATACATATATCTGGCCACTGACATGGAGTGTGTCACTTGTTCGAGATGTTTGACCGTAATAAAAATCTTATCTTAATTACTTTGTTCGCCGATCGATCTGTATGCACAATTTTGTGTAAGTATACTAATTTGTACAAGATCAACTAGATGAAGGTTGTTAACTTGTATTCAAACCAATATTTGTGAGGAAGAACTGAGAAGGGAAATGACACATGTCGCAGATCGTTTTCAACAAATTTAGTAAAAGTAAGCAAATTAAACATTCAGTTGTAAAATTAAGCGAAAATAAGGCTGATAAGCTCAGATAAGAAGGCACCACAGCAGCATTGCATAGAAACTGATAAAATTTGTGTTGAAACTATAGGTAGTGAAAGAAAAACTCAGGAAACCTACCTTATAATGAACAGAAATTCAGAAGAAGAAATTTGTACGTAATTTTGAACTGACATAATTGACGAACGCTGACAAGATACAGCTGCAAAAATTGCAAGAATTAAAGCCGACTATGGTTATGTTTGGGTAAAATTTCAGTGAATGGGCCCAAAATCAACTGGTTTTAAATCCGCTGTTCTATCGGAAAATTGTGTTTAGCAATGAGACTAATTTTTGACTCAATTGATATGTCTATAAGTTATAGAGAAGATAATACACATGATTGAAACGCCATTACATCCCGAAAAATGTACAATTTGATGCGGTCTGTATCCTGGTGGAGTCATATCTGACCATATTTTTATGGAAATGAAGCTAATCAGAGTGCTACCTTCAAGGGTATTCGCTTTAATGCCATGATTAATAACTTTTTCGTTCCCCGATTGAATGGCATGAATGTGGAAGAGATGAGTTTCCAGCAAGATGGCGCCACGTGGCATTCGATGAACGTAAAACTTCGCTTAATGAACCTATGATTTGACTCATTTTCATTACGAATACGTTAAGCCGCTAGTCTACGTTGACAAATCAACAACAATCGTTTTTTTGAGAACACAACATCTTCAAATGTATGGACTGTACAGCGACATGGACCTAGCCAGAAGAGTGAAGATCCAAAGACTAAGATGGCTGGGTCATGTAGAGCGCATGGACACCAATGCTCCGATCCGAAAAGTCTTCGAATCCGCCCCCGAGAGACAGCGCAGTAGAGGAAGGCCAAGACTCAGGTGGCGCACGCAAGTCGAAGAGGACCTCAGCCAACTTAGCGTGCGAAACTGGAGGCAGCTAGCCAGGGATCGAGCTGGCTGGAGAAGCTTGTTGACTGAGGCCCAGGTCCACCCCGGACCGTAGCGCCACCTAAAGTAAGTAAGTAACATCTTGAAAAAATAGCCGAAAATTTTATCTGTCGTATGACATTCATCAGATCCAGCAGTGGTGGGCATATGCCTAAGGTTGTGTTTAAAAATCAATTACCGAATGTATTCTCTCGATTAAACACAAATAAATGGCTATTTAATTAAAGTTTATGTTTTTGTTGAACATGTTTATCCTTTAGCGCTCACAATTTGCTGCGACTAGTTTCCAAAAATGAAGTCGCAGACGTTGATTAGTTCCAAAATCTTTTTTCGACAAGAAGACACAACAAGGAACGCCATGGTACTAGAAGACAACAAAATATACACATGAATGAAAATGTCGTGTGTAGTGTCGACTAGGATCGGCTTGACTCGGTTAATGGTTGCCATATTGTACATCTTCGGATATATGAAATAAAACATATTAGATATAAAGCATTTCAAGGGTATGGGCTACGCAGAATCCAAAAGCAAATCGCCAGCGTCAATAACACTCGGTTTAGTGTACTGCCCGAAGAGGTGCATCATTCGAAATGATCATTGGTGTATGTTGTAAAAATAAAGCCGGAGCAATAGTTACTGTAGGGCAATTTTTTTTTTTTCTAAGTCAGTTATGGAAAACCATCTACAATTGCAGTTCCAACCGTATGGAGCCATGTACTTACCCAAAGCGACACTTTGTTATGATATCAATTGGCCGAGCATATCAATTGGGACACTGAATATTTTTCGTTTATATCAATAAAGTATTTCATTTCAAAAAAATATATATACATATGTATATGTATAATTGATATAAGCTTCTCAACAAAACCTATATACAATTCGTTTATACCACGTTAAAATCGTTTAAGACAATCGCGAATTTATGATACCCTGACACTACCGTTCAACGCGTCTGGTTTATTTTTGTATTTTCTTGAATAATTTCTTTGTTCGATTCACTCTTCCCTCCTCTATATTTTACTGTTGACACAGACACCAGATAAGATACCCGTGGCTTAATAGCATCGGACATTTGTACGTATTACATGCCCTTGACAAGGTTTTTTTTTTAAAAATTATTATTATTTTTTTTATTTTACAAATTTATTATCGGTTTAACTGAATTACCGACCACCCTGTAATAATCCACCTATCGGCGACTAGAAAATTTTGTCTTGCCACATGTGCTCACAACTGACATTTCTACGTTTGACATTTGTTTGTTGTTATTCGCCATTGGGGAAACCTCCCTCTCGAAGGCTTTATTCAATTTTACATTTAAATCCTTAAATTTTGTTTCCAAAATGACCTCAGGGAAGCTAGAATACGACTCTTCACTTGGTGGTCCTGTAGTTCTTCCAAGTCACATACAAACCTATCGGTATGCCGCATCCAGCATTCAAGAAATCAAGAACCTTCTTGTTGAAATCGAGAATCCCACTAGTACAAAACTGCTCTTCCAAACTCTTCCAAAACACATGCGACGTCGTGCTATGTCCCATCATCCCAAGCGTCTACCACGTAAATATCGCTCAATCCATAACTCCCAAATGGCTAAAGCTGGGAAACCACCTCAAACAACTAAGAGACCTTCAAGGAAATATCGCCGAAAACCTAGTAATTTGCTTAAGGAGTACATTCGAAGGCAGAGAACACACGTGTGGCTTGAGACACACATTTGGCATGCAAAGCGATTCCATATGATTCCAAAGTGGGGTTACAAATTGCCATATGCCTCATGTGATAAGACCTATCGCGCTTGTTACAGAGCCACTGCGAAACATTGTTTGCTCCAGGATATATCTTTTTATGCTTGTGTGGAAATTAGCGGAACTTTAGAGGAAATTTTGAAGGGATTCATAACGGTTACAAGTTCAAAGTGTGGCCTAGGGTTTGCAGCAAGAACATTTCTTTCTGGTAAGCGAGAAGGCACTGTCGAGATATTCAAGGCCGGACAATATCCAAACGGGTCTTTGGGAAAGGTCAATTTCTTATGGAGACCTCAAGAAAATGAAATCGAACTGAGAAGAACCTTGTGGATCTTTATACACCCAGCTGCGTATAAGGAAGTTATTGATGAGCTTCTCAAAGTATTCGCGTTGAGGAGTTACCGTACAGAAAAAGTTCCGGATAACAACACAAATGATGTAGAGATGATTGAAGGTTCCAGGAAGAAACAAAAAAAGGCGAACTTACAGCTTCAGTTTGTGACAAAGTCATTCGCCTATCAACGAGCTCCACAACATCGAAACGAAAGCAGTGGAATTGTTCTCACAGAGTTAAAGGACACCATGAATCGCTTTCGTTTAACCGGCCCACTCTCCCAAGCAGTTCTCACACGGGCTCTTCGTGTCAAAGTTATTCACAGCTCAGAGCCCGACAATTGGTTCAAAAGCGCAATGACAAGTGATAAGAGTGTTAAGTCTCACAAAGCACAAACTGCCTTTTGGGAAAACTGTCAGGGGGTCAATTCCCCTGGAGAACTTCTTTCAAATATGGTCGTCGGTTTGAATGTTGAAGATCCTCGCATTAATCGACCAAGAAAACGAACAAAAGCTGAACCAGTGTTAAAGCCACCTAATTCAGACGTTTTCTTTGATTTGGAGCAGAATCTTCAACAGAGTGTCATTTGGGACTTTGACCTAAGAAATGAAATCAGTAAAAGTATGATGTCAACGTATGAATTCTGCACTCAACGCGAGAAGAACTGCATGGTTCCAGGAGAACGGTGTCAATTCGAAGAACAGATGCAACCAGTACCACTTTTGCTTATTCAACGGCCTGGATCTCAAGATTCAAACTTCAAGCGACTGAGCTACGCATGTGGTTGGGATGTTATAGTTCCTTCTGGCTATGGAATGTCCGTTTGGTTGTCATTAATAATGTGGGGAGCAAAACCTGGTGGATTAAGAGAGTTCGAATCGGTGCATAGAGAACTCGGCACAGACGAATTTTTACCCGACTCAGTAGCAGGTATCAAAGAAGCATCCGATCGTCAGCTAGAGTTACGTCTTAAATATTTCCGAAAACCACCCAACAAAAGGTGTAATTATCGGAAGCTATCTATTGTAAGTCCATTCAAAGCTCCGTTGGATCAGCTGGCTAAAGAATGGACACCATCTGGAACCGATTTTTTCATTCTCCGTGACAAAGATCTTCTAAAGCAACTGAACCTAGCCATAAACCAAAAGAAACAATTGCCTTCTTTGCCACCTTCGTGCCTTATACAAATAAATCTTCGAATGAAGACGCGAGGAAATCCAGGAGACTTTGCACTCATTTGTCTACCAACAAACAGTGATCTCAAGAGAAATTTCAGACGAATTAAATTCGAAGATAATGACCCAATCTACACGGAACCACTTCGAGCTGATTCCAATGAAACGGAGCGGAAAAAGCTTCGCATGGACCACAAACGACTTCTGAAACGGATGAGAGGAAGACGTGTGCGAGAAAAAAGACGGAAGCAGGTAATAGGAAATTCAATTCTTCAGTTTCTTTTAAAGTGGTGACAATCTGTTTATGTATTTCCAGGAAACTAGTGAAACTAAAGTAACCATCCGTCCAGCAAATACTGCCAGCCTAGTCGTAGATCAATATAAAAAAATGTGTGAGTTATGGCTACCACAGAGTTCAAGTGAAAAAAATGTACGCAATCAGTGCTCTCGAGAAGTCTTTGGTTATGTTACGCGTAGTGAATTCAGTTATATCGAAGCGACAGTAACTGCAATTGGATATGTAACCGTGCCGGGCCTGCAGAAACTTGTAAGTATTTGGAAACGCACCAAAGGTGTTGAGAAAATTATCCTGGTACGCGGCACCAAGACCAGGCACTATCGCTTTGCTAGTTTTAAGGTTAATTGTGAAGTTTAGGAAGAGAATAAACATGTTTTTACTTTTATAAGCTTTAATCATTTGATGGAGGCAATTGTGTAAAACGGAGAACAACTTTTAAAAGCTGAAATACCACATTATTTGCACTTGATTAAAACCAGCTCCTATTACCAAAACAGTAATTGAGGTGAGTAACGCAACGCGTCATAGATGGTATTTGTCATCGATTGCGAAAGATGAGGGCATCGAAGGTACACTTGTCTGTTTTGGTGGCTTAAAGCCGCTTAGGACCGATGGCAAACTTATATCCATTTTTACTATAAAAGCAGCCTCACTGCTAGACAAGTACATACAATCTTGGTATATGCAAAAGAACTTTGCAAAGGCTTCCTCTGTTGAAGAAGCAACATGCTCTTCATAGCAGACGGCCAGACAAAAAAGCGCAGACGAATTACTTGTTTTGTAGATTAGAGCGAATTTGACGAATAGGTCGATTGCAGATGTATGTGTACTGTCTGGATGATGCCTTCTTACTGTCTGTTGTATTTCAAGAAGTGATCTTTGATAGCACGCACTAAAAATTGTATGAACTTGCAAGCCCTTTGCCTATGTATGCACCGTACCCAACCATCAACTGCTCTTGGATCAGCTTGGCAATTAAGTCACCGGGTTCAACAGCTTTGTTAGACTTAAACTTGAAAATGGCTACCCCGACTTCATCATGGTCGTGTGGACGAGAAAGTGATCTACCATCGTATTCGCCGTTCGTCATCATCGTCGAACAGAAATATCTTTGTCTATTCTTAGCACTAATTGTGATCCAATATCAGGTTTTCTGTTCGGGCTTTACAGCTTTGGCATGTTCGGTTGACTATTTTCGTAAAACTTTCGAGCTTCATTTCTTGGGTAGCATCTCACTAAGCCCTAGATGAATAGATTCTCTTTGTTATTTTTCTATGGAACATATGTTTGTACCTTCTCTTCTAGTCGTCTTGTGCTTTTCTGGAGGGCTACTCTGACATCCGTTGTTTTTCCAGTTTTGTCTGTCGGCGTTCTTCGTCGACCGGGTTTCTCTGTTTAGACGGTACATCAGTAGCGGCCTCTCTGATTGCTCTTTGGCAATGACGCCACTGATCTTTTGCATTCAATCCTGGCGGCATCGAATTTCTCGAGTGGTTAAGGGAAGCTCTTTCAAAAAAGGCTCTGGTAATCTTTTGCAACTGTAGTTGTTCAACGTTGAACTTTCCTTTCTTAAAATGCTTTGTGGGCTTTAGGCTGCTACGGATAACCGCATCTGTTCCTTGGGTAGTTAAAGGTAATGGTCCGAGTCGTTGTTAGCTGCTGGGAACTTTCGGACATCCAAAACACGGGATGAGTGCCTTTCATCAATCGCGATATGATCAATTTATGTAATGTATGTAATGCCTACAACTTAGGCGCATAGTCACCAGGGGTGCCATCAAGAGGGCCATCAATTCGAACAATAAACGAAAGTGGGAGGATCTCCGCCAAGACATAAACAGCGACCCCTGGGGGCTAGGCTACAAGGTCGTATTGCGGAAACTGGGAGCCCAGTCGGCACCGCCTATTCTAAACGAAGGCAAGATGGGGTGCATTGTAAACACCCTTTTCCCAACTCATCCGGTCAGGCCTCCCGACAACACACCAGCCCGACGACAAGAAACTCCAGGTTTAAACAAAGAAGAGTTGGGACTAGCCGTGCAGACAGAAGAGCACCCGGCCCAGATGGAATTCCAGCAGAAGTAATAAAAGTGACTGCCCAAGCATGCCCTAACCTTCTGCTCAACATGTACAACAATTGCCTTGAAGAAGGAGTCTTCCCAAAGAGCTGGAAAAAGCAACGATTGGTACTGATCTGCAAAGGAAAATCAGCGTACAGGCCCTTATGTATGCTGGACACTGCGGGAAAACTGATGGAAAAACTGCTCAAATCACGGCTCACAGATGCAGTACAAAGAGCGGGAGACTCGTCAGGAAGGCAGTACGGGTTCAGGAAAGGACGCTCCACAATCGGAGCTATTGAAAAGTGGTGAAGTCTGTTCAAACCGCGCAACAAAGAAGTTGCCGTTCTAAGAAGACCGTTTTGCTGGCAACCCTGGACGTATGAAATGCTTTCAACTCAGCCAGGTGGAGTGATATACTAAATGCGCTAGAAAATAGATTCAACATCCCAGCCTTACTATTACATATGACGAAGGACTTTCTCAGGGATCGGGAGCTGATCTACGAGACCACAGAAGGCCTACGAAGGAAGGAAGTAACATCTGGAGCAGCACAGGGATCAATCCTGGGACCAGACATCTGGAACATCTCCTATGATGATATACTGCAGATGGAGATGCCCGAAGACATATTTCTCGTTGGGTACGCAGACGACATCGCGGCAGTGATAACGGTAAGAAACACTGAAAACGCGCAAAGAAAGTTGAACCAAGTTGAACTGGATGGATGAGCACGGTCTTAGTTTGGCAACAGAGAAAACTGAGACAGTCCTTCTGACGAAGAAAAAAATAGACTTCCAAATTGGCTCTGAAGTCATTAAGAGCAAGAACGCGGTAAGGTATTTGGGATTGAGGCTCGACACAAAACTAACTTTCTGGCAACAGATAAAGTACGTAGCTGAACGAGCCTCTTGAGTAACAACATCACTCCGTAGATTAATGGCGAACATAGGTGGTCCAACGCCAAGTAAGCGCAGACTATTAATGTCGACTACGCATGCCATTCTCCTATATGGAAGTCAGATCTGGGCAGACGCGCTTCGACAAGAAAAGTACCGGAAGTAGATGGCGGCAGTGCAAGACGTGGAGCTCTACGCGTGGCTAGCTGTTACCGAACGGTGTCAACCGTCCTTGTAGTCGCAGGAGGGACTCCCAGCGATCTCCTAGCAGCACAAAGGAAGTACGTCCACGAAAACAAGGCGGAAATCGGATTGGAAGCGGCAATCGACCAAGCAGTGACGACGTAACATTGTTGCAGACAACCCTTAGTAATTAAATAAATGCACTACGAATTAATCATACTTAAATCGAATATATCTGCATTTCCGTCCTCCAATGCTTAAATATGATACAGCCCTTGTTATCTAATTAAGAGTTAACGTGCCAATGTGCAAACAATTTAAGTACTTGGGCTCTGATGTTGCACATAAAGTCGGTGTGGACTTGCCTAAATGGCGCGAAAACTCCGCAGAATTTTGTGTTAAAATATGCCGTTTACACCACAACACAATCGTTTATTCGCTGCAGTAGTAATGCAGATACGTGGAAGAAATTCGTAATATTAGATATAAAAGTATACTTTACATATCGCGGTTTGTTTGTACTATTACAGTTTCTCCAGTCCGAAATTTAAAAGCCCATCTTACAATTTCTACTTTCTGAATTTTTTAAATTGATTTTTGATTAAAAAGGACGAGTCCCACTCTATTCGCACCCAATCACCATCCTTCTCGGGTGACATAAAAATCGAAAAATAAAAAAAATGAGTCCAAAATCATTTTCTTAACAATCTGTAAACAGTTACGTATCTTTTTGTTTTTGTTTTCATTTATTCAATTGATAATTTCAACATAAGTTTCAAAGTATGTCAAACGTTGTTCCAACTTAGAACTAGAATGCTAGAATTTCATAAATAGCGAGAAGACTTCTCTTAAAAAAATATTCTGATTACTTTTTCTTTAACGAAGAAGATAGTCCATTTCACAATGCTTTCTCTCACTCTGTGAGTAAAAGGAAACTAAAGGGAAACAATTAACTAATAGCGCTAAAGATAATTGAAATTGAAAAGCATTAAAAATCAATCAAATTGAAAAACACAAGAATGTAAAGTAAAGTACTTAAGTCGACCTAATAAATGTACGCAGCATCTTCGTCTTCACCTGTTTTCTTTTGTTTGTCATCCTCTTCATCGTTTACATACATATACTCGAGTGTCGTTTAAGTCGGAAAGATTTTTTGTTCATAGTGAAGAGATGTGGTTTCTTAAGTAATTTGTTTTATAGTTTAGCGTCTGTTGTTGCTGTTTTTGATAATTTTTAAACTACGATTACGACTAATTATTTACGAGGATTGATTTAGTGTTCACTCTTGAGGAGGATAGAATAATCCTAAATTAGTTAACCCATTTGGCTATAGTATTCTACAAACAAACAGAAATCAAATTTAAATAAAATCTAACAGAATCGAAGGAAATGATTTGCTTACCTTAACATCATTCATCTCTTCATCGGACGAGGAGTGTGATAGACCTCCGTATGTCTTAAATGTAACATTCTTCATGAAGGATTTTAACAAACTTGCACTGAGCTGTCCAAATTTATATGGCACCACTGGATCAAAATCACCATGTGCTTGGAAAATCTACAAGTAAATTAAAATAAACTACTATATTTCGATTCGTAAAAGATTAACCGACTTCTACTTACTGGGACATCATCTGGAGAGATTTTAAGACCGGGAAATTGCTTATGCAATGGCAGCCAGCATGATAGTGCAACAACACCACCTAATGGTTGTGGATATGTTAATGCTGAGTACAATGCTAAAGCTCCACCTTGTGAAAATCCACCAACAACAATACGATTAACGGCAATTCCAGCTTGAATTTCAGATTCAATCATTGAGTGAACATTTTGTGTTGCTCTTTTGATTCCTTCCTCGTCTTCAGGTCCAGAAACATCTAATGTCTTTAGGTCGAACCAGGATGGCATTTGAAAGCCAGCATTTAGTGTCACAGGCATAGTAGGAGCCGTCGGGCATACAACCTTCATATGGGACGGCCGAATCATGCCAAGTGCAGATGACCAACCATGACTAAACAAATCAAAAATTTTAAAATATTTTAATTCTTTTTTAATAGAATCATTCGAAACATTTTTAAGAGTACTGTGAGGTTTTTAATTTAATTCTAATTGCCATTATTGAATCAGGAGTAATGCAAAAAGGCCTCTAGAAGTCCAATGCTGTCATGTCAAACAAGAAGTGAGTTGGGATAGGCCGAAAGTGTTAAATAAAAAGTCTTCAGCTTTTGTAAATCGGATGACAATCCATATCAATGCTAAATTCACCAACATGTCGATTTGGAGAAAAAAAAAAACTTCATCAACGATTACTTCCATGATATCTCTACGTTGATAACCACTAGAGTTGAGAAAAATAGACTTTCCGAAAACTTATTCAGGCCAATCAACCAGTTAACTAATCGCCAACGAGAATTTTTACATTGCTATCCAGTAGTCTAGCTGTACACTTAGAGATGGCAAAATATAGAAGGTTTTATATCATACTGAGCAGATCTTTTGTAGTGGCCACCACTGATGACAAGGTATCCCAGCTCAACGTGTATTCAACCAGATCAATCACTTTGTCATTAGCTGTAGCTTTAGAAATTGGATCCAATATTTCCTTAACAAACATCAGAATAGAGAGGAAATACTTATATAATGGTACTTGCAGATACCATTGTCGAAATGGTTGACATAAGACACCTAAATGTGTTTTGCCCCCGCAAGATGATGGTCGTCGTCCCGTCTAGCACCACAAGAAAATGATGAGGTGCAATGCAATCTAAGATGGAAGGAGGAATAAACAGTAAATATGTACGACAGCGCAATGTATAAATAATGATCTCCCTTATGGTAAATGTTCCAAACTAAATATAGTAAGTCTTATAGAGAAATCTGTTGTCATCAGATAAGGAACAACTTTCCAGAAGAAGGTAGCATTTTGCAGCAGTGATTTCTTACTTAGGCACCAGCGATTGGGACAGAAACTAATTTGAACCTCTCACAGTAAGAAATACCCTTATTCGCACCTACCCTCCGTAGTTGACTTAACCAACGCATCATCATCAAACAATGTGTTTGAGGTCTTTGATAGCTTCTTCTCTCATTGCTTTATGGCGTTCCCTGCACAAGAGCTATACCAGAGAAGATATTCGCTGTAATAAAGGCCAACTATGCCAACGATAAGGTGTCAAAGCAATTCAATATATTCAACGGAGTAAGTTGCCATCTGGTCAACTTTTGCCACTCCTATTCCTTAAAAAATGATGTGACCCAGGCAGATCTATCTAAAGAAAACATGGACCCGAGAGGAGCTACGACACCATATATTAAACACTTTAACTAAACTTATAACATTTGCAGCTCCCAGACATTAGATACTCGTATTTACCAGATGTCCCACAATCTGTAATGAGAATAGCTCGAAATGAATACGGCTCCAACAAAAATCCTTAGCATTTTAATTTCCCAGCACCAATCGACAGAGCTTTGCCGCAGAAGATGGTCGTACCACAGGACAGCAAAATTTGTAAAGCAGATGCTAAACCTTTTTTTCCTGTGTCCTAGGAGAAAAAAAAACACACACAACCTGACACAGTCCAATTAAACAGTATTACCTTGTGGGTGTAAACTAGGAAATAACGAACACCATCACAAATTTGGTTAAATCGCATATCGAGTGACTAATTACATGCGACATGCGATCAAGCCGCCTGAATAAGTGGGAGAAAGTGGCCATACATTCTATCAAAGGTGCTTCAAAGACGATTCCCTTACGAAAAATGCAAAAAATTAAACATTAAAAAGAATGATTTTCCTGTTAATAAACGAATTCAATGAATGCAACAACAAGCAACTATCCTTTTGCTCCTACTGCGTACGAGTAGGAAGAAGTTTTTTTTACAGAAGATGAAACGCGCAGTAAAAAGTTGAGTTTAGAACGTACGATTGAGCTTGATTGCATATTTTCCTAAGCGTTTTTGTCCAATAAAATTATGAGACGAGTTCAAATGCACAGAGGCAAAGACCATATCAAAAGATGCAACAATTGATTTTTGGTGAAACTAATGTCGCATACAATAATCGATGCGATTACAATGCGGCTTTGCAGGAGGCAAATTGAAAAACAAAAGAGAAACCATACACAAAACACAAATAAATATGAAATATTCCGTTGCGAAAAATTTAACCAATTTTGAATCATGGAAATTCCCACGCTCTTCCTACCACCCACGAACTTCTATATCCCAAACCTAAATACCCTCTAAGCACATCACAGTCACATGCATTGCCAGTGTGAAGTGAACGAGCCAAAAAAGGCAGTTAATCTTTCAACACAACCACGAATTGAAATGAAAAATTCAAATTTCATCTCATCGCATTAAATCGACAGAATTGTTAAGTGCCAACCGAGGGTAGTCACTTTAAATTCCATAATCGCAATACGTGCCTCCCCCTTTGCTTATGCTCTGGCCTGATTGGCTAAGCCTAACATTCAGCTCAAGCAAATACATTGTATTTCACAAGTACAAGTATTTCAACTAAATTGTGAGAATAAGGTTTTATCGGAAATCCCATAGCGAATTCCCTGCGCACTTGTGTATTGATTAATTCCAACACATAAAGTGTCACACGCTTAAAACATACTCCAAACTTTAATAATTAATGCACAAATGTTAACCCCTCAAAAGGAAGGAAGGAAGGACTGTCACGGGTAGGAGTAAACGGTATACACCACCATCTACTCTAAAATCCTTTTCCTTTAGCAAAGGTATTTCAAATTCAAGGTTGAACATATGTACAAAGGGATACCTTCCCCTTTTTTTCAGCTATTTTGTTTGCACGCAAGTTTTTTGTTCTGTTGTGTTGTGTTTTCTCGTGTCTCCACTTATTTTTCGTGGTGTGACGTAGTTTAGTTTTACACACAAACGAAACCAAACGAAACTTTGTTGATTAAACAAAATTAGGAAAACAAATCTGTTTGGCAAACTTAATTTTTTTTTTCATTCAGACAAAATTGTATATGCCACCATGCCCTTTGGACTGCATTACATTACATAATCCCACTGACCAGTTATATGTTGCAGAAAAAAAAAACTATTCTTGTTTTGTTTTTTTTTTTTTTCAAGAGAAGATTAACCATTCGCGTGAGCAAATTAGCTACGATAACCTCTATTATTGTAATGTTAGATTAGTACAGCTCCTACTCACCCTGTATCGCCGAGGCCATGCATGAATATCAGCTGAAAGTGAGAATTCAAATTAGCATTTGGTGGGACGATAAACTTACACTGCCACACAACTTACCGTCGATGTATGTTTAGCCGTAGCTTCTAGGATCACTGGTCTGACGGACATTTTTTCTTGTTGCGACTTATAATTAATATACTCAGGTACAATTTAAATGTATACCCTCAACAAACTTAAATCGTTCTGATGGAGAAACACAGGAGAATTTGGCAACCTTTGGTCTAGTTTGAGTGCCACACTTATAATTATCGATTTGTCGATTGGAAATGTTCAAAAACTTTTTGTTTACGTAGATTGTAATATGAAAATCCGATAAATTATTGGCTGTCTGAGGTAATTTTAAGCGTATGGGGAGGTTTTGAAACGTGTCACACTGGATGAATTTGCAAGCACGAAGGTTAACGAATGCTGATGATTAGCTGGACGTCTACGATTGGAATAAGTGAACAAAATACTATTCCTCTCTGTTATTGGGAGTTTGTTTTTTTTTTTTTTTTAGTTTTCGTTGGCCCTTGTACAGTGAATTTTCGTCGGAACTGTGTGCGCAAGCCAACAATTTTTTCGTCTGGATGATAGCTCTGATTTGTCTATGAAGCTGCATGACAGAAGAACAGTAGTTCAACCCTCTCAAGGTAAAATTCAAATGTCATTTTTGAAAAACGTCAAAAATGGGCTTCATACATCGGTGGAAGTGATGGGATGAATTCAGGTTGGAACAAAAACTTTACTGCTTTGTCAAGAATATGTTTTTTAGTGGTGTTTTCAATATGGATTTTCTGAACCATTGATCAATATCGAAATTCAATTTAATAACGCTACCTGCGTTTAACCCAATTTCATTCTAATTGAACGATTAAGCTTAGTATGCAGCTATTTGCAAAATAAGATCGTCAAATTATTTAATAGAATTTTCAATCACCTGCTAAAAACCCGAGTGACAGGACTCAATTGCATCCGTTTTAATATAAAAAAAAATAAGTTGCTGTGCTGACCAAAAAAAAAAAAAACGAAATGTCAAGATATGGCAAATAGTAAGCAATTAAAAAGTGATGTGCATGTTAAATACAACAATAACATAGCGATCAACGCTAAGTCAATTTATATCCGCTATCTATTAAGCGAATATAAAACAGTGCTTTCAAATTATAGTTTCTTCGTTTCGGATAAATTTTGCGATGAATTAGCAAAAATGTCAAATATTCGCCTACAAAATTTTTTCAAAAAAATTTCACCAACCGACAGATGAGCCTCCACTAAATGCCATAGAAATGTCTGTGCTACCAAGTTTTTATGATGAACTCTTAAGTGGGTATGGATCGTTATTTTTGCGAAGATAGCTAACAAGAGTGCAAAGAAACACAACTGTTGTTGAGTCTTTCATAACAGTATATTAACGATATTTTAAAATGTATCAGGTTTTGTTTATTTTAATTTTTTTTTTTATAATTTTGAATTTAATTCCATTGTCCTAAAATAAAGTGATCTTACCTATGTATATAAGGAAGAACGGATCATGTGGCGCATGGGATCTCAGCCAACCTAGCGTGCGAAACTGGAGACAGCTAACGCGAACTGGCAAGGGTCACCCTGTATTGAGTTTTTTTTTTCACTTTTCCCCTTAACAGATATAACACCTATGACTAACGAATAAGGAGTGTCACAATTTGACAGATTATTGAGTTTGTTCAATCATATTATTGTTAAATTTGACGTTTGAGAGAAATGAATAATACGGCCTTTAAAAACTTTAAATCAAGTGGCTGTAGGCATGTTTGTATATAAGACCCTCATAATCTCAATCCTGTAAGGACAATGAAGGGAAAACACAGCAGAAGTTGACGGCCATAGGTGGGGCGCGCAAGTTGAAATGGACCTTAACCTCGCTCCTTTAAAGTAGCCTGGCTTCCAAATCGGAAGGTTCGGCGGCCTTCGAATCCCACCCGTGCCCGAGACACTAATTTTTTTCAGTCAACCAAAATCAAAGTACGATCTTAAGTTGACTAGCCACAATAAGCCAGCTCTCACTAACAATAAAGGATTCCAATTAAATGTTGGATGGCATCTAAATAGCACAAAATAACCACTGAGCCCAATCATCTTTATTCTCCCTGTCTAATTTTCCACAAAACTAAACATACGCATTTGCATTATAATGGCGTTTTTCACTGGACAAAAATAGCGCTCTATTTGCTAGAGCGAAGATAGCAATCCACAAATGTTTCATTGGCACTTTTTCACCTTTTCAGAGTGAAATTTTTTGCTCTCAATTTAATGTAATGCATTTAAATCGATTGTTCAAATTCATCAAAATGGAAATGAGAAAAAAAAATTAAACTTGATATTAGAATCAGAAAAATAAAATTTGACATGAAACCGTTTAACATACAAACATTTTGTTTTAAAATTTGAAAAATCAGAGTGCTATAGAATTCCAATGGATTCGAGGGCGTGCTAATTTTGAAAACCAATGTACTCATACCCGCTTTAGTGTTGTTCTTAAAAAAAAAGTATGAAGCACCAAATTGATTGGTTCCCTTTTTTATGTCGCAAGCCCGCGCTTTTCTGCATGCACTCTCTGCTCTAACTAGTTCCCATAGCTTTCCTATTCGATGAATCAAAGAAAAAATGGCAGAAGCTTTGCCTCGTTTCCAAACATCCAACATTTCTCCATCCGAATATCCGTCACTGGTGGTTTGATTTAATTTAATGTCTACGACAGCACCTCGAAACTGTTTGAGTTTCAAAGGCTTCCGAAAAGTCCACAACCTTCTAAAAGATATCAAATTAGAATCTTATCTATTCGTACTTAGAAGAATGGGCAACCAAAGTATTTCAAAAGGGGATATGATTTATACACACCACTTGTTATTTAATTAAAAATAATTCAAAAACATATTGTTGTTTTTCTTATTAAATAAGTTTTGTGTGTGTAGAAAATAATAAGAAATATTATAATATATTATCCATTTACACAATCATTTAAATTAATTGTTAAATTTTGGGCATAAAACGTAGATGAGCATTTGTTAATTTAAACCAACAGCAATAATAAACCCATTGGTGTTGTTCAAATTCAGCAAAGCTTTCCGTTCATTTTTGAACGGAAAGTATTCTTGGAATTTTTTATCTCCATAAACTATGATGCGACTACCGTGACACAAACACTTATTAAACGCCGAATCAATTGGATTTATCGAAACACAAGGTTTAGACTTTTGGGTCAAATTGTATTTAGTCACCGACGAGCTAGTCATGGCTATGAAATAATCTGCACTGACTGTGCCCATCCCAATTACTTTATCATTAATAGTCAACCAATTTTGTGTCCATTTGTCAGAAGAAGGATCGTAAATATCGAAAATTGTTTTTGATTGCTGATGTTTATAGAAAGACGTGCACAAGGAATCAAATATAGGAACGGCAAGGGATGAAGACATCGGGCTAGGAGTACCAGCGACATATTCCCATTTCTCAGTTACAGGATCCCATTTCTCCATCGAATGCCCAGTATTTGAAGCGCAAGAACGGTCTATAACGTACAAAATACCCTTCACCACAGTGACTCCACAACCACACCTTTTTTGGTTTAACGATGCCATTTGTTTCCATTTCAATGTCCTTAAATTGAGACAATCCACCTGATTTGTTGCTTCACGAGAACGATAAAATAACCCGCCGACTATAATCAATTCCTCATTCAGGGTGGTATATCCGAAATCAGTCCGTTTCTCTTGCAGACCAACCGTTTTTCTATAAATCCACTCATTTGATTCGGGACAAAGGAATCCAATTATTAATACTTCCACCCACCACTATATAGCCAATTCAACAGTGGTGGCAATAAATTCCGGATTCAAAAGTAGAAATCGCACGCGATTAAGTAATTTATCAATGAACTGTTCCCGGTTGACGCGATCATGATCGATCCACGACATTATGCTGAAGAATACATCCTCCTCCGAAGTCACTGACAGGTCATCGTTGGAAAGAATTGTATCTAACTGATCGACATTCAGAAAGAAAAACTCCTCATTTTTATATACGAATATCTTCGCTCTAGCAAATAGAGCGCTATTTTTGTCCAGTGAAAAACGCCATTATAATGCATATGCGTATGTTTAGTTTTGTGGAAAATTAGACAGGGAGAATAAAGATGATTGGGCTCAGTGGTTATTTTGTGCTATTTAGATGCCATCCAACATTTAATGAGAAGCCTTTATTGTTAGTGAGAGCTGGCTTATTGTGGCTAGTCAACTTAACATCGTACTTTGATTTTGGTTGACTGGAAAAAATTAGTGTCTCGGGCACGGGTGGGATTCGAAGGCCGCCGAACCTTCCGATTTGGAAGCCAGGCTTCTTTTAAGGAGCGAGGTTGAGGTCCATTTCAACTTGCGCGCCCCACCTATGGCCGTCAACTTCTGCCGTGTTTTCCCTTCATTGTCCTTACAGGATTGAGATTATGAGGGCCTTATATACAAACATGCCTACAGCCTCTTGATTTAAGGTTTTTAAAGGCCGTATTATTCATTTCTCTAAAACGTCAAATTTAACAATAATATGGTTGAACAAACTCAATAATCTGTCAAATTGTGACAATGATGTGACACTCCTTATTCGTTAGTCATAGGTGTTATATCTGTTAAGGGGAAAAGTGAAAAAAAACTCAATACAGGGTGACCCGTGCCAGTTCGCGGTGGAAATACAGAACAGCCGTATTAATAAACGATATTTATCTCTTAGTCATAGTTTTTGCTATTGTTACACTCGATAACAAGAGAGTAAACTGGAACGACGTCGTTAACTGTCACTTGTGGGAAAGAATCGTTCATTAAGCTCGTTCATTTAAATTCCTCTAAATTTATAGACACAAAGCAATCCAGAAAGCCATTTTTAGAAATTAAAAGCAAATCAGTTTCCTGTTTGATAAGTCTGCCAATATTTTAGAAGAATGATGGCGATAGCGCGATAGTTAGCTCATTGGACTATCACGCAGAGAGTCTGGGTTCCATTCCTGGCTGGGTCACCAACAATTTTCCAAATCGCCATCACCCTTTCGGCGGGCAATGGCTTACTCCGTGCCATTCGGACTCGGCGGTAAACCGTAGGCCCCGCTCAGATGTGACACAAATGGCAACATAAGCAACACAAATGAGTGTCAAGAAGCTAGGCCATGGCCCATACCGGGCTTCCAGCGCCACAGTGTGTGTGTGTGTGTGTGATGACAGAACATTTATGCCATTATTGGTATTTTAATTGACTTAAGAGCAGGTGATATTCAGCTCCTTTTAATCAGAAACCTTATTTGCAGTTAATACACGTTGGAGAGGTTTGCTTGCTTAAATTACTCACTTACTTTAGGCAACAAGTGTCTCCAGCCAGCTCGGTCCTTCACTAGCTGCCACCTGTTTCGCACGCTAAGTTGGCTGAGGTCCCATGCGCCACCTGATCCGCGGTCTTCCCTTACTGTGCTGTCCCCCGCTGGATACAATGAAGTAAATACAGTTCGTCGCTGTATCTTCTTCTCCTCTCACCGTGGATGCAGACGAGACCAAAAATCTTCCGAAGAATTTCCCTCTCAAAGCACCCTCATCAATTTTGATTTATATCCATGCCTATGCTCTATAGAGCAGGAGTTGGGTTATTAAGGTCACATATGGGGTCACTTTTGCTGTTCGAGAGAAGGCTTTACTAATCAATTGCCTTCTTAGCCCAAAGAAGTAGCTATTGACAAGAGTTATTCTTTGTTCAATCTCAGCTCTGGTTTCGTTATATCAATTGATAGTGAAGTTTAAGTAGACAAAGTCCATAACTACCTCAAAGTGATATTTGTCGAGGGTGACGTTCTGTTCGAGCTGTCGGTATTGGGTGTAATTTTTGCTTGACACGACATACTTATATTCCCCTCGTTGACTGCTTAACCCATTTTCGCCATCTTAACCCTCAATACTCATGAAAACGCCATTAACATTGCACAGCTTTCTTCCGATTATGTCAATATCATAGGCGTATGCATGTATAGAATTTTTGAAAGATTGTGCCTCTTGTATTGGCGCGTGAGCTTTGCCCTATCTAAATCCTTGTTTGAAGTTGTCGGTGAGATCCTAAAAGATCTTGATGGGGCATTCCCTATCTTTATCCTGCACAAATGGACGAGTTTGGCTGGGATGGTAAAACTAAACATTACTCTATAAAGCTCGTCTCTGTTGATGTGTCATACGCAGCTTTAAAATCGATAAATACGTAGGCGATGTTAAGAAGACTGGTGCCTTTTTATTTTGCTACTAATTCCTGAAGTAGCATCTCATCATCAGCATGGACGCCGTGCACTTCCCAGTTATAAGCTGTTATAACATCGATAGGCTGAAACCAGATTTTACTGAGAATCAGGAAATGGAACAACGAGCAGCAACTTTACTCAACACAAAAGAAGATCCAAAGGATGTAGTGGTAAGGGTATTGTGGTATTGTATTGTACCTCAATATAACATTCAATTGTTAAAAAATCGAATTCTGGTTTTGTTCGATTAGTCCTGTTTGTTCTTAATTGTTGGCTGTGGTAGTTGGTTGAGTTCCTTAGATTATGAAATCAAAACTTATATAACTAACACTAATTGTAAAAGTGTTATATATTTCGCAAATCAATAAAATCTTAAACAGTAGAATTCGCAATTTAATAGTAAATTATATGAACTAAAAATGTTAGGAATTCCAGCAGGTGTAAGAAAACGTGATCATTTAAGAAGTATGTGCACATGTAGAAGTCTTTACATAAAAAATAGTTTATAGTTGATATGTGATTTTGCCATCCATGTTCAACGAAGATCGTCGGAAAGTTCATTTAAAAACCTTAGATGCTCAAGTTCCAGTCAAGGTTCGAAGAAGTTGCCGAAACAATAATTATTTGATCAGCAAACCATTTGCTCTTACTCTCTAGGCAATAAAATAGAGTGCGATCTAGAATGGTACTAAGGTATGTACACCTACATGAAAGACATTTGATGTTGTTATACGCGCTCAAAAGTTTGTAAAACAAACGTAAAACGTTGTTGCAAAAGCAACGAAAGTGTTTTTTTTTTAAATTTTGTGGTTGGCCCAATATGTGCATACATATGTATAATATATTTTTACGATAATTAAATAGTGCAAAGTTTTTTCGTTTTTTTTAAATTATGCAATAATGTAAGTGTGGATTAAAATGATTTCGAGTCTCGCAATCTGATTTGTTCGAGTATCGTCGTCGCAAACACCCATCACACACAAGCACAAAAAAAAAAAATTCATGTCAGCCATATTTGAAAAAAAATATTTTTCATGGAAAGAAAAGTGTGTGAAACGAAGACCTGCGACGGAGAAGAATTTTTCCATAATTTACCAGTTCGCATTAAGCTCTCCAATGTAAAAAAAATCGTAACCAGTTATTTCTAGTTTTAGTGTTAATATAACAAGCAAAGTGCAAAACCACCAAAACAACGCAAAAACCAATAAAAGAGAAAACAATAATAATACACCTCAGCTATCCGTGGAACGAACAAGTTTTTTTCTTTATAATTAATTTACTTTCCCTCACCGTTCTCGCTGTCTTTTAATGCGTTGTTCTTTCGCTCTCTCTATTCAAATAAATTAAAAAAAAAAATAATTTTTTTTTCCTCGCTGTGACTACTGTGACTGTGACCCCACAATTGGAATTTATTGCTTCGTGTACTGATTCAGTTCTTTTTTTTTTTACAAAGAAGAAAATAAAAAATTGAAATACTTCCTTCTCGTGCATATGCATTAGTATTTTGCAATTCCTTAAATACACAAAAACAAAGGACAACAAAAATAGTTTATATTTTTCTATTGGACTTGCTTTCGTAAAAAAAAAAAACGAAAGACAAAAAAAAGTGTAGAATAGAAGGAGGAGACAAGACAAAAGAAATTGAAAAAAAGAAGAAAAAAACGCACAGAGCGCCACCCAGTGAGAGAGACGTGAAAAAACACGGCCACAGACCAAAACGAAACAACAAGTCTTGAAAGTTGAAGTTTTGGTTTCGATTTTCGATTTCGGTGCGAAGAAAGACTGACCGCCTGGCCACCAATAACCAATAACCAATAACCCACAACCAACAACATACAACATACAACAAACAGCATACAAGTTAGCCAAACCAGCTAACCAGCGAAAGCAGTGATAAAGATAAAATCTCGACGAGAGAATCAAATGTTTTTCCAAGTTTTTCTCGTCTATCAAACAAAAGCACTAAGAGACTTAATTCCACGGCACTGCTCCCAAGGCCAATAATATTCAACAAATCAAGAGAAAACAAAATAAAATTACCAAACCCCCCACCCAAAGGGAGCTAGCTGCAAACATTTTTATTATTTTTTTTTTTTATCTTAGCCAGCCAAAGTCAGTTGTCTGATTTTTTTTTCTTCTCTAGTTTGTTCGTTTATTTACTTTATTTTGATTAATTTTTTTGTTTATTCACGATTTTTTCACAATTTCTGTGCAGTGAAATAGAAATTTTCAAGTTTTTTTTTTTTTTATTTACGAAAGTTACAAAAGAAAATAGTTTATAAGGAGAAGCTGTGAGAGAAAGAAAAAAAATGATGGAAATAGCGATAAATTCCGTCGCTCGGATGAATGGGTTTACGCCGTCAACAATACCAGCCGGAGGTGGATACAATGGTACACCGACAAAATGTAATGGAAAGAGTAATCATATATTTACATTTTCATCTGCCTCGTCGACGGTGGCGGTGGCGGCGACATCAGCATTGTCATCATCTTTGGCAGGAAGATCATCTGCTATTGTTAAAGCAACGGCTGCAGGAGTCAGCAGTTTGCCGAGGCAGTTACATTTACAAAAATCAAAATCTGTAACGGTATCGGTAGCAGTAGGTTTAGCTAAGGATAAGGCAGTGATAGTTCCAACAACAACGGCAGCAGTTGCGCCAACAATATCAACATCATCATCATCCGCAGTTGTTTCATGTGGATCTGTATCCGCAGCAACAACGCTTTCATCTTTATCATCATCATCATCATCATCATCATCATCAACAACTACGACAGTAGCAATAACAACCGCAGCAGCAACAGCACCACCACCACCACCACCAACAACAACAACAACAACAACTTCAAATTCAACATCGAATTCGAAGAATCATGCAATTCCGTCCGATATCCTTGACGATTTAGCCAGTCGTTTCATCATTAATGTGCCTGATGATGAACGGACAAATTTGATCCGAATATGCTTTCAAATTGAATTGGCACACTGGTTCTATTTGGATTTCTTTTGTGCAATTGAGGAGAAAAAACTGCTGCCGTGCGGCATTAAGCAGTTTGCTATGCAATTATTTCAGGTATACGTTCATTTTTCTTCTCAGTCTTTACATTCGATTTTAATTTTGATTTTGTCGGTTTTATTTTCTTTCAACAGCATATTCCATTTCTTCGGAAACATTTGTCAACGATTGACAAGATTTTAGAAGACTGGAAGAACTATAAGCTATCTGTTCCTACGTATGGAGCTATTTTGATTTCGGAAGATCTCAGTTATGTGTTACTTGTGCAATCCTATTGGGCAAAAAGCTCATGGGGCTTTCCCAAAGGGAAGGTGAATGAAATTGAAGATCCAGTACATTGTGCCACAAGAGAGGTAAGTCCTAAGTAGGATTTCTTTTTATCTATTCAACCCATTGCAAGATTCTATAGAAATAAGTTTGCTTTTGATTTCTTTTCTTATGTCCCGGTGCTAAAACCTTTGCATTTGCATATACATTAACTATTGTCAACTTTTCCCAACTGCCCTCACTGATTTTCGACAAACGTGGTCAATGTTTGTCTCAGTTGATTTTGTTTTTTTTTTAAATTCACAGACTCAGGCTATCGTAATTTAATGTTACTATGCCTCTCCAGCTCGATTCTTTATTAAAGTTTGTGCTACAGTCCTGGGTGGACCTGAGCCTCAGTCAACAAGCGTCTTCAGCCAGCTCGATCTTTTGCTGTTGTGCCTCGAGTTTCCCCTTCCACTTGTGTGCACCACCTGAGTCGTGGCTGTCCCTCGGGGGCGAAGACTTTTCGGACCGAATCGTTGTTGTCCATCCGCTCTACATCACTCAGCCATGTTAGTCGTTGGATCTTTTGTCTTCTGGCTAAGTCGATGTCGCTTTACAGTTAATACCATTCATCGTTGTATCTCCTCCTCCACGTCGTATGCTTCTTTGCTTTTCAATTTCATTCTTAGCTCATATTCGTGCTGACGTCAATACTGAAGTTTACTCCAGCCTCAGAGTCAGAGTCTTCGATTGTTATATTCTGCATAAAATATTGGTGTTGGTTGTCCATTTTTGATGACAGCATGTGTTTTGGATCGGTTTAATTGACCGGAAACTAAGTTATACTCGTTCTGTCTCGATATTCACAAATGTCCCACTGACGGCTGCCGAAAATGTGGATGTCATCTATTTGTGCGAAAAATTGTGTAGATTTTAGATATGTTGTGCATTTTGTTCATCAGTTTGTCCAAGAGTTTTTTCGTGTCCTAAAATAAAATTATCCCAGAACGACCGTAACGTTTTTATATTGTTTAGATAGTACACAATGTTAATATTGTTTTAACACCATAAGAGCAACGGTTTAAAAGAGTTTGCAGCTTTAATGTGATGCTTTATTTCCAGAACTTTTTCCAGGTCTAGTGCCCATGTACATATCCCTCACACAAATGTTTTATTTTATTTTATTTTCAATGATCATGCATTCTATTTTGCTATTCCCCTGCTTCTCAACTACTGTTTTCCATTGGTCAGTCCACCACTTTTATTCAACTACCGAATGGACAGTTCACACATTGTTTCCTTTAACTTTGAGAACAAATCGTAAGTAAGGCTTCAATTGGAATTTTTTAAAGAAAGCAACGTGAGCTAGACACGTTGCTCGACGATCATTATTAAGAAAATCCGACATCAACTTCATATGTCTGTCGCTCATTGATTGATGTTTTTTGCGGCCTTCACGGAAGCTGTTAGCATGTTGACACGTCATCGATGCTGATTAGTCATTTTCATACAACTTCATATGATAATAAACACTTTAAATGCGTTGGTCGAGCTATTGTTAAACCAGATTTATCAAAGTTGATTTACATGCTAAGTCTTTGTTTGTCGAAAACTTGAATTGTTGCGCTTTTAAGAGTCGTCACCTTAATGAGTGAACAATTCTTGAGTAAGTAAAATATTAATGCACGTAAACATTCAAATAGATTAGTTTGCAAACAAAGAATCTCATTGTTCTCATTCTTGTTGTGATTAGGTAGACTTATAATCGATAGCTGCTGCAGTGCGTCCCAGCTTGTCGTAAGAGGCGACTAAATGGGACACCAATCATATATAGGCAACTATGACACCAAAAATGTTTTAAGACTTTAAAACTTCCCCACAACTTTGTGTGCAATCAGTGGGTTTCCCGCGTCTGGAGACTAACGGTGGGGTAAAAGAATAGTCAATCAATTTTAAATGAGCATACAAGTGTCAAACCACTCAAACTCAAGGCACTATCAACTACGGTCACACCAACTGTAAGAAAACGAGGTCGGAAAAAGAATTCCTGGATTTCTCAGATGGCTAACCACTGAAGCGATCCAGGACCGAGCAGTATGTAGACGCGTTCTGCTGTCTGCGACATTAGCCAATGGGAAACTCGTTACGCATAAATTCGTATAACGAGGAAAGGGTTAATAAAAGGATAAGAAGAAGAAGATAATCGATAGCGTCGTCTTCCGACTATTTCTTGTTTTTGTGATAGAATTATATCTGTTACAATTGTTTGTGTCTCGGCATTAATGAAAGTTTCAGTTCTTCAAGTCTATTGCATGAGTGAAGATAATGAAGATAATGGATCTGGCAGTGATCTTAGTGATTTGTAATCGACAGACCACATTATTCCATTCGAAAGGATGTAGATAGTGTTTCAGTTGTCTCCTGCAGGCTGATTTTTTTTTTTAAATCTATAAATCTATAACGGCAACACTCTAGAGAATTATTTATTGATAAGGAACTTCTATGATATTATGTCGGCGTCGAGGACTCTGTAACCCATATCGACCTTATAAACTTCAGGTTCTATTTTAAAATGGCCATGTTTACTGTAGTTCTCAGCAAAAACAAATAGGATTCTCCTTCTCACGCGCTTGAAAATGTAAGAACCAAGTCCACACAGGGAGTATAAGCCGTCAACTGTCTATTAAACACATTGCAAACCAGATCTTCCTTTAAACGTTCTGCGCCACATATGTTTAAGCTGATTCTTTCGGTAAGAGTAAGAGTGTTGCGATCTAAATAACTAACACAGTGTGGTAAATAATATCCCGGACCGGCTCTGGAAAACATAATAAACTATGATTTCTGTTTATTGTTGGGTATTTTTATTAGAAATATTCTCTTCCCGATTCAATACATTTATTACAGCGATTCATTATTTATTCAAATGCCTGCTCTAGCTCATTGTGCGGAATTGGCCCCAGTGCGCGTATCGAAGCCGCTTGAGTGGTCGAAATGTCGTCACATCCTTTTAACTTCAATTTCAATTTCGAAAACAAAGAGCAGTCGTGCAACAGAGACTAACTTTTTAGATTGCGGTATTCTGCTCGAATACAGTGGATACGGGCCATCAAACGCTTCAAAACTTCAAGATAATATCCGGCTGTAAACGTTCCACCAGTTGGGACGAATTCTTTGCTATCGAAGAATGTAATGAGCATTGTTTTCATTTTTGAAGGAAATTTTCGTGTTTTTTTAGCTTATGGTGAATGGTATGACTTCCGTTTCGCACTTTGAATCTTGGTTTCTAGATCGCATTAAAAATACTATATTTCATCACTCATAACAATTGTTTACCTTAAATTTGGAAAATTTTGTTGAGCTCGCAATGACGTCTCTGGAGTGCCAGACTCTCATCAATTTTTTAACATCGTTCAATGTGTTTGGAGCAAATTTGGCACAGACCTTTGTTTTGCCCAAATCCTCGTCAAATCTTACTTTTAAAAAAGACGCTGAATTCACAATTCAAGATCTTATTATCACACTTTCACTCACAGCGTTACTGTGGATTTGACGCTTACACAAGAGCAGAGCATAAAGTCTGATTGTTTCTGCTAGAGTGTTATTTAATCCTTTGCTGGTAAAATATCTATTCAGCTGGCATATATAAAGTAAAAAATTCTCAGCATTCCTAAATCCGTACGGATGTAGTGTGAAGTGCGCTCGGAGAGCGGTTGTTTCCTAAATAATGTTGTCAAGATAATAATCTGGAACTTCCATTTCAGATCAATTGAATGTTTATACTTTTTCAAGATGTGTGCCAGCAATGCCAATTTGCTTAACATGAAACACCGGCCCACTATTAATTTCAAATTTGTTCATGCATTTGTTATTTCTTAAATTTATTTTTGATTTTTATTTTCTGTTTCTATTTTAGGTATATGAAGAAACTGGCTACGATATAACCGGACTTATTGTACCAAATGATTATATTGAGGCTGTTATCAATTATCAATACACGCGTTTATATATTGTCCGGAATGTTCCGTTGCAAACCCAATTCTCACCGCGTACTCGCAATGAAATTAAATGCTGTGATTGGTTCCCAATTGATTCGTTACCAATAAATAAAAACGATGCCATATCAAAAACAAAACTTGGCCTAAATGCCAACTCCTTCTTTATGATAATGCCATTTGTAAAGCGCCTCAAAAAATGGGTGAATGACAATCGATCTGGTATCGAGACACGTCGTAAATATCCACCCACTAATACAAGTAACAGTACAACAATAGTAGCATCAGCGTCAGCGGGAGGTGGTGTTCTATCAGCATCACCACCAAATGTTGGCATTACAACAACAGCAGGAGAAGTAGGAATAGCAGCAGTTGGAGTCAATAGAGGATCTCCAAATTCGATTTCAAAGAATAATCATACGAATACTAGTAGTAGCTGTAAAAAGGATATGGATAGTAATATGCAAATTTACAATGAGAATATTGCCTTAAACAATGGAAACGGATCTGTGAGCAACAATAATAACAACAGTCATACCAACAATCATCATCATCATCAGCAACAACAACAACAACAGCAGCAGCAGCAGCAACAACAGCAACAGCAGAGCAATGGTAATTGTAATGGTAGTAGCAGCCGTGGTAATAATAAAAGACAACGCCACAAATCAATGGGTGATATCGATGGTATTAAGTTAAATATAAGCAACAATACAAATAGTAATAATAAGTCCAACCAAGGTGGTACAAAAGCCAGTAATAATGGCAACAATAATGGCAATAAACATGTCAAGGTGCAGCAGCAGCAACAACAACAACAGCAGCAACATCAACAGTTGCATAATGGTGGTAGCACAAGTGGTGCAACATTATCTTCCGTAATACCACCGAAAAGACAGCTGTTTCACAGTCAGAGCCAAAGCGGTACAGCCAATATGAGTAGCATTTACTCAGATGAATGGACAAACCGTAAGCAACAGCAACAAGTAGTAAGCTCTTTTGATTTGATTCGCAAAGAGAAGCAACAGCAAAAGGAGAAGGACAAGGTGAAGGAAAAAGAAAAAGAAAAAGAAAAGGAAAAGGAAAAGGAAAAGGAGAAAAATGCGACAGGAAATAATAACGCAAGCAGCGACAAGCAGCTGAAGAAGCCTAACAATTTTCGTACACGCACTAAATCCCAAGGTACTAGCTGCATTAATAATCAAGTAATAGCAACAACAACAGCAACATCATCGATATCAACAACTCTTAATCAAACTAAACAACAACAGTCTGTTCAATTAAGAACTGCTAAAGAAAAGCAACAACACCAGAAGCAAGCTATGTCCATAACCCCCCCTCCTTCTACTGGTTCAGCAGTTTCACTTTCTCCAAAAGAGAAAACGCGATCTGTATCCTTGTCAATAGCCACAACAGCATCATCACAAAAAATCAATAATTCCATCACAGGATCTATTACTACTACACCAACTACCAAAACACCACAAATAACATCGAACACTTTTACAATCAACAATAATCCAAAAGGAAATACAATCCCAGCAGCATCAAATCAATCGAACCAAATTCTTAAATTTAATCCGAACTTTGACTCATGGACCAATTTCTCATTTACGAAGAATTTTATCGCAAATGTTTTTTGTTAAAATGTCTACGCTGCAAATGCAAATTATATTTCGACAATGATGACGACAACCATTGACGACGAACCACGGTCCACGATTACAATAAACCACAAAATAGAAAAACAACAACAAACAAAAAATAAATAAAAAAAAAAACCCGAAAACTAGTAAAACAAAAGTTCAAACATCAAATCCATTTAAACTTAATATTTTCCAAATTTAAAGTCATTATTTGATCCATATTCTTTGAAAATACAAAAACAAAGAACCCCACAACACAATACACACCAACAGCAATAGCATTATTAATTGATTTGTGTAAAAGCTTCCTCAAAACTTGTGTAATCCCATTTTGAGGATGTTTCGTAGGCTGACAAATAACTCCAAACTACCAAACCTACCCATTGCTACCAGTTTGTGATTATTCTTTAATTCCTTTCCCCAAAATCAAAGGAGATTATTATTTTCGATATACATACTTAACACGATAATATTATTATTTTTTTTATTTAATTTTGAATCAATCGAAAGATGTGTAACTGTTATGTTATTGACATGTAGACATGTAGACATGAAGTATCTTTTTTTAAGTTTATTTTGTTATTTTTGTTTAGAATCCTTTTTTTTTGTTTGTACAGACATGAAACGCCATTCGAAATGGGGTTGTATGTAGATTGTAACAAGTTTTTTTTTTTTCTGAAAGAAAAAAAAACCACAAATATTTTTGTATAAAAAGATTGAGTTAGACAAGTGAGAGAAAGAAAAAGAAAGAAAGAGAGAGAGAGGAATGTTGCACAAAAATTTGTAATCGGCGAATGTGTTTGAGAAAAGTTAGTAATGCAGAAGATGTTGAAGAAGGATTTTAAAGCTTAAAGGGATATTGCTTTTGAGTCTTATTTTAAACCAGTATTTTACCAAAAATTTAAAAATATCGAGCACCTGCTCTCTTGGGTGCTGTACGGTTACATTCGTATCAGAGGGGGGAATAAGGTTCAAATTTTGTCGCCGCCGGTTTAAAGAGGGATTTATTATATTGAAATTGCGGGAAATTTTTTTTAAGAAACGTCTGGCCTATGAAGAGCACATTGATGAAGGGTCTATTTTTAACGAAATTCCTTAGCGCGTCATAAAATTAAACACAAACTTTTCTCTCGATTTTTGTAGAGACAAAACGACATAAGAAACGGAGCACGTTTGAATAAGATCCCAGTCAATCAAAGAATATAGTTGCAACCTTCTAAGACATTTGAGTTACCTCGTTAAAAGACAACTAAGCGGAAATTTTTTTTTTGTTTTTTTTTTTTAATTTGACTTTCTTCCTAGTCCTATCCAGCCACAGTTTTAAGCTGACTCTTAAGATCTAATCCGTATTCTGTACCTGATCCAGTATTGAAGATTCTGCTGATTGAATTTTCTTAGTTTGACGTCTTTTGACGGCATTCATCTTTTTAACTGATTCGAAGAAGTGTTAAGAGTCTTAATTGTGCTGCTCTACTTGTTACTTCTTAAAGTAAATGTTATTAAGTGCTTCGATTAACGACTGTTGTAATATCTGTGATTTGTTAAAAAAAAAAAAAAAAACATTTTTCTGTTGCATTGCTCCATGCGATTTGACTTAATTGCACTCACTTAAGAAGTACTGTAACACAGTTAAGATTCACAGACACGACATCTTTTGATTGTGACTATCATAATCCTTGTCAAGAGAAGACGTCTTTGTTTCCTTCCTTTTAGCGTGTAAATGTAAAACCCACAATCTTGGTTAATTTTGTCAAAAGTTTGAACAGATGTAATACTTTTGAGTTGGTTTCCTTGCCGTCTTGGTTCAGTAAACTTAGTTAATCAACTAGATATCAGCTTGTCGAAATCAGAAACTATACAAGTTGATAACTAAGTCAGAAAAAAAAAATTGTCTCAATAGTAGCTTAAAAACAGAAAATCCCACGGATATTTAATTCCTTATCGAAAGCTTTTCCCCTCCACAATTATTTGAGTGCGATGGTTTAACAAATACCATCCCAAAGCTCGCGAAATGATATTGACACATTGGCAATAAATCAAACTTAATTGGTGTCTTCCTATACCCTATGAGCAATGGATCATAAACTACTTTTAAACTATTTATCTAACGACATACGTAAGAGAAAACAATTTTGTAAATTTTTGCGTCGCATAAATTTCTTATGAGCTAGCTTTAAAGTAAAACTTATTATTCGCCAGCCGTCCAAATTCTGACATCGTTGTTATCACCTAGAGCGAATCCATCGGAATCTCGAATAGCTAACAACGATTTGATGCTCTAAGAACAAAACACATAACTTCTCTTTAAAAACTCTCATCTCAAGCACACTCCCATTGCATAAAACAGCAACGCGCAATTAGAAAAGAATAGAAAAGAAAATTTTATAAACGGAAGCTTTAAACAAACAATAAAAAACAAAAAATAATAAAATTAAAATTATATCTATTCTTTGATATAATTCATAAAAAAAAAAAAATGCAAAATAATCAAACTCTTAAAAGAAAAGTACAGAATAAAAGAAAAACGCATTTAGGTTTTCCAATTAGAATATCTCTTTCACTCTTTGAGAGTGCCTTCTGCCTCATGCATAAAATAGAGCTTTAGCACTAAGTGGCTGTTGAAATTAAGAAACAAACATTGAATTCTCCCCCCAATTTGCAGATGCACAAAGCACTCTCAAATTTTATTTTTAAACAATTAAACAGTTTAATAATTTTTTTGTTTTACTTATCGTTCATATGAGGATAAAACAAAAACTATTTAAATGCATTTGTCAAAGGAAAATAATTTTTCGAAAACCTGCCAAATTATCAAAAAGTTTAAGTAGAAGAATAACAGTTTTTGTTTTTTTTTTTATTACATTTAACATTTTACATTTTTATTATATATCACATATTTTGACATTATTCAACAAACGAATGAAGTAAAAGAAAAGATTTATGGAAAACAAATAAATAAAATAAGAAATTGTTCAACCTATCATATATTAAAAAAAAAAAAAAAAAAAAAATTAAAACAAAAAATCTCCTATCTTCCCAAAGAAACGAAAACAAAATAACAATAAAACAAAACGAGAAAAAAATCAATTTAAAGAAAAGCAAACAAACATACGAAAACGAAAATGAAAATAAAGTATTTTTTTATTTTGTACTTTCAAAAAACAAACCATCAGAAGACGTTGTTTTATTTTATTAAAAATTTACTTATTAAGATTAAAAGGACCTTTTTCTCCTACTTTAGATGGCGTTACTGTCCGGTGGGATTTGTTTTTTTTTTTTTTTTCAGTCGGGACAAAATATTCAGGCAAAGACCAATTGTACCATTGGATTCCTTGTGTGGTGCTTTTACAAGAATTTTTCATTTGCAAAGTGTCTACAGTCCCAACCACCACATAAGCTCAGTATACCTGAAGCACACTGCAAGCGTAGACCAGAAATCACTTTTTTATCATCACCTTAGCTACAAACGTCACACGGCGTCTCCACAAGCAATATTTCAGGAGTTGCGCTCAGGCATTTGAAGTGCTCGGACGTGTGGTGAATTTGTCTGCCTGTGTTAATCAGTTACAACCCTTAAAAAGTGTGCAGTTCCGAATCTGTATACAACAACGAAAAATACATTAGTGTTGTAAGTGACACAAATTTTTGAGTGATACAAGTGTTTATTAAACTAATTAAGTGATTGCTGAAAAGTATTCAAAGCAATGTTACCCGGTAAAATAGGAAGGCTCCCTCCGAAACCTCTAAACAATCAGTGCGAAATTCAAACTCATTTAGTGCCCAAATCGCAAGCACTCCAATTTGTAATAAAATTAAAAATCAACTAGTGCTACCATCTGAATTACTAAATAGCGAAGATATTCAAGCTATAAACAAATCTGTAAGCAGCTGGGCGAATGATAACATTAGCACCACTACCAACACAAATGATCAACATGTCGCAATGGATGGAATTCACCACAGCGACACAATCGATACAGTGATGCCACCCTTAAACGTTAACACCAATTTAAGAACTCTTAACAATTTATTAGTGAACGACCAAAAATCGTTTAAGCTAGTAGTGGAAAGAAGAAAAAGAGCATCAGGACTGGACAATACCACAAACCCCAAAAAAAAAATTACACAACAGGTAAAAGACTCGCAAAATCGGTTTGCGATATTAGATGATATTTTAGATGACCCTTCAACTGAGCAGCTACCATCAACAAGTCGGCGTGGGACAAATAGTTCTAATGTTTCTCCACCCAACGAAGACAAGCCCAATGAGGTATGGTGTCCACCAATTTTTGTTAAGGGCATCAAATCAAAATCACTATTGGACTATGTAAAAACATATCATAGCAACTCAATTAAAAATATTAAGTTCCAAAGTAAAGGTTTTGGAAGATTCAAAGTCTCGGTTAGGGATTTAGGGCTTCACGACACCTTTATGAAACATTTCAAAGACTGTGCAGTTGAAGCTTATTCGTTCATGCCTAAGCAACTAAGAAGACCTTCCGTCTTACTAAAGGGATTATCTGATGGGTTTTCTTGTCAGGAAGTTATTGAAGAACTGGAGAGACTAGATCCCTCGTTGAAGATCGAGGTAAAGCCCTTCGGTACAAAATGGTCGAAAGAAGTAGGTATTGACCTAGGTTTTTTCTCGTGCTCGGTCCAGGACATGGAACATCTTGCCCGGCTTAAAGGTATCAAATTTGTTCTGCAGCACAAAATCTGGTGGGATTCCTTTAAAAGAAATGGTCCCGTACAATGTTTCAGGTGCCAACGCTTCGGGCACACTAGTTCCTACTGCGCTTTTAGGGCAAGGTGTGTAAAGTGCAATAATGCGCATGATGAAGGCAAGTGCATCCTAAAAGAAAAATCTGAAGAAGTCGCATGTGTAAACTGCAAACAAGTTGGACACCCGGCAAACTTTAAGGGCTGCCCTAAGCGGGTTGAGTTCCTACAACGCAGAGAAAAAATCAATCACCCAATTTCTAGTAACAGGCTTCCCAACCAAAGTATCCCCCCAACTAGCTACTTAAGCTCAGTTTCCTACGCTGATGTGACCCGTGGGACCTCGCACCATAACCAGCCCTCAAACGACAATTTTGGAGCTAACATCTTCTCCAACTTCTTAAAAGAATCCGAGAAATTATTCGGTATATCTATCTCCTCTTTGATAAAAAAAAGTCCGTGAATTTTGGCCGACATATTCAAAACTAAGTGATCCTGATAAACCTGGTGCCTACCTAGGCTTCATTGCTTCTCTTTCACCATGATAAATATACTGTCTTCAAACGTCAATTCGCTTGTTGCTTTAGACAAAATGATCGAGGTAAGCCGACTGCTCACTGATTTTTCACCAGTAGCCCTTCTCCTCCAAGAAACATGTTTGACCAAAAATCACAAAAGATATTTCGACGGTTATCAGTTTATTCCAAACCCCGCAGGTAGAGGCACAGGCATTTTAATTAAAAACAATATAAAATATTCTGAGACCCGCTTTGTTAACCATGTCATTTCGGCCACCATAATCTCTATCACATTAGACCACTCCAGAAATTCAAAATGCTCATTAGCCTCAATCTACGTACCTTGTAACGCTGGCTCTGAACTAACGCCAGCATTGAATGATCTACTTAATTTAGCAGGAACGAACGAGCACTTCATATTGGGAGGCGACTTCAACGCTAGACATCAATACTGGGGAGATACGACCAGTAACCACAACGGACAGTTCTTATTTAATTGGTTTCAATCTAGTCAATTTTTAAATCTAAACATAGTCGCGCCGGAGGGCCCGACGCGGCCAGCTGCAGCATCCCATCTTGATTTCTTCTTAATTTCCAACAACACTTTATCCCCCCCAAATTTAGACCAAAACTTTTCCTGCGTAACTCTAGATGCTATTTCCGACCACTTTACCCTACTACTCTCCATCAAAATGGAAATCTCGTTTGTACCATTTCTCTCAGAGCCCTTCCCAGTCACTCTAAAAAACACCGATTGGGATCTGTTCAACTTTGAACTCTCACAATTAATCTCAAATAATCCTATTCCTCTTAATCGCAACCTCTCTAACAGTGAAATAGATACCCACGTTGACCAACTTTCAACCTCACTCCAAAGTTGTATTCATTCCCATTCTAAGCCCGTAATCATTAAAAAATACTACTTAAACATCTCCTCTGACACATTAAACTTATTCAAAACTAGGAAAATCTGGAAAAGACAATTGAAAAGAATCTTTCATCGCTCTAGTAACAGAATAAACGATGAGTATAAGTGCCTCTCCTCACAAATAGCCTGTCTCTCGAAAATCATCAAAGACGCCGTTCGTAATGAGCTAAATGAACGTCTTAGGGAAAAACTTGTGGACCTTAAACCGTCGCCAACAGTATTTAAAGTAATCGATCAGCTTACTGGCAGAAAAAAAATAAACGGATTCTCCGAACAAGCCCCGCTAACAGTAGGTAATAGCGTCCTTCACGACACGGAAGCCAAACTATTAGCCTTTCAAAGCCATTATACTAGGATCTACGAACGTGTCACGCCTACGGCGAACGAACCTAACACCGCCGGAGTACGCACTCTGGTAAGTGCTTTTCTTGCCTGGAACCGGGAACAAAGAACATCGAATTTCTCGGCCGAAAACTTGGCTAGCTGCCCCAATGATGAGCAGTTCACCTCCGAAAGCTCAATATCCCTCATTATAAGCAATACAAACAACAAAAAATCCTCAGGCCCAGACGAAATTTCCAACTTCGTAATTAAAAAATGTATTAAAACAATTTCCCATCCTCTTACAGCGATAATAAACAATTGTATCAACAATTCTTATTTCCCCCTTTCCTGGAAAAGTGCCACCCTCATTCCCATTAAAAAAAACACAATACAAGTAATATAGACAATTTCAGGCCTATTTCACTGTTATCTAACCTACGAAAAATTTTAGAAAAAGTCCTTTACAATAAAATCAGACCACTTTTAGAAGATCGTAATTTAATCCCCAACAATCAATTTGGTTTCAAAAACAATCACTCAACAGAACATGCCCTACTGCACTTAGAAAACATTATCCTCAACAATTTAAGACAGCAAAAATGTACCCTCGCATGCTCACATGATCTGCGTCAGGCCTTCGATTCAGTTTGGCACGACGGTCTACTCTCTAAGATCATATCATTAGGCTTTCCCACCCACTTCTGCAAAATGATTTCCAGCTTTTTAACCGACCGAATCTTAAAAATAAAACTGAACAACCAACTTTCAGAGACAGTACCTGTAAACGCGGGAGTCCCTCAAGGTTCTATCCTTGGTCCTCTCCTCTTCAATATTTCCCGTCTCAACATAATTCCAGCAACTCCATTCTTTATGCAGATGATACCATTGTAATTGACTCTCACGAAAGGCCCCATGTAGCGCTTCGGGGAATCCAGTCTCACTTAAACAACATCCTCAAGTACTACAAGGACTGGGGAATAAGCCTGAATCATAACAAGTGCGAGCTTATTTGTTTCCGAAATGCCTCATCAAGAGGTCACCATCTAGCCGTCAGAGAGAGCAAACAACTTACGCTATCTATCGAGGGGAGAAATATTCCTGTGAAAACAAATATAAAATATCTGGGTGTCATCCTTCACGAACGACTTAAAATGAATCCACAAGCCAGGAACGCTCTTAAGCTGGCTAAAGCTGCCGCCGCAAGGCTTAAGTCACCTTTGAACTCAAAAGCAGTGAATACCAAAACAAAAACGCTTATATATAAGACACTAGTCCGCCCAGTACTCTCTTATGGTTTCACAGCCTGGTTTCATATCTCCCCAAATGTCGCAGAAGAAATGCAAAGATTCGAAAGAAGCGTGCTCAGAAAGTGTCTTTCCAAGCACAGAAGAATGTCCGGAAAATGGTTTAGAAACGAGACAATCTACACCACTGCGCAAATTTCACCTCTGCTAGAATATTTAATTTTACTGTCCAAGAAGCGCTTGAAATTACTTAACAGCCACGAGAATCCAATCCTAAGGAACATCTTTTTAGAAAATTGCGACTTTAACATTACTGAAAGATATTACATCTCGCCAGTAAGCATTATAAACGAGGAATCGACTCCCCAATTGACCTTAGCACCTGACAACTCACTTCTGTCAGTTTTCTATAGAAGAGCGAATCCCTCTAATTATAGAGGATAATACCTTGTCCCCACCGAGACTTTAAGACTCATCCCAAATGTAAATAGCTGTAAATTTATTACTATAGACCTAAGCACAAGACTGAATTATGTAAATAACTCCTTATATTAAGATATTTTTACACTATAAAACCAATGAACACTTTTGTTACATTAAGGTTTTACGAAATGAACCAAAGTATTTTTATTTTTAAGCAACCTGATGTACAAATAATCTCATGTGAATCATCCCTTCAGGATTTTATACAATATACACTATATCTATATACAAAACGATGTGATAATCCTGCCTTAAATTTTTTTACTCAATTTTTTAATACTGCATAGTACTAAACATTGTTTTGTTACTACGTTACCATTATTAACTAGACGTATAATTAATATTTTAATTTGTATTACTATAGTATAAAACAATATGTACCCCAGCTGTAAAAGGTCGGAATCGGAACTAGCACGTCGCAAATAAGTGGCCTCACTGTTTTCAATTCCTTCTCTCATTTTCTAAATTCACCACACTTAATGTCAGTGTTTCTTTTGAGCGAACACTTATCGTATGAATTCATTTCATTAAAGTAGTTAAATCTTAATATGTTATTACACAAAAATGTCTTAATAATTGAAATTATTGTTATTGCCAGACCAATCCCAAGTCGGCATCCTATTATTCTAATTTTAACTTATCATTATATGTAAAAGAAAAAAAAAAGGAAAAAGTCTCAATAAATAAAGTTACAAAGTTACAAAGCAATATTTCATATAATACAATCTGTCACTTTCCATAGAAAGAAAGATCGATACATTCTATCTATAAAAAATTAAGGGCGGAAATAAAAAAAAAAATTCTATTCTATGGATTGCTTAGCTCATAGCTTTCTATGGATATTATTCTATGAGCTGTCATTTCCCTTGTAGTTTAAAATTTGTGTTCATTTTTTTCGCTATGGCTGAGTGGCGGATGGAGGAAATAATTAAATTTATTACTAATTATCGACAATTCCAGGAATGGATTCACCCAAAACCTATGCTTTTCTCTATTAGTTTTTGCAATTTCTTTTTATTTCAACGAATGAAATATTATTCTATGAAATGCCCACCCTTCATTTTATATCATTCTATCGATCTTTCTTTCTATGGAGAGTGACAGATGTTATTCTATGAAATATTGCTCGTACTCGTCAAGGCGTCTGACAAGGGAAATGACAGCTCATAGAATAATATCCATAGAATTTTAAATAAATTAAAATGTCGACAACCTATGCCGAATCAATGGAGAAGTAGCTTCTTGGTTCCATTATACAAAGGAAAAGGCGACACTCGAGAATGCAACAACTACCGTTCAATCAAGCTTATGTCACACACAATGAAAATCGTCGAAAGAGTCTTAAACGAACGTCTTCGGTAAATAATAAAGCTCGATAATAGCCAGTGTGGATTTGTTGAAGGAAGATCGACCGTGGACGCTATTCAAAGCCTACGAATAATAATGGAAAAGCACCGAGATTCGTCTAAGGATTTACACATGGTATTTATCGACCTCGAGAAAGCATTCGATCGAGTGCCTAGGGATCTCATATGGGCCGCGCTGAGGTCTCAAAACGCACCGGAAACGTATGTTAGAATAATACAAGACATGTACGGAAACGTGAAAACTGCGGTTAAAAGCTCTGCTAGACTAACGAGAGAATTTCCAGTTAATGTCGGAGTGCATCAAGGAAGCGTACTTAGCCCTTTCCTCTTTAACGTAATATTCGACTATCTTTTAGAAGACTGCATGCGCGAAGCAAATGTAACGCCAATTCTCTTCGCTGACGACGCAGTTATACTTAGCGATAACGTCGAAGACTTACAGAACGCTTTAGATTCATGGAGAAATGCGCTAGAGAGAAACGGGTTTAAAATAAGTCGTTCAAAGGCGGAGCATTTGACGTGCCCATTTGCGCATCCGTTGCGACCTGTTCCGAAAATAATGTAAGACGGAATAGTTCTTCCGAAAAGCACTATCTTTAAGTACTTAGGATCAATCGTTAACATGGAAGCGAAATGTGACGACGACGTAAACCACAGAGTGAGTGTGGGATGGATGAAATGGCGGGAAAATTCGGGAATCTTTTGCGACCGAAAATTTCCACTTAAATTAAAGGGGAAACTCTACACCACGGTTGTTAGACCAGCTCTTATATACGGTTCACAGTGCTGGACAATGTACGAAGCGTTTAAAAACAAAATGACGGCAGCGGAAATGAAAATGTTAAGGATGTCTAGTGGAGTCACTAAACGCGATTGTATTAGATCTACGCGTATAAGAGGAAGTCTACATATAAAGAATTCGGTAACCGAACAGCTTGAGGCGAATAGAATAAGCTGGTATTGGCACGTTCAAAGAAGATCTGCGGAAAATCCGGTTAAAAAGGCACTATCAACTACGGTCACTCCAACTGTAAGAAATCGAGGTCGGAAAAAGAATTCCTGGATTTCTCAGATGGCAAATGCGCAACAACGCCTGGGGCTTACCACTGAAGCGATCTAGGACCGAGCATTATGTAGACGCGTTCTGCGGTTTGCGACATTAGCCAACCCCATAAGCGGAGCAGCAGCGATGCAGTCAAAATGGGAAACTCGTTACGCATAAGTTCGTATAACGAGGGAAGGGTTAATAAAAGGATAAGAAGAAGAAGAAGCTATGCGCTAAGCAATCCATAGAATGCAATTTTTCATAGCATACTATTAGTGGTCTCGACAGGCAATATTCATACAATGATACAGTTTGATAGTTTGATAAGATCGTATACGGCAAAACTCGTTTATGGAAACCGGTTTGAAAGTGGCATTTGCATTAGCAGATAAAAAAATACTTCTGCTAAGATGCTTTGAATAAAAAAAAATAAAGAGTGTTCAATTTTTGTTAGAGACGGAAGTATTTTAAAATGAGTGTCGCGTTTGCATCACGTTATGAAGCAGTATTCTTGTGCACGCATCCAAAAGGACTGAAGATGTCATACGGAGCAGCTGCTAAATACATGAAAAAGTCAAAAGCATTTGTTAGCAAGTGGGTGCACCGTTATTCCCAAGTTAAAAATGTGAATGATTTGCCGGATCGTGGGTCAACGCCAAAAACAACAAAAAAGCAGGACAAAATGATTCTACGCGTGTTTGCAAAAAGTCATCTTCTATCGTTACGTGGAGGACAAGGGATTTTAC
This sequence comes from Volucella inflata, assembly GCA_928272305.1. NCBI lineage: Eukaryota > Metazoa > Arthropoda > Insecta > Diptera > Syrphidae > Volucella > Volucella inflata. The sequence goes on along the minus strand of OV743718.1, from coordinate 17,287,716 downwards.
GTAAAAGATGTCTAAATGTGTGTTGTGATAGGATACGAAGACGCCAATAATGTAAAATTTCGAAGCACAATAAAGAAACCACTACTATCAAAAAAACACGTAGAAAAACGACTCAGTTGGGCCAAGGAGAATTTGCACAGAGATTGGAACAACGTTATTTTTTCGGATGAAGCTTCTTTTTTGGCATGGTCTCCTATCACTCATACCTGGTGTACATAATCCAATAAATTAATCCAGCGGACCGTCAAACACTCGGCAAAGGTGCACGTTTGGAGATGCTTCTCAAAACAAGGATTTGGCAATTTGTTCATGTTTACAAATAACTTAAACGCACCCAACAGGTCAAAATTTATAAGAAGGCTTTATTACCATCTGCCCAAAGGTGGTTTAAAATAAGGAATGAGAATTGGTTACTGAAAGAAGATAATGCGTGGAAACAAGAAAATGACGTCGATGTTTTAGATTGGCCATCACAGTCGCCGGATGCAAGACCCATTGAAAATGTTTGGGCATTCATGAAGCTTAAGCTTCAAGGAAAGAAGATCTCGACGGTCAAACAATTATCACGAAAAATACGAGTTTTATGGAGATCTTTGTCTCAAGATTATGCTATAAGATTAGTAGAAAGCATGCCTCGAAGACTCCAAGCAATTATTGATAATGGAGGAGAGTGGACAACATATTAATTAAAAAGCATTTAAGTAAATAAACAAAAAACACCACTACAATTGATTTTTTTTTATTATTATAAGTTCTTCTTTAATTTTTGCCGTATACGATCTTATCAAACGGACTGTATATGACATTCTATGAAATATTGCTCGTGGAGACGCCGTGTCACAAAATGTTGTTTTTCTTTTGTCCAACACTCTAAAGTGCTCTGTGTTAAAGTAAATTAAATAACTTAATAAATTAAATTATGAGAAAACTCATCGTTTTGTAATTATTTTAATGTCTTTTTCGGTGACGAGTGGAATTAGAAAAAAATGAGATCGTATACAAGTACAATATGTTCAAGACCCCTCTTCATTGACGACACGTCTAAGATTGTTTGATTTCAAATGAGATATCTGAAATGTCGGTAGATATATGCTCAAAATCAATTTGCGCTTCCTTCTTTAGTAAGGGTCTCTCAACGAACATACCGATTTCCTTTACAAATGTGCGAAGCCACATAGTTTCCTTTTCAACTGAACAGGCTAAATTATATTCAGCTTCTACAGAAGAGGGAGACACGATTTTCCTGTTTTTCGTTGTACCAAGTAACATAAGATTCATTTATTTATGACTATCAATCAGCCCTATTCTGCTAAACGTCGGGGGGAATGATCGTTCGAAAATCGAAAACTTCTATTCCACTAAATATTCGAAGGGAATCATTCCCCGTCAGTAAGCTAGTTTCCTATCACACTAAACGATCGAAACGAATTGTCCATACAAATCTGTCATTGAGTCATCCGCAAGTATTTTGTTCCGTTTGTGATTTACGGTCGAAAGCATAAGTAAAAAATATTTCAGAGCAAAAAAAAATGTTGGGAAGAATTACAAAAAAAAAAAAACAATTGCTTAAGTCCACCCCACATGGTGGGTCGTTGTGTGGAAAAAGTAAAACGAGAGGAGTTTCAATTTATATTGAAATTTGTTTGGCACTGGGTTTGAAGCGACTACAAATATAAAAAAATGACTTGAACTAAAAGAGAGCTGAATGCTTAATGAATGGTTTAATAAATCTTAAAAGAATGTGTATTCATATTTTATTTTCTCAAGTTTTCCTTAAGCTTCATCTGGTATATCCATTATATCTTGTTTTTTACGGATGTTACTTCGTACCCTTCTATTTGCATCGTTCCGCGTTTGATTAAAAAACGGGTAATACAAACCTACACTGTCCATTTTTTAATATTTAAATCTAATTATTTTATTCTTCACTAACAAAATCTGCTCAAAACAAATGCTTGAAGAAAAACTTCAAGTCGTTCTCGAATTAAATTTCGAATTAATATCGGCAAGGTAGTGAACACCCGTCTAGCAGAATACCAAAGTTGAGTGAAAGTGAATCGAAGAGGTGAATCGAATGTTCGATCCGCCGTTTAGCAGAATAGGGCTGAATATCTCCTGCAAAATCTGCATCATAATACCCCATCAACCCCGGAGATATATTTTCTTTTAAGAATGCGATGCCATGAATCAGTTCCTTTTGAATGTTTCTGATTTTCTTAGCTGCAGTTATACGAATTTGTGTTGGAGATGTATTGTCCAAGTACTGGCTTAAAACATAGGATACATTAGATTTCCGATGGCTACTCTTAACGGAAATTCATTGTCTTGCGTTTTATTTGCAGATTCAACGTTCACATTTGGATGCGATGGTATCAGAACGCAATATTCATGGTAAATAACTTTAGAATTCTTTAACAGTACTGTTCTTGATTAATAATTAGTTTTAAATTAGTGGATATAATATAAATTACTAAAACAATATCTAGATTTGCCTTCTCTTACATTATTCTCTTTCTTAAGATGATCAATAAAATCATTCAGGAGTTTTTCATCATATGCGAAAACGAGGCACTCATCTACATACAGAGCAAGTATCATCAACTCTGTTTCAATAAAGAAGTAAACACGGATCAGCTTGGCATTGTTTCAGATTACACTTCTTCAAGTTTTCATAAAATGTTTTATTCCATTCTCGTGGTGCGTGCTTTAATCCATATAGGCTACGTTTAAGTTTACAGATTTTACCTCTTCCATATACAATATAAATCCAGGCAGTTGGTCCATGTAGATGTTTTATTTTATATATATATATCAATACCTTAACGTTAAGAATGTCCATGAGACGTGTTTTATATCTACTGATATTTCCATCTTTGACGATTTTACGTTTAAATATCCACTTACATTGAATTCCTTCCTTTCATTAGGTGGCGCTACAGTCCGGGGTGGACCTGGGTTTCAGTTAACAAGCGTCTCCAGCTAGCTCGACCTTTTGTTAGCTGTCTCAAGTCTCACACGCTAAGTTGGCTGAGGCCGGCTTCCACTTGCGTGTGCCACCTGAGTATCGGTTTTCCTCTACTGCGCTGTCCCTCGGGGGCGATTCGAAGACTTTTCGGACCGGGGCTTTTCTGCTCATCCGCTCTACATCACCCAGCCATCTCAGTCGTTAGTGATACGAGTAGATTGCGCAGATTGATTTGAAAGAGAAATAAAAAACCTGTTGCTGTCGCAACATACGAGAAAGAAAAAGGGCAAAATATCTTTATTACTTTTGAAGTATTTTAAATAAATTGATCCCAAACTACATAATTATGTTTTTAATACCAACAGTTGGATCTTTACTCTTCTGGCTAAGTCGATGTCGCTTTACAATTCAACGTTGTATCTCCTCCTCCGCTCACAGTCGATACAGACGGGACCAAAAATCGCTCGAACAATTTGCCTCTAAAAGTAGCCAAGAGTTCCCTCCATCCATTTTTGATAATGTCCATGCCTCTATGGCGCAGGACTGGGGTTATTTAGGTCTTATATAAGGTAACTTTTATTGTTCGAGAGAGGGTTTTGCTAGTCAATTGCCTTCTTAGCCCAAAGAAGCAGCGATTGGCAAGAGTTATTCTTCGTTTGATCTCAGCGCTGGTGTCGTTGTCTGAATTTATAGACAAACTCCTTGATTATCCCAAAGTTATACCTGTCGAAGGCGACATTCCCAGACGTCGGTGTTGAGTGTCCTTTTTGTTTGACAGCATATACTTGGTCTTGTTCTCTTGACGACTTAGCCCATTTTCGTCCGTTTGGCGAGGATGCCAAAATACGTTGCCTGTATAGCTCGTCTATACAGATGCTGCTATACGTGGCCTTAAAATCGATAAATAGGTGGTGTGTATGAAGCTCATAAGTTTTCTCCAGGATTCGCCGTAGTGTGAATATTCAGTCGATGATGGACTTTTCTGGCTGATGAGTTGGTGTATGCCCCTTACCAAGTCATCGCCTGCCGCATTGAAGAGCTCGGCGGTCATGCCGTCAGCTAAAATATGGCTATCTTCACTTCATCCAGGTCGGGTGAATGGAATTGTTGGTCTCCATCGTCCAGGATGAAAGGTTAATTCTGCCTGACTGCGGTGTTTGTTTCTTCATATGCGACTCTACTACGATGTTCCCTTGTTCGCCTTTGGGTCTTTGGATCCATCTCTGATGGCTTTTTGGCAGTGCTGCCACTGGTCTTCGATGCTTAATGCTGGCGGCAACGGTCCTCTTAGGAGATTAAGATAGACCCAATCGGAAAAGAATTGAGCGAACTCTTGCGATTGTAGTCTTCTGACGCCGAAATTCCCCCAAATATTAGCTCGTCTATGGACAGGTTGATGGTCAAGCCATCGACCAAGGGCAAAGATGAGGAGGAACCCCCCCAAGGTGTTGGAAGTGCTGCAGATAAACCTGCACCACAGTAAGGCAGCGACGACCTGTCTGGTGGAGTATATCGCCAGACAGGACGTCACAACCATACTCATACAAGAGCCCTGAATCAACGCAAACAATGCGATCCAGGCGCTCACGCTAATAAATTATGACTTGTTCTTCAGGGCAGAAGGTAAGATTAGGACTTGTATCCTTATAAAATAGCAAATAAAGGCACATCTTTTGAATAATTTCAGCTCAGGTGATCTGACGACGGTAAATTGTGAGAGGGAGTGCCGCAATCCACTTTGTCTATCTACCCTACGACTCTGAGGTAGTCATCTCAGAGAAGTTAAGGGACTTGGCGAGGCAGAAAGACCGGATGCTGATGGTGGGCTGTGATGCGAACGCCCATCACACACAATGGGGAAGCGGAGACACCAACACAAGAGGTGAGTGTTTGTTTGATTTTATTTTATTATCCAACCTCACTATTTGTAATAGGAGGAATTCACCCACTTTTGTGGTGAAAAACAGGCAGGAGGTGATAGACATTACTCTTGCCTCAGATACAGAAGGGTTAGGTATCATTGATTGGAGAGTAGTCGACGAAGCGTCAATGTCTGATCACAGATGGATACGCTTCAAGTTGAACTTCCAGAATAGGGCATGTAGTTTTCAAACGAATCCCAGGAAAACTGATTGGGTCAAGTATACAGAAGTGGTAAACACACATCTGGAGACCCAATCAACTACCTGCGATAACATTGATCACTTAGACAGGGCGGTAGGAAATCTAAATGGGGTACTAAAAATGGCGTTCGAGAAAGCTTGTCCAGCTAACTGATCACCTAAAAGGGCCCAGCCGAGATGGTCGAATAGGGAAATAGGTCTTAAAAGGAAAGAGGTAAGGCAACTCTATAATAGAGCGAAGCTTTTCAAATGTGACAGTACGTGGAAAGAGTACTACGATCGCAAGAGGGAATTCAAGTACCCAGTTAGGAAATCGAAAAGGGCGTCATGGCAGAGGTACTGCGAATCTATTATGGCAACAGACGAGGTTCGAGGTTACGCAAAATGCTTTTAAAAGAAGCGAGCGTCCCTAGCTACCTCAGGAAAAATGAGGGAACGTTGGCTGAAAGCAGCCCAATAGTGGAAACCCATTTCCCTGGATCCACATTATTAGCTGACTCCGGCTTGCCACGGCACACTGACGATATCAATCTTTCCCTCCCTCCCACCCGTCCCGGATGGCTAATTTTAAAATAATTCTAAACCCATTATCTCTTTGTGTGCTCGAAACAAGAAAAAAGCTTTCATATATTCATTCATTATTCATATATACAAGGTGGCGCAAAATTAATCATCCTATCGAAAGATGTTATCTTAACTAGTGCTAAAGAAGTTGAGATCAAAGAGGTTGATGGGGATTCTCTGAAGTTAGTAGTGAATTTCATATATTCGGCTTCAATTGAATTGACAACGGACACAGTGGAAGATATTTTGAAAGCAGCTCATTTATTTCAAATAAATGCTTTGGAAGATGTATGCTGTAGCTTCATTGCAAAACAACTGGATCCAACAAATTGTCTTGGGATTGCTCTATTTGCAGAGCAATACAGTTTCAAACAGCTCTTTGACAATGCTGAGTCATTTGTATGTCTGAATATTTTGAAAATATATAAAAATGAGGAGTTTTTCTTTCTGAATGTCGATCAGTTAGATACAATTCTTTCCAACGATGACCTGTCAGTGACTTCGGAGGAGGATGTATTCTTCAGCATAATGTCGTGGATCGATCATGATCGCGTCAACCGGGAACAGTTCATTGATAAATTACTTAATAGCGTGCGATTTCCACTTTTGAATCCGGAATTTATTGCCACCACTGTTGAATTGGCTTGTCAATCTAATACATGTCAGCGTTTATTGTGTAAGGCTTTGAAATGGCATCTTTTACCGGAGCTCCGTCTAACAATCTTTCCTGAGGAGCAAATGAGAGAGCGGAATTTCAGAGACTCGATTATTGCCACAAGTGGGTGGAAGTATTAATAATTGGATTCCTTTGTCCCGGATCATATGAGAAGATTTATAGTAAAACGATTTTTCTGCAAGAGAAACGAACTGATTTCGGATATACCACCCTGAATGAGGAATTGATTATAGTCGGCGGGTTATTATATAATTCTCGTGAAGCAACAAATCAGGTGGATTGTCTTAATTTAAGGACATTGAAATGGAAACAAATGGCATCGTCAAACCAAAAAAGGTGTGGTTGTGGAGTCACTGTGGTTAAGGGTATTTTGTACGTTATAGGCGGTTCTTGCGCTTCAAATACTGGGCATTCGATGGAGAAATGGGATCCTGTAACTGAGAAATGGGAATATGTCGCTAGTACTCCTAGCCCGATGTCTTCATCCCTTGCCGTTCCTATATTTGATTCCTTGTGCACGTCTTTCTATAAACATCAGCAATCAAAAACAATTTTCGATATTTACGATCCTTCTTCTGACAAATGGACACAAAATTGGTTGACTATTAATGATAAAGTAATTGGGATGGGCACAGTCAGTGCAGATTATTTCTCGTCGGTGACTAAATACAATCTGACCCAAAAGTCTCAAACTTGTGTTTCGATAAATCCAATTCATTCGGCGTTTAATAAGTGTTTGTGTCACGGTAGTCGCATCATAGTTTATGGAGATAAAATATTCCAAGAATACTTTCCGTTCAAAAATGAATGGAAAGCTTTGTCGAATTTGGACAACCTCAGTGGGTTCAGTATCGCTGTTGGCGGAAATTAAGAAATGCTCATCTACGTTTTATGTCTAACACATAACAATTCAATTCAATTATTTTATTTATGGATAATATTTCTTATTATTTTCTACACACACAAAATCTTGTAATTTAATAAGAAAAACAAACAATATGTAATTGACTTATTTTTAACTAAATAAAAACAATTGCTCTGTTTATAAGGCAAACTTAAAATTGAATTTTAACCCACATACTAGGTGGGGTGAAAAGTAACCTACTTGGCAATGAAAAAAAATTGTTTTTTAAATGTTTTTTTTATTTTAGCTTGATACACTTATTCCAGCGATTTTCCAACTTCATGATCCCGTCCGAAAAGTAATTTTCCGGAAGATCTGCAAAGTACTCCTCCATGGCGTCGATGATTTCCTCGCGTGAGCTGAATTTTTTATTGATGAGCCATCTTTTGAGGTTTAGGAAGAGATAATAGTCCGAGGGAGCCAAATCGGGCGAATACGGTGGATGCGACAGCAATTGGAGCCGTAAGTCATTGATTTTAGCCGTGGTTGCGATGCTCTTATGCGCCGGCGCATTATCTTGCTGTTTTTCACCGATTTCGGCCTTCAATCGCTCCAATAATGCACAGTAATACTCGTTGTTGATGGTTGTTCTTTTTTCGAGGTAATCCATGAAGAGTATGCCATGACAATCCCAGAAAACCGACGCCATAACCTTTCCGATCCATTGAGCCCCCCTCGGCCGCTTTGGAGCACTCGGACCAGCTTCAGTCCATTGCCGGGCACTAATTCTGTTCTCTGGTGTGTAATAGTGGATCCAGGTTTCTTCAACAGTTACCAATCGACGCCAAAAGTCCGCCCGATTCCGCATCAGCAAGTCCAAACACTCTTTCGAAGTGCTCTCGCGTTCGTGTTTTTGGTCAGGAGTGAACATACGCGGCACCCAGCGGCAGGATTACTTTTTCATATGCAGAATATTGCCCAAAATATGGCGTGTGCGCTCAGTACTAATCAGTGGTATTTGCTAGCTCGCGCACCTTCACTTTCCGGTCAGCCCACACCATGTATTTTTTTGACATTGTCCTGTGTATTCATACTCTGTAGAAGAAAATTTGATAGTCGAGCTCTGGATTTGGCTATAAGGAAGTGGTTTGAATTGACGGTTGCTCATCTAAATGTTTTTGGGTATCTCATTAAACGAATCGGCAGTTCGACCATCTGGAGAACTACAGGTTGGTTTGTGAATTCGTTGTCTTATAAATCAAGTGCTAATAATCAGCGTATCATAAGCTGCTGCTTGGCCGAATAGCGAAAAGTCGTTATCTAGAGACTGTGCTTTCGCACAAAACTGTCGAAAACATTTTCCTTTACATACAACCCCGAAATTATCGACCATCCGAACACTATTCGCCGTATTGTTGATCGTTTTCGCACATTTTCTTTTGGAGATATAGTGGCACCGAAACGCATAAGAATGCTTACTGAAGAGAATTTTGCATCCACTCAGACTTCGTTTACAACAGTTTGGTCTTTTTTCGTCGATAAATTTACGCACAGATCTTGGTTTGAAGGCTTACAAAATTCAGCTCGTGCAACAATTGTAGCCGGACATACCATACATCGTATGCGTCGAAATTTCAGTGAATGGGTCCAAAATCAACTGGCATTGGATTAGCTGTTTTATCGATGAGACTCTTTTTTTGGTTCAATGCGTTTGTTAATAATCAGAATCTATATGAAATTATCGAAACGCGGTTATATTCCGAAATATGCACAGTTTGGTGCGCTAATCAGAATGTTACGTTTAAAGGTATTCTCTGTAGAGCCATGATTAATGACTTTTTCGTTATTTCATTATCCGATTGAATGTCATGAGAATGGAAGAGGTGTTGTGCCAGCAGGATGGTGCATGTGGAAGAGAAACGATTGAAACATTAGATGGGCGCATAATTTTGCGTACTGGACCTGTAAATTGGCCTCCAATATCTTGTGATTATTTTTGTTTTTTGGGGATATGTAAATTCGATAGTCTTCCAAATTCGAAACGCAGTCTGTTTTCGAATGATAAATGACTTTTGAAAAGGGTCGAAACAAGCAATATAAAAAAAAGAATAAATATTACTCGATTTCGAATAACTATCATTTTGAATCGAATTTCAAAACAAGGATGTTTGATTGGAATGAGTCGTTAATTCGAATGCATCTCAGAATATTGATAGAAGTTTACGGATATACGAGGGCGGGTCAATAAGTCCGTGACTTTTGGATTAAAACACAGATTTTTTGATAAAAAAATAATTTTATTTTTCAACGTAGTCTCCCTTGAGCTCTATACACTTTGTCCAACGCTTCTCCAATTTTGTTATCCCTTCCAAAAAAAATGATTTGTCGAGGTCCTTAAAATAGGCCTTTGTTTGCGAGATGACTTCATCATTGGAGTCAAATCTTTTTCCACCAAGCCATTTCTTCAGGTTTGGGAACAAGAAGTAGTCGCTCGGAGCCAAATCTGGAGAATAGGGTGGATGAGGGAGCAATTCATAGCCCAATTCATGGATTTTTGCCATTTGTTACACGATTGCGTTTGTGGTCGACTGTGAGCAAACGCGGCACCGATCTTGCGGAAAGCTTTCGCATGCCCAAGTGATCATTCAAAATTGAAACCACTGAGCCATGCGAGATCCCTACGGCTTCCGCAATCTCTCGCACTTTCAATCTTCGGTCGGCCAACACCATATCGTGAATTTTTTCGATTGTTTCGGGTGTAGAGCCCTCAACTGGGCGTCCAGGACGTTCGGCATCTTCAGTGCTTGTACGGCCACAACGAAATTCAGTAAACCACTTTTTTACCATTGAAATCGATGGTGCAGAGTCCCCATAGTATTTATCAAGCTTAGCCTTGGTCTCGGTAATGGTTTTTTTTCGCAAGAAATAATGCTTAATAAGCACACGAAATTCACTTTTTTCCATTTTCTCCTCAAATTAGTGAGTAGTCTGATAAAAATAGCTGTCAAACACAAACTAACTGACGCAGCAAGTTTAAATTTTTACAGGAGTCAACTGATCGATACCTGTTGACAGGAGCAGTGTTGCTGTTTCAGTAAAGAGGTCAGAAACTCAAAAAGTCACGGACTTATTGACCCGCCCTCGTATGACGGAGAAAGATTACGACGCGTCGAAATGTCATATGCGATATTGGATTTTCTGTACACCCAAACCTAACACATGACGTCCATTTAGTGGAAATCGCGGGTCTAAAGTTAAAGCTTAACTTAAATACTAGAGTTTGTCTCAACGAAACTGTGATGAAGAATTCCCACAAAGTCAGTGGGAGGCTGCTTTAATGGCGATAATAAAAGATCGCACATAGTTATAGTCTTACCGTGTATACCATATTCTAATCGTACAAAATCCATCCAACCTTTGGCCGCATTGCTGACGAAAAAACGGGGTAAACCTAAATAGTGTAAGTATGACATGGAAGAATGTACATAAATGATTTCGAATTTCTATTGGACAGTCCATCTGTCGATAGTTGCAGATACCAGGATCCGAGAACTACGCTTCATTTAATAATATTCAGTCCAAGACTTTACGACAAGTATTGCCGTTGACGGTATGTTCTAACGAAGGCTTGTTACTTTCTTTCGATTATTTTATTTGTCATAAAAGTTTTTTTTGTTTGTTTTTATTTTGCTATAAATACTTGTGAACAATAAAGTTAAGAATCAATTTATTAAGTAAACATTTCGTTATATATATGTGACATGTTGATGAAGATAAATTAATAAATCAATCGTGCGGTTAAAAATATATAAAACTTTGATCAAACGGTTTCTTATTATCCCTCGTCTGTATTCACTGATATGATATAAACAAAAGCTGGAGTAACAATCAATGTAAAAAGAACGACGTTTTTCAGTCCGAGACCATGCAGATCCAAACCCCTTCTTTGGCTGTTTCGATTTCGATTACTTCTGCTTTAGTTTCCACAGTGGGTCCAATTCGTTTAGAGGATCCTTAACTTCTTCTTTTTCTTTCGCTGTGATAGTTTGGGCTGTCTTCATTTGGTACGAAGTCATGATACCACCTATAAAACAGAAAACAGAATCATTACAAGGAACCTGGTAACAATCGGATTGAATATACGTTTGTTAAGAACGTCATAAGCATGACTGAGCACAATTTGCATAGAGAGCTCCAAATTCGATGAGTCTTTCAAGGCATTCTGTCTCTGACTGCAAATGCGATACCATACGTCAACGACATCTGTAAAGAAAAGAAGGTTTTAAAAAGACGGTCATATAAATTGTGTTTGTTTATAACTCACTAATAAGAAGCGGGCGCTTAGTTTTCGTAGCAACTATTGCGCATATTGCGATAGCAATCTGTTCTGAACGCTCAGATCCAGTGAGGCAATTCATAACGAGTGGGGAATTGGTTTTAAATTCAAAACTGCGCTGCTTGTGGCCCATGAGAACATTTTGAGCGATTCCAAGAATTTGTGTCGGAGAGCTGTTGATAATAACAAAAGTTGATAATATAACAAAAGTGATATGAGGAGAAACTCAAAGCAAACCTCTTAGTCCAAGCTTTGATTTGAAGTAGACACAAGTCAAGGATTGCATCGGCTCCATTCATCGACAATTTCAAATTATACTCGGTGCAGTGGGAGAGGTTACTTTGCTTGACAACTTTTACTGTAAAATCGTCAAAATGCATTTCGTTGTTTATATCTTGTGGCCAGAAAGGATCAAGAAGCTGTAATAGGACACATGAAAGTGAAGAGGTTAGCTTCAAACATTGATAAACACTTACTTCATTTGGCGTATGTAAACAAACAATAGTCCTAGCTTTTTGGGACCAAATCATGGACCAAAAATCGTTAAGGGTGTTCTGTTGCGGTGTTTGGGCAATAATAAAGTTGGGGCAACCCGGTCCTAAGTCCTAAGGGAAGCAAAATTTGTAAAATTTAAGGTATATTTGTAGTGGAGAGTAGACTTGAAACATACCTTTACATAGGCGGCGTTGATGTAATCATCTGTGCTAGTCTCTAACACAACTCGAGCATGATCATATGGAATGCAATCGTTTGAACGATTTTTTTCTGGGAAAAGTTTTGCTATTGCAGTTGCTCGCTTAGGAGCATCTTTCTTTAGCAATTCATGTAGTTCCTTCCACTTGCTTTTAAGCGGTGTACTGCCATTAAGCATTTGTACATTTAAAGTCTCAATTGTCTTTTCGAAACGCTCCACTTCTTTGTGGAAATATTTTAGTGTTTTTGTATCGGAAAATGGATCAGTTTCGATGTTTGTCGTGTTATTGCCTGGAGGAGGTGAGGATTTGACAGCAGCTCCTCCATCACTACGGACTGAAACACTGTCCCAATCGAAGTTATGATCCAACGAGCTGATATCGGAACTGATTGACAAGTTGTCCAAACTCATTTTGCGTCCAATTGGTGATTCAATTAAAGAAGGTGAGAGGGCTACTGCCTGTGTAATTGGTGTTTGTTTTACAGGCGATGCTGGGGATTGTGAAACGTCTGACTTTATAGATTGAGTGGCGATAACTGGTTGAAGTGCTGGTTCGGGTAACATAGGTGCTGCAGCGATTGAAAAGTCAATGTCAGTCAGAAGGTCGATGTTAGAGGTTTGTTTCTTCGGCTGAGGAGTTTGCTGCGGAGCCGGTTGCGGTGTTGATTGAGCTGCTGTTTGAGTATCAGGTTTAGGGGTATGTGCACTTGGTGGTGGTGTTGGCGTTGCTGATGCTAATAAAATTATTTATGAGTAATGAATAGCAGAAAATGATTTTAGAACTCACCATACTCTTGGCTTCTTGTGGTTTGCGTTGAACCCGTCTGTCCGCTTTGCATGTAAGTTGTTGTTTGAGTTTGCGTATACGCAGCAGTTGAAGGTGTTATATCCGGAATTTGATACACCACTGAAGACGTGCCATTTGATTGATACCCATACGGGAGACTGTAGTAACTCACATTGTTCAAGTTAGTTGGTACTGGTTCATTAACGGTAGGTATTGCAGGTGGAAATTCTTGCTGTTTAGTGTGAGAAATCACAGCTTTCTGAAAAAGAGTAAAATTTTAGGTTTCTCGAGTCGAAAAGAAGAATAAACACATTTACGTCCTGATCCTGAACGCTTATCTTGCTTGTGCTCCCCGAGTCTGTAGTGGTGCTGTTCATTTGTCCAGCTTGCCCAATAGCACTTGTGTATTGGCCGTAGAAGGTCGTAGAGGGCATACCTTGATAGCCACTCCCATATTCATACGATCCCGAATGTGGGTTGAAACTATACCCAGGGTGTGTGGAGTAGGACTGACCATTTTTATTGGTGAATAAAGCTTGATTGGGATCTTGCACTGGAGCTGGTTGTGGATACTGATGATTCTCAGAGCCATATGTTGGATTTGCATTTTGGAATGTATCTTGGTTGTATTGGGGCTGGTATGTGGTAGGTGCTTGGGATTGGTAATAATTCGGCTGAGAAGTTTCCATTGCTGTCGACTGCACTGGAGTTTGATATTGATATCCTGAGGGGTTCTGCGAAATAGGTGCGGGTGGGGGTGTTACTTGCTGCTGTTGCTGTTGCAAGTAAGGTGAGAACATCATCGAATTTTGGGCAATCGATGGAACAGTTGAGGACTGATAGGTTTGTGAGGCTGCAAGTGTGGAAACAGCTGAAATCGGTTGCTGTTGGCTTACCTGAGATGGATTGGTGTTGACATAAAGCGACGTATACGATTGAGATGCTACCGCATGGGTAGTTGGTGTAGCTGAATATGTTACACTTTGTGGAACAGAAGCTGTAGAATACTGCGAATACGATTGAATGTTTGAAGGACCCTGTGGAATTTGCTGATATCCATAGTTATAGTCTGGTTGCTGCATTGTCATGCTTTCCATTTGAGCTGCGAGAGGCTGCTCATATCCTGGTGTTGCTTGCGAATAGTTCTGCTGGTAGTACGTCTGCAAATCATATGGTGGTGCTGGAGTGCTGTGATAAATTGGATTTGTAAATCCACTTGGATCATAATACTGATTAACACTATAAGGCGGTGGTGGTTCTTCCGGCCCAACTGCTTGTGAATATGGCTGATTAGCTGCCGGAGGAGCAGTACCACAAACGGCTGTTGTGGGATTCTCCGATCCCAAGGGATTCGGACGAATCGATGGAATATATGGTGTACTTGAGTCACCTCCACTTGCTTTGTTCTTTAGGTAGTCCTTTAGTTTTGGTTTTGCACCGGTTTTGGCGATGCCAATCATTGGGGGCGCAGCATTAGCTACAGCAGTTGTTGCTGTTGCAGCAGCTGTACTCTTCATTCTCTGCTGGCGATCTTCATCTTGCACATCTTTTGCAGCTCGCACACGTGTTAATAACTTTTGTACATTTCCCGAGAGTTTCTTGTAGAATTCCAGTCCTTTCGCACTTTTACCGAGAAGATCTTCATACACATCGAACGAGGCAGCAAGTGATGAAAAGAAATTGTCCTTTTTGTGCTTCACATCAGACAGAGTCTTAAGTAAAGGTGCTGCTTTCGCATAAGACTCGGTTAAAGCGGCCAAAATATTTGTCTGCGCATTGATATTTGCTTCGATTAATTGAATCTGCTTTTCGTGCTTTTTCAGTTCATTATCGAAAAGCGCTTGTAGGCCTTCATCACTACCGTGGGCTATTACTTTTGTGGTAATGTCGTCATTGTTTACGGCAATACGAAGATCAGCATGGAACTGCGCACGTTGGGCCTTCATTTCGTTCACTTTATTCAAAATCAATTTGAGATCTTTAAACAGATCGGCTGAGTTGAATTCTCCAGTTAATTTGGGAACACTTGATTGGATCTCTTGTAGGGGTTTCGCAAGAATTTTCAAATTATTCACATGAAGTTCCATTGCTTTCCTTAATGTGTCATTACTTTCGCCGGCCTTTTGGTGAGCTTCAGAGTATTTTTGAAATTCTCTGGTTAACTCTGTAAAGTGTCCATTGGATCGGTGAACGCCAGAGTTCTTTTGGAACTGATTCTCTTTGGATTCCTCTTCGGAAAGAATGGACTTGATTTCATTTAAATTGGTCTCAACTTCAGCACAAATTTCGGCCAAATGTGACATTGAAGCGATTAGATCAGGAATAGCGGCTTTATTTGCATTTAATGATGCGCAACGATCTACGATTCCTTGTGGTATTTTGTTTGCCTTCTCTTCGTTGATGTTTATGTTGTCCAGAGTCAAGGAGCTCATGTAAGAGGTCAGTTCCAAGTCTTTTGTTTCGATTTTCGTTCCTATGTTCCGCAGAATTTTAGCTTTCTCCTCACTGTAAAGTGAGCTTGCTTCGTGCGCTTTCATAGGCACAAGGCGTCCAAAAATATCCTCGCCCGCTACGTCAGGATCTGTAACACTAAATGCAATGCCATTGACAAGATTTGCTCCCTGAACGGCAGTTATGTCGGACAATTCAGGCACTGATTCGTGATAGATGAATTCGTTTTCATTTTTCGCGTTCTTTCTTTTGCCTTCTACTACATCAGCTGTAAAGGTTAGTGATTCGATGATTTCCTTTTGATCCGGCAAACCCTTACTCTCTTTACGTGCTTCCTCTAATTTATCCCAAGCCGCCTGAAAAGATACAATTTGTATAAGGAAACACTTCATATAAATTGAATAAAGAAACACCCTACCTGATACAGTGTAACCCGTTCACCCATTTTTTGTTGCTCCTCTGACTGTTGTCCTTGATACAAAAATAAAATGCAAGTCAAATACGATATCTTAAACTTGACATATTTTCTCCACAACTTATACACACTACTGTCGATGACCTGTCCAATTGGACCATCGTCCCCACCAGTCATCAATGCTGCCAGGGCAGCTCCATAATACGTCACAATTTGTGCCGTCACCTTTGCCACAATATTCGGCTTGCGATTATCAATCAGGGATTTCTCCAGAATACACTCTTGCGCCTGAGCAAACGACACCTGCTGCATGAAAAGCAACAATTCAGGTGTCATAAAATCACCACCACTATTCACGCCAGCATATTTTTCTCGAAGCTCTCCAAATGCCCATGCAGCACACTGAAAATGAGTACAAGCTAACTTCATACCGTCTACATCTCCCCTAGACACAGAAGCTCCAACTTGAGTATGTGACGCCGCAATATTAAACAACACTGCAGCCATTTCAAAACGCAAATCCGTCACCTCACTCACATTGTTCTGATACAAATCTTTCCATGTAAATGTGAACACTGATCGTTCGGAAATCTGTGGAAATCGATTTGTCAGTGAATGCAATTGGCAATAGTAACGTTTCAATGTGGCACATCCTTGCATATCTTTTCCTGGTCGCATCGATGAATTCCTTAACACTTCTAGGGCGTGCACATCTTTGGAATAAGCATCTGGATCTTCCTGGTAGCACTCAGCTATGTACTATAAATGAGATATGAAGAAAATTTTCAATTTAGACACGGATGACTCATTTGCACTGTCGTAAACAAAATACAATAATTTAATCAGTAATTTGTGATTGGATGATGAAAAAAACAATAAAAGATAGTATAAATGTATTGTTTCCCTTTGTTTTGGTTTATTTTCAGACAATGCGGAGTTGCAATTTTATTAGAATTTATGAAAATTGTGAGAAAAACTTGTTTTACCTTTTTCAAATTGGCGAAAGATGTTCCTTCAGGGCTGGTTTTTAGGGCAAACCACAACATGTGAAGCCTTGGAACAGCTTCCATTTTGTTTAAAATTTATTCAAAAATCTGTTTTTAATAAACTGAATAGAAAATTTACTCTTTTGAGGATAAGATAAAGGAAACGAATGAAGTCTTTTTCTGCGTACAAGTGAAAAAACACAGTCGTTTAGGTGTGCAAGTGTCAATTAAGAAATTTGACATCTATTGGATTGAAATGCAAAAGAGGGGAGGGGGGAACTGTCAGTTGTAGAGTTTCATGGAAAAATGCAAGTGAATCAAAACAAATGCCGGGCTCACGGTTTAGTGTTGTTGGATTGTAGCTATACAGGGTGTACATGAGGGCAAACAATGATTTATTTTACTGAAATAAATAAAAAACGAATATTCAATTTGGTAAAGATACTTTTGGCAAGCAGTCCGAATAAAAGTTTGCACTCTTATCTTTAAAGAGATCTTCTTAGATGAAACAAAGCACATTTTACTATAAAATTAGCAAATCGAAGGGAGTGCTTCGAATAAATGCACATATATGTATGTGTGGTTTTTATTTCTTTCACATTTTTGTAAAGTGATACGAATTTTTCTGGCTTGACAAGTTTTCCCACAAGAAGCACTCACTTGTGATTCAAAAATCCTTAAGTCCTGGCAAGATTCTAAGTTGTTGGCGACGCAAACGTTTTGAAGGTTCAATTGGTCAATATGTCCTCTTCTCTTATAATTGCTAACCTATTTAATGGGACCTATTCTTTAATTCGATATTATTATTCTAAAGAATGAGCTGAAAGGATTCAGAAACTTACAAAGAAATTCAGTTTTCTTAAAAGAGCTGTTTCGAAGTTTTGATTCAGGAGACTAAATGGGATCTTTCTACAACTTTGTCTAGTGCTCTAAAAGTATAACATAAGAAGGTTTGTGAACTTCACCCCAATGAAATCAATTTAACTTCTTGATTTAATGGTAAAATACAAACTGCTTGCACTTCGATGTACCAAAAATTCTATGCGTATAACCTATCACAATCTTTCTTTTGCTGGCCCTAGAATAATGTTAACAAATATCATATCTTATACCTGTGGGACTTCGATACTCTAGAAGATGTCCGATAAAGTGATTATTTATATTAAAAAAAAAAGGTTAGCAAAAGCTGATTGCCGCTGACAATGAACTTATTAATATATGTGATTTCAGATTTATGCTGCGATGGATAGGTAAACTGTTGCTGACTAAAAGGCAAGTAAGTGCTCTAACAATAGTATAATACTGCATTACGCTGTCTGGTTCAACTAACCAGATACTAGTTCCGAAAGTTGACTTCAAATACTATCGAACACAAGTTTCGGATCTGCACGTGCAATGTTGGGACTGTTAACAGACAGCCGGCTACCTAGCAGTGACCCTCGACTGTTACAAAGTCAAAATATTTACAATCAAAAATGTGCGATGGAATGGATGCAACAAAAAAAGAATGACAATTGTGATGTCTTGTATGTGATCTATTACAGACCACTGAGAATGGCAGCAGTGGCAGGGTGTATTCGGGTTTGGATTCGTTGCCAGATGAAGACTTGAGGACAAGTTTTGTGTTTCAGGTATTCAAGGAAAGGTATTCATATTATAACATGTATTGTCTTGTGTTTTTGTTTTCAATAATACAGCAGGCTGTCAAAGGAGTGACTAGTGAAGCAACAGAGGCAGAGATGTTTTTCGTGTATATGGAATATAAAACAACGTATTGCTGTTAATAAAGAGGGACACACAATATTAAAGCTTTCCTTTGACAAAGCTTATTAAGCCTTATAAAAGACACTGAGGTGAAGGTAGTTGGCCAAAGACCGAGCTGGAGGAGTAACCCTGTTACAATCTTCTATTCGAAGTGCATACCTTAAATAAGGAATCAATAGGGCTGATCAATAGTTTTGAATATTCCAGAGTAAAACGAGGCAAATACAACAGTACGAGTACATTGGACTATTTATGGTTGAATTTTTATTAAAAGAGAATTTCATTCAACCAGGCGATTCCCGAAGCGTTGTATTGAGAAGACTTTACTTATTAGAAAGATGGTTGGCAAAAAATCGGAAATGCAAACACACAATACCAGAAATTAATGTGTGAGCACATCAACATGGGACCCATGTCGAAAGTAAAACAATCATTTACTCCGCAATGCCATTATTTTCTATTTCATCCTTAAAGGCGGTCGTTTTATATTGCGCCGATCCCTTACGGTTTGAATCGAAAACCGGAAAAATTGTGTCAATTTGCTCAACAAAGCCCAGCCTTCGTCGTCTTTCCGTTAAGGTCTAAACTTCTGCGAGATAGATCCAGGGATGATAAGGACTTGTATAAAGCCAGTTCTACACTGATCAAGTTGTTGCTTGTAATCGCCGATCAAGATAAGTCGTTAACTTATTTACTAAATCTAGGTGTCCCGACAGTCCAGTGTGAACCCAGTTGTTGGTCAACATGCGTCTGAAGCTAGCTCAATCATTCGGTAGTTGCCTCCAGTTTCGCACGCCAAGTTGGCTGTGGTCCACTTCTACTTGCACGCGGCACTTGTACAGTCCATACAGTTCGTCGTTGTATCTCCTCCTCCACTCACCGTCAAAGCAGACGGGACCGAAAATCACTCGAAGAATTTTCCTCTCGAAGCAGCCAAGAGCACTCTCATCTATTGTTGATAATGTCCATGCCTCTGCGCTATAGTTCAGGACCGGTATTATTAAGGTATTATATAGGGTAACTTTTATTGTTCCAGAGAGGGTTTTGAAGGTCAATTGCTCTCTTAGCCGAATGAAGTAGGGATTGGCAAGAGTTATTCTTCGTTTAATCTCAGCGCCGGTGTCGTTTTCTGAATTGATAACGGAGCTAAAGTAGAAAAAGTCTTTAACTACCTCAAAGTTATATAAGATGAGGGTGACGTTCTGTCCGAAATGCAGTGGTAGGTTTCCTTTTTAAGAAAGGAAAGGTGGCATCCAACGTTTAAAGGCTGACTAAATTATTGGTGTAATTGGACTTGTTGTAATTCTAGGCAAGCAGTTAACGTGGTTTTAGTTGCCTGAAAAAAGTAATGTATTTTGGTCGCGTTTGGGATTGAACGCCGGACCATCCGATTTTGAAGCCGATACACTACCACTTGAGCCACGGTCGTGCCCTTGTTGACCGTTAAACCCAATTTTGTCGCTTCCATCTCAATACTCGCGAAACCTCCACTGGCATCAGGCTGCTTTTTTTCGATTGTGTCAATATCATCGGCGTATGGCAGTAATTGGACGTACTTTTGAAAGATTGTGCCTCTTGTGTTTGCTCGTGAGTTTTGCACTATTCTTTCAAGTACGATGTTGAAAAAATCGCATGACAGCGCATCGCCTTGTCTAAATCCTTTCTGGACATCAAAAGTCTCGGTGAGATCTTTACCGACCTTGATGGAGCAGCGTGCATTCTCCATCGTCATCCTGCACAGACGGACGAGTTTGGCAGGGATGCCAAAACTAGACATTGCTCTATATAGCTCGTCTATATAGATGCTGTCATACGCGGCCTTAAAATCGATGAATAGGTGGTGGGTATGGATCTGAAGCTCATGGGTCTTCTCCAAGATCTGCCGTAATGTGAATATCTAGTCGATTCTACTACGATGTTCCCTTATTCATCTCTACCGGCTTCGGTTCGGGGTTTGTTTCCGCGGCATGTTATTTTTACCTTGTGGTAAAACTTCCGAACCTCATTCCTGGAGTAGCATCTCTCATTTTCTTCGATCGCGCGCATCTCATGCTCTTTCTTCTTCCTCCTGAGAAGCCGGTCTTCGTCTCTCCTCTTCCGCTCATAGAGCTGATGAGCAGCTCTGGTCTTTTTTTGCAGTGCCACATTGCGTGCTTTTTGCTTAGCTGCATGTGCTTGCCGGCATTCGTCATCGAACCAGGGGTTTCGTTGTGGTGGACGAGTGAAACCCAGTACATCAGAGGCGGCATCTCTGATGGCGTTTTGGCAGTGTTTCCAATGGTCTTCGATGTTTGATGCTGGCGGCAATGGACCTCTTAAGAGATTAAGAGACACTCGATCGGAAAAGGACTTGGAGATCTCTTGTGATTGTAGCCGACGGACGTCGAATTTTCTCACAGCATTAGTTTGTCTTGGCGTAGTTTGGGATATCCGCAACCGTACCTTGGCTACAACAAGGTAATGGTCCGAGTCGATGGTGGCTCCTTGGAACGTACAGACATCCATAATATTGGAGGAGTGTCTTGCGTCGATCGCAATGTGATCAATCTGGTTGACCGTTGATTGATCAGGAGTTCTCCAAGTCCCCTTGTGTTTGTCGAGATGTGGGAACCGCGTGCTAGCCACGACAATGTTTCGCCCCGCCGCAAATTCGATTAGCCTGAATCCGTTATCGGAGGTGATGTTGTGCAGGCTATATTTTTCGATTGTTCCACCAAAGATACCCTCTCTTCCTAGCTTTGCATTAAAATTGCTGAGGACAATTTTAATGTCATAGCTGGGGCATTGCTCGTAGGTCTTGTTAAGGAGCTCATAGAAGGCATCCTTGGTGTCGTCATCGTTCTCCTCTGTGGGGGCATGCGCGCATATGAGGGTTATGTTGGCGAATTTAGCCTTGATGCGGATTGCTACGAGGCGCTCGCTCACATGCCGGAAGTTGAGGTCTTCTTGTCTTAGTCTGCCTCCGACAACAAATCCGCATCCAAATAACCCCTCCTTTTGCCGTAGTAGATATCGCAGTTTTTCGTCTTATTTTTGTCCGGCCCCAGCAGTCTAGGGCCTCCGCTAGTTGCTCGGCTGCACTTGGTCTATTAAGGGATTTAACATTCCACGTGCATATCCGAGGCTCATTGTCCTTAAATCGTTTGTGTGGGTTGTCAACAGTAGATCCGTCCATATCCGAGGCTTGTTGATGCTTCGTAACCTAATTTTTTTTTAAATGACCGGGCAGTTACCCCGGCGTCACAACCCCCAACCTGGAGGACCAGTTCCATTTTGAATGCCCCTAGGACGAGGGGTCGGTTACACCGAAGCCAGTAACCCGTTCCGGGATGTAAGCGCTACCGTTGGCCCATATAGGGCTTGTCCGCCACCATCTCTTTTCCAAGACCCTGACTAAGTCCTGGAAATCCTTTCCGGTCTAAGTTCCAAATATGTCGGAGTAGCCCGGATAAGGTCTTGTTTTGTTTTTCCGACACTAATCCTGGTTAATGGCGCAGGAAACTCGCCATTTGCCCCCTTCACTTCGCAACCTCTAGTGAGATTCCCAGATGGCGCCACGGGGAGGCGTGAAGTAGGACTTATTAGCAGAGCTGCAAGATGTTCGGCTGCAGAGGCTCATTCTCGTCATTTAAGGAACCAGCACCTGTCGGAAGATGCTACTTCTACGAGGCCTTATACTAATCGTTGCCAAGCACGATGTTGAAAAAATCGAATGACAGCGCATCGCTTTGTCTAAATCTTTTCTGGACATCAAAGGTCTCGGTGAGATCTCTACCGACCTAGATGGAGCAGCACGCAATCTAAATCGTCATCCAGCACAGACGAACGAGTTTGGCAGGGATGTTGAAACTAGACATTGCTCTGTATAGCTCGTCTTGATAGATGCTGTCATACGCGGCCTTAAAATCGATAAAAAGGTGGTGTATATCGATCTGAATCTCATGGGTTTTTTCCAGGTTCTGCCATAGTGTGAATATTCGGTGGATGGTCAACTTTCCTGGGCTGAAGCCACACCGATGTAGACCTATCAGGTTGTTGAATAACGGTTAAGGCGTTAACACCATACGGTAGAAAGAATCTTGTGGCAGATGTCTGGAAGACTATTGCCTTTGTAGTTCACGCAGTTCAAAGCTTATCATTTCTTGAAGTTTGGGCAAAAAGTGCTAAGCTTCCATTCATCGGTCATACTTTACAAAGTATACTCCTTACCATGTCATCGCCTGCCACTTCGCTTCGCTCGCCAGTCGGTCCGTTTACTCCAGGAGCTTTTTTGGACTAAAGCTTAGATATTTCTATCTTCACTTCATCCAGGTCGGTTGGACGGAATTGGTGGTCATCATCGTCCAGGTTGAAAGGCTGATTCTGCCTGACATCGGTATTTTTTAAACATTCTACAGAAATGGTCTTTCCAAATCCTCGGCATAAACTGTGATTCTACCACGATGTTCCCTTGTTCATCTCTACAGGCTTCGGTTCGGGGCAAAAGCAGAGCTTATTTCGATAAGAATTTGTGCTGGAAGGAGAATTAGGCAAGAAGTCTTGATATTTTGGTATGTGAACGATCGCCTCGAAACAATTCCTATCAAGGGTTAATTTGTCAACATAAGCCTTGTATGCGCGCAAAATCCCGCAGAGGAAAAAGATGACAACACCAAAGACAAAAGATAAGAGCTCTTGAACAATACCTACAGTGATGCCATGATATTGACACAATCGGAAGAAAGCAGCCTGATATTAGTAGCTCTTTCGCGAGAATTGAGATGGAAGCGACGAAGATGGGTTAAAAGGTCAACGAGGACAAGACCAGGTACATGCTGTCAACCAAAAAGGAGTCTCAACACTGGTGTCTCAGACAGAACGTCACCCTCGACAGGTATAACTTTGATGTAGATTAGGACTTTGGCTATCAAGGCTTCGCTATTAATTGAGACAACGACACCAGTGCTGAAACCAAACCCGCCTCTCGAACAATAAAAGCGACCCTGTCGGAGGAGATTCAACGACGAACTGTATAAACTGTACAGCGACATCGACTTAGCCAGAAGAGTGAAGATCCAACAGCTGAGGTGGCTATATAATATTGAGCGGATCGATACCAACGCTCCGGTTAGACAATTCTTCAAGTCCGCCCCCGTGGGACAGCGCACCTAAGTGGCGCGTGCAAGAAGAAGAGGACCCCAGTCAATTTAGCATGCGAAATGGAGGCAGCTAGCTGGAGACGTTTGTTGGCTGAGGCCCAGGTACAACCCAGCTGTGGCGCCATCTTAAGTAAGCAAGTATTTATATTTTGTCCAAATAAAAAGACTTCCTTTATCAGATTTTGGATTTTTTTCTTAGACATACCACTATTGTCTGAGATATATAAAGACAGTTTAGACTTATCAGTAGAATTAGGGACACTTGTGCTTTTTCTAACTGGGTGAGTCTTGAACAGATAGATTATCTTCCAATGGAAGAAAAGCACTCTGATAATACCTATAGTTACTTTAAGTCGTTGGAAATATTTGAAATAACTGTTGTTATAAAGACCTGAAAGGTCTAAATACCTTCCGATTGTACGGCAATCTGAAGGCCACAGAAACGAAATCAAATCAGTTGAAAACTAAAAGAAAACAAAACAATCCGATCTTCAGTTTCATTTAATTCCTTTGATTGATCCCCACCCAAACCTTCAGATAAATTTCCAATGTCCTGAAAGATATTTTCTGATTTCGTCATCCCCACTTTTCGTACTCGTGCTTGCTTTGACATACGTGGTGTTGCCAAACAATACGGTCTATTGGTGGCAACCCCTAAGTGAGCGCTGAAAGTTCGTACGGATGATATCGCGCATTCCCACAAATCAAACTTTCCCTATCGGAACCGCAATTCCGCTAAATAACCGCCCCGTCCTTCTGCATCCTCCTTCATCTGAGCGCAACGAAATAAATCAAAATATATTCCACGGAATTCATCTTACAAATTGCATTTCCTATCTGTGGATGGAACTGCAACAGGACGTAGAAAAAAAAAAAAAAAAAAAAAAAAAAAAAAAAAAATAGATACACAACCGAAAAGGGTATGAAAAGAAGGCTTCCAAGTAACCATTCCTACTACATCTCCTCCTTCATCCCAGCAGCAACCTTTTCCATTCGGTACCGAATTCGAAGAGTAACATATAAGTTATTCACTCAGTTGCAGTTACAAAGACTGGGTGCAGGGTGGAAAAAGGACGATGAATGCGAATGTAGAGAACACAACAGCATCGGAACGATGCCAGGACAATGAAATTGTTGAAAAGATGAAAGCGGAACAAAAGCACCAAACGCAGCATGCTTTTTCAAAAGAGTTAGCAAGGGAGAAGCCGGGTATAAGGGAAACCTGGGAAACTAGAGAAACTCCTTTCAAAAGAAGCAGTAAGCTAACGACAAACAGCAAAAGGAGGATGCATCGCGATAAGCCTGAGTGAAACGAAACAGAAGCGAACCAAAGTAATATTTAGTATGAGCCAGACGCCAAGCACAAGGACCAAAGGCTAAGATGAATGAGAATGTGCAAAGTAGAAGAGGAACTGGAAATGAGGAAAAAATAAGCAATCTGTAAAGAGATAACACCAATTCTAACCAAAACTAAAGCTAAAGCCGGTTCGGATGCTTATTCCCAAATAATGATGCGGTCTTTGCGTTCTTCCTTCTTTGGAATTTCGCGTTCTTGCATCCTTCCTTTCAAACAATACTGACGCGCATCCCCCATGACAACACCATTTCTCCGCTGATATTCCTATAGAACCAGGCGCTCAGAACCAAGGTACGGGTATACCGCTAGGCCATCAGAACCCGACCACAGTTAAATACATTCGTGCTAACGTCTAGCTGAGAATGAAGTTAAAGAAGAGAGACATAAAAAAAATGTTAACAAAGGATCAAGCAAAGGACATTACACATTAACTCTAGTAAGATTGTACTAGTATCTGTGTCTATTTAAGGATGCCACAAAGTGAATTGAAATTGATAGGCCAAGTCAGTTGGGTGGTACTCGTTGATGGCCGTTAATACGAGTATGAGACTTTGGGGTTCTGGTTTAAGCAAGGATGTACTGCAACCACATCCAGGATATGCAATCACCTGGAAAAATGTTTCATTACTTTTTCGGAGTAGGAAATTTATGAATTACATTCATGTGGCTTTGCCAGTGATTACATCCTGTAATGTTACCAATGGGATGGAGTTTGCCTTCCTCACTCATCTTGCTCTTATCAACCCTCCTTTTTTCACTTTGCTCTGTTCAGTGTTTACTGGAGTAGAGTATTCGTATTCGTACCTACTCGTTCGAAAAGTATATCGAAAGTGTTAGTGAGGAAAATTTATGGAATGCATTTTCACAGCTGAAACTGGAGCTAGCGGATGCAGTAGATGAGTGTCTAGGGGCTTTGAATTCTCGGTGTTTTATTTCCCTTTTTACTATTTGCAATTCGGCGCTTTATTTGTGGAGAATTGGTTTAGAAAATGGGTTATTTGGGTCTGGGGGATTTAATGGAATTTGCTATTTGCGTCTCTCAAAAAAGGGATGTAAATGCTCGTGAAAGGTATTTAGGGGAGAAGCATTTAAGCCAAGACTTATAGTAATCCTTGAGAGGCGCTGTTAAGCGGTTTAATTAAACGGTAGTGGTTTTATTTCGCTTTTTTTTACGATAGAGTGTGTGAGAAAGGAAATATGTTATTTGGGAATAGGTAAATTGTGCATTTCTATGAAGAAAACGAGGATCTGTGTTTGGATTGATTTTCGTTTTAACTTGATTCCGAACCATTTGAAACGTTTCATTTTTGATTGTCTTTGTAGTTCTTGATATTATTTCTTACATCGTCAAATTACAGGGGAAAAGGAGTTCGAATTCAGTTGGCAAATTTGAAATAGGAAAATTTGTCAGACTGCATTTCGTTTTGGGAGGCACGTGAGAGAATTCAAACATAACAAGCGTTATGGAGCTGCATTGTGACCACTAACGTGGCAGGTGTAGTGGGCTATGAATCGTAAGAACATATTTGTACATATATTAGAACCCAATGTTCCAACAAATACTATTCCCTTTGGCAATACTACCAACGTTGATGGTTTCTCACTTGATTACTGGATAAATTGATTAACTGCATCACAATGTCTGCAAAGGTATAATATCACAAGTATTTTATGTTATAGTCAGCTAAAAAGTTAACTCCACAAACTGCGACTTTGTCTGGCCTTTGATATAAGCACAACCTATAAAGTAAACTATTCTACAGAGCACATCTGGGTAAGTCGATCGAACAAATCTGTGTCTCCCACTTTGATGTTTTTAAAGCACAAAAATTAATCTGCGGTAACTGTTGGATCACGTGTCAATTTAGAAAGACTATGGAGTTGCTCTTTATCCAGAGCTCTAAACTCGAAACAACCAAGTAATGAATTAATTTTCAAATTTGAATAGGTACCGAGAAAAAAAGAGCGGCTCGGCCTTAGGAGTGGGCTTCAGCACAGTCACGAATTCATTCTTACCATCTCAGCATCCATTTTTCCTACCAACAGATTGACCTATTGTGATCGTCTATGATGCCAGAGTTTGTCAGAAAATCGGCCAAGTCTTTAGGTGAGCTGGCGGCAATGTTTGCCGCTTCGAGGTAAATTTTACCTAGATAATGCTGACGTGTTTTGATTACACCACTTCAGTGACATAAGATGTGTTATGCTGTTTCAACGTCCTCGTTGCACAATTTGCAAATGTTGTTTTGTGCTATGCCCATGGTCATCAGTTGTTTTTTTACGCGGCAATGCCTTGTGAGCGTGTATGGATGTTTTTGTGCGAGGACCGTATACCCCAGTTCCAACTTCTTCATTTGCTTTGGATTCATCTGTGTACCATACATGTGTACCTCGGCAAATGTTGGATTTTTCTGATCTCAGTTAAGACGTTCTGGAAATATAACCCTAAAGTTGTGCCGAAAGTTGTAGCGTGGTAGACATTTGTCTATTAAATAAATTCCAAGTAGTTCGTTTTTCCTGAATTCATGAAGGATTACAGGAAGAACTAGCTTGAAGTTTGTTTCATCTTCTGTGATGAGCTTGTAGGCATTTACCATTGCTTCTTTCATGAGTTCTAGATGAAGTGGTGGAAAGTTTAGGACGACCTCCAGCGCAGCATCAGTCGCGCAGACACAGGCTTGTCTCTGTATTTCATTTAGCTTAGCCTGTGTTGACCTCTGCATTGCTTTATGCCACCAGACGGCATGACCACAATGTCATTTTGGGGTTGAGTCCCCGATTTTTCTCGAATAGACTTTTGCTGGTCTATAGTGATGTCCTGGCTTTGTCCACGTAAGTTTTTCATCCATTGTGATTCCTAGATATTTGACTTCCGTTGAGAACTGTATTGTTTCCCCAAAGAGTGTGGCGTTTCTGAGTCTATCTGGCCTTCTTCTCTTAGTAAATGCAACTATGGTGCAATACTTAGGATTTACTTTGAGGCCTCAACACTCGTCGAGTGTTCTACAGTCACGAAAACGAAACACGCTAAGAGAAGTCTTTATTTTCATAAGAAAACAAAAACGTTTTCTGGAACGCACTGCACTATTTTCATTACATGTTACTTAGCTTTAATGGCGGTGCTGTGCCCCTTTCGCGCAAAGTTTTACCAGTCTTCCGTCCTGTTACTCCTGTGAATTCTTTGATATTGTCCTTTCTCTCCTTTCTAAACATTGCAAATTGAGTAGAAACTGCGAAAAGCAATGTTTCTCTTTTTTGTGATGGCCTAGTAATTTTCTCCCACAAATTAATCAAAGTTGCAAATCCAAACAAACGCGAGTGTTAGAAAAAAGAAGGAAGGTTAAATCAGGTAAATCAGATATGGGATCCAGCCATCCTCTGGATCGCCGCCCCGAACAAAGCTAATGCCTTTGTGCCACTTTTCACCGGGGATCGCTGACTACTCCGGTGGATCGGCGTTCAGATTTGGGGGGAATGGGGACTGTCTAATAGCGTTTCAAAAAGATCGTCATCTCTTCACCTATTGATTTCTGTCTCTGCATCCATATGGATTACGAGATGCGATGCTTCTTAGGGCCTTTGTTAGGGTGTAAGCTACGGGGATCGTCCACCCCCACCCGTCATCATCGTATTGAAGTATCTGGCTAAACGGTCTGACGGTCCGCCCCCACCCATCGACGAATTTCAGACTGTCTGACGCGGGTTCCAACAAGGATGATCCTGGTGGATTTCAGGTCGCACCTTTGACTCCTGATTCCTCGTGAGTCTCCCCACTATCATTCGGGCTTCACTCATTCAACCCCCTTGTCATCCTTTGAGAAGAAACACCATCAGTACAACGTATGTGGGTTTTTTCCGAGGTTTTGGTCGATGGGCAAATGCCTGAATAGACCATGGCTGTCCTCCACTTCTACCAGAGCTCGGTCTTTCCATTAGAAAAAGAGAGGGACTGAAAGGATTTGTATGGGAAGAAAGTCGGCCATGCTGCGGTAAGTTTACCACAACAAAGTTTGCGAAGAAGGTTCGTGAAACTAGGTTCCTGATTCCTAACCTAACATATTCCCATGGTCGTTCTGTGCGCTCAACGGAGGCAATTGCACTTGTTGTCGAAAGTGTGCCTGAGAACCTCAATGCGCCAAGAATTTCAGCAACTGAAAGTCT
The DNA here is from genome assembly GCA_928272305.1 of Volucella inflata. Lineage (NCBI taxonomy): Eukaryota > Metazoa > Arthropoda > Insecta > Diptera > Syrphidae > Volucella > Volucella inflata. The sequence continues at coordinate 17,258,455 of OV743718.1, read as the reverse complement.
GATTGAATCAGAAATTGAAGTTAACTACCATCCGCTTCGTTATAGCCTCTCAGTTTGCTCCTTACAGCAGCGGCATTGTTGACCCAAGACGACAACAGAAGAAGCATTACAGCCGACAAAGAACGCTGCTGATGCAGACCGACTATTTTTAATGGTCAGAAACTGAGAAATTGGACTTTGGCTGGCTATGGTTCCAACAAAAAGGACCTACCTGCCCTCTAATAATTGATTTATTGCAAACTTAGTTCAATAATCGTGTAATCAGTTGTTGCTTGGCCGACACGGAGCAGCTATTTGACGCCGTTGGACTCAAGAACAATATTGGCAAGGCTAGTCGTGAAATAGGGACCAAAACCATCGAAACTGCCAAGCCAGCCGAGGCAGTCATTTGAATGAAATATTATTCCAAAATAAGTGATAGGCTTACTGTTTTCAATTAAGTAACAATCTTTGAAAAATATTGAACAGTGTGTTTTAAAAAACGAACCAATAGGTGCCCCACACTTTAGTAGCACTAATTCTACGTTGGTTCGAAATAAATTCAGCTTGGTTTTAATGTTGTTTTCAGTTCAGTGCAGTGTTTTCCAGCATACCATACCAGAGTTGGTCATCATAGTATGGATATCCCGCCAGTCATCAAAAACAATTGATCATTTCCGTGACGCCTTGAACAGAGGGGTCAGGAATTTCGTCGACTTATTAGAATTCCAGCACCCTGATTGGTTCTAAAAAAATGCCAATTGTCCGCACAATTTTTTGTTCGAAAAGGGAAGCCTTCTTAGTAAAGGTTGTCCTAGGCAAAACAACTCTTTCCTTCGTAAATACCCCTATAAGACAATCAATGTGCTGATTCGCTTCGTCTTTTGTTTGGCATGGCATTAAGAAGTTCACAAGAATGTGTACTCTAGGTTATAAAAACTCAGAAATCATGTTTCCTCTTCTTATTTTCATTATCTTAGTTATTTACTACTTTTCCCTCGGGTTCGTATGCCACTTTAATGTCGCCAGGATTTATAAAAAATAAAGAAAAACCGAAAGCCCATCATTTAGTAGATCAGGACAAAAAGACAAAGTAGTCTACCCCTCATCAAGCCCTCCCTATTGACAACCATATAAACTTTTTACAACCACCCCTATTTAACAATGGGCAAGAAGTCATAAAACAAAACATGTCCTCATCTAAATCGACGCATGTTGGCACTGTCAACTTATGTGTCCACAGAAAATCTAGGTCAGAGTCCAGCATCTCGAATCCAAAGAAATCCCATTAAAACCAACGACCATTAAAAAAACAAATCCCATCAGTGATTTCAGACTACCACCACGTAGTTTTAATCTCCTGGCTCCTCTGACCTCATGAATAATTGGATTTCCAATTGTGTGTGTACGTTTTAACATCCGGTGAGGTAACATTGCACAAACCTAAACTTGACCCTCGTTCCAGAAAAATCTGGAATGGCTTCCTTCTGCCATAGCAATTACTCGGTCACTTTGCCTGTTACGGAGGTGATGAGAATCCATGAACCACGTCGTGACGAACACCTTTTATGCTCTCTTTCATTCCCAAAATGGTTGCTTTTTCCATTTTGGTTGGCTGTGTATAGAGAAAGGAATAGAGAAACTATCATAATAAACGATATACAAAGGTAAGGGATATCGAAATACCTAAATCCACTTTCCAAACGCGCCCAAAAGTTAACAGAACTGGACGGTACTAAACAGCACTGAACATTTTAAAGAACGATACTTTGCTTGTATTCATGAAAATTGCACACATCTCAAAAAGGAGTATCTGATATACGTCGGGCTATGTCCAACGTTCCACGTCCTACGTTCTATGTCCAAAGTCCAACATCCAACCTCTGACGTCCGACCATCACCATTAGTATCATCGCATCGGCACGAATATTGGAAGCTGAAAGCACTTCGTTGGCAGACAATGTTTCCACCTGGCCACACCAATAAAAAGTCGTTAAAGGGGAGATGAAGAAGAAAAAATAACTATTACAACAGGAGAAGCAGGACAAGGATCAGGATCAGGATCAGAATGGGAACCAGAACCAGAGCCAGGACCAGGATGTCCTTTATGTCTCTTCCATCACCTAAAAACAAGAAAATTTATCGTCTGTTAAACACTAGTCCTACATCAGGGATTACTTTCCAACAACGGCTTACCACTTTGATGGGACTTTGATGTCGTCCTGCGACTATGTATTACACCGTTAGATGAAATCTATCGACAAACCAAAGATTGCGTATATTGTTGTGTGTGTGTGTTTGTCTATTTTTCATGTAAGGTGCGATGTTTTTGAAGTTTTTTTTTCCTTTTTCGTACTCGAACAGCAAGGCTACATGTGTTTTTTATAGTGAGCCTCTACAGATGCTTACTAGGGGATGGAGGTGTCCTTTTTTTAGGCCTGCCGATGGGCAGATTAGTTGGAGTCTGATGGAGAGCATAGCAAGGCCATAATTTTGTAGAACAATGACAATGAACATGATACGTTGTATACGCTTTTAGTGAACTGAAAGGAGACAGATGTGTAGAATCGTGTATGTACGAATATATGGAGGCATTTTAGTTGTTGCTACGTTGATTAACGCTAGACATTAAGTAGATAAACTTAAGTTCGATAGGAGTACATTTGTGATATCAATTGTTGTCAATGAATTTGGTTAGATTGCTAATGGACAGGATAAACTGTGTCTGAATAATCTAAATCGTCGTAGAGCATGGTCTTGTGCTTTTACGAGTAATCTGGTTGAGTCTTTAGGGACTTGCAATGAGATTTCATTAATTTAATCAGTATAGGAAGTACATGCTTTCTAGGAAGTAATGGAACCGCTTTATCAAATGCCCATAGTACTTTTTTTCGTCTTAATGTTATCCATATTGTACGGAAATTGCCTTTTGAACATAGGTGATTCGATTTCAGAATCGAAGTTCTGGAAGCAAAGTCCTGGATCTGGCCTTATTGAAGGGATAGGTTACGCAAATTACCAACTAGACACGCTTTATGAAAAAGCTCGAAGCCATCTCTTACCTTAGATCAGAAAAAAAAATTGTAAGAGATACCATTCACAACTTTAACGATGCACTCAGCAAGCGCTTACTGCAGATCGTCCGTTTAAGGTGGAACGTAGATTTGCACAGATATAACACATGGGCTGAAAAGTCCGCGCCGTTTTATAGTAAAACACAACATTTTTGCAAATTTCAACTTTATTTAACAATATTGCATTTGAGGGCGATACACTGATTGAAACGATTTTTCAATCTTTCGATACCAGTTTTGTAGTACGATTTCGGTTTAGCCTTAAAATAGGCCTCTGTTTCGGTGATTAGTTCTTCATCGGTCTTAAATCTCCTTCCGGCGAGCATTCTTTTGAGGTCTGCGAACAGGAAATAGTCGCTGGGGGCCAAATCCGGAGAATACGGTGGATGGGGAAGCAATTCGTAGCCGAATTCATTAAATTTTGCCATCGTTTTCATCGACTTGTGACACGTTGCATTGTCTTGATGAAACAGCACTTTCTTTTTCTTCAAATGCGGCCGTTTTTCTGCGATTTCGTCCTTCAAACGCTCCAACAACGCAATGTAATAGTCGCTGTTGATAGTCTGCCCCTTTTGGAGATAGTTGATGAAAATTATTCCATTTGCATCCCAAAATACAGATGCCATAACCTTGTCAGCCGACTATTGAGTTTTTGGTCGTTTTGGACGAGGTTCGTTGCCTGCTCGCCACTCAGCTGACTGCCGACTTGACTCTGGTGTGAAGTGATGGAGCCAAATTTCATCCATTGTCACATACAGGCTTTATTGCTGTTGAACAGCTTTAAACACTCCTCTAAATCATCAACACGTTGTTGTTTTTGGTCGACTGTGAGTAGACGCGGCACCCACTTTGAACAGAGCTTTGGCATGTCCAAATATTCGTGTATGATACATCCAACACGCTCTTTTGACATCTTCAGAGCCTCAGCTATCTTGATCAACTTCACTTTACGGTCATTCGTAGTCATTTTGTGGACTTTTTTGATGTTTTCATCTGAAACAGCCTCTTTTGGACGTCCACTGCGTGCATCATCTTCGGTGCTTGTATGACCACTTTTAAATTTTTCAATCCACTTGCGCATGATTCGTTCGGCTGGTGCAGGTAACACTTATCAAGCCATTTCTTTGCATCGGCTGCATTTTTTCCCATCAAAAAGCAATGATAAATCAACACACGAAATTGCAATATATGGATGGATTTAATTCAAGTGGTGCCCTCTCTTAGAAACGGCAAGGACTTTTTAGCCCATGTGTTATTTGTTAGGAAGCTTGAAAAGTTCTAAACAAGTTACTAAAAACTAACTTAGGGCAAGATTGGATGTCTAAGAGATTAAGGCAGAACAAACATAAGAAGATAATCCCGAATTGGAAGTGCGCCTCCTTAAAAGATGTTTGTGAACAATCGAAACATTCGTTAAAATTATAAGACCGGGCACTTAGACTTACTTACTTACTTTAAGTGGCGCTACAGTCCGGGGTGGACCTGGGCCTCAGTCATCAAGCGCCTCCAGCCATCTCGATCCTTGGCTAGCTGCCTCCAGTTTCGAACGCTAAGTTGGCTGAGGTCCTCTTCCACTTGCGTGCGCCACCTGAGTCTTGATCTTCCTCTACTGCGCTGTCCCTCGGGAGGGGATTCGAAAACTTTTCGGACCGGAGTATTGGTGTCCATGCCCAGCCATCTCAGTCTTTGGATCCTCACTCTTCTGGCTAGGTCCATGTCGTACAGTCCGTGCAGTTCGTCGTTGTATCTCCTCCTCCACTCACCGTCAATGCAGACGGGACCGAAGATCGCCCGAAGAATTTTTCTCTCGAAGCAGCGATCTCAGCGCTGGTGTCGATGTCTGTGTTTATAGCAGAGCCTAGGTAGATAAAGTCCTTAACTACCTCAAAGTTATATCTGTCGTGGTTGACGTTCTGCCCGAGACGTCGGTGTTGGTTGTCCTTTTTGCTTGATAGCATATACTTGGTCTTACCTTCATTGACCGCTAAACCCATTTTCGCCGCTTCCATCTCAATACTCGCGAAAGCGCCACTGACATCACGCTGCTTTCTCCCGATTATGTCAATATCGTCGGCGTATGCAAGTAGTTGGACGGACTTTTGAAAGATAGTGCCTCTTGTGTTTGCTCGTGAGTTTTGCACTATTCTTTCAAGTACGATGTTGAAAAAATGGCATGACAGCGCATCGCCTTGTCTAAATCCTTTCTGGGCATCAAAGGTCTCGGTGAGATCTTTACCGACCTTGATGGAGCAGCGTAAATTCTCCATCGTCATCCTGCACAGACGGACGAGTTAGGCAGGGATGCCACAACTAGACATTGCTCTATAAATGCTGTCATACGCGGCCTTAAAATCGATGAATAGGTGGTGGGTATCGATCTGAAGCTCATTGGTCTTCTCCAAGATCTGCCGTAGTTTGAATATCTGGTCGATGGTGGACTTTCCTGGCCTGAAGCCACACTGATATGGACCTATCAGGTTGTTGACGAACGGCTTCAGGCGTTCACACAATACGGCGGATAAGATCTTATATGCGATGTTAAGGAGAATCCGTTATCAGAGGTGGTGTTGTGCAGGCTATATTTTCCGATTGTTCCACCAAAGATACCCTCTCTTCCTAGGTTTGCCTTAAAATTGCTGAGGACAATTTTAATGTCATAGCTAGGGCATTGCGCGTAGGTCTTGTTAAGAAGCTCATAGAAGGCATCCTTGGTGTCGTCATCGTTCTGCTCTGTGGGGGCATGCGCGCATATAAGGCTAATGTTGGCGAATTTGGCCTTGATGCGGATTGCTACGAGGCGCTCGCTCACATGCCGGAAGTTGAGGTCTTCTTGTCTTAGTCTGCCTCCGACAACAAATCCGCATCCAAATAAGCGCTGCTTTTGCCGTAGTAGATATCGCAGTTTTTCGTCTTATTTTTGTCCGGCCCATCCCATCGCATTTCTTGAATGGCGGTTATGTCTGCTTTGCAGCAGTCTAGGGCCTCCGCTAGTTGCTCGGCTGCACGTGGTCTATTAAGGGATTTAACATTCCACGTGCATATCCGAGGCTCATTGTCCTTAAATCGTTTGCGTGGGTTGTAAACAGTAGATCCGTCCATATCCGAGGCTTGTTGATGCTTCGTAACTTTTGCTTTTTTTAAATGGCCGGGCAGCTTCCCCGGTGGCACAACCCCCAACCTGGAGGACCAGTTCCATTTTTAATGCCCCTAGGACGCCATCATTTCTTTTCCAAGACCATGACTAAGTCCTGGAAATTCTTACCGGCCTGAGCTCCAAATATGTCGGAGTAGCCCGGATAAGGTCTTGTTTTGTTTTTCCGACACTAATCCTGATTTATGGCGCAGGAAGCTCGCCATTTGCCCCCTTCACTTCGCAATCTCTGGTGAGATTCCCAGATGGCGCCACGGGGAGGCGTGAAGTAAGACTTATTAGCAGAGCTGCAAGATGTTCGGCTGCAGAGGCTCATTCTCGTCATTTAAAGAACCAGCACCTGTCGGAAGATGCTACTTCTACGAGGCCTTTTACTAATCGTTGCAATCAAAAAAAAAAATGCCACTAACTATTCTCCTTAATTTAAAAATTGTAAATTGCATAAAGCTCCTATAAATTTTGTAAACGAGAATAATGAATAAATAAATAAATGAAATACGAGTACTAACGTCAAGGTACGTGTTTTTTAGCTTTACATGGGTGTTGGATGTGGCAGGCCCTTATCCGTATGCATCACTTGGAGCTAAAGCGCTCGACTACCAGTCGACTTGACTATACAAAGCGCCAGGCAGTGGAGCGCTCACGCATTAAAGGGGCGTACATAATTGAATTAGGAAATATGACATGGATTGGAATTCGCAAGCAAAAGAGCAGGATTGTGTGAGAAATGTGGCGAACAGTTAAAAAAGAATCAAGCGCAGTTGTAGGGACTTGAAACAAGAGTCAGAAAGTCCAAAACAATGGTGTGCTGGCATAGTTGTCTCCCTTTCCATTAATTACCTATAAATGTATGCTATTTGAAAGATATGTCTTACCTTTGTCAACAACAATTCTTGATACTCGTACCAGTCATTGGATAGTGTTTATTGCTCTGTCTCAAATCACATTTAAAAAAGGATCAATGACTTTAACTTCTAACAAATTCATATGCGATTGCAACCTCAACACCAATTAAATCAAATTGCTCACGTTTGATTTTCGGTTTGATAATCTTTTCTTTCTTGTTTGGATAAGGGTTAGCACAGCACCTCGAATAACTCATCCCAGAACTGTCCAATTAAAAAAAAAAAAAAAGAGGAAAAAAGTGCTAAGTGCTCATCCGCAAAAGCTTACCACCTTTTGATGGCATGCAACAGTAGGACGACACCATATTAACACACACGTACATACAGCGGGGTGTCATCCCTCTTTCCAAGGTCTCGCCTCGCCCACCATTATCAACCAGTTCACTTCGATTGCAGTTGGCGTTAAACTACAATACTCGTATACCTATACGAGTATATAGGTATTTGCCGGAAATGGATATTCAAACTGAGTGTGAGCACATAAAAATGAGAAGAAAAAACACAAAGATCCTTTCTTTTGCCAGGATGATGCTAGGATAACGCCAGGATACTTTGCTGTTTGCCATTTCTGCCAAGAGTTCTGAATGAATACAAATAGCAATTTGGCGCAAAAGGATTTTCACTTTGTGTGTGAAACTGAAAGATGATTTCCAGTTTTGCATATCCGTTCAGGGACGACAATGAATACTACTAATGGACGGACGAGCGGTAGATGTGAAAGAAAGGAAAGAGGAAAGGAAGTCCTAAAAGTTTGAAAGATCGAAGGATCTGTGGTACAAAATTGAAACAAATACATGCGAGCGAAGGACAATTTTTCAATTACTCGAAACGTTTTCAATTTGTTTCTTTTTATACTCACTCTCGAAACTCCTTGCCTTTCGGGGTGCATCTTAGTTTGCACCACCCCTCCTGTGGGGAGTGCTTTAATACGCTCCACCACATTGTCCTTTGGCTTTATGTGTGCAACTAAAAAATAGGAGTGAGACTTGGGTTAGGAGTATGAATTCCTTTTTGTTTGTTCAGCTCTGGATACACAGTTGTCAGCGGAGTTTCTTCATTTGTCGCCATTTCAATAGTCTGCTGGTGACGCGTGTGCATGTGCATGTGCATGACATGCCATGCATGTCCTGAAAGGCTGGGAGATGATGATGGTGATGGCAATAGTTATAGGAGATCGGAGATGGTAAATGGAAAGTGGGAGATGAGAGATAGAAATGGAAAATGGTAGATGGAGACAATGTTAGCAAAGATGATGATGATGATGATGATGATGGAATGGTTTTGATATTGGGATATTATTTGGTTCTTTTGAAACAATGGATCACGGATACAACAGAAGTTGCAGCGGCAGCAGCAGCAGCAGCAGGAGGAGGATTGTGCAATGTCATCAGCAAAACTGAAACAACTTATGGGATGAGCTCCATGGGAGTGGTGCCACACAAAGTGCAGAAAACGGATTTCTTCTCATCTGAAGGCAAGACTATGTAGATTCAGTTCAAAGGAAACTTTCTTTATTCATGGGAATTCGTTAACGTCGGCGTTGTCCTTGGGTTTTTTTATTCCCATTTTTCCTTCACTTTTTTTGTGTTTTATTTCCAATGGAAGAAATTTGCATATCAGAGGCAAGAAATAGGATAGACAGGATTTTGCCACTCTAATGGTGATTATCGAAAGGATGAAACGAGTTAGTTGCAATTTCTGGATTTCCTTTTTTCATCAGAGTTTGCCATTGTCCTTGTGTTGTCTTTACTTATGCCTTTGAGTGTTGCAATTGCAAACCTTCATCAAACCATTGAATTTCTATTAAATATGCCTGTAGGGGGTCGGGGGCTAAGTTTTAATACCATGTTGCTCTCAAATGAACTACAAAGGGTTGCATTATGTCAGACGATAGATAGTTTTCAATTGAAAGACTTAACAGAGCGGAAGGCGATAAAGGTTAGAGGTTAGGACAATGCGATAGAGAGAGAAAATTAATATATTCGAACAAGTTGATGTGGTGTCATGTGTGGCAGATAAGTTATGATGACATTTTATGGCCTCAGTGTAGCACTTTGGCTGCTGTTGTATCGTAGTTATGAAGCTTTGCTCTTTTCTGGAGAAAAGAAAAAGTACTTTGTGCCATGGAATAGAAGTAAGATGAATAAAAGCATCTACAAAGTCCTTTCGTTCGCAACATTGCTCAACATCCGTACCCATGCAACGCAGGGACGACGCTTGTAGAGTGATGCTGTGGGGCATATTGGTTCACTCTATGTTAACGTTATCAACAGCTTAAATGTATAAATTCAGTCATATACAGATGAAAAAGCTTTCAAGCCTTACAACTGCTTGCCTTAAAGGGGAGGAAGCCCTTGATTGGTTCACTGCAATGGCGATTTAAGTGAGTCCTTCCAAAACGGAGGTAGATCTCTTCACCAGAAAAGGAAAACTGATTCGTCTTATGTCATCTAGTGTTGAAAGGCGTTATCATCCGTTACTCTGGGGAAGCTTGGTATTTGGTTATTATTTCTTTTGATTCGATCGGTACTATAAGGGAGTTTTTTTTAAGTCACCTTGATGATTTTAAATGGTTAGACTTTAAAGAACAGGTTGTTGTGGGGGGATGGAAGCATTTGGTAGTACCCCACATTCGACTCTAGCCGGACAGATAGAAATCATATCATGAGCTGCGTTCTTGACCCGCACTGGAGTCCTGATAACCTTGTGTATCTTCTGTGTCTGTCATGCCATCTAGAGCATTGTAGTCGGCAATCCTGGAACTTAAAATTGCCTTCCTGGTACTGGGGAATGGCTTTGGCCAGAAAAGAGTCAGATTTTCACTGATGTGCCTCAAATTTCATGGATGTGCATAATAGGTAGAATACCATCCGGGTTGGGAGCTTTATACGGTTTAATGGACTGAATCGCCTACCGTATTTTCTTCTTGTTAATAAGAACACCTATTTCCTCTTCAGAGAGAATGACATTAATGTTCTCGAATGTCCAGATGTGTATTTACCTTTGGATTCCTTTGAAAACTACATACCCTATTCTGAAAGTTCACCTTGAAACGTATTCATCTGTGATCCGACATTAACGCTTCATCGACTATTCTCCATTCCCTGATTTCGAACCCTTTTGTGAAAAGGCAAGGGTGATATCTATCACCTGCTGCCTATTTTTCACCCCAAAAGTGGATGAATTCCCCCTTTTACAAATAATGAGGTTGGACAATAAAATCAAATCATACAAACACTCACCTCTTGTTTTGGTATCACCGCTTCACCATTGTGTGTGATGGGCGTTCGCATCACAGCCCATCACCAGCATCCGATCTTTCTGCCTCGCCAAGCCCTTCATTTTCTCTGAGATGACTACCTCAGAGTCATAGGGTAGATACGCCGAGGTCAGACACAGTGGTTTCCCACACTTCCCCCACAAATTGCCGCTTCGGTCGATAAGTCTCCTTCCGAATATCAGTAAGGTGTTCGAAAAAGTAATCAATAGAGCTCTGACTAGGTGGGTTGAGGACAAACATATAGTTCCGGATAACCAATTCGATTTTAAGGTAGGACATGCTATCTCACATGCCGCGTCTAAACTGGTGTCCGATATCCAATGGAATAAAGGCAAAAAACAGTGTACTGGTGCCTGCCTAATTGACTTGGAGAAAGCTTTCGACACTGTATGGTTAGAGGGTCTTTTGTACAAGTTGGCTAGGCTGGGGATCAGTAAACCACTCTTGTACATTATTTATAATATGCTTACCAACAGACAGTTCATCGTGAAAAATGGTTATGTGACTTCTGTTGGAATATTTTAAATTAAGAATGGTCTTCAGCAAGGCGCGGTCAATTCGCCGATCCTATTCAACATTTATACAAGCGACTTGATAGGTTCACTTCCCCATACTATTGCGTACAGAACAGGTCCAAAAATCGAGGTCATTAATACTCTCTTACAGAGTGACTTCGATAAGATAAGACGATTTTGCGATGACTGGAAGTTGAAAATCAACTTTCAGAAGTCGGAAACCATTCTTTTTAGGACGCCGTTGTCTGGAGCCTCTAGGGACATCAGAAAAAATTGGCGAAAGTTCTCGATCATAGGACAACACGGACAGCCTCTTGCCTGTCGAAGTGTAGTCAGATACCTTGGGATCTGGCTAGATAAGTTTCTGTATTTTAACAAAAATGTAGATGCTGCACTAGCCAGAGCTAAAGGCGCTTTTGCCCTCACAAAGAGACTGTTTTATAGCAGCCAACTCGATGCGAGGGTAAAGATAATCTGCTACATGGCCCTTATCAGGCCCATGCTGGTATTTGGGTGTCCCGTGTGGTTCAATGTACGAGCAAGCTTAATGGAAAAGATTCGGGTGTTTGAGAGGGCTTGCCTTAGGGCTTGTCTTCGCTTGTACAGAACACCAGAGTCGGAGTACAAATTTTTTTATCCTAACGAGGTCCTTTACAACAGGGCGAACCTAATACGAGTGGACAACTTCGTAATTAAGATGACTCGAAGGCACATTGCAAGAGCAATGGCCTCGACGAATAACCTAATATCTGGGGCTTACTACCCCAATCACCTTTATCATGAGAGTGTGCGCTCTAATGGCTTCGTTCCGCCGGAAGCATTCCTCTACCTTGATCAGATAGGGTTGATCCAGGATAGATCAGCGGTCCCGTTAATCTTCCATGTCGCTCGGACAGCTGGGGACAGGCGACTCAACTACAACAGAGAGGTCGCACACGGCAGGGTGGATCGTCTCAGGTTCAGTAGGCCGGTGGGGAATCGCGATAAGAGGGATGTCGTTCGGCAGCACCAGCATTTCTGGTGGTTGAATGATGGGGAAGATGTTTCGTCGTCGTTTCCGTCAATTACGGACCAGCCTCACTAATGAGGCAGAGCTGACCAATCTATTTGCTCTGTAAATAGAGATGGCCAGCTTACATAGGTTTAGGTTAGCATTTAAGAAAGATATGTATATATTAGTATATATAAATGTATATACTAATGTATATACTAATATATGTATATTATTGTGTATAATGGCTATGTGTTTATATGTGTGTATTGTGTATGTAGGTTAGCTAGACTAAGGTTTATTTTAAGTTAGATATTAAGTTTTTATAAAAAATACAAAATTTTGTCCATATGCTAAGTTTTTGTTAACAATGTTTTTCTTAGCCTTAAGTATAGAAAAAAAATATCATAAAAAAATGTAAATGAAGTCGAAAGACATAGATATAAGAATTTAGAGTAGCTTAGAGTTCCTGTGTAGGGCCAGTAAGTTAGTATAAGATTGTTTAGTAATTTTAAGCTAGCATTTAAGCATTTTTTGTTAGTACTCGTATGTAAGAGTTATTGATTAATAGAATAAAATGCATTTAAAACTAAAACTAACTCACAAATTGCCGCCGTCAGATCACCTAAGCTGAGCATTCAATTAAGTACTCGTATCTTCTCATTCCAGAACCCAATATAAATGGCTTTTCGGCAGTTCTAATTGAATTACGTTTGCGCGTTTCTACTTATTTCCTCGGCAATAGAGATACGAGTATTAACCCTTCTGTTGCAGTACAGGACCTTATACAACAGATCTGTCCCACTGTCGATAATAGCACCTTATTGGATGTGATTCTAACGCCCTCAGGATGCTCGTGTATTATTAGCAACAAATTACTAATACGAATTTAGTATGCAGTCGAGGTAGGTAGCCCACTTTTATTAAATGTATTCACCTGGTATGTGGTCTCCCTTTATTTACAATCTAATACAGGAGGGCGTAGCAAATAAAGGGTGTTTTTTAACCTAGTACTAATTTCAGATATTTATGTCTGTCAAATCAATCATCAGAATGCAAACTGTCAGTATCTGCCCACTGGAGAAACATATAAGGCATCCTTTCAGCTCGATGATTAAGGGGTTCAAGACGAGTTACTGGAAGAACACGTGATTATCAAAATCTCAAAAAGGGTCAAACAGCATAGATTTATGGCACAAATCAGAGTGTACTTTCATATCTAGAAACAAAGGTTCAAAGCTCTATTTTTTTTTTTATTTATTTCAATCTACGATCATACAATCAACAAATATCGAAAATATAAATGATACTCGTAACTTCATTTAATAAAACAAAATAATATAAAAATACAATTCGATGGTTAAGTAGTGACATTAACAAATTCTTAAAAATACATCTTGGCAAAGACAAATCTAAATCAGAGGTGCATATGTTAAAAAATTTAGAACTTAAAGATATAGATTCACGTTGACCATATAACGTATTATGAGTACATGCAAAAACAAGTAGCCTGGGCCGTAGAACTCTTGAACTGGGATATAAATTCAAACAACTAAGCAAATTCTCAAATAAAATATCTCTTATTAACATGACGTTGTACATTTTTCTTCTCGTTTCAAGTGACTGCATTCCAGGTAGGAGACATTTGGAAATATAAGAATGGTGAATCTGATCGCCATTATTGTAAAATAAGTGACGCAAATCAAGTCTTAAAAAAATTTTTTTGACGTTTTCGATTCGACCTATAAATGAAATAGTGGAAGGACCCCAGACAACACAAGCTAACTCAAGAATAGGACGAACGATGGAACAAAATAATGCCATAATAGTATAGGGATCTTTGAAATCTGTGGAGTTTCTTTTAATGAACTCTAATAGAGAGTTTGCTTTGGCTACAATACAATTTATATGTAAATGAAAAGTTAATTTTCCATCAAAAATCAGACCAAGATCTTTGAAATCGTCAACAACTCGAATTTGGGAGTTTTTAACAGTATATAGGTAGTTTTTAAAAATATAGTGAAGAGTCCTGCTATAGCTCCTAGCAGGACTTAACACTAAGTCGTTTAAGCTGCACCACTTATGCCCAGTTTCACAGTGACAGTTTAAACGGACGTTGAACTGAACCTAAACGAAAGTTTAAATTTTTAGTTAAACTCTTTCGGTTTCACAGTGAAAAATAAACCTCCAGTTAACTAAACGCAGTTGTGGAAGCTATGTTTGAAAAAAAGGCAGCAATCACTCTAGAAAATCTTGCAAATTGATGAAATCCGTTCACATTCTGTACTTTTTCCTCTTCTGTTGTTGGAAATTTTATTTATTTATCTTTTAAGAGGGCAATGTGATGGGAAACAATGCTACAAATTTTGCTGCCGAATGTTAATATTTTAATAAATAAATAAATTTCGTTGCACGCGCACTCGTTTGACAGCATATGAAATGACAATTAACAAAAAAAAATTAATCAAAATGGTCGTGTCTCAGTGCTCTACACGTCAAACGAAAGTTTAAATGGCAGAGTGAAGTCGTTTAACTTAAATGACGAGTAAAACTAAACTCTTGGTTTAAACGAGCACTGCGAAACTGAAAAATTCTTAAACGGAACTTTAAATGACGGCCAAAGTTTAAACTGTCACTGTGAAACTGGGCATTAGTGAAACAATTTAAATCTTTTTGAAGCATTAAACAGTCATTTATAGTTGATATTTTGACAAACAATTTAACATCATCTGCATACATAAGGCAATCGCAATGATATAACAGAGTCGATAGATCATTAATAAAAAGTAAGAATAGAGAAGGACCAAGATGGCTGCCTTCTGGAACCTCAGAGGAAACAATGATTTCTTTCGAAAAATAGTCTCCGATTACAACAAATTGTTTTCTGCCATGTAAATAACTTTTAAACCCAAATTTTGAGCTAATGATGCAGAATTATTTGTTCTATCATGCTTCATATTGTGTAAAAAAAATCTCAAAATTATATCTTGCATACTCTCCCCGTTAGAAGAGAATATGCGTTATTTCATTTCATACTCGTATGTCCCAATAGTCAATTGAAAACTTTAAGCTCGTTTTCTGAAAAATCGCAGTTTTTGAGTTATGACAGTCTTCAAGTAAATGAGCGATATGACTTCAGCTTTTCCAAAAAAAATTGTTACATTCACTCTACCAAATGCCTTTACAAAGTCTGTACCTATACATGGTGAGTTTTTTAACTTGAGAAATCCAAATTACTCGAAAAATAGGCGATATCGCGAAAAATGTTTCGGACAAAAGTCAAAGGTTCTGAAGGGGACATAAGATGGTGACCACGAGTTTAACCTTGAGACCCATTTTCAAGGTCAAACGAAGGTCACTTTTGATTTTTCAAATGATAATTCCTGATTTTCATTGCTCAGTCGTATTGCTCGTAGGCTTGTCATTTGTTTTTACATACTGCGTATAGCATTTTGTTTCTTTCGGAGTGATTAGTTAGAGTAGGTCCCCTTGCTTCCCACTGTTGAACATTTAATTCTTTCCATTTCGACTTTTATTTCCCGAGACTATTTCAACAAATGCTCGAAAATGTGACCATTCACTTCAATACACTTGTCTTACCACGCTCTTATTGAACCAACAGAACTGAGAAGTATTTCTGGCGTAATCTTCCGGCAAGCTTCAGATATTCGTCTTTTCATGTCCTCACGTGTTGTTTCCTTTTTTCTGTAAACCTTACTTTTTAAGTAGCCCCACAAGAAGAAAACAAGTGATGCAAGATCAGGTGATCTAGCAGGCCATTGCCTCGGACCCCCTCGTCCGATCCATCGTTGATGGTAAACATTGTTTAATACGCCCCGGGCTACTTGGGAATAATGGGCTGAACAACCATCATGTTGAAACCACATTGTTTGTCGCAACTCCAATGGCAGTTCTTCTAGTAATACTGGAAGATGGTCCCGCAAGAAGTTTGCATACTTTTCGCCATTCAAGTTGCCTTCAATAATATATGGACCTATTAATTTGTCCCCAATAATTCCCGCCAAAGCATTAACATTCCAAGGGTGCTGGCGTTCAACTTGTCGCAACCAAAAAGTGTTTTCGGTAGCCCAGTAATGCATATTATGTCGATTGACCGTACCGTGATTGGCGAAAGTCGACTCATCAGAGAATAACACCTTGGCGAAGAAAAGGGAGTCTCGTTCAATTTGCTGAAGTGCCCATTGACAAAAGGAAACCCGCTTGCGAAAATCCTCACTAGAAAGATCTTGATGCATTGAAACATGATAAGGATGGTATTTATGCCGATGTAATATCTTACAGATAATCGTTTGAGAAATTCCTGATTCACGACTTATTTGGCGAGTGCTAATGTGAGGATCGTGTGCAACGGCAGCTAACACTGCTATTTCATTGTCCTCAACAGCCACCCTATCTGACCTATTCCTTTTCTTTGGTTGCACACTCCTTTCACCAGTGAATTGTTGGATGACCCGACAAAAGGAAGCACGCGATCGTATCTGGTCTGGGAAACGTTGGGCGCTGTACAGTCCATACAGTTCGTAGTTGTATCTCCTCCTCCACTCACCGTCAATGCAGACGGGACCGAAGATCGCCCGAAGAATTTTTCTCTCGAAGCAACCAAGAACACCCTCATCCATTTTTGATAATGTCCATGCCTCTGCGCCATAGAGCAGGACCGGGATTATTAAACTCTTATAAAGGGTGACTTTTGTTGTCCGAGAGAGGGCTTTGCTACTCAATTGCCTTCTTAACCTAAAGAAACAGTGGTTGGCAAGAGTTATTCTTCGCTTGATCTCAGCGCTGGTGTCGTTGTCTGTATTTATAGCGGAGCCTAGGTAGACAAAGTCCTTAACTACCTCAAAGTTATATCGGTCGATGTTGGTTGTCCTTTTTGCTTGACAGCATATACTTGGTCTTGCCCTCATTGACCGCTAAACCCATTTTCGCCGCTTCCGTCTCAATATTCGCGAAAGCGCCACTGACATCACGCTGCTTTCTCCCGATTATGTCAATATCGTCGGCGTATGCGAGTAGTGGGACGGACTTTTGAAAGATAGTGCCTCTTGTGTTTGCTCGTGAGTTTTGCACTATTCTCCCAAGTACGATGTTAAAAAAATCGCATGACAGCGCATCGCCTTGTCTAAATCCTTTCTGGACATCAAAGGTCTCGGTGAGATCTTTACAGACCTTGATGGAGCAGCGTGCATTCTCCATCGTCATCCTGCACAGACGGACGAGTTTGGCAGGGATGCCGAAACTAGACATTGAATTGATATAGCCTGCATTATTAATCTAGCACTGAATGAATAAGACCTTTGAGACAAAGTCGTGTGCCCCATTGAGGAATACAAAATCAAAAGTGACTTTCGTCGTTCGTGATATCGCTTATTTTTCGAGTAATTTGGATGTTTCAAGTTAAATAACTCACACTGTAGATCACATGGACTTGTTTATGGTTTTCTAACGAATTTATACAGAAATTAGTTAATTCCACTAAGTTAGAAACAGAAGATCTACCCTTCCAAAAACCATGTTGGTACTTGCTGACATGTTGCTTGATAATGAAAGTAAATTTTTCTTTGACGAGGCAATCCAAAAGTTTTCAAATGACCGAAAGTTTAGTAATTGGTCTATAGTTTGAAACAAGATGTTTAGAACCACATTTAAGGATAGGATCTATCGTAGAGATCTTCCAGTCATCAGGAAAAAATCCATTTGAAAGGGAATGGTTAAATAACATTGATAAGGGAGAACTAAGGGAGCTAGAACAATATTTTAGAACGATGGGTAAAAATCCCAGGATGTCTAGCGTTTTTATATGCCTCAAATTACTCAATGTTGTTCTAATTTCACTTTCATCAAATGAATAACAGGAACAATTAACAAGTGATGGAAGAGACTGGACAAAATTATGATCTATAGAAGTAGAGCATGAAGAGTTACAAATACTTTGAAAGTATTCAGCAAACATATCTGTAATACACTTAGGGTCGCTAGACTGTAAATCATTAAGATGCATTGTAGTTGGAAATCCAGTACTATTTCTTTTTATGTTAAAAAACTTCCAAAACGATTTTGGGCTGGTTTTAAGATTGCTTTCGACGGAATGAACATAATTGCAATCAAGAAATTTAGTAAAAAAAAAATTTTATTTTGCTTTTAGTGCGTTAGGTATTCAAACGAAAACGTACGAAAAAAAAAAATTTACATACAACATATAACGGGAATTTTTTTCCCTTGTTTTGTTTTTCGCACCCCTTTAGGGTCCTTTCGAAATGGAGCTTTAGGATTCAGGGCCTCAGAAATCTAACCCTCTAATCATCAAGCTACTCCAGACCACTTCTTGAGCATATCAGACTCGACTGCAGTTGAAGTTCACCAATCCACAGCTCTTCCTTCAGAAACTATGACTTTATATCCTGAATCGGACTTGGAACCTGCAGTGCAAACCACCAGTAATATTTCGAACTTGGAACTAGTTATTCCAAGGACCAGCATTACATCGCACACCGATTAACACTCTGAAAATGAAACGCACACCTCATCATGTTTCAAGCCTACGCCAACAAAACTCCTTCAAAAAATTTTACCACTACCAAAAATTGCAGAACTGATTTTTTCAAGACGAAGGCAGAAAGCAGATGTTATCCTGTTCAATTTAAAAAGATGAAGAACGCCAAGTCTCGGAAAACCCAACCAGAAAAAAATGGCTTCAAAGAGGAACATTGAGCCAGCTGAGAATCCTAATGTTTGTGCTGAATGTTTTGAACATTATTTTTAGACCTAAAAACGGGAGGATTGGATCCAATGCGCGAAATATAGCAAATGGCTACATGAAAACTGCACACGCTACAAAAAACCAGAACCCTCCCTCTGGACAGATTGCAGTCACGTCTGAAGAGCTAAAAAACATAGTGGACATTAAAATTAAATTAATTAACATGCGGCATCTCTCCCTCACATGTTGGGAGAGATGGCACACCTAACATATTTTATTTTTCTATTAATAGTTAAGAAAATAGTTTTATTTCCTTATTTAATTTATTTATTATGGTAGAAAATAAATCAATCCGACATGTGAGCGAGCGCCTCGCAGCAATCCGCATCAAGGCTAAATTCGCCAACATAAGCCTCATATTCGCGCATGCCCCCACAGAGGAGAAAGATGACGACACCAATGATGCTCCTCAACAAGACCTACGAGCAATGCCTTAGCTATGACATTAAAATTGTCCTCGGTGATTTTAATGCAAAGCTAGGAAGAGTGGGTATCTTTGGTGGAACAATCGGAAAATATAGCCTGCACAACACCACCTCCGATAACGGATTCAGGCTAATCGAATTTGCGGCGGGGCGAAACAGTGTCGTGGCTAGCATGCGGTTCCCATATCTCGACATACACAAGGGGACTTGGAGAACTCCTGATCAATCAACAGTCAACGAGATTGATCACATTGCGATCGACGCAAGACACTCCTCCAGTATTATGGATGTCCGTACGTTCCGAGGAGCCAACATCGACTCGGACCATTACCTTGTTGTAGCCAAGGTTGTAGGTTGCGGATATTCCGAACTACGCCAAGACAAACTAATGCTGTGAGAAAATTCGACGTCAGACGGCTACAATCGCAAGAGATCGCCAAGTCCTTTTCCGGTCGAGTGTCTCTTAATCTCTTAAGAGGTCCAATGCCGCCAGCATCAATCATCGAAGACCATTGGAAACACTGCCAAAATGCCATCAGAGATGCCGCTTCTGATGTGCTGGGTTTCACTCGTCCACCACAACGAAACCCCTGGTTCGATGATAAATGCCGGCAAGCACATGCAGCTAAACAAAGAGCACGCAATGCGGCACTGCAAAAAAAGACCAGAGCTGCTCATCAGCTCTATGAGCGGATGAGGAGAGACGAACACCAGCTTCTCAGGAGGAAGAAGAAAGAGCATGAGAAGCGCGCCATCGAGGAAATTGAGAGATGCTACTCCAGGAATGAGGTTCGGAAGTTTTACCACAAGGTAAAAATAACATGCCGCGGAAACAAACCCCGAACCGAAGCCTGTAGAGATGAACAAGGGAACATCGTAGTAGAATCGCAGTCGATGCTGAGGATTTGGAAGAACCATTTCTGAAGACCGTATAAGGGCGATGACGAACCAAATATCGCTGACAGGTAGAAACAACCAAATCAACCTTTCAACCTGGACGATGATGACCAACAATTCCGTCCACCCGACCTGGATGAAATGAAGATAGCTATATCGAAACTTAAGTCCAACAAAGCTGCTGGAGCGGATGGCCTGACTGCCGAGCTCTTCAAAGCGGCAGGCGATGACTTGGTAAGGAGCATACACCAACTCATCTGTAAAATATGGTCGGATGAAAGTATGCCCGATGAATGGAACAGCATTGTTAGTCCAATTCTCAAGAAAGGAGACCCTCTGAACTGCGCCATCTACAGAGGCATCAGTCTCCTTAACATAGCATATAAGATCTTATCCGCTATATTGTGTGAACGTCTGAAGCCGTTCGTCAACAACCTTATAGGTCCATACCAGTGTAGTTTCAGGCCAGGAAAGTCCACCATCGACCAGCTATTCACACTACGGCAGATCTAGGAGAAGACCCTCGACAGATATAACTTGGAGGTAGTTAAGGACTTTGTCTACCTAGGCTCCGCTGAGATCAAGCGAAGAATAACTCTTGCCAACTGCTGTTTCTTTGGGTTAAGAAGGCAATTGAGTAGCAAAGCCCTCTCTCGGACAACAAAAGTCACCCTTTATAAGGCTTTAATAATCCCGGATCCCATGGCGCAGAGGCATGGACATTATCAAAAATGGTCCCGTCTGTATTGACGATACGTGGAGGAGGTGATACAACAATGAACTCTACGGACTGTACAGCGACATGGACCTAGCTAGAAGAGTGAAGATCCAAAGACTGAGATGGCTGGGTCATGTAGAGCGCATGGACACCAATGCTCCGGTCCGAAAAGTCTTCGAATCCGCTCCCGAGGGACAGCGCAGTAGAGGAAGGCCAAGACTCAGGTGGCGCCCGCAAGTGGAAGAGGACCTCAGCAAACTTAGCGTGCGAAACTGGAGGCAGCTAGCCAGGGATCGAGCTGGCTGGAGAAGCTTGTTGACTGAGGCCCAAGTCCACCCAGGACTGTAGCGCCACCTAAAGTAAGTAAGTAAATTCATAGCCAGTAATGAATCAATTGAAAAAATTTCAATATCAGACGAAAGCCTATTCGGCATTAATTTTGAGTCTTTAGTTTGTGACCAAATTATATCGCCACAGTTTAAATCACTAAGAACACAAACATTGTAGTGTTCAAATTGAGGTAACGCGACAACCCTTTCAATGTTCTGCTTCTGGTAAGTAGCCAACGAACTTCTAGGTGGAATGTAACTGATGAACAGCAGCAAACCTCTGCCAACAGCATCTATTAGCACACACAGCTGATCAATATGAAGACGACGAGGAACACAAACAACAATTTAGAAGGTTATGTAAACGCAGATAAATTGGATAGAAAAGGTTTAGCTGATTTGGTTTCTAGAAAGTCAAAAACGATATCTCGTATTCAGCAATAAATTAAACTATCAAAAATTTGGAGAATAAAGTGGGATAAAACAGGCTAAAGTACGAGTAGCTTAGAACCCCTTCCAAAACAAATCTAAATTATCTCTTAACCTTAAAAAAAGTGATATTAGTAGAGTGGTTACGTAAAGTTAATCTGTTCGAAATCACAGACTAAACCGCTGAAGACGTACTATGTGAATGCGTGGCTCTACGCCTCATAAGGAGACACTTCTTTCTGAGAGAGATCTAAGCTACTGTTAAGTATCTCCACCAGAGTGATTGTCAGGCTCACTAAGAAACTTAAGGGTCATCTATCTTCTTGTACTGGTTATGGTACAAAGCCCTCACAGCAATTGGTGGGTTAGTTCATTTATAAAAAAAAAACCGAGCTAGTTAGTTTTGGGTGATGTCTAACTAGACAAGGGATTTTCCTTCAGATTTCCATTCACATAGAAGACCATTTATTTTAATCCTTGTCGCCTGGGATGGCATGTACATGTACAATATTTCGATAAACATTCCTTCCATCTATACGATAAGCTCTTCTCCAAAGTGAAAACACAGCAGATGATGTTAAAAAGAATAATCGAGTCCACCCAACCCAGCTTTTAGTCCTACAGGTTCTACTAAATCCAATAAATTAAAAATCCTCCACGTGATTGGAGTTCTTGTTTCCTTTGGAATTTTACTCCCTTCCTCTCGATTGCATTTGATTTAGTTTTTATCTGTATAGGTGTCCTTTTGCTTCATCTCAACCTTCCATAGCAAGGATAAGTAATTTTGCTCCTAAGGCCGGATATACTGTTGAAAGCCCTGCCCTTAAACCGTAACAGATGCAGCATACCCAAAGTTAGAGGTTGAAAGATGCCACCATAAGAAGAAGAACGTGAAATTAAAACGACATAATTGCCTTTTGTCCTTTCGAAAAAGTCCAACCGAGGAGAGAGCAAAAAAAAAAAGAAAAAAAAAAGCAAAATAAAAAGAAAGGACATCCGTCCAGTCAGGCGTTGCAGATGGCCAATTTCTTTAGTCCCAAACCAACATTATTCTGCCCATCTTTCCATCGGTTCCTTCATCATCTCCCGCCTGGGGTGGTCATGAGATGAAGGGAGAATTTCGAAGGAAACGCCTTAAGGATAACATTTCTTTCGTGAGAGTGAGGACTCAAGCAATGCTATGGGAAGTTTTTCCAGCTACTTAATGTAGAAACTGAGGACGAAAGCGAATTACAGAAAAAACGCACGGACATCAAACGTTTTAGAGAAAAATCAGGAGTTCGTTATCTGAAGGCGTTTTCAAGGATTTTTTTATTCCGAGGAATGAAAAATGAATGATATATCACTGGTCATCCATGGGTAAAAATCCGATTTCAATTTTGAAATATTTCTTTGTTTATTGAGACTTTAATCTGTTGAATGTATTGGAAAGGTCATGGCTTGGAATGAATAATTTAGTCCTGGTCGGAAATAGATATGGTTTACGAATATGAGAGAGTAGTTGTTGCTTTTGTTAGTAGGTATGGTTGGTAAATGATGTGATGAAAGTAATGAAATACTTTTTCATATGAAGTCATTCTAGTCTTAAGCTACATTTTCTGAATATCAGAGCACCTATCGAATATGAGATATCGGTATTCATGGCACAGTAACCAACGAGTTCCGCTTTGCAAAAATTTGAACCAAAATTCCACTCTGCAGACCATCGATGATATGGAACCCCATCCCAAGAACTACATTTTGGCCTAAGAGATTCCGGAAAATTGGTACAACTCTGAAAGATTTGTAGCAATAAAACAAACATGTACAGCAACTATCATCTTATTCGCCAAAAAAGTGAGATTCGGCTTTCAATTTGCTTATTCAACGAAATAAAAGAATGACTAGAATGACTTTAAACTAAGCCTCTGAAGGCAAAGAGCTGAGTTAGGAGCACCTTGTTTAGTGTCTATAAAAGGTTTTTCATTCGATTTAAAATAGGTCAGGCAGCAGACTTAGACTCTTTTGTCATTCCCAAAAACTCCTTGTCACGGCAACAGAAACTTCATTGCGCTATCTACTCGTTATATGGACTGTATTGTTAAAAGTCCTTAAAGTCGTGCAACGAAGCAGTTTACATTCTCAGGCTGTACCTAGTCTAGCCATAAATTCTGTTACAACATTTCAAGTACCCCTTGCTCATAATTTTCAATAGGAATAATCCCGTAAACTATTTTTTTCCTAACACATATAACACATGTAAAAAATAGGAGCTAGTTTGGTTTAAGCTTTCGATCAGTTTATATGGAGTGGGGCATCAAAGAAAATCGTGTTGCGGTAATCGCCTTGCATAAGTGTGGAAAAAATTCCAACCAAATTTTCGAACTTCTCAAAACATTTGGTATATCGAAAATGTTTGCTTATCGGGCTATAAAATGTTTTAATAAACTTTCAGGAGTGGAGGACAGACCAAAAAGTGGTTGCCTACGCATTGCTCGAACGAGCGCGAAAGTTAAAGCTGTGCGAGTACGAATTCGCAGAAATCCTCTTCCGAAACAAAAGATTATGTTCAGAGAATTGGATATATTCGCTAGATCCATGTCAAGGCTTATTCAATATGATCTGCATATAAAAGCCTATCGTCGACCAACGGGACATCTCTTAACTCTCTTTACGAATATGAGAGAGTAGTTGTTGCTTTTGTTAGTAGGTATGGTTGGTAAATGATGTGATGAAAGTAATGAAATACTTTTTCATATGAAGTCATTCTAGTCTTAAGCTACATTTTCTGAATATCAGAGCACCTATCGAATATGAGATATCGGTATTCATGGCACAGTAACCAACGAGTTCCGCTTTGCAAAAATTTGAACCAAAATTCCACTCTGCAGACCATCGATGATATGGAACCCCATCCCAAGAACTACATTTTGGCCTAAGAGATTCCGGAAAATTGGTACAACTCTGAAAGATTTGTAGCAATAAAACAAACATGTACAGCAACTATCATCTTATTCGCCAAAAAAGTGAGATTCGGCTTTCAATTTGCTTATTCAACGAAATAAAAGAATGACTAGAATGACTTTAAACTAAGCCTCTGAAGGCAAAGAGCTGAGTTAGGAGCACCTTGTTTAGTGTCTATAAAAGGTTTTTCATTCGATTTAAAATAGGTCAGGCAGCAGACTTAGACTCTTTTGTCATTCCCAAAAACTCCTTGTCACGGCAACAGAAACTTCATTGCGCTATCTACTCGTTATATGGACTGTATTGTTAAAAGTCCTTAAAGTCGTGCAACGAAGCAGTTTACATTCTCAGGCTGTACCTAGTCTAGCCATAAATTCTGTTACAACATTTCAAGTACCCCTTGCTCATAATTTTCAATAGGAATAATCCCGTAAACTATTTTTTTCCTAACACATATAACACATGTAAAAAATAGGAGCTAGTTTGGTTTAAGCTTTCGATCAGTTTATATGGAGTGGGGCATCAAAGAAAATCGTGTTGCGGTAATCGCCTTGCATAAGTGTGGAAAAAATTCCAACCAAATTTTCGAACTTCTCAAAACATTTGGTATATCGAAAATGTTTGCTTATCGGGCTATAAAATGTTTTAATAAACTTTCAGGAGTGGAGGACAGACCAAAAAGTGGTTGCCTACGCATTGCTCGAACGAGCGCGAAAGTTAAAGCTGTGCGAGTACGAATTCGCAGAAATCCTCTTCCGAAACAAAAGATTATGTTCAGAGAATTGGATATATTCGCTAGATCCATGTCAAGGCTTATTCAATATGATCTGCATATAAAAGCCTATCGTCGACCAACGGGACATCTCTTAACTCCCAACCTGAAAAAAATAAGACTCAAAAGAAGCAAGAAATTGTTACAGTGTTCTGTAATGGTTTGGTGGGGGATATCGCATCAAAGCGTCACATCACTGCATTTTTGCGATAAGGTATGAAAATAGGGGCAAAAGTGTACCAGGAAAATGTTCTCGAAGGTGTTGTTAAGGGGTTAACAAATACTCTTTTCAATGGGGAAAAATGGGTCTTCCAACAAGACTCTGCTCTGGCACACAAAGCCAAAACGACGCAATAGTGGCTTAGATGCAATATTCAATCTTATATACTAGGTGGGGTGAAAAGTAACCTCCTTGACCGCCAGAATGCGCTGCTACTGCAAAAAAGGTTATGGTGCCTTGAAGTCCGTTCGTATTTAGGCAGACATGCCAAATTTCAGTGCGATACTGTCTTTAGTTTTGTTTTCACAGCTGATTGTTGTTGACGTGTTTGGCATCATGTTGAGTATGGACAAAAATTATGGGGCTAATGCTCCGTCAGATTACACTGTCAAATATTGGTTTCGAGAGTTTCGTGGTGGCCGCAACTCCACTACTGATCAAGTCCGCAGCGGCAGGCCTCCCGATGCGGTTACAGAGGACAATGTCAAAAAAATACATGAAATGGTGTTGGCTGACCGGAAAGTGAAGGTGCGTGAGCTAGCAGATACCACTGATTAGTACTGAGTGCACACGCCATATTTTGGGCAATATTTTGCAGATGAAAAAGTAATCCTGCCGCTGGGTGCCGCGCATGTTCACTCCTGACCAAAAACACGAACGCGAGAGCACTTCGAAAGAGTGTTTGGACTTGCTGATGCGGAATCGGGCGGACTTTTGGCGTCGATTGGTAACTGTTGAAGAAACCTGGATCCACTATTACACACCAGAGAACAGAATGAGTACCCGGCAATGGACTGAAGCCGGCCCGAGTGCTCCGAAGCGGCCGAGGGGGGCTCAATGGGTCGGAAAGGTTATGGCGTCGGTTTTCTGGGATTGTCATGGCATACTCTTCATTGATTACCTCGAAAAAGGAAAACCCATCAACAACGAGTATTACTGTGCATTATTGGAGCGATTGAAGGCCGAAATCGCTGCAAAACGGCCTCACATGAAGCGAAAAAAAATTTTGTGTTTGCAAGACAATGCGCCAGCGCATAAGAGCATCGCAACCACGGCTTAAATCAATGACTTACGGCTCCAATTGTTGTCGCATCCACCGTATTCGCCCGATTTGGCTCCCTCGGACTATTATCTCTTCCCAAACCTCAAAAGATGGCTCATCAATAAAAAATTCAGCTCACGCGAGGAAATCATCGACGCCATGGAGGAGTATTTTGCAGTCCTTCCGGAAAATTACTTTTCGGACGGGATCAAGAAGTTGGAAAATCGCTGGAATAAGTGTATCAAGCTAAAAGGGGACTATATTGAATAAATTAGAAAAACATTTTAAAAAAACCTTTTTTTAATTCCCAAGGAGGTTACTTTTCACCCCACCTATGGATAGGTATTTGTTTGAACTAATTGGATATCATTTCGTATTTCCGCAGCAATAGTAACGTTTGTTTCAGCAGACTACAGGCGAATAGAATATATTAGGGTTATAGTTGTGGTATAGATCCACTGAGCCATTGTGGTTGAAGAAAGCTCCCGAAAGATCAACAGCGCT
Organism: Volucella inflata; assembly: GCA_928272305.1. NCBI lineage: Eukaryota > Metazoa > Arthropoda > Insecta > Diptera > Syrphidae > Volucella > Volucella inflata. The sequence goes on along the minus strand of OV743718.1, from coordinate 17,231,500 downwards.
CTTGACATGCTAAGTCAACAGAAGGTTTTTATCCCGAGTTGAAGTCAGATTAGTCAGCTTCCTAATTCTCCAAAAAAAAAACAACCAATTTTATTTGGAGAGTTTGACTGAAAGCTCATTCCTGGTTTAAGGATCCGTGCGACTAAGAGTAAGGAGTCGGTAAAAATAATCTAATAACCAATACAGGGTTTTCATCTGCAAACGTTAGATTTCTTGAGAGCGTTGGATAGTGAGTCGAGTTTGAAATCGGCAAGAGTCAATATCTATAGTGTGGTTGCTACTGTAATTATTTTCTCGAGAAGATTCGTTGACATTGCTGATCCTTTTTAATTACATATTCATGACATCAGCGTCTTCTACAACTTCCCGTTTTTGGAATTTGAAAGATAGAAGACTGTCTTTGCCTTCAGTAGCCAGATTAGCATTTCCATAGATTTCGGCCTCTGCAACACGTCTTTGATGCATATTATTTGCCAGATAACATACTATTGAAACCTGAAGATTACAAACACAAACTCGTATTCTGGCGCCAATCGCCAGAGGTACATTTGCAAATATATTGACTTAACCACCTTACCTTATACAAGGCTATTTGTAAGAGTCCTATCAAAACAGCTCACTATTTCAATGCATGGTCCTCGGAATGGGGCCGCTCATAAACAAACTGCAGAGGATAGGATACACTTGAAGCTTTTTCTTGCCTGGATCAGGTTCCATCAGGCCTGCAAATACTGACGGAATATTGATCAATGAAGTTATGGCCATCATAATGCAAAACTGTTTACCTCTGGCATCCGTTTACTGGTCAACAATCGTACCGTTTTACGAGTAATAGAATATCAATACTATGGAAGAAGAGTCGTTGTTAGTGAGTCAGTTATTGAATCTAGAACAGTAGTGTGTTTTGTAGTCTAGTTATAGTGGTTAGTATCCAACGTTAACGTTTAGGTCGATAAAGGTAAAACACCGACCTTCTGAATATTCGAACTATAGTAGATTTGATTGGTAGAATTTATCCCAGATCACTGCCGCCACAGATGAGCCTATTGTGATGTGTTCGATTTAGAGCTCATCTACGATGCCAGAGTTTGTTAGAAAAACGGTTAAATCTTTGAGCTGGCGGCGATGTCCGCCGCTTCGAGGTGTTTTGCTGTTTCCACGTTTGTGTTCGATCAATAATTTCTTGGGCTTCTTGTGCCTTTCCAGTTTTGCGTCGCTTGATATGGTGGTACGCTGAGCGGACTATTCTTCCATCAATTTGGGTGTGTTGTTTGGTGGCTTGACTGGAGATAAGATAGTGTCATCAGTCTCCATCTCTGTATGTTTAACAGGTAAACGGAGTAGAGCTTCTCTATCTGACTCCGTTATTATGGTTTTTTTTTTTGTTTTTATAACTTGGTCCATGTAAATCCCACGTGTAAGGCGAGAAAGATAAGTACGCACCCGCAGAGTTCCTATACGGGTGTAAGGCTATTTAGTGCCAGAGGGCTTCCGGTATTTGGACCCACTGTTAGTGACTGTGCTATTTATGGGCTTTCAGCCAGGTTGATTGTTGGCACGGTACGAATAGCACCGTAACCCAGTCCATGATTGAATCCAAGTTTTCGAGTGGCATTTAGCTCTATCAGGTAGTTTTGGCCACTCTCCTGATCAGCCTCCTATTTCTCTACTTAAGTCGCCCGATGGGGGCAAGGTGTTCAATCTTCGGAGGGATAATCGAACTAAATCGTTATGCTAAACTAAAGTCGGTGTGTCATCGAACAAGAACGTTTCTGAAATCAAATTGATGATGAATAGCAAGTGCAATAGATACCAAGAAGCAATAACCCGAAGTTAAGCAAATGCCTTTGCCTTAGAAGCATTGTGTACAACTGGCTTCCGGATACATGCTTTTCATATGCTTATCAAATTGCAGTAGCCAACTTGTATTATCTATTTTTTTGCAAACGTTGGTAGCGTAATCGGCCAAATTCTTCACGAAAGTACCACAACAGCAATGATTACATCCAAGTTTTCCTGAGCCTCGGAAGTGCTTCTGGCTATTGCTATATCCAAAGGAGGAAGGGAACTCAAGCGAACTAAAAAAATCGTTAATTGGTCACAGTTAATAGTGAACGCAATCAATGATCCCGATTTTTGAGCTTTATAGCAATTTGCCTTTGCCTTAGAAGCATTGTGTACAACTGGCTTCCGGATACATGCTTTTCATATGCTTATCAAATTGCAGTAGCCAACTTGTATTATCTATTTTTTTGCAAACGTTGGTAGCGTAATCGGCCAAATTCTTCACGAAAGTACCACAACAGCAATGATTACATCCAAGTTTTCCTGAGCCTCGGAAGTGCTTCTGGCTATTGCTATATCCAAAGGAGGAAGGGAACTCAAGCGAACTAAAAAAATCGTTAATTGGTTACAGTTAATAGTGAACGCAATCAATGATCCCGATTTTTGAGCTTTATAGCAATTTGATGGGAAAGACGATGTTTTTGTTGTGATGAAATTTTTAGGACACATCAGAAGTTGGTCCAAGTGTATACTCACGAAGCGGTGGAGTTTCCAGATATAACATGTAGCTTGGTGTATTTTGTAGAAGCCGAAATATTTTCTATTAAAAGTAACTCAAGAGTTTTTTAACTTTTTTAAATTGCAAGTATTTCCCTTGGGAGATATGCAAGCCAGGAAGATCAAGAAGAGAGGAGAACTTAGCAGACATCCTTGCTTCATTGAAGACTGAAATCAGAATACATTTGTTTGTAGTACGCTAAATAATTTTGTCAAAACTCCCGGTTTGTCAGTTTGAAAAACAGAGCCTTTCTAACGATGCAATCAAAAGCCGCCTTAAAATTCACGAAGAAGCCATATAGGCTTTTACCTTTATTAAAATAACTTTCGGGCGATGTTTATTACACGAAAGACTTTGTCGATCTTTGCGGAAACTAGCTTAAAACTCGCAGAGTCAGGCGTTTCAAGATGATCCTAGGTAGTTGCTTGGTTCATCTGGATCTCCTTTCTGGAATATCTGGAATTACATAATGTAATATATTTGCGTTTCGGATACTTTGTTGGAAGAACGCTTCATTTTTGTATCTTCATATGATGTGAAGTGCTGCTCAGACAGGCCATGTGCCATCGATTGCAACAAGAGATATTCGGAAGAGGCAATATCTGATTAAAATGTGGGGTGAGGTAGGAGTTCTCAGTTGAGTGTTTTCAGTTAGGTTTTGACCGGTGCGTGCTGCAACATGGAGGAGAATAATTTGGTCGTGTCTAGAGGTAGTGGAATGTGCATTTTTTCTTGAGTGCTCGGCTTAATCTCATCAATTGTGTTGAGTAGAGAGCCTTAGTAATGGTTTCGTTTGGTTTGAGAAACTCATAATACACTACACCAAGCTGATTCCACAAAATGCACAACACGAGTTTTGTGTTTTTCGGCCTGGCTGTCGATGTTGAAGTATGGCCACGTGGTCCCCATGATTTCCTTTTCTTTGGGTTATCGTAGTGGATCAATTTTTTATTACTCATAAGTCATAACCATACGATGCAAAAAAACTCTTTCGTTTACGCCTGCAAGCAGCATTTCACATGGGCAAAGTCTGGTTTAACGTTTCTTAGCTTCAGTTCGTATGGGACCCAATTTCATTGCTTTTGAATCATTCCTAAAGATTTGAAACAATATGAAATTTCTTGCTTGCAAGTTCTTCTTCCGTTAAGCACACATCTTTTTCTAAAACGGTCTCCAATTCCTCGCCTTCATACCCTTTCGGTCTTCGCTACGTTCTTTGCCTTCGATGTCAAACTCACCGTTCGTAAACTTTTGAAACCATTCACGACAACTTTTCTCACTTTAAGCAGCTTCACTTCATATGATGAGATGAAGCAATCGATGCGCATCAGCTGCAGATTTCTTCAAATTAAAAAACGTAAATCAAAAGTTCCTGCAAATGACGACGGTAATACTTCAAGGTTATAGTATTTACATGACGTTTATATCTGAAAGTTTCAACCACAACTTACTGGTGGGGCCATCTTTTGTCAAATGACGGAAACTTATTTCTGCTCCTATATAGGTATCACTTTGAAAGATGATGGAACTTCGGCAGTACTGAAAATAATACCTTCTATCAGTTTCATTTCTAAGGAATTTAGGAATATGACCATTCTAAGAGCCTTATTTAAGCAGCCATTATGCATAGCTCTGATGACATCATGGAAAGTTATAAGTCGATCTATACAGTTTTTTTTCTCTGTGTGGTAGGGCCCATCCCATCTGGATTTTCAGGTCGATTTAGCAGCTTTTCGAAGATTTCTAAAAGGCAAACTATTTTCTCCTGGCAGCTTCGCATTCCCAGTCCTTTTCCCTCGTTCTTGGTAGGAAAGGTTTAGCTGCATTTAAAATACATGTCATAAGCATTTCTATGCCTTCGATGGATTGAAGATTGGATATATATATTTCGAAGCTTAGATTGGGTCTGTAGCAAGCAAATCAGTGTCGCGGAGGTTTGTTGCAGGTTTAACTCTGCTTTGATGGATACTGGAAGGTGGTTTGAGTGAGTTTATTTCTGAACGAAATTCCTTCCGGCTTTGTGGGAGACTTGTCAATTCAAAATTTACGAATAATGACGGAGAAAATGCCAAGAAACTTTGAAGAGTTTGTGTATCGTCTTCATCGACCAAATAATCATAGAAAATTAACTGATAATTCCATGTTCAAGTCGGAGCTCAGCAAGGTGGTATATAAGGTCTATTGCTTTTTCATGTCAATTAAGATTTTGCTGCACACTACCGAGGCCGTAATCGAATAAGAAGTACACACTTTCGAGGAAACCTCCACATTAAATAATCAGTAGGGCACAAATTTTAAGGAGAAAAATTAACTGGGTTTGCAAAGTAGCCAAAAAGCATTACAAAACAAGTTATAACCGTTCTCAAGTCGACAAGCGCTTTAAAGAGAAACATCAACAACCCCTTAACTTCATCAGATATAGAATCAGAAATAGTGCGGCCTGTAGAATGGTTATACGAGTGCATGGTTATGCTGCAGCAGCGCAGCACATGCATGTTTCAATGATTAATAAAACAATGAGAAGAAGACTTTTAGATTGAATATAATAGCGTTTATTAGGCTGTATTCAACCATTATATTAAACCTAAAGGATTGCTAGTTTTTAAATTCCTGGTGAAAATATCCTGTATCCCAGAGTGTCATATCCAAATCTCATATTACTTAAAGGGTTCAACAAAAATCGTGCGCTAGGAATCTGTTAGCCTATGATTTTATCACACATAATATTCTAGTATAGTAGAGGGTCTAAGACCGTATCTTGTGGCACACTGCCAGTTATCTCGTACGTTTAAACTCCATCACCAGAATCATATAGAAAGATTCTGTTCGAAAAGTATTTCAATCCAATTAAGTTAAAATGTACATACTCGTAATATGTAGCAAAAAGATAAGAGATTACAGTAGTTTGTATAACTTTTTACTTGAATTTAGGAAGGCTGATCTTATGGTTACTGGAAAGGTACAATTTTTCGTGCTGCCTCCTATAAAACAAGAAGTTAAAGATGTTCTTTTATTGATTAGGCATAGCAAGCCATATAAACAAAAGATTTCCGATTGTCGCGTATACTTCGGAGGGTAAGTGATCCAATCCGACTGGACGTGCCCGATTAATTATTCCAGTGAGTTTTCACGATGCTATATCTCCAAAGGAATACGTCGTTGAAGTGGTTGAATCTGATGCTATAGACACATTTTCATTGAAGCAATTTTATGTGTATACCTTTCAATAAAAGTCTTGGCTTTTTACTGAATGATTTCCGAAAGAAAACCCTCAAGAAAAGTATGAGAAATGTGTATATTTCAAATAAAGGTTTAATGATAGAATAAATCGACTTAATTAGGTCTTCAACGGTATTTCGTGTCGAAACTCAATTCCATGTAAATCAGTTGCTTACCAGAGGATCATAAAGTACCTAAACAGTTTCTCAAGTACGAGTACCTTAGATAAATAATGAATAGAAAATATTCTTCTAAGATTACTACCAATTCTCCTATCCCTGTACACTTCACATCATCATCTTCAGAAAATATTTACAAAATCCTTCGCTAATTTTCCTCTTTAACATAAAAATCATTTTTGCCAATCCTTATCCCCTGCACACAATGCATTTATGTATAGGTACATACCTCTTTAAAGTCAACCTTCTTAAAGCCAAATCCTCTCATCAAAATCTCGAGGACGGAAAACGGAGAAAATACAACAACAAAAAAAAATAAACAAAAACCAGGATACCTTAAACCATATTCGAAGATTAAATTTCCAACCATCCATCCAGCAATGGCCGTGTCCCAGGTGGTGTATTGAAGAGAGAAGTGAAATCCCTAACCCAACCACAACGATAGTCTCCATCAAGTATACATTTTCGATACATTATGAGACGCGAACACATACAACAATACCTACATATTCGTATTACGACAAAATATCCTTTTTTTCATTATTTATATATTATTTTTCTTGCTGTTATTTTATAAAAAAAAACTCAAATAATCGCTGTTTGAGAGTGGAAAAAACTGCAACTGGGCATTTATAACGGAATAGTGAATCGCTGAAAAGGCTCTGGAAATTGAACGGAACCCGGGCTATACAGCTTCTCGACTCCAGAATCGGGTTGTAGTAGTCCGGAGTCTAGACAGATTGTTTAATTTAAATCATATACAAACACCGTTATATGTATTTGTATATGTATGTATGTAGGTACATACATATGATTTTATGTTTTAGCATGTATATGCTAAGGATTACGGCTTTGTAGCGATGTGTATAGGGCACCTACGCTAGGATACACCCATGTACATTTGTACACATATACACTTGGATCCAGGATGGGCGAAGGGTTCGAGCGGTGTGGTTTCATGAATCCAGATTGAAGAAGTTCGCCTGGAACGTTTTGTTTTGATTTAATAATTTTCTATATTCTTGCTGCTATACATAATGCTAGCTGCGACGGTTTTTATGTTTTTTTTTAAATTGTTTCGTAGCGCTGATAACTTTTGTCGTGTGTACCAACAAAAGGTTACTTCTGCTGCGTCTACTACTACAACTCTCGTCCTAGTCCTGGTCCCTGTCATTGTACTTTGCAGCAGAAGTGGAAAGTTGAACGAAAAAAAAAGAAAAAGAAACAAAAAAAAACATTGGGCTGAAGTAACTGTGTGGGTGTAGACAGAAAAGAGAGCGAGCGAGCGTAAATCATAGTAAAATAGAGCTTTTGCATGGGTGTAGCTGTATGATGGTGGTTGTGAGGAGTTCATTTTGCGAATAGCAATTTGTTCTCATCAATGGGATGAAAAATTCCCTCCGATGCGACATCTTGAGTGCAAAATTGGTAATAGAAAAATTTCCTTTTGAAGGAAAATACTAGGAATGGTTACAAACACACGGAGGGAAGTCCTTTATCTGCTTAAGGGATATTTTCCAATTTTCTATGTTTTTTCGGAATAGGGGATGTTTGAGAATTTCTGTCCCAAGGGTTGAAAGATTCAGTGGTATCATGCTATACCTTTTGATATGGCGACTAGAAGTTTTCAGTGGACTGTAGATATGAAACACAGCTTAGTTATGAAATCAAAAGCAGAAAGTTTGGAACTTAAAGCTTATGTTACTTACATAACGAGGTTATACAAATCTTGACCTCGTTATATTAGCTATAGAGCTTAGATTAGTTAACGAAGAAGCTTACTTTATACACACACGACTGGTATCATAGTAATTTCATAGAGGCCGTTGAAAATTTTCTTAACGTAAAAGAAAGTAAAAGCCTTGGAATACACTAATGGAGACTAGTGCTTTAGTGCTTCCGCATTCTAATAGCTTAAAACCAGCGAGTACTTAAATTTTCTCCTTGCGAAGAACCATACTTAGGTTTCATATACAATGCTTAGGTGCTCATTTACGGGAATCGGTTTAAGAAGCAGCTATTTCAGTGGCCTCTGTCTTAACGCCGAGCTGAACTTGCGTTACGTTGGCATTCTAGGCTTACAGGCAGCATTCAAGTTTTGAAATTTATTCGCTAAATATCTGACCGTTGGCATAACTTTATGCTTTACTGACGTTGGCATATGTCTATGAATAAGTCCAAAGATATTGTAACAACTAAAATACAATTTTTATTTTGTTCCAGCAGCTTTTGGGATGATTACTTCAAGTTATCGGCATCTGAACGAGAAAGGGTGTCGACTACGATGTTCAACAAACCCTTGAAATATCGTATGTCGCTTGAAAATTTTGCTATGTAGGCCAGATGCCGTTATTGTCTAGGAGTACGCTTGGTTTTGTTGTAAACGTGTCGTAAGCGGTTTGTGGTTCGTAAGCATAGTAAAATCTTGCCCATCAACAATATTTCTTAAAAACTGTGTTGCCATGAAAATAGCTAGCAACTCTCTATCGAGTGCAGAATATCGAGAGTGTGTAGGGGACAATTTGCCAGAGGTCTTCTTAAAGTTGCTGGATCGCGTAAGCAAGGTCTTTTGCGTTGCACCACAGAAAAAAAATTTAACGGTATCAAATCGCATGATCTTGGTGGCGAACTGATGTCGCCAAAACGTGAAATTACGCGACCAGGAAACTTCTCATGTAATAAAGCCGTATTTGGTCGTGTTGTGCGGCTTGTTGCCCCGTCTTGTTGGAACCACATATCGTCCAAGTCATGATCTACAATCACCGGCTAAAAAAAATCGACCATATCGCTCCGAATCGACTGTAACCGTCCGTCCATTAGCATTTTAGAAGAAATACGAGCCAATGACACCTTTCGACTACGTAGCACACCAAACAGTCACATTATCTGGATGCAATGGCGCCTCTTCGATCACCAGCGGGTTTTCTGAGCCCGATATGCGGAAATTTTGATTGTTTACATACCAACCGAGTGAGAAATATGCCTCATCATTGAAGAAAAATCGATGTTTATTATCTATTGTTCCAACACCCAAGAAGCGTATCTACGGCGTTGTGAATGGTCAGCAGGCTTCAATTGTTGCGTAAGTTGAACTTTATAAGGATGAAGATGCAAATCCAAATGCAAAACAGGCAATAGTGAGGTGTACGACAAGTTCAATTGTTGCAAATGCCGGGAATTGGCATCATTGGCAAAATTTCTTCAAAATTGTACCGATTGCTTGCGTATTCGGTCGATTATGACGACCATAATCATCGCGTAATGCGCAAAAAGTGGCTAAGTTTGAATCACCACTTTTGTTGTAAGTTTTAATAATTTTAACGCCTTGTTTGATTTGTAAGCGATCCATTATTGTAAATGGCAAATATTCAACTAATATTATGAGACTTCAAATGACAGCTGAGTTTGGCAGGCGTCAAATGCCAGCGCTACCAACTTGAAACAACGAAATGAATGACCCTGTATTTGCTAGATGCAGTATGAAACGGTGATAATAGCTTACCATTTCGTTGACACATTGCGCGGGACAGCTGAATATCCTTTTTTTGCAATATCAATTCTTAAAAACTGCAACGTATATACTCCGAATGTACATTTAGAGGCTTTAATACGAAAGCCAAAATTCGAAAGCCACTGAAGGAGACATTTGAGAAGGTTTTTATGCATTTCCTCAAACTTGCTTGCAACTAAAATGGTATAGTACGTTTACACCGACCCAAAGTTCTGCATTTCGAAAAAATTCACCATTTCAGTCGAAATGCTCCACACAATTTCCAACATTTCGAAATGTTGAATTTCAGCGAAATGCTGCATTTCGTCTCTGCATTTAGAAGGTTGTTAAATCAAACAAACCTTTTCAATTATTCTGCACTTCATTCAGCGCACGTCATAGCGCTTACAAAAACAACTTTGAAAGAAGTCAGCTGTTCCAATAACGATTATGTTGAAATGTTAAATTTCGGGTCGGTGTAAACGGTGCAAACACAAACTCTAGGCCTCTCGTTGCCTGATGCATAAACTGTTGAAAAATGTGTGCTGCATTTCGTAACCCAAATGGCATACGAGTGAACTCAAATAGGCCGAAAGGGGTGCTGCTGTTTTATTGATGTCTTCCTGCGTCTGAGATCTATTTTCGTGAAACTTGTACATCCATGATGGTTTGTAGTGAAGTCATGTATGTACGGGAGCGGGTATCCGGGTTGAAATTGCATTTAACATACTGTAGTACCCAAAAGGTCTCCAGTGATTTACTTCTCGATTAAGAGTCATATGTAGCGGAGATGCACATGGAATCGAAAATGGCTGACAAATTCCAATTAGAAACATGTAGACGAATTCGTCCCTTAAAATTTGGAGATAGGTGTTACCTCTTTACTGAAACAGCAACACTGCTCCTGTCAACAGGCATCTGTCAGTTGACTCCTGTCAAAATTTAAACTTGCTGCGTCAGTTAGTTTGTGTTTGACAGCTATTTTTATCAGACTACTCACTAATTTGAGGAGAAAATGGAAAAAAGTGAATTTCGTGTGCTTATTAAGCATTATTTCTTGCGAAAAAAAACCATTACCGAGACCAAGGCTAAGCTTGATAAATACTATGGGGACTCTGCACCATCGATTTCAATGGTAAAAAAGTGTTTTACTGAATTTCGTTGTGGCCGTACAAGCACTGAAGATGCCGAACGTTCTGGACGCCCAGTTGAGGTCTCTACACCCGAAACAATCGAAAAACTTCACGATATGGTGTTGGCCGACCGAAGATTGAAAGTGCGAGAGATTGTGGAAGCCGTAGGGATCTCGCATGGCTCAGTGGTTTCAATTTTGAATGATCACTTGGGCATGAGAAAGCTTTCCGCAAGATGGGTGCCGCGTTTGCTCACAGTCGATCACAAACGCAATCGTGTAACAACTTCACAGGAAGATTTGGCGTTGTTTAATCGCAATATGGAGGAGTTTTTGCGCCGTTTTGTAACCGTGGACGAAACATGGATCCATCACAACACACCAGAGAACAAACAACAGTCAAAACAGTGGATTTCTAAGGGTGAATCGGCGCCAAAGAAGGCCAAGGTGGGTTTGTCAGCCAATAAAGTTATGGCGACTGTTTTTTGGGATGCACGCGGGATAATCCACATTGACTACCTTCAAAAGGGAAGAACAATCAATGGGGAATATTATGCCAACTTATTGGACCGATTCAATGACGATTTGAAAAAAAAATGACCTCATTTGGCCAAGAAAAAAGTTCTTTTCCACCAAGACAATGCAAGGGTGCACACATGTGCAGTTGCCATGGCAAAAATCCATGAATTGGGCTATGAATTGCTCCCTCATCCACCCTATTCTCCAGATTTGGCTCCGAGCGACTACTTCTTGTTCCCAAACCTGAAGAAATGGCTTGGTGGAAAAAGATTTGACTCCAATGATGAAGTCATCTCGCAAACAAAGGCCTATTTTGAGGACCTCGACAAATCATTTTTTTTGGAAGGGATAAAAAAATTGGAGAAGCGTTGGACAAAGTGTATAGAGCTCAAGGGAGACTACGTTGAAAAATAAAATTATTTTTGTATCAAAAAATCTGTGTTTTAATCCAAAAGTCACGGACTTATTGACCCGCCCTCGTATTAAGCGTATCGGACGAGAGTGCAGCAGAGGACCCTTTGTTAAATTTTGATGCACAACCGTATGTTGGATGGGAGAGTTGAAGTCTAGTAAAATGGAATTATACTTCTGCTCTATAGCAAACAATTTTAGACTTGGCATAATTTGTTAACATGATATCCCAGTAACCGATTTGCTCGTCAGAAGATCAGCAGAGTTCTAAACTTACAATATTTATTATAAGATCGGTTTTTCGTAAAAAGTTAACACCGATGCGATTTAGAAAATATCGGCAAACACGAGTCTAAACCCTAGACTTATTGGTAGATCTTTTGTACCGAAGACCTTAATAGACGAACCAAGAGATGAATAGCTGAGACATCGGGACCGGAATCTATTAAAGAATTTATATCTGAGATTGGATCTTTAATAAACATTTAGTGTGGTGGCAACAATATTTTGTGTTGTTATCCGTTCTAAAACGAGATCTTTTTCGTGGGCGCCTTGCCGAGTGGACTTGTTAAATTTCGCGATTTAATTATTGAAATTAACTTGTGAAAGCATTGTTTTTGTTGAAGATATTGATTGGGGTAGGTGAGCTCACTTATTGTTTAGTCGGAATGGGTTACGATGGAGAACGTGGACCCATTTTGCTTTAGACTTTATAAATATCATCTGCTACTGCCACGAATTCTTCAATTTTTGAAGACTTTATTTTGAAGAAAATTTTTAATTTGCGGTAGAATTCGACGTGAATTTAAGCGCAGATTTCTCGGTTGTCCGTCGTCAACTGGGCAAACACTACGACGCTTAGCCACTCGTCTAATACAGTATAAAATAACACTAGATGCTGCCAGATCTGGCCGAGCCCGAAGCAGACATTTTGCTTAGAATATCGCAGTTGTGGTGTAAGATGTCGCAGATGAGCCCAGACTATCGGCCAGACGACGTGCCGCGCAATTGGGCATCAGTCGGCGGTCTTTACAGAGAATTTTGGTGAAAACCTGTAAGATGTTCCGTTACAAAGCCAAAGACCGGAAAGCCTTTATAACCTATCCTCAAGTCATCCTGAATCCCGACCTCAAGGGAGATAACTTTTTAACGATTAATGAGTAACCAGGCCCATTTCCATCTTTATGGATCGCTTCTGGGGCACCGAAAATCCGCGTATATGTATCTCACGATGAGCCATTTCACTCCGACTAAGTTACTGCTACAGAGCCATGCTCAACGACTTTCACCTTCCTTAATTGGATGAATTGGGACTGGAGAATATGTGATTCCAACAGGATGGAGCAACGGCGCATACTGCGCGAGCCACAACCGAAATTCTGTGGTGTAAATGTCCGAGTAGCTCTCGTTTTCGCTCTCTCGTTTTGGCGATTTTTACTCGCCGACAAGTTCGCCTGATTTAACCTTTCCTAACTTTTCTTTGTGAGATTTTTTGAAGTTACGAGTCTGTAGTCATGTTTTTTTGCGAATCCACTATCCCCTTAAAAAGCAATTTGCATGTTAATTACAACAATAACATAGCGATCAACGCTCAGTCAATTTATCCCCCTATCTATTAATCGGATATAAAACAGTGCTCCCAAATCGTATTATCTACGTTTCGGATGAATTTCTCCGATAAGTTAGCAAAAATGTCAACCATTAGCCTACAAGTTTTCCTCAAAACAATTTAAGTTTGTTCAACAACCGACAAATGAGCCACCACTAAATGCCATATAGATGTCTGTGCTACCAAGTTTTTATGATGAACTCTTAAGCGGGGATGGATCGTTTTTTTGCGAACTTAGCTAACTTGCGAGCAAAAAAACGCAGCTTATGTCAACAAGCCTCAGACTCTTAAAGCCCTCAAACAGAATATGTGTCAAGGATGCGAGGATCTATCGCCGGAAGTTCTGGCAAGAGTGGTGGAAAGTGCCTTAAATCGGGCCCGAATGGTCATCAATTTTGGCGACAGCCACTTAGTCGATATTCACGCTGATTATTGAATCCGGCGGATAGATTGCGGCGGGATCTCATCCGATCCTATTATAGAAACAGTCGGATGAGCTACATTATCGGTTCGCAAAACCACATTAACAACTTCGAATTCACCCTTTTGAATGTCAACTATGACTTAGCAAATACTAATTCAAAACAAGTGAAATATTTTGAAAGTTTGAATTTGAAAAAAAATGGATACAATAGCATTTGACATTAATCTGGAAGAGGAAATTGATAGCAGGCTTATAAGAAAGGACATAAGGATACAAGCGAAACATGTATTACAGTTGCCTGACGCTCAGTAAGTAAAGACAAAATAAAATCAATTCGCTAGAAAAATATTCATAAATCGTATTCCGGATAAATAGATCTGCATTCGAATACGTTTTGAATGAACTGAAAAGTAAGATGCCTTCAATAGCAAGAACTTCATCACTAAAACCGGAATTCAAATTTGCTGCATGATTAAAGTTTTTAGCTGAAGGTGGTTTCAGAATGGCTTTGGGCAGGATTCTAATGTTGCAATGGCACAATCAACTTTATCCGTAGCACTGTCTGAAGTCCTGGATATTTTGAAGGAGTATTTGTGTCCTAAATGGATAAGTCTGGCGATGTCTGAGGAAGAGAAAAGTGAAGCGAATATGCATTTTTATGAGAAATGCAGTATTCCAGTATCGTAATGTGTATTGATGGTACACATCTGTATACGAATTGCGAAGCCCTCTGGTGAAAATACACATTTGTTTTGTAACAGAAAGGGATATTACAGTCTGAAGACTATGATAGTAAGTATTTAATTTTAAAAGTGCTTTTTTGTTATTTTCATTACTTTCCTATTGTTCGATATGTGATCATAAACAACGTATCAGATACGTAAACGCAAAATATCCTGAAACTAGCCACGACTCCTTCATATGGGCAAAAAGTGATGCTTACTTCTACTTCAAATCACTTTACGACAATGGAGACAGAAATAGACGACTACTAGGTAGGTAAAATGCACATTCTTCAAAAGTCAATTGTTTATTAGTCTTTTTTTTAATAGGAGACGCTGGATACCGTTTGTCGTTGTGGCTAATTACGTCTTTTAGAAATGTTGGAACTCCTAAAAGCAGATTCAATAGGAGCCACATAAAAGGGCGTAATGTAGTAGAAAGAACAATTGGCGTATGAAGAAATTTGTGTCGTTATTTGCTCGGTTCCCGACAACTGCACTATTTGCCAAAAAAAAAAACGGTACAAATAATCAACGTTAGCGCTGCACTTCATAATATACTCGTACGTATACATTATAAAGTGTACGTTGATGAAATCGAAAATCTTGAAGAAAGGGATGAAGTAGCATTGTACCATATGAAACGTATGGATATTTTCTTATGAAATTAAAAAAAAACACTTTTTAAAAAAGTACATGCAAATTTTATTTACTTATATGTGCACGTAATAACAAAAAAGTAAATAAACCTTAGTAGCAAGATTAAAAAAAAACCACTAAAATATTTCAGACTTAAGGGATAAGTAAAACCAAAAAAAACAAGCCTTCTTGGAACAAAGTTAGAGAGAGTTAGAGTTAAATTAGTCTCCGGGAGTTTTGTTAACTTTCATTAACTCGAGTTGAAGGATATCTCTTTTTTATTTACTTTTTTCTACTGCGAGTTGTTCCAAGCGTTCATTGTGCCTTTTTATTTCTTGAAGCGGTGACTGATGGATAGCATTCACTATTTTTTGGCATTCACTCAACCGATCTATTGACCGGTAGACTTTTTTCCAAGAAGAATTTTTTTCCCCGGATTGTTCTCTAATGGTTAAAAGTAGGACAGATATTTGTTCATACATTTTTCTTGCACGTTTATCTGCTTTTCAAGTAGTTGTAATGGCTTTGATCCTTTTGCCGACAGTTGCTCTGTTTTATTAGGTGGTGTAGTATTACAAGTGTTCTGTTCATTTGCTAAGCCTATCGACGAATTGCTTTTGTAATGAGATGTTTCAATAAGCAAGTCAATTTCACTTTCAAGAGACATATCCATATGTTGTGGCATACCGGGGGTAGAGGCAATGGATTTTATTGCTGTTCCATAATTCTTTATCTCAGGTAAACCATCCACTATTTAACTATTTAATTCTGTTGCTAAGTTTTCCCAAAACTTTTGAACAATTTCGGGATCTGTTTTTGTTAAAGTTTTAGCAATGTCTAGGTTTTTCTTCATGCATTCCACCGTGGCTCGAAATTGTGGCCGAGTTGTTTGTTTTCTGCAATTATTTTGTGTCATTTCAGTTCATTTCTGTCTTCATACTTTTTATTGTTTTGCATCATTTCGAAGCGAAAAATTATCAACTGCTGTTACCGTAATCTGCAGCTACTTTGATGCGTATTGAAAACGTCGAACTTTGTATGGAGTGCTAATCGGTTGCGGTTTCTATAATGCCTGCATTCTGTCACTTCCTTTCCGACACTTGTTCTAGCTTGCAGAAGTTTTTAATGATGGGAAATCAAACAAATGCGATAATATTCTCTCCACAATCAATCCGCCGGATTCAATAATCAGCATGATTATTTCTTCAGATTATATCCAAAGTATGACTCTCAGAAACAGAAACGAAAGAAATAACTGCGAAAGCATCAAAAATATTTAAAAGTGCTTAAAAGTTTTGAGGTGCTTTTATGGAAGGTCAAAACTAAGCTATTTATAAAGCAAAATTAACAAACGACTTATTTCTATGCCTGGACTCTCCTACGAACCTTAACAATAAATGGCGAATACGTTAATAAGGCTTTTTGTATACTTATCTACAGTAACAACAGAAATACTGTAAAGATCTGCGACATTGTTATAAAAGTATTTTTTTCATTCTATTCAGCTTTCACCGATTTGATTTGGATACGACATCTTATTTTGTTGCAACTTAAAACCGAAACAAAATTATATTCCTCCACCTCAGATCAAAGATTTCCATTATTCCTGTATTGGATGAGTGTTCTGCTTTTCAAATATAGATGACGCTGTTTACATTTAAGAGGTTGCCTCAATATTTTAGTTTAGTGCAGTTTTGCATCCACATGTGCAGATTTACGTATCTATATACCTACTTTCCTTTCTTAAGCCCATATGATACTACATTTTTTCCGCATTTTTAATGAATTAAGACACGCTTATTTGTCAGCATTGCATAAAAGAGACAACACGGTTTCTTAAGAAAAGGAAAGCAACCATTTGCATAACAACAACACATAAAATAAGTAAATCGGCATCCATGTTGCGCAATGTATGTGTGTATATACAATTTTAATGGGGAAATGTCAAAAAAGCCGTCAGTGGCTAAAAAATAGATATTAAACATTAGGTTTGTTTTTTTGGCATCGGTATCAGCGCTTAATTTTCAGAGCCCCAAAAAATGAGTATCGGCTTTAATTATTAACATTCAGCTAATTTGGTAGTACTTACATTTAATTTCCCCAAAAAGTGTTATATGTCAGGTGCATTTTATTGGCAGGTCAGTAGCCAGCTCAGCATTCAATGCCAATAAAATAGAGTTGAGTTGTTCCGGACTTACATAGTTCCTGGAACTATGTCCGCTGTCGGAACTACGAGTAGTTCCAATAGTTCCGCATACTCCACCTAAACATGTTCGATAGTTCCGAAATGTCCGATAGTTCCGACATGTGCGATAATCCGATAGTTCACACAGTGGATCACAGTGTGCTGTGTCAAAAACTGAAATTATATGTTGGCTTTAGTGAAAGGCCGGTGCGCCTAATATGGGATTATTTAAGTACTCGTAGCCAAAGAGTTGTACATGAAGGCAAATCATCAAAATTTAGACCCTTACCGCAGGAGTTACTCAGGGCTCAATCTTAAGTTCACTATTATTTTGTTTATATGTCAATGACCTACCTAAATTGTGCTCAAATGTTTCCATTTTTCTTTACGCTGACGATGCTCAAGCATACTTGTCACGACCTATTGGATTAGTTGAGGACCTCATTGCTAGAGTAAATGAAGATCTCTCAAGAATTTACAACAGGTCACTTGCGAACGGTCTCGACTCGAATCCAGGGAAATCTCAGGCAATTTTTATTTCGAGAAAACGTTGCGATACTAATGACATTCCGCCTGTACTTTAAAGCAACAAGCAAATTCCATTTGTTGAAAAAGTATCTAACATCTCTCACTATCATAAACTAGTTTTGGGCTGTATGTTTCAGTAATTCTCAAAAAAAAGATGTTGCCAATTCATGCACCGTCTTATAAACAATAGATCCCCTTTTGAAAAACTTCGGTTTCCACATCCTACCAGGACTGCTAATCTCACAATGCCATATTTTAAATATCTTATCTCTACCCGCCTCTTCTTCATTTATGTTACCAGACTTTGAAATAGCCTGCCTGCGTCCATTAAACTAATAATTGGTGCTAATCAATTTGAATGTTTTTAACAATTGCAACAACAACTCACTTTAATTCTCTCTCCATTTGTCTGCTCTAATTATTTTCTTTTTCTTTTATGTCTTCCTCTTTCCCCCTGCATGTTTTATATATTTATATGAGTTTCTCTCATTACACGAACAAAATCTCATTTTGTCAACGTCACCAAGAGAACATTTTTAGACCGGTTTAGACCACTTAGAGGGCGGGTCAATAAGTCCGCGACTTTTTGAATTTCTAACCTCTTTACTGAAACAGCAACACTGCTCCTGTCAACAGGCATCTGTCAGTTGACTCCTGTCAAAATTTAAACTTGCTGCGTCAGTTAGTTTGTGTTTGACAGCTATTTTTATCAGACTACTCACTAATTTGAGGAGAAAATGGAAAAAAGTGAATTTCGTGTGCTTATTAAGCATTATTTCTTGCGAAAAAAAACAATTACCGAGACCAAGGCTAAGCTTGATAAATACTATGGGGACTCTGCACCATCGATTTCAATGGTAAAAAAGTGGTTTACTGAATTTCGTTGTGGCCGTACAAGCACTGAAGATGCCGAACGTCCTGGACGCCCAGTTGAGGTCTCTACACCCGAAACAATCAAAAAAATTCACGATATGGTGCGAGAGATTGTGGAAGCCGTAGGGATCTCGCATGGCTCAGTGGTTTCAATTTTGAATGATCACTTGGGCATGAGAAAGCTTTCCGCAAGATGGGTGCCGCGTTTGCTCACAGTCGACCACAAACGCAATCGTATAACAACTTCACAGGAAGGTTTGGCGTTGTTTAATCGCAATATGGAGGAGTTTTTGCGCCGTTTTGTAACCGTGGACGAAACATGGATCCATCACAACACACCAGAGAACAAACAACAGTCAAAACAGTGGGTTTCTAAGGGTGAATCGGCGCCAAAGAAGGCCAAGGTGGGTTTGTCAGCCAATAAAGTTATGGCGACTGTTTTTTGGGATGCACGCGGGATAATCCACATTGACTACCTTCAAAAGGGAAGAACAATCAATGGGGAATATTATGCCAACTTATTGGACCGATTCAATGACGATTGGAAAAAAAAACGACCTCATTTGGCCAAGAAAAAAGTTCTTTTCCACCAAGACAATGCAAGGGTGCACACATGTGCAGTTGCCATGGCAAAAATCCATGAATTGGGCTATGAATTGCTCCCTCATCCACCCTATTCTCCAGATTTGGCTCCGAGTGACTACTTCTTGTTCCCAAACCTGAAGAAATGGCTTGGTGGAAAAAGATTTGACTCCAATGATGAAGTCATCTCGCAAACAAAGGCCTATTTTGAGGACCTCGACAAATCATTTTTTTTGGAAGGGATAAAAAAATTGGAGAAGCGTTGGACAAAGTGTATAGAGCTCAAGGGAGACTACGTTGAAAAATAAAATTATTTTTTTATCAAAAAATCTGTGTTTTAATCCAAAAGTCACGGACTTATTGACCCGCCCTCGTACTTACTTGGGTGACGCTTCAGTTCGAAGTGAACCTGGACTTTAAATAATTGCCTCCAGTTGCACATTCCATGTCGGTTTCTACTTGTACGTACCACCTAAGATGAGGTGAGGACTGCGTTGCCCGTTGACGTCTTGTTGACAGCTTGTATTTGGTTTTGCTCACATATAACGCCCAACTCATTTTGGCAGCTCCCCTCTCAATACATACGACCGCGGTGACAGTCCGCTAGCATACGCTTGCAGTTTCACAGTCTTTCGAAAGATTATGCCTTCGGTTTCCGGTTGTTAGTTCCGCACATTTCTTTCAAATATAATGTAAAAGATTTCACATTACAGAGCGTTACCTTGTTTAAAAAATTGTTTGACGTCAAGAATCTCGGCCGTTGCCGGCCTTGACTCATCAGCGAGCGTTCTACACGTTCATTCTGCACGGATGGGTGAATATGGCAGGAATACTCTATAAGTGCTGCCATATGCTGATTTAAACCAGATAAATAGGTGGTAGGTATCGATTTGGAGTTCTTTAGTTTTGACCAAGATCTGCCGGAGCGTGAATATTTGGGCGATTCCGGGCTGTCGTAGCCTAAAGTCACATTAATAGGGGCGTGTGGGATTTTTGACAAAGAGTTTCAGATGTTCATACAATGATGCTACCTGCCAGATCTAATTTAATGTTTGCTCTCGCCAAAGTCACTTTCAGCAGCTTTGAATACCTATGCCGGTAAGCTGAGTCGGATCTGGCAGTTTTATTGAATTTGAGTTTAGATATTACCATCCCTACTTTGTTTTGGTCAAGTGAACGAAAGTTTCGATTATCTTATTTGAATAATTGAAGACAATTATTATCTTATCTTATTTGAATGGAGTGACCGCGTGATGTTGGATTTCGTTGACGTTAACCAGTTTGCAGAAGTTTTTTTTATATTATTATCACCGACTGTTACTCTACTTCATGGCTTTCTTCCTCACCTCTACAGGTTCTTGCAGCGGTAGGTTTTTTTGCTTTTTCAAAAAACTAGAGGATGACTTTCGATATCGCGCTCCTCGATGTCCTTTCTGCCACTTTTGGTCGCAGAGGTCACTAGCGATGCTTGTCCTTCGTTGCAGAGAAACTTCATACGCTTCTCCTTAAGCTGCATGTGCTTCTTTATAAGACAAGAGGCTTCTTAATAGTGGTCGTGTGAAAGCCAGCGGAGTTTCCTATGGCACGTTGCCAGGATTGCCACTCGCCTTCGGTACTTAATGCTTGGACATGTGATACACATTCGGAAAAGATTCTGGCTGCCACTTGCGACTGCCGCTTATCTTTGTTATACCTTCTTACTTCAGCTCTTCTTAGTTGTGACTCTTGGGAAATCTGTATTCCAGTCAATGTTGATTGCAGAGCATTCCAGCCTTAAAGTAATGTGTCTTACGTGGACGGCAAAATGGTCAATTTAACTTAACATTTCATGATCCTGAGACTACTACGGCCACTTATGAATATTGAAATAGGTAAACCATATGCTTACTTTAGTAATATTTCGTCCCACCGCAAATTCAATAAGCGTAAGTTCGTTGCCAGATCGCCAGCGTGTTGTGTAGACTTTGCTTACCAAATGCCATGTCCTGCTAAAGATATTCTCCTCTCCTATCTTGGCGTGTCAGAAGCTCAAGGGTTCTCGTCTAAGTTTGCCACGTATCTTCCCTACTCAAGCACTTCCTGAATGGGGTAATATTTCCGTGACAGTCGTCAAGGGCATCTGCTAGAGGGTTTGGCTGCACATGGCCTGTAAGGGGTCCGAACATTCCACGTGCAGATCCGAATGTCGTTTCCCTTAAATCATCTATCAGAGTCGTCAACAGTACGAGTAGATCTCTTGTTATCCGGGCCGTTTCTAATTTCATTCATTATTTCTAATCGATCACCGAAGACATGCCGCGGTACAAAAGGAATTCCTGGGAAAAATTCTTTTTGGGGAACACAATGCCGTAAGACAAGGCAGCATAAGCCGGCATATATATTTTCGGTGAAAATGAGTGAGGAAGCAATCTCTCTAGGAATGATTTGAAGGAACTTGAAACACCTTCTTGGAAGCTACAGGACTAGGGCTTTCGAGCTTAAAATATTAACCTGTCTGACTGTTAAGAGAAGTAACGCTTCTAGTTCAGCTCGACTATATCGTCAAGAAGTTCACTTCGCAAAATCTTTATTTTGTTCTGATTGACAAGGGTTGTTTTTGCTTTCGAGTATGGATGCTTGCGAGTTTGGATGCAAACGAGCTTGAGTAAATTGAGTATGATGATGACACGCAAACAGCGGGGAAAAATTTGATCGTTTGTAACCATTTGACTCGTTTGCGAGTATATGCATACATGTAGATCGGCTTCTTCTTCATACATGTATTTGTTATTCAATATTCAATATGTTCAACTTCATTTATCCAAACATGTCTGTGAAACTACTTCAATCCGCGGACATGAATCTCTTTTGATTCTGATACATCGTTGGAACTAAATAGTTCCATTCAAGAAAGGAACCGTTCCATGTTCGTTGCGGCAAAGGAACGATTTAGCACAACTCTACAATAAAACAATTTAACTCACTCCAAACGTAATTTGACTTGTTGAATAAGCTTACGGAAAAGTTCGCAAGGTTGCGAATGTTTTTTTTAACTCGCGTTTAGTTTATAGGCCTGAGCAAATAGAATTCGGTTCGTAAAAGGCATGCGCGAAATTCTTCAGCGCAAACATATTACAAAAATGTTCTCAATCAAATACGATTCTCTTACTTAAATCGATTTGTTTTGCTTTGTATGTATTTATGTGTGTATTTTGTATTGCACGCACCGTTATAAATAAATATTTTTGTGCTAAAACTTAAGAATAAAGTAACAAAAGCAAGAAATTTGTTTAAATTTCACAACAAAAAAGTTAACCATAAGCACGTACAAATTTAAGATAAAAATTATTTTTCTCTCTATTATTTTTTAGTTTGAGTAAAAACAAACACATAATTAACGAACGCATCCTTCAGAAAACAAAATCATTTCTTATAGTATACGTTGAGCCATCTGAATTTCAATTTTTAAAACTTTATCGGCAGCAATCAATGCTGGCTTATTTATCGCCAGCATTCGACTTGCCAGTTAAATGCACCTATTGTAACATTTCCATACAAGACTCCACTATCATGCAAAAATAGGTCTGACAGCATTTTTACTATCCGCATTAACGTCAATAAAAATCTTGCATTAAGTTAGCGCGTATAGGTTAAGTTGTTAGTGTAATTTCCTTGTAGAGTGGAAACAAGCACCGATACCGATGCCAAAAACAGCCCTCTTGTTATTTGTTCGTCAAGAACATCAGAAATTCTGCTTATTCCTATGCCCATGGCATCAAGTGTGGTAGAAAAAGCATTTAAACATCTTAAAGTTTGCAAATCTCTTATTTTAAAGAGGTGGTCTTTTAAGATGGGAAAAATTAAGCACGCGCTTGGTCATCAATCTGTTTCTTTGCAGTTTTTTTTCGACTAGCTCTTCTCGAAACACGAAACTTCTGAATAATTGCATTACGGTTTCCGCAGCAACAGATCTGCTATTATGATTTAATGGCAGGTTTAATTACGGCATCGGATAAAGAATAGTGCCGCAGTGCGTCCCAGCTTGTCGTAAGAGGCGACTAAATGGGACACCAATCATATACAGGCAACTACGAGGGCGGGTCAATAAGTCCGTGACTTTTTGAATTTCTGACCTTTTTACTGAAACAGCAACACTGCTCCTGTCAACAGGCATCTGTCAGTTGACTCCTGTCAAAATTTAAACTTGCTGCGTCAGTTAGTTTGTGTTTGACCGCTATTTTTATCAGACTACTCACTAATTTGAGGAGAAAATGGAAAAAAGTGAATTTCGTGTGCTTATTAAGCATTATTTCTTGCGAAAAAAAACCATTACCGAGACCAAGGCTGAGCTTGATAAATACTATGGGGACTCTGCACCATCGATTTCAATGGTAAAAAAGTGGTTTACTGAATTTCGTTGTGGCCGTACAAGCACTGAAGATGCCGAACGTCCTGGACGCCCAGTTGAGGTCTCTACACCCGAAACAATCGAAAAAATTCACGATATGGTGTTGGCCGACCGAAGATTGAAAGTGCGAGAGATTGTGGAAGCCGTAGGGATCTCGCATGGCTCAGTGGTTTCAATTTTGAATGATCACTTGGGCATGAGAAAGCTTTCCGCAAGATGGGTGCCGCGTTTGCTCACAGTCGACCACAAACACATGTGCAGTTGCCATGGCAAAAATCCATGAATTGGGGTATGAATTGCTCCCTCATCCACCCTATTCTCCAGATTTGGCTCCGAGCGACTACTTCTTGTTCCCAAACCTGAAGAAATGGCTTGGTGGAAAAAGATTTGACTCCAATGATGAAGTCATCTCGCAAATAAAGGCCTATTTTGAGGACCTCGACAAATCATTTTTTTTAGAAGCGATAAAAAAATTGGAGAAGCGTTGGACAAAGTGTATAGAGCTCAAGGGAGACTACGTTGAAAAATAAAATTATTTTTTTATCAAAAAATCTGTGTTTTAATCCAAAAGTCACGGACTTATTGACCCGCCCTCGTATGACACCAAAAATGAGCCTGTGACACTTTAACACCTTAAAACTTTCCCACAAGTTTGTATGCAATCAGTGGGTTCCCATGTCTGGAGACTACCGGTGGGGTAAAAGAACAGTCAATCAATTCGAAATGAGCATACAAGTGTCAAACCACTCATCGATCGCAATTAATAGCACTACCCCGCTGGGCACCACGATTGCAACGCACTCGGGTGATCCCAGAGCAAGCAGAAGTGCTTGTGTCAGAGCCCGACGGATTCCGGGGGCTGGCAAAATGAAGTTTCCAAAATATTTTCATAAACTTCGGTTTGCAAGTTGGAACGTCGGATCGATGACCTCAAAAAGTTTAGAACTGGAAGCGATTATGCGTCGCAGAACTCTACAAATCCTGTGCGTACAGGAAACGAAGTGGTGTAATACAGGAAATAAAGCGCGTTTTCTAGATTTAAAAACAAAGGCATTTAAGATGTTCTACCATGGAACGGTCAATGGACGAAACTGTGTTGGAATCGTTGTTGCAGCGGATCTTCTAAAAAACATCGTTGGTATCTTGAAAATAAGCGACCGCTTGATGAGTGTTAAACTCGTCATACACAATGAAACGTGGAACATTGTTAGCGCGTACGCCCCACAAAATGGATGCGACCAATCGGAAAAAGATACATTTTCGTCTGAGTTCGGTAATTTGCTTAGAAATATACCTATCGATGAGATGCTCTTCGTAGGCGGAGATTTAAATGGCCACGTCGGAGAAACAAATGTTGATTATGAGGACTGCCACGGCGGTAAAGGCTTTGGAACCAGAAATTCAGCTGGCGAAGACATTTTTGTAGCGTGTAGGGCTTACGGCTTAACCATCTTAAATACAATGTTTACTAAACATCAACGACATCTTATCACCTATAGCAGCGGAGGCCACGAAACGCAAATAGATTATCACCTCTGCAAAATGTCGATGAGAAACCGTGTTAAGGACTGTAAAGTGATACTTGGAGAATCGCTAGTAAGCCAACACCGTCGCCTCATTACAAAATTCTTCACAGCGGAACCACCGAAAACACGGGCATCGTTTGGAAAGCCAAAAATCCGGTGGTATAATCTATCGAAGGAACGAAGCGCAAGATTTATCGCACTGGCTAAAGCAGCACTTCACAATATAAACGGTATCGCAGACTCCCTTAGCCCGCAAGAAATGTGGAACAGCATGTACGAGGAATGCATAACACTCGCAAAATCCCATCTGGGGACTATATCGAAATACCATCACGTCGGCAAAGAAACATGGTGGTGGAATGACGAAACCAAACGAGATGTGGCCGACAAGAAGAGTGCATTCCAAGCGTGGACAAAATGCGATCGGAGCGACGATATCGAAAAAGCTCGACTGGCTCTTGAATACGAGCGTCTTAAAGAGATCGCAAAGAAAGTCCTGGCTCGAACTCGAGCGGCAGAAGCGGAAAACCTGTACCAGGAGTTGGAACAAATATCCTCACGATCGGCGGATAGAAGACAAGCTATCCAAGAAGTTCAAATCTCGTACAATACAAAAATGCCAAATATTTTTAAGCTCGCTGCACAGAGGCGAAAAAATTCGATGGAAATAACCTCGCCGAAATACATAAAAAATGCAGACGGTCGCTTATTAACAAATGAAAAGGAAATTTGTAACCGGTGGCTTGAATACTGCAAGGAGTTGCTTAACAAACAGTTTCCATGTGATATCGTGTCGACAGCTGGTCTATTCAAGGAGGAAGTTTCGGACTTTTCAATCGAAGAAATAAGTATAGCAATCGGAAAATGAAGCGAGGGAAAGCGGCGGGACCAGACAGCATTCCATCAGAGTTTTGGTCGAAGATGGAGGGAATCGGCAGCGTTTGGTTATCGAAACTTTTAAATAAATTAAAATGTGGACAACCTATGCCGAATCAATGGAGAAGTAGCTTCTTGGTTCCATTATACAAAGGGAAAGGCGACACTCGAGAATGCAACAACTACCGTTCAATCAAGCTTATGTCACACGCAATGAAAGAGTCTTAAACGAACGTCTTCGGCAAATTATAAAGCTCGATAATAGCCAGTGAGGATTTGTTGAAGGAAGATCGACGGTGGACGCTATCCAAAGCCTACGAATACTAATGGAAAAGCACCGAGATTCGTCTAAGGATTTACACATGGTGTTTATCGACTTCGAGAAAGCATTCGATCGAGGGCCAAGTGATATGACGTTGGACGGAATAGTTCTTCCGAAAAGCACTATCCTTAAGTACTTAGGATCAATCGTTAACATTGAAGCGAAATGTGACGACGAAGTAAACCACAGAGTGAGTGTGGGATGGATGAAATGGCGGGAAAATTCGGGAATCTTTCGCGGCCGAAAATTTCCACTTAAATTAAAGGGGAAACTCTACACCACGGTTGTTAGACCAGCTCTTATATACGGTTTACAGTGCTGGACAATGTACGAAGCGTTTAAAAACAAAATGACGGCAGCGGAAATGGAAATGTTAAGGATGTCTAGTGGAATCACTAAACGCGAATGTATTAGATCTACGCGTATAAGGGGAAGTCTACATATAAAGAATTCGGTAACCCAACAGCTTGAGGCGAATAGAATAAGCTGGTATTGCCACGTTCAAAGAAGATCTGCGGAAAATCTGGTTAAAAAGGCACTATCAACTACGGTCACTCCAACTGTAAGAAAACGAGGTCGGAAAAAGAATTCCTGGATTTCTCAGATGGCAAATGCGCAACAACGCCTGGGGCTTACCACTGAAGCGATCCAGGACCGAGCATTATGTAGACGCGTTCTGCGGTCTGCGACATTAGCCAACCCCATAAGCGGAGCAGCAGCGATGCAGTAAAAATGGGAAACTCGTTACGCATAAGTTCGTATAACGAGGAAAGGGTTAATAAAAGGATAAGAAGGCAGGTTTTATTGAAAAGTGGAACGGAGGTTTATATTAATCTGTAGGCAGAAAGATAATTTGATATTGTAAAGGTATTTGACAGAGCTTGAAATCGACTCTATTGACAAATATGTGTGCATTTGGGATCGACGAATCTCTTTTAAAATGAAATAAACGTTTTTGTCTACGTTACTCAAGGATCAGCTAGACGATGTTATGGGATGAAAGTCCATTCAGCAGGCATTTTTTCGTTCGACCAAATTTAACATATAATTTGGTAAAAAACGACAGCTTCTGCACCCAGTACTGACCTGATGGACAGAACATCACCATCGACGGATAAAATTTTGAGGTAGTTAGAGACTTTATATACTTAGCCTCTGCTATCAGCTCAGACAGCGACACCGACGTTGCTGAGATTAAACGAACACTTACCAATCACTGCTTCCTTGGCCTAAGAAGGCAATTGATTACCAAAGCCTTTTTTCGAATAACAAAAGCAACCCTAATAATCCCAGTCCTGCTATATGGCGCAAAGGCATGGAACTTACCAAACATTTATGATTTTCGGTCTGGATGAAGACTTAACTTTCATGCTCGAGACGTCTTCGAATCCGCCCCGAGGGATTGCATATAAGAGCACCAAGTGAGGCACGCATGTAAAGGGGACCTCGACGGACTTACCGTGTGAAACATGAGGCAGCTACCGAGGTAGCTGGAGATGCTTTTTGGCTGAGGCCCATGTCCACCCTGGTCTGTAATGCCACTTTAAGTAAGTATTTGTAAAAATGAAGTGACACACACCTCAATTAGGAATGGGAATTATAAAAATTCACTTAAAATATGAAAATTAAATTAATTAAACCGAAACTGTTCGAAAAATCAAAAAGTTGTCGCGAAGTCTGAAAATTGTTAATATCGCTCAGAATTTTGAGCAATTGGGACAAGAAAGTGATGTAAAGGACGATTTCGCCTTTTGGTTGTCGATTCTGAACTTCTTTATAAATCCTTCTATCTTAAGGGATGTTAAATCCCAAAAGTTGTAGAACTAAAACTTATACAAGCATCGGCTAAGAACCACAATAAGTAGATAAATGAGAAGCAGCACCCAAAAAACGAGGCGAAGTAAATTAAAGACAGAATAAACCGCTGACCTTGACAACGGCTAAATAAAGTTTAGGATACGCTCGAGTATTTGGGCGAGATGTTGTTCAAAAACTCTTGTTGAGACCACGAAAAGAGGGCAAAAGTTAAGAATGGGCCATAAAGCATAAGGCTTGGCCGAACAAATATTTCAACAAAGTTTTATGGAGCGATGAATACAAGTGTGAGGTACATATTTGGACATCCAATCCTTTTTGCATAATTTTTATTCTTCTAAAGATTTCTTCCGACGCCAGATTTTGTTTTCCCTTCAAGCACTGAGATTGGCCTTAAACTTTTAGCCTCCTGTTCGGATCATAAAACAAATCTTTAAGGATCAACTGATGCACTTACTCGTCGTTACTTTGCTAATTAAATGGTGAAAGTTAATGAAATTGACGAAGAATTTTCATCTTCAAGACTTCGTTGATAAGCTAAGAAAATCTAAGAATAATAGTCAATTAGTGAGAGAAAGAGAGACACTATAGGATGAAAAATGATATTCAAGGATGCACCACGTGTCCACCAATTGATTTTTATTTTCTGCAGGGAAACTGGCAGCAGAATTCGTCGTCCGTCGCGTAATCCAGGAATCAAAGCACATAGGCCACCTTCCAATCAATATCCATAAAAGTAGAGATGAGTTTGTAACAAACCTTCGCTCTACTGATTTGCTTGCTACTAATAGTGGGTTTGAGGATATCTAAACCTCTAAATAAATGGAATAAATTACAGTGAGCTTCAATCCATCAGAGGTAAGGGAATGCTTACCATTGCAGCTAGACTCTTGCAATCAAAAATAAGAAAAAAAGGATGTCAACCTTGGTACGACTAGGAATGCGAGGAGGAAATCGTTTGCCTTTTTGAGTCTTCTGAGAAGCATGGGCTCCAAAAACGCGAAAGGTATGTACTAGATTGCA
This sequence comes from Volucella inflata, assembly GCA_928272305.1. NCBI lineage: Eukaryota > Metazoa > Arthropoda > Insecta > Diptera > Syrphidae > Volucella > Volucella inflata. The sequence goes on along the minus strand of OV743718.1, from coordinate 17,202,476 downwards.
AATAAGAATATCAAAATCATTTGTTAGGAGAAACAAAGTCTAAACCTCCCGTAAGCGCTTGGGAAAATAAAAGACAATAAGCCCTTTTTGAAGATGACAAAACATTCGCCCCTTTATGAATGGCATTTTAGCCGAATATTTCAAAAAGCTGCGAAATCCACCCCAAAATCAGAACCATATGCAAGGTGCGCTGCCTCATATCGAATTAAACTGTTTCGACCTATAACTTTCTAAGATGTCATCAGATTTATATATAGTGACTGTTCAAATACGTGAAAATTACTTAGTTAGCGAATTTCAACTGCACTGGTTTTAGTCTAAATCTCATCTGTTATTAATCTTCCTAGACGATCTCGTTTCATATCTTGGAATCAGTAGGAATACTTCTCGATGGATTACGTATAAGCGCCTTGCTCTACGCTGATGGTATCGTATAAGTATTACTCGCTGAAACAACAAACATGCCTCAAATCATGATAAATATGTATGCTGGAACAATAATGCTAAATATGGAACTTGCAACTTATCCAATAAATCAAAGTCGCGATTTTTCGGGACAGATGGGGGCGCTACACAACGGATGTAAAATAGACCATACAAAATGAGGAACTAGAAAAAGTTAAGGAATACCGTTCACCTTACAAATATTTGTTGGAAAGCCAGATTTTAATCCTTTGCTGCAAAATATCTTCGTTTCTTGAAGCGGATGCGGATTTGTTTTTGGAGGGAGACTTATGCAAGAAGTCTTGAGTTTCCGGTATGTGAAAATCGGCTCTTAGCAATTGGCATCAAGGCTAAACATGCCAACATGAGCCTCACATGCACGCACACCCTAAAGAGAAGAGAGGTGACGACACCAAAGATACCTTCTATGAGCTCTTGAACAAGACCTATGAGCAATGCCCTAGCTATGACATTTTCATATTCGATTTTAATGCAAGGCTAGGAAGGGAGGGCTTTTTTTGGTAGTACTGTCGAAAGGCATTGCCTGCACGACGCCACTTCCGATAACGGATTCAGGCTAATCGACTTTGCGGCGGGACGAAATATTGTCGTAGCTAGCACCCGGTTCCCCAATCTCCATATTCAACAGTGGACTTGGAGAACTCCTGATCAATCAACCGTCAACCAGCCAACATCGACTCGGTCGCGGATATCCCGAACAAAGCCAAGATAAACTAATCTTCTTCTTCTTATCCTTTTATTAACCCTTTCCTCGTTATACGAACTTATGCGTAACGAGTTTCCCATTTTTACTGCATCGCTGCTGCTCCGCTTATGGGGTTGGCTAATGTCGCAGACCGCAGAACGCATCTACATAATGCTCGGTCCTGGATCGCTTCAGTGGTAAGCCCCAGGCGTTGTTGCGCATTTACCATCTGAGAAATCCAGGAATTCTTTTTCCGACCTCGTTTTCTTACAGTTGGAGTGACCGTAGTTGATAGTGCCTTTTTAACCAGATTTTCCGCAGATCTTCTTTGAACGTGGCAATACCAACTTATTCTATTCGCCTCAAGCTGTTCGGTTACCGAATTCTTTATATGTAGACTTCCTCTTTTACGCGTAGATCTAATGCAATCGCGTTTAGTGACTCCACTAGACATCCTTAACATTTTCATTTCCGCTGCTGTCATTTTGTTTTTAAACGCTTCGTACATTGTCCAGCACTGTGAACCGTATATAAGAGCTGGTCTAACAACCGTGGTGTAGAGTTTCCCCTTTAATTTAAGTGGAAATTTTCGGTCGCAAAAGATTCCCGAATTTTCCCGCCATTTCATCCACCCCACACTCATTCTGTGGTTTACATCATCGTCACATTTCGCTTCCAAGTTAACGATTGATTCTAAGTACTTAAGGATAGTGTTTTCCGTCCAACGTCATATCACTTGGCACTCGATCGAATGCTTTCTCGAGGTCGATAAACACCATGTGTAAATCCTTAGATGAATCTCGGTGCTTTTCCATTAGTATTCGTAGGCTTTGGATAGCGTCCACCGTCGATCTTCCTTCAACAAATCCTCACTGGCTATTATCGAGCTTTATAATTTGCCGAAGACGTTCGTTTAAGACTCTTTCGACGATTTTCATTGCGTGTGACATAAGCTTGATTGAACGGTAGTTGTTGCATTCTCGAGTGTCGCCTTTTCCTTTGTATAATGGAACCAAGAAGCTACTTCTCCATTGATTCGGCATAGGTTGTCCACATTTTAATTTATTTAAAAGTTTCGATAACCAAACGCTGCCGATTCCCTCGATCTTCGACCAAAACTCTGATGGAATGCTGTCTGATCCCGCCGCTTTCCCTCGCTTCATTTTCCGATTGCTATACTTATTTCTTCGATTGAAAAGTCCGAAACTACCTCCTTGAATAGACCAGCTGTCGACACGATATCACATGGAAACTGTTTGTTAAGCAACTCCTTGCAGTATTCAAGCCACCGGTTACAAATTTCCTTTTCATTTGTTAATAAGCGACCGTCTGCATTTTTTATGTATTTCGGCGAGGTTATTTCCATCGAATTTTTTCGCCTCTGTGCAGCGAGCTTAAAAATATTTGGCATTTTTGTATTGTACGAGATTTGAACTTCTTGTATAGCTTGTCTTCTATCCGCCGATCGTGAGGATATTTGTTCCAACTCCTGGTACAGGTTTTCCGCTTCTACCGCTCGAGTTCGAGCCAGGACTTTCTTTGCGATCTTTTTAAGACGCTCGTATTCAAGAGCCAGTCGAGCTTTTTCGATATCGTCGCTCCGATCGCATTTTGTCCACGCTTGGAATGCACTCTTCTTGTCGGCCACATCTCGTTTGGTTTCGTCATTCCACCACCATGTTTCTTTGCCGACGTGATGGTATTTCGATATAGTCCCCAGATGGGATTTTGCGAGTGTTATGCATTCCTCGTGCATGCTGTTCCACATTTCTTGCGGGCTAAGGGAGTCTGCGATACCGTTTATATTGTGAAGTGCTGCTTTAGCCAGTGCGATAAATCTTGCGCTTCGTTCCTTCGATAGATTATACCACCGGATTTTTGGCTTTCCAAACGATACCCGTGTTTTCGGTGGTTCCGCTGTGAAGAATTTTGTAATGAGGCGACGGTGTTGGCTTACTAGCGATTCTCCAAGTATTACTTTACAGTCCTTAGCACGGTTTCTCATCGACATTTTGCAGAGGTGATAATCTATTTGCGTTTCGTGGCCTCCGCTGCTATAGGTGATAAGATGTCGTTGATGTTTAATAAACATTGTATTTAAGATGGTTAAGCCGTAAGCCCTACACGCTACAAAAATGTCTTCGCCAGCTGAATTTCTGGTTCCAAAGCCTTTACCGCCGTGGCAGTCCTCATAATCAACATTTGTTTCTCCGACGTGGCCATTTAAATCTCCGCCTACGAAGAGCATCTCATCGATAGGTATATTTCTAAGGAAATTACCGAACTCTGACCAAAATGTATCTATTTCCGATTGGTCGCATCCATTTTGTGGGGCGTACGCGCTAACAATGTTCCACGTTTCATTGTGTATGACGAGTTTAACACTCATCAAGCGGTCGCTTATTTTCAAGATACCAACGATGTTTTTTAGAAGATCCGCTGCAACAACGATTCCAACACAGTTTCGTCCATTGACCGTTCCATGGTAGAACATCTTAAATGCCTTTGTTTTTAAATCTAGAAAACGCGCTTTATTTCCTGTATTACACCACTTCGTTTCCTGTATGCACAGGATTTGTAGAGTTCTGCGACGCATAATCGCTTCCAGTTCTAAACTTTTTGAGGTCATCGATCCGACGTTCCAACTTGCAAACCGAAGTTTATGAAAATATTTTGGAAACTTCACTTTGCCCGCCCCCGGAAACCGTCGGGCTCTGACACAAGCACTTCTGCTTGCTCTGGGATCACCCGAGTGCGTTGCAATCGTGGTGCCCAGCGGGGTAGTGCTATTAATTGCGATCATTTCCATGAAGTTTAAAGTTTGAGTGGTTTGACACTTGTATGCTCATTTCGAATTGATTGACTGTTCTTTTACCCCACCGGTAGTCTCCAGACGTGGGAACCCACTGATTGCATACAAACTTGTGGGAAAGTTTTAAGGTGTTAAAGTGTCACAGGCTCATTTTTGGTGTCATAGTTGCCTGTATATGATTGGTGTCCCATTTAGTCGCCTCTTACGACAAGCTGGGACGCACTGTGGCACTATTCTTCCGATGCCGCACGGAAGCCAAGATAAACTAATATCGTGAGAAATTTCGACGTTAGACTCTATTATCGTAAGAAATCGCCAAATCCTTTTCCGATCAAGTCTATCTTAATCTTCTTAGAGATGCCGTCAGAATAAATATCGAAGACCAAACTATCAGAGATGCAGCTACTGATGAGCTGGGTTTCACTCGACCGCTTCAATGAAACCCCTGGTTTGATGACGAATTCCGGCAAGCACATGCAGCTAAGCAATATGTGAGGGAAAACAAATAGCATAACAAGCGTGCGGTCGAGGAAATCAAGAAATGCTACTACAGGAATGAGGTTTGGAAGTTTAACCAAAAGGTAAAAAAACATGCCACGGTCACATGCCCCGAACCGAAGCCTGTAGAGACGAAATAGGGAACATCGTAGTAGAGTCGCAGTCGATGCTGAGGATTTGGAAAGATCATTTCTGAATGCGGCAATGAAGAAACAAATATCCCTGTAAGGCAGAATGAGCATTCTAAGCCGTACGATGTAGTAGACCAACAATTCTGTCCACCCGACCTGGATGAAGTGAAGATAGCAATATCAAAGCAGAATAACAACAAAGCTAGTGGAGCGGGCGGTCTGACAACTGTGCTCTTCAAAGCGGCAGGCGATGACTTGGATAGGAGCATACACCAGGAGAAAACCGATGATTTTAAGGCCGCGTATGATAGGATCTATAGAGACGAGCTATACAGAGCAATGTCTTGCATTTTGGCATTCCTGCCAAACTCATTTGTCTGTGCAGGATGACGATGAAGAATGCACGCTGCTCCATCAAGGTCGGTAAACATCTCACCGAGACCTTTGATGTCAAAAAAGGATGTAGACAAGGCGATGCGCTGTCAAAGAAATCGCACTTTAACATCATACTTGGGCTTCGCTATGAATTCAGACAACGACACCAGTGCTGAGATCAAACGAAGAATAACGCTTGTCAATCGCTGCTTCTTTGGACCAAAAAGGCATTTGACTAGCAAAGCCCTCTCTCGAACAATAAAAGTTACCCTATATAAGACCTAAATAATCCCAGTCCTGCTCTATGGCGCAGAGGCATGGATATTATCAAAAATGGGAAAATTCTTAGAGTGATTTTTGGTTACGTCTGCATTAGTGGTGAGTGGAAGAGGAGATACAACGACGAAGTGTATGGACTGTACAGCGACATCGACCTAGCCAGAAGAGTGAGAATCCAACGACTTAGATGGCTGAATTAGGTAGAGTAGATGGACTGAGTGTTCCAATTATAAAAAGAAACTACACTTTGTTTAAAAAACTGGAATCCAAAGGATCAACTGAGTCAAGCTGCAGGTATGTCAGGAAATGTAAGGGACTGGGAAATTCATTTATCTGAATAACGTTGTATTCCATATTGAACTGTAGTAATAGTCCTTCAAATTCAAGTCAAGACCTTGTCTCACAAGAGATTTCTAAGAAGGATTTCCGTATTCTAATTTTTTAAATCTCCTCGAATAAATTATTTGATCCATAAAACCATCTCACATCTTTTATATCCTTCATAAATCGAACATCTAAATCTTAAATCTAAATCTGATTTCCTAGGCCTAAAGGCCGTAATCCGATTTATATCGAAGTAGTCCTCAATGTCAAGTCGCAATAAGTTGTCAAATAAACATAACCATCGCTTCCATTAGCGACTTTTGCAAGACATTTACAAAACATCCTCTTACGAGATGCATTCCTAAAGACATCCGATGGCAGGATAATGACATACAAATCTATAAAAATTGTCAAAACTGAAATCGTCTTAAGTTTAAATCCCTGCCACCATTACCAGCTACTGTTTTTGTGACGGAATATCCTCAAGAGTCAAGGATTTGATTGTTTTGTTTTCCAAATTTTTTTTTCTTCATATTTCATTCCTTCTTGGTGAGGTGGATGCGCAGGAAAAGGATAAACGAATAAAAGAAAACGACAAGTAAATAAGGTTTCTCTGTTAGTAAGCAACATCTGGAAGAGGGAGAGATCATCCTAAGTCCCGTTGAGTTGTATCCAATAAATGAAACATACTACACAAAACTTTAAAATAGAAATCAGAGAAGAAACTGCAGTAAGAATTTGTGTCAGGGGAAGTTATTTGAATAGAAAGCAATTGACAGTGTTGCCATTTTATTGACATGAGATCAAAGTCATATGGTAGAGGGATATAGGCTGGTATCACTTATACTTCTTTTATTATCAGCTACAGATACATACAGATTGATTTTTTGACTAATGTCAAAATAATAGGAGTCCTTAAGTGTTCCTTCTTTTGACATTTCTAACTCATAGCCGCAAAGTCGATATACCCTGATGAGAGCTTATCTCTTCAAAAGGTTTTATAAAAGAAACACTTTTCTTATTTCTTTTTGTTGATTTATTGAAAGAAGTAAGCCTTCTTTAACCATGCAATATTATTTTAGTTAAATCACTGCCTCCGCGGGATTGGCAATATCAACCCAAATTTGGGTTGGTGGCCAATAAAATGCCGCCGCTCCGAAAACAACATCAAACAGTCACAAATTCAGGATGCATTGGCTTCCTTATGACTACGCGTGGATTTTTGAACCAAAAAAATGAAGCGGTTGGTCATTTTGGTTGAATTCCTGAATCAATTGAACCTTGTAAGTGAATAATCCGAGATCTCTATGCAAAATTCCCATCAGGCTAGCGCGACCAATGTTTAGTTGCCGAGATCTTTGGCGCGTCAAGGTCCCGGCATGGAGAGTATGTTCGGTTATCAATCATCAAACCAATCTGATGAACTTTCTTCACAAATTTTCGTACACCAGCTGCAGTTGGGGCATTATTTCGATGAGAAATTTCTTTTCAAAATTCGTAATAACGTTGCAATATTTCCCAACGCATTTGAGCGAGCTTAGGCCAAGAAGCATTTCATTTTCGGGCTAGCCTGGAAGTCGTAACAGTACCTAGCAAAGCCTTAAGTACTCCCTTTCACTTTCTCAAAATAAAAAAAAAATAAAAATGAAATATTCTCGCTATTGTGGCTTCATTAATAGGTGGCGCAAGAGTCATCACTCTATCGGAAGATGCTATAATTTTTGCAAATGGCGGCAAATATCAATTCTACTTTGACATTTGTGAAGTAAACAGATACAAAATCCATGTCAACAAGAATAATTCGGTGTTGGTGTTGGTGTTGGCGAAGCGTGAATTTCGACGCAGATTTCCCGGTCGTCCGATATCAACTGGGCAAACACTACGACGTTTAGCCGCTCACCTAGAAGAGTATGGCACAAGACGAGATGCTGCCATATCTAGTCCGCTCCGGACCATCCGTTCTGCTGAGAATATCGCAGCTCTGGTTGAAGATGTCGCAGGGGATTCCGGAGTATCGACTAGACGACGTGTCACGCATTTGGGCATCAATCGGCAGTCTTTACAGATAATTTTGGTGAAAGACTATAAGATATACCTTACAAAGTGCAAACAGTTTATTTGCTGTTGGCTATAGACCGTCAAGCGTGAGACAACTTTTCACCGAATATCATCATGAACGACGAGGATGGGCCTCCACCTTTTGGAAATGTGAATATGGTATGCAGAATTATCGCTTCTGGGGCACCGAATATCGGCGTATAACCCACGAAGAGCCATTACATCCGCTTGAAGTTACTGCATGGTATGCTGTTTACGCTAGTGGCATCATCGGGCCTAATTTTTTCGAAAACCCCGCGGACTATGCTTAACGACTATCTCCTTCTTCAATTTGATGAATTGGGACTCGAGAACATGTGGCTCTAACAGGATAGAGCAACGGCACATTCTGCATGAGCTACAATCGAAATTCTGAGGGCTGCATTTCTAGCTCGCCTAATCTTTTGTTTAATTTGAAATAACCATTCCAGACTTCTTCTGTGGCAACACTATCGTATACCCGAGCATTTTTCAACACCGCTGTACTGAAAGAGACGGTAAGGTTCCGAAGAAATGATTTCAAGGTTGACGTCGCCGCCGTGCTCATGGATCACTGACGATGGATAAATATCCTTTTCTTTTCATTTCGCTTCGGTAGAAACCCCCTCCTTTTTTGGTGCTGTCAAAGTCAGTCAGTCATAGAGCTTAATTTTGCGCTCTTTCGTCCTCGCTTACGTTTGTTGATTTTGACTACGATTTATGTGCCATTTACAAAGTAAATGCATTGCAATTCTGTTTGTCGAACACTCAACTGAATGCAATTTCTCTGTGCAACCATTCACCCTTCACCCAAAATCTCAAGTTAAGTTCTTATCCTTTTTAAATTCCATTTTGTTGTCATGTTGTTGTTTGGATTAAGGGTGAAGAGAACGAAATGCGGGTAAATAGAAAAATTAAAGTTTTCTGAAAATGCTGGTGATGGTAATGATGCCTCATCAAACGCACAAGGTCAGACGTACAAATTGGATTTAATTAACTTTCAAATTAAAGGTTTGAAAGGTATACACCACCCTGTTTGTATCTGCAGCCACCATATAATATCATCCGCTTGTGAAGTGCAAAAGCCAAAAAAGTTCGTTTCTATGAATTAACCATTGACTGGAGCAGAGTTGCGGTAATAAGAATTCAAGTCACTTTTGGAAAGTTGCTTGGAAGAGAGCAGATGCTTTTAATTTGTTTCCTTACACCTCCACTTAAATAAAGAACTAAGAAGCGCCATGTTCTGTAAGTCCTTGAAAGGCGAATGAAAATTGTATTCGACAGGAATACATTGCATTTAATCGCTAAGTGCTATTTTATTCATTAATTGAGGGCGTGTAATAAAAAAGTTCGCCGCATTTTCTGTATCCTCTCCAGGTTATGATGGAAGTAGGGTTCTAGAAAATCCATTGAGGAAGTCTACATATAAAGAATTCGGTAACCGAACAGCTTGAGGCGAATAGAATAAGTTGGTATTGCCACGTTCAAAGAAGATCTGCGGAAAATCCGGTTAAAAAGGCATTATCAACTACGGTCACTCCAACTGTAAGAAAACGAGGTCGGAAAAAGAATTCCTGGATTTCTCAGATGGCAAATGCGCAACAACGTCTGGGGTTAACCACTGAAGCGATCCAGGACCGAGCATTATGTAGACGCGTTCTGCGGTCTGCGACATTAGCCAACCCCATAAGCGGAGCAGCAGCGATGCAGTAGAAATGGGAAACTCGTTACGCATAAGTTCGTATAACGAGGAAAGGGTTAATAAAAGGATAAGAAGAAGAAGAAGAAGGATCCATGATGTTCTTTCTTTCTGTTGAAAGATGTGAAGTACATACCATCCTACTATATCAGAGCCTAAAATTTGAGGCTTGATGCGAGGTTAAGTCAGACATTCACCTAAGGTTCGCAGGTGGTAATGTCAATAAGCAATTCTTACCCAGGTGTTTTAGGAAAGTCACTTGCCGCTTAGAGATATTGCGAAGCATTCATTTGGTCCGCTATAACCCTGAAGAGTCATGCCATATGCAGTTTCATCGAAGTGAATGAAACTTTCTGACTAAGTTGAAGAAGTCATCTGTTCTCGAACTTCGTTGACAGTTGGGAGAGAGTACAGCAAAGCCTTAAGCTCAGCTAAGTAGTCACCACATATGCAAGTACTCCCTTCCATCCACTCACAATATAGTTAATTGCTGTTAGGTTTGCTTAGATCTCCGCTTGAAGGACATGTGGAGGGAGTGAAACCTAGTGCTGTCATCCTTCAAAAAGACAACAAGGCTTCATCCCAGTCCGGTGTTAAGCCATCCATGAAGATATGATTGCATTTCCTCTGTCGATTTTGGCAAAGATTTCGTATGTTCACAGCAATAGGTTTCTGCTGTCATCACAGCAGGCGGCATGCAAGGTAATACAACTCCAGTCTATGTTGAAACATAGCCAACATCGAAAGATAGCTTTGCCAGTGCAGCCATGATACGAAAACCATCAGAGGGTAGATTCATCAGTGTATTTAGAGATGAGTTAAATATTATAGCGGAAGATTCTGCTGAGGATTATATTTGGTAACAGTGTTGAACTATCCTAAAAGCTTGTTCCAACAGGCCAACAAAGCATAGAAAAAATTGAAATTGTCATAGACAGGGTCCAAGGGGCCTTTGGCGTTTCCTACGATTTGCGGGGCACTCGTATCTTAAGTTCAGTTTATTAACACAGCCGTTGATAATAAAATGAGCTTTGTCAGGAAATAATACATTTTTAAGCGTACATGCACTCAAAAACGATCTTATCGTTTCGTATCGTTCTCGCTAGGGATTCTTCTAAGGAATAGTCAATTTAGTTGAGAAACTAGATGAATTTTGTGTGGGTAGAAATATAGGCAGTTAATTTCCTTATCTTATCCTTATCCTTGAGCTTGAGTCATGTATTCTCGAGTCGCTGCTCATGTTGATAGTCCCGGAGTATTTTGGTTAACCGTTGAATTCAAAACAAAAGTTGCGTCCGCGATACATTGATGTAAGTACAAAGCACACGACTTCTTCACTCTCTGGCTAGGTCGATGTCGCTGTACAGTCCATACAGTTCATGTATCGCCTCCTCCACTCATTTCACTACAAAGATGGAAATTGACGGTGACGTTTACACCTTCATCAGTTTTGAACAAGCACGGACCAATGCAATGATCATCCGACCGTAGCATGTGGATTTTCACCTTTCTATGATAACGTCAAAAAAGAGTCACATGCCTGAAGAAAATGTTGTGTCACCTAAACGCTGATGTTCATGCACCCAATCGGTGTATACATATTCTACGCATTCCGTGATCATTTTGGTTCATTTGGATTGGCTTCAATTTTCGAGTGAGTTGAACTTTATAAGGGTGTAGATGCTAATCTAAATGCAATATATGTCATAATGTGACGTAAGACAATCCCAAATGCTGTGCTCGCCGTGAAGTACAGTCCGATGGACAGTTATGTGGACCATACTCTGCTGGTAATGCACGAAACGTGCCTATTTACTATTTTTGTAGTAAGTTTTCACAATTTTAACACGTTCAACTATTGTTATCGTAAAATGGCAAGCCTTACAGATGACAGATGATAGTGGTTTGACGTATGTGATTGAAACAGGGATGCCAAATCCGGCCCACGAATTGAACGACCCTATGTTACACATTTTTCCGAATCATATAACAAATGAGTGGGCATTTGTATGTAAATTTTTCAAAATATAAGCCACATACACGGTTCCCTATTGTAATTTATAACTTTTACTTTCCCAATAATATTAAGGGCGATTTTATTCACTCGAAGTTGAACTCAACTTGAGTATTTTTTATTTCAACTTATGATAATGTTTTATTCACTAAAGGTTGACGTTTTCAACTTTCAATTTACAACTCTAGAGTTGATCAACTTTTGAATTTCTCAACTCCCCGAAATACTAGAAGTTGAAGGAGCAAACTCGGGGTTTTGTTTGAATTTTGTTTATTCACTTTTATTGTTATCTGTCAAGAAACGTTTCGGGTCAATTATTTTTGCGAAGATGGACATCTCCGACCAGGGAAGATAAAGAAAATTTGTATGTTGAGAGGCGCGAATACAAGATGCTTCAACGTGTTGATTTGGAAAAATTGGATGACCTCGACTTCGTATATCGTTTTCATTTCTTAAAACGGACGACCATCATGGTGCTCGAACTAATACAGGATTCGTTGTCGTGCGACGAGAGAAGGTTCGGTACATTGCGGTATAATTAAAATGAATAAAATTAATTATTTGATAGATTGTTGTTTTTTTTCTTAGTTGTGAAAAGATCACGTAAATTATGGTCAATTACGCGTTAATTAATCGTATTACGGTATTATGCGCTCGGGTCTATCCAGTTGGCAACTGCAGACTTCCAGGGGTAAACATTACAACTGTGCATTTTGTGTTTAAACGTGTGTCCAGAGCTCTTGCCAATCTTTCTTCACGATTCGTTCGAACGCGAAAAGAGCGCCTGCAGCAGCAAGTGACTTTTGTGCAATAGCGAAATTCCTTCGAGGAACTGGTGCGATAGATTGTACACATGTTCGCATTCAGTCATCAGGTGGAACTGACGTAGAAAGCTGTAGAAATAGCAAAGGATGGTTCTCCCTCAAAGTTCAGCCACAGTTGAGTCGTTTTTGCTTTGTGAGCTGGAGCTGGAGCAGAGTCTTGCTGGAAAGTCCATGGCTTGTTGTTGAATATTGATTGGTTGAGAGACTTAACAATGGGTTCCACGACGGTCGATTGATATACTTGGGCCGATGTTTTCACTCCTTTCTCGCAAAAATGGAGCTTGGTAACGCCATCGTCGCACACTCCCCACCATACCATTCCAGACGCGGGATGGTGGCCTCTTTGAACCCTCGGGATGAGTTGGGATGCTTCTCTAGATGACCGAGCATACACACGATCGTTCTGCTTATTGAACGATTCTTCTACGGTGAAGATTTTCTCGTCAGTAAACAGAATTTGTCAGTGAGTGTTCCTCGCGTACCGGCTGAGTAACGCTTTCGATCTTCGCTTGCGTTTTTCTTTCAATGCGGCCGTGAGCAGTGTGTCGCTTGTACGCGCTAAATAAAATCTTCTTTGATAATACGAGACATGGATTTTTGCGAAATTTGCATTTCCCGCGACGAGATTTTCTGTTTTCGCAGCGGTTTTCGGATGGTCTCGTACTCCACCAGTATCCTCAAACAACTTCACAGCACGATACACAAAATTGCGATTCCAAGCGGTCGCAACGTCCTAAAGGTATCGCTTTTTTCCATGTTGCATTTAAGTAGGCCAACAACAACAATACGATTTTCGATGTCGCCCCATTCCATGATTGTAAGCAATAAATGTCAAAAACTTTTTACGTCACAATGAAGCATAAATATCAACTGTCAAATGGCAATCAGTACGAAATGGATGCGCCCAGTGTTGCATTCATAATGAGTGCGTTCAGTTGTGTACCAGTATTTATAACTTGACTAGGTATAATGCTCTATAAAAATAATAAATTTCAAATAGATTTTCATTGTTTTCTTTTAAAAGGGATTTACTCATGATCAGCGAATTTTCAATCAGTCAAGCTTAAAAAAACGATTCGATGAAGAAGAGTTCGAGCATTTTATCCTTATTGAAGATTCTGGCTACACAAAAACGAACGGCCTCGCAACGCTTTTCATGAACATCGCAAATGCTATTGAGAATCTGTACAACTGGCAGCAAATATGAGTTCGCAATTGCGTCGATCGTTCGTATGTCGTTTGAAAAAGGCGATTTCAAGTGTTGCTAACTGTCTAAAGGTGTAGTGTGAAAGCAGTTCAATTTATCATAGCCGCTTGTGCCGTCCTCCATAGCAAAGCTTTAGATGAAAATGAATCATAACCACTACTAGAGATGACAGAATTCGCTAATATGCTAGCCTCTACAGATGTTCCTTCAGGTATATAGTACTTTTGGGAGCATGATCAGCAGTGTTTTTTTACCAACCAACCTTCTTCTTCTTGTGTGTAAATTATTTTTGCAACTTTAGTTTTTCTTGATTCTTTGGAAATTTCCATATTTTTTTTCAATTTTCTTAAAAATTTAAACTCAATTTAAAATTGATTTGTCAATAGCCACAAATATCCCAGGGAAATTTCCAAAACTGTAAGTTGGCGAACTTGTGATTTTTAAATTCTCAACCGAGAGTTGAAATAGTGAACAAAACAGATTTTCAACTTGTCGATTTAATCTCGAGTTGAGACCAACTCTAGAGTTTCCTGCAAGTTGAACAATAGCGAACAAAATCACCCTAAGGTTAGTGAAAAGCTTGTTCAGTAAGTAAGTAAGTATTGTCCTAATCGACATACTGGGGAACCAAATTAGCCCATCCGGATAGCTCTTTTCTGTGGATCTTTTCATAAGATAAACGAGCATAGCTAGGGTTTCGAAATCAACATGCAAGGCGGGTGATATCGATTCTACAGTTTAGTTCCTTCGATATAAGATTTGATATGGAGCTATGAGCTATATGCCAAGGTACACTCTATGTAAAGGGTGATTCTTTCCGACGTACGTTTTCCAGTGCAAATTTCATGAGAGATCACCCATGTGTCGTTTCTACATTACATGGTATGTATTTTTCGTAAGTATTGTAACCAAATCGCTCAATCCTAAGAAAGCCGAAGGATGACAAGAAGGGTTAAGTCACAAAAAAAAAAAAAACTGCGAAAATTCTGGTTCCCGAGAGGTTAAACTTTTTTTATTTTTCAATTCTTTTATTTTATTTCTTTTCGTTTTGGAATGTCTCGGCTGCTTCGGCTGCTAACTCGTAACTTCTTGTCTTTCCCAGTTGACTATTCTTTTTATATCCCGCATTTTTCTGTTGTCCCGTCGTTTTTCTGCTGTTAGGAGATTTCCAGTTTTTGTGCATCCGTTGTAATGTTATTAAACCCACCGCTCGTTCGTAGAGCTATAATGGTTGGGAAAATGCTTCGTCACATGAAACGGCAACTTATTTCGTCGTTGACTTTGTGCACTTTTTTTCCTCCTTTTTATGTGATGATCTCTCTTCCTCTACTACTCCCTATAGCTGACAACTTGATCTGTTGCCATCTTCATGAAACTTAATGCAAAAGAGTCTTTGACAAACCGAACATCTCATCAAGCTGTCAAAATCTGTAAATAAAACGTGAAATGGTTGTAGGTAGGTTAGTTGTTTTCTCTCTTTTTTTAGTTGTATTTCTTTCGATTCTTTTTTTTTCTTTTCATTTTAGATTCTAAGCCTGATTTCGCAACAGTATTTTATTGCGGAAAGATTTAGTTCGGCACAGCGTCTACAAGTTTTTCAGGTATATAACGAAAACCCGCGTTCTACAAGAAATGTGTTTCGTGCGCCAAGGTGCGACAAAATAGTCCACATTTAGCGCGGTGTGAAGAGGAAATAGTGGCGGTAGTTGAAAGTGTACGCGATGACCGTGCTGAACAGATGCCCTTCTCAATAGTTTTGCTTGTGGTGTGCAATAGTTTGGCGAATTTTATGATTTAAAGTATATAATATTCAATTCGATAACAATAAGACTGTGGTGATTGCCGGGTCCCTGCCCAATTATCCATCAATGACGTTGTCTAATAAAATGCGGATGTAGAGAAAAACTGGACTTATCATAAGCATCATCAGACCTTTACGCCACTGATGGTTGCTATGATTTTTCCAGTTACAAACTGCCGGTCATGGGTCTTGTTGAGTGGCAAGACCACCGGTAGACCATACCAGGACTTAAAATCGTGGAAGTTAGGAGTCCCCCAGACTTCGGTGGCTGTGGATTAAACCTAAAACGCAAGGAGGGTGACCCTGCTGGTCTCACCCGGAGTGGAGTGTCTATAAGTGCTGGGTGCTGAGATCCTAAGATAAGTAAGAGGTTTTAATGTAGGTAGGCCTCGACTCATACCAAAAGTGGAGCTGTGCCCTCAACACAGTTCCGCATTGGTATAATCGAGTGTAGGTTGCGATGGCAAGGCGTATCCTTGCTCCCATGGATGTATTCTATGGGCATCCGGTGAAACAGATCTTCACGCAAATCACAAGAAGTTCTGTGCTCATTGCCACATAGCTCGTGAAGCGATGACTTTATTGCGAGAACGATTTGGAGAACAATTATTTTCAAACTTTGGACCAGTGAATTGAAGGCTTAAATCATGTGAAGTCACACCTCTCGACTGTACCTTTGGGCCTCTGAAGGGAAGGCCTACAGGGATAAGTCGGCTAAGATTAAGGAGTTTAGGCAAACATTACTCGAGTCATTGATTAAACACCACCCGCGTGATCGAAAGCAATATTAAAAATTTAAACTTCAGAATGGATTTCTTTGCATGCTTATAAAGAATAACCACTAAAACTGAACTGTTTGATTGTTTTTTATTTTTGAAAAAAGCAGTTCTAAAAGAATCACACTTTCTTAACTTTCTTCTCGTTTAAGGATGTTTTGCTACAACCAAATTCTACAGATGAGCTGTAGACTTGAAAAGTCTCCACTGCTAAAACGATTCAACAGTAATTTCCATCTCAGTCATTGTTGTTGTAAGCAGTTTTGGTGGCCGCAATTGTTCCTGGCTTTCTTCCTCTAGCATGCTTATAAAGGGGCTATGAAAGTTACCATATCAGAAGCTGAATGCTAAATGGTACCCTGACAGCATCGTTTCTAGTCGTCCGCACTTAATACTATGTATTCAATGTTGGCACATCTGTAGCTGCCTGACGTTTGCTGTGCTTTACTAAGAACACTGTTAACAGGTTCTGTCTTCGAGTTGGAAGGAACCTTTCTTTGTTGCATTTGCTCCGTTTCATCCGTTAAAGGGGGCTTGCACATGGGGCTAGTACTGACAAACCGAGCACTGATACAGATTGTCTTCCAGTTGCTTACTACCATACATGTATGTCAAGTCTAAAGTCTTCAATTGACAAAACTGCATGCGCGGTTGCAGTTGGCGTGATAGATATTTTCATCCCTGGTCCATTCAATCAAATATCTTTAATGGTGGTCATTTCAGTACAAAGGTTTAATTAAGCAAAGCTTGTTTCATACGGTTTCAGGTGAGCAACTTCTGGTTACTACTTTAGGGAGGCATATTACAACCAAATAATCCAACAAGATATGTCAGAAGCATTAATAGCTGTCTCTCTTATAACTTGCTAGTTGGTAGCTCAGGAAGTTGATAAAGCAACTTGCTTATCGGCCTTATTGATTCCATTGAAACAGATTAGACGGCACTAATATTTCATAAAAGTCAACCATCTGGCGCTGCCTCATAAGTTACCCAAAGGTACGACCTTATTTGAAAGTGCTACTTCAGTCTCTGTTCAAGGATAATGAGATATTTTATCTCCCTGTTGAATCCCTCATCCCACTTAAAATTCTAATGGCAAGTCGATGAACCAAATAAAATTGAAAGCCCTTCATTTTAAGAGTCTCGAAGCTATCAATCATTTTGATTTAAAAAGAAATAGAAAGGACATTCACACCCCCTGGAACTGGAATCGCATTTAAATAATTTCCTACCAACAAAATAAACAATGAACACGACGCAACCATAAATCATTTATAATTCCCACAGGACTCATAACAAATTTTACAACAGCCCCCTCCTCCATTGCTGGTAGTCTGTGGGAAACAAAGATCCAGTTAGACCCTGTTCTCACCAAAAACAGTCACCACAAGTCCATCATATCCTTCATCTGGATAAATGAAAACACCATTTTGGTTCGACTGATTGATGTTTTGCCATTAAGGATGCAAATTATTCCCTTTGTTGCGGCTGGGTGGGAGTGTACTATAGTTGGGTGGCAACATGACTGGGTTGCTGTTTGGCTGAATGCCTTGTGTCTACACCAATGCCTTGTTTATTACCCACCTCCAACACATATACAAACATTAAAACAAATAGAATCTAAAATGAAGAACAGTTTTTGGAACCTCACAAGCCTCTTGTGTGAAGGCCGAATGACTTTATGAATGTCCTTGCGGTGCTATTGGATGGCTCCAGTAGAGACTCCTGCGGCAGTGATTGTTGATTGTAATTTTTAACAATTTACGACAGGCGACAGGGACAAATCTGATGAATTAAACATTTTTCTCTTGGTTTTTGGAAATTACAGGGTATTCCCATCAAAAGAAGCGGGTGGGATTTGGTGGATTCAAGAAGGTTTGATGTATAAGCCAGCTTAAGTTTGCTGGATGCGCTATAGAGGAGGCTTAAATCTCTGAAATTGGAACAAAGTAAAGATTTTTGAAGTCAGTTTGTGGTTTTTGAAGCGTCTTATTGGAAATAAGGAATTAAAGGAGCACCGACAAAATTGTCCTTTTGAAGGACACACGACATTGAGGGCATGGTGGTTGTGTGGTGCGTAGTGTATCCATACTTCACGGCTTCTTATCTAGACAACTTACTCTCTTTCATGTAAGCAATCATAAAATCGATGACCACAAGTAAACTAGTTAGGAATTCCGAGATTAAGCTAGAGTCTTGAAAAAGAGGTGGTGGCGGATGAGAACTTAATGGACCAATGGTAACGCTCACATCCCAGAACGAAATACTGGCTTCGGAGGAGGAGTATCAGAAGTGGAACTGGCCCTCCATGTTGGGGGTTATGTTCAGAAACGCAAACAAGCCTCGGATACGGAAGGATCTACTGTTGACATCTTCTGCAAACGAATTTAGGATAACGAACTTTGGATATGCACGTGGAATGTTAGTTTTATTAACGAATTACGTGCAGTCGAAATCCTAGCGGAGGCTCTAGACTACTGCAGAACAAACACAACTGCCATCTATAGGATGGCCGGGAAAAATGATGAAAAACTGCGACATCTACTACGGCGATTTTTATCGACGGCAAAAACAGCGCCTATTTGGATGAAGATTTGTCATTGGAGGTAGACTTAGGCAAGATGTCTTGAGTTTCCAGCATGAGAACCAGCGCCAGCAATGCGTATCATGGAGCGCGTACGGCCCCACATAGGAGAAAGATGACGACACCAAAGATACCTTCTATGAGCTGTTAAATAAGACCAACGAGCAATGCTCTAGCTGTGACATTAAAATTGTCCTCGGTGATTTTAATGCAAAGCTAGGAAGAGAGGGTATCTTTGGTTATACTGTCGGTGATACTGTCATCGGCTCCGATGAAAACGGACTCAGGCTAATCGACTTCGCGACGTGATGAAATATTGTGTTAGCTAGCTCGCGGTTCTCACGTCTCAATATTCAGCAGGGGACTTGGAGAAGTATTGATCTATCAACTCTCAACTAGATTGACCATATCGCTATCGACGTAAGACAATCCTCCAGGATTATGGATGTTCGAATGTTCCGAGAACCCAACATCGACTCGGATATCCCGAACATCGCGAAGAAAAACACAAACACTGGTGCAGACAGCCCGGTATGGGCTATGGCCTAGCTTCTTGACACTCATTCGTGTTGCTCATGCTGTCATTTTTATCACATCTGAGCGGGGCCTACGGTTTGTCACCGAATTCGAACGGCACTCCTTAAAAGTTTTTGCATAAACAATTTCTACTTTCGGGAGTTTGCCATTGCTCGCCGAAAGGGTGATAACAATTCGAAAAATTGTTGGTGGACCCTCTGCGTGATAGTCCAATGAGCTAATCATCGCGCCATCGCCACTAACATTGCAAAGACAAGCTTTTATTGTGAGGAAGTTTGACGTCGGCTACTATCGCAAGAGATCGTTAAATATTTTCTGATCAAGTTTCCCTCAATCCCTTACGAGATCCCCTGCTGCCAGAATTTATAGCATCACTGCCAAAATTCCATCAAATATTCCGCTTCTGTTTTACTGGCTCACTCGGCCACCACAATGAAACCCCTGGTTTGATGACGAATGCCGGCTAGCATATGTAGCTAACCCCAGGGTTACACAGGACTTCTTAAAAATCAGGATTTATCATTGTGTTGGTTTTTTTTTGTCGACAACCAGACGGTTTATTCTGTAATTGAACGTCATCGGCGATGGAGGTAAAGCGGAAAAAATCATAAAGACATGCTAAGAAAGCAAACAGACAAAACAAAATGAGATATTGGTACATATGTGGAAAAATCCATTTTTATTAACCTCATCGATATTTGAAGCGTAAAACACTATTTTGAGCAATCTGCTATAAGGTGATGGGTATTGAGTATCTTCACCCTCAAAATTTAATGAATAAAGATTTGTTGCAGGTAGAATTACATGTTTGAAAATGAAAATGTGGCCTAAACTGTGACCTAGGCGTGTGTTAAAAAAAAAGACACGGAGTAGTTCTCTTCACGACAGTTTATTACAAAAAAGGCCCGTAACATAGATCGAAGGCCATATTTACGAGTATCTTATTCTAGAGCACGGTACATATGTACTACTTTAGCGAGAGGATCATCCGATCGCAAAGCCACTATTCAAAACAAGTTTGTATACGTAATCACAGTGTGTTGCGCAAAACGATGACACTGTCATTTGAATAAGAAATAATAGCCTACAAAAAGAAAATTTGAATGCATGTAACTCACATTTTTGTTTTTCCATAGCAGCGACATGACTAGGTACCTACTCGTACGAAATCCTAGATTGGACTGGTAAATTAGTCTGTGTGTAGTGTGTACGCGCTTTTAATTGAACAAAAATAACCCCTAAATGCACAGCAAAATCCACCTGCACTGAGAATTTTAAAATTTTCACCCTAAAAGTGAAATGAAAAGAAAAGAGAATTCTAAAATGAGACAGAAGAAAATCTGAAGAAGAAAGCAACACACAAAATTTCTCAAATTTTAGAATCTTCGAATCACGAGCAAAATTTCGGCTGCCAGTAGATCGACAATAGACTTCAAATTTCCTCTCTCGTGTGCATGTACTCAACACATGTAAATATTTCTAGTTTCAATTGCGTGTGTGAACGTTAGGTAACTCGGTCTCTCGTGCACAGATACACATTCTGTTTGTTAAGAAGTCCTGGGGTAAGCAAGACGCACAAAACGCGGCGCTGCAAAGAAAGACTTGAGCTGCTCATGAGCTCTGCGAGTATGAGCAGAAGATGAGATGCTACTACAGGAATGAGATTCCAAAGTTTTGCTAAAAGGTAAAAAAAAACATGTCACGGACATAAATGCTGAACCGAAGCCTGTATAAGGGAAGAACGTAGCAGAATCGCAGTCGATGCTGAGGATTTGGAAATATTATTTCTGTAGACATTATATTGGCGATGACGATTTGGATGATGTGAACCAATAATTCATTCCACCAGACCTGGATGAAGTTAAAATAGCCATATCTAAGCTAAAATCCAAAATAAAACGCACAATTCAAAAGTCCATCAAATTACCCGCATACGACGCATACGACGTCTCGAATAGAACGTCAATATCGATAGATAGTGAGAAGAAAATTCTTAGAGCGGTTTTCGGTTCCTTCAGCGTATTTGGTGAGTGAAGGAGGAGATACAACGACGAATTGTAGGACTGTACAGCGACATCGACCTAGCCAGAAGGGTGAAGATCCAACGACTGAGATGGCTGTGTTTTGAAGAGCGGATGGACGCCAACGCTCTGGTCCGAAAAGTAGGCGAGGACCGCGACTCAAGTAGCGCACGTAATTGAAAAGGAACCTTAGTCAACTTAGCGTTTGAAACTGGTGGTAGCTAGCGAAAGATCGAGCTGGCTGAAGACTCTTGTTGACTGAGGCCCAGATCCACCCAGGACTGTAACGTCACCTTAAGTGATTAAGTAAGTTTGGGTGTAGTTGAGTCACTTTGACTGGGAAGTAGCGCCTTAGCCTTGCTTAAGCCGCATTGTTTTGATGTCCAGGTGCTGGGATCTTGTGGTATAATTGCACTACTTACATCAGTACAGCTGTTGGTTGATCGATAGGCAGGATGGGGTAGCCTACTGACCAATAGGAGAGGAGAGGTTCTGCTAGAAGCAGTATCGTCACTTGACGGGAAAGAGCACTCATTCACCAGAAACGGCGTAGGCTCCAGAGTTGATGTAACTTTTGTAACAAGTTCCCTAGTGAGAGGATCAAGATGGAAAGTCAGTAAGGATTACACTTGAAGTGGAAGCAAGGAGAGCAACCCAGAAGCGCCTTCCAAAGAAGGCACAACGAATAGGGTGGAAAACAAGCATACTGGACGAATACACATTTTTTCTGATTTTTCGAGAATCCACAATAAACTAAACGCAAACACGATGGCGGCGGAAGTTACTAAAACAGTATCTAGGGCTTGCAACGCATCTATGGTACAAAAACGCCAACAAACCGCCAGTCACCAGTATACTGGTGGAGCCAAGAGATAGCAGAGCTACGCAGCAAGTGCCATAGAGCTAGAAGACTATGCCAGCGATCCAGAGGTCAGCCCTTCCACCAGGATTTACAGGTGCAGTACAAAGATAGGCGTACGGACCTTAAATTAGCCATTCGGAGAAGCAAAAACATCAGCTTTAGAGAACTCTGCGAAGTAGCAGATATTAACCCCTGGAGAACCGCCTACAGGACAGTCATGGCAAAACTAAAGGGCTCTAGAGCACCCCCACCCTCGTGCCCTTCGCTGATGTACAAAATAGTGTCGGGATTATTTCCACAGTAAGCACCAACAGAGCATAC
Source organism: Volucella inflata (assembly GCA_928272305.1). NCBI lineage: Eukaryota > Metazoa > Arthropoda > Insecta > Diptera > Syrphidae > Volucella > Volucella inflata. Next base: position 17,180,185 of record OV743718.1, on the reverse strand, counting down.
AGAACCAACGCAGGAAGTAGGTGAGATCCAACCAGTTATGCAAGCGGAACTTCTGGATGTATGCAAACGATCTATCAATAATAAATCGTCTGGATTGGACGGCATACCAAATAAGGTCCTTAAGCTAGCCGTCAAAATAAACACAGAAGCATTCGTGGAAATGTATAACAAGTGCTTAACAGAATGGGTTTTTCCAGACCAATGGAAAAAGCAACATCTTGTGCTTCTGCCCAAAGGGAATAAACCACCAGATGAGCCCTTGTCATGCTGTCCCATGGGCTTACTAGACACGATGGGTAAAATACTGGAGCGAATTATATGCAACCGATTGAAGGTGTCAATCGATGAAGCCGGATGACTCTCAAACCAGCAGTATGGATTTATAAAGACTCGCTCTACAGTAGATGCTATTCGGAAGGTAACTACGACCCCAGAAGAAGCCTTTCAGGGCAGAAGATGGAGAGGAGGTACCAAAAAATACGGCGCCGTATTAACGTTAAACGTCAAAAGTTGGGTTAGAGCTGGCAGTTCTGGTAACCAGTCCCAAGGAAAGAGAAACAATCACCTACCCTGAGGTGGGCGATCACGATATAACATCAAAACCGGCTATCCGATACCTTGGTATGATGATCGATGCTAGGCTCACTTACAAGGAACACCTTGAAAGAACGTGCGACAAAGCTACCTTATCCAGAATAATGACAAACATAGGAGGACTCAGCCAATAAATGAGACTAGTTCTGTCAAGGGTGGGTGCAGTCAATCACAATGTATGCAGCACCAATAGGGGTGAAAGCATTGAAAATTAAATCAAACGCAAGAAAGACTAATTCTGTCAATAGACTATGTGCTTTGAGAGTTTCCTGTGCATATCGGACAGTGTCTGATGATGCTATATATGTCATTGCGGGAATGCTACCAGCAGATATATTGGCTGATGAGCCACAAAGGACCTACGATGCCGAAATTCGAGAGCCCGGAGCGCAGCACAAGTGCGTGGCAAGAGAGATGGAACCAGTTTACAAAGAAGAGATGGACCTATCAACTTATACCCGATATTCGTAAATGGGTTGAACGTAACTACGGAGAAATAGATTTTTACTTAAGTCAGCTCCTAATTGGACATGGCTGCTTTTTATCTATACAGGTTTGGTCTAAAGGAATCTCCCTCTTGCTTAAACTGCGGAGCGGCTAGGGAAGATGCACAGCATGTATTTTTCCAGTGCCCACACTTCAGAACAGAGCGCAGAGAACTAGAGGAGAAAATTGGAGAGATACCAACTCTTGAAAACACCGTAAACCATATGCTAACATCAAGTATAATATGGGATGCGGTGAAACAGGCTGCGCCAAAAATAATGAATGAACTTCGACGGTTGGAAAGAGTCAGAGAGAGCATAAATGAAAATCAAATCCAGACGGCATCTCTAATACAACAAAGAAGGGTAAATATGTACACAATGTCGAACCAGCAAACGGAGAAAGAAGGGCATAAAGTGCTTACCAGCCCCGCGAATTAGTACTTAACGGCAGTTCCGCGAGGAGAGTGGTAGAAGAGTGCAGAGAGGTTAATACGAGTACGTAGGCGCATCCCTAAATCGAGTACTTGGGGTTTGCGAATCGTGCAGGTTGATAGCCCGGGCTATTAGTATCTTTTGAAGATTATCACATCCTTCGACGCAACTAAAAAAAAAAAAAAACACCAGTGAGGTTTCAGGCCCCCAAGAAATGTTCTCGACAATTAGGTGTGCTGTAATGTGACTGTTTCAACATGGCCTTGGAAAGTGTCCACTGGCCAACCAAAGAGGCACGATTATGTTTGAGTCCGAAGAATTACACAATTACGGATGACATTGTGGTGATAGGATGAACATATTGAGCTGTCTATGAGGGTTTCATGAGTATCGGGGCACAAGCAGCCAAAATGGGACTGACGAAAAAGAGAAAAAACTAAGTACAAGTTGTCTTCTGAAGTACTCGTACCTACCACAGACGGCTGGGATTGAACGTCGCCATTCGCAATTATGACATCGACAGACTCAGACAGACAGAGATCAGACTCAGAATTGCTCCTGCCATTCGCTGTTTCAGAAGTTTCAGAAAGCAGTTCACAATAGAGTGCTACTTCGTAGGACCAAATCCTTACAAGCTGGTGTTGCTCTACAGTGCAGAGGTTTGGCCCTTGTCGAAGGCGAATGAAGAGCAGTTTATCGACAGGGAATGGAGAAATAGATTCAGTTACGAATTGTTAAAGCTGTACAATGACATCGGTCTTGTAAGGCGTTTACGATTCTGATATGACTGAGCTTCTTTGAGCAAATAGGCACCACGACCCAGCAGAGGATGATCGCATCTAATATGGCACACGGAAGTGGTAGCAAACCTCAATCAGCAAAATAGATTAAAAAATACTCGAAAGAAAATAAGTTAACTCTGTCAATGAATTCACTGGATCTTCTTTGAATTCTAAGGCATGAGAACAAGGTTTTGAACACTTTCTAGGACTTGAACCAACTTAATAACTTTTTCCTTCTTCACTTAGCGTTTTAGTTTGAAGTTGGGTTCATCGCGTACGCGTTTGGTTTGCAGGTATTAACGTCCTTCATATGGTATTGGAGAATTCTTTTATTAAAAACATGAAAATAACATATAAGAACTACAGTGGGCTAGTAGTGACAGGGCATTAGGTTCCATTGATACAAATCAAGAGTCGCTGTGAATCATCCTGAAAAATCAATTGTTTATTTTCTACCCACCAACTTGTGTAAATCTAAAAAGTACTGGCTTATCCTTGAAATCTTATTGAACTAAAAATACCCAATCAAACCACCTTCCCTGGCAGTCGTTTCGTTTGCTTTCAATTCCACTTTCATCAAGTGACTGTCCTGCTAAGTCTCCTTAGAAATGTCAATTTTTTTCGGGCATCCATAAAACGTATTCATCTTCTTTGAAATCCCCAAACTCTCCTTCACCACATTAACCACAAGCAACATTATAACGACCACCAAAAGTACGACTTCGATGAATGATGACGGAATGCTCATGGAAGAATACTTCATTGGTTGAGCATCACCCTCAGGACTTGTCAGAGATGACTATTTCTACAACCATCAGCCAGGACTGGTGGTGCCATCAATTTTATCATTCAATAGAGATGATGAAGAGATGATGAGCTGGAGCAGTAGAAGGAGAAGCAGAAATAGCAGGAGTAGAACTCGGAGTAGACCTCCATCCTCCCCCCGTTAAAATGCCTTTTTAATACACTCAACGAAGATGGAACGCCAATGATATACCTAATGTATAGTAGGTACACCGAATCTTACAGGCAAACACAACGAAATTCATTGGCCTAGTAATAAGTCGTCCTTGAAGGGGGTTACTGATAGAGAATGGTAGGGATGGTCTTGGCTTGCTTCCCATATCTCATGCTTTGCGTCATAATTATTATTACAAGAACGGTGTTTGCTTTAATGGGTCATTAATGACGGAGTGATGTTGTGTCGTATATTTTTCCTCTGACTTGGGATGTCGCCTTGCTTAGGGATTTATGAGTATGAGAATAAAAATGAGGATGGTGACGAGGACGAGGACAGTACTGCTGCGGGGAGAAAAACACTGATTGTTATCACAAACTTGGCTTATCTTTGAAGGGTGGGAAATGGGAAGAGTGATAGAGAGAGGAGAGGGGGAAAAAAATTGATTACAAATATTAGGCTGATTAAAAGTGCCGTTTTAATGACCCAGGGATTAATTCATTACGCTCAGGGATGGCTTTGTATTTTTTTTTTGTTTCGTTTTCCATGTTGCTGGAGATTCCCTTGATTCTAATCAGTACCGCCATGGCTGGCTGATTACCAGCTTAAAGCAACAGTTTTAAAAGAACTCCATCATTCCGGTGTGGTGCTTTTGTTTTGCTCATTTTAACGAGTATTTAGTTTACATTTTTTTTTGTTTTTTTTTTTTTAATTTTATCATTTTTGTCTTTCAGGGATTTGCAATTAACCCTCACCAGAGGTCCTACCATTTGTTTAGGCGATTTTGTTTATGCTTTTTTGAGAGGCTAATATATTCATGCTGAGCAAAGGACTACATGATGACAAAACAGCGTACAATGAGGCACAGAGATGATGCCAAGCCAATGATGACGTTGATGCTGATGATGGTGGTGATGATGATGATGATAATGAAGCAAGGATTCCCTTTATGTTTGTTAATATTTTGTTATCTTTATTGCTAAGCGCGCTCGATAAAACATGGGTAGCAGGCATAAAACATTTTCTAAGTAATTGTGCCGGCAAGGCGGTATAATCCCCATTCAACCTTCTATCATACCCCAAAAGGGGCCAATTCAACTTGATCCTTGATAGATGAACGATGTTGAATGAAGAATGAAGGATGGATGGTGATTAAGTCATAAACAGGCTGAAACGTGAGAATGTTAACAATGTTTAATTGTTTTTAAAGTTTTATTGTAGTTGACAGAAAATTCAGCGTTGGATAATACTTTCATTTGATTACCATTTGAGGGTGGTTTTATTAAAACTTTCCTTTTTTGGGGCAGGAGGAGAGTATTGAAGGATCAACTTTGAAGTTTTTGACTGCCACATTTTGGTGTTGTAAAATCTGAATCATGTGAACAGGTTGAAACGAATAGGAAGAGGGTGGAACTCGATGTTAAGAGAGAAAGTCGTCTAATCCCCTTAACAGGTAGATGGTAAAATTGTAAAATTTCTTGTTAAATGGTATTTAGAAGGGTCACACTTTATGATGAGGGATTTGTGGTTTATATGAGGTGTAGACGAGTTAATAGCTGGATGGCTTTAATGACATATGAAGGCGGAAATGAAAACAATTTTAAAGGGTGTCGGTAATAAATGGTTACATTGGTAAAGTTTCAGAGCTCCTGCACTACTCTAATTCCGGAAAGTTTCATGTTGGAGTTATAAAATGGCAAACTGGAAACCTGACTTCCTGAGGCCGGAATATTATATGCAAAGATAGAATGGTTTTTCGATGATGGCTTGCTGTAGTGAAGAAAAAAAGTCCCTTTAACTTCGATTCCATATAGGTAGGTTCCGTCATGGTAGCGTCATGGAGGCAGCGACCTAAATCTAAACCGCAAAAAGGGTTCCCGATTTCCTTTGGATTAACCCAAAAAGTAGCAAAATTAAGCATAGTTAAGCTTACATGGCAAGTTCCTATATTTAGGATGCAAATTCGTTGTTCCAGAGTCCTTTGAATACCAATTTCGAATTCATAGTGTTTGAAGTAAGAAATCTAAATGCCGCTTGGCTGTTAACGTATTCGTATATTGCATCATTCGTTAGGAGAAAATACTTGGCGAAATCTTGTGCCAATGTTTCTGTCACTTTTCATAACTGAGTGTCTGTCAACCGTAGGGCGTCTGCGGCAGATAAACCGAAAACGGCAATGAGCTATCAACCAAAGAGGCCACTTTACACCGACGTCTCGGACTGAATGTAACCTGTGATAGATATAACTTTGAGGTAGTGAAGGACTTTGTCTACCTAGGCTCCGCTCGCCAATCGCTGCTTCTTTGGGCTAAGATGGCAATTGACTAGCAAAGCCCTCTCTCGAACCAATAAAAGTTACCCTATACAAAACCTTAACAATCCCTGCTCTATAGCGCAGAAGAATGGTCATAATCAAAAATGGACGAAGGTGCTCTTAGCTGCTTCGAGAGGAAAATTCTTCTAGTGATTTTCGGTCCCGTGTGCATTGACGGTGAGTGGAAGAGGAGATACAACGACGAACTGTATGGACTTCACAGTGACATCGACCTAGCTATAAGAGTGAAGATCCAACGACTGAGATGGGTGGGTAATGTAGAGCGGATGTAACAAACACTACGGTTCGAAAAGTCTTCGAATCCGCCGTCAAAGAACACCGCAGCAGAGGAAGATCGAGACTCAGGTGGCGCACGCAAGTGGAAGGGTACCTCAGCCAACTTAGCATGCGAAACTGGAGGTAGCTAGCTGGAGACGCTTGTTGATGGAGGGTTCACCCGTCCACCCCGGACTGTAGTGCCACCTAAAGTAAGTACAAGATGGAGCAAAATTAATCATCCAATTTGGTCTTGAAATAATTTTTTACTAAATAAAAAAAAATGATTTTGAGTGATGGAAATCTTTATTTGGATCTTTACAATTTTTTCTGTTAAGTGGAAAAGATGATATCCGCCAAGTGGCTGCCACCAGTGTTAATACACGTTTTTGCCCATTTCAAAGCATTTTCCATGACTTCCCGCAAGATTTCCGGTAATAACTGTTCGCATACCTGTTGAACATTTTCCTTAAAAGCTGCGATTGTCTGAGGCTTGTTGGCATAAGCCCGCGACTTCAAGTAGCCCCAAAGAAAGAAGTCTGGGATGGTTTAATCGGACAATCTTGCTGGCCATGCCCAATCGCCAAAATGGGAGATAACGCGAACCAGAAAACGCTTCTTTCACAATATCCATTGTTGTACCATCTTGCTGAAACCATATGTTCACCAAGCCCTGCTAGTCCAATTTCGGGAGTAAAAAGTCGTTTATCATGGCCATGTAGCGTTCACCAGTAACAGTGACCGTATGGACGATGGCATCCTCAATCACACCGCATCACGCACTGGCTTTGAGTGGATGTAATGGCTCTTCGTGCATCACACGCAGATTTTCAGTTCCCGAGAAATGAAGATTTTGCTTATTGACGTAACCGCTTAAGTGGAAATGCGCCTCGTCGCTCATGATGATTTTCGACAAAAAATCGTCCTCTTCGTTGTTGAGATTGAGGATACCTTGACAGTAATTCACACGATACTGACAGTCAGGAGGCATTAACGGATGCACTGTTTGCACCTTGTACGAAAACATGTGTAAGTCTTCCACTATAATTCGCTGTAGGCTCCGTCTGGTGATGCCCAATTACGTGGCTCGTCGTCTGGTTTATGTCTCTTCGTTCTCAGGGACATCGACAGCCTCAGCCACGATATTCTCGGCCGAACGACTAGTCCGGTGGTGGCTACGCCCTGCATGGTCTCCTGTGGTTCCAGTCTGTTCGAGTGAGTAGCTAAGCGCCGGAATGATTGACCAGTTGGCGCGACACGGTTAGGAAATCGACGTAGAAATTCACGACGCCGATTGTTGGTCAAAAAATTCGACACAATTATTTCACGCTCTTGCGGAGTATAGCTTGTCTGTTTGTATACTGCAGCTGTCTAGTTCACAAATGTCAAATATGATTGACGTATGAAGCGATTTGCAAAACTTCCGATAGGATGGTTAATTTTGAGTCACATTGTAGTTCCTCTTCGTTGGTGCTATAACTAGGTAGCGATTCGCCACATTGGTTACCCGGAAAGTTCGAATGTCCTTAAGTCCATCGCAAAATGATCAACTTGATTAAGCGTTTCATGATCCATGTGTAAATTAATTTGAACAATCTATGGTGATATTTTTTAGCGCAACCAAAGTCCGTTGCCAGACATGGTCTCGTGTAGGTTATGCCTGAAGCCTGTCGTACTAAAAATGTCCTCCTTCAAGGTCCCGATATAAAAATCGCCAAGTACGATTTTAGAGTCAGACTAAAGCCATTGCCTCATATGTATACGAGTATCTAGTCAAGGTGATTGTAGAAAAATTCTTTGTGACGCCGCGCCGTCCCTTTCTTCCATCTGTTGCTGTATTTTCAAAAATCCTATTAAAAATCACTGTTACATCTTTTCAATGATTGTTGTTCTATTGAAAGGAGTAAGCCTTCCGACTAACTATGAAATATTATTTCATTGAAATGATTGCTTCGGTTAGCATGGCAGTAGGCCATCCTGTCAACACGAATTGTTCAATACATTTTCCATGGTCTCAAGACCTTTTGGATTGCCTGAATCGTTTCTGGATTGTTCGCATAACATCGATCATTAATGGATGTTCACAGAATAAAATTTCGACGACGTCAAATTGCAGCTCTGCGGCACCCAAGTAACATCACAAAATAATTGATAACATGATTACTGAACCTAGCAATGAATCAATTTTTAGGCGGTTTGTGTGACACGTAGTCCCATCTTGCTGGAACCATAGTAGATTCTCCATTAACAGTTACATTTCTTCCGTTGTCGTCTTTGGAGAAAAATGGACCAATAATGCTGCCACATCAAACAGTTGTACTTTCAAGATTTCTTGGCTTTTCTATGACTACGAGTGGATTTCCAAACTCCAAATACGGGAATTTGATTGTTTACGTAGCCGCCGGGATGAATAGATAATTTCTTGAGCAAAATTGTCGTCGAGTTTGAGCTGCTCTAAAGTCCAACTAGAGACACGATAACTTAGGGGATGGTATCCTATTTGTCGCGTTGAGATTCTCGGATTTAGCCGCACACTTTTCTTAACAACTACAATAAGAATGCAAAGGACGAACATGGGAATTTGTTCGTTTATCACTCAGGAAACCAGGCTTATGGATTTTTATCTACTTCGCATAAGATTGTGAGCTCTATGGCGGCGTTTGCCGAAATTTTGATTGTTGCGCTACTCGTACTTGCTCGATCCAAGTTTTGGTACAGCCAGCAGTTTCCTGATCAATCAAAGGGTCTGTATTTTGTTCTAAGGGTACGACGATGGAATAGTCTCATATGCCGCTGAAACTTAAGGACTTGTAATAAATGCCAGTGTTTTGTCCAGTTAGGTGATGTACGACGAGAACTATAGCGACGGAAAACATAACGTGATCTGGTAATCAATACGAATATGTATCCGCACAAGCTTTTTCCTTATGAAGTAAAGCTAATTAAATCGTTTTCCTGTTATAACGAAATAAGTTCCAGAGAGGCTCAGAAACCACCCTAGGTTCGATACAAGCCGAAATAAAATACTAGTGAATGAAGAAAAGGACAGCTCATGATGACAGTGGTGATGAATTGAAATTAGTTATTTGAAAACCGGAAATTGGGAATTATTTTCACTTCAAAAGGCTATTGTTTGTCTCTTTATATCGATGTATGTCTGACACTCCATTCGTACAATCGAATTTTAATTAAAACAAATTTACCTGCAGTTTTGCACTTTTCCAAATTTTAGTCAATCAATTCTAATCGGCTTTTGCTTAAGCCATCAAAAGACGATTTAATACAGTTTACCGTCCAATAAGCCCCAAAAAAGGGTTTTTCTATATTTAATGTAAATTAATTTGGATTCAATGGAAGGCCTTAATTTTAGACATTTCTTAGAGTAGGTTTAAAAAAATATTTTAACAGAATGTAAACAAAGTTATAGGCCGGTGAAGAAAAAAAGTTAAGCCCTGCTCAACGTGGTTTCAACCCCTGTAGTGTTCTGAAACAAAATTTTTTAAAAATTCTTCATTAGAAAAGGTTTTGCTATGGTTCGGCCCTTAGAAAAAATGCAATTTTACGAAATGGCGACGATTTGTAAAAAAATGTTTTTTACCCCTATTTTTTTACCTTTCTGATTTTTTTAAAAATAGTAAACAATTCGAAATCGAAGGGCCACACTAAAGAGGGATATATAAAGAAGATTTCAACCAAATTTCAAGTGATTCTTTTGAGTAGAACTTGAGATATCATTTTGAGCAGCTCGACAAATACGTTTTAGGTTTGAGGCACAGTTTCTTCAGTGTAATGTAACATTGACCATGAAGTGGAAGAAGGATCACGGATTGCCAGTTAATCAAATGTGAGTATTAAGTACTATTATGAGTTATGCCTGATTCACAATGTCCCGAGAGAGCGCGGCGAGAGTGATAACGAGTGTAGCGCGAGCTGTTTCCAAACAAAGGAAATGTATAAGGCAAAACACAATGGCGCGAGACTCGTCGCCACTCTCGCGGCGTAACAACGTAAATTTGGAGTTTGACACTCTCTAGCGGTTGTTTGAGTTTTGAGAAAAAAAACTTTTATGTGAGTTAATAAAAAGTTGTGAATCAAAACAAACCTAACTCACTCCTCAATTGGTAACTTTGTCTAATCCACCACCGTCTTCTGTTGACGTTTTTTGTTGTTTCTTAACTTTTTATAAGCTAAAATACCCAAAATCTTTTTCCTCATTTTTTAGTATTCACCTTCACTTTAACTCGCAACATTTAAAATACAACCGACACTCGCTGTCAAAAAAATCGCCAACGAATATCGTTCAACTGTGAATTGATTGAACGATTTTGTAGCGGGAACAGATAACAGCGTTTCTCGCATCGCTTTTGCCTCGCTCTCTCGCGGCATTGTGAATCAGGCATAACTCATAATAGTACTTAATACTCACATTTGATTAAATGGCAATCCGTGATCCTTCTTTCACTTCATGATCAATGTTGTCTGTAGTTATTTCAGCTGAGCGAGCTGTTCTACCAGCAGAGCTGGAAGTTCAGAACGATCAATTCGAACCTCGTAACATCTGACAGCAAATGTATGAGTTTTAGTGCCAACGGTGGTGCCTAATTTTGAAAAATTCTTTTGAGGAAAGGTCTGAACTTTAAAAACATGTAAAATGAAAATAGATTTTTTCAAATTTCTAGACCAGAATACCTCTTTAAACCAAAGTGAATAAAAATTTCAAAAAATATTTACAAAATTCAAATGAATAGTTTGAAACAATTCTAATGAAAAGCCGCTAACTGTTCTTGTTTGTACCGGTTCACTTGAAATTTAAGTTATGTGTGCTACTTAAAGTACGATCAGACGGTCATCCAAACTTGTCATCCGGATGACAAGCTGATGTTAGAGAACTCTTGTAATTCGGCTGTCATCTGCGAGCGTGTCGTCCGTTAGTTGACACCCGATCACACAGTGTCATCCGTTCGGTCATGCAAGTGACATTTTGTCCCAAAATAGATGACACGCTTGCTTTATCATCCATTTGACATGCCTGGATGACATAGCCGGATGACAGGCGATCACATGAGATGACACTAATGACACTGATGACAATTTGTAATGAGTTGCTTGCGAAAACGAAAACGAAAACGTCAGTAAAATAATAGTGAAACAACAGAAAAAGTGTCAGAGAAAAACGCGGAGGGAAAACAAAAGTTTGTATGATTATATTGCGCTCAATGTTCGATAAATTTAATCTGTGCACTGGTGTTGGTTGGGCAGCTTCGAAGGACGGTTCAACATCTGACAACTGCGTCAACTCATTTAAAATTGGGTAATCATCGTACACATCCTCCTGAAAGAACAACAAACGAATATAGTAATGTATGAATGTATACAAACATGAAAGTAGATCAATTGAAGTACGAGTACCTACCAATTCTAATGTGGACGTCGATGGACATGATTGTGTCACTTCGGACAGCTCCAAAAATATAATTTCAATTAGATTAGACCACGATGATTTCACAATCAGGCCTGTCCCTTGGCCTGATTTTCTGGCTCGAAATTTCCTTAAATGGGCTTAAAAATGGCTACGAAATGAATGTCATCTAAGACGCGCCTCGACATCGTCAACACCCTCAATATTTAAATTGGTCGCCACATGTTTCCAGAAATCAATTTGGGGAGTTTGGAGTTTTGTAATCCTTCCGCCCACTATCCCAAAGGACAGGATTTACCTGAACAGCTGCAATTAAAGCAGACTCTCTTTGACAGTCCCAAGATTATAATATTTGTCTGCTTCTTTTTTTCCTGAAACCGTGGGTGTTTTGTTTTTGGCCTCAATATCGGCTTCACCGTCGTTGTCACTCATTTTATAACACAGAAACAAAATTAACTTTTAATTTTTTCAACGATGCAAACGTGTCATCCGATGTTAGTAGATGACAATGTGAAAAATTAAGTAATGTCATCCATGGTACCTTGTTATTCGAATAACACGCTGTTAAAAAAACTTGGTCATCCAGTCCCAATAGCGATGACAAGCGATCACACAGTCAATCAAATCAGTCTTCTGGATGACATTGAAATCGTGTCATCTGGTATGTCATCCGGTTGGCATGCCGGACGACAGACGATCATACGGGATAACCACTTTAGGACAAATTCTACGTCATAGTGACGTCAGGATGTCAGCGGGATGACAAGTTTGGTTGACCGTCTGATCCCACCTTTAAGGTAAATTATTGAAGCCCATAGAGTGTAGGGTTCCTGTAGTGCACTCCAAAGTGCTAAATTATCGCTGCCATTAACTAGGTGTCCCCTCGCCATCTTTTGTCTATGACATCACTGTTGGCCATTTCTTGTTCACCCACAACGAATGACATTATTTGAGGGCCCTGCTTTTACCAAAAGTTTTTATGATATCGGTCAAATTACAATCTCCAGATTTCATGCACATCTGTGCTCGTTTTAAGGCATTTTGGAGTTTTGCTCGCATTTGGTTCCGAATTGGCGATTTCTTCTTCAACGTTGGTTTCAAGACTTTCAAGGCCAGATTTCAAGAAGGGAGATCACATGGCTTGAAATTGGCGAGCTTTATGAGTGGTTTCTTCGTCTTCCTTAAACCATGATACTCGAGATCGAATCCAGCTACTTGCGGTAAAAAAAAACTCCTTTAACATCTGTGTGTAGCGTCCACTAGTTACGGTTTCGCTGGTGTCGTCGGTATCCTAAAAAAAAGTGCCACTTTTTCACTGATGCCGAATTGTGCGCACCGTTGTCTCGTCGATGTTTGTGGACGTCCTCGGCTTCAGCAGTGATGTTTTCGATCGAACGAGCAATACGGGACGGGCACCGGTTTATCTCCAGTAGACTCAGTTTGCACGGGATGCTGAGCCAAATGCTTAATTGATCAAGCATGTGGTGCAGGATGACAGTAAGATCTCGACGAAAATCATGCTGAGTTAAAACAACAGATCGAAAATTGGACAAATTAGCAATAATAATAATTCTGTGTTGTTCAGATGTGTGCCGCTCCATTGCGTGTTGTCAACTTAATCTCTAAACGTCAAAGTGCAATGACAATTGACGCAATTTGGAAAAATTATGGCACATTCACCTTATCCCATTAGTTTTGATCGAGTAGACTTTGTCCTCTGTGAAGGTGAGAGCACGAATTAGGCTGATCTTGGCGAAAAGAGCCTTGTTTGTATTGTTGTTAGATGTTCGCTTAGATCTCGAAAGCTAATGGCGTCTTGCTTTCAACGACGCTGTTTGTTTTCTTTGTAACAATCGCTGTAGTATATTCCACAGTCTGTAAACTAGCTAGCCTATCCCATCGCATTTCCATTGGATTTCCTTAATGTTTGTGATATCTGCTTTATAGGAATGGTGTACAGACGACAAGCAGTCTGTTCAAAGTTCAGGTACTCTATGTGCAGATTTGAACGTCTTTATCCAGTTTTCGTTTTGCAGTGTCGTAAACAATAGTAGAAGTAGTACTTCTTATGTGGACGGATCAGGCCCTCTCATGCCTTTCATCTATTTACCATTCGCTACCCACTCTATTTTAGTACCCTGACTAGTCTTGACAGTCTTTACTGATCACAGCTCCAAATACTTCGAAGTACGCCGTAAAAAGTCATACCATACCATACTGATTGTGGAGGCCATCTTTGATTCAACGCTGTAAATACATCCGCTGTACCTACTTACTCCTTAAGTTGACTCACTTAATGGCACTTAATACCATTTAGTGACCTTCACTAAAAATAGGACCCGCACTGTTAAGAGAGATATTTTCTTCTTTTCTATGTTGCTACTTCCCTTGAACTACTATTAGGAGCCCTAAAGCCTTTCCGTCTGCAAAGTTTTGTTTCTTTGTACCCTCCTCTCTTTATTCCACATTAAAGAGAAGCTACGAAAAAAGCTTCAGTTTTGTGGGACGTAGAAAAGCTCTTCGCCTGTACAGCATCCACAACTTCCGTTGTTAAAAGTCTTTTCTCAACTGCGACACGAAACGGAAATGAAACAAATGACATCTGTACGTTGTACCTCGTCCATTGCTTCGATTGGCATGATGTAGGTCAATGAATGTAACAAAATTCCAAAAGAAAGTTCAATGGAGAAGCTGTAGAGACAAAAAGTGGAAGGGAGCTCAAAGAGCTGTTGTCGATGTCCTTTTTGCGGTAAAAGAAACTAGCCAAAGAGATGTTTAATATTCCACAGTTGTCCGTCTGGGGTCATCAGAAACCGGGGTGTTTTGTTGTTGTTTCCCCTATTCCTTTCTATTGCATTCTTAATTAAGTTTGCAGAGGAGCACAAGGAGCGTGAATAAGTTTTAACCGTTTATTCGCGTCCTTTTTGTTTGCGGTTTCCGTTTGAATGTGTTTTTTTTGGTTTTTTTTCTTTTTGAGGTTATGCGTGCAAATATTGTAACGGGAATTGCTATTCGTATTCAAAATAATCAAGGAGAACCACAGTGTGCTTTGCAATTGTTGTTGTTCTTGTGGCGACAACGTTAAAGGACATTCATCGTTTCGTCACGGCTTTAATGTTGAGTTCGTCGTTTTCTTCAGTCTTCGTCACTATCAACGTGCGTCGCCGTTGTCCTTGCTGCGCTGGTAGAACATTGTGTTGCCATTGCAGGCCGCTTGTCCGTTTATTGCTGGCAACAATTCAATTGTACTTGTACTCTCCGTGGGGTCAGTGAACCAACGACGGTGGTCCTCTAGGCAGACGCGGGGATTTTTTTTTCTCCTCTTTGGCATGAGGAGGACATTTTGTTTTTGTTTTATTTTGGTTTTTGTGAAAGTCATGTCGTAGTCGTGTCCTGGTCTTCATTAAATTTTAATGCCTTTCCTCTGGAGAGGAAAAATTAAACGTTTTTCGTAATTTATGCATGACCGGGTGAAGAGGGCTGACGGGCACCATTCTGGGTGTACATACGATTACAGTTGTCATTGGTGTTGTTGTTGTCGTTGTTGTTGTTGATGGTTGTGGTGTTTTATTGGTCCGACAAATTTTTTTTTATCCTGAAGTGCATGAAGTGCATCGTGCATGACTGTGCTTCGTGTTGACATAGTCGCGGAGAGATAGTTTGCTCCGATCTGTCAGTTAGTCGCAGTATTGGATGGAGTTGCCTTGAATAATTGATGCGCGTTGTTGAGATGCATTTGGGAGATAGTCGACGACAGTGGTGGGTTCGCTTTATGATTGGAAATTGTGGTTCGAAAGTGGAAAGATATTGCATATGCATAGAGTCAAAAGGAGAGTAGGTTCTTGTGTCTATTATGTGATTGAAGTTGATTTCGGTTGCTGAAATTGTATGAGATGTGTCGAAAGGCATGCTTTCACGACGCCTTTGAATGGTGTGACGATAAACTCAAGTGAGCTTCTAAACTCATTCATACGCGAATAATATTTTCACATGCCTAGAGATAAATTTCCAAAGGAGACATCTATAGTTAGGAGATCAGCGCATGCCCTTAAGGGTGCATTTTCGCAGATAAAATAGTATTTAGAGCAATATAATATCTTGGGTGTGCGGAACTTCAAAATGCAAAGCAGATTCTGATCACATTTTTACCTAAAAGGTACTAAACACTGCAGGCCAAATTTTAAGGCGAACATAGACAATTGATTCATTCGTGCCCTGGGCTTTTTAGCTAAATCTTCTATTGGAACAATAAAAACTTCTTGGTTGTTGATTTAGCATTTGCTTTCATCAGAAGCATTCTCGAATACCGAAATTTGAAGAGCTGGATGTCTATACCTATATAAGAACCTTTTATTACATAAGAGCCAAGCTTCGCTGTTGACTGTGTAAAGGTGCTGCATTCAATGCGCCATACGCTTAAACCAAAATTACGGTTAAATCGGCCTAAAGCTACAACCAAATATGAGTTTCGGCAACAAGCAAAGGAAGTAAGTGAAAATCAGGACCAGAAGTACCTGCTGAAATAAATCGACCCTGTTGCGACCACAAAACAGGCGCAAAAGGTTAAAATTGACCAAATGCCTTTTGGCATCATCTTTGAAGAAAGATGATTTCACGAAAGTTTCATTGTTGGCTCGCTGTGTTCCCTCAATGCCATTTGCGTACATACCGTAATTTTTGTTGTTAGAGAGGGGACTTTGCTGGTAACTTGTCTTCCTAGCCCAAAGAACCAGCGATTGACATGCTTTTGGATTTATAGCGGAACCTAGGTAGACAGAGTCATTAACTACCTCAAAGTTCTGTCCGAGACGTCGGTGTTGAGTGCGAGTAGTTGGACTTTTAAATGATTGTGCTCTTCTGTTTGCGCGTGAGTTTTGCACTATTTTATAAAGAATGATGTTGAAGAAATCGCATCGCCATGTCTAAATCCTTTTTTGAAATCAATGATCTCGGGGGGGTTATGATCTCTACCTTGATGGAGCAGCGTGTAATCTCTATCGTCAGCCGTCACAGACGGACGAGTTTGGCAGGGATGCCAAAATTAGGCATTGTTCTGTATAGCTCGTCTCTAAGGACGCTGTCATACGCGGCCTTAAAATCGATGAATAGGTGGTGTGTACCGATCTGAACGTCATGGGTTTTCTTTAGGATCTGGCGTAGTGTGAATAATTGGTGGTGTATTTTTGCAGCACGCATTGCGTGCGTTTTGCTTAACTACATGTGTTTGCAGCCATTCGTCATCAAACCAGGGATTTAATTGTGGTGGTCAAGTGAAACCCAGCACATCAGAAGCACAACATCTGATGACTTATTGGCAGTCTTACCACTGGCATTTGATGTAGATGCTGGCGGCAAGGGACCTCTTAGGAGATGAAGAGAGACTCGATCGGAAAGGGATTTGGCGATCTGACGTCGAAATTCTTCACAATATTAGCTTGTCTTGGCAAACCCGGTTTGTAGCCCTTTCAATTGTTGATTAAAGATTGAATTGATATAAATTTAAAATAGAACTGGACCCAACACCGAGCCCTGTGGAACACCTATATCGATATTTAAGCTATTACTCAAATTATCTTCTAACTTAACTACTTGTTTCCTATTATTAAGGTACGAATAAAACTAATTGAGCATAAAATCTCCAAAACCAGCGTTTTGTAGTTTTGTTGGGAGAAACTTCTGATCCACAGTATCAAATGCCTTGCTTATATCTAGAAAGAGTGCAGCTGTTTACTTTTTGTTATAAAGGCTTTTGTAAGTATACTCGTAATTACAAAATTTTAAGAGTGCATCATCGGTTGATCTGCCAGCTCTGAACCCTTATTGATTGTTGCGGTAAAATTTAACACAACAAGTTCCACTCTTTTCCTTCCTTCGTCCTTCCACGTACATTCTTTTTTGTTGGTTCTTCAAAATCGTAGAAGGGTCGTGGGCAGCCATGGGTTTATCAGCCGGTTTATCAGGATGGTCGATTATGGAAGCGGCCAGAGGAAAGGCGCAAAAACCGCGCCCAATGAATTAATGTTAAGGAGCCTTTACCGAAGTTGTCGGCTCTTGCCCTTGTGTGGTGTCGTCTCCCCTATCGGGTAGTCTCCTTTGTCTTAGAAGGCATCTCCGCTCCACCCATTTCTTTCCGGCCCAAACCGTTGTTTTGGCCCACGCCTTCATTTTATGTCCGTTGTCTCCTTGGAGAAGCATATTGGAGGGAAGAATTGGTGGGTTCTTGAACTCCGTCTTTCTGCTTCTATGCTTATCGGAGGGGACAACCAATAGGTCTGCAAAAAGGCAGAGACAAGAGTCTCTTTGGTAGTGACGGATGGTCACTTTAGTAAAAGCGCGTTACGTCTAGAGCCAGATGGACAGTCTGGAACCCCCTGCGTGCAATAAACCCCAGAAGATTTAAAACTACTGACGCCCTATTCGGTGACGGACGGTCGCCCATCGAACCACAAATAGGATTCACCGGGATGTCATTGGTTAGTTTACATTGGGTAGCGCTCAGAGGTAAAACTCCTTCCAATAGTCTCGTCATATGAGTCTTTCTTTGTTTCGCCCCTACGATACCCCATCCGATCATTGTCAGAAATGGATAATGATCAGGACATATAAACGCGAGTAGGCCGTATATTGTTTGGCAAATCATGTTTTTCCTTTTTTTATCTTTTGGGAAGGAATGGTGTTGCATTGCGACTAAATGCAACACCAATGACTGATCGTAGGGGAAATATTAGCTCGGACCAAAGGGAAATGCTAATCTTGCGGAAATTTTCCCCAGATGTGGGAAATAAGAATGAGACCTTCATGGGTGTGTGTGTGTGAGAGTGGAAGTAGCGGAGGTCCAAGGCATGGGGGCACACTTCAGCAAAAATTGCGCAGAATTGCACACAAAGACCAAATAATTGGCCCGTTGCATCGGTATGAACGGTTGTATGAATGGACGTATGTGTGAGACCTACGGTCGAGCCAATATCGATGGAATAGGGTTAAATACTTCTTGGTTGACCATCAATAAGTAAAGCAAGTTTTTGCAAAAAAAAAAAAGGAAAGAGGTGTTAAATTTAGAAAAAAATAAAAGAAGGAATTAGAACAAAAAAAAAGTGAGGAGGAGAGAAGGAAAACAGGACTTTGAGCGACAGGAGCTTAGGAAGAGTCCTACCGAAAAAAAAAGAAGATAAGTAGCATTAGTTAATAGGATTAGTGTTGTTCCCGCGTTACCCCGACTGAATCCCTCTTACTAAAAAAAAATTGCGCTGTTAGTGCCGGGCTCCCCAAGTAGCGGTTCATGCTGCACATTTAGTAGTACCCTCAGTACCCAGTCTCAAAAATAAAACGTTTTGTTGGTCGCCGCCTATCGGCTTTGATATTGTTTCCGCCACTTCTTTACTTTACAAATAAACCCTGATATAAAGTATTGCAAAAAAAAAACTCTGTTTCTCTTCATAACCTTTTTTACAGCATACGGTTTTGCACTTTCGATCTTAAAAGTGCATGACGCCTACGATTTAATTATTCCGATCTTTTTCCAACCACTTTGAAATTTTTGCGAATCTTTTCCTGAACCCAGCCCAGCTGAGCAGCCATCATGTTCAGCAAACACTTTGCTGCCACTGCAAATTTCCCAAGGGCATTTTATTTTTCCGCTAAATCTCAAGTGACAGATCGCCACTTGGAGCTTTAACCACCAACTGCGTGGTTCGGTTTTTTTTCGTAAGATTCGTGTGTTTAGTTTTTTTTAAGTAGTTTTTTGTTCTGCTGGCAATCCGGCTATCCTAAATATTAGTAACTACCTATAGAATTGTTGGCCAGGGAAAATTTTGCAACATAATTGAAACTAAAAAAAAGAATAGCACTCTAAAAAAGAGACGATTCTACTTTTAATCACTTCCTCAAAAATTTTCAAAAGAGAAGGAAGAAGAGAGATAGGCCTGTAATTACGAGTATTTAAATTGTTTCTTTCCCCCCTTTTAAAGATAGGTACTACCTTCGCAACTTTTAAGCAGTCTGGAAAAATACCACAGTAGATTCTTTTATTTTAAATATGTGCTAACACGTCAACAATATAGAGTGAGATTCTGTTAATAAGATCATTAGGAAAAATACAATTCATTGGTGAACAAGATTTTTTAAATAACTTAATAGTTATAAGCAATTCAAAGGATGTTCGGATCAAAAGGAAAAGTATGCATTTGGGAGTTTTCCCCGCCTAAATAACATGAGTAGCTATCATAGTTGCCCTGGGTCGACCTGAGCCTTGATGTCGGGTGTAGAAGTTGATTTCCCTGTACTCTTGAATGGCTCTTCTAGCCGTTGTCGTCTCTGGTTTTCCAGTCATAATAGCGGCATACCGCACACTTTGACCATCCTCAACCAAAACCTCGCCATTGTGAGCGAAAGTGTTCAAAACCAGCCGGCTACCTCAATTCGTCACCGAAGTCAACAATTGGGCCTCACTTATGGCACTTTACGGCAAATTTGATCTTCATTTGCACGCATATAGAACCCAAATCACATAACAATTGAAACCTTTGGATCATCTACGACCTCGCCGATTTTTTTACTAGATGTTGGATCAGAAGGACGATTTGTCATCGAATTCGGTCTTTTCCGATGAAACCTATTTTTGGATGGTTGGGTACGTAAATAAACAAAATTGTCATATCTGGAGACTGGAAAACACATACGAGTTCCACGAAAAATCAATGCATCCCAAAAAAGCCACTCCACGGTGAGGATTATGGGTTGGCGGCTTCAGGGCCCCGTACTTTTTCGTAGATGAGGCTGGTGAATAGAGAACGTTACTACAACATGTTTACCGGCTATTTTTTTTCCAACATTGAATGAATTGGTTCTGGACGATCTCTGGTTTCAATAGGATGGTGCTACTGCCCAATCAATTTATTGCGTATGAAATTTGAAGACTGTAAAAAGTTGATTGGCCTCCAGAATCATGCCAGTTGACACCTTTAGACTTCCTTCTGTGGGGTTACTTCAAAAATAAGTTATATGCGAATAATCCAGCGACAGTGTAGGATCTTAAACAAAACATTCAAACTGAATTGACCTTTGGATGGTTGCTTGCAACAGATCGGCTTTTGTGGTGCTCACATGAACAATCTTGTGTTCTATTCAAAATTGCCAAAGACGAAACTTTATTCAATTCAATATATTGCAATAATTTTTGGTTTATCTTTTGTGGTAAGTCCTTGTTACTGAATGAAGCACCTTCTACTCGTAGTTTCTTTTTGGCACTCTTAAATAATCTGGAGTAACATCGTTCTTTCCTCTTACCAGTTTTTCCAATTAATCATGACACCTCAGACTGGTCAAGAACACGCTTCACATTCTTCTCTTCTTCATCATCATCATTTCAGCACCAATGTGTTCCTGTCTCGGTGAGTGTTTAGAGAGCAACAGTAGATAATCACTCTTTGTCTACAAGGAAACACTTTTTCATCTAACCGCGTGTTGCAGTAGAACCGACAAAGGATGCTAGAATGTCTTTCAAAGTCGGAAAAAGGAAACGGAAACAGTAAACATGTTCTTCAATATATAGGACAACAATTCCACCAATTGCATCTCACACATTAGACATACATTCATATTCTTGCGCCGTTCTGCTGCATACCGTACTCGTATTTCGTTTAAAATTACTTCCCATTGTTCGTTGCCCGTTCAACTCCTTTCGCCCTTTCGTCCTTTGTCTCACCACTTCCTACCATATTCTTGTTTATGGTTGCATATACTCGCAGTTTCTTTTTGTCTTTTTTGCCATTCCTGTTGGTAGAATTACAAAAGAATTTGCTTTGAACTGGATCTTGCTGCATCTAACGATAAGCGAGAGAAATAATGTTGCTAGCATTAGAAAAGTCATCGGCATTGCCGTCGCTGCATCAAAATCACAAAAAAAAATTAGAAATCTAACAAAACAGCGTTATTGCTTTAATTCATAACTCCCACAGGAAGTAGGATTAAAATGGAATCTCTAGACCTTGGCTGCCGCAGTACCAATGGTGATGTTGAAAAATGATTACACGTTCATAATGGCCAAGTTATCCTCGAAGGGGGGAGTTGAGCTCGCCGAATAAAACAAAAGGAATACCTCAGCCCGAGTATACTCGTACATTGCCACTTTGCAGGGTTCCGAGTAGTTGTAGTTGTATTGTTGCTACTTGCCAGGATAACAAGGAAACGAGAAAACATTGAAAATTGTGTTAAATTCTCCTAATTTCCTAGTGTTGCTCTGGTCACATTGGATAGTTGAACGATGAATGTTGTTTGCTGGATATTGTGGAGTGTTATGGGGTTCTTACATTTTTCCTCGCGATCCTTTTTGCACGCGGCTATATGCTGTGTATCTTTTACTGCGCGTTGCCGAAAAAGCAAACTTAAATCATTTCTCGAGGACGAGCAGTGTCGGAATTGTTATTTTCTGGTGGTACAGAGGTGGATGCTATTCGAGGTTTTTCCATTTGGTAACCGAAAACAAGAAAACAATTCGAGCGCATTTGTTGTGAGGAAAAATTAAATTGTACTCCTGCCAGGGGGCTGAGAAGACTGTGTTAAGGGTAGTTTTTTGGGGAAATCATTTTTGTATGGTATGGCAATGTAATGTTGGACGGTTTTATCCGTTTTATTTGAAACATTACTTCCGGAGAAGAGACAGCGAGAGAGAGAGGGAATTGTGCTTGTTGCTGCTACTAGCCAAGGGTTCTGGTTCATGTTGGTAAGTAGTTTTGGTTTGAGGTGGACTGGTAATGGATGATTTAATTGCCGGATGCAGGATGCAATATTTGTTGACTGCGGTAAGTAAACTGTAGAAAAGATTCGACCACCTTCCAAGGGGTAACCATTAATGAATTCCAATTTAGCACTAAAACAACTAAATCTTGGTTGTTGAGGGCTTTATTTTGCAGTTGCTGATTCAAATCTTTAAATTTACTAGATAAAGCTGGAATGTCTAAAACTAAACGCAAATTGAAAGGAGCTGTGGAGTTCTAGATAGCTTTTTCTCCAATGTTAGGCAGATAATTCAGAGGATCCGTCGTAAGAAGATGGTATAAATTCTGTAGGATTAGTTTTAGTTGAGCTTTCAGAAGGAATGAACATAGCTGCTGCATATTAAGCGGACTTTGAAAGATTGAACTTTTCTGACGCGTGTGGGATTTGCACATAATTTTTAAGAACGAAGTCTAAGACATCACATAATAGTGCGTTCATTTTCTTAAGAATCACGAACTTAAAGGCATCATCTTATTCAAAAGGACGCATTTGGCAGGAATACCAAAAATAGACTTTGCTAAGTAGCATTCATCACTATTGATGATGCCTTCTTCTACCTTATTTTGCTATTTCAAATGGCGCAACAAATAAGTAAGCTTAAGCAGCTTGATTCCCTCCTTCGCTGTGGCGGATCTGAAAACTTTTCGGACCATAGCGTTAGTGTCTATCCGATTCTTTATGACCCAACCACCTCAGTCGTTGGATCTTCACTCTTCCGCCTAAGTCGATGTCGCTTTACAGTCAATACAGTTAATCATTGCATCTCCTCCTTGTTAAACAAAATGAATTATTATTATGTTATCGCATTACATAATGTCGCTTTCCAATGCAGTCTTCAATGGCGAGAACTACCCAAATTGGAGGGCGCAAATGGAAGGAGTTTTGCATAAGTTTCGTCTTCTTAAAATTGTTCAAGGAAAAGAGAAACGACTGATCGATGATAAGACGGCGGAGGAAAAATGGGATGACAAGGATCTGGATGCTCGGAGTGAACATTTACTGGCCTAGGAAGTACATATGGTAGCTCTTGTTAAAAACTTTAGAACATCCAAAGAGATCTGGAATTTGTTGGCTTCCAGCTATGACAGAAAAAGTGTGCGGCAAAAAATTATTAAATATTCGTATGGACAGAACTCAAACTATGGACGAGTATCTGCGAGAATTCTGTGCTATAATCAGTCGTTTGACGGAGCTAGAAGCAAAGCTACATGATGATCTACTTGTGGTTGTACTTCTAGATAGTCTCGACGAAAATTATAAGGATGTGCAAGCAGCATTTTCAGCGCAAAAAGACTTCCCTACATTAGAAACTGTCCGTATTAGGTTGATGGAAGTTGGCGATACTAAGCCAAAGTTATCAAACGATAATGCCTTGAGAGTTGGAGGCAAATTTAATAATTTTTCTTTCCAACAAACCCAAGAAGTCAAGTCAAACGACACAGCAAAAAAATTCATATGGTACTGGGTATTGCAACTATAATTGCCAACGTTGTGGGCGTAGAGGGCATAAGGCAAGTAATTGCCGATCAAACAGAGAAGTGGCAAAGAAGGTAAATGACACATACTACGAAACAGGTTCTATAATGCAAGATAGAAGGAGATTTCAAAACCTGGCACAATAGAATGGGACATTTAAATAGAGCCTCCCTGAAACACCTAGAACGTGAACAGCTTGTACGAGGACTTCCAGAGTTTATAAACTATGAACTGGACTGTGACGCATGCATCAAAGGTAAACAAACACGTCAGCCGTTTAAAAGGAATAAAGGAAAGGCAACATTATCGTGTTTGGAACTCATACATTTAGACATTTGTGGACCTATGAAGACAGAATCTCTGAGTAAGTCATTATATTTCGTAACATTCATAGATGATTTTTCCAGAAAATTATTTGTTTATATATTACGAAAGAAGTCGGAAATGATAGGCAAATTTCTTTTATTTAAGAACTTTGTCGAAAATCATTTGAATTAAAAATTAAATTAAAAAAAGAGAATCAGATCTGATAATGGATCAGAATATACCAGTCGCTCTTTTTTGGACACAACAGTATGAATTCAATGGCATTTGGCAAGAATTTAGTTCGCCCTTTACACCACAGCAAAATGGTGTTGCTGAACGTGCTAATCGCACACTCGTCGAGATGGCAAGGTGTTTGAAAGGCTGATTTTCCTGAATTCTTGTGGGCCGAACTAGTCCTCACTTCAGCTCACATTCGCAATCGTTGTCCAACGTCAGCGAATAACAACAGAACTCCCGAAGAGTTATGGTCATCAAAGATTCCCGATGTTTCATATTTCAGAGAGATAGGTTCACGTGCGGTCGCATTAAAGAAATCCGCAACCCAGAGCAAGTTTGATGCCAGAAGCGATGAATTTGTGTTAATAGTATATTTTGATGATGCGAAAGCATATAGGTTGTAGAGAAGGGTTACAAGATATGTAATTAAAAGTCGAGATGTAGTTTTTATTGAAAATAATGAAAAAATGAAAACAAAAACCAACCTGAAACTGTTGAGCTTGAATTAGTAAACGAGGAATCACGATCGAGTGAAGTTGAAAAACATGAGAAAAGATTGAATAGGTCCCTTGATGAAGAAACTGATGACGCAGGAACCAGTGGAGTTGCAGATGTTAATTGTGGAAAAATCACAGATGTGAGAGTAAGAAATGACAGTCTAGAGGAAACTTCAGACAAAGAACATTTCGAGGAAGCTTTAGATGATCAAAATGAGGACTTCCAATCAAACACAGATTCAAAAGAGGGGAAAGAAACTAAATCCGCTAAAAGTTCTACCCCAAACGAAACGTTCTAATTCATAATTATAAGGAGAAATCATATCTCTCAAACAGATCGGAAGAGGATGATCCCAAATCTTTGACGGAAGTTAAAGCTTCCTCAAATGTCGACGAATGGAACAAGGCAATGAGTTCTGACTGAACTTGACTTTCTAAACAAAAATAAAACCTGGAAAATTGTAGATCTTCCAAGAACAGGAATGTTATTGGATGCCGATGGGTATTCAAAACTAAGCGGAAACCAGACGGAACTGTCGAAAGATGGAAAGCTAGACTGGTTGCCAAAGGTTATTCCCAACTGTATGGTGTTGATTATTTAGACACATTCGCTCCAGTTGCTGAGATAAGCTCTATCTACGAGGGCGGGTCAATAAGTCCGTGACTTTTGGATTAAAACACAGATTTTTTGATAAAAAAATAATTTTATTTTTCAATGTAGTCTCCCTTGAGCTGTATACACTTTGTCCAACGCTTCTTCAATTTTTTTATCCCTTCCAAAAAAAATGATTTGTCGAAGTCCTCAAAATAGGCCTTTGTTTGCGAGATGACTTCATCATTGGAGTCAAATCTTTTTCCACCAAGCCATTTCTTCAGGTTTGGGAACAAGAAGTAGTCGCTCGGAGCCAAATCTGGAGAATAGGGTGGATGAGGGAGCAATTCATAGCCCAATTCATGGATTTTTGCCATGGCAACTGCACATGTGCTTGTGGTCGACTGTGAGCAGACGCGGCACCCATCTTGCGGAAAGCTTTCTCATGCCCAAGTGATCATTCAAAATTGAAACCACTGAGCCATGCGAGATCCCTACGGCTTCCACAATCTCTCGCACTTTCAATCTTCGGTCGGCCAAAACCATATCGTGAATTTTTTCGATTGTTTCGGTTGTAGAGACCTCAACTGGGCGTCCAGGACGTTCGGCATCTTCAGTGCTTGTACGGCCACAACGAAATTCAGTAAACCACTTTTTTACCATTGAAATCGATGGTGCAGAGTCCCCATAGTATTTATCAAGCTTAGCCTTGGTCTCGGTAATGGTTTTTTTTCGCAAGAAATAATGCTTAATAAGCACACGAAATTCACTTTTTTCCATTTTCCCCTCAAATTAGTGAGTAGTCTGATAAAAATAGCTGTCAAACACAAACTAACTGACGCAGCAAGTTTAAATTTTGACAGGAGTCAACTGACAGATGCCTGTTGACAGGAGCAGTGTTGCTGTTTCAGTATAGAGGTCAGAAATTCAAAAAGTCACGGACTTATTGACCCGCCCTCGTATATTTTGAAATCAGGGACATGGGTGAACCCGCTTTAACCATAGGACTGGAGATTACAAGAGACCGAATGCAGAGGACTTTTTCTATCAGCCAGTCAAATTATATAAAGGGCTGAATTTCAAAATATAATCTAACTAACTGTAGGCCACGAACGTTACCATTGCCACCGAGAACAAAACTTGAAAAAGACCCTCAAATCGAAGGAGAAACTAAACCTGTTAACCAAAAAATTATATCAGGAACTTATTGGGAGCTTACTTCACCTTTCTACATTCAGTAGACCAGATATAGCGTATTCTGTAAATACTCTGTCGCAGTTTAACCAATACCCAAGAGTTCAACATTGGAATTCAGCTACTTCAGTTTTAAGATATTTAAAAGGTACTATTAATACAAAACTTGTTCATTGCAGATCTGGAAAGCCGATCATGGTCTATGCCGACTCAAGCTGTGCTATGATCAAGATGTAAACGATCGTAAGTCGCAATCTGCACCAATCGATTGGGAGTCTCGCAAACAGCCCATTGTTACGTTGTCCAGCGCAGAAGCAGAGTATGTCACCTTAACAACAGCTGCAAAACGTGCCAAGTATTTCAAGCTTTTACTTGTCGAGCTTAATGTACATTGTGCTGATGAATCGATTACCTTATTCACGGATAGTCAAAGTGCACAGTACATAGCTGACTTTAAAGGAAGGCGCTCGCGAATAAAACACCTTCACATAAGATACCACTACAACCGAGAAACCATAGCTGATGGCACAATGAATCTAAAATACTTGTCAACTGAAAACATGTTAGCTGACCCATTTACTAAAAATTTTTCCGTGGCAAAACATTATGAACATTTTAAGAATCTTGGAATGGTAATAACTTGAATTTATAAAAAAATATTGCATTTAGATTTTGATTAATGCTATGCATAACATATGTATATATTTGTTAAGCGTTGAGGAGGTCATTTCATTTCATTTCATTTAATATGCATTTTTATTTAATTAAATTCAAAAACTCTTACATGCTAGACAAAAAAATGCTTAACAAATTAGCTTAATTAACTTAATATTATCTTATTCTAACTTACTGGCCCCATGCGGACACTCTAAGTTAAACCTAACAATTAAAATTTGTCTTTCGACGTTTCGTACATTTGATTTTGATGTTATTTTGTATTAAACAGAATTAAAACTAAGAAAATAAATTTGTTACAAAAACTTAGTAAATTGACTTTTTTTTTATCATCTTTTAAACTTAAAACTAAAACTTAAAAACTACCTTAACACTATTCTTAATCTACTTAGGCTACTTAAGCTACTTAAAATTATCTTATCATTAAGGTATTATATTTTTTTTGTGAGAAGAAGTTACCCGAAGGTTACCCATCTTTTTGTTGTTTTATATATTTTTTTTTTGTATTTTTGTATATATATATATACAATATATATATATATATATACATTTTTATTTTTTATTTATTTATTTTATTTTTTTTTATTTTTTATTTATTTATTTTATTTTTTTTCCCTTAAAACTATCCTATTCCTACCTTAATCTATGTAAGTCGGCCATGGCTAGAAAATTAGGCTGGCGACCCTGCTCCTTTACGAAGCTAACTAGTGCTAGAGGAATTCGACGACGTAGATTCCGCTCCTTCAACAAGCCACCAAAATTGTTGGTGCTGCCGAGCAACATTCCTCATATCGCGTTTCCCTACCGCCCTACTGAACCGGAGACGCTCCGCATTGCCGTGTGCGACGTCTCTATCGTAGTTAAGTCGCCTCTCCGCAGCTGTTCGAGCGACATGGAAGATTAACGGCACCGCTAATCTATCCTGGATCAGACCTTTCATATCGAGGTAGAGGAACGCTTCTGGAGGAATAAAGCCGTCAAAGCGAACTCTCTCGTGATACATATAATTGGGGTAGTAAGCCCCAGAGATCAGGTTATTTGACGAAGTCATTGCTCTTGCAATGTGCCTTCGAATCAACTTAATAACAAAATTGTCCACTCTTATTAGGTTAGCCCTATTGTACAAGACCTCATTGCGATAGAATTTTATGTACTCAGACTCTGGTGTTCTGTATAAGCGAAGACAAGCCCTAAGGCAAGCCCTCTCAAACACCCGAATATTTTCCAAAAGACTTGCTCTCACGTTGAACCACACGGGACAACCAAATGTAAGCATTGGCCGAATAAGGGCCATGTAGCAGATCACCTTTACCCTCGCATCGAGTTGCCTGCTATAAATCAGTCTCTTTGTAAGGGCAAAAGCACCTTTGGCTCTGGCCAGAGCAACATCTATATGTTTGTTAAAATACAGATATTGATCTAGCCAGATCCCAAGGTATCTGACTACATTTCGACAAACAAGTGGCTGTCCGTGTTGTCCCACGATCTGAAACTTTCGCCAATTCTTTCTGGTATCCGCAGAGGCCCCAGACAAAGGCGTCCTAAACAGAATGGTTTCCGACTTCTGAAAGTTGATCTTCAACTTCCAGTCGTCGCAATATTGTTTAATTTTATCGAAGTCACGTTGCAAAAGAATGTTTATAACCTCAATCTTTGGACCTGATCTGTACGCGATTAAGTCGTCTGCGTACGCTATGGCATGGTGAAGTGAACCTATCAGATCACTTGTGTAAATGTTGAAAAGGATTGGCGAATTAACCGCACCTTGTTGCAGACCGTTTTTAATGTTGAATGTACCAGTAGAAGTCACATCGCCATTTTTCACGTTGAACTGTCTATCTGAAAGCATATTGAAAAGAATATACAGCAGTGGTTTACTAATGCCCAGTCTGTTCAACTTGTAGAAGAGTCCCTCTAACCATACGGTATCGAAGGCCTTCTCCAAGTCAATCAGGCAGGCACCAGTGCACTGTTTCTTGGCTTTGTTCCATTGGATATCAGAAACCAGTTTAGACGCGGCATGAATAACATCATGCCCCGCCTTGAAACCGAATTAATTATCCGGAACTATATTTCTGTCATCAACCCACTTAGTCAGGACTCTATTGATGACTTCTTCGAAAACCTTACTGATGTTTGGAAGGAGACTGATCGACCGGAGATTCGCCGGATTTGGAGGTGTCTTTATCCCTTTTGGGGATGGGATGTACCACCGCAGTTTTCCAATGCGCTGGATAATGTTCATTATTCATTGCATTGTTAAACAGGGTGGTGTAAATGTCCACCGCTTCTAGTGGGAGATGTCGAAGCACAATGTTCGGTATTCCATCGGTTCCCACTGATTTCTTACTTCTAATTGTGTCGAAGATCGTGTGAAGGTCTTCCTTCGAAATGAATGGGGGTTGTTCCCTTTCATTGGCGATGACATTATTTGCCATATTCTCGTCACTGAACTGGGTGAAACCCGAGTTCTCGATTCGCCAGTTCATTATTTCATTTCGAAGGTAGAAATTGTGCACAAGGACTCGATTTTCCAGGTCGTGACTCGGGCCAATGGTGTCATTCGCCTTGTACACTTCCTGGAAAGTCGCTCCTATAGCTTCGACCTTCTCCTGCGGATCCTCGATCGCAAAGAAGTCGTCATCATCAATAGCCTCATTTGGATCTATGCCTGCTGTTGAGAGTATGCGTTCATTATCAGTCGTTCGGGCGATTTTTAGACATGAAAGGTCGTCTTGATCTTTCCTCCGAAATATTTTATTTATTTGCGGGAACATATTCGGGTTGCTGGTGTTTACAGCCCGAATTTTGTTGTTCCAATACAAATTTACAGAAGCCCTGTAATTTTCTTTTATTAATGTTTGGAGGTTTTTGATCGATGACTTTAATGTCAAAATCTCCGGGTTGTGTCTGTCAGTAAACTGTCTGTACAAGGTCTTCAGTCTTGAGAGTAGTCTACTTTTATGTCGGTCAAGTGCGTCAATAGTTGCGTTGCGGAATAGGTCTTCGTTGTCAGTGTGTTGATACCGAGGTATCGTTTTGTCCATAGTCCGTTTAATTGTCTCGTCCATTAGTTTTAGATACCTGTCAATCTCCTCGTTTGACAGATTTCTGTTTGACGGTGGGTAGAGCGAATTCGAGGAGAGTGCTCTAGTCAGTGTCCTGGAGAAGTGTGTCCAACGCACTCTACTATAGTTGTAGGAATGCCTTTGAATACACTCATCCAATTCCGCATTTTCGTTCGGAACGGTTATTTCGGTACTAAGACCGCAATGGTCACTGTCATACACAAAAGTGCGAAGACAGTTTACAGTTTGTTGGTTCGTACCTGTCAGTTGTATTCGTGTGTCGAACAACAGGAGATCCAAATAGGAGCCGTGTCTTGGAAATGACGGACTATCCGTCGCCTTTAGGCCGAGTCGGTACATCACAATGTGCTGACCCCACCAATTGAATAGCAGGTTCCCTCTAGTGTTTGGTGTATTATTTCCCCAATCGCTATGTTTGGCGTTGAAATCTCCGCCGATAATGAAGTAGTTTTCCTCCAATTCCAGTCTCAGAAATCGAAAAAGTGTCTCGAGCTCTGAGATGAATAGGGTGGATTGAGTAGCCTTAGATGCATAAACTGACACCATGTATAACCGCTTTCCACTACGGAGAGGGATATACATGATGCATGCTTCTAGCACCTGAAACCTACGTACTACACGACTGTATATTCTTTTAAAACGTATACCTTTTCTTACGAAGATTGCCGCCTCCTCCTTGTATGGAATTGGGTCGATTTCTTCGCATGATTTTATACCTTTTGTGCCTTATTTTGTGTCTTTTGTTTAGCTTAGTTTCGCTAACCAAAAGCACATCAGGGGCTTGGTCTTTAAGCAACTTAAACAGTGTGGCTCTTCGCTCAATCCTAATCAGTGAATTAACATTCACTGCAAGGACCTTCAGGGTTTGCTCCGCCATGTACGTACACATTACGACTGGAGGTGCGTTAGGCTCGGCAGAAGCGCGTAGATTTGATCCACGCGCGCAGCTTGTTTAGTAATCCATCCTTACCTTATCCAGGTCGGGTGGATGGAATTGTTGGCCTACATCGTCCTTGTGCTGTTTGGGATATCCGCAGTAGACAGTATCTTGGCTACAACAAGGTAATGTAATGATCCGAGTCGAAGTTGGCTCCTCGGAACGTTCAGCTATCCACAATACTGAAGGCGAGTCTTCCGTCGATTGCAATGTAGTCAATATGATTGGCCACGGCTCGTAGGTCTTGTTCAAGAGCTCATAGAAGCTCTCCTTGGGGCATGCGTCCATATAAGGCTTTAGTTTGGCAAATTTAGCCTTGATAGGGATTGCTACGAGGTACTCGTTCATGTGTCAAAAACTCTAGATTTCTTGCCTAAGTCTGCCTCAAAAAAGCAAATCCTCATCCAAAATGGCTCTGCTTCCGCCACCGATAACAATTGCCGTAGTACATGATGCAGTTTTTATTCTCTTTTCGTCCGGCCGATCGCATTTCTATAATGACAATAACATGGTCTTGTTGAATGGCAACAACACGGGTAGTCCATACCAGGAGTTAAAACACTGCATCGTAAGAGTTAATTCGTCAGTCAGTCTCACCCGATGTAGAGTTGCAACAAGTACTGGATGCTGAGACCCTGAGATCAATAGGAGCTTTTAGATGGGCCACGACTCATACCAAGGGTGAAACCTGTGCCCTCAACATGGGATCCGAATTGGTATCAAAAGAATTGACGGAGAGCGATGCCAACTCGTATTGATGCCCAGATGGATGTATGGGCATCCCGCGAGATTAAGTCGCTATGACAGGCGTTCACGTAAATCACAAGACGTTATGCCATCTGATGCATACGTAGTCCGTTTTCCCTGTACTGTAAAATAAAACAAAATCAAATGAAAAGGTGTTCGGGAAAAATAATTTCTATAATTGTCAAATGTCAAACAAATGTCATAAAATTTTGACTAAATTCAGACAAATAGATGGCGCTCTTGGTTGCTGAGATATGGCTCGTGTACGGAATATTATTTTCCACACCGTGTAGAGCTCAGGGCTGTTTGGTCGAGGGAGGTTCCACAAAGCTTTACAATGCTAGATGTTGAACTATTCCCTAAAGGTCATAAAAAATGTTCATCGAGCTAAATGATGTTTAAGCTCATTAATGAAGTATGAACGGCTACTCGAAATATCAGTTTTGCTTAACGCCTTAGTGGGTGACTAAGACTGCGGTAAATTAAATTTTTACAACCTACTCGTACTTCAGTGAACTCACTTCCATACTCAATCTCATTATTCAGCTCAATAAAAATATAGGCTCTCACACCCAACCTTGCGGAAGTCCATCATATGACTCATTTCCTTCCAACCCTTCACTATTTCCAACCAAAAACGTGTCACTCTTCACCATCTTAAGCTGCCTATAACTTAACAAAACATGTTTGTATGTTAAACTCCTTTTAAATTGATTAAACCACTTCGGATTTAAGCGCCCACTTAAATCCAATAAACAAGAGAGAGCCAACAAAACGCCATAACCATTTTGTTTTAAACTTTGACTTTCGCCATTTTGCTCTGCATAACATTTGTTTATCAATAAAAAGGAGTAATAAAGTGTGAAACACTTAAAAACCCATACCATTGTCGTCGCCTTATACTAGGTACTACCCCTATGTAGAGCTGAGAGTTTTAAAGTTAAAGGATTCCCTCTGGTCTGAGAGTGAAGATGCTTGACTCTTTCAGATAAATTTAAGTACTTCTAGTACTGTTGGATCAGGTTCCTGCTTCGTTTTATTGGTCAAAAGTCGAATCATGTCCTAGCATAAAAAGTTTTTCTTCAATGCAGTGGCTTCCGCTTTTCAAAAGCGACAAGGCACGTAGCGGTTGGGTGGGGTTCTCAAAAAAAAAGAAGAAAAAAAAACAACAGCAGAACACAACACAACACAACACAACAACAACAGTACCAGCACCATCAACTCTCCTTACTTTATATTGTAGAATGACGAGAATAAAAATGGAAATGTGAACCATAAACACTTGACAAATTTTCCACCACCATCACCAGTACCACCAGTGTGAGTCCTGGCCAGGAACAGACTTCAAAAATCTGGCGACACAGTTCATTCAATTGAAATTACGTGCGCGTTCTTTTTTTTTATATAGTTTAGTGCAGCTAATAAAAATGTCGTTAATCCGATTAAAGTCAGAGAGTTTTGATGTTGGCTGCGTATAGTTGACGATAGTTCGGTCTTCTCGAACAACACAATTGAAGGTACTCGTAAAGATACCTTGAATTTGAGTTTAAATAGAATGATAGTTGTAAATGTTTCCCATCATTGTAAGTCTAGACAGATCTAGTAGCTTAACGTATCGAGGAGTTAGCAGAATGTGACTCATCACATGTAGGGATGCTTGTGCTTGAAACAATTTTTGAAGTTGCAGTTCATTCCAAGAATCCTTCTAAAAACCCCTAAGAGGAGGGCTATCCAAATTATCGAGCTTTTAGCAGCTTTGACATCTCCTCAATCATCCCTTCTTTCCAAGAATTACATTAATGGTCCTGTATGCAGCGCAATCAACTTCTTTCTCAATAGTGAAATTACAAATGCAACTCATGTTACTCCTTCACAAGAAGACAACTTAACGGAGAATCGCCCTGAAATATATATATTTCATCAATGGCAAGGTAGAAGATTTCTGGCCACCGCTCTCATTAACTGCTGATAAGGTGGCCGGACTCAAATCGTAACACAAAGGGCAGACAGACTCAACCCACATGAAGAAGATCCAAATTCTAAATCGAATCGAATCAAGTGCTATTATATTTCCACAGTACATCCTTGCAGGATTCCTTGATTAAAGATCTCAACTACTAGTCCATCTGATGTACTCGTACTCGTACTCGAATAAGCAGCTCTCGATCGAGGAGTGGTATCACTGCAATGGACTTGGACTCAATCCTTTCAAACCATCGACGTTGTCGCACTCTAATTGTCTTTTAAATCTGAACATGTCTCTAGACACAATGACACCGAATCCTTAGTTACTGTGAGTACGCTAAAATGACTTTGCCTTAACCTTGGTCTGGAGTTGGCCAAAATTAGAGCTGGAAAATGAATGTAGTTGGATTTTCACTAATGGCTCCATAACAGATCTATGGTGACCATTTTTGACCTCAGAACCTAATAGATAAAATTATCTCTACCTTCTGTACGCCTGTGACTTGATAGGAACTCCGAATGATCACTTCCTTGCAATTGTCATTTAATTTATCAGCCAGTCCGAAGCCCGGATAAAGGAGGAGGGATATCCCAGCGGAGAAAGAGGAGTAAACCTCAAAAATAAATTCTCAAATCCAAGGTGGGACAGCGAACGCCGAGTGAAGCATGACTAAGAGGGAGCTTAGTCACAAGTTTGCGAACTACGGATACCTGTCTACCTCTGATTTCAATTAATAGCCTTCCTGTATTGGAATGCTGCCTCTACAAATGCGGCATCAAAATAGAATGCCGATTCTGTCGATATCGACATGACTTCTGCCACTCGGGTAAGGACTCAAATATGGAAGATATTGAAGTCTCCTCTCAGCGACTCTATTTCAGAGACCAGCATCTTGTTGGATGAAATAATATCACAAGACATGGATGTGCTGGAGAGTTCGGACAAAGGGTTCCAACAGGAGTCTGGTTATCTCAGATTGACGCCATGTGAGCAACATTTTTTCAAGCGAACACTGAAAAAGGGGAGCAGTATTGAAGAAGCCCGTAATCTTGCGAAAGTAACTGATGACAACAGAGGTCCTGAAGACTGGGTGTAGTCCCGGTGGATCTTGATGGTAATCCTCTCAGATATGAACAAATGGTTCAGATTCAAGAGCGAATTATGGATATCACAATAGAACAACGTGATGAGGATACGGTTCCTACTTTTCGTGGCACGACCTTCAAAGCCGAGTGGCTGAAAATAGTCTGTGCGGATGCCACCACTACAGAGTCGATGTATAATAACCTCGACTTGCTAAAGAGGAAATGTGGGCTGGAGGCGATGCTTGTGAAGGAGGAACTCTTTCCGAAATAACACGTCATCAGAGGCCTATTCCCACAGATTACCCGAGAAGCACGTAACAGAATTCTGGCCATCGCACGTATGGGAGTTCATGGGGGATATCTGCAAAGATCACTTTTTGGATACAATGATGGTCAGGGCCATCAAAGCTCGAAAGAGTGCAAAGTCTTGCGTGTCTGTGCATTTCCAGTTATAGAAGCAATAATAGGACTTACGTCCCTACACTTCTTTATCAGCAAAGTGGCTTTATGAAGCTCAGTAAGCACGGTACAAGCCAAAGAACTAGATCTTTGCGACCACCCGGATCTAAAGATCTCTGTAATACCAAAACTTGATATGATTTGCGCGGTATTTATTGCCCCTCAATAAAAATGCTAACACATGTATGAATCTAAGCCGGCACGATATTAAAAACCAAGTGGGGTACCTTACAGGTCATCACGGTTTAAGATATCATCTCAAGAAACAAGGACTAGCCGACTTTGTCTTGAAGAAGACGAAACAGCTGAACACATCTTGTGTGATTGTCCAGCCTTCAACGGAATCAGACGGAATACCTCATTCATCATAATAAAGTTATTGGCCCCCTTGACAGTTGAATTTCTTATGAATAGAAGGTAAACAAAGAGCTCTGAGCTTCAATAATGTCAGCGGCCTTTCTGGTGTCCTTCGACGCGAAATATTGGCAGGCTGCCTCTTGGTGTATTAACAGCGCATTTCGTTCGGGCGACATGAAAATTATTATTTTTAGTTGTGCCAGAAGGGTGGCTATCTCATTAAGCAAGTCATACAGGTTACTTGCACCTATACTTTGTTGATGAAAAAGCAAACGCGTGGAGGTCACGACCTAAAAATCCTCCACGCCTTTTCTTGTGTTGTACCCGCTCTTTTCTCCTCGTCATTCCCTGGATGTCGCAGTACAGGTGGAATTCACTGGATTCTTTGGATCCAGGTCCCTCTCTCTACCTACCGCTCCAACGATTACCATTTAGGTACCCCAGATAGAGCCAGGCGGACGGCCTGGAGACTCTAGTGGACGGACAGTCCGATGCCCTAAGATTTTTACACCCCAGCTGTGGCCGATAACCCACCAGAGACTAAAACTACAAACTTATAAAGAAAGCCCGGGATTCTCTACGATCATCACCCCTGATTCTAGTCTGCAAGGAGACTGACGGAGTTGTGTCTGTGGTAACTAGCCGATATGAGCAGTCAGTTCAATAAACAAATAGCCGTCATAGCGGAGAGTGCTTGATAAAAAAAAACAAATCGAAACCAACAAGGCAAAACCTAAAAAAAAGAAATAAACGGAAAGAACAGATAAACAGTAATGAATGGAAAAAAAACCTTACCGACAGACGAACCTAAGGAAAACAGGACCAATAACAATAAAACACTCCTAAGACAACACATAGACATATCCCGAACGACCCCGATACACAGAAACACAAGAAACGACGACAAGACATAGAAATCACCCCGCCTCGTTGGGATTTTGACGATTCGCGCGAGCCTATAAATGTCCTTAGTGGTAACCCCCTCAAATGTTTCGCGAACCCCTGACTACTCGCGAGTTATACAATAGACTTTTGGTGATCATACGAAATCAGGGACTTTCCGTTGACCGCTGCCTTCGTTTTTCTTGTGTTAAATTTTCTGATATGAGCAACGCCTTTGAAATATAAGTCATCGGCACAGAGCAATCGGAATATTTTAATGTGCGTTCAGGTGTACCATAAGGGTCTGTCCTTGGGCCAATTCTTTTAAATATATTCCTCAACGACTTTCCTTTTAAACACCCTGGCGATATTCTCGACGCCGACGACAACACAATATTGGCCAGTGGAATAAGACCAATCGATGCCCTTAAAAAGGCTGAGGATAAAATAAATATCTTACAAAATTATCCAAAGAAGTGGGGACTAAAGATAAATACCCATAAAAGCGGTTTAACATATTTTAGAAATGCTAGTGGAAAAGGTCACTATCTTGCAGTCAAGGAAAGCAAACTGTTAGAAATTCAAATTTATGGAAGTCCCATTCCATTGCGAGTTGGAACTTAATATCTAGGTTTTCATTTTCAAAATAGACTTTTGTTTAACAAACATGGCCGGAGAGCTTTAGCCAAAGCAAAAACGCTCATTAGGCCGATTCTGACCTACGGTTTTGCATCTTGGTTTACAATTTCACCTACAGTTGTCAAGGAAATGGAGAGCTTTGAAAGGAAAATATTATGTTTTTGCTGAAGTAAATTTAGGAAACCTGATAAAAAGTTCTTCTCTAAGACAACGGTCTACGAGACAACGACAATGTCCCCCCTTATGATTTATCAAGCAGATTTTCTACTCAAGAAATTGTATCGAATAAAAGAGAAAAGAGCACCCCAACCCACTTGTGAGAACCTTGTTAGACTCCAATATTGACAGCTGCGCGAACGATCATTACTATCTTTCGTCGCTTAATCTCTTACATACGACATCGTTACAGCTGTTAAGACCTGAGGCAAATGGAGGCTTCGTCGTTCCCTTTTACGAGAAAGCATCTCCATGTAACCTAAGAGGTCGGAAAACGTACGTCGCTTCAAATGGTCCATTGGCTTCAATTCTTGAGTCAGCTTGATCTCGTATGGTCGCCTGAACGGCAGCGAATTTTCGACACTTCGACCAATCCGTTGTCGCACTGACACGGCAACATCACATAACGAATATGTACACTCAAATTTTTGCACTAAACTCGTTATTGCCTGTCTACTAGGGCGAGAATTACGACCGAAGACTGGAATTAACGCTCTTAAAGTTGCAGTAACCGACTCCGAATTTCGGTAGAAAATTTTTATAATTTGCAGACGTTGCTCGTTCGTGTACTTTACCATGATGAAAATGTTGAGTTTACTGAATAAATTGACAGTGACAGTTTGATGATTGGTGAAAGAGTGCGTTCACAAATTAAATTCAAAGTTGTAAAGTCCCAATTGGAAAACCGATATAAGTCTTAATTCCCCATCACGGAAACATTAATTTGAAAAATTGTGCCTTTTGCGTTGGTGTTTAAATTTTGTATTATTTTTTAAAGAATGATATTAAAGAAATTGCATGGCAACCATCGCCTTGTCTAAATCCTTTTTTGACATCAAAAGTCTCGGTGAGTCACCATCGTCATCATACACAGGCGGACGAAGTTGGCAGCGATGCCAAAACTAGACATCCCTCTGTATAGTTCGATTCTATAGACGCTGTCACACTCGGCCCTAAAATCGATTTGATGTGTATAGGTCAAAAGCTCATGGATTTTCTCCATGATAGGCAGTAGTACGAACATTTTTGTCGATGGAAGACTTTCCGGGCCTGAAACAATGCTGGCACTCATCGGGGGTAGTTTTTTCGACTTCGACTCGGAAATCCTTATGAGCCTTAATACCAAATACGAGTTTGTCATAGTAGCCCAGATAAGGGCGTATTTGTGTAATTACGGGATTTTACTTTACCGTTGATTCAATCTGTGTAATTCGTCCGCTGTCCCGCTTATACTATACTGCTGCTTCTTTCGTCTGCTGAACGTGGATATCGAACAGTTCGCGATAGTTACCAATTGCAGCTATCAGTGCGTACAATATTTCTACGTACCCAACCATCGACTTAACGGAAAACCATTAAAGCTCTTTGTTTCTAGCCCTTTGCCTAAGATGGGTTTATTCTTGATCTTGGTTTAATGTATCGAAAGCGATCGACGTATTTCACTCCTGGCCCTTAAGCATAAGTACCTTTATTTTTCGTCAGTGGAGGTCCTGATATTATCTGAACAATTTTCTTAGTTATTTGTGTCAACTTCAGTGTGAGAGCGGGACAGAGCACACGATAATTTCAACAGAAAGGATAAAACAATCACGTCACGTCAAAAAAAAGAACATATCTACGAAATGAAAGGAAACAGATATGTTTCAACGATAAAGACGGCTCGACGACCACGAAAGAAAACAGTCAACGAAAGGGACAACACAACCCCAACGAAGAGCACGACACGACGCACGATTGAAACGGAGAACACGGGAAAAATGGTGAAATTAGCATCGCTAAAGGTAGAGCAATTAAATAAATTGCTACAGACACACGACGTATAAATAAAAGGAGACAAAACTCACAAAATCGCAAAACTGATTGAGATCTTGGGCACCGATGAAATAAATACGGAGGAAATTAAAGCGATGGAACCGTGGACAGCTCAAATCGCCGAATTGCGCAGCATCGTGTTGGATTTGGCAAAAACTGTCAATGATTTAACGGCGAACGTAAAAAGTGTAAAATGTGAAGGCACAACGCAGCAAATAGACAACAGCAATGGCAATGTAACCATACGCGCAAATCAATGTGATGCTGAAACTGAAAACGTAGTACCCAGGAGAGCAGCCACTCCAGCAACGTACATCCTTCCATCAGCATCGCAAATAAATGGTGCCAACAGAACCCAAGACGTTATCGGAATTCTTCCAAATTTCGAACCGCTCAAGCGCTCTCATCTCTCTCATCGCAGCAGTTCATTAGTAAAGTGGAGCAGTTGCAACGCTTATACAGTTGGAGTGAAGAAATGATGATGTTCGCTGTACAACATAAACTGGTGGGACTCGCAAGGCGTTGGCCGACGTACATAGAGACCTTATGAAACGGAAGCGAAGATCAGATGAATCTTTTATCGAATATTATTATGCAATGCTAGAAATAGGAAGACGAGGTGAGTTGGATGATTTATCTATTAACTCGTATATTACTAATGGTTTGAATGATTCCATACTTTCACGTACTCTACTCGCCATGAATCTGCGAACGTCCAACGAGTTGCTAAGTTCTCTGGATAGTGTATCCTCATTGCCAACATCATCACGAGCTGCAATAACAGAATCGGCACGATCAGTTCCTGATGGGGGCATAACACACGATAGAAGAGGCATCAAGTGTTTTAACTGCAACCAAATGGGACACATCGCTGCGAAGTGTCCACAGCCGCAAGGTTGAATTGAACCGAATGCAGCAGAATTTATACCACCAGTCACGAAAGAAGTCATCATTGCAGGACATACATACTTAGCGTTCATTGACGCAGGGAGCGATTACTCCTTGATAATAGAGTCATTGACTCCCATTGAAGCTCGACGACAAACATCTGTGAAACAACTGAAGGGATTCGGGGGATCGATTGTGAAATGGTCAGAGTACATACGCAGATGGACCAGAACGAGATTGAGGTATTGTTGTGCCAGACGAAGTGTTGCCACAAGGAATCCGGAGTGTTGAATGTTCAACTGAGTCAATTGAAACCATTTGAGATTGGCAAGGAACTCAAGGAACACCATCGCAAAGCAGTGCATGAACTTTTGGTAAAATACAACGATTGTTTTACAGAAGACATTTCCGATTTGGGACGGTGCAGCACAATGTCAATGTAGATAGAGGTGACAACAGATAAGCCAATATTGGGAAACCACTCGCTCAAAGAAAACCGCTTTCTGCAATCGTCGAAAACTTAGTGAAGCACAATATCACCCGTCCGAGCAATTCCCCTTACGCAGTCTACAACCAACCAACACCACAATTACTAAATCTAACGGAGAGAGTCGAATGTGTGTGAACTACCGCACCTTAAACGCCGTCACCATAATAAAACAATTTGTAATGCCAGTGGTAGAAGAACAACTTTCCCAGCCGAAGAGCAGGAAATACTTCACCACACTTGATATGACAGCAGGTTATTATCAGATCCCACTAGCCGAAAGGAGTAAAGCATTCACAGCCTTTTTAACACCTGATGGATTATTCGAACATAACGTCATGCCGTTTGGCTTAGTAAACGTACCCATGTACTTCCAGGAAATGATAACGCGGCTTATCCGAGGTCTAAAACATCGAAGCAGGATCAACTACGTCGATGAAGTTATTATCGCCGCGGACACACCTGAGCAAGGATTGTAAGTGTTAGAAGAATTCTTAGGTGCAGTGAGGAATGCAGGCTTAACGTTAAGACCATCGAAATGCGTCTTCATGACAACGAAGGTGGGGTTTCTCGGACATGTGATTAGTTCGAGTGGTATACAACCGGGAAATGACAAAACAAAGTGTATTAGCGAATTCCCTAGACCGACCAGTGCAACGGAAGTTCGAAGATTTTTAGGAATCACTGGATTCTTCCGCAAATTTGTGAAGGGATTTCGTTCTATGCTACGAAGGAATACGAAGTGCACACTGACGCCAGTTCTGTTGACCTGGTTGGAACTCTTTTGCAGCGTGAAGGTGAAGATTTAAAACCAGTTTTCTATTACAGTAGGCAATGTTCTGAGACAGCAAGGAAGTACTCCAGTCATGAGTTAGAGGTTTTGGTTTATTTGTTGGGTACACGATTTCGGGTCATCACGGATTGCAATGCCATTGCAATAACGAAGGCGACGTTTAATACCATGGCTAGCACGATGGTGGCTCAAATTGCAAGAGTTTGACTTCGAGTGTGTTCATCGACCAGGAGTTAAAATGAATAACGTTGATGGGATGAGTCGTGCCCCAACGCTACCACCGGAGGAACTGACGACTGTTGCTGAAAATATTCTGAAAGTGTGCTCTGTGGATGAAGATTGGATTCTCACTATGCAGAGGCAAGATGCTCAACTTAAAAACATCGTGAGCACTCTTCAACAAAAGGATGCGGAGAGTCCGGCACTGTTGAAGCAAACGGAAATCGACTACGAGATAGTATCAGGGCGGCTGTATCGAAAAGTCGGAGGTAAAAGGAAGTTAGTGGTACCACAGCTAGTAAGGTAGCGAATATCGAAAGCGTGTTACGATGATGTGGGCCACTTTAGCGTCGAAAAAACGTTGGATCGCATCAGAAAAGATTTTTGGTTTCCACGAATGAGGCGATATGTGAAGTCGTACATCGCCGCGTGTCCCGAATGCTGTCGGAATAAAATTAAAGATGGTAAGTCAGAGAGTCAACTCCACGTGATGGAAGTTTTGAAGTTTTACCGATTCCGTTCCGGTGTATATACATGGATCACCTGGGACCCTTCCCTAAAAGTAAGAGAGGTAATCTGTACATAATCGTTTTAGTCTGTGCTTTCAGCAAATACACCATACTCAGAGCTGTTCGGACGACTAAATCTACACCTGTTGTCGCAATGCTGCAAGAAGTGACGACAATATTTGGGCAGCCGTTACGAAACACTACCGACAGGGGCACCGCCTTCACCTCAAAGGAGTTTGAGAGTTTTACTGCCAGGTATGGAATTCAGTATGTGACAACGGCTGTAAGGACACCAAGGGCAAACGGCCAAGCAGAACGGGTCAACAAGGTCAGGTCTTACTAAGTGCAATTAAATGCTCAACCCGGAGCGACAAGGAATGGGACCTCACTTTACCAAACATTCAATGGAGCATTAACTCACAAATTAGGTCAACCACTAAATTCTCACCAAATAAACTAGTGTTCAATTTCAGTGTGAAAGATGTCAGCCAAAATCGAATGATACAAGCATTGGATGAGGAGCAGCAAGAGGGTAGCGATGTTGAGACGAGAAGGAGTCAAGCTACAGAGAACATCGCAGAAGAAACACATAAATGGAAGATTCGATACGACAGAAAACATCAGGCTCCGTACCAATACAGCGAAGGTGATTTAATCGTGATGGATTACGTGCCACCAACCTACAGGCGAGTCACATAAACTCGATCCAGCCTTTAAAGGGCCATACATAGTAATGAGGGTTTTGTCGCATGACAGATACTTGGTGGAGGATCCTCCGGATAAACCGCAAAACCGTCGGCGCTATAGCAACGTCATTTCGAGCGACCACATGAAGCCGTGGTGCCATCTGATTCGGACAAAGTGTCAGGAGAAACCGAGCTATCAACTTCAATGTGAGAGCGGGACAGTGTGTGTTAAGCGATCGTCTGAGTCAGAGGTTTTTGCGCACTGGTGCCAGTTTCCTTAAACCCTTTTTGTTTTGTATTCCATTATAAAACTTATTTTGTGTTCTTCTAATAAAATATATATAATTTGAATTCGTTGTTATTTTTCTAAGGCTGTCTTTTGACATTTGGGTTAAGTACACATTATCAGCATAAAAAACAAAATTTGTGTTCAACATGATAAAAAATCGATAGCTCCGCCTTTTCTTAGGAAACACTTGTTTAGACTCAACAGATAAGACGGTCGCGGTGACATATTCCAGATCATTTGCAATCACAATTTTTGAGAACGTTAGAACTCAAATGAACTGCGACAAATTAAATCAATTTGTACGGGAACCACCATAACTATTAGTGCACTTCAAATATCTTGTCCTTAATAGGACAAAGTACCGAACAAATTGCAATATACTCATACAAACTGTACCATTCACCCCCTACACATCACTACCATTCTTGTCATTCTTCAAACGACAAAGTTTTCAACGCAACCACGACGTCTTGTGATGCAGTTCCAAGCCCCTTTTACCGCCTTAAAATGGCAACAATGTACACGTATAGTGCGAGCATAAGTGTCCCTTTGCAATTTAATTATCATCCTTTGCTAGATGGAACCGTTAATATTAAAAGTTCCGCTTCACAAGTACAAACAACTTCAGTTTGAATCCTTGTGAGTTTTAGGTCTCAATATTAAGTGCGCGACAGCCTTGCACTGAAGCGCAATAATGAATCCCACATACTGCTTACCACTTACCACAAGATAGTTATTCATACTACTCATACACATGCACACATATACGTAGTTACGTGCAAATGATCCTTTGAAGAATCCTTGTCCCCATTAGCGGTGTTCACTTCCGGTGAAAAGGAGAAAAGTTTCGAATTTCTTGCATTACCGCGCTGCCAAATTTTGGTGAAA
Source organism: Volucella inflata (assembly GCA_928272305.1). NCBI lineage: Eukaryota > Metazoa > Arthropoda > Insecta > Diptera > Syrphidae > Volucella > Volucella inflata. The sequence goes on along the minus strand of OV743718.1, from coordinate 17,136,221 downwards.
AACTTTCGACAACTATGATATGTATTTTCGACAAGACCAACTCGTAAGGTATGTGGAGGGGAAGGAGATAAAGAAAAGAAAAAAGTATGGAATGGGAAATGCGTCGAAACGCGTTAGCAAGTGCAAGTAAATATTTGACTTTGCTAGGTTGGCTCCTCTAACTTCGTCGACCACATGTGTAGTGTAACAGGCAATGTGTGGTTTTTTTTTTTTTGTAGATTTACATATCCGTTTCCGGTTTCTTAAAAAGTTTTTGAAAGAGGAAAGATTTCAATATTTTCCAATGTCGTGGATGCGAAGTTTATTTTGTATTTAACAGTAGAGCAGACAGAAATGGAAGCGACCTTAGGGTAGGTAGTTGGCCTACGATTGAAACTTGCTCAAACTTTTAATATAGAACGGAATTTTACATGAGCGTTCTTTAGAAAGGCAATTTAAGACACGTGCACAATAAAGTGCCAGTATCTTTGCCGATTGCACTTATCAAATGAGATGTAACGAGAATGATACCCCAAGGGTCTCCTTTATTGGCTTACCTATATAATGCTTACATTGATGGACTCATTGCCGAGCTTGCACAACCGAAAAATAACCTGGACTTCGTTGGGGTTTAAGCAGACAATATTTTTTTAGTTGCCTCCGGACCTCCAGCAGTACCGAGCGACATACTTAGATCCGCAGATAATCTTATACATGCCTGGACTCAAAAAACTGGTGCAATCGTTTCAACTTCCCACACCTTGAAACAGCTTTGGTAATAACAAAATTTTTGGTTGAAGGCACCCTACAAAACGGGCTCACCCAATACATGTGGACCACTAATAAAAACTTGGAGAATATCGACATAGCCATTAACCAATGCTTCCGGACTGCTACAGGAGCCCTAACAACAACACCAATTGAGGCCTTAAGAGTAGAAGCAGGCTTTAAATCAATCCACAGATTGGGACAAAAGATATCAATTAAATTAATAAGCAAAGCAATAACCGATTCCACCCACCCACTTCATTCAATTTCACTCAAAATTGAATCTAGGTCAAAACAAAACAGGACAAACTTGATCTCCTCTTTGAATACTCGTAGAATACTGAGTTTTAACTCTCTCTACGGATTTACTCCTCTGGACAAGTCACTCCACCTCATCAATACCGTACCGCCCCCTTGGGAAAGGCACACACCACCCATCGACATTAGCCTTTCCAATTACAGTAAAGAAAACAACTCAAAACAACAATTCATTCTCCTCCACCGATAATTAATCCAAACTTTTAAGCCGACAAAACTTTATACACGGATGGGTCCTTTAAAGATAACAATTACTCCTATGCAGTGGGTGAACTTTTGGATACAAATGAAGACATCACTCTTTCCCAAGGCATCCTTCCAAATGCAGCCGGTAGTTATCTAGCTAAAACGGTGGCACTGATAAAAGCGCTTTCTTTAGCTCTATTCAGGAATGTAAAGACACGGATAACCTAAATATCTTGACGAGAATCAAAGGTGTCAACAATAACTGTCCAACGATGAACTACATTCGGAGCGTTTTATACAACAACGTCAACATTGCTCTGGCATGGGTTCCAGGCCATGTGGGTATAAAAGGAAACGAGATTGCCGACGCAGCAGCTAAAGAAGCCATCCGCTTCCCTCTAGAAAAATAACTACCAGGCGTTCCCTACCTTATCTGCAAAATCTTCAATGAAATTGAAAAAGAAGAACTAATTATTTCGTGGCTTAAGCAGAACAACTTTCTACGGATGCATCATCCTACACATCTCAGGATTCCCAACTGTAAAAACTTATCCAGAGCAGAGTGCATAACTCTCTTCCGAATTAGAGTAGGAAAAACTGTATTTTGGAGTCGACATCTTTTCACCCATGAGCCCCCGATGAATTTGTATATTGTAAAGAGGTCTTATCCGTTTGGCATATCCTTGCGGAATGTCCAGTTTCTCGCCAAGTCTCAAGCCCCGAACCCGTTTCTGCACAAAACAAACGTTTACGCCTAGCCGAAGTGCTTGATCCATCCGACATAAGATCCTTGCAGCGAGTCAAAGAAGCCACAACGCACCATAATAAATACAAAGAAATCTGAACCAACTTTTACTTAAATGAAACACCTTTTCCCCATTGCAAACCTTCCCAACGGCATCCATGGTCTCGTTGCCCTGATGCCGTCTATTTTAAGTAATTTATAAATTTATTTTGTAGGTTATTTTCGATAAAAAATAAAAAAATAAGAATGATGTGCTTGGTAAGTCTGATAAGTGCAAAATTGATCATCCACGGCTTAAGTCAGTCTGAGCAAAGAGAACTCTTAAGTTGAGCCCTATATAGGCCCAAACGCATTTTTTTGCTTCAGTCCTAATACTGTCATTTTTCTGTTATTTTTTTTTTTTTTAAATCTTGGATCTGACCTTCCAAGCTAGGAGTTTTGCCTGCCTAACAACTACGAGTATATCCGATGAAAGATCCCTGCTTTTTTTAGTCAGAATTTGAAGCGATGCGTAACTTCTTACTAGCTGGCACCTGGTTTCAACATTTGAAGAACCATACTTAGCTGGACTTAGCCCCTGACAAACAAGCCAACCACTTTGGTCATATTGCGATCGACGCCGGACATTCCTTAAAATTTCTGGACGTTCGCATTTTCTAACCTTTTTAAGGAACCAACATCGATTTGGACCTTTCACGGAAACAACGTAGTCAAGAAAAACCACCAACGTTCGAAGTTGAAAAGGAAATCCTAGTCCTCATTCCCATATGTGTTATGGGAATGTTGTCAATGAGCCATCAAAGAAGCTGCTTCGGATGTTAAGTTGATGAAGCGCCGCTACAAATCAAAGAAACCTCTTGTTGCAATCAAACAAGACCGTCTTGCATTCGGCAGAGCTCTACAATGAAGGAAAAAAGTAAGAGAACGCGAAATCCCCGGTCTAGGACAGCGCCTGTAAGATCTTATACCACCTTGATCCACCAATCTATACTGTCCCCTTCAAAGTAATCCCCATCGACTGCAACACACTTATACCAGCGCTTGATCCAATCCTCGAAACATTTTTTGTATTCGGTTTTCAGTTCCATTACTTCCTCTTGGCTGCTGAAACGCGTTCCCCGTAGTGGTTTTTCTAACTCGATTGAACAGAAAGAAGTCACTGGGAGCCAAATCAGGTGAATTCGGTGGCTGTTGGATGGTATTTGTTGCATTTTTCGTCAAAAAATTACGAATAATGATGGCACTGTGCGACGGGGCGTTATCATGGTGCACAATCAACGAGTTTTCTGCCCACAATTCTGGTCTCTTTCGGTGAATTGCTTCACGCAAACGTCTCTTAATGCCCAAATAATACTTTTTGTTTACTGTCTGGCCTTCTGGCAAAAATTCATGATGTACTACACCGTTGTAATCCATGAAAACCGTGAGCATTGCCTTCTTTTTGACTGAAAACGAAGTGTTTTTTTTGGTCTCGGCTCATTTGGTGAACGCCATTCACTTGCCCGATGTCTGGATTGCGTGGCGTACTCATAAACCCACGTCTCGTTCCCAGTAATGATCCTTTTGATGCATGTGGAATCTGATCCAGCTTCGCAAATCATCTCTTTTGCGACGCCAACACGGTCTCTGTTTAGCATGAAATTGAGGTTTTTTGGCACGAACTTTGCTGCTACACGACGGAAACCAAAATCATTAACCAAAATGTTTTGGACGGATCCATAGACAATGTTTAAGTCCTCCTCTATCTCTCTGATGGTTAATTTGCGGTTGTTGAACAACATTTCTTTTACTTCATCAATGTTTTCGTCGGTTTTCGATGTCGATTGTCTGCCACTGCCACTACCACTTTTGAACAGCTCGTGCCACTGGTAAACGACCGTTTTCTTTAGAGAATCGTTGCCGAAACACTTTTACCAACTTAACAAAAAGAACAGAACTAAAATCGGAATAATGGGAGCGCCACACGTTGGTTATTCCGGGATTCAAGGTGGTATGCCGTATTGTGGGAACACCTGAAGCCGTTTATCAACGAGATCTTTGCTACATATATGTGACCTTAGGACAAGTAACTTTGGCTACCTAGACGCCGCTATCACTTCAGACAACGACACGAATGCTGAAATCAAACGAAGAATAACTCTTGACAATCTAGGAAACCCCTTTCTCGAACCACACAAGTGATCCTTAATCTCAGTCCTGCTCTATGGCGCAGAGGCATGGACATTATCAAAAATGTATTAGGGAGTGCTATTGACTGCTATGAGAGGAAACTTCATCGGGTGCTTTCGGGCCGCCTCGCATAGACGCTGAGTGGAGGAAGAGATCCAATTACGAACGTAAGGACTGTGCAGCGATATCGACTTAACCAGAAGGTCATACGTCGAAAAGTCTTCGGATCTACTGCCAAGGAACAGTGCAGTAAAGAAAGACCGCGACTATGATGGTTTACGATAGTAGAAGGGAACCTTAGCCAATTTATCGAGCTGGCTGGATACGATTGTTGCCTGAGTTCTAGGTTCACTCCGGACTGTACCGCCCCATAAGCATTTTCTGTAAGCATTTGAAACCATTCAAAAGTATTGCTTCTCCATAGATATTGCAAATGTCGAGAAAATTTCAGAGTACTCGGCACTTTCAGATTGACACTGATCCAGTATTTGCTCCGACATATCTGTCAAACTCGTCAGGATGCACTCTACCGATGGCTTGCCCAGAATATCAGACTAATTATCTCCGTCCTGCCATCTGGCGCAGGTACTTGGACCTTGTCGACAGCCGATAAAACTAAACTTGGCCAGAAAGATATTGCTTATTGTTTTCCGTCAATTTTGTACTAAGATTCGTGGTCAATGTTGAGCGAATGTAAATCTTAGTTCAGTGACGAGATCAACTAGAAGTGCAGCACGAGAGGGAGGAAGTTATTTAAGTAATTGCCCAAATTTTGTAAATTACCTTTCAAAGGATTTGTTGATTGCTTTCACTAACAGTGAAGTCCATTATTGGCCTCTCTTCCATCAGATTGTCTTGCTAAAATAAAAACGACCAACTTATGGAAAATTATGACGCTTTAGCGGTAGTTTTTTGACCATCTGTTGGATCGATTCGGTTGACAAGGTGGTAAAGCATTTCAACATAAAGTAGCCTTGGTTCTGTATTATGCTTGGCTTTCCTTAATTGCGCGCCCATCAACTTTTGTTCAAGTGCAACTGTGTAAAGGAAAAGACCTCTTTGACTGTCTTTGCTTAAATGTGAAAAAAACATTCTTACCAAACTGGGAATATCAGTTACTTTTAAGACGAAGTTTTGTTTTGTTCAAAATTTAAAAAATAAAAGTGTTCATTACCGGAGGGATACCACAAGAGTCAGCGTTACGACCGCTGCTTTTCCACTTTATATGCCACATCAACGTTGTTTGTTTTCTCTCCCAAAACTTTTAAAAGTAATTCAAAATGTAATTGCATCTGTCCTCCTGACTGTATTTCTTTATTTTTTTTTTAAAACAACCAAAGTTTTGAATTTTTATTCGAATTTCCAAAGTTTGAGCAAAACATTTTTTTCATCATGAAGTGCGGTTTTTATTTTTATATCCTCATACGTGCGTCGCATGGTTCTTTACGGTACGGGGGTCCTCCCTCAATGGTGGTAGATAAATCTCCATTTTAGTGGCTTAGGCGAAAAGGAAAAGAAGTTCAATAGATAAAACGTTTTGCTATATACGAGTAGTATCTCAGTGTTTTCTAAAGTACAGACAAAAAAAAGGTTTCTTATCCAGTAGCGCTGGGTGTAAGGGGATCTTGTATATCCTGGCCGGAAGGCAAATGATTTTTTTATGGATATTAAAAAATAGTTTAGCGTTACCCTCTCTCCAAAATCGTTGCTTGATTTTTCTTTCTGTTCTTTTTTTTCGTCGGAAGAAATTTTATGAAGTTCCTGCAACTTTGTATGGCTCCTGTGAGATGAGATATAAAGCCGGGACTTGCCGCATCTGTACCATATTATAGAACTTGGGACTGGGTAGGAGCGTAAAGTAAATTTTAAATTCCTCGAAACATTGTATTTTTTATTTGATTCCCTTTTCAACTAAGAAAAGCAAGTGGAAAAAAAAGATCAGGGCAGAGGTCCTTTTTGTGTGTGTTTTTTTTTTGGAAATTGATTTTTAAGAGAGTGACACACGCACACTCTTGGGAGCAATTAATTTTGTGTTAGCTTTTGCTAAATGATTTCTTCTGTTCTCCTTTGGGGGGTAGTCAAATGGAAAATTATTTTCTTTTCGATGGAAGTTGGTTATTGGGCGGTTGGGAGGGCAGATGAAGAGTTGCCCTTACTGTGTGAGCTGTCAAGCTACTGGAGAAATAAAAACCAATAGTTGAGGGAGAAGGGGGATAATTATTGTACAATCGTGCCTTAAGTCAAGCACCAGGGGCACGTTTTAATCGAGAAATTAAATATTTAGGTGTGAAACAGGGATCGGAGGTAGTATGAAGGAAAGGGAGAGTTATTTATTTTCGGGAAAACCGGATGAGGTTATTATTCATTACTTGTTGGTAATTGATGTTGAAAGCCCAAGCGGTTGACAGTTGCAAGAAGACTGGTCCTACATTGCCATTCAACTTGATCCATATTTTGAAAGCTATACCCGGATGTAATTCTAGTGTGGTTATACGAGTATATGATATGGTAACTATTTTACTACTGTTACTGCTCTTTATGTCCACCAGTAGTATGGTTCTTACTGGATAACGCGACGAACTATGATCCAGTTCAGAGTGATGGCAATGATTTTCTGTGGTGTTTTCCAATGCAGCCAAAAAAATAGATGGACATGATAGCTTGCTCAAAAAAATAAGATTGAAATATGGTTAAATCCTAACTCTATGGCAGATTCTAAGAGGTCAGATTAGATTAATTGCAAGCCCGCAACGTGTAGGCAATAAGAGATCAGAGGGGCAGTTTTTGATCCACTGGATCGCAATGTCTTTACAGCAAAAAAACAAAAAAAAAAATTGTGTGATCGTTAGGGTCCAGGATACTGTCTTGCTTGCGGCAGAGTGGGTTTGTGCCCACGTTTCTCTTCAATACATCAAAGAAGATTTTCATCGTTGCTGATTTTTTTTTTTATTTCATCTATCGGGCGTGATTCCACCTTCAACATCCCTCCACTTTCTGACTGCTTTCTGAATAACTTTGAGATATCACTTAAAGGTTTTCTTACCAAGTTGGAGTGCATTTTAGACTTTTCTTCCACGAATGTTCTAAATATAGCAAGGATGGGAAATGAGAGCAACACTGTAATAATTTTTTGCACGATATCACTTCTGGTAACGGATCTACTCGTAGTCTCATTGACTTTGCGGCGGGAAGTACCTATAATGTCTCTTTACCGATACCAAGTACACGATTTTCTCAACTCAATACAAAAAATGGAATACGGTGATCTGGAGATCATACTAAAGACGTATCTCTAGTATTTTGGACGTCTGAACCTCCTGGGAGAATAACCGTGACTTGGATCACGAATATGGATCTTTCAAGATGAATGTGGATCTTCCACAACCAATAAAAACTACTGTGGGAAGATATATAAAGAGGCTGCAATTGAAAAAGATAACGAGAATCAACGAGGTAACAAGAGGCGAGAGCTGCCTTTATAAAAAACAAAAAGCAAATGAGATGGCAAGAACAGCGGTTTCTCCAGAAGGAGAAAAATAGCACAAGGAGCGCGCGGTCGATGATATTGAGAGCTTGTACTCCAGGGGCAACTTCCAGAAGTTTCACCAACATTTGAGAATACAACGGAGGTGCTCAAAGCTGCAGGAATTGACTTTAGGCAGAGCAAACACCCCCATTTCTCATTTGTCAAATGTGTGTATGCCTGATGAATGGAATCTCAGTATACTTTGCCTGATTCACAAATAGAGACCGCTACATGATCTTATATGCCATATTGTTTGAATGTCTTAAATCGTTGGTCAACAACCCCTTTCAGTGCGGTTTCAGACCAGGAAAGTCCAAAATTAACCAAATCTTTAAACTCAAGAAGTCCAAATCGATGCTTACCATCCTTTCGTCGACTTTAGGGCCGCCTATGAAGGCATTTATAGCGACAAGCTGTATAGTACAACATCTGGTTTTGTAATTTCTGCCAGACACGGCCGTCTATACAGAATGAATGACGCGCTGTCGTGTGACTTCTTTAACATCTCAACCAGTACCGAAAAAAAAAGTGCAAATGCCCTTTAGGGAAAAAAACTCATAGTGCGGGCGTTCGCCATTTCCGCCCGCACCCGTAATTGCGTGCGATTTCAATACACACAATTCTGAGTGATTCCGGCATTCTAGAGAGACACCAGCCGAAGGAAGGTGTGTTGGGATCTTCGCTGCGAAAAACATCTTGAAACAGCTTGCAAATGAGCCCACGCAAATACCAGACATTAAAAGTTACACCACCAACAAGCTGGACTTCTTTCTAACTTCCCACCCTTATAGGTACGCTGTTGATGTGCTCTCTAGGCTCGTCGGGCCATTGTGTCATATCAGCTAAATTCTCGTACATTGACCACACAGATAGAGAAAAAAAATCCTAAAAGAACTGTATGGCAATACGAGAAAGTCAATTGGAGCGAACTTAACACCTATTTTAGGAATTTTAACTGGTCGTTAAGTTTCCTTATTATCACAGAATGAAATCTTTTATTCCTCACCGGATTAAGAGTATCAGACCAAAAGAAAAGGCGTGGTACGACTTGAGCTGTAAAGAGGCTGTAAGGCTAAGAGAAATGCTTTTTCGGTCGTATAAGAAAAACCTGACAACAAGCTAGGAATGACTGCAACGCCTTTCTGAAGCGTGGGAAAGTTCTATATGACCAAAAACTGAGGCAATACTACAATATCCCAAAGGTAGTAAAAATTGTTGGCCTTTCGTCAAAAATATAAGAAACTCAGCTTTACCCTCCATTCCATCCCAACGATCATTTATAATGACGGAATGTCATCAGCTGTCAGCTTTTTGAGTAACGCCAATCTGCTTGCTGCACATTTTGCGGCCAACTCAACACTTTCAGACTGTGCTATGTCTCAGCCTTCACTTCAGTGCGTCGAATCTTCAATTGAGCAAATCTACTTTCGCACTAGTGTAGTAGCAAAAGTATTGTACTTAAAGATCTTAGCATTTACAAAGTTGCTGGTCCACAACATACATCACGCCTTCTTTTAAAGAGGTATTCTTTCACGCTGGCGAAACCACTGCGCAAGCTTTTTCATCAATCCTTAGGACTCTTTCCGAGCAGATGGAAAACACCATTTTTCACCCCATCCCCAAAAAAGGCGAATCTTTTCTCTCTCCTCTTACAGACCGTTTTTTCCAAGGTCGCGGAAACGTTGATAAACCGTCAGCTCATGAAATATCTCGAAACACGGAAACTTCTTAATGAATTGCAGTGTGCGCCGCAGCAATAGGCCTCCTGGTGATTTGATGGTATGTCTTATAGAAAAGTGGATCCAAAGTTTACATCAATCTGGTGAAAGCGACTTGACATTTCTAAGGCATTTGACAGAGTTTGACATCAGGCTCTTTTGTCGAAAATCCTTTCATTTGGGATCGACGACTCTTTTCTTCAATGGATTAGAAATTACCTTTCGGAACGTTAAATTCAAGTTGCCTTGGATGGTTTCAAGTCTAAAATTCACAAAATAAATGCTGGAGTGCCCCAGCGCTCCGCTCAGTTTCCGACACTCGTTTTAATAATCATCAATGATCTCTGGTATGGTTCTTCTAATCCATTAGTGGAACTTAATTCTTCCAAAACACAATGCTGTCTGCTGTCGCTAGAGCGAAATCCGAATTCCCAGCCATTATCCATAAATGGCGCTTGCATCGTAAAAACCGAAAAACTTTTTAGTTTCAATGGGTATATGTGTCAATGACAACTTAGGTCGGACTGACAATTTATTCGAAATCGCCAAAAATTCGGCGAAATGTCTGGGTTTCCTCAAGCGACGTAAGAAATATTTCACCCGCTCTGATATATAAGGCAATTATTCCCCAAAAATTGCTCAAATCTGGCCAGGTGCTCTTAAGACTTCTTTGCGCCTACTAGATGGCATTCAAAACAAAAAGATGTTTGGGCTCAGTGGTTTTTTTGCTCCATGGGTGGCTTCCAACATTTTATGGAGAGATTTAATTGTTAGTGAGAAGTGGCTAGTTGTTGTATTCTAGTCAACAACAAATCTTACTTGATTTTTTTTGACTGAAAAATGCAAGTCTTTCGGGCACGGCTGGGAATCCAACACCGAACCTTCCGATGCCACACTGCCGCACCCTCAAGCCCACTTTCGGACTGAAATATCGTGATTCATTCCTAAGCCGAACAACATGATTATGGAATGGCTTGCCGAGCTCTTTATTCCCTAGTCGTTATAACCTCCAAACATTCAAGACCAACGTACATCGCTACCTCTCTTTCTACTTTCCCTAATTTTCCATCGCCCGCGCTATGTACAATCATTTTAATGGTGCTAATAAACCCCTGAGCGCCTGGCAAGAACGTACTCTTTTATTGAAATATTCTATGACCGTTTCGCATAAATGTGGCTTAATTTCATTAATACACCTAATTTCCTCTTTCAATGCGTTGGTGGCTTGTTTGCATAGACCTCTGACTTCAAAAAACCCCAAAGAAAAAAGTCCAATGGCGTTACATCGACAGATCTGGATGGCCAATTCTGATCGCAAAAACGGCCGATTGCATTTGTTGTTGTTCTAAAATCCATTCAACGAACTCTCTTCGCGCTGTATGGTCGGTAGTTTTCAGTTCTTGAGTCAATTGAACTTTGTAAGCATACAGCTATAGAAACGATCTCGAAATGCCAAATTCTTGACTACGGTGCCGAATTGATGTTCCTGGACTGTCAGCAATACTTTCGCGAACTGCTTCGATGCTCTCTGTTGAACGACTTGTGACGGGACACCTAGAGTATTTAAGATCACTAATTGATCCAGTCTTCCTAAATTTCGCAATTATTCTCTTCACAGTTGATAGTTTTAAATTACTATGACGGCCATATTTTGTACGAAAATTGCGGACTGTAGCTGACAAAACTTCATTATTTTTAAAATATTGCTCAACAATGAAAATGCGTTGTTCTTTAGTATAACTCAATAATACTCAATAATACGAGCATAAAATCTATTTTCTGAAGAGATAATTTTGTTCACCGCATTCACTTCCTTATATATCATACTTATACACCATGCAATGTCGTCTTCAGTTAACAGCAGTGCTCACCTATCTCAAGCCCAAATTCAGCATTTAACGTCGACAAAACCGAGTTCTCCTAACACTAACAAGTCCATCGACGGTAAGGCGGAAGTTTCAGATTAAAAGCACTAGAACCCACCACACAAATGGCAGATACCCTGACTGTGCCGAAGCAAAAACAATCGATAGATAACCTCTTCACTAGGACTGATCCTGATTCTCCGCCATGCACACCAATAACTTCTGGTCTGATAGGCCTTACTTTGGAGACATTGTACAAAGAACTGATTCCATCATTGTGACTGGAAAATGTGATATGGACAAAACATGCAACGAACTATTGCCGACAGTACAAGATATCGGAAAGCAATTAACTGAAAATATTAACAACATCAATTCAGCCATATTCAGTTTGTCCCTACGGGTTGATAAAATTGAGTCCAATGTCAACAAAGTTCTCAGCCGCGGGGCTTGCGAACTTATGAAGCGTTGCGACGTCCTGGAAAAAAAAGAATTCCTGGCCGACGCCGTTGATTTTGGTATCCCACACCTCGCTGATGAAAACTTACGCAATATCTTCAACAAACTCTGCGGTTTAATCGGCTTGGCACCACCAGCCTTGGAGAATATTTTCCGCACCAGGCGTAGAAACAAACAAATAGTTTCACAATTACTTCGGTGGCTCTATTGAAGCAGAAAACTTCTTCAGTGTCATTTGGAGTGTTAGGCTTAGGAGGATCGTGGCTGCAAGAAGAATTAATTGCTAGCTTAAAAGACGTAACGTCGCGATTTTGTCGTATGTTATTGTAAATATACTCGTATCTATTGGGTATATAACTTAATTCGTGCGGTTTGCTAAGAGATGGCGTAACTTGTATTATTCCATTGTTATTATTCCATTGGAACATGCGTTGGAAAGCTACTGTCATTGTACGTCATTTCAGTATATGTCATTCATTTGAAGCGTAAACAACAATAATTTCTTTTCACTCAAATATGTCGAACTTTGTGCCTGAAAAAGTGTTTTTGCGGGGAGTTCTTCTTCATTACTTTAATATAAAGAAAACTGCTGCCGAAAGTCATCGTATTTTGGTGGAAGCTTATGGTGAACATGCGCTAGCTGATCGAACGTGCCAAAAGTGGTTTGCACGATTTAAAAGTGGTGATTTTTGGCTTGTAAGACGATGAACGTCCTGGGCAGCCAAAAAAGTTTGAAGATGAAGAACTGGAAGCATTACTCTATGAAGATTGTTGCCAAACACAATAAGAGCTCGCAGAATCTTTGGGTGTCACTCAAGCAGCCATTTCAAAACGTTTAAAAGCAGCTGGATATATTCAAAAGCAAGGAAATTGGGTTCCACATGAACTCAAGTCGAGAGACGTCGAAAGGCGGTTTTGCATGTCCGAAATGCTGCTGGAACGCCACAAAAGGAAGTCATTTTTGCATCGGATTGTTACTGATGATGAAAAATGGATCCATTACGACAACCCCAAGTGCAAAAAATCATATGTGAAACACGGCCAACCAGGCAAATCAACGGCAAAGCCGAATATCCATGGCGCGAAGGTAATGCTTTGTATTTGGTGGGATCAGATAGGTGTGCTGTATTATGAGCTGCTAAAACCGGGTGAAACCATCAATGGACAACGCTACCGAACACAATTAATCCGTTTGAAGAGAGCAGTAGCTGAAAAACGCCCGGAATATGCGACCAGACACGAGGCAATAATTTTCCATCATGACAACGCTCGGTCCCACGTTGCTATTCCGGTTAAGAACTATTTGGAAAACAGTGGATGGGAAGTCTAACCCCACCCGCCTTATAGCCCAGACCTTGCCCTTTCTGACTACCATTTGTTCCGGTGGATGCAGAACGCCCTCACTGAAATACGGTTCACATCAGAGCAGAATATCAAAAATTGGCTTAATTCATTCTTGGCTGCCAAGCCGGCGTAGTTCTTTTGGGATGGGATCCACAAATTGCCAGAAAGATGGGATAAAGTCATAGCTTCAGATGGGCAATACTTTGAATAATACTATTGTACATGTTTTTCTTAAATAATGGTTCAAATTTTGAAAAAAAAAAACGCACGAATTAAGTTATATACCCAATATTCTAAAAGGTGTTTATTTAGCTGCCTGAGAAGTTTCGATGGTTGTTGTCAACGGATTGACAGCTGTCAATGTCAAACTGTGTTGACATTTCTGTAAGGTTTGACAATTCATCATGAATCGTTTAACGCCAGAACAACCCTTCCAAATTGTGGAAATTTAATTTGAAAAAAATAAATCTGGTTGTGAAGTTCATAGAGCCCTTCCTCAATTTTACGGTCACCATAATCGGCCTACTGAGCAAGCAATTATAGCAGTTATTGATCGTTTTCGCAATAATTTTACTTTTCCCGATTCAAAACCATCAACAAGACAAAGAAATGTGCGGTTTACACGCTGGCGGCATCATTGGTCCTTATTTCTTTCGAAATGAGGAAGAAGTTGCCATTACGGTGAATGTCGAGCGCTATCAAGCCATGCTAACTGATTTTTTGTTTCCAAAAATTAATCAGCTAAACATCGCCGACATTTGGTTCCAACAAGACGGCGCAACTTGCAATACAGCGCGCTTAACCATCAATTTATTGCAAAATTAATTTGGTGTCAAATATATTTCCAGAAGTGGTCCTGTTAGCTGGCCCCCTCGTTCGTGCGACTCAACGCATCTCGATTACTTTTTATGGGGCTTTGTTAAGTCATTGGCTTATGCCGACAACCAAGCAACTCTTGAAGTATTGGAAGCCAATATTCAAGCCACCATTGACGTCGACGGCCAGATTTATTGGAAAAATAGTGAAAAATTGGACTGATGGAATGGACTATGTAACTCGTAGCCACGGCGGGCATATGCCGGAAATCATATTTAAAAAACAAAAGTCATGAAATCATCTACCAGACTATAATAATAAAAAGTTCAAGCTCTAAAAAAAAATACTTTATTCATTCAAAAACTGGGATGGAATTTAGAGAAAATAAACTCTTGTTCGCTTTGCTATACCACATGATAGAAAGGACGTGTTTTATTTGATCACCATTTTTCCATCTTGAAGAAAGTAAAGATTAACACTACACACCCCAACATTTCAACACCAAGAGCTGTATTAAAAAGCTCCAAATGCAATCGCTACTGATAAAAAAAAACAATGTCGAGTGAGCAAAAGGAGACAAGGAAGAGTCGGACTAAGTTGCAATGCTTCTGAAAGGAACGTTCAGACGTTTGACAGGCAACGATTAAGACACCTAATAATTTAAAAATAAAGAACTTGTCGTTGGTCAAACTTTACCAGAATAAGAAATCTAAGAAACAACAAGGCCCCTGGATATGATTTAATAACCGGGCTGATCCCGGTTCACCGCGAAAGCCGTGATCAAGCTGCGTAATAAAAATGCCGCGCTAAGATTATTATACGTTTCAAGACAATAAAAAATATCCGAGGTTATAATGGTTCCAAAACCGGGAAAGCCTCCAGACAACAAAAAATCGCACAGACCAATATTGCTCCTGCCAGTAGTGTCTAAGGTATTACAGAGACGTGTGTAAAGGCGCCTGCAACCGGTCATTGTAGAAATACGTTTGATTCATTACCAAGCATTCCACAATGGCCAGGTCTTTAGAATTACAGATGAAATACAGAAAACTTTAAAGGAAAAAAAAGATAAGGTCCACCGCTTTTTCGGACGTCTCTTAAGCCTTCGATGAAGGCCTACAGTTTAAGTTGAAACAGGTTTTTTCCACGCAGTCATATGCGATTTTAGAATCCTTCGTTGCGAAATAGGAATACTCCTAATTTAAGGCAATTGCTGCCGAAGTACCACAAGGAAGTGTTCTTGGTCCGGTCTTGTTCTTACTTCCCACTCGAGATATACCCCATGAAGAAGGTGCCATATCAAAACGAGGCAAAGTATCTACCTCATTCTCATACTCCGGGTAATAGTGTATAAAGGTGTATATTTCACCTACACATGACAAAAATGCGTGGTTGGCCCTCAAGTCAAGAGATTAGTCCTAAAACTTTAGTTCGTCATTCAGTCCCTCTAAAATTAAAGTCGGAAGATTAATTGTAGTCCCCACCTTAAAGAGTTCAAATTGAGAACTCATTAATTATTTTTGATAAAGAAAAAAACACGAAACCAATCGTCGATTTTAATGAAATATGATTGAAAGCGCACAATTTGGCCGACAGCTGTCAGTTCATTTTGCTTTTAATGATTTTCTACGAATGCAGACTCTTCGTCGAGGTAAAAGTATACCTCCATCATTCCTTGTAACCGGCTTAAGTTCATTTTCAATAAAATTTTACGAAATTACCAAAGTAAACTGCTGTCAGGGTTAAATGAAGCTCTGAACTGAATCTCTTGCAGGTCTCCTTTATCATTCAACCAAATGTGAAAACCAACCAAATCGATGCCATATGACCACCACATATCACAGTACAACCGACTGAACATAGATACACTCACTCGGTGTGGAATTCGACGCACGGTAGCATTAATAGCACCAGCAATTCATCTCTGGCACATCATCGATATCCTCTGGTACAATTAAAAGTTTTTAATCCATTTCCAACTGGAGCGGCTCTCTTCAAATTGAATTTTACCACGAAAATGAATTTAAAAATAGCCCCAAGGACCAGCAGGGCGGCTTGTAAGCCCACCATTCGTACCTGGTGCCCGTCTGAAAGGCTGGCAATAAACCTTCAGCTGTAGTCTATTGGTATTGCTATTTCGTCCATACTGAAGTTTTGTTTTATTGCCGCGAAATAGCTACGTAAACAGAAATTGCAATCATCACGCGTTGGAGTCCATATCGTAGGATGACTGGCTCGATGTGTCCTGGCTGGTGTCAGTTTGCTTCATGATGGATTTTTTTTTATCGCCCATCACGTTAGGGTTTTTAGTCTTTTAAAATCTTCAAATTCATCCTATCTAGTTTGAATTGGCCTCTACGAAGTAAGGATATTGCCTGTCCTTTTCGGTTTATTTTATTTTTTGAATGTGCTGTAACATGTTTGTGTATTTTATGGTTATCGATTCGACGTTTCGTGGTTTATGGATGTAAAGAGGAGCCACATCGACGTAAGTAAATGTTATGCGTCTCTGCCAAAAAACCAAAAAAAAAATTGACGGCCTGTTTTACGAAAAGGACGTTATCGCAATGCTCGAACCATGTCTCGCACGCATATATTTGTATGCATAAAATGCAAGGATCCTGATGGTGGACGGTCAGTGTTGTTGGTGGATCTGTTCACATCCTTGTTTGTTTGTCACGTTCTTTTCCTGATTTTATATCATTGGGAGTGGGGTTATTTGTGTTCCCTTTTGTGTCTCTTTTATCGTTATTATTTTTATTTTTTATTTTTTGTTTGGTCTTGGTTGTGCGCTTTTACAGTAATGATCCTGGAATGGATGAATTTAAATGCAAGGAAAATAATAAAACGATTGCAGAAGCCGAAAAAGAAAAACAACCTAAATGAAACTGAAACCAGATTGTCGAATGTAATTACAAAAATGTGTCGCTGCACTTGACGTATTGTTGTCAGGGCTTGGTTTACGCCACGAAGGTTGTATAACGTTGAGGTTAAAAAATGTCAGCATTGGTTAAACACGTGCTTTGTTGGGTGAATCGTTATAGTGTTTTCGTGTCGGGTCGGACCAACTGCCGGAAAACGAGGTCGATTTTCAAATGTCATAAATACTAAAATGCGCCAGGGCTTACCATGGTTTGTTGAACGAAGCTTTTTGCTCTGTTGCTATCTTGGTGGTTCCAATATCTTAAAAAACTTAAAGAATGTCATTAATCGTAAGGAATGGCTCCATCCGTCTTCAGAATCGACGACAGATGCTCGTGTCCTGGGGTTGGTTATATTGTAATTGGGTCTAAGCACCAACTCAAAACCTCTAGGTAAGTCGGCTTGGCAGTAAGTCGATTGGGGTTAGTGAAGGTAAAACCTCTAACTTTAATTTGACAAAGTAACATACCAAACGCTCAAATGTACAAAAGCAGTATCTAAGGGTGGATAAATCTTCTGGGAACGGGTAGGAATATGACGAATTTTCGCCTAAATGAAGGGTGGATTAATGATTGATAGTGAACTTTAAATAATTGTAAGTGCACGCCAGGTGCAATAGTAAATCTAAAGCGGAGAGCAAGTCTGGTTGCATTCCCTTATTTAAGCGTTTTGTCGTAGATGGAAGGCCTTAGGCCAAGATTCGTTTGTTCTACAAAGAATCCAAAAATAAGACTCAAAGAGGTTTAAGCTAGGCGTAATAGGATCTACTGAATATGTTCAGTCTATTGCGGTCAATCTCTCTCCAAAAATAGATAGATAGATTTATTTTCAATTCTGTACTCATTTACAAAAAGTTTAATACAATTTTTTTGAGACATGACTTAAGGTCGTCTGCCCGAGTTTGACAAAGTTAAAATATCTAAAAATATTTGTTGCAGAAAATCTCTATTGTTTAGTATCTTGAATTCAACTTGTCCTTTCTCAGATTAAAACAAACTTTTTAGATTTACTAATTGGTAACCGGTCTGCCGGCAGAAACACAACAACGAACGCAAACCACACAGGTGTTAACCCAAGGGGAAACAAATTTTAAGTAAGCAAGGACCAAAATAAAGGCACCAGGAAGTCTTTTTAATAAGGAATTGCGAAATATTTGAAAGGCTTTCATTCGCCCGAAATTGGAGTACAATGTTCACATTTAGACAGGTGCCCCCAAGACATCTTTGCGCCTATATGCTAGGATTCGAAACCATGTGATAAAATTTATAGGTGATCGCATATATGTTACACAGCCGATTGACACCCTCGACCTCCGAAGTAATGTCTCCTGCTTCACCTTGTTTTATCGCTATTTTCACTAGCAGTGCTCCGCTGAAATAGCCTGTAGCATTATGTCCCTTCAATGCTCTTACCACAACACCCGTCTCGCTATGAATGCTCATCAGTACACCCTCAAGCCCACTCGTTAATTCTCCATCGCAGGCGCTGTGTGCAATCATTTCAAGGGTGATAATAACCCCTTGAGCGCACTTCAATTATATGTATAAAAAAAAGTGTCTCTTCATATACTGCGCTGCCTCTTGGTGGCGGATTTGAAGAGTTTTTGAACCGGTGCGTTCGTGTTTATCTGCTACACATGACCCAGCCATCTCAATAGTTGGATCTTTTCGATGTAATAGTCCCATTCTCCACCGCTTAGATACAAAAGTAATAATAATAATAAAAATAATATATAGGTAGTAAATAGTACACTGTGGTCTACTGTGCCACCTACTTACCTATCTCTTCCAGAGCCCGCTCACAGCTTAATTCACCAGGAATCAGGTGGAGTGTTTGTGCTCTGGCTTTGGCCATGGGAAGGAAAACCTACTCAGAGCACATAATCCAGACCAGTTTCTTTTATGAATCTAAGAATGAGCACTGGATCCGTGGTTGGTAAATTTTTTTCTTGAATTTGGTGTTTTCCTAAATATTTAAACCTTTTATGGGTCAGTGCCCCGCAGGATTCCAGTATGTGTTCCGGAGTTTCTGTGGACTCATTGTAGAATCTGCAGAGACCTTCATCTGATATCCCTATCTTCCTTAGGTGTTCCCTGAGTTTGCGATGCCCCATTAGGACACCAGTTAGGATGCGTAGGTTATTTTTGCTAAGACTGATATATGCTTTAAATCTTTTGAGACTATAATCTCCTAAGAATTTGTTGGCTTGTCTCGGACCTTGGAGATCCCGAAAGGTTCTAGCCCTTCTCTCTTTTCCGATTTCCTGAATTCTTTGCGTAGGGTGTGCTCCTCTATTCCGCAGAATGGTTCAGGTCCTATGAAGGGTTTTGCTGCCTCTTTTCTCACTAGAGAGTCCGCCGCCAGTGATGCCCACATGGCCTGTTTATTGAGACTTGGTAGGCATTCCCGTACAAATTTGGATTTAATGACAAAGGAGTCCAGTGCTTTGATACCTGGTTGACTATCTGATATTATAGCTATGTTACAGTTTCTGTAATTCTTTTCGAGATTGATTCGAACGCATCTTTCCATGGCGCATACTTCTGCTTGAAAGATGCTAGTACTCTTGCCCATGGATTCATGGTGTTTCAGTTGTGGCCCAAACGCTCCTACACCAGTTTCTTCATCAGTTCTCGAGCCGTGTGTATACCAATTTATCGTGTGGTTGCTCAGTGCATGGATTGTGGATTCATGGTTCCACTCTTCCACAGCTTCTTGGAATAGCCAAGAGTGGAAGTTTTCCGAGTAGTGCATCATATTCTTTTGAACTAATGCATTTCCCCTTTCCAGTTCATTATTTTGCTATTCTTAGATCCGCCGCTTCTGAGATAATGAGGCGAAGGTGAGTTGACTCCAATAGCACCTCCATTGCAGCAGTTGGGCATGTATGCATTGTGCCGGTGATGCATAGGCACGCCAGTCATTGCACCTTGTTGAGAGATTCTCTCGTTCTGACCAGACTGGTTCCTTTTGCCCAGGCTACTGAACCATCTGTGATCATTGGTCTCACAATCGCTATGTATATCCATCGCAGAATGTTAGCCCCATGACTTTCCCTCTAGGCTCTTACATATCATAAGAGCACGGGTTGCTTTTCTAGCAGTTTCCTCAGTGTGATTCTTCCAGAGTGGTTTGTTGTCTAGATGTAGACCCACAAAAGTATATTCGCCTTAAGAGTCTCTTTTAGAACATCCATTTTAAATTCTCAGTCCAAGTCCAGCAACAAGATGCTTGTAACTGCGAAACCAAGTCCTTAATAACTTCGAAGCTACAGTTGCTGAAAGTGACGTTCTGGCCAAGCTCCTTGGGATGTGCGTGGTTTTTTGATGACAGCACAGACTCTGTTTTGTCAGCGCTTGCATCCAGAGCGGTTTCAACATAAATACACATTGATAGCTCTCTGTGTTCTTTCAATCTTCAAAAAAAAAAGTAGAAAGTACATCCAGATTGCAAGTCTTCACAGCCAAACATTCGTACGCAGTTAAGTAAAGGCCGAGCAACTTTAAATCCAATTTTTGCAGTAATTTCTTTATCCACTTCGAATACCAGGATTCTTGTAATCCACAAGCAGAACCATCTAACTTGCCAACAGATCGGACTAAACTTACACTGCCAATACATTGACTTTTGCCAACCTTCCTACATAATTCCTCTAACATCCACTTTCTGACTCCTGATCCGTTCTCGTTAACAAGTCCACGTGATTAGATTGCATTACGAACTACAACTACGCAGGACTTCACAGGACTTAACAGGACTTTTATGCGTTGTTAAACCCCATCTGGCTTTCTTCTTATATTTTTTCCATTTCCATCGCAAAGCATTTACTACAAAAAAAAAAAAAAAATGATATTCATACAGCTGCATTGCCAAGTTCTCCTAACCATACTTTCAACAAAGTCCTTCACCACTAGCACTGCAAGGATTCAAAAGAGTAAGCAATGCTCCATCAACACCATGCCCTCCCACTAGGGCTACCACAAAATAAATTCCAAGTAAATGGCGTAAAAGTGCAATGCGACCATTTTGCCCACTTCTCCTTAAATTGGATTCATGCTATGCAGCCATAGAGAGATTGTAGTCGCGTCTCTGTGGACGCCATGCCATGCCAATGGGATATAATCTTTCCCAACGACCACCCGTATAATTTCATTCAGCTGCAGCTCCAGCTACCAGTATTCGTACCTCTGCAGTAAGCCAGCTAAGAAGCAGCTTCCTTTAACCCCAACAATGTACGAGTATGGTAGAAATGCCTTCTCTTTCCATTCCTTTCACCCCTTTGGACCTTAAGTTCTGAAACTCAATGATGCTTGTTACCCTGAAATATGATTATTTAGTCTTCAAATGGTTGTAGGACTCGCGCGCGCGCGTGCATCAGCCTCATATATACGAGTATGAGTATGAGTATCTGCTGTGCTCGGAGGCAATATAGCACAAAAATGTATCTCATATTCCTTTAGCAATAACCCGCACGCGAAGTAATTCCATTCTTTGTAGCTATCCCGTAGGATTGCAATTGAGTGCACGTCTTGGCCATAAAAGTACTACCACGGGACAAGAAGAAATACCTTGAAGTTGCAGTTATATATCAACAATAGTTTATACGTCACTGCGGCATTAATCAAAGGGAGCATGGAATAAGTACTTGGCTAAGGATACATTTTAATTTTATTCCTACAGTGACCAATAATTTTCAGGTGGTTCTTCGGTTCCTACCCTAACCGCATCCGAACCAAAATCAAATATGCACAAATCTCTTAACGGAAAACTCAATTATCAATTAGACTGACCTCTAAGGTAATTACGGTACGGTCCAATTTGGGTTGGTTTGGCGGGAGGTAGCAGCCTTAGTCTAATTCGGTTGGTTCCGATCCATCTCTGGTCCTTGGCTTTTCCTTCTGTTTATTGTATTGTATATTGAGGGATGCGTGAGGTTTACCCGTAGGAGGATAATTAGTGGATGATACTGGCAGGCACTGAAAGTCATATCAATGGCCAAATATCTCGGTCAGCACCGGCATCCTAATTTGTTTATTGTCTGTGAGTATTTGTGCCGGCCAGAAACGAAAGTAAATAAAAGTTTAAGCTGCAAAAACACACTAATCAACAGTACAATTCACTAAAAATGTTTCCAGATGTGGGAAGACCATTAATTTTTTTTTTTTTGTTCTTTTAAGGGACGAAAAACCACACGAGGGTTTTCATCCACTCGTTAAGTATCCTTTTGATCCGTTTGAATCCTTTTTAATTGTTTTGAAAGTACGGTAGTCGAAAGAGAAGTAACAAACAACAACAAAACAATCCTCATTCGAACCAATTTACATAGATACGGTCTGGATTATAGTTTAGATAGGTATAATTAAGCTAAGGGAGGACTGCTATGGATAGTCCTCATATGAGTGTTAGGTTTTTGTGGAATAGAAAAGTCGAGTCTGGGCTATTTTAGCAAAAAAATAAAACTACCCCCAAATCGCAATAATTTAATTTAGTGTTTAAAAGTGTACGTTTAAGTATTTGGAACCAGGGGGTAAAAGGAGAATTAATAAATCATAAATTCTTTCGTAAATGAAAACTGGCACAGGGTGCTACGAAGATATTGTAGTTAGACATTTTGTTTCAATTTTATTTTTTAATAAATGAACGTAAAACGTACATCGCTGCGATATTCCTCATTTAGGTTAGACCTAAGGATCAAGATTCCGAAAAGGTAGTCTCTCTCGACTTGCCTCGAGTTTGGCCTTATTCATCCGAATAGAAAATTGTATCAGCACACCTTTTATCTTGAATATAAAACCAGCACACTGGAACCAAAATGATGGTCTTGACAATGCCACCTATACCATAGCTCTCATATAAAAGATTTTCTAATATAATATTATTCTGTATATATCGCAAGAGATCGCCAAGTCCTTTTCCGATCGAGTGTCTCTTAATCTCTTAAGAGGTCCAATGCCGCCAGCATCAATCATCGAAGACCACTGGAAACACTGCCAAAACGCCATCAGAGATGCCGCTTCTGATGTGTTAGGTTTCACTCGTCCATCACAACGAAACCCCTGGTTCGATGACGAATGCCGGCAAGCACATGCAGCTAAGCAAGATGAATATAAAGCGGCACTGCTTAGAAGGACCAGAGCTGCTCATGAGCTCTATGAGCGGAAGAGGAGAGACGAACACCGGCTTCTCAGGAGGAAGAAGAAAGGGCATGAGAAGCGCGTGATCGAGGAATTTGAGAGATGCTACTCCAGGAATGAGGTTCGGAAGTTTTACCAAAAGGTAAAAAACACATGCCATGGACTTAAGTCCTGTAGAGACGAACAAGGGAACATCGTAGAAGGGTCGCAGTCGATGCCGAGGATTTGAAAAGATCATTTCTGCAGACTGTATAACGGCGATGACGGACCAAATACCGTTGTCAGGCAGAATCAACCTTTCAACTTGGAAGATGATGACCAACATTTCCGTTCACCCGACCTGGATGAAGTGAAGATAGCTATATCGAAGCTTAAGTCCAACAAAGCTGTTGGAGCGGATGGCCTGACTGCCGAGCTCTTCAAAGCGGCAGGCGATGACTTGGTAGGGAGCATACACCAACTCATCTGTAAAATATGGTCGGACGAAAGTATGCCCGATGAATGGAACCTCAGCATTGTTTGTCCAATTCTTAAGAAAGGAGACCCTCTGAACTGCGCCAACTACAGAGACATCAGTCTCCTCAACATCGCATATAAGATCTTATCCGCCGTATTGTGTGAACGCCTGAAGCCGTTCTCCAACAACCTGATAGGTCCATATCAGTGTGGCTTCAGGCCAGGAAAGTCCACCATCGACCAAATATTCATACTACGACAAATCTTGGAGCTTCAGATCGATACACACTACCTATTCATCGATTTTAAGGCCGCGTATGATAGCATCTATAGAGACGAGCTATACAGAGCAATGTCTAGTTTTGGCATCCCTGCCAAACTCGTCCGTCTGTGCTGGATGACGATGGAGAATGCACGCTGCTCCATTAAGGTCGGTAAAGATCTCACCGAGACCTTTGATGTCCAGAAAGGATTTAGACAAGGTGATGCGCTGTCATGCGATTTTTTCAACATCGTACTTGAAAGAATAGTGCAAAACTCACGAGCAAACACAAGAGGCACTATCTTTCAAAAGTCCGTCCAACTACTCGCATACGCCGACGATATTGACATAATCGGGAGAAAGCAGCGTGATGTCAGTGGCGCTTTCGCGAGTATTGAGACGGAAGCGGCGAAAATGGGTTTAGCGGTCAATGAGGGCAACCCCAAGTATATGCTGTCAAGCAAAAAGGACAACCAACACCGACGTCTCGGACAGAACGTCGACCTCGACAGATATAACTTTGAGGTAGTTAAGGACTTTGCCTACCTAGGCTCTGCTATAAATACAGACAACGACACCAGCGCTGAGATCAAGCGAAGAATAAGTCTTGCCAACCGCTGTTTCTTTGGGTTAAGAAGGCAATTGAGTAGCAAAGCCCTCTCTCGGACAACAAAAGTCACCCTTTATAAGACTTTAATAATCCCGGTCCTGCTCTATGGCGCAGAGGCATGGACATTATCAAAAATGGATGAG
This sequence comes from Volucella inflata, assembly GCA_928272305.1. Classification (NCBI taxonomy): domain Eukaryota; kingdom Metazoa; phylum Arthropoda; class Insecta; order Diptera; family Syrphidae; genus Volucella; species Volucella inflata. The sequence goes on along the minus strand of OV743718.1, from coordinate 17,111,801 downwards.
AGTGTTCTTGGTTGCTTCGAGAGAAAAATTCTTCGGGCGATCTTCGGTCCCGTCTGCATTGACGGTGAGTGGAGGAGGAGATACAACGACGAACTGTATGGACTGTACAGCGACATGGACCTAGCCAGAAGAGTGAAGATCCAAAGACTGAGATGCCTGGGTCATGTAGAGCGCATGGACACCAATGCTCCGGTCCGAAAAGTCATCGAATCCGCCCCCGAGGGACAGCGCAGTAGAGGAAGGCCATGAATCAGGTGGCGCACGCAAGTTGAAGAGGACCTCAGCTAACTTAGCGTGCGAAACTGGAGGCAGCTAGCCAGGGATCGAGCTGGCTGGAGAAGCTTGTTGACTGAGGCCCAGGTCCACCCCTGACTGTAGCGCCACCTAAAGTAAGTAAGTAAGTAAGTAAACAGCCGCTGATGTTGTTAAACCATTCTCTTCTTGTTGTGATCGATGTAAAAAGCTGTGATGAGATTGCTTGCAAACTTTACATCTGAAAGACGATAGACATTTCGAAACGGTATGTCCCTTTGATAAACAATTCAAACAAAGCCCAAACTTTGTCACATTTGAGAATCGTTGCATAACTCCTTATTTACCAAAATTGTGACAATTGAAAATCGAATGGCTAGTATCTCTATAAAATAAACAAGATCGCTCTGTAACTGTAAGTGAAGTTTGCGAGTGATGATCAGAACGCGGTGGCTTGGACTTATTCAGTGTCCTTCGTGCACCATCAGCTCTCAGTTGGTTAGTATTACGAGTTTCGAGATATTGACATCGTTTACCTAGAACAGTCTATACAACTCGGAAGTTTCCTGTAGTCCTGGTGTTCGTCCCATTTTGACGAAGTTTCTGGGTCTGCCTTCGACATTGCGACGTGAATAATCATTGCATTGCAAGTGTTTTCAAACGATCCTACTGACTGAAGCGAATTAAATATTGCAGAACCATTATCTATCGACGCTCGTAAGTCAAGAGCCGAAGCTTTTGTAATGATCGGCAGCTCAAACAACTCCGAAATGTACTCTGCAAAAAAAAGAAAATCGTTATAGTAGCGTTCTTTGAACCTGGCAAGTGCCTTTAGATAATTTTCGTCCGAAACTTGGAAGGCCTTAACCGTGGTGAGAGTCTGTTCACTCAAACTACATGGAAAATGGTTGATCTTTTGAATTTTAGTCAAATTTTGTCTCACCATCTACCAGCTTTATGAAAGTTCTTGTAATCGGAGTATTACCCATTGAACTTCGGAAGCTTGATATTTGGTAAGTTGTTATATTGTGGCGGTGCGTGGTACTACAAAACTTGTATTTTATAACACGCTTAAGGTCGTTTATATAAATTGCAAAAAAGTAGAGCCCCTTGAGGGACACTAAAATCTACTTCAATCGCGTTCGAAACTTCTCCGTTGAATTTTACCCTTTGTGTTAGATTTTTTATGAAAGACTGGAACCGTAACAACTCATCATTTTTAACATCATATTTTTCCATTTTCATTATTAACAGTCCCATGTGCATGCTTTAAGTTCAAAAATACACAAGACCCACATCTTGTTTTGGATTATTCTTCCTTCCACGAGGTTACAACTACATTAATCACTGTCTCACATGAATGGCCCTTTCGAGAAGCGGATTGTAGGTCCATTATCAAAATATTTCTTTCGAACTAGTCTTAAAGTTGTTTACATCTAAATTTTTCAAAAATTTTCTCACACGGTGGCATAGCACTCACAAGTCTAAACTCTTCACTTTTAAGTGCCGGAGGAGCACTTAATGTACCAACGGCAGCACTCACAGCCCAGAACGCGCTACTGGCTTTCGGTCCAAAAGATCTCTAGTCCTAGGGGTACCAACAAGTGGAACTGGCCCTCCAGGTGGGGGGCTGTGCCGCCAGGTTAACTGCCCGGCCATAGAAAAAAATACGAAAGTTCCGACACATAAACAAACCTCAGATACGCTCGTATCTACTGTTGACAACCCATACAAACGATTTCAAGATAACGAAATTCGGATATGCACGTGGGATGTTAGCTCCCTTAACATGCCATGAGCAGCCGAGCAACTAGCGGGGGCCCTAGACTGCTGCAAAGCAGACATAACAGCCATCCAAGAAATGCGATGGAATGGGCCGGACAAAAAGAGTATGAAAAACTGCGAAATCTACTACGGCGATTGTTTTTGACGGCAAAACCAGCGCTTATTTGAATGCGGATTTGTTGTCGGAGTGAGACTAAGATAAGAAGTCCTCAGCTTCCGGCATGTAAGCGAGCGCCTCGTAGCGATTCGCCAACATTAGCCTTATATGCGCGCATGCCCCCACAGAGGAGAAAGATGACGACACCAAGAATGCCTTCTATGAGCTCCGTAACAAGACCTACGAGCAATGCCCTTGTCCTCGGTGATTTTAATGCAAATCTAGGAACAGAGGGTATCTTCGGTGGAACGATCGGAAAATATAGCCAGCACTACACCACTTCCGATAACGGATTCAGGCTAATGGACTTTGCTGCGGGGTGAAACATTGTCGTGGCTAGCACGTGATTCCCATATCTCGACATACACAAGGGGACTTGGAGAACTCCTGATCAACCAACAGTCAACCAGATTGATCACATTGCGATCGACGCAAGGCACTCATCAAGTATTATGGATGTCCGAACGTTCCGAGGAGCCAACATGGACCCGGACTATTACTTTGTTATAGCCAAGGAAAAGTTGCGGAATGCGGATATCCAGAACAACGCCAGGACAAGCTAATATTGTGACGAATTTCGATGTCAGAAGGCTCCAATCGCAAGAGATTGCCAAATCCTTTTCCGATCAAGTCTCACTTAATCCCTTAACAGGTCCACTGTCGCCAGCATCAAGCATCGGAGACCAGTGACAACACTGGCAAAAAGCCATCAGCCAACGAAACCTCTGGTTTGATGACAAATGCCGGCAATCAAATGCAGCTAAGCAAGATGAATACAAAGGGGCACTGCATAGGAGTATTGGAACACCGGCTCTAGGAGAAAAAAGAAAGAGCGCAAAAAGCGCGCGGTCGAAGAAATTGAGAGATGCTACCACAGGAATGAGATTCGGAAGCCTTACCAAAAGGTAAAAAAAACACATGCCACTGACGCAAGCCCCGAACGGAAACCTGTAGAGACGAACATCGTAGTAGAGTCGCAGTTGATGCTGAGGATTTGGAAAGATAATTTCTGTAGACTGTTTAAGGGCGATGATGAAACAATAACCGCTGTCAGGCAAAACGGGCCCTTCAACATCGACGACGTAGATCAACAATGCCGTCCATCCTATCTGGATCAAGTGGAGAGAGCAATATCTAAGCTGAAGTCCAACAAAGCTGTTGAAGCGGACGGCCTGACTGCCGAGCTCTTCAAAGCGGTAGGCGATGACTTAGAAAGGACCATGCACTCATCTCTAAAATACGGTCGGACGAAACAAAATCGTATCTGCTGTATTTTGAAAACGCCTAAATTTTGAATTGTCAACAACATGATTCGTCCGTATCCGAGAGGTTACGTCGACCAAATATTCACGCTAAGGCAGATCTTGGAGAAAACCCAAGAGCTTCAAATCGATACACCTCTTCACCAATTTTAAGGCTGCTTATTACATCGTCTGTAGAGGCGAGCTAAACAGAGCAATGTCTAGTTTGTGCAGAATGACAATGGAGAATGCAGGTTGGTCCATCAAGGTTCAGGAGGAGAGGTATGAACGTTATCAAAAATGGATGAGGGTGCTTTTGGGTCCTTCGAGGGAAAGTTATTCGAGTGATTTTCGGTCCTTGAATCTCTTGACATCATGTTACTATTGTTCTTTGGGCATCGAATGAATAAACTGACTGATTTCCAGAACACACTCAGCTTGATTTAAAAAAATTCAGTTTTTCACTATTTTTTGCTAATTTGTCATGAATCTGATTTATTAAGAAGAAGGTGACTGATAGACACCTTTGTCCAATTTTCTAAAACTACTCAAAACAGAACTAATGCGAACTTTATGTTTATGTTTTGTTTCATCGCTTAAAAGCCCGCACTCTAAACAACTAACAATTTTCTGAAAAGCATTGCGGTCGAAGAAAATGTGAATCTTCTTTTCCTTTGCTTTCAGAAATTGTATCTTTCAATCTTTATCAAAGATTTCTTTGTCTCCATTGACACTTGAGTGCCTTTTATTTGCCTTTTCTTTATTCTTTATTTGTTTTCTTGTAGTTGGACCGACACGCTTTTTAAACTGGGTTTGACACTCATTTGTGTTGCTCATGTTGTAATTTTTGTCACATCTGAGTGGGGCCTACGGCTTATCGCCGAATCCGAACGACACTCCTTAGAAGCTTCTTCATTGGCAATTTTACTTTCGGGAATTTGCCATTGCCCGCCGAAAGGGTGATGACGATTTGGCGAATTGTTGGTGATGCCTGGGATCGAACCACGGACCCTCTGCTAACCATCGCGCCATCGCCATCACCCCAAGATTTTCAAATACTAAATTTTTAAAATATGGGCTTCAACTGATATGCCTCGATCTAATGTAAATCCAGTCGAAATCCTTAACATCTTCATATCTGCCGCCATCATTTTGCTCTTAAGCATTTCGTACACTGTCCAACACTGCAAACCATATGTAAGAGCTGGTCAAACAATCGTGGTGCAGAATCGTTCCTTCAATTTGAGTGAAAATTTCCTGTCATAGAAGATTTCCGAGTTTTCTCGCCATTTCATCTAGCCAAAACTTACTCTGTGCTTAACGACTTCGTTACATTTCGCTTCCATATTCACAACCGAACCCAGGTATTTTAACCCAGAGCTCTTTTGTGGAAATGATCCTTCTAACATAATATCTGGAATAGGTAGCAAAAAATCTTTTAAATCCATTTGTCTCTAGCGCATCCTTTCATCTATTTGATTTGTTATGCAAACCTACGACGTTGTTGCTTAGAATAACCACATCATCGATGAAAAGAATCGATGTAACTTTATTTTCTGGCATGCAGTCTAGCAAAAGATGGTCGTTAAAAGGGATAGGACTATGAACGCTTCCCTGGTGCACTCCGACATTAATAGGAAATTCTTCAACTATTCCAGCTGAGCATTAAACTGCCGTTTTCGTGTTTTCGTACATGTCTTGAATTATTCTTGATAAATTTCTGGCACCTTTCGAGACTCAGCGCCGTCCATATTAGGAACTCTCTAAGAACTCTACCAAATGCTTTCTCGAGGTCTTATTTCTTCCGGAACTACTTTGTCGAATGGATCAGCTACAAGGAAACTGTTCGTTTAGTAGGTCTTTGCAGTATCCAAGCCACCTTACTCGAATTTCTTGTTCGTTTGTAAGCAAGTAAGTCTGTGCGCGTGTGCGCCTTTGATATATTTTGGTGAAATAATTTCCATCGAATATTTCGCTTTTGCACCGCCAGCTTAAAAATATCTAACAAGTAGCTACTGTTCGACGATTGAAATTCTTGACTAGCTTGTTTTCTTTTTGCTCATCTTGCGGATATTCGTCCTTTCACTCGAGTTTGTCCTAGCACTCTGCTTGTCACGTTTTTACAACGATCGTATTCAAAGGCGAGACGAACTTTCTTGATATCGCCACTTGACCCACACTTTGTCCACGCTTGGAATGTACGTGTGCATCGAATCTTAAATAGGACGTATCCATTTTGCCACTTGTGCCTACTACACGAGAGAACTAGTAGATATTAACATTCACAAATCCGCTGGTCAAGATGGTGCATGGTGCATATGGTGCATATGGGGAAAGCAAGATAGTTGCATTTGGTGTTTCTATGTCATTTGACAGGGTTTAACATCAGGCTCTTCTCTCTTCAAGGGACTAGATTTTCCCTCCACAGCAAAATCGATTGGGGAACTGTCAGCAGAGTGGAATAATACATTCCAAAACAAGCGAAATTTTACTACCCCCCCCCATTACGCATAAATGGCACTTGCATCGTCGGACCCAAAAACTTTCCAGTTTCTACCCAGTATGGGTGTCAATGACAACATTCATTGGAAAGACCACGTACTCAGTGTCGTTCGAAATCCTGCGAAATGTCTTAGTTCTGGCCTCAATATATAAGGCCCTTAATTGAAGAACAATCCTCAAATGACAGGTGGCCCTAAGACCTATTTGCACTCGTTAGATTGGATTCAATGCCGTGCGATAAAACTTGAAGGTGAAGCCCATATTACACAGTCAATTGACGCCCTTGAACACCGATGCAATGTCTACTGTCTAACGTTGTTCAATCGCCATTTTAAAATTCAGTACCCCGAGACCGTACCGCTTTCACTATTAATACTCATCAGTACAACATTTTTTTTTTTTTTTTTTGGTGGGTAGGTGTGAAAATCTTCATAGACACTATGAACCCGTTGCTCATAGTAGTGTGAGATTCTTACTCACTAAAAACACGCCTCCCTTCTTATCGACTACTACTAAGTAACCTTATCAAGTAGTTTCCGTTTCAAATAACGTTCGCGTGGGGCAGGTAGCTTTCCAGCAAAAGCACCTGTTAGTACCGCTATTATATGCGGATAGTTCTTATCGCGCCAGATCGAATGGTCTCATTCTTTGTAATCGACGCACTAAGTTTGTCTCGTCCAGAATTTGGAGTATTTTATTATTACAATGACCATGATTTCGTAGATTTTATCCAAAGCCGTTTGTAGCTTTCCAGTAGCTAACTCGACTGAAGTATCTGTAGCTAGTATCGCCGTGTCGTCCGCGAACGTGGCTACTATGGTACCTGATTCTTCCGGTATGTCTCGAGTATAGAGTAAAAACAATACCGAACCAAGTACAATTCCTTGCGGAACTCCAGCAGCGATCTCTTTAAATTGCGAGTATTCGGTGCCATGTTTAACACGAAAAATTCTGTTTTCCAGGTACGATTTCAGAATCGTATGCAGCTCTCTCGGAAGAACTTGACTTAGCTTAAAATTTAAGCCTTCATGCCATACCTTATCGAAGGCTTGAGACACGTCAAGAAACACGCTAGAACATATCTTTTTCCCCTCTAGGGCTTTCTCAATTTCATTCGTAATTCTAAAGACCTGGTCAATTGTGGAGTGCTTAGTTCTAAAACCGAATTGATGATCAGGAATTAGACGCCTCTCTTCAATGATCGGTTGCAAGCGCTTCAATAGGAGTTTTTCAAATATTTTAGATATTATCGGCAGAAGCGATATCGGTCTGTAGGACTTTTTTTCATTTAGAGATTTGCCTGGTTTCGGGACCATTATAACTTCGGCAACTTTCCATTGGCTTGGAACGTTTAATAATCTTAGCGCGGCATTTATAAGTTGGAGCAGTTTGATAAGGGCTTTCTTTGGCAACTCCTTGAGAATTTGACCTGTTATCAAATCATAACCAGGGGCTTTGTTATTTTTCAATTTTTTAATTGCTTGGTTAAGTTCTCGCAGGGATACTGTTTTTATTCTAAAATTGTCCGGTGCCGTAATTATATAACTAGAACCTCCTGTTAATGCCTGTCCATCAAAAGGCTTAAACGTTTCTAATAGGTGCTCGGCAAATAGATCCGCCTTCTCTTTATCTCCTTTTGCCCATTCGCCATTATTTTTTCTTATGGGAGGAAATTGCATTTGAGGCTTTTTGATTCCCTTCATGGCTTTCCAGAGGGAGTAATTTGAACTTCTTTCGGCAGTCAGACCTTCGAGATATGTAGAGATATTCCGATTTTTGTAATCTCGTATTGCTTCCTTCAACTTGTTGCATAAGTGGTTTAAGTATGTTTTATGCTGGCGAGCACGGGATTGTTGCCATCTTTTGCGCGCTCTCCTCTTTTCTCTCACCAGTTCTTTTATTTCTGGCGGATATTTTATTTCATTACTTGCTTTCTCTTTTCTTTTTGGAGTTGGAGTGTTGTTCCAGACAGCGTTCTGCAGGACTTTGATGAATCTGTCGACTTCGTCTTCTATTTCGTTTTGTGTTTTAAGCGACACGTTTAGAACAATATGTTCATTCATCTAAAACCGTCCCAGTTAGTTTTGTTGTTAATCTAGGCGCCACTTCTTTCTTAATTAAGAGTATGCTTAGTGTTAAAATGACTGGTGAGTGATCTGAGGAGAGATCATAACTTTCCTCGATGTTTGTAGAAATTTTGGCTGCTCCCTTTGTGACAAAGAAGTCTACAAGATCAGGGGTCTTGTTATATCCGAAGGCCAATATGTTGGTTTTCCTGTCGAGAAAAAGTCAACTTTACATTACATTCCGGCTTCATAGAGTTGTCTGCCTTTCGTTGAATTACATCTTAAGCCCCAGAAGGTATGTTTCGAATTAAAGTCACTACCAATTATAAAATTCGGTCCGAGTGAATCAAAGATACCTTTAAAGTCATTCTTTTCTAGCTTGCATCGCGAGGGACAATAAATGGATGCAATGTTGTAGTGCAGGTGGTTATATTTTACGCGAACCGAACTTAACTGCATTGCATCGCATTCAATCTTCATATTTATAGAGTGTTCAATACAATCTTTAATGAAAAATGAGGATCCGCCTCTGGCATTTTTTGATGGGTGGTATGCCGTTTGCGTTCCACGTCAATATTTTAAGCACTTGTTTCATATTCATGCTTGGAATTGAGTTTTACGTATTTCTTTCTCGAGATTGCACAATTTTTCAACTAGAAGTTTATTTGTTCTGCCTTGCTCCTCAAGAGTCGTGAGAACTAGGGAGAAAACGCGAGCCACTGGATCTGGCGTAAAACCGCTTTTTTATTTCCTTGCAACGCAGCTTGTGCATACGTTATCGCGTCAATCGGTGGCGGATTTTCCTTTGCGATCTTTTTTTGTATATCCTTCAACTTTACCGCGACGGATTTTCTTTCTTTCACTGCCTGTTCTTTAGCAATATTAGGTTTATTTGAGGTTGCGTGTAGGTTTGGACGTAAGGTTTTTTTAAGCGTATCGCGCCTTTTTTGGAGTTCTTTCGCCACTTCACATCCGCGATAGTTTGCTGGGTGCTTTCCTTGGCAATTTATGCAAGACGGTGGAAGTTCTTTATTTAAGTTGCACTCTTCTGAGAGATGTTTACCGGCACATTTTACGCAACGCGGTTCTTTTTGGCAGTAAGTCTGCGTATGATTGAAGCCTTGGCAACGCTTACATTGCGGGATCGATCTTGTGTTCCTTCGCACAGGTTCGATTTTGACTACGATATTTAAAATAGTTTTGATACCATAGATATCTTCCTTATTTTCGGACTTATCGAAACTAAGCATAAACAGTGGAAGTCCCCGCTTAACCAGGATTTCCTCGTTTTCCTCTGTTTGTCTCTTTTCTTTTTTAATAATATTTACGACGTCTAGAACTTTAAAGCCCTTTGCATGGAGGTCGCTTACAATATCGTTTTTAGTACACGAAGTGTGAAGTCCTCTCGCTACTACACGTAATGGTCTTTCTGACTTGTTTTCGAAAGTGTACCATTGGATCTTCTCGGTGTTTAATTGTTCGGACAATTCTCGGTAGTCATCGGAGTTGTCGACGTTAACTTTCCACACATTGGTGCGCAGTGATGTAACCTTATACTTACATTTAAGCGTATCTTTGAGAAAGCAATGCAACTTGCTATAGTCTGAGACCCCAACAACGTTGATTGGAGGTAGAAGACGTAATTTTGTTGGGAGTTGCTTTTTTTGTGACTCCTGGCTCTTTTCTGGAACGACTTCAGGTGAGGAACCAGCTTTACGTTTCTTAGACGGTCTTTTCTTTAGGGTCCAATTTGTTTCGCGCGTAAGCTCTTCTTCGTCCGTATGGTATTCGCGACTAGTTGAGCGGAGTGGACTGCTTTCTTGGGCTTCGTTTATATGCTTTGTTTTCAGAGCCTTGTTTTCTTCTCGGAGTATGTCTACTTCTTTTTTAAGCTCTTGAAAAAGTAGCTCCATTTGCTTAAGCTTCGTACGGAGTGCGTTGTTTTCGTCCTCCAAGCTTTTATTTGTCACTGAGTCTGTTTTTTCGCGCGTAGGCGCTTCGGGCGGACTTCTTTTCCCGGAGAAATTCGATCTTGGTGGTGGAGATCGTGATACCCTTGAACTTTTAGAGAAGGGATCAAACGACAGCGGTATATTCGTTGAATTTACTGCGTTATTTGCGTTGTTTGTATTATTTGTTTTATTTGTTTTGTTTTTGTCTAGGTTCATATTTAGATCCCACGAGTATGGGGGAAGGGAGGTCCACCGCATCAGAGACCCCTGTAATGCGGTAAGGCTGCGTTACAACCGGAGGACGCCAGGTATCCGGAGGGCTCCGTTCGCGGTGCTCTATTGATTTTACATCCCGAGCACCATTCAGGCCTTGGCACGGGTCGCATAACACCTTGCCTTGAGGATGGGATACTTATTTGAGTGGCAGCGCCCCCTCACGGATCTGGGAATCCGGCCCAGATGGATTTTAGTCGCCTCTTACGACAGGCATTCCTACCGCGGGTATATTCTAACCCCTACCCGCAGGGGGGATCAGTACAACATGAAGCCCACTTTCGGACGTACTCTGAAATATCGTGATCCCTTCCATACAACTCGCTTATGGAATACCCTGTCGAGCGCTTTATTTCCTAGTCCATTTTAACCTGCAAACATTCAAAACCAACTTACATCGGTACCTCTATTTCTTTCCTCCCTAACTTTCTTTCAGTTCTGTCTAGATGAAGATGCAACATGTATGTAATAATTTAAAGATATTACTCGTAGCTTCGTTTCTAATCAAATAATATCTGACAATCCTTAAAGTTTTTTAGTTTCAGGAGCTTGCACCAACGCCTCCATTTCAGTATTCAATTTTTGATTGGAATTGTTCCGCTGGTAAGGTTTCAATTTAAACACCTAAAACTTTGGCTCAAGAGGAGGAGGAGCTGCAAATTACAACAACCAAAACTTAACTCCACTTACTCGTTCGATAGCGAAATCCAATTTGTATCTCAAACTCAAACTAAATTTCTCTCGGCATATTCCTTGACCTGCAATAATCGGATGATCTACTTACTGCATAGCATAAATGAACAGCCACCCTGTATGGTTATGTCTGGTAATACAAAGCTCGCACATTACCCCGAATAAACCGCAATAAAACTCAACATATCTCCGGATTTTAGGTCGTCCCAAACAATTGCCTGTTATATGATAGTACGCACTATACCCCTTCAAAATGAATGGATACCATAAATCTAAGCTCTCTTAACGTCGACAAGTGTATAATTAAAATTCACCACGGAAACCATCCTCAGAAGGCTGTGAGACCTTACTCATTGTCCCGCTGAAAGTGGTCTCATTTATAAGATCCTCCAAACGCATATAACACCCGAAGCTAAAGCTGTAGCTGTAGCTGTAGCTGTAGCCGTTAGTATACCTTATATTGGTATCCTTAGAAGCAAAAGCGCCAACCCAGAAACACTAAGAGAAAAGCAAAATTTAATTTTCATCGTAAATCTACTCACAACTCATACCGCTTTGGACAAAGGACACAAAAGCGTCCTGCGATAATCAGTTTTCCTTTCCTTTACTTTGCTTTGCTTTTCCTTTCAATGGCGACCAACAACGATGGCAAAGAAGACAACGACCGACGATGGCGGATGTGGAAACCTAACCTAAATTTTTCGCGGTGACCGTGTAAATCATTTAAGCAAAAGGCAGGCATAATATTCAATGACAACAAGGACGACTACAGTGGGTAGGGGTTAGACTACATCGACCAGGATAACTACAACAGGAAAGGAATATTCCAACGACACATCGTGAAAGCCAACCACATTTATCTGATGCTTCCCCAGCAGTGTGCCACACCAGTTACGCTTTATTGAATTTTAAGGGTTAGACGAAAGAACTGTAGTTGTGGGAGTTCCAAGTTTCATCTACCGAGTGCAAAGTACCGAGCTTCGACTTCATTCATATCCATGGTTGTAGCAAGGATAACAAAAATAATTTTGTGGTACGCGCAAAGCATCAAATCATCCAAGAGATACGAGTAGACTGGTAAAAGGTGACAATAAACGTGGCACACGTAAGAATTTAGAAGCTATTCCCCAGTGTGCCATATCACTCGGTTTAACCAGAGTCAGGCAATGTGATCCTTCTCTCTGTTTCTGTAACAGCCACTAAAGAATTCTGCTGCCCTACGTTTAATCCTTTTGTCATAGTAGCACACCGTACAGGTAGCAAAAAAAAAAAAAAAAACATGATAAAGGGGATCAGCATCAGACCCCCATATGTGAGTGAGTATACGTATACGTTTGCCTTCTTATCTCACCCTCTTTGCGTGCATTAAAAGTGGTAATAGTTTTCCTCATATAACACCTCTGTCTCTAAGCAGGAAAATATAACGGTTTTGTGCAATTTCTTTTTCAGTGTGTGCGGCACGTCATAATGGCATATTACACTGTAACATCGTCAGCGGGTGGGACTCCTTATGACCGTAAATGTCAATAGAAGTAGTTGTGGGGTGGCAATGGGAATGGCATTTGCTATGGTGGTAGTTATATGCATAGGGGGGCTTTGCGAAATGAGATTTGCTTGGGTTTATCTGTCATTTTTATTTGACATTACATTCTACGGCTGAAGGGATATACATTGAGTGACGGTTATGATGACATTTGTGCGGGAAAATAGAATGCTGATGGAGGTGAATGTTCAATAGAGGAGTAGTTTGATTTTATAGTGGCTGCTGCGATAGTTTGCATTTGGGTGCATTCAAAAGTTGTTGAGTTTTTCATTGAACTGATACAAGGCTTAATGGACAGAAGTATTGAGATAAAGCCATACTCTGCTCGCTTTATGGAACTCCAGAGTACATCTGCAACTTTTAGTGAGCAAGCAAAGTATAAAGATTAAAAATGTTTGAGTCATCGTTGAAGTCATAACGATCGGTTATTTTCTACATAACTACCACTTTGTCTGATATTTAAAACCTCGTCTTAAGGTGGATAGCTGCGAGTGGATGAGATAATATTTCCAGATAAACTCCTTACAAGAAGAGGAGCATGATATTCTGGAAAATTGGTGTCATGTACCGCATGCATGAGTAGATGCCCTGAATCCTTTTTAGTAATGGAATACTACGCGAAAAAATTGTCACATTAGTTTCTCAAAATGGTAATTTTATGGAGTTTAAAATGTTCTAGGTCCAGCAGCTCCCACAATTCGTGATCTGGTTGAAGAATTTGACCTCTTTGTGAAAGTGTTCAAGATGGTCCTGAAACATAGACACGACGATGTACAACACAGTTGGGTATACGTGTTGTACCACTATTGTTACTTTAGTCGGGGGTGGACCAGAGTCTCAATCAACAAGTATCTCGATACTTTGCTGGCTGCCTCCAATTTTGCACTTTGAGCTGGGTGAGGTCCCCATCCACTTGCGCGCGCCGACTGAGTCTCGGTCTTCCCCTAATGTGCTGTCCCTCGGGAGCGAATTCGAAGAGTATTCCAACCAGAGCATTGGGGTCCATCCGCTTTGCATGCGTTTTCAAAATATAACAGATAAGATCTCGTATCGCCCGACCATATTTTAGAGATGACTTGGTTTTTGGTATGGTCCAAGTCATCGCCTGCCGCTTTGAAGAGCTCGGCAGTCAGGCCGTCAGCTTCAGCAGCTTTGTTGGATTTCAACTTAGATATTGCTCTCTCTTAGGTCGGGTGGATGGAATTGTTGGTCTACATCATCGAGGTTGAAGGGCCCATTTTGCCCGACAACAGCTTTTGTTTCGTCATCGCCGTTAAACTGTCTACAGAAGTGATCTTTCCAAATCCTCAGCATCAACTACTCCAACTCCTCCAGAGAAGCCGGGTTCGTTTTTCTCCTTCTGCGCGCAAAGATCGTTAGTAGCTCTACATTTTCTTTGCAGCTTCGCATTGCGCGTCTTGCTTAGCTGCATGTGCTTGCCGGTGATACCCAACACATCAGTAGCGCCATCTCTGAAGATTTTTTGTCAGTGTTGCCACTGGTTTTCGATGCTTGATGCTGACGGCAGGGAACCTCTGAAGAGATAAAGAGGGGTTCGGTCGGAAAGGGACTTGGCGATCTCTTGTGATTATAGCCATCTGACGTCAAAATTCTACACAATATTAGCTTATCTTGGCGTTGATCGGGATATACGCCACCGTAGCTTGACTACAAAAAAATAATGGTCCTAGTCGATGTTGGCTCCTCGGAACGTTCGGACTTCCATAATACTGAATCTCCTTGCGTTTATCGCAATGTGGTCAATCTGGTTGACGGTTGATTGATCAGGAGTTCTCCAAGTCCCCTTGCCAATATCGAGTTTGGGGAATCGCGTGCTAGCTACAACAATGTTTCGTCTCGTCGCAAACTCGATTAGCCTGAATCTTTCGACACTACTCCCAAAGAAGCCTTCTCTTCCTTGCTTTCCATTAAAATCGCCGAGAACAATTTTGATGTTATAGGTAGGACAATGTTCGTAGGTTTCCTTTAAGAGCTTGTAGAAGTTTTTCCTCTTTGGTGTTGCTATCTTTCTACTCTTTAGGACGCATATAAAGCGAATGTTGGCAAATCTATTCTTGATACGGATTGCTACGATTGCCAGAAACTCAAGACTTTTTCCCTAAGTGTACCTCCAACAACAAATTTGCATCCAAAAAGGCGCTGATTTTGTCCGGTCCATCCTGTCACACATCTTGGATGGCGGTTGTGTCTGCGTTGCAGCAGTATATGGCCAACGCTATTTGTTCGGTGATACGTGGCCTATTAAGGGACCTAACATTGCACGTCCATATCCGAGACTTGTTGTTGCTTCGTAACCTTCATCTTTTCTCTATGGCCGGGCCAGTTCCATTTTTGATACCCCTAGGACAAGGGGTCGGCAGACCGAAGCCAGTAACGCGTTCGGGGATGCATTGATCCATAAAGAACTCAGCCGCCACAATCTCTTTTTCAAGACCCTGACTTAGTCTCGGAAATTATTATCGGCCTGAGCTCCAAATACTCGTATGTCGGAGTAGCTCGACTAAGGTCTCATTTGTTCGGTTCATTGGATTTTTAAAAAATATCTGCACCTGTAGCCTTGCAAAATCAAGTTGGTCTAATAGCTCAACCGTGATGACCCATGAAAAGGTCTTGAGTACTGCAGAGCTGTCCTAAATATCGTCGAGAATGAATGGGGTACATTATCGTCTCTGCCAGATTGTGAAGAAGCAGAATTGCAGGTTTTGGGGTACACAGAATCCCAAACAACTCTATCAATAGCCCTTACACTTATTAGTGTTGCTGTTTGGTGTGACATGGCCTCGTGTAAGATTTTCGAGCCATATTTCTTTCAAAAATTGTGCGGGGCAGGCATTACGGGGAATAGATATCGATACAGAACAAAGCTTCTGTAGAGCCTGAATCGTACTTGAATTATTAGCATAGAATCTATCTTTAATGCCACCCATTAGTCCAACGGTGTCATGGTCTACCTCGGTAGCGGCCAAGGAACATCACCGATACAACCTATCATACGATTATTGAACTTAGTTACCAATAGATCGATTGTTGGACGGCATGTGCCGCCATCATTCCGAAACTATAGCTCCCTCAAGTTCAAATCTTCAATGTATGCCCATAAAAAATCTGTTGTTATGCTTGGGTTGCGCTCTCCATTGACTGTTTTTAAATGGGCGCCACTCCAATAACTAAACTTCTCAATGACCTCAGGTGGATTTTTCGATCACAACATCCGGCATTTTGGCTTGCTTACGTAGCCGCCTCAGTCTCACGAATTTTGTTCACAATATTGCTTACACCAGCTGTAGTTGGTGCATTTTTTAACCTTTAGCCCAAGAAAAGAGGTGCTAAATCGAACTCGAACGAGCGCCATTTCTGGCAATAATATGTACGCCGAACCTTGTTGTCACGGAAATGATTATGGCACATGCTGTGAGTCAAGTGCCAACGTGCTGTTGAAACTACATATCCTCCAAGCCTTTTATATCCAATATATCACAGAAATTATTGGTTACCATAGACCTATAGCAGTCTTCAAACTCCTACACTTCACGAGAAGCTCAAGAGTGGGAGGATCCACGTGACATCACTATGGGTCAATTGGCATAGATGATTGCGCCGATTGAAGATATTGATTCAACAGAATATGAATATCATTCCCTGTTTGTGCAGCAATTATTGCACAGCTCAATGTTTTTAATTCCTTCCACCAAGTTGGTGGAACTGCACTTGATTCATCTTCGTCATAAACAGTCGTTTTTCTGAACAAAAACTTCAACTTTCGTCGGTCTGTGATACAACATTGGAAGTTCCTCATCCTTCAATTAACTAAAATTTTTGGGAAAATGCCTCAAACCATTACGAAACTAATTCTCCGTCTAATAAGATGAGGAAACCAAACAAAAGGCACAAATTGCATCATCGGCTCAATCCCCTTTCAGGCTTTCAATGAGAGGAGCTCACAAAAACAACCGTGAGGTAGTCTCTATTTTGAATGGAAATGAAAGGTTCTCGGACAAACTCCAAACTAAAACTAGGTCACTCAACAAAGGTACTCGTATACCTACGTTCATTGCTTTTGTATGTAATATATACGATTTCCATTCATTCAAGTTCTTGCCCTGAAACGAATGATTAAAATTCTTCTTCCCTCCGACGGCTAAGACCAATTGAGCTGCAAACCCTTTCCACTTATTCGTAGGTTGTTTATTCACCAGCAAACTTTCGCTGCCTACAACTGCAAGAAACAACCAAACAAAAACCAAGCCAGACCCGACTCGATTTCCAACTTCCGACCAACAACGACGGCAAATCCTTTTCAAAAGCTATCGCTCATAAAACACTTCAGAATCTCGCCATTCGCTGTTTGGTATGAGCTGTTTGCACAAAAGCGCACTGAACGTTTTCAATATGCCGAGCCAAACGGACCGCACTCTGTATACCTAGAAAACCCACAGAATCCATTTTATTTGCCCAAAAATAGGAATTCCAGCAAAAGCTGGAGAAGTACCACGAGCTGCTTAAAAAGCCGAAAAAAGTATGCAAACACTACACTCTTTGTTACAGACAGTACATCGCACAAACAATTAGAATGACCTACGAGTAAATAGCGTCATGAGAGTATATCCTTTTCTGTATTGTAAACAATCTCATGGATGCACAGAAGTTGCGCCAATGTCAGTCATCAGACAAAGTCAAAACCGCAATGGGAAGCGATTCCCTGAAAAGGAATATCTTTCATCCTGCGAAAGGAGTCGGAGGTACCTAGGAACTGAAACACCATCGATTAAGAGTGTGGGAAGAAATTTCGAAAATTTGCACCCGATTTACCATCGAAAATCTTTTGCGGTTAGCTTTGGGATAGTAATGAGCAGTAATACGGTCCATGTTGAAGGGAACCACAAAATTTCCGTTTAATCGAATGCAAAGCACAGGCAAGCCTACGTATGTGCGTTGGCCTCGGTCAAGGGACGAAGTTGTAAGTCACTGCAACATGGTTTCTCTGATGGCGCAGAAGTTTTTAATTAAAAATGCATCCGCGTCTCATTTGTGAATGTAAGGGCGTAATGAAGGGTGTCTGGAGTCGCAATCACAAATCAGTCGGGCGAATTGCAAATACAGTGGGAGACGAAAGTTGGTATAAAAGAACTTCACGATACGGTAACAAACATTTTCGAAATCGGAGGCAAGATTATTTTTATTGCTAGGCCTGGGTCCTACATAGTCAATTCTGAAAGGAAGCAATCCCCGCCCTAAAACGTAGTCTTATCGCCTCTACGAGTACTTTGAAGTATTGAATGAATCGCTACTGAATACCTCCAAAAGTTATAATGTCTACACTAGGATTTGATACAAGGAAAACTGATATTCCTCCCATACTCAGTATGCACTTGCACAATGTCTAATAAACTATATTGTAAAAAATCGATGGAAGAGGAAGGAAGAAGCACCTGCATGTCCATTTAAAGCCTTGCTAAACCCTCTCATGGCTATAATAGTTCGAGAATGCCAGACTTCGGCGAAAAAAATAGGAGTCCCGTTGGAATCTCAGCTCATAATGGGATCGCAGGAAAAAAAATTGCCGATGAACTTAATATGCAACGCTCTAAGGTATTATTTTTGGACCTTGCGTTCTCGGTCAGATATTCCACTGAGGGTGTGTTTATTTCAAATGAGCACCTTAGTACGCTGCGTATAATTGGCAAGGCTCTTTGAACTTCCAAATACTTCATCGAACTGTTAAAGTTATATAGTCCGACTTAAAGTTTAAAGATTATTGTTCAGAGGATTCTTACGAAGGATGTCTGCATTCCCTGTCGAGCAATCCTAAATGACTTGCGCCGAAGTACCCAATGTTTAAGTGTCGTATGCTGTGAGCATCAAGAGTAATACTGCAAGCAAATAGTAAGAATAATGACAGATGTGCTTGGTGTCATCTGAACCCCATTTTGAAATTCCTTTTGTAGACTGTTACTGTGGAGAAACATATTAAGCAGACTGCTGCTTTACTATATAAGTTGGCACTGTAATGAAGAAAATAAGCAAGTTGACAAATTGGTTCCTAATAAACACGGTACAATTAGCACCATATCTTATCCTGTGCTCACTACAAAGGCGAAGTCTTTCTCTACTAGGTTCTTCGGCAAATTTCTAAAATATTGTGCTAAACGCGATGCACATACTCGTTATTACGAGCATCATTAAAAAATTGTTTGAAATGAACGGCTTCGGTGTAGTTCCTTCTGAGTTTTACGGAGGAGCGTTCCGCGTAACCTGACGAATATTGCATGAACGTCTACTACTCCATGACACGGATCTGAATATTTCATCTCCATAGGTGCTACCATACCTTTTTTATCTATAAAGAACCAGCGAGTACTTCTCTGGAATTGGTTTTCCTCTGGGAAATGGCGTGCACCACCCGAGTCGAGGTGTTTTTCTACTGCCCTGTCCCTAGGAGGCGGATTCGATGACTTTTCGGACCAAATCGTAGGTGTCTATCCGCTTTAAAAGACCCAGCCATCTCAGTCGTTGGATCTTCACTCTTCTGGCCAGGTCGACGTCGCTGTCCACACACTATGGCGCTGGCAGCCCGGCATGGACCATGGCCTAGCTTCTTGACACTCATTTGTGCTGCTCATGTTGTCATTTTTGTCACATTTGAGCGGGGCCTACGGTTTATCGCCGAATCTGAGCGGCACTCCTTAGAAGCTTTTTCGTAGGCAGTTTTATTTTCGGGAGTTTGCCATTGCCCGCCGAAAGGGTGATGGCGATTTGAAAAATTGTTGGTGACCCAGCCAGGAATCGAACCCAGACTGTTTGCGTGATAGTCCAATGAGCTAACTATCGCGCCATCGCCATTGCCGACAATCACTCAAAGATTTTCTCTCTTAAAGTAGGCAAGGGCACCTCCATCCATTTTTGGCAATGTCTATACCTCTCCTCCTCAACCTTGATGGACCAACCTGCGTTCCCCATCGCCATCCTGCAGAAAACAGATATTGCTCTGTTTAGCTCGCCTCTACAAACGATGTCATAAGCAGCCTTAAAATTGATGAATAGATGCATCGATCTGCCTTAGCGTGAATATTTGGTCGACGTAACCTCTCGGATACGGACCAATCATGTTGTTGACAATGCAAAATTTGGGCGTTTTCAAAATACAGCAGGTAAGGTTTTGTGTCGTCCGACCATATTTTAGAGATGAGTTGGTGTATGGTCTTTACTAAGTCATAGCCTGCCACTTTGAAGAGCTCAGCCGGGCCGTTCGCATCAACAGCTTTGTTGGACTTCAGCTTATATATTGCTCTCTCCACTTGATCCAGGTCGGGTGGACGGAATTGCTGGTCTACATCTACATACTGTCTACAGAAATGATCTTTTCAAATCCTCGGCATCAACTGCGACTCTACTACGATGTTCGCCTCTACAGGATTCGGTTCGGGGTTTGTGTGCATGGCATGTGTTTATTTACCTTTCTTTCCGGATTTTATTCCTGGAGTAGCATCTCTCAATTTCTTCGACCGCACGCTTTTTATGCTCTTTCTGATTTCTCCTGAGAAGCCGGTTTTCGTCTCTTCTCTTCTTTTCATAGAGCTCCAGCGCCGATTAACTGCATTTGCTCGCCGGTTTTCGTCATCAAGCCAAGGGTTCTGGTGTTGTGGTCAAATGAAATCCACCACATCAGAAGCGGTATCTCCGATGGCTTAATACAATAAAAATGTTTCCATTGTTCTTCGATGCTTGATGTTGGCGGTATTGGACCCTGTGAGATTAGGAGACACTCTATCGAAAAAGGATTTGGCGATCTTTTGCAATTGTAGCTATTCGGTATATCTCCAACCGTTCCTTGGCTACAACAAGGTGTTGGTCCGAGTCGATGTTGGCTCCTCGAAGCGTGGGGACATCCATAATACAGGAGGAGAGTTTTGCGTTGATCCAAATGTGGCCAATGTGGTTGACGGTTGATTGATCAGGAGTTCTCCAAGTCCTCTTGTGAATCTCGAGATGTGGGAACCGCGTGCTAGCTACGACAATCTTTAATCCCACCACGAAGTCGATTAGCCTGAATCCGTTATCAGAGTTGGTGTTGTGCAGGCTATAACTCCCCCAGTACTACGAGTAAAACAAAGATGTTCTTCTTTACTCTGCATTAAAATCGCCGAAGACAAATTAAATATCAAAGCTAGGGCAGTGATCGTAAGTCTTGTTTAAGAGCTGGTAGAAGCGATCTTTGGTGTCTTCATCTTTCTCTTCTGTGAGGGCGTGTGCGCGTATAAGGCTAATGATGCGGATTGCTACAAGACGCTCGCTCACATGCCGGAAGCTGAGGACTTCCTATCTTAGTCTGCCTCCGACAACAAATCCGTATCGAAATAAGCGCTGCTTTTGCCATCGATAGCAATTGCCATAGTAGATGTCGCAGTTCTTGTCCTCTTGTTGTCCAGTCGATCCGATCGCATTTCTTGAAGGCAGTTTTGCAGTTAAGGGCCTTTCATTGTTATTCGGCTGCACGTGGCCTATTAAGGGACTAATATCCGATATCCGATATCCGAAGTTCGCTGTTCTTGATTCGTTTGCAGGGGTTATCAACAGAATGCAAGGCTGGTTGCATTCGTCATCAAACTTCCTAATTTTTGTTTCAATTTTCTATGACTGGGCAGCACATCCCTCAACCAGAAGGGTGGGTTTGACCGGAGCCGGTAGCCCGTTCGAGGATGTGAATGCTGCCGCTGCAAATATGTCGGGGTAGCTTGGATAAAGTGTCATTTGTTTTGTTCCCGGATTTTTCGTCGCCGTTGATTTTATCTGGAGAATTCTTCCCCTGTCCCGTTTATGGTGCTGCTACAGGTCTATGTTATTGTCTTGTACCTCTGGGTTAACCGTTTATACGTTGTTCTTAGGAAATCCATAATCTCTTTATTCGTGTATGACTCAAGATCTGTTTTCATTTTGCTATGCATTGCCCTTTCATAGGCTAACATGTGCTTGCCTATTTCGTGTAGCTGGTTGACTTAAGCGCAGCATATTCGTAGTTGCAGCATTCCTGACATTTTCTTTGAACCGATGTCACTACTCTTTACGAGTATGTATTGTACGTAGCCTAGATTGTAAAGGCTTTGACGTGGAGTTAAGGGATACAGGATCATATTTCTTCGTTGGAAAACGGCCGGTGAAAATAAAATGCCATGATCCTAGGCGATGGCGATGGCGCGATAGTTAGCTCATTGGACTATAACGCAGAGAGTCTGGGTTGGATTCCCGGCTGGGTCACCAACAATTTTTCAAATCGCCTTCACCCTTTCGGCAGGCAATGGCAAACTCCCGTAAGTAAAATTGTCTACGAAAAAGCTTCTAAGGTGTGCCGCTCGGACTCGGCGATAAACCGTAGACCCCGCTCAGATGTGACAAAAATGACAACATGAGCAACACAAATGAGTGTCAAGAAGCTAGGCCATGGCTCTGGCTAGGCCGCGCTGCCAGCGCCACGGTGTTTTGTTTTTGATCATGATTGATGAACTCATTGGCACTATTGTTGACAGAAAGAAGAAGAAAGAAGAAGATGTTGACGTATGGATATATCTGCAGCATTCATTCAAAATGTCCAGTCAATAGTCAAGGCATTCACCACCAAGAAGATCTCGGATACTTAAAAGCACGTAACTTCCGAAAACTACTCCAAATAGCCACATCCATTCCTAAGTTCAGAATTATCGGTTGCTTTTTCTCACCACTGTACTTTGCTATTAACGACGCGTGTAGGTCAAACTATTTTGTGATTACATCTCATCCTCCAGAGGTGGACTTCGGCCTGGGGTTGAGAATTGAGAACAAAAGGCTTCTCGTGGACGAGTAGCATTCTGCCCCCAAAGTACCACTCTAGTGCTGTTCGATTCGATGGAATTATGCATAGAAAATGGGTCTGCCTGCTCTGAGAATACAGTTCTATGTATATTGCGCCTGCAACTAAAAGGACGACCCTACGGGAATGGAGTGAAAAATTTGAGCAAAGTAATATAGAACGAAACTTGGCTGAAAGTGTGGCAGTGCAACGTTGTATGGAGTACGGGACAGTGTACCCGCGACGCGACAGTGGCGATTAGGACGACGATGACACCGTCATTGTGCATTGTTTGCTTTGTCAGTATTCTCCAGCGTCTCCTTGTTTATATATGAAAGAGGTCCTCCCATGATGTTGGTCGGAGTTAGGTGGTGGTAGATGGCAGTGTCGGTCTACTATTCGAGAGCCCCGGGGCCCACGGGGCATCTCTGCGGTTTGCCGCGCATCGGTGATAGTTTATTATTTCCCATTGTATGTAGATTCGAGCTAAAAAAGACCTTTTTTTACTTTTTGAATATATACGAGTGCTACGTCGTTTTTAAATTTTCGTTTTGTTTCCTTTTTATGCCATTTCATTGAAAAATGTTTAAAGTTTTACAATTATCCTTTTTTCTGTACATTCTCTTGTGGATTCGTTATCCTGTAGACTGCTTTGTTAATTATTACGTTGTTTCCCGGCTCGCGGTGTGGTTGGTAGAAGGCTCTCGAGGAAGGATATGTTTTGCCACTTTGTGGTTTCCATGTTTACGAGTGAAATGTTAAAAGATTCATCTTTGCGTTGTCATGAATGCGTGGCTCTTTTATGTTGTCGGTACTACTGATTCAGCGGCTTTACGAATACACTGATGACAAAAGAATTCAATGATGTTGTGGTTGCTCGGCACTGCTGATGATGCCTCCGTTCGAAGGAGATTTATAGGATGCTTTTGCAGTTTGTCCCAGCAATTGAGTTGTAACGTTTGGATGTTTATTTTCGAAAATAAAAATTCGATTAGGAGTCAGGATGTTAGGCTTATCTCCGAGGACCCTCCCTGTTGGCATCTTAATTGGCCACGGTGGGATTGCTTTTACTTGTACTTAGAGGAATGATCTGATTGTTGTCGTTCGTTTTTTCGGGTATCGTTGAGACTGGAACTTTTAATTGGATTTAGAGTTTGGAGAGCAGTTATTGAAATGATTTTTTTTTTCTTGTAGGGAGCTAATAACGAGGAGGGTAATCGAATTTAATGGCAGTCGAGGGCTGTTTTAATGAGTTCATGAGGCACTTGAGAGAGTAGATACTCAAGACAGGTTGAAGGGGTGGAAATCTATTCGAGTAGCGATAAGTTGACAAGTTTTTCGATTTGATTATGGCAATTGGAGGGTATGATGGTATGAAGTAGATACGTTTTAAAAAGTTTTCCTATAAATACCGATTTCGAGAGTGTTTCTGAGGGTGGTAGCTTCGAAGTTTCATGGTAAGTTATTCATATCTGGGGGGATAGGCTGATAGTTATTGGAATTTTTTGTGTGGATGCTATTTAATTAACTTAAGGAAGAAATTTGTAACGTGTCTATAAATAGATTGGATACAAGTAACGTATCCTTGGACTCGGAAAGTTAAGAAGACGATAGGAGGGTTTACAATGAAACTCTTAAGGAATTTAGAAGAACATCAATGGTGAAGATAGACTTTGGTTTCAAATTGTATTCCTTTCTTTACATTGCCCTGTGGAAAAGTTTCGTCGTCACTCAGATGAAGACCCAGAGAAAGTGCTCCGAGATGCCACCATTGATCTTACAGCTAGCTTCCTAGGATGTTATGCAACCAATATTTACCACATTCAGGTCCTTAGAAAAATTAAAGTATCCACAACGAGAGTAAGAACACTTGGGAACAGCAGAAAACAAGAAAAGAGCGTCGGAAAGCATTAATTTAGTCCACTGCTAGCCTGGAGAGCCATACCGTCTGCAGATTTACTCGTATGAAATCCAAATGCAAGTGAAAAGGCTAATCAAGGAGAGAGGTGTACCTTATGCAGATTCAAATTCTTTGAAAATTGCCAAGCAGACTCATTGGCGCACGACTTTTCGTATATGTACATATCTCGGTCGCTCTACCGATTTAAATATGGTTTGTGACCATCAGGGTTGCGTATGTCTCCGTTTGTAAGATAATCGAATATCAAACGATATCAGCACTGCGTTGTATATCGCCTTTGAAGCCGAAAATCGATTTCTAACTTAATTCGAGATCTTGTATCATTGCAGCATCCTTAAGACAAAAGCCAAAATTCCAGCGAGTTTCTCAAAATACCTTAACGGAACATGATGGAAGCTTCCCATCCAGCTGAGAATGATCTACGAGTAAGTCTCTTAAAGTCCCGTGAAAGCAGCACTGACATATTTTCGTGAGAACTTATTCCTTTAGGCAACGCAAACGACCCATCCAGTGCCGAGCGTTTTATATAGCCGAAAGCTCCTCTACACCGGCAGAAGATTGACACTATATGTTTGAACCAAACAAGATTGTTATCCAGGATAACACTCACTCGGATACTAAGGTTTTTTGGAAAACGGATTTTGGCGAGTTTCCACAGCCCATGAGTCAGCCTCCTCCCTCAAGTAAAGATAACGTTTTCTGTTTTTAGAGAACTAGAATAGGTTACGTTAGTTTAGGTTAGTTTAGGTTATGTCAGGCAACTATCACACCAAAAATGAGCCTGTGACACTTTAACACTTTAAAACTTTCCCACAAGTTTGTATACAATCGGCGGGTTCCCGCGTCTGGAGACTACCGGTGGGGTAAAAGAACAGTCAATTAATTTGAAATGAGCACTTCATGGAAATGATCGCAATTAATAGCACACTACCCTGCTGGGCACCACGCTTGCAACACCCTCGGATTCTGGGGGCGGGCAAAACGAAGTTTCCAAAATATTTTCCTAAACTTCGGCTTGCAAGTTGGAACCTCGGAAATCCAGCTGGCGAAGACATCCTTGTAGCGTGTAGGGCTTACGGCTTAACCGCCTTAAATACAATGTTTATTAAACATCAACGACATCTCATCACCTATAGCAGCGGAGGCCACGAAACGCAAATAGATTATCACCTCTGCAAAATGTCGATGAGAAACCGTGTTAAGGACTGTAAATTAATACTTGGAGAATCGCTAAGGTGTTGGCTTACCACCGTCTGCTCATTACAGAATTTTTCACAGCGGAACCACCGAAAGCACGGGCATCGTTTATGAAGCCAAAAATCCGGTGGTATAATCTATCGAAGGAACGAGGTGCAAGATTTATCGCACTGGCTAAAGCAGCACTTCGAAATATAAACGGTATCGCAGACTCACTTAGCCCACAAGAAATGTGGAACAGCATGCACGAGGAATGCATAACACTCGCAAAGTCCCATCTGGGGACTATATCGAAATACCATCAATTCGGCAAAGAAACATGGTGGTGAAATGACGAAACCAAACGAGCTGTGGCCGACAAGAAGAATGCATTCCAAGCGTGGACAAAATGCGATCTGAGCGAGGACATCGAAATAGCTCGACTGGCTCTTGAATACGAGCGTCTTAAAAACGTCGCAAAGAAAGTCCTGGCTTGAACTCGAGCGGCAGCAGCGGAAAACCTGTACCAGGAGTTGGAACAAATATCCTCACGATCGGCAGATAGAAGACAAGCTATCCAAGAAGTTCAAACGTCGTACAATACAAAAATGCCAAATATTTTTAAGCTCGCTGCACAGAGGCGAAAAAATTCGATGGAAATAACCTCACCGAAATACATCAAAAATGCAGACGGTAGCTTAATAATTAATGAAAACGAAATTTGTGACCGGTGGCTTGAATACTGCAAGGAGTTGCTTAACAAACAGTTTCCACGTGATATCGTGCCGACAGCTGGTCTATGCATTCCATCAGAGTTTTGGTCGAAGATGGAGGGGATCGGCAGCGTTTGGCTATCGAAACTTTTAAATAAATTAAAATGTGGACAACCTATGCCGAATCAATGGAGAAGTAGCTTCTTGGTTCCATTATACAAAGGAAAAGGCGACACTCGAGAATGCAACAACTACCGTTCAATCAAGCTTATGTCACACACAATGAAAATCGTCGAAAGAGTCTTAAACGAACGTCTTCGGCAAATAATAAAGCTCGATAATAGCCAGTGTGGATTTGTTGAAGGAAGATCGACGGTGGACGCTGACCAAAGCCTACGAATACTAATGGAAAAGCACCAAGATTCGTCTAAGGATTTACACATGGTATTTATCGACCTCGAGAAAGCATATGATCGAGTGCCTAGGGATCTCATATGGGCCGCGCTGAGGTCTCAAAACGTACCGGAGACGTATGTTAGATTAATACAAGACATGTACGGAAACGTGAAAACTGCGGTTAAAAGCTCTGCTGGACTAACGAGAGAATTTCCAGTTAATGTCGGAGTGCACCAAGGAAGCGTACTTAACCCTTTCCTCTTTAACGTAATATTCGACTATCTTTTAAAAGACTGCATGCTCGAAGCAAATGTAGCGCCAATTCTCTTCGCTGACGACGCCGTTATACTTAGCGATAACGTCGAAGATTTACAGAACGCCTTAGATTCATGGAAAAATGCGCTAGAGAGAAACGGATTTAAAATAAGTCGTTCAAAGATGGAGCATTTGACGTGCCCATTTGCGCATCCGTTGCGACCTGTTCCGGACATAATATTAGACGGAATAGTTCTTATGAAAAGCACTATCTTAAAGTACTTAGGATCAATCGTTAACATGGAAACGAAATGTGACGACGACGTAAGCCACAGAGTGAGTGTGGTTTGGATGAAATGGCGAAAATTTGGGAATCTTCTGCGATCAAAAATTACCGCCTAAATTGCATTACGTCCACGCGTATAAGTGGAAGTCTACATATAAAGAATTTGGTAACCGAACAGCTTGAGGCGAATAGAATAAGCTGGTATTGCCACGTTCAAAGAAGATCTGCGGAAAATCCGGTTAAAAAGGCACTATCAACTACGGTCACTCCAACTGTAAGAAAACGAGGTCGGAAAAAGAATTCCTGGATTTCTCAGATAGCAAATGCGCAACAACGCCTGAGGCTAACCACTGAAGCGATCCAGGACCGAGCATTATGTAGACGCGTTCTGCGGTTTGCGACATTACACAACCCCATAAGCGGAGCAGCATCGATGTAGAAAAATTGGGAAACTCGTTACGCATAAGTTCGTATAACGAGGAAAGGTTTAATAAAAGGATAAGAAGAAGGTCAGGTTAGGTTAAGTAAGAGTGGCCGTTGGAAAAGAAAAGCAACCAACTTGGGTGTATTGGCCAATTATGATACCACGTGGATCTGTTATCCTGTTGGTCCAGAAATCATTTCGAGCTTTTGATTTCTGAAGTCGCTTCAGTCATTTAAGAAGCAAAAGGTTTCTAGGTGGAGAGAGAGCTGGAGATATTCGGAGTGGGTGAGGGATTGTCTCCTCCTCCTCCTCGTCCTTACTAAGCATGTCGATTCAACCGTCCACCTATGGTTTGTTCTTCTGTTAGCTTCCAGCCTTAGTTTTAGTTTGCTTTTAGCGATTGGTATACCAATGTTACATTTTTTCAGGTGTAAAACACACTACAGTGATTGGGGAGGCGAAAAGAGAGATTAAGGTTAAGTTTATCGGCAAAAACACCACCACCAACCTCCCTATCGGTGTGAAAATGGATTGAGTTGTCATCCATAAAGGTTATCCAGAAGTATCTGGAGGGAATGCTTACGTGGAAGCTGTTGCCAAACCATTGCTTGGGTATGGTGTAGTCGATGTTTTCTGGTAGGATTCCTACTATGTTCAGAATATTTGCGTGGCCAAAAAGTCTATTTATCCACTGTGAAGTCACTTTAGGGTGAATAGCTGCTTTGGCGGCTACTTTGAGAGTGCTAACTGAAAGCCCATTTATACAGCTCTGACCGCGCAAACTGTAGTTCTGGCAACGCAATTCATTCTGGGTACAATATTTTGAGGCTCAATTTCACAGGATCTTCTGCATTGATAGACATGGTTCATCTTAAACAGAGGATTTCACTTGATTTTGTCGTCGTTGGCCGTTAATCCCTTTTGCGATGCTCACCTAAGCGCCACTGACATCAGGCTGCTTTATTGCGATTATGCCAATATCATTGGCGTACGTGAGTTTTTAGACGGACTTTGAAAGATAGTGCCTCTTGTGTTTGCTCGTGCGTTTTGCACTATTTTTTCAAGTAAAGGGTCATTAATTTTTCGATTTCGAAAGTAAAGCTAAATAAGACACACACAGCAATGCATTTTTGATGAAAATTTTAATTCATTATAAAGTTTGGGCTTTGCTATTAAGTGCGAAAAACAATATCATTCAAATGGCCACCTCGGGAAAATTCGTGGCATGCGATTCTTTTGAGGTAATTTTTAACCACTTTTTCGAACATTTCGGGCGGTGTCTCGGCCATAACGTAAGTAATGTTGGTTTTTGATGCGTTCAGAGTTCGGGGATTATTCGCATAAACACGGTCTTTTGCGTAGCCCCACAGAAAAAAAATTGAACGATGTCAAATCGCATGATCTTGGTGGCCAATTGACGTCGCCAAAACGTGAAACTACGCAACCAGGAAACTGCTGACGCAATAAAGCTATAATTGGTTGTGTTGTGTGGCCTGTTGCCCCGTTGTTGCCGGCCAAAAAAAATCGGCTATCATTCGATTATATCGCTCTGAATTGACTGTAACTGTCCGCCCATTGGCATCTTAGAAGAAATACAAACCAATGACACCTTTCGACCATAGAGCACACCAAACAGTCACTTTGTCTGAATGCAATGGTATCTCTTCGATCACTTGTGGGTTTTCTGAGCCCGATATGCAAAAATATTGTTGGTTTAAATACCCACCGAATGAGAAATGTGCCTCATCACTGAAGAAAATGTTATTTGAAAAATCGATGTTTATTGTCTGTTGTTCCAACACCCAAGAAGCGTATCTACGGCATTGTGAATGGTCAGCAGGCTTCAATTGTTACATGAGTTGAACTTTATAAGGATGGAGATGCAAATCCAAAAGCAAAACACGCCAAAGTGAGATGTACGACACGTTCATTAGCTGCGAATGCCGGGAAATCGATAAATTTGGATCATCAGCAATATTTGCACTTACAGCAGCAATATTTTCGATTGAGCGTGCATTACGATGATGCATAGGCCTTACGACATCAGTAATGCTTCCACTCTCTTCAAATTTCTTCACAATTTTACTGATTGCTTGCGTATTCGGTCGATTATGACGACCACAATCATCGCGTAATGGCTACGATCCATTATTGTAAATGGCAAACATTAAACTAATATTATGGGACTTCAAATCACAGCTGACTTTGGCAGGTGTCAAATGCCAGTGTTACCAACTTGAAAATACGAAGTGAATGACCCTATATGTTGTTGAACAAATCGCATGATAGTACATCGCAAAGTCTAAATCCATTTGTGACATCAAAGATCACGGTGATATCTTTATCGACCTTGATGGAGCAGCGTGCATTCTACATCGTCATCCTGCACTGACGGACGAGTTTGGCAGGGATGCCATAGCTAGACGTTTCTCCGTATAGCTCATCTCCTTAGACGCTGTGTTACGCGGCGGTGGTGTTGTGTGTATCTATCTGAAGCTCGTGGGTTTCCTCCAAGATCTGCCGTAGTGTGAATATTTGGTCGATGGTGGACTTTCCTGGGATGAAGGCACACTGATGTGGACCTATCAGGTTGTCGACGAACGGCTTCAGGCTTTCACTCAATATGGCGATGTTAAGATGACTTATGCCTCTGTAGTTGCCGCAGTTTAGAGGGTCTCCCTTGCTATCTTCACATTACCTTGTTCGAGTAAAGGGAATTGTTGGACTACATCGTCCAGGTCTAAAGGCTCAATCTGCCTGACAGCGGTATTTGGTTCGGCAGCGCCGTTATACAGTCTACAGATATGATCTTTCAAAAATCCTCAGCATCGACGATAACTCTACTACGATGTTCCCTTGTCTGTCTTTACAGGCTTCGGTTCAGCGCTTGTGTCTGACAAGACCTTCTTGATAATCTGTGTAGCAAACCTCATTCCCATAACTAATGAAGCCGGACATTGCTCAAAAATAATTTGAGGCAAAGAAGTTTGGAAAAAATATGAATTTACAAATTTTTCCCCACGAAACCTTCAGATCGTCTTTACAAAATGAAATATTCAAAAAGAGAAGAATAATTACTTAAGAATGTCGGTGAGCTAGTCAGGCCAGGGGCCATGTGGTAGACGATACTCTGGTTTATAGTTGTTCTCGTAGACATAGCAGAAGGCTTCCAATAAAGGCACCCAACCAAAAGATGAATAAAAAAAAAAATTCATCAACATCGTGCTATTCACTTTAATTAACTTATCCCAACAAAAGTTCCTGTTGCCCGAAGATCTCATTTGCAAAGAACACACAGCTCGCCATTCCTGAAATACAATCCTTACACGGGCACTCAATTGAGTTCATCTAATTAGTTTTTGTCTACCTTAGTACGGTGCATAAGTGGCATTCGTGTTGATAGCTCTTTCACTCCAAACACTAATATTTTTATTTTATGAATTTTTTTGTACTACACACACTACTCGTAGCTACGTTCTCAAAAAGATATCATAAAGGACGAGAGGAAAAATAATAAAAAATTCCACCTGAAAGAAAGAAGAAAAATAAAAAACTCATACAGGTATCCACCTAATCCGCATCTCATCTCACGTTCTTCCTTTCTCGTCTGTTTGGCGATTCTATTTCCACTTTTTTTTTTATTTCTTCTTGTCTTTCCATCTTTCCATCTTTTCATCTTTTATTGCGCCCACGGTTTGCTTTTGAAGAACAATGTCCCTTCCAGAGTTTGAGCGGTCGAATGGGGAATATAAAAACAAAAAAATCTCCCGACAACGATGAGGAATATCCTTCAGGGCGAGTAGTCCTTTCAATCGAGCACGAGTAGAAGTTTTGGAATTTTGCAGTGAATTCCATGAGACCTGAAAAAATAACTGCACACAACGACGTTGGAAGATGAAGATGCCGGATTATTAATCCCTTATCTAATAAATACTAAACTCCTTGTTTAAATCAAAGAGGCATGGTGCCCATTCGTCCTTTTTTTTTATATAAAATCTGTAAATGTGATCCTTTATGATTGCTTGACTGCGCTTGCATGTTGAATAATTTACCTGTGATTGCGCTGGCAGAATTCTTAAGGTGAGAGTGATGGCAAATTTAGAAAAAAAAAATTTGATGAAAATTGAAGTATAGTCGTAGAGCGTTTGAGTTTTTAAAGTATCTGGAGATTGTAGGGAACAAGATTGATAGAGAGCTTTTCTCATATTTTCGACAAAATGGTGATTGGTTTCTACTACGGAGAATTGTCTGAAAATTGGGTTACGTGCACAGGAACGAAAATCTACGAAGTCATCTGGAAACTTATGAACCATTCAGTTTCTCTCTGAAGAATATCTGTTCCAAGGATATGCTTTGGCAATTTCTCTACAGATGAACGCTTTCTTCTGCGAGTCTAAAATAGAATAGATGATCTACTTTCCAAAAATAATTTAATTTTCCTTGGGGAATAAGGACATATAAGACTGTAGTTGAATTTCGGATTAGGTGCTTTACTCGGGCTTCGATGTTCCCAACCCAACCCAAGTGTAGTTCAGTCCAAATCCCACAAATAAAAGCAGATTGTATTGCTATCATTCTGAACTATTTGATTCATTTGGCCTTGGGATATATCGGCTTACACACCATTGAGAGCGATTGAAAAATAGTAGAAACTGCACCTTAATGGACTGACAACGCAGAGTACTCAAGCAACAAAAACAAAATGTTTCCGTTTACCCAACCAAGATAAGGTCAGGACAGCAAAAGCCAAGCTTGAGTCTGATAAAGCAGCTGGACCTGATGGCTTAGCTGCCAAGCTAATGATTAGATACTCGTATGGCGCATTTGCATGTCTTCCCATCACTTAAGTCAGGGTCTTCGTGGTCTTCTGAATATCAGAAATCCTTTATCCTTAAGCCGTTTTCTGTAGAATTTCGACTTCACGTAGCTTCAAAGGAAAAAGTCTATAAATGTGATATCCATGATACAGGCGTTTAATTCACCTTAATTTAGCTATTCACAGAATCGCTCATGCAACAAGGGCATGGTTTCATGGGCTGTGTGCCAAGTGGAGTGGTCTTGATGGAACCAAATGTCGTCGGGATCACAGGCTGGGTGAAATGGAAGCTCTTGACTTCTTCGGTTTGGTCCATAGATCTTCTTTAAGCCTTTTAAGAGCCCGATGCACGACTGAAACGGAGAGGATTCGGAAGATCAGCCGGACTCAGTTTTTGCACGAATTGAATTTTGTATATTTTTGGATCAAGATTCTCACAGGAAATATGCCAAATTGGTGCATATCACAAGCCAAGTTGGTGAGATCGGCGTCGAATCGATTCATCACGATCATCGTGTACACACTGGGTAGCGAGGCTATATTTTCATTACTACGTGCAAGGTGTGGTCTATTTGATCGCGTTTTATCCAATAATGAAAATGCAATTCTAAAATTTTTCGATGGTGAGGTGAAATGCGCGTTCGAAGGGCCAGTTATGTGGATTGCCAAAGCTGAGGTCCTATTCCACTTGCGTGCGCCACCTGAGTCTTGGCCTTCCTCTACTGCGCTGTCCCTCGGGGGCGGATTCGAAGACTTTTCGGACCGGAGCATTGGTGTCCATGCGCTCTACATGACCCAGCCATCTCAGTCTTTGAATCTTCACTCTTCTGGCTAGGTCCATGTCGCTGTACAGTTCATACAGTTCGTCGTTGTATCTCCTCCTCCACTCACCGTCAATGCAGACGGGACCGAAGATCGCCCGAAGAATTTTTTCTCTCGAAGCAACCAATAACACCCTCATCCATTTTTGATAATGTCCATGCCTCTGCGCCATAGAGCAGGACCGGGATTATATAAGTCTTATAAAGGGTGACTTTTGTTGTCCGAGAGAGGGCTTTGCTACTCAATTGCCTTCTTAGCCCAAAGAAACAGCGGTTGGCAAGAGTTATTCTTCGCTTGATCTCAGCGCTGGTGTCGTTGTCTGTATTTATAGCGGAGCCTAGGTAGACAAAGTCCTTAACTACCTCAAAGTTTTATCTGTCGAGGGTGACGTTCTGTCCGAGACGTCGGTGTTGGTTGTCCTTTTTGCTTGACAGCATATACTTGGTCTTGCCCTCATTGACCGCTAAACCCATTTTCGCCGCTTCCGTCTCAATACTCGCGAAAGCGCCGCTGACATCACGCTGCTTTCTCCCGATTATGTCAATATCGTCGGCGTATGCGAGTAGTTGGACGGACTTTTGAAAGATAGTGCCTCTTGTGTTTGCTCGTGAGTTTTGCACTATTCTTTCAAGTACGATGTTGAAAAAATCGCATGACAGCGCATCACCTTGTCTAAACCCTTCCTGCACATCAAAGGTCTCGGTGAGATCTTTACCGACCTTAATGGAGCAGCGTGCATTCTCCATCGTCATCCAGCACAGACGGACGAGTTTGGCAGGGATGCCAAAACTAGACATTGCTCTGTATAGCTCGTCTCTATAGATGATATCATACGCGGCCTTAAAATCGATGAAT
The DNA here is from genome assembly GCA_928272305.1 of Volucella inflata. Lineage (NCBI taxonomy): Eukaryota > Metazoa > Arthropoda > Insecta > Diptera > Syrphidae > Volucella > Volucella inflata. The sequence continues at coordinate 17,077,832 of OV743718.1, read as the reverse complement.
AGGTAGTGTGTATCGATCTGAAGCTCCAAGATCTGTCGTAGTATGAATATTTGGTCGATGGTGGACTTTCCTGGCCTGAAGCCACACTGATATGGACCTATCAGGTTGTTGGAGAACGGCTTCAGGCGTTCACACAATACGGCGGATAAGATCTTATATGCGATGTTAAGGAGACTGATGTCTCTGTAGTTGGCGCAGTTCAGAGGGTCTCCTTTCTTAAGAATTGGACAAACAATGCTGAGGTTCCATTCATCGGGCATACTTTCGTCCGACCATATTTTACAGATGAGTTGGTGTATGCTCCCTACCAAGTCATCGCCTGCCGCTTTGAAGAGCTCGGCAGTCAGGCCATCCGCTCCAGCAGCTTTGTTGGACTTAAGCTTCGATATAGCTATCTTCACTTCATCCAGGTCGAGTGGACGAAATTGTTGGTCATCATCGTCCAGGTTGAAAGGTTGATTCTGCCTGACAGCGGTATTTTGTCCGTCATCGCCGTTATACAGTCTACAGAAGTAATCTTTCCAGATTCTCAGCATCGACTGCGATTCTACTATAATGTCTCTACAGGCTTCGAATAGGGGTTTTTGTCCTCTGCTATTTTTTTTAGCTATTGGTAAAACTTCCGAACCTCATTCCTGGAGTAGCATCTCTCAATTTCCTCGATCGCGCGCTTCTCATGCTCTTTCTTCTTCCTCCTGAGAAGCCGGTGTTCGTCTCTCCTCTTCCGCTCATAGAGCTCATGAGCAGCTCTGGTCCGTTATATGCATCTTGCTTAGCTGCATGTGCTTGCAGGCATGCATCATCGAACCAGGGGTTTCGTTGTGGTGGACGAGTGAAACCCAGCACATCAGAAGCGGCATCTCTGATGGCGTTTTGGCAGTGTTCCCAATGGTCTTCGATGCTTGATGCCGGCGGCGTTGGGCCTCTTAAGAGATAAAGAGACACTCGATCGGAAAGGGACTTGGCAATCTCTTGCCAACGTCGAATTTTCTCACAGCATTAGTTTGTCTTGGCGTAGTTTGGGATATCCGCAACTGTACCTTGGCTACAACAAGGTAATGGTCCGAGTCGATGTTGGCTCCTCGGAACGAATGGACATCCATAATGCTGGAGGAGTGTCTTGCGTCGATCGCAATGTGATCAATCTGGTTGACTGTTGATTGATCAGGAGTTCTCCAAGTCCCCTTGTGTATGTCGAGATGTGGGCACCGCGTGCTAGCCACGACAATGTTTCGCCCCGCCGCAAAGTCGAGTAGCCTGAATCCGTTATCGGAGGTGGTGTTGTGCAGGCTATATTTTCCGATTGTTCCACCAAAGATACCTTCTCTTCCTAGCTTTGCATTAAAATCACCGAGGACAATTTTAATGTCATAGCTAGGGCATTGCTCGTAGGTCTTGTTAAGGAGCTCGTAGAAGGCATCCTTGGTGTCGTCATCTTTCTCCTCTGTGGGGGCATGCGCGCATATATGGCTTATGTTGGCGAATTTAGCCTTGATGCGGATTGCTACGAGGCGCTCGCTCACATGCCGGAAGCTGAGGACTTCTTGTCTTAGTCTGCCTCCGACAACAAATCCGCATCCAAATAAGCGCTGCTTTTGCCTTCGATAGCAAATGCCGTAGTAGATATCGTAGTTTTTCTACTTCTTTTTGTCCGGCTCATCCGATCGCATTTCTTGAATTGCGGTTATGTCTGCTTTGCAGCAGTCTAGGGCCTCCGCTAGCTGCTCGGCTACACGTGATCTATTAAGGGATCTAATATTCCACGTGCATATCCGAAGCTCAGTGTCCTTAAATCGTTTGCGTGGGTTGTCAACAGTAGATCCGTCTATATCCAAGGCATGTTGAAGCTTCGTAAATTAGTTGTTTTTCAAATCTCCTGGCAGTTACCCCGGCAGCACAACCCCCAACCTGGAGGACCAGTTCCATTTTTAATGCCCCTAGGACGAGGGGTCGGTTACACTGTAGCCAGTAACCCGCTCCGGGATATGAGCGCTGCCGTTGGCCCATATAGGGCTCGTCCGCCACCATCTCTTTTCCACGCCCCTGACTAAGTCCTGGAAATCCTTACCGGCCTGAGCTCCAAATATGTCGGAGTAGCCCGGATAAGGTCTTCTTTTGGTTTTTCGACACTAACCCTGATTTATGGCGCAGGAAACTCGCCATTTGACCCCTTCACTTCGCAATCTCTAGTGAGATTCCCAGATGGCGCCACGAAGAGGCGTGAAGTAGAGCTTATTAGCAGAGCTGCAAGATGTTCGGCTGCAGAGGTTCATTCTCGTCATTTAAAAATAAAAATAAATGTTGCTCTACCATGTGTTATTGCAGAATACGATGAAAACATGTGCGGTATAGATCGTATGGAACAGAATGTCAGCCTATATTGCATAGGAGTAAGAGGGAAGAAGTGATGGAGCAGTATTTTTACATGGCTGGTAGATGTTTCAGTACTAAATGCTTGGCAATTACATCGCTCAGCCCACCCTGACACATCACAAAAAGAGTTCAGACGTCATACTGCAAGTACTTCGGTGAAATATCAAAAGCAAATGGTCCTCGCAAAAGAAAAGTAGAAGAAACGGCCCAAAAAACACTTCGGTATGACAGAAGAGATCACTTTGTTCGTCCTTGTGCAAGACGACGATGTGCAGGTGATTTATGTGCTGTAACAGGACGCACTGATTGTTCAAAATGCAACGTTAAATGTTTTGAAAATTATCATACTAAAGCTGAAATTTCCTTTACAAATTATTTTTATTCCTTATAAAAATCATTTTCCTAAAACTTGCCCAGCGTGATCATATAGACACACCCCATATCTTGACCCACAGAGGGCGCTGGAATGAACGGATAATATTTTTGTAATCCTTGAAGCCTACAGAGACAACTTGTAATATATTTTCGGAAAATTCAAAAAATAAAGTTCTGGGTTGATTCGGGTTAAGAACTTTGTCTACCTAGACCTTAATAATCCCAGTCCTGCTCTATGGCGCAGAGGCATAGATATTGTCAAAAATGGATGCAGGTGCTCTTGGATGCTTTGAGAGCAATATTCTTCGAATGATTTTCGGTCCCGTCTGCATTGATCGTGAGTGGAGGAGAAGATACAACGATGAACTTTAGGGACTGTACAGCGACATCTGGCCAGAAGGGTGAAGATCCAACGACTGAGATGGCTGGGTCATGTAGAGTGGATTGACACCAACGCTCCGAGTCCAACCTTGATGGACAGCGTACAAGAAGCAGACTGCCCGCAAGTGAAAAGGGATCTCAGCAAACCTAGCGTGCGAAACTGGAGGCAGCTAGCAAAAGATCGAACTGGCTGGAGACGCTTGTTGACTGGGGCCTTTGTACCGGACTGCAGCGCCACCTTAAGAAAGTCAAGTTGATTTTAACCATTAAAATGGATTACCACCAATTGATTGCTTATATGTTTAAAGCACAAGTCCTTATATATTAATCCTTTTCCAATGACAAATCCGCATCCAAATATTCTCAGTAACTCCATAATGTTCTCGGGACTATTAAGAGTCATCACATTCAAAATACAAAACCGAATGTCACTCTTCCTGTAACGTTTGAATAGCTCTCGAAGCCACGTATTGTTTACGGATCAACACCCGCGTTTATTGATCACGTTGTTATGACTTCGAAAACACATATTATACCTGATCAGCTCAGGGAAATTAGTACCTACTCCTTGTCATTCGCTTTCTGTTACAATGCAGCCACTAATTCCTCGGTTTGTTATCCAAAATATCACACAGACGAGCAAGTGCAAATCCGAACGTTCAACTACAAAAGCTTAGCGACACCTCATAAATGTTCATCCTTAATTCGATAGAACATAACTATCTGCACAACTAGGAGATATGATTTTCTGTGAATAGAAAAAAACTATCTTCGATTTTCTATTCGTCATTTCAAAACGTTTCAGAACTAACCACCTGAACTTGACAACACAGATATCATTTGCTAGACCTAAACACACCCATCATCGTGATTTCAGTCAGATCTTATACATTTCATTTGAAAATTACACCTACCAACCCTTGCTAACTGACATACCTCATAGCAATTTGCTACAGCTGCCATACATCCAGAAGGATGTGAGGGAAACTAATATCTCACCTGATGTAACCACCAACCCTACTGGTAAATCAATTAGCAAAATCCAACCAACATCGCTTGGAATTCCTATTCGAGCATCAAGCCTTTAACTCACTAAACAGGTGCCAGATGTAAGCCACCCTTTTAAGCGAAACCATGAGGAGACCTAATCCAATTCTACATATCTTAAGGGCGTGACACGACGACAAATACCAAAAGTACAATCCTCCTCTTGAAGGTTTCCCTTACTTTCAAGACAACATAGAAAGATATGAGGTTTCTCGAGGAAATACCACACTTCAAACTGTTTGTGTATGAAAACCTGTACCATAGACGATTTCTCAAGATGTGTGTGTTGCTTCTCAAGGAGTGATAACAAGATTTCCGTCTTGCCGGTAACTTAGCATAAAGTGGGTGTCAAAGTGTCGCATGCGGGACTGTATGTTATGTCCGACATAATTGAATGTAACTCGAATTAAATTGTTTCCTGTAAAACAGATACCACTTTGGATTAACAACATGCAGGATATGCGTTATATTCGTACGTATGTTGGGTATGCAACCCCTCAGACCCAATCTACTAAGTGTGCAGTTGTTAAAATTTGTGAATGTCAGGATGTGTTCGTATGCGTGTTACATTTAATTAGACTGTTGTTTCCCTCTCATTAATAACGAGCGTATGTATGCCCATGTGACAGGAGTTGAAAATTGGTTTTAGGCCAACAAATACTACTCTCCCCCTCGCCATGTCACGCTCTGTAGTTCCAATAAATTCCACAAAATGCCAGAAACTGTAGCCCGGTTAGACAAACCCTTGCATTGTTCTTCATTATTCATTTACGTATTACAGATGCAGAAGATGCCAAGGCAGTAAGTACTACAGTCAGAGTCGAAGGTTTCTCAAGGTGAGAAGATTATCATCTAGGCTTAATTTTGTTAAGAGGGGATGGTTAAGGCTTCCTGGGGATAGGTACGGATAACACTCTCTTTGACAGATAAGATGTCATGAATGAAATCACCATAAACTCTGCTTTTAGTTTCGGTCTTTGTCCAAGTGTATCCCATGTCCATATGTCATTCGATGTGCTTGAATGGTATAGTTCCTATGATGAGACGATGAAGGGCATCATCATCATCATTTGTTAAGTTGGGCAACCAATTTTATTGAATTCGGAATACGAATCATCTGGTGTGCTGTGAGAGGTGCACAACAACTATGTATCTATTGTTCGTACAAGTATTCCTCAGCTAGTTTGCATGTAAATTGAATGATGGCTGACTGTTGTAAGGTTGACATGAGGTAATTTCACCAAAAGTCGGTGATGTTTTGATTGCTCTGTCTTGAGTGTGTTAAGGTATAAGTATCAAAAGACCAAGAGTCAACTGAAATGAATACACAAGAAGTCGTACGTCAAATGGATTTGAGGATGACTTGCTCTTTAAGGAGAAATGCCACTTTGTGTGAACAATTAACATTTTGACTTTGCGTGAAGAGATGTAATTGAGGAGATGATGTTCAAAAACAGAGCTGGAATATGAAACAAGTGTGGGCGACAATTTGAATGTCTTAATTGTTAGTTTAAGGACACTTATCCGTAGTCCGTTGTGTAGAGGTGAGACATGTTATTGACTGGGAGAAAAGTGGGTGTGCTTCGAAGATAGACTTGGTAAGTTGCATAGGTTAAATGGTTTGAAGAGCTCCTAGCTCGAAATATCTTCGATGCCCAACTAACTAATGGTGCAGCTACTTCCTGTTTCTGAAAATCAATTGAAAGTATTATCAGGTGCTACCCACCATAACTATATGAGACCATGCTTGCCAGAATATTTTCTGATATAACAACCACTCTGAGGTTGTGGCCGGTGCGGAGCAAATAAACTTCTCCAGGTCTTTGGTTACGCACTAAAGTTTTTCGACATACAAGCGACACCTAAAGCAGGGTCCTGCATTACTGCATTACGGAATTGCAAGACTCATCAAGTGGATCATCAACAATCGATCGCTCTACTTGTCCTAACTACCGTAGGATGTGAATGTACGCATCGGCCAGTTCGACGTCGCTATCAAGCTGGTAGATCTCATAAATTTATGTTTTTGTTAAGCTACGGTGATATATGCGCGGATCAATGGCAGAATCCACGGCTTAAGTCAGTGTGAGCTACTTGGTGCGCTCCTTCCTCAAAAGCTACTCCAATGTTTTCGAAACCAAGGTCCTAAAAGAACTCTTTAGAGGTATCGAGACTCTGGAGTAGAGATGGCGGTGTTTATTATAACCTCAACGCAGTAACTGGCATAGGGAAGCTTTCGCTGAAACCTTAGCTCTTCTTAGGAGTGGTTCGTAGACTAAGGACATCTTTCTAGGTTCCGCTATATACTAAAGACAAAGGTTTTTGTACTTTCTAACAGACCTGACCCCGTCTTAACTGTTGCCAAGCTGGAAACGGCCAAAAATACCTTCTGTATAATATCAGCGTCACGACCAAATGGGCCCCTTTTCCAGGAAGACAGATAACTGACCTCTTCATAGGCTGCGACGCTAAGGGTAGAGGTGAGTCACTTTTAAAATACATCATTAGTACTAATCTCATGTTTTGCCCGCCTACAAAAAACCACTAAAAGTGCTAGTTATCACTCTTCTCTCTGAACGCATTGATCACTTAATAACGAACTGGATGGTATCGTCTGGACACTGCTTTTCAGATCACAGATACATCCAATTCAATTTGATGAATGCTCCCCCCCGCCAAACAACATTTCGAAACTATCGAAAACTGACTGACACAAAAACAGGGAAACACTTTTAAAAAGAATCTCTACTGAACTTTCAAGCCCCGCAGACGAATACGAATGCTGCAGCCGTGACAAAAATTATTGGTCTTATCACAAGAGACAAACTGCTCTGGGCACTGCATAGCTTTAAGCCATACAAGTCTGCTGGGCCTGGCGGCAAAATTCCACCCGAGCTAAAAAGATCCTTTGACATAATTTTGCAATCGCTTGAAAATATCATGAGGTGCGTAAAACTTACTCACATTCTTCTGTCATGGAGAGAAGTCATGGACCTAAGACGTATTAGTCTATAATCTCTCCCTCTAAAACCTCTAGAACGACTGATTGATATCCATATACGATCTAACCTACTGTAAAGAAAAGTCGGTGGAAACGGCTCTTCACTCATTAACTAGCCACATCGAAGGATTCCTAAATTATAGAGGAAATACAATGGTAGCTTTCCTAGAGGTAGAAGGGGCCATTAATAAGGTCAAAACATCTGCAATCACGACGGCGCTGTCAGCTCTGAAGATATATGACTCACTTGGGGACTTGATCAGTCTCATGCCAAAGAGCAGGTTTATCAACTCCAAACCTGATGGGTCCTCTGTCAAAAAAGGCACCCCCTCTCTGGACCTTAATGGTTAACGAACTGCTGATATGCCTGGAAGAGGGTGGTTGCGTATGCGGATGACGTTGCTATAGCCGTCTCAGGAAAACATCTGCATGCGATTAAAGAGCTACTCCAATATAATGCTGTGGACTGGGAATAAGCCCCCATAAAACCGATTTTGTCCTCTTCTCTAGGAAATACAAAATTCCGACTATAGACCCGTCCTCAATAAATGGTACCAGCCTAGTCTTCTCTGACACAGCGAAATATCTGGGCCTAATTTTCGACAGAAAACTAAGCTGGAAACCTAACAGTCAAGAAAGAGTAAAGAAAGCCTCAGTAGCTTTATTCTCTTGCAAAAAAGCCATCGGGAACATATGGGGCTTCCAACCTTGCATCACCCATTGGCTTTATATCTCGGTCATAAGACCGATACTCACCTTCGGGGTGGTTGCTTGGCGGACCGCCTTAGACAAAGCAGTAAACCTCATAAACAAACAAAACACTGTGGCGCTGGCAGCGCGGTGTGTGCCATGGCCTAGCTTCTTGACACTCATTTGTGTTGCTTATGTTCTCATTTATGTCACATCTGAGCGGGGCCTACGGCTTATCGCCGAGTCCGAACGGCACTCCTTAGAAGCTTTTTCGTAGGCAATTTTACTTTCGGGAGTTTGCCATTGCCCGCCGAAAGGGTGATGGCGATTTGAAAAATTGTTGGTGACCCAATGAGCAAACTTTCGCGCCATCGCCACCGCCTCATAAAGCTAAGTAAAGTCCAAAGAACAGTATGTCCGGGCATAAGCGGAGCCCTGCGCACTACTCCCTCCGCTGCTCTGGTGTGTTTTACCTTACACACCTTGACATTTATAGCAGACAAGTAGTTGCCAACGCAGCTATTCACCTTAAAGCAACTTCAAAGTGGACAAATAAACCTTTTGGCCAAGCAAACAATCTCTACGTACTAGAAATCCTACCAGAAAACATCGATTATACCATACCCAAACAATAGTTTGACAAGGGCTTCCATGTAAGCATTCCCTCCAGATCCTCGTGGGAGGTAAATGCCTTCCTGAATGACAATTCAATCCACTTTTACACCGACGGTTCAAAGACTGTCAGTGGGGTTGGTGGTGTTGTTTTTGCCGATAAGCTTAACCTTAGCCTCTCCTTCTGCCTCCTAAGCCACTATAGCGTGTTCCAGGCGGAGATTCTGGCAATGAAGGAAGCCCTATCCTGGCTGAAAAAATTGTAATATCTTCAATGGATATCCGCATCTTTTCCGATCGTCAGGCCGCTATCAAATCCCTAGACTCATGCTCTTTAAACTGAAGATGGCGTAGCAGTTTAACATTCACCTTTCCTGGGTGCCGGAGTCAAAATTGGAACCACTATACCTATCACACCTGAAAAGGAAAACATAGGTATACCTATCGCTACGTGCAAAGAAGAAATAAAGCTGGATGCTTATAGAAGAACAGACCATAGATGGGCGGTTGAATCGACATGCTTAGCGACCAAACAAATCTGGCCAAAGCTAGATCTGAATCGCTCCATGAGTTTAATTTTTCTTAGTAGAAAACATCTCAGCGCCATTATAGGAGTCATCACTGGACACTGCCTCATAAGTAAACATGCAAGGAGGCTTGGCGCTGGCAGCCCGGTATTGGCCATTGCTGAGCTTCTTGATACTCATTTGTGTTGCTCATGTTGTCATTTTCGTCACATCTGAGCGGGGCCTACGGCTTATCGTCGAATTTGAACGGCACTACTTAGAAGCCTTTTCATAGGCAATTTTACTTTCGGAAGTTTACCATTGCCCGCCGAAAGGGTGATGACGATTCGAAAAATTGTTGGTGATGCCGGGGATCGAACCACGGACCCTCTGCGTGATAGTTCAATGAGCTAACTGTCGTGCCATCTACACCACCATCGCGATACAATTAGGTATTGAAAATATATGTTGCAGGCCAAGATGAAGTACAGAACTGGTAGTCGGTGAACACGCTTACTTTGATTTGAAAATGGGGTTTCGACGGTAACTCTGAACATAGCGAGTATAAGGAGAATTTCGTCAATAATAATTTGGAAGACAACTCTTTATCCGTAACGTCTTATGTGCCCCTCTAACTCATAACTAAATTGGATGAGTCACACAACCCCAGAATAGTATGGAAAAATCATACTCCATCTTCCACTCGCTATTGTAGACCAACAGGATTTCAATTCAAAAAAGTATCTTCGCAATTTTCCATTGCAGAAGAGAAGTACATAAAGCAGAAAATAAACGGTTCACGCTTACACAGAGATTGTTATACCCAAGAAAATCTGCATGGAGCATAGACTGCAGCTTGAATAAGCCCAGGTTTGGCGGAAGTGGAACATCAAATGATGGAAACACAGCACACAATTTTTTTAGAAACCCTGGCATGGCTGCAAGAATTACAGGTCTTTATGAAGCCCTAATTGCTCGATGCGCCACCATTTTGGAAGCTCTTTATTAGGGCTACAAAATTAATGTGGAAAAATGTAGGGCTTATACGCTAGAGACAGTGTGGTTTTGAAGTCATCGACCGAGCACTAGTTTCAATTGGGAATCTCTCTGATGACGCTGCAGTGGCCAAAAATAAAGATTTCAAAAAAATTCGACTCCAGTACAGTTGAGAAGTTTTCCTTCCGCTCCTTAACAAATACAGACGTCATAAATGGATTACTTCTTGTTCAGATTCACGTTGAATTATTTTTGTCGCCTACCTCCATACAAATTCAACCACTGCGGCGGAACGTTTATAGTGATAGCACAGCTTGCATAACACCACGTTTTATCATGTAACAAAATGTAACCTTTTAGTAGCCAGCACGTTATTCCTATATTTAAACATTGATAAAGGGATGTGCGACAAATGTGCGCAGGTACATATAATCACACCAAACCAAAAGGAAAAAGAAAGGGAGCGAGAGGGGTGCGATGCAAAATAATTGGAGATGCCATCAGGATTTGACGGCCAAAATGACAGTCTGCAAAAATAAACATAGACAACTTGTAGTATAGTCGCAGTAATTGCTAAGAATATGGAAAGACTATTACTGCAGACTGAACAACGGTGATGTATAAAGATGACAAATATTTATGTCGCCCAGAGCTATACGTAGCTAATGTAGTAATATTGGAAGAAGAGCGATGGTAGCCAAATATAACACTTCATAGGAAAGTATGTTGTCCTTGTCAGTGCGGACTATGATGTCAATCATGACGACACGTTAAAATTTGGAAAAGACCCGGAAATTTCAGATCGATACTCACTCAGTGTTTCTCGACCTTAAAACTGCACAAGGCAGGTTCGACATCGCAGAGACTACTGGATCACCATGGAGTATTCTCTCTGCTCTATCAAGGTCGACAAAAAATAAACTCAGACCTTGGGTGTTTGGAGGATGAACCACAAGTTGTACAGGCTGTACATCTACATCGGTCTAGTCAGACGTCAAGGGATCCAACGCCTGAAAGGGCGGACCACGTTAAATGAATTGGCACATAGTCTTTGAAGATCGGCTTTTAACTTGTAGTGCCGCACTGGAGACAGCCGCTGAGATATCGTAGTATGTAAAGAGGATTGACGAAACGATTGATTTACCTCAGTATGCCTTACCTGCACGCACCTGCTTCGGTGATACCGTTGGAGTCAACTGAATTCTTCAATATTCAGACAACTCACACCTCTAATGTCTTTCAAAAACTCCTAAGATAAGTTGGCTGATTTTTTACCGACCTTCAAATGAAAGAGGACATATAACATCTATCTATAGATTGGTAATTTAAATCGTGCTAAGTCCATCGGTACTCCTCAACTCCCCCTAAAACTACGAGTACACAATTGGTAAACTGAATACATAGCATCCTTTATATGCATTATATTGCATTCTGATGATATCCATTTCCTGCACTTTGGGGATCATCAAAAAACAAATGGTCATCTCTAACCCGTTTCTCTTCAAACGTGACCAACAGCAATAATCTTCAGACCACATAATGCCAATGCAAGAGAGCTCCATTCTAACCCTTACCAAATCCCAACCCACACCACTGCTAACCCAGACAATACACCAAGAGCTCCTAGTACATAATTGGCAACAATAAGGATCTACATTCATTTGCCGATGATTGTAATGTTTATTTCCTTCATCCTCGAGCTGGTGAAGGCGTATAATGATATCAATTCCGTTCGAAAGGATGCTATCGACAATCATTACCCCACCCGCCCAAACCCATCTCCTTCATAAAGATTCCATTCAAATTAGTTGTAAGGCTGTCGAAAATCTCCTCTTCGACTTAAAGGAAAGTCATAAACTGCTTATCGATTGAGAAACACTACTAGACCCTGCAAGTGTTGTGTTAAGTGCTCCAAAGATTATAATGCTTAAGTGCCTGGTTTATTACTATGGTAGAGGCAGCACTCATAGAGCAATCTGCCCATAGTCAGATAAATGAAAGGGCTCTCGCCTGAGGAGAAGGCGTTTCGTTAAAAGGAAATTAGAGAATCTTGAAATAGTCGACTTTAAGGTCAGACTCGAGTAGTACTATCTGTTGGCAATATGTTCGGAGTCCAAGACTAAGTCCAACAGCAATCTTTCGCTCCTCCATTTAATGGAAACTTTATCGAGGTTTTATAGTTCATAAAGACGCGCGTAATTACTTTGGGAGTTCAGAAAGGCATTCGAAAAAGCTCAAAAAAAAAACAGGAAACAGAAAGCAGGAAGCACGCTGTAAACTGCACGGGGACAGTCCTTTTGATGGCAAATTAATGTGCAATTTTGATTTTCTTTTTTATTTAAAATTTTATGTGAATAGCTTCGTATGTTCGACGAATTGTTTTCCATTTCAAACTGGGCTGGCAGGGTTAATGGAGGGATTAGGTTGATGATGGAATTTGTTCTCAAAAATCAGTTGGCTGTTTGATTTGGGGAATTTTATAATTTGTGTGGAAGTTCTGGAATGAAAGAGAAATTAGAATAATGAAATTGACGCAATTTCGAAGGCTCTCTGAGAGATGTCCTTGAGGTTAAAAAAATTAAGAAAATCGGTTATTTACGAGCGAAGTTCTTTCGTCGCGGAATAGAGGTACGAGTATGTAAAGTAAAAAGTCACACAATATGATCATTAGGACAGGAAGCGACTTCGTGTTTTAATGGACGTAGTAGTCAACCAGCAAAGGAAGCAGTTGGCTTTGTTCCAAAGTACTGCAAATATTGAGATCAATAGAAAATGATTACAGTGGATAAACCAAGTCAAGTCGGCACAGAAAAAAAATATCAATTGGGCTATGTTCTATGCTAAAGGACAGATTTGGATAGGCCGGACAAAAAGTGGATGTGAAAAACTGCGATATTTTCTACGACGATTGTTAACGTCATCAAAAGCAGCGGCTATTTATAGGAGGATTTGTTGTTAGAGGCAGACTTAGGCTGAGTTCTGGCATTCTAAGGCTAAATTTGCTTATATTATCCATATATGTGGCGCGCACGCCACTACAGAGAATAAAGATGACGAGGCTAACGATAGCTTCTACGAGCTCTTGAACAAGACCTACGAGCAATGCCCTAGTTTTGACATTAAATTTGCCCTCAGCGATTTTAAGGCAAAGCTAGTAAACGAGGACATCTTTTATATTACTGTCTGAATATATAGCCTGGACGACACCGCCACCGATTATGGATTCAGGGTAATCGACTTTGCGGCAGGGCGAAACATTGTCGTAGCTAGCAAGTGGTACCCTCAACTCGATATTTACATTCCTGATCAATTAACCGTCAACCAGATGGTCACATCGACGCAAGACTCTCTTCCAGTATTACGGATGATCGAACGTTACGAGGAGCCAACATTGACTATGACTATTACCATGATGTAGTCAAGGTTCGGCTGCAGATATAACGAGCAGTGCATAGACAAGCTAATAATGTGAGGAATTTTGACGTCAGTCTGCTGCAAATGCAAACCGAATTGAAGCCTGTAGTGTCGAACAAGGGAACATCGCACTTGAAGTCGATGCTGAGGACTTGGAAAGACGATTTCTGCAGACTGTAAAACAGGGCGATGTAAATTAACAATTCCGTCCACCTGACCGGTATGAAGTGAAGATAGATACATCTAAGCTTGATTTCAACAAAGCTGCTGGAGCTCTTCAAATTGCCAGGGGATGACTCAGTGAGGAGCATGCAACAATTCACCTTTAAAATATGGTCGGACCAAAGAATGCCCGACGAATAGAACCTCAGCATAGGAGACTTTACGATAAGCGGTAACTAATGACGTACTAGGCTTCTGAACTTCGCCTATAAGATCTTATCTGCAGTATTGTAATCTCATCAGCGCTGAGATTAAACTAAGAATAACTCTTGCTAATCGCTTGTTCTTTGGGTAAAGAAGGCAATTGATAAGCAAAGCTCTCTCGCGAACAACAAAGCGCAGACGCATGGACATTATGAAAAATAGATCACTGTGATCTTGGCTCTTTTGAGAGGGAAATTCTTAAGGTGATATTCCGTCCCGTCTGCATTGAAGGAGATACAGCGACGAAAAGAACGGATACCATTTCTTTTCAAGGCTCCTGGAAACCTAAAAAGCAAATGCTTTTCTAGATTGGCATTAGGTATGGTTACCGTTCTTGCGGTAATTAAAAAGTATTTATCGGCATTGCCATGAGGTTTACGGAGTCAGTCTGCGGGAGTATAAATCGAAGCTCTAGTCCCGACCCAAACTGAAGCTATAAAACAAACATCTTCCCCAATTTTAGTCCACCCACCTCACTTACCTGACTCAAACGCCTTACGCATCAATCATCTCATCACTTTATTCCCCCCGCTACACCCAACCGCCGCGACAGCGTGTCTCATTCAACTTTACGCCAACCACCCGTATTATCGGATCCGGTTTGTTACGAAGGAAAGTCCAAAACCAGCGTCATGGTTTCCATCCAAGAGGAAGGCCTCCCTCCCTACCCTATCAGTCTCAGGGACCATTATGTCAGGTAATACGAGATTTTGAGGATGTCCCCTCAGAAAGTGGCGGACGACCTTGATGCATTCGGCCATTACGTTCACTTTAAGCGAATCTCAAACCTACCATGGAGTCGTGCAGACCATGATAATTTTTTTTGCCCATAACTCGCCTCCCTTGCTTGCACTTAAACTAACCCGCCTCACTCCGTTACCCCACAATATCCCTCTTACTTCTTACTAACAGAATGTAAGAGGCCTTCGCTCTAAAACCAATGCAGTTCTACGCCCATCCCATGATCAGATGATCAACCGCTTCAAATGCCAGCTCAGCTGAGGAATGTCTCTTTTTTGAAAGCTTAACAGACTCAAGTCTATGCCAAGTCAGCGGCATCGGACTGTACAGCGACATCAACCTAACCAGAAGAGTGAAGATCCAAGGACTGAGATGGCTGGGTCATGTAGAGCGTGTGGACACCAATGCTCCGGTCCGAAAAGTCTTCGAACCCGCTCCCGAGGTACAGCGTAGTAGAGGAAGGCCAAGACTCAGATGGCGCATGCAAGTGGAAGGGGACCTCAGCCAACTTAGCGTGCGAAACTGGAGGCAGCTAGGTCCACCCTGTTCTGTAGCGCCACTTAAGTAAGTAAGTAAGTCATTTTTTCAATTTGTCAAGTATAAAAGAAAATCCGATGGTCACCATCTTTCTCTTTCTTTCAATAACAAGTCACCAATGGCCCATTTTTTCACACACCTTGAACCCATTTTCAATCGAATATAAGTTACACTAACTAAATAACGAATACACACCCGGCCCAGATGGTCTCGCTGCCATATTTCTTAAAAAATGTTTCTTTCTATTTCCCCTCCCCTCTCAATTCTCAAGTTCCGCAGGGCAGTTATTTGGGTCCTCTTCTTTATATATTAACCAAAGACGATCTCGATAGGGCCATAAAACACTCGTTCGTCTCCCTTTACGCTGACGATACCAAATTTTTCAAAACTATTTCCACACCCCATTACTCCATCCTCCTTCAACGAGAGTTGAAGAGTTTCTCGATCTGGTGCCTCAAAAATGCCAATTCACCACCTTTTCACATAAGCGGCACCAATCTCCCCTCCGACTCACCTTCTCAACAACCAACCTATCTCCTCCATTCAATCCCTGCCCATCAAGTGGCCCTTATGAAGCAGCCTTTTCACCCCGGGACCGCTTTTGCATTACTTCAGGGTGAAAGCTTTCCTTGTTCGATACTCCGCCATCTGTCGTACATCCCCTTTCCTCGTTTGAGCTTAGGAGTTCTGATACATGTTTTTATCCTGCTGTAGTCGATATAATCGATATGATGACACTCGATTCCAGCTATATTCACTTGAGATCATTTTCAATATAATATTTGCGGGAGAGACATAACCTATCTCCGATTCCAGGTGCTGTCTTTTCGCTGTCATCTGCTGCACGTAAAGAAGGTGTGAAAAGCGTCGTCTACCGTTGAATCTTTCCGCATCCTGTATAGCTTTGCATTAAAGTGTCCATGTCCGGTTAGGAACTGCATGGTTTAATAATTTATCTCGCCGTGTTTTCGCTCTGTCCATTCAGCAATGTTTCTGATTAGCTTGGCGGTACATCTACCTCTTATTTTAGAGTTCCATCTTAGTTGCCATAGCTCTTTTGCTTCAGTGGTTGCCAGCTTTCTCTCTGCGGCTAGGAACGTAAAGGGTGTCATTCGTGCAACGACAAGAGCGGCTGGTTCTGATACAGTGCGGTAAGAACTTGCGATACACAGGGCTCCGCGTCTCTGTACTGCTGCCATCTGTTTCCTGTGCTTCTTCTGTTTCAGTGCATCTCCCCATATTTCGCATCCATACTGAAGGATGGGGTGTGTGATTGTCATGAGCAGTCTCTTTTGCTCTCTGTTGGTCCTCCAACGTTTGCCATGAGCCTGCTAAGTGATGCAGTGGCTTGAGCAGCTCGGTCGGAAGCGGATTTAATATGATACCAGAAAGAGAGTTTGGAATCGATAGTTATTCCAATGTACCTTACCGCGTTTTGCTGGTGATTACTTCTGGGCCTATATGGAATTCAACTTGCGCCGGGATATGTTTCTTGGTAAGTAGGACAATCTCGTTTTTTTCCGATGCAAGACCGGGACCATGGGCTTCCATCCAGACGTAGAAACGTTTCATAACTTGGTTCAACTTCCTTCGTGCTTTCTCTGTATCCCTTGCAGTTATCACAGCGCCAGGCATTTCGGTGCGGACGATCCCATCATCGAATATGTTCCAAAGGTCGGGTCTCAGGAATGAGTCCTGCGCTGCTCCTGCTGTGATTTGTTTAACACGAGGCCCGTCTTTCGTGGCGTAAATTAATTTTCGCTCACTTAGGTAGATCGCTCCTCGAGCGATTTCAGCATGTCTATCCATTTGGCTATGTTAAAGGCGTTTCTCACATCAAGGGTAGCCAGAACGGCAATCTTTTTCAAGCGATGGCTTCCCCCATGAGTGGCATTTACTGTTTTGACCACCTCGATTGCTCCAATTGTTCAGTATCCTTTTCTAAATCCGTGTTGTCTTTCGGATAGGTCTCTTGCTCTTTGGATTGTATTGGTGAGCTGCCGTATCAAACATGCAAATGCGTCTATAGGCTGCAGGGAAATCAGGTCGCCTTTTCTTTAGCTAATTAAAGCTCGGCGTTGCACTTTCCAGCCCTAAAGAAAATCCCGTCTTTCAGACAGCTGTACATGTTCAACAGTAGCTGCGGGCAGGTTCGAGCGATGGCTTTAAGCACTTCCGCGGGTAGTCGTTAGGTCCTGGAACCTTCTTAAGATCTTGGCGTTAAATTTTCTTAGTATTTCCATGGATCGGCATTGTATCGAATAAACACATTACTTGGAACTTTCGAATATTCCAACACTGAAAAAGTGTGTTGGTGACATCTAACTAGCAGAAGACTGCTACGAGAGCACAAAATAGGATTTTGTGATTTACAAGTAATTTTTTTCTCCTCTTAACGTAAGATCATATAAAATTGACATGCCGGTAGCTTAAGACATTTTTCTTTTATTCAAAATCTGCAATCTAAATACTCTCTGTTCGGCGTCATTTTACCTTCTCAGCCACACTGTTCTAAATACAAATATGAACTATGTTTCTGGAGTTCCACTTACTGTTTTCCGCATCGACTGTGGTCCATGTAAGGTCCTTACAAAATCAACCACAGTTGCTTTGAATATGGAGGCAAGTGGTCTGCTGCAGCACCTACACTGCAGAAGTAATATTTGTATGCCTTCTGCCGAAAACTAGACCAACTGATGACGGCTTTGTTGATAACCAACGAGTCGAGCAAGAATTATCTCTATTCTCACTACTGTCCTTTGGATTATGCTCTACAAATAAATAAGACTTAAGTCTTCTGCTTTTTCTGCTGTAGCGGCAACCTAACAATCCGAGAAATGTCCTTGTCTCCATTTCTATCTTCATTGGCAAGATTCGACCTCACTTGTATGTAATGCAATAAAAATTCTACATATCTTCTTAGAAGTTCTTCCAGATACTTTTGTAAAGTATTCGTATTTTCATACCAAGTACATTTTAAAGGAATCCCTGTATTCGTATCTTGTCCTTTCGTATGAATACATGTGTGAACGTGTACAAGTATATACGAGTATTTAAATTTCTTCAACAACAGGGTGTGAATGGAGATGCAGAGAATGTGAAATATTTTTACGGTCACCCAATATCATTTGAGATGTTAACATCCCATATACTCTAAGCATTGTATCATTAAGTGTAACCCAAACAAGAGTAACCAGTTACAACAGTATAGTAGACTTGGATCCTTGCATTAAATTGCCACAATTTATTTCGAAGCTATTGACCAAAGGAAATGACTTTTAATTAATTAGTACAGAAGAATTCGACAAGTGATCACAGATATGTATGAGTATTCAGGAAGGACGACTAGAAAGAGCCCAAACCAAGGTGTTTAAATTGAAGAGGTACATTTAAAATTGAGCAATTCAATTTCAGATTTGTACCAACATAAGTTTTAAATTCCTCCCTCTCTCGGAGAGATGCAGGACTTTTAATTAAATTGGTGTTTTTGTCGAACATCTAGATTTTGTCTGTGATTATGTGAGAGTACGAGAAAAGTACGGGTTTGACCTTTGTTTGAAGTACTAAGATGGATTTGTTTTTATGAAGATGCATTACATATGTGATTGGGTACTTTTGAATAACTCCGAGAAAGCGCTTAATTAAACGACACTATTTGTACTTCGTAGAAGATCAAGCTAGAACTGGTAAGTTACTTAAGCTCCAAGGAGATCCTGTTTTATAAATCGAATTTAAGGTCGCGTTCAGAGCCGCACTCTGAAATGCGATCATTGAAAAGGAATTACAGAACAGTCCCCCAGCGGCGGCGGCTGCAATGAGAAAGGGCCAGCAGAAATCACTTTAACTTAAATTGACGACACTGTCACAGTTGTTTAATCCAATGCTATTGCTTTGATTAATGGGGTTATCCGATTTGGCTTTTTTTTTGTTTATTCTTGGGAAGTGTGATTTCATTTAATTTGGAAGATCCAATTTTCCCTGACGCGTTCCAGCATAACTATTGGTGTTTGACCACTGACCCGAGTAATGTTGGCCTCCAGTTCCTCAATTGAAGCCGGCTTAAATACGGTGACTTAAGACTTTTTCTTGTCCATCCGTATTTGTAACCAAATGTCATCGAGACCACGGGCTTCAATTTAAAGCAGCAGATAGTCCGTTATCATGGGCCGATGATTATTCATTCACCCAAACCAATGATTCCCCCAACCCATAAATCCCACCAAACCGTCTATATTCAATGGCAGCTCTTGAACCAAAAAGAGGCCTCATCTCACTTAATTTAGGTGGCGCCTCGGGATGAACCTAGGCCTCAGGCAACAAGCTCGATCTTTTACTTGCTGCCTTGAGTTTCGCGCGCTATGTGGGCCGAGGTCCTCTTCAACTAGCGGGCGATATCTGAGTCGCGGTCTTCCTCTACTGCACTGTCCCTCGGCGGATTCGAATCGCTCTCATGATCCGGCCATCCTAGTCATTGGATCTATACTCTTCTGGCTTACTTGATGTCGCTGTACAGTCTATACAGTTCGTCTTTGCATCTCCTTCTCAACACACCGTCATTGCAGACGGGACCGAAAATCACTCGAATAATTTTCCTCTCAAAGCAGCCAAGAGCACCCTCATCCATTTTTGATAATGACCATAACTCTGCGCCATAGAGCAAGACTGGGATTGTTAAGGTCTAGGTAGACAAGGTTAGGTTAGGTTGGGTTACGCGATATTATGTTATGTTCTCAACCTCTTGCAGATCTCCGCAGAATCTTCAAGTGTCTGTATTTGTCAGTTTTAGTCTCTTTGCGTTTTTCAGCAGGAGACAGTGTCCTGTCAGAATTCCCATTAGCGTCTTAAGCTTATCCCTATTTAGCTTAATAAGCTTGCTGGATCTGTTACCGTCGAGAAGTGGCCATAGAACATTTGATACCTGTTCTTCCAGATTCTACCACCTTATGCTGTCGGCCTTTATGGTCTTTTCTTCAATAGTGCCCCTTACCGTGCGGAGGGGTGGTTTGACATTAGCAACCTCACTATTGTCGAGTAGCCCTCCTCTTTTTGCAAACTCGTCCGCTTGTTCATTACCTTCTATACCATAGTGTCCTGTCCTGTGCGACCGCCCCTGACTGTGTCAGAGTTGATGTTGGTTGACTCGATTGCCTTAAGAACTTAGTTAGAACCTCTGATTGGAAGACACTACTAGTGTCCGGTAGCCTTGTGGACACTCTTAGCTCCGGGTCCTTTGAGAAGATACCGGAACCTCTTCCTTCCTCTGTCGTCGAGTCATCTGTGAAAACTGCAATTTCGTTTGGTCTTATCTCTGAATTTTCTTGCCAGTCCTTCCTCTCCAGATATATTATATCATACGGAATGTCGAACTCGATTAAGGGAGGGATTTTAACCGTTTTAATTGTATTGCCTAGTAGTAGCTCCTCCAGGATCGTGCGTGTCCTAAGCTACTGCTTTTAAAAAGACCCAAATGAGGGAGTCGAATCGCACTATTGCCAGCAAGTTTGTAAATCAAGTGGTGTTAGGTGCAGCCGCAGGGGTGGTACGGAGCGCACCTGTAATGGCTATGGAAGCCGTTCTCTGAACCGCCGCTAATTTTCCGTAGGTCGTTTTCATAGTTGTTGCTTTCCACCATGCTAGTGCGCCATATGTCAGTATGAGTATCACCACCACCGTATATAGCCGTATATAGGTAGACAAAGTTCCTAACTATCTGAAAGGTATATCTGTCGAATGCGACGATCTGTCCGAGACGTCGGTGTTGAGTGTCCTTTTTGGTTGACAGCATTTTCTTGGTCTTACCCTCGGTGATCGCCTATTTCCTCTCAATTCTCGCAAGGGCACCACTGACATCACGCTGCTTTCCTCCAATTATGTCAATATCGTCGGCGTATGCGAGTAATTGGACAGATTTTGAAAATAGTTTTGCCTTTTTTTTCAAGAATGATTCTTAAGAAAGTCCCAGACAGCGCATCTCCATGTTTAAATTCATTTTTGGAGTAAGGGTCCAGTGAGATCTTTACCCACCTTGATGGAGCGGCGTGTATCCATCGTCATCCTGTACAGACCGACGAGCTTGACAGGGATGCCAAAACTAGACATTGCTCTATACAGTTCGTTTCTATAGAAGCTGTCATACGCGCCATTGAAATCGATGAATAGGTGGTGTGTTTCGTGTGAAGTTCATGAGTTCTCTCGAAGCTCTGCGGTAGTATAAATATTTGATCGATGATCAGCAGTTCTTGTGAACTTTAGGATATGGGAACCGCGTGCTACATACCATAGTGTTTCGCTCCGTCATAAGATCGATTATGTCGTGCAGAAGTTCGTTGTCCTTGATTTGCTTGCTGGGGTTGCCAACAGCGGATCTTTCCATATCCAAGGCTGGTCTCTGCTTCTTAATTTTCGTCTTTTCCCATGGCAGCATAACCCCTAAAATGGAAGGCCAGGCCTATTTAGACGACGGGAGCCAGTAACCCGTTCAGGGATGTGAGCGCTGCCATGTCCTTTAAGGGTTCACTCGCGAACATCTCTTTTTCAAGACTCTGACTTAGTCTCGGAAATCCTTAACAGCATGAGCTCAAAATATGTCGGAGTAGCCCGGATTAGGTTTCGTTTGGGTTATTTCGAGATTTTACTTCACCGTTCATTCCATCTGCTAATATGTTTATCTGCTGGTCAGCACTTGCGCTTATATATTGGATTTAGCAAATCGAGACCGGATAAACGTCGACAAGTACCCGATGATTACCACTTGATGTGCAGAAACAGTTGCAACACTGGGTATCGCCAGATTGATACTGCTTAGCGTATACCTTACTTCTAGAGCACCTAACTATCTAGCTCTAGAAGTGAGAAACAATGAACAGTTTTGTTGATTAAAAAAATAGAACGTTTCCTAAAACTTCTTACTGTTCGAGGATCTTATACATTTTTAACTATCATTAAAGTCATATACCTTCACGAGCGAATGACAAGGAAATCACTGAAACCCACTGAAACGGTGAACTTTTCTAGAACAATTATTGCCTGAAAATCGAAAAGAGTCATTCCTCCAAGACGACCAACTATGAATCACCTGATCCTGCCTCAAATGTTTCCTCGAAGAACTGACTAAAACGAATTTCAAATGACCACGGTGTGCGCTAAAAATAAAAATTATTCTTTTAGTACATCCTCAATCTACTGCCAATCGCGCTGCAAAAAAGAAAAACTCGAATTCATTGACCTATTTAACTCTCTTGGATCAATCTATTGGTGGCGACCTTAATGCGAAGCACACCTTTTGGGGCTCAAGATGCATCTCACAAAAAGGAAAACCTCTCTACGGGGCTGGCATGGAATGTGGCTGAGAATTTTACTCAACAGGCAGACCGACGTACTGGCTTTCGGATGGCGCCAAAACACCCGATCTGATAGACTTCTTTATCGGAAAGGGAGTAAATGCTAGTTACATTAAAGCCGAAGAAAGCTTATATCCCTTCTCCAATCATTATCCAATTATCCTTGGTTAAGAAACAAAAATCACCCAGATTATCCAACAAAAAAAACTCACTGAGAAGATTTCCGAATAGAGGCTGCCGAAAATACTGAGTTAAAAGTACCGCTTAGAACGCCGTATCAACTTGAAAAATAAGTTGACCGGCCTGGAATAACACTTAACGCGAATCGAACAAAGTTGCCAGTATCGGCACAAGATACCCGCTGAAATTAGGAAAATGATGAGGAAGAAACGAAGAGCGCGAAAAAAGTTACATGAAACTCGGGCTCAACAAGATAAAACGATCTAGGCCTTCAATAACCAAGGTATTAATAACTACTTAGAAAGCCTCACAGAGACAAAAGATACTAATTACTAAATATGGAGAGCCGATAAAAGTCTTCGAAAGCGCCAAATACACGTGGAGCCAATAAGAAGAAACCAGGATGAATGGGCGAAAGAAGATAAACAAAAAGCTAACATTTTCACTGACCATCTTGCAGAAATGTTCAAACCATTCGTCGGGGAAGTGCTTTCAGAGAACCTCAATACGCTAGACGTGACGATGAACTTTCCAATGGAAAAGGTTACACTTAGGGAACTTAGACAAGTTATAGACGCGCTTATAAAAAAAATAAAATATATATATACTTGAAGCCCTA
This sequence comes from Volucella inflata, assembly GCA_928272305.1. Lineage (NCBI taxonomy): Eukaryota > Metazoa > Arthropoda > Insecta > Diptera > Syrphidae > Volucella > Volucella inflata. Next base: position 17,054,594 of record OV743718.1, on the reverse strand, counting down.
CCGCAAAAGGTTTGCTCTATCTTATAAATGCCACCATAAAACTAGGGCATGGTTCCGAAACCCGATATACCGCTGACTGAAGTCAAGTCATACAGACCAATATAGCTCCTCACGATTATATCGAAGGTCTTCGAGCGAATCTAACCTAATCGTCTTAAACCGATTATTGACACAAACCACCTCTTTAGAAGCCAACACTCTACTGTCGACCAAGTGCATCGAATAACCGATATAATTGAACGAACAATCGAGTGTTAACTAGTCTGTTCAAGCGCAGTCCTTGACGTTTCGCAAGTCTTTGACAAGGTATGGCACGAGGGCCGAAATATAAACTTCGACAAGTCCTACCCGAGCAATTGTCTCATATTATAAGTTCATACCTAGATGGCCGATTCTTCCGTGTCAGATACGGAAGTGAATATTCCAATTTTAAGATAATGAAGGCGAGGGTACCGCAAGGTAGTGTACTTGGCCCTCTGCTATATTTCCTTTTTACCCGCGACATACATTTTGCCGCTTTGGCAACAGCCACAACCGCGGAAGAACCTACTGCTAAGTTACAACGCGCCCTTACACGGATTAACAATTAGACAAAGACTTGGCGAATTGCGCTTAATGAAAACAAATCTTTCCAGCAGTTTATCAACACAGTACAAATTCCTTCGTATGAGGCCAAATATCTTGGTATGACACTCGACGCTAAACTTAAATGGAGAGCACACTTTAATAAAAACTGTGAAGAGCTTGAGATTAAGTATAGAGACACGTACTGGCTTCTGGGAAGTATTCAAAGCTCAGCTTAGAAAACAAACTGCTATTATATAAGAAAGTGCTAAAACCGGTCTGGACATGTGGTACACAGCTTTGGGGTTGTACCAAAACTAGTAACGTTAACGTCTTACAGGCATCCCAAAACACAGTTCTCCGAGGTTTTGTTAATGCACCGTCATACATTAGAAATGACGATATCACAGAGACCTAGGAATCGGAAACGTTCAGATCGAAATTGAAATGTTTGCGCGAAAACACAAAAATCGACTAGGGTGTGTATATGTGTACAGGTACTGAAAAATTAGATTCAATTTCCGGATGCCTTCATTTTTAATGTAATTTTAAGTGTTTTTATTCCTTCAAATTTCCTAGGTATCATTTAAGGAATGAATTCAAAAAACATTTCAAAGGCCTTAGAAGATATAAGGTCAAACCAAATAAGTCTCCGAAAAGCTGCAGCTAAATATGGAATATGTCGTTCAACGCTATATGGCACAACAAAACAACAAAAGGTTAATCGGTAAAAAGGAACCTAAAATGGGTCCAGATCCTTACTAAAGAGCTGAAGAGTAGGAACTGGTCTTTGCAAACGTGACTTTCCATTAAAATCTGATAACTTCCTGAATACCGTGCAAAAGATAAGAACGATAGACCAGGTAAGACATGGATGCGGGCATTTATGAAACGAAGTCGAAATCTAACTTTGAGAATTGCTGAAAACATTAAATGGAAAAGAGCAGTTGTAAGACAGGAAAGCATTATAAAATGGTTTAAAGAGTTCGAAAATTATTTGAAAAGTATTGGTCAGGTATATATCATGTATGACCCGAGTAGGATATTAAATGGCGATGGAACCAGCTTTTGTCTCTGCCCAAAGACTGGAAAAGTTTTAGCCCACAAAGGCTACAAAAATATTTATCAGATTGCTGCTGGAAACGAAAAGGAGGCACTCACAGTTCTCATCGGTGGTCTTTCCATATGTGCCTCCACCGAAAGACATTGTGGAGAGTATGCCAAAATCTTGGGTTTTTGGTAGAAGTGAAAGTGGATGGATGAGGAGCGAAGCCTTTCTTGAGTATGTCGCAAACTGCGTACACAAACACTTGCTTAATGACAAAGTGGAACGTTTTGTGATATTGTTCGTCGGTGGACACAAGTCACATTTAACAGTAGAGTTGAGCGAGTTTTGATCCAAAAATCAAATTGTTTGTCTTTAAATCCCTAAAATCTGAATGAAAAAAACAGTTCGTGATTGGCAAGCAAAAAATGTAGGTCAAGCACTTACTAAACGAAATTTGTGTCCACTTTTAAATGAAGCAATAATGAAAAATAAGGATATGATGACAACGATACAAAACGGTTTTAGAGAGTGGGGTTACACCCATTGAACCCTGAAACTGTGGACTACTCAAAATGCGTCAGGAATAACTCTGAAAATTTTCTGATCGCTGAAGCTCCACATCCATCATATGCCGAGAAACATTTATTAATATTAAGATACCTATAAAAAATAAGATAGAGTTTATTCTTGTTTTATATTCTGTGAATGTTTTTAGCGACCTGTTTGTGAAGTTACTGAATTATTATTTTTTTTACATAAACATACCTAAGTCCTTATTTTTTTGCTTATTGTGTTTTTTTTTGTTTTTTTTCCCTTGTACACTTTAAAAAAAAAAATTAAAAAATACTAAAGTTATATTTTTTCAAAAAATAACCATGTCTCATTTCGTAAATACGAAAAAGAACTGTAAATTCGTACAAAATTGTCGTGTCCGGATACCAAAATAAAGTTGTCCGGAAACTAAATTTTGCTGTCCAGATAGTAGTGCAAATCGACTTCTTTATTGGGTCTATAACTTCGTGCGGTTTGCTAAGAGATGGCGTAACTTGTATTATTCCATTGGAACATGCGTTGGAAAGCTACTGTCATTAAACGTCATTTCAGTATATGTCATTCATTTGAAGCGTAAACACCAATAATTTCTTTTTACTCAAATATGTCGAACTTTGTGCCTGAAAAAGTGTTTTTGCGGGGAGTTCTTCTTCATTACTTTAATATGAAGAAAACTGCTGCCGAAAGTCATCGTATTTTGGTGGAAGTTTATGGTGAACATGCGCTAGCTGAGCGAAAGTGGTTTGCACGATTTAAAAGTGGTGATTTTGGCTTGAAAGACGATGAACGTCCTGGACAGCCAAAAAAGTTTGAAGATGAAGAACTGGAAGCATTACTCTATGAAGATTGTTGCCAAATACAATAAGAGCTCGCAGAATCTTTGGGTGTCACTCAAGCAGCCATTTGAAAACGTTTAAAAGCAGCTGGATATATTCAAAAGCAAGGAAATTGGGTTCCACATGAACTCAAGCCGAGAAAATAAAATATATATATACTTGAAGCCCTACCGCAAAAGGTTTGCTCTATCTTATAAATGCCACCATAAAACTAGGGCATGGTTCCGAAACCCGATATACCGCTGACTGAAGTCAAGTCATACAGACCAATATAGCTCCTCACGATTATATCGAAGGTCTTCGAGCGAATCTAACCTAATCGTCTTAAACCGATTATTGACACAAACCACCTCTTTAGAAGCCAACACTCTACTGTCGACCAAGTGCATCGAATAACCGATATAATTGAACGAACAATCGAGTGTTAACTAGTCTGTTCAAGCGCAGTCCTTGACGTTTCGCAAGTCTTTGACAAGGTATGGCACGAGGGCCGAAATATAAACTTCGACAAGTCCTACCCGAGCAATTGTCTCATATTATAAGTTCATACCTAGATGGCCGATTCTTCCGTGTCAGATACGGAAGTGAATATTCCAATTTTAAGATAATGAAGGCGAGGGTACCGCAAGGTAGTGTACTTGGCCCTCTGCTATATTTCCTTTTTACCCGCGACATACATTTTGCCGCTTTGGCAACAGCCACAACCGCGGAAGAACCTACTGCTAAGTTACAACGCGCCCTTACACGGATTAACAATTAGACAAAGACTTGGCGAATTGCGCTTAATGAAAACAAATCTTTCCAGCAGTTTATCAACACAGTACAAATTCCTTCGTATGAGGCCAAATATCTTGGTATGACACTCGACGCTAAACTTAAATGGAGAGCGCACTTTAATAAAAACCGTGAAGAGCTTGAGATTAAGTATAGAGACACGTACTGGCTTCTGGGAAGTATTCAAAGCTCAGCTTAGAAAACAAACTGCTATTATATAAGAAAGTGCTAAAACCGGTCTGGACATGTGGTACACAGCTTTGGGGTTGTACCAAAACTAGTAACGTTAACGTCTTACAGGCATCCCAAAACACAGTTCTCCGAGGTTTTGTTAATGCACCGTCATACATTAGAAATGACGATATCACAGAGACCTAGGAATCGGAAACGTTCAGATCGAAATTGAAATGTTTGCGCGAAAACACAAAAATCGACTAGGGTGTGTATATGTGTACAGGTACTGAAAAATTAGATTCAATTTCCGGATGCCTTCATTTTTAATGTAATTTTAAGTGTTTTTATTCCTTCAAATTTCCTAGGTATCATTTAAGGAATGAATTCAAAAAACATTTCAAAGGCCTTAGAAGATATAAGGTCAAACCAAATAAGTCTCCGAAAAGCTGCAGCTAAATATGGAATATGTCGTTCAACGCTATATGACACAACAAAACAACAAAAGGTTAATCGGTAAAAAGGAAACTAAAATGGGTCCAGATGCTTACTAAAGAGCTGAAGAGTAGGAACTGGTCTTTGCAAACGTGACTTTCCATTAAAATCTGATAACTTCCTGAATACCGTGCAAAAGATAAGAACGATAGACCAGGTAAGACACGGATGCGGGCATTTATGAAACGAAGTCCAAATCTAACTTTGAGAATTGCTGAAAACATTAAATGGGAAAGAGCAGTTGTAAGACAGGAAAGCATTATAAAATGGTTTAAAGAGTTGGAAAATTATTTGAAAAGTATTGGTCAGGTATATATCATGTATGACCCGAGTAGGATATTAAATGGCGATGGAACCAGCTTTTGTCTCTGCCCAAAGACTGGAAAAGTTTTAGCCCACAAAGGCTACAAAAATATTTATCAGATTGCTGCTGGAAACGAAAAGGAGGCACTCACAGTTCTCATCGGTGGTCTTTCCATATGTGCCTCCACCGAAAGACATTGTGGAGAGTATGCCAAAATCTTGGGTTTTTGGTAGAAGTGAAAGTGGATGGATGAGGAGCGAAGCCTTTCTTGAGTATGTCGCAAACTGCGTACACAAACACTTGCTTAATGACAAAGTGGAACGTTTTGTGATATTGTTCGTCGGTGGACACAAGTCACATTTAACAGTAGAGTTGAGCGAGTTTTGATCCAAAAATCAAATTGTTTGTCTTTAAATCCCTAAAATCTGAATGAAAAAAACAGTTCGTGATTGGCAAGCAAAAAATGTAGGTCAAGCACTTACTAAACGAAATTTGTGTCCACTTTTAAATGAAGCAATAATGAAAAATAAGGATATGATGACAACGATACAAAACGGTTTTAGAGAGTGGGGTTACACCCATTGAACCCTGAAACTGTGGACTACTCAAAATGCGTCAGGAATAACTCTGAAAATTTTCTGATCGCTGAAGCTCCACATCCATCATATGCCGAGAAACATTTATTAATATTTAGATACCTATAAAAAATAAGATAGAGTTTATTCTTGTTTTATATTCTGTGAATGTTTTTAGCGACCTGTTTGTGAAGTTACTGAATTATTATTTTTTTTACATAAACCTAAGTCCTTATTTTTTTGCTTATTGTTTTTTTTTTGTTTTTTTTCCCTTGTACACTTTAAAAAAAAAAATTAAAAAATACTAAAGTTATATTTTTTCAAAAAATAACCATGTCTCATTTCGTAAATACGAAAAAGAACTGTAAATTCGTACAAAATTGTCGTGTCCGGATACCAAAATAAAGTTGTCCGGAAACTAAATTTTGCTGTCCGGATAGTAGTGCAAATCGACTTCTTTATTGGGTCTATAACTTCGTGCGGTTTGCTAAGAGATGGCGTAACTTGTATTATTCCATTGGAACATACGTTGGAAAGCTACTGTCATTAAACGTCATTTCAGTATATGTCATTCATTTGAAGCGTAAACAATAATAATTTCTTTTCACTCAAATATGTCGAACTTTGTGCCTGAAAAAGTGTTTTTGCGGGGAGTTCTTCTTCATTACTTTAATATGAAGAAAACTGCTGCCGAAAGTCATCGTATTTTGGTGGAAGTTTATGGTGAACATGCGCTAGCTGAGCGAAAGTGGTTTGCACGATTTAAAAGTGGTGATTTTGGCTTGAAAGACGATGAACGTCCTGGACAGCCAAAAAAGTTTGAAGATGAAGAACTGGAAGCATTACTCTATGAAGATTGTTGCCAAATACAATAAGAGCTCGCAGAATCTTTGGGTGTCACTCAAGCAGCCATTTCAAAACGTTTAAAAGCAGCTGGATATATTCAAAAGCAAGGAAATTGGGTTCCACATGAACTCAAGCCGAGAGACGTCGAAAGGCGGTTTTGCATGTCCGAAATGCTGCTGGAACGCCACAAAAGGAAGTCATTTTTGCATCGGATTGCTACTGGTGATGAAAAATTGATTCATTACGACAACCCCAAGCGCAAAAAATCATCATATGTGAAACCCGGCCAACCAGCCAAATCAACGGCAAAGCCGAATATCCGTGGCGCGAAGGTAATGCTCTGTATTTGGTGGGATCAAATGGGTGTACTGTATTATGAACTGCTAAAACTAGGTGAAACTATTAATGGACAATGCTACCGAACACAATTAATCAGTTTGAAGAGAGCAGTAGCCGAATATGCGACCAGACACGAGGCAATAATTTTCCATCATGACAACGCTCGGCCCCACGTTGCTATTCCAGTTAAGAACTATTTGGAAAACAGTGGATGGGAAGTCTTACCCCACCCGCCTTATAGCCCAGACCTTGCCCCTTCTGACTACCATTTGTTCCGGTCGATGCAGAACGTCCTCACTGAAATACGGTTCACATCAGAGCAGAATATCAAAACTTGGCTTGATTCATTCTTGGCTGCCAAGCCGGCGCAGTTCTTTTGGGATGGGACCACAAAATGCCAGAAAGATGGGAAAGAGTCATAGCTTCAGATGGGCAATAATTTGAATAATACTATTGTACATGTTTTTCTTAAATAATGGTTCAAATTTTGAAAAAAAAAAACGCATGAATTAAGTTATGTACCCAATAAGATTTTTATTTTTTTAAATAATTATTATGTTAAATTTGCAAAATTTGTTTATTTTGTGCTTTAAAAAATTTATCAAGCTTTCCGATGCAGTATTACAATATTTCGAAGCTTTCATAGCAAGTCGACGAATCAAACTCAAAGATTACAAATGTGTTAAGTGTCCGGATAATAGTGCCTTAACCCTACAAGGACATACGAATATTTCTGTTCAACAGATACAAATTTATTGCGCCGTCTGAAAAAGACTAATCCTCTCGATCTAGTGCGGTGATCAGCAGCCCTAAATTTTTAAAGTACGTAGAAAACTTCAATGGAACATCGCCTGCAAAATATCTTACTAAATTAAAATAAAACGGGAAAGGAGAACTGCTTGTTGAGTGGGAACTCAGTCGTAGTCTGCATAAGGGACGTGCTTTTTAGTGAGTAAGAATCTCACACTACTCGAAGCACCGGGCTTATAGTGTCTATGAAGATTTCTCTCCCACCCACAAAAAAGAACAAAAAATAAAAAAAAAACGTTTCTCCCAGATACTCATATCTATATTCCTAATTGTTTGCACAACCACTGATGTAAAGACCTCATTTTGTATCGTTTCTTAGAAATACTTATTTAAATTCTAATTGGGGTAATGAGCTCTTTGAAAATCCTCTTCCAACCATCCCTATCCTCACTAATAATATTTGCAGAAATTAAATTATTAATAGATTCTAAAAGTTTCTAAATGAATTTGAAGGGAATACCTACTCACTCAAATTAGAATGATTTAGTTTACCACAAGGTCGACTGTTCAACTAGGAAGCATCTTACAAATTTCTAATGGATTGAAAACGAGTAATTATTATTTAAGGCTCACCCAAAGTGGATCAATTCAAGTGTAAATTGTTTGGCTTACAACATATGGCAGATATACCATTAAGATTCCTAATCAAAAATACTCGAATCCCTGTATCCTGCTACGAACATGCCCTTTTCCCAATATTATCAAAGCATCTTAGTAAACTATTAATTCCACTTCTTCTAAGAAAATGCCTCTTGGACTGAGAATATTGCTGCAAGATATGTTCGCATATTCATCCTTGGTAAATATCAACAACCTTACCGGCCTGTAGTCTTGCATATCCTTGTACCTAATATTCACAAACAATCTATTCCCCTGGCATCAAGGTACTCGTACTACTTACTTACAACACGCCTCCAATATTAGCTTCATGTAAACGATCATAATAAACACATTAAATTTGCACCACTGATTTGAATATTTGTCAAACCCGCCCTTATTGATATTTATATCGTTTGCGTGCTTGTGGAGGCGGCAATTGTAGCAGTGGAAACAGTAATAGCAGTAGCTTCGCATTGGGAATCGTTTGCTAAGCACCTATAAACGTAACCACTTATCCTTACGCATACACATAATCCATATTCAGTTGTTGTTTCATTTTAAGAAGGCATCCAAAGGCTACCAAATCACTAGGAAGGGAAGGAAGGCTAAAGAAAGAAGTTAACACCGTGGGGCCTCAGTTGTCGCAGCATCACTTCCTCCCTACACAATCGGATTCTCAGTTCGTAGTTGTTGGCACGCATAAACAGCACGCACAATAAACGAATACCCCTTACCAGATTCAAATTCAGATTTAGGCAATGGCATAGACTCTGTATGGTAGATACATACGCAGTACCCTCCACAAACACATCCTTCGGCGGTTTTGTTAATTTAATAAACGACACAGGGGCTTTGATGATGATATTTTTGATTTGAGTTTAACAAGTTTTACCCGCAGGGATTACTGGAGTGGTCCCTCTGCCAGTGCCTCGGCAAAGGAATTCAAAAAGACAGTAGCTATGATGACGACATCGGTAAAAGGAAGGACATGAAAGTCATAAAATACGCCTACCAGTACACACAAACAAAAAAGAGAAGAAAAAACGTTGGAAAATATTGACAGAACTCGTAAACTGGCGAACTGACAACCTGAAAATGGCTGAGGAGCTCTTCGATAAGAGGACTGTGACAGTGGCGGAGTAAATACTTGAAAATCCTATAACCGCAAGGAATTCTTGTAAACAAGCTGACAGTTGATCAAAGGATTATTCGGATAAGATTGAAGAGTAAAGATATTAAATAACTTGCAGTCAAGTTAAGCAGTTATGTCAGGAAGGTATTGTTATGAGAAGAGGTTTCCTTCTGACAGTATCTTCAAGCAACTAACCGGTAGACAGGTAGTGTTGAATCAGATGAGTTGGGTATAGTTATTTTATGCGGACTTCGGCCGAAGAATATTTGTTAAACTCAACTCCACTGATTGTTAACTTGGTTGATATCTAGAAAATAAGCGTCAGCGCTGTTAGGATTCTTATGGTAATTGCTTTATTCGTAAACTAAATAAACTAGGGTTTAAGGTTTCGGGTAGCAAGTATCAGTAACCAAGCACTTATTACAAGACGGCATGCGTCGAACACCATGCAAAAAGTAATAGAATTGGGCATCAACAACATACCACACTATAGGAAGTATCGATGTTTTTTTTTAATTTCTGACTCGCCAATTGCAAGTAAAGACACTTTGATCGAAAAGACCGCTGGTACCATTTTGTCAGAACTGGTTGATTTCTATCTTCCAAATGAAGTTGATAACACTACTAGCAGAGGAATTCACTAGTTTAATGGAGCCGAACTGTTCCTTCAAGAAGATCTCTCGTCTTATCTGTCGAGGTCTGGACAGTTGTTCAGCTGTTTCAGCTTCTTCAAGACGAAGTCGACACTCTGACGAATCGATTAGTTGCCAATTTTTGTATTGCATTTGGGACACACTGTTTTGTTTTTTTAGATTTTTAAATGCAAGTGATCTTTTTGAAGTTAACATGTGTTTTATATAAATTCTATGTGTTTTGCTGTACAAAAATGTGAACTTGTAAAAATGACCACCGTGTTCCCATGGTGTAAATTTACTTCGTGGGGCAGTGTGGACAACCGTGCACACGACATATTTTGACATTTCTAAAGAAATTTTGCTTCGTTTTTAATTAATAAAATGGCAAGGCGTCTAAATCAAGCAGAATTGGCGAGAGTACTTCAAGATTTGAGTGACTCAGAAAGTGAAGAAGGCCCGGACTTCTTTTGATGACCTCAATTACCCTACGGAGGATAAAAATTTAAGTAGCGCAGATTCTCGGAAAGATGACGTTTGGGAAGGTGAAGTTGAAAAAGAATTAGGTAGACCAGGAGCAACGACGCAGCACCTTGCATGGCAAACTGTTGATGGAGTAAGACAACAATTTACGAATGATGGAGTAGCTTCTGAAGAAGACCTACGAGCAATGCTTTAGCTATGACAATAAAATTGTCCTAGGCGATTTCAATGCAAAGTTGGGAAGAGAAGGCATTTTTGATAGCACTGTCGGAAGATACAGCCTGCAGGGCACCACCTCCGATAACGGACTCAGGCTTATCGACTTTGCGGCGGTACAAAACATTGTCGTAGGTAGCACACGGTTCCCCCATCTTGTTTTCGCAAGGGGACTTGGAGAATTCCTAACCAATCAACCTTCAGCCAGATTGACCACATTGCAATCGACACGAGACACTCCTCAAGTATTATGGATGTCCGAACGTTCCGAGGAGCCAACATCAATTCGGACCACTACCTTGTTGTAGCCAAGATACGGTTACGGATATCCCAAACAACGCCAAGACAAGCTAATATTGTGAGGAATTTTGACGTCAGACGCAAGAGATCGGCAAGTCCTTTCCGATCGACTCTTTCTTAATCTCTTAAGACGTCCCTTGCCGCCTGCATCAAGCATTGAAGACCAGTGGCAACACTGCAAGAAGGCCATCAGAGATGACGCTTCTGATGTGCTGGGTTTCACTCGACCACCAAAACAAACCCCCGGTTTGATGACGAATGCCGGCTAGCACATGCAACTAAGCAAAAAGCACTCAATGCGGCACTGCAAAGAAAGACTAGAGCTGCTCACGAGCTCTATGAGCAGAAGAGGAGAGGCGTACACCGGCTTGTCAGAAGGAAAAGAAATAGCATGAGAAGCGCGCAGTAGAAGAAATTGAGAGATGCTACTCCAGGAATGAGATTCGGATACCAAAAGGTAAAAAAAAAAAACACAAGCCCTGTAGAGACGAACAAGGTAACATCGTAGAAGAGTCGCAGTCGATGCTAAGAATCTGGAAAGATTACTTCTGAATATTGCATAACGGCGACGAAACAAATACCGCTGTCAGGCAGAATGAATCACTCAACCTGGACGATGTAGACCAACAATTCCGTCTCCCGGTTCTGAATGAAGTGAAGGTAGCAATATCTAAGCTGAAGTCCAATAAAGCTGTTGGAGCTGACGGCCCGACCGCCGAGCTCTTCAAAGCAGCCAGAGATGACTTGGTAAGGAGCATACACCCACCCCCATCTGTAAAATATGGTCGGACGAAAGTATGCCCGGTGAATGGAACCTCAGCATTGTTTGTCCAATTCTCAAGAAAGGAGACCCTCTGAACTGTGCCAACTACAGAGGCATCAGTCTCCTTAACATCGCATATAAGATCTTATCTGCCGTATTGTGTGAACGGCGGAAGCCGTTCGTCAGCAACCTGATCGATCCATGTCAACGTGGTTTAAGGCCAGAAGAGTCCACCATCGACCAAATATTCACATTATGGCAGATCTTGGAGAAGACCCATGAGCTTCAGATCGATACACACCACCTTATTCATCAAATTAATGGCTTACGAAGTAAGGGATCTGGTTGCTGCCTATGCATCCTCCAATATCCGATACAAATATGGGATTCGGCTGGGTCAAGCAGAAACCTTATGACTTTTGAATGCAGTTCAGGGAACCTTCCTGGCCGACGACCTCGGATGTTAAAGACCTGATGGTGAAAATGGGAAAGTATTTTTAAGTATTTTTAAGTATTGTCTCTATTCGTACTATCTTTATCCATGTATCCATGTATCCATTAGTGTAGCTTCAGTAGAACAGCATGTCATGCATTTATTTTTTCCCATTGCTGGGTATCGTTCGCCCTGAGAGCTCTGCATGTAGGAAAAGTCTATTAGTAGAAAATGAAATAATGATTGTGGAACAACCTCTGAAGAAATTCTTTACGCGCCAATCATGCTAAATCAGCCAACTCGTTTTGATGTAAGTGCATAAGTAAATGTTGGTTCCATGACTAATATAGAAGTATGAACCAAGATCATGACTTTTGGTTATAGAGTCTATCTTGAGCCTAAGTGAATCTGAGATGTTTAAAAATCATGTTGGAGGTACGAGTATTAAAACTAGAATTACCACAATGTGACTTTGGCATCCAGCAAGATTGGTTTGAGCTATTTTGTCGAGATATAACCAGTTCGTCTTTCGACGATTGCGATGGGTAGTTGGAGGCAAGTGTTTGTTCAATATGCTGAACGGCGGGTATCGGTGGTACAAGTCATGGATTTCTCAGCATAATCATCCTCATTTTTCTTAAACAGCGTAAACAAAGCGCTTTTACTCACAATGTGGTATTGATTTTTTTCACGATGCAAAGGAAAGGAATCACCTGTCAAGAAGCAAACAATGGACTGACCTTATCTCTGTTGCGTGCGCGACAGAAGTTTGCATCGGATAGGTCTGGGAGAAGCATCAACAAGTCCCGGGTTTTGATATGAGGATCGACTGTCTCAGGATCAAAGAGTTGGACGTTGAACTAGGTCTTAGGTCTATTACTCCTGACGCTGTAAATGACCTGCAGCCTAGTAAATTAAGTCCAATGAGCTCAGATCTTGACAAGCCACTAGGCCTCATGATCTTCTCAGATCACTCAGCATCCTCGAAACTCGAAAGTGGTAGAGAGTATAATGTAGTCGGTGGTTGAGGCACAGAACTAAATATATAAGCCAGACTTTATCGTTTGTGGGTCTTCAGTGTGGTGCAAACAGCTATGGCCGTTGATATACTCTCTTCTGTTTTTCTATTACTGTGGATTAAGTCGTTGATTTTATACTTTTTACACGGCATGATTGTGATTGGTTGAAGTTTCGTGGGATTTTTTGAGCAGTGTTGGCGGAAGGTCCGGCTAAACCTCAATTATTTTCACTGGAAAATTATTTCTCACTGCCGGGTCTTAACCCTTATTTCCCTGTTTACCAAACTATTTAGTGTTCAAGGCGGAACTTATTAGCCCTGGATTACTTCGCCCATAAGTCCTTAGACAAGAAAGTTCATTTCGTCTTATAGTCAGCCTTGGTAAGGGTTTTAACTTCCCTTCGCAAGTCTGACAGAGTCAAAAACATACTGAGAGCGTCATTAAAGCTAAGGTTGTGTTGAGATTGAGCAACCGGCCCGGTACCGGTCTTATCAGTGCTGTCGCCTCAGAGACCTCTATTTATGAATGTAAAATGTTGTTCCAGCAAGTAGCTAAAAGAAATAATCCTCCACACGGTTCGGATTACACCATGTCCCAGCCAAAAGATACACATCAACCAAAAGATGAGCAAAGAAAATAGATTCTCTCTTTGATTTTGATGACACCGTTATTTTCTTTTCTTCCCCTCATTAGTTTGACAATCAAAGTCCGAGATTCAGAGTTAAATACTTTTCAGTTTATTTTGCTTGACAAATACGTCTCAACGATTTTTTACGATTTTTTTATGGAACACCTGCGTTGCGTTTGAGCGCAGAATAAGCGCAAACTTCTGAGACAAATTCATATATTTTGACAGTAACATTTTTTCCTCAATATTTACTGTAAAATTAAGAGAATAAGAAGACCAGAAGGACGATAGAAAATAATTAATTAAAAATCCAAACTTGTCACTTGGTATTGAGAGGAAAATTAAAATAATCCGAAGTGCAATCTCTTTTGGTGGCGTGCATCTCAAGAAAAACGCGCTCAAAACTTTTAAACTCAAAATTGATTTCGAGTTGTTCTTTTTCTTTCTTTCTTTTGTTTGTTTTTTTTTCTGTCTTTCTTCTTTTAGACTCTCGTCTTCTACTCTAGTAGTGGAGTGTGGAGTATTTTTTTTTTTAAGTTTTTCTTTCCCTCCCTCGGTTTAACAAACTTCGAACCCGATTCATCGTAACTATGTCCAACTAATTTAAATTAAGCTCAAACTATTAATTGAATAACACTACAGGGTGGTCCGAGGGTGCTGGCAAAATACGAGTAGTTGGTTCTTCATGGGTGGCAGTATCAGTCCAACAACAACAACAAAATGTCTATCTGCTAAATACTTTGGAACCACGGGCCAGTCTGGGTAACCAGGCGAACGGCATGGCATGTACTTTGATCGTAGGGAAGGACTCTGATGCGCGGACCATAGAAACAGACCGACGAATCGCAGTGGAAGAAGGATGGTATTAATCCGAAGGAAAAGTTTCTTCTTTAGTTCAAGTCCAGAATTGAAGAGAGTGGGAATACTTGAATCCAAAGAATTTACCAATACACCAATCCTCGAATCCTCGAATCCTCGAATCCTCGAATCCTTGAATCTTTGAATCCTTTTTATGTTTTTGTGTTTCTTAAACGAAACAAGTGTCTACGAGTTTAGCTTGTCAAGTGGAAAGTTTTATCCTCGGTTATCTCCGTTTTTGTGTGTAATAATTCTCTTTTTTCCTTCCTTTTACTACAGATTTAATTTTTTTTTCGTCCTTTTTACTTTTCTTTTGCTCTTAGACAGGAGGAATTTGCTTTCTCTTTGTGCTATGGTGGAAAGTTGTGAGTGTTGGAAGAGTTGCACAATTGCATCACACTTCGGGAACTATTGTTTGAATGTGCTGAATGGAATTTTAATGAAATTAAAATATATCTTTTACTTAGGATTACTATTGGATTTCACACTAACTCACTCACTATCTTCGATGGAGCCTGTCAAGAAGAGCTTAAGAGTAACCGTTTGAAGGATCTCAGTAGAGAATAGAATACCCACATTCTTATAAAAACAAAATCTTGAAGAAACTAACAAGAGCGTTGTTATTCACGGAATGATGAATTTCATCGGAAATGCTGGACAGCAGCTTGAACAGTATACGAACACTTTACTGTAAATAGGGGAAAAAAACAAAACCAGCAGACAAAAATAGCAGCACTACAAACAAGACAGCGGATGAATTGCCCAGATGGAATCAACGGTGGAAACAATCCCGAAACAAATGAGACCTTATCCGGGCTACTCAAAATTTACCGCCATCCAAGAAATGCAATGGGATGGGCCAGACAAAAGAGGATGAAAAACTGCGACATCTACTGCATTGAAATAGTCCTTGGCATCTTTGGTAGCACTGTCGGAAGATATAGCCTGCACGACATCACCTCCGTTAACGGATTCAGGCTAATCGACTTTGCGGCGAGACGAAACGTTGTTGTTGCTAGCACGCAGTTCCCCCATCTCGATATTCACAAGGGGACTTGGAGAAATCCTGATCAATCAACCATCAACCAGATTGACCAAATTGCGATCGACGCAAGACACTCCTCCAGTATTATGGATGTCCGAACGCTCCGAGGACAGGACTCAGACCATTACCTTGTTGTGGACAAGATACGGTTGCGGATGCCCCGAACAAAGCCAAGGCAAGCTAATATTGTGAGGAACTTCAACGCCAGACAACTACAATCGCAAGAGATCACCACATCCTATTTCGATCAAGTCCCTCTTAGTCTCTTAAGAGGTCCCTTGCCGCCAGCATCAAGAATCGAAGACCAGAGGCGACACTTTCAAAAATCCATCAGAGATGCCGCTACTAATATACTGGGTTTCACTCTACCACCATAGCGCAACGCCTGGTTCGATGACGAATGCCGCATATACAGCTAAGCAAAACGCATGCAATGCGGCGCTGCAAAGAAAGACTAGAGCTCCTCACGAGCTCTATGAGCAGAAGAGGAGACACAAACTTCGGGTTCTCAGGAGGAAAAGGAAAGAGCATGAGAGGCGCGCGGTCGGGGAAATTGAGAGATGCTCCTCCAGAAATGAGATTCGGAATTTTACCAAAAGGTAAAAAAAAAAAAAAAATGCCACAGACACAAGCCCCGAACCGAATCTTGTATCTAGAGACAGTCAAGGGAATATCGTAGTAGAGTCGCAGTCGATTCTGAGGATTGCAAAAGATCATTTCTGTAGATTGTATAACGGTGATGTAAGGATATTTTAGTTCGAGCACCGTATACTCCAGGTCTGTGAACTATGCTCCAATCGGTCAATATAGCTACCACAATACTCTCACAAGGTGACCAACTCTAAGATGAGGCTGGGAGCATATTCCAAGAGCCCCATGTTACCAGAACATAACTGATCGAGCTTAGCATCTTCCCGGTCACTTCCTGTTGGGCATTTTACTGTCCGGAATTGACGGCCTTTTTCCCAACACAAAACTATCCAAAATCTGATTTGTAAAGCTACAAATTCTTTCAAATTTCACCTGAGAGTGAGAACACCGTTGACATCGTAGGCCACACCATCGTTGCTTTCACATCCCTTACATTACAGTAAATTGTACACACGTATAGAGCACGCATTTAATCCTCGAGGAGAGCTCTGAAAGATCACTCTGCCACCTCTCTAGGTACCTTTTTACGTAAAAAGCGAAGCCCGCGGAAACCCCACACTGAAATCGAAACTCAGCTCTAGTAGCATGCTCATGCTCGATACAACCTTAAAAAAGTTATAAATAGCCCTGCCTTAACCGCTTATGTCCCATATAGATTGCCATCTAGAATGGACAAATTCAGAAAGCAGCAGCTTATTTACCCCACGGGACATATCTTCTACATTCAATCAACATTTCTCAGCGGAAGTTCCTTTATAATCTTGTAGGTGATACCTTGACTTATCACCTCCAAGAACGTGTAATGCTTTCGTATAAACAGTTCAACAAACTAGTAAACAGCCATTCAAGCCCACTCTCTGTCAAGTCACTGTGCTCGGTATTGGAAAAACCGAATATCTTTCTCATCCTTGTTTCAAATGCAGAAGTCGTCGTTGCAGCAAAAAAAGTAGGATAGAGAATGTACTTGACTTGTAATGTACTTATCTTGTACTGTAATGTACGTTGTCTTGACATTTCCTCACGAAGATGGGATTGCCAACAGATGACGTTACGATATAAGTGGCTAATCTATGTGCGAATGAAGCGGATGAACAGCGTGCACATCACAGTGAACAAATGAACGGCTAACATGAGTGCCGCGTAAAAAGAGCCGATCGTATGGTAGCAGATCGTGCAGAATGACACCCGATCAAGATCAAGTTCGGTTGCCAATTGACTTCATTTGGAGCCAGTGTTATCCAAGAACGAGGTTACAATCCCACCTTTAAGGTAATCTCGTCAGACAAACTTTCCCATATGTCCAATGTGGAACAATTGACCTATTCCCCTTCTACTATTCAGAGCTCTGTTGCCGCAATTCAATGAAGATCATAGGTTCTTTCAGATTTATTTCCTTGGAAATTTAAATGATGAACTCAATCAGTGTTGTGCGATTTTTAGTGCGATGAAACGTGAGATCATCGAACAACTACAACAACTCCTACACGAACGCAATGCGTATGTTAGAAAAAAAGAAGGTCAGCAGCCAGGATATCGAGATAAAGAGAAACATCTGTTAAGAAACCGCCGATTGTTTCAACAGTATTGCATCGACGTGATCGTCAAGATAAAAATAAACGACTCAATATCATCCCATTCCAAACTGCGTTAGGAAGATGCAGCAGCAGCAAGCATCGGCCGGTTAACAATTTTCCCAGCGACATTTGTTGGAAGCCCGAGGCATATAGTATTACGAATATGCACAGGACGCAATGACATATGTGCGGAATTACGGATGCGTCGAGTTATTCGTTACATTCACCTGTAATCCGAAATTGCCACAAATTCCGCAGATTTAACTTCCCGGGCAAACTTCAAGTGACCGCCACGACATTACCGCACGAATTTTCAAACCAAAACTTTAAACGACCATGAACTTAATCGTTGAGTACAATTTTTTTGAAGAAACGCGTTTCTGAATGTACTAGGTCGAATGGCAGAAGCGAGGATTGCCTCATGCCACATTCTGCTTTAGTTGATTGAGAAAATCCAACCTGACCAAGTCAATTCAATCATATGCGCCGAAATACCTGATCGAGAAGCCGACCCGGAAATGTATGAAGTCGACACTACGCAAATGATATATGGGCCCTTGCGGAAATTGTCATCCAGTTTCGCCATGCATCGTCGCAACTAAATGTTCTAAGCGATATTAACATTCCCTCCTGGCAGAAACAAACACTGGCAATGGCGGATACCCATTGCATCGTCAGCGATAACCAGATGGCAATGACAGAACCGTCGCAATGAAAGTGAAAGGGAATGATGTCCCGAAGATTGTCGTTGGCAAGCAGATTCATCCGCTGCCATGCCTCTAGAAATGTGGCGCACAGCACACTATCAACTGTATATTCACCAAAAGCAATCGCGAGGATAGAAACGGTCTTCATTTCTCGGATTAACAATATAGATGCGACCAAGCTCATCAGTTGAAGAAACATATGCGTATCAGGTAGCAGATTTTCGAAATAGCCTCATTATAACTCAAACACTTTGTAATTTTTTTTCTAGACGCTCAATGCCAAAAATGGACTTCACCGAATTGCCGTAATCAACATTGATGTTCATTTTGAATACTTTGGAGAGAAGAGGACAATATGAACAAGTGTTGTCCACCAAGGCATCATTCCCTTTCACCTTTATTGCAACTGTTCTGCCATTACCATCTGGTTATTGCCGCCGTGCGACAGTCTGAGAATCGAGAATTAAGAATTGCAGTGCGATCGAAATTTCTATTGAGAAGATTTGACGGTATATTCTTCCTCGATGCACCTTTTAGAACTGGAAAAACGTTCCTCATTAGTTGATTTTGACTTTAATTCGGTCAGGATCCCACATCGCGCTTGCGGTTGCCTCTTCTGGAATAGCGGCCACATTGTTGGAAGGCGGTTTGATGACTAATTCGGATGAATGACTAACCAATATGCAACATTTGAAGAAAATCTGCAATGGAACAGGTGTTAAAACTTGCAAAATTATCATCTGGGATAATTGCCCATTGGAACACAAGCGAGCATTGAAGTCTCTTGATCGTACAATGAAAGAAATACGGAACAACGCGTGACGCTTTGGAGGCGCAATGATCTGCTGGCCGGCGATTATCATCAAACATTACCTGTCATCCCGCTATCGACGCTTGCCTGAAATTATCGAAGTCGCCTCTGTCATCATAATGCTTCGCAATCTGTTCAAAGGAGAGGAAGTTCACACTCCAAGAACTACGGTCTCGAATTTCCTTGCTTTTTGCATGGACAATTGAACGTGGTGAGTTCGCGTGTCGGAAAGCTGCCCCCATTGTTTGTTTACGCACCGGACATCAACACAAACAGCGTTGTTTATCGAAAATCGTTGCAGTGGCCTGAAATGTGTGGAATCTATTTTCCGTATAGATAAAATTCACTCTTTCAATAGAAAGGGACATTAATAATTAATCACTTTTAGGCGGACCGAAGTTCGCAGAGTCAGCAAGTACAAGGTGGCGCAAAATTAATCATCCTATCGGAAGATGTTATAATTCTTGCAAATGGCATTGTACGCCAATCATATTTGACATTTGTGAAGTAGACTGCTGCAGTATACAAACAAATAAGCAATTGAGCGTTATACTCCGCAAGAGCGTGGAATAATTGTGTCGATTTTTTTGACGAATAAAAGGTCGGTGGTGTTATCGCGGTGTGAATTTCAGCGTCGATTTCCTAATCGTGTCGCACCAACTGGCAAACATTCCCGCGATAATCTACTCGACTCGAACAGTCTGGACCCACAAGAGACCATGCAGGGCGTGGCAGCCACCGGACTGGTTGTTCGGCTGAGTATATTCCGGCTGTAGCTGCCGATGTCGCTGACATAGAAGAAACATCAACCAGACGACCGACGGGCAACGCAATTGGGCATCACCAGACAGCGAATTTTAGTGAAAGACTTACACATAATCCCAAACAAAGTGCGAACAGTGTATCAGATAATGCCTTTGACCGTCAGTCGCTTGTGAATTCCTGTCAAGCCATTCTCAATCTCAACAACGAAGAGGACGATTTTTTGTCAAAAATCATCATGACGAGGCGCATTTCCACTTAAGCGGTTACGCCAATAAGCACAATCTTCGTTTCTGGGGCGCTGAAAATCTGCGTGTGATGTACGAAGAGCCATTACATCCACTCAAAGCCACTGTGTGATGCGGCGTTCACTCGGGAGGTGTGATTGGGCCGAATTTTTTTGAGGACGCCATCGGAAATACGGTCACTGTTACTGGCGAACGCTACAGGGCCATGATAAACGACTTCTTACTGCCGGGATTGTGCAACCGCACACACAGTACGAATCACAATGAATATCGTGAAGGAAGAGTTTCCTGGTCGCGTAATCTCTCGTTTTGGCGATTTGACATGGCCAGTATGATCGCTCGATTTAACCACTCTAGATTTCTTTCTTTGGGGCTACTTGAAGTCGCGGGCTTGTGCTAACAAGCCTCAAATAATCGCACCCCTAAAGGAGAATATTCGACTGCATTGCGAAAAGTCATGGAAAGTGCGATAAAACGAGCACAAATGTGTATCAATACTGGCTGTAGCCACTTGGCGGAGATCATCTTTTCCACTTAACAGAAAATATTTTAAAGATCCAAATAAAAATTTCCGTCACTCAAAATCATTTCTTTTATTTAGTAAAAGGGAAATCAAAAACAAAATTGGATGATTAATTTTGCGCCACCTTGTATAAAACATTATATAATCTCATCAAGATAAAAACAAGGAATCTTGCCACAAAGAAAAAAAAGGATTGGTTGGCAATCTTGCTTCAAAATATATAACTGATAAGGTCGTCTTGCATCTTGTGCGCAAATAGTGAAGCGTTCGGCTGAGCGACTCGTGCAAACTGAGTTCACTAGAAATGACTCAAGAACTGACTGGCCCTATATTACCCGTTCGACAAAGAATATCACTGCTGCGGCCGAGGACGTCCAAGAGAGTCACCAAACATCACGATTAACGGAGAATCTACATGAAATGCACGAAAGGCGATTGCATCCTCTTAAAGTGACTGTTTGGTGCGGCATTTGCAATGAAAAAGTGGTTGGCCCTTTTGGTTTGACGACAGCATTGTCTTTTGAAAGCATTATATTCTACTCTGGTTTCCCAATAATAATGCTATTTGATAAGTAACATTCATTTCAGGAACGAATACGAGAAGTGGAGAGTATTGAATTAGAAGTAGCGTTCAAGAAATTATTATTAAAGATTAAAAAGAGTGTCGAAGATAGAATCGCCCTGATGCACACCAGCTTTTACTGAATATCTGTCTTGAAACCATCAACGATAAGTCAGAGAGAGTCCTGAAGAGTAGGACTGCTGAAGAAGCCTACATAAAGGTTTTGCAAGCGTGAAATAACACCTCTTCAGAATAAGGGCAGACTGACGCATTCAGGCGTAGGCGAAAACAAATGACAATCTAAAAGTATTGAGTTGGTTGTCACTATAAATAAGCTCTCTGGGATAAAGAATGAGACAGAATTTTTGATGTTTTTAACAAAGGATAAGAATTGTTTTCTACTTTTGAATCGTTCTAGTTTTACCTCCTTTTGTTGACATGTTAGTCACATTGTGGTCCTCGATGAAAGCATCTAGTCCGATGTGACGAAGAGGTGTTGCAGTTACAGTATACTCGAATGAGATGCGTCTTGATTTCTTCATCTTTAATTCCTCCGGAAAACTTCTGGGAATATCGAGTGAACCAATGTTGTTAATTTTTACCTTACTATTGAAACTAATCCTGGTATTGGATTGAATGGAAACCAGCAACAGATTCCCAATGCATTATTTACTTTTCACTTCCATTCACATACTGGCAAGAGAATGTTGTTTTTTTAAGGACGGCAGTGGAGTAGAAGAAGAATTTAGTGCTCTGGGGTAATTTAGAAGGGTTCAAAGAAGATACGCAATGGTGTTGTGGAGGAATGCGTGGAAACGTTTCCTGTCAAAGAATCGGTCTATTCCACTACTGCTTTTAGGTTACAACTCGTACAAAACCTTTGCCTATGTCAGTCGCCTGTTAAAATAATCGGCCCGACATCCGTTTAGCAGAAAAAAAAAAAAGTTTGAGTAAACATGAGCTAATCTTTCTTAATCGAATTCTGAATTTGACAGCCAGTTTAACTGACAAACAGATGACACATCTCATATTATATCACTTCGGACAAAACCAACAACAACAATGAAAAAAAAAATTCGAGAAGCAAAAACGAACAATAAAATTATGATGACGCTATTCATCGTCAAGAGACGACTCAGTAAAGTGTATCCGCTTCAATAACTTTTCAAAAAGCCTTTTTATATCCTCATAACATCAAGAAGTCGTTCCCCTCCACCCAATCCCTGTATCTTACCTTCCCCAAAACAGATATGCAACGCTTCAGTTTTTAACATTCAACACACGATTCCAAGAACCACCAACGATGCCATCACAGTATCACACACCCATCGCCATCACCATCCGTTCGTTTTTCTACTCCCCCATTGCCATCCATCAAAATGTCACCCATATTGATGAATCATAAAATCCTATAAACAAGTTTCCAGCATCGTAAAAGGTATTTTTCTCAAATAATTTCCAAAATAAAAGTATAAAAGTGCCTATAAAATAAAATACAAAAAATAAAAAAGAAGAAGACTACGAAAAAACGCCATCCCTGCACTCTGTCGACCGGTCGGTCGGTCGGTCGGTCGGTACAAAGTTAGAGCTCCGCGAAAATATTGTTCGCAAACGGATAACAACCACAAACATTTTTCGTTTATTATCCCTGGAAACAGTAAACATTTTCCACTTTTCCGGTTGACTCTGCATTCTACAATACTTCTGTTTCTACTTCTGCTTCTGCTTCTGCTTCTGCTTCTTTTTCTATCCCCACCTCAGCTCATCCCTGCTTCAATACATCATCTCAGCCAGGGAGGGCATATTATTTCGTTGACATCGTAAAAATAAAAAGAAATATATAAAAGTGAAGCAACTTTTTTTTTGTTTTTGTTTTTGTTTCATTTTTGTGTTTTATTGTTCCGGGCAATATGACTGAAACGGTTTTGCTTCGAAAAACAAGCCTTGGATTGAGAATGGCTCGTTGTAGGATATTTGGAATGTTGGCACTCAAACAAAAATAAAAAGATGTAAAACTCCCATTATCTGGGGATGAAGGATAGTAGAAGTGGCCGCTAAGCCGCAAAATCGAATCTACGCTGAGCACTTTGTTGAAAGGTGTAATTTCGAAAACATATGTCAGGTGAAGTCTACTGGAACCGAATGGGGGATACTTACCGCGAAGATAGAGCCCCATCGTCATCATATACTCGTATTCAGTTAAAAATTTTGGTTTAGGAGCATTTCGGGTTTTATGGTTTCCTTGAGTGAATTGAAATGAACCGCGATTTAGGGACGATTAAAGTGATTTTCGCATGATTGGTTGCCATGATCTTGTTTCCTAAAAGCATCATCATTGTTTGTGGTGGTGGAGAATATATTCTTATTCTCTACTCGACACTGGGAATATTAACCATGTTTGGCGCCATCAACGAGCATACAAGTTTGTTTTTGAATCATATGTCATTTTGACACTGACAGCTTTTTCCCGCTCGACATCTTGGGTTCATTGAAAAGGAGTGGCACATGCCACACGTAAGTTTATGGAAAAGTTCGTTACACCGACCTGGTTGCCAACAACACTTTCTCACATCCCGGAACGGGTTACTGGCTTCCGTGTACCCGACCCCTCGTCCTAGGGGCATTAAAAATGGAACTGGTCCTCCAGGTTGGGGGTTGTGCCGCCGGGGTAACTGCCCGGCCATTTAAAAACATAAGTTACGAAGCATCAATAAGCCTCGGTCATGGGCGGATCTACTGTTGACAACCCACGCAAACGATTTAAGGACAATGAGCTTCGGATATGTACGTGGAATGTTAGATCCCTTAATAGACCACGTGCAGCCGAGCAACTAGCGGAGGCCCTAGACTGCTGCAAAGCAGACATAACCGCCATCCAAGAAATGCGATGGGATGGGCCGGACAAAAAGAAGATGAAAAACTGCGACATCTACTACGGCAATTGCTATCGACGGCAAAAGCAGCGCTTATTTGGATGCGGATTTGTTGTCGGAGGCAGACTAAGACGAGAAGTCCTCAGCTTCCGGCATGTGAGCGAGCGCCTCGTAGCAATACGCATCAAGGCTAAATTCGCCAACATGAGCCTCATATGCGCGCATGCCCCCACAGAGGAGAAAGATGACGACACCAAGGATGCCTTCTACGAGCTCCTTAACAAGACCTACGAGCAATGCCCTAGCTATGACATTAAAATTGTCCTCGGTGATTTTAATGCAAAGCTAGGAAGAGAAGGTATCTTCGGTGGAACAATCGGAAAACATAGCCAGCACTACACCACCTCCGATAACGGATTCAGGCTAATGGACTTTGCGGCGGGACGAAACATTGTCGTAGCTTACACACGGTTCCCCCATCTCGATAGTCAGAAGAAGACCTGGAGAACTCCTGATCAATCAACAGTCAACCAGATTGATCACATTGCGATCGACGCAAGACACTCCTCCAGCATTATGGATGTCCGTACGTTCCGAGGAGCCAACATCGACTCGGACCATTACCTTGTTGTAGCCAAGGTACGGTTGCAGATATCCCAAACTACGCCAAGACAAACTAATGCTGTGAGAAAATTCGACGTCAGACGGCTACAATCGCAAGAGATCGCCAAGTCCTTTTCCGATCGAGTGTCTCTAAATCTCTTAAGAGGCCCAATGCCGCCAGCATCAAGCATCGAAGACCGTTGGCAACACAGCCAAAACTCCATCAGAGATGCCGCTCTGATGTGCTGGGTTTCACTCGTCCACCACCACGAAACCCCTGGTTCGATGATGAATGCCGGCAAGCACATGCAGCTAAGCAAGATGCATATAACGCGACGCTGTTAAGAAAGACCAGGGCCGCTCATGAGCTCTATGAGCGGAAGAGGAGAGACGAACACCGGCTTCTCAGTAGGAAGAAGAAAGAGCATGAGAAGCGCGCGGTCGAGGAAATTGAGAGATGCTACTCCAGGAATGAGGTTCGGAAGTTTTACCAAAAGGTAGAAATAACATGCCACGGAAACAAACCCCGAACCGAAGCCTGTAGAGATGAACAAGGGAACATCGTAGTAGAATCGCAGTCGATGCTGAGGATTTGGAAAGACCATTTCTGCAGACTGTATAACGGCGATGACGGACCAAATACCGCTGTCAGGCAGAATCAACCTTTCAACTGGTTGACTAACAATTCCGTCCACCCGACCTGGAAGAAGTGAAGATAGCTATATCGAAGCTTAAGTCCAACAAAGCTGCTGGAGCGGATGGCCTGACTGCCGAGCTCTTCAAAGCGGCAGGCGATGACTTGGTAAGGAGCATACACCAACTCATCTGTAAAATATGGTTGGAAGAAAGTATGCCCGATGAATGGAACCTCAGCATTGTTTGTCCGATTCTCAAGAAAGGAGACCCTCTGAACTGCGCCAACTACAGAGGCATCAGTCTCCTTTACATCGCATATAAGATCTTATCCGCCGTATTGTGTGAACGCCTGAAGCCGTTCGTCAACAACCTGATAGGTCCATATCAGTGTGGCTTCAGGCCAGCAAAAGTCCACCATCGACCAGATATTCACACTACGGCAGATCTTGGAGAAGACCCATGAGCTTCAGATCGATACCCACCACCTATTCATTGATTTTAAGGCCGCGTATGACAGCATCTATAGAGACGAGCTATACAGAGCAATGTCTAGTTTCGTCATCCCTGCCAAATTCGTCCGTCTGTGCAGAGATGACGATGGAGAATGCACGCTGCCCCATCAAGACCTTTTATGTCCAGAAAGGATTTAGACAAGGCGATGCGCTGTCATGCGATTTTTTCAACATCGTACTTGAAAGAATAGTGCAAAACTTACTACCTCGCGCTGAGATTAAGCGAAGAATAACTCTTGCCAACCGCTGTTTTTTTTGGGTTAAGAAGGCAATTGAGTAGCAAAGCCCTCTCTCGGACAACAAAAGTCACACTTTATAAGACCTTAATAATCCCGGTCCTGCTCTATGGCGCAGAGGCATGGACATTACCAAAAATGGATGAGGGTGTTCTTGGTTGCTTCGAGAGAAAAATTCTTCGGGCGATCTTCGGTCCCGTCTGCATTGACGGTGAGTGGAGGAGGAGATACAACGACGAACTGTATGGACTGAACAGCGACATGGACCTAGCCAGAAGAGTGAAGATCCAAAGACTGAGATGGCTGGGTCATGTAGAGCGCATGGACACCAATGCTCCGGTCTGAAAAGTCTTCGAATCCGCCCCCGAGGGACAGCGCAGTAGAGGAAGGCCAAGACTCAGGTGGCGCACGCAAGTGGAAGAGGACCTCAGCCAACTTAGCATGCGAAACTGGAGGCAGCTAGTCAATGGACACCAATGATGTCGCAACTGACTAATACATGTCTTAGTGTGGAAGTTCAAGTTTCACACATTCTTCGAAGTGAATCAGCCTGTTTTTCGGCAATAACGCGTCGAATGTTGGCTTCTTAGTATTCAATTGTTTCTGGTTTACCAGCGTAGACATGTGTCTCAACATATTCCCAGAGAAAATAATCTAACGGCGTCAAATTGCATTAACGAGGGATCCAATTAACAGGTTAATTTCGTGAAATTTATCCTTCGTCAAATATTTCTTTTGGTAAATTAATTGTATGGCGCTGTGTGGGATGTGGCGCCGTCCTGCTGAAACTGAGGTATGAAAGAGTTAGTAATCATGTCTCTGTACCACTCATCGTTGACTGTATCGGAAGCTTCTACGAGTATATCGATCTATAGATCATCAAATTCAGAATCAAATGCGAGGTCCCGACTTCATTAAAAGATATGAACAATAGAACATTTACTGTCTTGTTCAGACATTAAGAACGTAAGTAGATTATGAATCGCAATTGATGTGTTTTTGGCTTCCGAAAATCTCATCTCTCGCTTGCACTCTGCTACGTTGGACTTTGAAAAAAACTATTAACATATTACAATTGCATCAAAACCACTGAATCGTGGCATGCATCAGAACTGCGCTGGATGGACCCAAAACCAAAACTATGTTCACAGATTAGGCTCAACAGATATGCCATAAGCTAAATTTGAAGTTTCTCCCAATCATAGCCAGCATATCTCAGAAATTGTTTTCAACGGGACAAGTTGAATTCTGGCAGGATTATACCTATCCAAATCCAAATCCCAACTAAGCCAGAAAATCCAACAGATACGCACTCGTAAATGTATCTGTTGGATTGTTTAAGCGGCAACCAATTTCGCCAAGTGGTCAATAGAATCAATCCTAAGTCAACTAAAGTGTATTTGTATACCTACCTGCAATGCCATGGCCTATATTGCATTTTCCAATTAAATTCCTCAATCCCATCATCTAGTTCTGCTCAGCCGTGCCTAACCTCAGAACAAACGAATCCAAACACGGAAGCAAACAAAGACCAGGAGGCACAGCTTCAAATTGAATTAAGTTAAAGGAAATTCAACATTAATGCCGGCACAGGGTTGGAAGGAAACACTCAAATTTAGATCTTGCCGTATGCATTTAGATGTAGTGCACTTGTACGAGAGTCAGCCTGCCAGGGATTAAATTATGGAAATTATTTCCATCGGTAGCTGCGACAGGTGGCGCCAGGTGTGGGTGGCATATTCTAGATACTGAGGAACTAGAAGAAAATTTCTCAAAATCGTATTACAGTGTACTTAGGATTGGCTCAGTCGTTGGAGCACTCACATTTAATCCTACCCGCATGCATGGCAAGGTATTTGCAAAGTTTTTGTATGTAGCATCCTAGTTGTGTGCTAATTCAACAGAGAACCTATTGTTTGGATTGTCTGGGGAAATTGCAAATTCCAATAAATCCATTCAAGTTGTAACTTTCTTTTTCGGTTTTTGTTTTTCTAAATATCAAAACTGATGTCTGAAGAAGGCTCATTGGGGTAATAAGTTTGGAATGAGTTTTCGTAATGAGTTTTGAAAGTCGCCTTAGCAGAGTACGTGAATTTAGTCGCGAAAAGTTTCCAGATACAGTGCTAGAAATTTGATCACATGCACACTTGGCATGCATGGGAAAAGTTATATTTGAAATCTGAACGATGCGTGAGAAGAGGGTAGTCTGTGGTTGGCTTTGACTATACTACTGTGGAGGGAGCCTTTAATGCCTCGAGCTGAATCTGAGCTTGGGTTTGATTGGATTTCAGTGGACCTAGGACACTGGAGACAGGATTTCAATGTTTTCAGATCCAAATCAGAAACCAGAAGGATTTACCTTTGTATATCAGATCTGCTTTCACTTATTTGGTTGGCTTTGGAAATGCGAGGAGGCTGGTATCCGTTGTATTGGATATTTCTTTACTATTCTTAAAGAAGAAAAGACCTAGTTGTGATTACCGTCTGGTTGAGAAGGTATACCTCAACACTAAATGAAAAGTGGTTACCTCCCCTTCATTGTCTTTGTAATGGAAGAAGCCTGGATAAATCTTTGTAAGTTAGGCTGAGTTTGCAGAAACGATAATCTCAGTTTAAGTGTAGCCCACGTTGGTCAGTCTGAGTTTCAGGTTGTGCCAGCTGAACATCTATAAGTAACCTCGTCTTTCGCATTCAGTGTGGGTATGAACTTACCAGCAGAGATTACTTAATTACTTAACGTGCTCCCGACCCATGAAGAGTCTCTGCCTGAGACAATGCAGCCTTTCATCTTCTGCGATCATGAGCTCGCTGCTTCCAGTTGTCTCGACCAAGTGCCCTGCCTTCCTTGTCATATTGAATCCGGGGGCTGAGAATGGAAGGTTCTCTTAGTTGGAGCATTATTGTCAATGCGCTCGATGTGGCCGAGCCAATGCAGTCAACGAGTTGTAGCTTTTTGACTGCATGCATATCTTGGTACAGCTCGTAGGCGTCGCGGATATATTTTCCCCTCTATTCGCCCTCCTCGCACGCAAAATATTCGCCGAAGAGTTTTTCGCTCGAAAGAGTTTGGTATCTGCTCTCCTTTCGTGTTTATCGTCCTGCACTCGGCGCCGTTAAGCAGAACCTGCATGCACTTGGTCTTCCGAAATAGAAATTTTAAACCCGTTAGCTTAGCCAAACCGAACTAGTAGCAGTTTCCTAGGGTAATTCTTCACCTGATCTCCACTAAGATATAATTCGTGGAGTGAATACTGACTCCAAGGTAGATGAATTCATTAACAACCTCAAAGTTGTTGCTACCAGCAGTGACATTTTTGCTAAGCGGTGTTTGTTGGTAAGTTAGATTTCGTCTTGTCCTCATTCACGACAAGGCCTACCAGTCTTCATTCGCCCGCGTACCTCAGTAGTTGGACAGATTTGAAAATTAGGTCTATTCTCGATCTGCCGGGCCGAAAGCCATACTGGTACGTGCCGATTAGTGTTTTAAAGACGTTCATATTGCACATACGATAAGATCTTATATGCGACATTAAGCAGGGATACCCCTCGATAGTTCTTGTATGAGCCATATAGAGCTTATTGGCCAGTCATCGGGCGTACTCGCCTCCACCGATCTTTGATTAATAATTTGGTGGATGCGGGCTACCAAAGCATCATGTCCGTAAATTTAAACCTCTGCTGGTAGACCACCAGAGCCGGCGCCCTTGTTGTTCTTTCACTTCTAGGCTAACTTCAATGTTTTTTCTATGTAAGAAACCGACGGCACAATTCACAACCTAAAGGATCAGTTCCAAGATTTTCCCTGAACGTGTTGCCAGTATTCCACTTCGGGAATGTGAGCGCTGCCATTGGCCCATTTAGGGTTCACCTGCTGCCTTCTCTTTTCTAAAACCCTGGCTCAGTATTGGAGCTGTGAGCACCTGTTGCTGTGAAGATATGAAATCGGCTTTACCTGTGCTCAGTACTGGCCTCGCTCAGATCTGAACTTAATTACTTTTATAGGTGGAGCCATAGTTCGTGGTGAGGCTGGACCTCAACCAACAAGACAGGCTCAAACACAGACGATAACTATAAAAGTCGGAGAGTACACAATTATTTCCAGCCCATTTATAAAATACCTGGGAGTGATGATTGATGCTCGGCTAAATTTCAAGCATCACCTCGCACACACTTGCAAGAAATTGTCGAAAGCGATAGGAGTTCTTTCGAGACTCATGTCGAACATCGGCGGCCCGAAACAAGGCAGACGATTAATGCTTGTGAGAGTTGTAGCCTCCATACAGCTGTACGGGTCACAAATATGGTCTGACGTTACGAATAAAAAGATACACCTGAAGGGACTCAAATCTGTGTACAGATTATGTGCTACTATCCTCTATGGTATCAATCGATATCCTAGCTTTAGAAGCAAGACGACTTAATGAAAATCGCATGCAAATCGGGGCATCCATAAATCAAGCGAAGGAATTCGAAAGAAACCTCAGTATAGAAGCGTTGCAATAACAATGGAACGAGTCCCAAAAAGGGTGATGGACGTACCGACTAATTCCAAGGATTGAAAGTTGGGTAAAACGAAAACACGGCGAACTGAATTACTATCTCACACAGTTCTTGACGGGTCACGGTTGCTTCCAGGTATAGCTATTCAAGTGGAGCGCGTTTTCTTCGGTGTGCAAACGAAAGAGCTATATTGTGTGAAGAACTTAGTGAACAGCCAACACCAGAAAACACAGTTCCATATATTTTGAAATCTAAAGATATTTGGGCTGCTGTGAACCTTGCAGCAAGTACGAATTATGTGCGATCTAAGGAATTTAGAACAGGAACGGAACGCGAATTCGATAAGCACCCCGTGACGAAGCGAAAAGCTCAAATCCGTTCCTCGCGAAGTAATACTTAGCGGTATTTCGCGGGGGAATAAACGAAAGATTCTCCGGGAGGTGGTTTTAGTCAGTAAGAATCCGACACTACCAATGGACGTCGGACCATTGGTGCCTATGCAAGGTTTCCACCTTCCAACGCATGGGCCATAACCTAGCTTCTTGGGCCATAACCTAGGTTCTTGACACTCATTTGTGTTGCTCATGTCACATTTGAGCGGGACCTACGGTTTATCGCCGAGTCCGAACGGCACTCTTTAGATTCTTTTTAATAGGCAATTTTACTTTCGGGAGTTTGCCATTGCCCGCCAAAAGGGTGATGACGATTCGAAAAATTGTTGGCAATGCCGGGGATCGAACCACGGACCCTCTGCGTGATAGTCCAACACGCCATCGCCACCACCACTTTAGGGTAGTTACTGCAAAATAATGATAGACGAAGACCATAACCATCTTGAAGTTTTATCTGCCTGGCTAAGCCGTCGCTGTGCGGCCTTGTCTGATAGCCCTTGTTAGACTCATTGAAGATCTCAGGTAATTCATACAAGAATCCTCCATTGCTAATCTGACGAAATTTAAAATTGATGTCAAAACTAGACAAACGTCGAAAAGCAGGTCCGTATGCACTTTCTCGCCGTATATGGCTTTAAATTCGGAAAATAGATCTCTCGATCTGAAATTCCAATGTCTGTATTGGGCGCCAAATTTGTCGAAGTACAAGAAAAGAGAAGTGTGCATCAAGTAGCTGGCTAGTGGTTGCTGCTGTTGTTACGTTTATGTGTTTCTTCCGCCGCCGACCTACTGAAGAAGAAGTTCACATATTGCGGGCACCCTACCCCCTTTCTTGACAATGAGACCTATCGGATGTTGGTAACTCCTCCTTCCAGATTTCGCCGCGTAGACGTGATAGTACGAATTGATGGGCAGAGACGTAAGTGTCGAAGATTATTTGTTCATAAAATCCCAGCATTAAGAACCCTAAATCTTAAGCAATGAAGAAATGTAGTCGAGATGGCTTCAAAACCAATTTATAATGCGGTGTTGGTGTATTTTTGGAATGTCTTCCAAGCCACTATACTAGCAATTCCTACGACTATGAACTGTTTATATTATGAAAAACGGATGGAGTGGAAAGAGTTGCATCTGTTACAAATGAAAATGAAATCATCGACAAATTTATTAGCCAAGGCACCAAGAAGAGTTTTTTTAAAAACCAAATCAGGTCAGAACGAGCAGTCTCCGATTAGGACTTCCATTTACAGTTGAATATCATGCGAAAACAAATGCGGATGGAGTGACTTCTCCAGAATACCAGCACCTCAAATGGCTGTTTTTTGGCTTCCTCTTGTTCCCAAATAAAGAAAACTACAAACTACAAAGATTCGAAAGTCCCCTGTTGGACAGTAATGAGATTTAAGCATGTAGATGGGCTAACACATGTCCTTACACCACAAATGAAATTCAAATGCATTTGCTTTGAAACCATCAAAAAGGACTTCAAGGATAAAAAGTTAAAAATACCTACACATTCTTACACTTATTTATATCCACTTACCCTAGTCCATCATAAGTAATTCGATTACCGCTGTTTACAAACTCACTGTGTTAGTCCTTTCTTGTTCTCATGTGATGTCATTCGTCCTCAAAAGTCTCATAAACATGATAGAGTCACATACTACATAACTGTACTGTGGTCGCGATAAAAACCATCCAACGACCAGCGCATCCAATTTATTTATTATTAAACGACTACCAAGTAAAATCCTTTGATGTCCTTGATGGAAAAAATTCTGGAAAAAGGGCGATTATCCTTGACGTTTTTGTTGTTTTTTTATTCGCAATTATTTAGCAATTTTGTATAATCAAGTGAGGCAATGAGATAACAATAGCTGGAAGCAATGGAGAAGTTGTAACCCCGAGAGGATTGAACTTGTGTCCTTTTTCCTTTCGGTTTACTCTTTATGTATGGCAAAATGGAAGAGGGAAATTAATTTATTTCTGCGAGATTTATGATTTATTTTTTTCCGTTGGAAAAGGTTTTTGGTGTCTGCAGTTGGGTCCAAGCAAAAGTGCTGTCCTGTTGACGGGGGTAACACCGATTAACCTCGTTGGAGTATTAAGTCTGAAGAGGATTGGGTTTTTGTTTTGACCAGGACCAACATATACATACAGGGAGTGTGGGTCCAAAAAGAAGAGATAAAAGTTAAAAAGATTTTAATAATAACAAATTGGAAGAGATAAGCTTGATTTTAGATGGTATTTGGTTGTTTTTCTCTAAGCATGTGGGTTCCGAGAAAGGCATTTTGGTCAAATGAAGTCTTTCCTTAGGCAGATTAAGTTATTTTGTGACTTATTCCAGTTTTGAATTTTTTATTTGATCCTTTAAATATTAGAAATGCATGCGAAAACTGATGAAACACTGCGTTATGTATGGGATATTCCGGACGAAATGGCCACTTTTACAGAAAACGCCGAAAGAAGAATCTTTATAGGCTACAGAAAGGAAAAAAATATAAAATCAGTTAGTATTAAAAAAGGCCTAAATTTCTTGTACAAACTGAGTGGCTTTTGACTAAATATTAAAGAAAGTATTGGTCCTAACATTTTCTCCAATTTTGCACTTTGTCTTTGCATACTTACGTGAACAGTTCTGGCATGCTTCCTTCAGAGGCAAGGTCCCCCATCAAAGTTCTAAATTACTCCTAAATAAGGTTGAAAATTGCTCTATATGGTCGACTATTTTAACGATTTTATCGTTGACAGTATCCTTAAATACACTTAAGAAGGGTTGATGCATAGTGCGCAGAATACCATCCAGACCTAGATCTAGATAAGCACAACCGGTATCAGCGGTATCTAGCCTGATAAGGAGGTAACGAGGAAAGTTAATTCTATCCTCTTCGTCAAATTTTCCAGGCTTCCAGAATTTTTGGAACACTTTCGTTATTTCTCATCTTAATTATTTTTTTCATTCCCAAACTACCTCGTTCCATTCCTTTCCATCACTTCAGGTAGAGTGAACAGTTCGTGTTAAAGGTTTCGTCCTTAAAACTATCCACGTTTAGGCTTATAGTTTCCGAGCTTACACATGGAACGCACCAGCAATTTTTCTGGGTACGTGTAGGAACACCGAAGGCATAGAAACGTTTGCCAAGTCTGCAATGTTGATGCTATTTTGTTTGATGTCTGCCCATTCTAAGCCTCTGTCGCGAAAAGTTTTAAGAAATCGATCCGCATTCCAGAACAACACCTGTTACCCGAGGTTTAATGATGCCTCTCTTTGATTTGTTTTTCAGTGGTCGTGGGACTCTAATTACGCAACGAGAAATTCATATTTTGAATCGCTTTTTTCACTGCACTGCGAATACGATACTCGCCATCAGCATTCGCTAAATTTGGACCGAACCCTATTTTTCTTAAAATCGTCCTTCTATGACATTGAAATAACCAAAGACAATTTTACAGAGAAGGCATCTTTGGTAGCACTATCGGAAGAAAAAGCCTGCAAGACACCAGCTCTAACAACGGATTCAGGTTAATCGACTTTGCGCCGGAACGAAACATTGTCGTCGCTACCACGCGGTTCCCCCATCTCGATATTAACAAGGGTGCTCCTGATCAATCAACGGTCAACAAGATTGACCACATTGCGATCCACGCTAGACACTCCTCCAGTATTATGCATATCCGAACGTTCCGAGGAGCAAACATCGACTCGGACCATTACCTTGCTGTGGATATTCAGAACATAGTAAAGGCAACAACTTCGACATTAGACAACTAAAATCGCAAGAGTTCATCAAATCCTTTTCCGACCGAGTGTCTCTTAATCTCTTACGGTGTCCAATACCGCCAGCATCAAGCATCGATGCTGATTGGCTGGGTTTCACTCGTCCACCCCAATGAAACCCCTGGTTCGACGATGAATGCCGGCAAGCACATGCAGCTAAGCAAGATGCATATAACGCGGCGCTGCTAAGAAAGACCAGAGCTGCTCATGAGCTCTATGAGCGGAGGAGGAGAGACGAACACCGGCTTCTCAGGAGGAAGAAGAAAAGCATGAGGAGCGCGCGATCGAGGAAATTGAGAGATGCTACTCCAGGAATGAGATTCTGAAGTTTTACCAAAAGGTAAAAATAACATGCCGCGGAAACAAACCCCGAACCGAAGCTTGTGGAGACGAACAAGGGAACATCGTAGCAGAGTCGCAGTCGATGCTGAGAATCTGGAAGGATTACTTCTGTAGACTGTATAACGGCGATGACGGACCAAATACCAATGTCGGGCAGAATCAACCTTTCAACTTGGACGATGATAACCAACAATTCCGTCCACCCGGCCTGGATAAAGTAAAGATAGCAATATCTGAGCTGAAGTCCAACAAAGCTGCTGGAGTGGACGGCCTGACCGCCGAGCTCTTCAAAGCGGCGGGCGATGACTTGGTACTGGACCTCTGAACTGCGCCAACTACAGAGGCAAAAGTCTCTTTAATATCGCATACAAGATCTTATCTTCCGTATTGTGTGAACGCCTGAAGCCTTTCGTCAGCAACGTGATAGGTCCATATCAGTGTGGCTTCAGGCCAGGAAAGTCCACCATCGACCAGATATTCACACTACAGCAGATCTTGGAGAAGACCCATGAGCTTCAGATCGATACACACCACCTTATTCATCGATTTTAAGGCCGCGTATGACAGCATCTATAGAGACGAGTTATACAGAGCAATGTCTAGTTTTGGCATCCCTGCCAAACTCGTCCGTCTGTGCAGGATGACGATGGAGAATGCACGCTGCACCATCAAGGTCGGTAAAGGTCTCACCAAGATCTTTGATATCCAGAAAGGATTTAGACAAGGCGATGCGCTGTCGTGCGTTTTTTTCAACATCGTACTTGAAAGAAAAAGCAAAATTTACGCGCAAGCACAAGAGGCACAGACTTTCAATAGTCCGTCCAATTACTTGAATACGCCGATGATATTGACTTAAGCGGAAGAAAGCAGCGTGATGTCAGTGACGCCTTTGCAAGAAATGAGAGGGCAAGACCAAGTATATGCCGTCAAGCAAAAAGGACACTGACACAACGTTATCTTCGATAGATGTAACTTTGAGGTAGTTAAGGACTTTGTCTACCTAGGCTCCGCTATGAATTCAGACAACGACACCAGCGCTTAGATCTAACGAGAAATTACTCTTGCCAATCGTTGTTGTTTTTGGCTATAAAGGCAATTGACTAGTAAAGCCCTCTCTAGAATAACAGAACTTACCCTATATATGACCTTAATAATCCCAGTTCTGCTCTATGGCGCAGAGGCATGGACATTATCGAAAATGGATGTGGGTGCTCCTGGTTGCTTCCAGTGATTTTCGGTCCCGTCTGCATTGACTGTGAG
Source organism: Volucella inflata (assembly GCA_928272305.1). Classification (NCBI taxonomy): domain Eukaryota; kingdom Metazoa; phylum Arthropoda; class Insecta; order Diptera; family Syrphidae; genus Volucella; species Volucella inflata. The sequence goes on along the minus strand of OV743718.1, from coordinate 17,018,201 downwards.
TGGAGGAGAAGATACAACAATGAACCGTAGGGACTGTGCAATGACATCGACCTAGCCAGAGGAGTGAAGATCCAACGACTGAGATGGCTGGTTCATGTTGAGTAGATGGACACCAACGCTCCCGTCCGAAAGGTTATTGAATCCGCCCCCTTGGGACAGCGCACTAGAACAAGACCGCGACTCAAGTGGCGAGTGCAGGTAGACGAGAGCCCCAGTCAACTTGCGAAACTGGAGGCAGCTAGCAAAAGATCGAGCTAGCTGGAGATGCTTGTTGAATGAGGCCCAGGTCCATTCCGGATTGTAGCGCCATCTAAAGTGAAGGAAGTATGTCCGGTTATTAATAAGGGAACTCTCTGGGCTGTAGGATGTATTGAGGCATAAGATCTTGTCTGCCATAATATGACTAGAAGTATTTGACGTCAAAAATCTAGAACTTTCTTACGAATATAAGTGTGGTCTTAAACCTGGTAAGTCTATCATGGCATTTCCAGCACTAGAGTTAAAAATACCATATCATACGCGCAGGACAATCCTCTAGTATCCTGGATGTCAACGCACTTCGAGAAGTCAAAATAATAACACACAACTATATTACCTTTTCGTAGCCAAAAATGCGAATGCACATAAAAGGCTGCAATCGCATGAAACGGCTGCACTCGTACCAACAGCAGGCGTAGAAGACCAGAAGCAGTATTCTAAGATAGTCAGTAATCACGCCGAATCTAATGTCACAACTGTCGTGAAGGTAATGAATTTGGAAAGACCACCAGCAAACATGTGCAGCGAAATGTGAGACTTACTAGTTGGCGTTTCAAAGAAGGACGACAACTGCTTGAAAACTCTAGGAGACAATGTTTCTCGTCTCATTGTATGACTTTCTTAGAAAAAAAATTTAATGAAATGAGAAGGCTTGTAACTAGATTCCTAGGACTGGTAAGCCTACCATTTACCAGATACTCACCGTAAAGGAACCTGAAAACTTTAAAACGAAGCCAACAACTTTTTTATTGCCTATAAAGCCATTGTAGCAGAAATAATGGAGACGAGCGATATATAGCCATGTCAAGCTTTGGCATTCCTGTGAAATTTTTTCGATTGTGTACGATGTGATGTGATCTCCTCAACATTACACTTAAAACAATAAATTGTACAAAACTCACAGGCCAATACCAGGGCTTAAATATTCACAAATCTATACGACTGCTAGCAGACGCTGACGACGTCAGCAGTACGAGGTTTTAGTGTAGCTATTGTGGCTATTTAAGCATATCTAGTTGCGATGGACTAAGTGACGCATGAGGTCATAGAAACCACTTTTGCTGATTGTTGTTTCGTTGAATTCGGAACAACTGAGAAATACCAGTATGTCCTTTCAAGTACTACTGAAAAAGGACTATATAAGATCCTTCCAGTCGGGTAGTAACATGAACTTCAGTAAAACTTGTGTTGAGAGAAAAGTTTGTCGAGTGATTTGGGTTAAGCTGCGATGTGAACATTGCCAGAAAAGCCAACATTTATTGTCTCAGATAGATGCGACATACTTAGCAGCAGACCACTGCAACATTTGACCAGAGTGTCCTCCACTCTTCCTCATTATTACAATGCCGTAAGATGAGGTTTTCACTAAGACTAGGCGCTCAAGTAAAAAGTAACCTCAACGGATCTACGCACTACATGAGCAGGCTATTGATTGAGGCCAAGGTCTATGGTCGCCTGTGGCCCAGCGTAAACATAAGGCTGCCTTCTGTTGTTTCCATAGTATGGAGACTGCATAATCCTAAGGCTTAGAGTAAAGTAAACAAGCCAACAAATTTAAACAATAAGAGTAACATTTACGGGTACCTAAGGCCTTTTGCATTTGACACCTTTCACGTCACATTCCATATTATAGTAGTTACGACATCTGGGTATAAAACAAATTGCCTTCTCTGTGAATCCATTAAACTTTCATCGTTCGCCTTCAGAAAAGCATCCTCAGCAGCCTCATCTCGATGGTGAAGAAATTGAAACCGCATTCGCTTCACAATAAAAAAAAAAACTAAAATGAAATAAAAAATTGGAAAAATTGAGAAAAATTGTCGACAAACTTTTCCCATTATCACATTTGTAACATACCTATGATCATCGACTGCAGGCAGCAAATAAAATCGTACGAATACAATCTCAGCACTAGAATTCGATCCACTTGTGCATCCAGGACACACGAAGGAAGTAGATATATATGTGAACGCTAGTGAGCTATTGCACGTCCTTGCTCTAAGGAATCTCAAAAACAAAAAAAAAACGTCGAAAATGCACGAGAACATACTTGAATATAAATTTTGCAAACTTTCCTTTGGTTACCTGGTTTTCATCGCCTCCAAATTGAGAAGCAGTAGCCTGATGAAAAGCGGTACAAGAGGCTAAAGCAGCAAACTTTTCTGAGTTACGCATGAACTTGCTGTGCTCCATCTTTTGTGGTCACATGTCTTGGATAGGTTTTCTTCGGTTCGGTTTAAGTTTGCCTGAATTTTTGAGAATTTATTTCTTTTGTCTTATTTTTGTTTGCCCTAACTCAACTAACCAGTCTTAAATTTCAGATCATACCCCTTCGAAGGAAGGATTCAGTTGAAAATGAATCCGTTCAGTTTGTGGGGATATTTATTGAAGAATCGATAAAATGGGGTTCAGCAGTTGTCGACCGCTTCTGACTGTATTCAACACTTTCAACACCTGCTAGCTTGAAAGGAAAAATATGTTTCAGACCGCAGAAACTTTGAACCCACTTCTTCTTGATGTCACCCTATCGGTGTATGCTCTGCATTTGGAATCAAGTGAAAACTGCTGCTCCTTAAGGATGCAACACTGCTTTCGGTTTAACGGAGAAAAGCATTTTTATTTTCCTGTAAATAAAAGAAAAGGATCTAGATGCGAGACCGGCACTAAGACTAAGACTGGGACTGAAACTAAAACCATGGAACGACAAGCGGATATGACATTTAAGGTATTGCGGGAATGAAAATCCATTTGGTATATCCTTAAGGACATTTCTTTCTCTCCGAATTTTTTTTGTTTTTTTTTTTTTTGTACAAAAAACTCCTTCGTTCAATGGAGCACCAGGGGAATATGATGTAGTGGAAAAGTAGCCGACAAGGCGCAAGGGACGGAATAAATTCTTTGAATTCCAATGCATTTTGTGAGAAAGAACTATTTGAGTGTGCAACCCTGGAGGACATAACGATATCCTGGCCGACTCGATGGAGTGAATCATTGCATTGGTCGGCAACCGAACGATAGTCTGTGGTGGCTTGTGGTAGTCTGTCCTTGAAGCATTTCGAAGGAGAAGGTTATTTTTAGAATTTCTTTTTGTTTTTTTTTTCAAACATAGTTTCCCGTCAATCCTTGAGTTTGGTTACTTTTCTTTCAGAGTTTTGACTACTCCATTTGGATGGACGTTGGGTGTTTTGGGTGTTTTTTTTTTTTTTAGATAGAATGGTAGGAGATGGTTTTGGTGAATCATTTTGCCTAGGGAAATATTTTTTTAAAGATTAGTAACATCATAATCTAAATTCTGTGGGGAGTTCTTAAATTTCGACAGACGATAATCTGCTGGCAATAACTGAGAAATCCTATTTCCTATAGTTTTTTCGAACAAAGTTGGACTTTGAAAAGTTGTGGGAAAATTGGAAGATGATTATTGTGATAATGATAGGGGAGGATTCTGACCAAAAATGAATGGTGCAGAGTGAAGATGTTGGTTTTATCTGGGAAGAGTCTGATTGCTAGAATACAAAGCCATAGTTGATTCAATTTGACGGTGCATTATTATGGCGTTTGGTAGAGAGACCTACCTCTAATCAGTGTACAAGTGTACTAGGGCTGAACGATTGGCTTTGCTGTTTTGGATGCTTAAGTTCGGATCGAAGCATTGGTGTACATACGCTCTACATGACCCAGCCATCTGAGTCTTTGGATCTTTACTCTTCTGGTTAGGTCGATGTCGCTGTACAGTCAGTAGAGTTCATTGTTGTATATCCTCCTCCATTCACTTTCAATGCAGACGACACAGAAGATCGGCCGAAGAATTTTTCTCTCGAAGCAAGCACCCTTGACACCCTCGTCAATTTTTGATAATGTCCATACCTCTGCGCCATAGAGCAGGGCTCTTGTTGTCCGAGAGAGGGCTTTGCTACTCAATTGCCTTCTTAGCCCAAAGAAACAGCGGTTGGCGAGAGCTATTCTTCGCTTGATCTCAGCACTGGTGTGGTTCTCTGTATTTATAGCGAAGCGTAAGTAGACAAAGTCCATTACTACCTCAAAGTTATATCTGTCGAGGATGACGTTCTGCCCGAGACGTCGGTGTTGGTCGTCCTTTTTGCTTGACAGCATATACTTGGTCTTGCCCTCATTGACTGCTAAACCCATTTTCGTCGCTTCCGTCTCACTACTAGCAAAAGCGCCACTGACATCACACTGCTTTCTCCTGGACGGCCTGTTGCAAGTCTGTGACTCTTGTGCTTTCGCTTAAATTTTGCACTATTCTTTCAAGTATGATGTTGAAGAAATCGCATGACAGCGCATCGCCTTGCCAAAATCCTTTTTTGAGATCTTTACTGACCTTGATGGAGCAGCGACGCACAGACGCATCTCTTTAGATGCTGTCATACGCGTATAGATCCGAAGGTCATGGGTTTTTTCCAGGATCTGTCGTAGTGTGAATATTGTGTTGATGGTGGACTTTCCTGGCCTGAAGCCACACTGATATGGACCTATCAGGTTGTTGACGAACGGCTTCAGGCGTTCACACAATACGGCAGATAAGATCTTATATGCGATGTTAAGGAGACTGATGCCTCTGTAGTTGGCGCAGTTCAGAGGGTCTCCTTTCTTGAGAATCGGACAAACAATGCTGAGGTTGCATTCATCGGGCATACTTTCGTCCGACCATATTTTACAGATGAGTTGGTGTATGCTCCTTACGAAGTCATCGCCTGCTATTTTGAAGGGCTCGGCGATCAAGCCGTCCGCTCCAGCAGCTTTGTTGGACATCAGCTTAAATTTTGCTATCTTCACTCTTCATCCACGTCGGGTGGACGGAATTATTGGTCTTCATCATCCAGGTTGAAAGGTTTATTCTGCCTGACATCGGTACTTGGTTCACCATCGCCATTATACAGTCTACAGAAATGATTTTTCCAGATTCTCAGCATCGACTGCAACTCTACTTTGATGTTCCCTTGTTCGCCTCTATAGGCTTCGGTTCGAGGTTTGTGTCCGTGGAATGTTTCTTTTACCTTTTGGTAAACTTCCGACTCATTCCTGGAGAAGCATCTTTCAATTTCCTCGACCGCACGCTTCTCAAGCTCTTTCTCTTTCCTGCTGAGAAGCCGGTGTTCGGCTCTCCTCTTCTGCTCATAAAGGTCGTAAGCAGCTCTAGTCTTTCTTTGTAACGCCGCATTACGTGCGTTTTGCTTAGTTGCATGTGCTAGCCGGCATTACTCATCAAACCAGAGGTTGCGTTGGGGTGGTCGAGTGAAACTGGAATTCGATATTTGATGCTGGCGGTAAGGAACCTCTTAAGAGATTAAGGAGATTAAGGAGATTCGATCGGAATAGGATTAGGCGATCTCTTGCGATTGTAGCTGTCTGACGTAGAAATTCCTCACAGCATTAGTTTGTCTTGGCGTAGTTGGGGATATCCGCAACTGCACCTTGCCTACAACAAGCTAATGGTGCGAGTTGATATTGACTCCTCGGAACGTTCGGACATCCAGAATACTGGGGGAGAATCTTGCGTCGATCACAATGTGGTGGCCGTGGTGTAGTGGTACTAGCCATCGCTTTTCACTCGGAGGGTCAAGGTTCGAATCCTACACATGACAATGTTTTCATTTGTGTCATTGGACCCAGTCAGAAAAATCTGCGTTTGAAGGCATAACACTGGCATGTAGATTTGGCTGTTGTAGAGTTTCACGCACAAAACAACCGTTGAAATTGATAACCTGAATCATTCCGAGTGAAGAAAAACTCTTCGTCCTATTCGGACTCCCACCCCTGGAGAGTCAATATCGAAACCAAATATACCTGAGTTTTAAACCAGTACATCACAACAATGCCTTACTTTCTCCTCCTTCTATCTTTCAGCCCGCGCCCTGGCAACAATAAAAGGGTATCATTACCCCCTCAGGCGCGCGTAGGTCTTGTTCAAGATCTTTTTTGTCGTCATCTTCCTCCTCCCGCACATCAGGGTTATGTCGATAAATTGAGCCTTGATGCGGATTGCTACGAGGCGTTCGTCCACATGCCGGAAACTCAAGACTTCTTGCCTAAGTTTGCCTCCGACAAAAAATCAGCATCAAAATAGGCGCTGGTTTTGCCGTATTTTGTTGTTGCTTCTTAACTTTTGTATTTTTGTCAAAAACCTAGAGGGCCACTTCCATTTGTTGGTACCCCTTGGACGAGGGGTCTTTTGGACTGAAAGCCAGTAGCTCGTTTTGGGATGTGTATGCTGCCGTTGGTCCATTAAGGGCTCTTCCGCCACCATCTCTTTTCAAAGACCCTGACTATGTCTCGGAAATCCTTACCGGCCTGAGCTCCAAATATGTCGGAGTAGCCCCGATAGGGTGTCATTTATTTTGGGATCTTTTTCACTGCTGATTCCATCTGGGGAATTCATCCGCTGTCCCGTTTATAGTGCTGCTTTTTTTGGCTGCTGGTCAGCACTCGCTTGTAGTCAAGACCTTTAGGTCATTGAATTTGGATCATAATATGCTGACAACTTCTCCTTACTTAAATTTTTGAGGCGGAAATTAAAACCAGCTTCCACTCAAAGAACTCAGTCTTCCAGCAATACTATCACCATGAGCGAGTTGTTCGGCATACGAAAGAATCACAATATTTCAGCACACGTCCGAAAGTGGTATTAAGGGTGTACTGACGAGCATTCATAGCGAGACAAGTGTTACGGTAAGAGTTTTGAAGGGACGAATTGCTACTGGCAATCTCAGCGTAACACTGGTGGCGAAAATAGCAATGGAATAAGGTGAGACAGGAGACATTACTCCAAGGGTCAAGGGTGCCATCACCTATAAGGCTTATCGCATGGTATATTTGTTACATCGTTCGAGGAAACCTAGACATTTCGCAGCATTTTTGGCAACCTCGAACATGAGGTCATTCCTACGTAAGTTGTCATTGACACGCATTCTGGAGAGAGTTTTTCGGGTTCGACGATGCAAGTGCCATTCATGGATAATGGCTGGGTATTTGAATTTCGCTTAAGCGACAGCATACAACATTGTGTTTTAAGCATTAAATTCCACACTGTCGATAGATCCCCAATTAGTTATGCTGTTAATATCGGAATTTAATGGCCTTAACATACACTGCCGTTCCCGTTCTTCAGCCGAAGAGCAGGGACTTTAGTCCGAAAACGAATATGAAAAGCAGAGAGTACTGTCATCAGCAAAGGAATAAATTGGATTAGAAGTGAATAAAAATTAAAAAGAGTGTCGGAGACAGAACGGAGCCCTGGGGCACATCAGCACTTATTTTGTGAATATCAGACTCGAAACCATCCAAGATAACTTGAATTGAGCGTTCCTATAGGAAATTTCTAATTTATTGAAGAAGCGAGTCGGCGATCCCAAGTGCAAGCATTTTCGACAGTATAACCTGGTGTCAAACTCTGTCAAATGCCTTAGAAATGTCAAATGCAACTATCTTGCTTTCACCAGATTGATGTAAGTCTTGGTTTCACTTTTCGATAAGACATGCCATCAAATCACCAGGAGACCTGTTGCTACGGCACACTGCCGCTGAGCAGCGTTTCCATGAACTTGGGAAGAAGGGTCTGTAAGAGGAGAGAGAAAAGCATCGCCTTTTTTGGGGACGGGCTGGATAAATGTTATTTTTCATCTGCTCGGAAAGAGTCCTAAAGAGTAGGATTGAATGAAAATCGTACGCAGTGGTTTTGCCAGCATAGAAGAACACCTCTTTACCATCTGTACAATTACAATTTTGCAATTACGATTTCGGTACGAGGTAACAGGGATACAATTATTTGTATGGAGTCAGACACCGTATCAAACTCGTTTAAGTTTGAATCGCAGTCCAGTTTGGAGTAGTGTAAACAAAGGAGTAGTGGATAACTTGCATACGGAGCGGAATTTAAACCACATGTAATTGAATTACGGACTGGAGCAGGAACTACATTGTGGTGGAGTTTGGTAACTATGCACGTGAATGGCGAGACCGCGGTGAGAAGAGAATAATGGCAATAGTTCGTAGCCAGGTATCTTCAGATCAGAGTGATCTGAGAAGTGGGGGCTGGGATCGAACCGTGTTTCACTAAATGCTAAAACAGCTGGCCTGTATTTGCAGACGTAGATGTACGCAGAAAAGTGTACTTTGTAGCCCTCGTATATTGCCTACATCCACTCTTAATCTCCGAGTTATAATCACACAAAAAAAAAAAAAAACAACACTGTGGCGCTGGCAGCCCGGTATGGGCCATGGCGTAGCTTCTTGACACTCATTTGTGTTGCTCATGTTGTCATTTTTGTCACATCTGAGCGGGGCCTACGGTTTATCGTCGAGTCCGAACGGCACTCCTTAGAAGCTTTTTCGTAGAAAATTTTACTTTCGGGAGTTTGCCATTGCCCGCCGAAAGGGTGATGGCGATTTGAAAAATCGTTGGTGACCCAGCCAGGAATTGAACCCAGACTGTTTGCGTGGTAGTCCAATGAGCTAACTATCGCGCCATCGCCATCGCCATTAACGCAAAAAGCACAAACACCATTTGTCATTGGTTTATCGAATCAAATTGCTGTAGGCGTTATGCTCTTACCGCAACACTAAACAGTACACCAAAATACACTCAGTCATTTACCGTGCTATATGACAACACAATAAGTACAATAAGACTGAGTGCAGTCAACAGTACGATACCCATTAACTCAATATGGCCCAGATATACTGTTGCGATGTTGATTTTAAGAGCTTTCAGTTCGTCTCCTCCTCCATTTCCCAGTAATCACGCGCAGTAACTCACACTTGAAGTGACCAAGTTTTTTTATCCACTTTCGGCAAGTTCCAAGGCTCTACACGATAGAGAAGAACCAGGCCGATGTCTTATAAAAGGTGCTTTTTTAAGCCAATACTAACTACAGAGATTTATATCTGTCAAATCTATAATTGCTATGCCATAATTGCATCAATTGTTTTACATACATGCTTTAACAATGTTTCCAAATTGTCGCATTTTGGGTTTCAAAATTATGGTTCCTTGCGCTAAGCTTATAGAGCACTGGCACCATATTACACCTGACATAATCGACCATCTGAGACCGCTATCCACCGTATTGTTGACCTATTTCGCACAACATTTTCTTTGAAAAATGCTCTGAAATCGACTGTATACTGAAAAGAATATTCTATCCGTTCAGCAGAGTGTTGAAAATGATCCAAATTTATCCTTTATGCCTTAAGTAAGACACTTATGGCCAGCAACTGCTTCAGATTACGTGTACTTTTGAGGAGAAACAATAATGTCGAGTATGCCCTGGCCGTTGGAGGAATAATAAATTTCAAAGAGAGTATTGCCAAGTGCTTATGCAGCAAAACGAGGTGCCAATTGCTAGGATTTCATTCATATCTGAATATGATCTCAAATTTGACCTAACTTAATAACCATCAAAAGAAAACCAACAATCTTTTATCCTCAAACCATTTCTTTCTTTTTTTTATGGGACTTGACGACAATTTACAATACCACAATGCCGCAACTGTTCATCCTCTTCCAATTAATTAAAACCAACGCTTATCCTACACATAAAAGAGGCTTTTCCTATTACTTAATATCCGCACCATGTGAACGAATAAACCGTCAAAATGATTCAATTAGCAGCCAGCGAATCCAGCGCAAAATCTATCTCACGTTCACCGTTGTTAATAACTCAATTCACCGCATATCTACCCACTATATACGCATATAGATACCGATCAGTGTAAGCTACCCTTGTCATCGTACTGTCATGAAGTTAACATCAGCCATCCATTTCAATTGTCAACCACTACCTACACCGACCACATGGAATGGTCTTGGGAATGAAGTCAAGATTCGTTCTTGCTCATGGTCACATTGATTAGCTGTGGCCATTGACCGGAGCCTGTAATAAATTCTCCAAGTAATTTTGCAACCTGAAATGACTCAATTAATTCTCGGCGTTTTCATAGCAAACTCCTGAAGATGAAGGTGAGATGTGAACAAGGTGCATACAGTAGGGTCTAAATGTATATAAATCTATTCGCCTTATTTAATAAGTTGAAGATTAAAGTAAGCCACCAAGTTTTTGGTTTAAGGGAATTGCAAATTGACCAACTTTTCGTCATTATCATTCACTTCACTGGCAGATTGATTGATTAATTGTATTTTGGTCAATCCTTTGCTAAGTTTTACGTCACGTTTGCTGTCAAAATATGGTCTCCCCAAGGACTTCTTTAGAAAAGAGGAAAAAAATTATTCTCTTTGGACACAACTCACCAACCTCATCTTCATATCAAGTCTTTTAGGTACTCAAGACCTAAGGAGCACTACAGACACTGACGTTTGAGGTAAGTCAACCTTTGAATGTCTACTAATCTTGCATGTAAGCAATATTCCAACTGCGTATGGATATGGGCGGTGCATTCTGATGTCAAGTTTGAGCTGAAGAACACAACAACGAACTTACTTCCTCATTTGCCTTTAACTCACCTTTTTCTATACTAAGGAGGACTTCATTTACTCGATTAGAAGAATAGAAGGAGTTTTGTGACAAGGAAACCTAACAGGCATCTTCAAGCATTTACAAATGGCCTAACGTAAGTTCTTGTATAATTTCTGTGAAATGATTCCTAACACAAGGGATCCCTCGAAACTGCAGCAAGTTCTGTCTAAATCACCCAGAATTTGAAGCTGAATTACTCGGACGGAAGCCTAGTTGCCTTCAAAAAGGTATCATTACCTGGCCATCGAAACGGAAAAGGCTAAATTGAATCTTTCTAGGCTCTAGGAACCGACATATGAGTACTTCACAAGAACAAATCGTTTTTAAATCGGTAGAGATAGACACTGACTATCGAAGTGTCAAATTGCCACGGAACTGCACACCCTCTAACGACCAGTGAACAAATCACACTCTTTCAAGGAGTTTGCAATGCCGACGTGGCATAAAAACAATCTTCGGTTTACAGAGAAGAAATCCTCTTCCATGGGACCTATTCCTACATAAACTGCCCACCAAATTGAGGACACAGGCGACGTACGTCACCTTATACATATTTCAGGCGAGCTATTCCCTTATATGTAACTATGGCCTTAGTTTGCATTCGGGGGCAATGGTGCTGGTCCATTTAAGAAAAAAAAACTGACACCGCTCTGTCGCTCTGAATTTCTCGAGGATTGTCATGTAGGAGCTGCATAAATGTGTGTCATGCCAGCTTACTCAGACTATAATTCCGGATCCCCTATCACCTGATTTCAGAAAGGAACGAATAAAGGAAACACCAAGGCTTTCTTAGTAATCCACTTCTATCCTCACAGCCATTTGTAGAACAGCTGAAGACTTTGAAGCAAGGGTACTCGTATTAGATAGGGACATCTGCATGATCAAATCCAAACCACGTGCCTTTCAAGACGAAATCTTGATACTATATAAATCAAGCCACTGCCTGAACATTCTCTCCCGCGTCGGAAACTGCAATACACACATTAGGTGGCGCTACAGTCCGGGGTGGTCCTGGGCCTCAGTCAACAAGCTTCTCCACCCAGCTCGATCCCTGGCTAGCTGCCTCCAGTTTCGCACGCTAAGTTGGCTGAGGTCCCCTTCCACTTGCGTGAGCCACCTGAGTCTTGGCCTTCCTCTACTGCGCTGTCCCTCGGGAGCGGATTCGAAGACTTTTCGGACCGGAGCATTGATGCCCGAACTGGTGTCGTTGTCTGTATTTATAGCGGAGCCTAGGTAAACAAAGTCCTTAACTACCTCAAAGTTATATCTGTCGAGGGTGGCGTTCTGCCCGAGACGTCGGTGTTGGTTGTCCTTTTTGCTTGACAGCATATATTTGTTCTTGCCCTCATTGACCGCTAAACCCATTTTCACAGCTCCCGTCTCAATGCTCGCGAAAGCGCCACTGACATCACGCTGCTTTCTCCCGATTATGTCAATATCGTCGGCGTATGCGAGTAGTTGGATGGACTTTTGAAAGAAAGTGCCTCTTGTATTTGCTCGTGAGTTTTGCACTATTCTTTCAAGTACGATGTTGAAAAAATCGCATGACAGCGCATCGCCTTGTCTTAATCCTTTCTGGACATCAGAGGTCTCGGTGAGATCTTTACCGACCTTGATGGGGCAGCGTGCATTCTCCATCGTCATCCTGCAAAGACGGACGAATTTGGCAGGGATGCCGAAACTAGACATTGCTCTGTATAGCTCGTCTCTATAGATGCTGTCATACGCGGCCTTAAAATTGACGAATAAGAGCTGTGTATCGAACTGAAGCTCATGGGTTTTCTCAAATATCTGCCGTAGTACGAATATTTAATCGATTGTGGCCTGAAGTCTTTCTAATATGGACCTATCAGGTTGTTGACGAACAGCTTCAGGCGTTCACACAAAACAGCATAAAAGATCTTGTATGCGATGTTAAGAAGACTGATGCCTCTGTAGTTGGCGCAGTTCAGAGGGCCTCCTTTCTTGAGAATCGGACAAACAATGCTTAGGTTTCATTCATCGGGCATACTTTCGTACGACCATATTTTACAGATGGTATATGCTCCTTAGAAAGTCATCGCCTGCTACTTTGAAGGGCTCGGCGGTCAAGCCATCCACTCCAGCAGCTTTCTTGACTTAAGCTTAGATATGGCTATCTATTGCACATTTAATTGAGTCTGAGTGGTCGTATTTGTGGACGGATTAGTCCAAGTTGAGAGGCTCATTCTGTCTGACAGCGGTTCTGTTTCGTCATCGCCGCTATACAGTCTACAGAAACGATCTTTCCAAATCCTCAGCATCGACTGCGATTCTACTACGATGTTCCCTTGTTCATCTCTACAGGCTTCGGTTCGGGGTTTGTTTCCGCGGCATGTTATTTTTACCTTTTGGTAAAACTTCCGAACCTCATTCCTGGAGTAGCATCTCTCAATTTCCTCGATCGCGCGCTTCTCATGCTCTTTCTTCTTCCCCCTGAGAAGCTGGTGTTCGTCTCTCCTCTTCCGTTCATAGAGCTCATGAGCAGCTCTGGTCTTTCTAAGCAGCGCCGCGTTGTATGCATCTTGCTTAGCTGCATGTGCTTGCCGGCATTCATCATCGAACCAGGGGTTTCGTTGTGGTGGACGAGTGAAACCCAGCACATCAGAAGCGGCATCTCTGATGGCGTTTTGGCAGCGTTTCCAAGGGTCTTCGATGTTTGATGCTGGCGGCATTGGACTTCTTAAGAGATTAAGAGTCAATCGATCGGAAAAAAACTTGGCGATCTCTTGCGATTGTAGCCTGTAGGATATCTGCAACCGTACCTTGGCTATAACAAGGTAATGGTCTGAGTCGATGTTGGCTCCTCGGAACGTACGGATATACATAATACTGGAGGAGTGTCTTGCGTCGATCGCAATGTGATCAATCTTATTGACTGTTCTCCAAGTCCCCTTGTGTATGTCGAGATGTGGGAACCAAAGATACCCTCTCTTCCTAGCTTTGCATTAAAATCACCGAGGACAATTTTAATGTCATAGCTAGGGCATTGCTCGTAGGTCTTGTTAAGGAGCTCGTAGAAGGCTTCCTTGGTGTCGTCATCTTTCTCCTCTTTGGAGCGTGCGCGCTTATGAGGCTAATATTGGCGAATTTAGCCTTGGTGCGGATTGCTACGAAGCGCTCGCTCACATGCCGGAAGCTGAGGACTTCTTGTCTTAGTCTGCCTCCGACAACAAATCCGCATCCAAATAAGCGCTGCTTTTGCCGTCGATAGCAATTGCCGTAGTAGATGTCGCAGTTTTTCATCTTCTTTTTGTCCGGCCCATCCCATCGCATTTCTTGGATGGCGGTTATGTCTGCTTGGCAGCAGTCTAGGGCCTCCGCTAGTTGCTCGGCTGCACGTGGTCTATTAAGGGATCTAACATTCCACGTGCATATCCGAAGCTCATTGTCCTTAAATCGTTTGCGTGGGTTGACAACAGTAGATCCGTCCATATCCGAGGCTTTTTGATGCTTCGTAACTTATGTTTTTTTTTAAATGGCCGGGCAGTTACCCCAGCGGCATAGCCCCCAACCTGGAGGACCAGTTCCATTTTGAATGCACCTAGGACGAGGGGTCGGTTACACCGAAGCCAGTAACCCGTTCCGGGATGTAAGCGCTGCCGTTGGCCCATATAGGGCTCGTCCGCCACCATCTCTTTTCCAAGACCCTGACTAAGTCCTGGAAATTCTTACCGGCCTGAGCTCCAAATATGTCGGAGTAGCCCGGATAAGGTCTTGTTTTGGTTTTCCGATACTAACCCTGATTTATGGCGCAGGAAACTTGCCATTTGCCGCCTTCACTTCGCAATCTCTAGTGAGATTCCCAGATGGCGCCGGGATTCTGTAAAGTTCTATGACACTCGGACGCCCCGTGGAACTGCGGTTACAGGCCTTATCCATAGAAATAAATAATACACAATTTGACTACATGAAGTCGAAAATTGTGTACGTAAAACTAATATTTCTGGCCCCATAGGGTCAGTGATAAAAATACTGTGAGATATTTAAACTGTGTCTGCCACCTCACTTCACAGATGATCTTATCCGGAAAAGCCTTCTTCATTTGGTTCGAGGCTTGAAAGGCTTTTTTCCTGTGGATTTTCTAATTTCATTTCAGTTCCCCATTCCAGATCAGTATTTTGTATTCTGACAAAGAGCCTTGTGCTTTGTATTCATTAGAGCCGAACTGTTTAAGGTTCATACTCCGGTGGTCGCTATAATGATGACTTCTAATCATTTCGAGATTTACTGTGGTCGTAGTTGAAGAACAAATATTCATGAAGCTTGGTTTGATTTAAGCACGATACTGATTCCTAACCATAGAGCCTTGCTGAGCTGGTCAGAAACTACAACAGGTTTTGCTCTAATATACTTTGCAGCATGTCGAAGCAAGGAAAGCCTCAGCGTTAGTAGTGTTTTTGCATCGATTAGATTGAAAATCAATTTCCAAAAGTCGGAAAAAATCTTGTTTAGGACTCCATTGAGATGGGCTTCTTGGGATACCAGAAATCACTTGCGAAATTTGGCCATTATTGGACAACACGAGATGTCATTAGCGGTGAGAAGCGTAGTTACGAGTAGATAACTTGGTATCTGACTCGATAAATATCTGTATTTTGACAAATATATAGATGTTTGTCTCGCTGGGGCCAGGAAGGCCTTAGCTCTGACAGAAGGCTGTTTCACAGCAGTCACATTGTTTCCAGGGAGAAGGTTATATGCTATGTGGACCTAATCAGGCCAGACATCGCGTATGGTTGCCCTGTTTGGTTTAATGTAGCGCCGTCTCATATGGAAATATGGATTCGGGTGTTTGAAAGGCCCTGGTGTTTGTTTAGGACCTGTCTGAGTTTGTATAGAACACCAGAATTAGAGTACAAGAAATACTATCCCAACAAAGCCCTTTACGATGGGGCTCATCTGAATTTCCTAATTAAGTTGAATCGAAGGCACGTTGCAAGGGCAATGACCATCGACAACAGCCTGATCTTTGGGGCTTATTACCCCAATGAAATGTACCAAGAGAACTCACTTCTACTAGGCTTTATCCGGCCGGAGGCTTTTTTTCATATTGATGCTAAGGGTTTAGTGCAAAGTAGGGATGGTATCCCGGTAATATACCACCGCCATCGCGGTGCGAAGGACAAGCGGCTCATCTACGACGGGTATGTCGCTAATGCTCAGCAGCTCCTCCGTTTTAGTTCCGCAATTGCGGAAAGAGATCGGGTCGATGCTGACAGTTCGCCGAATTCTGGTCGCTTAAGGAAGAAGGGAAGGAAGTCATGCTTTCCTAGGTCGGTATGTTACTGAGGTAACACACTTCTCCTAGTTTTAAGTTAGATTAAGGATAGTTAGGGGAGTCTCGTGGAAAGGACTGGCTCGTTAACATAGGGCGGCACTTCTAAGAAGTGATTGATGCTTCATGGTATCAGTCAAGTCTAGGCGGTACTTGTGCACGATGTTGAGGATTGCCAGGCGCCCGAAATCGCAATCGAGATGGTGACCACCCGGAGTGAGAGCCTACGAGTGCTCACAACCCCGATTATATTTTAGTTAGACTAAGTATTTTAGGTAGGTTAAGTAGAATAGGTCATAGCATTAAGTTTTGTAAAAAAACCATTGCTAACAGTGATCAACTTCTGTCATCGAAGATCTGCAGAGGAAATGGGAACGACTCTCCACGAACTACAATGTGAATAATCCAGTCCTTTCGAACACTTTCCGCCTTCAGAATAAAATATCTAACTGGCGATTCGAGAGCATTACTGAGGACACTGTCGAAAATATGGCAAATGATGTAATAACCGATGATGACGGGGAACCGCACCTGTTCATTTTGAAGAAAAAGATCGATGCGAACTTCAAAAACCAGCTGTAATTCATCCAATTCCAAAAAGGGCTAAAGGCCCGACTAATTCGATATGTTTTAGTCGATATGTCTCCTACCGATTATAAGCAATATATTTGAAAAGTTCTTCAAATGAGTCCTAACCAAGTGGGTTAACTTATAAGTGAAAATGAAAAGTCGATTTAGCTCACAGACGGCTGACTCCTACACATGGTTTGTGTCTTTGATAAACAAATATTGTATTTTGAAGGGTAAGCATCTGTCAAACAAATCCAGTATGTCATCGATTGTGACCGTAAAACATCTTTTTTTTCGTCTTGAAAATGTCGACTCTGTGCTAGATAAGGACCATTAGCTGTACCTTTATAATATTTTTTTTTTCAAAGGATACCGCTGCTGAGAATCATCGATTGTTAATGGAAATTTATGGTGAACATGCTTGAAATCAAAGGATTTATGAACGTCGGTTTGTTCGTTTCAAAAGAGTTAACTTCGGCAACAAAGACCGTTGAAAACCAGAGAAATAATTCAAAGATGAAGAAAATTAAATTAACATTTAAATAAGACAATAACGGTGTGAGATCTTAAATTGATTCTGGCTTCGTTCATGCCATTATGCGTGGAATAGCACATTATTCAAATGGCCTCCTCGGCTTCGCTGGCGGTGCTTCATGCGGTCGGTCCAACTTTTGATGACTCCGTCCATTATGTGCGGCGTTATTCCGGCAATAGCGTGTCAAATGTTGGCCTCGAGCTGGTCCAAAGTGGTTGGCTTGTTAGCGTAGGCTAAGAACTTGACGTAATCCTAGAGAAAATAATCGACTGGTGCCACATCGCATGATGCGGCTTTTAATTGATGAACGCTCGCTGTGAGATGACCCAGTCGCCAAATTTCTCCTTCACAACTTCGTCGCTTGTTGGAACCACAGCTCGGATATATTGATGTTGTCGAGCTCTGACAACAGGGAGTCGGTTAACATCGCTCTATACCTGAGAACATTGACGGTAATGGTGTCTCCTTCCTCATTTCGAAAGATATAAGGTCCGATGATGCCACCATGCCGCATCAAACAGTCAATCTTTGTGGATGTATTGATGCTTGGCCGAACATTTGTGGATTGCGTTCGCAATTTTGCTTGTTGATAAAGCCGCTGAACGAAGAATGGGCCTCGTTCAAAAAGATGAGTTATCGAACTCATGGTATTGTCTATGGTCGTACGGCTTCATTTCTTCGGTCAGCACATATATATGGTTGAAGGCTTTAATTTAACCGCAAAATAAGCCGGGTTGACTCTCTGGCGATGCTCAATTCAGCTGATCGACGCCTAATCGACATCTCTGGGTTTCTTCGATACTGGCTGATATGGCGGCTATGTTTTCTCCATTTCGCACCAATCTCTGCCTGGTTGGTGGCCTAAGATTCAAAAGAGTCTACTCATGCTCAAACTTTTTCACGGTGCGACGAATTACCTGCACATTGATGCCATGATGACGATCAACCTCACGACGAAGTTCATGTTTCTTGTTTACGAGTATAACTGAGCCGGAATTTCAATAATATTTTTTTTAATATTATAGTTTCCGCACGTTCGGGAAATCTAAAACGATGCATGATAATATGGCAAATCTTACTGGACAACTGCTGAAATATAGCAATTTGAAAAACTATCATTGCCGTCTCGTCACCCTTTACTTTGAAAATTCCAAGTAATAAATAGCATGGGTAGACCTAGGCCAATTCACGCAATATCCACGGAAAGAAGGTAATGCTATGCATTAAGGGAATGGTGTGTTATGATCTGATCAAATCTGATGAGACGATTATTGGAGATCGCTATTATTGAGGGACAACTGATAAAATTCACTTGAGCATTAAAGCCCAAACCAGAATATACCCAAAGACAGCTATCAGTTATTTTCAATCATGACAATGCTTATCCACAATGGCAACCATTAATTGGCGAGTTTTGCCCAAACCACGGAATTCACCGCCCTTCTGATTATTACTTGTTTCGATCGATGCAACAATGACTTTCGGAACAGCAATTTCATTCTCGCGGAGAAGCGAAAAATAGTCTTGACGAATGGGTGACTTCAAAAGACGAACAGTGGTATTGATGTGGAGTTCACGAATTGCAAGAAGGACAGAAACAAATCATAGCTAATGATGTTCGATATTGCCAGGACTGTAAGTTGAAGATAATTCCATTTTTTTTTTAAATGACTTTTTCGAGATCCTCAACGGAGAATGTGGAAGCCATATTGCCATGGCCAGAGCCAAAGATGTTGTCTCTTAAAAGGAGCATGACAGGCTATTTAAAGGCAATGCCAGACTTATATTCGAAGTTTAGGTAGGATTAAGGTGTTAAGAATACGAAAAAGGTTTCCGATGTCAGACTGGCGCGCATGAATGAGGCGACATCTTCAGATGAAAGGGTGATATACGATTTGGACCAGTGTACTAGTATTTGCTAAGGTCTTGTGATTTCTAATAAATATTGCAATGGATCACAACTACTGACAATTTCTACGACCAGTTTCGTTGGAGCGGATGACTTAGTTCAGTTAAAGTGCTGGAAGACAGTCCATTGGATTATCCAAGCAGATATAGCTAGGACTCAAAAGACATCCTTCCTCTACCCTCCTATTCGATTGAAATCGATGAGACCAAATTTTTTCGATGTCAGGCAGCCAACGTGGAGCCTTTATGTTTTGGTTGACACAACAAGGTTGCTTATTGTGAGGAGGAGAGTTCTTCTACCTATAGGGACAAAATCGGTTTTAGAATTCGCCCGTGAGTGGGAAAATAAAATGTCCACCGTTAAGTTGTCTTTAAGAAAGTGTGTCTATAGTTGGCCTTTACAGATCAATACATGTTAAGGAAATATGTCCTTCACGTCCTTGTTGTATCGATGAAATATTGAACTCAGTGTGCAATAAATCGATTCTTGAACCGCCTTTCGGCACATATCCCCATCCTGCAGGAACCATTACTCCTCCAGGTACAAATCTTCATAGTGCTGTCCAACGACTGTAACACTTCGTTCATTGTCGCGTTGAAAAAAAGGAGGTCAATAATTTGGCCAATACAAAACTACACTAATGAGTTCAATGGCTACGTGTGGATTTGTTGAGCCTCAAGTACAACAATTTTGCGTAGTTACCGAGATGGAAATGATAAAAATTTTCGTCAATTTTGAGCTGCTAACAGGGAAACGATAATGAAGCGGGTGATTATTTTGCTTAAATTATTGAGTCAATTGGACCTTGTAAGCGAATAATCCGAGATCTTTATGCGCAATTCTCCTCAGGAGAGTGTAACTGATCCTTGATTGCTGGGATTCATTTCGTATCCCAAAAACATAAAACTGGGTCTCTGTCAATTTGTTGAGATGTCAATGTGAAAGTTGCATTTGTTTCGAAAAAAAAAAAACCAACAGATGGCCTTCCTTTCATTTTTGCCCGACATTTTAATAAATACACATTTAAAGAACCCTTTATTTAGAGTTGCTTCATGCTTCACCAGTTCATGAAACTGAACTAAAAATTCTGATAAACTTGCCAATGGTTGCGCGATTTAAGGCCTTGGCGATCCTCAAAACAGAAGGCTTTCGTAAGTCCTGCATATTCAATTCAATTCAATTCAATTCATTTGATTGGAATAGTACAAATAAGACATAGTAGTAAACAGTAAATTAATTAAGTCCGAACATATACCTAATCAAATCATTAAAGGCGACAAGTAACTTATGTTGCGAAAGGGAAGCAAGCTTGCAGTAGACTACAGCACCGTAGTCAATTAAAGGTAAAAATAGCATTTTCACAAGTCTGAGCTTTGTGTTAATAGGTGTGAATCTAGAATAGAGCCAAAGCTTGCGCAGTCCAGGATAAATTCGTCCAACAACATAATTTATATGGTCAACAGCGGAAAGTGATCTATTTAATTTTAAACCGAGTTTAGTAACCACGTCAACAAAATAGAGGTATTTGTCATTCAGGAATACTGGTGACATTCCGTCCAGGTCAAAGCTCTTTTTGGATATTAACATTAGCTGTGATTTGTTAGGGTTAAGATTAAGTCTATCAGACATTGACCAGTCATATATTTTAGATAAATCTTCATTTAGTCTGACGACAAGGTCCTCAATAAG
This sequence comes from Volucella inflata, assembly GCA_928272305.1. Classification (NCBI taxonomy): domain Eukaryota; kingdom Metazoa; phylum Arthropoda; class Insecta; order Diptera; family Syrphidae; genus Volucella; species Volucella inflata. Next base: position 16,997,454 of record OV743718.1, on the reverse strand, counting down.
TCCAATGGGTCTCGAGACATAAATCTGACCATCGTCTGCATATAAGTGTGTATCAGCATTTGAACAGATTTTTGGTAGATCATTTACAAAAAGATAGAAAAGAATTGGACCAAGTATACACCCCTGGGGAACTCCTGAAGCTAAACTGCCATATTCCGACTAGGTGCTGTTGTAAACAACTCTCACCGTATTTTCACTAAAGCCGAAATATAGTCTAAGTTTTAGGCATAATACTTTGTAGTTAACACTATCAAAGGCTTTCGAGAAATATAGCAAGCACAGCATCGTTAAGAAATCCATATCACAGTTAACCCTTATATCGTCAAGAATTTTGATCATAGCTGTAGGACCTGACTGAAACGGGGACAATAGAATATGTTGATTGACGAAGTTTACAATTTGGTTAGCTAGAGACTTTTCGAAAACTTTAGAAAAACAAGGTTAAATGCTTATAGGCCCAAAGTCAGCTGGCAGGGAGGACTGGGGCTTTTTTGGAACGGGTTTTACATTGGCCAACTTCCAAAAATCAGGAAAAGTGGACGTAGTTATGCAAAAGTTTATTTTATTCGTGAGGCTACGTCTACAACTGGTATACTATCTACTATTGTCTTCTTTCCAACCACAAGTTGTTTTCCCATAGGGTTTTATGGCTTTGTTCGGCCTTAATTTTGATAAAAAGTATCGTTTCTTAGCTCTTCTAGTAATGGAGGTTGAGTTGTTACTCGCACAACAAAATATTTCCCAATTTAGGGTTCTTGGCCTTAACCTCCATTTACTATAGAGTAAACCTTGTTTCGAATCTTTATGGCTCGGTGGACTTCATGCGTGAACCATGGGCATTTGATATTTTGTATTACAAGAGTTTTTAAGGGAATATGTCTATTAAAGAGGTCTAATACTGATGTTTGCAGACGATTAACTTTATCAATTGCGTCATGGAATGAGACCAGCATTGAATTGCAACGCTTCATTATTTATTCTTGAAAAGTCTCTTAATTGAAAAGAAGTCGAAGAAGGGGGACGATTTAACTCAATATTAAACGTGCAGAAGATTTAGTCGTGGTCGGACATATCCCAGGATGAACTAGCTACGTTCTTGCTCTTATATTTCTAGTCATATTATGGTTTCTATTTCTTTTCCTTTGCTCTTATTTGAAGGGGTATAACTACAGTCCGTTTGATAAGATCGTATACGGCAAAACTCGCTTATGAAAACCGGTTTGGAAGTGGCATTTGCATTAGCAGATAAAAAAATACTTCTGCTAAGATGCTTTGAATAAAAAAATTTTAAGAGTGTTCAGTTTTTGCCAGAGACGGATGTACTTTAAAATGAGTGTCGCGTTTGCATCACGTTATGAAGCAGTATTCTTGCGCACGTATCCAAAAGGACCGAAAATGTCATACAGAGCAGCTGCTAAATACATGAAAAAGTCAAAAGCGTTTGTTAGCAAGTGGGTGCACCGTTATTCAAAAGTTAAAAATGTGGATGATTTGCCGGATCGTGGGTTTACGCCAAAAACAACAAAAAAGCAGGACAACGTGATTCTACGCGTGTTTGAAAAAAATCCTCTTCTATCGTTACGTGGAGGACAAGGGATTTTACGTAAAAGGGGTCTAAATGTGTGTTGTGATACGATATGAAGACGTTTACTAGCCAATAATGTAAAATTTCGAAGCACAATAAAGAAACCACTACTGTCTAAAAAACACCTAGAAAAACGACTCTGTTGGGCCAAGGAGAACTGGACAGAGATTGGAAGAACGTTATTTTTTGGGATGAAGCTTCTTTTTGGGCATGGTCTCCTATCACTCATACCGAGTGTACACAATCTAATAAATTAATCCAGCGGACCGTCAAACACCCGGCAAAAGTGAACGTTTGGGGATTCTTCTCAAAACGAGGATTTGGCAATTTGTTCATGTTTACAAATAACTTAAACGCACCCAACATGGTCAAAATTTATAAGAAGGCTTTATTACCATCTGCCCAAAGGTGGTTTAAAAGAAGGAATGAGAATTGGTTACTGCAAGAAGATAATGACCCGAAACATCGCAGTCGTTTGTGCAGTGCGTGGAAACAAGAAAATGACGTCGATGTTTAAGATTGGCCATCACAGTCGCCGGATGCAAATCCTATTGAAAATGTTTAGGTATTCATGAAACTAAAGCTCCAAGGAAAGAAGATCTCGACGGTCAAACAATTATCACGAAAAATACGAGTTTTATGGAGATCTTTGTCTCAAGATTATGCTATAAAATTAGTAGAAAGCATGCCTCGAAGACTCCAAGCAATTATTGATAATGGAGGAGAGTGGACAACATATTAATTGAAAAGCATTCAAGTAAATAACGAAAAAAACCAGTACAATTGATTTTTTTTTATTATTATAAGTTCTTCTTTAATTTTTGTCGTGTACGATGTTATCAAACAGACTATACTTAAGATACTCACGAATTTAGAGAGTCCATTTTCGTCTGTTAGACTAAGTTGATGGTGAACTCTTGATTTGTATCGTGCCAAGCCTTCGTCTATCCATTGTAATTTCAGCAGCAAATACCTCTAGGTCATTGGGTATTCTTATTCAAATATGCCACCATACCTTTACCTAATTTTGGAAGTCTTAAAGAATTTTTCCTCTGGTTCTTATTAAAGCCCACACTTTTCTACATAACCTTAACAAGTCAATCCCATGTGAATCACTGTGATATGATGACCATCCTCAGGTAGCAAATCTCTATTCCTCTTTTTTTTCTTTGTTTTTTTCGGGGGAATTTAAAGTTTTGTCGACTTGGCGTGTGTCAACTTTTCCACACACCTGTCATTACCTTCATCTCATATACTGTAATATCTTGAGGGGATTTTTCGAAGATGAAGTTGTGCTTCGCCACTGCTGACATTTATGATGCGCGCATCGTAAAATGTGTCTACTCTTACAGTCCTTTGTGGATACGAATACGACGACGAGTATGTGTTTTTACGGTTTTCATCCAGAAGACAATCGTCGTCGTCGTCTTTCACACTACACGCAGTCGACTTTGGTATTCACTTTTATTATCGCCGGGGTTTTTATTAATTTCGATTTGCTGGCACCGCCATATACTTGTACGCTTGCACCCTAAAACCGGTGGGCCCACCACTAGACCCCCTACTCACAATACGAGTATACCCGTGCACCGGAAAACGCGAAACGGGCATTTTTATTCGAATGAACAAACAAACAAAACGAAACGAAAGGAGACGACTTAAATGGTGAATAAAACGAAGATGAAGACTAACAAAAAAAAAAAAGACACAGAAATTGGAATTCGCCATAAAATTTCTGTCTAATAACCCTGCGTTACGACCTGTTTTATGGTGCCAAAGGACTTCTGAGTACATAGCCGTCTTTCTCCACACGACCATCACTTAACTGGCATGCAGTACCACAAGGAGCCGTATCATGTAGGGCGTACAAACGGGAGTCATGGGGGCAAGCCTGCAAAACATGGTTTAATCAGTATAAGAGCGTTTTCATCAGCAGAAAAGTTCGGTTTTTTTTATTTTTATTTTTCTCAGGTATTTCTACTGATTTCTATTTTTTTTGCTAATTTTTTCGCATTTATAAACTTTTAACCAAAGTGAGGGAATAGATGAATAAATTTAATAAAAAAAAAAGATTTTTGGAATTTTTTTTGAAGGGGACACGGTAGCCATATCGATCTTGGTATTGATGTAGAGTTAACCTTTAAATGGCCAGAGGTGGAACCGGCTCCATATTCAACATGGTTTGGCGCGAGTTTCGAGGAGCTTGCAAAAAATTTGGATATCTAAAGCTGTTTCTAAGCTCGGGAAGGGGTATTGAATAGTGAAACGAAAAATAAAAACAAAACTTCTGTCGGAACGTGTGGATAGTTTTTCTGTAGTAAAAGCACTGAAAATGTGATATGCACCGTTGGTCGGGATGTTGATAGTGATGTGAATTGTTTTTTCTTTTTTTTTAAAATAAATTTGAAATTAGCTAGCCAAGGGGTAAAAAGGGATTTTAGTTTCTAGTTTGGTATTTGTAGCGCAGTCTTCTTTCAGGATACCATCTGCAGATTTTGCAGCATTTTTCGTAGCATGTAATATACCTGACTAAATACTTGGTTTTTTAGCCATTATAATCCATTGGTTTATATACATAAAACTATATAAAATACACTACCCGGACTTAGGGTAGATATACACCTAGCATGGTCGAAAAAATCAATATTTCGACAAATAAACCAGTTACAGCCGTGAGAGTGAAACGAGTTTTGCTCCAAGTCGTGGTGCAAGTGGCATCAAGCGAAAGCTAAAAGAGAACAGAAAAATTTCCATCACGATTATTTAGCATTGCCAAAAATGGTGTTTTTTTTGTCATCAAACCAATTTCCCGCTCCTAGGTGTATGTCTTCCCTTATTCCATGAACTCGAGCAAACTCCAGTGGACAGAATCTTTTATCCTACAGAGCTATAGATTTGGAAAACGAATTCAAGATTCCATTGGAAGGCATTGGAGGAAGTAAGGGTATAAGATCCTCCATACCTGAAGGAGGGCGAAGCATTATAGCTACTGCTCGAATTCAAAAGATTTCTGTCATTATGACAAGACAGGTGACCATCAACTTCTGTAATGATAGAGGAACCCTGGCCATAAGAGGCACCCGGGGCATAATGGATCCCCTCCGTACTTCTCTGTTGAGCAAAATAGCAACATCGAAAGTACATCTTTGTGCTTTAATTCATCGGTGGTTATTGGGAGCGGAGCCTATTTGGATGTGGATTTGTTGTTGGAGATAGACGTCTTGAGTTTCCGGTATGTGAAGGAGCGCATCAATGCTAAATTTGTCAACATTAGTCTGATATGCGCGCACGCGACCACAGAGGAGAAAGATGGCAACACCAACGATACCTTCTATGACATTAAAATTGTCCTCAGCGATTTTAATGCAAAGCTAGAAAGAGAAGGCATCTTTGGTAGCACGGTCGGAAGATATTGCCTGCACGACACCGTCTCCGATAATGGATCAAGGCTAATCGGCACACGATTCCCCTATTTCGATATTCAGAAGAAGACATCGAGAATTCCTGATAAATGAACCGTTAATCAGATTGACCATATAGTCATCGACGCATGACACATACATAATGACAGTATTATGGATGTTCGAACGTTCCAAGGGACCAACATCAACTCGGCCCACTACCTTGTTGTAACCAAGGTACGGTTACGGATATCCCAAACTACGCCAAGACAAGCTAATATTTCGGAATTTCGACGTCAGACGGCTTAAATTGCAAGAGATTATCAAATCCTTTTCCGATCGAATCTCTCTTAATCTCTTAAGAGGTCCCTTGCAGCCAGCATGAAGCATCGAAGGTCTGTGGCAGTACCATCAAAAAGCCATCAGACATGCCGCTTTTGATATATTGGGTTTCATTCGACCATCAAAACGAAACCCCTAGTTCGATAATGAATGCCGGCACGGACATGCAGCTAAGCAATGCGGCGCTGCAAAGAAAGACTAGAGCTGCTCACAATCTGTATGAGCGGAGAGACGAACACCGGCTTCTCAGGAGGAAAAGAGAACTGCGCGGTCAGGGAAATTTAGAGATGATATTCTAGGAATGAGATTCGTAAGTTTTACCAAAAGGTAAAAAAGACATGCCACGGACACAATCCTCCAACCGAAGCCTGTACAGACAAACAAACAAGAGTTGAAGTTGATGCTGAAAATCTGGAAACATCCTTTCTGCAGACTGTATAACGGCGATGATAAAACAAATACCGCTGTCAGGCAGAATGAACCTTTCAACCTGGACGATGTAGACCAACAATTCTCTCCACCCGACCTGGTTGAAGTGAAGATAGCAATATGTAAGCTGGAATCCAACAAAGCTGCTGGAGCGGACGGTCTGACTGCCGAGCTCTTCAAAGCGGCAGGCGTTGGCTGGGTAAAGAGCATACTCAACTCTAAAATATGGTGGGATGAAAATATGCCCTATGAATGGAACGTCAGCATTGTTTGTTCGATCTTCAAGAAAGGAGACCCTCTTAACTGCGCCAAGGGTAGAGGCATCAGTCTTCTTAACATCGCATACAAGTTCTTATTTGCTGTTTTGTGTGAATGCCTGAAGCCCTTCGTCAGCAACCTGACAGGTCGATATCAGTGTGGCATCGATCAAATATTCACACTATGGCAGATCTTATAGAAACCTAATGAGCTTCAAATCGTTACGCACTACATATTCATCCTTTTAAAAGCCGCGTATGGCAGCATCTATAGAGACGAGCTATACAGAGCACTGTGTAGTTTTGTAGTCTATGCAGGATGACGATGGAGAATGCACGCTGTTCCATTAAGGTCGCTAAAGATATCACCGACGCGATGCCCTCTCATGCGATTTCTGCAACGTCATTCGCGAAAGAATAGTGCAAAACTCACGGGCAAAACACAAGAGGCACAGTCCCTCAAAAGTCCGTTCAACTACTCGCATACGCCAAAGATATTGATATAATCGGGAAAAAGCAGCGTGAAGTCAGTGCCGCTTTCGCGAGTATTGAGACTAAAGCGGTCAATGAGGGCAAGACCAAGTGTATACTGTCAAGCAAAAAGGACAACCAATACCGACGTCTCGGGCAAAATGTCACCCTCGACAGATATAACGTTGAGGTAGTTAAGGACTTTGTCTACCTAGGCTCCGCTGTAAATACAGACGAAGACACCAGCGCTGAGATCAAACTCCTGCCAACCGCTGTTTCCTGGGCTAAGAAGGCAATTGACTATCAAAGCCCTCTTTCGAACAACTGAAGTTACCCTTTATAAGACCTTAATAATCCCAGTCATGCTCCATGGCACCGAGGTATGGTCATTATCAAAAATTGATGAGGGTTGTCTTGGTTGCTTTGGGAAGAAAATTCTGCGAGTGATTTTCGGTCCCGTCTGCATTGACGATGAGTGGAGGTGGGGATATAACGACGAACTGTACGGACTGTACAGTGACATCGACCTAGGCAGAAGAGTGAAGATCCAACGATTGAGATGGCTGGGTCTGGACCGAGACTCAGGTAGCGCACGCAAGCGGAAGGGACCTCAGTCAACTTAGCGTGCGAAATTAGAGGCAGGTAGCTACGTACACGCCGGACTGTAGCGCCACCTAAAGTAAAGTACGTAACTCACTGAATTAAAATTTTTTATTTTCCATATTGATGATAAATAAATTTGTTCAGTTATTATTTAAAAAAAATCCTTATGCTCCATGGTCCCCTATCTGCCCACGGATAGCACTCTCGGAACATGGCACTTGTAGAGGAATTGTGCCACATGAACCACTTCTTCTTCGGTTTAACGTCTTCAGGGTGCTTACTATTTGTTTCGAGGGATCAGGGCGTAGCTAGTTCATCAGCGGGACAGTATCTTCAAACATTGGAATGTCCTGCAATCCAACAGATTCTGATATTATGCCGCTGTTGTGGCTACCATGGAGAGACGCCTGGTAGTTTCTAACTGACCTCCAATTTATGGCTTTCACAACAAAAATTCTGATCGCGGCTTGACTGTACGAGTATAGGTATATTGCAATATTAGGTGCGATGACGTCTAATAACTGTTTAGGTTTGACCACGTGGTCATTCTTCAACATCGACAGCCAAGCTGAATATTCATGGAAAAAAAAAGATATTGTAAATTTGGTCGGTTTAGCATGGTATTGTGTATTATGAGGGCTCTCTACCCAACATAATTGATGTCATTCTCATCATTAGCATTTAAGGAGAAATGCGCCCTCTACTACTCCAGACACGACAAATTATTCTCCTGCATGATAATGCTCGTCCACAAGTTGCGGCATCGGTCAAAACCTACAAGGAAACACTCAATTGGGATGTCCTACCCCACCTGCCGCATTGACCAGATATTGGTTCTTCCGTATGTGTCTTGTTCCTATAGATGGCATATGCACTGTCTAAGCAGCACTTCACTTCATAAGATGATGCTAAAAATTGGGTCAATCCGTGGATAGTCTCAAAAGATAAAGCACTTTTTCTAAGAGACTAACGATAGACCGTTTTTCCTTTACAGCCCATTAAATTGTCACGCTATAAGTTGGAAGTGGTCTTGTGACTACGCCTACAGCCATCTTGAGCGATTACAGGGTAGAAAGAACCACATTGGCTTATGGTCCTGGATGAGGCTTACGTCCCTGACACTTAAAAATAATTCAATATCTTGATTTTTCTTCTGAAGAGGACCAGCTCCGATATGGCCGATTTCACGTTTAGGCCACAGATACTTGTATGGAGAGAGTTTTTGGTAATTTTTCGGCATAGAAAAAGTTATGTAATGGTGACTCATTTTTAAAGGCTATGCTAGCGTTAAATAAGATACTCACGAATTCTACTATGAGAACCTCCGAATTCCAACCACATTAGCTAACGAAGGAAACCAAACCATTCAAACATAGCACCGAATAAATTAAAACCCAGGATTTTTCTTCTCTGTACTTTTCCTTGATCACGCCTTCTAAGAGATGCGCCTCCAGCTAATTGAAGGTGTCCTGCCCGTCTAAAGTGAATTCATCTTCAATTGAACTTTTACCACTGGCATTCGTTCATGTGTGATCGGAAGTACTCAATTCTTAAGGATCGTTTCAGCTGGTACAGTGTCTGCAAGAGCTGTGATTTCATTTCTTAATTTCAAATTGTTTGCTAACTTCACACCTAAGAAGACGAATGCATCACATGCACATCGCTTTAAAATTAATTTCCAAGAGTAAGCCGATTAAGATCCAAAATAACTGCCAACTTATAGCCACTTTATATCAATCGTTCTCATCTCAAAGTACCATTACACTTCCTTCTGTTTCTCTTATTGTTTTTTTTTTTTGGATTTTTGTGTGTCCATGTCTGTTTCCGTTTCTGTTTCTGTTTCTGTTTCCATAACATTGAATAAAATCAACGTTGTTTTTGACTTCTTAACTATTCTTCAAATGAGCAAAACCTTATCCTCTGCTTCTGCTATTTCCGTTTCCTTCCATCGGATTAAGAATATCCAATGCCTGGATGTTGTAGTCCTGTGTCCATGTCCTTTCTGCTCTGCTCTGTCCGTCTAGACCAGCTGCAGAATGAGTTACTGCAATTTCATTCGTATCTTTTCGGATGCAATTTGGCCATTGAAAAGTTTTTAAAAATTCAAAGTACTCCACTTTAGCATCACTTGTGTCTTACAATTTTGTATGCTACCCCCTTTCCTATTATGTGTATCCATACCTCCTCCATCGTAGTCATCCTAAAGTACTTCAAAATTGATATTTATTCCTTAAACGTCTTTTCGAAGGAATTTTTGCCCGAATACACATTCCGAACGCTTCAGCGAGCAAAAACACAAACCCTATGTATCTGGCATGGCAATATCTTTGCTATCCTCTATCCTTTGCATCCTGGTGTGCATAGTAAGCAATTTACCGAACGTCAGCCAGATATACAGAAGGAGAGGGAAAGAGATAGATACAGAAAAAAAATTATCCATAAATATTAATTTACGTCCATATAAAATCTCGATAATATCTTAGGAATATCCTTTTTATGGGACACATATGTATAGTGGCTGATGCTACTGATGCCCATGATGCCGCTGCTGATGCTGCTCCTGATGCTGGTGGCGCATCGAAATGGAGCTGCAGGAGCAGTGCTGTATGTTTTATTCAACTGGGTAACTATTTTTTAGTTTTTCTTTTGTTATTTCATTTTATTGCTTTGAGTTTGGCGAACTATTCCGCAATGATACTTCAAATGTTTGCTTCTGTTTCGGGGTAGAGTTCTGGTTGTGGTAGTGACTCCACCTCTCGACTTTTGAATTTTCAATGATATCAAGGGTTTACTAGGAATTCGCTTGAGTAATGCCATCTAGGGAAGGAGTTGGTCTCTATGGGTATATCCGTATCTCGTACACGGATTTCTAGGAAACAATGCTAATGCTGGATGAACCTTAGATGATAGTGAGTGTCAGCAGGAAATAAAATCGACTTAAGAAGCGGACTAAGCACATTTATTTTTAAAAGTGCCAGAGCACAATATTTCTATTGACGGATGGACGCTATAGAACACTAGGTACATACCAACTGTTATAAACTATGACTAATTACTAACAGTGCTACTTAGCTATCATCTGACCTTGAAAATTTACTACCGTGAATGCTATGAGGTCCACGAAGAAATTTTCTAGATGAAGTCAATGATTAGAGCGCACTACCGCCATCCAGTTAACCGTCTCCATAATTGATGACCATTTAGGTCCAATTTATTACAATTTCCATCACTCTTGCCAGAACTTCCGGCAATAGGTCCTCGCAATCTTGACAGATATACTCAAGAGTTTGAGACTTGTTGACGTAGACTTGTGACTTCAGAAAACCCCACACTGGCACTGCCAGCCAGTGCAAATCGCCAAGACGTGGTATAAGGCGACCTGGAAATGCCCTCAGAATTTTGGTTGTGGCTCGTGCAGTATGCGCTGTTGCCCCTTCCTGTTGGCCCACATGTTTTCCAGTCCCAATTCATTCAATCAAGGAAGGAGAAAGTCATTGAGCATGGCTCTGTAGCGCTCGCCATCGAAAGTAGTCGTTTGACCCGAGATGGAAATGGGCCTCGTCGCTCAATCATGATTTTCCATAAAAAGTTGTCTTCGTCGTGGTAGAGATTCAGGATAGCTTGAGCGTAGGTTTTACGCGCTTGGCGGTAAACAGCTAATAGATGATGCACTTTGAAAGAGAACATCTTATAGTCTTTTAACTAAATTCTCTCTAAAGACTGATGCCTTATTGCGTGGTACGTCGTCTGGCCGATACTCCGGAGTCCTCTGTGACATCTTCAACCACAGCTGCGATATTCTCAGCAGAACGTCTGGCGAGTTGTCTTTGCCCAGTTGGTGTCGGACGAACGGGAAATCTGTGGTGCCGTGGCATAACGCCAAGCGACATAAGGACAATTTGGTTTTACGTCACTTTCTGAGCACGTGTATGTTTGGGCGAAGGCCGTTTGGCATATGAGTCAAAGAGACGCCCATAGTGTGAAATCTTTGAAACTGTAACACTCAACTGACAAGCAGGCGCCTATAAGCGGGTCTGGCGCATTTCAATATTGGGATTGGTCACTCGTTTCGCTTGCTAATATGATTTCACCCTTTTCTCCGCAGTGTTAAGCCGCTCACGCGACTTCATCGCTCTGCCGAAGGTATGTCAACAACTGACAGACAGGCGCATATAAGCGAGAAAAGTATTTGGCCTTTTGTCGCTTGGCGTTATGTCACGGCACCGAAATCTGCGCCGACATTGACGCTGCGCCAATTCCATCGAAGAATTATTCCGCATTCTTCAGGGGTATAGCGATGCATATCTTGTTGACGTGTATTTTATAACTTTTTACTTTCCAAATGTCAAAGTAGAATTGACACTTGCCGCCATTTGCTAAAATTCTAGAATCTCCCATTACCCGTTCCCCCACCGAAGAAGCTAAAGGGAGAAATAATTAGGTATTTCGTGACCTTCTGGAATAAGTCTGGGTTGGACACCGGAGTCAATAAACGGTTTTTCCTCCTGCAGATGATATAAGCACACAACATTGGCTGATGATGGTACGACATCTCTGTTCGAAGATTGCTTATGCTGTAAGAGCAACAAATGGCTTTTAGCTCGTCACACATAAATTTGAAAATCGCCCAGAAAATGGACTCAACGTTAGTTGTCCTGGCGTACTTGGAATACCACTTGACCAGATATTTAAGATCTTTTGTCCGTATGTGCTTAATAAATATTGAAGCCATAAGTAGAACAAAGTGTCCCTATGAGAAAAAAAAGACATTGATATGGTATCCCTGCAAGAAAGTTGCTGAGTAAACGAATCAACTCTCTTGTCTCGAGGTAAACTAAGCGGTTTCTCTGTAATAGGCGCCTTCTTTTATCATGCAGACGGCATAGCATCAAATGTATGTCAGGTCCTTAGTAGAGGAATGGGAGCCTGATTGACACCAAGGGAAGTGATGGCGTGTATTGATAGGTGTTCTTAAAATCGCTAGCATCCTGAACATCCTGGCTTATACCACGGAAATATTAACACCCACCACTCTGTCTGGAGATACTACGCGGATGACGCTGCGATGCCTAGAACATCGTAATATAGCCTAGAGAAATGCCCTTTCCAAATCCTTAGTATCGACAGTAACTTTACTACCATGTTCCCTTGTTCTTCTCAACATGCTTCGGTTCGGGGTTCGTGTTCGTGGTATGTTCGTTTTTCTTAACCTTTAGCTAAAACTCTCGGATCTGATTCTTGGAGTAGCATCTCTTAATTTTATCGACCGCGCGCCTCTCATGCTCTTTCTTTTTCTTCGTGAGAAGCCGGTGTTCGGCTCTCCTCTTCTGCTCATAAAGCTTGTGAGAAGCTCCAATCTTTCTTTGCAACGCCTTATTGCTATGCGTTTGCTTAGCTGCATGTGCTTGCTGGCATTCGTCATCAAACAAGGGGTTTTATTGTTGTGGTCGAATAAAACTCAGCACATCAGAAGCGGCATCTCTGATGGCGGTTTGACAGCGTTGCCACTGATCGTCGATGCTTATTGCTGGTGGCATGGCTGGACCTCTTAAGAGATTAAGGGAGACTCGATCGGAAAAGGACTTCGCGATCTCTTCCGATTTTAGTCGTCGAAAACCCTCACAATATTAGTTTGTTTTGGGGTTGTTCATGATATCCGCAACCGTACCTTGCCTACAACAAGGTAGTGGTCCGAGTCGATGTTGGCTCCTCGGAACGTACGGACATCCATACTACTGGAGGAGTGTCTTGGGTCGGACGGAATGCGGTTAATCTGTTTGACAGTTGATTGATCAAGAGCTCTCCAAGTCCCCTTGTAAATACTGAGATGAGGGAACGGCTTGCTAGCGGTAGCCTTATTAACCTAAAATAAGCGAATTTACCCTAACCATGCAGAAGAAGTCAGAAAATGATGCTGGATTACCCAACAACTTTCTGCCCTGCTTGATTGAATTTTAACCCTTGTGTCAACACCCACCCACCCGGGTATGTCTTAAGAATTCAAAATGAAATATTTCAATAAATTCGAACTACAATCGAAACGAGTTTTAAAGAAACCTAACAAATTAAAAAATAAAGCAGATTATATAAAAATGGCTGGTGGAGTGTTCATTACAAACGGGCTTTGAACATTTCTCGCACGATTTGCTAGCCGAACCTCGTTTGTCTCACATGAAACAATTGTCTTTGTGTTTGATTCGTCCTGATGCATTACGTTTGGAGCCAGAAAACTCTCCTTGAGATACAGAACTTAAAGATAAGGAATGACTTACAATGGCCTCCAAAACATTTTTGGTGGAAAATTTCGTGAAACCTCGGGATTTGTCGCACGTGCAGTGATATCAGGTTGTGCTAATTGGTTGCTGACTTCCTGAAGAAATTGTCGACGTTTTTATAATTTATAATGTAAGTGACCAAGCCAACTACATCCAACATATTATAATATATGACCGACGGCCATCGCTTTGTACGTTCACCCAGAATTTTAACCATATTATCGACCCCACCTTTGGTAGCATTATACTCAATTATCATTTGCAGTTTTTGCCCTTCTCCACCCACATCTTTTATATAATGAGATGTTGACAGCAACACAACCGCCTTTTGTTTTTTTGGTTTGTTGGTACGTAGGAACATAGTGTGACATTTTGAAGAAATCCAAATTCTGAGGAATGAACTGCCCGTTCATGCCTTTCTTCACTATAAGAAATTCTGGTAGTATGAATTTCCGTTTCTTATTGACTGTCCCCTGAATAGATAATTTGTAGTCATTCATCAATGACTGTGCTAAATTAAAACTTGTGAAAGAGTTATTACACGTGATGTTTCATCCACTCCCTTTTGATTTTAAGCAAAGTTATTTTGCCACACGTTCACCTTGCTTATGTTCACTCACACCATCTGGCCCTAACCCGGTATAAGTAATCCCTTTCAGTGAATATGATGATTTAAGGACAACGAGCTTCGGATATGCACGTGAAATGTTAGATCCCTTAAGACACCAAGTGCAGCGCAGCAACTAGCGGAGGCCCTGCCGCCAGGCAGACATAACCGCCATCCAAGAAATGCGATGGGATGGGCTGCACAAAAAGATGATGAAAAATTGCGACATCTACTTCGGCAATTGCTTTCGACGGCAAAACCAGCGCTTATTTGGATGCGGATTTGTTGTTGGAGGCAGACTAAGACAAGAAGTCCTCAGCTTCCGGCATGTGAGCGAGCGCTTCGTAGCAATCTGCACCAAGGCTAAATTCGCCAATATTAGCCTTATAAGCGCGCATGCCCCAAAGAGGAGAAAGATGACGACACCAAGGATGCCTTCTACGAGCTCCTCAACAAGACCTACGAGCAATGCCCTAGCTATGACATTAAAATTGTCCTCGGTGATTTTAATGCAAAGCTAGGAAGAGAGGTATCTTTGGTAGAACAATCGGAAAATATAGCCTGCACAACACCACCTCCGATAACGGATTCAGGCTAATCGACTTTGCGGCGGGGCGAAACATTGTCGTGGCTAGCACGCGGTTCCCACACAAGGGGACTTGGAGAACTCCTGATCAATCAACAGTCAACCAGATTGATCACATTGCGATCGACGCAAAACACTCCTCCAGCATTATGGATGTCCGTACGTTCCGAGGAGCCAACATCGACTCGGACCATTACCATGTAGTAGCCAAGGTACGGTTGCGGATATCCCAAACTACGCCAAGACAAACTAATGCTGTGAGAAAATTCGACGTCAGACGGCTACAATCGCAAGAGATCGCCAAGTACTTTTCCGATCGAGTGTCTCTTAATCTCTTAAGAGGTCCAATGCCGCCAGCATCAAGCATCGAAGACCATTGGAAACACTGCCAAAACGCCATCAGAGATGCCGCTTCTGATGTGCTGGGTTTCACTCGTCCATCACAACGAAACCCCTGGTTCGATGATGAATTCCGGCAAACACATGCAGCTAAGCAAAAAGCACGCAATGCGGCACTGCAAAAAAAGACCAGAGCTGCTCATGAGCTCTATGAGCGGAAGAGGAGAGACGAACACCGGCTTCTCAGGAGGAAGAAGAAAGAGCATGAGAAGCGCGTGGTCGAGGAAATTGAGAGATGCTACTCCAGGAATGAGATTCTGAAGTTTTAGCAGAAGGTTAAAAAACATGCCGCGGACACAAACCGCGAACCGAAGCCTGTAGAGATGAACAAGGGAACATCGTAGTAGAATCGCAGTCAATGCTGAGGATTTGGAAAAACCATTTCTGCAGACTGTATAATGGCGATGACGGACCAAATACCGCTGTCAGGCAGAATCAACCTGTCAACTCGGACGATGATGACCAACAATTCCGTCCACCCGACCTGGATGAAGTGAAGATAGCTCTATCGAAGCTAAGGTCCAACAAAGCTGCTGGAGCGGATGGCCTGACTGCCAAGCTCTTCAAAGCGGCAGGCGATGACTTGGTAAGCAGCATACACCAACTCATCTGTAAAATATGGTCGGACGAAAGTATGCCCGATGAATGCAACCTCAGCATTGTTTGTCCAATTCTCAAGAAAGGAGACCCTTTGAACTGCGCCAACTACAGAGGCATCAGTCTCCTTAACATCGCATATAAGATCTTATCCGCCGTATTGTGTGAACGCCTGAAGCCGTTCGTCAACAACCTGATAGGTCCATATTAGAGAGACTTCAGTCCACAATCGATGAAATATTCGTACTACGGCAGATATTTGAAAAAACCCATGAGCTTCAGTTCGATACACAGCTCTTATTCATCAATTTTAAGGCCGCGTATGACACCATCTATAGAGACGAGCTATACAGAGCAATGTCTAGTTTCGGCATCCCTGCCAAATTCGTCCGTCTTTGCATGATGACGATGGAGAATGCACGCTGCCCCATCAAGGTCGGTAAAGATCTCACCGAGACCTCTGATGTCCAGAAAGGATTTAGACAAGGCGATGCGCTGTCATGCGATTTTTTCAATATCGTACTTGAAAAAATAGTGCAAAACTCACGAGCAAACACAAGAGGCACTATCTTTCAAAAGTCCGTCCAACTACTCGCATACGCCGACGATATTGACATAATAGGGAGAAAGCAGTGTTGGGTCAGTGGCGCTTTCGCGAGTATTGAGATGGAAGGGGCGAAAATGGGTTTTGCAGTCAATGAGGGCAATGACCAAGTATATGCTGTCAAGCAAAAAGGACAACCAACACCGACGTCTCGGGGAGAACGCCACCTTCGACAGATATAACTTTGAGGTAGTTAAGGACTTTGTTTAAGTAGAGGAAGGCCAAGACTCAGGTGGCGCGCGCATGTGAAAGAGGACCTCAGCCAACTTAGCGTGCAAAACTGGAGACAGCTAGCCAAGGAGTTGGCTGGAGAAGGTTGTTGACTGAGGCCCAGGTCCACCCCGGACTGTAGCCATGTACTTTTATGAAAAGCCGTCACCAAACATTTTCAATATTGTTTATATATTCGTTGTTCATATAAAATGTATGAAAATCCACGTGCATGCCCGGGTATGTTGGGTGTTTATCAAAGGGTACCATGTTCGGGTGTTGACACAAAGGTTAAGTAGTATCTTCAGAGTCAAACATCCAAGTAATGTACGAGTATATGACATTGCAGGCAAGTTAGTCTTACTTCTCTTCATGTTTTGCTCTCATTAAAAGAAATGTCTTTTCGTCGGATGGACATTTCCGTCACAAGGAATCTCTTAATACTCGTAAGTTATTGAGAACCACATTCCTTTCATAAGAATCATTTATGGATTTTCAGCTCAAAATATAAGTTGGCTTTCGTATATCTATAATCCAAAGTTGATCCATTTTTTTTTATAAAGAACTACCTTCCTCACTGATTTTGACGTGTATCAGATGAAACACCAGAACCAAACCTGAACTGCACCATTTAGATCCTTTTTGACATGTCTCAGCCTACACTTAAAGGTTCAATATCTATTGCTGACTGCCATAGTATCGATTGCCATTACTTTTACCATATACGAATACCTAAGCAATATAAACAGAAGGACATACAAAAGAATATCCTGAAACTTAAATCCTAAAATCAATGCACGTTTACTCAATTTCGTCCTGCAAGCGCGCAAATGGAATGTGTTGGGAAATTCTTGAAGCGAAAAATTCAAAAAAAAAAAAAAAAAAAAAACATTCGGAGAAGATACCAGTTAAAGGCGATATCCTTCTCTCTGATATGCTCCATCAGAACATCACTTGACCATTCAATTTATGTAACCAGGAGAGGGTGTAGTCAAAGCAAAGTCACACATACAAACACAATTCCATACATCAACTCTATAGCACTCAACATGCAAGCGCTTAAATTTAAAGTTTTGTGCGACAGGAATCGACCAAAAGGATAGAAACCGAAAGGACCAAAGCGAAATTTATGGATGCTAAAGTCGAATTTATGTTCGGGACTAGGAAGACTAGAAAAAGGAAGAGCATAACACACAAGTACTCGTAGTACGTCTCCGTGTGTGTGGGTTCCATATCCATTGTAACAAGGCGGCTGCAGCTGGATGTGATTTTATGATGACATGCTTCGATGGATACTAAACGATCAAATTATATGGTTGCAATAGCAAATCCTAATGTATACCGGCGCACATGATACTGGCTATGGGACTAGCACTTGTATGAACAAGGACTATGGGTATGGGTATCCTTTGAATGCATGTATGGATATTCTTTGGCTTTCGAAAATTGATGATGGTTATGGTGGTGTATGAGCCCTGGTTTAGAAGGAGTGGAAAAGACCAATGCTACTTAGAAATTCGAACGATTGAAACAATTGTCGCACTCTTTGAAGCTTTGGTAAGGAAACTCTCTCTCCTCTGTGTGTTCAGCTGCATTTAATGACAGGATGTCAATACTGGGAGTTTTGTACCTATTCGAAAAGTACGAGTATTCGTATCAACCGATATGAGTTTGGATGTGAGAGATGAATTTCAGAAATTTTAGAGAAAGGTGCAGATGAGTTACGTTCGATAGTAGTTATCTAATTGTTTGAACTAGTGTACTGAAAGGTTATGTACTCCGTTGCAAGCTTTAAAGGTTCCTCCTAGCAATTCCAAGAAATTAGAAATCGTCTTTTGCCAAAGCTATCGGCTATTGTAAGTAGATAGTCTAGTACGTGCATAGCTCGCTATGTGTAACTGACACATGTTCCTTGACATGGGGATTGAACGTAATCATAATCAGAAACTACCAGTTTCCTTATATCTAACGAAGTATGTCCATCTAACGTTAAAAAAATTCTTCCACGAATTGAACTAGGCAAGAGTTGATTTGCGAACGGGGATACCAGTGCAAGGCAGGTCAAACAAAAAGCACGTAGTTTGGAACGTGAGTTGCAATTACTCTCCGAGCAATATTTCTGATTTTATTTATGGTCTGTCCACATTCCTAGAAGTTTTCTTCTTGGCCACGACAGCCAATGGTCTTAATTGCTCCCAAAATGCTGCGTTATTCGTCTTATCTGTGCATATGATGATGCTAGTTATAAACAAGGATAGTATTTAGGTCGTGGTCGATCTGTCCTTTCGAAGGAGATTAAAAAGAGATCCTGAGAGATCCATTAGTGCATTTTGAAAAATTATCGTCTTTCTAGAGTGTGGTTTTGGCAATGTTCCGGTATTGGCGCACAGCTCTTGGTTCCATCTACTACGGTGTTGTTTGTCTTCGTATTCGGCATCGTGAAAAATTCCAGAGATAATGAAACTAAGGACTCTGTCTCAAATTGGAAAATTTTTCGCCGATTTGTCAATGCATTGCATTTAAAGTTTACTTAAGCGTTGCTTAGGCTTCCTTTCTCGTGCGATTCTGCGCCTACCTACTAGGTATTGATCCAATTCAAAATAACAACACCACAGATCATATATACTCGTATGTCCAGGATATCAATCTAACAAAACATGCCGCTAGCCGGTTTGACTTGTCTGTACATCGAGATATTGGAAGCTGGTGTGGCTAATTGCTGCTGGGATGCCGATCAGCCGCATTCCGTTGTCAGAGGGTTGGTCGTGTTAGATAAATTATTAGTTTTCTTTCACCCAGCTGTCCTTGTGTGAGTATACCTTGAGGTTAAGGTCTCAACGCGGTTGTAATATCTTGGCATCCTTGGATGAAAAATACGCAAAAAGCTTCGTTAATCACGTCGTTCTTCTTATCCGGTGGAATGAGAATGAAGATTATATTGGAGTTTGTTTGAATATTTATTAGCTTTTCGTTCACCTGTGGAAACTGGGTGACGAGGTGCTGAAACTCTTACCGATTTCGATTCCGAATGACAGAGAATTTCCTCTCGAGACAGACTTGTCTGCTGGTAGCCTTAAACTCCCGTAAAAATCCATCTAATTGTGAAGAGTCATAGAGAAGACTAATGAGGGATAAAATCGTTCGCCCTATAGACTAGATTATGGGTGATGGTTTTGCGTAACCGAAATCATTTAACCGCCTAAGTCAACACAGTTCCTTGAATGAGAACAGAACTAACAATAGCAAATACCTGTATGCATCTTGAGCCAGAAATTTTCCATTATGGCGACGACTGTCAAGAAAATTCCGAATGGCAGACAATAACAATTCAGAGGCATTCTCAGACTAGTCATAGATGGACATCGGGTCATATGTAAGATACCTGGGCCCATACACCGACAAGAACAATCAATAGGGTGGATTAATTAATATCGTTTTCAAAATTCGCAAACATAATCAATGTTAACTGTTCCATTGGATGATACACGCAGCAGTTATGTGGGCATCACCTCAACTTCTGCTGGAGCTGTGGTGACAAATAGGAAGAAGAATCTGTGGCGGATATCCTTTGTACGCATCAGAATGCGACCCCCAAATAATTACCACTTTCGGATCTAAATTATCTCTGCTTCACAATTAATCTTCAGAGAGAGATTAATGAAAAAATCTCTAAATTATCAGTTAACCTACAACCGATCTCAATGAATATCAAATGGTTCTACCTTTACCTTACCTAAACTGTCCAAGTTATGGAGAAGGAGTGGAGACCTGCTTCGCCTATCATTCAACGCAAAAAACTATGATTTTTTAGCTTCAATGAGGGTTATTTTGCGAAGTTTGCAAAATGTAAAAGGGATGCCCAAATCATTCTTTGATCGGTAGTGGACTTCTTAGTTTGAAAACTACACTGATGAGGTGCTCCTTGCAGCACCTACACGAGAAGACTGATGCATCCATAGTTGATGCAGACTAGAGGGTCTTCCTCCGGAGACGTTGAGTTTTCATTCGTATGTTGAAATATCGATTGTCATCGCTGTTAAACAGTCTGCAAAAATAGTTATTCCATATCTTCAGCACTGCGAATTTTCCATTAGGTTCTGTTGTTCGTTTTTGCAGTCTTCTGTTCGTACACATAAATATGTTCTTTACAAAATCGAGAAAACTGGAAGATCACCTTGGATGGGTCCCCGTGTGATCAATGTTTTTGGTAGTAAAATGATGATCAGATCACAGCTCATAAATCTAGATATATGTGAACTGCGATCTTGTAACAATAGAGGACGTGCCAAGCGGCCTTTATTTACCTATTTGCTATCAGTACTTCCCTATGAAAAAGGGCGTATATTAGGCTGAAGTTGGCGAACTAAGTCTTGGTTGTCGCTTGTATAAATGTTGAATAGGATCGGCGAATTGACCGCGCCTTGCTGAAGACCATTTTTAATTTGAAATATTCCAACAGAAGTCACATCACCATTTTTCACGATGAACTGTCTGTTGGTTAGCATATTATAAAGAATGCACAAGAGAGGTTTACTGATCCCCAAACTAGCCAGCTTGTAGAAAAGACCTTCTAACCATACAGTGTCGAAAGCCTTCTCCAAGTCAACTAGGCAGGCACCAGTACACTGTTTCTTGGCTTTATTCCATTGGATATCGGACACCAGTTTAGACGCGGCATGTGAGATAGCATGTCCTGCCTTAAAACCAAATTGATTATCCGGAACTATATGTTTGTCCTCAACCCACCTAGTCAGAGCTCTATTGATTACTTTTTCGAACACCTTACTGATATTCGGAAGGAGACTTATCGACCGAAGATTCGCCGGATTGGATATATCCTTTCCATGGATCTCATGGAGTTCTTCCTTCGAAATGAACGGGGGTAGGCCACCTTCTCTAGCAATGACATTATTTGCCATATTTTCGTCGCTAAAGCGGGTGAAACCAGAGCCCTCGGATCGCCAGTTCTCTACTTCATTTCGAATATAAAAGTTGTGCACCAAGACGCGATTGTCCAGGTCATAATTAGGGCCAATGATATCATTGGCCTTGTATACTTCCTGGAAAGTCGCCCCTATGGCCTCAACCTTCTCCTGTGGATCCTCGACCACAAAGAAGTCGTCATCATCAGCGGCCTCATTTGTATCAATGCCTGCTATTGTTAGTAGCCGTTCGTTGTCTGTTGTCCGGGCTATTCTAAGACACTGAAGGTGGTTTTTTTTTTGTTCTCCGAAATAGTTTATTTATTTGTGGGAACATATTCGGGTTGCTGGTGTTTACAGCCCGTACCTTATTGTTCCAATACAAACTTACAGCAATTCTGTAATTCTCTTTGATTAACATTTGAATATTTTTAATCGACGACTTCAGTGTCCTAATTTCTGGGTCTTGTCTGTCTGTAAACTGTCTGTATAAGTTTTTAAGTCTTGTCAGAAGTCTACTTATCTGTCGGTGCAGTGCGTTAATAGTAGGATTGCGGAACAGATCTTCGTTAGTCGTTTGTTTATACCGCGGTATTGTAGTGTCCATAGTTTGTTTAATTGTCTCGTCCATTCGTTTAAGGTACTTATCGATCTCCTCATTTGATAAATTCCTATTGGACGGTGGGTAGAGCGTGTTCGAGGAGAGTGCTCTTGACAAGGTTGCGGAGAAACGTTTCCATCGAGTCTTACTGTAGTTGTAAGAATATCTTTGGACAAACTCCTCCAATTCCGCAATTTCTTTGGGAACTGTGATTTCGGTGCTAAAACCGCAATGGTCGCTGTCATACACCAATGTGCGCAGACAGTTAAGCGTTTGTGAATTCGTACCTGTCAGCGGTATACGTTCGTCGTACAGTAATAGATCCAAATAAGACCCGCCTCTGGGAAACGACGGGTTATCCGTCGCTTTACGACCGAGTCTATACATGGCATCGTGCTGACCCCACCAATCGAGTAGTAGGTTCCCTCTAGTATTTGGCAAATTATTTTCCCAATCTCTGTGTCTAGCGTTGAAGTTCAGGCTTCAATTTTGGCAATTAAAAAAGCCCTGTCCTTGCCGAAGAAAAACGTTAAATCTGCAAAGGATATCTTCATCTTTGCGGATAGTCAAACAGTTATCAGATCCCTGAATTCAGTCTTAGTAAACATTACAACCATCCTTGACTGTCGATGTCATAGAGATGGAGGAGCAGAACATTTCAGCAATCACCAGGGAACTGTAGGCCCGATGAACTACTAAACCTACCCTAGCTGAAAAGGGTATCATCGGTATACCAATCGCCACGTCCAAACAAATTCTTAAGCTGGATGCTAACAGAAGAACAAATCGTAGGTGGACTGTTAGGTCAACATGTCTAGAGACCAAACATAGCTCGATCTCACTGGCTCTAAAATTTTGAGGAGGAGACAATCGTCGACCTTGCTTGTACATACTAGGTGGGGTGAAAAGTATCCTCTTTGGGAATGAAAAAAAAATGTTTTTTTATTTTATTCAACATAGTCCCCTTTAAGCTTGATACACTTATTCCAGCGATTTTCCAACTTCTTGATCCCGTCCGAAAAGTAATTTTCCGTAAGGTCTGCAAAACACTCCTCCGTGGCGTCGATGATTTCCTCGCGTGAGCTAAATTTTTTATTGATGAGCCATCTTTTGAGGTTTGGGAAGAGATAATAGTCCGAGGGAGCCAAAGCCAATGATTTTAGCCGTGGTTCCGATGCTCTTATGCGCCGGCGCATTGTCTTGCAAAAACAACAATTTTTTTCGCTTCATGTTTTTTTTTTTTTTTTTGGTGGGTAGGTGTGAAAATCTTCATAGACACTATGAACCCGTTGCTCATAGTAGTGTGAGATTCTTACTCACTAAAAACACACCTCCCTTCTTAACGACTGCAACTAAGTAACCTTATCAAGTAGTTTCCGTTTCAAATAACGTTCGCGTGGGGCAGGTAGCTTTCCAGAAAAAGCACCTGTTAGTACCGCTATTATATGCGGATAGTCCTTATCGCGCCAGATCGAATGGTCTCATTCTTTGTAATCGACGGACTAAGTTTGTCTCGTCCAGAATTTGGAGTATTTTATTATTACAATGACCATGAGGACGAATATGGAGTTTGCGAGCAAAGTTAATTATTTCGTCCTCTACGGTAACTATTCCTAAGTCTCTGTGGATATCACTGTTTCTGATATACCATGGGGCGTTCACGATTTGTCTTAGAACTTTGTTTTGATAGCCTTGGAGAATATTTCGGTTGCTTGGTTTAGTACAACCCCAAAGTTTAAGCACTTGCTTATAGATGAGCAGTTTGTTATGTATGCTTAACTTGGAATGTCTTCCTAGTAGCCAGTACATTTGTCTGAATTTATTTTCAAGTTCATCACGTTTCTTCTTAACATGCGGCTTCGATTTCA
The DNA here is from genome assembly GCA_928272305.1 of Volucella inflata. Classification (NCBI taxonomy): domain Eukaryota; kingdom Metazoa; phylum Arthropoda; class Insecta; order Diptera; family Syrphidae; genus Volucella; species Volucella inflata. The sequence continues at coordinate 16,973,697 of OV743718.1, read as the reverse complement.
GTTTTACATCTAGTGTCATTCCTAGATACTTTGCTTCATTTGCATATGGTATTTGTACCGAGTTAATGAAAATGGGAAAGTTGTTTATTTTCCGGTAAGTAAAATTAATATGAGTAGATTTGGTCTCATTGAGAACAATTCGCCATATCTTTGTCCATTCGTAGATTTTATCCAAAGCCGTTTGTAGCTTTCCAGTTGCTAACTCGACTGAAGTATCTGTAGCTAGTATCGCCGTGTCGTCCGCGAACGTGGCTACTATGGTACCTGATTCTTCCGGTATGTCTCGAGTATAGAGTAAAAACAATACCGGACCAAGTACACTTCCTTGCGGAACTCCAGCAGCGATCTCTTTAAATTGCGAGTATTCGGTGCCATGTTTAACACGAAAAATTCTGTTTTCCAGGTACGATTTCAGAATCGTATGCAGCTCTCTCGGAAGAACCTGACTTAGCTTAAAATTTAAGCCTTCATGCCATACCTTATCGAAGGCTTGAGACACGTCAAGAAACACGCTAGAACATATCTTTTTCCCCTCTAGGGCTTTCTCAATTTCATTCGTAATTCTAAAGACCTGGTCAATTGTGGAGTGCTTAGTTCTAAAACCGAATTGATGATCAGGAATTAGACGCCTCTCTTCAATGATCGGTTGCAAGCGCTTCAATAGGAGTTTTTCAAATATTTTAGATATTGTCGGCAGAAGCGATATCGGTCTGTAGGACTTTTTTTCATTTAGAGATTTGCCTGGTTTCGGGACCATTATAACTTCGGCAACTTTCCATTGGCTTGGAACGTTTAATAATCTTAGCGCGGCATTTATAAGTTGGAGCAGTTTGATAAGGGCTTTCATTGGCAACTCCTTGAGAATTTGACCTGTTATCAAATCATAACCAGGGGCTTTGTTATTTTTCAATTTTTTAATTGCTTGGTTAAGTTCTCGCAGGGATACTGTTTTTATTCTAAAATTGTCCGGTGCCGTAATTATATAACTAGAACCTCCTGTTAATGCCTATCCATCAAAAGGCTTAAACGTTTCTTCTAGGTGCTCGGCAAATAGATCCGCCTTCTCTTTATCTCCTTTTGCCCATTCGCCATTATTTTTTCTTATGGGAGGAAATTGCATTTAAGGCCTTCATGGCTTTCCAGAGCTAGTAATTTGAACTTCTTTCGGCAGTCAGACCTTAGAGATTGTAGAGATATTCCGATTTTTGTAATCTCGTATTGCTTCCTTCAACTTGTTGCATAAGTGGTTTAAGTATGTTTTATGCTGGGGAGCACGGGATTGTTGCCATCTTTTGCGCGCTCTCCTCTTTTCTCTCACCAGTTCTTTTATTTCTGGCGGATATTTTATTTCATTACTTGCTTTCTCTTTTCTTTTTGGAGTTGGAGTGTTGTTCCAGACAGCGTTCTGCAGGACTTTGATGAATCTGTCGACTTCGTCTTCTATTTCGTTTTGTGTTTTAAGCGACACGTTTAGAACAATATGTTCATTCATCTAAAACCGTCCCAGTTAGTTTTGTTGTTAGTTAATCTAGGCGCCACTTCTTTCTTAATTAAGAGTATGCTTAGTGTTAAAATGACTGGTGAGTGATCTGAGGAGAGATCATAACTTTCCCCGATGTTTGTAGAAATTTTGGCTGCTCCCTTTGTGACAAAGAAGTCTACAAGATCAGGGGTCTTGTTATATCCGAAGGCCAATATGTTGGTTTTCCTGTCGAGAAAAAGTCAACTTTACATTACATTCCGGCTTCATAGAGTTGTCTGCCTTTCGTTGAATTACATCTTAAGCCCCAGAAGGTATGTTTCGAATTAAAGTCACTACCAATTATAAAATTCGGTCCGAGTGAATCAAAGATACCTTTAAAGTCATTCTTTTCTAGCTTGCATCGCGAGGGACAATAAATGGATGCAATGTTGTAGTGCAGGTGGTTATATTTTACGCGAACCGAACTTAACTGCATTGCATCGCATTCAATCTTCATATTTATAGAGTGTTCAATACAATCTTTAATGAAAAATGAGGATCCGCCTCTGGCATTTTTTGATGTGTGGTATGCCGTTTGCGTTCCACGTCAATATTTTAAGCACTTGTTTCATATTCATGCTTGGAATTGAGTTTTACGTATTTCTTTCTCGAGATTGCACAATTTTTCAACTAGAAGTTTATTTGTTCTGCCTTGCTCCTCAAGAGTCGTGAGAACTAGGGAGAAAACGCGAGCCACTGGATCTGGCGTAAAACCGCTTTTTTAATTTCCATGCAACGCAGCTTGTGCATACGTTAGCGCGTCAATCGGTGGCGGATTTTCCTTTGCGATCTTTTTTTGTATATCCTTCGACTTTACCGCGACGGATTTTCTTTCTTTTACTGCCTGTTCTTTAGCAATATTAGGTTTATTTGAGGTTGCGTGTAGGTTTGGACGATAGGTTTTTTTAAGCGTATCGCGCCTTTTTTGGAGTTCTTTCGCCACTTCACATCCGCGATAGTTTGCTGGGTGCTTTCCATGGCAATTTATGCAAGACGGTGGAAGTTCTTTATTTAAGTTACACTCTTCTGAGAGATGTTTACCGGCACATTTTACGCAACGCGGTTCTTTTTTGCAGTAAGTCTGCGTATGATTGAAGCCTTGGCAACGCTTACATTGCGGGATCGATCTTGTGTTCCTTCGCACAGGTTCGATTTTGACTACGATATTTAAAATAGTTTTGATACCATAGATATCTTCTTTATTTTCGGACTTATCGAAACTAAGCATAAACAGTGGAAGTCCCCGCTTAACCAGGATTTCCTCGTTTTCCTCTGTTTTTCTCTTTTCTTTTTTAATAATATTAACGACGTCTAGAACTTTAAAGCCCTTTGTATGGAGGTCGCTTACAATATCGTTTTTAGTACACGAAGGGTGAAGTCTTCTCGCTTCATGTGAGGCCGACGCCATAACCTTTCCGACCCAATGAGCCTTCCCCGGCCGCTTCGGAGCACTCGTGCCGGCTTCAGTCCATTGCCGGGCACCCATTCTGTTCTCAGGTGTGTAAAAGTGGATCCAGGTTTCATCAACAGTTACCAATCGATGCCAAAAGTCTGCCCGATTCCGCATCAGCAAGTCCAAACACTCTTTCGAAGTGCTCTCGCGTTCGTGTTTTTGGTCAGGAGTGAGCATGTGCCGCAGGATAACTTTTTCATATGCAGAATATTGCCCAAAATATGGCGTGTGCGCTCAGTACTAATCTTTGTGGTATCTGCTATCTCGCGCACCCTCACTTTCCGGTCAGCCAACACCATTTGATGTATTTTTTGACATTGTCCCTTGTAACCGCATCGGAGGGCCTGCCGCTGTGGACTTGATCGGTAGTGGAGTTGCGGCCACCACGAAACCATAACCTTTTTTGCAGTAGCAGCGCATTCTGGCGGTCAAGGAGGTTACTTTTCAGCCCACCTAGTACGTGTCCAGCTCTCTTCCAAATAAGAAAATTACACTTAGGAGCCTTTTTCTAAATCGACTTGAACGATCTACACAACATAAAACGTCGTTAGAGGTTAGGAATAAGAAGCGATGTCTGGTAATTGAAGTATCTTCTGGATAATGTCATTGCGTGTGTCTGGATGATCTATTATTACCTTAAAAGGTAGTAATAGTCACCAATTAGAAGATTTGCAAGGTTTCTTATGAAAACAAAAGTTATTGTTACGTTATCAGGTTACTTTCTTGATTTTTTCACCTTCGAGGCCAAACTAAAGCAGGGCTTTTCGAAATAACGTTTTTCTAAAGATTTATTGAAAAGAATGAACAGACACTTTTGTAAGGTCTTAATGGTCCAAGTTTGTAAAAACAAGGACACCTACAGTCACCCTTTTAACACTAGACCATAACCCATTCGTAAAGGCGTCAAGTCGAGCCCATCTGCAAAGTAATAAATCCCAACACAGAGATATGCAAACTTGCTATCCCTCAGAGCCATTATCTTTTCTCTGACCCATTTCCGCTGTCTATTCCTCTTTATTCTCTCCCCATAAAAAAGGACATTCTCAATAAAACAAATAGAGCACAAACAAACCATTCACTGACACACAGCACGAACGAGGGGAAAAAAAAGTTCAAAATAAAAAGGAATTTCGCACGAGAAAACCCTCCTCCAAAAGTTAATGACAAGTGTCCTTTCTTTTTCCTCCACTGTCCGCCTGCCATCAGCACATTTATTTCACCGTTCCAAAAGGGATACTAATTCAATTCAACTTCGCCTATGTAATTTACTAAAAGTTTTGCCATTTAATTTTCTTTTCTGCCAGAGATACGAAGGAGTAACTTGTTCCGGTGTTATCCTCGTAAAAGACCGTCAGTCTTTCTCCTATTAAAAGGAACACCACTTCTATTGCACATTCCGAGAATAGAAAGAAAACTTGGCAGCACTTGGAAGAAGAACATTTAAGTGTCCATTTATTTCAATGGCGAATGTCCTGTCGTTAAGAGTTTGATACGATAATTTTCCACCACAACGAAACACGAAGACTATATCTCTTCCTTCGCTGTTCGAAAGCAAAACCAACATATCTGTACTGTACCAGTGCAAGAGAGGATATCCTTTAGCCATGTCCTAGACATATGTACACCCACACATATGTGAAGCAAAGGAGGTGAGCATTAAGTTCGATTACTTCTCGATAAGGCGACATAGAAGGAGATGACGGCAGAGGACAACGGCAACATTGCACTGGTGAGGACATTTATTTTTGTGGCCAAGTGATAACATAAAAAAAGGACATGCACACATAAAAACCATCTACCCAAACACTGTGCAGTACACCATTATACGAGTACGTTTGTTGTCAATGAGAATTCTGATGCTGTACTGTACTGTAGTTGGCAGGAAAACTTTAAGCAGTTTCAACTGTCAAAAGTTGAATGAGTTTTCTTGCAGGATGATTGTCCTCCCTGATGTCGTCTGTGTGCGCTAGAATTCTACAAGCCAACCGATGACCTGACATGGCATTGGAGAATCGGTGTTACGACTGCAGGAAGTTCGACTAAATGACTGAAAAGTGTCGAAAGTTCTTAGAGACTTCCATTAGGGGTATTTAATGCACTTAGCAGAACAGTGTGGTGTGTGAACCAATGTCAGGCAGCGCGGTTCTGGGTCACGCACATTTAACCGTCGTGTTGGTAAGTGTTGGAGAACGAATGCAATAGAAATGGATGGCAGAAAAGATGGTTGAAAATAGATGTTAAAGCAAAGTATAATGAAAAAAGAAATTTGCCAATGTGGAAGTGCACTTAAACACGAAAGGCGAGATCAAGTGATTGTATCTAGTGCAACGATCTTGGTTCTTTTCATCTACCAGAAATAACACATCGATTATCGTGAGAAAGCCATTTACAAGCCATTCTTTGAGGACAATGGCGAGACTTTTACACCACAAACCTAATATACTTCCTCTGAATCGACAAATGTAGTTAGAACGGTCCCCTCCTCTTATGATACGAGGGCAAGGTGAAAAGTTCTCAGCTAGACGCAAAGATTGCGTTTCAATCAGCGAGGGATCTGATTGATTTTGTGCAGCGAATTCTCACCATGGATGTGATATGGGTCCTACATCAAAAACGAAACCGCAGATGAAGCAGTGGGTGAAAGTCTGTGGTTCAGAGCCAGAGAAAGTGAAGTCGATTGCATCTGCCGGAAAAGTCATGGCCAGCGTGTTTTGGGATGCAAAAGCGATCCTGTTAATTGATGACCTTGAAAAAGAAAGAACAATTACAGGCGAATATTACTCCAACTATCTTGACCAGCTGGATGCCAAAATTCGCGAGAAGAGGCTTGGCTTGAAGAAAAAATATCATTTCTTAACAGGACAATGCACCTGTTTACAAGGGTGAGTTGGTGATGGGAAAATGACAGCATTTGGGGTACGATTTTCTCGGCCATCCCCCCTATTCTCATGATTTGGCACCCTCAGACTTCCATTTGGGAAGCGTTTCGTATCTAATGAAGAAGTTGAGAGGGCAGTAGATGAATATTGTCACAGCCTTCTAGACTTTCACTTTCGGGAAGGAATACTGGTGTTAGAGACTTAGAGGGCTTACACAAACACCCTATAATTTGAATTATAAATTCAATTTTGTTTTATCTAAATTATCTATTATATCTTTCGTAGAGTGGTTTCTAGAATTTGTTCTTCCTTTCTACCTTTGCAGTTCAATCGCTGGCTAGCTGCTTCAGTTGGCTGAGGTCCCCTTCCACTTGCGTGGGCCACCTGAATCTTGGCCATTTTCTAATGTGCTGTTCCTCAGGAGCGGATTCGAAGACTTTTCGAACTGGAGCACCGGTGTCCATACGCTCCACATGACCCAGCAATCTCAGTCTCTAGATCTTCACTCTTCTGGTTAGGTCGACGTCGCCTCTGCGCCATAGGACCGGGATTATTACGGTCTTATAAAGGGTGACTTTTGCTGTCCGAGAGAGAGCTTTGCTACTCAGTTGCCTTCTTAGCCCAAAGAAGCAGTGGTTGGCAAGTGTTATTCTTCGCTTGATCTCAGCTCTGGTGTCGTTGTCTGTATTTATAGCAGAGCCTAGGTAGACAAAGGTAGACGTTCTGCTTGAGACGTCGGTGTTGGTTGTCCTTTTTGCTTGACAGCATATACTTGGTCTTGCCCTCATTGCCTGCTAAACCCATTTTCGCCGCTTCCGTCTCAATGCTCGCGAAAGCGCCACTGACATCACGCTGCTTTCTCCCGATTATGTCAATATCGTCGGCGTATGCGAGTAGTTGGACGGACTTTTGAAAGATAGTGCCTCTTGTGTTTGCTCGTGAGTTTTGCACTATTCTTTCAAGTATGATGTTGAAAAAATTGCATGACAGCGCATCGCCTTGTCTAAATCCTTTCTGGACATCAAAGGTCTCGGTGCGATCTTTACCGACCTTGATGGAGCAGCGTGCATTCTCCACCGCCGTCCTGCACAGACGGAAGAGTTTGGCAGGGATGCCAAAACTAGACATTGCTCTGTATAGCTCGTCTCCATAGATGCTGTCATACGCGGTGTGTATCGATCTGAAGCTCATGGGTTTTCTTCAAGATCTGCCGTAGTGTGAATATCTGATCGATGGTGGACTTTCCTGGCCTGAAGCCACACTGATATGGACCTATCAGGTTGTTGACGAACGGCTTCAGGCGTTCACACAATACGGCAGATAAGATCTTGTATGCGATGTTAAGGAGACTGATGCCTCTGTAGTTGGCGCAGTTCAGAGGGTCTCCTTTTTTGAGAATCGGACAAACAATGCTGAGGTTGCATTCATCGGGCATACTTTCGTCCGACCATATTTTACAGATGAGTTGGTGTATGCTCCTTACCAAGTCATCGCCAGCCGCTTTGAGGAGCTCGGCAGTCAGGCCGTCCGCTCCAGCAGCTTTGTTGGACTTAAGCTTCGATATGGCTATCTTCACTTCATCCAGGTCAGGTGGACGGAATTGTTGGTCGCCATTGTCCAGGTTGAAAGGTCCATTCTGCCTGACAGAGGTATTCGTTCCGCCGTCATCGTTTGCAGAAGTAGAAGATTCTCAGCATCGACTGCTATTCCAGCACATCAGAACTGGCATCTCTGATGGCGTTTTGACAGCGTTGCCACTGTTCTTCAATGCTTAATGCTGGTGGCAAGGGACCTCTTAAGGGATTAAAAGACACTCGATCGGAAAAGGACTTGGAGATCTCTTGCGATTGTTGCCGCCTGACGTCGAATTTTCTCACAGCATTAGTTTGTCTTGGCGTAGTTTGGGATATCCGCAACCGTACCTTGGCTACAACAAGATAATGGTCCGAGTCGATGTTGGCCCCGCGGAACGTACGGACATCCATAATACTGGAGGAGTGTCTTGCGTCGATTGCAATGTGATCAATCTGGTTGACTGTTGATTGATCAGGAGTTCTCCAAGTCCCCTTGTGTATGTTGAGATGTGGGAACCGCGTGCTAGTTACGACAATGTTTCGCCCCGCGGCAAAGTCGATTAGCCTGAATCCGTTATTGGAGCTGTTGTTGTGCAGGCTACATTTCCCGATTGTTCCACCAAAGATACCCCCTCTTCCTAGCTTTGCATTTAAATCACCGAGGACAATTTTAATGTCATAGCTAGGGCATTGCTCGTAGCTCTTGTTAGGGGGCTTGTAGGAGGCACCCTTGGTGTCGTCATCTTTCTCCTCTGTGGGGGCATGCTCGCATATAAGGCTAATGTTGGCGATTCTACACTTGATGCGGATTGCTACGAGGCGCACGCTCACATGCCGGAAGCTCAGGACTTCTTGTCTTAGTTTGCCTTCGACAACAAATCCGCATCTAAATAAACGCTGCTTTTGCATCCTGTTTTTGTCCAGTCCATCCCATCGCATTTCTTGGATGGCGGTTACGTCTGCCTTGCAGCAGTCTAGGGCCTCCGCTAGTTTTTTGACTGCATTCATTCGAAGCTCATTGTCCTTAAATCGTTTGTGTGTGTTGTCAACAGTAGATCCGTCTATATCCGAGGCTTGTTGATAATTCGTAACTTACTTTTCTTTAAAAGGTCGGGCAGTTACCCCCAACCTGGAGGACCAGTTCCAGATTGAATGCCCCCAGGTCGAGGGGTTGGTAACACCAAAGTCTTGGTAATCCTTACTGGCCTGATCTCCAAATATGTCGGAGTAGCCCGGATAAGGTCTTGTTTTGTTTTTCCGACACTAACCCTTATTTAAGGCACAGGAAACTCGCCATTTGTCCCCTTCATTTCACATTTCTCAATGAGATTCCCATATGGCGCCACGGGGAGGCGCGTTTAGGGCTTATCAGCAAAGCCGCAAGATGTCATTCTCGTTATTTAAAGAACTAGCACCTGTCGTTAGATGCTACTTCTACGAGGCCTTTCTTTTCTATCCAGCAAAATTTTTTTGTTCCGATCGTTTGAGCAGTTGAAAACTTAATTCTTTTTTGTTGGTGTTTTCGGCGACATCTATTTGTCAATATCTTTTGCTGCTACAGAGTGTCTTCAACGCTCTTAAAGAAGATTACGTAGAAAATAAGATCATTTTTGTACTGAAAATCGCAGTCTTTCATTGTCAGGTCGAGAACTTTTCACCTTACCCTCGTATCTCGGGTACCTATATAGGAGATACAGAAAAGTGCTGCGAACATTTCCCTGCGGCACGCTGGTCTGCAGTAAGGATTTTCTGCAGTATAGGACACCGCAGCATTTACAAAGGGGATTAGCCGTTGTGAGATTAAATAACGATCAATCAGATAAGTCAAAATTTGGCCGAGGCAAGCTCTTGTGATCTGAATGTCCGAACGTTTCAAGGGACCAATGCCGACTTGGACAACAACTTTGTTTTATGGCGTACAAGAAACTATAAGAATCGCTTTTGATATTAACTACTTCTGGGAAATGATGACTAGCATTTCGCTGTCAAACAAAATAACGAATTGAACAAAGACGATGATCGACAAAAGCATTGCCCAGCCAACAGAGGAGAACCTTGGATAGCGATGTCTGGTTCGTGTAACAGACGGATAAGTAATTAAAGACAGGTGATAATACGATACCACACTTTGGAGAAAATTAAGTCACAAGTGCGGTAGATGGCTTAAGTGCAGATAAAAATAATGATACCCAACGGCAACTGCTCAGACAAAACAAAACGAATTTAACACCTTCGGTCCAGAGTGCTACCTAGGCTTCTACCGTTTTGTTCGGTAAAGGATGATCTTGTCTTAGGTGGCACTCCTAAGAGAACTGCAAATGGCTTGATGTTTGCAATTCGAGGCGATTGCGCAAAATCAGAATTTTCAAACTTGGAAAAGGCAAGACATTGCTTACTGTTCGGAGTCCGAATTCTTGTAAACTGTTTGTTCCTATTGTAATGTCTTGCATCGGTAGCTAGACTTCTATGGTGGCCATATTTCCAAAAATTGCTTATGACGTTACTAGATCTGCAAAAGGTCACTCTGCCTTTAAGTTTCTGCGTTTTTTTGTTTCGATTGGTTCTAAGCGGTTTTGGTGTCGCTTGAAGTTAGTTTTATTTGTAGAGATCTGCTGTTTTTGACTTAGCAGTCGGAAGGCATTCAATAGCTCAAAAATCCAATGAAAGACAGTTAAATACTTAAAATATTTAAACATCTATTCGATTCGAACCCTTTCATTTTTGATCCCGCACCATATTCTTTGGGAATAGAAGGCTTATCATATGCATACATATGTAGATGTAATCATATATATGTATGTATCTGCTTGTATGTATGCAATCCATTAGGTACTATTTCCGGTTCCAATTTTTGAGCTGTTGGTCAGTTAAACGATATCGCTTCCTAAATGTTTTATCCTTCGGCAGAACCCATTACCATCCTTTCACTTTGTGACCTACCCCCTTAATAACAACCAGACAGTCGCAACAAAGTGTAAATGCTTGCTTATCCATTAAAACTTAGCGAAGCTTTGTTTTGGTTTGTTTCAGTTCTCATTTGTCACATATACGGAGTATCTATCTATATACACAACACTATTGCCTGCTGTGCCAAGGGGAGTGCTTCACTTTACACACCCTGCCCAGCACATCAAGGCCAACCCACTCATTGTTCACGCACTTTGACGCGTTACAATAGACCTCACACACTAGACTCTACTAATACAATGGGACTCGTAGTCAATTTGGTGTCAGCGCGATACAATAGCAGTTACACCACATCCAACAGACAACAAACTTCCTAGACCCTGCATTCCCTTCAGTGCGTTGCTCTGGAAAAAAAAACACAAACCTTATCCGCAGAGGATGTCCCTAAACGAATTATGAGAAGGATAATTGGCCGTAGGGTTACATCCGATTCGTTTGTTAGGAGCGGCAATGGTAACGAACAAATGCCAAGCGTCGCCATCGTCCTTGTCGTCCTCGACGTTCTCGACGTCCACCAAACTAAACACTCTATAATAGCTCTGTTGTTTTGTGTGGAAGATGAATGTCACTGGAACTGTTGTGTACGACATATACAGATACATAGATATTACAGGCGAAACACAAACATAGTACAAATGATACATACGAGTATATTTATAGTCGTACCTACATGCGTATGGATAATAATGGAAACTCAACTTAAGCCCGCATTGCTGGGTAAGTGTGTAAATTATGTGCCAAAGATACGTAAATTATTACGCCTCAGGGACGATTGCAATTGGAGATAACGTTTGGGGGCCCTATTGTCCCATCATGTTACCAACACGCCACTTCCACACTTTCTAACATCCTAACCCAGGATAAGGATACGCATACGTACAGACACGCACACCATTGACTGGTTTGTCTATCCCGTCCAAAAAGGGTAATGTAGACTGTCAAATCAAAATTCCATCTACTCGTAAGTATGTGTGCGTGTTGTTTCGAGAGAAAGAGAATTGCCCAAGGAGGACTGTTAAGGCGCTTGGGGATAAATAAATTTTCGAAACACATACAAAGGGTGTTGAAGGTTTTTGCTTTCCTTGTTTTGTATTTTTTTGAGGCGAAAATTGAAGGCCTGAGATAATGCCTATAAGGTGATATGAACTGATTTATGGACAAATTTTTAGCTGCAGAGGTAGTACGTAACGTATGTAACCTACGGGTACTTCTTTCTAGAGAAATTGGGCGAATCAATGTAAGGTCAAGTGATTCTCGTTTCGACTCATCGAGCCGTTTTCCTTTGAAAATGATTCGAATGGTTTGTCTACAATTAAAAGAGCCTAATTGTATGTTCTTGTGTACATTTTACAAATTTCCATACATTTATCCAGTAATATGGCTGCCCCCCAAGTGGTTCTCTTAACTCTTTCTGGTGTATCTGGTGTTTGTGCAACATATGGGCAGACTTTTAGATTGGCGGTTTTAGGAAGTACTTACCATTCCTTTGCATATTCTGCTGTCGGAACACTCAGACAAAGACTTCTTACAGCCATTGCCACAGAACGTTATATCAGAAAATTACAGCCGGGTTACGACGGGTCTTGAAAATCTCTCATCTCCGCCTTTCCGAAGAATTTCATCGGAAATTTCGTTTCTCGCGACCTTGGACCCAAACAAGACTCATTAAATTCAGGTTCTCGACTGCGGTCAGCAAAGTCTTTCATTCTTGAACTACTGAAAGCCGTTAGAGGCTTCAATGTGAATATTTTCGACATGACGTGCCTAGTCCAAAGGAAGACATTCAATAATTTAGTTCTGTCGGAGAAATAAATGGTGATGCCTTTGAGCACCAGATGGATCAGATGTGTCAGACTAGTACACTTGCTCCTTCACTTAAAGGGAACAATCATATCATTGAAAGTGTTGTCGCGGATTAGCGATGGCGGGAATTTGTGAACTACCCAACTAGCCCTGTCCAATACAAGGGCACAGTGTAGTGCTAGAAAAGGGTGTTTTACAAATCTTTATTAAAATAGGTAATAAATTCGTTCATATATACAATTTTCTTACATATGTTTCCCTTTACAAATTGGTACACTTAATCTCTTAGTACTAGAATTGTTAAGTTTGCGTCCACGCGCTTTCGCTGCCAATAAAAAAGGAGAGCCGGAAACGTGTGTCAATTTGACAGCACCAAGTTGCCTCAAAGTAGCTCCATCTCTGAGTTGAGGGTGGCAACTACTCAACTGGCTGACAACACTCCTTACGCAGGGTTGTTAACACTCCCCCCTGGAAGTTCCACCCATGAACCTACATCTTTATTGGGTCTTACGTCGAGGACCGCTAACTTCACAACAGGCCTCTCATATACGCGAGTGGTGGTGGTTGAGGTAAACGTCTCCATAAGTTTCTCTTGATTCACCTTTTCCAGGGCTTCTCTTAGCTCCCGTCCGCCCCTTGGAAATTAGTGCCATTGTCACTATAAATTTCAGCCGGAGTTCCTCGTCTGGCGGATCCATAAAATGCAAGAGTCCGATGACAACGTATGTGCGATCTCAATATGCACTGCCCTTGTCGTGAGGCAAGTCAGGAGGACTCCCCACCTTTTTTCAGTTCTCCGAAGAATGGTGGCATGCATTGGTCCGAAATAGTCGATTCCGACGAACGTAAACGGTCGACAAAATGAAGCCAGCCTAGCCGGAGGCAGTTGGGTCATGATTGGGGGCCGCGGCCTCTTACTGTTGTTTTTACATTTCTGGCAATTCTTTTTACCTTACTACAGGCAGCTCTCATACGGGGAATGTAAAAGTGTTGTCGAAGCTCGTTTACGACTGTCTCATGGTTACGATGCTTGTATCGACAATGAAAGTCCATTATGATAAGATTCGTAATCGGATGTGCTCGAGGAAGAACTATCGGTCGCTTAAATTCGTCACTCACATCTTTTAAGGAGTGAATTCTTCCGTTGGCTCGCATGATTTTATGATTGTCTACAAACGAGACAGCGAACTGGATCTCTCAACAAATTTATTGGCTATTAGATACGCGATTTTCTCCTGATACACGTAGGCCTGAGCTTGTCTTAGCAATGCGTTTTGTGCTAGCTGAAGCTCTTCTTTTGACAAAGGTCCCACTGCTTTTGCTCCTTCGCGTTTTCGAACTCTTATATTGTAGATGAACCGGAACACAAAGACTGTACTTCGAAGCAACCGTGTCCAATTCGAAGTATCTTTGGGTCGGAAAATATTTTCCTGTGCTTGGGTATGAACGTTCAAAAATTCCGTTTTCAGCTCCTCTCTCGTAAGCTCCTTTGGTTGATGTTCCTGTGGCCACTTGTCCGTAGGTGAATAGAGAAATTCCGGTCCCCTAAACCATCGACTAGATGCATCCAACTCCGGAAGTTTCTGCCATTTGGTCCCCTCGTCTGCTACGATCAACTTCGTAGGAATCCATTGCCATTCCGACACCATTGTCAGATCCAATATCTCGCTGACACGATGGGCCACGAATTGCCTATATCGCCGATGGTCTGAGCGAAGCCAGCTCAGAACGGTTTTAGAATCCGACCAGAAGAATCGGCGTGAAAGGTTTATAGTGTGCGACTCAACAATGCACTTCGAGAATCACGCACCTAGAACCGCTGCTTGCAGCTCAAGTCGTGGTATCGACAGAGTCTTCAACGGCGAAACTCTTGTTTTGGCCCCAATTAAGGCACCATTATCAATTCATCATTTATTTTATTGTTCTCAAGTAGGCTACGGCAGCAAAACCGTTCTCACTGGCATCAACGAATACGTGCAGTTCCTTCTCCGAGTCAGACTTAGGATTGCTGATGACGTAGCACCTGGGAATTTTCAGAGATTCTACGGCTGGCAGGCAATTTACCCATTTTCCGTATTCTGCGTCCTTAATTCCAGTATCCCATTCGATTTTGGACCTCCTTATTTCCTGTAACAATATCTTTATGTACATCAGAAAGTGGGCCAACAGTCCCAACGGATCAAATATAGTCATCAACGTCCTTAAGACTTCGCGTTTCGTGGGACGACGCCCGGCGAATAGAATTTCCGTTTGGTTCGGATTAGTGGTCAGCTTGTACGTAAAGAAATCAGATGCGGTGCACCACCACATCCCCAATCCTTTTTCCTTTCCTAATTCGACGTCTACGTTTAAGTCTTTGCTATCCGTACTTCAACGTTTTAAGCACTAAAGGTGAGTTTGAAATCCAATTTCGGATGTGAAAGCCTGCTTGCTGATGAATGTGGCGAATTTCTGTTGCTAGTTCAATTGCCTCCACTTCAGTAGCTACGCTGTCCCTCAGGTCGTCGACGTAATGATTTTTTCGAATTGACCGAGCAGCTCTCAGGAAAGTCCCAGCGAAATCGTCGGCGTTCCTATTTTTCACAAATTGGGCGCTGCAAGGCGAGCACGTGGCCCCAAAGGTCATGACAGTCATTACGTAGACGTCTGGTTCCTGTGTGGCACTGGGACTCCAGAGAAATCTTTGAAAGTTCTGGTCCTGTTCTCGTATTTTGATTTGGTGGAACATTTCCATTATGTCTCCGCAGATGGCTATCGGGTTCTCTCTAAACTTATAAATCACGGACGTAAGCGATGCTACTTGATCCGGACCTTTTAACAGGACAGAATTCAGTGACACACCTTGCACTGTAGCGGCTGCATCCCACACGATGCTCAGCTTTCCTGGCTTATTTTGATTCTGGACGGAAAATATAGGCAGGTACCAAGATCGATGATGCCCTTCAGATACTTCTTGAGGCGAAAGCTTCCTTGCATACCCCTTCGAGATATATTCTTCTATTTTCGTCTTAATTGATTCACCTAAATATGGCTCTCGCCTCATTCGTCTTTGTAAACATGCTAGTCATCGCTTGGCCATAGGTAAACTATCCGGTAGCTGGATCTCGGTAAATTTCCATAGAATTGCAGTTTCGAAACGACCATTTTTGCGAATTGAGTGGGTATTTAGTAAATCCAGAGCACGTTGGTCCTCCGTCGGCATCAGAATTTTTCCCGAACTTGACACCCCGAAGTTCTCCGTACATATAAACCCATTCACCAACCGTTGCAGCTCATTGTCGTTGCACTCACAGATGTGAAAACTGTACTGTTCTTGCGTATAACTATTCATGCCGGATAGTTTAGAACAATTACCATGTACAACCCATCCAAGGCGCGTCTTAGTCGCCACAGGTTCTTCTAAACTTCCCTCTCAACACTTCAGGGGAAGTCCAAGTTTAGCGTTGTTGAGACCTATAAGCAAACGTGGTACTGCACTGCTGTATGATGCAATTGCTAGCCTTTTAAGATGCTCGTATTTATTTTGCAAGTGCGTCGCATTTATCGTCTGTGATGGAAGCTGTAGATTGTCGACAGTGTGTACGTCCGCTAGCGTATACCTTTTAGCGTTTGGCGAAGTACCTGAGATTTACAGAGTGATAACTTCAGAGTTGTTCTCGTACCGGTGAGTGTCCCCGGTTCACTTCAAACACAGCGGCTGCGGTCTTCCCTTAACTTTCAGTTGCTTACCGATTTCTTCTACAATTTTCTTACATATGTTTCCCTTTACAAATTGGTACACTTAATCTCTTAGACGGACCCTACATCGAGTTTTAGTGGAAGACTTACACATGTTTTCGTACAAAGTGCAAACATTGCATCAGTTAATGCCTCCTGACCGTCAGTCGCGTGTGGATTACTGTCAAGCCATTCCTAATCTCAACAATGAAGGGAGGAGTGATTGGATCCTATTTTTTGGATGCCATCGTCAATACGGTCACTGTTACTGGCGAATGCTACAGGGCCATAATAAACGACTTCTTATTGCCGGAATTGGATGAGTGGGCAACCATATACACAGCACGAGCTACAATGGATATTGTGAAGGAAGCATTTCCTGGTCACATAATCTTCCGTTTTGGCAATTTGGCATGTCCAGCAAGATCGCCCGATTTAACCATTCCAGAATTTTTTCTTTAGGGCTTCTTGAATTCGCAGGCTTATGCCAACCAGCCTCAGATAATCGCAGCCGTAAAGGAGAAAATTCGACAGCATTGCGAACAAGCTATTAAACGGGCACAAACGTGTATCAACACTGGCGGCAGCTACTTGTCGGATATCATCTTTTCCACTAAGCAGACAAAATGTTAAGGGTCCAAGTAAGGATTTTCATCACTCAGAATCATTTTTTTTTTATTTAGTAAAAAAGTAATGTAAAAACAAAATTGGATGATTAATTTTGCGCCACCTTTCAGCTTTGTGAATATTGAAAGCCTACATATTCTAGTTAACAGTCATTTAAATGCATCACATTGACGTATCAATTTTTTTTGTTGGCAGGACACGCTATAATTCTACCAAAGTCCTTTCGATTTGATATGGCATTTGTCATAAAGCCCTGGGAAAAGACCTTTATTCGTCACCAATTAGCCACAATTGATGTAGTTTTAAAAGTATCTTCGGCCAATTTGATGCACCACTACCTGGTAACTTAATCTCTTTGATATCACTCTCTGTTAGGTAAGTTCCCCGTATTTATGGGATTTCCACATCGAACGGTTTTTCAGTTGAATTTTTTAGGAGAAAAAAAATCCTTTTTAGCACATACAGTGCATTTACTGGCATTATTAGTTCAATAAATTTTAATATTGATTTGAATCGTTAGTGGATAAATACATCGAAGATATTTTCGATTTTTTTTTTTCAATGGAATTTATATTTGATTTTTATCTCAACGTGAATAGCGACTTTAATCCAGGAGATGAATCTAATTCAAAGTATAGATATATTTTTGAAATGATTTTTCTGATAAATGCTTAAAAATATTCGTAGGCTTTGGTTAATGAATTATGGAAAGCAAACTGGTATTTTGAAATTCATATATGAAAGCTAAAAAAGGTTGCTTATACGAGTATAATAAAGTAGTGAAACTGCATAGTCAACACCAGGAGCTGAAGTATTCCCATTGTGATCTTTGGGAAACTTAGGGGCACACCATAGTCATAGGTTCCAGAGCAACCTACGTATGTACATATTGGATATTCCTCACCGACTTCCAAAAAGGCTACTTGATAGAGAAGTTCCGACTACCACATTTGTAACTAATTAGAAAAATAATATTCCTTGTCAGAAGCAGTTCTTTATAAACTATAGTCACAGGTTAGCCGGAGGTATTTTTGTTTCCAGAACTATCAATACCATGCTAATGAATCTTTTACCAATGAACAACTCCTGTCGGCAATTAAGACAATGTCTCAAAGCTTCACTTAGGCTGAGAGAAGCTCTGTTGTAATCACATTGCCGATATGATCATGTCTCCATCCTTTAGAGATAGAATACAGATAAATTGGCTACTTTTCTTCAATTATCCACTTTTATAAGGAATTCACTTTGAAAATTTCCGACAAGCTTTCTTTCCATGAGAATTTTTACTCTGAGGGATCTGTGATAGAGGTCGATGAAGAAGGTGGAGTTTTCTGTTGACTACAAGTCAACAAATGCAGTATGTTTCAAGGCAGCTATTCAGGCTGGAAACACTATTGTAGAGAACAATATTGTACACTACGTTGTTACTGTGTTCTCAAAAAGCCACGCGACTTTAAAGGCCCAAAACTCCATGGTATTGACAATAGAAATTGGGTAAATGCGAAGGATATTTAAATGTAGCATCCAAATGCAATCCGATGGCCCTATGATGGGTACTGGGTTACATATGTAAATGGATATCTGAAGCAATGAGAGAAGAATTGGCTTGTGGGCATTGCATTAGGATTTTTCAAAAATTCATTGAAGATGTTTACGATAAGACCAGTACAAATCTGACGCCGGGTTTTTAATAGACTAATTCTTTGATGGCTTTTTTGAGCTTCTATCGTACAATACAACGATCAATTCTGAGGTGTACTCTCATCAGCTGGAGAAATTGAACGATTCACTTTAACAGAAAAGGCCAGAATTGAATAATAAAAAAGGTATAGTGTTCCAACAAGATAATGCGAGACCTCATACAAGTTTGGTAACTCTCCAAAAGCCTTAACAGCTTGGATGGGATCTACTGCCACACCCACCATATCCAGATCTGATGGCTTCTGATTATTACTTCAGTCGTCGGGCTGTTGAGGAATTCAAATAAGATCATTGTTATCGACGAAGAGCTGCCATTTCATTCAGTCTCATCGCTGCGAATGCCAATTAATTAATTTCGACACAAATGATGTTTATTCGGCTTCAATTTGAGCTGGAACTTATAAGCCTTCAACTCAAGATCTTCGCATACAATTTTCCATACAATAAACGGACAAAGACCAAGCTGTTTTAAACAATGTCGAATCGAAAAAAATTGGATCATTTTCAACATTGTGCTGAAGGGCGAATAGCGATCTCAGATGGCCGATTATGTCGGCTGTAATATGATGCAAGTTTGGCACAGTGAAACATAATTTTGAAACCAAAGCGTGTTACATATGTACACCACAACAATAGTTGCTACATCGCAGAAATACGTCTTATGGAGTAGGAAGGTGGAAACCTTGGAAAGGCACCGATGGCCGTATTCTCTCGGTAGTGCCTGTTTCTACCGGCTAAAAACATCTCCCTCGAGCATTCGCGGGCCGAATTTAACCCTCGCGGAACCACCGATCGCATCACGTATGCATTTAAGGCATCTAAGATCGCTAAATATTCCTGTCGCCGCGTCCCTTAACCCAATCCAACTTTCTTCACTGGAGATCATGTAGTTAACTATGTTTTACACCGTCGGCCATTCGTCGAATTTATTTCGCAGTATCACTCTTTCATTTTCGTAACGCGGATAGTGAAAAAACAAGTGTTCTATGTTCGCTGAGATATTAACACATCGGGGTACTCCCTAAAGTAGGCATGACCCATTGGAAACTGCGTCAAGTAGAAGTTTGTTTCGACATGCTTCCGATTATTCCAGGTGTTGATCGTTACTATCAGATGATTGGTATATAGTGGTATGCCTGTTGGAGATCGAGAGTAGATAAAAAACATTTACCTGTGAGGAACTGAGTAAAGTTTTGTAGATGGGGAATGGGATAGCCATCCGGTGTAGTTACGCTGTTCAACTTCCGAAAATCCCCGCACGGTCTCCAACTGTTGCTTCCCTTCTTTGCCATGTGGAGAGGGCTGGCCCAAGGGCTGTTCGACGGTCGGCAAATGCCCTGCTCCATCAAAAGCTGGAACTGAGTTTTTGCTGTTTTGAGCTTCTCGGCGTTCCAGCGTCGGTATCGTGCATGCATTGGCGGACCAGTCGTGACAATATGATGGAAAACATTGCAGTTTTAGTTTGATTTGCTTACCAGTGGCCGCTTTATGTCCTTGAATTCCGGCAACAGCTCTCGGAAAGGTGTCTTGTGGTTGATGTTCGTGAGCTGCGTTGACAAGGTTGAGGTTATGGAACCGATACTAGAAAGTAAGGTTAATTGATCAACTAGACGTCGGTTCCGCAGATCCACCATAAGGCCAAAGTGCCGGAGAAAATCAGCTCCTATGATTGGCCGGGACACATCAGAAATCACAAACTCCCAGATAAAAGATCGGCGCAGTCCCAAGTCCACTGCTATCGCTTTTGTGCCAAATGTGGAAATTCGTGATTCGTTGGCTGCTTACAGAGTAGTTTTATTTTTCCGAGCCCCTCTTTTGTCTTTTTGTGTTGCAGGTAGAACTAAAATGTCAGCACCCGTGTGAATGAGGAAGGTTGAATTGTTGTTTGTACGATCTCGAACAAATAGGCGACAGTTATGTTGGCCAGAAGTCGTCGCCGCTAACAACTGGCCATCTAGTTTGACGACTTACCATGTTTGCATGGCAATCGACACTTTTTTGCATCGATACCGTAAGCACGGTAATACCAGCATTCGTCTGTAGATTTGCCCTCTTCGGCGATACCGACTACGCCCCCTACGGTGGTGAAAAAAATCCGCCATTAATTCTGCTACCGTGCACGATAGGTCCTCAATGTGACCTTCGAATTTGTTGCTACCATCGGGTGAAAAATTATTTGAATGGGAATTGCGCGGGCTGATTGCCGATAATTGAGATATCTCGTTCACCTCAGCAACCTTGTGAGCGATTCCCATCAATTTTGTTAAAGTTTCGGAATTTACTGAGATTATGGAACGCATGTGTGAGGGAAGCCTTTGGAAGCAAAGTGACTTTAACAGCTCGTCGCCGATTTTGGAACCTGCCAAGTCTCGCATCTCTCGGAGTAGTTGGGATGGCTTTTTATCTCTGAGTTCAATCTCTTGAATAAATTTGCGAAGTCGCTGATGATCGAAATCTGTGAAGTGAATCTGTCTCGACAAGGTGGCGTCCGATATCAAAAAGAAAGATGATGTCCTCCCTCGTTGGTTCGGAAGTCTTTTTTTGGCTGCACGGATCGTGAAGTTGTTCGCTGTTGATTGTCATGCGTGAAGTTGTTGGCTGTTGGTCCAAGCTATAAGCCGCGTGCGAATGAGCTGGTACATCATTGCCATCAGTGTCTCCACACATCCATCGACCGCTTTTGATGATTTTTTTCCAAACGTATTCCAAGTGTCCACCCGGACTGTAGCGCCACCTAAAAGTATTCCAAGTGGTTCTTGTATGTTGAACGAGATTCAATCACCATACATCGAACTCTCCTACTCTAATACTAAATGTCTCGC
Source organism: Volucella inflata (assembly GCA_928272305.1). Classification (NCBI taxonomy): domain Eukaryota; kingdom Metazoa; phylum Arthropoda; class Insecta; order Diptera; family Syrphidae; genus Volucella; species Volucella inflata. Next base: position 16,952,632 of record OV743718.1, on the reverse strand, counting down.
ATATTTTCCAACTGCTGATAAGTAAAACTACAGCTTATGATCCACAAGTTGCAATCCGGCTCCGAGGAGACAGCACTTCCTTGTTCTTACGATCTCATTACAGAATAGTTTTATTTCTTCGAGCAATTTGGCAACGACCACGCCTGCAATGTCATACGCGAAACCGATGATTGATGCTTTGTGTCGTATTGGAAGACGTAAGATATCGTTGTACATTACGTTTTATAGTAGAGGATCAAAGACCGATCGTTGTGGTACACCGCCTGTAATAAGTTACTTCTTAGAGCGATGGTGAACGTTCGCTGCTGCCTAGAAGTCGAAACCGATTGTAAAAGAATCGCGTCAGAAAAGGCGACGTGATGAGCTGTCATGGGACTTCTTCAACAACGAACTTGAGTACAATAAAATGTGAAATGTGGACACAAACCAACCGAGTAGTCAACAGGAAGGTGCCCAAAAGTTATGAGTTACACTTGCCAATCGCTATGCTTTTGCATAAGAGCGAGATTGAGTAATTAAACTTTGCCAACAAATACTAAGGGAATCTTACAAGGCCCTCATTATCCAAGTTGTACTATGTATGTACTAGGTGACGCAAAAGTCATCAACCTACCGGAAGATGCTATAACTTTTGCTAATTTCTGCAAATGTCAATTCTACTCACACATTTGTGAAGACGGTGGTTTCGGCACAGATTTCCCGGTTGTCCAACACCAACTGAGCAAACACTACGGCGTTCAGCCGCTCGCCTAGAAGGGTATGGGACAACACGAGATCCTACTAGGTTTGGTCGGAGCAGCCGTTCTAATGTGAACATCGTAGCTGTAGTCGCAAATGACCGTGGAGTATCTAACAGACGAAAGACTGCAAGATGTTCCTTTACAAAGTTCAGATAGTGCATCAGCTGCTAGCTGTTGACCGCTGAGCGTGTGTAACCTACACTCAAGCCATCCTGAATCTCGACTGCGAGGGGGACAACTTTTCATCGAAAATCGTCACGAGTGATGAAGCCCATTTTCATCCCTAGGGATATAAGAACAAGCTTTTGGGCCACTGAAAATCCACATATAACTCACAAAGAGCCATTACACCTGCTTAAGGTTACTACATGGTGTGCTGCTTACGCTGAAGGCGTAATCGAGCCTTATTTCTTCGAAAAAGGCCTTGGGGCTCTAATGGACGGCAGGCGCTACAGAGCTAAGCTCAACGACTTTCTCCTTCCTCAATTGGATGAATTGGGACTGAAGAACATGTGGTTCCAATAAGATGGAGCATACCGCACGAGCCAAAACCGAAATTCTGAGGGCTGCATTTCCCGAACCCCTTATCTCTCGTTTTCGCGATTGGCGACACCTTGGAACAGTTTCTACAAATCGCCTATCTGAAGGACACATTTTTGGAGCACGAATTATAAAAGTTTAGAGAAAGTATTGAGAGGGTGGGTTGGTTAAAAACTCATGAAGACGGCCAAGAATAGCACACAATTTATGGCGCCTCGAAAAGGGTTCATGTTTTATAGAGGGAACTCGACTACAACTGAGTCGGTGAGGTATATCATCACTTTTGTCTATATCTCTAACTGCTCTCCATTTTAATGTTTGCTTGAGACGACATCACTGACATTGTTCAGCAGTTACAATACTTAAAGAGGTCCATAGCTCTAGTTTCGGTCACATCATTTACCAAGTATTTTTTGTGGAACAAAACCACATAATACACCTGACTGTTAGTAATAAGACCGCACATGTTACGGCATTCCACCATCCCACAGTCTCCAGTGTTCACACACCTTTATATGACATCTGACAGACAAACTCAATTACCTAGTCATAACTTTTGGCGTGTAAATTGGTCTGCAATCTACAAAATGTTGACTTGTTCACATTTGCTTTTACCTTACCCAACCCACAACCCCGAATTTACAACCACCAACTCATTGGTTGCAGCAACTCTGCCTACAGAGACTTTACAAATGAACCAATTTAACAAGCATCCGTCTGTCGAAGGTTTTTACCTCTGTTCCAACGTCAAAATGGTGACATTTGTTATTGCAATTTGCATTCAATAATTGTATTGATTGAGCGAGAGAGCTCAGGATATTTCTAGGAAATTTCACACTCCTAGTCCCAATCCCAGTCCCAATTGCAATCACAATCCCATTGCCATTGCCAGCTGCAGTCGATCATTGCAACTTGTCCCTCATCCCAATTAAAAACTTGCTATTTGCTAATAGGGGTGAGATGAAAGGGTAGTTTTTTAGCTGACCCCTTGGATGAGATGGGGAAATGAAAGTGAAATAAAACAAACACCAAGAACATAATTCACGCTAGTCATAGCGCAATGCACCATGCACCAGCAGTAGTGGCAGTAGTAGTAAGAGCAATGGAATCAGCAGTGGAATTACCACTAAACCTGGGTGGATCCGTAATTCTCTCCCTTTAGATATTGTACAAAGAGCTGAAGAGGTATTCGTATACCCACTATAAGCGGCCATTGTCGTGAATGATTGCCAGTGCTGGAACCACTATGGCGACGAACTGGTACCGACGATGACTACTCATTGCAAACTCATGGGGAGCGTGACAAACAGCATCGATCAATGTGCCCCTGTGGAAGGGTAACCGCCTGAACGACTGAAGAGGGGTTGCAAAAAGTTATCGCTGTGAAATTCAATTAACAATTCCCATTTATTTTATGTTCCACTGGCATTGCCACCCACGATCCCACACCATTGAGGCTGCACAGAGCAAATATGTCCCTTAACGTGGATATACGAGTACATATAATACACTTCCATTGAATATAGACAAACACAAGTTGGACAAACACCACCAGACATTACTGAGTCACTGGAACAGGAAACGCTTTTGCAATGTGGAAAAAGTTAAAAAATGGAAAACAAAAATTTTCCATGTCGCAGAACTCATGAATCCTTGATGGCGACAGTGGTAGCGGCGATAGCTGGCTATACTGGTTACAACAACTCCTACACCGTCGTCGACTACAGTAGAGGTTTGGAAATGCCGATGGACAACAAACTACAGCTTCAACTACGAGTAGTATTTGCTCAACTATTCGCATCAAAAATTCAATTTTGATTTGTTTTTCGTCCTGGGTGAGAGTATACGTCTGCCAGGTATATCGTTCTTTTTCTGAGTTTTTGCCTTTCACCATCTGTTCCAGAGTTGAAATGCAGCAGAAATGGCAGGTGGAGGTTGCTTTAGACCAACCAATCGGTCAGCAAAATAAATGAGAAATAAATTTGCATGGCTTTTTGGATCTTGAGGTTTTTTTCCCGGGTAATTCGCACTAGTGGGTGCCGGTGGATTTCGAGGACGGAGCAGGAAATTTGCATTAACTTGGGAAATCATAAAGTAACAAAGCAATTCCGGGAGCAGATTAAAATGTCAAAATTCAAAAATTGCATCCACTCAGAGGAGTTGAGGTTCAATATTTGGGTCAGGGGAGAAGAGTCTTTCACAGTTGAATTGTGAAAGTATTTACCTTCCTGGGGCGGACAGGTGAATAGTTGGTCGAATTCAATTTGCCTTATTCGGGTGGGTATCGATCGATCGATTTATGGGTCAACTATCCATTTTTCCATTTAAATAGTTGGTTGGGAACTTCGTGAGGCTAATTAAATGAGGGGTGATAGTGTATTCTCTTATTGGAAAATGAGACGACTTAAAGGGCATTTGCTTTGGAGTATTTTCATTTCAATGTGAAAGCAACGCTGTTCAATCAATTCTTGTGCTAAGAGGTGTCAGTGTGGTGCAACTGTTTCTGCATATCAATTGTGCTTATTTAGACTCCAAGAGGTAACCTTCGGATACTGGTCGATGTCCATCCAGAACGCCGACCAGCAAACAAAAATAGCAGCCCTACAAACGGGACGGCGGATGAATTCTTAGATGGTGAAGTATGCACGTAGAATGTTAGGACAATTAAAAGGCCTATCACAGCGATCCAAGGAATGCGATGGGATGGACTGGACTAAAAGAGGATACAAAATTGAGATAAGTGACAACAGCGCCTGTTTAGATGCGGATTTGTTGTTGGAGGCTGACTTAGGCAAGAAGGCTTGAGTTTCCAACATGTGTACGAGCACCTCGTAACAATTCGTATCAATGCTAAGTTTGCCAACATTAGCCTTATATGCGCGCCAAAAGAGCAGAAAGATGGCTACATAAGAGTTAGCTTCTACGACCTCTTAAACAAGACCTACGAGCAATGCCCTAGCTATAACTTAGAAAGTGTTAGCAAGAGAGAGTATCTTTGGTAGTATTGTAGAAAGGTAAAGCCTACATGTTACTGTCGTGGCAAGCACGCAGTTCACAGTATCTTGATATTCACAAGGAGACATGTAGAACCGCTGATCAATCAACCTTCAAGCAGATTGTCCACAATGTGACGATCGAAGCAAAATACTACTCCCCTATAATAGGTGTCTGAACGTTTCGAGAAACCAACATCGACTAGAACCACTACCTTGTTGTAGCCAAGGTGCGTTTACGGATATCCCAAACATCACAAAGAAAAGCTAGTTCTGTGAGCAGTTTTTACGTCATACGGCCTAATACGATCGAATCTCTTTTAATCTTTCAAGACGACCACTGCCGCCAGTATCAAGCATCTAAGACCTGTGGCAACACAGCCATCAGAGATGCCGCTTCTCTTTAGCTGGGTTTCACTCGAGCACCACAACGAAACCCCTGGCTTGATGGCGAGTGCCGGCCAACCTGGACGATATAGACCAACAATTCCTTCTTCCCAACCTGAATGAAGGGAAGTCAGCCATAGCCATTATCATTATTATTGGCGCGACATCCGGGGTCCGGTCCGGGCATCTTGCAGCAAGTACTTCTACGTATTCGGATCGCGGGCCGATGCCATTCACGTTTGCACCCCAAGGCTTCGGGCGTCCAAGTCTACGCCATCCTTCCAGCGCAAGCGTGCTCGGCGACGCTGCTGCCTTCTACCTTCTGAATTGTACCGCAAAGAACTTTATAAGTGGGATGCTCTTCGCTCATACGAGCTAGGTGCCCAGCCCACCGGAGTTTACCGAGCCTTATTTTTGTCATTATATCTGCTTCAAGATAGATTTCATACAACCCATGATTGTATCGTCTCCGGAATCGTCCTTCCTCACATACCTATGGGGCCAACTATTCTCCATAGGACTTTCCTCTCGAACGCGGCTAAGGGGTCAGAGTCCCTTCGGCTAAGCACCCAAGTCTCGAATCAAAAGTCTTGTACAGCAGCAGTTTCGAAATCATGGTGAAGTTTCTGGATTCAATTAGCCTCGCAAGACTATAGTTGGTTCTGTTGGATGTAAGCAGCTGCCCGCGTATTTCCTTTTCCATTATTATTATCGGCAGCTTCTACTGACCCAAGGTAGTTAAAGGATTGCACTACTTCAAATTCATGCTCATCTACCTTGACTGTTGTTGTTGTTTTGTTGTTTCTCTCAGACAGAGCCACCATGTACTCAGTTTTTCCTTCATTAATGTGAAGCTCCAGGTTTTTTGCCGCCTGTTCGATCTGGATGAAAGAGTTGTGTACAGCTTGTTCGCTTCATCCGAAGACGTCGATGTCGTCTGCGTAAGCCAGTAATTGGTGGATTTAGTGGCGATTATCCCTCTTCTAGATGCATCAGAGTTTCGGATTGCTTTTTCCAACGCCAAGTTGAAGAGGAGGCAGGTAAGCCCATCCAATTGCCGGAGTCTATTGAAGGTCGGGCTTGGACAGCAATCCGGCTACGTTAACTTGGTCTGAGACGTTGGTCATGGTCAGCCTACATAGTGGTGTTAATTAGTTTGGGATGCCGAAATCACCCTAGAGCGGGCATCCCATCGTTGATTTGCTAGGTCTGAAGCCACAATGATATTTGCCGATTATGGTTCTCGCTTTTGGGGCTATCCGATCTTGTAGGATAGAGGAGAATATCTTATAGGATGCACTCAACAATGTTATACCCTTATGACTGCTGCACTCTGTGATATCTCCTTTCTTGTGTATGGGACATATGATGCCCTTTCGCCAGTCTTCCGGCATCTCTTTATATTCTCATACGTGCACTGTAATTTGATGTATTGCGTTGTGTGGTGTTGGGCCTCCAAGTTTGATCAGGTCGGCTGATATACCATCAGCTCCTGAGGCTTTATTATATTTGAGCCGATTGAGCTTTTTGTACTTCCTGAATGGAAGAATGGAATGGTGGCTGTATTATGAAGTTGTCTTCTTGCAATGATGGAGTCGTCATTTCTTCGCGCCTGGTGCAGACCTCGCTCTCTATTTCTTTCCATTTCACAGACTACATTCGTCATCAAAGCAGAAGCTTCGATCTCCTGAGATGAAATCAGCCGTACTAATGACTTTATTTTTAAGGCGTGTCCACTTCTCTTCTACGCCCGCCACTCTGGTGTCAAGACTTACTCTGTCCTCTTCGTCGAAGTCCTCGAGGGCGAGTTTTAACGCGTGTCCAAAGGTGTTACTGGTGTTTTTATCGCGTAGAGCAGCCGTGTTGATACGAATCTGAGCAGCAGATGCAGTGTGTCTTTTCTGGGCAATCCGCGCTCGGTACACCATATTAATAAGATAGTCTCCGCGTCGAAGTTGGCACCTCGATACAAAGGTATCGTGATCAGGCTCGTGCAGTGGCGACGATCTATCAACACGTGGTCTATTTGGGTGCGAGTGACTCCATAACGTGTTATCCAAGTGACTTTATGGATATCTTTACGCGGGAACCTACTACTCGAAACGACCAAGTTCTGTGGATGCTGCCATTTCTATGAATCGAAGTCCATTGTCAATAGTGTTCTCATGCAAACTATGGGAGCCAATATGCTGCTTGCTGACTCCCGATCTATTTTCGCGTTGAAGTCATTAATGATGATTTTAACTCTATACCTTGAGCAGGCATTAAGGGTCCTTTCTACAAGCGCGTAGTAAGCCTCTTTATCATATTTTAGGGATTTATTAGGAGTTCTGTGTACATTTATGAGGCTTGTACCTCGCACACCAAGGGTGCATAGCTTTTTATTTGTGCCGTTGAAGCCGATAATGGCAGGATTCATTTTTTGGCTGACTTTAAAGTCTACCCCGAGCACATGTCATAGGTTTTCTTCTGCAAGACACCATTGCCTAGCTATCTTATTTCTTGTAGAGCTGTTAAGCCAGCCCTATAAAGGGTCAGGGCATCGGCTAGCCGGTGTGCAGCCTTTTTAGTTGCTTGGGTAATCGTGGATTAATCGTTCCGTTTCCGAGGCTTGCCGTTGGTCTCGTAGTTATATTTTTTTTTGGAAAACTTTACTGGCCGTTCGCCAACATTGCTCAGAAGGGACTAGACTCACCATAATATCCAAGTTTTAAATTCATTAACCTTATTACCGGCGGCCGCCGCGAGGAGGCTATGGTGCCACTTCCACTAGTCCGAGGTAGAGCCGGCACATGTTACTCTCTCTATTCCACTAGCAGCTGACCACCAAGATAGCCATATATAAGCTAAATTCCAACAAAGTTGCTGGAGCTCTCAGAGGCCGATAATCGGAAGAAAGCAGTATGATGTCAGTGGCGCTTTCGCCTGTATTAAGATGGAAGCGGCGAAAATGGGTTTATTGGGCAATGAGGGCGAGACCGAGTATATGCTATCAATAAAAAAGGAAAACTATCATCTTCGCCTCAACAGATATATGTAACTTTGAGCTAGTTAGGGGCTTTGTTTCTGTCCGCTATTAATTCACACAACGACACCAACGTTGAGATGATTCCAAGAACAAGTCTTGCCAATCGCTGCTTCTTTAAAATAAGAAGGCAATTGACCTTCAAAGCATTCTTCAAACAACAGGGATGAACCCATATAAGACCTTAAGATTCTCTGCCCTTCCTTATGGTCCGGAGTCAAGGACATTATTAAAAATTATTGAAGGTTCTCTTGGCTGCTTTGAGAAGGAAATTCTTGACTACTTTTCGGTCCCGTCTGGATAGAGAGTGAGTCGAGGAGGAATTACGGGCTGCACAGCGACATCGATTTAGTCGGAAATGTAAAGGTCCAACGGTTGAGATAGCAAGGTTATGAAGAGCGGATAGACACCGTCAAGCCAACAAACTGGATGCAGCTAGGGAAAGATCGAACTGACTGTAGGCGCTTATCGACTGAGGCCCATAAAACAGTGTGGCAGTTTGTGGTAATGAAGGAATTGTATGCCTTCGATCATTTACAGCCTTAAAAGCTATGGTAACCGACTCTTTTGAGTCAAAAACTTAGGTAGATTCCTTGCCTGCTTTGATTTTTTAATTAAATCTTATTTCAGGGTTAATATACTCACATTTCTCATTTCAAATCTTTCTTATTCCTGTAAGAAACTAACTATAGTGAAAATACGGTCTTGCCACAAATAACCTCCATTCTCATATTCGAACCAATTACCGCTCCTGTGAACTTTTACTACATAAGCCTCGGCCTCGTACTTCTTATTGATGTGACCAATGAACCAATCCATCCCATCAACAAGCACAAACCAACTCATTCCTCCCGAAAATGCCACAACGACCAAGCCAACCTTTAGTCCTTCCACGGAAAAATCAATAATTGCATTCTCCCTATCTAACCCCGATCCACATGATACCGATAATATCTTTGCTTCCCCATCCCCGAAAATACCCAAAATGACCATGTTAAGTCCATAAATTGGCAGAAAGCACCCTCACAGGCAGACCAAGCCCATCAATCTTTCCTGTGGCTTAACGTATGAGCTCTTTATTTTGACCTAATTAAGTGAATACCAACTACGCCTTTATCCTTATTTTACCTTGCCGTTTTCTGCGTCCTAACCATTGTTTCTTCTTTGCACCCCATTTTGCCATTAAGTTTTCCTAGAAATTTCGTTATTGTTTTTTTTTTTTTTTTTAATTAACCAGCATAATAACTTCCGTGCGATCCATCTAATTAATTTTTCCTCACACGGAGTTTGAATATGAATGGGAGTCCCGCTGAAGGAAGCGCTTCTCTGAGGGTTTTAGACGGCCCACCCCTATAGTACTATATATTGGTGGTGGCCCGGCAAATTAACTCATTATTTTGGAAATCATCTTTTGACGGCGGAGAGTTCTGTTTCGTGATTAATAAGTCGCAAACTCAATTTGACAGGCACGAACGAATGGTGGAACTATCTTTATCTACATATACGTGTATGAAGTGAATCTGAAGAGCTGACGAAAATTTCATCTCCTCTTCTGCTGGCCCTGTCGTTCTGTCTGTAAGACAAAAAGTATTGTATGACGCAAAAAGGGAATTAATTTTCCCACAGTAAATCATACGAAAGACATACAATTTTCCGCAGTTTTCTTCTTCAAAAATGCTATCCTTAACAGAAGGATACACGAGTGTGTGAAGAGAGGCACGAATCACACAAATTTGGAACTTCCTTGTTGCTAGTGAAAACAATGTGAGAAGTTGAATGTGGGGGAAGCAAGCAGTGTTGCTACAAAATTCTGAGTGAAAATGTTTTACGCAAATACCTAAGGAAGAGTATCAGGACGTATCATCCCGTATTAGTTTGATTTGCTTAGGGACTCAGGTCGCAGGAAATCCTCCTGAAACTACTCAACCGAATATCATACTTAAAAGCTCTTCGCAGAAGCGTCGGCTGATCTAGAAGGAACTACAATAGGATTGGTGTGTTTGGTATACTATCTCTGAATAACTGATAAAAAAACACATAAGCTCTTTTCTGTTAATCCCATGCTGTTCAAGTCTAAGCCAAACTACTGTTGGTGCAGTTCAACGAAGCATACAAGTTGCCATCCGATGGGCAAGTGCGAAGTTTGAAGACCCATGCTACGTGGGAGATCAGGTTGTTTAGGAAGGGCGTCGAAACGGCCATTTGGATGTGGATTCGCCACTCTAGTTGACCCAGCTATCTCAGTCGTTGAACGTTCACTTTGCTGGCTAAAGCGATGTTGCTGTTCAGTCGTTATGGACGGTCGCTGTATCTCCTCCTCCACTTACTTATCATTAACGTAGACCTAACCTAAAATCACTTGAAGATTTTTTCTCTCAAAGCAGGGTGCTCTCGCCCTCATCTATTTTTGATAATGTCCGTGCCTCTGCGCCATAGAGTGGGACCAGGACTATTAGGCCTTATACGAGGGCGGGTCAATAAGTCCGTGACTTTTGGATTAAAACACAGATTTTTTGATAAAAAAATAATTTTATTTTTCAACGTAGTCTCCCTTGAGCTCTATACACTTTGTCCAACGCTTCTCCAATTTTTTTATCCCTTCCAAAAAAAATGATTTGTCGAGGTCCTCAAAATAGGCCTTTGTTTGCGAGATGACTTCATCATTGGAGTCAAATCTTTTTCCACCAAGCCATTTCTTCAGGTTTGGGAACAAGAAGTAGTCGCTCGGAGCCAAATCTGGAGAATAGGGTGGATGAGGGAGCAATTCATAGCCCAATTCATGGATTTTTGCCATGGCAACTGCACATGTGTTTGTGGTCGACTGTGAGCAAACGCGGCACCCATCTTGCGGAAAGCTTTCTCATGCCCAAGTGATCATTCAAAATTGAAACCACTGAGCCATGCGAGATCCCTACGGCTTCCACAATCTCTAGCACTTTCAATCTTCGGTCGGCCAACACCATATCGTGAATTTTTTCGATTGTTTCGGGTGTAGAGACCTCAACTGGGCGTCCAGGACGTTCGGCATCTTCAGTGCTTGTACGGCCACAACGAAATTCAGTAAACCACTTTTTTACCATTGAAATCGATGGTGCAGAGTCCCCATAGTATTTATCAAGCTTAGCCTTGGTCTCGGTAATGGTTTTTTTTCGCAAGAAATAATGCTTTTTTCCATTTTCTCCTCAAATTAGTGAGTAGTCTGATAAAAATAGTTGTCAAACACAAACTAACTGACGCAGCAAGTTTAAATTTTGACAGGAGTCAACTGACAGATGCCTGTTGACAGGAGCAGTTTTGCTGTTTCAGTAAAGAGGTCAGAAATTCAAAAAGTCACGGACTTATTGACCCGCCCTCGTATGTACGAGAGTTGTCTGAAAAGTTTCCGACCGTAACTTAAAGATAGCAGCACTCGTCAATAAAAGCTAGTGAATGCTAGTTGTGCATCTTTTGACAGTTACTTGCCGAAGTTTCAGTCATTTTGGACGCGCAGTTTTTAGTTGACAGTCGTTTGAGTGAGTATTTTTTGTGAAAATAGAAAAAATTGAGTATCGAGCTGTTATTAAATTTTTGTTTTTGAAAGGCAATATACCTACGCAAATCAAAAATGACTTGGACTCCGTGTATGGGAACTCTGCAACATCATTTACCACAGTGAAATTTTGGGCAGCTGAATTTAAACGTGACCGTAAGAGCTTGGGAGATGATGAACGTTCGGGACGTCCAAAAACTGCAACCACTGACGATGACATTGCTAAAGTTCACCAAATGGTGTGAGACGACCGCTGAATGAAAGTGAGGAAGCTAATAGAGGTTATGAAAATGTCCAAGGAACATGTTTGATACATATTGAATCAAGATTTAGGCATGAGAAAGCTGTCCGCGCCTTGGGTGCCGCATTCGCTTACGTTAGATCAAAAACGTGTTCGAATGAACATTTCCAACGCTCTGTTGGCGCAGTTTACGCACAACAAATCCGAGTTTTGGCGCCGACTAATTACTGTAGATGAAACTTGGATACACCATTATACGTCGGCTCCAAAAAAAAGGCAAAAACTGTTTTTCTTCTTCTTCTTTTCTGGGAAAGTGACGGCGACTGTTTTTTGGGGTAGTAAAGGAGTTATCTTAATCGATTATCTTTAAAAAGGAAAAACCCTTACAGGAGCATACTCCGCATCATTACTTGCCAAGCTGAGGGCAGAAATTGCGGAAAAACGGCCACATTTGTAGAAAAAGAAAATTTTATTTCACCAATAGAATGCGCCGTCTCACACCTCAGCGGTTGTCATGGCGAAAATCCATGAATCACTGTTCGAACTGCTTGACCATCCGCCTAATTCACCAGATCTAGCCCCAAGCGACTTCTTTTTGTTCCCTCATCTAAAAACTGCGCTCGAAGGACAGAGATTTTCGTCAAATGAGGAGGCAGTCACCTTCGTGAACAATTATTTTGCAGAGAAAAACGCCAAGTACTATTTGGACGGGTTAGAGAGATGGGAGCATCGCTGGGAGAACTGTGTAGAGTTACAAGGAGACTATGTAAAAGAAATTTGGGAAAAAATGTCTTGTATCATTGTTAGGTCGGAAACTTTTCAGGCAACCCTCGTATATGTTCACTTTTGCTATTCGAGAAGGGACTTTGCTATTTAACTCCATTCTTAGCCCAGCAAGATCTATTTGAAAAAGTTTTTCTTTTGGTCTCAGCGCTGATGTCGAAGTCTCAATTAACAGCGGAACCTTGGTAGCCAAAGTTCTTAACTACATCAAAGGTATATCTGTAGAGGGTGACGCTCTGTCTGAGACGTCGATGTTGGGTGTCCTTGGTGCTTCACAGTATACACTTGGCCTTGCCCTCTTCGTTTCAATACCCGCAAAGGCATCACTGACATCACTCTGCTTTCTTCCGATTATATCAATATCCTCGGCGTATGCGAGTAATTGGACGGACTTTTGAAAGATTGTGCCACTTGTGTTTGCTCGTGGGTTTTGCACTATTCTTTCAAGCACGATGTTGAAGAAATCGCATGACAGCGCATCGCTTTGCCTAAATGCCTCGATAAGATCTTTAGGGACTTTGATTGAGCAGCGTGCATTGTCTATCGTCATTCTGCACAGGAGCTCGTAGAACTCGTTATTCGCTAACGTTCTTCTATAAAACGCCATTTTTTATACATCTGGCTTAACTATGGTGTCCGAATGAAAGACAGTTCATCAAAAGCGGCGTCTCTTATGGCTTTTTGGCAGTGTTACCATTAGTCTTTGATAATGGTTTTTCGCGGGAGATGTCAAACTTCCTCTCAGTATGAACTTGTCTATGCGATGTTCGGGATATCCGGCACTGCACCTTGGCTACAACAAGGTAGTGGTCCGAGTCGATTTTGGCTCCTCGGTATGTTTGGAAACCCAAAATACTGCAGGAGGGCATTGCGTGAATCGCAATGTAGGCGATCTTGTTAACGGTTGATTGATCAGGAGTTTTCCAAATGCCCTTGTGAATATCAATACATAACAACCGCGTCCTACCTTCGTCAATATTTCGCCCTGCCGCAAAGATGATTAGCCTGTATTGTCGAGCGTGTCATGCAGACTATACCTGCGGACAGTAAAATCAAAGATGCCCTCTCTTCCTGAATGTCAAAGATAAGGCATTGCTCGTAGGTCATGTTCAAGAGCTCGTAGAAGCTATCCTCGATGTCGTCATATTTGTCCTGTGTGGGGATGCGGGCGCATATGACGCTTATGCTGGCAAATTTAGCCGGAAACGCGAGACTTCTTGCCTCCAACAACAAATTCGTATCCAAATAGGCTTTGGTAGTCGCCGAAGTAGATGTCGCAGTATTCCATCCTCTTTTTGTCCGGTCCATCCCATCGCATTTCTTGGATGGCGGAAATGTTTGTTTTGAAGCAGACTAGGGTATCTGGCTATTGTTCCGCTGCATATGTCTTATTAAAGGAGCTAACATTATAAAGGGTCATGACCAAGCATAATTCCTGTTCGACAAGAGAAGGTTAAGTTAATGACATGTATGGTGATTACTGCGCTTCAACAAATACATAGATTTCTTCATTCAGCGAGGTCCTGCGTCCAGTTGCTTAAAGCTCTAGTATGAAAGACATTTCTTACCAGAGCGATGGCCTTTGTTTCCTCAGTAAGTACTAACTATAATATCTAATGAAACGTGTGTTGCATCAGAGAATAGAGAATCTTTGACATATAGTTACGTCCTTGATACATATAGAAGAGAATCGGACCAATTTTGGCAACATGTACATCACTTGCAGTTTTGCGGGATTTGGGAAAAGTTGATGTCGTGATACTGTGATTAAAATGTGGGTTAAGTTGGACACTACAAATGGGAGGATCAGCATAATCAGTAGCAATTCTAACCCATGTCCACCAATACCGTTGCTTGCAAGAAAGAAATTAACTAGGTCGTCAGGATCAATTTGATTGTATTGGCCGCATATGGGCTTTACCAACTGCCACTCTACTCGAAACACATTGTTAAACGTTTATATGACCTTTGTATATATGGCTGCACCCTCAAAGCCATCTTCCGTTAAAATGGACTGAGGTTCGGTTCGGGCAACTCGCTCTAGAATTTCGGTGGCTTAGTGCGCTGACCGTCTTTGATTTCGAATTTATGGACAAGCCGTCTGACCCAACAACAGTAAAACCTCGAATTTTGTGGGAACACTTATCGATTTTTCTTGCACTTAGGATCCGGGATTTGAGATGCAGAAGCAATGTAGGATGTAGTTTTGATCTCTAAATCGAGCAGACAACCTTTTAATTTCACCAACATTAAGTCAAACTTGTAAAATTTTACTGTGCGCAATTGGAAGGTTAATTTCAATAGTTCTTACCTGGCAATAAAAATGTAATCATCGATGAAATTTTTAGGCTCAAAGTATGACTTTCAGGTTATGAAACTGCGTGATGCCGCTTGCACTATCCGTCGGAAATTCCATTACAAATTGATTTACTTTTATTCCATTTCATCGACTTGCCAACAAGTGCTAACTTGACCGAAAATAACTCATATCGGGATAGCGCTTTAGTAACTAAGGAACACATAGAGAATAAGAAAATATGGATCGCTTCTTACGGCCATATTAATCACTTCGGGTGTAAATCAGAAAATGAGCAGAAGCTAAGGCCAGTAAAAAAAGGAAAGCGGTTTTCACAAGTGGAAACACACCTTCTGTTGTCCATTGTGATATCCTCAAATGTTAACAGCATGGAGACAAATCGAATGACAACCAAAGGACGCTCGATAGGATGGGAGCTAATAACAATGTCTTTCTGCCTCTCCTGGTGTAGTGGGGAGTATTTCATTCATTCACTGTTCATTTTTTTCGTCTCTTATATAGTTTCGTTTAAACAGCAAAGAACCGAATAAGAGCTTAGTTATCGGACGAGCAACATCCGCAAGGACCTCCACAAGTTTTCTAAATTCCAGAAAGAATCAACCCAAGCAATTGGCGGCGTTTGATCGTTTTGGAAGTGGTTAAAAAAAATATGCAGTTAAAGCGAAAGCCAGTCAATCAGGCAAACACATTAACGATTACTTCACGTCCAATTCGCCGACGAACAGTGGTTCGTCTTTATTTAACACTTGCTCATTTACGTCTTTTGGGAGCTTCAAATCATCTGCATCGACGTCCTTAAAATCAGTGCACAAATTATGCAGCATGCAGCAAACAGTAATAATTTTCTGCACCAAATCGAGTCGGTAAAGTTGTATTCCCGTTACCAAAATCGGGAAGCGACGCTTTAAATCCCCATCCTGGCGTTCGATGACGTAACTCGGATGATTGCGTGGAGGTGTAGCAAAATGGCATAGCATACCCTTGGCAAAATACTATCAACAGTAGGTTGCGCAATGCCTATGTAATCGGCTGCAATTCGCACCGTATTGCAGCAGGCAACACAGAAAACGCAACAAAGACAAAATGAATAAAGAGATAACGATATTAGCCACCAAAATGCCTCTTTTTTCAGCCGGAAACACTTACGGAAATCCACGACATCGTAATCGTTGACGCAAGCTTACTTGTGCATTCGGTACATTTGACGACGAGGACAATGTTGACTAACCAACCAATCGTCTTCTGACGACGAAGCCATTAACAATTCGTCAATATCATTTTATTTCTAATTCTTATTTCTTGCCTCCTGCGAGCGAACAAATGTTAAAAATGTGACCGACTTAAACAAAAAGAGTGAATATTATGAAACTGAGTTATAACCCGAGTTAAAGAACTTAAACTGGTCTCCGGAGTGCAGTTTAAATTCAATCGGGTTAAACGCCGTCAAGTTTAAAAAAGTCGGCTTATGTTCGGGTTTAGCGAGTGAATATTATGGACTTCGGTTGAATTTTTTGGTTAAACTCACTTATAATCCGGGTTTAAGTTCTAAACCGGATTAAAGTGAGTGAATAATATGGCTGTTAATCTCGCAAGAATCTGTCATCCCTTAACCCATTATGTGTTGACTGAATAACACTGTATCTAAATAAAATTCACTTCATTCAAAAGAACTCTTTCATGACTTTAAACAAGCACAGGAGGCTTGGCAAAGATAAACGTGTAGTCAACTCTTTTTTACTTGAAAAAGTTCACTCTGGCAACACTAATAAGAGACCCAAACTATGAGACTTCTGTTTTTTTCTATTCTGTTCTCACCGTGCATCGCAGAATAAGAAGATATAGTGTATCTGTGAATAATTAATATGCCCAAAAGAGGCTGATAAATGATTTTTGCCTTCATTGGCTTCCTTGTACGTGTCTCCTGAGGAAGGACATACATAAATGTGGATGTGCTCTTCATATTCTTATTCCATCTGATCAGTACGTATACGTACCTATATTGTGCGTGTTTGCCTGTTGCCTCGTATAAGAAGCCATGGAAGCCTTTTCTTGTTTCGGAGTCGGATTCAAACTAGATAACACTCTGTGAGTAGGAAAAGTTTATAAAAGGTTTGTACTATATGAACGGCGTGCGATGGTTATTTGGATATGGATGAATCTCTCACCCCTTCCTTGGGGAGCATGCCTGAGATTTAATAAGTTGCATCATACTTGGGAAGGATTTATGTCTTTTGCTTAGCAGACATACGCTCGTGGATAAAGAAATTGGTAAGAGCTTGGAGGGAGATAGATGTTTGGTGAATATACGGAAGCATTATGCACTGAAGTTTGGATAATTACCGTTTTAGGAGGGAGAGCTCCACTTCTGAAGAATAATAAATACGAGTAATAAGCTGATAATTAGATATTAAGTAGATTAAGGCATTCAATTTAAAATGAAATGGGATATTGTAAAGATGATAGGGGACGTGTCTGATAATACAGCTCCTTGTGATGCTGGTGCAATAGGGTTCATGGTGGAATTGAAATTTGCAAGGGATGGTGCAAGGGTAGTGCTTTATGAATTCTGCTTTAAATTGCCCTTTTTCCTGAAAATAACTATGTCAAACTGGCGAATTCTTTAAAGCATACTTTATATGTTAAAGACAACTCGCCATCCTGTTTAAATTTATTCGCACATGAAATGTATTTGTGAGGTTGCTTTTCATACTTGCGTAGCAGTAAAAGGTCTCCAATATTATTCTGTACAAATTTGTTGAGTTTAGTGTAGGTGCAATGGTTCTGTTAAACGCATCCCTATCAGTGGTGTTGTTGCATTTAACATCAATCGGAAGTTCCGGCCCGCAGAGCCTTCGCATCTAACCCAGAGCTACAATTAAGCAGAGGAAGGCCTAACTTTAGGCAGCCCAAGCAAGTAGAAAAGGACCTAAATCGACTTGGAGTGCGCAACTGAAAGTACGTAGCTAAAGTTGTTATACTGCATTTCATAGGCTTAGTTCCCCTGCACAAAACCACCTCCGATAACGGATTCAGGCTAATCGACTTTGCGGCGGGGCGAAACATTGTCGTGGCTAGCACGCGGTTCCCACATCTCGACATACACAAGGGGACTTGGAGAACTCCTGATCAATCAACAGTCAACCAGATTGATCACATTGCGATCGACGCAAGACACTCCTCCAGTATTATGGATGGCCGTACGTTCCGCGGGGCCAACATCGACTCGGACAATTACCTTGTTGTAGCCAAGGTACGGTTGCGGATATCCCAAACTACGCCAAGACAAACTAATGCTGTGAGAAAATTCGACGTCAGACGGCTACAATCGCAAGAGATCGCCAAGTCCTTTTCCGATCGAGTGTCTCTTAATCTCTTAAGAGGTCCAATGCCGCCAGCATCAAGCATCGACGACCATTCGAAACACTGCCAAAACGCCATCAGAGATGCCGCTTCTGATGTGCTGGGTTTCACTCGTCCACCACAACGAAACCCCTGGTTCGATGATGAATGCCGGCAAGCACATGTAGCTAAGCAAGATGCATATAACGCGGTGCTGCTTAGAAAGACCAGAGCTGCTCATGAGCTCTATGAGCGGAAGAGGAGAGACGAGCACCGGCTTCTCAGGAGGAAGAAGAAAGAGCATGAGAAGCGCGCGATCGAGGAAATTGAGAGATGCTACTCCAGGAATGAGGTTCGGAAGTTTTACCAAAAGGTAAAAATAACATGCCGCGGAAACCAACCCCGAACCGAAGCCTGTAGAGATGAACAAGGGAACATCGTAGTAGAATCGCAGTTGATGCTGAGGATTTGGAAAGATCATTTCTGCAGACTGTATAACGGCGATGACGGACCAAATACCGCTGTCAGGCAGAATCAACCTTTCAAGGAGCATACACCAACTCATCTGTAAAATATGGTCGGACGAAAGTATGCCCGATGAATGGAACCTCAGCATTGTTTGTCCAATTCTCAAGAAAGGAGACCCTCTGAACTGCGCAAACTACAGAGGCATCAGTCTCCTTAACATCGCATATAAGATCTTATCCGCCGTATTGTGTGAACGCCTTAAGCCGTTTGTCAACAACCTGATAGGTCCATATCAGTGTGGCTGCAGGCCAGGAAAGTCCACCATCGACCAGATATTCACACTACGGCAGTTCTTGGAGAAGACCCGTGAGCTTCAGATCGATACCCACCACCTATTCATCGATTTTAAGGCCGCGTATGACAGCATCTATAGAGACGAGCTATATAGAGCAATGTCTAGTTTCGGCATCCTTGCCAAACTCGTCTGTCTGTGCAGGATGACGATGGAGAAAGCACGCTGCTCCATCAAGGTCGGTAAAGATCTCACCGAGACCTTTGATGTCCAGAAAGGATTTAGACAAGGCGATACGCTGTCATGCGATTTTTTCAACATCGTACTTGAAAGAATAGTGCAAAACTCACGAGCAAACACAAGAGGCACTATCTTTCAAAAGTCCGTCCAACTACTCGCATACGCCGACGATATTGACATAATCGGGAGAAAGCAGCGTGATGTCATTGGCGCTTTCGCGAGTATTGAGACGGAAGCGGCGAAAATGGGTTTAGCGGTCAATGAGGGCAAGACCAAGTATATGCTGTCAAGCAAAAAGGACAACCAACACCGACGTCTCGGACAGAACGTTATCCTCGACAGATATAACTTTGAGGTAGTTAAGGACTTTGTCTACCTAGGCTCCGCTATAAATACAGACAACAACCCCAGCGCTGAGATCAAGCGAAGAATAACTATTGCCAACCGCTGTTTCTTTGGGTTAAGAAGGCAATTGAGTAGCAAAGCCCTCCCTCGGACAACAAAAGTCACCCTTTATAAGGCTTTAATAATCCCGGTCCTGCTCTATGGCGCAGAGGCATGGACATTATCAAAAATGGATGAGGGTGTTCTTGGTTGCTTCGAGAGAAAAATTCTTCGGGCGATCTTCGGTCCCGTCTGCATTGACGGTGAGTGGAGGAGGAGATACAACGACGAACTGTATGGACTGTACAGCGACATGGACCTAGCCAGAAGAGTGAAGATCCAAAGACTGAGATGGCTCGGTCATGTAGAGCGCATGGACACCAATGCTCCGGTCCGAAAAGTTTTCGAATCCGCCCCCGAGGGACAGCGCAGTAGAGGAAGGCCAAGACTCAGGTGGCGCACGCAAGTGGAAGAGGACCTCAGCCAACTTAGCGTGCGAAACTGGAGGCAGCTAGCCAGGGATCGAGCTGGCTGGAGAAGCTTGTTGACTGAGGCCCGGGTCCACCCCGGACTGTAGCGCCACCTAAAGTAAGTAAAGTAAGTTCCCTTTCAAAAGCTAAGAAGGAGCGACGTGATTCTAGGAACGAATATAAAAAGCAGAACGTACCCTAGTTAGCAAAGGTATACACTGGATTATAACAAACAGGCGTTAGAACAAAAAGCTGAAATCGAAAAAAGTATTGGAGTAAGATCGGAGCCCTGGGGCACCCAAATATTTACTTGGGTACCAGCTTTGAGACCTTTAAAGCAACTATCTTGGTTTTTCCAGATTTGTGTTAAGTATGGGACAGTCATTGAGAAGAGTTCGTGATATGAAATATTTCGTTTTATATGGCCTTGGAAAAAAGGGTCTTAAATCTAATAGCCTATTAGCAGGAGAGAAGAATCTGTTTTCAATCTACTCGAAAAGAGTTTGTGAGTGAAGAATTCATGAAAAGCTCACATATTGGTCTTGCGGCATGAAGAGATAGGAGATATATCATCCTGCTACTATGCTACTACACGAGCGGGAAGATTAATCACATAGAACATTTGATGCGCTCATCATGAGTGATGAGCTGGTTGCCCAGTATACGGTAGGCAAATTGCCCAGATCCAAAAAGATACCAGTTAGAATCTCAATATAATTGAGCTGTTAAATGGAAACTGAAGTAACGTTTGAAATATTTTAAATAGGCGTTCAACGACGCTTATTTCCTTGGGGATCCTGTCGTATTTTTGCGCCATTTCTCGTTTTCGTTTTTCGCTGTGATATGATTCTACAGTCTTTGCAGGTAGTGTCGTATCCAACTCCTTGGATTTGCTCGTAGTTTGACTTAACAGACCTAATATCGATCTGACATGGTAGGCCTTCAGTCATTTTATTTAGGCAGCGCTTCGTAGGCCAATTTTTTTACGTGTATGTATCTGTACTCTTCATCATAGGAGTTATCTTATGAAGACCAGTAGATCAGCTGTCGCATTTCTAACAGCTTTATACTGGATTTTTGCTATTGCAGTTGTTCGTCGTTAAATTTCCTTCCTTCATCTCACCTTGTTCTTCTGTGATTATTGGGGTGAGGGAATTGTTCGCTGTTTGCAGTGATATATATATCAGCCGCTTTCAGGTTTCCTTTACTCAAGGCGTATAACCGAGTTGTAAAGGCTGAGTAAAGTCAATGACTTTCGGGAAGTCCTTTAGATGAGTCCTAAAACTAAAGAATGATCACTCTCGTCTTTTCCTTCTTCCTTTTTTCTTGGGGTGGATAACGGTGTCGTGCAACCCGTCCTGACGATAAGCCTGGCTGAGAGCCAATATTCAAATACCTGCCGACCTCCGGACTACGTTATCACATTTGTAACACACCAGATCTCTGTACAGATGAACCTCTCCTTTTCCGTTACTCGCGGTATCTATAATTAACACAATCTAAAAAAAAAAACACTGTGGCGCTGGCAGCCCGGTATGGGCCATGGCCTAGCTTCTTGACACTCATTTGTGTTGCTCATGTTGTCATTTTTGTCACATCTGAGCGGGGTCTACGGTTTATCGCCGAGTCCGAACGGCACTCTTTAGAAGCTTTTTCGTAGGCAATTTTACTTTCGGGAGTTTGCCATTGCTCGCCGAAAGGGGATGGCGATTTTGAAAAATTGTTGGTGATCCAGCCAGGAATCGAACCCAGACTGTCTGCGTGATAGTCCAGTGAGCTAACTATCGCGCCATCGCATCGCCATAACACAATCTACTCAACAAAATAAAACCGATTACCGACAGGGCTCCTGCAATTTCGAGTAAAATTAAAGCTGTGGCAGGTCATGACAGGTCTAATGCAAAAGCAACGAGCCAAAATCCAAATACTCAAGGAGTTGCCCTATCACTTCCTTTACCCCTAGCAGCAGCAAGCCTGTGGCAGGCCACTGTCCTCCACTTTCCTGCTGCTAATAAACTACCTCTCTCATAAGAGGAATCAGAGTCCCAGCCGCGTCGGTAATTCTTTATAACGCTCTCTACATCAGACGCCGAAATCCTGTACATCTTCGGATCCATTTTAGAGGTAAAGGAATCTGCGAACATGAATAGAGAGAGCCAACACAATATGCTTAAAGAAGGACTACCCACCGTTCTCAAGCATCAGAGATCGTTGGAGGAATCCGTCCTGGTTCCCTAAGGGCTCAAGACCAAAAGCTCCTAAGCCCAACTCCGGCTTTCTTATGTCTTTTCTGTAAGCGAAGTTCTTAAGGACGCAATAGCAATCGTGATGGTCGATAAAAACGACATCGATAAATCTTTCACACCTGAACAGTGGTAGTTTGTCAACTTGGAGTTTTTGGGCAGCTTTGTGCCCATTATGCGAGAAAATCCAGGACAATCTCCGATTACAAATGACGAAGGCTGGTAGGCCACGTGAAACTCATCGCTTGCACAGATCAAAGGCTGTTTCGATATATATACAAAACTATAGGTGGATTAGGAGTAATTTAGACGGGCGGCTAAGGGGATGTCCCAAGCAGAATAAGAACCCGCTCCTGGACGACCAGTGCTGGCAAGCGGTGCTGCATGGCAGTTCTAAAGTTTCTCACGAGCAGAAGAGGAGTAGGAGCCTGAAAAATGCTCCGTCGAGGAAATAGAGGAATGAGGTTCGAAAGTAAAATTCTTCGGGCAAGGTCTGCATAGAAGTAGGTTCACAACAGTAAGATCGTATTTAACGTAAGTTAAATATGCGGAAAGTCGGATATTCTGGAAACAGTTTCGTTTTTGGATATAGGAACCCCTTGACCCTTGAACTTGACTTAAAATGCTTCAGTTGCCTGATTTTTAAACGCGTCAGCCCAGCTTGTATGAATAACACTCATTCCTGCCAGTTAACAGTAAGAAGGGTTTTCCACACTGGTGGTATCGTCTATGCATCCAGGAAGGTCTTGGTAGTCTTCAGTTTTTTTTCTTTTGCGTTGAAAGGTGGAAAACTTTCATATGGGACAAACAGGCCGACGACCACTTGTTTTGCCGGAATCTAAACGGATTAAAAAACTATCACCCAAAGAGACCAATTCCTATACCCATGGTTTCACCATAAGGCATTATATCACTCCAGTCTTCTTCAATACTTCAATACAATACTATACATTCTATAGGATTAAATTTTACTACCTTCAGGAATACCACTTATTATCACCCTCCCATTCGCTTGGGGGTGATAAGGTGTCGTTTTGAGATGCACCAGCGGTTTATGGTCCCTAAAGAAGTAGAACTCGCGGCTTTCCAACATACACTCAAAATGCTTCACGCCTTCGTACATGGCCAACAGCTCTCTGTCATAGGTGCTGTACCTCGCCTGCGTTGATGACAGAAAAAGAATAAAAGTTTATCATTGCTGAAAACCGCTTCAGGTCCTTTGCCAATTCGGGTTTCTTAGACTGACGAATACACTCTATTTTCTAAAGCAAGGGTCGAATTCTATTCTTGTCCATGAGGTGCCTCAGGAATTTAATGCTTTCCTTACCTAAGTCGCATTTAGACACATTGACGCTTAAATTGTTCTGGCGCAGCCTCTCGAAAATGATTCACAGGTGTTTCTCGTGCTCGACTGGAACAACGGATGCAACGCATATGTCGTCGATAAAAACAAATGCGAAGTGATGACAATCACTGAGTACCTTGTCCATATGGCGCTGGAACGTCTGAGCCGCATTACGGAGACCGAACAGAAATTCATATAGTCCGAAAGGCGTAGTGATCGCGGTCTTGGGAATATCTGGATCGTCAATCGGGATTTTATGGTAAGCTTTCTGCAAATCAGTTGTGGAAAATATGGTTTTTCCATGCAGCATGTGTGTGAAGACCTGGATGAATGGTATTGGGTAACGGTCGGGAACGGTAATTGCATTTAAGTCCCGGTAATCGCCACATGGCCTCCATTCACCATTGGCCTTTTTCACAAGATGCATCGGGATGGCCCATTCGCTCTTCGATGGTCTGCATATGCCATTCTAGATCAAAAACCGAATTTCTGTACGAGCTGCCTCCAATTTATCTGGTGGTAAGTGGCAAGAGCGGCAAAAGACTGGCTGTGCTTTGGTTAAAATTTGGCGGGTAACCGTTGTCGGGATGGGAATTGTTCGTTTCGCAAGTATGGTAATGTCCATGAACTCTAAAAACAATGCGGCATATGGGTCTCTTGGGTTGAATGTGGCTATACTCGTTCCCGATCCATCACACTGCCTCGCCACTGCATTAATGCTTAAAGATGTTTTGTTTTCGATTAACACGATTGGCGTTCTATCCACTAGCATGTCAAATTGGCTCAAAAATCGACACCTACTCGTATTATAGCATTTTTGACGTCAGCCACTATGATCGGCCATTCAAATTTCCTGCGCAACCCGATATTTACCACCAGCCTTTTCTCACCATACGTTTTTATATGCGTTCCATTCGCTGCGTACAAGAAGACGGTGCTAGGTTTACACTGTGTATTGTTTACACGAAAAGGAATGACAGAGACATCGGCGCCTGTATCGATCAAAAAGTTGGAATCGGTAATGTAGAGGCGGCTTAGTACCAACGAGCCATCGCTAGCCGTCCATTTTCACCGATCGGCTATTTAGTTTCCGGAGTGTGAATTACGAAATTCACAGGGCCGCCTACACTTAACTACACTACTTACTTACTTACTTTAGGTGGCGCTACAGTCCGGGGTGGACCTGGGCCTCAGTCAACAAGCTTCTCCAGCCAGCTCGATCCCTGGCTAGCTGCCTCCAGTTTCGCACGCTAAGTTGGCTGAGGTCCTCTTCCACTTGCGCTCTCTCGAAGCAATCAAGAGCACCCTCATCCATTTTTGATAATGTACATGCCTCTGCGCCATAGAGCAGGACCGGGATTATAAAAGTCTTATAAAGGGTGACTATTGTTGTCCGAGAGAGGGCTTTGTTACTCAATTGCCTTCCTAACCCAAAGAAACAGCGGTTGGCAAGAGTTATTCTTCGCTTGAACTCAGCGCTGGTGTCGTTGTCTGTATTTATAGCGGAGCCTAGGTAGACAAAGTCCTTAACTACCTCAAAGTTATATCTGTCGAGGGTGACGTTCTGTCCGAGACGTCGGTGTTGGTTGTCCTTTTTGCTTGACAGCATATACTTGGTCTTGCCCTCATTGACCGCTAAACCCATTTTCGCCGCTTCCGTCTCAATACTCGCGAAAGCGCCAATGACATCACGCTGCTTTCTCCCGATTATGTCAATATCGTCGGCGTATGCGAGTAGTTGGACGGACTTTTGAAAGATAGTGCCTCTTGTGTTTGCTCGTGAGTTTTGCACTATTCTTTCAAGTACGATGTTGAAAAAATCGCATGACAGCGTATCGCCTTGTCTAAATCCTTTCTGGACATCAAAGGTCTCGGTGAGATCTTTACCGACCTTGATGGAGCAGCGTGCATTCTCCATCGTCATCCTGCACAGACGGACGAGTTTGGCAGGGATGCCAAAACTAGACATTGCTCTATATAGCTCGTCTCTATAGATGCTGTCATACGCGGCATTAAAAAGGATGAATATGTAGTGCGTATCGATTTGAAGCTCATTAGTTTTCTATAAGATCTGCCGTAGTGTGAATATTTGATCGATGCCACACTTATATGGACCTATCAGGTTGTTGACGAACGGCTTCAGGCGTTCACACAATACGGCGTATAAGATCTTATATGCGATGTTAAGGAGACTGATACCTCTGTAGTTGGCGCAGTTCAAAGGGTCTCCTTTCTTGAGAATTGGACAAACAATGCTGAGGTTCATTCATCGGGCATACTTTCGTCCGACCATATTTAACAGATGAATTGGTGTATGCTCCTTACCAAGTCATCGTCTGCCGCTTTGAAGAGCTCGGCAGTCAGGCCATCCGCTCAACAGCTTTGTTGGACTTAAGCTTCGATATGACTATCTTCACTTCATCAGTGCGGTGGACGGAATTGTTGGTCATCATCGTCCAAGTTGAAAGGTTGATTCTGCCTGCCAGCGGTATTTGGTCCCTCATCGCCGTTATACAGTCTGCAGAAATGATCTTTCCAAATCCTCAGCATCGACTGCGATTCTACTACGATGTTCCCTTGTCATCTCTACAGGCTTCGGTTCGGGGTTTGTTTCCGCAGCATGTTATTTTTACCTTTTGGTAAAACTTCCGAACCTCATTCCTGGAGTAGCATCTCTCAATTTCCTCGATCGCGTGCTTCTCAAGCTGGTGCTCGTCTCTCCTCTTCCGCTCATAGAGCTCATGAGCAGCTCTGGTCTTTCTAAGCAGCGCGGCGTTATATGCATCTTGCTTTGCTGCATGTGCTTGCCGGCATTCATCATCGAACAAGGGTTTTCGTTGTGGTGGATGAGTGAAACCCAGCACATCAGAAGCGGCATCTCTGATGGCGTTTTGGCAGTGTTTCCAATGGTCTTCGATGCTTGATGCTGGCGGCATTGGACCTCTTAAGAGATAAAAAGTCACTCGATCGGAAAAGGACTTGGCGATCTCTTGCGATTGTAGCCGTATGACGTCGAATTTTCTCACAGCATTAGTTTGTCTTGGCATAGTTTGGGATATCCGCACCCGTACCTTGGCTACAACAAGGTAATGGTCCGAGTCGATGTTGGCTCCTCGGAACGTACGGACATCCATAATGCTGGAGGAGTGTCTTGCGTCGATCGCAATGTGATCATCTGGTTGATGTTGATTGATCAGGATACTCCAAGTCCCCTTGTGTATGTCGTGATGTGGGAACCGGCTGCGTAGCCACGACAATGTTTCGCCCCGCCGCAAAGTCGATTAGCCTGAATCCGTTATCGGAGTTGGTGTTGTGCAGGCTATATTTTCCGATTGTTCCACCAAGATACCCTTCTTCCTAGCTTTGCATTAAAATCACCGAGGACAATTTTAATGTCATAGCTAGGGCATTGCTCGTGGGTTTTGTTAAGGAGCGCGTAGAAGGCATCCTTGGTGTCGTCATCTTTCTCCTCTGTGGGGTCATGCGCGCATATGAGGCTTATGTTGGCGAATTTAGCCTTGATGCGGATGCTACGAGGCGCTCGCTCACATGCCGGAGCTGAAGACTTCGCAGTTTTTCATCTTCTTTATTGTCCGGCCCATCCCATCGCATTTCTTGGATGGCGGTTATGTCTGCTTTGCAGCAGTCTAGGGCCTCCGCTAGTTGCTAGGCTGCACGTGGTCTATTAAGGGATCTAACATTCCACGTGCATATCCGAAGCTCATTGTCCTTAAATCGTTTGCGTGGTTGTCAACAGTAGATCCGTCCATATCGAGGCTTGTTGATGCTTCGTAACTTAATTTTTTTTTAAATGGCCGGGCAGTTACCCCGGCAGCTTAACTACACTACACTACGCTCAAGTCTTTCGTGAAACCAACAAAACTTTGAATTACGCCCCACCATCTGCCTACGTGGCGATCTAGAACGAGATCGGATATTATTTTGGACTTGCATCCCATCAAACCTTCTTGCAGGCGAAGTGATTTTCTGCTCCAACTGATGAATGTAACTCGGCGTGGGTGCTGCACTTGTCGTAGCAATCGTCGAATAAACGGTTACCCTCATTGTTTTGTCGGCAAGCAGTGCTAATGCAGCTAGACCTTCACTACTCGCAAGTAAAAGTGCCTGCACTTGCAATGCCAATCTCTGCATCTACAGGGATTTCAGGAAAACCTCATCATATCGTCGGATAAGAGCTTCTTTATTTTAGCTTGCTCTGAATCAGAAAATTCTTCTAAAATTTTGTTCTTAAGATTGTCGTACTTGCTTGTTTGTGGCGGATCCAACATTGCATCGGACACCTGCGATAAAATCTTTCCTTCCATACGGCCGAGTATTGTGTGAAATTTGGTTTTGTTCGGAGTTATGCTGCATGTGATGAACTGGAACTCGATCTGAGCGAACCATATTTCTGGATTTTCCTCCAGAAAGGTGGTACATCGATGTCAATGTCTCCGTTTGGCTGCCCATCACCGCTGCGTACATTTGCTGGTCCCCGTTTGGTAGCGCTGCCTGCTGATTTTTCTCTGTATTGGATTTACCATCGTAGATGTTGCGCTGCGGGCTTCGCTCATGTGTATGTTGCAAGCAATTATACTTGCAAAAATGCCACGTCTTTCTCTCGCAGCACAGTAAAAAAGGAAATTTGTTTGATCTTGGTCACAGCACAATTGATAAAATTTATTGCGCGGTCACTAGTTATGGGGTTTACTGATTAAAAATGTTAACTATCCAATTTTTACTGTTAATTTAATAAACAAAATGTAAGTGCAGAAGGCAACATGTAGATAAGCAAAAGGCAAGAATAAAAAGAGAATGTTTTTCGGCGGAAGGCCAACGGGTAGGTTAGTTTTCTTTTGTCGCAAAATGGTGGTTGTCACTTAGCTGTCATTGAAAAGTAGTTTGTTAAATACCTTAGTTCCTACTTGAGCTTAAGTTCATGGTGATACTGTGTCTGTGTATCGGTGAAAGGCTCTCATATCCTTATCAAGCAAATAATCAACCCTTTCCAAGTAAAATCGTGATTGCTTAATCTGTTTTTTTCATGAAAACCATGTTCATCGAACTACTCTCATCTTTATTGAGCTGGGTGTCTGTGATTTTCTTAACCCCCCGGTGTGTTAGTATTTTTCTGTTAATTTATGATTTCCCCTGTCAAGATATGTTCTTTTTCCAGGACTACAACATCTTGGATTCCATAGGTCTCACATCATCACCATTTGATCCATCCATCACTGACTCTTACGAGTATTAACTTCCACACTAAATTCCCTTAGCACTATAATCTGTTCTAGTCAGCAATAAAGCAAAAAAAAAATAAAAAAAAATACCCTTCGTTGATCCTTCACTTCCATTTCCAGGATGAAGTACCCAAGGTACAGTCAATTACAAGAAATGGACCTTCAATTCATCTATCAATTGGCTACGAGTACCATCCACCACGTTCGCCTCCTCTCATTTTGATCTTCAATACTCGTAATCTTCGTCCTCGGCTCGGCTGGTCTTAAATGCCTAATCGCTCTCAACCTGTTAAAAGGCTGATCAACTATAACGACAAGAGGTGTAGTCGGAGTAGTATCTATTGAATTGTACTCACTGTCCTTGGAAAGTTTCTCAAAAAGCCATAAATTCCCGTGAGCCAGGTGAAACCCAACAATGGATCCCTGTATATGAAAACTACCAACTCCCATTGTTGCCCTTAAAACTTATCACTGCCATATGGAACTTTTAACCCAACCAACAATCAGGCACCCACAACGCGTCAATTTCGCAATACAAATTGATGTGCAGGAATCCGTACATCCGACGGTCCGTACGTATAAGGCGAATCTTTGAATGGTCAGAGGAGAGCGACGCAGAAGCTATGAAATCCTTGACACATAATTTGAATGCAAACACACTATCACAGGAATGAATCGTTGAGAAATGGATAGGAGGAATGACAACAGGAAGGGTTTGCTCCTTTGCTCAAAACAATCGATTTTGTAATATTTTACGGGACAGTAGTAATAATAATAATGATGGCGATAATAATTGGGGTGGTTGTGGTAATATCCTTGTAGACGAACGACATGGACAAAAGGATACTCTTACACGTAAACATACAAGGCTACACATACGGAGAGTAAATGGCTGCCCAGTTACGGTAACAGGTGTAATTTGGTTCGGAGTTTATGTCAATAGAATGGTTTACGAAACATTTATCGTGCACGTATCGGAATAGTAAAGAACATTTATTGTAAAGGATTTCCATGCATACAAATATACACATTCTATTGTGGGACAGTATGTATATACAAACATATTCGTTGACGAAGATTACTATGTGGTGCGGATGGCCCAATGGATATTGATTTTTTGCAGGTGTAATTGAGGACGACTCCGATGGAATCGGAAACAGAATCGAAATCGACTTGGGGAGGCGTACAATGTATGATGGACATTTATGGCAATTGATCAAATGAAATCGATGAAATGGGTTTTCTGATGAACTGGTTGATGGTATTGCTGTTGAGAGTTAATTTAGAGGCCAAATCCCAAGCCGCTATGTTATAAAAATTTAATTTGAGAAATGCTGAAGATAAACGCTTAAACATTTTTTGTTTGGCCCAGTGAACCTAATGGTAGTCCTGAGAAGTTTCAAATTCACAGACATAATTCAGACATAATTTGTGCTTATGGAAGATTGATATTCCCATCCCTCCTTAGGGAAGGCATATAATATTGTTGGCCTTCAAAATATAGAAATGCTGCATCTAAGATCAGTTTTGAAGTCAGGGAGTAAGGGTGTCTCCTGGCGGTAAGGCCCTCATTATCCTCACCACCACATATTGACAGCAGTTTGGATTCACAATCAGACTTTTGTCAACACATGGCGACGGGGGCTATGTTGTCGATAGCACCCTCTATGTGGATAAAAATGCGCAGCGACTTTCTCATAGAGTACGCCTAATTTTGTTGAACATATTGTGTAGCTTGGAGTCTCGCAGAATCTTCCGGATTCACAGGCATGATTGGACGGAGAAAGTGTGGGCAAAGGAGTCTCGTGGTCCGACCATTCTTTCAACGTTCTTCAAAAAGAATGAGGTTAGATAGATGATTTGAAGGTCTTGGCAAAAATCGTCTTTTATAATTGACGGTATAAAGGCTGCTGTTACTGTTCACTAGGGGTTCGGCATGTATCCTAACAATGAGTATTTTCCTCGGAGTACCAGATAGCTGGTCTATATTTTGTATGCCTGGTGGGTATGGTTAGAAGCCTCATCCGTCAACACAACTAACGACAAATACCAATTACTGCGTTTTGTAGTGTTCAGCTCATTTGCGCTTCATTGAAATCAATCTCAACTGTCTGCTATTGAGTGAATGTACATAGGTGCCATCAAATCTTATGAGAATCTTCAGTCTCACCGGACACTCTTCGAAATCTCAGTTTCATGTATGATCTTCTTTTCGATCAGTAAAGAATGCAATCTCAAATTCAATTGCACATTTTGCATTCCATTATTGAACTGACGTGCTTTCTGAGCTTCTAATTGATTTCCTTCTATAAAACAAGGCCAGATCTTTGGAGCAAATTGTCAATTCGGTGTGGACTTTCGCTCAATTATCGAGGCTTCTTCCATATCAGGACCTTAAACCCGGTACCGTGGGAGTTAGGAGCCCCACGGATTTCGGTCCGGGCCTTACTTGTTGAGGTAGTCCCCCTTGTGGAAGAGTCACCGTGGCTAATGTATGTAAGCGTTTGCAAGGCGTTACCGTGCTCTCATGGATGTATGGGGGGTCTTCGTGACATGTGTTCACGTAAATCAAACGATTATCGATTATCTCTAAGCGGACCTGCTAGGAGCGCTGAGTCGATTATTTGGTGACTTAATTCCATAGCGAATATTTGGTGCTTAAAAGCAAAAATTCTCTGCTTTGATTTACTTCCATAGCATGATATTGTTGAGGATCTACGAGTGGAGCCCTATGGTATGGTATGGTAAGCTGGCAGGATCATTTGAGATACCAATTGAATTCTACAAATAACGCACAGACGAACAGAACATCAGTTTTACCAATTTGTTCAACATCATTTTAGAAAATAATGCTACGTTTCGAGAAAGCCCTGATATTTCCCACGGAGCAGTCTCACCATAGTATAAAGGAAATAGCGACGGTGCTGAAGCTGCGTGCAGAGCCCTTTAAGTTAAATCTTGTGTCTCTTAGGGGTAATCTACCCATAGTCTGCACTCTGCAGCATGTGTTAATCATAGGATGATTGATGCGTAAACCATCATGCCAATACAAGTAGAGGGTCATCCGATTCGTGATCGAGATTTGACATTCCTGTTTCTATCACGTACACTAAGTTGAAGGTTTGTCAGTTTACAAAATGGATCGATTTATAATCGCTGAACGTGTTGAAATTGTGAAAACTTGCTGCAAAAATTGGGATTATGTGTAGGCACGTTTCGCGCATTACGAGTTGACTTTGTTCGATACAACTGTCCATCTGAGGGTGCTGTAAGCAGTAAGCAAAACTGTAAGAAAACGGCGTCAAGTCACTGCTTCGTGTGCCAATCATGTTGGCATCAAAGTTCGGCAAGTCTAAAGCCACAAAAAATCATTGACTTTTACGTTTCCTCCATTATCATTTTGAAAGAAAAATTTTGCATGTTGACATAGCCGACCAGATGGAAGTCAACCCCAAGAAAAGCACCATAGACATGCATTCACTAAGAGAAGAAGGAGAGATGGACTCAGAAATGCCACACTCTTCGGTGAAACAATAGAGCTCTCAACGGAAGTAAAATACTCGTATCTAGGAATCACACTGGATGAAAAACTTGAGTGAAACACTTATCTCTCTAAGACGGTCGACAAGACCAGGACCTCACTATGGACCAGCAAAAGTCTAGTTGGGACTAAACCCAAAAGTAACACGAAAATAACGAGACCTATAATTACGTATGCTGTCGCCGTCTGGCGGCACAAAGCAGCGCAGGGGTCAACCAAGGCTAAACTCAACAAAATACAGAGACTAGCCTGTGTTTGCACATCTGGTGCAATAAAAACCGCACCTACATTCGAGGTTGTCCTAAACATCCCACCACCGAAGGTAAATCAAATTCTAAATTAGTTCATATTGGCTCCTATATGAATTCAGAAAAAATGAACTACTTGGAATTCACTAAATAGACAAATGTCTACCTCGTTCTAACTTTCAGATCAACTGCAGGGTTACATTTCCAGACCGTCTTAACTTACTTATCTTAAGGTGGCGCTACAGTCTGGGGTGGACCTGGGCCTCAGTCAACAAGCTTCTCCAGCCAGCTCGATCCCTAGCTAGCTGCCTCCAGTTTCACACGCTAAGTTGGCTGAGGTCCTCTTCCACTTGCTTGCGCCACCTGAGTCTTGGCCTTCCTCTACTGCGCTGTCCCTCGGGAGCGGATTCGAAGACTTTTCGGACCGGAGCATTGGTGTCCATGCGCTCTACATGACCCAGACATCTCAGTCTTTGGATTTTCACAATCTGGCTAGGTCCATGTCGCTGTACAGTCCATATAGTTCGTCGTTGTATCTCCTCCTCCACTCACCGTCAATGCAGACGGGACCGAAGATCGCCCGAAGAATTTTTCTCTCGAAGCAACCAAGAACACCCTCATCCATTTTTGATAATGTACATGCCTCTGCGCCATAGAGCAGGACCAGGATTATTAAGGTCTTATAAAGGGTGACTTTTGTTGTCCGAGAGAGGGCTTTGCTACTCAATTGCCTTCTTAACCCAAAGAAACAGCGGTTAGCAAGAGTTATTCTTCGCTTGATCTCAGCGCTGGTGTCGTTGTCTGAATTTATAGCGGAGACTAGGTAGACAAAGTCCTTAACTACCTCAAAGTTATATCTGTCGAGGGTGACGTTCTGTCCGAGACGTCGGTGTTGGTTGTCCTTTTTGCTTGACAGCATATACTTGGACTTGCCTTCATTGACCGCTAAGCCCATTTTCGCCGCTTCCGTTTCAATACTCGCGAAAGCGCCACTGACACCACGCTGCTTTCTCCCGATTATCTCAATATCGTCAGCGTATGCGAGTAGTTGAACGGACTTTTGAAAGATAGTGCCTCTTGTGTTTGCTCGTGAGTTTTGCACTATTCTTTCAAGTACGATGTTGAAAAAATCGCATGACAGCGCATCGCCTTGTCTAAATCCTTTCTGGTCTCGGTGATATCTTTACCGACCATGATGGAGCAGCGTGCATTCTCCATCGTCATCCTGCACAGACGGACGAGTTTGGCAGGGATGCCAAAACTAGACATTGCTCTATATAGCTCGTCTCTATAGATGCTGTCATACGCGGCCTTAAAGTCGATGAATAGGTGGTGGGTATCGATCTGAAGCTCATGGGTCTTCTCCAAGATCTGCCGTAGTGTGAATATTTGGTCGATGGTGGACTTTCCTGGCCTAAGGCCACACTGATATGGACCTATCAGGTTGTTGACGAACGGCTTAAGGCGTTCACACAATACGGCTGATAAGATCTTATATGCGATGTTAAGGAGACTGATGCCTCTGTAGTTGGCGCAGTTCAGAGGGTCTCCTTTCTAAGGAATTGGACAAACAATGCTGAGGTTCCATTCATCGGACATACTTTCGTCCGACCATATTTTACAGATGAGGTGGTGTATGCTCCTTACCAAGTCATCGCCTGCCGCTTTGAAGAGCTCGGCAGTCAGGCCATCCGCTCCAGCAGCTGTGTTGAACTTAAGCTTCGAGCTTAAGCTTCTGCCTGACAGCGGTATTTGGTCCGTCATCGCCGTTATACAGTCTGCAGAAATGATCTTTCCAAATCCTCAGAATCGACTGCGATTCTACTACGATGTTTCCTTGTTCATCTCTACAGGCTTCGGTTCGGGGTTTGTTTCCGCGGCATGTTATTTTTACTTTTTGGTAAAACTTCCGAACCTCATTCCTGGATTAGTATCTCTCAATTTCCTCGATCACGCGCTTCTCATGCTCTTTCTTCTTCCTCCTGAGAAGCCGGTGCTCGTCTCTCCTCTTCCGCTCATAAAGCTCATGAGCAGCTCTGGTCTTTCTAAGCAGCGCCGCGTTATATGCATCTTGCTTAGCTGCATGTGCTTGCCGGCATTCATAATCGAACCAGGGGTTTCGTTGTGGTGGACGAGTGAAACCCAGCACATCAGAAGCGGCATCTCTGATGGCGTTTTGGCAGTGTTTCCAATGGTCTTCGATGCTTGATGCTGGCGGCATTGGACCTCTTAAGAGATTAAGAGACACTCGATCGGAAAGGGACTTGGCGATCTCTTGCGATTGTAGTCGTCTGACGTCGAATTTTCTCACAGCATTAGTTTGTCTTGGCATAGTTTGGGATATCCACAACCGTACCTTGGGTACAACAAGGTAATGGTCCGAGTCGATGTTGGCTCCTCGGAACGTACGGACATCCATAATACTGGAGTAGTGTCTTGCGTCGATCGCAATGTGATCAATCTGGTTGACCGCTGATTGATCAGGAGTTCTCCAAGTCCCCTTGTGTATGTCGAGATGTGGGAACCGCGTGCTAGCCACGACAATGTTTCGCCCCGCCGCAAAGTCGATTAGCCTGAATCCGTTATCGGAGGTGGTTCCGATTGTTCCACCAAAGATACCCTCTCTTCCTAGCTTTGCATTAAAATCACCGAGGACAATTTTAATGTCATAGCTAGGGCATTGCTTGTAGGTCTTGTTGAGGAGCTCGTAGAAGACATAAATAAGACATTTGGTGTTATTCTTAGAAACGACAGAAGTGGAGGTGATCCTATGTACCAACATACCTAGGAATAGTATTAAGGAAGAGTTTCTCATGAGCGGCAAACATATAAATTCGAATCTAATCGAAAAACCATACAAAATTCAAAAATTCTGACCACTGCCACCAAGTTATCCAATAAAGATGCCCAAACTTGGACAAACAAACCGGAATCATAAACAAATAGGTAAGAACCCAGCTTAGTCCTCAACCGAACTATGTTGCATCATTCATAAAAATTCGTCATCGATTACGCTTAGGGGCACAACCAGAGACGAAACCATTTTCCTCTAACAGTCTCTGCATGAAAAGACTTAATCAGTATTAAAAACGTGACTACAATCGATAACCCCAATCCAAATTTGAACTTTCCGAAAATACCAAGGCTATCCGAGACAAATCTTCCTTAGACCAGTTATTGACGTCGTACAACTCTACCATGGCCACTATCACAGCATACAAATAACTCAAAACTACCATCATTACACGTTTATGCCACTTTGTATGCCAAGTACCTATACTAGGTTAACGTTTCTACTGACATACCAATCCTGTCAATTCTTTTGTTACCGGAAAATTGGTCCCCCCTACCTAGAGGGAAGAAAACTTCTCCTTTAAAGTTGTTTTTTTTTTTTCGAGAACGCACAAAACCGATAGTTTAAACGAAACTGAGAATCGAGAAGTGAATAGCAGTGTTTCCATCGATACTAGTAAAACGCGACGGGACACACTACACGACACTGTACAATCTGACATCTATTCTATGATACAACATCCACTACAACCATCCGCTAAAGAAGCAGTACATACTCGTAGTACAAGTAGAAGCATCGTTTCATTTCAACTTAATCCAATATCTTTAGTAACAACACACATTCACCATTATCTGCAAGATATTCGAGTCACTGTGACTTGAGTGCGTTGGCTTGGAATCTCCCAACTCTACTTCAGCTCCCTTCGACAAAGTCTCTAGCTTCAGCGCATCATTTTCACAGTGGGGATCTGTCTCTTTTATCACCATCGCCGCAATGCGAGTGTAAATCAATGTAAAACTTTTATTACACCGCAGTTACTGTGAATCCTTTCGGCTCCCTGGTTTTTCTTTTCTTTCGTAGTTTTGTTTCATTTTTCACCGAATTTTTCCTCCTATCTAGTATTTCCATAGATCCTTTTCTGTTTCGTTTTTTTTTTGTCTATCGTTTGCCAGTTTTATGAGAAGACGGGGATAACTTTTATGCTCAAGGACTCACATTACGTTAGCGAAAGTGATGGTATGCGGCGCGCGATGTTCGAGGAAGAAAGTATATGATGATAATAGCAAAGGATCTAACGAAACTTAAGACACCTCCCTTTCGATATTGAACAGAAAATCACAAAAAAAAGGGGAGAACAAGAAAATACAGGGAGTAGAAGGTAAGGATTGGGGTTACGAGTATCAGTACGAATGGAAAGTGGGTGGCATTGTAATAAACTTCATGAAAATCACATTACAATGCCCTGGCACGGATCCTGGTGAATAGTTTGGTATTTATTTTACAGTATCGGTGTTCGTTTTGAATCTTTTTTTTTGTATTCTAGCGCAACCTAAGTTTTAACCTTTCTCTCTGGCATATAGTATACCTATCAGTGTGTGACGATAGTGCATGTTTTGTTTTCGTGAAAAAAGTTATTCCCCAATTCTAACCATTGAAAATGGTATTCCACAACGGAGGCAAGTTGGGCCACTTTTGGATAGTGCTCTGTTTGATATTCTGGTAGTTGCGCGCAAGTATAGTACTCCTCATGCTCCGTGAGTAAAACAATTATTAAACTGATGACAATCGCCGGGGGCACAAGGCCATAAGTTCCACTTTCCACACGAATAGGAGATGAACCATTGAGAAGGAATTAAGTCCATATTAACCTGGAAATGTGCTTTTAAGACGCCTAACTGATAATACAAGTCCTACTCAATTGGAAAGTGTACTCAATATGGTTTCAAGTCCCTTTCTGAATTGTGTATAGTAAATTCATCGGTGATCTCGTTTCCTGCAATCTTAGTTTGACATGGTACCCTGTACTTACGTACTAACTTACTTAATGGGCTCTCGAACCGAAAAAAGTCTCTGCCTGAGAAAATACAGCGATCTCGAGCACGCTGCGCTCACGCATGTGCAATGACTTGATCTTAAAAATTGAGGTGCGGCCTTCCTTGACATATCGAATTTGGGGGTTGGGAGTAGAAGACTCTCTTGCATGAAGCATTATTGCCGACAGTTTTTAGCTTTTCGGACATCATGCACACCTTGGTACAGCTCGTAAAATTCGCGGTCGTATCCTTTACTCCATTCATCCACATCGCACCACGGAAAAAATATTTTCTGCTTTTCGTCCAGCACTCGGTGCATTGAAGCAGCTTGCACTTGTCCTTTTGAGGTAGGAATTTTGAATTTGCTCAGCCAAATACCCAGGGTGTTACAGATCTCCTATGTCTATGAACTATTGAACTAACATAGATGTGGTGAGTGAGTTTAATAGGGTCTTGATCGCTAAAAACAGAAAAAGACCATAAAAGTGCAAGCCATTGTACATGGTTATTCAATAGAAGGTTTCATTCGAAATAGTCCACTGTGTCACTATAAATAAATGTGGAACAATACAGGCTTCAACGGTACAATGAAATTCACTACAAACTTGGTGACAATTTTGCTGAAACAGTTCAGTAAAAGTTCTCCTTTTTATCTTTCATTTGTCAAAATCTGCGGGGAAAAACTTTCGTTGGGAGTTTATCTTTTAAAACGTTCTTACGATAAAATCTCTTTCAACGAACATGAATATGTTCAAGCAAATCAGTAAGCAGTTAGCATTCCAAGCTACCAGGAATGCTAAGAACTTCAAAGTTACTATTAGGGGTGCTAGTGCCGGTATTGAACAATCGATGTTGTTGCTTTTGAAGCTGATTCCACTGGTTATATGCCTCAGTCTGTACGATGTTATCGCTACGCCTAGTGTTTCGCTGACCTTTTCCACATTGATACTCGTACAACGAATTTTGTATGTGGTTTCACTAGCCCAGGAAAATTGGCAGTCGCCTTAAACGCAGCCGATATTGTCGTCATCCCAGCTGAAGTTTCCCGCCTTAGATGTTCTTCGTTCATGCGCATTTATTGTTGAATCCCTTAAAGCCGACTCTCAGCAAGTCGACATCAATGTCATCGGAGGTTACTCTGATGTGACAATCATTCCAATCTTGTCTCAGAGCAATCCCAAATACAAGGGCCTTATCGATGCTTTGACCAAGAGAATCCAAAACGCCGGGGCTGAATTCGTCGAAGTTAAGAATGGTGCTGGTTCTGCTACTCTTTCCATTGCTTATGCTGGTGCTCGTTTAACCAATTCTCTGTTGAGAGGTCTGAGTGGTAGAAAAGATGTTATTGATTGTCCCTGTGTTACAGAAGCATAATTCTTTTCTACACCATTGCGTCGAAGAGAATCTTGGCTTATCAAAATTGGATTACTTAAAGAAGAAGAGGTTGAAGGAAGCTATTCGTGAACTACTGAAGGACATCAAAAAAGGTATTAACATTGTTAGAAAGTGTCTGAATGGATTGTGCTATCAAACCAGACCTATGAATTTTTATGGTTGGAGTTCGAGAAATATTTCCTCGCCGAGTAGTATTTCCCCCAGACAATTGAAACATTCAAAACCAGTATCCATGCTTTCATCGATATAAAAATCTTTTTTTTTTAATACGGCGACCCTCAGATAGTTGATAGTTAAACTGAAAGCTGAAATCATCCCTATATGCTGACGACAGAACTCTTTGCTTTTCATATTCGTTCTCCGAATTACGTCCCTGATCTATGGCTCCACTTAGAATGTTCTGTACCGACAGCGTATGTTAAGCTCATCGAATTCCGATATTCACGCATAATCAATTGGGGAACTATTGACAGAGTGGAATTTAATGCTTCCAAAACACAATGCTGCCTACTGTCGTGAAAGCGTATTTGCAGAGTCAGCAATTATCCATGAATGACGCTTGCATCGTCGTAACCAAAAAACTTTCCATATTCAGTATGAATGTCAATGCGTCCTTCATTGGAATGAGCACATATTCGATGTCGCCAAAAATTCTGGCAAATAACTACGTTTCTTCAAGCAATGTGAATAGCATTTGAAGTACTTTGATCTGACATTAAAATATGTAAAAGGCATTCATCCGCCCAAAATTGGAGTATAAGGCTTATATTTAGTCAGATCCCCCTATTGCCTTGTCATTATAACTTGTAAACATTCAAAACCAATGTACATCGGTACCTCTCCTTCTTTCCTCCCTAACTTTCTATCGCAAACATAAACGTTTGTGTGCAAACATTTTAAGACTTCTACTAACCACATAAGCGCTCGCTTTTTATGAAGAGGAAAACACAAAGAAGAGGGCGCTCAGATAAAAACATCAGCGGTGTTGAAGCTAGTGTCGAGGAGGATCGTTTTTCAAGTACAGAACTTGGTCTGTGTTCATCTGCTTTCTTGATTCTGCCCAAAGATCTTGGTTAAGATACAATTGCCACAAGATTTAAAGCTAAGCGATCATCGTTCTGCATCGTTTGTTCGCTTATTTGGCTTTTTAACAGTCGAAAGTTGATTCCTTTTTTAGATAATCTATCAGCAACAAATTTTTGATTATAAAAGTACGTGAACATGACCTACGAAAGATTTGGTTTCAATAGGATGGTGTCGCATGCCGTACTGTCGACACGTCCATCTTATCTTATCTTCAAAAATAGAACTGGGCCTGGCCTCCAAAATCGTGAAATTTAAGACGGCTGGAATATTTTCTAATCCCAAAATGTGCTTAGGGCTGCCTACGCTTGGGGATCAATCCGACAGAGAATACAGCGACGTCATCCTTAATAACATGCACAATTTTGGCTTTCAATGCGTCGATTGCTGTTGGTTTTTCAGCGTAGACATAGCCCCACATAAAATAATCAAGAGGCGTCAAATCACAAGATCTAAGAGGCCAATTTACAGGTCTATAACGTAAAATTATGCATGAATCGAATGTTTCGTTCGATAAGTTGATTGTTTCGATTGCAGGCACCATATCTCTTCTAAAAGCCGTTTATCATAGCTCTATAGGAAGTAGCCTTGGCAGTAACACCCTGATTAGCTTCATTTTTGAAGAGATGTGGTATAATGAACCCACCAGTCGGCAGACTGTACCGAATATGCTAAAATTTCGACGCAAACAATGATCATTCGGCTTCAAATCTTGTACAAGCTGGATCTTCTAAGCCTTCAAACCAAGATCTTTTCGTGAAAATTTCAATAACATGGACAGACAAGGATGAGTTTGTAAAATTTGGTAACGTTGTTGAAGCGTGTGTGTCAGGGCAGCTTCATCTTTCCTAATTTGCAGTTTCAATAATAGGAGCTGCACTGATGTATTAATCTAGGAAGCGAGTCACGAGAAAGAATGGAATAGGTAACACCACATGTTTTAACTGTTAACCATCTTGCTGACTTGATACTTTGAGCTATTGCAGTAGTCCGCTGGTTAGACTGAGTGTCTCCATTTCTTGTAAAGAGCAGATGGGCCAGTCTAAAATGGAAGAGGTAACCTCTGGAAGTCCTGCAAGAGACCACAGCTGAAAGCATTTGGGTATCCCCTGCATCATATCATAGCCTTTCTTGAAACATGTCCATTTGGATTTATAGGATTCCTTCATTGGAAAATCAAACTCTCTTCTCTATGACATCATTGGGCGGCGTTCACGAAATTACCGAAAAGGCTACCACAAAGACTGTGAGGTAAGCGCGTGTAATTTGAAGAAACCCGATGCGTTGTATCGATTTTCAACATTTTCAGAGACTACGTGCCGAAAGCGAAAGCTCACACTTCGGCGTCGTACAGCAATAAGCCTTTTACGGTCCGCCAATATTATAAGTATCAACCTAGATAGTACAGCCGCGAATAACTTATTCGCGCTGATCATCGCACCCGCTACGTTCGCACAAAAGGTCTCCCCAAAATCAGCATTGCTAGATGAGGATAATCATCACCGGTATTTTGGCACCTACCACAAAAATGTAAGCATGTCGACAGTCTGCCACTCTCGCGACTACTCACAATATCTGGTGATCAGTCTCTTCCCAGGATGTTGCTGTCACGACCATTGCAACATCGTCCGCATCAGCCTCACCACCGGAGGCATTTCTAGGTTACGGAATCCGTTATTCACTAGGTTCCAGTGATCAATCGGGAACGGCGTCGAGCTAGTTAGTTGGAATTCCATTGTGGAGTGACTTTGGCAGTTTAAGAATCCTAAGTGCTGAATTGTAAACACAAGGTTAGACTGGGAGGAAGCCTGAGTAAAAATACTACTGAACTGCGGATGGCTTAATGGCTTCATCTCTGAACAATACAGACCAGCGAAGGGGTTTAGAATATAACACAATCATTTTCGTGACTCTTCAGTATGCTTTCTCTATTTCCGGCACAAAAGTCACCTTTCGATACATCTTTTTTAATACAGACTGTTTGAAACAAACATGTGGAAGTACAAATTGCATCTTCGTAAGACTAAGTCGTGTCCCTAATTTTTTTTTATCTCATCTGACATTGGTTTCGAATTCCATTTTCTTTTCACCAAGAACAAAGTCAAAGTCGTTTATGCGATTTCGCGAAGCATCCGAATATGTAACCCAGAAGGGTGTAAAATGCACTTTTATTGCCAATCAGCAGCGCTAGTTTGGAGTCCATGATTGCATCCTTACGCTGTTGTAATGCTTCTTCATGTGCACTTGTTTGAACTGTTGCGATATATATATCTCAGTGTGTAAGTTGTTCCGGTAAAGGGATTGCACTATTGATTGCATCCTGATTGGATGGTTAGGGAGACATTTTATGATCGGGTTTCCATTGCTGCTATTCGAAAGGAACTAAATGCTCTTTAAGGTTATTGTAAACGTGAGAGATTTTACTGCCTCTAATGGAAAGGGTATCTTTATATGAAATTCGATGAAGGGGAATTACAATGGTATTGTCCTTTAAATAGAAATTTAAAAGTTTGACAAAGAAAGTGTTCTTTCAATTTTAAGCACAAAAGGTCTAAGATTATGGAGTTACAGTACACTCGCTACAACCAATAATGAAGAATGTCTTATTAACCTCATTAGTTGTATCTCGATATTAATTTTATCCCCCCCGAAGGTCGAATGCTTTGCCGCCGCGGTGGGGTGGCTTAAGTAGAAAAACAGGAGGCAGGCCAAAACAGCCCTGGTGGAGCCAAATGCTAACTAAGATTCAATCATGAACTGGATTACAATGTTATCCGTACCGTGCTAGTAACCAACCTGGCTAAGGGCCCATAAAAAGCTCAGTCACTATTACCCACTGTTACTAAATAGCCTTACACCCGTAAAGGAGCTCTACGAGAGCGGTCTTATCTTTCTCGTTTTACTCGTGGGACTTACATGAAAAAAGAAGATAAAACATGATAATGGAGTCAGATGAAGAAGTTCTACTCCGTTTACCTGTAGAACATACAAAGATAGAAACTGAAGACACCAAATAACACACCCATATTGATGGAAGAACAGCTCGCTCAGGTTACCACCATACCAAGCGACGTAAAATTGGAAAGGCACAAGAAGCTAGAAGGCACCAACTAGAAGCGTTTCCATTTTACCGGAGCCCAAAAAAGACGAACTGGAGCCCGGATCAGGGACGGCATGACACCGGAGGTAGCAAGAAAAACAATGCAGGAAGAGATCATGCTTAAAAAAGCACAGAGACAAGCTACAGATAGCGACAAACTCTGCACCTCCAAAAGATGCTGTTCTGCTGACAACTCTCCAAGGGACTGACAGTCCAAAAATCATAGACCACATCCAGAGCAACAAAAACGCACAGATGGGTCTAAGATAAATGGGGACACCATAAAACAAACTATACCGAGGCAAGGTGGGAAACACGCCTCTCAAACTAAGACTCGCCCAGGCTACAATAAAGGACCTAGTGAGATTGTTAGTAAGGGCAAGAACCGAACCAAACTCTTGACCAGCTATTCAAGTCCAGAACCATCAACATCAGGGTTGTCCTACAAGAGCGCTTGATCCCAATCCAACGTCGCAATAATGCACGATATGCATCCGGAGGCGACACAGAGACAAAAGACTGGCTCATGTCGACGGTATCGAATATCAAGCCATGGCCAGAAGCAAAACTCTGCACAATTCTATGGATATAGACAAAATCTCTAATGCTGCAACATCAGAAGAGACAATCTCTATGTCCAAGCAATTAGACGCTATCCCTACACCAGAGCTGCCCTCAAATATCTTTTATAGGCTGCCCTAATAAGAGCAATAATTTTGGCAAGAACAAAGCTTCCCATATAAACTTCCGGCTTATTCATTTTGAAGGCATTGACTGCGATTGAAATATCTTTATTGCTAGGGAGTAACTGCTTATTCGGTTGTTGACGTGGTGATTGTTATGTCTTAAGTCACTTTGTTTTTCTTCCTCCATTTTAAGGATATTATTGGACTTAAGGTCAAATCTCTTCACTGCTTAGGCGGTTGTACATAACTTGATGTTCGAGCGAAGTTTGCTTTTTAACTTCAGCCACAACAAATCGTCTGCCTGTCGTTACGAATACATTTTCCATAAATCTCAAGTAGTCAGTCTCTCTCGCAGCCAGTACGTGTTATATCTTCACCTACATTGCGCAAATCTGTTGGTTCTGATGTAATTTCTTAAATTTTTCCAAAGATGCTGGCATAAGTCTTTTTGTTTACTTTAATTCTAACGACCTCTACGAAAAGAAAAGAAACAGAAGTTGTCCATTCAAATAATAAACTTTCCTTTCCCTCCCTACAGACCCATACAATTAATGTGAACACAAAATTACGAGCGATTTCTCAATGATTGGCAATTCGGTACTCATTTCAACTTGTGATATGATTCATTCCTCACTAAAGTGTGCACTCAATGCTTAGATTAATTGGACAA
Organism: Volucella inflata; assembly: GCA_928272305.1. NCBI lineage: Eukaryota > Metazoa > Arthropoda > Insecta > Diptera > Syrphidae > Volucella > Volucella inflata. Next base: position 16,908,506 of record OV743718.1, on the reverse strand, counting down.
TTATCTAAGGAATCCGAAGGAGTTTGATATCGGGATCCTCCGTCGGAAATGCGTGTATTTGGAATAGCCTACTTTCTTCATCAAAATATAAGAGATAACCTTTCAAACGCTCAACGCATGCTGAAGCCTAAGATGGTTTCAAGTCTGATATCCACAAAATAAATGCTGTTAACTTAAATTAATTCTCCGTTGTCTGCTACTTTGAATCCAGTGAATTTCTTTACTGATAACCGTCAGCTCTGTGCATTTCATATCTATTCTTTGAATCCCATCTCTGTTTTCCAATTCTTAGGCGGGAATGGAATACTAGCAATTCCAATTCAAACTAGATCGTTATACTATAAATTCTCTCCAACTAAGTCTCAAGTCCATCTCCGAATGAGGTCTAAAATGTTAGGATTCCTTTTTAAAGCGTTAGCTCACTGATCCATCGACTTTGCGGCGGGGCGAAACATTGTCGTGGCTAGCACGCGGTTCCCACATCTCGACATACACAAGGGGACTTGGAGTACTCCTGATCAATCAACAGTCAACCAGATTGATCACATTGCGATCGACGCAAGACTCTCCTCCAGCATTATGGATGTCCGTACGTTCCGAGGAGCCAACATCGACTCGGACCATTACCTTGTTGTAGCCAAGGTACGGGTGCGGATATCCCAAACTACGCCAAGACAAACTAATGCTGTGAGAAAATTCGACGTCAGACGGCTACAATCGCAAGAGATCGCCAAGTCGTTTTCCGATCGAGTGTCTCTTAATCTCTTAAGAGGTCCAATGCCGCCAGCATCAAGCATCGACGACCATTCGAAACACTGCCAAAACGCCATCAGAGATGCCGCTTCTGATGTGCTGGGTTTCACTCGTCCACCACAACGAAACCCCTGGTTCGATGATGAATGCCGGCAAGCACATGCAGCTAAGCAAGATGCATATAACGCGGCGCTGTTAGAAAGACCAGAGCTGCTCATGAGCTCTATGAGCGGAAGAGGAGAGACGAGCACCGGCTTCTCGGGAGGAAGAAGAAAGAACATGAGAAGCGCGCGATCGAGGAAATTGAGAGATGCCACTCCAGGAATGAGGTTCGGAAGTTTTACCAAAAGGTAGAAATAACATGCCGCGGAAACAAACCCCGAACCGAAGCCTGTAGAGATGAACAAGGGAACATTGTAGTAGAATCGCAGTTGATGCTGAGGATTTGGAAAGATCATTTCTGCAGACTCTATAACGGCGATGACGGACCAAATACTGCTGTCGGGCAGAATCAACCTTTCAACCTGGACGATGATGACCAACAATTCCGTCCACCCGACCTGGATGAAGTGAAGATAGCTATAACGAAGCTTAAATCCAACAAAGCTGCTGGAGCGGATGGCCTGACTGCCGAGCTCTTCAAAGCGGCAGGCGATGACTTGGTAAGGAGCATACACCAACTCATCTGTAAAATATGGTCGGACGAAAGTAAGCCCGATGAATGGAACCTCAGCATTGATTGTCCAATTCTCAAGAAAGGAGACCCTCTGAACTGCGCCAACTACAGAGGCATCAGTCTCCTTAACATCGCATATAAGATCTGATCCGCCGTATTGTGTGAACGCCTTAAGCCGTTTGTCAACAACCTGATAGGTCCATATCAGTGTGGCTTCAGGCCAGGAAAGTCCACCATCGACCAGATATTCACACTAAAGCAGATCTTGGAGAAGACCCATGAGCTTCAGACCGATACCCACCACCTATTCATCGATTTTAAGGCATGTTTTGGCATCCCTGCCAAACTCGTCCGTCTGTGCAGGATAACGATGGAGAATGCACGCTGCTCCATCAAGGTCGGTAAAGATCTCACCGAGACCTTTGATGTCCAGAAAGGATTTAGACAAGGCGATGCGCTGTCATGCGATTTTTTCAACATCGTACTTGAAAGAATAGTGCAAAACTCACGAGCAAACACAAGAGGCACTTTCTTTCAAAAGTCCGTCCAACTACTCGCATACGCTGACGATATTGACATAATCGGGAGAAAGCAGCGGGATGTCAGTGGCGCTTTCGCGAGTATTGAGACGGAAGCGGCGAAAATGGGCTTAGCGGTCAATGAGGGCAAGACCAAGTATATGCTGTCAAGCAAAAAGGACAACCAACACCGACGTCTCGGACAGAACGTCACCCTCGACAGATATAACTTTGAGGTAGTTAAGGACTTTGTCTACCTAGGCTCCGCTATAAATACCGACAACGACACCAGCGCTGAGATCAAGCGAAGAATAACTCTTGCCAACTGCTGTTTCTTTGGGTTAAGAAGGCAATTGAGTAGCAAAGCCCTCTCTCGGACAACTAAAGTCACCCTTTATAAGACTTTAATAATCCCGGTCCTGCTCAATGGCGAGGCATGGACATTATCAAAAACGGATGAGGGTGTTCTTGGTTGCTTCGGGAGAAAAATTTTTCGGGCGATCTTCGGTCCCGTCAGCATTGACGGTGAGTGGAGGAGGAGATATATCTACGAACTGTATGGACTGTACAGCGACATGGACCTAGCCAGAAGAGTGAAGATCCAAAGACTGAGATGGCTGGGTCATGTAGAGCGCATGGACACCAATGCTCCGGTCCGAAAAGTCTTCGAATCCGCCCCCGAGGGACAGCGCAGTAGAGGAAGGCCAAGTCTCAGGTGGCGCACGCAAGTGGAAGAGGACCTCAGCCAACTTAGCATGCGAAACTGGAGGCAGCTAGTCAGGGATCGAGCTGGCTGGAGAAGCTTGTTGACTGAGGATCAGGTCCACCCCGGACCGTAGCGCCACCTAAAGTAAGTCAAGTAAGCTCACTGATCCCTTTTTCTGATAGTCTTTTTAACCGTTCTTACTTTTACTGGCCTTCTACATTTTCGCACGCTAAGTTGGCTAGGTTTCGGTCTTCATCAAATGCGCTGTCCCTCGGGGACGGATTCGAAAACTAAGCGGACCGGAGCGTCATGAACCTGTTTTTTCTCTCAAAATAGCCATGAGCTATCGATTTTTGATAATGTCCATACCTCTGTGCCATAGAGCAGGACTGCGATTATTAAGGTGTTATGTACGGTAATTTTTCTCTTTCAAGAGAGGGCTTTCTTAGTCAATTCTCTTCTAAGCCCAAAGAAACAGCGGTTGGCAAGAGTTTTTTTTCGCTTGATCTCAGTGCTGGTGTCGTTTTCTGTATTTATAGCGGAGCCTAGGAAGACAAAGTCCTTAACTACCTCAGAAATATATCTTTCGATAGTGACATTGTGTGAGCATTTGGGAAATTCATCTTCTGTCCCGTTTATAGTGCTGTTATTTTTGTCTGCTGGTCAGTTTGGCAAATAGAGTCGGGATGTACATCCACCAGTTCCCGGTGGCTACCACTTGAAGGTATACAGAAACAGTTGCAACACTCTGTATTATCAGGTTGATACCCCTTTTTCTAAAGCACCCAATATAAGCCATTCATCAGCCCGGAATTGGAATACGATGCCCAGAGCTGGGCAAGATGCCCCCAAGATCTCTTTGCTTGTGCTATAACAGTCATAAGTGATGCTTATATGGTACAGTCAATTGATTCCCTTGAATACGTTATATTTCACCTTGTTCTACCACCGTTTTCACTATCAGTCCTCCATCAAAACTGCGGGAAGCATTGCGACCCCTCGAACCTTCGTATGGAATGCCCTACTTTTTATTTCCTAGTGATTACAGTGAGGGTACCCACAGTATAAAAAAATCGAATCTTATCTGAGCTGTGTCCATGTTGTCGCATTTTGGATCGAAATCTGCTCGATACAATTTTTAGGTAATAGTTACCGTAAAACCAACATTCCTGGGTGCATGTAGGGAGTTTCCAGTAAAAAGCAGTGGATATTAACATTCTTCTAAAATATGCAACTTCCCAAGCTGCTCAGATATTCCAATTAATACTCACTCGGATCCCAACAGCGTAAGTACCATATCTCCAAACCCCTTTCTCCGTATCATAATGCTAATGTGCGAATGCTGGGCACACGTTCAATTATCTAGGCTCCGACTATCAATGTTGTAGTCTTATAATGAATGGGAATTGATGAATATCCTGGTCTAATAGTAGATGCTTTCAGAATGATGCCCCGAAGGTTGCTACGACATGACCAGTAACATTATGATAAACCGATCATCGGGTCCTATTGAGTGCCATCGGCCCCAAGTATAGTCAGGAGCACACCTTTACTGTAAAGAGGCAGCCCCCCAGTAGGAACCTTGGGGTGGCTGTAGTTTATACTTAAAATTGCTTTAAAGGCCTTCCACCTGTACTTGACACGATAAAGAGTTGCAGAAAGTGTAGGGTTTTCCAATAAGGATTTGACAACTTTTTTTTTTAAATAAAACGCAAACCATTTGAGATATTTCAACTTAGTTCATATAGCCACCGCGGGCACGTATGCAGCGGTCGATTTGTTCGACCCAATTTTCAACGACTCGGCCACACATTTTGGCCGAAACGGCCGCTATTTTGTCTTCAATGTTGGCTTTGAGCTCTTCCAACGTCGTCGGCTTGTTGGCATAAACCAATGACTTAACGCAGCCCCACAGAAAATAGTCAAGCGCCGTTAAATCGCACGAACGAGGCGGCCAATCGACTGGCCTATTTCTTGAGATAACACGCTCACCATACTTACTCTTCAATAAATCGATTGTAACGTGTACTGTGTGGCTTGTGGCACCATCCTGTTGAAACCACATGTCGTCTAAGTCCATATCTTCCAATTCGGCCATAATGTGGTCTGACCGATGCCCAATTCTTGAGAACGCCCCGGAATTGACTGATTTGGATCGTTTGCTACAGGTGAAGCGATATTTTCGACACTTCGACCAACCCGTTGTCTTACTGACACGGCAACATCACACAACGAATATGTACACTCAAATTTTTGCACTAAACTTGTTATTGCCTGTCTACTAGGGCGAGAATTACGCCCGAAAAATTGGAATTAACGCTCTTAAAGTTGCAGTCACCGACTCCGAATTTGGGTAGAAAATTTTTATAATCTGCAGACGTTGCTCGTTCGTGTACTTTACCATGCTGAAAATGTTGAGTTTATTGAATAAATTGGCAGTGACAGTTTGATGATTAGTGAAAGAGTACGTTCACAAATTAAATTCAAAGTTGTCAAGCCCCTTTTGGAAAACCCGATACCATGTGCTATGACTCTAAGATCGAGTAGATGTTTTAAATCAGCCTCGACTCTTACCAAGGGTGCCCTCAAAAAGGTCTCCGAAATGGTATCTATTGCCGGGCGTATTCTGATGTTCATGGATGTTTGAACATCCTGTGAGCTCGAGGAGTTCGCGTAAATCGAGCCCTGGTCCATTAGAGTACCGATGCATCTAAAATCGCCGACGAACTGTTCCGAAATAAGAACCGAGACCACATTTTGCGTTTTTGTTTATCTCGTTAAATCAGGTTGAGTTTCTATATTTTTGCTGCGGCGTCTTGGAATCAGAAATCTACAAAACGCCCCAACAAAGAAGGTGTAATAAGCCCCTTTGCTATATTGAAATATATCACTTATCAGCCTTTTTTTATTTGTTTATTGTATATAGAAATGCTACGAAAATACACAAGAACAACATTACGAGTATCATGGTCTGAAAAAAAAGGATGAAGCAATGGAGAAGCTAAAAAATAAAACATTGGGAGTGAATGAAGCAAGTAGGGACTTCAAAAAATTGAAAAAAGGAGGTTTTGCTCCGGACCGAAAAGATGTAAAAGAAATCGCTTATCAGTTTGCCGATCGTCTTGGATTAGCACACCGATTCTCAAACGACGCTAAGGCTGCTGGTTATGTTTGGCTGAATGGTTTCTTAAAGCGCAATCCAGAGATTTCAAATAGAAAATCCGAAGGTCTATCTCTAGCAAAAGCTCATGGCATGAATTGGGCCGACATCAAAGAGTTTTTGTTGACACTTTAAAAACTCTATACCAAGAGTATGACCTTTAAACCAACCTGGCAATATTTACAATATGGAGGAGACAGGAATCCAAGTAAACACCAAACCGGGAAAAGTTTTGGCTTCAAAAAGAGCTAAGGATATTTGCACTCTCACAGGTACCGAAAAAGGAGAAAACATCACGTCTGCCGGTCGTTATTATGTAATTTTTTTGCTTGAGCATATATTAGTTTGCCCGGTAACCGCCGTCTAACACTTCTTGGCTTTTACTTCCATGACGTTTATACCGGTAACGGATGAAATGTTTCTTGTGTTCTACAAGACTAACCCGACACTTGTTCAGCCCGTCTAGGTGAAGCTTCTACTACAGGCCCATTGTTTTAAAGGTAATGAAAACTGAGGTAAACTGATATTATTGATCATGAAATATTTCGAAGCACGAAAAATTCTCAACGATCGGCTTACAGTATTCGTAGTAACAGGTTCACTGGTGATTTGACGACATGTCTCACCATATCGATCTAGTGAAAGAAAGATAGTTGCACTTGATATTTGTAAGGTATTTGGCAGAAATTGGCTTCAGGTTCTTTTATCGAAAATGGATGCATTAGGAATCGACGAATGTCTTCTTTAATTTAGATTAGAATTGACCTTCCGCAACGTTTAATTCAAGTTTTTTTTATAGGATATGGTTTCAAGTCTGATATTCACAAAATAAATGCATTGCGTGCCCCAGGGCTTCGTTCTTTCTCCGATACTGTTTTTGTCTGAAGTTAAGTCATACAGACCAATATCGCTCCTCCCGATTATATCGAACGTCTTCGATCGAATCTTACTTAATCGTCTTAAACCCATTGTTGACACAAATCACCTCTTGCCCGATCATCAATTTGGCTTTAGAAGCCAACACTCTACTGTCGATCACGTGCATCGAATAACCGATGTAATTGAACCGATTGTAATCTACCTGTGTTTATCAACGCAGTGCAAATTCCTTTCGCGAATGAGGCCAAATATCTTGGTATGACACTCGACGCTAAACTTAAACGGAGACCACACGTTAAGAAAAACCGTGAAGAGCTTAAGAATAAGTATAGTGACATGTACTGGCTTCTTGGAAACTATTCCAAGCTCAACTTAGAAAACAAATTGCTGCTATATAAGCAAGTGCTAAAACCGGTAACTAGTAACGTTATCGTCTTACAGACACTCCAAAACCAAGTTCTCCGAGGGTATGTTAATGCACCGTGGTACATTAGAAACGATGATATCCGCAGAGACCTACGAGTTGAAAACGTTCAGAACGAAATTGAAATGTTTGCGCGAAAACACAAAAATCGACTAAGCCTCTCAATCTAGCGGGCTGATCAGCAGCGCTTAATTTTCAAAGAACGTAGGAGATTTCAATGTTTGTTCGGATGCCCCTTAAACATTTTGCATCTGCTAGATAGGATGCAACACAATGCGAATATCACTCTTGAACATCGAAGTGATTTCTTCGACCTCACCTTGTTCTATCATTATTTCCATTACCAATGATAATCGCCAAAAGCATTCAACCGTAAAACGCGTCTCGCTATGAATGCCATTGTTCACTATTGGCTATAAACTCATTCGTGTGACGCGAAGAAAAGTTTGGACTTGTTTAACCGTAACTCAAAACCAAGGAGCGGTCGAAAAATAATTTCTATGGAGTGAATCGGCCAAAGATAAGATAAAAGTGTTTTATCATGTTCCAGTCCAGTTGGACCTGTTGGTAAGGTCATTGAAGGTTTCAAGCCGAAACTATGAAATCCTTGTGAACTTGTAAGGATGTACTCTCTCCGGTACTCTGAACCATTCGATTCGGAAGGTTTAAAAATCAAGTTTGGCCTTTAAATATTGACTGCCACCTATTTTGCTGTCTTATTTTAAAGTCGACTACCAATAATGAAGGAAAAATATCAAGAGGCTACGAAAGATATGCATTTTGTTGTCATCGCCTTGGAAAAAGCATACAAGAAACTAAGGTCTGAGTACACCAAGGCATTGTACATAGTACCTTGCTTTTAATGTCGTGCAAGATTTTCTATTGAAGCATAACAATAAGACCCGAACAATTCTTCTTTTCTTTTCTGACAAATCATAAAATCAATTATAAAAAGCAAAGTCCCAGCAAAGTCTCAAGGCGTCACCTCAATTTCTTTGGTTTAGTGTCGAATAATTCGGCCATCTCTTATTTTATTGAAAAATGTGATCTTTACAAAAGAAAAACACTGCTGCGTTAAGGTGTGGACAACGATGTATCTATTAATTAGAAAAGCTTGGGGAAATTTGGCGAGTCTGTCTAATGATATTTCTGCCTAAAAAATCAACCGGAATATATCTCTTCGACCGAAGTGCAATTCCAGATCCCTTTTTTTCATTGTCAAATGAATTGTATTAGCAGAACTTAATTGAAACTAATAAAGAAGATACCTACAAGAACTGTTATTGAAGATTCTAAAAAAGTGGGGCGTTTTGTATAGTTTTACCCTATCTTAATCAGTTACAGTACATACTCATGTTACATTGGTCAGGTGGTTGTTTTTACTCTCATAATCGTATGTACAATCAGATGTTCAAAAATAATTCAAATGTCAGTTTTCTAAACTGTATATTCCAGCCAAGATGCCCTTAAGTTTCTACCGACTCTAAGCAACTCACACGTTTCTTTGGTGAGTAAAATCTTCAGAAATAATTTGCCAAACTTCAATATGACATGTCTACCCCTGAAGATAGAGGAGTATTTCTCCACCGGATGAATTATTGTACTAGTATCTAAGCCATTGTATTTTCTAGTAAGTACCTGCATTCAGCTTCGAATTTCACAAACTTTCCATCAGCACCGCATATCAGGTAGCCACACTCAAGCATCTTTCCTGGCATTAAATTTTCTCTATGAAATCCTTTAATGCAAAAGGACAAAATATTGATTCGTGTTGGTGAGAGCATAAAATTCGTTCCAAAGTCGATTTGACGTCAATCTTTTCCGCAAGGATCGCTCACTTTGAATATACCTATGCAAACTTCCGTAATCGCTCTGCATCTGAAAATGTTTGTCTGTACTCATATATGTATGAGAGTTTAAAAGGTAAAAGATGCAACTAGAAAGTGTTTCCGAAGTTTCCGGAATCATTCCTCTTACCATTTACTTTACATCCTTACTCCTGTGGATCTCCCTTTCTATCATTTTCTCTATTATTAAACGCATCTGCATCTGCACATCAGTGTGGTGGCTGCGGCCAAGTGAGGTTAGATGGGTTTCCTTTCTCTTGAATGCATGTTGTCAGTGGCAGCCCCTTTGGAGGTCTCTTAACTCTGGCTCCTTGGGCCCTCTATCGCCCTCCTTCGTTCTTCATCCCACAACAACTCCAATTCGCCCATACGTTCGTCTCGTCCGAGTGAACGTGAACGTGAACGTGTGAAATCCTATTAAGGATGTTACATGGCGTTAAATTTGATTTATTTACGGGTTTTTGCAATATGCGAATGTGTTAGTGGCAGTGCCAATGGTTGAAGTTTAGGTATAGGTGTAGATGTTGTGGGTGTATACAACTGTACGAGGATTAGTTATGTTGACTTCTTTAACTGGGGTTTTCACTCGTTCACACGTAGAGCATAGTGTTTCCTATATAGCCTTTGCTCTTAGGATCCTATTCCCGGATCCTATCGTAGTGTCCTCTTTCCTTGAAGGATGATGGTGGTCGTAATCATGTATGTTGCTTTGACTTCTGTCAGAATTTTCATTAAATTCAAAATTTTGTAGAAATTTAATCGAATTTAAGAACGGTAGCAAAACGAAGCTAAAAGCTATATCGTGTGCAAGTTTATGCCATCTTTCTTGTGAGGGTGTGGACAACGAGATGGAGAACGAGGAATAGGACATGAAAAAGTCGGTTGGTTGGTCATGTGGTTAGTAGATCGGTGAAGCTTGAGTAAATATGGCGAGCACAGGATGGACGCAATGGACCGTTGGGAATTTAAGTGAATTTCCGCATGGGCTGCGGACAGGGGTGAACTGATTTAAAGTCAAAAAAGATTCATTTCCTGCTCGTACTTGTGCTTAGTTGGTATTTGTAAGCATGCATGTTGAACTCCCCCAGGCAGCAATGGCAAGTAATTAAATTAGTAAACTGTTGGCGATATTGCACTAAGAGGGCAGTCTTTTGAGGACTAATTAGTGCTGCAGGATGGCCTGATAAGGAGATTATTAAATTATGTGATGCATCAGGAGTACTAATATGAGGGCCATAGGTTCTGTCACGACAAAAGACGTGGTAGACATAAAAAAAAAATTATAAACATAATTAAAAGCCTCTCAGTAGTTAATTTTATGTTAAACCAGTTAAGAGGGTTTTTTGTCCAGTAAACTATCGTGGATCTATTGCGTAATGAGTTTAGAAAAGAAACATGTTAGAACCAGGTAGAAAGCCCTATTCCACGATAATGACCTGAGGTTAAATGCATGTGCTATGTACCAGAATAAAACATTCCAGAGGATTGCTTGTCTAGAGAAATGTGTTTTCACATTTTGAGCTTATAGATTTATCGAGCCAGATATATGACTTTTGCCTTCTAAATGTTACAAAAGGTTTACTCTTCCTGGGAAAGCATAGTCATAGTACATCCCATACTAAACTTTCCGCATGGATTCGAGAAAACTAAGTCGAAAGTCTATTCACAGAAGAAAGCTAAGCAATGACTTACAGATGCACATTTCAAGTGCAAGCCAAGAGTCTCGTTTTAATCAGCTTCCATCTTCCTACGATATTTATGGGCAAATATTTGGTCATCAATACCAAGCTGCTACTGCTCCTCTATAAACGAATAGTAGTCGGCCTGTTGTGTTATATACAAAGCCTCAAATGTCATCCACTTGGAAATGTATTTGTAATATGTCTATGATGTCTCAGGACAAAGAATATAGTTTTGTTTAATTTGGTATTACATCCAAGATCTAAGTCAATCAAGCACTTTCAACGTTTCATCGGCATGATAAACTACTATCATCGCTTTATCCCTGAACACGTTCAAATAATTTCACCATTTCACTCATACTTAGCTTCCTTAAAACAATATAAAAACAACAAGAAGTGGTTTTATTACACTTTCACAAGTAGCCCTTTTAGTGAATCCCACACATCACGGGACATATAGCATCGGAACGGGTGCATCTGACACGATCGATGGTGCCTACAAAAAAGGAACTCACAGTCTTGGCAACCACTAGGGTTTTTCTCAGAGAAACTAACAAATGTGGAAACCAAATACTTAACTTCCGACCGCGAGTTACTAGAGATCTACTTGGCTGTAAAGCATTTTAAATTCTTTGTGGAAGGTCGGGAAGTAGGGATCTTCACAGACCATACGAAACTCTCTTATGCGTTGAGCACAAAAACTGAAAGAAGACCCTAACCAACAAGTCATTTAGATTTAGTTTCTCAATTTACATTCGACATAAGCCACGTGGCAGACAAAAAGAACGTGGTTATTGACGTCCTCACTCATTAACTTCAACGAAACCGTTGCCATTAAAAACGACAAGCTGGGCCTAGAAACCATTCCTAAGCTACAGTCCACTGATTAAGAATTGCAACGACTACTAAAGGAAGAAGGCACAACAAAAAATTCCTGGGTTTTATTAAGCGAGTTTAATTTTCCTTCTACAAATAGGCCTTACATCCCTTCAGCTTACCCGAGCATTCGCGCGACTCGTAAAATCTTCTGGCCGAACATGAACAAGAGCATTAATGATCGGGCGAGATCGTAGACAGGTTGTCAGAAGTCAAAAGTCTACAGACATAGCAAATCAGAACCTGGAAAATTCGAAATACAAAACGGGCATTTCGGCCACATCCATCTAGACTATGTCGGACCACTTCCATCATCTAATAGTTTCGCCTGTATACTCACAGAGAAAGACAGGTTCACTCGTTGAGCAGAAGCCTACCCTTTAGTTGACATCCTAGCGACCTCTGTAGCAAAAGTTTTCTTCGAAAATTTCATTTCACGTTATGCCACGCCATTGAGAATAACCACGGACCAAGGAAGTTAGTTTGGGTCCAAACTCTTTAACGAAATACCACCCACAGGCAAATGGCATGGCTGAGCGACTTGATGGCATTATATCGCTTTGCGCTTATGGCATGTTTAAAGTTCTTAGTTCTGAAGAGAATATTCGCTATAGGTCTGGTGAGCTACACACCAAATAGGTCCCAGGTTTGAGACTTTGGGACCTATGAGTCCGACTTTCCCTTTTGAAAGTACAAGAGTATTAATACTTTGTAAATAATAATGTTTTCCAATGCTCAATATCTACAAGGCGGTGCTTCAAAATCTATGATGAAATGGATGAAAGGAATTCTGGCAAGCACCGATTTTATTACGGATTTCAAGTGTGGTAGGCATCTAATGATGTGGTGAAAATATATCTGAAGATCGTTCAATACCAAAAATGAGCCCAAAGACTGTCTTCTGAACTCACCTACGAACCTACGAACCCGTGATTCTCAGCATTGTATTTTGGAAGCCTTAAATTCCACTCTGTTTATGCCCAATAAGTTATGCTATTGATAACGGAGTTAAATGAGGCAACATATACTGCTATAACAGTCCAGGTGCAGCCGAACAACTAACGATGCCCCTAGACTGCTGCAGATATTACCGCGATCCAAAAAAATGTGATGGGTTTGGCCGGACAAAAAGAGGATGAAAAACTGCGACATCTACTACGACGATTGTAATCGACGGCAAAAGCAGCGCTTATTTGGATGCGGATTTGTTGTCGGAGGCAGACTAAGACAAGAAGTCCTCAGCTTCCGGCATGTGAGCGAGCACCTCGTAGCAATCCGCATCAAGGCTAAATTCGCCAACATTAGCCTCATACGTGTGCATGCCCCCACAGAGGAGAAAGATGACGACACTAAGGATGCCTTCTACGAGCTCCTTGACAAGACCTACGAGCAATGCCCTAGCTGTGACATTAAAATTGTCCTCGGTGATTTTAATGCAAAGCTAGGAAGAGAGGGTATCTTTGGTGGAACAATCGGAAAATATAGCCTGCACAACACCACCTCCGATAACGGATTCAGGCTAATCGACTTTGCGGTGGGGCGAAACATTGTCGTGGCTAGCACGCGGTTCCCACATCACGACATACACAAGGGGACTTGGAGTACTCCTGATCAATCAACAGTCACCAGATTGATCACATTGCGATCGACGCAAGACACTCCTCCAGTATTATGGATGTCCGTACGTTCCGAGGAGCCATCATCGAATCGGACCACTACCTTATTGTAGCCAAGGTACGATTGCGGATATCCCAAACTACGCCAAGACAAACTAATGCTGTGAGAAAATTCGACGTCAGACGGCTACAATCGCAAGAAATCGCCAAGTCCTTTTCCGATCGAGTGTCTCTTTATCTCTTAAGAGGTCCAATGCCGCCAGCATCAAGCATCGAAGACCATTGGAAACACTGCACAACGCCATCAGAGATACCGCTTTTGATGTACTGGGTTTCACTCGTCCACCACAACGAAACCCCTGGCCGGCAAGCACATGCAGCTAAGCAAGATGCATATAAAGCGGCACTGCTTAGAAGGACCAGAGCTGCTCATGAGCTCTATGAGCAGAGGAGGAGAGACGAACACCGGCTTCTCAGAAGGAAAAAGAAAGAAAGAGCATGAGAAGCGCGCGATCGAGGAAATTGAGAGATGTCGATGCTGAGGATTTGGAAAGATCATTTATGCAGACTGTATAACAGCGATGACGGACCAAATACAGTTGTCAGGCAGAATCAACCTTTCAACTTGGACGATGATGACCAACAATTCCGTTCACCCGACCTGGATGAAGTGAAGATAGCCATATCGAAGCTTAAGTCCAACAAAGCTGCTGGAGCGGATGGCCTGACTGCCGAGCTCTTCAAAGCGGCAGGCGATGACTTGGTAAGGAGTATACACCAACTTATCTGTAAAATATGGTCGGACGAAAGTATGCCCGATGAATGGAACCTCAACATTGTTTGTCCGATTCTCAAGAAAGACCCTCTGAACTGCGCCAACTACAGAGGCATCAGTCTCCTTAACATCGCATATAAGATCTTATCTGCCGTATTGTGTGAACGCCTGAAGCCGTTCGTCAACAACCTGAATGATCCATATCAGTGTGGCTCCAGGCCAGGAAAGTACACCATCGACCAGATATTCATACTACGGCAGATCTTGGAGAAGACCATGAGCTTCAGATCGATACCCACCACCTATTCATCGATTTTAAGGCGTCGTATGACTGCATCTACTATATAGAGACGCGCTATACAGAGCAATGTCTACTTTCGGCATCCCTGCCAAACTCGTCCGTCTGTTCAGGATGACGATGGAGAATGCACGCTGCTCCATCAAGGTCGGTAAAGATCTTACCGAGACCTTTGATGTCCAGAAAGGATTTAGACAAGGCGATGGGCTGTCATGCGATTTTTTCAACATCGTACTTGAAAGAATAGTGCAAAACTCACGAGCAAATGCAAGAGGCACTTTCTTTCAAAAGTTCATCCAACTACTCGCATACGCCGACGACATTGACATAATCGGGAGAAAACAGCGTGATGTCAGTGGCGCTTTCGCGAGTATTGAGACGGAAGCGGCGAAAATGGGTTTAGCGGTCAATGAGGGCAAGACTAAGTATATGCTGTCAAGCAAAAAGGACAACCAACACCGACGTCTCGCGCAGAACGTCACCCTCGACAGATATAACTTTGAGGTAGTTAAGGACTTTGTCTATCTAGGCTCCGCTATAAATACAGACAACGACACCAGCGCTGAGTTCAAGCGAAGAATAACTCTTGCCAACCGCTGTTTCTTTGGGCTAAGATGGCAATTGAGTAGCAAAGCCCTCTCTCGGACAACAAAAGTCACCCTTTATAAGACCTTAATAATCGCGGTCCTGCTCTATGGTGCAGAGGCATGGACATTATCAAAAATGGATGAGGGTGCTCTTGATTGCTTTGAGGGGAAAATTCTTCGAGTGATTTTCGGTTCCGTCTGCTTTGCGGGAAGTAAGGTGCAGTAGATGAAGACCGAGACTCAGGTGGCGGACGCATATGGAAGAGGACTACAGCCAAATTAAAATGCGAAACAGGAGGCAGCTAGCACATTAGCGAGCTGGCTGGAGATGCTTGTTGACTGAGGCTCAAGTTCACCCCGGACTGTAGCGACACCAAAAGTAAGTTATTAAGATCCGCAGAAGTGATATCAACCGAAATTGATTAAACTATCAGGACCTTAACTACGTCCTGTGTTTGCGTACAGAATTAGATAAAGAATTCGATTTGAATCGATGGATTCTTCCGCGGCAAAATCGAGCCAGTTAAAAGGCTCGTTCTAGTGGAAAAGTGGGCAAAGACGTTAAGAACAAAATGATCCGGTGTCTTATCCGATCATGATGTATGAATATGGCCTATACTGCAATCAGCGAAGGTCATAGTTCTGAAAGAAAGAGCTGGACTCATGATACCAAATCCATTCTAAGAAATAACTCTGTCTGAGTATTTCTGGACTCAAAATATTTTTTTGGCATAGATGTCGCGGTAAATCCACCTCTAAGAAAATGTCGAAATACCGACACGGGGCGAGACCGGTGTACCAATAAGGATTTCCCTATAGTAGGATTTTAGCATCATAGTGTTGTCTAGTTATGCTATCCGTGCGGCATCGGATAAAGAATAGTGCCGCAGTGCGTCCCAGCTTGTCGTAAGAGGCGACTAAATGGGACACCAATCATATACAGGCAACTATGACACCAAAAATGAGCCTGTGACACTTTAACACCTTAAAACTTTCCCACAAGTTTGTATGCAATCTGCGGGTTCCCACGTCTGGAGACTACCGGTGGGGTAAAAGAACAGTCAATCAATTCGAAATGAGCATACAAGTGTCAAACCACTCAAACTTTAAACTTCATGGAAATGATCGCAAATAATAGCACTACCCCGCTGGGCACCACGCTTGCAACGCACTCGGGTGATCCCAGAGCAAGCAGAAGTGCTTGTGTCAGAGCCCGACGGATTCCGGGGGCGGGCAAAATGAAGTTTCCAAAATATTTTTCTAAACTTCGGTTTGCAAGTTGGAACCACAGATCGATGACCTCAAAAAGTTTAGAACTGGAAGCGATTATGCGTCGCAGAACCCTACAAATCCTGTGCATACAGGAAACGGAGTGGTGTAATACAGGAAATAAAGCGCGTTTTCTAGATTTAAAAACTAAGGCATTTAAGATGTTCTACCATGGAACGGTCAATGGACGAAACGGTGTTGGAATCGTTGTTGCAGCGGATCTTCTAAAAGACATCGTTGGTATCTTGAAAATAAGCGACCGCTTGATGAGTGTTAAACTCGTCATACACAATAAAACGTGGAACATTGTTAGCGCGTACGCCCCACAAAATGGATGCGACCAATCGGAAAAAGATACATTTTCGTCAGAGTTCGGTAATTTGCTTAGAAATATACCTATCGATGAGATGCTCTTCGTAGGCGGAGATTTAAATGGCCACGTCGGAGAAACAAATGTTGATTATGAGGACTGCCACGGCAGTAAAGGCTTTGGAACCAGAAATTCAGCTGGCGAAGACATCCTTGTAGCGTGTAGGGCTTACGGCTTAACCGTCTTAAATACAATGTTTATTAAACATCAACGACATCTTATCACCTATAGCAGCGGAGGCCACGAAACGCAAATACATTATCACCTCTGCAAAATGTCGATGAGAAACCGAGTTAAGGACTGTAAAGTAATACTTGGAGAATCGCTAGTAAGCCAACACCGTCTGCTCATTACAGAATTTTTCACAGCGGAACCACCGAAAACACGGGCATCGTTTGGAAATCCAAAAATCCGGTGGTATAATCTATCAAAGGAACGAAGCGCAAGATTTATTGCACTGGCTAAAGAAGTACATCAAAATATAAATGGTATAGCTGGCTCACTTAGCCCGCAAGAAATGTGGAACAGCATGCACGAGGAATGCATAACACTCGCATCTGGGGACTATATCGAAATACCATCACGTCGGCAAAGAAACATGGTGGTGGAATGACGAAACCAAACGAGCTGTGGCCGACAAGAAGAATGCATTCCAGGCGTGGACAAAATGCGATCGGAGCGAAGATATCGAAAAAGGTCGACTGGCTCTTGAATACGAGCGTCTTAAAAAGATCGCAAAGAAAGTCCTGGCTCGAACTCGAGCGGCAGCAGCGGAAAACCTGTACCAGGAGTTGGAACAAATATCCTCACGATCGGCAGATGGAAGACAAGCTATACAAGAAGTTCAAACGTCGTACAGTACTAAAGTGCCAAATATTAGCTCGCTGCACAGAGACGAACAAATTCGATGGAAATAACCTCGCCGAAATACATCAAAAATGCAGCCGGTCGTTTACTAACAAATGAAACGGAAATTTGTGATCGGTGACTTGAATACTGCAAGGAGTTGCTTAACAAACAGTTTCCACGTGATATCGTGCCGACAGCTGGTCTATTCGAGGAGGAAGTTTCGGACTTTTCAATCGAAGAAATAAGTATAGCAATTGGAAAAATGAAGCGGGGGAAAGCGGCGGGACCAGACAGCATTCCTTCAGAATCAAGCCGAATCAATGGAGAAGTAGCTTCTTGGTTCCATTATACAAAGGAAAAGGCGACACTCGAGAATGCAACAACTACCGTTCAATCAAGTTTATGCCACACACAATGAAAATCGTCGAAAGAGTCTTAAACGAACGTCTTCGGCAAATAATAAAGCTCGATAATAGCCAGTGTGGATTTGTTGAAGGAAGATCTACGGTGGACGCTATCCAAAGCCTACGAATAATAATGGAAAAGCACCGAGATTCATCTAAGGATTTACACATGGTATTTATCGGCCTCGAGAAAGCATTCGATCGAGTGCCTAGGGATCTCATATGGGCCGCGCTGAGGTCTCAAAATGTACCGGAAACGTATGTTAGAATAATACAAGACATGTACGGAAACGTGAAAATTGCGGTTAAAAGCTCTACCGGACTAACGAGAGAATTTCCAGTTAATGTCGGAGTGCATCAAGGGAGCGTACTTAGACCTTTCCCCTTTAACGTGGTATTCGACTATCTCTTAAAAGACTGCATGCGCGAAGCAAATGTAACGGCAATTCTCTTCGCTGACGACGCAGTTATACTTAGCGATAACGTCGAAGATTTACAGAACGCCTTAGATTCATGGAGAAATGCGCTAGAGAGAAACGGGTTTAAAATAAGTCGTTCAAAGACGGAGCATTTGACGTGCCCATTTGCACATCCGTTGCGACCTGTTCCGGATATAATGTTAGACGGAATAGTTCTTCCGAAAAGCACTATCTTTAAGTTGTGACGACGACGTAAACCACAGAGTGAGTGTGGGATGGATGAAATGGCGGGAAAATTCGGGAATCTTTTGCGACCGAAAATTTCCACTTAAATTAAAGGGGAAACTCTACACCACGGTTGTTAGACCAGCTCTTATATACGGTTCACAGTGCTGGACAATATACGAAGCGTTTAAAAACAAAATGACGGCAGCGGAAATGAAAATGTTAAGGATGTCTAGTGGAGTCACTTAATGCGATTGCATTAGATCTACGCGCATGAGGGGAAGTCTACATATAAAAAATTAGGTAACCGAACAGCTTGAGGCGAATAGATGGCGGTTAAAAAGGCGCCATCAACTACGGTCTCAACTGTAAGAAAACGAGGTCGGAAAAAGAATTCCTGGATTTCTCAGATGGCAAATGCTCAACAACGCCTGGGGCTAACTACTGAAGCGATCCAGGACCGAGCATTATGTAGACGCGTTCTGCGGTCTGCGACATTAGCCAACCCCATAAGCGGAGCAGCAGCGATGCAGTAAAAATGGGAAACTCGTTACGCATAAGTTCGTATAACGAGGAAAGGGTTAATAAAAGGATAAGAAGAAGTGTTGTCTAGTTATGCCACAGAAAGGTGACTACCGATGACTAGTGTCGTCCATGGTGTTAATGGAAAAGATGCATAACCCTGTACTCTCAAATAAATTGGATAACTAAGTGAATAATTCATATACCCAAGTCTTCAACACATTCCTTTAAGACACCTTAAATTACAAATATCCTCACAAAAAAGTTTCCGCACAATTAGGCATAAAACATACCAATCAACAACCTTATTACGTGATAAATGAGCAACCTATCTGCATGCCCCAATTTCAACTGCCAGCCAACATTTGCTTTGGTTAATTAAGGTTTCCAATTTTCGACTTGGCAGCACCTCACATTTCCTTGCCTCTTCGTTAACTGAATTCCTCAAAATTAAGCCCTGCAACATCATCATGCACCCAGATTCCGACTGACATACAATTCTAGATTCGTTAGTTCCCCTCCGTTGCTGCAACACAGTTATAAGCAGCATCGTTATTGTCCTTGTCAAAAGGAGTGGATTTTCGAAATTACTTATGTCGCATTCCGTACGCTTCAAATTCATATCACGCTTCTCAGTAGCTTAAGTTTGCAAGGCAACCCAGTCAACCTAGAATCAGATTTCTCCAGCAGTAAGACACTAATTTTCAGGAAAACCCTTCAGCCCAGGTTTCCACGTAGACTTCAGCTTGGGTGTCAGCCCTAACGAAATCTAAATCGTGCTCTATATTCTCATTGACAAAAAAAAAATCTTCCCGCACGTTGGAATGGGTACGAGTAAACCGCGCTCGCTGAGGTTGCATCTGGAGTAACCGATTCGCCAGTCGCCTACCTCCTTCTTACTTCACAGTGCTCCTCATATTTATTACATTTCCACTTCGAAAAAGGATTTGAAATCGGCAAAAAAAAAAAAAAAAAACATGAACGAAAAGAAGAGGAGCAAATCTCAACAAGGATAACGAACCTGGAGGATAATCCTCTACCCCGCTTACATGTGGAGGCAAAATTCGACCGAAAGCCCTGCAGGGGGTGGCACTTTGTTGGAAGCTCTCAATGGATTTTCTACAGAATTGTATTCGCACTAGTGTTTCACTTTTGGGTTGCTACTGTCAGCATCCTGTACCAGGACGACGATGACTAGCTAAGAGCGGAAAAGAGAAAATACAGAAAAAGAAAGAAACAGAAACAACAAAATATGCACAATGCAAAATGTTGCTCAACTCTGCAACGATTTCTGGCGCGCACAAAAGAGAAGCTGACGAGAAGTACAAAAAACCATCGCAATTTGCTCCTTTATGACATCGTATAGCTCCACGACGGGAAATACTAGAAGTGACTTTGCCTGCTTCGGGAACACACAATCCGACTTAGTAGTGTGTTCCCGACGAAATGAGTCTCTGACAGGGGGAATGGCCCGCTTCGTTGGTTTCTTCTTTTTTTGACGCGAGCAACTTTTTCCCCGACAACAAACGGAAATAAGACGAAAATTAACTTTGTGATGCTCTTTTGGGTGTGCACTTGGATGCATGGCCAGCTGGGTGTCCTGACAGGGTAATGGAGAGTAGAGAGCGAGAAACTGGGATAGGTTTGCGGGTATGAGTATGCACTGTCAAAGGAAATTGTTTCAAGTTAGGTGTAATTGGAACAGGTGGAGCAGCACGGCGCGCAGAATGCATGTCACGAGTGTTGCTGCCTGCTGGATGATGTATGAAACGCTGTTCCAGTAATTTGTTGCAAACTGTGAACAATTCTTCCGGTGGTGGAAAATCAGTTGATGAGAAAATCTTGATTCGCATAGCAAAGGGAAATGGAGGGGGGCAGTAGAACTGACTTTGGCAGTTTATGTTGACATTGACTTATGTTGGTAATGGAATCTTGCAGCAGAATGATTCGATGTGAAATGTACATACCAAGATTCGTGATGTCAATAGAGAATTCAGATGGTGGCCTTCGAAATTCGTAGTGTTAAGTATGCATAGTATTCACGGTTTCAACTTCAACCTATGTATGGGCACATATGGATTTTTTTTTCGAATATTGGCCGTAACTGCCAATTGAACTTTCAATGATGGATTCGAGCTCTTCGAGTAGTTTTTGGTCACTAATTCCTCAATTATAGTCGGTTTTTCATATGGAGTTGGACTTTACGGAGATCCAAAGGAGAAAGTCTAAAGGAAGGATCTAGGAAGCAAATTTACTGCTTAAAAGCGTGAAATTGACTATTCAGCGAATCGTCTTCGAGAAAGCTATGATTTTACGAGCTATGTAGTAAATAGTGCCGTATTGTTGGAATCAAATGTTGGCGAGACCACAGACTTAAATTTCGGGCAAAATCGTTCGTCGTCTTTTCCAGCAATGGGCGCTATTCTCAGTTACGTTCCGGAGGGCCTCACTTTTATGGAAATATGGATCGATGATACCACCAGCTACTTTTAAGCGAAGATCCTTACCTAAATTTTGTTGCATAACTTACACTCTCCGCTACAGCCGCTATATCTATATATAAATACGTGCTGCCTTTTTTTGTCGTACACTTTTACACGGTTCTACTGAACCGAATGGCATGATACTTACACCATTGGAAAGATGTGCACAATGATTAGGTTATTTTACATGTATCTATAGAAATCAGGAATCTAATGTTGCGTAACCTTAGGATCATACATCATTAATAAACTCTCTCTCTCTCTCTGGTGAGTTCATTTATTATCCCAGTTTCAAACCAGAAGATACGAGAAAGAACTAGAACCCTACAAATGTGGTATAAACAGTGTGAGTTGAGTTAATTTTTGGAAAGCGACAGAAAAGGAGCTTTAGGGCTGAACAGAATGTGAATCTGAAACTTGAATCTGTATCTGATATCGAACTTTCAAAAGTTCAATACATGGATAATCTGTATCTCGAAGTTGAATAACACCCAACTTCGAGATACAGATACAGATTCACAATCTGTTCAGCCCTTAAGTCCTAATATTATTATTATTAATATTATTATTGACCCGGGTCTACCCCGGACAACTTTATCTAACTTATTAACAAGCAAAAATTTAAACCTAGGCTTAAAAACTAACAAAAACATTCTTAACCTAATGGGGCGAGGGAGAATATTAGTCGGCGGAGTTGTTATGGGCGTGAAATATTCAGCACGGTTTTTTTTATTTCATGTTTGCTGCTATTTAGGTCGAAGACTTCGGCGTAGTTGTTTGTTATACTTATCATTCTTGATAATGCTTCGAACTGACCGTAATTGGTGCGGTGAGTTTGGATAAGGAGAAGTGCTACAGATCTTAGGTTACGGGGATTGGGAGAGAATAAAATATTTTGTGTTATCCCCGGATGGCAAAGATAAGTATAAGGCCTCGTAGAAGTAGCATCTTCCGACAGGTGCTGGTTTCTTAAATGACGAGAATGAGCCTCTGCAGCCGAACATCTTGCAGCTCTGCTAATAAGTCTTACTTCACGCCTCCCCGTGGCGCCATCTGGGAATCTCACTAGAGGTTGCGAAGTGAAGGGGGCCAATGGCGAGTTTTCATGGCCCCATTAACCAGGATTAGTGTCGGAAAAACAGAACCTTATCCGGGCTACTCCGACATATTTGGAGCTCAGGCCGGTAAGGATTTCCAGGACTTAGTCAGGGTCTTGGAAAAGAGATGGTGGCGGACGAGCCCTATTCCCTTCACTACCGAAGTAAGGGATCTAGGAATAATATGTGACAGGGAATTGAATTTCGACTCACATATTGACAGCATTATAAATAAATGTCAACAAGCTTCTCCAGCCAGCTCGATCCCTGGCTAGCTGCCTCCAGTTTCGCACGCTAAGTTGGCTGAGGTCCTCTTCCACTTGCGTGCGCCACCTGAGTCTTGGCCTTCCTCTACTGCGCTGTCCCACGGGGGCGGATTCGAAGACTTTTCGGACCGGAGCATTGGTGTCCATGCGCTCTACATGACCCAGCCATCTCAGTCTTTGGATCTTCACTCTTCTGGCTAGGTCCATGTCGCTGTACAGTCCATACAGTTCGTCGTTGTATCTCCTCCTCCACTCACCGTCAATGCAGACGGGACCGAAGATCGCCCGAAGAATTTTTTCTCTCGAAGCAACCAATAATACCCTCATCCATTTTTGATAATGTCCATGCCTCTGCGCCATAGAGCAGGACCGGGATTATATAAGTCTTATAAAGGGTGACTTTTGTTGTCTGAGAGAGGGCTTTGCTACTCAATTGCCTTCCTTACCCAAAGAAACAGCGGTTGGCAAGAGTTATTCTTCGCTTGATCTCAGCGCTGGTGTCGTTGTCTGTATTTATAGCGGAGCCTAGGTAGACAAAGTCCTTAACTACCTCAAAGTTATATCTGTCGAGGGTGACGTTCTGTCCGAGACGTCGGTGTTGGTTGTCCTTTTTGCTTGACAGCATATACTTGGTCTTGTCTTCATTGACCGCTAAACCCATTTTCGCCGCTTCCGTCTCAATGCTCGCGAAAGCGCCACTGACATCACGCTGCTTTCTCCCGATTATGTCAATATCGTCAGCGTATGCGAGTAGTTGGATGGACTTTTAAAAGAAAGTGCCTCTTGTATTTGCTCGTGAGTTTTGCACTATTCTTTCAAGTACGATGTTGAAAAAATTGCATGACAGCGCATCGCCTTATCTAAATCCTTTCTGGACATCAAAGGTCTTGGTGAGATCTTTACCGACCTTGATGGAGCAGCGTGCATTCTCCATCGTCATCCTGAACAGACGGACGAGTTTGGCAGGGATGCCGAAAGTAGACATTGCTCTGTATAGCGCGTCTCTATAGATGCTGTCATACGCGGCCTTAAAATCGATGAATAGTTAGTGTGTATCGATATGAAGCTCATATGTCTTCTCCAAGATCTGCTGTAGCGTAAATATTTGGTCGGGCCCTCCGCTTCAGCAGCTTTGCAGGACTTCAGCTTAGATATTGCTATTTTCACTTCATCCAGATCGGGTGAAAGGAGTTGTTGGTCTACATCGTCCAGGTTGAAGGGCTCATTCTGCCTGACAGCGGTTTTCGTTTTGTCATCGCCGTTATACAGTCTATAGAAATACCCTTGTAAAATGCTCATCGTCGACTGCATCTCTACTTCGATGTTCCCTTGTTCGTCTCTACAGGTTTCGGTTCGGGGTTTGTATCCGTGGCATGATTTTTCTACTTGTTGGCTAATCTTTCGAATCTGATTCCTGTAGTAGAATCTTATGCTCCTTCTTTTTCCTTTTGAGAAGCCGGTGTTGGTCTCTCCCCTTCTGTTAGAGAGCCCGTAAGCAGCTCTAGTACTTCATGTAAATGCATGTGCTTGCCGGCACTCGTCGTCAAGCCAGGGGTTTCGTTGTGATGCGGGATTGAAACCCAGTACATCAGAAGCGTCATCTGTGATGGCTGTTTGGCAGCATTGCCACAGGTCTTCGATGCGTGCTGCTAGCGGCAGTTTACTTTTTTCTAGTTTAAGAGAGACTCGATCGGAAAGGGATTTGGCGAACTCTTAATATTGTAGCTGTCTGGCGTTGAAATTCCTCGCAATATTAGCTTGTTTGGGCATTGTTCGGATATCAGCAACCGTACCTTGGCTACAACAAGGTAATAGTCCGATCCGATGTTGGCTCCTCGGAACGTTCAGACTTCCATAATATACGAGGACTGTCTTGCATCGATCACAATGTGGGCAATATATAGCAGTCAATGGTTGATTGAACCGGAGCTCCCCAAGT
This sequence comes from Volucella inflata, assembly GCA_928272305.1. Classification (NCBI taxonomy): domain Eukaryota; kingdom Metazoa; phylum Arthropoda; class Insecta; order Diptera; family Syrphidae; genus Volucella; species Volucella inflata. Next base: position 16,883,866 of record OV743718.1, on the reverse strand, counting down.
GTCCTTGTGAGAACTACGTGCTAGCTACGGCAATGTTTCGTTCCGCAGCAAAATCGATAAGCCTGAATCGGGAGTGATGTCGTGCAGGCTATATTTTTCGACAGTTCTACCAAAGGCGATGGCAATCGCGCGATAGTTAGCTCATTGGACTATAGCGCAGACAGTCTGGGTTCGATTTCTGGCTGAGTCACCAACAATTTTTCAAATCGCCATCCCCTTTTCGGCGGGCAATGGCAAACTCCCGAAAGTAAAATTGCCTACGAAAAAGCTTCTAAGGAGTGCCGTTCTGACTCGGCGATAAGCCGTAGGCCCCGCTTAGATGTGACAAAAATGACAACATGAGTGTCAGGAAGTTCGGCCATGGCCCATACCGGGCTACCAGCGCCAGAGTGTTTTTTTTTTTGTTTTTTTTGTTTTTTTTTCTACCAAAGATGCTCCCTTTCCTAGCTTTGTATTAAAATTGCCAAGGACAATTTGAATGTAATAACAAGGGAATTGGTGGTAGGCCTTGTTCAAGAGCTCATAGAAGGCATCTTTGTCGTCGTCATTTTACTCCTCTGTGGGACGTGCGCGCATATCAGGCTAATGTTGGTTAGTTTAGCCTTGATCGGGATTGCTACGAGGCGCTCGTTCACATGCCGGAAACTCAAGTCTTCTTGCCTAAGTCTGCCTCCAACTACTTATCGGCATTCAAATAGCCGCTGATTTCGCCGTAGATAGCAATCGCCGTAGTAGATGTCACCCGGCCCATTCCATGGCATTTCTTGGATGGCGGTAAGGCCTATTTTACAACAGTCTAGGGCCTCCGCTAGTTGTTTGTCAGCTCGTGGCCTGTTAAGGGATCTAACATTCCACGTGCATTTCCGAAGTTCGTTAAGTTTTTGCATGGCCGGATAGTTTACCCTGCGGCACAACCCCCAACCTAGTGGGGTAGTTCCAGTTTTTGATACTCCTAGGGCGAGGGGCCGTTTGGACCGAAATCCAGTAATCCAGTAACCCATTCTGGGATGTTAGTGCGGCCGTTGGTCCATTCAGTGCTCTTCCGCCTCCAACCATATCTTTTTCGACACCCTGTCTCGGAAATTGTTACCGGCTTGAGCTCCAAATATGTCGGAGTAGTCCGGATAATGTTTCATTTATTTCATGATTATTTCCACCGTTAATTCCAACTGGGGCATTCATCTGTGGTCCCGTTTATAGTGCTGCTATTTTTGTCTGCTGGTTAGCACTCGCGCTTATGAGTCTAGATGTTGAATTAATAATAAAAACAATTGATGTGTAGAAAGTAATTGCAACACTGTATATAGCCAGCTTGACATCTCTCATTGCCTCTTCTATTTCTACCGCACCCAGCCGTCGATATACCCAGAAGAAATTTTATGATGCCTACTTTTTCGGAATTCATATGAGAAAGGACAGAAAAGTATCTACCACGGCTTTCACATTGAGTTTACCTCGCATCGCTTCCTTTAAATTAACTCTACACTGACAAAGGCTGTTTCAACATTTGATAGGACTATGTTAACATTCACTCAATGATCCTTAAGAATTTTTAGAATGCTAACCCTTGGCTAAGCGTGAATCGTCGGAAATATCGAAACAACGTCGTACAACTCGTACCACTAAGAAAGAAAGAAGTTCTAATTGAAATACAAATGCCAAGTCATTTGGAACTCTTTACCAAACCTCAATTAGCCTAGTTTCACTTACATTTATCTTTTATAACAACTTAGATAGTTTAATCCTCAATTAGGTTGCATTTGCTCTGTGCACAAATACGTGCAAACACCTTAAAGTACACCCTCTGCAGCAATTCGAAACCCTTTCAAGTCGTTCTGCCACTTAAAATTTTCATCAAATTACTCTGTCCCCATGTTCTTGCCCCGATCTGCTTCACTATTTCGGTGCAGATTTAATGCAGAAACTTTGTGAATACTAGGCTTGAGGAAATAAAGAAATTGTACGTTTCCAACTGTAAACCGCAGTGCAAAACTTTTAACGAAACCTAACAACCGTCATGATCTCCATCATCATCATCATCATCATCACCATGAATATAATCATCGTCATTGCGTCAGTACGACTTCAACGTCAGTTATTATACAATCACACTTTGTCCCTGCCTCACCTTAAGGCTTTCTCATTTCATGCCAGGTAAACGGACGTAAATTTACATTAAACACGGCGCGGTGGGACTGTTTGGATTCGTGAAGGGTTACCCGCCTTACCCATAGTCAAGGAACTGGATTCAATTGAGCCTTTAGCTTGACGAGTCCCTCAGTCATCACCATCTCTAGCATATCCTTGGAAAATAATTTTCTGTAAAAAAGATGATGCCCAGTGGCATCACACTGGCATGTGAGGACGCAGGAAGCCAGCTCTTCGCATGGGCTCAGTTTAACTTAGGTTAACTCAGATCTACTCATATTCAGCCCGGATGAAAGGACATCAGTTCAGTAGTATGGGCGCCCCCCCTTCACCAGGCAGGATGTTTAATTTTCAAGTTTATTCGTGGGCTCATTTGCATAGTGATACATGAGACTGTGAAAAACTTTCTCAAAAGAGCAAACTCTAGAGTAACGCGTGCAAAAATCATTTATCCTTTAGAGGGGGTGGTTAGTGGGTGTTGTTCCACCTTCAGTAACTTTCAGGTAACAATTTTCTGGAAAAATCTACGCAGACAGATGGAAGTGTGAAAATGACATGCTCTCGCGCGCGTTACACTCGAATGTTGAAAAGGATTTGCAAACACAAGTTACGAATACTACAGGATACAAAGATGACTGACTGCCTGCATCGGCTACGTTCTAGTCATAGTTAGAGCCACCTCCATACTCCTATGGTTTGTAGTTACAGGATAAACGGAAGTGAAAACTTTTTTTTTATCCCCTAACCCCGGTTTAGATTGTGTTAAGTTTTTTTTTTTTAGTTTTCCAACTTAAAGAGGAAGCAATGGGAACAAAAATGAGATTGGGAGAACCATCATCAAAGGCGCAAACTTAGTCTCCTGGTTAATATGCCTGATACGGTAGGACTTGTATACCGTTTGTAGACTCTTAAAGTTTTAATTAAGGTAAACAGTTTTAACTTTATATTATTGCCACAGCTCATCTCGTGTACTCGTACTTGCATCGTTGCAGGTAAGGGTTGAGATCTTTTCCCATTGTATGATGTAAGTTAAGGAATTCTTCTCTGTGTTTGCATGGGTATACCGGGTTACACCAGCGTGCCAGGATCTGTATTAAATATTTACTTAAGGGATTTTGCCGGCTTTTCTTTGGAAAACTATACATATACCTACGATATATATGTAAAGGAAAAAGTGTGAGAATAAGCTCTAGGTAGTGAAAGATGGAACAGTGCATGACAAAAACGTTACCAAAGGTGTTTGCTAAGGAAGCCACAAATGTCTTGGTTTTCGAGTTTCTGGTCAGTCTGTGTCGGTTGATGGAATCTTGATAACAACAAATGAAGGAAGAAGTTTTCACGTGTCCAGATGGAGTTTGATTCAAGAAGGGATTGAGTGTTGATGTGTGTACGAGTATTGCCAATCCCTTTACCATCATCTCTAAGGAAAACAATTGTTAAGATTTGTGTTTTGTTCTTAACAAACATGTCAAAGGGTTTTCTGGGGTTAAACGGGTTAAGCTTCTTTTTCTTTCAAATGAGTTGAGGAATTAGATACAAAGTTTGATGAAATGGTCCAGGACAATAGTGTTTCCTGGACAAGAGTGGTCGATTGAAGAAGGAACATTTTCAAAGTGAATTTTAACAAGTCCACAGTTGGTGTACTTAATAAATGATAAGAGACTCGAAAAGGAGTTTAGAAAAAAGGTTAAACTAATGTCAGCTTGGAAGTGAAAAGTCTAATCAGTCTCTTAGAAGGTCTTCTCTTGGCATCGTTTCTTATGGAGAGTGTAAATATCGAAACAGCACAAATACAATAGATGTTACAAGGAAAGTGTGGTTAACAATTCTTGTCACAGAGACTTTACTACGAGTACATGGCAGCTCTTTTTCCATGAAGCTTTTCATTGATAAACCAAGTTTTTGTATCATAGAACCAAGTAAAGAACTTAACTTGACATAAGTATGGAGTAAATTAGACAAGGGGCTTTATCTGTTGATGGTCTTTGCAGATGAAGAAGACTCGAAGACCTAACACCAGAAAAAATTGCTCCAGAGCTTATAAACACCTTAAAACACTGCAACTGCTTATGGAAGTTTGAAGTGATGTAACACGTAAATAGAAAATTAGGGGCTGATACATCTACTAAGAGCAGACGGACGAGTTTAGCAGAGATGCCAAAACTAGATACTGCTCTGAATAGCTCGTCTTTATAGATGCTGCCATAATAATAATAATGTATAGGGTTTACTGCACTGCGACCTTGTGGTCTATTGTGCCCACTACTTATACCTTGGAGAGGTTTGCTCCCTCTTGCACAGCGCTCTCACAGCTTAATTCACCAGGAACTAGGTGGGAGTGTTCAATTTCAGTTGGCACTCCACACTAAGCTTATGGCCTTTCATGGGCAAATGATGCTTGCACGTAATCTATGTGACTTGCTTAACAAGATGGCATCGTTTTTGGGACAATACGAAAATTCTTATTTTTCGATAAAAACGACGATCCCGGCATCGTAAGATTGTGAGTTTCAAACGGCTCTCTACACTAAGCTATGGTCTCTTATGGACAAAAATTCTTATTTTTTGACAAAAACGACGATCCCGGCATCGTAAAATTGTGAATTTCAGACGGCTCTCACACTTGGCTTATGGCTTGTCATGGACAAATGATGCTTGCACGTAATCTATGTGACTTGCTTAACAAGATGGCATCGTTTTTGGGACAATACGAAAATTCTTATTTTTCGATAAAAACGACGATCCCGGCATCGTAAAATTGTGAATTTCAGACGGCTCTCTACACTAAGCTTATGGCTTTTAATGGACAAATGAAGCTTGTGCGTAATCTATGGTTGGAACCGTTCAGGGATGTGAGTCCTACGTTGGGCGATTCAGAACGCATCCGCCACCATCTCTCAAGACCTTGACTCTCGAAAATCCTTTCAGGACTGAACTCCAAATATGTCGGAATAGCCCGATTAGTTTTTATTTGCCTTTTCCGGATTCTTAAGTTTCCCTTGATTCTATCTAGGGAATTCATCCACTGTCCCTCTTGTGGTGCTGCTGTTTTTGTCTGTTGCTCAGCACTCGCTCTTATAAATTTGGTAAGTCGAGTCGGGATCGTCAGGCCAGCCAATTAATCGTCCGGATAAGAAACAGAAGTACAGTATCAATAGTAAGATGAAAGCGCGGCCTTCATGAATTTAATATTTTGTTGTTCAACAAATGCTCATTTGAAGAGTTGGCCTGATCTCTGAGAGGACACTATTGAAATGTTAATTGCACTTCAAAAAAAGTGATCTCCCAAAAAGCTCTTACAATAATTCTAACCACATATTCGTGCACATATGTAGAACGAGTTACATTAAACTTCATAAGAACTCTCTGTTCACAAGAACATATCAAAGGATTCTACTTCAACGATAACAGAGTGGGAATGAATACAAAACGATAAAATATTTCTCCCCCTTCTGACGAAGCTAACTACAATTCACTCAGAGTCCTTAACAATAATCCAGTTATTGTTCCTAACAATCCTTCCCTTCAAATGGCGAAATGAAACCAACTTAAAACTTAAACCGAATTCATGTATTGGACAGGACTAAAAGTGAGTAAAAGGGATCCAACTGTGCCTTGAATGGTACGAGTAGTTCAAAGTTTTTCTCTTGATGAAATTCTTAATGAAGGATCTGAAAGCTATGATTGCATCTTATTCAAATGCAGTAAGTCATGTCCGCTGGACAAAATGAGTCCTACTTGTTTCGGTAAAGGGATATGGATTTACGCAAGACCGATTTTAGATTTATTTGTCTTTTGGGTCCATCTTTCTTGTTGCACTTGGAAATGAAGTTGGAGGATTTTACGGCCAGCAATTCTAATTGGATTGGGAAAATTTATGAATCGCTTGGACTCTGGGAAGTATACGAATACAACTATGTGCAGTGAAAAAGGACTTTTGAAAAGATATGTGGGGACTTGAATGAGATAAATTTCTTACAGAGCTTCTACACACTTTACAAGAACCAATTGTAAAGTGGGATGTCTTAATGGTTTCTGGGAGGTTCTTTCGATTAGAGTTGGTCAACTCTTGTAGAAAAGTTAGTTACAAATACGGATACTGGTGCCAAGAAGTATCGCCCCACACTACATGAGGATGTATGGGGATCTTAAATTTTCTTTGAAATATAGCTAATCGATTTGTGGAAGATATGGGATTAGGAGTGAATTGATGGTTTGCCGGTGATTTAAAGTCATAATTGATGCCTTGGAGTAGAACGAAGTTTGGTGGTTGGTTGGTTATGCCATCCATAAATCCAGTTTATCTACTAGATAGTGTGAAGCAATCTTTTTGTATTCTATTGATTGAAGAGAGTGAACGTTTTAAAGTTGTAATCAAAAATCTACTTAAAGGAATTGACCACGTCTTCGTGAGAGTTGTTCTGGATGATCTCTCAGGAGTGGAGTCGAAAATTTAACCTTAGCTCCTTGAATCCTAGCGAATGCATGCTAAAACTTTAAGGCGCGTATTATAGTTCGCAGCATAACACTGTCGTATGCCGTCATAGCGTATAAAAATATGATGAGCCTGCTAATAGCATCGGAGAGTGATGGAGAGACAACGAAATTTTGATCTGCTCCTGCACCGATGTTCGAATCGTTTACAGGCCTCGTACAGCTTAACAATTACCAGATATATCCGATTGATGTAAAGCAGACACAAACGGCATATGAGAAAAATGTAATTATGGTCCGGACGAAAAGAGAATACAAGATTTTTATACTCACTCCAAAAAATGTTACACACAACCGGCACATCGAGGGCAGAAGTCGCAGCGTTTATTCGGGTGCCTATTTGCCGTCAGTGGAAGATTAAGCTGTTGGTATATAAGCACGTGCCAGACCATGATCCACATGAAGGCTTAAATCAGCAACACAAGCCTCATAAACGTCCATGTATCGGTAGAGAAAAAGACGAGCTTACTAAGGAATGCTCCTTCTACCTCAACTTGGTATTTCCAAATCCGAGCGATTTCCAAAACTTGGCATAAAAACTCGTTCTTGGCGATCAAAAGATCATGCCGGACGAAATGGCATCTTTGGCATTACCGAAACAAAATGAAGCTTCTATGACACAACCTCCAGAAACGTAATGGTGTCCGAACTTTCCAAGCAGCGGACCACTTTCTTATTGTAGCCACGATACGGATACGATTATCCTCATCTCATATCCAGAGAATGTTTGTGAGAAAATTCAACGTCGTATGGGCATTAGGAGGCACCAGGGCCTCTTTCCAATCGAGTCTCAATCAAACTCTTTATAAGTGCAACCACGTCAGCATGTAGAAGATGAGTTACATCACTCAGAAAAAGCAATAATATAGACCGTCTCTGATGCTCCCGGTTTCTGTCCTCCAAGCAAAGAGACACCTGATACGATGACGAATGCGGATATGCAAATCCAGAAAATAGTGAGAAGCTGGTCTCTCCTCTTCCGCTAGAAGAGCTCGTGAACAGTCCATCTATGACGCTTTGTATGCATCTTGCTTAGCTTCCTGTGCTTGCCGGCATTCATCATCAAACCAGGGTTTTCGTTGTGGTGGTCGCTTGAAACACAGCACACATCGGTGTCCATTCACTCTACATGTCTTAGCCGTCCAATGTGAAGCCTCCTGACCAGGTCTATGCCGCTGTACAGCTCGTACAGGTATAATTCGGCGTTGAATCCTCTCTCCCAAAGTCCGTAAGCGCAAACGGGACCGAAAATCTTGCGAAGGACTTATCTCTCGAATCGACCAAGGATGCCTTCGTCTGCTTTTGATAAGGTCCATGCTTCCGCTCCATACAGCAAAACTTGGACGATAAGTGTAATATAGAGTGTCTCCTTAGACGCTCGAGAGAGGGCTTTACTACTCAATTTCCTTCCAAGCCCAAGGAAAAGGCGATTGGCATGAGTAATCCTTCGTTTGATCTCCGATGAGATGTTATTTTCAGAGTAAATATCAGAGCCAAGGTAGGTAAAGTCCCTTACCACCTCAAAGTTATAGCTGTCTATTGCGACGTTCTATCCAATTCGTAGGTATTGTGAGCCCTTTTTTGCTGACAGCAAATACTTGGTTTTGTCTTGGTCCATTTTGGCTCCTTCCGTTTCTCTACTCGAAATAGAACCCGTGACAGCTCGCTGTGTTCTTCCAACTACGGCTACGTCGTCTGCATATGTGAGTGGTTGAATGGATTTCTGAAAGATTTAACCTCTTGTTTTGGCTTGGGAATTTCGCACGATTCTTTTAAGAACGCATCACCTTGTCTAAATCTTTTTTTGACATCAAAGGTCTCCGTGACGTCATACCGACCGCAATGGAGCAGCACGAGTTCTCCGTTGTCATCCTGCACAGGCGGACGAGTTTGGCAGGAATGTCCGAACTAGGCATGGCTTTATGTAGCTCTTCTCTACAGATGCTGTCATTGGCGGGCTTAAAATACAGGATTTAGTTTAATATTTATACTTAATAAAGAATAAGCAATAAAATTATCAGGAAAGAGATACAAAAGGAGGGATAGTGTAAAGGAGGGGAATATTAAAGAACAAGAAATAGTCTGCTATTGCATTTTTATAGAATATGCTGCTTAATTGCTTAATTTGGTCTTTATATGTACCGATTGCAACGAGGCTTTCGTTCACATGTTGGGACATGAGGACTTCTTGTGAGATCTGCCTCCAACAACAAATCCGCATCCAAATAGGTTCTGCTTTTGCCCTCGATAACAATCGCCGTAGTAGATGTCACAGTTTTTCATCCTCTTTTTGTCCAGTCCATCCCATCGCATTTCTTGGATATCGGAGATATCTGCTTTGCAGCAGTCTAGAACCTCCGATAGTTGTTCGGCTGCACCTGGTCTGCTAATGGAATTAACATTCCACGTTCATAACTGAAGTTCGTCGCGCTTAAGTCCTTAGCATGGGTTGTCAACAGTGTATCTATCTGAATCCGAAGAACTTTTGTATTATTTCCATTGCCGGACTTTTTCCAAAACCTTGACTTAGTCTTGGAAATTCCCTCCAGCCTCAGCTCCAAATATGTCGGAGTAGCCCGGATAAGGTTTCACTTTTGGCGGGATATTTTTCTTACGTTAATTCTATCTTGGGAATTCATCTGCTGTCCCGTTTGAAATTGAATTCAACTGGTTACTGAACTTGTGAATAAGGGTGAAGTTTGCCTTTGACGCAGGGGCTTAGCGCTTGAATAAAAGTTGTGGCAGGCCCATGTTTTTGTCTTGTTTTTGGTCATCTATGCGTTTTGAGCTGCAGGGAAATGTCTTATATTGCTCGATTACAGGGGTCTGTTCTGCTTTTCTTTGCAAAATATTCGAACGAGAAGAAACTTCTTTGTTACTTCCTAAGTGGGGGTATGGCAATGTGTCCGAATTCAAGGCACTATAGGGGGTTAATACTAAATCGCGAGGCATATCTTTTTTTCTTTCCTCCCCTAAAATTGGTTGCTATTTCGACAGTAGCTGTATTAACAACATGGCGGTGCAATGATCGCCTTCATTTAGAGGAGTCTGCTCATATTCCTTATATTTGATCAAGTTTCTATTACTGCCATATTTGTCTCGTCTTTGCCATTAACTCTTTGAGTAAATAGAATGTCCTCCGGCTTCTGCTTTTTGTTTTTGTGTTTGGTTTTTCAAAGAACTTAAGGGGGGGTTCCGTTGTCCTTATTTTTGAGTTTCAAATCATTCGAATCATTTTAATCACTTTTCAACAGTTTGCTGACATTTTGAGTTTCATATCGGCCATTATATATGGTTTTGGACCTCATAGCCATGATTATTCTTAGTTATTCCTTCTTGTGCAAAATAAAAGTTTTAAATTGGTTGCCTCCAATTATTTGTTTTAATGTTGTGGGCAGAGAATTCCATAGTCTGGTGGCAAAGACGAAGAACAGGCGCGAGGGGTTCAAATAGTTCGAGGAGGGAGTTATAAGGCTGTATGTTCTAGGGAAACGAGCGAACTGAAGTTTTTCAAAAAGGTATGGTGGCGACTTGTTCAGAATTATTTTGTGCATGAAGATATAGCACCTAACTTGCAAGAACTGCTGCAGCGTACAACCAAGGATATTTGTATGATAATTGGATATGTGGTCGTGTCGACGAAGCCCATACACTAACCTTACCATATCATTAAATGCCACAGTAAGTTTATGCTGAGATAGAAAATCAAGTTTGCAGTACACTGCTGATGAATATTCAATATACGGAACAAGTAATGTTTTAACAAGTCTCAGCCTCGTATTAATAGGAGTAAAACTAGAGAGCAGTCAATGTTTGCGTAGACCTCCGTAAATTCGTCCCACAGTGCAATTGATGTGGCACTGCAATTGCGTGTCTTTCAGGTGAATGGGTGGCAGTAGAACAGTATCGTGAAGTTTTTTTCATAATAAAATCAGCTGAGACTTTGCTGGGTTTAGGGTCAAACAATTACGTAGTGACCATTGGTAGATTTCGGATAGATCCTCATTCAACCTGCAAACAATATCCTCAACTAGACCAATCGGTCTAGATAAGTATATTTGCGCATCATCCGCATAGAAGTGACGACTAGCGTTAGAGCAAACTTTGGGGAGGTCATTTATAAATATGCGAAACAATATTGGACCGAGTATTGAGCCCTGTGATACTCCTGCATTTATGTTCGTAATGCGAGAGGATTTATCACCAACCACAACCCTTTGACAGCGATTACTTAAGTAATTAAATATGAGACTTGCCGAACTTTCACTTAAACCAAAATACCTTCTTAGTTTCTCAGAAAGGATAGAGTGGTTGACTGTGTCAAAAGCCTTGGAGAAGTCAAGGAAGCAAAGTATAGTGAGGAAGTCCGAGTTATAGCTGATCCTTATGTCATCGAGAATTTGAACCATAGCTGTAGAACAACTATGGTTGGCTCGAAAACCAGACTGGACCGAAGCTAGTAGCTTATGATGATCTAGATGACTTGAGATTTGCTTGGCGAGGACTTTTTCCAAAACTTTTGAAAGGCAAGGTAATATACTGATGGGTCGAAAGTCTGCAGCCAAAGACGGTTGAGGTTTTTTCGGGACAGGAATTACTTTAGCCAGCTTCCAACTAGACGGGAATGACGACGAAGTAATGCAAAAATTAATAACGTGAGTAATTACACCAAGAATGTGGGTTAATACCATTTTGACAAACCGGATAGGAACTCCATCCTCACCAACGGCATCTGATTTGAACGATCGAATGATATTAATGACATCAACTTCCGATACAGCTTCGAATTCAAAAACTGTGGGTGTTTCAGAAAAATGTTGAAGGTTGGGTAGAGAAGTTGTACTTTCTAATGAGTTGGATAAGAAAGCATCATTAAGATCATCAAGATCAGGTAAGACGTCTACAACATGGTTTTAACAAACACTAACTGCGTGTAAGTTTTTCCATAACTTTTTGGGATTTTGGTCCGTTCCCAACCTAGATAAAAAATATCTCTCCTTAGAAAGTCTCGTGATAGAAGTTGAGAAATTACGTGCTCGACAGAAGTTTACCCAATTCATATTTGTTGAACTTCGCTTCCACTTCGAATAGAGTTTCTTATGAACTTTTATGGCATTATGAACCTCAGACGTAAACCATGGACAAATTCTATTGTGCACCACTACTCTTTTTAAAGGCACATGGTTATTGAATAGATGAAGTATTTGCGACTGCAATAGGTTAACTTTGTCACATATATCTGAGACAAAATAAAAATTATGCCAAGGGATTAAACTCGCCTCCACTTGCAGTGCGTAGTTATCTACTGAAGCGAAATCTCTGAATTGGAAAGTTGATGATCACTTCGTTTTGGTCAGGCGGACGGAAATATTGGTTTTCATCGTCTGGGATGAACGGATCATTCTGCCTTACAGCGAGATGTTGATCCTCCTCGCTGTTATACAGTCTGCAGAAGTAGTTCTTCCATATTCATAGCAACGACTGTTAGAATCACAGTACGAGATTTCCATCTCTATCTCTACAGGTACAGGATTTTTCCCCTGACACGTTATCTTTAGTTTTTGGTAAAACTTCCGTACACTGTTCATCGAGTAGCATCTCTTAATATCCTCGATCGCGCACTTCTCGTGCTCTTTGTTTTTTTTTTCCTTAGTAGCTGGTGTTCTTCCATTCTCTTTCGCTCGTAGAGCTCGCGAGCTTCTCTCGTTCGTTTTTGCAGCGCCACTCAAAACGCTTGTTGTTTTCTTGCGTTCGCAAGTCGACATTCTTTATCAATTCAGGGGTCGTTTGAAACCCAACATATCATTCGCGGCCTTTGTGTTAGCTTGTTGTCAATGCCGCCACTGGTCATCTGCACAAGTTGTTGCTGCTTTGCATTAAAATCACCAAGGACAATTTTAGTGTCATAGCTAGGGCATTGCTCGTTGGTCTTGCTCAAGAGCTCATACAAGGTATCCTTGGTGTCGTCATCTTTCTCCTCTATGGGGGCGTGCGCGTATGTAAGGCTTATGTTGCTTAATTTGGTCTTTATATGTACCGATTGCAACGAGGCTTTCGTTCACATGTTGGGACATGAGGACTTCTTGTGAGATCTGCCTCCAACAACAAATCCGCATCCAAATAGGTTCTGCTTTTGCCCTCGATAACAATCGCCGTAGTAGATGTCACAGTTTTTCATCCTCTTTTTGTCCAGTCCATCCCATCGCATTTCTTGGATATCGGAGATATCTGCTTTGCAGCAGTCTAGAACCTCCGATAGTTGTTCGGCTGCACCTGGTCTGCTAATGGAATTAACATTCCACGTTCATAACTGAAGTTCGTCGCGCTTAAGTCCTTAGCATGGGTTGTCAACAGTGTATCTATCTGAATCCGAAGAACTTTTGTATTATTTCCATTGCCGGACTTTTTCCAAAACCTTGACTTAGTCTTGGAAATTCCCTCCAGCCTCAGCTCCAAATATGTCGGAGTAGCCCGGATAAGGTTTCACTTTTGGCGGGATATTTTTCTTACGTTAATTCTATCTTGGGAATTCATCTGCTGTCCCGTTTGAAATTGAATTCAACTGGTTACTGAACTTGTGAATAAGGGTGAAGTTTGCCTTTGACGCAGGGGCTTAGCGCTTGAATAAAAGTTGTGGCAGGCCCATGTTTTTGTCTTGTTTTTGGTCATCTATGCGTTTTGAGCTGCAGGGAAATGTCTTATATTGCTCGATTACAGGGGTCTGTTCTGCTTTTCTTTGCAAAATATTCGAACGAGAAGAAACTTCTTTGTTACTTCCTAAGTGGGGGTATGGCAATGTGTCCGAATTCAAGGCACTATAGGGGGTTAATACTAAATCGCGAGGCATATCTTTTTTTCTTTCCTCCCCTAAAATTGGTTGCTATTTCGACAGTAGCTGTATTAACAACATGGCGGTGCAATGATCGCCTTCATTTAGAGGAGTCTGCTCATATTCCTTATATTTGATCAAGTTTCTATTACTGCCATATTTGTCTCGTCTTTGCCATTAACTCTTTGAGTAAATAGAATGTCCTCCGGCTTCTGCTTTTTGTTTTTGTGTTTGGTTTTTCAAAGAACTTAAGGGGGGGTTCCGTTGTCCTTATTTTTGAGTTTCAAATCATTCGAATCATTTTAATCACTTTTCAACAGTTTGCTGACATTTTGAGTTTCATATCGGCCATTATATATGGTTTTGGACCTCATAGCCATGATTATTCTTAGTTATTCCTTCTTGTGATCATGTTTGAGCTTTCGTTGCACATTTCAATCGATGACTATTGATGTCACCATCAAGATAAATCTTCCACCAAACCTCCTACCACATTTCGAAGGATAACATTAACTTATCGCAAATCTGTTGGCTTTGCAGGGCGGTAATAATAACGAACCTAGTGGTTTGATGAGGTTTGAATACTGGTTCTTCATTAGAAGTTCATTGAAACCATAATTAACTGGAATTGCTTTAGCATCTGGAATCTCCACTTTTGACCACTTGACACACGCCGTTGACATGAAATTATGTGTCATTATCCGATCAATACAACTTCACATCGAAATTTCACCTAAAAACACACAAAACACCCTCTTTGTGCTCCACACTAGATGACAGTTTTCTAGTGAAAAGTAATTGTTTCCCTTCAGGGAGCCTACAAGTACCCCAGTGCACATTGAAGGAGCCTTGTGCTGTGCTACATTATGAGAGGACAACATACATCATCAGCAAAACGTCAAATGCAAATACACTCAGGTACCACTCAAGTGGGTAAACAGTAAACACACAGAGACATCATTGAATGCGGCAAACATGTTCAATTTTGCACATCCACTCCAACCCACTGGTAGCCCACCTTTTGCAATGCAACAAGAATCAGGCATCCCTTCTATACCCAAACCATTTTGCAAACTGCCCCAAATGTCAACTGCACTTACGTCACCCATTTGCTGTGATCTAGCCCCCCCCCCCCCCCCTCGAATGCGAGTTGCATTAATTTTTATTGCAACATACGTATCATAGTGGGTGGAATGTGACAGTGATAGGCGTGGTCAGGAGGTGGTTTACCCTGTGAAAGTCTGAAAAATAAATTTTGTTTGTTGCAAGCGCATCGGTGGATACGGATACGGATACACAGGATATGGAAATACACACGCGTAATACAGATGCACTTTCTAGTTAGTTTGAGAAGAGAGAAGGACGTTCAAGCTCGCTACCGCATCCTGTGCTGCTCGTGACCGTATTTTATGGCAGCGGCTACAGTTTATTTATTTCACATCTGGTTGCGTCTAAGCCACAAAATTGCAGCGAACTACAACAACAACAAAAAACTCAAAAAATTGGGATGCAATAAACAATTGGTTGGAAAAGAGAGCGATTTCGATGCCGAAAATAGGGAAAAACCACTGTTAGGGAGAGGGGATAGCACTGTGCAGCAACCGGGTGCTGTTGTGTCAAACCACTCTGACAGAAATGTGGGTTGCAGCCAGAGGACTTAAATCGCTGCCACACCAAAAGTCATCAAGTTCAGATGTTTATGGCCAGAATTGTTGTCAAAAAAAAAAAACAAATTTGCCGAAGGACGTTTCATGTATCCACAGAAAAAATAGGTGCATGACTGAAAACGCTGCGGCTAAGCCCCAGCAAAAATTAAGATGAACGGATGGGAGTTCATAGGAAAATTAATCTGTTGATTGAACGTGAGATAGGGCCAACATTTGGATCAGATTTACAAGGCATTTAGCTAATATTCTCTTTTAATTCTACGAGTGTTGGCTTTCAGGAAAGCAGACATCGAAAAAGTTAACGTGTAACCGGCTATTTGTTCATGGATAAAGACTTCATCTTCGTTAAAAATTCTTTGTCAACACGAGGGGATGTTATCCTTCTTCTGTAAGAGCTGTCATGAAGGCGATGATGTCGTCAATAAAGGACAATTTAGAACATACGGCGGAGGAACCTCAAGATGGAGTCAACTGTGGCGCCAAAAATCGGACGGCGAAATTCTATGCGAGCTAGTTGAACATGTTTGGAGCCTAGGTCTTTAAAGATTCCAGGACTAGTCAGAGTTCTAGAAAAGTGATGGTGGCGGACGAGCTCTATCATGACCCAAGGGCAGTTTACATACTATCGAAGTGCAATATTGACACCCCTTCGTTCTTGGGGAACGTTCTTGGCCCCTCAGCTTCGGGGTTGCGCGTTGGGGTGACTTCTCAAACTTGGAAAGCAATAGAGACACCACAAACTTCAGATACGGACGGATACAATGTCCACGACACCAGCAAATTTAAAAAGGACAACTAGTTTCACCTGGAATATATGGTCACTTTACAGACGGCGTGCAGCCGAACAACTCGCGTAGACCTAAGACTGCTATAAAGCAGATATTACTGCAATCCAAGAACTGCGATGGGATGGGCCATCGGATGAAAAACTAAAAATATTCCTACGGCGACTGCTACAAAGAGAGAAGACTGGATGCGGATTTGTTATCCGGGTCAGACCTAGTCAAAAAGTCTTAAGCCTGCCGCATGTGAATAAACGCCAAGTAACAATCCACATCAAGGCCAAATTTGGAAATACCAGCCTTGTCTATGTACACGCTCCTACAGAAGGAAAGGATGACACGATCAATAACAAGTACTATGACCTCCAAGACAGAGCATATGCTCAATGCCCCAGCTATGACACTGGGCAAAGAAGATGTTTTTGGCCCCGTCATTTTGGAACAGAGCTTGTACGACACCACATCCGAAAACAGACTCAGATTTTTAGACTTCGTAACGAGACGCAACCTTAGAGTAGCCAGAACGAGGTGTACAACTCAATAATCACAGGACTTGGATGACTCCGCATCAATCAACCGTCAACCAGACTGACCACGTTGCCAGACACTCCTCCAACATCCTTGATGTCCGAACCTTCTAAGGAGCCATTTTCGATGTTGAAAAGCTGCAATCGCAAGAGTCCGCTAGAATCTTTGCCTACCGCGTTTCTTTCAAAGTCACTTAAAATGCGGGACCCCCTACACAACCAATAAAACACCAATGAGACTGCTCCCAACGAGCCATCTGACATAATTGGTTTAAAAGCGCCACCGTAAAGAAACTTCTGGTTCGATAATAAATGTAGAGAAGCATATGCAGCCAAACAAGAGGCATATAAAGCTGCTCTGGATCGCAGAACGAGAGGTTCTTGTGAGCTCTACGAGCAGAAAAGAAGGGGAGAACATGGGCTTATATCTAACCAAAATGATAGAGCACGAGGGGCACGCGGTCGAGGAAACGGAGAGATGTACTGCAGCAATGACGTTCGAAAATTTTACCGAATAATAAAAAGAACATACCAGGATTACAGATTCAGAATGGAAGCCTCCAAGAATGCAAACGGAAACCTAGTAGTAGAATAGCAGTCGATGCCGAAAATATGGAAAGAGCACTTCTGCAGACTGTACAACGACGACGACGACCATAATTCGGCTGTCAAGCAGGATGAACCATCAACACTGGAAAATGATAGCAGAGAATTCCGTCTACCTGACCTAGACGAAGTTGAGACTGCGATATCGAGACTAAAGTCGAACAAAGCTGCTTAGGGACATGCACCAGCTCATCTTCAAGATATGATCAGAAGAAAGCAAGTCCAATAAATTGTGCCTTTACATCGTTTGCCCAATCCACAAGAAAGGAGATCCCTTCGACTGTGCCAACTTCTTTTCTGCCGTTTTGTGTAATCGCTTGAAACCGATCATGAGCAGATTGAAACGTCTATATTAAGGTGATATTAAGGTGGCCATCGATCAAATATTTACACAACGGCAAATCTTGAAAAGACCCTGAAACCCACCACCTGTTTGTCGACTTTAGAGAAGTATCTGACATAGCGTGCACAGGGACGAGCTGTATAATGCTATGATTAGTTTGGGTATTCCTGTCAAACTCGTCAGGTTGTGCAGGATGACAATGGGAATACTCGCTGCTCCATTAATGTCGGTACCGAATTAACCGAGACTTTCAATGACAATTCGTCGCGCTGCCATGTGACTTTTTCAACACCGCTCTATAGAAAATCGTTCAAAATTCACTGGCTAATGATGGGGAACGATTCTCTACAAGTCTTCTCCATTGCTTGCGTACGCAGATGACATCGACGTTATTGGGCAATTACAGCAAGACATTTTCGTAGCTCTCTCAGCGGAAGCTGCTAGAGTTGGTCTCCAGTAAATGAGGAAAAACCTAGGTACGAGTATATGCTGTCATCAAAAAGGATTCCCAACGTCGATAACTTGGCTCTGCATTTACAAGCAGCAACGATACCAGCACAGAAATAAGACTCTTGCCAACCGCGGAGCAGAGCCCTCTCTAGCCAGACCAAATTGGCTAATGGCTACTACATGTTATGTGCTGACTTCAGATGAGGGCCGCTGAATAGTTAGAATCAGCATCTAATCAATAAGCCTACAACGATCGATACTCTACTCTTCACCTACTTATAGAGTCATTTGGTAGGCTAAGCTTATGTTAGGTAATTTTGGGTATTCATAAGCTTTCTTCGATAATAAAATGCCGGTTAAGGTGGAGATACGAGAAAGCAACATAAACTTAATCTTCCTGTTACTGATGTTCATTTTTAATAGAGATTTTAACTTAAAATGCTTCTCTTTGTTGTACAGCAGCATCCTTATCCTGCTAACTACTAACTTGAACGATTTAGTCCGACTGCCAGAACCAGGTAAACAAGCATCGTAAATGTTGGCTGAACAAAACCTTCAGTCATTTCAGAGACGGATAATCAGGGTTGTAAAGAACATGAAGAAATTGCCAACTTCAAACTGCTTTTCAAATTCTTTGCAAGCCAACTAAAGTTGTTTCTTCAAGAAACAAGCTACAGTTAAAAGTTCACTGACTTATCTTTGTTACATCCAAGAAACTTTCTTCAAACTAATCTTCTCCTCAAGGTAACTTCTCTACTGATAGTGATAAGGTTCTATTGTTTTTTTACTCTTCTAATTAAGTGCCCCATTTCATGACAGTCAGTATAAGTCTCACATAATCCAGAGTGTCTGAAGAGGCATATCATATTCTCGACTCACTCATCTGGTAAATCCTTATAAATGAGTTCAACATTTTTCTTGAATTTCCCGGAAGAGCCCTTCTGACATCTGCACCTATAATGCATCACCCCTGAGGAACATTAAATGGAATTTCCATTTCAGCATTATAATTTGCACATTCACAATACACCATCAAATATTCAAACCTCTCACCGGCACCTGGTCTCGATCCTTCAGCATCAGAAGCCTTAATCCTAATGTAACCATCAACCACTAGAATTTCATCACCCTACGGCCAGGACTTTTAAGTCAGTGAAAATATTATAAATGATTCTACTTAAGTTATCCTCGCTTTTATCATAATTCCTTTTTCGTTCGAATGTTGGTTACTATCCTCGAATGCATTCTGGTCCTTTTGGCCAAGGTAGACACACATGAGCATCAAGTGCATTTCCTTTCAAGTTTATGCGAACAATAAGCTCTGATCCTTCTATCACTCAAATAAAACAGAACTTCATCTCATGGTAGGTACTGGTAGGTCCATGGTATCACAAGAAGGCTCCTTTAGGTATCCCTCCTCGTAGATACTCGTATGTACGAATATGAATACTATCTCTCTCACTGAGTATCTCATCGGTTGGTTTATTAAAATTTTCTAAAGCACCCATCATCATCTTAGTTCTGCCCTCCTATGTTCGTTCATGGAAGACTAAGGTGGTGGAGTACTCCATAGCGGCGAAGTCATGCAGCTCAGTCATATGTGTTACTATATGTAGGTATTAAAAAGGACCCCCTTTTCATCCAGCTCCCATCTCAAGTTCTACTCTATCTCTAGCTTTTAGCGTTTTCGATGGAAATTTTTTGAGTATACTCATACCTTTACAAAACTGTCTGCGAGTCCTTATCACAGAGTGATGTGAGTTTTAGTTCTCTTAACCTACCCCCCCATCAACTTTGGTGCTTTGGAAAAATTTGTTATGTCTGATGGAATGATAAAAGGTTTCACTACCAGGCGCACACCCTTACATATGCCGTACAAAAACAAAACAACAACAACAACAAAAAGGGAAGAAAGGAACGTAGTAAAGGAATCGATGATGAATAGCTCTGTATATGAGATGTGAAAAATTCCAAATAAATTGAATTATATCCTTCTGCTGCACAGGACGAGCACCCATGCCAACCAAGTGCTGCTCTGGATGGATGACGGGAGCGAGTGTAAAATTTATTAAAAGAAAATCGTAAGGAGGTAAACCGTCAAGACAAAATAAAAGCATACACTTGTACATACGTACGAATACTGGCGTATTCTTGGTCCTTTACAAGGCTGATTCTTTGACTGTCTTTCCATTTATAGAATGCAAGTGAAGCTGGAGTGGAGTTTTAAGATAGAAGAGCGAGAAAAATGCCTCAATGAGATTGTCTGCGAATTTTTTTTTTTCTTGATTTTCTTTTGTAGGAGTAAGGATCTTTATAATGGGGAAAGGGGCTAAGGATAATACAGGAGTAGAAAAAGTAAATAACGATTTTCATTTTTCACTGCGCCGGAATCACTTGGTGCTTGTGTTTTGCGATTTTCTATTCAACAAAATGCAGATAATGTGAAATTTTCAATATAAAACATTTGCATGGATTAGAGGATGAGGTGACGCAACAAATCATTCAGAGACGATTCGGTACAAATTGAACGAACACTGGTGCCTGTCTGCTTTCGACTGTGATAATCGAATCCAAGACAGAGGTTTGGTTGAGCTGGAAAAAATATGTTTTCAATTACCAGGTCTAACAGATGATATTGACACAAATTTCGTCATACACAGAGTCGTCACCTCCGACCGATAACGAATAATAGCGAAATGTGGTTGGGAGCGATTTCAATTTAGTTCAATTTAGATGATCCTGATACTCGTAGATACTCGTACGTTCACTATTGACATTATGTTTGAAAGGAAAAACTTTTGTTCCCTATCAAAATGTGGGTGCAGCTGTCAATGGATGTTGTCGCAAACTACTTATGGGAATTGTTCCCAACAAAATTAATGCCAAGAAATGATAAGGAGACGCTTGTACCCTTTTAGAGGAGCTAATTGAGAACTCGAACAGGATAATACTCCTTTCCATGTGGCAGCTTCAACTAGAGCGTGATTTGCTTATAAGAATATTTGTGAGGTCTGGCAAGAATTAGCGGTATCCAAGCTGAAATCAAATGAGAAGCTCAACCTGAAGGCTTAGTGGCCACAGTATTAAAAACTGCTGGAAAGGGCTTTATGGAGTGCATACACCAACTTATTCTCCAATTCTGATCAGAAGGGTGTATGCCTGATGAATAAAATCTCAGTGTCCTGTACCCGGTCTACATAAAAGGAGACTCCTCAACTGCGCCAACTATCCCAGTCTAGCAATCATAATGACATTTCCATCAGTGGGAGATAAAATAAAAGTCCGTCAACAACAAAAAAAACACTGTGGCGCTGGCAGCCCGGTATGGGCCATGGCGTAGCTTCTTGACACTCATTTGTGTTGCTCATGTTGTCATTTTTATCACATCTGAGTGGGGCCTACGGTTTATCGCCGAGTCTGAACGGCTCTCCTTGGAAGCTTTTTCGTAGGCAATTTTTTACTTTCGGGAGTTTGCCATTGCCCGCCGAAAGGATGATGGCGATTTGAAAAATTGTTGGTGACCCAGCCAGGAATCGAACCTAGACTCTCTGCGTGATAGTTCAATAAGCTAACTATCGCGTCATCGCTATCGCCATCGCCGTCCATCAACACTGCGTATAGAAAAACAAAAAAAGTTGCTTTGTCTATATAATTTTGTGTTGCAATCTGACGTGCGGATTCACCTCAGTGAAAGGCTTTCTGCATTCAATCAGCTGGGTTCTGTGTTTATCCTAGGCGGTAGTGTACGAGTCTATATTACAGTATGTATGAGAAAAAACCAATTAAGAACCTAATTTGGAACCTATCACGGAATATTTTGTTGGCGATTTAGGAGTCTGAATTACCGGTGTATAGTTGGCGCAGTTGAAGAGATCTCGTTTTTTGTGAATTGAGCAAACGATGCCGGAGTCGGAGTCGGATACTTCGGACAAAGAGGTCCAACAGGAGTCTGGTTACGTCATATCTACACAAACTGAACAACGCCGTTTCAAGAGAGCACTGAAAAAGGGGAGCAGTATTGAAGACGCACGGGTTCTTAAGAAAGTAACTGATGACAACAAGGATCCTTAAGTGTAACACATGTGATCCGAAGACAACACCCCACCCGATACGAAACGAGCTCGCACTGGCAGACACGCCTAGACAAAGCATCATATAGCAATATTATGAGCTATGGAAGACTGAGTGTAATCCTGGTGGATCTCGATCGTAATCCTCTCAGTAATAAACAAATGGTTCAGATTCAAAAGAGAATTATGAATGTCACGATAGATCAACGTGATGAGGATGCAAAACCAGCTTTTCACGGCAAGACCTTCAAAGCTAGGTGGCTAAAGATAGTCTGTCCGTATGCTACCACTACAAAGATGATGCATAATAACTTCGACTTGCTAAAGAGAAAATTTTGGCTGGTGGTGATGCTACAGAGCACCGGAGTAGCAAATGAACGAATTCTCACAATACTAGATGGCCAAAATAAGGAACTAAACAACAGAACACGGAGAATTCTGCAAAGATCAGACGAGCGAGGTCTGGCTCATATGGTCTTTGCTATAATGATACTACGATGAAGCGGCTTGTTGAGCTTAAGAGAGTGGTGTCGTTCCACTTCGGACAGATCAAACCAAACCTTAAAAGCTCAAACAAACTGTCAAATCAGGCCACCAAAATACACGTGTAACCGTCAAAAAGTACGATGAACAAAATCAGCGGCAGTAAAAGCACTGACAAACTTATAGCCACCACCAGTGCTGCTACAATGGCGCCAGAAGCAACTAATGATGCAACGTCGGTGCCTACGTCGGCAGAGATAATCCATAAACCTAGCGAAGCAGACTGTACCACCACCAGTTAACGACCGGGGAACCATGGACACACAAAAAAAAAAGCAAGAAGGGTAGAAATCCTGAGCTTCCGGCATGTGAGTGAGCACCTACGAAAAGACAAGCTAATGCTATGAGGAAATTCGACGTCAGACGGCTATAATCGCAAGAGATCGCCAAGTCCTTTCCGATCGAGTGTCTCTTAATCTCTTAAGAGGTCTAATCCCGCCAGCAGCAAGTATCGTAGATCACTGGGAACACTCGCCATCGGAGATGCCGCTTCTGATGTGCTGGGTTTCACTCGTCCATCACAACGAAACCCCTGGTTCGATGTAGAATGCTGGCAAGCACATTCAGCTAAGCAAGATGCATATATGTAGAGCGGCGCTGCTTAGAAGGACCAGAGCTGCTAAAGAGCTCTATGAGCGAAAGAGGAGAGACGAACACCGGCTTCTCCGGAGGAAGAAGAAAGAGCATGAGAATCGCGCGGTCGAGGAAAGGTAAAAATAACATGCCGCGGAAACAAACCCCGAACCGAAGCCTGTAGAGATGAACAAGGGAACATCGTAGAAAGGTTGCAGTCGATGCCGAGGATTTGGAAAGACTATTTCTGCAGACTGTAATACTGCTGTCAGGCAGAATCAACTTTTTAACTTGGACGATGATGACCAACAATTCCGTCCACCCGACCTGGATGAGGTGAAGATAGCTATATCAAAGCTTAATTCCAACAAAGCTGCTGGAGCGGATGGCCTGACTGCCGAGCTTTTCAAAGTGGCCGGCGATGACTTGGTAAGGAACATACACCAACTCATCTGTAAAATATGGTTGGACGAAAGTATGCCCGATGAATAGAACCTCAGCTTTGTTTGTCCGATTCTCGAGAAAGGAGACCCTCTGAACTGCGCCAGTTCCGCGTATGACAGCATGTACTATATATAAACGCGCTATACAGAGCAATGTCTACTTTCGGCATCCCTGCCAAACTCGTCCATCTGTGCAGGATAACGATGGAGAATGCACGCTGCTCCACCAAGGTCGGTAAAGATCTCACCGAGACCTTTGATGTCCAGAAAGGATTTTTCAACATCGTACTTGAAAGAATAGTGCAAAACTCACCAGCAAACACACTATCTTTCAAAAGTCCGTCCAACTACTCGCATACGCCGACGATATTGACATAATCGGGAGAAAGCAGCGTGATGTCAGTGGCGCTTTCGCGAGTATTGAGACGGAAGCGGCGAAAATGGGTTTAGCGGTCAATGAGGGCAAGACCAAGTATATGCTGTCAAGCAAAAAGGACAAGCAACACCGACGTCTCAGGCAAAACGTCACCCTCGACAGATATAACTTTGAGGTATATAAGGACTTTGTCTGCCTAGGCTCTGCTATAAATACAGACAACGACACCAGCGCTGAGATCAAGCGAAAAATAACTCTTGCCAACCGTTGTTTCTTTGGGTTAAGAAGGCAATTGAGTAGCAAAGCCCTCTCTCGGACAACAAAAGTCACCATTTATAAGACTTTAATAATCCCGGTCCTACTCTATGGCGCAGAGGCATGGACATTATCAAAAATGGATGAGGGTGTTCTTGGTTGCTTCGAGAGAAAAATTCTTCGGGCGATCTTCGGTCCCGTCTGCATTGACGGTGAGTGGAGGAGGAGATACAACAATGAACTCTACGGACTGTACAGCGACATGGACCTAGCCAAAAGAGTGAAGATCCAAAGACTGAGATGGCTGGGTCATGTAGAGCGCATGGACACCAATGCTCCGGTCCGAAAAGTCTTCGAATCCGCCCTCGAAGAACAGCGCAGTAGAGGAAGGCCAAGACTCAGGTGGCGCACGCAAGTGGAAGAGGACCTCAGCGAACTTAACGTGCGAAACTGGAGGCAACTAGCCAGGGATTGAGCTGGCTGGAGAAGCTTGTTGACTGAGGCCCAGGTCCACCCTGGACTGTAGCGCCAGTTAAAGTAAGTAAGTATCCACTTGTCATCACAGGCGCAAAAACGGTTCAGTTTGGTTTCTTAATGTAAGCGATGCGCAGATTTTCAAGCGCCGTAGATTTTGAGATTCGTTCAGTTTATGGAGTACCTACTTATTGAGGTTGCTTACCTTTCCTATATGAGAAAGGTGTCTAATTATTGTAATTGGAGATACCTCCATACCTTTGGGCAATCGCCTGCACCGAGTTCGTTCGATCCACATCCACCGATGCTCTTAAAACATCGTCGTCAACTAACATTTCCGGCTTCTCACGTGATTCATTTTCGAGGCTTAAGCCTACCCAACGGAACTTTCCAAATCAGCGTCGTATAGTGCGTTCGTTTACCGCTAAATCCTGAAATGCGTCATTGATGTTTTTCATTGCCAATGACGCATTTTGGCCCATTTTAAATTCATAAAGAAAGAGGGCTCAAATTTGAACTGCCGACAGCATGGTAAATAATTCCTTGAAAAAAAAAATAACGGTACTTGTAACGAACCCTAAAATTCTCACACATCATGCAAGCGTACCACTTTATTTTATAAAAAAATTTCTTATTTCCGACTGAGCGAAAATCGGACATTTCATGTGGTAAAACCCAATACAAACCCAATACTACTGCTATTTTGCGACTAGGTGTCCGTTTGTAGACCTGGCATGTTCTTTTTATTCGAACGTCATTCCTGCCGTACTCGATTTCTCTCCATTTCCTCGACCACCTGCTTCTCGTGCTCTTCTTTTTTTTTCTTCTCAGAAGTCTTTGTTTTTTCCTTTTTTTCTGCTCGCAGAGCTCACGAGCAGCAGTCGTCTTGTGATGCAGAGTAGCTTTGTATGCCTCTTGTTTGGATGAATGCGCCTTCCTTCATTCGTCGTAGAACTAGAATTTCTTGCGGTGGCGGTTTGAAACCAATTCTGCTTCTCTGATGGCTCGTCGATAGCATTTGCATTGGTGTTCGATGGATCCCAGATTTTGAGAGCGTTTGAGGGAATTGCGGCCAGGCTTTTTTGACTTATGAACTTCTTGTTACCTTTCTAGCTATAAGCTAAGCAAAGAAAACTCTAGCTCTTTAAAGTGGGTTCTTTTTGAAACATGTTTTATTTTTATAAAGAAACCCTCGAAGATGACCTTGATTGTTAAACTTTCAACATGAGTTGAGTCAAAGAAAACCTGTTCGCCCAATATTAACAGCACCATTAAGTCCACGAATAATGGATATGACTATTACTTTCCAATTTAGCTTTATGGCACTCGTAGGAGACCAAACAGTCAAGTTGAGTTGATCATTGCTCCACTCACGTACACCTAATCTTCATAACCCTAAACAAGATTAAAGGTCATCCGCTGCCGTCAACGGGTGTAGTAGCAGGCTCCTTCGGGTCTCATCATTGCTATAACCAGAGTGGCAAAGGCACACAACCCTGACAATAATATTACATTCCTACTAACAACGTCCTTTGTGAAGTCATAAATTAAAAAAAAAAACAACAACACACTTTTTCCTTTTCCCTTTAAACCGTCACCCTCTTAGTAACCATCGTACACAGAAACACTTCTCTCTAACATCTCTACGCCAAGAAGGTGTACATTGTCAACACGCATTCCTCAATGACCCTAATGGTACCCCATAATTCGTCCTTCTCTCATTGTCATGTTCACCACCTCCCTTTGTCGATGTCTGTGCTATAAGGACAGATTTATCACACTTGTCCGGGTAGAATTTTCAATAGTAAACAACCGGTGCGATGTGACGCACCTTGGTTTTGTGAAGGATACAAAAAAAAACAAAAAACATCTCTTCCAACCCAGAGTATAACATGTATTTTTCGAAATTTCTCCAACATGTCCCTCACAAAAGTCAACCAAAACTGTTGTTCAAAACGTTTCTCGGATAGTAAGACAGATACGAATAGACTCGGCCGGCAATATAGGGACTCTGGGCTATAACACCGACCCAGCTGAAAGACAACAGGGAGCTTGAAAACAAGAAAAAAAAAACAACTCTTGTAAAAGATGTAATTTATATCCTTTGGGGTGCGATATCATACTGTGAGGCAAGCGTTATTTCGTTAGTTCTCATCCTTCGTTCCAGATGAGTATGATTGCAGATGGTCAACCAAAAGCCAATGCCAGAATCTTGGGTGTGATTTTTCACGCACTAAAACATGCCAGAGGTTCTTCATGCCACCGACAACGCAACAAGTCTATGGAGAGAGCCGACAACACAAAAAGGACACTTTTGTAAATTGTCCTTGTGGGACGTGGTAGGTACTCCTCGCTGCCTGACAAACTGATTACAAATGTTGATTGCGGTCGGTCATAGTATTATCCAACGGCACCTCGTTCTGGAATGAAAGTGAATAATTCATTAGATGTCTTTATCGTGTGGCCTTCATCTTTCAGGCGTCAAAACACTTTAAATCGTTCCATCAGGAGACTGCGTTCTGTCTGGTTTCGTTGAATTAAACAAGGACGTCAGCTGAATTCTAAAGCCTGAGAAGGAATTTGTACCGGTACCGGTGCTTCAGATTCCCTTGCAGGCGGCGGAGAGTGTTTTTGTCAATTTTCTCCCGAGTGATATTCCGGGCGGTTAATTAAATTGTTTTGGTCTGTCAGAAAGGGGGGGATGGTGATGAAGTTTTCTTTTATTATTTTCCGCGCCCTTAAACTCAAATTCAAACTTAAACTCAAAACTCTTGAAAACGTCATTGAAAAACATTTCTGGCCTCTCGGAAATACGTTTTTTTTCGCCGGTAAGATGATGAAAAGTAAATATTTGGACTGTGGAATCCGCGATGAAGACGCTGAAGTAGCTGCAGCTGTATGAGGGTGGATTTGAACTCACAAAAAAAATTTCATAACTAAGGGTGAATCTGAATGCTTGGGAGGTACGAGTAGGTATTATAAACTTGAAGTGGGGCGTAAGTGGCTTTTTAAAAAATAAAATAGGGCTAAGCTTGTTTAGAGTTTTGTGTTTTCTCTTTTTTGGGGGAGGACTCTAAGTGGTGTTTGCCTTTGGGGTAGAATTAGAACGTGTAATGTGCAGAGAACGATGTGGTTGATATTTTTAATATACTACGTCGTCGTAAGCAACTAGTGCGTATTTGTTTGAGGACTTAAAAATGGTTTAGGATTTCGAATTGAGCTCTTGAAAACATCCCTTTGGCAGAAATGCGCATTTTATAACATTTTTTACAGTCACCATTTATGTAGGTACCTGAGGTACGTAAGGGCGTACAGACACTTCCAACATTTTGCAAATATTTGGTAGTAGTAGACGCGAAAATAAGGGATTTACCTCGTGTGATTGAAAAAAACAATTTTGGAATCTTGACATGCCATATTCGTTTCTTGAAAAGGAAATGTGCAGAGCAACCACTAGCAGAGGCCAAAGGGTGCTACAAAACAGTTCTGTTCTGGATGAGCCAGAGAAGATAATGAGCGAAACTTTTACATTGGTACTCTACGGTAACGATGAAATACCACCTTGATCAAAGTTCTTGGAATTATTCAGAAAATTAAAAATACAAGTTCATTTATCTAAATCTATTTGTCCCCTTCAAAGTAATCCCCATCGACTGCAACACACTTATGCCAGCGCTTGATCCAATCCTCGAAACATTTTTTATATTCGGTTTTCGGTATGTCAATCAGTGCTTCCTGTGATTTTTCCATTATTTCCTCTCGGCTGCTGAAACTCGTCCCCCTAGTGATGTTTTAACTCTATTGAACAGAAGGAAGTCACAGGGAGCGAAAACAGGTGAATTTGGTGGCTGTTGGATGGTATTTGTTGAATTTTTCGTCAAAAAATTACGAATAATGATGACACTGTGCGACGGTGCTTTATCATGGTGCAAAATCCACGAGTTTTCTGTTCACAATTCTGATCTCTTTCGGCGAATTGCTTCACGCAAGCGTCTCATAACACCCGTCCCATAACGAAAACCGTTAGCATTGCCTTCTTTTTTGACTGAAAACGAAGTGTTTTTTTTTTGGCCTCGACTCATTTGGTGAACGCTATTCACTTGCCTGATGTCTATATTGCGTGTCGTACTCAAAAACTTAGGTCTCGTCTGCTTTTGATCTCTTTTGCGACGTCAACACGGTCTCTTTTTTGCATGAAATTGAAGTCTTTTGGCACCAACTTTGCTGCTACACGACGAAAAGCCAAATCATTAACCAAAATGTCTTGGAAGGATCCATAGGCAATGTTCAAGTCCTCCGCTATCTCTCTGATGGTTTATTTGCGGTTGTTGACCAACATATCTTTTACTTCATCAATTTTTTCGTCGGTTTTCGATGTCGATGGTCTGCCACTGCGTTCATCATCTTCGATTGACTCACGACCACTTTTGAACCGCTCGTGCCACTGGTAAACGACCGTTTTCTTTAGAGAATCGTTGCCGAAACACTTTTCCAACATTTTCAACGTTCGCGCGCCATTAAATCCGTTTTTTACGCAAAATTTAATTCAAGTTCGTTGTTGCAAATTTAAATCAATTTCTAAAATTGTAAAAAATCGCCAAAACACACAGAGATAGATGTACTCTTGGCTATGTAACTTTTGCAAATGTCAAGCTATGACGTTAAAATCTAGACTAAATGTCAACAACAGATGTGCTAACTTAACAAAGAAAACAGAACTCAAAGGTGGTATATAGGTGAACGCATTGTAGCAATCCTTATCAAAGCTACATTCGCCAACACACGCTCGACGTGCGCCAATGCGCGCCTCAGCGGCCGAAATAGAAGGGAGTGAGTGAATTTTCTTCTCGTTTGGGTTGATAGGCTTTGAAACAGGAGGTAAAACTTCATAATCTATGCGCTATATAAAACAATCGTCATTGTGCGCATTTTTTATCCGGGAAAGTAGGATACGTAGAACGAATCAATATAAGTCATCTGACCCAAAATTTGACCACAATTTTCCTCAAAAAATAAAATTTTTCGATGAGACGCATTTCCACATCGGCGGTTACGACCAAAAAGCAAAATTCCCGTATTTGGGACATGGAAAATCTACACGTAGTCAAAGAGAAGCCGCTGCATTCTGAATATCTGATCAGGAGCTGCGATTTAACGCAGCTGGACCTTTTTTTGGAGAGGTGCCATTAAAGATCGATTATATGCGAACAAACTAGAGACGATGCAGGAACTCAAGAACATTATTGGCCAAGCTTTTCCTAAGATTGGGGCTGAAACCACCGAAAATGTATTGAAAAATTTGGTTGACAGTATGGCCTACTGTTAAATCAGTCGAGAGTGTCATTTCAATGAAGTAACATTTCATTTATATTCGGAAGGCTTACTGCTTTTTATAAAGTAACATTTCTAAAGCCTGACCAAAAACTGTGCCAATGGAAGAGGTTAATTGGATGCTCAATCCGAAGTACAGTCATTTAAGAAAGGAAACAGGTCTGTACTATATTTTTGGTCTAAATAAAATTGAATGAGGGAATTGGTTTAACAGAACCGCGGTTTGAGAAACATAGAAAAAAAATACAGAGTTCTTACTTACTTAGCTAACGCAGGCTTGACCTGGGCCTCAGCCAACAACCGTTCTCTGCCAGTTGGATCTTTCACTAGCTGAGTCGCGGCTTTTCTTTAATGCCCTGTACCTGGTTGGTATCAAAGAGCACTCTCGTCCATTTTTGATAATGTCCGTGCCACTACGCCATAAAGCAATAGGCACTAGGTTTATGAAGGTCTTCTTAGCTTAGTTATTCTTCTTTTAATCTCACACGCAGAGATTTAGCTAGGGGACTAAGAATAAAATTTTAGTAGAAACATCCGAGTTTTATAAAGCTGGAGCTAGTTTAAAAGAGACACAAAGACTGCTAGAAGTATATAAATATTACTTCCAGCAGCAACCTAATCACGTGTGTTAAATTGCAGTTCTACAAATGTGGCCCTGCGCTGGTCAGCTAAGACTTAGTTTCTCCTCTATAATATTGTAGTGGACTGTACGAATCAAAAGCATGAATTCACGGCCATGGAATACAATATCAGGACTACTTTCATACATGCACATGTGAAACTTGTGACTCAAACTACTTTTGAAAAAGCATTGGTAACTGCTAATGAGCATCAAGTTAAACCACCGCATCATATTGTAATCCTTAAAGTCGGATATGACCGTATTTATCGCCTTGGATTCCAATGAATACCTGCTACCCTGGAAAGCTATCGGTGTGTTGGGCGAATTTCAAGTCCTGGATGGAATTTTAAATTTTTGCAGATTTTGGACAGATGATTAGTTGGTGTATGGTTTTTTCATCTTTGAACAGACAGCAACTCTGTAGGGCTGTCAATTCATTGAACTTAACTGATGACGTCCAAATTATCGTTGGCCTCCAACATACCATTCTAGAAGGCAGCAAATCGAAAGCCAAAGAAAACGGAAAATCAAAGAAATACAGACTTATTGCAAAAGTGTCTCTCAGTTAACAATCTAATTTGTGCAAGCCAATCTGGATTCCGCCAAAATCATAGTTTCAAAACCGCTTTACTGTCAGTTCTTGGGGAAATCAGAAAAAGAATGGATGTAAGTTTCAAGTAACTGTTTTAGTCTTTCTCGACCTATCTAAAGCATTCGAAAATGTAGTTCATCACATTGTTAGTAAGCAACTTCGAAAAAAACTAAATTTCTCACTAAAAAGTTGTCATTCTCAAGCAGTCTTTGTCTTACCTACTAATTAAGTACGGAGTAAGACAAGGCTCAATACTTGCAATAATACGGTATGAGTTATTCAGCACTTCATTCCCACAAGGGTGTAGCTCCTACTGATGAAAAGCCAGCTTTTGCCTATCCTACTTTATTGCTCTGAGATATACTGCTGTTCGGATTTTAACTCTGGAAGAAAACTTTATTTTGCATATAATAACATGGCTCGGGATGGCAACGATTAGTATAAGGCCTCGTAGAAGCAGCATCTTCCGATAGGTGCTGTTTCCTTAAATGACGAGAATGAGCCTCTGCAGCCGAACATCTTGCAGCTCTGCTAATAAGTCCTACTTCACGCCTCCCCATGGCGCCATCTGGGAATCTCACTAGAGGTTGCGAAGTGAAGGGGGCAAATGGCGAGTTTCCTGCGCCATTAACCAGGATTAGTGTCGGAAAAACAAAACAAGACCTTATCCGGGCTACTCCGACATATTTGGAGCTCAGGCCGGAAAGGATTTCCAGGACTTAGTCAGGGTCTTGGAAAAGAGATGGTGGCGGACGAGCCCTATAAGGGCCAACGGCACCGCTCACATCCCGGAACGGGTTACTGGCTTCGGTGTAACCGACCCCTCGTCCTAGGGGCACTCAAAATGGAACTGGTCCTCCAGGTTGGGGGTTGTGCCGTCGGGGTAACTGCCCGGCCATTTAAAAAAAAACATAAGTTACGAAGCATCAACAAGCCTCGGATATGGACGGATCTACTGTTGACAACACACGCAAACGATTTAAGGACAATGAGCTTCGGATATGCACGTGGAATGTTAGATCCCTTAATAGACCACGTGCAGCCGAGCAACTAGCGGAGGCCCTAGACTGCTGCAAAGCAGACATAACCGCCATCCAAGAAATGCGATGGGATGGGCCGGACAGAAAGACGATGAAAAACTACGACATCTACTACGGCAATTGCTGTCGACGGCAAAAGCAGCGCTTATTTGGATGCGGATTTGTTGTCGGAGGCAGACTAAGACAAGAAGTCCTCAGCTTCCGGCATGTGAGCGAGCGCTTCGTAGCAATCCGCACCAAGGCTAAATTCGCCAATATTAGCCTTATAAGCGCGCACGCCCCAAAGAGGAGAAAGATGACGACACCACGGATGCCTTCTACGAGCTCCTTAACACGACCTACGAGCAATGCCCTAGCTATGACATTAAAGTTGTCCTCGGCGATTTTAATGCAAAGCTAGGAAGAAGGGTATCTTTGATGGAACAATCGGATAATATAGCCTGCACAAGACCACCTCCGATAACGGATTCAGGCTAATCGAATTTGCGGCGGGGCGAAACATTGTCGTGGCTAGCACGCGGTTCCCACATCTCGACATACACAAGGGAACTTGGAGAACTCCTGATCAATCAACAGTCAACCAGATTGATCACATTGCGATCGACGCAAGACACTCCTCCAGTATTATGGATGTCCGTACGTTCCGAGGAGCCAACATCGACTCGGACCATTACCTTGTTGTAGCCAAGGTACGGCTGCGGATATCCCAAACTACGCCAAGACAAACTAATGCTGTGAGAAAATTCGACGTCAGACGACTATAATCGCAAGAGATCGCCAAGTCCTTTTCCGATCGAGTGTCTCTTAATCTCTTAAGAGGTCCAATGCCGCCAGCATCAAGCATCGAAGACCATTGGAAACACTGCCAAAACGCCATCAGAGATGCCGCTTCTGATGTGCTGGGTTTCACTCATCCACCACAACGAAACCCCTGGTTCGATGATGAATGCAGGCAAGCACATGCAGCTAAGCAAGATGCATATAACGCGGCGCTGCTTAGAAAGACCAGAGCTGCTCATGAGCTCTATGAGCGGAAGAGGAGAGACGAGCACCGGCTTCTCGGGAGGAAGAAGAAAGAGCATGAGAAGCGCGCGATCGAGGAAATTGAGAGATGCTACTCCAGGAATGAGGTTCGGAAGTTTTACCAAAAGGTAAAAATAACATGCCGCGGAAACAAACCCCAAACCGAAGCCTGTAGAGATGAACAAGGGAACATCGTAGTAGAATCGCAGTCGATGCTGAGGATTTGGAAAGATCATTTCTGCAGACTGTATAACGGCGATGACGGACCAAATACCACTGTCAGGCAGAACCAACCTTTCAACCTGGACGATGATGACCAACAATTCCGTCCACCCAACCTGGATGAAGTGAAGATATCCATATCGAAGCTTAAGTCCAACAAAGCTGCTGGAGCGGATGGCCTGACTGCCGAGCTCTTCATAGCGGCAGCCGATGACTTGGTAAGAAGCATAAACCAACTCATCTGTAAAATATGGTCGGACGAAAGTATGTCCGATGAATGCAACCTCAGCATTGTTTGTCCGATTCTCAAGAAAGGAGACCCTCTGAACTGCGCCAACTACAGAGGCATCAGTCTCCTTAACATCGCATATAAAATCTTATCCGCCGTATTGTGTGAACGCCTGAAGCCGTTCGTCAACAACCTGATAGGTCCATATCAGTGTGGCTTCAGGCCAGGAAAGTCCACCATCGACCAGATGTTCACACTACGGCAGATCTTGGAGAAGACCCATGAGCTTCAGATCGATACACACCACTTATTCATCGATTTTAAGGCCGCGTATGACAGCATCTATAGAGACGAGCTATATAGAGCAATGTCTAGATTTGGCATCCCTGCCAAACTCGTCCGTCTATGCAGGTTAACGATGGAGAATGCACGCTGCTCCATCAAGGTCGGTAAAGATCTCACCGAGACCTTTGATGTCCAGAAAGGATTTAGACAAGGCGATGGGCTGTCATGCGATTTTTTCAACATCGTACTTGAAAGAACAGTGCAAAACTCACGAGCAAATGCAAGAGGCACTTTCTTTCAAAAGTTCATCCAACTACTCGCATACGCCGACGACATTGACATAATCGGGAGAAAACAGCGTGATGTCAGTGGCGCTTTCGCGAGCATTGAGACGGAAGCGGCGAAAATGGGTTTAGCGGTCAATGAGAGCAAGACCAAGTATATGCTGTCGAGCAAAAAGGACAACCAACACCGACGTCTCGGACAGAACGTCACCCTCGACAGATATAACTTTGAGGTAGTTAAGGACTTTGTCTACCTAGGCTCCGCTATAAATACAGACATCACACAAACATCGCGATCCCTTTGGAACCAGTTCAATTTATATCTCATAGGGCGAAAACCTGGTGAAATTAAGTATTTTAGCGGTATCAAATCGCATGATTACGGCGGCCATGAACTCTCGCCTTGAGATTACTCAGTCGCCAAATTTCTCCTTCACAACTTCGAGCGCTGTGTCTCTTTTTTGGCATGTAGCGCAGCTCGGGTACATGAATGTACCCGATGACGGTGTCCCCTTCCTCATTTCGAAAGAAGAAGGATGCATTGATGCTTGGCTGAACACTTGTGGATTCTGTTCACTCCAATAGCAAGCATTTTGTTGTTGACATAGCCGCTGAGCCAAAAATGGACAATGTCCGAGACGATGATTTTTTGGCAAAAATCCGGATCTCCGGCTAACATTTTCAGGGCCCAATTAGCGAACTCACGGCGTTGCTTATAGTCGTATAGCTTCAATTCATACGTCAGCACAATTTTACACGGATGAAGGCCCAAATCCAACAGCAAAATAAGCCGGGTTGACTCTCTGAAGATGCTTAATTCGGAATTGACATTTCTGGGTATTGTTCGATACTGGCCGCTGCGGGGGCTATGTTTTTTATTCATTTCGCAGAAATCTTTGTCTGGCTGGTGGCTTAGGATCTTAAGGAATATACTCAGACTCAAACTCTTCCATGGTGCGACGAATTGCCTTCCCACCGAAGCCGCCAATCTCACGACGAAATTCACGTTGTAAATTTACAATATTTTTTAATAATTATCACACATTTGGCAAGCATAAAATGATGAATGATGAAATGGCGAATCATAGTAAATATTTTGACAGCTGGTTGTTATTGGTAACTTTGATAGCTACTGAAGCATAATAATTGGAAAGACTATCATTGCTATCTAGTCACCCTTTGTATCAAGTTTTACAATAGCTTATTCCAAAAGTATCTAAAAGCCCGTTAATTGCTTTTATTAGGTCTATTTATGATGAAGTTTTACAGTTGACTTCGGTGCTTGTTGTATAAGTGATATTTTCGAATGCGGGTGGTGGTTCGACAAGATTTTCTTCATCGTAAAAACCACCTGAGTTTTCTCGGAAACTCTTTAGTGGTCCTGATTAGAATTGGGATCTTATCCATCATATTTGGCTGCTAAATGGTAAAGGTAATTTCCGTCTCTGTTTTTTGATTGGGTTTCTTGATTAAAGACTGAGTTAAGTTTCGAAATATCTCGCTCCCATAGAGCTCAACGGCAAATGGATTTTCGCCTGCTGTATAAGGCAATACCTATACCTATCTGTCACTATATGACGAGCGATGGGAAAGACCGTAAACTTTTCTTAGCATCTAAGCCCCGGGCTGTTGCTGCTTATTTTATTTCGTCGTACTACCAGAAGTCTTCATTTTAGACTATAGGTACAAAGAATTCAGAATCAGATGCGATGTATTGACCTTATTGAAGAGGAGAATTCAAAAATAACCAATTAGGTGCAATCTGACAAGGAGCTCGGCAAGAAGTACCCCCCT
The DNA here is from genome assembly GCA_928272305.1 of Volucella inflata. Lineage (NCBI taxonomy): Eukaryota > Metazoa > Arthropoda > Insecta > Diptera > Syrphidae > Volucella > Volucella inflata. The sequence continues at coordinate 16,847,864 of OV743718.1, read as the reverse complement.
AAGGTCAGGATAAACAAAAACTAGAAGAAAAATGTTTAGAACCCATGCTTTGGCAAACTTTATGTTTGAGAGCATGGAAGGAATGGTCGAGCTTCATCTTCGTAAAACTGCTTTGCCTGTCTAAGATGCAATAAGATTTCTAACTCGGAAAATCCGGCGAAAATGCGGAATTAAAGACGCACTCGTCGAGAAGGATCACGCGCTGGGCATTTTCATCGGCATTGATAATGCTTTCGCCAACGCAACTTTGGACGGAATGTGAAGTTCGGATGGACAACAAGGCATAGGCGAATCACTAGATATGTGACTTCATATGTTGGCTGTCCGCAAGGCGGCATTCTATCTTCACTGCTCCACTGCTCCACTGCTCCATTGAAGTGTGGTCGATTCTCTAGCTTATGGTTATAAAGTTGACGCCTACGCTTAAACATTCGCGGAAAATGAAGCTGTACTATCTGTAGAATAATGTCTAGTGATTGCTCTAACGGGTAGGCAGACATAGACATGATCGACGATTGATTCAATGGATTGATCCAATGGGCTTTCGGTCAATCTTCTCAAAACGGAGGTAAACCGAAACGAGAAAGAGGTAGTTGACAGGTTCGACTTTTCTATTGCTTTATGGCATAAACATCCAATTTTTCAAAGAAGGTAAGTATTTTTGATGCATAGGTGTCATCTTGTATAACAAATTTCTGTGTACTTAACACGCTTTCGGCATTCTGACAGTGCAAAGGAGCTGTCGGTAAGACATGCGTCTGTCACCGAGAAGATCTACAGGGCTTAAACAAGGCCACTTATGTTCTATGCCATAATTGTTTGGTAGTAGACTACAAGCAAAGACATATCTCTGATGCATGGGGGTTTTCCTAGCATGCCTGCGCTTGGGTTAGACCCTATAAGCCATTTACCTTTCAACACACTGAAGCTCTTGTGTCCATGGTGACTGTGTTTTGACTCTGATCACATCAACATTGCGTTCAACTGCGAAAAAATATGAAAATGGTACTCCCTGGGCCTGGTTCAGGCTAAAATCTGAGCCAGGATAGTAAAGTAGTCGGGTCTTTACGATTGCCTTCAAGTCCTATTGAGTATGCGGCAATGCTATCTTTTGGAGGATGCCAACCTTAAGCTTGAAAAAAATGTTGTTGGTAAAATGTTCGCTCATCTTCTAAGCGAGGATGTAAGCAATAGTGAAAGCAATCAACTATATTGTAAAGACTCGGTGGAGTGTGCGAAATATTAACAATGACTCTCCGGGGTCAGCAGCTTTTCCGCTGTCCTTCTGCCTGTTTGTTGAAGTCATGATGGGGCACATTGCTAGGGACTGAAATATACTTGAAATAGGTAATAAACTATCCTACGGTACTTGGTAAAAAAAGTAATGGTGATACCGCGGAGCACTTACTCTGTGAATGTCCGAATTGGGCTTGCATCAGCCTACAGGCACTCGGCGGTAATATTCTGGATACTGATACTGTGGGCTGGTACAACTGACATAGAGTACATTGGAATAGCTCTTTCTCTGAATGACCTCTTCCGACAAGAAAAAAAAAGGTAAATTCCTGGCTTAAGATTCTGCGTTCCAAAGATGCAAAACAAATAGAATCGTCCAATATTCATAGCCTCTTGTTTTCTTTCAGAGCCCCCCGTTCCGACATACACAGGTCTCATCAACTAACAATAAATGCACTCCAACTCCTGTTTTTACTAACCCACGGATGAGTAAGCTCTCAAGATCCACTCAGATCCCTGCTAATCTGAAGATTGCTCTTGTTTATCCATTGTCGTTAGCAAATTGAATTCACCTCATAAACCATGTAACGTCAGCCAGTAGAAGAAGGCCTTCATCTCAATTCAATCAACAAATGCAGTTAATTCCAATGAATAATATAAATTGAAAGGATTCTTCCATACTTCAGGTCCTTGTTCATCACTTCTGCTGCAGTTTTCAACTCGTTTACCATATTGCCTGCAAACGAGGAGAACGAGAGGAATCGTGTTGATATGGGGAGGCTTCTAACCATATTCGTGCCAGCCTCAAAAGTTGTCGAAAAGGATTATGCATGCACGTTGACGAACCAAAATGTGGATGTAGATGCAGGGGCAGGTAGAGTTGAAGCTTATTCAATATTCCATTCAAACGGATTTTAATCAGGATCTAATGTTGACTTCTCCATCTTCCAAAAAATACACACACACATACGAGTACACTGCAGAGTCATGTAATCCATTTGAAATATTTGCGAATCTGGATTTTTGCATCCTTTACATCCAGAATATGGAACTCGAGTGTGTTTCAGTCATGAGTTCCGTCCTAAAGAGAGCTAAGACCAGAAGACGGTTCAGCTTAAGAAGGGGTTCAATCAGGGAGATGGCGTAGTCTTGGAGAAGGCTTAGTCCTAAAGATGGTTTAGTAATGGAAAGACTGGATCCTGGATAGGATTCAGTATTGGATACGTTCCTGAGTTTGAAAAGCAAAAGGACGAATCATCAGTGCATGGATCCTGAAATAAATAAACATTATGAATGCAATACTGAATGGCTATTGAGAAGTATTTATGTTGAAGTGGATTGCTTGCCTGCAGCGCTTCGTATATTTGTTCCTTGAAAGTATCCACATAAAGACTTACATGGAAAGGATTTTTTTCCCCACTCTCCCAATATTTTTCTTCTGTTCTTCTTCTATTTCATTTTACATATTACATCACCATGTGTGTGTATATGAAGTTGTAGAGTAAATTAAATGAACATCGGAATTTCATTGAGTCCATATTGAGGATGTGATGAAATTTTAGTGCTACTCCAGTGCAGTGTCTAAGGTACGTTCCTAAGGATATTAACTTTGGCTCCTTGTTAGTTGTTGAAGAGTGGTTCTTCCCCTTTTTCTTTTTTTTTTTTTTTAAATATTGTGTCTTAGCTGTTGAGGATAATTGAATTGCAAATTGATTATTAGTAGATGAGTGGAGATATTGAATCTTATGTGAGAGGATGTCGATGTATATGAATATAAGGATCAGTAGAAGGAAATCCTTCGTAGATTGTTCGAAATTTTCAATCAGGTATAAAATTGAGTTCTTTTGTTTATGAATTTGTTTATAATTATACCTGGCCGGAGGTTGTTAGTGGTGATTGGATGTATATTATGCAAACACTGAATGTGTTTGGATTGGATCCAATTAGGGATTACTCCAAGGAAGTACGGGGAAAAGGAATGGCATATTTTTGGGCACGTTTGGGGAGCTTTTGTATGCCTGTGGGTAACTTGCTTGTTTATTTTCCTTTTGTTTTTGAGTAAATTGTTAGGAATAACAATAATTGAGTTAAGTGATGTAAAGAAATTGCAGTTTAAGGTAAACATTGTTACGTAACTGGTAATAACTGACGTGAAGAAGTCAAAGTTATTGCTGACATTGCATCAAAGTCAAATGGATTTGTTTTTTGTCCCGGTGATATCACTTAAGAAAGGACACGTTGTTGTTTGAGATAGTATCTAGATCTGCAAAAATACAATCTAGAGATTTATAGTTCTCGGTAACACACAACCTTCTTGCTGTTGGTACAGATTTATGTGAGATATTCGATAGCTAAATAAGCAAGAGACATACGAATAGAAACGTAGGACAGTTATACTCGTATGCTCGTCCAAATCAAGGAGTCTCCAAATACAACGATGCCGAGCATTAAATGAAATACTCGTAGAAGACAGAATCGAGAAGGCGGCAGTATTAACAAGAGCTGAAACAAACGGCTTTAGATACCAGAAAATCCGGTTTAAACACTCGTAGCCATTTATTTGAGCTCAATCAGGAGAATACATTCTGCAATTAATTTGTAAACATAACTTTGGGCATATTCCAACCACAGCTAAATATGAGAACTACTTCAAGAAAGTATGTCCCCTACCTTAGGTGGCGCTACAGTCTCGGGTCAACAAGCGTTTCAAGGCTGCTCGATCCTTCACTACCTGCCTCCAGTTTTGCACGCAAAGGTAGCTAAGGTGCCCTTCCACTCGCATTTGCCACTTGAGTCGCGGTCTTCCTCTACTGCGATGTCCATCGGGGGCCCGGAGTGTTGGTGTCCATCCGCTCTACATGAGTCAGCCATTTCGGTCGTTGGATCTTCACCCTTCTGGTTAGGTCGATGTCGCTGTACAGTCCGTACAGTTCATCGTTGTATCTCCTCCTTTACTCATCGTCAATGCAGACGGGACTGAAGATCACTCGAAGAATTTTTCTCTCGAAGCAACCAAGAACACCCTCATCCATTTTTGATAATGTCCATTCCTCTGCGCCACAGAGCAGCACTGGGATTACTGAGGTCCTATATATGGTTCGAGAGAGGGCTTTGCTAGTCACTTTCCATCTTAGCTCGAAGAATCAGCGATTGGCAAGGGTAATTCTTCGTTTGATTTCAAGCGCTGGTGGCGTTGTCTGTATTTATAGCGGAGCCTAGGTAGACAAAGTTCTTAACTACCTCAAAGTTATATCTGTCGAGGGTGACATTCTGTCCGAGACGTCGGTATTGGTTGTCCTTTTTGCTTGACAGCATGTACTTGGTCTTGCCCTCATTGACCGCTAAACCCATTTTCGCCGCTTCCGTCTCAATACTCGCGAAAGCGCCACTGACATCACGCTGCTTTCTCCCGGTTATGTAAATATCATCGCCGTATGCGAGTAGTTGGACGGACTTAAGAAAGATTTTTCCTCTTGTGCTTGCGCGTGAGTTTTGCACTAATGTTTCAAGTATGGTGTTGAAGAAATCGCATGACAGCGCATCGCCTTGTCTAAATCCTTTCTGGATATCAAAGGTCTCGGTGAGATCTTTACCGACCTTGATGGAGCAGCGTGCATTCTCCATCGTCATCCTGCACAGACGGACGAGTTTGGCAGGGATGCCGAAAGTAAATATTGCTCTGTATAGTGCGTCTCTATATAGTAAATGCTGTCATACGCGGCCTTAAAATCGTTGAATAGGTGGTGGGTATCGATCTGAAGCTCATGGGTCTTCTGCTGTAGTGTGAATATTTGGTCGATGGTGGATTTTCTTGGCCTGAAGCCACACTGATATGGAGCTATCAGGTTGTTTGACGAACGGGTTCAGGTGTTCACACAATACGGCAGATAAGATCTTGTATGCGATGTTAAGGAGACTGATGCCTCTGTAGTTGGCGCTGTTCAGAAGGTCTCCTTTCTTGAGAATCGGACAAGCAATGCTGAGGTTCCATTCATCGAGCATACTTTCGTCCGACCATATTTTAGAGATGAGTTGGTGTATACTCCTTACCAAATCATCGCCATTAGATATTGCTATCTTCACCTTATCTATGTCGGGTGGATGCAATTGTTGGTCCACACCGTCCAAGTTAAAAGGCTCTTTCTGCCTTACTGCGGTGTCTGGTTTGTCATCACTGATATACAGTCTACTGAAATGCTCTTTTCAAATCCTCAGCATCGACTGCGACTCTACTACGATGTTCCCTTGTTCGTCTCTACAGGCTTCGGTTCAGGGCTTGTGTCCGTGGCATGTGTGTTTAACGTTTTGAGAGGACTTTCGAATTTTATTTATGGAGAACCTTCTCTTAATTTCCACGACTGCGCGCGTCTCTTGCTCCTTCTCTTTCCTCCTGAGAAGCCGGTGTTCGTCTCCCCTCTTAGTTTATAGAGCTCTTGAGCAACTCTAATTTTTCTATGCAACACGCATCTTGCTAAGCTGCATGTGCTTGCCGGCATTCATCATCAAATCAGGGGTTTCATTGTGGTGGTCGGGTGAAATCCAGCACATCACTAACGCCATCTCTGATGGCTTTTTAGCAGTATTGTCACTGGTCTTCCATGTTTGGTGTCGGCGGCAAGATACTTCTGCTGAGAGACTCGATCGGAAAAGGATTTGGTGAGTTCTTGCGATTGTTGCCGTCTGAAGTCGAAATTCCTCACAGCATTAGCTTGTCTTGGCGTAGTTTGGGATATCCTCAACAGTGTCTTGGCTACAACAAGATAATGGTTCAAGTCGATATTGGCTCCTCCTCGGAACGTTCGGACATCCATATGACTAGAGCAGTGTCCTGCGTCAACCATGGCCAATCTGGCTTACGGTTGATTGATCAGGAGTTTTCCAAGTCCCCTTGTGAATATCGAGATGGGGGAGCCGCGTGCTAGTTACGATAATGTTTCATCCGCCAGAAAGTCGATTAGCCTGAATCCATTGTCGGAGGTGGAGGACAATTTCTATGTCATAGCTAGGGTATTGCTCGTACGTCTTGTTTAAAAGCTCATAGGGGGTATCTTTGGTGTCGTCATCTTTCTCCTCTGTGGGGGAATGCCGTGGTAAACTTAGCCTTTAAGTATATGGATTGTTACAAGACTCACGTTCACATATCGGAAATACAAGAAGTCTTGCCTATATCTGCCTCCAATAACAAAGTAGTTGATGTCTCAGTTTTCATCCTCGTTTTGTCTGGTGGATCAGTTACTCCGGCAGTCTAGCCAACAACCTGGAGGGCAAGTTCCATGTTCGATGGCCCTAGAATGATTCATCATTTAGACCGAAGTTAGTAACCCGTTCAGGGATGTGAGCGCTACCATTTATCCATAAAGGGGTCATCCGCCACCATCTCCTTTTCGGGACCCAGGCTTGGTCTCAGGAATCCTTTCCGGCCGAAGCTTCAAATATGTCGAAAGACCCCGGATAAGGTCTCATATGTGCCACGATTTTACTGATCCTTTGATTCTATCTGGGAAATTCATCTGCTGTCCCGTTTATAGTGCTGCTATTTTTGTCTTCTGGTCAGCATTCGCGCTTATAAGTTTAGCAAGTTGCGTCAAGATGTACGTCGACCAATAGCCGATGGTTATCACTTTGAGGTAAAACATGCACAATTGATGTGTAGAAACAGTTGCAACACTGGATATCGCTAGGTTGATATTTCCCAAGGCCTACTCTATTTCTACAGCACCCAATTGGCTTCCAATGAGTTGATATCTCTTCGTATGCCAGTGTAGGCTAAAGACTTTACGTATTCTCAAAGAAAATAATCAAGGGGCGTCAAACTACAAGATCTTGTAGGCCAAGTTGCAATGTTTCCTTTAATCAGCTGAATGTTTCGTTTGCTGTATGTCACGTAGCACCATCTTTCCAGAACCACTATCATGCCATCCAATCATGGAACGATACAGTCGTCAAGCATGGCTGTATTGCAAATACTCTTAACCGTAACATGCCGATTAACTTCATTTTTAAAAAGATATGGTCCGATAAATCCACCAATCCACAGACCTTCAAAACAAGATCTTTCCGTGAAGTTTTGTATAAAATGGACGGACAGCGGTTAATCCGTTGTAAACGACACATTAATTCGATAAATGTTAATCTGCTTCAATATTGTCCTGAGTGAAGACATTATCTTCAGTACCCACGTCTGAGAAAATGTTTCATGGCTCAATGTGCTCAATTGTTCTAAAGTTTATGCACAAGCAAATGTGGATGATGTAGCTGCACTGTCTACGGATGGAGCTGTCGGTAAGACATAGGACCTGTCATTGAGAATGGCTCTCTAGATCTAAACGACTGGGGTAAGGCCAGTTGTTTACGTTTAGTCGGCCGTCCGGTGTATCTGTCGTCCAAGCTGAGATACCTGCAATTTTGGTGGCAACGACTTTCTTCTTGCACATTACTATCATATGCTCGTTTGTATAAAGACTGCCAAGTAGTGCTTGTTGTCTGTTGCTTATTCTGTGGAGTTGATTGAAAGAGACCGTCGCTATAGGATTTGTATTTAAAGTTCTTTAGTCCCATCGAACCGTAGCATAAAATCTAACAGCAGGATTTCAATCGTCTTCCCATCGATATTGCCTCAGTGTCTACATACCAACTTAAAATGTTTGTAAGTTCAAAAATCCTCAAAAATCGATATTTCTTTTGTAAAATCATGTATCTACGATAAATAAAAATACAAACCCAAGGACTTGTGCAGAATTAGACGCTTGTAATTTACAACGAAGGGTGAATCGTGGTCCTTAATATGATTGTTATCCTACTTCCTTGATGCAGCACCTAATAAATCTTTTGGTGTAGAAGCAGCAGGGTAGAAGCAGTAGTAGTAGTATCACAGTGTTTCCTCTTCAATAAACCATCGCCATTGCACTCTCTAAGGTATTGTTAGGACCAACAAATCAGGTTCGATGTACACCCCTCAAGGATAATGCATCAATGTCTGACTGTTTGCTTTCATCTCTTCTACTGACCTCCAACACGAAATCCATACCTTACCCGAACTATCTTCTTTATTGCCACATGCTCACCTCTGAGTTACTAAATTGATGTATAGATGTATCTGCCATTTATTCAGGGCAATTCTTCCGTGAAACGAATTTATAGATTCACTTGGTTTAGGTGAAGTTGGAGGTTGTGCTGGGTACGATGGGTTAGATGGGGTTCGAAGGGAAGGCTAAATATTTCACTTTGACCTCAAAACAAGAAGGAAGCAGCATCAGTTCTGGGTAAACAACCCTTTAACAGTTCAAGCACAACTAGGACATCTATTCTCCGGTCATCAGGGGAGTTTGGATATGTACATATCTGCATGCCATATTCTGATGATTGAATCAGATTCATATTTGTGAAATAGCGATAAAACTGTTCATTAAGGTCGGCGTGGACAGAGCTAGTGCTAAGAATGTCAAGAGCCAGGTGAAAGCTAATTTGAATTCATTCCGTTTCCGATGCTGAAATCGTAAATTGAAATTTCGCAGGAAATTGCAAAATTCACGTGCAACGAGTTGCGGTTTCTGTGATGTTGGACAGACGCTTTTCATAATATCGGCAGCGTGAATGGTAGGTGACCTGTGATACGATAGTTGTGACCGTTCTTCATAGCTTTAAAGACTATTGTAATGTAAGCGTGTTCCCTTCCTGCTACTCCAATATCCCTATTTGAATCTACAAATGTGCACTGGGGATTCAAAATTTATTATCCCTTTCTGAGAGAAAGAGAAAGAGTGTGCATATCGGATAAAACAAATTAGTTTTTGGCTAAGGAATTCTTTGGACATAATTAATGGGACACTCTTGAGCTGAAAGGACATTTTTAATTGTGTTTACCAAGCGTGAGTGTGTGTGCACAAGACAATGATTCAAAGGTTGAATGGGGTAATGCTGGAGGATAAAGCGACATTTGATCCTAGGTCAACACTGAACATTGTTGATTGGGTGGCGGAATGAGATGGTTGTAAGTGGATTTGATTTTTGAACATATTCAAGTTGCAAGAGATGTTTAAGCATGTCCTTCGGATAGGATCTGCTTGAATTTAGAAAGGATCTGAATGCTCTTGTTTAAATGAATTAACAAGTTGAGTGTATTCTCTGGATTCCTAATCAACATTCAGGAGTTACAAAAAGTCAGGCTGGGTTTAACTTTAAGTGATGCCTGTTTCCATCAGCTGCCAGAGGTCGGAAGTTTAATATTGAAGTCCTTGGTAGCCTGATATTTGTTAACGTTACAAGGTACAATATTTGTAAGGAGGTTTTCGCTTCCATGCTTAGTATTCAGAGAATCTGGCTATTAGTAATGAATATTGCGATGAAATATCAATGCTCAGTCGATTAGAAACTCCCTGTTTGATCGAGAGTGTTTCCAGTTTTCAATTCAGTATACAAGAAGAGATGCACTATGGTCGACCCATGCCTTGTTCTATTCGTTGCCCATTTTTGTGCCACCTCGCTTTCTGAGAATTTCTTTGGAAATTGCAAAATATAGGAGACATGCAAACAACAGAATAATTGTCAGTTGGCAATGGCTTAGCTATTAACGCAGGAAATAGAAAACACTGCTCAGAGCATACTTTATGAAGGGGCGGATAATTAACATAAATGGCAACCTTTGGCTTTGGCATACGGAAAATAATCGGTTTCAAGCTCTATGACACGCTCTTCTCAGCCTGGGAAAAAGGACCAATAACCCAAGTATGTCCATGTACAGTGTAACGTGCAACGTGTAACGTACATTCTAAAAGTGGCCTCGCCTGAGAAACAAACATCTTTCGATAACACCGCAATAGAAACAGCAAATGCAACGCCATTATTAGAAAGGGCTACTATGCGCTCAAACTTATGATAGGTACCCATTAACTACCTCAAAAATCAAAACGACAGCTTTGAGCAGTTTATTCGATTTCGCAATACCAATTGCTAAGTAACTGGAGGCACGCTTGGCTGGGTCTCATCTGATAGACAGAAAGTATTAAATCAGGTAGACCATAGTGGGGTTGGCCGAAAATCCGGAAGTTGAGTCTGCAGCCGAGGAGTCACTATCGGCATATAGGGCATCCATTATGTAGTAATGCATTAACTCATCGCGACCTAAGGCACACTTTGGGATCAAATTTTGCGCCAAGAATTTATAAACAATCAGCCCACTTGAGCACACAATTGTAGACGGCTAGAAGAGATTACGAAGAATATTTCAACTACCGTAGGACAGAGATATGTCGATAAGGAGTGAACACCACATCCACATTGATCAATAAGTTCAGAAAATTAAAAATACAAATTTATTCATCTAAATCTATATTGTCCCCTTCAAAGTTATCCCCATCGACTGCAACATACTTATGCCAGTGCTTGATCCAATCCTCGAAGCATTTTTTATATTCGGTTTTCGGTAAGTCAATCAGTGCTTCCTGTGATTTTTCCATTACTTCCTCTCGGCTGCTGAAACGCGTTCCCTGTAGTGATTTTTTAACTCGCCAAATCAGGTGAATTCGGTGGCTGTTGGATGGTATTTGTTGAATTTTTTGTCAAAAAATTACGAATAATGATGGCACTGTGCGACGGTGAGTTATCATGGAACAAAGTTTTCTGGACACAATTCTGGTCTCTTTCGGCGAATTGCTTCAGGCAAACATCTCATAACACCCAAATAATACTCTTTGTATACTGTTTGGCCTTCTGGCAAAAAATTCGTGATGCACTACACCGCTGTAATCCATGGAAACCGTGAGCATTGCCTTCTTTTTTGACTGAAAACAAAGTGTTTTTTTTTTGGTCTCGACTCATTTGGTAAACGCTATTCACTTGCCTGATGTCTAGATTGAGTGTCGTACTCAAAAACTTAAGTCTCGTCTACTTTTGATGAATGTGGGATCGGATTCAGCCTTTTGCGACGTCAACACGGTCTCTTTTTTGCATGAAATTGAGGTATTTTGGCACCATCTTTGCTGCTTCACAACGAAAACCCAAATCATTAACCAAAATGTCTTGGAAGGATCCATAGGCAATGTTCAAATCCTCCGCTATCTCTATGATGGTTTATTTGCGGTTGTTGACCAACATATCTTTTACTTCATCAATTTTTTCGTCGGTTTTCGATGTTGATGGTCTGCCACTGCGTTCATCATCTTCGATTGACTCACGACCACTTTTGAACCGCTTGTGTCACTGGAAAACGACCGTTTTCTTTAGAGAATCGTTGCCGAAACACTTTTCTAACATTTCCAACGTTCGCGCACCATTAAATCCGTTTTTTACGCAAAATTTAATACAAGTTCGTTGTTGCAAATTTAATTTCATTTCTAAAATTGTAAAAAATAGCCAAAACACACAGAGATAGATGTACTCTTGGCTTCGTAACTCTTGCAAATGTTAAGCTATGACGCTAAGATTTAGAGGGAATATCAACAACCATGTATGAACTTAAAAAAAAAACAGAACTCAAATTGGAACAATGGGAGCGCCACACGGGTACTTTTGGATCAAGTTCAATCTTTTGCTAGCTGCCCACAGTTTCGCACGCTAAGTTGGCTGAGCGTTGCGGTCTTCCTCTACTGCGCTGTTCCTCTTGAGTGGATTCGAAAACTTTTCGGACCGGAGCGTTGGTGTTTGTCCTGTATACATAGCCCAGCCATCTCAGCCGATGGATCTTTACTCTTTTGGCGAGGTCGATCTCGCTGTACTGTCAAAGCAGCCGTAAGCACCCTCATCCATCTTTCGATAATGTCCATGCCTCTGCTCCATAGAGCAAGACTGGGATTATTAAGGTCTTATATATGAGCAGGATAACTTTTGTTAATCGAGAGAGGGCTTTGCTATTTAACTGCCTTCTCAGACCAAAGAAGCAGTGATTTGCAAGAGTTATTCTTCGTTTGATCTCAGCCCTGGTGTCGTTGTCTGTATTTATAGCGGAGCCTAGGTAGACAATATCCTTAACTACCTCAAAGTTGTATCTGTCGAGGGTGACGTTCTGGCCGAGACGTCGATGTTCGTTGTCCTTTTTGCTTGACAGCATGTACTTGGTCTTGCCCTCATTGACTGCTAAACCCATTTTCGCCGCTTCCGTCTCAATACTCGCGAAATCGCCACTGACATCACGCTGCTTTCTTCCGATTAAGTCAATATCGTCGGCGTATGCGAGTAATTGGACGGACTTTTGAAAATTTGTGGCTCTTGTGTTTGCGTATGATTTTTGCTGTATTCTTTCAATTGGCGCATTACAGAGGGTCCCCTTGCTGGAGGTTCTCTTCATGGAACAAAGTTTCAAATTATTGGTCTGCAACGTTCAGGTTGAAAAGCCCATTCTGCATGACAGGAGTATTTGTTTCATCATCGCGGTTAAACCGTTTGCAGGAATGATCTTTTCCAAAGCCTAAGCATCGACTGCGGCTCTACTACGGTGTACTCTTGTCCGTATCTACAGGCTTCGGTTCATGGCTTGAGTCCGTGGCATTTTTGCCTAACTTCCGAATTTTATTCCTGAAGTAGCATCTCTCGCATTCTTCTACTGTGCTCTTTCTTTTTCCTCCTGAGAAGCCGATGTTCGTCTCCCCTCTTCTGCTCATAGAGTTCTTGAGCAGCTCTAGTCTTTCTATGGATCTTTCTTAGGTGCATTTGTTTCCTGCCACTCGCCCTCAAACCGGGGTTTTCATTATGGTGGTTGAGTAACACCCATCAAAAGCGGCATTTCTGATTGCTTTTTGGCAACGTTGCCACTGGTCTTCGATGCTTGATACTGGCGGTAACGGATCTCTTAGAAGACTAAAAGAGACTCGATCGGAAAAGGATTTGGTGATCTCTTGCGATTGTAGCCTGATGTCAAAATTCTTCACATTATTAGCTTGTCTCGGCGTTGTTCGGGATATCCGCAACCATACATTGGCGACAACAAGGTAATGGTCCAAGTGATGTTGGCTCCTCGGAACGTTCGGACATTCATATCACTAGAGGAGCGTCCTGCGTCGTTCGCAAAGTGACCAATTTGGTTGACAGTTGATTGATCAGGAGTTCTCCAAGTCCCTTTGTAAATATGGAGACGTGGAAACCGCGAATTAGCTACGAAAATGTTTCGCCAACATGGAAAGTCGGAGGTGATGTCCTGCAGGTTAAATCTTCCAGTTACCCAAAAGTGCTCTGTTTTCCTAGCTTGGCATTGAAATCATCGAGCACATGGTACTACGAGGTGCTCGTTCACATGCCGAAAATTCGAGCCTCCAACAATAGATCCGTATTCAAATAGTCACTGATTTTGCACTCGATAATAATCTCCGTAGTATATGTTTCAGTTTTTCGTCCTCGTTTTGCCCGGCCCATCCCATCGCATTTCTTGGATAGAGGTGATGTCTGCTTTGCTACAGTCTAGGGCCTCCACTAATTGTTCCGCTGCACGTGGCCTGTTAAGGGACTGGAATCGTTTGTAGTGATCATCAACAGTTGATCCATCCGTATCCGAGGCTTGGTTATGTTTCGGAACTTTCGTATGTTTTCCATGGCCAATTAGTTACCCCCAACCTAGAGGATTTGTTCCATTTCTGATTCCCCTTGGACGAGGGTTCGGTTAGACCGAGACCAGTAACCCCCAGAAACGACCCATTGATTTAGTAATGAATGCGAATCCCGAAAAGAGGACTCATAACATGCCTACGTTGTAGTCCAAAAATGTAATGAAAGAGTTAAGAGGGAACTTTACAGAGCTTAAAGAAAGTGACAGAAAACAGGAGAGTCAACCAAGCTGACTCCAAGCTGACTCCAAGCTCACTCTTCTAATCTCCACAAATTCATTTTCAGCAGATTGAAATACCTCGCCCTATAAGTCGTCAGGTACACCCGCTGTGTTGGGTTCAACTTAGATGTTGCTATCCATATCCATACCTCATTTCGGGTAGGTGAACTTAAGTTACGGCTGTCATCACGCAGGTTAAATGGTTTATTCTGCCTGAGGGCGGCATGTTAAGCTTCTTCACCGATACACAGCCTGCAGAACTAGTTTTATCATATTCTTCGTACCGACAAGGTTTATTTCTTCATTTGTAGGTTTTCTTGCTTTGGCATGTTCGTTTTATCCGTTGACAAGACTTGCGTATGATATTTCTGCAGTGCAACCTTTAAATTGGAAACGTTGATTTTCTTCCTGTCTCTTTTGCTTGTAGAGCTCACGAGCTCTTCGCGTCCGTTGCTGCAGCGCCGCTGCATGCCGATATTCTTTATTGAACTAGGGATTTCTTGGTGGTGGTCGAGTGAATTAGTCACGGGGTCTCTGATGGCACATTGGCAGCGCTATACATTATACTTTCTCACATGGGTCTTCTTTGTGGTAGGAATTGGGAAATCCATATTCGCATTTAGGCTGCAACAATGCGGTGATCCGAGTCAATGTTGCCGAAACGTTCGGATGTCCAGAATACTGAAGACATCCATAGGTCGTAGTCCTTAAAACGTGGCTCTCAATAATGAATCCACTTAATTCCAAGGTCATTACTTTGATAATCTGTTCCGTACAGCGTAGGCAAGTATATTGTTAATGTTCAAGCACGCCTTCCAATTTTTGCATGCATGAGTAAGGGTTTACCTTTGCAGTTACCATTGACTACCACATGGAGGTAAGGCAAACACTTCGCTACAAACCTGACTGTTGCGTTGCTAGCCCAATCCAAGTCATAGGACAGTCAACAGATTTCCGATCAGAATTCACGTTTATAAAAGAGAAATTGTGCTTAAATCCAAATTACAGTCCTTCATGCCAGTAGACTTTGTCAGTGGGTCATGCTCGTTATACCAACATTTCCTTTAAACTTAACTCAGCATCAACTTAATCCTCTTATAATTGTAAAAGAGTTTTAAAACCTAACAAGCTTGGCCACCCAGGCTGAACAATCGATATCTCCATCGACCCAAACCAAAAATCCAGCAACATTTGCTACCATCTCCTCAATCACTACACCTACCAGTCTGTTTCAAAGCAAAATCGACAAATTGAAATCGTTTTTCCTCCAAAGAAGACAACTGGAAAGACGAATAGGACGACTAGGGTGACTAGGACGATTAGGACGTACATAAAGTCTAAGAAGACTAAGATGACTACTTCGACGGTGCCACAACAAAATCAGCAGACAAAGGAAAAAGCAAGCACAATGATCCTTTCTCATAATGGAAAAATGTTGAAAGAACTATTTTCCTTACCACTGGACCGAGATTATTAGATTGCCCTTAGGTGGAGACTGGGTGAATGGGTGGTAGTATTTACGAATTACTTTCTCCCCTTCTTCGATTTTTATTTCAGTAAAAAGGTATGAAAGATGCAATCGCTTTTCCCTCCACCAAAAGAGAACACCACACCGAAAGGAGAACAAAGGAGTTTTATCTACCTTCGATTCCTTTGATGTAAGTTGTCCTACCAACCCTTTGAACTGTCTTTTGCCACACTCCCTTTTCGTCCATCTCCATCAACTACCCCAAAATAACCATTGAAATATGTTTTCTGTATTCAGGATTGTTTTTTCCCTTTCGTTTCTGTTCTTTAATCGAAAGCTCCCCTGTGCCAATGGAACTTCTGTATGTTGCAGCATCCTACAGAATGACATTCGAACTACAGAGAAAGCGATAATGACAAGAAGGGCAAATAGTCACATACTCACACTACATAGAAAGTAATAGAAGAACACATCAAGGAACCGATAGAATCAATAAAACGGTTACTACAAACTAAGCTCCATATGGAGTGCACTTGAGTAGAAAGAAAAAAAAAAAACCAAGAAAAAGAATCAACGGAACCCAATGACTATATCCTGCGGGCATATGATTTTCAATTTCGAAGTCGAAGTTTGAGTCCCGGTTCTGTTCCATGTCCTCGAGGATAGGAAACAAATAAAAAAGAAAAAGAAACTAGAGTAGATCGGAGTGGAGTGGCACAGTAAATTTGTTTAGCCCCAAGCGCCAATGATGCAGCCAATAGAGTAGGAATCTAGGTCCAAAGGACATGACATGATGTGCAAGAAAGATGTAATCTCTTTGATTAGATCCGTTCTGGATGTTTTTTTTTCTTCATTTTTTTGATTTTTCATTTTTGTTCCCCCAAACTGCAGTTCCTTTCCGAGTTTTGTCGAAATTGGTTCGTTAGTATGGCAAACGAATGCGCGGTGTTATTTAGTGGTTTGGCTGAAGATCGTTAGGGATGCGGTTTTCTAAGATTTTTTTATTTTTACCTATTCCTGTGGCCAGAATTAGAAAAAATGGTTGGGTTTTGTTTTTTTTTGTCATTTTTTTGGGGATGAAGAGTACTAATTTGCACAATAAAACAGATGGAAGCTGATGACCGAACTACAGGGTTGGTTGAAACTTAGTTCAGTTGGAAACATCGGTGGGAAATACCATGGGACCGTTGGTTGGCAGCAATAAATATGACGGTGGTGAGAATCATTTTTTTTCTCCACTAGTGAACCAAGTATAATAAGCCACAAATAAGTGACTAAAAATTCAAGCCATTCGAAGGGACAAAGGAGAGAATGGCGAAATGGTCCGAACTTAAAACCATAAGTTCTAGGCGTTTAACTTGGCTAAGGTCTGAGCACTTCCTTCGCATAAAGAAATAACGTTTTCAGTTTATATAGGGTAAACAGATAAGAACGGTTGGGAAACAAAATTTAAACAAAACAACAACAGTGTGAGATTTAAATTTGATTCTGGCCTTATTTAGAAGCTACATTCATGTCATTATGTGTGGAATAGAAAATCATTCTGATAGCCGCCTTGGCTTCGCTGGCGGTGCTTCATGCGGTCGGGCAATAGTGTGTCAAATGTTGGCCTCGAGCTCGTCCAAAGTGGTTGGCTTGTTAGCGTAGACAAAGGTTTTGACGTAGCCCCAGAAAAAATAATCAACTGGTTTTAATTCGTATGACCGCGGCGGCCAATTAATGAACTCTCGCCCTGAGATGACCAAGTCAGCAAATTTCTCCTCCCAACTTCGAGTGTTGCGTAGCTTGTATGGCATGTAGCTCTGTCTTTTGGAACCATAGCTCTGAAATCATAAAATCGGTTTACATTGCTCTATATGTGAAACCATTGACGGTAACGATGTCTCCTTCCTCATTTCAAAAGAAATAAGGTCCGATGATGCCATCATGCCATGAACCGCACCAAATAGTCAATTTTTGTGGATGGATTGATGGTTGGCCGAACACTTGCTGATTGTGTTCGCTCCTATAGTGGCAATTTTGCTAGTTGATATAGCCGCTGAGCCAAAAATGGTCCTCGTCCGAGTAGGACAATCAGCCATAATCCCGATCTCCGGTCAACATTTACTGTGCCCAATAAGCGAATTCACGTCATTGTCTATTGAAGTGCCGCTTTAATTGTTGCGTCAGCACAATCTTATACGGATGTAGGCTCAACTCCAGGCGCAAAATAAACCGGGTTGACTCTGGCGATGCCGAATTCAACTGGTCGAGGCCGAATCGTCATTTCTGGGTCTTCTTCGATACTGCTATGTTTTTTTCATTTAGCACCAACCTTTGTCTGATTGATGGTTCTGGATCCTGAAGAGTGTCTTTTTTTATCACTCCACCTGGGAGCATAGGGCTTCCACTTGGCAACTCCATCTCACTCGTTGGGTTGGTTGCACTTATTTTTACACTGTTCCGAATGAAGTTGAGTTTTCCTATTTCCTGCAGTGTCGATCGTCTCCAGGTATTCTTGGGACGGGCTCTGGATCTTTTGCTCTGAGGGTTCCACTCTAACGCCATTTTGGTAATGCTGTCGGCTTTTTTCCTGATGGTATGTCCGATTCATTTCCATTTACGTCTCTTGATCTATATCGCAATTGGTTCCTCTCTTGTCATTTCCAACAGATCCACGTTCCTGATGATGTTTAGCCAGAATATTCGACACATGGTACGGAGACATTTTTTGATGAATACCTGAAGTTTCTGTATGATGTTGTTGGAAATAAACCAGGCTTCGCTGGCATATATTAATACTGACTTGACACATGAATTGAATATTCTGATCTTCGTGTTCCTGGAAATCTGGGAACTCCTCCATATGGGTCGTAATTGGCCGAATGCTGCTCTTGCTTTTCGAAGTCTGTTATCAACGTTTGCTTCAGCGCCGCCGTCTGTTGTTATTATACTACCGAGATAGCTAGATGGAAGCTATCCACATATTCGACGGGGTTTCCTTCGATGGTAATGCCTCCTCTGTTGCAGGTGTTGAACCACATGGCTTTAGTCTTCTGGATATTTATCTCCAATCTGGCGCATCGTGCTCATCTTCTAAATTTAGCTTGGATATCACTGAGCTTATGTGATAGAAGACAAATATCGTCCGCATAGTCTAAGTCCTCGAGCTGTCGTGTGAGGCTCCAAGTTATTCCACGTCTCTGCGCGCAGACTTCTCTCATAATTTCATCCTGGACGCCCGCAGCGGGCGTTACACTTCATTTTCATTATAGCCTCTTTTATCTCATTTTATCGATATTCTTAAATTGTTGTCTGTGTGGCTGTTTGTTTCATTTCCATACCGTTTTTCGTTGTTGTCATCTACGGTATTGCTAATTTCTTCGATATGTTCCCTCCGTTTTTAAGTTTGGGCATCTATGTTCGCACGCCGCTGCGGTCTTTGACTGGTTGCTTCCTGTTATACTTGCGGTTTGTGAGTCTTTTTATAATCTGGTGTAACTCTCTCAAGTTGTTTTGTCCCGCAGCTGTTTCTGCCGCAATGGCTATTTTTTCCGAGAACTGTTTTTTGTCTATTTTAGCGGCTTTCTTTACCTGTTTGGCAGCGATGTTGTATTGACTGCTAGTAGCTGCGTTATTGATAAGATGCCGCTTTAGTTCCTTTCTGTGAGATATCCATATTTTTATCTACGGCTGTGCTATACCAAGTGTTTCTTCTCCGACTTGACTGAAAACTGCTAAAATATCTTTCCATGTATGATTTTCCGCTAATGTTGATGTCTTCTCCAGTAGGTTGTTCAGTAGTTCGTTTCTTGTAGGTACACTTTGGAGTTGTTGGAGGTTTACACGGCTCCTTCTTCTATGTCTGGTTATTCTTTGTGCTTTCAACTTGATCTTTAAGTCAGCAGTGATGAGTTTGTGGTCGCCCAAAGAGTGCACTCAAGCTCAAACTATTTCACGGTGCGACGAATTGCCTCCACCCTGAAGCCATGATGATGATCAACCTAACAATGAAATACACGTTGCGTATTTACAACTTAGCTGAAGTTTCGGAAAAATTTTTTTTAATGATTTGTACATGTTTGGCAAGAGTAAAACAATGCATGATGAAATGGCAAACCTTTCTGAATATTTTAAGAACTAAATGTCATTGGTAAATTTGACAGCTGCTGAAACAAATTATTTGAAAACTATCATAGCTACCTGGTAACTCTTTGTAAGGCAAAGACAAATTTACACAAAATTGAGAGAATTTACAGATTTCACTATTCCCGGGCCTTAGTCAACTTGTAAAAAGAGTGGGTGACCTTACTGAGTAAGTGCCTCATGCCATATTCATAGCCAATCGCTGAATACTCCCAAATTGGTGCAGTGCTAACTTACAGACCCGGGTTAAATACTAACTAATCTCATGCCAAACTAAATAGTAAATGACCGTGTTGCTCATGGTCGAGGGAGATGATTGTTTAGGCCGTTTCTGAGTGCTTCTGCTACAACGGGAATAGGACTCGTGTCACACGTTGAAAACATATGCCAACTGGTGGTTTATTAGGTCAGAAAAGAGAAACATGCTTACTCCTAAGGTGGCTCTATAATTTGGAGTAGACATTGGCTTCAATTAAAAAGCCTTTCGATTTATTCCGGTCCTTAGCTAAATGCCTCCAGTTGTGCACTTCAAATTTGTTTAGGCCTCCTTTTTCTAGTGATCGCCACTTATTATCTACTGCGTTGTCGCTCTGGTTTAGATGAGAATACTCTGCGACAGTGAGCACTGGTGTCCATTTTCTCTACCTGTCCTCGCCATTCTAGGCGACTGATGCGCAGTTTTCTCATTGGGCCAATACGACTGTATAGCTCATATAGCTCGTCGTTAAAACTTAAAGTCTAAATCCCTTCAACGCAAATGCGACCTAGTATTTTTCGAAGATTCTCGAAAGTTAAGGAACAAATTTCCTCGGCTGTCAGTGCACTTGTTTCTCGAAATCGTTACTTCTTGGCATCTTAATTTAATTTCGCGAGTTTTATCAAACCTTGCATTGATTTTTTTCCTGCTGCAGTTATTTACTCTTTTTGCCTACAATGTCCGTCAACGGAAATAATACCCCTACCAACAAGCCCATCACCCGCAACGCGGGGAAATCATCCAGCTCACTGACTGTGGAGCTTGCATCGATGGAAAAGGGTATTACGAGGCAAATGATGATTTTGCTAAAAGAAGCAGAGGATCGAATCACTTCGAAGATGGATGCTATCTTAAACGAATTTAAAAACAAAATCCTGGAAATGAACATTGAACTTTCAACGTTGAAGTCAGACAACACGCTCTTCAGAGAACAAATTGATGAAATTCAGCGCTCGCAGAGACTTAGTGATGTGGTCATAAGAGGTATCCCGTATGTTGAGAATGAAAATACCAACGATATCGTCAAAAAACTAGCTGCCAACATCAAACACAAACTCACGTGATGTTAATGGCACTATAATTGTTCGACTCTCTTGTCATGCGTAACAGCGCGCTTTTCTATTTGCCTATAGGTCTAAGCATCGGTTGCACTTGTCAGAGATGGAAGGGTTCACATCAAATGATGCCGTCTACATAAATGAAAGTTTAACGCCAAAGAACAATACATTTCAGCACGAAGCCCTTAAATTGCGTCGGTTTGGTAAAATTGTTGCTGTTAGAACAAAGAGTGGTTTGGTGCACATAAAGCGAAGAGATGGTGGAAAAGAAGAGCGAGTTACTCGTATCAGCATTTCGTGTCCTTCCGAGCTTTCCTGAGTTTTCACGCTGTCTTACTGATTGCAGTGATCCCACTTTTTATTTTTTGTCTTTGAGTCGGCACTTTTAATGGTAGTATTTTTCTTTTTTTTTCTTCTTCTTATACATATCTTGCTTTTTTTATAAATTTATTTATAAATACCTTATTGATTACTCTTTTTTTATATATTTACTATTTGTGTATTTATTCCTTTTTTAATTAATATATTTTTATTTATTTTGTAAATGAGTCCTTATGGTGGGAACACCTATTGTATTCCTCGCGTTATGCTTAACATTTTCAGCAAGTTTGCAAATGGGCTAAAAATTTGTAACCTTAATACTCAAAGTATACCCGCACACATTGATGAGTTACGCGATTGTTTCTCGGAGGGACCAATTGATTTTATTTGCATTACCGAAAGTTGGTTAAATGAGGATATCAGTAATTATGCTATTGATATACCAGGGTATTATATCTTACGTAACGACAGAAACTCGAAACGTGGTGGTGGGGTTGCTATATACTGCAAATCGGAATTTAAATGTGAAATAATTGAGTCGTCAAAAGATTCCGAGGTTGAGTTTATGTTTATTGAAATAATGAATAGTGTAACAAGTGTGTTAATTGGTTGTGTGTACAATCCAAACAAAAGTTTAAGCGTTAGTCAGTTTTTTGAAAGTCTCAGTTTGCACAGTCCTAAATATTCATCCTTAGTTGTGTGGGGTGACCTTAATATTGATCTCTTACTAGACAACAATCTATCACAAAACTTAAAAAATGAATGTTCTATGGTTGATCTAGATATTGTCAATGTTTCCAGAGCTACTAATTTTCGTCCCTATTGTAAAGAAAGTCTTCTTGATATAGTGTTAACGTCAAACTTAGAGCTAGTCACTGAATACAAACAAGTAAGTTTTCCAGGTATTCCATCATATCATGACCTAATCTTTGTTAACTTAGATATACAGATTCATGTAGTGCCATGTCCCGTGCAATTTACCTTCCGTGATTTAAGTAAAATTAACGAGCTCGATTTGACTCGCGATATTCTGAATTGTCCTTGGCATCTCTGTTGGGAAACTTGTTCAGTCGATGATAAAGTTAATACTTTTCAATCACTTGTCCAGTCACTTTTCGCGAAACATGTACTAATTATAGTTAAGAAAGTCATCAACAACAGCGTTCCCTGGTTTTCTGAAAACATCAAAAAACTTATTTGAAATAGGGATAGATCGTATTCTCGTTGGCGGCAAAATCATAGTAGAAATAATTGGAATATCTTCAAACTTCAAAGAAATAGAGCTACGGCCGAGGTAAGAAAAGCCAAAGCAGCATTTTACTCCTCTAAGCTTAATAGTACCCAGCCTAGTTCTACTCTCTGGAAGAACCTCCGATCCTTAAGAATTGTTGAAAAGACGTCAATGGGATGCGATCTAGATCCGAACCACTTAAACAGATTTTTTCTTAAAACCTTGGATAGTTCAGCTAATAACAGCAACACTGACCTTACTGTAACCAATCATGAAAATTTTAATTATTTTGAGTTTAACTGTGTGTTAGAGAGTGATGTGGCTAAAGCCTTATCCAACATCAAATCAAACGCGGTAGGAGTAGATTGTATATCTATTAAGTTTATAAAATTAATTATGCCCTGGATATATTATCCTCTTACGCACATTATTAACTCATGTATCATGAGATCTAAGTTTCCTTAAGCTTGGAAATATGCTAAAGTTGTGCCAATGCCTAAAAATACTACGAGGAACCGGCCGAAAGATTTTAGGCCTATTAGTATTTTACCGTGCCTATCAAAAATTTTTGAGATTTTATTAAAAAACTAAATCAATGAGCACATAAGCTCAAATAAAATGTTATCTCCGTTTCAATCAGGCTTTAGAGAAAATCACAGTTGTACCACGGCTATAATAAAAGTTCTAGATGACTTAAGAAGGGCGTATGATAAGAATAATGTATCTATTCTGTGCTTATTAGACTTTTCTAAAGCCTTTGACTGTGTAAACCATCAACGCTTGATTGAGAAGCTGAAAAGTCAATTCAGTTTTGGTAATAACGCTGCATCTCTTATATTAAATTATTTAAATGGCAGATTTCAACAAGTGCAAACTAGCCAGGGAAGTTCAAATTTTCTAGCGGTGCATTCAGGTGTCCCACAAGGATCCATTTTAGGATCACTCTTATTCTCATTGTTTATAAACGACATGCCTAAGGTCTGTCTTGATGCATCGGTGCATTTATATGCTGACGATGCTCAGGTATATTTGTCTAGACCGATTGACTTAATGGATGATTGTGTAGTTAGACTTAATGAGGACTTGGAACGAATTTATAACTGGTCTGTTCTCAATAAACTGTCCTTAAACCCCGCTAAATCTAAAGCAATTGTTATCTGTAATGACAAGATTCATTCCAACTGCTTGCCACAAATACATTTAATGGGACAATTGATTCCATATGAAAATGAGGTAAAGAACTTAGGAATATATATCTGCAAACTGCAAACTTTCCTGTGAAAGCCATATAAATTATGTTATCAAAAGAATATATGGTAGTCTACACCAACTTTATATCTCATCCGCCTTTGTCCCGACCTTCACAAAGCTTAATCTTGTAAGAGCTCTGTTTATGCCCCTTATAAACTATAGCTCAGTAGTTTATAGTAATATGGATGCAATGTCCTTCAGAAAACTAGAACTAGCATTTAATTCGGCGATTCGCTACATATATGGTCTCCGTAAATATGACCACATTTCGAGATTTTCCTTTAAGCTTACCGGATGTACCCTTAGACAACATATAAATATACTAAACTGCACATTTCTGTATAAATTGCTCAAGACTAAACAACCGACATATCTCTTCGAGAAACTAAGTTTGGCTCATTCAAATCGTACCCAAAATATCAATGTTCCTTATTTTAACTTTTTAACTAGTCAACGTTTATTTTTTGTTCATGCTATAAGACTTTGGAATTCCATACCAATATACATACGTCAATCTAGTTCGCTTTTTATTTTTAAAAATTTGCTTGTTTCGTTTGTAAAGAGTAATCGTAACAACCACATTTTTGATTTATAGTAATTTTTGCCGACTCACATACATACTGCCGACTCAAGTACAAATAATGAGAATGTAATTCTTAATGTACAGTCGAGAAATAAAGGAAATAATAATAATAATAATAATAATTCTTCTCTCGAAACGACTGAGTCCAAGCTTCAGCACTATAAAAAGTGCTTATATAAGATCAAGGTCTTATATGTTATAGAGTATCTTTATTCTTTCGGAACTTCTCAATTCCATTTTTAAACTAAAAAAACAAGGCAAGGTTAATTCTTCTTTTGACTTCTGCTGAGGTGTTCTTAGCTAAAACTTTAACAAAGTCGAGGCTTAAGCTGTGGACTGTGGCGTTCTGTCTAATTCTTCGATGTTGCACGACCCTAGCTGTTGACAGCATTTACTTTACCAATTGCCGCAGCTTTTGTTTCAATTCTAGCCAACAAACCGACAAAAAGTCAGCGGTATGAAAATAGTGGATATTGACGGTAAAAAGCTGGTGAACTGTTTGAACATTAGAAAATTACAAAGAAAGAAGCCCAATCAGTGTAATTTAAGTCAGCTAGGTCGACTAGTGCAGCAGTATGTAGTGGTAGACTCAGAAAAACTAGCACAGCGAAAAACGTAAAGATTTGCGTTGGGCAGCTTCGATACGTAGAATGTGGTTGCAGTAGTAAGGGTCTAATAACGTTCACGTAAAAGGATTTTGCGAGAATCAAACTATTGTGAAGCAAAGCAGAGTGCAGCTTTAGCTTTTCTTATTATGGAGTCAGTATAGGTCTTGTGGTCTATATCACAAATAATGCCCAAGTCCTACATTGATTTCACTAAACCTACAATTTGCTATACAGTAAGCGTATTAGATATCTTGGTATTTATTTATTTAATCAGAGTTAAAAACAGTTGCTTCGGCACCATATTCAGACCTTTATAAGATCATCTTTTAAAGATCGGAAAGATATTTACAGATTATCTATATAGACATCATACCCGGCCCGGCTTTGCACGGGTGTAATTTAGAAAATAAATTGAAGAATGTGAAATACCTACTCCCTTTGATTATAGAATTTCTTTATAAACAATGTTTGCGGCTGACTTTTAGTTACAAATACGAACAAATTTTGTTTGAAAGTAACGCACGAAAGAGCTACGTGCTACATAGGAAAACCACTCAACGCTTAGGTCTAAGCCAGTAACGTTAAATCTCTGACCTTGTGATTTGTTAGTGGTTACTGAAAATGGAAATTGTTTTTGGACACTGCAATCTTTTGAATTGGAATAATAGATCCATTGGTATCAATGGAATCCGGGGAATTAGCACGGTTTCTCCAATTCCACATCCGGTCAGAATTGTCTACTCTAAAGTAAAAGTTTTCAGACATTTAAATCGGAGACGTGTACCGTCGCACAATTTGGGCGGATCAGTGTTTCGCAATAAAATAACAGGACACCCTTCTTTTAAGACCAATTTATGTGGGGACAATCCAGAAGGCTGCATGCAATTAAGAAATTCTGTTGGGAAATGTACAGTCTCTTCCTGGCCCAGCACAGTGTCTACAGAGTAGTATGCTAGCGACTGTGTATTAGATAATCAAGTCGTTTACTTTACCTACTTGATTGATTGATTGATTGTTAGTAGATGCCAAAATAACTCTCTCCTTGAACCAAGTTATTTCTGGATAAAAATGTAAACGTTTTGATTATCTAGATTAATTCTCCCATTGTTTCGTGGCATCCGTCCATTTCTTATTTTCAGTAACAACTCTGAAAAATCCCGGTTTTCATGTGCTGTAAATGACACTCTCATATTTGTTTTGAGTTCTAATCTATTCACACATGGCCAGAAAAATAGATTTTTTCAATGAAGCATTGGTTTCATCAGCACGTTTCCCTCTTAATACCACTGGTAAGATTGTCCAAAAGTCACCAGAGACAATACCGTACATCCACGCATGGGTGAATCTGTTGAAAACTTGTTTGACATGGTAGCTTTGTCGCAAATTATTAATGAGCAGTCGCGTATTAATTTTCCAGTGCTAATGTCCTCAGTAGTAATTGTTAGAGGAAGTTTGAATGTTGCATGAGCGGTTCGGCCTCCTTCCAAAAGTGTAGCTGCAATTCTGGATGATGCTACAGCTAATGCAATTTTGCCAGTAGATCTTACTTTTCTAAGGAGCAAGTTGATAAGAAATGTTTTTCCTGTACCTCCAGGAGCATCAAGAAAATATAACTTTTCTTCGTTTATGTCAATAATGCATCATATACTTTTTTTTATCTATGTATGTTCATATTGATTGATTTTTATGCGAAAAACGGTCAAACACATAAGTGTAACAGCTGTGTCGCTCTGAGATGAAAATCTGTTATATCTGATGAGCGTATTCATCTATCCGAGGCTAACATTACACTACCACCAATACTTCATCTGCAACTGACTCTATTCTCAACAGTGGCTCTACTTGCACTTCTTCGGTAAGAATGAGTGACTCCGTATCAACCCCTTCGGTCGGTGCCCATGACGTCAACAATGCGGGCGATACGGTTACAAATCAAATGCTTCTTGCAGAGATCATTAAACTCCAACAGATTGTTGCAGAAGCAATGTCAAAGATTAGTTCTCTCGAAGATTCAAATTGTTCTCTGAACAAAAAGGTTTTGTTTTTGGAGTCAAAGCTAAACATCATCGAGCAAAGAGAGTTACAATGCTATGTTGACATTGTTGGCATACCAGATGTCTCAAACAAAAATGCTAAGGAGAAAGTGTCACTTCTCCTTTCGGGGCTCACTGGAGCTGAGTGCAACAACAACTCATTCCTAATTCCACTTTTGTTGCAAATTGTAATAATTCGTATTCAGCTGGATGACTGTGCGAGTAAATTATGGAAAATAAAAAGTGCCGATGTACTGAGTTTATTTTGTGAAATCTCTGGTGTACGTTACTGCTTCTGTTGTGTTTATAGACTTCATAAATATTCAGTAGGTGTCTTCTTGGATGAATTCTCGAGTTTCTTAGAGTTACAAACTTGTAAGAATGTTATACTGTTGGGTGATTTTAATATAAATATACTGTCTGAGTCTATAGATTTTAATAATTATTTATCACTTATGGCGTCACATGGTTTTGATTCTCTATTGTATCAACCTACACGTCTTGATTCTTGTCTAGACCATATATTTCTAAGGCTTCACAGATGCAATCTTATTGGTTATCAAGTTATGGCTTATGACCTGAGTATAACAGATCATTATTTAACTTGTATTCAGTTCGACCATAAAGAATGCAAGTCTAGGAACTCATCTTATCAAACTTTTGAGTAGACTTAATTTTGAATTTTGAGAAGAAGTTTACAATTCAAGTGATCCATCTTATGCTTTTGATAATTTTCTCAAAATATTACAGTTTCATCTATCATGCTGCACTAATCGTGTGAATAAAAAATGCAATAAGCTGAAGTGTATTAAACCGTGGATGACTTTTCGCTTCCTGAAAAAATATTACGATAAATTGTGCAAGCAGTTGAAAAACGAAATATAATATCCATCTGCAGAGATTCTTATTTTACAAAAAAACTATCCAAAAATATCGGAAATACAAAAAAAGAATGGGCAGTAGTAAATGAGATACTGAACAGATCGACGAAGAATGATGAGTTTATTTTAAGACATAACAATGTTAACATATCGGACCCTTTGCAAGTTGCCAACTTGTTCAATGACTTTTTTACAAATTTACAAATTCCTCTCATGAATTCTTAAATGTTAGTGTCCCTACTTCTCATTATGAACATT
This sequence comes from Volucella inflata, assembly GCA_928272305.1. Lineage (NCBI taxonomy): Eukaryota > Metazoa > Arthropoda > Insecta > Diptera > Syrphidae > Volucella > Volucella inflata. Next base: position 16,819,804 of record OV743718.1, on the reverse strand, counting down.
CATTTAATTCGGAGGGTGCGGAACCGCAAACATTTTTTTTCTGTGAGTTTACAGGTGCTGAGATTCAAAAAATCATTATGTCACTTAAATCATCAAATTCATCCTCTTTTGATTCAGTTTCCAGCTCTGTTCTTAAGCATATTTCATTTTTTGTTTCCGACGTCCTGTGCTACATTTTTAACCTTAGTGTTAATAATAATACTTTTCCAAAAACACTGAAAACAGCTGTAGTAATACCCCTCCACAAAAAAGGTGATACTCAGACAATAGATAATTTTTGGCCTATATCTCTTTTATCTGTATTTTCAAAAATTCTTGAGAAAGGCATGAAATCGAGAATTCTTTCGTTTTTAAGTAGGACGGATTTTTTCAACAATTGTCAATTTGGCTTTAGAAGTTGTATGTCGACAGAAACGGCCTGCAAAAATTCATCGGAGAAATTTATAATACTCGTAGTATAAATTTGTCCAAAAGATGTGCAGCTCTATTTGTAGACATAACTAAGGCATTTGACACAGTGAACCACTCTTTATTTAATAATAAATAAACTGTATAATGCGGGCTTTAGAGGGTTTATTTTTAACTGGTTTGCTTCTTACCTAGCAAATCGAAAGCAGATGGTAAAGATCAAAGAGTCTTTTAGCTCGCTGAAATTTATAAATACAGGTGTTCCATAAGGATCGCTATTGGGTCCTATTTTGTTTTTAATTTATGTTAACTCTCTGTTTAGTCAACCTTTCAAAGGAATAATTTCTGCGTTTGCTGATGATACTGCTATTTTCTACTCCTATAGCAATGGTTTTAATATTTTTATGGATGTAAATCACGATCTTGAATTACTGAGATTATGGTTCAGTCATCATAAACTTGTAATTAGCATGAAAACTAAGTTTATGTTTTTTAATATCAGAAGCATGGACTATCAAGATTTTTCATTATCTTACCATAGCCCGAATTGTACGCGTTTTCCTTTAATCTGTTGTTCACAGAATTCGATTAGTTTTGATCACAACACTAATTGTTGTGATTACTGCTTCGATATTGAGTGTGTTCAACAATTTAAATATTTGGGTATTATTTTAGACCATAAACTTAGTTGGAAGGATCATGCTAATTATTTGAAACAGTATATGAATAGAGCAGTAAAGCAGTTGTACCACTTAAGTCAATATTGTAATACAACTATCTTACAGCTAGTTTACAATGGTTTATTAAAATCTAAATTCCAGTATGGGTTATCCTGCTGGGGTGGGGCATATTACTCTCACATCCACATCCTCATCTGCATCTGCAAAGTGAATCGTACAACGCATAGCTTAGATCTTTTTAGGAACCTCGAATTTCTTCCTTTAAGACACTTATACTGCTATAAAGTTTTAAAAATATTCTTTGAAAAATCTGGTTATTATCAGGTTAGAACATATGAAAATTATAACTTGCGTAATAACACCAGGAATTTTGTAACAGTACCAACAATTAAAAAAATACACTTTTCTAGGTTTTATTCTGTTGTTGCACCTTGTCTTTTTAACTTGCTACCTGATAACATTAGATGCGAAAGAGTAAAAACAGTATTTTTAGTGAATGTTAAAAAATGGCTTTTTTCTTTTAATTACACGGATATTGAACAAACTTTTGAACCATTAACTTAACCTATTTGTAACATCTGTTTGGATTTTCTGCTTTATTTATTTCTTCTTTGAAACATATTCACAGTGTTTTTTCCCCATCCACATTTTGAATTTAATTTTTTTTTATCTTATAAGTATACATTCGTCACTTGTCCATTAGGCAACAGAATGTACTGCATTATCATGCCTAATATGTTTTGTGATTATATAACATTGTTATTTATAGTATAAGTTTGCAATGAAATAAATAAACAAATAATAAATAAATTATAATAATATGATGTTCATCTTGAGCTACAATTTGTTTAAGCAGTTTAAATTGATCGTAGTGAGCTTTTCTTGCGTATTTGGCGTTAGTTAATTCAGGGTTCGTTATATTTGTAGGCATCGGCGAAATGGATTTACCCGAAAGTTATTTTACTACCTTATTCAATTCTTACAACGCTTCGTCAAAATGTTTTGATCATCATCATCATGGACATAATCTGACTTTAACGCTCGTAGTCGTCAATTCAGTATACCTTCGGCCATATTCTGCTCATACATGTTGCAGAGAGATACAATATCGGTCAATTGACAAAACGCTGTAATTATGACAAACAAATACCATAATGACCTCGATGAACTGCCAATAGTGGCTTTCGTTAATGTGTGGTCCCATTGAGCGTCGTCATCCAAAGAACTTATGCATGCTTCATATGTATTATAAGTTACTCCTTGTATGGTTTAAAGGTCTTAAAATTTGATTGGCCCTTTACGATGTGAAGTAGCATTCTTAAGTGAAAACATTCACTGTTGTTGGGGTGAACTATATAGCATCCTGTGAAACCCTCAACTGGAGTGCCTTCTTTCCTCCGCTGAAAAGTTTTGATCCGCCCTAATTTTGTTCACTAATCATACCAGCAGCATCCTGGGATAAAAATAGTCTAGTGCGCTCTGGCCACTTTCCCAATTTCAGATTGCAACTTGCAACTAGCGGGAAAATTGTCTCGTGTGGAGGGCTTCCATCAAACCGAATCATCTCACAATTTTTGTTCTCTGCTCCAAAACTTCGTAAAAATTATGCTGTGTGTAGGCAATACACAGCATAGAACTACAAAATGTTTGAAAATGAAAAGATAATTTGGATGCAGGTAATTTATATTTTTTGTTTTTCGATAACAGCGACATAACTATCTACCCGTACGAAATCCAAGATGAGACTGGCAAATTGGGTTGTGTAGCGTCGTCGCATACAATTTATCCCTACTTAAACGTCCTAGAAATTGTGTACATAAATTGCCTCTTGGAATCAAATTATTGTTTTTTTCTAGTAACAAAAAAAATTAATTAGGTTTTACTATATACATAAACTTTCCGTGAACAACTATCTAAATGATAGTGAAGACAGCGTCAAAATGCGACTTTGCTTTATATTACTCGTATATAATGATAATGATGATGAGTGTTGAGTATATGTAATACGAAAATAAAAGTTCCTTCAAACGGTTGTTCGCAATCAGACATTTTTTATCCAGCTCGTTCTGATACTCAAATTACTTCCATGGTCTACTTACTTACTTTAGGTGGCGCTACAGTCCGGGGTGGACCTGGGCCCCAGTCAACAAGCTTCTCCAGCCAGCTCGATCCCTGGCTAGCTGCCTCCAGTTTCGCACCCTAAGTTGGCTGAGGTCCTCTTCCACTTGCGTGCGCCACCTGAGTCTTGGCCTTCCTCTACTGCGCTGTCCCTCGGGGGCGTATTCGAAGACTTTTCGGACCGGAGCATTGGTGTCCATGCGCTCTACATGACCCAGCCATCTCAGTCTTTGGATCTTCACTCTTCTGGCTAGGTCCATGTCGCTGTACAGTCCATACAGTTCGTCGTTGTATCTCCTCCTCCACTCACCGTCAATGCAGACGGGACCGAAGATCGCCCGAAGAATTTTTCTCTCGAAGCAACCAAGAACACCCTCATCCATTTTTGATAATGTCCATGCCTCTGCGCCATAGAGCAGGACCGGGATTATTTAAGTCTTATAAAGGGTGACTTTTGCTGTCCGAGAGAGGGCTTTGCTACTCAATTGCCTTCTTAACCCAAAGAAACAGCGGTTGACAAGAGCTATTCTTCGCTTGATCTCAGCGCTGGTGTCGTTGTCTGTATTTATAGCGGAGCCTAGGTAGACAAATTCCTTAACTACCTCAAAGTTATATCTGTCGAGGGTGACGTTCTGTCCGAGACGTCGGTGTTGCTTGTCCTTTTTGCTTGACAGCATATACTTGGTCTTGCCCTCATTAACCGCTAAACCAATTTTCGCCGCTTCCGTCTCAATACTAGCGAAAGCGCCACTGACATCACGCAGCTTTCTCCCGATTAAGTCAATATCGTCAGCATATGCGAGTAGTTGGACGGACTTTTGAAAAATAGTGCCTCTTGTGTTTGCTCGTAAGTTTTGCACTATTCTTTCAAGTACGATGTTGAAAAAATCGCATGACAGCGCATCGCCTTGTCTAAATCCTTTTTGGACATCAAAGGTCTCGGTGAGATCATTACCGACCTTAATGGAGCAGCGTGCATTCTCCATCGTCATCCTGCACAGACGGACGAGTTTGGCAGGGATGCCAAAACTAGACATTGCTCTATATAGCTCGTCTCTATAGATGCTGTCATACGCGGCCTTAAAATCGATGAATAGGTGATGGGTATCGATCTGAAGCTCATGGGTCTTCTCCTAGATCTGCCGTAGTGTGGATATCTGGTTGATGGTGGACTTTCCTGGCCTGAAGCCACACTGATATGCACCTATCAGGTTGTTGACGAACGGCTTCAGGTGTTCACACAATACGGCGGATAAGATCTTATATGCGATGTTAAGGAGACTGATGCCTCTGTAGTTGGCGCGGTTCAGAAGGTCTCCTTTCTTGAGAATCGGACAAGCAATGCTGAGGTTTCATTCATCGAGCATACTTTCGTCCGACCATATTTTAGAGATGAGTTGGTGTATACTCCATACCAAATCATCGCCATTAGATATTGCTATCTTCACCTTATCTATGTCGGGTGGATGCAATTGTTGGTCCACACCGTCCAAGTTAAAAGGCTCTTTCTGCCTTACTGCGGTGTCTGGTTTGTCATCACTGATATACAGTCTACTGAAATGCTCTTTTCAAATCCTCAGCATCGACTGCGATTCTACTACGATGTTCCCTTGTTCATCTTTACAGGCTTCGGTTCGGGGTTTGATTCCGCGGCATGTTATTTTTACCTTTTGGTAAGACTTCCGAACCTCATTCCTGGAGTAGCAACTCTCAATTTCCTCGATCGCGCGCTTCTCATGCTCTTTTTTCTTCCTCCTGAGAAGCCGGTGCTCGTCTCTCCTCTTCCGCTCATAGAGCTCATGAGCAGCTCTGGTCTTTCTAAGCAGCGCCGCGTTATATGCATCTTGCTTAGCTGCATGTGAATGCCGGATTCATCATCGAACCAGGGGTTTCGTTGTGGTGGACGAGTGAAACCCAGCACATCAGAAGCGGCATCTCTGATGGCGTCTTGGCAGTGTTTCCAATGGTTTTCGATGCTTGATGCTGGCGGCATTGGACCTGTTAAGAGATTAAGAGACACTCGATCGGAAAAGGACTTGGCGATCTCTTGCGATTGTAGCCGTCTGACGTCGAATTTTCTCACAGCATTAGTTTGTCGTGGCGTAGTTTGGGATATACGCAACCGTACCTTGGCTACAACAAGGTAATGGTCCGAGTCGATGTTGGCTACTCGGAACGTACGGACATCCATAATGCTGGAGGAGTGGCTTGCGTCGATCGCAATGTGATCAATCTGGTTGACTGTTGATTGATCAGGAGTTCTCCAAGTCCCCTTGTGTATGTCGAGATGTGGGAACCGCGTGCTAGCCATGACAATGTTTCGCCCCGCCGCAAAGTCGATTAGCCTGAATTCGTTATCGGAGGTGGTGTTGTGCAGGCTATATTTTCCGATTGTTCCACCAAATATACCCTCTCTTCCTAGCTTTGCATTAAAATCACCGAGGACAATTTTAATGTCATAGCTAGGGCATTGCTCGTAGGTCTTGTTGAGGAGCTCGTAGAAGGCATCCTTGGTGTCTTCATCTTTCTCCTCTGCGGAGAAATGCGCGCATATAGGGCTAATGTTGGCGAATTTAGCCTTGGTGCGGATTGCTACGAGGCGCTCGCTCACATGCCGGAAACTGAGGACTTCTTGTCTTAGTCTGCCTCCGACAACAAATCCGCATCCAAATAAGCGCTGCTTTTGCCGTCGACAGCAATTTCCGTAGTAGATGTCGCAGTTTTTCATCGTCTCTTGTCCGGCCCATCCCATCGCATTTCTTGGATGGCGGTTATGTCTGCTTTGCAGCAGTCTAGGGCCTCCGCTAGTTGCTCGGCTGCACGTGGTCTATTAAGGGATCTAACATTCCACGTGCATATCCGAAGCTCATTGTCCTTAAATCGTTTGCGTGGGTTGTCAACAGTAGATCCGTCCATACCCAACCTGGAGGACCAGTTCCATTTTGAGTGCCCCTAGGACGAGGGGTCGGTTACACCGAAGCCAGTAACCCGTTCCGGGATGTGAACGCTGCCGTTGGCCCTTATAGGGCTCGTCCGCCACCATCTCTTTTCCAAGACCCTGACTAAGTCCTGGAAATCCTTTCCGGCTTGAGCTCCAAATATGTCGGAGTAGCCCGGATAAGGTCTTGTTTTGTTTTTCCGACACTAATCCTTGTTAATGGCGCAGGAAACTGGCCATTTGCCCCCTTCACTTCGCAACCTCTAGTGAGATTCCCAGATGGCGCCACGGGGAGGCGTGAAGCAGGACTTATTAGCAGAGCTGCAAGATGTTCGGCTGCAGAGGCTCATTCTCGTCATTTAAGGAACCAGCACCTGTCGGAAGATGCTACTTCTACGAGGCCTTATATCAATCGTTGCCATACTTCGATGGTCACAACACAAAATAATATCACCGTCGCTACTCAACTCTCTGTAATCACTTCGTCAGTTCTTTGGTAAGCTTAGGCCTCCAAAGATTGTCCTGATTCCTGTATCTGTATGTCTATATATTTTGATACAAGTTGATATTTCTTCATCATAACTCACATAAAATCTCCCATTTTCTTATTCTCTGTCAAATCTCAGGACATGTTGTCATTACTTTATGAAATTAATTTAGTATCGAAATTATTTATGTCTACAATTCCAAACAAAAATAGATTATACTTCAAACCTTTAACTTAAACTTTGCAAAATATGGTACGTCTACTTGAACCCTCCTCAGTAAATCTTAAAATCGTATGTACTCGTAGCTCTTGTCAAGGATTTCATACCATTCTACATCGGATGGACATGGTTTGAGAAATTCTATCGATTTTTGGATTGTCATCCTTGTAAGCATCCTTGCAATAAACTCAGAATTAAGCTTCTCAAACTCCAATACCATATACAATTCAAGGAAGTAGACAATTTTTGATCTGTTTGCATTCGAGCGTACATTAGATGGAAATTCATTCTTCCGAAGGATTTCTACTTTACTCGTATTCCTCCTTTTCTACAGCTTAATATTCTATTCAGTTATCCTATTCGTCATTATTTTATAGTGCAACTCCTTATCCTATCTATCGATATATACAAATATCTGCACAAGAATTTTTCCCATTTTGTTTGTTTTATCTATGTACCATGGCGTCCTTCAAACTTCCATGTCGTATGCAATAGATGAAAAAAAAACTCAAGCACTGTTGGAAATATTGAAAAAATCCCTGTTACCCATTGACTTATTATTAATTTATTTTCCTTTTCTTTTACAAATGGGACAACAGAAGGACTGCGGAAAAAAGAAGAAGAAGAGAACGATTCTTCCTTAACAAAGGCCATTTATTTTCTCAAATTCAACTCAAGATACCTACAACCAGATCCCTGACAAATAAACAAATGAATTCAATTCAAGTTGTACGGAAAAGGATATCAATCATGTAAGCAACTTTTTGGAACAGCTTTCCATATCGTGCCAATTTGTACAACAAATTTAAAGGTCTTTAGGTGTGAAGGAGCTTATGTCAGGTTTTTATGATAATAATTGGTGAATTGAGAAGAAATCTTCAAGTACTGAGGCGCGACAAAATTGCTTGCACGAATTTTGGAGTTGAAGAAGTTCGAGTCATGAAAATGTTATGGTTTCATCACTGTCGAAGATCCCTAAATATGACTATTGTGCTCAGCGTGTACAAGACCCCCAAATAACCTTTGGCTGCTCTTATTCCTATGCAGCCTCTGCCAACTACAAGTAAATTGTGAAGAGCTGAACACAGTCCGTGCCGTGAAAATGAAAAAAATAAATGGAGACTATCTGTCCAGCTGGATTGGATAGAAATTGTGTCCAAACCTCTGCCTTTTAAGCAGATCAAAAAGCAGAACCCTCAACTCATCTTGAAGATGTAAGGATTACTTCCCAATCCAACACGTCATACTGGATGTAAGGACGCGTGGACTTTGCGTAGTCCCAAAGGAAAAAGTCAAGAGGTGTGATATCACATAGTTTGTTTTCACGGCAGGAATATGGATGTCAATCACAGTTAAGTTGAAGAAATATGGAACGGTGATTTCACCAGTTGTAGTGGCAGTTTCTGAACCCCTTCGGGTTGCTCCGCGTCACAAATTTGGCTATTTTGATCATGGCTCATGGTAACCATTGAGTCAGAAATAAACCTCATCGGTGTACCAAATTTTGGTCGAAATATTTTTAACAGACCAGCGACCGAGACGAAAATGATTCCGAGGGTCACCTAGTATAATTAAGATTTTCTTAATACAGCTGAGTTTTTTGTAGGCGGAATACTGGATTTAGGCTTTTCATGAAAAATATCAAACAATATTGAACGAAAATACCATATCAGTGTGACACGACACATGCGTAGTCTCACTATTAAAAGTACCTCTTAAAGAATCATCTATTATGGTTTAAAGACTCTAGTTCTAACAAAGCTTGCTTATTACGAGAGATATATTTAGCCAACTCTTCATGAATTCACGAAGATGGCGCTGAGTTGGATCTCTGAAGCAATCGTAGTCTTTTGCCAGATGACTGTTTGCAGACGTAAGAATATTTTCCCAAATCGGTTTCAGAAGTGCAGCACATTCACTTTTAGGAAGCCGGCAACTTCCTAGTTTCATCATCTGTTTGCCATAATTGACAAAAGAATTGTCCAACGCTGTAGAGAAGAACAGCAGTTTGGTCCGAATTGCATTTTTCAATGCAAACTTCTTGGACTGGAGGAATGAGACCGTTTGTAATCCAATGATAAAATTGAGGCTCTTCCATCCAACCTTCCTTCGAAGCAGCGTAAATAGCTCCTGGGAAGCAATCTCTTGACGTCCATCGTGCCTGAATGGCGCCACCTTTGAAAACAATTAGTGGTGGTAGCTTATCTCTACTAGCTGATACACCAGCTGGTCAGAGTTCGGTAATTTGCTTAGAAGTATACCTATCGATGAGATGCTCTTCGTAGGCGGAGATTTAAATGGCCACGTCGGAGAAACAAATGTTGATTATGAGGACTGCCACGGCGGTAAAGGCTTTGGAACCAGAAATTCAGCTGGCGAAGACATCCTTGTAGCATGTAGGGCTTACGGCTTACCCATCTTAAATACAATGTTTACTAAACATCAACGACATCTTATCACCTATAGCAGCGGAGGCCACGAAACGCAAATAGATTATCACCTTTCCAAAATGTCGATGAGAAACCGTGTTAAGGACTGTAAAGTAATACTTGGAGAATCGCTAAGGTGTTGGCCTACCACCGTCTGCTCATTACAGAATTTTTCACAGCGGAACCACCGAAAGGACGGGCATCGTTTATAAAGCCAAAAATCCGGTGGTAGATTCTATCGAAGGAACGAAGTGCAAGATTTATCGCACTGGCTAAAGAAGTACTTCAAAATATAAATGGTATAGCAGACTCACTTAGCCCGCAAGAAATGTGGAACAGCATGCACGAGGAATGCATAACACTCGCAAAGTCCCATCTGGGGACTATATCGAAATACCATCACGTCGGCAAAGAAACATGGTGGTGGAATGACGAAACCACACGAGCTGTGGCCGACAAGAAGAATGTATTCCAGGCGTGGACAAAATGCGATCGGAGCGAAGATATCGAAAAAGGTCGACTGGCTCTTGAATACGAGCGTCTTAAAAAGATCGCAAAGAAAGTCCTGGCTCGAACTCGAGCGGCAGCAGCGGAAAACCTGTACCAGGAGTTGGAACAAATATCCTCACGATCGGCAGATAGAAGACAAGCTATCCAAGAAGTTCGAACGTCGTACAATACTAAAGTGCCAAATATTAGCTCGCTGCACAGAGACGAACAAATTCGATGGAAATAACCCCGCCGAAATACATCAAAAATGCAGCCGGTCGTTTACTAACAAATGAAACGGATATTTGTGATCGGTGGCTTGAATACTGCAAGGAGTTGCTTAACAAACAGTTTCCACGTGACATCGTGCCGACAGCTGGTCTATTCGAGGAGGAAGTTTCGGACTTTTCAATCGAAGAAATAAGTATAGCAATTGGAAAAATGAAGCCGGGGAAAGCGGTGGGACCAGACAGCATTCCATCAGAGTTTTGGTCGAAGATGGAAGGGATCGGCAGCGTTTGGCTATCGAAACTTTTAAATAAATTAAAATGTGGACAACCTATGCCGAATCAATGAAGAAGTAGCTTCTTGGTGCCGTTATACAAAGGAAAAGGCGACACTCGAGAATGCAACAACTATCGTTCCATCAAGCTGATGTCACACACGATGAAAATCGTCGAAAGAGTCTTAAACGAACGTCTTCGGCAAATAATAAAGCTCGATAATAGCCAGTGTGGATTTGTTGAAGGAAGATCTACGGTGGACGCTATCCAAAGCCTACGAATAATAATGGAAAAGCACCGAGATTCATCTAAGGATTTACACATGGTATTTATCGACCTCGAGAAAGCATTCGATCGAGTGCCTAGGGATCTCATATGGGCCGCGCTGAGGTCTCAAAACGTACCGGAAACGTATGTTAGAATAATACAAGACATGTACGGAAACGTGAAAACTGCGGTTAAAGGCTCTGCTGGACTAACGAGAGAATTTCCAGTTAATGTCGGAGTGCATCAAGGAAGCGTACTTAGCCCTTTCCTCTTTAACGTAGTATTCGACTATCTTTTAAAAGACTGCATGCGCGAAGCAAATGTAACGCCAATTCTCTTCGCTGACGACGCAGTTATACTTAGCGATAACGTCGAAGATTTACAGAACGCCTTAGATTTATGGAGAAATGCGCTAGAGAGAAACGGGTTTAAAATAAGTCGTTCAAAGACGGAGCATTTGACGTGCCCATTTGCGTTGCGACCTGTTCCAGATATAATGTTAGACGGAATAGTTCTTCCGAAAAGCACTTTCTTTAAGTACTTAGGATCAATCGTTAACATGAAAGCGAAATGTGACGACGACGTAAACCACAGAGTGAGTGTGGGATAGATGAAATGGCGGGAAAATTCGGGAATCTTTTGCGACCGAAAATTTCCACTTAAATTAAAGGGGAAACTCTACACCACGGTTGTTAGACCAGCTCTTATATACGGTTCACAGTGCTGGACAATGTACGAAGCGTTTAAAAACAAAATGACGGCAGCGGAAATGAAAATGTTAAGGATGTCTAGTGGAGTCACTAAACGCGATTGCATTAGATCTACGCGTATAAGAGGAAGTCTACATATAAAGAATTCGGTAAGCGAACAGCTTGAGGCGAATAGAATAAGCTGGTATTGCCACGTTCAAAGAAGATCTGCGCAACAACGTCTGGGGCTAACCACTGAAGTGATCCAGGACCGAGAAGTATGCAGACGCGTTCTGCGGTATGCGACATTAGCAAACCCCACAAGCGGAGTAGCAGCGATGCTGTAAAAATGGGAAACTCGTTACGCATAAGTTCGTATAATGAGGAAAGGGTTAATAAAAGGATAAGAAGAAGAAGCTGATACACCAGCCAAGACGGTTGTTGATTCTCTGCCTGAACCACCAGAAACAGGGCTTAAGGGTACACCATTTTCTCCGATGGCTCTCAAGCGACTTGAATCACTGCCGAAACCACTTTCATCCGCTTTCAAAATAAAAGCTGCCTTGTCGGAGCTTAGCAAATTAAAATCATCGTGAACTTTGGTAAGTTTTTTATAAAAGTCAAAAATTATGTCAACTTTTCGAGCATCTTGGCGCGCTTTTTGCAAGTGTTCTGGCTTTTCAGTGAGAGGTTTGGATGTCTTGACATAAAACTACGGTACCAATCATCTCCTGGCTTCGCACTATTGAAAGGGGCAACCAAGTTCTTTGTTTTCACGTAGGTACCCACTCAATTAAGGAGATCCTCCTTATCGCAAGGGTAACCAGCCCGAGATCTTGATATTAGACACCTTGCGATGGTGTCTTCCACATTTGTCGATAGTGCAGGCTTTCTTCCTCGTGATACAATGGCGGGCGTACTTTTCCTGCCACCAATTCGATTAAAAATAACTGACTTTGGGACCCGTATGTTTTTTCGGCTTGTCGGTATGTATTATTTTTGATATTGACGTCTTCCACTAAATGTAAGATATCTGCTGATGTATAAGATGGAGGTGTCGTTTTTCGTTTATAAACACGTAGCATCTTTTTGAATTAAAATTATATTAGATCACCGCTTACTTCATTTAAAACGCATGCTGACAATAACCCAAAGTGTTTACTTTACCCATGATGTAAAAAAAATGGGGTAATTTTAAACAGCCCATAACTTTTATAATTTGTTACAAAGAATTGAAAAACACATCACATGCATTAACACTTATATTTAATATAATTATAAATAAAACACTTACTTACTTTGATCACTTATTTTATGTTTTAAAACAATTTTACTTAACACCAAAAAAACTTGAAAACACAGAAAAATGAATAAATCACGCCAACAATCAAACTGCAACTAACCCATTTACAGATTGCGTCTGACACGTGTCAGCATAACGGGAATATATTGTATTTTCAAATAATTAAGTGCGTTTACAATTACCCCCCTTGACCTTATAGAAAAGATGAGAAAAAGTAGAAGTGATTGGAAAGGAAGATTATATTACATACATCAATAGGCCAATGAAAGCTTGCAACTCAACTATATTAATATCTGTAATTTCTGGACGGTCCTGCTTCATATACTTAGACCTATATTCTGTTAGCTTCTCGTTGGTTCTTAGCAAAATTTCCGATAACATCTCTTCATTTATATTTTGTTTCCATAAAGAATAGAGATTCTTTCCATCATTTCCTGTCAAATTGGATGTGGGTACTCGGGAAATAATATTGTGTTGCGGTGATGATCTTTTTGGAGTTGATTTAGACCATTTGTATCTTTTCTTTCCTCTAAAACAATCCAATCTTGAGAGCGGAACATCTTCACCTGATGACGATGACGCCGCGTCCAGGTGTTCAGGTTGAGTTTCTTCGGTATCAGAAATATCAGTGCTAGTATTCGTCAACCTCTGATCCGCTGAAATCTTCATCCGCGAGCCAGCTCTCAATCACTCGCGCATAATTTGGAATTGATTTATTTATATAGTACATATCCGACATCTCTTTGAATGCTATAAATCTGTCGTAGTCCTGAGCATATCCATAATTCAAAATATCTGTAAAAGTAACAAAAAACTGTCTTAAGTACCCACGTGAGGCCTGAGAGGAATTTAAAATTGTAATTACTCACCAAATTCGCGCAACGACAACACTTTCTACGTCAACGTGGGCACTATCCTGAAAGCTACTAAAAAGCGGGAATGGATATTGCGCAGTTAAGGGAGTAAACTAGCAAATGAACTGCCTGTCGGGGCCTCTCAGACCGCACGTTGGTACTTAAAGGTTAAGATCAGAAATGGTTTGCGCTAAATAATATTGTGATGCCTGGTAGGTATACTATACCTGCATTTAAGGTCAAACTGGGATCAGCAAGGCAAATTTCCATGATAAACAATGAATAACACGATATAGGCAATCCGCCAATTCTTCCCAAACTTGATTCATCAGAGTTACAGAGATACCATCCTTTCCTTGGTAAATATTATGTCGGAGATTTGCTTCAAAATTGGCAAATTATCTCACTTCCTTGATGACTGTGTATCACTTAGCAACTGCATCAACAAGAAATCTGATTGTGATTGCTTATTTTATATATTGCACTGTTTTCATATTAGCCTGAATCTTTGTAGGATGTATTTTTCTGTTTTTACTAAGCCGTACAGAATCGAGGTGCTGTAATTGAGCAATAAATTCTCTCTTCGAAGAAACTTGTCCGTTGTCTTTTTTGAACAGAAAATCAAACGCCTACATCCGCCTTAGAACGTGAAAGGATACCTTTATCGTGCGTACAGGACCGGATACATGTAATCCAAGTCAACGTTATTAATGCATAAAAATCTCCTTTTTACTTTACATCCCCACTGCGTGTAGGCAACCGTCTTAATGGAGTGAGGACACATTTGAGAGATGCCAAAATACTTCAAGGATATTGGTATCCATATACTCGTACTTATATGTAACATATCCCTGCTTGACAAGGAAGCGACACCAAAGAGGAAATTGACACTTTTTCAAATGGCATTTGACTCGCATACGACATTAGGTGATCGAATTGATATTTTTTTTTTTTTTCATTTTTCCTTCACATCGGTGAAGTGGCACACGCATAAGGATATTCAGACGGGGTTTTAGATTTATTTTTCATATTTTGTTTGTTTTTGTTTTTGTTTTTGTCTCTTTTGTAAAGCACGTGTCCTGGTTTAGTGCGTATGACAGAGTTTTATACTCTAACTGTGTGTATAGTACACCATAATTGACACTGGTAGACGTTGGGCTTATACTGAAAATTATGATTGATACATGTTACTATAGTAAAGCCTGTTTATCTGTGTATGTGGCTTTGTTTCGTATTACACGAGGGATTAAGGTCATGTAAGGAGAGAGGCAATTTGTCGGAGGATATACTATATTTCGAATCGATTTCGAGTGACTGAGTTCTTATTCTGGCATGGAATACCTTTTGAAGTTCACTTTCATTCGGTTTTATTTTCTGTTTTTTTTGGTGACTGACTGGATGGTACGAGTACAAGTATATCGAATTCGAATTCTATTGAAATATGATTTCACACCTTTTGATGAGTATCAACATAATGCTTAAGGACATTCGCGACGTAGTTGTTAATACGTACATGGGGATGATGGAGTGGTTGGTCTTTTACAATTTGACGAAAAGAGATGTTGAAAACGAAGAAGATCCTGTTAGGTGCGAAATAATCCAATTGGTAATCACTAGAGGTGTTGTCAAGTTATGAATTGTTCTCGTATGTAAAGAGATTGAATTGCAACGATGACATGAATGGAGGATGTTTCAAAGAGAAGTATTAAGCTGGTGAACCCAAATATTTTTCCAAGTCTTGCAAAGATATGACACTGTCACTCGAAAATGGATTTGAGAGAATAGGGGACGATGTCTACAGTGAGTGATGAATCGATTTGAATTGGGAACAACTAGTAAGTGGAGTAAGCCTGAACAATTTGTTAACGATTTATCATACCAATAAGATTAGTCCTGGAAATGGGAACGACAAATCATGTCAATGTCATTCGGAAATGATTAACATTTGAGTCATAGCATTTGATTACACATCACTTTATAAGCCTCCGTTCAGACAAATAGATGGCACCACTGTTGACAATTTGTATAAAGGAATTTCGTGTGTTTTCTAGTGAGAAGCAATACTGCTGAAGCCAGAGGGTGGCTTGATAGAGACTGCACCATGGGAAGCAACTTTTATTGACTGGTATGCTGAATATAAATGCGGTCGTACAAATATCGATGATACTGAACGCTCTGGTCACCCAACATCGGCAGTTGTTCCGGAAAACATAAAAAAGTCAACAAAACAGTTTTGAAAGACCGTAAAGTGAAGTTGCGTGAGATATCTGAAACCTTAGAGATATCAGACTGTAAGGTGAGCATTCATAAATTGTTTTCGAAGTGGCTGCCACTTTTGCTCACACCAAACCAAAAACAACAACACAAGGCACTTGGATGAACTGACAAGATGGAGTCAGCGGTGGCGTTTACAGTTCCAGTCAGGTCGAACTAAAGTGTAATCCCTATATGAGCAGCTGCGACATATTTGAATACCAGGTCTATAGGGACTTCCAATCCTGTGTTAGGGTGTTGGAAAAGCGGTGGTGGCGGACGAATCCCAAATAGTTCAACGGCAGCGCTCATATCCCAAAATTGGGTTACTGACACCGGATTATCCGCCTGCTGTCCTATGGTCAAAACAAGGGCCTGGCCCTCCAGGTTGGGGGTTGTGCCGTCGGGGTAGCTTCCCGACCATTGAAAAAATATTTAGTTATGAGAGAGACGCAACCAGCCTCGGATAACGGAACTCCTCAAATGGCAACCAGACCCGGAACGTCAGTGGACTACGATATTAGAGTTTCCGCCTGGAATATAAGAACACTCTACACCCCAGGTGCCACTCAAAATCTTGAGTCTGCCCTCACGCGGTACAAGGCAGACATTACCGGGATCCAGGAGATACGATGGAAAGAATATTACAGCTGCAACAAAAGACTGCATGTATTAGGATGTGGATTCTTCGTGGGAAATCGGCTTAGGACAAAAGTCATTGACTTCAAGCCGATAAGTGATCGCCTTTCTGTGATCCGCATCAATGCTACTTTTGAAAACAAAAGCCTAATATGTACACACGCCCCTACCAACGAGGCTGAAGATCCCATCAAGGGGGAGTTCTATAACCTCCTGGATGGAGCCTACGGAGCCTTTCCGGAGTACGATGTAAAAGTTGTACTCGGGGACTTCAATGCTAAAGTCGGAAAGGAAAACATCTTTGGCGGGTTAGTTGGTAAGCACAGAATCCACGAAACGACAACAAACAACGGCTACCGACTAATCGATTTTGTAGCAGCTCGTAATATGGTGATAAGAAGCACTAGGTTTCCAAGATCCGCCAACCAAATCGACCATTTGCTAATCGATACGAGGCACGCATCAAACCTCCTCGACGTGCACACATTCCGAGGGGCAAACGTCGACTCTGACCATTTTCTTGTCGCGGCTAAATTCAGAGCTCTAGAATAAGAAATTCGACATTGGACACCTTAGCACACCTGAAGTAGCCAAAGCCTACAGGGAGCGCCAGACTATGAGACCCTCCTCGGTGCACTCACCTACCAAAAACGCCAACAATCAGTGGTGCCAGTATCGCGAAATTATCAAGGAGGTAGCCGAAACCACTGTAGGGTACCAGCTACCCAAAGAAAGAACCCGTGGTAAAGAAGATCCTGCGTAGAAAGAAAAGCCCTCTTCACACCTTCCCAGCTCAATGAGATCGAAGAGCCGTGTGATCGTAATAACATCCGGAGGTTGTTTCTTCGAAACAGCGAAGAAAATCTAGTCACCAAAGCGCAGGGAATTGTAGATGTGTTTATGCAGCATTTCCAGCAGCTGTTTAATGGCCATTATGTAGAGAGAGTGATAGGGCAAGAAGAGAACCCACATCCAGACAATGAAGAACCAGTTCCACCACCTAGTATAGAAGAAGTTGGCTTACATCAATCATCACCGAATCACCAAACAAGTATGGGTGGAAGAAAACATGCTCGATTATTGGACTATCAGCTCCATATGCCCCATCTACAAAAAAGGCGATCCTATGTCTTGCAAGAACTATCGAGGCATATCCCTGCTTAATGTTGCATAGAAGATCCTATCCAACGTACTGTGTGAACGTCTTAAACCCTCCTGCAGCACACTAATCGGCACGTACCAGTGTGGCTTCACACTGTGGCAAATCCTGGAAAACACTAACGAATTTCAAGTCGAAACACACCACCTTTTCATCGACTTCAAAACCGCATAGCATACCTCGTCAGGAGCTCTATATGGCGATGGCTGAATTCGAAATCCTGGCAAAACCGATTCAGCTGTATCGCGTGATGCTGGAAAACACGCTCTGCAACGTGCAGTTTGGAAGTATTTCCTCCGAACTATTTCAAACGTGCACCGGATTTCACTAAAGAGAAGCGCTATCATGTGACTTCTTCAATCTATAACTGGAGCAGATAAGGCGTAGGGCAGGTGAAAATACGGAAGGCACTATCTTCCGCAAATCCGTCCAGTTGCTGGGATATGCAGATGATATTAAAATCATCGGTCGCTCCCAGCGTGCCGTGATAGAAGCATTCACGGCGACTGCAGAACAGGCGAAATCCATTGGCCTTGAAGTAAATGAGGATAAGACTAAGTAGGTGCTATCACAAAATCAAAAACAAAAAATCAAGCATCTTTCCACCGCCTAGGACAAAACTTCACTATTGATTGCAATAATCTCGAGGTTGTTAAGGAGTTTACCTGGCGATGGCGATGGCGTGATAGTTAGCTCATTGGACTATCACGCAGAGAGTCTGGGTTCGATTCCAGGCTGGGTCACCAACAATTTTTCAAATCGCCATCACCCTTTCGGCGGGCAATGGCACACTCCCGAAAGTAAAATTGCCTACGAAAGAGCTTCTAACGAGTGCCGTTCGGACTCGGCGATAAACCGTAGGCCCCGCTCAGATGTGACAAAAATGACAACGTGAGCAACACAAATGAGTGTCAAGAAGCTAGGCCATGGCCCATACCGGGCTGCCAGCGCCACAGTGTTGTTGTTGTTGTTTAAGGAGTTTACCTACTTCGGAGTAAACATGAACTCGAACGAATGACACCCTAGTGGAGGCCCGGCGAAGAATTACCCTAAGGAAACCGTTGCTACTTCGCCAAACAATTAAGTTCGAAACTCCTAACTCGGAAGACGAAATGTGTGCTCTACAAAACCCTTATCCTGCCAGTTCTGCTTAATGGCGCCGATCGATAAGCAAGAAGGGACAGCTGATACTGGGTTCCTTCGAAAGAAAGATACTGCTGTGGATTTTTGTTGTAGGAGAAGATACAACTGAAACTCTATGAGCTGTAACAAGATGTGGATGAAGTCCAAAAAGCCAAAACAGTCGACTACATTGGCTTGGCCACATCGAGCAAATGGACAATAATGCTCCAGCTAAGAGGATCTTCGAATCCCAGCCCCCAGGTTCGAGAAGGAAAGGAAGACCGAACCTCCGTTTCAAACACCAAGCCGTAGCGGATTCCAGAGTAGATAGAAGTATTTTAGAACGCGCGTGGTATTTTGTTCATAAACTATCTTGAGAAAGGTAAAGTAATCATAAGACAACCCGCCGTGTCACAAGTCGATGAGAACGATAGTTAAATTGATAGGAATTGCTTTTCTACCATCTGTACCCTCCAGAACTGGTCCCAGCGATTGCTGGCTTTTTGCAGAACTAAAAAAAATGCCCCAGGGAAAGAAATTTGGCTCAAATGAAGAAGTGATTACCGAAACTGAGGCCAGTTTTGAGAGCAAAGACAAATCGTTGTACAAAAAAGACGTCAAAAACTAAGAGAAGTGTTGGAATGAATGTAGCATTCTTGAAAAAGAGTATCTTGATGAATTAAAAAAAATGTTACTTCAGGCTTACTCTAACGACGTTTAAGAAACTTTACACAGAACCTCCTTTATTGCCAATCCAAGGAAAACATTGCTGTCAAGTTGTACACTAGTTTAGGTATGCCATAAACTACACTCGCTATTCAGACAAGGAATTCAAGTACGAAAACCTCCAATATCTTACAAAGTGCTACATCATAACGAGTCAAGTATTGGATTAAGTTATGACGTTCATATACTCAAACAGACCAAGCAGTTGCAAGGGCCGTAGTCTAATTCTTGGTCTAATCTAGATGCGAACTAATTTGCTAGCTCTCTCTTTTGCGCGTGAAATTACACCGTGGGACCACGTGTCCACCGGTGTCCCCTGGTGTCCACTTTTTTAATGTTGTTGTTTTGCCTGTTTACTGTAAATAGAAATGGACAGAATTTTGAAAAATTCAGAGTTGGAGAGAGAAGTACAACGAGCGATGGGTTCAGACGACAGCGATGGTGCTCCGGGGTTTTCCGATAATTCTTTGGACGACGAAAATAATGAAACATCACGCTCAGATTCTGAAGAACATTCTTCAATAGCCGTCTGTTGGGGGTTCAAGGCAAACATTTGCTGCTAATTTTCCAGTCAATGGCACAGCATCTGACGTTTATGAACAACTGTTTGAAAAGGATCCACTTGATTTTCAAATTTTTTTGTTTCTAACGAAGTTATCTCACTCATCGTTGCTGAGACGAATCGGTTCGCTGCTTAAAAATTGGAACAAATACCCGGTTGATCGCGCCAAAAGTCATGGTTGCCTAAATGGACCGAAACAACAGCTCCAGAGATTCGCAAGTTCCTGGAATTGATTAAATGGATGGGTCTTGTTCGTCTGCCCGAAATAAGAGATTATTAGTCTAAAAGCCCTCTCTACGAAAATAATATGAGCAAAGTCATGAGCTGCATCCATTTCTGTTAACAATGCTGCACTTCACGGATAACAGCATTGCTGCAAATGATCGGCTGTCGAAACTGTCAAGTTTGATAGGGCTGCTTCAAGCGAAATTCAAAGAAGCCTACACTCCTGAAGAAGATGTTTGTATTGACGAGAGCAATATTCCATTTCGTGGTAGAATTTTTTTCCGTCAATATATCCCAAACAAAAGGCATAGATACGGCATAAAGCTTTTCAAACTTTGGGTTCTATACTGGAAAGGAAGGAGTGGACAATTTATCTGTTTCCGAGAAAGTCGTAATAAAATTGATGGATGGCCTTTCGGACAGCGGAAGGACTCTATTTTATTGGCAAAGTCTTTGCTCAGCAGACAAACCCATTTGGCCGGCACTCTTCGAATCAATCGGAAGAACATCCTAGTAAACGTCGTTAAGGCCAAACTAAAAAAAAGGCAAAACGTTTGCTGAGCAGAACGAGGATAAGATCGTTGTGATGAAGCGGAAAGATAAAAGGGAAGTTCTGATGCTGAGCTCAAAATACGATAATTCGTTGGTGCCTGTAACTTCCAGAAGACCGGTGATCAGCAAACCTTCGATGGTTGTCGACACAATAAACGAAAAACTTTTATTGATCTGTCGGACCAAATGTCGGCATATTCGCCGTACTTGCGCCGTACACTCAACTGGTACAAACGCTTATTATTCCACTTGGTTACTGCTACATCCGTTGTAAATTCTCTCGTTCTATACAACAAAATATTTCGTGCTTTAATTTAACACACAAGTACACCTTAAACCTTTTTTTCAATTTCAAATTTACTTTGTTCCATATTTCCTTAAGTATATTGGTATAAATACTTATACCAATACTTTTTAAGTTTTTACTCATAATTTGTAACAAGGACCTAACTTGGTAAACCCAAAGCTTTCTCTAGTGTACTGAGGGACTAGAGAAATCATCAGCATATAAAAAAACATGTACATTTCGTGTCCACTGGTGGACACATGGCACTAAAGTCATATAGGCAGACGTACTACCGTGGATAAATGGCGCTGAACGAATTAAACAATCTGTTTGACGTTCTTCTCGAAGTTGTCGTATTTGTCAACTCGAGTTTGTGCGCAATCTTCTGATCTGGGGTCAAAAATGACCACACTTGTGAATATGACTTTGGTGGATAAATATTATTATTTATTATTAAATATATTACGAGGAAACTTACGACCTAACTTTCATCGACCGGAGTTTATGCAGAGAATGTGAGGATATAATGGATATGAGGATGAGAAAGACTTAAATTCAAAAAAGTTGGTCGCCCAAAATGAAATCTTTCTGTCCCTTCTACTACTGAGACTGTCTTACATAAATAAAAATCGGTATTCCAAACCTACTGATAGTGCATCACTTGTATGGTAGAGGAAATTATCGGAATTCGTCTATCTTTATCTGCTAAGATAAAGGATACAGCATGAAACTACTGCTTTCAAGTCGTAGGGTAACTACCCAACGTTTTGATTAAGGATGGCTTAAACTTATGAGAGCTCACAGTTTCTGACCTTATAAATTTGGTTGCCACATGGTTTCCGACCCAAATAAATCTTAAATCAATTACAAAACGATTTTCCAAAGGACATCAGCAAAACGAGAGACAACTTACGTCTCCTTACTTCTATGTTGACGATTTCAGACAAACAACAATTTGTGTTCACATATGATCGTACACAATTGCCGTTCAAATCGTTTCTATGTATAGCTTCAACTTGAGACGCCCAATATTTAGGAATTGATTAAAGTTAATCGTAGTTCAACAGAGTCTATTTAAATTACAGACTTGGAAACAAACCCATCAAACCAAACAGATGACTCCAGGAACTAAAGGAACTGCAAGTGCGTAATAAAAGTACTTCCCACTGGTACTGTCGTGTTAAGAATGCCCAAAATGCTCTATATTGTGTAGCCATTGGTGTCATATCTGTCCATTTTAGAACAGTGATCTTTCCTATCTAGTAGAACCTGTAGGACACCAGCCGCCAAAAGAACCCAGAAAATCCTTACGTGAAAAATACAAGGGAGCCATTTTCATTCGACTTGCTTATCTAACGACAAATCATCTTCCCTAACGATACACCGTGACGAAAAGTCTGTCAAAACTCTGTTGGGTCACAAAAATATCTAGGGTCGACACAATTTTTTTCAATTGCTCGTGGTAATTTGAAACGATCAAAATTAATTAACCGTAGGACTGAGTAAACCAATTAGTCAACTCCCGCGTGGACTTTGCTTAACGTCTCTTGTTAAGTTGTGGGTGTCTCTTACCCACAACTTCAAAAAATTCAACGCCAAGAGATATCTTTGACGACTATTCTTACCCGTCGTCTAGAGACTAGACTATTCAACGAGATTCTGTTTTGATGATTGTACTCGAACTTGGCCAAAATAAACGACATTTTCGACCCGGTATAAAGGTCAAAGTGGTGCACCACCCTGTAGTGTTGGCCAACAATTAATTCCAATTAATATAATTGTTAATTGTGGTTTTGGCAATTGAAATATTTAATTGTTAATAGTAATTAAAATTGACAATTAAAAGCAAACAATAAAAGAATAGTAAAATCATATTTTTGTATTCAAAATTTGTTACTATCGCTTAGTTCAATTATATTTCTCGCCGTTTATATCAAAGTTTAAATTTTCTTAAATTACTCGTATTACTAGCTTTTTAAACATCTGGTCAGATAACCTATCCGATTTCGGCAAGTTAAGCATAGTTGCATAGGAAAACACTATGCTGCAGGTCCAGAGGACGGTAAAGATGTATTACTTCTTCTTCTTCTTATCCTTTTATTAACCCTTTCCTCGTTATACGAACTAATGCGTAACGAGTTTCCCATTTTTACTGCATCGCTCCTGCTCCGCTTATGGAGTTGGCTAATGTCGCAGACCGCAGAACGCGTCTAGGGTAAAGATGTATTACTATATATTCAAAAAAAAACATATTTGATATCTGGGTATCTACAATAAATAAAATATTTAAGTCTTCCTTTTATTCAGCAATAACTTGAAAAGCTAATTATTACGCTATGGATTGTGTGGATTTCTTTTGAATTTCCTCTTCCGAGTCCGAGTCTGAAGCCGGTGGATTGCAAATGCAATTAAAAATTAATAAATTAGCAAATTACAAATTAACTTGCAATTGATTTAACTGTTGATAAATTTAATTGCAATTAAAATATTAAAATCAATCTCAATTTAATTTAATTGCAATTAATTCAATGCAATTAATTTGTTTAATCAATAGATTAATTGCAATTAATATTAATTGATTGATGCCCTACTGTGTCACCCTGGCAAATAGAAATTTATTTTGATGACAGAGAGATTATAACTAAAGATGGCGTGTGTTAGATTGTAGTGATAAGTTTACGGAATGATCCTGTTACTGTTCAGACTTCTTAGGGGGAAAGCTGTTAGATTTGTACCTTTCTTATTTTGGTGACGCCTTCTTCTTTTTGAGACATGTACAACTTACTTTCTTCTACTTCAAGCCCTTAAGGAAACTAATCGCAGTAAAGTCCAGGTCTTAGGTCGTGGGAAGAGAAAGGCTTTTTTGAGACTGTGCTTCATAGATGGTTTAGTCCAATCCAATTTGTAGATCTTCATGATTTCTTATTGTCTTATACCGGCAAATCGTATAACGAGATCCGCCTTAACTGAACCGCCCCCTCCTTTGTTTCAACTTCAGTGGATAGTTTCTGTAGTATGCAATATATAGGGTAAGATCCCCAAGGAGTATTCTTAATATGTATTTAGTGTAGCTCGTCAAACTTAACTGAGACTAGATTCCAACAAAAACAATACCGGCAGAGCATATGCCTCTGATCATTGAGATAAATTTGTGTAGTTACAAGGTTGACTCGTTCGCTTACAAGTTCCTTTTGTCAGCAATAGTCTTATCAGTCAGTGGCCTACCGACCCCACCTACGTTTACGGGCAGTTTTATCCTTTACGAGCGATTTTGAACGATGACGATCAGTCGGCGAGGCCCTGAGAACGGTAGGGAAACTCACAACGAACCAGGAGCCAACGGGGCGATACTTGAAGAAATTCATACCTGGAATAGGTGGATGCCGAGCAAAGTTGATAGTTGCCGGGAGTCAATCATAACAATTCCTCATTTCCTGTTTAAGGACAGCATTAAGTAGTACCGCTATACCACATCTAAAGGACACCACAAATCTAACCAGACGTTAGTAGAATGCTATTGTATGAGACATTGAGTGATGTTTGACAACAAAGCGCGCGCTTTAGGAGAGGACTCAGAAAATAAAAGATTGTAAGTCGAAAACCTTAGTCCCTAAAGTTCTTCGTCGCATTAATTTAAGAAGCTGATCATAGTAGTCTTTCATACGTTGGAAAAAGAATTGAAATCGATGACTATAAGCATCTCCCAAAGATCTTTTCCCTGCACAGATGAGAAGGCACTCCAGTGGGTGCATGACAACCATTTTGTTTTGTAACCTTTGAGGTTCAAACGTCGGACCTACAGCATTAGCTATCCTGGAGCCTAAAAATGATTAAATCAATACATTTTCAACTTCATACTGGCTTAAGAGGCTCCAATATCCAAAGTAACCCGTAGTTTTGACTGAGTGCTATTCCAAAATTTCACAAGAAAAAGAGTTAGGTAAGGTACCTACATTTGATTACAACAGCTGCCTTGGGTATCAGCATTCATATCACGAATCATGTCACACCATCCAACTAGTTTTCCACAATCACCTTTGGAGTACCGCCTATCTTGTGCCCACGAATCAGTGTTATTCTTCTGCATACATCCAAATCCATGTCTCAGTGTGAAGATAGACTTTCATTCAGCCATCTATGGGATGTGGAATGGCATAGATTCTGTGTGTGTGAATCTTTTGCTTGTAGAGCCATGGGATAAGTGTTGTTTGACTAACTGCACCGATCCTCATCTAAACACAAATCCTTATGTAATTTTCCTTCGAGCATCTATCGATGAGTTTTAACACAGGATATAGCAAAGTACGAGTATGGATACTAGTTCGAGTACTCATATGAGCACATACAGCTACTGTACTGTGATTCAGTGAAGGCACAGTTCCAGGTCACCAGATGCCTCAGGTCCACCCGGAACCCTTGTCTACCCGAGACTCCCGGATTCACTTCAGAGAGTGCAATGAATTAACGATGTCCTGTGATGTCGCCGTTGTTGTTTGGTGGTTTCCACTTCTCCGACATAAACCTCTGCATTCAAGTAGTTCCCCCTCCTACAAAATGTTACAAAGGACACTCTCCTTGAATTTTACGAGTAACTGTGAGCACAGGCGTATACGGGTGAATTGGATGTGTCCTTCCGTTCTTCTTTCCGAAATTTTCAGACCATTCTTCTCTAGAGATATATTGAACTGCAGCTTCTTCTGTATTTGAAGTACTTTTATGGGTGGAGAATGGATTTTTCGTCTGCCTCTGTTACCCGACACAACACAGTTGTTCGTTGTTGCAGTACGAATGCTTATGTGTATTCTTTGTTCCCATCTTTGCTTTGACAATATGCATCGGACATGTTAATCCTGCCACAAGGACATTGACAACAACGACAACAAAGCACACGAATGAGGTTAAGTGCTTGGACGAGCCAGTATGTGTCGATGGTTGTTTGTAGCGTTCGTTATGCAGAACCCCACCACCATCCACCTCTCAATTGGGCAGGTACTTTGATTTAGAATTCTGTGTCTCTTCTATGCTTTTGTGAAGTTGCAGAGTTGTTAAGTGGTGCGTTGTTGGTATGCTTGTATTAGGAATACGTGATCGAGTGATTGATTGATTGGGTATCCTTTGAAGAGGCACAACTTTCATAGTGTACACTCGCATGTGTCTCTCATATTTATTCGGATTCGGAAGTACTATTCTGGAAAAATACGACTACGTGCTAATAACAACTCAAAGTCAAATTATCCATTCATTCGGAATTATTATCCACAAGTGAAATGAGGACGAAGTTTTAATTACTCCTTAAGCAAACATGAGGAGTACGAGTATCTATATGTATCCTGCTGATATTATGATGGGATATTGGTAAGAACCTTATATTGGATAATACAATAAGTTGTCCTACGTTATTTCTGAAATGACAAGTGGACTATTTTTGAACTCATTGTGAGATAATAAGGTTATCTTCATCCACGAAGTTGGATCTCAGCAAAAGGCTTAAGCCACATAAATCCAGAGAGGTGCTTAGTTAGTAAAATTCTACCATTCAATGGGTATCTGGGTTATCGGATTGAAGAAATATCTAAGTGATCTATGATAAGCAAAAATCCTTTCCATCCTTGTACAAATGATTCCTTTAATGTAAAGTAGGCAAGCGCTGGTATTTTCAACCAACGATATATGCCATTGTATGTAGTTGACAAAATTGATATATTGCCAGATCCATACATACGTCATCGTAGTTTGATTAGATGAACAGTGAAGGAGTGGAGACCGACAAATGAGTCTTGGGAAAGTTTAAAAGCAGAAGGGGGTCTACAAAGTTGTCTCAAATTTCTGTTCACATATTTGCAAGAATGCCTTTCAAAAGTTTGCAAGCGGAATTGATTGTATAGACGTATGGAAAAGTATATGCATTTGGATGGCTATTGAGGGCGCTTTGACATGCATCTTTTGAGGCACTCAGAAAGACAGCAGTGCGTAGACAAACCGCAAAGAATCTATCGTTGGCATATATTCAACCGACCTTAGACTTCAAAATTTGTCGCAAACACAACCAAGATAGTAAATTGTATTCAGTTAGCCGTGTCTCGTAACTCTGAAGCCACAAACTTTGCCTGCAACAACAGAATCTGCAACCTTTCTGGAACTATGTTCAGCATAGACAAAGTCTAAACACCTGGACCAGATGGATCTTTCCCAGCACTGATTCAAAAAGGTCTGGCCCAATTTCTCCCAACTTAAATTCCTCATTTAGGTAAAGTTTCAACTGGGAATACAGCCCACAAGCTTGGAGGGAGGTAAACGTAGTTCTTGTGACCAAACCAGAAAAACCTGGTGAACTACTTAAACCCTACCGACTGACAGCTCTTATATCGTTTGTTTCTTTCGAAAAGCATTGGAAGACTTACCGACCTGCACATCGGAGAATTTCTAGCTATAAACTCACCTATGCACCCTCACGAATATGTTTATAAGGAAGAAGACCGTGTACTTCGACAGAAGGTTCAATAAAGTGATCCCAAGCCGAGAAGTATGAAACTACAAGAGCCCCATACGTCCATATCCCGTCCATACACGGATGGATCAAAGATGGACATAGGTAAGGGCGCTGGCACATCCATATTGATCCATCCATTTTGACGGACAGTCAAGCATCCATTAAAGCGCTAGGCTCAAAGCTCATTGACTCCAAATCAGTCTTGCACTGCTTCAAAACAATACAAGGAGACATCATCATGGTGAGTCACAAACTAAAATTTTTCTGGTTGCCTGGTCATAAGGGTACTATCGTAAATGAAATACCTGACGAACTAATTAACGGTCCTGAGCCGTTCTGTAAACTTAGAAATTAAGATATGGGAAACACACCTTGAACCAGTCAGCTGAAGGTTACCTATTCTTTATATTGAGAGCTAAGCAGCTATCTTAGTCCTGTTGGTAAGATAATGTCATTGAGATTCAGAACGAAGTAGCTTAAACATTGATGTGGTAGTTTCTTAGATACAAAGATATTGCTTGGACATAGTCTCACACAGAACTTCTCTGAATCTAGGACGAATTTGCTCACCCCGTTTGCTTCACAAGACTTTAACTAAGAATAGCATCCAGCTTCAGAGTTTGTTTGGAAGTACGAGTAGCGATTGGTGTACCGATGATACTGTTGTCAGGTAGGATGGTTATGTTTGTCAAGTTCGTTCTCTGAAATATCTTAAAGCCCCGGCACCCAACATAGGTGAATATTTAACCGCTCTACCATCTCTATAAAAGACGATCGGCAGTCTAGGACGGGTTTAGAGTTTAGTGGGAATGAAATCAGGGATCCGATTACGAGTTGACCATCTGAAAAAATACGGATATCCTTAACAGATATCACATTTCTCTTTAGCTGGGACAGGGCTTCCTTTACTGTCTAAATTTCCGCCTGAAACACGTGGCCAAGGTGCAGGGAGAGGTTTAAGTTGGACCACCAACTCCTCTGACAGCCTTAAAAATTGACTGACTTGTCATCCATGAAAACATTTTCCTCATTGAAATATCTAGAAGGGATGCTAAAATGAAAGTTTTTTCAAAGTCAGTGTTGGGGCGTAGTGTGAAAGATGTTCTCTGGAGGGACTCATAGTATGTTGACAATATTAGCATGACCAAATCTAATTCACTCACTGCCTTTTGTTGGTTGAAAGCGAATAGCAGCTAGTGAAGCAGAACACGCAGTGCGACAGACGGGGTAGTACGCAGGGCTCCATTTATGCCTAAAGATGCTGTCTTTTAGACTTTGCTTAGTTTGCCGTAGTTGATTGTTTAGTCTAAAGCTCATCAAAAAACAACGAGCCCGTTGGTGAGTATTGGTCTTATAACTAAGACATATTGCCAACAGACCCAAATATTTCGCCTCATCAGAGAAGACTAGACTGTTATTGTTGATAGGGGAAAAGTCTATCATCGGAATTTCGTACCAACGACTTTATTAAGAGCACGTTCTAGGTCTACGAATGCGAATTCCCTTTAATCATTCGATGTGTCTAGTCAGTGAATGGGGAGCCGTGTTCACCGATTTTGCTTTACATGTTGAGCCATGGACAAAAATCGTTGATCAATACTAGATCGTATATCAGTCAATCGTTATTTGAGGTCTTCTGGGAAGAGCTTTGGGGATGAAAACTACATTATTTACCTCCATGACAAGAGAATATGAGCCATTTCTAGGCAGATCCTTATGAGATTCTTAAGCGTCGCTACAATAATGTCGGAGAAGCTCTATAGCTCGGCAGATATTACACCGTCTCGCCCAGCAGACGTGTATGGTTTATAGCTATGCATCGCCTCTAGCAGCTTGGCTGTAGTAGCCCTGCTAACGGTGTTACTGGCCGTGAGAGGGGAGCTACCAGGATAGTGGGTATCCAGTAGGAGGTTGATTGATTCTTCATTTGAGGTTTTCCAAGAGGTGTCGGTCTTTTTTAAATAGCTAGAAATCGAAGCGCTTGTAAAAGGGAATGACTCCCAAGCTGGTCGATTTCTTCAGTTCTTTTTTATATAGGTATGTTTTGAGAGAATCTTTATAAGAGTCCTAATTTGTTACTTTCCTTGTGCTGTTTACTTTGTTTAAAATCTTCCTGGTGGTCCCGGTGTTGATGTACACAAGTGCGGCCTTTTCTTACCTCATTGGTGTTCGGAGGAGAAAAGTTTTAAACTGTTTCTCTGTATTTTGTTCAAGCAGATTTCCCTTTATTCCCAAAGCTAAGCAAATTTATTTTTGTCCACAATTTCACTATGTCATTCTTTTCGTTATTCCTGGATGAAATTGATGTCTTCTCCATTTTTTTTATGCAATGAGCTATAAGTATGCCTATAATGCTTTTGGTCAGTGGAGCTGACGTTGTATTAGTTGGAGTACCAGACCGCTATGAGTTTGCCCCAACAGGTGCGATTTTATTTTCATTAATTATCTCTCTGACTCTTTCTAACCGTCGAAGTTCCTTCATTATTTTTGCCGCAGCCTGTTTCACCGCATCCCATATTAGCATATGATTTACGATGTTTTCAGGAGTTGGTAACTCTCCAATTTTCTCCTCTAGTTCTCTGCGCTCTGTTCTGAAGTGTGGGCACTGAAAAAATACATGCAGTGCATCTTTGCCATGTCCAGTTAGGAGCTGACTTAAGTAAAAATCTACTTCTCTGTAGTTACGTTTTACCCATTTACGAATATCGGGTATGAGTCGGTAGGTCCATCTCCGCTTTGTAGACTGGTTTCATCTCTCTTGCCACGCACTTGGGCTGCGCTGCTTTTCTTCCAGCTTGATATCTTTCACTGAAACTCCGGGTCCCCGAATTTTGGCATCGTAGGTCCTTTGTAGCTCAGTAGCCAATATATGTGCTGGTAGCATTTCCGCAATGACATACATATATAGCATCATCTGACACTGTCCGACATGCACAGCAAACTCTCAGAGCACATAGTCTGTTGACAAAATTAGTCTTTCTTGCGTATGACTTAATTTTCAATGCTTTGGTCCATATTGGTGCCGCATACATTGTGATTGACTGCACCACCCTTGGCAGAACTAGTCTCATTTGTTGTCTTTATTCTGGATAAGGCAATGCTCACCTTTGCAGCTTTGTCGAACGTTCTTTCAAGGTGTTCCTTGTGAGTGAGTCTAGCATCGATCATCATACCTAGGTATCTGATAGCAGGTTTTGATGTTATATCGTGATCGCCCACACTGATGATGATTGTTTCTCTTTCCTTGCGACTGGTTACCAGAACTACTTCCGTCTTATGTTCTACCAGCTCTAACCCAACTGTTGCCATCCACCGTCTTACTTTTCGGATATATTCATTGCCGAAGTCTTCTATCTCCTCCAGATGTTTCGCCGCCACAACGATTCCAATATCATCTGCAAAGCCTATGATTTTAGCCTCAATCGGAATTCCAAGTCTTAGAGCCATGTCGTACATAATGTTCCATAAGAGAGGTCCTAGTACCGATCCTTGTGGAACTCCGCCAGTTATGTGGTACTGACTTACTCCATCGTCGGTATCGTAGAGTAGGAACCGATTGTCGAAGTAACTCCACATAACTTTTTTTTAAAACCATGGCACCATCATTAACCTCAGAGAGTGTACTATAAGCCCCCAGTTTGCAGAGTTGAACGCATTTTTAAAGTCCAACGTTATTACGGCGCCATATTTTTCGGTACCACCTCTCCATCTTCTGTCCTGAATGGCCTCTTCTAGGGTCTAGTTACCTTTCGAAAAGCATCTACTGTAGAGCGAGCCTATCTAAATCCATACTGCTGGTTTGAGAGACCTTCATCAATTGACACCTCCAATCGGTTGCATATGATTCGCTTCAGTATTTTACCCATCGTGTCTGGTAAGCATATGGGACGGTATGACGGTATTGGTCTGGAAAAACCCCTTCTGCTAAATACCTGTTATACATTTCCACGAATGCTTCTGTATTTATTTTGACGGCTAACTTAAGGACCTTATTTGGTATGCCTTCCAATCCAGGCGGTTTATTATTGCTAAATCATTACTAAATCTGTTGGTGCTTGCTGTGGAAATAATCCCGACACTTTTTCTTGCATCAGCAAAGGGCACGAGGTTGGGGGTGGCCTAGAGCCCTTTAGTTTTGCCATAACCGTCCTGTAGGCTGTACCCCAGAGATTAATATCTGCTCCCTCGCAGAGTTCTCTAAAGCTGTTGTTTTTTCTTCTCCGAATGGCTTATTTAAGGACCCTACGCCTATCTTTGTATTGCACCTGTAAATCCTGGTGGGAGGGTTGACCTCTGGATCGCTGCCATTGTCTTCTAGCTCTATGGCACTTGCTTCGTAGCTCTGCTATCTCTTGGTTCCACCAGCCGGCGATTTGTTGCCGTTTTCCGTACCATAGATGCGTCGTAAGTCCTAGATACTGTTTTAGTAACCTCCGCCGCTAGCGTATTCTCTGCTTCTGGGTTTATTGTGGATTCTCTAAAAATAAGGAAAAAGGTGTTTTCGGCCAGTGTGCTTGTTTTCCACCCCATTGGTTGTGCCTTCTTTGCAAGGCTGGCACTTCAAATAAGATGGGCTGGTGGTCACTGTGGATGTAGTCCTTACTGACTTTCCATCTTGATCCTCTCACTAGCGAACTTGTTACAAAAGTTACATCAACTCAGCCTACGCCGTTTCTGGTGAATGCGTGCTCGTTGCCCGTATTAAACAGTAGTAGGGTTAGTTTAAATATCTCTGTAGTCCTACAAGCATGATTGACATGAATCTCATGTTATATTCCTATCAACGTGATATATTCTCAATCATCTGTAAGTTATTTTTTTCGAACTCGAATGCACTTAGCATTCTCTCCTTTGCACATTGAAAGAATTTTTTCTTTTGTAAACTCCGGCAATATGTTCTGAAATGTCAACCTATTCTGCATACGATTATGTGGCAAAAGACACGTCCTCTGCCCTTAAAAATTCTTTGTAGTCAACTTACTGGAGCACTTGGCAACTCAACTCAATTTTACTGAAATTAAAGACCTTCACCTCTAACCAGAAAAGAGATATCTTACCCCCAGCGTTTGGCATATTCCTGCCACGTCTACGAATATGTCGCCTATAAAAACTGAAATTCTCTCCGCAGCCTACAACAATTTTTTTTATTTCCCCATAAACCTCGTCCGGATATAAGCGACGAAGGAGATATGAAAAAAAAAATCAAATACGCGACGATTTCCCGCATAATCCCCAATCAATCTCAATTTCTCCATACCAAGAAGATTTGCTTCGTCATATTAGACCCCAAGACGTGAAACATTTTGCAGCTTTAGTTTCAGCTCTTACGTCGCACCAACCTCAGCATCAATAGCAATAGCAACAGTAATAGCAACAATCATAAATCCACTTAATAAACCTAAGCTCTTCCCCACCAATTACTCCGACAAATTACTCCTGGCAATTTGACGCAAGAAGAAATTCACCCACAGGGTGCGCAACGCATCCTCTATGTATAAAAAGGCCCGAGGAAGTTTTACGAGTTGGCGACATCAAAGAAAGCATAAAATAAACAGTTCGCCATAGAACAGCTTCCACCCACACGCTCTTACTCCAGTCCAATAAGGCTACACTGCAATTTAGTTAACTCCTGAGTCTTGAGTCTTGAGTTCTGAGTTCTGAGTTCTGAGTTCTACTCATAAGTACTGGGTCCAGAATCTCTTGAATCGTTTCAACCTTTAAGCGGGGCGCTATAGTTTTATCATCCAATTTGGTTAGTCGCAAGGACAAAATGAATAAAAAAACACAGAAAACTGAATACAGAAGAGCCAATAAGGCGGCAGAACCACCCATAAAAGCGGGATAATAAATTTACGAGCATATCCTTGCGAGGATAATTCCAACGTTGGTCGGTCGTCGAAAAAAAAAACAGAAGAAAAAGCACCAAATCAGTGGTGTAGCCCAAGTGCACTGACTGTCATAGAATTTATCTCATAGTCATCAACGGCAACTACAACAACACCACTGAGGAACACTAGCCTCGCACAAGGATTCATATGCATAGTGGAATCGCTTGAGAGCTTCTTAAACCTGGACATAGTAGATACTGCGCCGCATAAATGAAATTTTCATGCATAAAGAGCATAAACATGATCCCTTAAGTAGATACTTTCATCTTTTCTACCCGATGAGAACCGAGAATCAGAAGATGAGAGTTGAGTCCTCGTTCTGGCCAAGACACCCTGAATCCATTGTTGCTGTTGTTCTAGATGTTTGCTCTTGAAGAGGTGTACTATATGTTTAGCTGCGACATTCTTTTTTTTCTCAGATCGGATAGATGCGACCCGTGAATAGTAAATAAAGTAAAACCTAGAAGCTACATTCTTTTCTCCTACTGCATAGCCTCGTCGTCCTTATATGTAAGTCATAAGAAAGAGCCTCTTCCGAAGTAGAAACAACCAGCAACCACAGAAAACTTATAGGATCCTTAGCGAATTTCATTAAGCAGTTGTGGCTCACCAACAACAACTGAACCATGAGGCAGGAAGTAAACCTATAGTGATAGATAGAGCGAAAGAGTGTTATCCTTTTCCTACTTCTGTTGCAGAATGTTCTTCTGGAACTCCATTAATTTTGGCTTGATGCCATTGTCTTAGTTTTATACCCGGAGGCGAAGTTTAGAGACGTCGCGTTGGTTGCTGTTGCTGCAGTCGTGGCTGTATGTTGGTGGTGGTAGCAAAACAAATGCGATGCCGATGGAAATTGCACTGAATGCAGGATGTGATAGACTGGGAAGATGTTGAAAAGAAAGACCCATCTATTGAGATCCGTTTTGGTAGTAGTTTCGCTGTGCTGATGGTGGAAAATTACTGTCATCCCACGAAGCCCACCATCGCGGCGCTGTTGTTTATTTAAATAAAGCCGCGTGCTATCCTGTACGGTTTTGCTTCTTTATAGTTTTCTTTCAGGATATCTCTCAATGGAGTTACGAGGTTACATCCTGGTCTCGAAGGATGAAATCATTTTACTTCGAGTGAAATACTTTCCGGCGTCTCCTTTTGTTTGACGATGGAAGAAAAATGGGATGAAAGGTGGCTTGGCCAGGCTTTGTGACGTTTCCTTGTTAATTAAATCTCGTGATGTAGCCGGAGGGCGATAAGACACCATTCCATGAGGAAAAGAAGTCGTTAAATAGACAATGCTCTACTTTTGTTAGCCCACTCCGGAGATTTTTATAATTCTAAAGGGGCGTCGTGTAAGACGAGGTACAAAAGGAAAACTTGAATGACGGTATGTCTGTGTCGGTGTTTGTCTAGTCTATTACGCATGATGCGTTAGCACTCGGTTAGCATGGGACAGATATGTGAAAGTATAAGTACTCGTATCTTTGTCTTCCTGAAGGATCTGTTTGCCATGTAACTAACCTGAATTTTGAGAATTTGTCGAGAGGGGAGGGTAATGTACTGTAGGTACTGCGCAATCTCGTTTGTTGCAAGTAGCTACTTTGTCTTCATCAACGCTGTGTAATAATTGTTGGAATTGTATTTATGTATTAGTTTCGAACGAATGAAATGCCAATGTCTGATATTCAAAGACCTAAACCTCTCCTTATTGACGGAAGGTGTATCTCTGCTTGATTCCTGATAGATACTGTAAATCGACGAGTGAAATTCTGATGTCATTACGAACCTTTTCATTTATGAAATTTTTCGATAAAATCACTAGCGACCATAACGCCGCAAAGCACACTTTCCCACTGTTAGCCGTACGTTGATATTAGGCACTCGAATACAAATTGACATTTGTATGACAACACATGAATTGTGCTTATTTTACTTCCTTGTGAGTACTTGCCTCTTCCAAGGAGCCCACGGCTCCTACTGAAGGACAATAGAAAATACCTCGTAGAAATGTCGGAAGCACTTTGATCCTACGAAGAGTTATGCCATCTGCATTTATGCAAATATGAGATACCACTGTTAATGGAAGCCTTAACCGAGCTCGCAGTCAAATTTAAAGTAGGTTCTGACCCTGGAGAATTTTGCTTTGAGTCCTTTCTAGTGAGTTGGGTTAGGTCAAATAGGGTGTGTCGTAAGACACATTACTAGGCATCAAAACGGGCCCATGGCGATCCCTGTGCGACCAGTTGAGCTTAACTTCAAGTGGCAAAAACTTAAACGATTTCCCTGGTAAAACACCCAATTTCGCCACAGAAGCCAAGAATTCCGTGCTGTCTATTTCTTCTAAGTTTTCGAAAAAGTATTTTCCTAAGAATTTCCTTCGGCTGCGCGATGTTGCCTCACATTCACACAGTATGTGTATTATGTCCTCGACCGCGTTTGTAAATCACCGCAGAATCTATTTGACATTTTTGTCAATTTTTGCGTGTTTCAGCAGGAGACAGTGCCCCTGTTCAGTTTAATCAGCTTACTAGATCTTAACCGTCATTAAGCCATAGAGCCATGCATACCCTGTGTCCTTGCAGATTCGGCCACCTTCTGTTGGCTGTATTTATTGTCTTTTCCTCGACAGTGCGTCTTTCTGTGCAGAGGGGTGGTTTGATGTTAGCAACATCTCCATTGTCCAGTAGCCCTCCTCTCCTTGCAAGCCCGTCCGCTTGTTCATTTCCCTCTATACCGCAGTGTCCTAGTACCCAACAAAGTCTCACCTAGTTCTGAATGCATAATGCTTTGAGCAATTTGCCACAGCTCTTGAGTGTATCAGAACTAATGTCGGCTGATTCCATTGCCTAAAAAACGGTCTGGCTGTCGAAATAGATAGCGATATCTCTTTCGGATACCGATCTCATCTGCATCAGCTCAGCCGCCCTGAGGACAGCCAGAATCTCGGATTGAAAGATACCTCTAGTGTCCGGTAGCCTTATGGACACTCTTAGTTCTGGGTTTTCCTCTCTTTCGAGCCATCTGTGAAAATTGCAATTTCAATTGGCCTGATTACTGCATTTTCTTGCCAGTCCTTCCTCTCCGGATATGTTATATCATAAAGAGTGTCGAAGTCGATTAAGGAAGGGTGTCTAGTGAGTTCATCGGTGATTTTATTGTGTGTAGTGCAGTCCTTCATCCTCGATCTAACTAAAAAGTCGTAAGAGGATTCAACAAGTCTAAAGTCGCAGAATGAGTATCATTCTAGATGCAAATGTTTCGTCCCTCCTCTGATACTTCACAATGTAGTTGGTTCCCATCAGAATTACGTATACGCAAATTTTCGTATTGACAAGTAAAAATTATCGTTTACCTCCTTCAGAAATACAGCAGCGCCACATCCTAAATTAGTTTTGGAACCAAAAGTCGACGCGCAAGGTCATCAAAGCTGCACTTCGTGTTGTACGCCTTTTTTTATGCGGAGTGTGACTTTGAGAGTTCAGATCATGATATGAATATGAAGTGGAAGGAGATTCATGAAATTTAGAGGCAAAGCCCTCCATGCTGCCGTGACAGACTGTTCTTTTTAGACTGACTAAAGGAACAAAAGTGCACTTCGTCCACTAGAACTTTCTTCTTCTCGTCCTTGTTTGAGTCCAATATTTTTCAATATCAAAACTATCAAAATTGTACTCTTACCAAAATTGTATATCAATTTCTGTACAAAAGCCCGTAGCGATGAAGAAGGAAACACCAGTGAGAATATGAAAAAACATTTTTTTTCAGAATGTACAAAGGCGAAGATGGCCAACTTTTCATCATCAGGCAGAGTAGACGATTCAAACTAGGCGATGATAGTCAAAACTTTCAGCCATCTCCTGTACCATGTCGCCATGTCGCTGTACAGTCCGTACAGTTCGTCGTTGTATCTCCTCCTACACTCACCGTCAATGCAGATGCGACCGAAGATCGCCCGAAGAATTTTTCTCTCGAAGCAACCAAGAACACCCTCATCCATTTTTGATAATGTCCATGCCTCTGCGTCGTAGAGCAGGACCGGGATTGTTAAGGTCTTATAAAGGGTGACTTTTGTTGTCCGAGAGAGGGTTTTGCTACTCAATTGCCTTCTTAACCCAAAGAAACTGCGGTTGGCAAGAGTTATTCTTCGCTTGATCTCAGCGCTAGTGTCGTTGTCTGTATTTATAGCGGAGCCTAGGTAGACAAATTCCTTAACTACCTCAAAGTTATATCTGTCGAGGGTGACGTTCTGTCCGAGACGTCGATGTTGGTTGTCCTTTTTGCTTGACAGCATATACTTGGTCTTGCCCTCATTGACCGCTAAACCCATTTTCGCCGCTTCCGTCTCAATACTCGCGAAAGCGCCACTAACATCACGCTGCTTTCTCCCGATTATGTCAATATCGTTGGCGTACGAGAGTAATTGGACGGACTTTTGTAAGGTTGTGCCTCTTGTGTTTGCTCGTGAGTTTTGCACTATACTTTCAAGTATGATGTTGAAGAAATCGCATGACACCGCATTGCTTGTCTAAATCCTTTTTTAACATCAAAGGTTTTGGTGAGATCTTTACCAACCTTGATGGAGCAGCGTGCATTCTCCATCGTCATCCTGCACAGACGGACGAGTTTAGCAGGGATGAAAAAACTAGACATTGCTCTATATAGCTCGTCTCTATAGATGCTGTCATACGCGGCCTTAAAATCGATGAATAGGTGGTGGGTATCGATCTGAAGCTCATGGGTCTTCTCCAAGATCTGCCGTAGTGTGAATATGTGGTCGATGGTGGACTTTCCTGGCCTGAAGCCACACTGATATGGACCTATCAGGTTGTTGACGAACGGCTTCAGGCGTTCACACAATACGGCGGATAAGATCTTATATGCGATGTTAAGGAAACTGATGCCTCTGTAGTTGGCGCAGTTCAGAGGTCCAGTACCAAGTCATCGCCTGCCGCTTTGAAGAGCTCGGCGGTCAGGCCGTCCGCTCCAGCAGCTTTGTTGGACTTGAGCTTAGATATTGCTATCTTAACTTTATCCAGGTCGGGTGGACGGAATTGTTGGTCATCCTCGTCCAAGTTGAAAGGTTGATTCTGCCTGACAGCGGTATTTGGTCCGTCATCGCCGTTATACAGTCTGCAGAAATGATCTTTCCAAATCCTCAGCATCAATTGCGATTCTACTACGATGTTCCCTTGTTCATCTCTACAGGCTTCGGTTCGGGGTTTGTCCGTGAAATGTTTTTTTTTACATTTTGGTAAAACTTCCGAACCTCATTCCTGGAGTAGCATCTCTCAATTTCCTGTGCAGTGTTTCCAATGGTTTTCGATGCTTGATGCTGCCGGCATTGGACCTCTTAAGAGATTAAGAGACACTCGATCGGAAAAGGACTTGGCGATCTCTTGCGACTGTAGCCGTCTGATGTCGAATTTTCTCACAGCATTAGTTTGACGTGGCGTAGTTGAGGATATCCGCAACCGTACCTTGGCTACAACAAGTTAATGTCTGAGTCGATGTTGGCTCCTCGGAACGTACGAACATCCATAATATTGGAGGAGTGTCTTGCGTCGATCGCAATGTGATCAATCTGGTTGACTGTTGATTGATCAGGAGTTCTCCAAGTCCCCTTGTGTATGTCGAGATATGGGAACCGCGTGCTAGCCACGACAATGTTTCGCCCCGCCGCAAAGTCGATTAGCCTGAATCCGTTATCGGAGGTGGTGTTGTGCTGGCTATATTTTACGATTGTTCCACCAAATATACCCTCTCTTCCTAGCTTTGCATTAAAATCACCGAGGACAATTTTAATGTCATAGCTAGGGCATTACTCTTAGGTCTTGTTAGAAGGCATCCTTGGTGTCTTCATCTTTCTCCTCTGTGGGGGCATGCGCGCATATGAGGCTTATGTTGGCGAAT
This sequence comes from Volucella inflata, assembly GCA_928272305.1. Classification (NCBI taxonomy): domain Eukaryota; kingdom Metazoa; phylum Arthropoda; class Insecta; order Diptera; family Syrphidae; genus Volucella; species Volucella inflata. The sequence goes on along the minus strand of OV743718.1, from coordinate 16,780,613 downwards.
TTAGCCTTGATGCGGATTGCGCTCGCTCACATGCCGGAAGCTGAGGACTTCTTGTCTTAGTCTGCCTCCGACAACAAGTCCGCATCCAAATAAGCGCTGCTTTTGCCGTCGATAGCAATTGCCGTAGTAGATGTCGCAGTTTTTCATCTTTTTTTTGTCCGGCCCATCCCATCGCATTTCTTGAATGGCGGTTATGTCTGCTTGGCAACAGTCTAGGGTCTCCGCTAGTTGCTCGGCTGCAGGTGGTCTATTAAGGGATCTAACATTCCACGTGCATATCCGAAGCTCATTGTCCTTAAATCGTTTGCGTGGGTTGTCAACAGTAGATCCGTCCATATCCGAGGCTTGTTGATGCTTGTTACTTAATTTTTTTTTTAAATGGCCGGGCAGTTACCCCAGCGGCACAACCCCCAACCTGGAGGACCAGTTCCATTTTGAGTGCCCCTAGGACGAGGGGTCGGTTACACGGAAGCCAGTAACCCGTTCCGAAATGTGAGCGCTGCCGTTGGCTCTTATAGGGCTCGTCTGCCACCATCTCTTTTCCAAGACCCTGACTAAGTCCTGGAAATCCTTTCCGGCCTGAGCTCCAAATATGTCGGAGTAGCCCCGGATAAGGTCTTATTTTGTTTTTCCGACACTAATCACGATTTATGGCGCAGGAAACTCGCCATTTGCCCCCTTCACTTCGCAACCTCTAATGAGATTCCCAGATGGCGCCACGGGGAGGCGTGAAGTAGGACTTATTAACAGAGCTGCAAGATGTTCGGCTGCAGAGGCTCATTCTCGTCATTTGAGGAACCAGTACCTGTCGGAAGATGGTACTTCTACGTATACGATACCAATCGTTGCCATTCATCCTATTCATACTAACCAAATCGAGTTAAGGGAATTATCTAAACCCCACATATTTTGTTTCATCTAAACGAGTTCTTTTGAATGTTCCTAAACAAAGTCAATCAACCCCAAATTAATGCGCTAATTAGCTACTGAAGAGTTTTGTTTTTTTTTCTTGGACTTGCTGGTTATTTCCAGTGAACCCCAAATGATTCCCTTAAGCCACTTTGGAATCTATATTCTAAAAATAATAAAAACTTTTTCGATTTCTGCTCTGATTTAATGAACCATTAAAAAAGCGGCAACCGATTTAAAAAAAAAAAAAAAAAAACTTTAAATTCCTCACATCCACGACTACCACCCATTCCAACCAGACCTGCACCCTTTACACACTTTTTATATCTTCTTCCCTTTTTATTGGAATAAATTAGCCTCAACATGAAAAAGAGGACAACAAAAATAAATAAATAAAACAGATGTATAGCAAACAGTTTCCCCCGGTGAATCATTTATAATCCTTGTTCCGCCAAAACGAATTGGTTTCTCCATTTACCCCGACCTTGGGTGGGAAGGACGAGTGTATTTTGATTGATGTAACGGAAGCCCCTTACTAATCGCGTACTTCTGGTCCTTGCTCGGAAAACAACGCTAACAAAAACGAAAAAAAAGGGTAGAAACAACTCCTCATCCCCTAATATTTACACTTACCGGTCCCACTGACTGGTATTTGTTCTCCCGTTTTAAGGTGGGCTTTCTCATTGTTTACACGCCACAGGGTGAAATGGGGTGAGATTGAGTGAGGTGGGTGAATGCCTCACTAAACTTTTAATGGCCATCATTGGAAAATTGAACAAGAACAATGGAAATGGCCCAGAAGAGGACAGGAGACGAAAAGTTTAATGCGAAATGTGAAGGTAGTGGCAGTTACTTGAATCTGAAAGATGAAGGTGGCTCCATTCCAATGATCTGCTAGAATTTGTAAATACATTGTTTCTGTGATACTGTATAAATATAGCCATGTAGCTACTGTCATGGTTGTGAAGAGCGAGTCTTAAGCCCTAGTCCTGGCTGGTGCCACTCAAGGATATTGCATAGTTGACATAGCTTGACAATGTTCTTTATTGCCTGGCTCTTGTGCGCTGATTGCGAAAGAATGTGATTGTGTCTAGCGGATTTAATGTTTACATGTCCTTAAAAAGGACCTTTTGTAGTGTGTGTGGTTTATTTCTTCCTACTTTGGCTACTTTTCTTTTTATTGTTTACATATTTATTTTTTATTTTTTTATTTTTGGTCTGAGAACTCAATTTCTTGTGTCTAAAATGTGTATCTTTTAATTTAACGTATTGTTTGCTTTGTCAAGTAAAAAGGTCCACCTCTCTCGTAGTCCAGTGGTCTGGACATGTTGTCTTTTTAAATGGAGACATTGCTCGAAGGATGAAAGTGAATGCAAACATTGACCAGGCTTTAGAGTTGACATTGGATGATCGGTAAGGGATTTCTAACTATGTACGAAAGTCAATGATTTCTTTGTTTGAGATACAATCCATTTAATTTATTACCAGTAAGTCCTTAGTCCTAAGCAAATGTCATTGTCTGAGGAGGAATTCTTGAATTTCTATAGCAAGGGCATTATACCTACAACTCAAGGACACTGCCAGATTTTGTTTTTTTGGCAAATCACACTACGGCAAACCTGAATGTATCTTATACGAATACGAATACTTCTTTATACAAGAGGTTTGGGGAGCGTGGTATCGCGCTAACGTGACGAATAAGGCTCTTCCTGTACACGTGAAGACAAACTTGGGTTTTTGGCAGATTTCTTGACACATTCCTTCCTAAAAAGATCTTAGAAAGTATTCTTGAGATTGAGAATATTCAGGGGAAGGTTCATGTTCTGACACATTTTTGGCAGGACCCCTCATAAGACACACAATTTGTTTAAGAAGTAATCTGGCTACCGATTTTCTAATATAAAATGATAGGATTGGAACGGGTAGGTACCTGTCCATTAGAAGAGGATTTTCCTTGTTCAACTTTATAAAGGCGTCACGAAAACTGTAACAACTACAGACCAGTCAAACTGATGGTGCAATTGTAGCAATAAACTTGGATGGCAGCTAACAGGCTGGGCCAATTAAAACCTGTCTCCGATAACTAGCTCGATCCCTACAAACTATCTTAAGTTCAGCTCGTGAAGTTAACACCATCATTCCAACATTGTTTCTCTGTTGTAGATTCAAAGATCGTTTGGGCATCGTATTACAGCACATCGTCTTGTCTAAATCCATTCTTAATATCAAAGGTCTCGGTAAGTCGTTTACCGACCTAAATGGTGCATTCATAGCGAGACGGGTGTTACGGTTGTAGGTTTGAAGGGGCGGAATGCTACTGGCAATTTCTGAGGAGTACTGGTGGTGAAAATAGCAATAGAACAGGGTGAGACAGGAGACATTACGTCGGTGGTCGAGGGTGTCAATCGACTGTGTAATATTAGCATCACCTATTAGTTTTATCGCACGGTTTTGAATCCTATCTAGTAGGCGCAAGGAAGTCGTGGGAGCACCTGACCAGATGTGAGCATTGTACTCCAGTTTTGGGCCGGTGAAAGCCTTATATATTGAAGCCAGATCAGAGGGGGTGAAATATTTATTACATCGCTTAAGGAAACCTAGACATTTCGCATCATTTTTGGCAACTTCGAATATCTGGTCATTCCAACGTAAGTTGTCATTGACACACATTCCGGGAATGGAAAGTTTTTTGGTTTCAACGATGCAAGTGCCATTCATGGATAATGGCTGGGTATTTGAATTTTGCTTAAGCGACAGTAGACAGCATTGTGTTTTGGAAGCATTAAATTCCACTCTGTTATAAGTTCCCCAATATGTTGTGCTGTTTATATCGGAATTTAATGAGCTTGACATAAGCTGCCGGTCTCGTTCTACAGCCGAAGAGCAGAGACGTGTGTCCGGGAATGAAAAGTAGAAAGTACTGTCGTCAGCAACGACAATTGGAACAGAAGTAGCAGACAATAGATCATTGATGAAAATTAAAAAGATTGTCGGAGACAGAACGGAGACTTGAAACCATCCAAGATAACTTGAATTGAACGTTCCGAAAGGTAATTTCTTTTCATTGAAGAAGAGAGTCGTCGATCCCAAAAGCAAGCATTTTCGACAAAAGAGCCTGATGCCAAACTCTGTCAAATGTCTTAGAGATATCAAGTGCAACTATCTTGCCTTCGCCAGATTGATGTAAACTTTGGTTCCACTTTTCGGTGAGACATGCTATCAAATCACCAGTGGACCTGTTGCTACGAAAACCGTACTGCCGCTCATTAAGAAGTTTTCGTGTCTCGATATATTTCATGAGCTGACGATTTATCAGCATTTCCATGACCTTGGAAAGAAGGGACGTAAGGGAGTTGGTGTATGCTCCTAACAAATACGACAGTCGGGTCGTCCACTCCATCAACTTCGTTGCACTTAAGCTTTATGGCTATCTACACTTCATCCATCCATCCTAAAAGAACTGGAAGTACTAGGTTAATGCCTTGTACTCGTAGTATCTAGACTCGATGAAAGGAAAATCCATACGACACCTCTTCGTGGTAGAGAGTGGGTATCGCTTACGTACATACATGATGGGGACCGAATGCTGCCGGGATAAGTAAACAATCCAACATTGCTAGACTGGGTACGATCTTATCCATGGGTTATACAAAGGCTCCCTAAAGGCGGAAGAACTACGTATGGTGGTCAACGGTATGAAAGTTTGATGGCGATTGAGCCTATTCTGTAAGGCCGGCAGCTGCAAGTAGCGTCTGTATCCATAGCGGGCTGCCACAAAAGGCGTCTGTTTTCCCATATTGGGCGGCCTGTAATTAAACCTGTCCGACCATCCAAAAGGCTGGTGTAACGGTCCGATCGAAGGCCTATGAACTTATTAACCATATCCTGGAAAACACCAAGGATGGAGGGAAGAAGTTAGATGGGTAGATGTGGCCTAGACCAGCGAAATAACAACGGCGATATGCTTGTTGATTTTTGTAACGCTCGTCAGCTTGTGGTAGGTGAAACGTGTTTCTACACAAAACCTGCCATGGAGTAACCTGGGTCTCATCTGATGGTGGAAAACCAAACCAAATCGACAACTTCATTATACGATAACAATGGCGGAAGTCGCTTTGCGATGTGAGGAATGAGAGAAGTGCGGATGCAGGAAGTGATCATCACCAGCTACTAGCAATGCTCTGGCTAAAAACAGCTGATGTCCGGCGACGTTCAGAGAGTACAGATATGTAGCTCTTAATGATACACATATATGTCATTATTTTGCCAACACTCTAAACGACAAAGCGTCGCTGTGGATGTCAAAGTCAATGGTCCCATTGAGGCGATGTGGGACAAAGAAAAGAGGGCTTTTTATGGATCTGAAATGATACCCAGGCAAACAAGGGATAGAGATCTCTGGATATCCCAAGATACCTGCGAGAAAATAACAATGAATCAACAATGAAACTGATATTCATCGAAAGTTGGTTGCTGGCTATACGTAGGTCTTGCAGGGGAGTTGACACCAGCTAGACTGGCATACCTGCCGAGTTCCTGAAAACTGGTCCAGACGCAGCGGCCTGTTTTTTGTTTCCACTTATTCCACTTTGGGAGAATGAAATCTTTTATAGGGAATGGAAGGACGGAGTTATTCTCCGAAACGATAACGAAGAAAGGTGATCTTCAGAACTTCAATAAATGGCGTGGTATCACCATTTAGTCCGTATTCCCAAAGCTGATGGCAACTATCATTCTCGAGAGGATAAAGTGCAGGATTAAATCGACGCTCAAGAGGAATCAATCCGATTTTGTGTTGGTCGATCATGCGTCGATCATATTAACACTATTCGAGTATTCGTCGGAATACCAATCACCGCTCTTCTTCATGTTCGTCGACTTTCAAAAGGCCATTGATCGCGTTAATCGTAATTGCATCTGGAGATCGCTTACCATGAGAGGCATTACTGAAAAAATTGGTTCCATTATTAAGGAATCGTACAACAACGCAATGTATTTCGTTTTGCTAAGTGGACAGCTTCTCGATGCATTTGAAATGCGACACGGAGATGTACTGTCACAGATTTTGTTCTTTCTTCGATGGAAGATGTAACGACCCTCCATTTACTATAGAGACAGGCTTTGGTTAAGATTTTGTATCCGTGACATGGTTTTCTTTTAAACTTTAAGTAGAACCACCGCGCTTCTTCCTTTTTCTCTCAAGAACCCAGTGTTCGTCTGTCCTCTTTGCTCGTAGAGCTCCTAAGCAGCTCAAATCCTTCAAGCCGGCACAGCTTTTTATGGCTCTTGCTTAACTGCAGATGCTTGCCCGTTCTCATCGTAAAATCAAAGGTTTCATTGTGGTTGCTAAGTGAGTCCCAGTACATCAGAGGTGCCATCTCTGATGGTGTTTCGGCAATGTTTCCCTTGGTGCTCAATGCTTGATGATGGTGATCTCTTAAGGGATTAAAGAAGACTCGATTCGAAAAGAATTTGGCGATCTCTTGCGATTGTAGCGTCGAAATTCTTCTCAACATTATCTTGCCTTTGCGCTGTTCGGGATATCAGCAGCCGTACCTTAGCAGCAACAAGATAATGGTCCGAGGCGATGTTAAAAGTTCGTTCTCAGAAAATTCGGACATCCATAATACTAGAGAAGTGACTTGCTTCGATCGCGATCGATTTGGTCGTAGTCGATTTGGCTGACGATTGATTGATCACGAGTTCTCCCAGTCCCCTTCTGAATATTAAGATGTGGGACCCGCGAGCTAGCCACGACAATCTTTCGCCCAGTTACAAAGCTAAGTAGCCTGAATACGTCATTGGAGGTGGTGTCGCGGCGGTTAAATCTTCCAACTCTATGCTGCAAGAGAGCAGGTCACCCAGGAGAAATGGAACGCAGAATCATTTCTGATTTTTATCACATTTTTGTGCAAATAACTACCTAAACGGCTTTTTCCCTCATGATATTGTGGAATCTTCTGGTTTTTGTTGCAATTTTCAAATCAAATTGCTATCCGTTAGGTAGTTTTCTGTACTGAATTTGAGAGACACTAGTGCTAAAATAAACCGAATGACATTGTTTAGTCACTGAAACTCCATTTCCTCCAATTTATTTCAAAATTGTTTGAACAAGTTTTCAAATTTCCCTTTTCTCAATTTTCATTTCTCATCACCCTGTGATTTTTCAATCCAATCTTCCGTAAACTGATTCAGAATTGTAAATCAACACAAAACTATTCGGCCACTGTCAGTATAAATCTCACTTTTTAGACGAAAATGGAACTCAAACATGGAAAAAGGTCCTGATCTCGATTTTTTATGTTCCTTTCAAAGGTTTTTTTCGAAAACAAAGAGATGAATGAAGGAAAACCCATAGAAGAGGCAGAATAAAAAAATAAAAAAAATCATTTTGCCGTTTAGACGGCAATAATAATGTTCCCTCTGTTCATTCCGTTGTCCCTCTCCTGGTCGATATATCCGTCATATACTCATAGACAGGACCTCTTTGTCACATCGGTTGTTGAGCAACGCTGTTGCCTTGGAAAAGTTCGCTGATTTTGTTCGTTCACTTCCTCTCACCACCAGCTTATACCTATTCATGTGAGGACATTTGAAAAATTAAAAACCTTTCACTATAATCAAGAGACCTGATGTGTTGGTCCTTTCCAGTGTGCCATGCACTCAGTGCTTTTCTTGACGAAAAAAATGACACAAACCTCACATAGATGCACGAAACCACTCGCATGACTTTACAAAAACGCAGATACGAGTAAAACGTTCGGTTGAGTGTTTTACATCGCTGTTGATGACAACTTCATATATTTTTTTTTATTGGTTTTCATCCTGGGGCTGATATTGTTCCTGCTTCTATTTCGAATCTCTCTAGATATCCTTAGAGTAGTCCTGGCGACTGTGACTTCAACAATACCCATGGACAAGCAAATCGAAATTTCAGTGGAATAAAAGATGGGGGAACGGTAACGGTGGAAAAAAAGGTAAAAAAAAAGGAAACCATACTTACGAATGTCCTTTAGAGAAAAGTTTGTCCTTTCGCCATGAATTCGAATTGGCACCATTGTCTTCGTCACCGCCGACATTGGAGTCTTTGTCATTGCCATAGTGACTTGGATTCGTTGAGTTTCTTTTTGTATTCGAAATCCTCGACTGTCATCTGGCACATACGAGTATCTGACTTTACACGCGAACGATGATATTGACGATGAACCATGGCTTTACGCTAACTTCCTCCGTGTTGTCCTGCTCACATCGATTTATGGTGCGATGAAGTTGTTTGGAATTGGTCCGGTAACCGAAAATCACTTTCTCACACCTTGTTCATTGGTAGTTTTGATCATAATTCATGAGATCTGCGAGAAGTCAGGATGTAATAAATTGCTGAGGGCACATTCTGCCAGGTACGACATAGGGGTAGGAGTAGGAGTGTGCATGTCCTTGGGGAATTTTCGACGAGTTATTGTTTGGAAGCAGTTTTTCAAATGCTGAAAGTTGTATAGCAGTCGTTTTAGATGTTGACACTTCTAAGTGGCAAAAGTGGATAAGAAGTGACAGTGACAGTTGGTGAATTCTTAGGCGAATAGTCATGCAGTATTTATTTTGAAAAACAGTTTTGAAAAATTACGAAATTTGTCACTTTGTCTGACAAGTTTGTATTTATATTAGAATCTGAGGCCTACATTGGTTTTCCATATTTATCTATAACTTTGTCGAATAAAACCACGTTATGGTAGACAAGTTGTTGTAGATCTCACTGGGTAACGTTTCAAATCTACGTACACGTATATCGGCTATAGACAGTGCTGCACCTCTCATAACTTCCAAGTTAATTTAAAATGAAATGCTACTCTGAACGCAACAGTTTTGCTGATACTCCTGAGTCTTGTTTAGGTCTCGGCCTGCAAAGAGCTTTCGGAAATTAAGATCTCCTATGGACGTGCTAAAGATGGCTCAAAAGCGAATTCCTCAGGGTCCGTCTGCGTCCTGGATGAGGATTTTCGTGAGATTCAAGAAGGCATAGCTGTTAATGGCTTGACGCTTCAGGTTGTCGCTAGATCAATTTATTGCTTTGTAATACGAGTATGTCGAAGAGGCAATTGACCTTTATGCTCAGTACTGTAGGCTGTATACTTTCTACTGGCAGCAAATTGACAATTGCGAAGCTTCTAACTACACTAGGTATAAGTGAAACAAAATCCAACGCATGCTGTGTCATGATGCGGCATTAAGGAGCACAGTCTGCATTGATGTCTAGCCTACGTACCCTTCCTTCCAATTTGGGCAAATATAACTACCGCTGATAATATACTTCATCCATTGTATGTAAATTGATTGATGGATGGTTTTGGCGATGATGTCTGGCTATCTGCGATGATGTCTGTTCCAACAAATTTATTCAGGGCATTCGTAGGTGCAAGGGTTTTGCTATAACCCATCATACTTCGTGTTATTTGCAGCTTCCACTGTAATTGATGAGCTATAACCATAATCGCTTCTCATGCCACTACAAGTAAGGATCAGACTTTGCGGAGACAATTCCATTTGATGTTTCTTAGTTCCTCAGCTTCTTCAAAACAAATATGTAGACTATCGTTCGCGGATAAAAAGTCAGTTTTCTTGCATTTAACACACTTTCCTGGCATCTGCGACTCGAACTCGAAGGCTGTGATTTGCTCGATGTTGCCAAGCCAATGCAATCGACTTATCTTGGCTTTACATCTTCATACAGCTCGTATAGGTCGTGGTTGTTTCCGTCTTTCCATTAGGCCCCTTCACAAATGGGGCCATTAACTCGGCGAAGTAGTTTTCTTTCAAAGGTACTCAGTGTAAGCTCCTCTATCCTGCTTATTGTCCAGCACTCGCCAATGTATACCAGAACTGGCCAGATCAAAGTTCTGCTTAGGAAAACCTTTGTCTTTTTGTCAGAAGTCTTGATCCCAGTTGCTTAGATAAGCTGAAGTAGCAACAGTTTCCTAGGGTTAATCTTCATTGGATCTCTATCAAGGCGTCATTTGTGAAGTTCATGTTGACTTTTGTTGGTGAGCTGCTTAACCACCTCCAAATAGATGTTTTGATGGAGGATGGATATTTCCTTATTGTTATTGACGGCACATACATATTTCATTTAGACCAACTTCTACAGCCTTTTCTTCGATTGCTTCAAATGATCGATGGGATTAAGCGATGACAATTTAGCCCGGTTATCCCCAGTATAGCAGGACTGATTTGTGGAACGTTAACAACCTCTGGTGTTAACGTCAGCCCTACGCATTTAATGCTTTAAAGGTTAACCAAACAGCGCAGTTCACCGTTTGTTGTTACACCCAGTCTCAAACACGGTGATTACCTTAAGTTGCTAGATGACATTGTAGCCGATGCGCCAGAAAAGCACCCAATGGTCATCGCGGGCGACTTCAATGCATGGGCTACGGAATGGGGGAGCAGGTTTACGAATGCAAGAGAGCGAGCTCACCTTGAAGCATTCGCATCGCTGGATGTAGAATTGGCAAACAAGGGCACAAAAAGCAAAGCAGATAGAGGATCAATCGTCGACATCACACTTATGAGTAACTCTCTCCTGTGAAAAACAAAATGGAAAGTAAGTGAGGATTACTCGCACAGCGACCACCAGACGTTCGAAGAAATGATAAGCACAGATTTTCCAACCCGTAACAGTACAGCAGATGAACTATTGCACTGCCTGACGGAAACAATCACTGCAGCATGTAATACACCTATGCCCAGGAGACTTACTAGTAACAGGGGTGCACCGTGCTTCTGGTGGAACGACGATATTAGGTCCAGGTGTCTTAATGCTCGACGGAGGTCACAGCGATCCAGGGGAAAACCTTAGTTGGAGGAACTCTTTTATAATTCAGGATGGCTAAATGCAATCAAAAGAAGATGTTTCAAACACCTGTGTCAAGAGGCAGACCTAGATCCCTGGGGTAAAGCATACAGAAGGGTGATGAAGAGGCTAAAAGGGAGCTGATCTTCACAAATTTCCTGCCCTGCACTTCTGGAAACTATGGTAGTGGGCCTATTCCTCCACCCTCCCTACTTTTATCAGGGAGTAGTAGGTAGAGTATCAGGAAAGCGCCCAGACCCGATGGAATCCCAAACATCGCAGTTAAAGCGGCCATTAAAAAGAGACTGGACCTCTTAAAAAGAACGATGCAAAAATGCCTCCCCGAACCATGGAAGCTCCAACACTTGGTCCTGCTACCAAAGGGAGACAAGCCACCCGGACAACCTACGTCATATCGCCCGAGGTACACTCGGCAAGATTCTCGGGAGTGTTATTTACAATATGCTGTTAGCGGTGGCTGAAGATAAAGGAGCTCTGTCGGACAATCAGTATGGCTTCGGAAAATCGCGTTCTACCGTCGGTGCCATAAAAGCGGTATAAAATACAGCTGCTAAGACTATACAAACGAAAAGGTGGTGACGGGGAGAAAAGGAGTACCGTGTAGTAGGAACGCTTGACGTTAAAATGCATTTAATTCGGCGGACTGGGCATTTATCAGAAGGTCGCTGGCAAGAATGACTAGGCCACGTTACCTTATGGACATGGTCATGGACTTCTTCAGGAATAGGAAGTTGAGATACCAGACTGACAATGGTGTAAAATACTACAATATTACTGGCGGAGTACCGCAATGTTCAGTTCTTGGACCCTCGTGTTGAACATTATATACGACATTGCTGTGCGGCTAACACTGCCCGAAGGAGTTTAAGTAATTGGTTTTGCGGACGATATTGTCGTGGTAACAGTGGCAAAACATATCCACGATGCCGAGACCGCCACAAACGAAGGAATCACGAGAATTAAGGGCTGTTTGGAGTCGGCCAACTTGGAACTAGCTAACCACAATACTGAGGCTATCCCTTTTACAAGCCGCAAGGCCGTAGAACACGCGAACTTTACTGTAGGGAATCAAACCATAAGATCAAAGGACTCACTTAAGTACCTAGGAGTCACGCTTGACAATAGGCTTCGTTTCAAAGCGCACATCGAATACTCCTGCAAAAAGGCATCGCTAATGCAGGCAGCACTTGCACGTATGAAGCACACACAGAGTAGTGAGCTCTGTCCTTTTGTACGGTGCTCCGGTTCGGGCAGGTGCACTAACAGCGGAGAAGATAAAGAACAGACTATCCTCGACGTACAGACTCTGCGCGATAAGAGCAATAAGCGGATTCCGAAAGTTTTCGGGTGAAGCCGCTTAAGTGATAGCAGGAACCGCATAGACATTCTGGCAAAGGAGATGCTCGGCACGCGCTCAATTTCGCAAGGACAACCTCTATTGCTTTGTGGCAGGAAAGATGGGATAAGACCGAAAAAGGCAGATGGACCTATAAGATGATACCCATCATTGAGCATTGGTTAAACAGAACAAGAGGAGACTGCAACTATAATCTTACGCAGTTCCTGTCTGGACATGGCGGCTATCGGAAATATCTCCACAGGTTTAGACATGATAACTCGCCTTTCTGTCTAGAATGCTCAGACCAAGAAGAAGACGTGGAACATGTGATATTCCAGTGCAGGCGGGTCGATGAATGCGCTGAAAACCTACCTAGCCCGCACTGCTCCGCTATCTTCAATTTTCCGGGAAGCTACAAGCTATATTGTCAAGTGCCCTTTTATAGTATATGGCGCAAAATGGCCTAAATTGTTTACACAGTGCACCGGGGACTACTGCCAGTTGTTAGGCTTTCTTATAGAATCTACGGGTTTCTGTAGTGGGACTCTTCAATATCCGTAAGCTGGGGGATTGCGTGGGCCTTCTTCCTTTTATTAAGGGTTTTCTTTTACTGTAGTTTTGATACTCTTCAATCACCGCTCTTTTTTTCTATTGCAGAGCTTGTTTTTATGCATTTTCTTGTGTTGGGAAGGCTAGTATCACAGCGTGGTTTCGGCGACTACCTTTATGATGGTGTGCACAGGGTCGACTGATCACTGGCGTTTGTGGATAGCGACGACGCATGAAGGAGAGTCTCTAGCTTAATCGCTCTCTGTAGTCTCTGGCTACACCGGGAATGTTAATGCGCTCTAGATTATTTCTTATTTTCAATAATGTCTCCCTTGTACTGTGCAAGGATCGTTTTTAGTTTTTGAGTTGATCAAATAGTAAGCAATTCATTCTAGAATCAAACCCTTAAATCATAGTCCATCGTTTTTCAGTTCGTGTTGCCGTTTGTGGCTTCTTGTCTTGTGTGCCTCTCATACCTACTTCTTTTTTTCCGCAGATGGACAGTTTCCGTATGGTACAAACGCTAGCCTTTTGGGTGGGTCTATCTATTCACTATTCGCGCGCCAGGTCTCATGTTTTCCGGTTCTTCTTCTTAGTGTTCGGCTGGTGCCTTTCTATATGAAATTGCCTCTAACTACTCAAAAATTATATATAAATTGTGTTTTTTTAGCTGCATGAAAAGTTTCTATGGTTGTTGTCTATAGTTCGACAGCTGTCAATGTCAAACTGCGTTGACGTTTCTGTACACTAAGGTTTGGCAATTTATCAGAAATTATTTAACGCCAGAACAATGCTTCCAAATTGTAGAAATTTACTTTGAAAAGAATTAATCTGTTCAGGAAGTTCATAGAGCACTTCGTCAACTTTGGTCAACATACAACATAATCGGCCTAGTGAGCAAGCAATTCGTGCAGTTATTGGTCGTTTTCGCACTAGATTTTCTCTTCCTGAATCAAACCCACCAACAAGGCAAAGAAAAGTGCGTACCGAAGAGAATATTGCTGCTGTAGCGCGAAGTGTTGAAGAAGACGCCGAAATGTCGACTCGTCGCTGTTCTCAACTTGTTGGCATTTGTCCTTCAACTACGTGGAAAATTTTACGTAAGGGTACAGTTCGTGCAAGAATTAAAGCCAAATGACCGTCGTTCACGTCGCATTTTTGTTGATTGGGCTAATTTGAAACTGGCCGAAGATGAGCATTTTTATCGAAGAATTGTGTTTAGTTATGAAGCTCATTTCTGGTTAAATGGCTTCTTAAACAAGCAAAGTTGCCATATATGGGGCGAAAACAATCCTCAAGCTGTTAACGAATCATCATTACATCCATTAAAATTGATTGTTTGGTGCGGTTTAATCGCTGGCGGCATCATCAGTCGTTACATTCGAAATAAGAAAGGAGCTGCCGTTACGGTGAATGGCGAGCGCTATCGAGCCATGCTGACTGATTTTTTGTTTTCAAACAATTAATCAGCCAAATATCGATGACATTTGGTTCCCACAAGATGGCGCAACTTGCCATACAGCGCCCTCAACCATCAATTTATTGCAAAATCAATTTTATGTCAACTTTGTTTCCAGACGTGGTCCTGTTAACTGGCCCCCTCGTTCGTTTGACTTAAACCCTCTCGATTACTTTTTATTGGGCTATGTTAAGCCATTGGTTTATGCCGACAAACCAGAAACTCTTGAAGTATTTGAAGCCACTATTCAATTGATGCCATACGGCGAGATTTATTGGTAAAAGTAGAAAAAATTTAGACTGATCATATGGAACATGTAACTCATAGCCGCGGCAAGCATATGCCAAAAATTATATTTAAAAAATAAATGCCATGAATTTATCTGCCAGATTGTAATAACAAAAAATTTATTTCAACAATATTTGTGTCTTGTATTATTATTTTAAGTTAACAAGCTCTTAATAAAACACCCTATATATGGAAAGAAGACAGCACATACTTTCTCTAACCCAGAAGCGATTTGTTATTGAGATCACTCTGATTTATTCGTGTAAGGGTGCAGAGACTTTTTAAAGATTGCGTTCCGATTTACTATATAGTGAATGGATTGCCTTTTTCCGGCGTGTAGTGCTGGTGTTTATGAGGCTTTTTATGAGCTCACTCGCATTGAATGGTTGCCAAAATTCTACCAATTATTGTTGCTGTTTTGTTATGCACAGAGGAACTACTTAGACGGCGCGGAGACCGCATCAGAGAAGTTCCTTTTCCGGTTCTTTGTTTGGCTATAATCTTCCTTACCCAACGCCATTGTTATAATTATTTTTTGTGTACATAAGCCCCGATGCAGTATTGAGTTCGGACTCACACCAATACGAATCAAAACTTTGATCGTTCTTTGTGACATAAAATCAATAAAATGTTAGCGCGACAGTACAGGATGAACCAAACGGTATTCTTCCGCAATCATTTTATCGTCTGCCTTTCAGGATAAGTACTACGTATTCGAACAGCGAGAGAGTAGAAGACAGATGCAAGATTTTACTTTCAGAGGTTTGCTATTGTTCATTGAAAGAATGGTGCTGTCAGGATAATAGATCCATTTTTCTGTTTTAATGTGTTGACCTTTGGCAGAGAAATTGACAATCTTTCCCACTACTCTACGACATGGTTATATTTTCTTAAAAACCCCGATTCTCTGGGATTCGTCTGGGTTTCTAGTATGGTGGAGGCCGGTAGTTATTGTAAAAACATTGTATACATACCTTCCGCACTATGCCAAACATGAGGCCGATCGGTGAGTAAGTTCATTTACAACAGTTGAGGCAGCAGTGCATCACGATTTTTACATGACACTAAATTGTAGCTTCTACTTTGCCCTCACCTAGGATTATTAGGTTCAACAAATCAGTCTTAATAGAGAGACCATGTAGCAAGATCACAAGAGTGCGATCTGTAGACCCCCTTGTGATACCTAACACAATATTGCATCAGGTTTCGAACCATACAAAATCAGTTCTTTTTGAGATGGTGTAAACAGTAACAGACATTCAGTTCTTTTTGAAATTACCCTTTCTCAACCCAAGCTTTCCGAGTGAACAAATTTAACGTTTCTCTGGGCTGCGAATTGTGTATTTGTTTGCAATAATCCAGCATAACTTTGTAATATTCGATAGTATCAAAACTGCCGCTTTTTAAAAATATCGTGGCTCAGTAACTTTGAGGTAGAACTTCTGTACAATAACCAAAAACTCATCTACTTTGGGACTTTTTATTTTTTTTATTTGTATCTTTGAATTCGACCATGTCCCAGACATTGTAGTGTATGGCGTATGTGAAACCTTTTTGTCTCATTCTCAGTTTACAGTTTCAGTGAGCGTTATCCTTTGTATCTAACCACCCACTACCCATCCAAACACGCATGCAATTGCTTGCAATATCTTGAAAGGGTATTCATCCGCTTTTGTTTTAAGGCTCATGCCGAAATTCAAAATGCAAAGACCTGCTCGTACCTCGAGCGATTCCTGATAGAGTCCTCTGAAAAATTTTCTACTTCGATTCCTGTTTTTGTTGGCAGATATGTACTTCTCTGCTGGCTGGTTTTTGTTTCGCTTTTGTATATATCTCCACCTCCACGTCTCCACTATTGCAATTACTTTATTCTGAGAGAATAGGCCGGGAGGCCAGATATAAGTATTGACGCACTTTCGGCGGTTGAAAGATTCATACTTCCATGCGGGCGACAATCAAACGAATGTACTCGTAAGTACATGTGTAAGTGTAGGCACATGTGTTGCAGGGAATTAAACGTATTAAAATCCTTTGAAGGGTGGATAGTGTGGAGAGTGGGAATGGTATTCGCTTTAAGCTCCTTTTGTGATTTATGGACCCTCTTGTGTTATACTCACAATGTCACATCTCATTGTTTTTTGATGATGGCATCTGCAATGAGATGATGGAAATCGATGATATACGAACGATTATGTTGATTGAATGCAGGAAAGATTAGTGTCCTTTTCCATTCTCTCTTGTATTGTTGTTTTCTTTTCATTCTGTTTTATTGTAGTCTTTGTCGACTTAAATTTAAGTGCGGGTGGGGGGATAAGTGATTTCCTTTTTTCAATGGAGAAGTGATTTTGAGGAAATCGATTATCTAGTGTGAACGCTTACTCACAAGCTTTACCAGAAGTTATTTTCAATAGATGTTGAAACAGATTATTTAAGGAACCATTCGCAAGACGGTTTTTGATAACAAAACTTGTTGATCATTGAGCAAATGAAATAAATGAAAACACAACTAATGCTAAAGGGTGAGCCAAAATTTAGTGTGGAAGTTATCATTTACTCAAATACACATTTATTGAGAACTCAATGCAGAATTTTATTGATTAATACAGCTTGGTCTATGGCAATTAGGAATAAAATACAACATCTTTCAAGTGACCACCACGGTTTCTATAGCAAGCGACCATCCGAAGGTCAAAATAATCGATAACTTTTTGACGAATACGTGGGTCAACGGCCGCATTTTCAGTTTGGATGTTATGTTTGAGATCCTAAATTGGCACTGGGTTATTGGTATAGACTTTACTCTTCAAATAACCCCACTTTAGAGGCCGCCCATAAACTTCTCCTCTAACCGAGATAATGCGATCTTTAAACTTTGTACGCAATAAATTGATCGATTGATGGCTTGTGTGGGCGGTTGCACCATCCTGTTGAAACTAGAGACCATCCAGACCCAATTCATTCAGTTTTGGAAAATACGTTGCGCCCAAGTCCACCATTCACTGTAGCTGTCTCTCCAGCCCCATCTTCGGAAAAGTACGGGCCATTGATTCTGCCAACCCATAGAGCGCCCCAAACAAAGGGATTCGTTGGTTTTTCAAGAATCTCGTATGGGTTTTCCGGTCCCCAGATACGACAATTTTGTTTATTTACGTAACCATTCATACACTTCGTCGACAAATATAGGTGCATGGGATGTTTTAAACACTTTCCCTCACAGTGGTTATGTTCTGGCTTTTATGTGCTGGCCGAGCATGCTGATATAAAGTTTGACTCTTCAAAACGCTTCACCATTGCACGAATTCCGGAATCCAACTTTTACAAATCGCTCATTTTCGTAATAAGATTGAGTAACAAAAATGCGTTGCCCACGGGAGTCCTTGAAGGATTTGATTCTGTTTTCGACACATATTGGACAATTGCTTGGCCATAACTTGACGAATATTCGCTTCCAAGCGTCAAGAATTTGCAAATTTTGTGCGTAATCACGATCATTTGCATAGCACTATAAAAAAGAAATCAAAGGGTGACATATCACATGGTCTTGGTGGCTAGTTTACATCAACAAAACGCGAAATAGCTCGTCCATGAAGTTTTTCTTGCAATAACCACATGTTTTCTACAACCATATCTTCGATTGAGGCCCACAAAGTTTGGTAAAGATTTGTCTTTTGCAATGAGAATTGACGACGACGTTTACATACCACCTTGATCCCGGAATTTATTCAGAAAATTAAAAATACAAGTTTATTCATCTAAATCTATATTGTCCCCTTCAAAGAAATCCCCATAGAATGCAACACACTTATGCCAGCGCTTGATCCAATCCTCGAAACATTTTTTATATTCGGTTTTCGGTATGTCCATCAGTGCTTCCTGCGATTTTTCCATTACTTCCTCTCGACTGCTGAAACGCGGCCCCCGTAGTGGTTTTTAAGCTCGATTGAACAAAAAGATGTCACAGGGAGCCAAATCAGGTGAATTCGGTGGCTGTTGGATAGTATTTGTTGCATTTTTTGTCAAAAAATTACGAATAATGATGGCACTGTGCGACGGTGCGTTATCATGGTGCAAAATTCATGAGTTTTCTGCCACAATTCTGGTCTCTTTTGGCGAATTGCTCCACGCAAAAGTCTCATAACGCCCAAATAATACTCTTTGTTTACTGTCTGGCCTTCTGGAAAAAATTCGTGATGCACTACACCGCTGTAATCCATGAAAACCGTGAGCATTGCCCTCTTTTTTGACTGAAAACGAAGTGATTTTTTTTTGTCTCGGCTCATTTGGTGAACGCCATTCACTTGCCTGATGTCTGGATTGCATGTCGTACTCATAAACCCACGTCTCGTCTCCAGTAATGATCATTTTGATGAATGTGGGATCGGATTCAGCCTCGCAAATCATCTCTTTTGCGACGTCAACACGGTCCCTGTTTTGCATGTAATTGAGGTCTTTTGGCCCCAAATGTATTGCTACAGGAAACTATGGAAACCCGAATCATTAACCAAAATGTCTAGGACGGGTCCATAGGCAATGTTCAATTCCTGTGCTATCTCTCTGATGGTTAATTTGCGGCTATTGACCAACATTTCTTTTGCTTCATCAATGTTTTCGTCGGTTTTCGATGTCGAACCCCTCGTGCCACGACCGTTTCTCACCACGACAACGCACACATCTCATCTTGTACGCTACTATTTGATCAAAAACAACGTTTATTCGTTCCGCCTGCTCCGTATTCACCTGACATGGATCCTTGTTAGTTTTTTCTATACCCACGACTCAAGCTTCCACTTTGCGGAAAGTGTTTTGAGACGATTGAGGTGATTAACGAAAATCCTCAGAAGGAGCTGAAGGCTATTCCAAAATCGACCAATGAAAAGTGTTTCAAAGATTAGAGGAAGCGTTGCAACATGTTTATTGATAGCAATGGATATAACTTTTAAGAGAATAAAGTTAATATTGACAAATAAATTGAACCGTTTTCCTTTTTTTGCAGAATCCCAGGTAATTTTTGATCAAATGGCATACAGTCACCGATTAAGGTGCGGTTTGACGTATGTGATTGAACCAAGGATGATGTATAGAACATATGATGGAAGCAAAACAATTTGAAATACACAAGTGGCTCGTAGTGAACTACGACGGCTCAGTTGTGAATACGCAACGAGAATTTTTTCGTGCGTTGGTCATCATTATGGCTTCAGGGTGCAGGCGATTTGTCGTACCATGGAAAAGTTTGGGCGTGACTACACTCTTTTGGATCGTAAGCCACCAACCAGATGAAAATTGTTGTGAAATGAATAAAACATAATCGCCGTAGAGATCAGTATCAATACATCCCCAAAGACTGACTGTTTGGGGTGGTTTACGCCAAAGCGGCATCATCGGACCTTATTTTCTATCGAAATAAGGAGAGCACAGACCGTTACCTTCAAGAGTCTCAGGCACAGAACGTCTCTTGTGTTTTACGTGGACACCTTTCGTGAAGGCCTTATCCTATAGAGCGCTTACGCTCATAGCTGGATTAAAATAATGCGTCAATCAGCGCATAAATACTATCCCGGTACCTGCTAGAAGTCGTGTGTAAGGCACGATCATCTCTCTTGGTATAGGGTTGAGGCCTATCTTAAACCTCTGCCATTCTGTGGGTCGTGGCACCCGGTTGCAATGCAACTCCACAATGAGCAGACCAATTAGCGCCACGGCCATCAAACGGCTGAGCACAGGTCGTAGCATGCTACAACATGTACTCAGCCATGTGATATCCAAACACCAATTGGCCTACTCTCCCCGCGATTTTGGGTATAAACCACAGCCACCACGATACTCCCACAAGGGGGCCAACTCCTAGGTCAGGCTGAAACAGAAGTTCCAGTAGCCCCTGACCTCCCGAGGTACCAGAATATAGCCTCCGGTCAAGCTTCGCAACCTTACGGTTACATCCAGTGGGGCACCTTATTGCCCATGACTGGCCGCCTTTTACCCTGCTCACTGAGCTTCAGGGTATAGCTTCCTCCTAGTTCGACGCCGAGTGAACACTATGTTCGCATAGTCCTGAATCCTTGCTATTTGCGCGTTTTCAGTTAGAACACTGCCAATGTTGCAAACACCGTCTTCAAAACCTACGGCCATAGCTTCAAGATCCCTAACATCATCATACAAAACGTGTATCCAGTCCTCAAAAAGAGCTCCACACGAGCAGCATTCCACCTGGCTTAGACCCCTCTTATGCCAAAATGCATTAAAGGAACCACTCTCAGGCACAAACCGATGTTAACCGACTTTGTATAGTCATTGCTCGAAGTTGGGAAGGAGAAATGGGGTGACTAGGTCATCTGTCGCGATCAGCGATTTGAGAACACTCCATTATTTTCTCAGCCATAGTCTAAACTAATAAGCCAACCACCTTAGACGAGCTCGAGGCCAACATTCGACAGGCTATTGCTGGAATAACGCCGCACATATTGGACCGAGTCATCAAAAATTGGACTGGCCGCTTGAAGCACTGCCATTTAAATAATATGCTATTCTACAAATAATGACATGGATGTAGCTTCAAAATAAAGTAAGAATCAATTTTATATCTCACACCATCGTTCTTTTATTTAATTTTATTTATATTGGAAAGAGGTCGTTTATTAAGATTAAAAAGAGCATTGGAGACAGAACAGAACCAGTACTTATTTCATGGATATCAGACCTGAATCCATCCTCCATTCTAATCCAAATGAGGAGAGATTCATCGATGGCTCAATGCACGCACTTTTGCCAAAAGAGTCTGATGCCAAAGTCTGTTCAATTCCTTAGATCTATCAAGTGACCAGTGGTTTTGCCAGCGTGGACGAAAATCTGATGTTTTTGACAAACGATCAAAAGTTTTTAAAACCTCTGGGACATTGTATTTGAAATAGTTCATTCTGCTTCAATTTCTAGTTGTACTACTACATAGCGCAAAAGTCATCACTTTATTGGAAGATGATACAATTTTGCAAATGGCGGCAAATGTCAATTCTACTTTGAAATTTATTAAGTTATCAGATACAAAAAAAACATCAACAAGACATGAATCGCGGAATAATTCGTCGATGGTGTTGTTGCAGCGAGAATTTGGGCGCAGATTTCCCGGACGTCCGACACCAACTGGACAAACACTAAGAGGTGCTGCCAGGTTTGGCGAGCCCTGGATCGGTCATTCTGCTGCCGCAGTTGTGGTTGAGATGTCACAAAGGACCCCGGAGTATCTACCAGAAGATGTGCGACGAAATTGTGCATCAATCGGTGGTCTTTACAGAGAATTTTTGTGAAAGATTGTAAGATTGTAAAAAATGCAGAAAGTTCCGCTGTTAGCTGTTGACTGCCAAACCCGTGTAACCTACGCTTAAGCCATCCTGAATCTTGACCACGAGGGAGAAAGCTTTTCATCGAAAATAAGCGAAGAGACCCATTTTTTTCTCTGTGGATATGTGAAAAAGCAAAATTATCGCTTCCGGGGTATCGAAGATCCGCGTTTAACTCACCAAAAGCCATTACACCCGGGGTGTGCTGTATATAGTGAAGACGTCATCTTTCTTTCGACTTTCTCCTTCCTCAATTGAACGAATTTCGACTGGAGAACTTGTGGTTCCAACAGGATGGAGCAGCGGCGCATACAACACGAGCCACAACCGAAATTCTGAGGGCTGCATTTCCCGGTGTCAGTTTCAGACTTCTTTTTGTGGGTTTTTGTTTTAAAGGAACGAGTCTATGTCAACAAGTCTCAGACTCTTGAAGCCCTCGAAAAGAATATTTGTAAAGAATGCCAAGTCCTATCGGCGGAAGTTCTGGCAAGAGTGATGAAAAATTCCATAAATCGGGCCCGTATGGTGATGAAGTCTAGCGGCGGCCACTTAACCAATATCATTTTGTCGACTTAATGGAACGAAATTTAAGACATCAAATAAACATTATCCAAAAGCAGAAACAAGGTCTTGCATTCATAAAAAAATTACAGCCGAAGAACATCAAGTGACAACTTGTATATAAATTTCACATGCTTTGGAAAGGCAGTACTATCATATTTGGCTTGTTTAAGCTTTTTTTCTTGTTTCTTCGATCGGTTTGCTCTTGAAAGACGGAACAAATAATTAGAACAGTGAGAGGTTGATGCTCAGGCTTCCTGAGAACACGCACTACTGACAGCTTCCTACGTTCAAAACTACGAGTATGTAAGAACTAACAGTCATGCGGGCGTTTATATCCTAATCTAAAACTTGAAGTCATGACCAGTCTCTTAACCTTCTACTACAGTGGAAGTACTCTTGTAGAACATGGTCATACTGATGTTTTTATTGTCTGATGACGTTTTGAAATATCTGCATACGAGTACACATGAAAGACTTGGTCTTGGTCACCCGTAGCCCAAAACTAATGTTTTCATTGTAAAGGTACTCGTACCTACATATTTCCCATTCTGTACGACTCAATAAATCTCAAATTGTATCCGAAATACTAGCATTTACAAGAACGAATGACAACTTTTTTCTATCATCACATAAGATCTCAGCAAATCCTTACCATGATAACGAAAAAAAAAAAATTCCCAATTGCCTTAGGTATGCCAAAAGGACATTAATCAAAGCATATGATATTGTTACACTAAAAGAAAGAAATCAATTGACCCCCACAACGTCTTGCACCACGACAACGAATAAAAATAACAAAATCTCTGGTTCCCGAGAGGTTAAACTTTTTTTATTTTAAATTTGTTATAATGTATTAGAATGCTGCTGTCGACTGCCCGTGAAAGACTTCGCCTCCTCCAATTTCTCTGCTCCTTTTTAAATGCCATCCAATGCCAACGTTTGCTGTTTATTTCCGCTTCTGTTGTTTTACTGCCGTTGTAACGCTGAAATTCACTGCAAAGTTGGAACTGCTTTTATTTGGAGAAGTTCTACGTCACAGGAAACGGCAGATTTTTCTTCGTTAAACCTTTCTAGGTGTCTGTGTTCTTTTCTCCCTTCCTCTACTTGATCCTATTGCTGACAAGCTCGTCGGTTCACTGAATGGGTCGTCAAACAGAACTCACCTTTCTCTGCTGTCAAAAAACAGGTAAACAAACAAGCGTGCTGCGTGAATTTCGTGAGTTTCACAAAATTTGCAAAACTTTCATTTTATATTTTGGTTTTTTTTTTGCAGGTCAGCGGCGCAACACTGCCCCCCTCTTAAAACTCAAAGCTCTGTCTGAGTTTCCATTGAGCAGATGTATGGGGCAAGACGGTTGACATGCACAACTCTCTGCTTCCTTTTTCCTGGCGCCTGTATGCGGTAGAGAAGATCCGATAATGGTTTCACGACCTTAGCGGGACCTTCCCAATCATTTTGAAGTTTGGGGCAAAGACCTTTGCGTCTCTTGGGGTTGTAAAACCAAACGTTGTCTCCTGCAGTAAAGGTAATTACGTTAGCTTTTAAGTTGTACCTGTCTTCCATTGTTTCTGACGTAAGTTTTAAATTCTGCCGCGCAACATCGTGTACATTCAGAAGTCGATTTCTTAGGTCCCTGGCGTATTCCTGGCTCTCGTAACCTACTTCTTGTGGAGATCCGTAAATTATATCGGTTGGTAATTTGAGTTCTCTTCCAAAGTTAAGCATAGCTGGGGAAAACCCTGTTGATTCGTGTTCTGCTGCACGATATGCCAACAAAGCTGGTTGCAGAAGCGAGTCCCAGTCGGTTTGATGTGGACTTACAAATTTCGCCAAGTAATCCAACAGCGTTCGATTAAAGCGTTCGACCATACCATCGGATTGTGGTCGCAGGGGAGTTGTTCGGGTCTTCTGGCTGCCTAGGATGTCCATCGTTTTTTTAAAGATCTCTGACTCGAAATTTGTTCCCTGATCAGAGTGAATGAAGTGGGGGACTCCGAACCTACAGAAAACATTTTGTATCAGTTGCTCTACAATTACCTCGGCTGTTTGGTTCGGTACAGCAAAACACTCCGGCCATTTGGTAAAGTAGTCCATAACTACGACCACATAGCGATTTCCGGTTTTTGTTCGAGGGAGTGGTCCAAGTACGTCGATTGCAATTCTTTCAAATGGGTATCCCGGTCGGCTGGGTTTCAGTCTTCCTCTTGTTACTCGAGAGGGTCCTCTTCGAGCTTGACATACGATGCAGTTTTGGCACCACAATTTGGTGTCCATTGCTCTTCCGATCCAATAGTACCTGTCTTTGATTTTGCTCAGCGTTTTGCGTTGTCCTAGGTGTCCACCGCTTGGACTGTCGTGGAGATCTTTAAGGATTTCGGGAATAAGTTTCCTTGGTATTACAGGCAGCATCTTTTCTTCTCCCTTTTCTTTTTCCCACACCCGATGTAGTTGGCCGGCACTCATCTTCAATTGCTGGAACATAGACCAAAAGCTTTTTAACTCTGGCTTTTCATGGACGATGTCTTCTTTCTTGGGTCGCTGTCCTTCTTCTAGCCACTTTATTACCTTTACCAACGTCTCATCTTGTCGCTGTTCCTCGGCTAAGGTCGGTCTGCTGAGTTCGATGTTTAGGATGGCGATCTGTTCTTCTTCCTTTACTTCAGCTTTGGAACAATGTTTGCACTCCCCGCACGGTCTTCGAGATAGGGCATCAGCGTTTCCATGTCGAGCACCCGGCCGGTGCTGAATTTCGAAATCATATTGCTGCAACCGCTCCAGCCATCGAGCCATCTGGCCCTCTGGTTGCTTGAAATTACAAAGCCATCGAATAGAAGCGTGATCTGTGCGTAAAAGAAAGCGCCTGCCAAAAAGATAGTGGTGGAAATGGTGCGTCGCTAAGACGACGGCCAGCAATTCCCTCCTCGTGACGCAGTAATTTCTCTCTGGTCGATTTAAGGTGCGACTGTAGTATTCAATAACCACCTCTGAGTTTCCTTGTCTCTGGCTAAGTACGGCCCCAATGCCCACGTTAGATGCGTCTGTATCTAAAATAAATAGATCTTCCGATGTTGGGAATGCCAGAATTGGTGCGGCAGTGAGCTTGTCTTTCAACGTACACAAAGCCTTCTCGCACTCTTCATTCCACACGAATCTGCGTTTCTCTTCTGTAAGTTCCGAAAGTGGTTTAGCAAGTGTGGAGAACCCTTGAATAAATCGCCTGTAGTAGGAGCAGAGACCTAGGAAGCCCCGAACTTGTCTTTTCGTTTTCGGACTTGGCCAGCGTTGGACTGCTTGTATCTTTTGCTCATCGGTACTTAATCCGCTGGACGAAACAACGTGTCCCAAATAAGCAACACTTGTTTTAAAGAATGTGCATTTACCTGGGCTTAGTTTCAAGTTAGCACTCTGCAAACGTTCAAAAACTTGTTCCAGGTTTTTAAGGTGCTCTTCAAAAGTGCGGGAGTACACTATTACATCGTCCAGGTATACTAGAGCCGTGCGCCATGAGAGTTCGTGAAATACTTCATCCATTACCCTTTCAAATGTCGCTGGCGCGTTGCAGAGACCAAATGGCATTACATTAAACTGCCATAGTCCATTTCCATTTGTAAACGCGGTCTTCTCCTTATCCTTGGGATCCATTTCCACCTGCCAATAGCCGCTCTGTAGGTCCATTGTAGAGAACCATTTCGCTCCAGCCATTGTTGAAAAGAGCTCATCCATGCGAGGCAAAGGATAGGAATCCTTTTTTGTCACTTCGTTCAGCTGTCTATAGTCCACGCAAAATCTGGACGTACCGTCCTTCTTTTTTACTAAGACGATCGGTGCAGCCCACGGACTCTTCGAACGTTCTATAATCCCTCTGCTGTGCATGTCGCGGATCAGGTCTTCCATCTCCTCCCTTTTTGCTATAGGAACTCTCCTAGCCGGTATCTTAACTGGTCTTGCTTCCCCTGTTTCAATGCGGTGTTTCGTTATTCCAGTGCGTCCAAAGTCTGCTGGTCCTTTTGAAAAGATCCCTTTGTATTTATTGAGCAGTCTCGCAAACTGTCTCAGCTGTTCTTCAGACAATTCAGAACGAGCTTTTTGAAGTAACTCATCTGTCCCTGCGAACCCCCTTTTGTATGAAGCCGTTGGGACCTCGCAAATTTCTACCGCTTCCATTCGTCCTACCACGGTGTTTTTAGGTAGGAAAGCGTCACTGGAAGAGGTGTTGGTCATCCCCACGTAGCATGATTCCCCTTCTGGGTCCATAAGGCACCTTCCGATGGCTACACCTTTCGGCAACTCAAAACTGGGCACAGGCTCAACCAGTGCCATTCTGCCTTTGATCGTAGTCGGTCGATTTACTTTAACCCATGTTTCTCTTCCGGCTGTAAGAACCTCTGTGGTTGGTATTGTTAGCAGTTGAGTGGCTGATCCGGGCGGAAGGCGCAATGGATGTTTTCTGCCCTCTATTTCCATGGTCATTTCTTCGAAATCCAAGCAACATTTTTGGTTTAATAGGAAGTCTACCCCGAGGATGTTCGGCACTTCATGTCGTACTATCGCAAAAGAGTGATAACATTCTTTGTGATTAATAAAAAATCTCACCTTAGCCATTCCCTCGCTTAGAATTGTGCCTCCGGAAATACCCACCATCCTGATCGGCGAGCCGCCTATAGTGGTGTTCTCGGGAAGAAATCGTTCCGCCAGAACAGATATGTTCGCTCCAGAGTCCACCACAAATGGGCAACTTTGCCCTTCGATAAATCCTTCCACAGAAAGACTAGTATCGCTAGTAATTCCCACAAATATCGCTTCTGGTTTTTCTTCCTCAGTTTCTGTCTCGTTTCTGCAAACTGCAGTTCCTTGTTCGTTATCCGTTGTACAGTCCATGTTCGTCGTTTGTGAAGCGCTTTTATTTACCTCAGTAGGCAACCGCTCCCTGTTGTCTACGCTTTCTAGTTTTTTGAATTTGTTCCTCTTGGTGCGGATCGATTTTCCACCGTAAACACCTTCCTTCTTCTGGTCCTTAAACTCAGATCCTGAGCTAGGTTAAGGGCCTCAGTAAGTGTTGTCGGGCGTCCAACGGTAACTAGATCTTGAACAGATTCGTCCCTCAGACCCTCGATGAATTGACTCACCAGAACCTCTTGCACCACGTTCGTTGGACATCCAGGAAGCGCTGACGTTACCAATCGTTGCAGACCCAAAGCGAACTCAGCACAGTTCTCTTTCGCACCTTGTGTACGACTTCGTAACTGAGTGAAGCTGGATCCACCCCTCTCACAAAATCGCTGGCGCAACAAACTTGTCAAAAGCTCGTAGTCTAGATCCGAATTTAATGGCAGAGCACTTAACACAGACAGTGCTTCCCCTCTTAGCTGCATCGCCAATACATTCGCCTTTTCTTCTGCTGTCCACTTAGCGTACCTTGCAGTGATTTCGAATTGCCGTTGGTAGTCTGTCCATGAACCCGTACCATCAAACGGTTGCACTGCTATCGGTACAAGTGCTCGCTTTGACGAAGATTCTGGTACTTCGACTGCCGCTGCAGGAAGCACAATATCAGCAGCCTTCGGCTGAGTTAAGTCCATCTCTATATGCCTGAGATCTGTTCTTTCCCCAACAGTAACTAGATGCCGCACATGCTCATCCCCTCTCACTTCATTGCTGCCCTGCTTAGGGGACGATTGCTGTCCTTTGTTGACAGCATTAGCGAAGGATAAGCAACTTACAGAGCGCTCCAGCTCTTCCATCCTTTTTTCAAACTCCGAATTCCTAGCTACGACCTCTTGCTTCCATTCGGCTAGCTTTTGGTCCCAAAACTGACTTTGGTTGATTGTAAAGTCTTGCAGCATCGCGCGCAAGTTTGTCATCTCACTTGACCCTGAGGGAGTTGTCTTCTTCTCTGGTGTAACTTTCTTCGAATCCATCTTGATGGTTTGCTATCTCCTGATAAAGCAATACCCCACACCTGACACCAGTGTTACACTAAAAGAAAGAAATCAATTGACCCCCACAACGTCTTGCACCACGACAACGAATAAAAATAACAAAATCTCTGGTTCCCGAGAGGTTAAACTTTTTTTATTTTAAATTTGTTATAATGTATTAGAATGCTGCTGTCGACTGCCCGTGAAAGACTTCGCCTCCTCCAATTTCTCTGCTCCTTTTTAAATGCCATCCAATGCCAACGTTTGCTGTTTATTTCCGCTTCTGTTGTTTTACTGCCGTTGTAACGCTGAAATTCACTGCAAAGTTGGAACTGCTTTTATTTGGAGAAGTTCTACGTCACAGGAAACGGCAGATTTTTCTTCGTTAAACCTTTCTAGGTGTCTGTGTTCTTTTCTCCCTTCCTCTACTTGATCCTATTGCTGACAAGCTCGTCGGTGCACTGAATGGGTCGTCAAACAGAACTCACCTTTCTCTGCTGTCAAAAAACAGGTAAACAAACAAGCGTGCTGCGTGAATTTCGTGAGTTTCACAAAATTTGCAAAACTTTCATTTTATATTTTGGTTTTTTTTTTGCAGGTCAGCGGCGCAACAATATAAATCAACGGTACAATTAATGTATACACTTGTGTGTATGGATTTATTTAATGTCCACCCTTGGTGCTTTAACTCGATTCCAATTTGATAAAAATCTGTTGTAACCACGAGTAGTCCAGGGAGCAGTTCTGACGTAGATAAAACGTAATCCCATCTCCAGCCACTGTTGAAATAGCCGCCACAGGGAATGTCCTTCTACTAGAATAGTTGTTTCCTTCTATTCTATTTTGTATATAGTGTTTTTGCATCACCTCCTGCTGGTCTAATTACGTAGTCTTATTCCTTATTTATGATGAATTTCATTACGTTATCCTTGAGCTTTGATGGGAATGATGTTCAAATGCAATCCCTACTTCAATTCTCGGGTCGACGGACGCCACTGTGTAATTATTTACTTGACGCGCGCTAACTGAACTGATGATGTCGCGCAATGCTAAGGATTCCAGCAAATCCGAATTTAAATCTGAATCCAATGCGATGTCAAGGATCAGAACCTGGAAAATTCTCAGCTTAAATCGTTGGCATTACCGTTGGTGGTTGGATGAAGGATTCCTAATTCGTAATCTGGTAAGAAGTCTCATGAATAATCGTTCCGTGGCTTCTTAAAACTTAAGATGATAAATTGTTTTGCTGTGTGACCCGGTGTTTCATTTTTGTTTTGATGTTTTGCTTCAACTGATGGTGGTTTTCTCCTATCTGTGGCACCGTTTGCACAAGTCTTGGAGGTAATGCAAAAACTCAAAACTTAAATGTTAGTGCGTTGTTGCATAAAGTCATGAGATACTCGTAGAAACGAAGACACGACATGACGGAGACAACAACGGTGCTGAGGATGATAATGATGATGGTGGTGATGATGATGAAAATCCGATGGACGATGACTAAAATGGTACTCGTAGACAGGATAATGGTCTGGACGGTTGCATAAAAAGTGCATCAAAGACAGGAGGATACAAAGATGCAGTGCCATACAGGATGAGAAGGATACTATGTATTCGTATAAAATACATATCCCTGTAACTGTTGGAAATTTGTAGTTTGAAGAAAGTCCAAGGAGACAAGGATTAAATTTTGAAAGAAGTTCTTGAAGAGATGAAACTGGGACTTGGGTTTGGGTAGCTTTGTTGGAATAGATCCTTGCCGGAGGTCAAGATAGAAAGTTTACGACACAACATTTAAAGAAGCTTAGATTTGTTATTTCTTTTCTTCTCTAAGTTTTCCCTTCCATTCGTGGGGATAAAGCCATAGATAGATGAGTTGTATGTTGTATCCAAGGGATAAATGGTTAGTGTTGCTGAGATTAATTGCGTTGGAGGGACAATTAAAAAGAGATTAGTCTTCGTTTGATTTTGTTTAATTTTTATTTGTTTTGTTTTTGTTAAAGCAGTCGGTAGTTTCACTTGTCCTTCCTTATACGTACTTTGGTTGGTTGGATTAACTTGTAAGTACTCGTATGTGCTTCGAATTTTATGATTTTTCATTAGACGAGTACGGATTAGAGCTCCATATAATAGAAAGCTCAACGAGTAGTTTGGTTTTGTAATCTGGGATTATGGTTTGTGTTTTATGACTGAGTACCGCCAAATAGAGGGAATTAAGCAGATTATCCTTACAAAAAGTAGCAAAAGGATGTGGTAAGAAACTATCATCTAAGAGATATTTTACATTGAATATTTTATAGAAAGAATATAAGTTGGCATCTCTTTGAAAAGTATTATGCCAAGTCAAGCAGCGTCAAATTCCGCAATATTGGTGTACACATCCTGCGGGAAATTTATCAAAACTTATCAGCTTGTAGTTTTCAGCCCTATGATCATGGCAGTCATCGCAAGTTAGGTCCCTTAATAGACCATGTGCAGCCGAACAACCAACGGAGGCGCTAGGCTGCTTCAAAGCAGACATAACCGCCATCCAAGAAATGCGATGGGATGTGCTGCACAAAAAGAGTATGAATAACTACGACATATACTACGGCGATTGCTTTCGACCGAAGCAACGCTTATTTGGATGCGGAGGCAGACTAAGACAGAAAGTCCTGAGTTTCCGGCATGTGAGCCAGCCCCTCGTAGCAATCCGCATTAAGGCTACATTCGCCAACATTAGCCTTATATGCGCGTATGCCCCACAGAGGAGAAAGATGAAGACACCAAGGATGCCTTCTATGAGCTCACTAACAAGACCTACGAGCAATGCACTAGCTATGACATTAAAATTGTCCTCAGCAATTTTAATGCAAGGCTAGGAAGAGAGGGTATCTTTTGTGGAACAATCGGAAAATATAGCCTGCACCACACCACATCCGATAACGGATTCAGGCTAATCGACTTTGCGGCGGGGCGAAATATTGTCGTAGCTAGCACGCGGTTCCCACATCTCGACATACACAAGGGGACTTGGAGAACTCCTGATCAATCAACAGTCAACCAGATTGATCACATTGCGATCGACGCAAGACACTCCTCCAGTATTATGGATGTCCGTTCGTTCCGAGGAGCCAACATCGACTCGGACCATTACCTTGTTGTAGCCAAGGTACAGTTGCGGATATCCCAAACTACGCCAAGACAAACTAATGCTGTGAGAAAATTCGACGTCAGACGGCTACAATCGCAAGAGATTGCCAAGTCCCTTTCCGATCGAGTGTCTCTTTATCTCTTAAGAGGCCCAACGCCGCTGGCATCAAGCATCGAAGACCATTGGGAACACCACAACGAAACCCCTGGTTCGATGATGCATGCCTGCAAGCACGTGCAGCTAAGCAAGATGCATATAACGGACCAGAGCTGCTCATGAGCTCTATGAGCGGAAGAGGAGAGACGAACACCGGCTTCTCAGGAGGAAGAAGAAAGAGCATGAGAAGCGCGCGATCGAGGAAATTAAGAAGGCAATTGAGTAGCAAAGCCCTCTCTCGGACAACAAAAGTCACCCTTTATAAAACTTATATAATCCCGGTCCTGCTCTATGGCGCAGAGGCATGGACATTATCAAAAATGGATGAGGGCGTTCTTGGTTGCTTCGAGAGAAAAATTCTTCGGGCGATCTTCGGTCCCGTCTGCATTGACGGTGAGTGGAGGAGGAGATACAACGACGAACTGTATGGACTGTACAGCGACATGGACCTAGCCAGAAGAGTGTAGATCCAAAGACTGAGATGGCTGGGTCATGTA
Organism: Volucella inflata; assembly: GCA_928272305.1. Lineage (NCBI taxonomy): Eukaryota > Metazoa > Arthropoda > Insecta > Diptera > Syrphidae > Volucella > Volucella inflata. The sequence goes on along the minus strand of OV743718.1, from coordinate 16,748,604 downwards.
GAGCATATGGACACCAATGCTCCAGTCCGAAAAGTCTTCGAATCCGCTCCCGAGGGACAGCGCAGTGGAAGAAGGCCAAGACTCAGGTGGCGCACGCAAGTGGAAGAGGACCTCAGCCAACTTGCCGTGCGAAACTGAAGGCAGCTAGCCAGGGATCGAGCTGGCCGGAGAAGCTTTTGACCAAGGCCCAGGTCCACCCTGGACTGTAGCGCCGCCTAAAGTAAAGTTAGTTAGTAAATGTTGCTTATGGGGTGGGAATACAGTACTATAGCGAAGTGTAGAGGGATACTATAGAGCTACGTAGTGCCCAGTGCAGTTTGTCTCTTGTGATAATACCACCAATTTTTGTCGCGGCTGTAGTAGTCCTATTAAGATTGTTGCTGGCCATGAATGAGAAGTACCTGAAAAATGGGTATCCAGTAGTAAGTTGAGCGATGCACCACTTGAGGTCGTCCAATAGTTTTTTTCAAGCAATTAGGCATCTGAGGTTTTATGGAGAGGCTCTTTTTTAGGCGCGATGCCTCGGAGGTTTCAGTAATTTTATGACAGAAAGACCTTCAGGATTGGCGCTTTGCTATCCTCAGGTCTTTTTGATGTATTTTGAGGGATTTCTTATATGAGTCCTAGCGCTGTCTACAATGTTGTGGTTTGTGCTTGGTTGGAAAACTTCAAGAGTGTCTATGTGGGCCTAGTGCGTGTATCCACCGGTATTCCTTTTTCCTTCGTCTAATTGAATTGTATAGAGGACAGGAGGCTGCCAATTCTTGATTGAGAGGCCGTGTGAGCGCCTCGACCTTCACATCAAGCTCATTAGCGCTACCCCGGGGGCCTTGTAAGTTCAGGGGAAATATGTTTTGAAAGTATTCTCCTGTATTTGAGCCAATCTGTTTTTCTGTGTTTCGAAATGCCACCTGAAAAAGAGTGTTCAGACGATACCTTCCAGCTCTCTATTGTGTGAGTTATGCGGTCGGACACAAGAGTGATATCCAGCACTTCTTGTCGATTTTTTGTAATGAAAGTAGGTGCATTACCAGTGTTACAAACAATGAGGTTAGTATTTACCCAGTCAAGTCATACTGGTATACAACTGAACTCACTCATTGCGAATGCAACACTGGTCGCATTCATTTCGTATTGATTGCGATTTGACAGTTGATATTTATGCTTCATTGTAACGTAAAAAGTTGTTGATATTAATTGCTTACCACTTGGAATCGCTCGCAATTTTATGTATCGTGCTGTGAAGTTGTTTAAGGATACTGGTAGAGTACAAAAACGTCAAAGATCCGGGCGTCCGCGCACTGTGAGAACTCCGAAAGTGATCAAAGCCGTAAATAAACGAATCGACCGAAAACCGCTGCGAAAACAGAAAATCTTGTCGCGGGAAATGCAAATTTCGCAAAAATCCATGTCTCGCATTATTAAAGAGGATTTAGGACTCAGCACGTCCAAGCGACATGCCGGATTCCTGCTCACGGCCGCATTGAAGGAAAAACGAAAGCGAAGATCGAAAACGTTACTCAGCCGGTACGCGAGGAAAGCTCACCGTAGAAGAATCATTCAATAAGCAGAATAATCGTGAGTATGCTCGGTCATCCAGATAAGCATCCCAGCTCATCCCAAGGGTTCAAAGAGCCCACCATCCCGCGTCTGTAATGGTATGGTTGGGAGTGTGCTACAATGGTGAACAGTGAAAACATCGGCCAAATATATCAATCGACCGTCTTGGAACGCTTTGTGAAGTCTCTCAACCAATCAATATTCAACAACAAGCCATGGACTTTCCAGCAAGTCTCTGCTCCAGCTCATAAAGCAAAAACGACTCAACTGTGGCTCAAAAACAACGTTCCGGACTTCATATCAACGGATGATTTGCCAGCTGGTAGTCCAGACCTCAACCCGTTGGATTACAAGTTTTGGTCCGTACTAGAGGGCATGGCTTGCTCTACTCGACACTCAAAGGTTGAGTCGTTGAAGCGAGCCCTTGTCCGTGCAGTGGACAATTTCCCCATGCATGAAGTGCGTCTCGCAATCGATGAGTGGCCACATCGTCTTACGTCGTACTGGAAGGCAAATGGAAGTCATTTCGAATAAGTTGTTCTAAGATTTGTAGCCATAACCCAATAAAAACAAAAAAAAAATTATTTAAATAATAAATCGTTTTCATTTGGCGCTGATTTTTCTGTGTACCAGTATTTATGACTTGACCAGGTATAATGTAATCAAAAATTGACTCACCTCTGTCGTTGGTATTGGTGCTGCTCCATACAGTGCGATAAGTGTTGGCGCGGTATCATATGAAGAGGTTAGCTTTTTGACTTTCTTCTTCCAGAACTACCTTTTCCAGGTTATCACCAGATAGAGGGCCCACTTGATCATGACCAAGACATGCCGCTACCAGCCAAAAGGTTTATTTGGTAGTTGCCAGACTGGCAAATCGTTAAATCGGGGTTGCTGACGTAAGGAATTAAAAATGGGTTAAGGCTACGTTTCACTTGTATACAAGTTCTTACCATAGCTTTTCCTTTTGTATATAGCTTAGTTAAATTGTAGTGAGGTGTCCTAAATGTACGAACAGCAATCCATGGTTCCTGGATATGGATTACGTCTTCTGGCTCTCTTGAATTACTTCTTATTGAATCTTCTAGGTTGCATTATTTTCATCAGTTAACCACAATTCAACACTATCTACATCTACAAGGAGAAAATGATTTTTGTTTTTGAGTTGAAATGTCAAATTCGAAAAGATAAAATTCGAAATTAATAAATTTTTTAGAAACAGTAGGCAACAGGAGCACTCATTCTTCTTCCTTACAGAGTAAGTATTAAAAGTAGAACATCATACCACATAAAAGCAGTGGAAGTAGTGAGGGGTTCTAGGCATTCCTATTGAGTTGTTAACGAAATTAACAATCTAACGAAACAAATCGATGGTATTCTTTGTATAATTCTGAATCATTAAACACCCACGTGGCACTAACTTCAATCTCCTTAAAGCCATTTTATTTGGAAAACTTTTTAAAATTTTTTTTTTTTATTTTCTGAAATCAATGTCCTGATTTGTAATTTACATGCGAAGTAACTCAAGTAACTGTTAAAAATGCTAATTTAAACACTTCAATTACTTTAATTGTAGGCAATTTTCCATTTCACCGATTTATCTGAAATAATAAGTAGGTTCCACAGGACGGCTTATGGAAAACAACAAAAAAATCGAAAAAAAATATTGTCCTGACAGGAAAATAGAAATAGGAAATCTCTTAAAGTTGGTCGAGAACCAAAGACGAGAACATGAAATGGAATGCCAGAAACGAGGCAATAGCAAAGGCAATCTCAATTCAATTTAAATACATTTTCCATTAAGATGTCTTCTCCAGGACAATGACAGTTAATTTTTCCTTATTTTCCTGCTCGATTTTTTGTAATTTTTTTGAATTCCAATTTTTTTTTTTGATCCTCGCAGTTTTTAGGAAATGGCAAGCAAGGAATTATTTGCGAAAGTCAATTTAAGCGATGTCAATTGTTGTCTACTCCTACTGTGTTTCCGGCATTAACTGATGCCATAGCTCTGCTGTGTTCTAGTTTACTTCAGTCTTCATCTCTTCTGTTCCCTAGATTTGCCCCTACTTTTTCACTTGTCCAATTTATTATTCCATTGCAAACAGCATTACTTACTTGTAGTTGTTTTTTTTTTCTCGTCTATGTCCTGTATAGAAGACTACAGTTCCTCGTCTTGTAAATGAAAATAACTTTGTCGTCCTTTACAGTTCGTTTAAAAATTTAAAGAAAAAAAGGAAAAATAAAGCTGCTGTAGCCGCCGTTACTCCGTTGATTGCGGAACTCTACTCTAGTATCGGAATTTATTTCGTTTTGATGGCACGCGGGTCTTGTATCTTCCGTCCTGTGTCTTGTGTCTTATATCCGGCAGAAACGGGGCCATTAGTGTCGGTTCATAAAGTGCTTCTACACCGTTATACAAATGTGACACGATGTTAAATAAGAATTTGCGTACAAATGTATGTCAGACAGAAAAAAGGACATTGAGCGAACGAGTGAAAAAAAATCCCGATGTTTCTGAAAATCCACCCTGCTGGTGCAGACCTGATTTACAGATCCGATTCACATGAAAATAAAATTTAAATGCTTTCCTTGAATGGGGGAGTGAGGAATGATTTACCCATAATGTGGGTAGAAAGTGGATTTGGCGTATGTAACACGCGTTTGGAAGGAATTTCGAGTCGGGATTAGGGAAGGTACTTGAGTTGTTGGCCAAGTATAACAAATCAATTCGCATGGTTAATTTCTTTTCATTAATCTTTTTTACCATGCACTTTGTTGGGAACTATTGCCGGTGGCTGGGCCAAGCCCACATGTTGGTCATATTGGTTAAGAAAAAATTATTAACAGTGTTATGAGGGAATGCCGGTGAGTGTTGTTACTGATATTATGAATACTTAAGAAATCCATTCCTCTGAAAAGAAATTTGGTTAGGAAACTGTCAGTGTTGAACGATATCTTAAAAGTAGAACAAACTTGTGACATAAGACCTCAGATACAGTGCACGTAGAATAGAAAAATTGTCCAGCTCTATGCTATAAAGCCAATCCCGTGTGATTTTGGACCCACACACAGCCCATTTGATAGTAGGACAAAGAGTTTCAAGGAAACCTACTAACATAAATTCTGAGCTGTAAGTTGAATCTCCTTCATAGAGCACCAATGATTTATCTTAGCATCTCATCTAAGAAGAATCAAATATTCAAAGTTGAAGGCATTCGAGATCAACCAAACATTAACTCTGAGACCTCTGCATATGTTCATAGGTTTGGAAGAAGTGTTTGCTAATACAATAGGTAGGTACTCTTATTACGAATTTTTTTTTTTATCACAAAAAAAGAGTAGATGAAAACAAAAGTCATATTCTGGCATTGTCAGTAGCGAAAATGTGACTTAGGTACCTAACAAAAGGACTAGAAAGTCGCTGATCTTTCATAGATATCGTGAAGCAAATGTATAAGCCACTGTATGAAGATGTGCTGTCTAGCTCCGAAGAAGAAATCGAAAAGGATTCTCTATGTCTGGTGCGCTCTAAGCTCTAAACAGTTCTTAACTCCTGTAACTCCAATTTCAAAAATGCAAAACTTACGAAGCAGATCTAAAAATTCTATTCCGGTGCCGTTGTTCCGAAAAATACTTTTTACAAAAACTTCTTCACTGTTGCGTCTTGCAACCTGTTTAACAGATTACCAGAAGATGCTCATATTTATAATTCTCCTGACCAATTTTTTAAAAAGATTAAGAACTGGCTTCTTACTTAGGCCACGAGGAAATCAATAAATTGTTGCCGTATGTAATTTAATTTTGAATACTTAAAATAATTTACAAATTCATACTGAATGCCCCACTTTTTGTAACTTTTCATAATATTTCTTTAAGTTTTTGTTTGTTTTAATTTTTGCTATGAAGTGACACTGTTACTATTTTATTTCACAATTTAATATGAATGTCAATACTTATTCTTATTTTTTTTGATAATGTTATTTTAAAATGTGTAATAATGTTCAATAAGGAAGTAAGAATAAAGAATTAAAAAAAACAATGTTTCCCTTTTGGTCATCTCAGATGCGCTTACGAAATTTATCGTTATCAAAGCCGTCCAAACAACAGAGACGGCACTGGTGATACGAGTTCATTGGTTAATTCATTGGCCTACCATTGTCATTGGTATCAGATTGCAGAACAGTATTCACGTCCAAATCATTTTCTGAGTATTGTCGAAGGAACAATATTCGCCAGTGCAGTTAGGACCTCACGTTCACAAAGTGAAAAGGAGAAATCGAACAATTCTGTCCTACCTTCGTATGTTGGTTTAGGAGGAAAGGAACCGAAGAGAAATTCTAATCGGGCGTCAGTGGACTAATTCCACTGTTGATACTGTCCAAACGAACTAGTACTTGACTTCAAAGCAACTAATGGAATTGAACATATTTTGGTTGACGACGTTTTAAACAACAGCGAAAACTGTATGACTACTTTGATGGAAAAATATTTTGAAGCATAAGGCAAGGTGGAAGTAAGATTTTGACACAGAAGATGATAAAACCGCTGATTGTGAAACCTCAGGAAAACGATAACCAAAATACAGAGGTCTTATTGAAGATATACCAGCAATGATGAGAACGAAAATACAATATTGACTCCGAAAATCTATAGATCTCAGCAACTGAACATCAGTCGCATTCGAGTTATTCGCTTTCAAGGACCTATTGACTCAGGAATTGAAGCAAAATGAGGTTTTTTTGCAATATATCATGACTGGCATGACTGAAAAATGGATATACTATGACAATCTAAAGCGTAGAAAATCGTAGAGTAAACCCAGCCATGTATCAACAACGTCCGCAAAACCAAATATTCATGGCTCGAAGTTTCTTCTCTGCATTTGGTGGGATCAGCAGAGTGTATTTATTATGAGCTGCTCAAATCAAATGAGACTATCACGGAAGATCGCCATAGACTTCAATTGATGCATTTGAGTAAAGCACTAGAAGAAAAACGAACGCTATACGAGCAGAGACACGACAACAGCGAGAATCTATTCAAGGTCCTAATTTTGTGTCTATTTAGTATGGTTTTTGAAGTAGGGGTAATGCCCCTATTTTTCCTCAAAAACTGGAGAGCGCTATCGAAACATGATAACCATTTTATATAGTATGTTTATACGGTCAATCAAGCCGCCACAGAGCTGCATTTAACGCTGGACTTTGATATCCTATAATGGCTCAACTATATCCAGCTAGTGGCTGATTAAGTTCCATTTCAACGGGAAGAGATAAGAAATATGAAACTTTCAGTCTAAAAACCAAGCAGTTGGGAATGATAGACACCTTCAACCAGTAAAACTGATGAAGCTGCAAAGCTCTGAATGATTTCAAATGATTTTCAAAAATACCCTGTTAGAGAACATTTTTTCAAGACATACATTAAAAATTGCCAAAAGACTTTATGGTGTCTTACACAATAAGCTATGCTTCTGATATCTTGATGTTTCAGGTTTTCTTTGAAATCTCAGTATTCGTACTTTGGCTGCAACAATACGTTCTCAGTGAAAACTGTCGGAGGAACGCTTCGAACTGTCATTTGTTCCCGACTTTTAGCTTTATGCAGGTACGATACTATAACCGGATGTAGTCAAGGACGGATAAAGGGTTTTTTTTTTGCATTTCTGTTCAGTAAATGTAAAAACATAAGACGCACAGAAAGTAAAAGATGATTCTTTTAGTGGTACTATTTCAAAAAATAAGAAAACGATCCAAAAATTCAGTTATATCGGAAATTTTTTTTTCATATAAAAGAGCAATTTTTTATATTCATGTTTTAAAGATTGTAAATGTTGGACGTAACTACCCCTATTCTTAAGTTCCGACTTGCCTTCGAGCACTACGAGTGGTGTATTACCAATGACTCGAATAATTTGAACCTCCAATTCCTCAATCGTAGATGGCTTATCCATGCAGACTTTGGACCTTATATGTAACCCTAAAGGAAAAAATCTAGAGATATGATTACACATGATCTAGGTGGCCAATTAATCTGTCCAAAGTGTGAAATTAATAAGTCACCGAATAGTGCTCGCAATAAATCCGTTGTTTCATGAATTGTGTGCCAAGTGGCGCATAATAGTTGGAGCTATATGTCGACGTGACCTTGTGGTTTAATTTCAGGCAGCAAATGGTCCATCATCATGGCGCGAAAACAGTGGATCTTCATGAAGTTTTCCCTGAACCCAACGATTAAAATGGAGGCGACTAACAAGGTCGGCTATGTTTTTACCCAAGATCGTTACGTAAAACATGCCAAGTTGTTGCATACGACAAGCCAAGCTGTTGAGAATTGCGCTTAATCGATAAATAATGGTCATCACGATACTTTTCGCTACCGCCACTATATTTTATTCAATTCATGCTAGATGTGATATTTTTCATGGCGTATTATCTTATAACGAAAATTTGGCTTCAAACTTTTCGATGGTATAGCGAATTGTGCATATGAACGTAAAGTTGCTCTAAGCACACAAAAGATATTCCTCTTAAAACGCTTAATTAGAAAATACTGCGTATTCTCTGATGGAATACCAACTAGAAAAATTCATATAAAAAAAATTACTCTTTGGCTTACTCTAAGTTGAATTGTGAAAGTCATCATGAGTTTCGGAATTTCTAGACAATCACATAGTTCTATTGTTGTCAATGCCTTTCCCATCAAATATGAAACCTTTTCTAATCAAAGAGATTAGGCCCTCAATGCATATTTCGTACGTTTCGATGAAAGCCGCCTTCCCCCGGACTAAATGTTGCAGATCTTGGTAATTTGTACGAAATTGATTTTAATGTATTCGTTGGCAGACTGCTAAATATAGATTGATCCATAACTTGATCCAAGAGTACATACACATAGGTACTAGCTGGCTCTGCTCTATCTACTGCATCAGATAGACTCAGCACTTTTCGGTAGTAAAAAATTTGCAAACTTTATTTACTCTTCAGTCGGAAAGTTATTTTCCTTTGATTTTCATTTTCATGAAACTACTCGTATTTTTCTCAGGAATGTAAGATTTTGACGCTGTGGAAGGTATATAGGATCATTGCGAACCTACAGATTTTGTTTCATATCAAGACATCTTGAAAAAAACTGAGAGCAAGGGTGAGTATGTCCTTTAGAAGACCTTTCCAAACTAAATAGACATTCAATTGAGTCATACTGGTTCTTCTAAGTGCTTTCAAACATTGCTTTCCCATGATAAATTGTCGAATGTTACCGAAACTTCAATTAACAAAGTCAACATTTTTGTAAGAGAAGATTTCCCATTATGAACTTTACAGAACCGACTATTTAGGCATTCTTCGAATATTTACTCCAAAAATATTTGACATCCCGCATGTGATGCGACTTGTACTTGCATCCACTTGAATGTAATTCTAGTTCTGTAGGAGAGTGTGTTTAGGGGAGCTTGCATACTAATGTGCATTTTAGTCCCTTTTTCTATTTTTTTTTGAAAATTAATCATTCCTTCACATCAGCCATCAGTGTGCACTGAATGGAGTTTCATTCAACATCGGGCGCATTCGCTGTATCACTTCTCGTATTCCTATCACCCACAATCCAATGCAACAATCTTCTAACGAAATCCGGAATCTTCTCTAGTTCCTCTCTTCTTCTTCTTATTTTACTACTTTTCACTTTGGATTGTTCATTTCCAATGTTTAACATGAACATACAAGTAAACAGCTTCTTCATTCCCTTTATCCTGGAATAAAAGCAACACTTCCACTGCGTCCTACTAGAGCGAAAATACAATGCATATGGTATGTGTATATGTACGTGCTAAATCACAGTACTGTCACTCACTACACACATACATGGCACAAGAGGATGACAGGAATTGCATATACGACAAGTGCGACTACGAAGACGAGTATGACACGCCAAAATAAAAACAAACATGGCTATGAGAAGGACGAATACGACAAAAAAAAAAAAGTACATACGACAAACGGAACGGAACTTAACATCTCCTAGCATCTCTACTCGTAAGTTCGTCTCATTTTCAATACCCACACAATGACAATGGCGGCCTTTCAAGTGTTGCTGGAGCTGGAAGATCTTTGGATGCACACGATTTAGATGGAACATTCAACTGACAGATTCTTAGCCTGCTGCGCTGCCTGGGGTTCGGTTAACATGCTACCACGAACCACCAACGTCTGTTCAGTCTTGCTATAACAAAAAAAAAAAAAAAACAAGAAAATGAAGCATCAGTGCATTGTTAAACAGGATGCCACTTATATACCCCACTGTACTCGTACTGTACTCGTATTCATGCATCCATAGTGCCATTCACTATGCTATCCTTGGCGAAAGGATCCTTTTTGTCTTTGGCTTTGTGTTTCCCGTGTGAGTGTGCATATTGAATAAACATAAAATGTTAATTTCTGCATTCGTAATGTCCAATTCCATTTGAAGATGTCTTGTCTTGTACTACGGATAGTTGTTGTTCTTTGCGATGTGCCTTTTGCCCGATGTTTTAGATGCCCTACATATGTACGAGATATTGGCCTGGTAATAGTATGGGGTACTTGAAGTGCATTGAAAATGACATCTTGTTCGTTTGTCGATTGAAATTAAAATGAAGATGACGAGCTCGAGATTGAGATTGAGAACGACATGTCACTTTAGGGAATTACACGGGGTGGCACAGTCGAATGTGTAAGCACACATGGTGCTTGTATTCTTCCATCAATAATACGTTGGTCTCCAAGGGATTTTGCATGTTAAGCTTCGATTTAAGGTGATTCTACGGATTTTCGAGATGACGAGCTCCGATGGTTAACATTTTGAATAGTATTAGGCTCTTGGGATATAACGTCTCATTTCCTCAACTTTAAGTTGAGTTAAGTAAGTTAAAGATTGAAAGATCTGACACTGGTCCTAAAATCGGCTGTTCCTGTCAAAAGGCCTGCCAGTTGGCGGTGCTGGTAAAGCAGGTTCATTGAGGAATATCGATAAATATATTTCCTTGGTTAGGTCGATGATCACTGGGCTTTCTGGATGATGATTTCCATACTCTACTCTACTCTACTTTTGCTTGTAGAGTTCGTAAAAAGGTTTCTTCCTCTACTGTCTTGTAAATTTCTTGTACTTAACGGAAGGAATGAGAGTGCTGTTGAAAGTATTACCCCAGGACTAAGAAGTGAAGTGTCCCTTTAAAATCGGGAAAGCACTTACGTTCAATGTGATTGATTTGGATTTTATTATTCCTTTCTAGGCCTTGGGAGAGCTTGAGCTTCTGTGTCAGTTACCTGCTGAGAATTCAAGAAATTCGAGATGGGTATCACCCGTACTGGTAAAGCTAAAGATGTCAGAGGTGTTTTTGTTTATAGCGCACGATCCAAAAATAATTATAACTATGCAAACGAGATTTTTACTAAGCGACTTTTTAGGTAAGGACCTGCATATACTCGTATCACACATATTGGAAGCCACACTTTGGTACCAATACTGAAATTTTAGTTCCTACCTAGTTCTGGCACTCTGAGTGAATGCTGTGTTAACTTACACGATTAGAGCTTTGGTATCTTGCCACAAATACATTAAGTATGCCAAAATTTTGCTCTACTACAAGCAGATTACTTTCAATACATAGTTAGAGGTGGAATCTTGGGCATTATTTCATTCAGATGCTGCCTGACTTGGCAGTAGACCGTCGCCTCAACCTAATTTTTCAATTGAATTTTGATAGTTTGGGTTTTAATTTCACAAATAGCTTGACAAATGGCAATCATCTGTACCTGAATCGTCTCTGCATCTATCTTGAACAGCATTTATCTTGTGCTTTAGACATTTCGTTTTTAATTTTTTTTTTTTTATGATTGAACACCTATAAATGACTATAGGATGTCGTGGAATAAATCATAAGCAGTAGAACATTTCGTTCAGAATAGACCTTGTTACAGTTTTCAACGCGCAGTTGGTTATTAAAGAGATCAAACGATATCTTGGTTAGAAGTAGATTGCTGTTAAAATTGATCGTGCTTCGTAACTTGTAGGGATTGGAACAAAATACCAGTCATGCAGTGATCTGTAACATGGAGATCGAAGTTGGTAATTGTGGATTGATATGGTGATATTTTTATAAATATGTCGCAATGATGGACGTGTGGACTAGTGCATTGTCCAGATGAAAAAAAACTTTCTTTTTTACCAGATGCAGGCGGTTTTCCTTGATTTCATTACCCAAGCGTTGTTTTAATGCCGCATAGTATTCGCCATTGGTTGTCCTGCCTTTTCAAGATACTTACTTACTTTAGCTGGCACTAATCTAGCTGGACCTAAGTCAACAACCGTCTCGGGCTAACTCGATCTTTTGCTAGCTCCATTTAATTTTACACGCTGAGTTGGCTGAGGTCCCCTTCCACTTGCGTGCACCACCTGAGTCTCGGCCTTCCTCTACTGCGCTGTCTCTCTGGAGAGGGTTCGAAGACCCGAGCATTGGTGTTCATCCGCTCTACATGACCCAGCCATCTCAGTCGTTGGATCTTCACTCTTCTCGCTAGGTCGATGTCGCTGTACAGTCCGTACATTTGGATCTTCTCCTCCATTCATCGTCAATGCTGATGGGATCGAAAACCACTTGAAGACGTCTTGTCCGAGACATCAGTGTCAAGTGTCCTGTTTGCTTAACAGCATATACATGGTCTTGCCCTCGTTGACCGCTTAGCGCAATTTCGACGCCTCCATCTTAATACTCGTGAAAGCGCTCCTGACATCCATCCGATTTTGTCTATATCGTCGGCGTATGCGAGTAATTGGACGGACTTTTTAAAGAGTGTGCCTGTTGTGTTTGCTCGTGAGTTTTGCAATATTCTTTCAAGAATGATGTTATAGAAATCGCATGAGAGCGCATTGCCTTGTCTAAATCCTTTCTGGACATCAAAGGTCTCAACCCGACCTTGATGGAGCAGCGTGCATTCTCCATCGTCATCCTGCATGGATGGACGAGTTTGGCAGGAATGCCAAAACTAGACATTGCTCTGTATAGCTCGCCTCTATAGATGCTGTCAGACCCAGCCTTAAAATCGATAAATAGGTGGTGTGTATCTATTTGAAACTCATGGGTTTTCTGACGTAGAGTGAATATTTGGTCGATGGTGGACTTTCCTGGCCTGAAGCCACACTGATATGGACGTATCAGGTTGTTGACGAACAGCTTCAGGCGACCGCTCTTTGTCCTCCTGAGAAGCCGGTGTTCGTCTCTCCTTTTCTGCTCATAGAGCTCGTGAGCAGCTCTAGTCCTCCTAAGAAACTCCGCTTTGTATGCATCTTGCTGCATATGCTAGCCGGTATTTGTCATCAAACCAGAGGTTTCATTGTGGATGTCGAGTGAAACCCAGTACATCAGAAGCGGCATCTCTGACGACTTTTCTGCAGTATTGCGACTGGTCTTCGATGCTTGAAATCCATAATACTGCGAGAGTTTCTTGAGTCGATCGCAATATGGTCAATCTGGTTGACGGTTGATTGATCAGGAGTTCTCCAAGTCCCCTTGTGTATATCGAGAAAGGGGGATCGCCTGCTTTTAATGACAAAGTCAATTACCCTGAATGCTATATCTTCCAACAGTGCTACCACAGATGCTCTTGTTCTTAGCCTTGCATTAAAATCGCCGAGGAGAATTATACTGTCACAGCTATAGCATTGCTCGCAGGTCTTTTTCAAGAGCTCATAGAAGGCATCCTTGGTGTCGACATCTTGCTCCTCCGTGGGGCGTGTGCGCATATCAGGCTAATGATGGCAAATTTTGCCTTGATGCGGATTGCTTCGAGGCTCTCTTTCACATGCCGGAAGCTCAAGACTTCCACCCTAAGTCTGCCTTCAATAACACATCCGCATCCAAATAGGCGCTGTTTTTGCCGTCGATCACAATCGCCGTAGTAGATGTAGCAGTTTGTCATCCTCATTTTGCCGTTTATGTCTGCTAGGCAGCAGTCTAGGCCCTCCGCTAGTTGTTCGGCTGCTCGTGGCCTGTTAAGGGACCTAACACTCCACGTGCATATTCGAAACTCGCTGTCCTTAATTCGTTTGCATGGCTTGTCAACAGTAGCTTCGTCCGTATCCGAGGCTTGTTGTTGCTTCCTAACTTTTGTATTTTTTCCATGTCCGGCAGTTTGCCCATTGAGGGCCCTTCTGCCACAATCTCTTTCCAAGGCCCTGGCTATGTCTCGGGAATCCTAACCGGCCTTTTTCAAGATAATCAATAAAAATTAACGCAGGTGAATCCCAGAAAACTGACCATATCCCATTACTTTTGCGGGTGGCTTAATCGTTTTCGTCTTGTTTGGATCCGGTTCTCCCCGTTTACTCAACTGTTTTAACTGTTCCTTCATCTCAGGTGTAAAATGGTGGACCCATGTTTCTTTCATGGTTATGAATCGACGCATAAACTCTGCTTTTTTCCTGTCATGGCCAAACACTCGACAGAAACATTTTTAAGACGCTGTTCGTGCTCCATTGTCTAAATTTTTGGTAAATTTGCAATGCACAGCACTTTTCTAGCGTACTCAATCACTGTGGTGTTCGTCGTGGCAGCTGATATGGCCTCGCGTAAACTCAATTTTTGAGTACATACTTGCCTACATATTGATAACCCTCAAATTACGTATGCTTTTAATATCTTAGGCCTCTGATTCTATTTTAACTATTTCTGACCAAAAATTTACCTTTCAGCTGGAATATTTGGATAGATGCAATGATCAATTGCATAAAAGGCTAATCGGCTTGCCGAGATAGCTCTACGTGGTCTTGCCGCGCCGCGTTGCAGCGAACGAACTTACTTGACATGTATTTAAGCTGCTTGATTATTCTTGTGACTCAAACTTTTGATGCTGCAGAGTCGTCTGTCATTAAACATGATAATGTCAAATTGATCTGCTGTTTCCTTTAAACTTCTTTCGGCAGATTAACGTAAATAAAACGAATTGATCATACAGACTGGGCGCTTGAACGCGATGTTTCAAGAATTAATGTCGGATGAAGAAAATGGAGGAGCGGATGCTTTTGAAGGAGATGGCTCATCAGACGAATACCAACCGGACTCCCAAAGTTCCAATTCGGATTGCGTATCATTTTATGAACCTCCAGCGAGAAATCAGACAAAAACTATCTGATTTAGTGGCGTCAACTTCTCAAGCAGCCGTATCAACAGAGCAGCTTCAAGAACCAGTATCACCAGAGTCTGCAAATCCGATCCAACTTCTCAATACTGTACCTAGATAAAATAATAGACGATAGTAGTCGGAAACGTAATCTACAGTGATATTGAGAACGATGACAATGCTGAAGAGACGCGCAACCCGACCGTGGACTTTAAGTGGAAAACAGCAACAGGGGAGCATCTAAAGGACATACGATTTAGTGAACCAACGCATTGCTTCAATGTTCAACTTTATGAGCATTATACTCGTAGCAAATCCTCCTATGAATTTTACAAAATGTTTATATCCGATGCCATCTTACAATTCATAGTAAATATTTTTCCAAAAGTGACTAACTGCATTTTTAAATAAACTAGTAACAACTATTGTATAATTTTTTTTAGGTGGATGAAACCAAACGGCATGCTGAACAATATCTTCAACAGACCGCCCGTCTACAAAAAAAGGATATTGAAGTGGACACCAACAAACTCCAAGGAAATTGAACAGCTTCTGGGTATCGTGATATGAATGGGTTTATACTCTCTACCAACCACCCGATCATACTGGCGAAAACACAAGTTTTACTTGACAGCAATTTCAAAAATTATGTCTCGAAACCTTTTTATTTACTTTTTTGTTCTTTCGCGAATAAAACTCTAAAATCTAAAAATTGGTAGCCGGTCTGCCGACAGGAAGAAAAACTAAAAAAAAAACAGAAAAACGATTGCGAACCACACGGGTGATGGTTATATCGGTAATGGCGGATCGCAAAGGAAACCAAAGGGGAAATTTGCAACAGGCAGCAGGTTAAGTGCTGCCACTTTCGGCTGCTCAGCTGGGGGTGGGTTTATGGTAAAAAAAATATCATATAATATAAGGAAGTACCAAATATAGGCGCCACACAATCTTTTAAAATGAATTGCGAAACCTTAGCAGGAGACTGAAAAGGACACGGTTCACCAGAAACGTTAAGCAAAAGGCTAGAAGTTACGTTATAAACTGAAAATCTATTTATTGCTCAGATCTTTGAATGTACACTAGGGTGTGCCGAATGCGAAGTTATAGGGAAATTAACAGTAGTTACACTACCGGACAAAACCGCTTAAGACTGGGACGCTTTCTTCCGTCTTCCCGAACGGTCGACAAGTTGTATGTTTAGCGGGTCGTGGGTGCGGTTTTTTTCTTTTTCGGTTTGGGGGAGTTTGTTTTCGTTTAACGCGGACGTATGCCTACCGAGATTTCACTCAACAAATCAGAAAAAGGTACTTACGAGGGCGGGTCAATAAGTCCGTGACTTTTTGAATTTCTGACCTCTTTACTGAAACAGCAACACTGCTCCTGTCAACAGGCATCTGTCAGTTGACTCCTGTCAAAATTTAAACCTGCTGCGTCAGTTAGTTTGTGTTTGACAGCTATTTTTATCAGACTACTCACTAATTTGAGGAGAAAATGGAAAAAAGTGAATTTCGTGTGCTTATTAAGCATTATTTCTTGCGAAAAAAAACCATTACCGAGACCAAGGCTAAGCTTGATAAATACTATGGGGACTCTGCACCATCGATTTCAATGGTAAAAAAGTGGTTTACTGAATTTCGTTGTGGCCGTACAAGCACTGAAGATGCCGAACGTCCTGGACGCCCAGTTGAGGTCTCTACACCCGAAACGATATGGTGTTGGCCGACCGAAGATTGAAAGTGCGAGAGATTGTGGAAGCCGTAGGGATCTCGCTTGGCTCAGTGGTTTCAATTTTGAATGATCACTTGGGCATGAGAAAGCTTTCCGCAAGATGGGTGCCGCGTTTGCTCACAGTCGACCACAAACGCATGTGCAGTTGCCATGGCAAAAATCCATGAATTGGGCTATAAATTGCTCCCTCATCCACCCTATTCTCCAGATTTGGCTCCGAGCGACTACTTCTTGTTCCCAAACCTGAAGAAATGGCTTGGTGGAAAAAGATTTGACTCCAATGATGAAGTCAATTCGCAAACAAAGGCCTATTTTGAGGACCTCGACAAATCATTTTTTTTGGAAGGGATAAAAAAATTGGAGAATCGTTGGACAAAGTGTATAGAGCTCAAGGGAGACTACGTTGAAAAATAAAATTATTTTTTTATCAAAAAATCTGTGTTTTAATCCAAAAGTCACGGACTTATAGACCCGCCCTCGTATCTTTGTTTTGCTACTCTCCGTCTTCCTTCCTTGTCCTGGTTATTCCTTTTCTTTTCTCTTCCCCGTCCTGTCCGGTTTTCCCTTCCTTGGGTCTCTATAAAATTTTCCTATAACCTCTCCTTTTTTTTTGACACGCTGTTTGTTCCTTTTCTTGTTTTTTCACTACATAATTTTCTATTAGGTATTTTTTTTCTCTGACTTGTCTTTTTTCTTTTTTTTTCTTTTTTTTAAAACTCTTTCGGGCTCTACGGTCAACCAAGAAGTGGTCGCCCTGATTTCACATATGTTCACTCAGACCAGTGACCCACATTCATCCGTCTCATCCAATCGGTTCTAGCGGGCCCAATGATTAGTGTATATGTACACCGCTCCGCTACTTGGCTGAAGCGTGTAACCATGCCTTGGAGGTCCGCTAGACCGCTCTTTCATACTCCCAAGTATGCCACTTTCACTCGGGGAAATTTCCGAGTTCTGGGAATTTCTTTTGACCTGAGTGAACATTTCCCCTTAATTATCTCGGGTTCGAACCACCCATTTTTCCCCAAAATTTATCCCTTAGACAAGTCAAAGTGCCAAAGAAACTAGATTTGTTTTTACATGAGACCAAGAAAGGGGAATACAATTTGTATTTTTTTGTGTTTTTGTTGTTGTTTTCTTTCTTTAGTGTTCTTGTCTCGTGTTTTGTTTTCCCCTGTGTCATCATGTTTGTGTTCTGTTGCAGAGTGTTGCAGGCAGTCCGCCTGGCTCTAGGCAACTTGTCCGGATTGTTTGTTTTACGCAGAGGGTTCCAGACTGTCCACCTGGCTCTAGGCGTATTGCGCTTGGGTACAAGTGACCGCCCGTCACCAACATAGAGACTCCTGTCTCTGCCTTCTCGCCGACCTATAAGTTGTCCCCTCCGACAAGCATATAAGCAGAAAGACAGGGTTGAATAACCCACCAATTCTTCCCACTAATGTGGTTCTCCAAGGAGACAACGGACGTAATGGAAAAGGACCGGGTCAAATGGTGAAACGGTTGGGAGCTGGAGGAACAGAGCGGATGCCTAAACTCTACTTAAGGCTGGAGACTACTCATTAGGGGAGACAAAACAACATTTGGGACAAGGGTCGACTATTTCGTGTTGGACCCTTGCAAAACAGATAGGACCTATAGCGCTTTCCTTGCGCTCTTGTAGCAGACCGCCCGCCTGTTCTGGGCATTTAGGGCATTTGACCGTCCGTCGTACCTATTTATGTTGTCCTTCCAAGATACTGAGAAAGTGCACCGATGGCTGATGTGCCCATGGCTGCCTATCACTCTTTCAGGATTTTGGAAGAATAACTGTTAAGAGGGAAAAGGTTCGAAGAGGTGGAAACGAAGGTTTTCAAGGAAAAAGAGTACAGCTTGTTGTGGTAAATCTTACCGCAACAAATCAAAAGATGCCAATACAATGGTACCATCAAAGGTTGTAATGGACATTATGGAGAATCTTTTGGACAAAGCACGCACTCTCTGCACGGATGACTACTACACATCTGTAAGCTTGGCATGCTCCCTCCTGCAGCGCAAAACCCATCTTATTGGAACATTGAGATCAAACAGAAAATTCAACCCAAAACATGTAGTTCAAAAAAAATTGGTGAGTCTATTGCTGAGGAGTGTAAGCAAGGCATTGTCGTCCAAAAATGGAAGGAAAAGAGAGATGTACTCATGCTCAGCAAAAGATACGGAGGTGAGATGATAAGTATCCAGAAAAGGGGCCAAAGCCTATAAACGTACTTGAGTACAACAAATATAAAGCATATATCGACTTGTCAGACCAACTGAAATCATACAACACCGCCCTTCGTCGCAGCGTAAAGTGGTATCGAAAATTAGCATATGAGCTATTGACGGCGACTACAGTTGTAAACGCTCATATTGCATATAGAGAAATACCAAACAACAGAATGACCATAATCCAATTCAAGGCAGAGATTGTTGACGGTTTGCTAAATACCGAAGAGGATGAACATGTTCAAGAAGAGAACGAGTCAGAACATAGACTAGAAGAAGACTAGAATAGACGTAGATGTGTCACCTGTTACCAGAAAATTACAGTAGAATCGTGGAGACCATATGCATCAAGAAGAACTCCGCAATCAACATTGAAATGCACTGCTTGCGACAAACATTTTTGTTTGGAATGTTTTTTTTTTATATGCACAAGGCCAAACAAATTCAATAAATACATTCCTAGAGTATTTATATGTATCTATTTATTCTTATAAACCCGTTATTTATTCTCTAATAAATATTATTTATATTAAATATTTTTTGTTTGTATAGCAAGTTCAAAGCTCTGTATGGTGACACATTGGTTTCACAGCCGAAAACCAAGACAACTCTTACAGGCTCTTGGGTGTATAGTTTGCGATGGTATAAGATTCAATACATATTGTGAGGCCAATACAATGCTGTTAACACAAGTGCATGTGAACCTACTGTGAGACCATTTTGGTCTCACGCAGCATAGGAGGCCCAAATTCGGGTGAGACCAAAGTGGTCTCATGTGGCACTCAACGTGTTGAGCATCCAATTAAACGTTGTCCTGCACACGTCAGAAAGAAATGCCCTTCGTTGAAATACCAGAGAAGACGAATCTTGCAGAAAATACATTTTTCAACATCAAAAAGGAGAAATCCGAGACGAAAATTGGGAAGAATCGGCAACTTACTACAGCAAACATCTGTGGCCCAACCTCACAATCAATTGATATCCCTGCAACTTTTGTAAGTTAGCAACCTTTCGTTCTCGAATCACAGCTGAATGAACCCTCACCTAATTCCACTAAAAAAAGAAATACCCCACCGTTTCACCCCTAAACTTAAGTAAATTGCCATAAATCTAACAAAACTCCCAATCGAATCACCAATCAGACCGACTATGGTGGGCAAAAATTGATTATCAGTACAGTAACCCATAAAAAAAAAAAACACCATTCAAGAGAAACTACAACAAAAGCTTTAACTACCCTTCTCGTAGTATATTTACTACAAAAACTCAAATCAATTTGCAAAAACCCAAAACTTTTATGCTGAACTATCAGTGTTACACATTGTGTTCAACACTCGCCTGATTCATACTCCTATACCCTCAACCCTAACAATTCGCCTCTGCCAGAGAAGGAAAAACGAAAATCACATCGTCATTCACTTTCGTTCGCCACGAAAAACTATAATTTCCTTTCAAATCGCTGACTCACTTATCCAGAACCCAATTTTCGTTCGCTCAATGAATAGGTTTCAACCCCTCCACAAAAACTACCCCTGAGATACTTTCTTCTCTATGATCGACCACAACTAATCAACTCCATCTATTGAACACAATTCACACATTCATCCAAAACGACAACCACCCCCTAGATGAAAGGGTGAGATAGGAGAATCCTATTCTATCGTACTATGGCTACTACCCGCAATCAAATGATATTGTGTCCTGTCCTGATGTCCTACACTACACTCGTATAGGGTTTGTCAGACAAGCGGAAGTGACAAAGAATACATAAAACATTCCACCGACCACTGAGCCTACTATCACACAATTCTGGCAATTCCCCGGTCAATAATAAAAATGGAGCGCACCGACTTTCACCAAAGTGACAATCAGAAATTAGTTTTAAGCGACTGTCCCCTGCCTCAGCCCAATCCTGATTCCGATTTTAACTTCGACTTCAACTACTGTCCCACAAGGATTTCTGCTCATTTAGTTTGCCATCCAACAACGACGACAAAATGGGCTTAAGGAACGAAAAGAAAAAAAATACGAAAATAACCGTTTTACACTTCCTTTTCGTCGACCTTTGAAGTTTTCGGACAAAAATGGACAGACCAAGTGGAAGTTGGGGTACGAGAACAGAGATGACGGGAGCACAAAAAAAAATTCACTGTCAGCACGCCATTGAGATTACAATTCACTGGCTTTACAGTTGTCGGGGTTTCCTTAGAGCACGGTTTAGTCGTTCGTCTCTTCAGTTTGCCTCCCCCTCCCAACTATTTATCCTTTGTACAGAACAGAAGCGGCCCTGGACTTACTGTCGTCTATTTTTTTTTCGGTGTCTGTGTCGTCATCATCGTCTTTTCGTGTCACCGACGACGACGACATTCATTTAGTGTACGAGTATCCTTCCTACTTTGTATCCCTATAGTGCGAGCGTTGTAATTTGAATGGCTTAGGAAGGACCTTTGCCGAGGTCGGGTTGTTCTGTCAAAAAAAGAGAAGAATGAGACTAAATGAGGTGGAGGGTAGTAATGACCCCACCGCTGGCTGGCTCCCACCGATAAAGGGAACAAGAACCGAAAGGACGAGAGGTGTACAAAGAAATGATGTTAATTTATTCTGATAGTGTCCTTTCAAGTGGCAGTCGTCTTTGTAGTCATTGCTGTACGGATAGTCGTCGTCATTTTTACAGCGTGTTGATTGAGACAATTGGAGTCGTACTGGGGAATATCTTGATGAGGAGAAGGCGATTCCTGGAATTAAATATTCTGTTGACGGTTCAAGAGTTTTTTTTTTCCCCCATTCTCCACAATTAGCAAAGCGGAGCGGAATAAGAAAAGGCAAAAATGAAAACTGCTGATATTGGTGGCTCTGGTAATCCTGTAGAATATACAAAAAAAAAAAAAAAACACAAAATAAAGGCCGACGTCCTTCATCTTTTCAGTAATTGGTGTGAAAAGTCAGGCAGAGGGAAAGGAGCAATAAAAGGGTTATCCCTTGGCATGGGCTTAATTTAAATGATTCCTACGGACCATTGGAGCAAAACAAAATAATTGTCAAATGAAATTGTTGTTCTAAGCAGGACTAGGTGGTGGAAATTTTATTTTGCTCGAGGACGCTGTTGAAATGGCAAGAAACCAACTGTAATCAATAAGTAGGGTACTAAAATTTGAACGTCTTCTGAAGTGGCAACCATTATGATTGAGGTACACCAATATTGACCTTGAAGTAGATTTTTTTTTCTGGAGACATGCTGACTTCTACCGCCAGAAATGAAGGAAGGAAGGAGGCAATATTTAAAAGTAGTAACACCAATTAATAGTAGACGGTCTTTTTTGTTGTATGAGACTTGTATGTGTCTTCTCTCCAGGCTAACTGGGGAATGCCCCTCTTTATTGAAGTAACTAGCGATTTAGATGTGCCATTGATGCATGCGCGGATCGCATAACCATCGTAATGGAATTGAATCCATCAATATTGGAATTGGTAGAACAATAACATGATGGCAACGATTAGTATAGGGCTTCGTAGAAGTAGCATCTTCAGACAGGTGCTGGTTCTTTAAATAACGAGAATGAACCTTTGCAGCCGAACATCTTGCAGCTCTGCTAATAAGTCCTACTTCACGCCTCCCCGTGGCGCCATCTGGGAATCTCACTAGAGATTGCGAAGAGAAGGGGACAAATGGCGAGTTTCCTGCGCCTTTAATCAGGATTATTATCGGAAAAACAGATCATGACCTTATCCGGGCTACTCCGACATATTTGGAGCTCGGGCCGGTAAGGATTTGCAGGACTTAGTCAGCGCCTTGGACAACAGAAAAGAAACGGCAGCGCTCACATCCCGGAACGGGTTACTGGCTTCGGTGTAACCGACCCCTCGCCCTAGGGGCATTAAAAATGGAACTGGTCCTCTAGGTTGGGGGTTGTGCCGCCGGGGTAACTGCCCGGCCGTTGACAACCCACGCAAACGATTTATGGACAATGAGCTTCAGAGATGCCGCTTCTGATGTGCTGGATTTCACTCGTCCACCACAACGAAACCCCTGGCAAGCATTCGGAAGTTTTACCAAAAGGTAAAAAAAACATGCCACGGCAACAAGCCCCGAACCGAAGCCTGTAGAAATGAACAAGGGAACATCGTAGTAGAATCGCAGTCGATACTGAGGATTTTGAAAGGCCATTTCTGCAGACTGTAAAACGGCGATGACGGACCAAATACCGCTGTCAGGCAGAATCAACCTTTCAGCCTGGACGATGATGACTAACAATTCCGTCCAGCCGACCTGGACGAAGTGGAGATAGCTATACCTATATCTAAGCTTAAGTCCAACAAAGATGCTGGATCGGACGGCCTGACTGCCGAGCTCTTCAAAGCGGCCTCAGCATTGCTTGTCCGATCTTCAAAAAAGGAGACCCCCTAAACTGCGCCAACTACAGAGGCATAAGTCTTCTTAACATCGCTTACAAGATCTTATCTGCCGCATTGTGTGAAGGCTTGAAGCCATTCGTCAACAACTTGATAGGTTCATATCAGTGTCCACCGTGGCTAGAAGAGTCCACTATCGACCAAATATTCACACTACGGCAGATCCAGGAGGAAACCCATTAGCTTCAGATCTATACAGACCACCTATTCATCGATTTTAAGGCCGCGTATGACAGCATCTATAGAGACGAGCTAAACAGAGCAATGTCTAGTCTCGGCATCCCTGTCAAACTCGCCCGTCTGTGCAGGATGACCATGGAGAATGCACGCTGCTGCATTAAGGTCGGTAAACATCTAACCGGGACCATTGATGACAAAAACGGATTAAGACAAGGCGATGCGCTGTTATGCGGCTTCTTCAATATCATACTTGAAAAAGTAGTGCAAAACTCACGAGCAAACACAAGAGGCACAATCTTTCAGAAGTCCGTCCAATAACTCGCATACGCCGACGATATTGACATAATTGGAAGAAAGCAGCGTGATGTCAGTGTCGCCTTTGCATGTATTGAGGCGGAAGCGGCGAAAGTGGGTTTAGCGGTCAACGAGGGCAAGACTAAGTATATGCTGTCAAGCAAAAAGGATACTGAACACCGACTTCTCGGACAGAACGTCACCCTTGACAGGTACAACTTTGAGTTAGTTAAGGACTTTGTCTTCCTAGGCTCCGCTATGAATTCAGACAACGACACTAGCGCTGAGATCAAGCGAGGAATAACTCTTGCCAATCGCTGCTTCCTTGGGCTAAGAAGGCAATTAACTAGTAAAGCCCTCTTTCGAACAACAAAAGATACCCTATATAGGACCTTAATAATCCCAGTCCTGCTCTATGGCGCATAGGCATGACAATTATCAAAAATGGATGAGGGTGCTCTTGGATGCTTCGAGAGGAAAATTCTTCGAGTGATTTCGGTGCCGTCTGCATGGACGGTGAGTGGAGGAGAAGATACAACGACGAACTGTACGGACTGTACAGCGACATGGACCTAGCCAGAAGAGTGAAGATCCAAAGCTGAGATGTCTGGGTCATGTAGAGCGTATGGACACCAATGCTCCGGTCCGAAAAGTCTTTGAATCTGCCCCCGAGAGACAGCGCAGGAGAGGAAGGCCAAGAGTCCGGTGGCGCACGCAAGTGGAAGAGGATCTCAGTCACCGTAGCGTGCGAAACTGGAGGCAGCTAGCCAGGGATCGAGCTGGCTGAAAAAGCTTGTTGACGGAGGCCCGGGTCCACCCCGAACTGTAGCGCCACTTAAAGTAAGTAAAGTAAGAACAATTAAAAAAAAAAAAAAAAAACACTAGCTTCTTGACACTCATTTGTGTTGCTCATATTTTCATTTTTGGCACATCTGAGCAGGGCCTACGGTTTATCGCCGAGTCCGAACGGCACTCCTTAGAAGCTTTTTCGTAGGCAATTTTTTACTTTCGGGAGTTTGCCATTGCCCGCCGAAAGGGTGATGGCGATTTGAAAAATTGTTAATGAACCAGCCAGGAATTGAACCAAGACTTTCTGCGTGATAGTCCAATGTGTTAACTATCGCGCCATCGCCATCGCGATTACGAACAATTACATTGTACAATATTCTCAAAATATTCAGCAGGTGAAGTCATTAACTTAACACAATTCATCTTCATGTTTTTTTGAGCGCCATCCCCGACTTTTGAAGTTTCAAATGTCAACTCATCCTCTTGTCTTTGTGTGTATAATTTAATTTGTCCCGTTGTCGTGTTCTGGTGATTTCGGGTCAAAACTCCTAGGATCTGCAGATCTCAACAATGGTATCATGAAGAAACTTCGCTATTGCATATGGGTGGACTTCATATTTGGACTTTACCGGAGTAAACGCAAGAACAAGCTGTCCAATCTGGAGCTTTGGTTTCCGACTGTGTGTTCCGACGTTCTGGTAGAGCTCAGAGGTTTTTAGAATCTTCTCGGCCAAGAAAAAGTTGTTGGATTTGTCGACTAATGGAAGTATTGTTGTCGACCGCTGCCAGAAGGACTTCGTCCCGAAGTCTTTGTTCAAAACCGTAAAGTAGGTAAAACCCAGATTATTGAAGACAATATTGCTTGCTCGAATTGATGGGAGTCCCCCAGGGTTCGGTGTGGGCCCCACCCTCTGGAACGCCATGTACAACAACGTGTTCGAGACTGCACTGCCCGAGGAGTGCACGGTCGTGGCGTACGCAGATGACCTGGCCGTTATTGTTGTGGCCAAGACTATTGAAGAGATTTCGACTAGAAGCACGGAGGCGGTCGGCATGGTGACCTGTTGGCAGCAAAGAAACGGATTAAACCTGGCGGCAAAGAAAACCGAAGCAGTCCTCTTGACCACAAGGAAAAAAAGAGAGATGATTTCCTTTCAGAGTGGCGATTTTACGGTCACATCGAAGCCTTTCCTGCGATACCTGGGAGAACTCCTAGACGCAAGGATCTGCTTTAAGGAGCATCTTAAGCAAATAAAAGGTAAAGCCGACAGGATCATGATGGCTCTGTCCCGGATAATGGCAAACACATCGGGCATTCGGTCTAGTAAGCGAAGACTGCTCGGTGATTTTGTACGCGGCTCCCATCTGAACATCGGCAATGGCTGAGCGCTCCTACGCCGCCGGAATAACTTCCACACACCGCCTGAGCGCGCTCCGTGTAGTGAGCGCATATAGAACGGTTTCTAATGACGCTGCATGCATCCTGGCCGGCATGCCGCCGATCGACCTGATCGCAGAAGATCCGACGGGACAACCGGCGTAATACAATTCGTACATGGTAATGTAGATGGAGCCGTTTCCAAAAGTGTAGGAGGCGTGGAGAGGTAAACTGCCACCTCACGCAAGCCTTCAGTGAACATGGCTGCTTTAGAGGCTATATCCATAGCTAAGGCATTTAAGATGGTCCTCAGTGCCCAAACTGTGAGAGAACAATGGGGAATGCAGAGCATCAGGGAACCAGCTTCAGAGATAAACCTGGTTCCCAGTATGTTAAGCAGCCCCCGGAAATGGCAGGATATTGAAGACCCAATCGTGACATTGATGATTGAGCTGAGAGCTATAGAACGCCGCCGGGAGAGTGAGCGTTTCCAGCGGGGTGTAACTTCTCCACAAACTTGACAGTGAAGACTAGACGAACCATTTGAGCCTTTGCTCAGGACAACCTTCTGACGAAATACCTAACGGTGGTTCCAGGAGGAGCTTCCCGTCCGGACTATGAGGACATGTTTTTAGTGCGGCTTAAGTCCGTTGAGTCCACGTTAAAAAAGAAAAAGAAAAGTGTGCGTCGCAGATATGTAGGCAACCATAGCAGGCTTGTTTTTTTAATTTACTGTTTATATCTGACACCAAAGAGCTATCATGCCTTGAACTCAATATTTAATCCTAGTTTTGCTCAGAACATGTTTCACCTTTCTTAAGCTTAGGCTCATTTGACGCAAACGAACAAGATATATCTATTGAATTTACTCTAGAAGAATTCAAATTTCTTCAGAGCCTGCGTCTGTCCATTTCGATGATATTGATTTTGACTGTGAAATGCTTACTGTATGACTGAATTTTTGAGGAGCAAACCGATTCGTTACATTAACAATAAGTTCATTAAGTTTAATTAGTTTTTGGCGTCTACTATGCCAATTCAACGTGGTTACGAAAAAAAAAAACAAAAATAAAATTCACAACGAATGTTTATTCAATCCAAAATTCAAATTCAAAATTACAACACTCGGATTTTGTTCCTGCTGAACCCTGCTTCCGCGTGATTATAGGTTTCCTATTGAAATGACAGTTGGAAAATTTTATTCTGTGGGTACTTTCGTTTTTTGGGTATCGGAGGTGGCATTGACATCTAGCAAAAAATTCATCATTAACGAAGAATTCATAACAATCGATTAGATCCTTCACAATAAGCGCACACATCAGGTGCTACTCCATTACCTGAACTTTTTTTAAGAAGAGTGCTGTGTAGGTCTGCCACCAGGCTGCTTTTGGGAAATTATCTGAATTATCTTCAAGAATCATACTTGAACTTTCTTCCTCTCTCAGGTGATTCAGATCATCTACAGAATTATTTGATAATTTCACGGTCCCTCCAATTCAGCTTGAGTCAAACGTTTTGCCATTAATATTCACCATCATATCAAGAAGATTATTTAAATCACATTAGAATGAGTCAAAACACAGCTTCGAGGCTATTATTTGGATTTTTATGTAATAGTTCGAGATTTTTTTTGAGTTAAAGGTATCGATGGCTAGTTGATGTTTCTAAGTTGAGTCGAACACTCTGGGCTATAGTAGTCGACCGTGATTGTTTTGCGGAAGTAAGCTACATAGTCTTACAAACTTTTTCATAAACAAGCATACAGCAGGCCCTGTTGGTGCTTTATTTCAACAAAAATTGTTTGGGCAGCACAGCACTCACTTTTGATATACGAGTAATTTTGCGATATTTTCCAATGTTATTCAGGCATACGAGTATTTTTTATTTTTTTTATTTTTTTTCTCCGTGAGTAGGTAAAATCCTTCCTAGGCACCATAAGCACGCGCTCATAAGAGCACCAACACACCACCACAGCAGGCACTATAAGCACGAGCACCTACTGCCTACCAAAGTGTCATAAGCAAGCTCATGGAAGTGTGAGATTCTTACTCACTAACAAAACCATCCCGTTTTCCATAAGACTACGACTTAGTTGCCTTAACAAGTACTCGTAGTTCAAGCTTCTGTATTTTATCGCGTTTGGTAGGTAACTTTCCAGCGAAGGCACCTACTACTCGTATTACCATTATTTCATACTGTTTCTCTTTAAGGCGCTAAGTCGAACGGTGCTGTTCTTCGAAATCGCGGCACAAGATTTGTCTCGTCCAATATTCAGATTATTTCCTGGTTGCAATGATGCACAAGTGCGAAGTTTACCAGCAAAGTTTGTTACTTCGTCTTTCACGGTTGCAATTCTCAGATCGCGGTGAATATCGCTTATTCCTTATATACTATACCATGAAGCATTTACTATAGCTCTTAGCGCTTTGTTCTGGAATGTCTGTAGGACAGACATATTGTTTGGTTTGGTACAACCTCATAGTTGTATACCATAAGTCCACGAAGGTTTTAGTACTTGCTTATATATAAGCAGCTTGTTATATTTGCTTAGTTTAGAGTATCTTCCTATAAGCCAATTCATTTCTTTTAGCCTGATTTCGAGCTCTTCACGTTTCTTTTTTACGTGTGATTTCCACTTCAGTTTTGCGTCTAGGGTTATTCCCAAATATGTTGCCTCGTTTGCATACGGTATTTGTACCGAGTTGATGAATAAAGGTAAGTTGTTTCTGTACGTGAAAATGACGTGTGTTGACTTAGTCTCGTTTAGCACGATTCGCCAATTCTTCGTCAACTCAAATATTTTGTTCAGAACTCGTTGAAGTTTTGCAGTCGAGGATTCAACTGTTTGTCCTGTGGCGAGGATCGCCGTGTCATCCGCGAACGTGGCTACCACAGTCTCTTCATCTAGACGTATGTCTCTAGTGTACAGTAAGAATAGGTATGGCCCTAGAATGCTTCCGTGTGGAACGCCAGCTTGAGTTTTCTTGAATTCAGAGTATACAATCCCATATCTAACCCGAAACAGTCTATTTTCAAGATAAGATTCGAGTACTCTATTCATTTCTTCCGGTAAAATTTGCTGTAGCTTATACTTCAAGCCCTCGTACCATACCTTGTCGAAGGTTTGCGATACATCGAGAAAAACGCCTAAACACATCTTTTTTCCCTCAAGCGCGTTTTCGATAACATTTGTTATCCGATAAACCTGTTCTTTGAAATTACCGGCAGGAGCGAAATGGGTCTGTATGATTTTTTGTCGTTTGGACCTTTCCCGGTTTTGGAACCATTATTACTTCTGCGACTTTCCATTGACTTGGGATGTATAAAAGTCTCATGCAAGCATTAATAATGTGGAGGAGCTTGACAAACGCTTTTCGAGGTAGCTCCTTTATAATTTCACTTAAAATCAAATCGTATCCTGGAACCTTATTATTTTTTAGGTTTTTTATTGTTTGCTTTAGCTCAGACAGTGATACGGATTTTATATTGTATTTGTCGGATCCTGTTCTGGGATTAAGTTCTTCGGCCAATTGACGTCCTTCGAAGTGAAGCCGTTCACTTCAATGTTCAATTCACGTTCAATGTTATTTCCAAGTGGTCCGCAAACAAATTCGCTTTCTCTTTGTCTGCTCTTGCCCATTCGCCGTTGGCTGTTTTTATCGGTGACAATTGCATAAAAGGTTTTTTAATCGACTTCACGGCTTTCCAGAGCGAATAATTGGAGCTCTTGTCCGCAGTTAAGCCTTCGAGGTAATTAGAAGCCCCACGGTTTTTATATTCTTGTAGCATTTGCTTTAGCTTATGTGATAGGCGGTTCAAATGGGATTTATGCGGGGGCGCACATGATTGTTGCCATCTCCTCCGTGCTTTCCTTTTTTCTCGTATGAGGCGTTCTATATCGGGCGCGTATATTTGCCTTTCCTGTTTTATTCCTCTTGTTCGAAAGGACGTGTTCCACGCAGCTCTTTGGATGATTTCAACAAACTTGTCAACTTCGTCTTCTATTTGCAACGGCGTCGTAAGTGGAACTCTTAAAATAATATTTTCTTTGCAATTTCTTCTGAAACCATCCCAGTTTGTTTCCTTATTCGTCAATCTGGGCGGTCTTTTGGTCCTTGCTATGCTCCTGCCGAATTTAAAGATTACTAGCGAGTGATCTGAGCAGAGATCATAAAATTCTTCTAAAGTCGTGAGATATTGCGGGAACCCTTTTGTAATGAAATAGTCGACAAGGTCAGGTATTTTATTTGTGTCGGTGGGCCAGTAGGATGGCTTAACCGTCAAAAAAAGTCCAAGCCACGTTTCATACTTGCTTGGTACAGTAGCCTGCCCTTCGTCGAAATGCATCCTGAACCCCAAAATGTATGCTTTGCGTTGAAATCACCACCGAGAATAAAGTTCGACCCAAGTTGATAAAAAAGGCCATCGAGGTCGTTGTCTGCCATCTTATATCTCGGATGGAAATAACAAGATGATAACGGAAACTGAACTTATTTCCATAGATAAAAGATCTATTGTCACGTTCTCGGCATGCCAAATGCAGTCTTTAATATAAAGTGAGGATCCACCCCTCGCGTTTTCTGAGGGATGATGCGCGTAAGAACCAGAGTAACCTCTTGTCTTGGGCTTAACTCCCTTTTTTAAGTGGGTATCCGAAATCAGGCATACTTCAATATGACTTATAAACTCGCGCAACCGATACAGGTTTTTTCATTGCACTTGATTCGGCAACGTTTTTTTGAGCAGATTTATGGTATGGTTTTGCTTTATCGGTTGCTTCATGTGACTCCCTTAGCTGTTTTGGGCTCATCGGTTGTAGGATACTGCACCTTTAGGTCCGGATAAATGAATTTCGTGGGACTTTTTCGTCTCTTTTGTTTTTCTTTGGCGATTTCACAACTTCGGTTATTAGCTGGGTGATTTCCTGTGCAATTGGCACAAACTGCTGTGATTTGCTTATTTGTTTTGCACTCTTCCAAGAAGTGTTTGCCTGCGCATTTTGCGCATTGTGGACGCCTGCGTGTGGTTAAAATCTTGACAACGTTTGCATTCGATTATATTTTGTTTGCCCTTACGCATGGGCTCCATTTTGACTCTGATATTTAAGATAGATTTCATTTTATAAATATTATCGACTTTTTCGTTTCGATCAAAAGTAAGCATTAAAATAAGAAGTCCGCGCTTAACTACGGTATCTTTGCCCCTATCTGTTTGTTGCTTTACCTTCTTGATTATGTTCACGGCGTCAGTAATCTTAAAACCTTGTGCTTGCACGTCTTCTATAACGAGCATAGCGATATATTTCGTCCAGCAAAGGTATGATACTGACTCAAAGCCTCCCCTCTTTCGACGGGAGAAAGAGTGACTAGTGTCGAAATAACATATGAACTTTGTGGCGGGACCACCCTGTATATGCATGTTCGTACATATTTAAATATGAGTATTTGTATATTAACAACAAATCGATATTTCCATATTTATTCTAACTATGAAAGCACAGTGCGTACCCGGAGAGTTTCATATAATTAAAGATCAAATTTTTACCGCCTCCCATTGAACGCCCCAAACAATTCAGGGTTATCGAAATCACAAATTGTCCTCCGACTGACTAGTGTTTGCGATTATGCATTATCTTTACCCACCAGATGCTAAATAGACCAGTAGTCAAGGGTTAATAGCCTCCAATTAATGTGCATACTATGCAAATAGTTTGAATTTCGAGATATTTATTTGGTAAGCTCGTATTTATGGCTGCAAAGTGTGTTTTTTGTTCGAATTAAATGCAGTGATTAAAATATACATTGAATGAAATTGTACGGCAAAGCTAGATTATGTTTACGAGGTTGTTAATTCGTTTATGGTATGTAATTTCTTTCAATTACACTAAATACTATTAGAATGTGTAATTCAGTGCTTAAATTGTTTTTATATCGAAAAACATTCTCATGGATATTTTGGCTATGAGCTTGCATTGTGATAATCCACAAAACATTCAGAATTTAATTTCAGATGTAGTAGTTGTCGCTTTCAAATTCATTGGTAATAAGTCAAATACTATATGTGTGCTGGGTTCTGAGATTTTTTGGCGAAATTCGATGTGTGCAACAGAAAAGGTCTCCTTAATTTGCATGGAGTTTTCCCTTCCAAAATCCTTCACTCCAAAATGAAAAAAAAAAACATTTAGTAAATTGTCCTCGGCGGATTAATCACAAAGGAGGAGAAGGCATCTTTGTTAGAACCGTGGGAAGGTATAGCCACCTTTGACGACAGATTCAGGCTAATCGATTTTGCGGGAGGGTGAAACATTGTGGTAAATAGCACGTATTATGAATGTCCATCGTTCCGAGGTGCCAACATTGGCTTGGACTATTACCTAATTGTAGTCAAATTACGGCTTCGGATATCCCGAACAGCCCAAAGTCAAGCTAATGCTGTAAAGAATTTCGATGCCAGACTGCTACAATCGCAAAAGATTGTGAAATCCTTATTCGATCGAGTCTCTCTTAATTTTTTTAGATGTCCATTGCCGCCAGCATCAAGCATCGCAGGTCAGTAGCAACACCGCCAAAAAGCCATAAGAGATGCCGCTCGACCACCACAATAAAACCCCAGGTTTGATAATGAATGCCGATAGACTCGTGCAGCTAGGCAAGATGCATACAAAGCGGATCCCATTGCCTCCCTTTGTTTCCTGCCTTGAAGCCATTTTAATTATTTTTGTATTTTTGTATTTTTGTATTTTTGTATTTTTGTATTTTTGTATTTTTGTATTTTTGTATAAACTGTCGAAACCCAGACAAATAAAAAATCAGAATATAAAATGTCGCGACACCAGTGCATGTAATCTCTTGCAGCTGACTTTCTGATATCGTTGGAAATTTTAGTCGTGAAAAGAACCTCAACCTGAAAAGTGAAATTTAATTTTTTGAGTGTTTTTAATTGTTCTTAAAAAGTAAATTAAACTGGAAGGGTAAGTTAAAAATCGTTTTATATATGTATTTAACAGTGCATTGAAGTAGTTTCTTTGATTAGACCGCACTCTTATATGTTCTTTGTAGTTGTTTTTTGCGTGTTTACATTTACCCCTGTAATATAAGCATATGGGGTAAATGTGAACAAGTTTTTGGGGTAAATGTGAACGATCATTTTACTTACTTACTTACTTACGTTCGGTGACGCTACAGTCCGGGGTGGACCTGGGCCTCAGTCAACAAGCTTCTCCAGCCAGCTCGATCCCTGGCTAGCTGCCTCCAGTTTCGCACCAGTTGCGTGCGCCACCTGAGTCTTGGCCTTTTTCTACTGCGCTGTCCCTCGGGGGCGGATTCGAAGACTTTTTGGACCGGAGCATTGGTGTCCATGCGCTCTATATGACCCAGCAATCTCAGTCTTTGGATCTTCACTCTTCTGGCTAGGTCCATGTCGCTGTACAGTCCATACAGTTCGTCGTTGTATCTCCTCCTCCACTCACCGTCAATGCAGACGGGACCGAAGATCGCCCGAAGAATTTTTCTCTCGAAGCAACCAAGAACACCCTCATCCATTTTTGATAATGTCCATGCCTCTGCGCCATAGAGTAGGACCGGGATTATATAAGTCTTATAAAGCGTGACTTTTGTTGTCCGAGAGAGGGCTTTGCTACTCAATTGCCTTCTTAACCCAAAGAAACAGCGGTTGGCAAAAGTTATTCTTCGCTTGATCTCAGCGCTGGTGTCGTTGTCTAGCTAGAAAACGTCCTTAACTACCTCAAAGTTATATCTGTCGATGGTGACGTTCTGTCCGAGACGTCGGTGTTGGTTGTCTTTTTTGCTGCTTGACAGCATATACTTGGTCTTGCCCTCATTGACCGCTAAACCCATTTTCGCTGCTTCCGTCTCAATACTCGCGAAAGCGCCACTGACATCACGCTGTTTTCTCCCGATTATGTCAATATCGTCGGCGTATGCGAGTAGTTGGACGGACTTTTGAAAGATAGTGCCTCTTGTGTTTGCTCGTGAGTCTTGCACTATTCTTTCAAGTACGATGTTGAAAAAATCGCATGACAGCGCATCGCCTTGTCTAAATCCTTTCTGGACATCAAAGGTCTCGCTGAGATCTTTACCGAACAATACGGCGGATAAGATCTTATATGCGATGTTAAGGATGCCTCTGTAGTTGGCGCAGTTCAGAGGGTCTCCTTTCTTGAGAATTGGACAAACAATGCTGAGGTTCCATTCATCGGGCATACTTTCGTCCGACCATATTTTAACGATGAGTTGGTGTATGCTCCTTACCAAGTCATCGCCTGCCGCTTTGAAGAGCTCGGCAGTCAGGCCATCCGCTCCAGCAGCTTTGGTGGACTTAAGCTTCGATATCTTCGATATCTTCACTTCATCCAGGTCGGGTGGACGGAATTGTTGGTCATCATCGTCCAGGTTGAAAGGTTGGATCTGCCTGACAGCGGTATTTGGTCCGTCATCGCCGTTATACAGTCTGCAGAAATGATCTTTCCAAATCCTCAGCATCAATTGCGATTCTACTACGATGTTCCCTTGTTCATCTCTACAGGCTTCGGTTCGGGGTTTGTTTCCGCGGCATGTTATTTTTACCTTTTGGTCAAACTTCCGAACCTCATTCCTGGAGTAGCATCTCTCAATTTCCTCGATCGCGCGCTTCTCATGCTCTTTCTTCTTCCTCCTGAGAAGCCGGTGCTCGTCTCTCCTCTTCCGCTCATAGAGCTCATGAGCAGCTCTGGTCTTTCTAAGCAGCGCCGCGTTATATGCATCTTGCTTAGCTGCATGTGCCTGCCGGCATTCATCATCGAACCAGGGGTTTCGTTGTGGTGGACGAGTGAAACCCAGCACATCAGAAGCGGCATCTCTGATGGCGTTTTGGCAGTGTTTCTAATGGTCTTCGATGCTTGATGCTGGCGGCATTGGACCTCTTAAGAGATTAAGAGTCACTCGATCTGAAAAGGACTTGGCGATCTCTTGCGATTGTAGCCGTCTGACGTCGAATTTTCTCACAGCATTAGTTTGTCTGGGCGTAGTTTGGGATATCCGTAACCGTACCTTGGCTACAACAAGGTAATGATCCGAGTCGATGTTGGCTCCTCGGAACGTACGGACATCCATAATGCTGGAGGAGTGTCTTGCGTCGATCGCAATGTGATCAATCTGGTTGACTGTTGATTGATCAGGAGTTCTCCAAGTCCCCTTGTGTATGTCGAGATGTGGGAACCACGTGCTAGCCACGACAATGTTTCGCCCCGCCGCAAAGTCGATTAGCCTGAATCCGTTATCGGAGGTGGTGTTGTGCAGGCTATATCTTCCGATTGTTCCACCAAAGATACCCTCTCTTCCTAGCTTTGCATTAAAATCACCGAGGACAATTTTTATGTCATAGCTAGGGCATTACTCTTAGGCCTTGTTAGGGAGCTCATAGAAGGCATCCTTGGTGTCGTCATCTTTCTCCTCTGTGGGGGCATGCGCGCATGTAAGGCTAATGTTGGCGAATGTAGCCTTGATGCGGATTGCTACGAGGCGCTGGCTCACATGCCAGAAGCTCAGGACTTTCTGTCTTAGTCTGCCTCCGCATCCAAATAAGCGTTGCTTCCGTCGAAAGCAATCGCCGTAGTAGATGTCGCAGTTATTCATACTCTTTTTGTGCAGCCCATCCCATCGCATTTCTTTGATGGCGGTTATGTCTGCTTTGCAGCAGTCTAGGGCCACCGCTAGTTGCTCGGCTGCACGTGGTCTATTAAGGGATCTAACATTCCACGTGCATATCCGAAGCTCATTATCCTTAAATCGTTTGCGTGGGTTGTCAACAGTACATCCGTCCATATCCGAGGCTTGTTGATGCTTCGTAACTTAATTTTTTTTTAAATGGCCGGGCAGTTACCCCGGCGGCACAACCCCCAACCTGGAGGATGATCATTTTACTGATTTTTTTTCCATAACTCCAAATGAAATGCCCCGAAAATATATAAAAAAGAAACCACAAGCTATTTACGAGTACAATATTCTCAATATTCCCGACATCAAAAGCGCTGTAAGAGATGTGATGGAAATGAAAATGCTGAAGACAGCTACAATGTTCCTAAATCTGTCATATTTCATAGTATAAAAGGCCGGCAAACATCATTGGATGCAATAGGGTCAGGGCGAGTACCCTCCATTCTGGTAGCATCTGAAAGCAAAATTGTTCAATGCATTGTTACTCGTACAAATATGGGAATTCGTTGTTACAAACATGAGCTTAAGGAACTGGTTGGGGAATATGTCAAATTTACCGGTAAGAAAACGCCCTTTAAGGACGATACCCGCGGCGAAGTCTGATACTTAGGATTCATGAAGCGGCATCCCAAACTGTCTTTTAAAAAAATGGAACACCTGCAAAAATTAAGACAAGATGCCAGAAACCCGTTTGTTTTATACGATTTCTTTGATAAGCTTCAACAGGTGATGGAATACCTATAACAACTTGACAAATAAGCCACAGTACGTATTCAACGTAGACGAAAGCGGATTTCACCATGATCAAAGCCGCATGCATGCATAAGGTGTTAAGGGCAAAGCTCTTAGCAGAGTTTCAGGCGGATCTGGGCGCGAATCTACAGCAATACTTGCATGCATTACAGCGGATTACCACCGCTTATACAATAATTTTTAAAAATGCTGTTTTTCAATCAAGATGGACTTCTGAAGATGGTTTTCCGAGAACACCTTACGTATGCTCGGCAATTGGTGGATGAAGGAACAAACATTTTTAAATTGGTTGTCTAATGGCTTTATTCCATTTGTCAAAAATATGCCCGATAAGGAAAGTGTACCAGATCAAGCCGCTTTGTTGGTGTACGATGGTTATTGCAGTCACATAAGCGTCCGAATAGTTCAGAAAGCTGTGCTGAATAATGTGATATTGATGCACTTACCCAGTCACCTAACTGATAAGTTGCAACCCCTAGATAAATGCGTATTTGGTCCAATAAAAACAGCTTGAAAAAAAAAACTGAAAACTTATGGAAAATCGCAAATATGCTAGGGTTGTAGTCGCCTTAATAAACAGATTCTTGCAAAAACTTATCGGAGAAACCTGGAATGAGTCTATGAGAGCTGAAACCGTAATATCCGGATTTGTCAACACTGGAATTTATCCTGTGGATCGAACTAAATTTCCAGAAAACAAGTGTCCGCACAAGTTCTAGAAAGTTAACGTTTAAATTCAAATGCTGTTTGTTTGGAATTGCCATCCGATGGAGTAATTGCACAAGAACTTGTTGAAGGTATGTACCTAAATTATAATTCGTTAAAGTAACTTACTATGAATATAGGTACTATCTACGTCCCCTTATAAGAAAAAGTGATGTAATATACTCGTATGTATCAACATGAATAAAGTAGGTAGGTACTAAAGCAGGCAAATTTTGTTTTTCCAAATTAGGCGCAATTGCAACTCTCAGCAACGAGATAACTCCGGACGATGAAAGGATGCAGGACAATGATATCAACATGGCTAATTCAACTGAAACAGTAAGTGCACAACAGCCTGTTATGGAGACTGAGGCTTTACCTGGAACTTCCATCAGTGCCTTCTTTATACATACTTTTACGTACTGCTGCACCATCCGTCACAGTGAAAAAATCAAGACCAAGCCTGAAGGAAATGAATTATGGTGAGGTTCTTACTTCAGACGATGTTCTAAATCGACTTAAAGAAGCAGTGGCCCTTAAAAAACCAAACTAACACCTAAGCCCAAGAGGAAAACAACTACTGCAGTTAAAAACCCGCGTCCTATAAAAAAAACGAAACATAAGAACGAGTTCTGTGAAGTCAAAAAATGAAAAAAATATTTTATTTTATACATTATTTTATATTCACCCCAACCGACCCTACTTCCTCACTTAGGTGGGAAAAATAAAGTGAAACTTCACCTCAATATGTTTACTTCTTTTGTGGAACTCTGGATTTTGGACCAACTCTATGGCACTTTGGCTGTCGATGTGAAGATGAGGACGTTCAGAGGCAGCAGGTAGTAAATCATCCATTAGACGTTTTAGCCGTACCAGTTCTTTTACTGCCTGGGCACCTGGCATGTATTCGGTGATTGATTCAGTGAAATTACGAGTACACACACCCGCTAATTAAACTTCTTGTATCTGGGTCACCCGCGAAATCTGCATCGCTGAAACAATTAAAGGTTAAAGAAGAATTTGTTATACCATAGTTTATTGTTCCCTTAACATATCGGATGATAAGTTTTACCGCCTTGATGTGAAGCATGTTTGAAGGCTCAAAATGTCTTGTCTGCTAACAATGTAGAGAGCATATGCTGGTGTCGTTACTGGATTTGCTTCGCACATATTAAATATCGCCACAATTTTGTTTGCATAATTTCATTGTCAAAGCGAAATCGCTCCATTCGATGTCCTCTTGATTTCCAAATCCAGAAAACATCGCGTCTCATACACCTTGACTTCAAATGAATCTCTTAGATGTGCGATCAGTTTTTTGATATTTTCAGAATTTGTGCTCGCCATTAGACTCTTCGATGGACTTAAATTAAAAATGGAAAATCCATCAACTTTTTGTTCCAGCATCTAGACGCCTGCCTCAAACCGTAAATGCTTCTTCTTAATCTGCACACACGTCCGCTACCATCCTCAAAACCTTTGGGTTGAGTCATATAAATTTCTTCTTCTAAATCGCCAAAGAGAAAATTAGATTTTATATCGAACTGCCTCAAAAACATGTTTTTACTTGCTGTTGTTGCTGAAATCATCCTTATGGATGCAAAGTTTGCAACAGGACCATACCATTTTGGTTTACTGCTTGCAATGCCTTTAATCTTAAATACCCATCGATTGCCAATTTCGTTGTGTGGCAACTTTACCAGATCCAAAGTGAGATTTGTTGTTAAGGCTTCCTCATACGTCGACGGCTCTTCTTTCTCAGCAAGATGACTTTGTACATTCACTATGGCTACAAAAGACATCGGACACTAATGCGCATTTCGAAGAAGTTTTTAAGTCCGATGAGCGTCATAAATTCCGTCATCTCGGCCTTCTGTGTCAGTATGTTTACGGTCGTCATTCGGCCTATCGCTACCCAGCCAAAGTTTTCATCAAGTGGGTTGTTAGTTAATTCGTCTTTATCGTCGGCCTGATCTTTATCTTAGTTATCTGGGTTCACATCGAGGACGATAACTTCAGGCTTTTTCCATTTGACAGCATCATGTAGCTTAGTGAAAACATTCCCCTGATCACAGCTGATAGCGACTTGGTCCTTTTCACTGAAACAAGAAGTTGTTTCTAAATAAAATGTCACGCTTTAGGTACGAGTATCTCAACTTTAAAAGTTCCAAAAAACTAAATACGACACCCTTTAACGTTAGTAGCAATAACGGCGAAAATACCAAACTGCGATTTTTGATCCAATTTACGACGACATGGATCAAAGTGATATGTCCTTCCACACCATAAATCGCATGCACTTTTTCATGCTATGCCTGTTGGACTTGTTCTATTAAGGTTAACCACTGCATGATTAACCGAATCTGTCCATAGCTTTAATGAAAGCTTCCTCGCATTAAGCATTGCCCCTCCAGCCTTCACAATTGTTCGAAATTCCCTTTCCGCCCTTCCATTTTGTTGCGGACTATAAGGAACGAATGTCTGAGGATTTCTTTATCCGCTCTGTCGAGTGATTCTTCGTTTAATTTCTGCTTAGGTGTTCTTGGTAAAATTTATAGCAAAGCCAAAGTAAATAAAGTCCCTTACCTGTCGGTTGTGGTGGTCTTTCCAATTTGTTGGTGTTGATCCCTATTATTGTTGACAACAAGTACTTAGTTTTGCTTTTAATACCGCTAAATTCATCATACTTAATCCTGTATGCTCTAATAGTTGCGCAGATTTTTCAAAGACTGTGCCTCCCGTGTTCTCATGTGAGTACCGCACAATATTTTGTTAAGAAAGTCACATGACAGTGGATCGCCTTGTCTCAAACTTATTTTAACACCAAAGATCTCGATTAGGTGAATTTGACAGAACATCGAGCATCGCTGGAATAAAGATATTCATTACTGTCTTGGAGATGGGCTTAAGGAGAGTAAATATAATGGATGTTTTTTGGCAGTTTTTTTTTACAGCGAAAACTAATTTAACTGCTGGTATCTTGTAGTCAGTTGAGTTTGGCGTTTAAAAAATCATTACTCAGTTCGCGAAATTTACCGAGTGCTATGTCTATTTCCTATGGATAGTATGCATCACTTAGAGCGTACTGAAAAGCCGGTTCCTCCTCCTAAGACATTGTTACATGAACACTCCTTGGTGTGGCTCATCCGCTTCTGTTGATATGTATTTCTTCCAAAATTATGGAAGACTTTAGGACTTTAGAGGCATTGGATAGCTCTACTGGCCATGCTGATTATTTTGTTTCTCCATTGAATTGCTTCTATGTTGCAGCATCATGGCTGCGTCACAGACACGTTGCAATCAATTTTTTGAGGTAAAGGTTCCACGAGCGCATAATTTTGTATTATTGATTTGTGCATTTGCCTCTATGTGACGATGCTTGTTTATAGCGATAAACTAGATACTATGGATTTTTCGGATACCGAAATTCTCTGCGTCATCGTCGGTCAGAACTCCAACAGGTCGAGAACAATTGTCGAAATTCCGACTTCCAGTTTGGTCGTTATTCAAGCCAGCTGCGGCATCCATACACCCAAAGTTTTATTTCAACACTATTGCCATACAATTACACTAATGACGTACAATTATCTTTTCAATAAGCCGCAATTACATGTGTTTAAGTTCAAATTGAAGGTCTATACCTCTAAAAGAAATATCGTTTAGTAAGAGATTCTACAGTCTGTAGAGTGAACATAATCCTATGTAGAGCGAGTGGACATCAAGACTTGCTCATGTACAATAGTTATAGCTTAAGTCTTCCTTTACAGTACAATAGAGGAAGACCACGCAAAAACTGGACACACAATTTGAAAAGGACATTAATCATCTTGCAGTAATTAACTACAGGCAATTAGTATACTGCTATTTTCGTACTTTTTATTTCTTAATTTTTAGCTTATTTTTTCTGCAGGGAGCGAGCACTCTGACAAAGAAGAAGTGCTTTTACTTCTTGTTTGTACATTTTTACATTTTCGTCTTTTGAATAAAGATGAGCAGTAACCCCCACATCAACGCCTAGTACCTGCAGTCTAATTCTGGCGTAGTCCAGAATCGGAGTTCCCCTGCAGCCTATAGACTGCTTTGCATGTTGGATACGGCAGGGAAACTACTAAAACCGTGGCTTACCACTGCAATCCAGGGAGCAGGTGACCTATCCGAAAGGCAACACGGATTTAGGAAAGGATACTCAACAATTGGAGTAATCGAGGAAGTTGTCAAGTTGTCAAAACCGTGAATGCCTGTCATCGGGGAAGCCATCGCATCGTACCCATTCTGGGTACCCTAGGTGAGAGAAATGCCTGAAATAGAGCCATGCTGAAATCGCTCTAGGAAACTTACAGAATACAGAAAGAAGGCTACTCATGACAATTACACATACCATCCTTCTGTATATAAGTGAAATATGGGCAGATGCACTCAAACAAAAGAAGCACAAGAAACAGATGGTAGCAGTACAGAGACGCGGAGCACTGCATATCGAAAGTTCTTACCGCACTGTATCAGAACCAGCCGCTCTTGTCGTTGCAGGAGTGACTACTTTTGAGCTCTTAGCCGCAGAGAGAAAGAGGGCGGAAGTAGGAGTGGAAGCGGCACCCACCGGGGTAAAGGAGCTTACAAAACATCTATGGCAACTAAGATGGCACTTTGAAACTTCGAGGTAGATGGACCGCCCGGCTAATCAGAGACATTGCTGAATGGCCAGTGCGAAAACACGGCGAGATAAATTATTACACCACGCAGTTCCTAATCGGGCATGAATATTTTAATGCATACCTACACAGAATGCGGAAAGTAGACACTACAGCGGCTCACTGGTAGACGACGCTTTTCACACTTTCTCAAACGAGGAAGGGGGATGTACGACAGACGGCGGAGTGTAGAACAAGAAAAGCTATCACCCTGAAGTAATGCAAAGTCGGTTCCAGGCTGAATAGGCTGCTTCATGAGGGCCACTTGATAGATAGTAAGCTGTCTCAACGCCCTTTAAAAAAGTAAAAAAATAGGCCGGACATTCACAGAGACATTGCTTGACGGTGTCATCACCGAATGTGTCCTTTATCCGCCATCCTGCTGGAACCACATTTCTTCAACATTCATGCCATTTGATCGGGAAACGCGAGAGTCATTTATTGATGACTCCATCAGCCCACAGACGGCACTAAATTGTTCACTTTTCTAGATGTAACGAAATTTCGGTAATTCCATGTGGATATCCTTTGCTCTAAATGCGACAATTTTGCGTATTAAGACACCTGTTGAGCCAATAATGAGCCTCATTGCTGAGCAAAATTTTTCGAATTAACAGCCGATCTAATGCCAGTTAACGTTCATCGAAATTTAGACACAGATGATGGTCATTCGGCTTTAAATGTTGAGCTGGATCTTGTAAGCCTTCTAAACCAAGTTCTATCCGTAAAATATTGCATAAGAAATATTTATATTGCAATAAGAAAGTCGTCAGTATCGTGGTAAACTCTAAAAGTTTGGGGCACAGAACCATAATTTTGGAACCAGATTTCTAAAATTTGATAACGTTGTTGAAGACTACTGAATAAAATGACTCTGACAGTTTGCAATCTGACAATTCATTTGACAAATGTACTGGCCCTATCGTAGAAGTGAGGATCAAAAGAAACCTCCTTGATGATATGCGTCTAGTACTAGTCCGCCAATTATCGATTACGTCTATAAGAACGTGCCGCACGTACTATTTCTTGTCGAGTGCGCCTTCCGTTCTTCCTACCAGATTTTGAAGGGCGCTGTCACCTCAGACAAAGAATGCATTCGCAAAACAGTTTTGGGCCCATGGAATTCGACAACACTTTCCTTCCTCTTGAACTCGAGGGAAGTCCGACTTATAGGTCTAAAAAATACCGAAATCTTGACGATCACTCCGGTGAGTGCTCTTTGACCTATTGGAATTTCGAA
Source organism: Volucella inflata (assembly GCA_928272305.1). Taxonomy (NCBI): domain Eukaryota; kingdom Metazoa; phylum Arthropoda; class Insecta; order Diptera; family Syrphidae; genus Volucella; species Volucella inflata. The sequence goes on along the minus strand of OV743718.1, from coordinate 16,705,774 downwards.
GAGGAATTCGTTGTGGACACCGAGAAAGGTGAAGTATATTGCTGTGTACGAGTTCAAAAAAAAAAATCTCCTTATCCATTTTTAGTGTCTCAATAGCGTGCTACAGTTCTTAAGAGAAAAAAAAATCACCTTCACTGCAGATTTGCAGCCTCAATGCACTGCATGAAGTGCTCAATGGTTCAATATTACCAGAACACGAACACACCCTACCGCACAATATTCGTAAAGAGGAAACAATTAAAGCGAAAAACTATCTGTACTATCCGTAACAAGTTTCACCTGTCATCCATATCTGGGTCGATTGGAGAATATGCCAACGAGAAGTGATTATGGTGCGAACGACATCCTTCCGCTTCATCTAACCGGACCGGCGATGCTGCTGTTGGAACCGCCAAAAAAAAATAAACTGCACCCAACAAAAACAGTAAAGAACGCCCTACATAAACTACTTCATGCATGTATATTTCTGTTATCTCATTTTTTTTTTGTTTTTTTTTTGTTGCGCCATGAATGTGCTTTAATTAAAACCATTTATCATTTGGTAAACAAGGAAGCTGGTAGTGGCTTGCTCCCTTCCAAAACGCCTGAGCCGCGCCCCCTGCCGGCCAATCCAAATATTGAATTTAATGCCAACATTTCAACCAATAAATGTAATTTATTTCTCGAATGCTTTTATTCTGAATTATAAATGTTGTAATTATCGGATATATCCATCTGTTTTCGGGTAAATAATTACTTGTTAAGTCGATGCCGGTGGGGTAGGGCGCCATTAACGCCATATTTGTATAGGTACATACCTATATAAAAATACAAATGTAGGACGATTGGATGGATGTAGCTTACGCAAATAATAGTGCCGCCAAAAAGATGGGAGCGCTCAAAAGGACCTGGCGTTTGGCATATATTTTAAGTGCATTGCATGGAATAATTGACAGAGGTAAAGCTTTAAAATGAGCGCACTTGGGTGTTGGTGACGTATGGTAGGTATATAATTCGATGATCCACACTTATCGAGTGAATAATTGAGGGTGAAGAAAGTCTGTTAAGTGCTCGTTTTTATTTTTTTCCACTTCAAGGCTTACAGAACAGGTGGTATTGAATTTCAGTTTTAAGATGGGGGTTTTCTGAGATTATTTAAAGAAGATTCCAAATTGGATATTGGGTTTATCTCCGTGAGCAATTAATGGTATACAAATACTACTAACGAATTTTAATAAAGTGCGCAGATCAGAAATCTCTAAATGCGTGCTGAAAAACTCGAGTCTAAACACTAATAAGCAGGACAAAAATATACGAGGGCGGGTCAATAAGTCCGTGACTTTTGGATTAAAACACAGATTTTTTGATAAAAAAATAATTTTATTTTTCAACGTAGTCTCCCTTGAGCTCTATACACTTTAACCAACGCTTCTCCAATTTTTTTATCCCTTCCAAAAAAAATGATTTGTCGAGGTCCTCAAAATAGGCCTTTGTTTGCGAGATGACTTCATCATTGGAGTCAAATCTTTTTCCACCAAGCCATTTCTTCAGGTTTGGGAACAAGAAGTAGTCGCTCGGAGCCAAATCTGGGGAATAGGGTGGATGAGGGAGCAATTCATAGCCCAATTCATGGATTTTTGCCATGGCAACTGCACATGCGTTTGTGTTCGACTGTGAGCAAACGCGGCACCCATCTTGCGGAAAGCTTTCTCATGCCCAAGTGATCATTCAAAATTGAAACCACTGAGCCATGCGAGATCCCTACGGCTTCCACAATCTCTCGCACTTTCAATCTTCGGTCGGCCAACACCATATCGTGAATTTTTTCGATTGTTTCGGGTGTAGAGACCTCAACTGGGCGTCCAGGACGTTCGGCATCTTCAGTGTTTGTACGGCCACAACGAAATTCAGTAAACCACTTTTTTACCATTGAAATCGATGGTGCAGAGTCCCCATAGTATTTATCAAGCTTAGCCTTGGTCTCGGTAATGGTTTTTTTTCGCAAGAAATAATGCTTAATAAGCACACGAAATTCACTTTTTTCCATTTTCTCCTCAAATTAGTGAGTAGTCTGATAAAAATAGCTGTCAAACACAAACTAACTGACGCAGCAAGTTTAAATTTTGACAGGAGTCAACTGACAGATGCCTGTTGACAGGAGCAGTGTTGCTGTTTCAGTAAAGAGGTCAGAAATTCAAAAAGTCACGGACTTATTGACCCGCCCTCGTACTTGGTTCAAGCAAAAGTTGCGGCCTTTGAAAATTAATTAAATTGATTGTGAATCTTCAGGGAGACCCAGTAAGATTATAATGCAGCATCAGCAAATGGAGAGGCTATCAGTGATAATTAGAGGGATCCTGCAAACTGGACTTGAACAAGATCAGACGATTTCTGATGGACCTCCAACCGAGTGGTCAACAGTTAGTAGGAAATCCCTAAAAATGTTCACTTTCGAACATAATGAACATTCGACCAAAAGCATCAGCAACGCCTATTGATATTTTTGGCCTTATGGTTACAGGAGAGATTTATCAGCTTATTGTTACCAAAACAAATTTTAATGCTAACCAATTTTTACGGAGCACCACTATCGCGCCCAAACGCGCAGGAGGTAAAAAAATTTCTTAGAGTAGTGATGTATATGGGCATTGTAGAAAACCCATCTTTTGCTCACTACTGGAGTACAGACAAGTTCTTCAAAAATTCATTCGTGCCCCAAGTGATGTCGTGGAATAGATTCCAGTTGATGCTGAAATTCATTCACTTTGCATACAACTCAACTATAAGTGGTAACCGTTTGGGAAAAGTAATCGGATTTTTGGACGTACTTGAACAAAACTTCCTCAAATCCAGAAGCCCAACAGAAATATTTGCAGTTGATGAATCAATGATCCCTTGGCGTGGTTGCAGTTTAGACAGTACAGGCCAGGTAGGTCACATAAGTTTGGTATAAAAGTCTATAAACTTTGTGATCTAGCCGGATACACTTACATCTGTTCCGCTTATGCAGGAAAAAATGATTCAAATAATCAAAGAGGAAAACTTACCCAACTCAAATTATCTTGGACTTGGCCGAACAATTAGGGTCCAACCATTGCAACCGATAATTTTTTGTACCACTTGTGGACAGTACGATAACTTTGGCGCCAAGAATTGATATCGGTATTTTGTAGAGGGGTTAAAAACTAGCATTTTTTACTATGGGAGGGGGGTCTATCTCGCCCCGTTTAGGAGTTAGGGGAAATTTTAGAAAAAAATGATGATGTTTTTTTTTTGGTATTTATGGTGATCTCACTTTGAGGATTAATATTGATGATAGGGTCATCTTTGTAAGTAAAGTACAGCAAATCATTTAGGGTGACCCAGAATGCACCACGAGGAGGTAGATTTGCATTGCATTCCGCGTCCCAGTCAGTCAGTTTGCGAGTATGTTAGGTGTTAGTTAAGAGTAGTCAATTAAATGTTCAATGTACGTGTACATATTAAAAAGGTATGTAAGTTTCGTCAATGAAGTCATCGTCCGTACTGGTGTCAATGTCCGAGTTCGTTGAGTTCGTCGATGATGGTGAAGAGTCGAGGTTGTTTTGGTGGTAAAATACCTTCAAAGTGCTCATTGTGAATGGTCAGAGGGTCGAAGTCCTTCAGTTGCAAACCCACACTTTCCTTACCTTTGACAAAACCTGGGTACACTTTTTTTACGTCAATTAAAAATTCCGTGAATTGGGAGCCCATGTCATCCTTATAATTTTTTTCAAGGCGGTATTTCCGGTAAAAGAAAAGTGCTATGTATTGGTGAAGGTGCTGCGTTGTATTGCGGCATAAAATTGATTTTTTCAGAAGCTTGTTCTGATTCTTAAGATCATTTATAGTATTGGTTGCATCGGTCTTGTCAACATATTCGCCTTTGCTGTGGTTTGTAATTTTATGAGTCGTAGAAGTAGGGAACATTTTCTCAATACCTCTGTATTGGCGTGCGCTGTCGGTACAAATACGACTGCTGTTGGGGTTAACGTATCTTTACATTTGGAGTTCACTTTAAAGAAGCGTCCGACCTTATCTTCTTTACAAAATAACCCCAACACTATGATTTTCATTTGTTCGGTTACACGGCCTCTGTGGTATTTCCTTTATGTAAGAAAGGTCTCGTCGATTTGTGCGTCGATTTTGATAACAAAAGCGATGATTATTGCAAGCACCTCGCGAATTTCTAGCCGACATTGAGGTCCGATAGATGGGTTGATTGTATTTCTACAATTTTTGTCACTTTTTTTTTTAGAGCGTTTCTTTGAGCATCGTCACACCCAACCGAACTTTACATTTCTACACTTTTCTACCTTCATAGGTAAGTTGCAACTCAGTGGGGGGAATGGATGTTTTAGTGGGAATTAAACCAGATTCTTCTAAAACTTCAATGCTTCTTTCGTTGTTCGACACCAAATCTCCGAACAAACAAAACACTGAGAAGTTATTTAGTTTAGGATGGAATAGAAGATGCCTAGCCGTCATTGCTTATTCACAAAAAATATCACTTGATTCGCACCTGCCGTCTGCGGAAAGAGAGTTGAAATCGCTTAATCCCGCGAAGCGGATCACCCGTGTACTCTTAATTAAGAAAACTATTGATATAGGCGTCTGCGAGATGTTTAAATAATTCTCATTAACTTATTCAAAGGAAGACTACGTACATAAATGCCAAGAAACAAAACTAAAGTAGTAATTTCAATTTCAATTTGCTCAAAAACTGGAGGACATAAAGTCATGCGGTTTTTTGTGTTCGATTCAGAATCAATACGCGCATTGAATACAAAAAACCAATTTGGCACATTATTTCACAATTTTGAGTAATATTGTTAAACATTTTTTTTTTTTAAATTCATTACCAGGAATTTGAGTTTGAATGTGAATAATTCAAAAACCATTTGCACGAATAATTTGACGTAAATTGTATATTAAAGAACAAGTTTCGGGCTTTCATATTCTGTATAGTACTTTATTGTAAGTGTTACCTTTGTTTTTAAATATTTTTTTTTCCCATCTTAAGTCATTTGTTCTTAAATTGCCAATAACTCCTAAACGGGACGAGATGGACCCCCCCTCCCATAGTAAAAAATGCTAGTTTTTAACTCCTCTAACTCCTCTACAAAATATCGTAATCAATTCTTGGCGCCAAAGTTATCGTACTCGTGCCACGCACTTTATTTGAACTCTGCGTGGTAGCAGACAAGGAAATCCAAGAGATGTGACGACAGCAAAGCTCAGGAGAAATGAGATAAAAAGGCTCAAAAATTGAGGAACTGTCGTTGCTAAATTGAAAGGCAAGCGCGATGTTCTAATACTTAACATAAAACATGGTTTGGAGGAAGTCCTTACAGGAAAGCGGTCGAGACTAGGCATGGAACTAAAAAAAATTAGTATGATTGTAGGGGAGTTTCTACTTTCAACATCCATTGTAAACGCGTTGGTCATTTATAAAGAAATAAAAAACTGCTCAATTTTAGAGTTCCAAAAAGCAATTTTCGAGGCTTTGTGTGACCCTGTCTTAGAAGCACAAGCATCAATATCCAAAACAAAGCACGTTCCGAAAGAAACCGAGAGCAGGGATTCTCGAAACAGAGAAATAAGAAAACGATGTACTGACTGCTATACCAATATAAGTCAAAATGAAAGCAGAAACGCTGCAGTCAAGAAGACGAAGAAGGTTATATTTTTTCCCCCTTATAATGCCTAAGACACCTTGATAATGCCTTTATCAAGGTGCCGAGGAATAAAAATTTGTGTGTTTTTATAACAGGCCACGCAGGAAACATTCGTAAAAAAAGGTATAGCTTCTGACCGCCGGCGGTGCACATGGCAGTGAACGTGTTAAAATTGGCCCACATCACATAAATATCTTTCTGGCGATTTCGAATAAAACGTATTTTCAAAATCAGAAGGTGTCGTCTTGGTTATAAATTCTAAAATTACAACAAAATAGTATGTGTGACGAAGATTCTATTGACTTAAAGCCTTGTCGAGAAGCCTTACTTTTGAAAACCAATAAAAATGAGAAAGTGACTAACTGAGGTGCAGCAAGGAAGGAAGAATGAACCTACTCTGTGTTTGATAGTGAAGCTGTTGATTGTCCTATAACTTGGATTGCGACATCAGTGCAACAATCAAATTCGAAGCGAAGTGATTGTTTTACCTCCTGAAAAATAGCAAAGGAGTGCTTTTTCAAGAGAGATTTACTGGTTTATGCCATAATAGGGCTCACAATCCCGTCAGAAAGAGATTATCACTGCAACGAACCAACTAATGGCCGGATATAAATGAATTATGTTGACCATCAGATTTCGGATCTAAACGTGGAATGTTTGGATCCCTAACAGGCCAATTGCAGCCAATCAATTAGCAGACGCTCTTAACTGCTATTATACAGAACTTACTTCCACCCAGAAATTTCGATGGGATGGGCCGGACAAAAAAGGATGAAAAACTGTGATATGAGGGCGGGTCAATAAGTCCGTGACTTTTGGATTAAAACACAGATTTTTTGATAAGAAAATAATTTTATTTTTCAACGTAGTCTCCCTTGAGCTCTATACACTTTGTCCAACGCTTCTCCAATTTTTTTATCCCTTCCAAAAAAAATGATTTGTCGAGGTCCTCAAAATAGGCCTTTGTTTGCGAGATGACTTCATCATTGGAGTCAAATCTTTTTCCACCAAGCCATTTCTTCAGGTTTGGGAACAAGAAGAAGTCGCTCGGAGCCAAATCTGGAGAATAGGGTGGATGAGGGAGCAATTTATAGCCCAATTCATGGATTTTTGCCATGGCAACTGCACATGTGTGCACCCTTGCATTGTCTTGGTGGAAAAGAACTTTTTTCGTGGCCAAATGAGGTCGTTTTTTTTTTAAATCGTCATTGAATCGCTCCAATAAGTTGGCATAATATTCCCCATTGATTGTTCTTCCCTTTTGAAGGTAGTCAATGTGGATTATCCCGCGTGCATCCCCAAAAACAGTCGCCATAACTTTATTGGCTGACAAACCCACCTTGGCCTTCTTTGGCGCCGATTCACCCTTAGAAACCCACTGTTTTGACTGTTGTTTGTTCTCTGGTGTGTTGTGATGGAAAACTCCTCCATATTGCGATTAAACAACGCCAAACCTTCCTGTGAAGTTGGTACACGATTGCGTTTGTGGTCGACTGTGAGCAAACGCGGCACCCATCTTGCGGAAAGCTTTCCATGCCCAAGTGATCATTCAAAATTGTAACCACTGAGCCATGCGAGATCCCTACGGCTTCCACAATCTCTCGCACTTTCAATCTTCGGTCGGCCAACACCATATCGTGAATTTTTTCGATTGTTTCGGGTGAAGAGACCTCAACTGGGCGTCCAGGACGTTCGGCATCTTCAGTGCTTGTACGGCCACAACGAAATTCAGTAAACCACTTTTTTACCATTGAAATCGATGGTGCAGAGTCCCCATAGTATTTATCAAGCTTAGCCTTGGTCTCGGTAATGGTTTTTTTTCGCAAGAAATAATGCTTAATAAGCACACGAAATTCACTTTTTTCCATTTTCTCCTTAAATTAGTGAGTAGTCTGATAAAAATAGCTGTCAAACACAAACTAACTGACGCAGCAGGTTTAAATTTTGACAGGAGTCAACTGACAGATGCCTGTTGACAGGAGCAGTGTTGCTGTTTCAGTAAAGAGGTCAGAAATTCAAAAAGTCACGGACTTATTGACCCGCCCTCGTACATATGTAAATATGTACTTTTGTGATCGCTATAAGCAAAAGAAAAGTGGGTTTTCGTATCTGTTTTTATTATACGCGGCAGACTTATGTAGGAGATCTTGAGCTTCCGAAACGTCAGCGCGCTTCTTATGACAGTCCTCATCAAGGCTAAATTCGCTAAAATAAGCCTCATATGCGTCCATGCCACTACGGATGTCAAAGACAATGCCACCAATCAGGGTGGATCCTCCCTTTATATTAAAGACTGCATTAAGCATGCCGAGAACGTAACAATAGAACTTGAATCTATGCAAATAGGTTCAGTTTCCGTAAACATAAATCATAAAGACTATAATATAACATCTTGTTATTTTCATCCGAGATATAAGATGACAGACGACTACCTCTATCGCCTTATTTAGCAACTTGGGTCAAACTTTATTCTCGGTGGTGATTTCAAAGGGAAGCATATATTTTGGGGGTCAAAATGCATTTCAACGAAGGGCAGGCTACTGCACCAAGCAAGTATGAAACTTGGCTTGGACTTTTTTCGACGGGCAAGACAAACTACTGGTCCACCGACTTAAATAAAATACCTGACCTTGTCGACTATTTCATTACAAAAGGTGTCCCCCAATATCTCACGACTTTAGAAGAATTTTATGATCTCTGCTCAGATCACTCGCTAGTAATCTTTAAATTCGGCAGGAGCATAGCAAGGACCAAAAGACCGCCCAGATTGACGAATAAGGAAACAAACTGGGATGGTTTCAGAAGAAAATGCAAAGAAAATATTATTTTAAGAGTTCCACTTACGACGCCGTTGCAAATAGAAGACGAAGTTGACAAGTTTGTTGAAATCATCCAAAGAGCTGCGTGGAACACGTCCTTTCGAACAAGAGGAATAAAACAGGAAAGGCAAATATACGCGCCCGATATAGAACGCCTCATACGAGAAAAAAGGAAAGCACGGAGGAGATGGCAACAATCATGTGCGCCCCCGCATAAATCCCATTTGAACCGCCTATCACATAAGCTAAAAAAAATGCTGAAAGAATATAAAAACCGTGAGACTTCTAATTACCTCGAAGGCTTAACTGCGGACAAGAGCTCCAATTATTCGCTCTGGAAAGCCGTTAAGTCGATTAAAAAACCTTTTATGCAATTGTCACCGATAAAAACAGCCAACGGCGAATGGGCAAAAGCAGACAAAGAGAAAGCGAATTTGTTTGCCGACCACTTGGAAATAACATTCAAGCCGTTCAGTTCGAAGGACTTCAATTGGCCGAAGAACTTAATCCCAGAACAGGATCCGACAACTACAATATAAAATCCGTATCACTGTCTGAGCTAAGCAAACAATACAAAACCTAAAAAATAATGAGGTTTCAGGATACGATTTGATTATAAGTGAAATTATAAAGGAGCTACCTCGAAAAGCCTTTGTCAAGCTCCTCCATATTATTAATGCTTGCATGAGACTTTTATACATCCCAAGTCAATGGAAAGTCGCAGAAGTAATAATGGTTCCAAAACCGGGAAAGGTCCAAACGACAAAAAATCATACAGACCCATTTCGCTCCTGCCGGTAATTTCAAAGAACAGGTTTATCGGATAACAAATGTTATCGAAAACGCGCTTGAGGGAAAAAAGATGTGTTTAGGCGTTTTTCTCGATGTATCGCAAACCTTCGACAAGGTATGGTACGAGGGCTTGAAGTAAAAGCTACAGCAAATTTTACCGGAAGAAATGAATAGAGTACTCGAATCTTATCTTGAAAATAGACTGTTTCGGGTTAGATATGGGATTGTATACTCTGAATTCAAGAAAACTCAAGCTGGCGTTCCCCACGGAAGCATTCTAGGGCCATACCTATTCTTACTGTACACTAGAGACATACGTCTAGATGAAGAGACTGTGGTAGCCCCGTTCGCGGATGACACGGCGATGCTCGCCACATGACAAACAGTTGAATCCTCGACTGCAAAACTTGAACGAGTTCTGAACAAAATATTTGAGTGGACGAAGAGTTGGCGAATCGTGCTAAACGAGACTAAGTCAACACACGTCATTTTCACGTACAGAAACAACTTACTGTTGCAACATATTTGGGAATAACCCTAGACGCAAAACTGAAGTGGAAATCACACGTAAAAAAGAAACGTGAAGAGCTCGAAATCAGGCTAAAAGAAATGAACTGGCTTATAGGAAGATACTCTAAACTAAGCAGATATAACAAGCTGCTTATGTATAAGCAAGTACTAAAACCTTCGTGGACTTATGGTATGCAACTATGAGGTTGTACCAAACCAAACCTACAGACATTCCAGAACAAAGCGCTTAGAGCAATCGTAAATGCTCCATGGTATATAAAGAATAGCGATATTCACCGCGATCTGGGAATTGCAACCGTGAAAGGCGAAGTAAAAAGCTTTGCTGGTAAACTTCGCACTCGTCTTGTGCATCATTGCAACCAGGAAATAATCGAAGAACAGCACCGTTCGACTTAGCGCCTTAAAGAGAAACAGTATGAAATAATGGTAATAGTAGGTGCCTTCGCTGGGAAGTTACCTACCAAACGCGATAAAATACAGAAGCTTGAACTACGAGTACTTGTTAAGGCAACTAAGTCGTAGTCTTATGGAAAACGGGAGGGTTTTGTTAGTGAGTAAGAATCTCACACTACCATGAGCTTGCTTATGGTGGGCGCTGCTGTGACACTGTGGTAGGCAGTGGGTGCTTATGGTGACTGCCATGGTGGTGTGGTAGTGCTCTTATGACCGCGTGCTTATGGTGTCTGTGAAGGTTTTTACCTACCCAAGGGGAAAAAATGGAAAATGTGCGAAATTCGAAATTTAATGTTTTTTTTTCTTTTTATTCCGATCAAAAAGGAAACCTAGGGGTCATCAAATTGATAGAAGTAGAAGGAGTAGTAAGTTTTCAGTTTATAGCTGATCTTGTCTGACACATTTAATTCCGCCTGGAGTAGGCAAATTATTAAATGTGTACTGCATTACGTTCAGTCTTGAAAAAACTTTAACGTACATGGTGGATTTTTTCTAAATGAGTTTTCCAATAAATTTCACTGTTTTTAGACGGATGTAAACGTTTTTCCTTAAACCAATTAGATTTTCTCAATTAGATACTCAAATCCGTGTCGGGACTTAGTTTTATATATCATTTAGGCGAAGAGTATTTTATCGTGTTACCACCAGTTGTGTTGTTTTACTTCTCCCCTAAATTGTTTTTTTCTTTTTTTCATATCTTCGGCTTCACCTTGAAAACAGAGTTTCTTAACTTGTTTTTCTTTAGCAATGCCAAAGAGCTGCCGCTTTTCCCACCCATAACCGAGTCGTTCTGTCAATTAGTAAACAACAGAAAAAAATTGGCAGAATTAGTAACCACGTTTGAGTTTTCTTTTAATTTTTAAAGATGTTCCCCTCAATTTGCAATGTCTCATTTATGTATAACTTAACTTTGAAGATGATCCCCTTCTCCTTCAAAGTACAGATTACATAACTAATCAGCTTACTTGTTTTGTTGCATGAGCAATCATAATTTTTTTTCGTCTAGACATCGCTCAGAAAATATTTCTTACACCAAAGTCGTCATTTTCAAAGAAAGAACAGACGCACTTATTTAGTCCTCCGTTTAATAAGCCAAGTCCTCCATTGGCAACTTAAAAAAAAAAACTCAGCCCTAGGACTTTTGTAACAAAGTAATCTCTAACAAGGCAATTTAAGAACAAAACTGGATTACCTTCAGATATGGGACTCCACCATCAGTATGATGGCCATGCCCACCACTTTAAATCTCATGAATTTCCACCGACATTATCCAACGTAACGATTTCGAAATTTCATTAAAACCAAAGCAACGTTGTAGTCTTTGGTTTTTTTTTGTTTGCAATGAGATAAGCAATTATTTCCTGTAACATTGACCAAGGAACCACCCCTTGTCGACTTTAGAGTGACCTGGAAGAAATCGTCATCTTAGTTGTCATTGTATTCGGAATTAATTATTTTTTTTTCTTCTAAGTTGGACATCGTCGGTCGTCTGTCAAGGACATTTTGTGCCATCCTAATATCATACCCCATGTAGTATCCACCATGTTTATTAATGAACATTGGCTTAGAAAAGAGCGTTTGGGGGGAGAAATCTCACCAAGGGAGGAAATTAAATGGAAATTGAAACTTTGTTAATTCGGTTAAGAGGCTGCTCACATCGTGAGTTCTTCAGAAAACACCATATCGCCCGAACAACCCCACCGGGGGCTGATGACTTTTATTCCCTTGAGAGACTAAAAAGACTAACGTATGTATTCGAAGATGTAGGTACGAGTATACTCATTCTGTGCTCGTACATTTGCATCATCAAACTCGCAGCTGGAAGTCTTGGGGATAGTCAACAAATCTAGTATCAAAGCGGCAGTAGAATTTCAAGAAGGAGAAAGGCATCTTTAATTTTGTTTAGATTTTCCATATGCATATTCTTGATTCCTTGGGAATACGTAAACCAAAAGTAAGTGTTGCCAATCTCAAGTAGATGATGATTTTCCAAACATTAAACTGAATAAAAATGAAAACCTTTCAACTACTATAAAATTGGGACAGTTTAGAGTTATAAATTTTCTATGATGTGCCCTCCTCTGACTTATACAACAGCTCCAATCCGCCGGGGCATTGCAAACTTTTTGGGAAATGTTTTGCCATTCTACTTCCACTCGGGTGTACAATCCTCATGATATTTCCAAGTCTCTGTTTGAGATGCCGCCATTTGTGCTGTAACGTATTAAGGTCAGGAGATTGAAGTGACCAATCCAAAACCCATAACCTATGACTTTTAGGTCGTATGTTCGGACCACGTGCAGCTAAGCAAAATGCATACAAAGCTGTGCTGCATAGGAGGACTAGAGCTCTATGAACAAAAGAGGGGAGCGCGGTCGAGCAAATGGAGAGATATTACTCCAGGAATGACATTCGGAAGTTTTACCAAAAGGTAAAAAAAAATACCACGGACACAAGCCCCGAACCGAAGCCTGTAGAGACGAACAAGGAAACATTGTAGTAGAGTCGCAGTCCATGCTGAGGATTTGAAAAGAGCATTTCTGTATAATGTATAACGGCGATGACGAAACAAATACCGCTGTCAGGCAGAATGAGCTTTTAAGCCTGGACGATGTAGACCAAAAATTCTGTCCACCCAACCTGGATGAATTGAAGGTAGCAATATCTTCAAAGAGGTAGGCGATGTTTTGGTAAGGAGCATACACCAACTCGTCTATAAAATATAGTCGGACGAAAGTATGCCCGATGAATGGAACCTCAGCATTGTTTGTCCGATTCTCAAGAAAGAAGACCCTCTGAACTGCGGCAACTGCCGAGATATCAGGCTTGTTAACATCGTTTACAAAATCTTATCTGCCATATTATGTGAAGGCCTGAAGCCGTTCATCAACAACCTGATAGGTTCATTTCAGGCCAAGAAAGTCCACCATCGACCAAATATTCACACTACGGCAGATCTTGGAGAAAGCCCATGAGCTTCAGATCGATACACACCACCTATTCATAGATTGTAGGGATACGTATGACTGCAACAATAGAGACTAGCTATACAGAGCAATGTTTATAGTAGTTTTGGCATCCCTGCAAAACTCGTCCATCTGTGGAGGATGATGATAGAGAATGAACGCTGCTCCATCAAGGTCGGTAAGGATGCCACCCGGACCTTTGATGTCAAAAAAGTATTTAGAAAAGGCGACGCGAAAGTAAAATTGCCTACGAAAAAGCTTCTAAGGAGTGCCGTTCGGACTCGGTGATAAACCGTAGGCCCCACTCAGATGTGATAAAAATGACAACATGAGCATGGCCCATACCGGGCTGCCAGCGCCACAGTGTGTGTGTAAGTGTGTGTGTGGATGAGGGTGCTCTCGATTGTTTTAAGACAAAAATTTTTATAATCATGTTGGGTCCCTTCTGTATTCAAGGTGAGTGGACGGGGAGATACAACGACGAACTGTATGGGCTGTACAGCGACATCGACTTTACAAACATAGTACTTTATACTGGCATTTTATTTCATCTATTTCAAAGCAAGAAATAGCTTTTGTATATTGACACTTCTTTTTTAAACACTTTCCTCCATAATACATTTTCCATACATTAGCGCCTTCGTAGTGTATTTATACGAGTACAGCGCATCCCACATCAATTTAAAAATCCATAATTTAGTCATGGAGTCGTTAACCACACAATAACGCGTTTTTGTTATTCAATCTTATCACGGAAATGGGCAATCTGTAAGAGTTACATTCCGTAATATTTCGGTTAACTGATCGCCAAAGTGAGGCCGTGCCAGGTTAAGAAACTGCTTCGAGTTCAGGTCAAACTCCATATATGCTCGGCCAGCACGTACACGCAAAAATATCACCACTGCGCGCGAGATTATTCAAAACCAGGCAAGTACCTCAATTCGTCGCCGAAGTCAACAATTGGGCCTCACTTTATGGCACCTTATAGCAATTTTTTCAAAAGTTGATCTTCATGTGCACGCCTATAAAATCCGAATTACACAAAAATTTAACCCATTGGAGTATTTACGACGTCGTCGATTTGTTAACTGGTTGTTGGATCGACAGGGCAATTTGTCATCAAATTTAAACTTTTCCGATGAAGCCCATTTATGGATGGATGGGGACGCAGATAAACAAATTTGTCATTTTCTGAGACCGCAAAACCCATACGAGATTGACAATTAACCAATGTATTCCAAAAAAGCCACTGCACGGATTATGGGTTGACGGCATCATTGGCCCGTACTTTCTCGAAGAAAAGGCTAGAGAAACACTGAATGGACAACATGATGGCCGGCTATTTTTTTCCAATATTGATGAATTGGGTCTAGACGATCTCTGGTTTCAGCAGGATTGTGCTACCGATCACACAATCAATCAATTTATTGTGTATGAAGTTTGAAGATCGCGTTATTTCGGTTAGAGGAGAAGTTGATAGGCCTCCAAAGTCATGCAATTTGACACATTTAGACTTCTTTCCATGGCGTTATTTGAAGGGTAAGATATATGCCAAAGACCCAGCGACAATTCAGGATCTCAAACATAACATAAAAAATCAAATTGCGGCTATTGCCCCACTTATTCTTCAATAAGTCATCATCGATTGTTTGCAACAGAAGCTGTGGTAGCGACATGAACTATATTGTATTTGATTCATAATTGCCATTGACCGACCTTTATTAAACAATAAAATAAATTCTATATCGATTGCGCATCAAGTGTGTATTTAATTTAATGAAATTTAATGAATTCACCTTTGTTGATGCCGTCCACCATCCCGAAAGTGAATATCGGTCTTATGACCGAGACATATATGTAATGGGCAATACTAATTGCTATTTTGCAAGAGAATAAGGCTTCTTTCACACTATCCGGCTTCAGTCGTACTGTGAAAATCCGAGTGTCGTTGTCCATTCACAATATACGGTTTATACACGGCTTTTTTCCATCGCAAGCTCAGTTTGTGATTAAGTGGTGTGTTGGTTAGTTAAAATGAATCAAATTATTGCATTATTGTTATACGAGGGCGGGTCAATAAGTCCGTGACTTTTTGAATTTCTGACCTCTTTACTGAAACAGCAACACTGCTCCTGTCAACAGGCATCTGTCAGTTGACTCCTGTCAAAATTTAAACTAGCTGCGTCAGTTAGTTTGTGTTTGACAGCTATTTTTATCAGACTACTCACTAATTTGAGGAGAAAATGGAAAAAAGTGAATTTCGTGTGCTTATTAAGCATTATTTCTTGCGAAAAAAAACCATTACCGAGACCAAGGCTAAGCTTGATAAATACTATGGGGACTCTGCACCATCGATTTCAATGGTAAAAAAGTGGTTTACTGAATTTCGTTGTGGCCGTACAAGCACTGAAGATGCCGAACGTCCTGGACGCCCAGTTGAGGTCTCTACACCCGAAACAATCGAAAAAATTCACGATATGGTGTTGGCCGACCGAAGATTGAAAGTGCGAGAGATTGTGGAAGCCGTAGGGATCTCGCATGGCTCAGTGGTTTCAATTTTGAATGATCACTTGGGCATGAGAAAGCTTTCCGCAAGATGGGTGCCGCGTTTGCTCACAGTCGACCACAAACGCAATCTTGTAACAACTTCACAGGAAGGTTTGGCGTTGTTTAATCGCAATATGGAGGAGTTTTTGCGCCGTTTTGTAACCGTGGACGAAACATGGATCCATCACAACACACCAGAGAACAAACAACAGTCAAAACAGTGGGTTTCTAAGGGTGAATCGGCGCCAAAGAAGGCCAAGGTGGGTTTGTCAGCCAATGAAGTTATGGCGACTGTTTTTTGGGATGCACGCGGGATAATCCACATTGACTACCTTCAAAAGGGAAGAACAATCAATGGGGAATATTATGCCAACTTATTGGACCGATTCAATGACGATTTGAAAAAAAATGACCTCATTTGGCCAAGAAAAAAGTTCTTTTCCACCAAGACAATGCAAGGGTGCACACATGTGCAGTTGCCATGGCAAAAATCCATGAATTGGGCTATGAATTGCTCCCTCATCCACCCTATTCTCCAGATTTGGCTCCGAGCGACTACTTCTTGTTCCCAAACCTGAAGAAATGGCTTGGTGGAAAAAGATTTGACTCCAATGATGAAGTTATCTCGCAAACAAAGGCCTATTTTGAGGACCTCGACAAATCATTTTTTTTGGAAGGGATAAAAAAATTGGAGAAGCGTTGGACAAAGTGTATAGAGCTCAAGGGAGACTACGTTGAAAAATAAAATTATTTTTTTATCAAAAAATCTGTGTTTTAATCCAAAAGTCACGGACTTATTGACCCGCACTCGTATATTCGTCGACGAAAGAGATGACAACGTAAACATAATTTTTGAGGATGTACGGAAAGATGTGAAATAAGTTTTTTCAATTAATTTCCAATGTCCATTGCTACGTTTGATGAATTATTTGAAAACCCCAAGAATGCCCTCCAGCATTATTAACAATTCTTACCAAACGCATTTTTATCGTTTTCATCAAGAGCCCCAAACTCTGGGCGTAGTTCTATGCAAACTTCATTCCAGGCATCTTTTGTAGCATTTTGATCCTTGTAGGTATCCAACAATTTGTCCCACAGCATAGGTCAGGCTTCCACAAGTGTAATCAGCACTTCGTTATCAAAAGCTTCTATTATTATTTAAACAACCAGTAAATAGAATTAACCAAACCGCAACTACACTGGCTTGAAAGCAACTGACCGTACGATTTAAGACCGGTAAATGTGAAAGCGCGCATTTGGTTATGTACACCACTGCGTTATCGGTAGCCGTATGGACGCCGTGAGTTGCAGTGGCAGTGGACGGCTTCTACACGGCATGGCGACGGTATTTTGCCGTACCCGTATTATGTGAAAGGGGCCATGCTTTTCTTCAGGTAACTAAATTAATTTCGCCGTACGATTTTTTGCCGTACGGCTAAAACCGGATAGTGTGAAAGAAGCCTTAAGCTACTGAGGCTTTCTTTACTCATTCTTGAACGTTAGGCTCACCCTTTATCTTACAAACTTTTGAAAACAAAGTGCTTAGAGAAATTGTCCATGCACCGTGGTACATAAGAAGTGATGACTTAAATCGAAACTTCGAGATTCCTACTATCAGAGACGAGACTGATATCTTCACTAGAAAAAACAAAATTCTACAAAATCGTCATATACAGTCCTAGAAATTTTAGACGAGAGAATTCTATCTTCTAATTACTCTGATAATGCCAGCATCAAGTGCAGACGCTCCTTCTGATGTGCGAGGTTTCACCCGATTACCAGCTTGAAATCTCTGGTTTGACGAAAAATGCCGACAAGCACATGCAGCTGAACAAGAAGCATATAAACTTTGCGGCGAAGGACGAGAGGCCTTTGAATAATAACGAAGACGCTCAACATATCGCGTCAGGTTGAATAGACCATTCAGCATACATAGAAGATGACAACAAAACTTCCTTAACAAAATGAAAGAAGGATAGCAACATCCAAACTGAAATCAAACAAAGCAGCTGAACCTGACAGCTTTCCAGCGATATAAAATGAGACCTTGTTAGATCTTATGTTAGAGCTTATCGAAAATTAGTTGTGGTAATATAAACATTAATATCGTAGGGAGGTGTTTGATTGAGACTCGGGTCAACCCCGGACAGTTTATTGAATGCTTAATACCAACATATACTCGTAACTTAAAAACTAGATAGATAGAGTAGTCTATGTTGCCGGCGAAGAGTTTGTGGATGAAGAGAATATCGGCGGACTAACGGCGTTTTTCCAAAGACAAGAGTTCGAGTAGTCTGAGTCAATTAGCATAGGGAGGTCGAAAACTGTGGACGGCCATTGGTAGCCCGCTTAAGGCGAACCGTAGAGTTCGGCATTTCAGAATATGTGAATCGTAGTAACGGGGCCATATCTCACTGGCATATTCAAAAGTGGACGAACAATGGTTATGTTCAGGGATTTGGTGACTTAGGGATCGGAGAATTCTTAAGATCAACGTTTGACAAATCCAAGATTTAGCTTTGCTAATTACGGAATTAATATGAGTGCAAAAATTCAGCTACATATTTATCATATAGGTAGATGATACCCAAGTTCCGCATTGAAGTATCTGCAGTTAATAAATAATAGATGTGGGTTTAAAGTGTCAAACGCTTCCGGGAATAAGACATGGCTGTGCATTTTTCTAACCTATAAGAATCATTTTGTAAATATTGAGATTCAGAAAGCCGTGAAAGCTGTCTATAGATTTTCATATCATCGGCATAGGTAGATAGGTTGGAGTGTGTTTTGACGTTAGCAACATCGTAAATAGTCAAGATAAAAACTAATGGACCAAGTTGACTACCTTGTGGAACACCCGAGATGGCAAAAATTAGGTCAGAAAAATGGAATCGATAATAAGCAAGGTAGCAACGTTCTTAAGGTTCGAAACCAAGAGGATTGAGTTTGAATAGAATTAACTTGAAATCTTATCGAATCCGTAGCGATGACATTAATTGATTTCCCTTTCCCTAGGTCGCACAGTGTACTAGAAACAAACTCAATGAGGATGGTGGTCACTGATCTGCCTTTGAGAAAACCATGTTGGTTAGTTTCAAATACAGACTTGCATTGAAAATATAGTGCATCGTAAAGAATAATTTCAAAACCTTGGAGATGCAAGATAGTTTAGCAATGGGACGATAATTTTTGTGAATGGGGGTAATAAAAGCGCTTTTTCAGAGATGAGAAAAGAGCCCTTAAGACATAGGTACTCGTAGCTTGATAATACTAGGGAGGGAATGAACAACATCGGCACAGTTTTTAAAGACAACTGTGTGTAATCCATCAGGAAAGGGAGAAAAATCGTCTTTCAGTCTATGTACTCGTATTTCTCGTATATTACTACTGCGCTGAAGTAATTTCAACTGGCGAGGGAGATATTTGACAACAGTTGTTCAGGTAACAAAAAAATTTAGGATCCGGGTCATCGAATTTGGCAGAAAACGATTTTCTGTAGAGGTTTTAAGTGAGTAAGAATGTCACACTACTACTCTCGTCGACAAAAAAACGGCCCAGGACTATCCTCGTTTTTTCTGTGGATTTTTGGATCTCTCGTAAATTCGTTTTCAATTTGGCTGTTTTCATTTTATGAATATGGGAATGATTCCGCCTTCAGCACGCTTTCAGCGGGAAAAGTACAACCGATCTTGGTTTAACAATTGAGGTACTAGTATATACCCTGGGGGTAGTTCATCTTATTTTGTTCATATATTGCTATTGATACGCAGCACTATTTGGATAATATCTTAAGATCGAAATTGTTATGGCTTTTGTTCAATAAATGATCGTTGTAATGGTTAAAATGGTTTCTCCTGCTTAAGGGCCACTATATAAGCAGTGGCTTAGATGATGTTGCGGAACAAGGAAGAAATATAGATGCCCTCTGGTTGTGCTGCTATTTTATAACATAAGTTTTGTCCGTAGTATGCCTTAAGTAATTTTAAGATAAATGGCAATACTGACAAAAGAAAGAAGTTGGTTTTAGTACTTCCTTTTGCCACACCACCAACGTCTTTCATCAGGATTCAAATTCATCACACGAAATATTTAATCAAAGGATTTTCTCTCATCAAGTCCTTATGGAGCTTTTCTTTTTTTTTCCCCTTCACACACTCTTATTCTGTGTGGGACTTCTGAGTAAGCGAGTGAGTATTTTTTTTTTTTTTTTTTTGACTTCGTCTTTGGGGTGAGTATTCGTATAACGTATGTTATCCTTTGGGCATGTGTGTATTAAAGGATTATTTATTAATTTTCCATGGGACACGAACAAAACACATGCCACATGCAAGAACTTTAAAGTTTTCCTTTTTATTTTCCCAGCTATGTCACCATCGTCTCCTTTAGGAAAGATGAAAAACAATTCGCCAGAGGTAGAGGTACAAGTATCCCATTTTTCCCATCTTGTACCTATATACGTTCGCCTGGTAAATGAACAAGTTTTACCATAAATTGTCTCGAATTTTACGATAGGTATGGGAGAATGAATGGTTGAACTTACGCTATCTATTATCCTGCTAATAATGATCCTTTATGGAATTTTCTTCTTTACACAGTTATCATTATTATTGCTATTAGAAGGATAAAACACAAAAAAATCCCAGCACATGTGATGGGGCTTGGAAAAGGCTTGAACGCATTTGAAAAATTTTAAAATTTTCTTCTTTTTATTTTGATGATACTCTAACCCGTACAATCGGATGGAAGTCGTCGTTTTCCACTTCGAAAAGAGGGAAATTAAAACCAATTTCTCGTAATTCCATCTTTATAAAAGTCAGGAAGATAAAAGTCCTTTGTTTCGATGAACAGGCCAGGCAAATGGATGAGAGTGGATGAAAGTCTAACAGAGGAATAGTGTAGTGACTCGACGTACGTAACTCAAAAGCGGTTTAAATCCATTATCGGGTGTTAGTCATAGATGGATGCAATTTAACTTCTGTTAGGCGGGTTAGACTTTGTACTTTAACTTCTTTTTTGTTACTTTGTCGGAAGTCTTTGTGTGAAAGGACTTTGAACGAATAAGTGAATTGTAAAAGTAACTCAAAGGCAACGACTTTTGTAGGAGTTTGATGGATTTTTGTTTTTCGCATTTCGCATTCAAACGTACATATGTGTAGATGACAAAGTGACATAAAATTGCCTTTGGTGCAAATTGTATCCTAATATTCGAAAGAGTTCAAATAGTTATTGGAAGTGCTGACGGCAGAGTGGTAAATCGTCGTTTGTTAACTGCATTATGTTCGAAAGCTTGTCGAGAGCTGCTACGTTATCCTACCTTAAGTCTGCCTGCGTCATAGATTAGGGCTTCTATTGGCTGTTGAGTTTCATTAGAGCACTATGGCATTGAAGTTGTGTGAGCTGGTACAGTCGACACTTTATCACTGAAGCGACACACGTCTTTCTGAGATAAATCCTTAATTCAAAGAAACTTGCCATGAGTAGAATGGACCAGTTCTTTGACTAAGTGCTCTAAGCAGGACTGGGATTATAAGAGTCTTGTATAGGGTCGCTTTTGCTGTTCGACATAGGACTTTTCTAAGTCAATTGCCCAAGCCTTAGACCAAGATAGCAGAAATTGGCAAGAATTATTCTTCGAGCACTCGTCGCCTTTTGCTACGTGTGGTCACCATCCCAATTGCAGATTCGGGGGCCTCGGGTTCGTTAGCATCGTACACACACAACGCCGGGACGTAACTGGTGCCGTGAAGCATTAGTTACTTCTCAGAGGTGCCGTCCCGCGCCAACCAGCCCGGCCTCTCTGTGAAAACCCCCTACCTAACCTAAATCTGACTTAAATACAAAGGAAGTTTGTTACGAGTACAGCAGTAACGTAACGATACTCTCCTCTTCTCTAAGCCACTAAAAATCGGCGTGCTGTTTTTCGGTATCGAACCGGTCTCTGTCCGCGACCGCGGTACTAAAACGGAGGAGCTCATGAGCATTGACGTCGTACCCGTCATAGATGAGCCGCTGTTCCCTCTTACTGCGACAGCGGTGGTGTTACCGGGATACCATCCCTGCTCTGTAATAACCCTTTAGAATCTATATAGAGGAATCCCTCTGGCGGAATAAGGCCGGATCGGAGTGAATTCTCATGGTACAAAACATTGGGGTAATAAGCCCCAAAGATCAGGTTATTATCGCTGTTCATCGCTCTTGCAAGGTGCCTTCGAATCACCTTAATCCAGAAATTATCAATCCTGTTTAGTCGAGCCGCATCGTAAAGGGCCTTGTTGGGATAATATTTTTTGAAGTCAGATTCTGGTGTTCTATACAATCTTAGACAGGTCGTGAGACATGGTCTTTCACACACCC
The DNA here is from genome assembly GCA_928272305.1 of Volucella inflata. NCBI lineage: Eukaryota > Metazoa > Arthropoda > Insecta > Diptera > Syrphidae > Volucella > Volucella inflata. Next base: position 16,683,637 of record OV743718.1, on the reverse strand, counting down.
GAATTGTTTCCATATAATGAGCAGTACGTTGAACCACACGGGACAACCATAGGCGATGATTGGCTGGATTAGAGACAAGTAGCATATTACCTTTACCCGAGTGTCAAGTTGACTGCTATGAAACAGTTTACTTGTTAAGACTAAGGCTCTCTTGGCTCCAGCCAACAAGAATTCATATGTTTATCAAAATGTAAATACTGATCAAGCCAGGACTAAGGTATCTAATTCCGCTTCTCACAGCTAATGGCAGTCCGTGCTGTCCAATGACGGCCAAATTTCGCCAGTGATTTCTGGTATCCGAAGAAGCTCGTCTCACTGGGGTTCTACACAGTATTGTTTTCGACTTTTGAAAATTGATTTTCGATTTCCAATCATCGCAATAAGCTTTAATGTAATCGAAGTCACTCTGCAGCAGAGCATTGATGTCCTGGATTTTGAGACCGGATCTGTACGCCACTAAGTCGTCTGCGTACGCTATAGCGTGATGGAGGGAACCTACTAGATCAGTCGTATATATGTTAAACAGTATCAGCGAAATAACCGCTCCTTGTTGCAAGCCGTTTTAAAGAGGTCTCAGCATACCCAATGTAGTCAACTTACTCGTATAGGAAAGCCCTTCTAACCATACAGTATCGGAGGCCTTCTCGAAATTAACCAGGCAGTTACCCGTACACTGGTTCTTGCGTATGTTCCATTGTATGTCGGAAATCAGTTCCGAAGCTGCATGAATAGTGTCATGCCTCGCTCTAAAACCAAATTGATTGTCCGGAATTATATTATTATCCTCCATCCTTTTCAATAAAGGCCTATTGATTATTTTTTCAAATACCTTCCTAATATTCGGAAGTAAACTAATTGACAGAAGATTTGCGGGGTTAGTCCTAACTCTATCCTTTTCCGAGATAGGGTGCACTACTGCTACTTTCAGCGCATTATTATTAAGGTAGTAAAAATATCTACTGCTTCCAGGGGCATATGTCTCAATACGACGTTTGGGATTCCGTCTGTTCCAGACGACTTTTTGTTTTCCAGTGAGTTCAAGATGTACAGGAGCTCATCTTTTCGCACGAACAAATGAGCAGCATCTCGGTCATTGGCGGTGATAATGTTTGCCGGGTTCTCTTCACTGAATAACGTAAGACCGTCATTCTCAGATCGCCAATTATGAAGTACATTGCGCAGATAGAGGTGGTTCACATACGCTCTATTCTCAATGTCGTGGTTATGGTGAGCTGGATCGCTCACCGTATACTTACTTACTCTAGGTGGCGCTACAGTCCGGGGTGTACATGGGCCTCAGTCAACAAGCTTCTCCACCCAGCTCGATCCCTGGCTAGCTGCCTCCAGTTTCGCACGCTAAGTTGGCTGAGGTCCTCTTCCACTTCCGTGCGCCACCTGAGTCTTGGCCTTCCTCTACTGCGCTGTTCTTCGAGGGCGGATTCGAAGACTTTTCGGACCGGAGCATTGGTGTCCATGCGCTCTACATGACCCAGCCATCTCAGTCTTTGGATCTTCACTCTTCTGGCTAGGTCCATGTCGCTGTACAGTCCGTAGAGTTCATTGTTGTATCTCCTCCTCCACTCACCGTCAATGCAGACGGGACCGAAGATCGCCCGAAGAATTTTTCTCTGGAAGCAACCAAGAACACCCTCATTCATTTTTGATAATGTCCATGCCTCTGCGCCATAGAGCAGGACCGGGATTATTAAAGTCTTATAAAGGGTGACTTTTGTTGTCCGAGAGAGGGCTTTGCTACTCAATTGCCTTCTTAACCCAAAGAAACAGCGGTTGGCAAGAGTTATTTTTCGCTTGATCTCAGCGCTGGTGTCGTTGTCTGTATTTATAGCGGAGCCTAGGTAGACAAAGTCCTTAACTACCTCAAAGTTATATCTGTCGAGGGTGACGTTCTGCCCGAGACGTCGGTGTTGGTTGTCCTTTTTGCTTGACAGCATATACTTGGTCTTGCCCTCATTGACCGCTAAACCCATTTTCGCCGCTTCCGTCTCAATACTCGCGAAAGCGCCACTAACATCACGCTGCTTTCTCCCGATTATGTCAATATCGTTGGCGTATGCGAGTAGTTTGATGGACTTCTGAAGGAAAGAGCCTCTTGTGTTTGCTCGTGAGTTTTGTACTATTATTTAAAGTACGATGTTGAAAAAATCGCATGACAGCGCATCGCCTTGTCTAAATCCTTTCTGGACATCAAAGGTCTCGGTGCGATCTTTACCGACCTTGATGGAGCAGCGTGCATTCTCCATCGTCATCCTGCACAGACGGACGAGTTTGGCAGGGATGCCAAAACTAGACATTGCTCTATATAGCTCGTCTCTATATATTAGATGCTGTCATACGCGGCCTTAAAATCGATGAATAAGTGGTGTGTATAGATCTGAAGCTAATGGGTTTCCTCCTGGATCTGCCGTAATGTGAATATTTGGTGGACTTTTCCGGCCACGGTGGACACTGATATGAACCTATCAGGTTATTGACGAACGGCTTCAGGCGTTCACACAATACGGCGGATAAGATCTTATATGCGATGTTAAGGAGACTGATGCCTCTATAGTTGGCGCAGTTCAGAGGGTCTCCTTTCTTGAGAATTGGACAAACCATGAGGTTCCATTCATCGGGCATACTTTCGTCCGACCATATTTTACAGATGAGTTGGTGTATGCTCCTTACCAAGTCATCGCCTGCCGCTTTGAAGAGCTTGGCAGTCAGGCCATCCGCTCCAGCAGCTTTGTTGGACTTAAGCTTCGATATGGCTATCTTCACTTCATCCAGGTCGGGTGGACGGAATTGTTGGTCATCATCGTCCAGGTTGAAAGGTTGATTCTGCCTGACAGCGGTATTTGGTCCGTCATCGCCGTTATACAGTCTGCAGAAATGATCTTTCCAGATCCTCAGCATCGACTGCGATTCTACTACGATGTTCCCTTGTTCATCTCTACAGGCTTCGGTTCGGGATTTGTTTCCGCGGCATGTTAGTTTTACCTTTTGGTAAAACTTCCGAACCTCATTCCTGGAGTAGCATCTCTCAATTTCTTTGATCGCGCGCTTCTCATGCTCTTTCTTCTTCCTCCTGAGAAGCCGGTGCTCGTCTCTCCTCTTCCGCTCATAGAGCTCATGAGCAGCTCTGGTCTTTCTAAGCAGCGCCGCGTTATTTGCATCTTGCTTAGCTGCATGTGCTTGCCGGCATTCATCATCGAACCAGGGGTTTCGTTGTGGTGGACGAGTGAAACCCAGCACATCAGAAGCGGCATCTCCAATGGCGTTTTGGCAGTGTTTCCAATGGTCTTCGATGCTTGATGCTGGCGGCATTGGACCTCTTAAGAGATTAAGAGACACTCGTCTGACGTCGAATTTTCTCACAGCATTAGTTTGTCTTGGCGTAGTTTGGAATATCCGCAACCGTACCTTGGCTACAACAAGGTAATGGTCCGAGTCGATGTTGGCTCCTCGGAACGAACGGACATCCATAATGCTGGAGGAGTGTCTTGCGTCGATCGCAATGTGATCAATCTGGTTGACTGTTGATTGATCAGGAGTTCTCCAAGTCCCCTTGTGTATGTCGAGATGTGGGAACCGCGTGCTAGCCACGACAATGTTTCGCCCCGCCGCAAAGTCGATTAGCCTGAATCCGTTATCGGAGGTGGTGTCATGCAGGCTATATTTTCCGATTGTTCCACCAAAGATACCCTCTCTTCCTAGCTTTGCATTAAAATCACCGAGGACAATTTTAATGTCATAGCTAGAGCATTGCTCGTAGGTCTTGTTGAGGAGCTCGTAGAAGGCATCCTTGGTGTCGTCATCTTTCTCCTCTGTGGGGGCATGCGCGCAGATAAGGCTTATGTTGGCGAACTTAGCCTTGATGCGGATTGCTACGAGGCGCTCGCTCACATGCCGGAAGCTGAGGACTTCTCGTCTTAGTCTGCCTCCGACAACAAATCTGCATTCAAATAAGCGCTGCTTTTGTTGTCGATAGCAATTGCCGTAGTAGATGTCGCAGTTTTTCATCTTCTTTTTGTCCGGCCCATCCCATCGCATTTCTTGGATAGCGGTTTTGTCTGCTTTGCAGCAGTCTAGGGCCTCCGCTAGTTGCTCGGCTGCACGTGGTCCGTTAAGGGATCTAACATTCCACGTGCATATCCGAAGCTCATTGTCCTTAAATCGTTTGCGTGGGTTGTCAACAGTAGATCCGTCCATATCCGAGGCTTGTTGATGCTTCGTAACTTAATCTTTTTTAAATGGCCGGGCAGTTACCCCCGGCGGCACAACCCCCAACCTGGAGGACCAGTTCCATTTTGAGTGCCCCTAGGACGAGGGGTCGGTTCCACCGAAGCTAGTAACCCGTTCCGGGATGTGAGCGCTGCCGTTGGCCCTTATAGGGCTCGTCCGCCACCATCTCTATTCCAAGACCCTGACTAAGTCCTGAAAATCCTTTCCGGCCTGAGCTCCAAATATGTTGGAGTAGCCCGGATAAGGTCTTGTTTTGTTTTTCCGACACTAATCCTGGTTAATGGCGCAGGAAACTCGCCATTTGCCCCCTTCACTTCGCAACCTCTAGTGAGATTCCCAGATGGCGCCACGGGGAGGCGTGAAGTAGGACTCATTAGCAGAGCTGCAAGATGTTCGGCTGCAGAGGCACATTCTCGTCATTTAAGGAACCAGCACCTGTCGGAAGATGCTACTTCTACGAGGCCTTATACTAATCGTTTCCATCCGTATACATGGCTTCAAAAAAAGCTCACAGCAAATCCACTTTTTCCTGTGGATCTTCGACCTCAAAAAGACCATCGCCATCATCGGCACTTTCTGGACTTATACCAATCGTCTGTAATATCTGTCTATTTCCTGTCGTTTGTGGAATTCGGATACACTGAATGTCGTTGTGATCTTTCCGCCTGAACAATTTATTTATGTGTGGGAACAGATTCACACTACTGGATTTTATAGCCTGAATGTTATTGCGCCAATACAAACTTACAGATTTTTTATAATTTTTTTTAAAATTGTTTGAGGTGACTGCAGTATCGGAATTTCCAAGTGGTTCCTGTCAGTAAACTGTCTGTACAGCTGTTTAAGTGTTAGGTGTCCTTTTTGCTTAACAACATACTATATACCTACTTGGTCTTGCCCTTGTTTACCTCTAAACTCATATTTTAAATACTCCCGAAAGCGCCACTGATACCACGCTGCTTTCTTTCAATTAGGCGGCCTTTTGAAAGACTGTGCCTCTTGCGTTTGAAAAAATCGCATGACAAGCGCATCGCCTTGCCTAAATCCCTTTTTGACATCAAATGCCTTGATGAGATCATTACAATGGCGGAGCAGCGTGATTTCTCCATAGTCATCCTGCATACAACGAAGAAATTAGCAGGGATGTCATACACGGCCTTAAAATCGATGAACAAGTAGTGTACCTATATCGGTTTGAAGCTCATGGGTTTCCTCCTGGATCTGTGGTAGTGTGAATATTTGGTCGATAGTGGACTTTCCTGGCCCGAAGCCACACTGATATGGACCCATCAGGTTGTTAACCAACGGCTTGAGGTGTTCACAAAATACGGCAGATAAGATCTTGTATGCGATGTTAAGAAGACTCCTTACTTGAGGATCGGACAAACAATGCTGATGTTGCATTCATATTACTTTTATTCGACCATATCATACAGATGAGTTGGTGAAGAGCTCGACAGTCAGGCTTTTCGCTCCAGCCCCTAAGTGCAAGGCTAAGATATGGCTATCTCACTTCATCCAGGTCTTGTGAACGGAATTATTGGTCTGCATTGTGTAAGTTGAAAGGTTCGTTCTGATTGTGAGCGGTATTTACTTCGTCATCGCTGTTATACAGTCTACAGAAATGCCCTTTCCAAATCTTCAGCATCGACTGCGACTCTTCTACAGGCTTCGATTTGAGGCTTGTTTCCGTGGCATGGTTAAACAATTGAATCTCATTCCTAGAGTAGCATCTCTCAATTTCTTCGCTTCTCATCCTCTTTTCTTCTACGAAGCCGGTGTTTACCTTCTTTCTTTTGCTCTTGACCTCGTGACTAGCTTAGACCGTTTGTATGCACCCTGGTTAGATGTGTGTGCATACACCAGTTGTCAAGCCAAGTTGTGACCGAGTAAAACCTCGAATATCAGGGGCTGAAGTTTTTTTTTAATTGTTCCCACTGCTCTTCAATAATTGATGCTGGCTGTATTGGACCTCTTAAGAGAACAGAGGAGAATTGATTGGGACAGGATTTGGCGGCCTTTTACGATTGTAGCCGTTCCATATTAAACTTCCTCATAGTATAAGCTTGCCTTTGCGATGTTCGGAATAGCCGCAACTATAACTTGGTTATAAAAAGAGAATGGTCCAGGTCAATGTTGGCCTCTCGCAACGTTCGAACAGTCATATAACTTGAGCAGCGCCTTGAGTATTTTACAATGTGGTTAATTTTGTTGACGGTCAGGAGTTCTTCAAGTCCTCCTATGAGAACCAGAAATCGCGTGCTAGCTGCGACAAATACCACGGAAATATATGAGGAGCTCGTCCAGGAGTGGCTTACTTATCTGCTTACTCTGCTTCCAGTCCCATGCTCTCGTCTTCACTGAAATACGAGTATCCCAAGAAAAAAGAACTTAATGACATTAGGCAGGGAAATTCTGTCAAAAACCCTCTGTTATTGCCAAAAGAAGATAGGATTTAACCCAAAAACTTGCCTGACCTTAGATAGGAATTGTGTTAATCTCGCTTTTTGATTTCGATCTTCGACTATGTGCTCGAATGTAGACTATTTGAAGAGAAATTCACGACTTCAAGGTATTCCAAGGCTTTGTATGGACTTTAAAATACTAAGCCAAAAGGAATCCGTTGACCTAGTTCTAAAAGTGTCAGTTCAAAAATTTCCCCAAATAATTACAACCTGCGTCAGTTCCTATTAATAACTCAAGCCATATCCTTCACTTAAAATTTTGCTCCGAGCTTCTAATTTGTATCTACCACTCAACGACACCTCTTACCATGTGAACTTCAAAACACTCAACATTTTGGCCATTTATAACCTTAGCGGTATTTTAAGCACCTTCCATTCACTGGCAAATAACAGTGGCGCTGTGCTCAAGAGACCGAGTGCCGTAATTTGTCGTTCACTGCCTAAAATAGATTTACTTCCACTTTTCCATTTTTCGGTGGTAACAAATTATCCTGCAGGTCTCCAACACTACAATACAATTCACCGTCAATGTGAGGTCTTGGAATAGAATGAAGCTAAATACTCCACACAGCTCTTGCCCAAACTCCGAGTTCAGTGTAGGATACAGAAAAGAAAGCAAGTCGTAACCCTAACGCAGAGCTAACTCAAACTCAAGTGCATCACATTCACATGAATGTGAGCAATTAAGAGGAAAATCAGGGAGGGAAACTCCAACTTTTCAAGAATACCACCGAAAAAAAGGATAACATCGGTAAAGGTACCGGAATTTTGAAGCCGAAAAGGTGTTCATAAACTGACTTCATCTTCTCCCAGACTCTAAAGATAACATTCAACATGAAATTGCTGCTGGTGGTACTGTTGCTAGAGCCCGTACTGATTGTGGAGTCGATAAAACTTGTGTTCCAAGGCATTAGCATAATTAATTTGAAGGAGAGACGAGTCCTTTTTTGCAGGCAAGGAGAATTATTTTAATCGTGAACGAATTAATTTTCAACTTCATGTCGACGACGAATGCTGTTAAGTGCGGCCCTTATGCACCTCCATTTCACCTCTGCCACCAATTCCACTTTTAATTCAATTCACTCAAAATCCTCATTTATGATTCTTTTGAATGAAATGGGATGTTGAAGTTAGGGATGGTCCTGGTACTCGAAATACATATATTATATGAACGTACCTACTTGAGTACAGCGTGCGGGAATGTCCTTCTTCTTGTTTGTAGCGTATGCCAGTGTCCTCTTCTTACTCGTAATTCAATAAATTACCCAAAATACTTAAGCGATAGGTACTCGTAGAATGAGTATCAGATTCGTTTGCCAGGAGACTAAGAGATCGGGAGATGGGGTGACAATTTGTTTTTATATCCTTTTTTTTCTTTCTTGAAAACAGGAAGGAGGTGGTTTTGATGTCAGTCTCTGAACTGTCCATTTTCATTTGCTTTGTGTTGCTGGCAGGCCGTTTTTGGTCTATCCCCATTTTTTAGTAGTCTTTTTCTGTCCGTATGCAGTCAGTTGTGGAATAAGTGCTTTGGAAGAGATGTATGGACTAGTACTGCTGAGCCTTATCTGTGTCCCATTGTCCATCCCAGAGAATGGTAGTAAAGTGTTTTTCTTCGTTTCTGTTGTCTGTTCCGGTTTTTTCCATATTTTTTGGGCGTGTTTTTTCCTTTTCTTGTGCTTTGCGTGTGATGAACAAGGGTATCGTATGGAATCGCGTTGTTGGCTGTAGTTACTGACATATGCAGTCCTTGTCCTTGCCACCACCAAAGTTTATCCAAAGTGGTTCTGGGTTGTTCCTTTACATTTTGGGGTTTCCCCCGATTTTTTCATCCCCATCACCCATTTGGATTTGGTTTGTGTCTCTTAAAAAAAAATCTAGAGACAAACGAAAACGAGAAATATAGTAAGTTCGGGTAATGGATGCACTAAAGTGAGTGATGGCGGATGTGGTGCCCGTAAAGAACCAAATGGATAACTTGGAAAATTGCAACCAAAATTGAGATCATAAATTGCGATGTAACAAAAAGAGAAGGAAATTCAAAACTAGACAGACCAAAGTGGAGGAAGCAATTCTTTTTTGATGTGTCTTGTGCGTGGGTCATTGGCAAGACGAGTTTAAGAGAAAAGGATACCGGATAAAGAATGAACAGTATTCCAAGGCAATTATTTACATTTTATGGAGATTTTTGATTTATTCGGGTATGGTCGGGCATATTCACGCACGAGTAAGTAAGATTGATGGAGAATAGGGGATTTGTGATTTTGTGCAATTTCTAGAATTTTGTTGATCATGCAACATACCAGACTTAGAGAGATTATAACGAAACTATGCATGAAGACAAGACTGTTTTCTTAGTCAGCTGAGAATAATCGTCCAAGTATTCACTCATCTGCATTCGAATCTGCTCATGTCTGCTAATACAGGCCGATTGATTTGGAATTAAGTAAACCATAAACGTCAAAAGGAAGAACTTCGCCGTGACAGATGAACTCGGATGACTGAATCAATCAAAGTACTTCATGCTGAGTTCGGCAAAGATTTTTCCTGAATGGTTGGATGCTTAGAAATAGGATAGGTGACGACATGTATCACCCTGAAGATATCCAGTATTGCAACTGAATTCTACAAATCAAATGTACTTAGTAACCGTCGGGTTCTGGTCGGTGACCTTTCGAACAAGTCGTGCTTAAGATATAATTCCGAGGGTTGATAGGCAAACATACATAAATAGCAGCACTGTAAACAGGGCAGGGGATGGGTTCCCTAGATGAAATCAACGGTGAAGTAAAATCCCGGAACAAATGAGACCCTTTCCGGGCTACTCCGATATATGTGGAACTCAGGTCTGTAAGGATTTTCAAGACTTAATCAGGGTCTTAGAAAAGAGATGGTGGAGGATGAGCCCTTAATGAACCAACAGCAATGCTCAAAACCCAGAACGGGCTTTGGTTTAATAAAACCATCAACATCAGACTACAAATGAGAACTAAAGATGGATTCTAAACGTCTAACATCATGAGCTAGAAGCCAATACTTAAAGATAGTGCTTTTGGGCAGAACTATTGCGTCTAACATTATATCCGAAGCAGGTACTAATGGATGCGCAAATGGGAACATCAAATGCTCCGTCTTTAAACGGTTTACTTTAAACCCGTCTGTCTCTAGTGCATTTAAATTTGTTGACGCTTTTAATTTGAAAACACTTTTTCCTGCTAGAAAAAATATTAGCGGAAGGGCTGGTGCTTCAGAAGCAGTTCAACAATTTAAACCTCTGACACTCAGGTATATGAAAAAAAACTTCAGCTTCAAACGACTTTTGAGATACCAGACTGTAACACATTATTATTGTTTTTGAACTGATCGTCAGTCTGTGTGCAGCAAACCATGTCCTAAACATTTCTAAATATGCATTGATATCAGCAATTAAATTTAGAGGTCTTACAGGACCATATAAGTATGTTAAACCAACATCATCTGCAAAAGCAGTGATAAGGTCTTTGAAATTTTGCTCAAACAATGAGTTGATGTAAATCAGGAATAGAATTGGTCCCAATACAGAACCCTCAGGTACCCCTAGGTTCATAAACCTATTATTACTTCTGGTCCTTTCAATCTTAACTCTTTGAGATCTATTTACAAGATATGATTTGAATCACTCAAGAACAAAACATCGCAACAGAATGTAATTGTTAACCATGTCAAATGCTTTGGAATGTCGACAAAGCCTTTTATTGTCCAAACTATCGAAAATTTGTGAGCAAAAATTTAGCAGTGCATCCTCCGAACTTTTACCTATTTGAAACCCATATTGACGTGAACTGAGAAACCTTGTTTTGTTAAGAAAGTTCACAATCCAAAGGTCTGTAGTTGCTTACATCATTTGTGGCACATTTTTTATACAACGGAACTACATCTGCAGACTTAAGCTCTAAAGGAAAAACTCCAGATAAAACGCTTTTATTAAAAATATGTGCCAGGACATCCACAACAAAACAAGCAACATTCTTCAACATCCCATTTGGAATGCCATCTATGCCACAGGAATTTGAGTTTCATAGAGAGCTTATGGTTTACAACAAGCCCTGTAATGGGCTCAATAATTTTTAAAAATGTCAGCATTTACGAAAGTTCCGAAACACAAACAATCCACGGATACGGATGGATCTACTGTTGACAGCCCATGCAAACGATTTAAGAAGAATAAACTTCGTATATGCACATGGAATGTTAAGCCCTAAGCAGAGGCCCTAGGCTGCTGCAAAACAGATATTACCGCCATCCAAGAAATGCGATGGGATGGGCACGACAAAAACAGAACCCATTTGAATGCGGATTTTTTTTTGGAGGCAGACTAAGTCAAGAAGTATTGAGTTCTGGCATGTTAACGGACGAATCGTAGTTACCCGCATCAAAGCTTAATTTGCCAACATCACCCTTATATACGCGCACTCTTCCACAGAGGAAAAAGATTATAACATCAAATAAAGCTTCCACGTGCTCCTTCAAAAGACCTAAGAGCATTGCCCCAGCGACGGGGCAGTGAGGGCATCTTTGGTACTACTGTCGCAATGTAAAGCCTGCACGACACCACCTCTGTTAACAGATTCAGGCTAATCGACTTTGCAGCTGACCGAAACATTGTCGTAGCTATCATATCACGCTGTTCCTAGATCTCGATATTCACAAGAGGACTTGAAGAACTCTTTGAACTTCAATCTAATACTGTGAGGAATTTCGATGTCAGACGGCTGTAATCGCTAGAGATGATGTAATATATTCTATGATTCACAAAAGATTTATGCGGTTGCATTATAATAATTATTCGAAATTTAGAATTTATACGCATTCCCGCCGCGAGTTATAGATTGAAACAACTGAACTGGTTGATTTTCAAAATTAGACTAATTTATTCATATTGTACTTAAAGTTAACAAAGTTCGCAATGCATGAAGGTGAGAAGAGGTTGAAATTTCCGGTCTCACGCTGCATTCATTATAGCATAGGATTACAAAAATTAGAAGAAGCTGACGTAGCGTCTGCTCCCACGATAAAACAATAAATTTATGATATATGTTCTTAAACGTAGCTCGCGTCTACACTTAAAATGTCTTGGATACATGTATTTGTACTGAGGAGGTCGGTCTCTATTGTTTACTAATATTTCAAGTGGTTGCATCAATTATTCCTGTTTTGAAAAATAGCGATTTTTGATATACTGTTACAGCCTTTAGCTGCTATTATGTGGAGCCAGACACGTATATTTGAAATCTTTGGTATCAGAGCAACACATTAAGGTGGGATTCATGTGGTTGCCTCTCACGTCCAAAATTAGCTGCGGGCTCTTAGTCTAATAGAAAAATAGCAGCGAGAGCTCCACAACCTCGTTCATCAGCAGTTTTATAGCGATCATAACGAGGCGCATCATACGTATGGCTATCAAAAAGTTCTGATGAAGAAATTCATCCATAAAACCAGGTGTTAGTGATTGAAATGATATCATAGTCTCTGTGACTAGATACGAATAAATCATGCGTTTTAGTTGGGCTTCCTAAAACTAATGAATAAGACAATCAAAAAAAAAAAATGGACAAAACCATACCTTGGTATCTACATACTGACAACGAAGCCTGATTCCACAACGTAACAATTGACGCACTGCACTGACACAAAAGTATACTGCTGTCAAGACTAAAAACCTTGTAGAGACAGCAAACATTAGTTAAAGAAAATTACAAAGCTTCTGGCTGTAAACACCAGCAACCCGAATATGTTCCCGCAAATAAATAAAATATTTCGGTGAAGAGTATCAAGACGACCTTTCATGTCTAAAACTCGTAACGACAGACAATGAGAGCGTACTATCAACAGCAGGTATAGATCTAAATGAGGCTGTTGATGATGACAACTTCTTTTCGATCGACGATCCACAGGAGAAGGTCGAGTCTATAGGAGTGACTTTCCAGGAAGTGTACAAGGCTAATCACACCATTGGCCTGAACCACAACCTGAAAAATCGAGTCCTTGTACACAGTTTCTACCTTCGCAATGAAATAGTGAACTGCCGAATCCAGAACTCGTGTTTCATCCAGTTAAGTGACGAAAATGTGACAAATAATGTTCATTTCGAAGAAAGAGGTTCAAATGATTTTCGACACAATAAGGATTAAGAAATCAGTGGGAACCGATGGAATACCGAACGTTGTGCTTCGACATCTCCCACTAGAAGTGGTGATCATTTATACCATCCTGTTTAATAATGCAATGAATAATGCACATAATTCAGCGCATTGGAAAACGGCGGTGGTACATCCCAACCTCAAAAGGGTTAAAGACACTTCCAATACGGCTAATCACCGATCGATCAGTCTCTTTCCAAATATCAGTAAGGTTTTCGAAAAAGTTATCTATAGAGTCTTGACTAAGCGTGTTGGGGACAAAAATATACTCGTAGTTCCGGATAATCAATTCGATTTCAAGGCGAGGCATGGTGCTATTTATGCCTCATCTAAACTGGTTATCAGAAACCAATCCAATGGAACAAAGCCAAGAAACATTGCACTGGTGCCTGCCTGACTAACTTGGAGAAGGTCTTCGATACCGTATGGTAAGAGAGACTCTTCTACAAACTGAACAAGCTGGGCATTAGTTAACCACTGCTGTATATTTTTTTCGATATGCTCAGAGATAGACATTTCATCGTGAAGAATGGCGAAGTAGCTTCTGCTGGTACATTTTACGTTAAAAATGGTTGCCGATCCTTTTCAACATTTGCAAAAATGATCTGACACGTAAACTTCACCATGCCAAAGCGTAGGCAGACCACTCAATCGCGTACAGATCAGGTCCAAAGATTGAGGCCATCAACATACTAAGATACATACATACAAGACTTTGACGAAATTAAACAATATTGCGATGAATTGAAGTTGAAGATCAACTTTTAGAAGTCAAAAACCATTCTTTTTAGGACGCCTTGTCCTCTGCGGAGCCATGGGCAGTCACTTGCTTGTCGAAATGTAGTCAGATATCTTGGGATCTGGCTTGATCAATATCTTTACTTAAACAAACATATAGATGTAGCTCTGGCTATAGTCAAGTGTGCTTTTGCCCTCACAAAGAGGCTGTTTTATAGCAGGCAATTCGATGTGAGGGTAAAGGTGATCTCGTACATGGCCCTTATCTGGCCTATGCTTGTATTATGTTGTCCCGTGTGGTTCAACGTGAAAGCAAGTCTTTTCGTTGCATATTGCAAAAGCGATGACCTCGTCGAAAAACCTGATTTCCGGGCTTCTTACCCTAATAGCATGTATCACGAGAGTGATACGACGACTTTATTCCCCCAGAAAGGTTTCTCTACCTTGATATGAAAGGCCTGATCTAGGACAGATTAGCGGTGCCATCAATCTTCCACGTAGCTCGAACAGGTGACTCAATTTCAACAGAAACGTAGCACACGGCCGTGCGGAGACCGAGTACGCTTCAATACGACGATAGGGAGTCGCGACATGAGGAACGTTGCTCGGCAGAACCAAGAATTTTAGTAGCTTGCTGAAGGAGAGGAAGCTCCTTCGAATTTCTTCAATACGGGCTAGCTTTATTAGGGAGCGGGTCATTCTAATTTTTTTAGCCGTGGCCGGCTTACCATACATAGATTTAGGTAGAAAAAATGTTTAAAAAATTGAATCGTATTGTACATACAAAAGATAGGTAAACTGAATAGAACTGCATGAGAGAACATTTTTAAGAAAGAAAATTACAGTTATTCTGGACTATTACTTCAAATTGGCAATAATCGTTAAGAGCACTTGTCAAAATACGACGAACCCTTGCTTTAAGTGACATTGGCTTGCATCCTTCCATGGTTTAACTGAGTTTCCAGAAAATGACGTTTTTGGGAGGAATAAGCAAAATGGATCAATGTTGTGAAAAGTAGAATAGTTAGTTTTTTTTTTAAATAAAACAACATTTTTCAGTGATGTTCAGTTTGGTTTTCAGAAAAAAAAATCTACAGAAGATGCCCTCAAAAAAAAAGTGTACCACTGGGTTGTTTGGTAGATCTTACTTGAAAAATAGAAAACAAAGAATGAAAATTGGTGATACCAGGAGTGAATTAAAAAATCTGCATCTAGGAGTTCCTCAGGGATGTGTTTTGGGACCGATCCTCTTATTAATTTATGTCAATTCCTAGTTTAAATTGGATTTTAAGGGCTTGCTGACAGCTTTTGCGGATGATGTGGGTTTGGCCTATGGTTCAGATAGTGTTTTGAAACTTACCGCAAACATAAAATGGGATCTGTTTTCATTAAGAAACTGGTTTGCAGAGCATAAGTTGGTTATAAGCTCTAAAACTAAAATTATGTTTTTTAATTTGTCAGCGCATAACAATTTTGGTGCTGACGGTTTATTTTCATGCAACCGACTGTTGGAGATTTAAACTCTCTTATTGCTCTTGCAAGCCCAGTTCCTCCTCACAGACTTTTAATAATTGTTTCGGTTGCAGCGATTCATGTTTTCAAGTTAAAATTGTGAATGATTTTAAATACTTGGGGCTTATCATTGATTCTAGGATGAGTTTTTATAACCACACAGAGTATTTGAGACATTGTTTTCGTGGCACACTAAGGAATTTGTATTTTCTGGGAAATGTTTGCTCTTCATGGAAAAATGCGCTAGAGAGAAACGGGTTTAAAATAAGTCGTTCAAAGACGGGGCGTTTGACGTGCCCATTTGCGCATCCGTTACGACCTGTTCCGGATATAATGCTAGACGGAAAATTCTTCCGAAAAGCACTATCTTTAAGTACTTAGGATTAATCGTTAACATGGAAGCGAAATGTGACGACGACGTAAACCACAGAGTGAGTGTGGGGTGGATGAAAGGCGGGAAAACTCGGGAATCTTTTGCGACCGAAAATTTCCACTTAAATTTTACACCACGGTTGTTAGACCAGCTCTTACGTACGGTTCACAGTGCTGGACAATGTAGAACGCGTTTAAGAACAAAATGATGGCAGCGGAAATAAAAATGTTAAGGATGTCTAGTGGGGTCACTAAACGCGATTGCATTAGGTCTACGCGTATAAGAGGAAGTCTATATATAAAGAATTCGGTAACCAAACAGCTTGTGGCGCATAGAATATGTTGGTATTGCCACGTTCAAAGAAAATCTGCGGAAAATCCGTTTAAAAAGGCACTATCAACTACGGTCACTCCAACTGTAAGAAAATGAGGTCGAAAAAAGAATTCCTGGATTTCTCAGATGGCAAATGCGCATCAACGCCTGGGGCAGACTACTGAAGCGATCCAGGACCGAGCAGTACGTAGACGTGTTCTGCGGTCTGCGACTTTAGCCAACTCCATAAGCGGAGCAGCAGCGATGCAGTAAAAGTGGGAAACTCGGTACGCATACTATAAGTTCGTATAACGAGGAAAGGGGTAATAAATAAAAGGATAAGAAGTTCGCTCTTTTAACCTTTGTGTCAGTGCGAGTGTCGCACAACGCTTAGTCAATACGTGCATACCCAGGTATACAACTTAGATTGGTTGCGCTTCTTCTGCTTAAAGTAGTTGAACCAAGAATCCAAAGAATACAAATTACGAGTATATATAACTTACAATAAAATAATTTCATTTTTATGTTTGTTTAAAATAAGTAATCACAAACAGCTTTGGCATGTAATAAGATCGCGACTATGCCTTTTCCAGACCGCCTTGTTACAAACTAGGCATTCCTTCCGAGTTGGCCGTCTCTTGGACTCAGTATAACATATGGTACAGTTGGTTTTTTGTTTCATGCGTCCAGTCCTATCGCGTTTCCCTTTTTCTCTTGTGGAGACTGGTGGCTGGGAGTTGAGAGTTAAACTTGTTTATTCCGTTCGAACATTACTTATATTCCATTCCTGGTGTTTAAGTTGCGGTAAATATATGGGGACTTTGATCGAGTTCTTGTAGATGGCACTGCAAGGTTTCTTCCGAGATTCTAGAAATTTTTGCCAACGCGCACATGTAGATATTGAAAGTTCCGGTTTGTTGATTTTAAATATTATATGTGCTGCTAACGTAGCGACGTCTAAAATATTATAAAAAAGCTTGCGGCCACCTTTTAATTCGGCGTTTTGTGGAGTATTCGCCAAGGATTTTGTCTAGATTATTTTTAACACTAACAATTGTTCAATCGTAGTGAACTGTGGACTATAGAATCACTGCTTTTTTGGCACATACTCGTAGAAATACAATGTTGCATTATCAGGGAACCCAAATTCACTAGAAAAACAACACGTTCTTTCTGTGGTAGAAACTGTGTTGGTACTTACGGCTTATTTTTTTTAGTGTTCCAACTAGTCCCAAATTCTATCGCATTAGTTTATTTGGCTAGCTCAAGTGATGTGAAAAAAATCTTCGTCGAGTGTTTTTATAGGATTGCACTAATTGACTTACTACTTGTTCCCCTTGGCTTGTCGCTCGAATCTTATCTGGTTCTTTACCTTTACCTAGATATTGCCTTATAGTGCATATGCAATTTTTGCAACGAATAGCCACCAGATTTTAATACCATACTTAGCTGGTTCCGTGGGTATATATTCCGTAAATTTAGTCCTACCACAGAAAGGAAGGAGCTGCTCACAATGATTTTTGCATTTGAAAATGCAAATACACACCCAGGTATGTCGTATTGACATAAGGGCTATACTGTTGAAAAAGATATATAATGGTATATTTCACTCAAAACTACAATGCGGGATTGACTGCTGAGGAGGTATATACTCGTATTTCAGCCTCTTCTGATACTCCAAAAATACATCTTGCAAAAATTTAGCTATAAGCCCCGCTTTTATCCCAGTTTTCCATTCCTCAGAGATTTGAGCGTTCTTCCAGTCCGTCACTTGTACTGCTATAAAGTTCTAAAGATATTTTATTTAAGATCAGGAAATCTAAATCGCCAATTACAGTTTACGGGGCAATTTATTAAATCAAGTCACTGTACCCGTTTTTCGTACAACCGCGTTTCGAAACTTTTATGGTGTTTCATCCTGTCAGTTGTTTAACAAACTTCCACTTTTTATCCGAGCGATTAATTCTCATCTTGTCTTTGTAAAACTTGTAAAAAATTGGCTCTATCTCTATTTTCCTTTCAAAAATACTTATATGTCATTTTTATTTCTTTTAATGCCAATGTAACTGGTAAGAATTGTAACTGGTTTTAAGAAGTCAATAAAAATTATCTATATATCTATCTAAAGAGGTTAGATAGTTTTAGGTTTAAACAACGGAACGCAAAAACCCAATTTTTAAATGCTAGGAGAACACTTCACTGGAAAGACGCTTCTAGTCAAAGATACGAATAAATTTGAAAAGACTAGGGTAAAGCCACTATAGTATCCGGACAGTGTTGGTGCCCGGACACTTTGAGGTTTTTTTGCGATTAATAGGTACATCATACTTATAAATGCGAATAAAACAGCAAATACACTTTCTGTGATGTATTACATAAAATATCGGATTTTCCAGTAGGGACTTGACAACTTTGAATTTAATTTGTGAACGCACTCTTTCACTAATCATCAATCCGTCACTGTCAATTTATTCAGTGAGCCCAACATTTTCATTATGGTAAAGTACACGAATGAGCAACCTATGCAAATTATAAAAATTTTCTACCGAAATTCGGAATCGGGGACTACAATTTTAAGAGCGTTAATTCTAATTTTCGGTCATAATTCTCGCCCTAGTAGCCAGGCAGTAACAAGTTTAGTGCAAAAATTTGAGTCTACAACGGGTTGGTCGAAGTGTCGAAAATATCGCTGCCGTTCAGGCGTCCGTAGCAAACGATCCAAATCAGTCACGGCGTTCTCAAGAATTGGGCATCGCTCAGACCACATTATGGCCTATTTTGGCCCGAATCGGAAGATATGGACTTGGACGACATGCAGTTTCAATAGGATGGTGCCACAAGCCACACAACACACGTTAAAATCGATTTATTGAAGAGTAAGTATGGTGAGCGTGTTTTCTCAAGAAATGGGCTAGTCGGTTGGCCACCTCGTTCGTGCGATTTAACGCCGCTTGACTATTTTCTGTGGGGCTACGTTGAGTCATTGGTTTATGCCAACAAGCCCTCGACGTTGGAAGAGTTCAGAGCTAACATTGAATGCGAAATAGCGACAGTTTCGGCCGAAATATGTGGCCGAGTCGTTGAAAATTGGGTCCAACGAATCGACCGCTGCAAACGTGTCCGCGGTGGCCATATGAACGAAGTCGAAGTACTTCAACCCGATAATAAAGTTTTTGAAATATCTCAAATGGTTTGCATTTTACTTTACTTTAGGTGGCGCTACAGTCCGGGGTGGACCTGGGCCTCAGTCAACAAGCTTCTCCAGCCAGCTCGATCCCTGGCTAGCTGCCTCCAGTTTCGCACGCTAAGTTGGCTGAGGTCCTCTTCCACTTGCGTGCGCCACCTGAGTCTTGGTTGGCCTTCCTCTACTGCGCTGTCCCTCGGGGGCGGATTCGAAGACTTTTCGGACCGGAGCATTGGTGTCCATGCGCTCTACATGACCCAGCCATCTCAGTCTTTCGATCTACACTCTTCTGGCTAGGTCCATGTCGCTGTACAGTCCATTCAGTTCGTAGTTGTATCTCCTCCTCCACTCACCGTCAATGCAGACGGGACCGAAGATCGCCCGAAGAATTTTTCTCTCGAAGCAACCAAGAACACCCTCATCCATTTTTGATAATGTCCATGCCTCTGCGCCATAGAGCAGAACCGGGATTATTAAAGTCTTATAAAGGGTGACTTTTGTTGTTCGAGAGAGGGCTTTGCTACTCAATTGCCTTCTTAACCCAAAGAAACAGCGGTTGGCAAGAGTTATTCTTCGCTTGATCTCAGCGCTGGTGTCGTTGTCTGTATTTGTAGCGGAGCCTAGGTAGACAAAGTCCTTAACTACCTCAAAGTTATATCTGTCGAGGGTGACGTTCTGTCCGAGACGTCAGTGTTGGTTGTCCTTTTTTGATTGACAACATATACTTGGTCTTGCCCTCATTGACCGCTTAACCCATTTTCGCCGCTTCCGTCTCAATACTCGCGAAAGCTGTTTTCTCCCGATTATGTCAGTATCGTCGGCGTATGCGAGTAGTTGGATGGACTTCTGAAGGAAAGAGCCTCTTGTGTTTGCTCGTGAGTTTTGCACTATTCTTTCAAGTACGATGTTGAAAAAATCGCATGACAGTGCATCGCCTTGTCTGAATCCTTTCTGGAAATCAAAGGTCTCGGTGAGATCTTTACCGACCTTGATGGAGCAGCGTGCATTCTCCATCGTCATCCTGCACAGACGTACGAGTTTGGCAGGGATGCCAAAACTAGACATTGCTCTATATAGCTCGTCTCTATCTATAGAGTCTCTGTCATACGCGGCCTTAAAATCGATGAATAGGTGGTAGGTATCGATCTGAAGCTCATGGGTATTCTCCAAGATCTGCCGTAGTGTGAATATCTGGTCGATGGTGAACTTTCCTGGCCTGCAGCCACACTGATATGGATCTATCAGGTTGTTTACGAACGGCTTCAGGCGTTCACAAAATACGGCGGATAAGATCTTATATGCGATGTTTCTTGAGAATTGGACAAACAATGCTGAGGTTCCATTCATCGGGCATACTTTCGTCCCACCATATTTTACAGATGAGTTGGTGTATGCTCCTTAACAAGTCACCGTCTGCCGCTTTGAAGAGCTCGGAACTCAGGCCATCCGCTCCAGCAGCTTTGTTGGACTTAAGCTTCGATATGGCTATCTTCACTTCATCCAGGTCAGGTGGACGGAATTGTTGGTCATCATCGTCCAGGTTGAAAGGTTGATTCTGCCTGACAGGGGTATTTGGTCCGTCATCGCCGTTATGCAGTCTGCAGAAATGATCTTTCCAAATCCTCAGCATCGACTGCGATTCTACTACGTTGTTCCCTTGTTCATCTCTACAGGCTTCGGTTCGGGGTTTGTCCGTGAAATGTTTTTTTTTACATTTTGGTAAAACTTCCGAACCTCATTCCTGGAGTAGCATATCTCAATTTCCTCGATCGCGCGCTTCTCATGCTCTTTCTTCTTCCTCCTGAGAAGCCGGTACTCGTCTCTCCTCTTCCGCTCATAGAGCTCATGAGCAGCTATGGTCTTTCTAAGCAGCGCCGCGTTATATGCATCTTGCTTTGCTGTATGTGCTTGCCGGCATTCATCATCGAACCAGGGGTTTCGTTGCGGTAGACGAGGGAAACCCAGCACATCAGAAGCGGCATCTCTGATGGCGTTTTGGCAGTGTTTCCAATGGTCTTCGATGCTTGATGCTGGCGGCATTGGACCTCTTAAGAGATTAAGAGACACTCGATCGGAAAAGGACTTGGCGATCTCTTGCGATTGTAGCCGTCTGACGTCGAATTTTCTCACAGCATTAGTTTATCTTGGCGTAGTTTGGGATATCCGCAACCGTATCTTGGCTACAACAAGGTAATGGTCCGAGTCGATGTTGGCTCCTCGGAACGTACGGACATCCATAATGCTGGAGGAGTGTCTTGCAGATGTGATCAATCTGGTTGACTGTTGATTGATCAGGAGTTCTCCAAGTCCCCTTGTGTATGTCGAGATGTGGGAACCGCGTGCTAGCCACGACAATGTTTCGCCCCGCCGCAAAGTCGATTAGCCTGAATCCGTTATCGGAGGTGGTGTTGTGCAGTCTATATTTTCCGTTTGTTCCACCAAAGATACCCTCTCTTCTTAGCTTTGCATTAAAATCACCGAGGACAATTTTAATGTCATAGCTAGGGCATTGCTTGTAGGTCTTGTTAAGGAGCTCGTAGAAGGCATCCTTGGTGTCGTTATCTTTCTCCTCTGTGGGGGCATGCGCGCATATGAGGCTTATGTTGGCGAATTTAGCCTTGATGCGGATTGCTACGAGGCGCTCGCTCACATGCCGGAAGCTGATGACTTCTTGTCTTAGTCTGCCGCCGACAACAAATCCGCATCCAAATAAGCGCTGCTTTTGCCGTCGATAGCAATATCCGTAGTAGATGTCGCAGTTTTTCATCTTCTTTTTGTCCGGCCCATCCCATCGCATTTCTTGGATGGCGGTTGTGTCTGCTTTGCAGCAGTCCAGGGCCTCCGCTAGTTGCTCGGCTGCACGTGGTTTATCAAGGGATCTAACATTCCACGTGCATATCCGAAGCTCATTGTCCTTAAATCGTTTGCGTGGGTTGTCAACAGTAGATCCGTCCATATCCGAGGCTTGTTGATGCTTCGTAACTTAGTTTTTTTTTAAATGGCCGGGCAGTTACCCCGGCGGCACAACCCCCAACCTGGAGGACCAGTTCCATTTTGAGTGCCCCTAGGATGAGGGGTCGGTTACACCGAAGCCAGTAACCCGTTCTGGGATGTGAGCGCTCCCGTTTGCCCTTATAGGGCTCGTCCGCCACCATCTCTATTCCAAGACCCTGACTAAGTTCTGGAAATCCTTTCCGGCCTGAGCTCCAAATATGTCGGTGTAGCCCTAATAAGGTCTTGTTTTGTTTTTCCGACACTAATCCTGGTTAATGGCGCAGGAAACTCGCCATTTGCCCTCTTCACTTCGCAATCTCTAGTGAGATTCCCAGATGGCGCCACGGGGAGACGTGAAGACTTATTAGCAGAGCTGCAAGATGTTCGGGTGCAGAGGCTCATTCTGTCGGAAGATGCTACTTCTACGAGGCCTTATACTAATCGTTGCCTTATTGGAAAACTCTGTACATGCAAAGCTCCAAGCAGATAACCTGAATGGTTTAAGAGATATACCTCGGTTAAGTGTCCGACATTAGAGAGTGAGCTGAAGTAGTTTTGTTTAAGAAAAAAATAGTGGAAGCATTTGCAAAAATTTTGAATAAATATGATAAATTTTGATAATCAATAAAAATAAGTAGTCAAAAAGTTTTTTTTAGTGTCCGGATACTAAAACTAAAATTTAGGATTTTTTTTAGTTTCTGGACACAGCGTCCGGATACTGAATATATAAGGGAAAGGGCAAAATCTCTTTCTTAAGTTCTCAAATGGTAGTTTGGAATATATTTTGTGTTTTAATGAAAGAAAATGCATTTCTCTCTCATTGTTTCAGTATTCGGACAGGGTTACTTAAGTTCAAATATATATGTGTCCAGGTACTGAAAAGTTAGATTCAGTTTCAGGATACCTTCGTTTTTAATGTTTTTATTCCTTTAAATTTCCTAGGTATCTTTTAAGGAATGAATTCAGAAATTATTCCAAAGACCTTGGAGTATATAAGGTCAAACCAAATAAGTCTCCGAAAAGCTGCAGCTAAATATGGAATATATCGTTCAACGCTATATGACAGGCTAAACAACAAAAGGTTAATCGGTAAAATGGGTCCAGATCTTTACATACAGCTGAAGAGGAGGAACAAATTGCCAAGTGGTGTGCTGACCTTTGCAAATGTGACTTTCCATTAAAAGCTGAAAACTTGCTGAGTACCGGGCAAAGGATAATAAAGGATTCAAACTGAAAAACGCCATTCAAAGACGATAGACCAGCTAAGACATGGATGCGCTGAAAACATTGGTAAGGGAAGATCAGTTGTTAGACAGAAAAGCATTATAAAATGGTTTAAAGAGTTCAACAATTATTTGAAAAGTATTGGCCACGAATATACGAGTATCATGTATGACCCGAGTAGGATATTAAAGAGCGATGAACCTGCTGTTGTCTCTGCCCAAAGACTGGGAAAGTTATAGCCCACAATGGCTACAAAAATACAATGGTACTTTTTCCATATGTCCCTCCAACGAAAGGCATTGTGGAGAGTATGCCAAAATCTTGGGTTTTAGGTAGAAGTGAAAGTGGATGGATGAAGAGCGAAGCCTTTTTTGAGTATGTCGCAAACTGCGTATACAAACGCTTGCTTGATGAAAAAGTGGAATGTCCTGTGATATTGTTCGTCGATGGATATAAGTCACATTTAGCGTTTAGCGTTGCCACCGAACACAACCCACATCATTCAGCCGGCTGATGTAAGTGTGTTTGAATCCCTAAAATCTGAATGGAAAAAACAGTTCGTGATTGGCAAGCAAAAAATGTAGGCCAAGCACTTACTAAACGAAATTTGTGTCCACTTAAAATGAGGCAATAATGAAAAATAAGAACATGATGACAACGATTTTTGGTTTTATATCCATTGAACCCGGAAGTTGTGGACTACTCAAAATGCGTCAGGAACAACTCTGAAAATTTGCTGTTTGCTGAAGCTTCAAATCCATCAAATGCCGAGAAACATTAATTAATATTAAGATACCTTTTTTTTTATAATTTGCGCGCACACAAGGGATTATGTACCCTTAAAATGTTTGCACATAGCGCGGGCAAAGGAAATTTAGGGAGGGAGAAAACAGAGGTACCGATGTACATTGGTTTTAAATGTTTGAAGGTTGTAATGGCTAGGAAATAAAGAGCTCGGCAGGGCATTCCATAAGCGAGTTGTTCGGCTGAAGCATGTATCACGATATTTCACGAAAGTGGGCTTGAGGGTGTACTGATGAGCATTCATAGCGAGATGGGTGTTACGGCGGAATGCTACTGGCAATTTCAGAGGAGCGCTGGTGACGAAAATAGTTACAGAACAGGGTGAGACGGAAGACATTACGTCGGTGGTCGAGGGTGTCAATCGACTATGTAATATTAACATCACCTATTAGTTTTATCGAACGGTTTTGAATCCTATCTAGTAGGCACAAAGAAGTCTTGGCAGCATCTGACCAGATGTGAGCATTGTACTCCAGTTTTGGGCGGATGAAAGCCTTATATATTGAAGCCAGATCAGAGGGGTGAAATACAGTCTGTTTGATAACAATTAAAGAAGAACTTATAATAATAATAAAAAATCAATTGTACTGATTTATTTTGTTTATTTACTTGAAAGCTTTTCAATTAATATGTTGTCCACTCTCCTCCATTATCAATAATTGCTTGGAGTCTTCGAGGCATGCTTTCTACTAATCTTATAGCATAATTTTGAGACCAAGATCTCTATAAAACTCGTATTTTCCGTGATAATTATTTGACCGTCCAGATCTTCTTTCCTTGGAGCTTTAGCTTCATCAATGCCCAAACATTTTCAATGGGATTTTCATCCGGCGACTGTGATGGCCAATCTAAAACATCGACGTCATTTTCTTGTTTCCACGCACTGCACAAACGACTGCGATATTTCGGGTCATTATCTTCTTGTAGTAACCAATTCTCATTCCTTCTTTTATACCAACTTTGGGCAGATGGTAATAAAGCCTTCTAAATTTTGACCATGTTAGATGAGCTTTAGTTATTTGTAAACATGAACAAATTGCCAAATCCTCGTTTGGAGAAGAATCCCCAAACGTGCACCTTTGCGGGGTGTTTGACGGTCCGCTGGATTAATTTATTAGATTGTGTACACCAGGTATGAGTGATAGGAGACCATTCCCAAAAAGAAGCTTCATCCGAAAAAATAACGTTGTTCCAATCTCTGTCCAAATTGTCCTTAGCCCAACAGAGTCGTGTTTCTACGTGTTTTTTCGACAGTAGTGGTTTCTTTATTGTGCTTCGAAATTTTACATTATTGGCTAGTAAACGTCTTCGTATCGTATCATAACACACATTTAGACCCCTTTTACGTAAAATCCCTTGTCCTCCACGTAACGATAGAAGAGGATTTTTTTCAAACACGCGTAGAATCATTTTGTTCTGTTTTTTTGTTGTTTTTGGCGTAGACCCACGATCCGGCAAATCATCCACATTTTTAACTTGAGAATAACGGTGCACCCACTTGCTAACAAATGCTTTTGACTTTTTCATGTATTTAGCAGCTGCTCCGTATGACATTTTCGGTCATTTTGGATGCGTGCACAAGAATGCTGCTTCATAACGTGATGAAAACGCGACACTCATTTTAAAATACTTCAATCTCTGACAAAAATTGAACACTCTTAAAATTTTTTTATTAAAAGCATCTTAGCAGAAGTATTTTTTCATTTGCTAATGCAAATGCCACTTCCAACCCGGTTTTCATAGACGAGTTTTGCCGTATACGATCTTATCAAACGGACTGTATTTCTTAAGCAAACCTAGACAGTCCGCAGCATTTTCGGCGACTTCGAATATGTGATCATTCCAACGTAAGTTGTCATTGACACACATACCGAAAATGGAAAGTTTTTCGGTTTCAACCTTGCAAGTGGCATTCATGGATAATGGTTGGGTATTTGAATTTCGCTTAAGCGACAACAGACAGCATTGTGTTCTGAAAGCATTAAATTCCACTCTGTTATACTCGTAAGTTCCCCAATTGGTTATGCTGTTTATATCGGAATTTAATGAACTTAACATACGCTGCCGTTCCCGTTCTACAGCCGAAAAGCAGGGGCGTGATTTCGGGAACGAATATGAAAAGCAGAGAGTACTGTCGTCAGCAAAGGAGTAAATTGGATTAGAAGTAGCAGACAAGAGATCATTGATGAAAATTAAAAAGAGTGTCGGAGACAGAACGGAGCCCTGGGGCACACCAGCATTTATTTTGTGAATATCAGACTTGAAAACATCCAAGACAACTTGGATTGAATGTTCCGAAAGGTAGCTTCTAATCCATTGAAGAAGAGAGTCATCGATCCCAAAAGCACGCATTTCCGACAAAAGAGCCTGATGCCAAACTCTGTCAAATGCTTTAGAAATATCAAGTGCAACTATCTTGCTTTCGTCAGATTGATGTAAGCTTTGGTTCCACTTTTCGGTGAGACATGCCATCAAATCACCAGTGGACCTGTTGCTACAAAAACCGTCGTGTTTCGAGATATTTCATGAGCTGACGATTTATCAGCATTTCCATGACCTTGGAAAGATGGGACGTAAGTGCAATGGGTCTGTAAGAGGAAAGAGCTTTCATAGTTCGTCGACGAATCAAACTCAAAAATAACAAATGTGTTAAGTGTCCGGATACCAGTGCATTTACCCTACGTGATAACAGCCTGCTTTTACTTTTGTCCACTTTTTTCATCACTTCTCACTGCGACAAAATTAAT